>CM028130.1:909015000-911515000 GCA_016271365.2 Neoceratodus forsteri | reverse complement strand
GCCACAATGCTAAACCCCAAAGCTTTGCATCTCAAATGTGATGCAACTAATTTCTCCATTGTATAAGTTATATTTATACTTATTTTGTTTGGAGGGCTGCTGTTTGTGCTCATTCATCTTGGCCTTTGACTGCCACTGTCTGGAGGCCCAGTTGTAGTGCAGGCTCTGAGAGGTTTTGAAGGGTAGGGAGCTGCAGTTCTGTAGCATGTGCTCATCTCCACATTCATACACTGACATACCATGGTGGTCTTGGGGGGCCACTGACCAGAGAAAAATGAAAAAATCGCAGTCAGACATACTTCATGAGGCCCGACCCACTTTCCCTTGGTCGGAACCTCTATTTGGTACCTGGGGCAAGTCGGGGTTGTGCTCCAATGGGGGGGGAGGTGGCTCTCCCTCCTCTGGCCCCACTGTGGTGGGAAATCCATGTGGGATTCAAGACCACAGGGCTAGGGGAGTTAATAGCTGTTTATAGAAAGCAGGGATGGGGCTCCTGAGCATAGTGCGATAAAAAACCTTTATGGCTAAAAAAAAAAAAATATCTAAAATACTTTCTTTGTGGTAACATAGAGACAAGCTGTGGGAAATAACACCCCTTAAAACAGGAGATCCTCTACCCCCAGCTCCTGCCTGCATGGAGCAGACCACAGCCTGAGCTCTGTATAGGCTGGGAGTAAAAGCTGCCGCCTGACACTTTCTATTACTAGTGTGGTCACTTGTGCTAACTACAGCAGTACACAAAGCTTGTCCTCCTCTTCAAGGTGCATCTTGCTGCCTGCCCAAACAAATACCTTTCAATATTTCATCCCCAAATCGTGGAACAGTATGTCATAAAATGTGGTACAAGTAGACAAAATGTGGGACACTAACATAAAGTTCTGTACATTGTATACAGTAAATGTGAATGAAGTTCACAAAGTGTGCTGTTAATACAATAATACAGTTTTCATATTGATTGCTAGGGATCTTTGCATTAAATTTCTAACACTGAACGTGGGACGAACCTCTCAATTTGGAACTTTGGGACTTTGATGAGTTAAAATGGGGATCAGTATTAGGGCCTAGTGACCCCTCACTACACACCAGGGAAAATATTGTTTTAATACACTGGCTGCTAGGAGAACTATCCTAGTAGTCCACCAGGGTATTGTATAAATCCCTAACTCCCTGGGACAACTGTGGCCCCCGGATTACCAAAGATAAATTATTTTAGTTATGCTGGGCCACTAGACGAAGTTTCCCCGCTACCCCCCCACCCAGGCTACTACTTATAATTACTGGGAAGTAAACTATCTAGGTGGCAGGGCAGTCATTGTTTTTTCTGAGCCCTTCCCCCAGCAACACTTTATCTTCCCTTTTCCTATCTGTTACTAATTTTCTTTCTTTCCCATGTATCTCTGCCTTCCTAATTTGCCTTAACTGTACCTTTTTGTCTAAAGCTGCTTTCTTTAACTCCTATGTCGACCTATATTCCCTTTGTATGTACTCTGCCTCAAAACAGGACTCCTCCTAGCATCTCATGTTGCCACTTGAATTCCTGTACAAAATAATCAAGAGTGTCGCTCGCCTCTGTGGTAGATCCTGCATATTCTGATATTAGTCTCTAGGTCCTCTTTATGCTGCTAGTGCCAGCCCATAGAACTGCCTGTGAAGAGATAACAAAAATAAATTTCCAGAGGGAAATATAATGTTTTGAAACACATTTCCATCTGGAGATGTACTTTTACAAGTTATGGAATGGCAGGACAGGGAGGAAGAGGAGCTGTTTCATATGTGAAGGAAGGTGTAAATGACACTGAGATACAGGGACAGCAGGGGGAGAAGGAAGAGCTTGAGGTTCTTTGGGTAAGGTTAGACTCAGGGTACGGAGCCTTTATCCATGTGGGGGTTAGGGTACAGACCACCAACACTGGGGGAGAAGTTAGACAAGGTTTGGGGGAGACCATTGGCAGAATGACAAGCAAAGGCAAGGTATAGGTTATTGGAGGATTTAATCTGCCGGATGTAAACCTTGCGATTATGGCTCCAGCTACATCATGAAGCAGGGCTGACATCAACTCCCTTCAGTGAGCATTTCTCAGGTAGTTGGTTATGGAAACCACTGAAGATGGGGCAGTGCTGGACCTGGTACTTACAAATGGGGACAGCACTGCAGATGTCACATTGGGTATCTACCCGGATACATCTGATCACTGCACGGTATGGTTTGGCATATGAATTGGTCAACAGAAAAAACACACTAGGACGAGGTTCCTGGACTTCAGGAGGGTAGATTTGTTGGAAACAGGTAATTGTCTTGTAAGTATCTTGAAAGGGTGCTGGCTGGGGGGGTGAGTGGTAGCACAATGAAAAAGGATCAAGGAGGGAATAACTAAGGCACTGGCACACTATCTGAAGGAAGTAAGCAATGGTAGGAGGAGAAAGAGGCCACTATGGTTCTCAAAAGAGGCAGCTCAGGCTGTAAGGGAGAAGAAAACAGCTTTTTAGGAAGTACAAGAAGACCCAGATGGAGGGGAACAGTGAAGTATATCGAGATAAACAACCATTTGTCAATGCCGAATGTTTGCTTGCTGGCATTGGCATTGGTAGTGTAGAAGTTACAGAGTTGCATAATAGGAATGGCAGTGAAGTATTGAATTGAAGCCAACCCCACCACCACCCTGCAGAGAGTGACAGGCATTGGGGTGTGCCTTTGGGTCCTCAGGCATAACGGCCACGTCATTTCACCACACCCTACCCTGCAGATACTGACAAGTGTCACGGTGTGTCTTGGGGTCTTTGGCCCTAACGCGCACCCCATTCCATCAGGAAATACGGTGAGATGGGTGCGGTATAGGAGAATGGGGTGATCTTTGGGGCCAAAGAGTCCAAGGCATGCCTCAATGCCTCTCACTGGCTGCAGGGTGTGGAATGGTATGAGCATTACAGGCAAGAATCCCAAGTCACACCCCTGATGCCTGTCATTCTCTACAGGTTGGGGCATTATGGTTGGAAACCCTAACACCTCACGGATTCGGTGATATTTTCACTCCAAATTTTCAACATGGTTTTTTTGTGACCCCCACCTCATGAACAATGGCAATATCAGTTTGTTAGCCGAATGCTGCTTATGCACAGCAACTACGGCATTTAGCACCACAGGTGCAAAAACACATTCCGAACAGGATGTGAAAAATGACAGCTGTACTGTTCATGGGGAGGTGTTAAAAATGGCAATGTTACAAATCTACAGTAAAAATATTAAAAAACCTGGTGAAGTCACGAGCGTGCATAGAAACTGTGCAACGCACACCCGTAATGTAATTAGTTTGGGGATTTTTTACAGCAGATTGTCAACACAGGCATTTTGGGACCTCCGATCATGAACAGTGTCACTGTGATTTTCTTTATCTGTCCTGAACAATGATTTCCCACAGCGACCATGCATCTCTGCATTGAAAGTGTGAAAACACATTTCGGCCATGTTGTGAAAAATGACAGCTGTACTGTTCGTAAGGAAGTGTGGAAAAATGCCACTGGTGAAAATCTAGACTGAAAATATTACAAAGTCATGAACTTAAGAGGGTGCATGGAAACTGCACAATGCTCACTCATAACACAGTCATTTCATGGACTTTTGTCACCAAATTTTCAACATAGCCATTTTAAGACCTCTGTTCATGAACAGTGTCACTGTGATTTTCTTAATGTGTCCCATACATTGATTTCGCACACCGACTGTGCCATTATGCACTTCATGGGCGGAAACATGTTTTGGGCAAGATGTAAAAAATGACAGCTGTACTGCTCATATGGAAGTGTAATAAAATGCCAGTGTTGAAAATCTGGATTGAAAATATTGAAAATTCGCAAACTTACGAGCGTGCATAGGAACTGCGCAAAGCACGCTCGTAAAACAGTCATTTGTAGGATTTTTCACCAAATTTTCAACATAGCCATTTTAAGACCTCTGCTCAGGAACAGTGTCACTGTGATTTTCTTAATGTGTCCCATACATTGATTTTGCACACCGACTGCGCCATTGCACGCTACATGGGCAGAAACACATTTTGGGCAAGATGTGAAAAATGACAGCTGTACTGCCCATGAGGAGGTGTGGTAAAATGGCAATGTTGAAAATCTGGAGTGAAAATATTGAAAATTTGCAAACTTATGAGCGTGCATAGGAACTGTACACTCATAAAACAGTAATTTTTAGGAATTTTTCCACCAAATTTTCAACATAGGCTTTTTGAGAGCCCATCTTATGAACAGTGGCAGTGTCGTTTCGTTACTTGGTCCCAAAAGATGATTTTGTGCAGTGACCGCGAAATCACCCTTCAGGCCCAAGTAATGCCATGACAGTGAGAGCATTCATGAGAAGGGGTCCCAAAAACCCCATCTATAAAATTTGTTGCAAAAATTCCAAAAAATGCCTGAGATATGCAGCAAAGTTGAAAAAACCCTATCTATCCCATTATACAGCTTACTGGCATGTTCCTCAGTTCGTGGTCGGCTTTGAGGAGTGCAGACATGTTCCTGGTCCACCGAAGATCGTCGCGCCAGAGTCCGGAGGTAAGTATGGGGTTGGGGGGTGTGGGGAGGCAGGGTGCGCAGTGGGTGGGCGCAGGTGGGGGCAGAGACAGTGAGGGACCGTTTTTCTGTTTCAGAGTTTTGTTTTTTTTTAAATAAAGGAGGAGACGATGCGGGACGTTTGCCACGCTGGGGTGAGCTCCCAGCGTGGAACAAGGATGGCTGTTTGGGGGCGTGGAGCTGACTGGGGATTGGGCACCCCTGTCAGTGACAGCATCTGTTGACACACTTGGGTGGGCTCCCAGTGTGGCACCCTGTACTTTTGGGGGAGGACAGTGAAGCCGATGAGGGATTGGCCACCCCCGTCGGCTATACATGTGTAGCCACGCTGGGATGGACACCCAGCATGGCATGTAGAACTCTGTTTGGGGGGGTGCAGCATAGCTGATGAGGGATTGGGCACCCCATCACCTATACAGTGTGGGGAGGGGGCAGACGCAGTGCGCGCAGGCTGCCTGGTGTGTAGGGGGGAGCGCATGAGCAGGCGATATCTTATCACTGCTCACTGAAGCCGCATCTCCCTTCAACTGTATGCCACTGCATTTTGGACTGCTGTCATAGACAGCTCCAGCAGGCATTGGAGAACTGTGGCCGCACCTGCAAACACCCTGACTGAATTGGAAGAGGGCTGCCACACCTCCGAAAACTCGGATGATGGCACTACGTTTCTTGCACATGCGTGCAAGCAAACATAAAAAGGGGAGGCAGGGAGGAGGGTGAGAGCAGCTAAGGCACAAACAAAGGAGATATTTGTCAAAGGTGTCAAAAAAAGGGCCAAGATTTTTTTCATGTATGTAAATGAAAGGAGGAAAGCAAGTGGTGAGATAGTGAGGCTCAAGGTGGGAGTCTGTACAGAAGAAGAAAAAGCTAAAATTCTGAATGAGTACTTCTGCTTAGTATTCCCATTGGAGGGGGGAGGGAATGGACCAACATGTATCAGCAGTCACTGGGGTGAGGGTGGAGTGGACAGAAGTCTGTTCTCAGAGGAGATAGTCCAAATGTAATTGGAAGCCGTGATAGAAAACAAGGCACTGTGGCCAAATGGGATTCACCCAAGGGTTCTAAAAGAACTGAGCATGGTGCCAGCTACTCACTGCCAAAATTATTCAGCATCTTGTTGTGGACAGGGGAAGTTCTATAGGACTCGGTGAGGTCCAATGTGGTCCCTCTACATAAGAGCGGCAACATGGAGGAGGCTAGCAAACACACACCAGTCACTCTCAGATCAGTGTGTGTGTGGGGAGTGGTTAATGGTGACTGTGTTGAAGGAGAAGCTAATGGAGCAGCTAGGGACCAATGGACTGCATGACCGTTGGCAGCACAGTTTCACGGGGGGGGGGGTGATCATGTCAAACACATCGCGTATATTTTTTTGACTGGGTGACCAGGGAGGTGGAGCAGGTGAAGGTAGTGGATGTGACCTATGTGGACTTGAGTAATGCCTTTGATACTGTGCCAAACAGGAGGCTAATAAGTAAGGAATAAGACAGAATGAGGTATGGCTTATGGCCTGAAAAGTGCACACCCCAGGTTCCTTTAGAAACTGGGAAGTGCTCTTATCAGGCCATAAACTACACCCTGAAATGTCTTATTCTACTGATAGAATGGGTCTCCCAAGTAAAATAAAATAAAACAAAAATACATATATTGCAAAAAAGATGTCAACATTTTTAAAAAAGAGGTTTTTATGCCTAAAATGCTAAACATAGTTCCCCTCTGTATAGTATCTGAAATGTGCTTGTCACCAGTAGGGGCTATATAGTTAACAGATAGTTATCAGGTTAGTTGTAACAGCCCACACACATTACTTTTATTTTTATGATTTTTTTAAGCCTGTCTTTAAACTTGACTAAGACCACACGGCATTACAGGGAGTGAGCGTGCCCCTTTGCAGCCACTGTAGCAGAGTGGCTTTCTCTCTTAGCACATTGGTCTCATTGTGTCTTTCAAAGAGAAGCCACTAATAAGGCAGCGCATGTTTTAACTGACAGAAGCTGCTGATAAGGAGAACATGCTTGGCAGAATGGGAGGTGGGGGGAAGGGAAGAAGTGGAGAAGGCAGCAGTGAAGTGAGGGGCAAGAAATGGAGCAGGCAGCAGTGAAGTGAGGGGCAAGAAATGGAGCAGGGAACAGTGAAGTGAGGGGCAAGAAATGGAGCAGTCAGCAGTGAAGTGAGGCTTGGGGTCACAGTCGGCACATGGGAGGGGGTAAGGAATGGATTGAGGACCGCAGAATGCAGACCATTGGGACTGGGTGTGCTGTGGAGCTGGAGGGCCATGGATCATTGGCCTTCAAGAAATGTTTTTCAACAGAAGCACAAAGAAAGGTCAAATCATAATTTTTACTATCTGGAACAATAAATTGCAGATCTGTTTATTTCAGCAACTGGGAATATTTCTAAACTAGAAAAATAATGTTTTAAATTAATTTAAAATTTTTTGACATGCATGGATCTCTGCACTGCATTCTGGTTGGCAAAGGAAGTACCAGTTGGCTCATTATGTTCTGTTAAGGACACAGCAAACGGTACTTCTTAGCCAATCAGGATGCAGAAAGCTCCTGACCCTTTTTATAAAGAACCTTAGCAACCTGGGGGCTGGGGAGGAGATGGTAAGCTGGATATCAAATGGGTTAAAGAATGGGAGTCAGAGGGTGGCGGTAAACCAAAGTCATTTGGGTGAATGGGAGAGTGACCATTGGAGTGCCATAGGGATCAATCAGTACTAGGTCCTGTCCTCTTCAGTGTTCCGTGTCTTCATAAGTGACATGACTGAGACAATGGAGGGGAAGGTGTGCCTCTTGTGAATGACACAACAATCTTCGGCTGAGAGGACACACAGGAGGGGGTGGAAACAATGCAAAGGGATCTGGGGAATCTAGAGCTGTGGTCTAGGGGTGGCAGCTGGGTTTCAGTGCCAACAGCAAAGTTATGCACTTGGTGCAGAGAAAACAGTTGTCTGTATATAAGATGGTGGGGGGTACTTACTGTCACCAAGTGAGAGGGATGTTGGGGTAGTCATATCTGATGATCTTATGGTAGTGGGGCAGTGCAACAGGGCAGTTAATAAAGCTGTTGGGATGCTACTGTAGGGTGCATAGGGATGGTGTTTTCAAGGGTTCCACCATGATGCAGTGACACAGAATTTGTTGACCGTCAGCACTGGCGGTAGCCACCACCTTAACTGGTATTGTGCCATCTGAACTTGGAAATAATTTTCTGAGGGGGCTTCACCCCCACACACCCCCATGTAGGGGGCTTGGCCCCCCTGCACTTAAATTAACCAACTCCAAATAGGAGTTGATTTGGGGAGGAGGCAAACACCCCCGAGGCAACAGTGTCGGGATCCCAGTGGACCATCACAGAGAACTGACGAAAATGTCACTGTGATGATCTTCACTGTATTCCCATCACTGTTGCAATGTGATACCATTTTCAAGTAGGACAAAGGAGGTGATGTTGCCCTTGTATCACTCAGAAGTGAGACCTCACCTAGAGTACTGTGTAAAATTCTGGAGGTCACAACTGGGCAAGGACATTGATAGGGTGGAAGCAATCCAAGGAAGGGCTGCTAAAATGGTGCATGGGTTGCTTGAGAAACCATATGAGGATAGGCTGCAGGAACTCAGCATGTACAGTACTCCCTGAAGGAGAGAAAAGCTTGAGAGGACAAGACTGAGACCTGTAAGTACCTCATGGTGGTAAACAAGGTGCAGGAGAGAAGTCTCTTTCAGAGAAGGGGGGAGCACCGGAATATGGGGGCATGCAAAGAAGCTTGAGCAGGGGAAGTATAAAAGTGATGTGAGGATATACGACTTCTCAGAAAGGCATGGTAGATGCCTGAAACAGACTGCCATAGGAGGTGGTAGGGGTGAAGACAGTGGGAGTCTTTAAGAACGCATAGGATAAACATATAGGTACAATAAGTAGAGGAAAGGAAAGAGAGAGGGACACCTGAGATTGAACAGGGTCCAGGAGTAGTAATAGACAGGACAATAGGGCAGATTAGATGGGTTTTCTGGTTCTTTTTCTGCCAACCAATTATGTGTTTCTAGAGTACATGGGAGTAGATGACTGAGACCTTTCTAGGCATTGGCCAACTTTTAAAGTGTGGCACAACCAGGTTTTGAATGTCTTACCCAAGGAGATACTGGCATATGAGATAAAGGGAAGGGCCAAGAAATTTGAAAGGCAGTGGGGTCCCTATATGTATTCCTTGCCTCCCAGGAGGCCACGCAGATATGTATGATGTGCTGAATGAGCTATATTGATGCTAAATAAAGAAAATACACCAGACACACTAGACAAAATGAAATCATTTGATGAATGCTATTATTGTTTGCTTGTAAGTTTCCTGTTCAGCCAGATGATGAGACCCCATCTGGAGTACAGCATGCAGTTCTGGGGACCCTCTCTCCGCAAGGACATAGACAGGATGGAGACAATCCAGAGGAGGGCAACTAAAATGGTGCAGGGTCTGCAACAGAAGCCATACGAAGAAAGACTAAAGGAGCTTAATATATATATACCCTTGAGGAAAGCGGGGGGGGGGGCACCATGATAGAAACTTTGAAGTACCTCAAGGGAATCAACAAAGTCCAAGAGGGTAGCATCTTTCAGAAAAAGAGATGCGCAAGAACAAGGTGGCACAATCTGAAGATAGAGGGGTCCTGGCTCAGGGGCAATGTGAGGATATATTTTTTCACAGAGATGGTGGTGGACGCATAAAATGGCCTTCCTGAGGAGATCATGGGGTCAGTGACAGTGAGGGAATTCAAGAATGCATGGGACAGACATCAGGCAATTATGGTGGGGGTAGGAAGAAGCAGGCTGTTGGTTAACTAGGATCTGCAGCTTATCGAGTAGGTAGGAAAATGAGCAGACTAAGTGGGCCAAGTGGTCCTTATCTGTCATCAAATTCTATGAGCCATTTGGTTCTTCTAATGTCCAAACATTGAGGTTTATTAAACATTATAAACTGTAACACATATAGTGTCTGTCTTTATATTGGCAGTATCACTTCTGTGTCTCAGCACTTGACTGCCCTGTTGTGGAGGTCCTTCTTGATGAAGGTTCTGTGAAGCTTTGAAAGGTAGGGACTGCAGTTTTGCAGCATGTGCATGCCGCAACACACACACACACATTGGCGTGCCACAGTGGCTGGGGGATTCAAGGCATAAATTAATGTTGGAGAGTTGATTAGCAGTCTTTGCTTATCAAAATGAAAAATGATTAGAAATCAGCCGATTTTGATTAGCAGTTTTCTAAAATGGGTATTTTTACTTTAAACCATATAATTATTACTTATTATTGTATATGTTGATAAAATAGACATATTATACATAGTTCTGAGACTGAATTTGCCAGATTTTGACCAAATTGTCTGCATAGCCTTTCTTATTACCCCACTTCATGTACCAAGCACAGGAAGTGTTCTAGCCCCTCCAAAGCATAATTCTGAGCAACTGCAATGCCATTCTGCACCACAGGTGTGAAAACACATTTTGGCCAGGATTTGAAAACTGACAGCTTTGACATACATGAGGTGATGTAATAAGAAGGCTATGTTGAAAAAATGGGGTTGAAATATTTAAAAATTCCAAAGTTACGAGAGAGTGTAGCCAAATTGCAACAAATGACCATCTTTTCATATTTTGACCCCAAATTTTAAACAATAGCCTTCCTATGACCCCACCCCATGAACAATATGACCGTCATTTCACAAATCCTGCCTGAAAGATGAATTCACCAAGTGACTGCAAATTCACCTTTTGGGCAGGAGTTGCATAGTGACAGTTATATAGTTCAGGAGGTGGGGTTCCCAAAAGGCTATGTTGAAAATGTGGAGTCAATATCTCAAAAAATGACCGAGTTTTGCACCAAAGTTGAAACCCCCATTGAACCACATTTACCTTAGATCTCATACTGCAGTCACCTGTTCCAGCAGCAAGCATGTCTTCGATCAGGAGAGTGGATCTCGAACCTGGGACCTGTTCAGGTGAGTGATGGTCTGGGAGGGTACTAGGGGGTGTGGAGAGGTGGGCGCACAGTGGGTGGTCAGGTAGGGGGTACAGAAGTGATCAGTGATAGACAAATTTTTTTACCAGGTTTAAAAATCATTTACGGACTCAAAACGGGGACAGTGATCTGATGGTGGGGGGATGCCACTAGACAACAGGGAATGAACACAGGGACAGAATCAGAGGGTGGAGGCCACCACTAGACCCCCAGGGAATGAACAGTGATGGCACTTGGAGGTTGGGGGCACCCCTAGACACCAGGAAATAAATAGGACAGCAATCAGAGTATGGGGGGGCACAACTAGACACCATGCCTAGCTAGAAAGAGCGATGGTACCTGATCTGAGACAGTCGGAGGGAGGTAGCAGAGCAGATTAGAAGAGAAGAGAGGAGGTTGCCGGGTTAGAGGCAAAACAGAGGAGAGATATTTCTCCTTACTTGTCATCTGAAGCAACCCACCAAGAGTCAAACAAGGCCAGTCAAGCACAGGCAGCATCCCTTGCCAGCAGGTCAGCAGCACAGGCAATTCAGCACTGTCTCAGCAGAGAAGACAGGTAGAGCCCAGACCAGCAGTAAGTGAGTGACAGCACATTGACAGGTGGTGGTAAGGATGAAGGCATATCTTCCTCCCCAATCAAGAAAGCCATCCTGAAATTCCCAGCACTAGCCAGGTAAGGTGACAGTGGCACACTGGGAATGGGAAGGGATCATCTTTAGGGAATGCATCAAGTGGCATCGGATCAGGATAAGATCTGGGAGTCTGGGATGACCCTATCTAACACTCCAAGAAATCTGCACTCAGTAAAACAAAGTTGCAGTCATGGCTGGCAACTTTCTTTTACTGAGTGCTGATTTATTGGAGTGGTTGTAAGCGTTTGGCTATCTGCCTACTGTCAGCACCAACCTCCATAGCAGTAGTGCTGCTCCATCTGGGACATGCAATGCTCCTATCTATATTGCCTATGTGGAAGAGGGTAGAGAGGTATGAGAGGGAGTTGCTGAGCAACCATTCACACATATAAGTTTCCATATATATATATATATATATATATATATATATATATATATATAACACACACACTGTGTGTGTGTGTAATATATATGTGTGTGTGTGTGTGTGTGTATATTATATATATATATATATATTTGTGTGTATGCATATGTGTATATATATATATATATGTATATATATATATGTGTGTATGTATGTATGTGTTACCTTTTCCAGAATATTCTTGGCCCTTTTTTATTCCCCTTTATCATCATGACCCTATGTGAACGAACTTGGGCATATGCTGTAACTTAAATGGAAGTGATTATTCAAGTGAAGGAATAGAATCAAACTGCATGATATGCATCTGTGTGGCAGTAAGCAATCGTGTATGTGGCCCATGATGGAAGCAGCAGTAAGTTACTGACAGTTTGTAACAAAGGACTCCCAGCAGCTTGTTTCCACCACTAACTGTCTGAAGTCAGTGTCCTTAAAGCAGCAGTGTGTGAATGTGTTGGAAAACATTCACCTAGGCTATGCATTTTTATTCTGTTTCAGATTGCCTCCCCTTATCTACTGACTTGTATGAGCTTGTATTTGTAGTACTTTTTTCACAATCTGAAAAGGAGAGTTTTTTTTTTAATGACTCTGACCAGGTTTTCATCAGTATTCTCAGCTGTTTTTGTACATCGGTTGCTTAAAATCTCTTCTGTTGTGACTAAAATGGAACTATAATACAGCAGACAGAGCTCCCTGACCCTAAGGGACATTAGGTGTTCAAAAATGGATGCAAATACTGATGCAAAGCTGGTCATCCGAGCTATCTTTAAAGTAGCTGGCAGGTGGTCTAAAATACCTTCTCATGTCACATACCGGTAGTGACTACAAATTAGTTATTCTTCATGTTCATCAGCAAAGGAGCACTTTATTATTTCAATTGTGAAAAAAGTAGTAAAGCAATCAGAGTCAAAACATAGAAAGAAGAGTATCATGCAAGTCAGGAGATAAGGGTCAATCTAAAATAGTATTAAAAGGTATAGGACTAGGTCAGAATGTTCTCTGCATTCATGCACTGCTGCTTTAAGCCAGAACTGATGCACTGGCACCCTTACTTGGAAGGAGAACAAAAAACTAAAGGTGCTGTGTGACCAGCCAGAAGTACACAAGTGCCAGTCAGGACATGACAGGATGATTTTTTTCATAGTTATTTCCTTTCATTAAAGACTCATCTTTGCTCAAGTCAGACAGAGGGTAGGGTAGTCATAGGGAATAGTCTTAGTATGCAAAAGTTAACGATAAGAATAGGCAGGGCATGGTGAGAATGTTTGTGTAACTGTACTTGCACTGGAATGGAAGCAGAGGGGGAGCCTGTAACAGTTATTGTTACACTCTGATCTCTAAACAAACAGAGGATAATGTATGGGCAGCCATACACAATAAAGCTGTGTCTGCATTGAAAGGTTTTTATGGCAACCACAAGGAACCTCCTGCGAACTACTCAAGAGGTACACTGGTTGCTATAGAACACTCGAGATGAAAACACAGACTTGTCTATGGATGCATATACTTTATGTTTTATAGTGTAACATCATGATCGATGCCTATTTCAGACACTGCTTCTTTTCAGAGAACTAGAGATTGTGGGGGGTGGCGCTTGAGTGTTGGTGGTGACTGCAAATTATTCACTTTATCTTTTTATTAGAGTTTACATTAACAAGAAAGAAATAAACAATTCAAAGAGTGAATTACCTCTCCCACATGAAATGCATTATTCACATTATACACAGTAATAAAAGAGCAGGTATAAAAAGTAAATACATAGTCTAACATGTCCTGGAGCAGTTAACAATGTTTGTATAAACACCATAGTAAATGTATAATGTAATACTAGTAATGATTCAGTATTGCTTTGTAATAAAGGACAATGTAAGTGGAAGAGATTATATTGAAAGGAAAGTAAAAACATCAAGAATAAGTGAGAAAGATAGTGGAAAAGGAACGGAGAAGAAGGAAGAAAACCAGAGACATCAGTGAAGGTGAACAGATATAGTAGATGTGCATAAAGGATTAATGTAAAGATAATATCCAGATAGCATTTTATCGAAGTCTGGAATTACCATAAATGCTCATAAATCTGTGGTAGTACCACCAACAACTATCAGACATAGTGAGTCGGTCACATATAACATAAGATTGTCAGTCCAGTGAAACATAATGAGAGAGATTTTGGAGAATGTCTGAAAGAGTTGGGATAACAGAGAACTTCTAGTTCATAAGAATGAGATGCTTGAGCAAAAGGAAAAGTATATTCAACTATCTAAAATGGGCATGAGATAGAGTAACATAGTTTAAGGGGAAATACCTAGCAGGAAAAGTTTAGGATCAATCAGAATTTGTTGCCCAATAACCTGTAAGGCAAATTGATGGACTTTATGTCAGAACTTATTAATAGGTATACATGACCATTAAATATTAAATAAATTGCCGTTAGGAGAACTGCAGTGCCAGCAATTGTTGTTATTTAGCAAACCCATGTGCTGTAAAACTGAAGGAGTTCTATACCATAAATGTAAAATGTTTGTTTGAATTAAGGAGCTACGGGAATCTTTAAATGTGCAATGAGACAGGCGCCAGCAGTTACGTCATTGTGCATGAGTAATATTGTAATTGAGTAGAACACTTCATTTATTTTTAGCTGTTATGGATTGGTCTGGTAAATTTTTTATGATGACCTTGTAAATAGTGGTGCCCCATTTTACAGAGAGGTTTATTCATTGTGAAATATGTTGGTCGTATAAAGTGTGTTTGTATACATGACTTGGGATGAAATTATAAGCAGTTCAAAGTTGTAAATATTTCCAGAAGTCTTGTTTGGTGAGTCCCCATATTTGCTGCAGTTCTGAGAAAGATTTTAAGCTTAAAGAGTTCTGGTCAAGAATAACTCCAATTAAAAATATTCCTTTGTTTTTCCAAGTGCGGCAAAAGATGGGCTGATTTTGTAAGGACAGGAGCGGGTTGCCCCAAAGTGGCATATATAAGAAAGGAGATGGACTGGATTTTAAGAATTTATGAAGCAATTTCCAATAGAGAACTGAGGATGAGAGCAGTGGGATGAGATTGAATTCTGGGTGAGAGAGGATTACAAATGAAAAATGTGGGGACTCCACCGGGACATAATGAGGATTCCATTGTGACCCATAACGGTGTTTGAGGTGAGGGTTTGACAAAGCATTTAATGGTTTGTGCTGCTCGAAAGGCACATAAATAAGCTTTGAACCAAGGTAGACCAGAACCTCCTTTTTCCAATGTGAGCGCAGTTTAGTACAGCTGAATTGCGGTATCTTGCCATCCCATAAAAAGCCACCAATTACTTTATCAAGCATGACTAGGAAACTAGTAGGTAGTCTCAAAGGTATGCTGGAGAATAAATAAAGTATTTTTGGTGAAATTGTAATTTTAATAGCAGCTATTTTTCCCATAAATGAGAGATTAAGAAGTTTCCATTTATCTAAGGTGGTCTTGATGTTAGTTAGAAGTGAACTGAAATTTAAGTTCCACATTTTTTCCAGATTATGAGAAATTTTAATACAGAGATATTTAATTCCTAGTGACTCCTAACGGAATCCAAGAGGAGAGTTCATGGGAATCTTACAGTGATCATTAAGGGGCAAAGTTTTGGATTTCCCAAAGTTCAAAGCAAGGCCCGAAATCTCAGTAAATGTTTGAAGTAAATTAACTAAAGGAGGCCCAGCTTCCCTTAGGTTTTCAAGTAAAATCAGAAGATCATCTGCGTAGGAAAGAGATATGTATCTAGAGTTACCAGTAGGGATTCCTTTAATATCATTGGCTTGCCATAAGCTGGAGGTTAAGGGTTCTATAGCCAAGATGAACAGTGAGGGTGATAAAGGTAATCCTTGTCTTGTCCCCCTTTCAAGTTGGAAAAATGGAGATAGAGTGGAGTTAGTGAGAATTTTTGCCATAGGTGAAGTATACAGTAACTTAATCCAGGAGGAGGATTTTTGAGAGAAACCAAAATGAGAAAGAACTTGGTATAAATAATTCCAATTTAAAGAATCAAAAGCGTTTTCGAAGTCTATAGCTATGGCAGCAGCTGGGGAATTAAGAGTATTGGCCTTGTGTATTAAATTAAATAAAGAGAGTAAGCGATCTGACCCTGACCTATTTTTAACAAAACCAGCATCTGAAGGATGAATTAGCTTAGGAAGAAGAGGCTCTAAATGGGATGATAGGAGTTTGGCAAATAACTTCCCGTCAGTGTTAAGAAGTGAGATCGGCCTAAGGCTAGCCGGGAGGGAAGGGTCCTTGTCCTTTTTGGGATTAAATTAATGATTGCTTCAGGGCAGGAAAATGATAGATCATCCTTATTTGAGGCTTCTTGAAAAACATTAAAGAGAAGGGGCATAGAGTGTCAGAAAGTAACTTATAAAAGTCTACCAGAAAGCCATCTCCACCAGGAGATTTACCAGATCTTAAAGAAGCTAATGCAGTCTTAATTTCCTGAAGAGTAAAGGGTTCATCTAGAATGCTCTTCTCAGAAGTAGAAAGATGTGGCAGGCGTAAACTATTTAGTTGAATGTGTGATGTAGGAGAGGAGTTTGAATTGGAGTATAGCTTCTGATAGTACGCTCTCATGATGAGATTTATGGAAGAATTATCAGTATAAGTTTTATCATATGTCTCTGTAAGGCATGAAATATGCCTTTCTGTTTGTTGCAGTCTAAGATAGTAAGAGAGGAGTTTCACATTTTTATCTCCATACTCCCAGTATTTATGTTTAAGCCTAAACAAGGCTAGTTCAGTTTTACAGGAGGTAAGTTCATTTATTTTGGTCCTCAAGTGTAGAATTTGAAATGAAGGGAAGGGGCAGGATTCAAATTGGTTAAATTAAAATATGTTTTCTTTGGCTTTTAGTGATTTCTCTAGATCAGCCAGCTGTTGCTCCCTGAATCTTTTCCAGTGCGTTGCATAGCTGATTATTTTCCCATGGATTGTGGCTTTTAAAGCTTCCCATACAGTAATCCTAGATGTGTCAGTGGGGTTGTTATGTAAGAGAAATTCTTGAATTTTAGATTTTACCCATAGGTAAGAAATCAGGGTCTCTAAGGAGAAGAGGATCAAGATGCCAACAAGGAGATTTAGAAGAAGGTGGTCCCCACAGCAATTGTAACTTAACGGGGGAGTGATCAGAGATAAGAAAAGGAAAAATGGAAGATTCAATAGTTTTTTTCTACAGTAGGTACAGAGGTGAACCAATAATCAATATGACTATATGTTTTATGTAAGGATGAGTAAAATGTTAAGTCCTTTTCACGAGGGTGAAGGAGTCACCAAATATCTACTAATCCAAAATCTGTCATTAATAGTGAAAGAGCATTGATGCTTCTAGGCTGGGCATCTGTAGATATATTACAACAGTACGGTCTATGTTGGCATCCATAGCCAAATCGCCCCCAAGAATTATAGGAGAGTTGTTAACATTGTTTAAAAGTATTTGCTGGGCTAAGTTGTGGAAAAATTCAGGAGAGTCAGAGTTAGGTGCATATACATTAACAAGCATAAGGGGGCCAGAGGGGGTATTAAAGGTGACTATAACCCATCTACATTCAGTATCAGTAATAGATTTTGTAACAGACCAGGTGAGATTTTTATGAAGCAGTATGGCTACCCCTCTTTTTTTTTAGAAGAAGCTGATTCATAAATTTGACCTACCCTGTCTTTTTTGAGTCTGATGACATCCTCTGCTAGTAGTTTTGTTTCTTGTAGGAAGGCAATGTGTGCTTTTTTTCTTTTTAAGATATGTAAGAATTTGTTTTTGTTTACAAGGGGAATTAAGTCCCTTCACATTCCGGTTATACATAAGAAGATCTGTCACGGTATCAGAGTAAGGGATGTGTAATAATTACTGGAATATTGAGGGACTGTAAGACTAAAGCACAGGATATCCCAGAGCCGAAAAAGAGAAAGTTGTATATATAGAATTTTGCAGGATCATTCCAGTTCCTATGATAAAAAATGTAGGGAAAGTAGGACACAGATATCTCTCTATAAGAACATAGAATAGAAAAATGTAGGAAATACATTAATGATTGTAGCTATATCTAACACTCTAACAGTAGAGAAAATACTTGTAAATGCAGGGGAGAAGGGAGTCAACAAACAATAGTTAAGACTCTCTCACCACACCACTGGGTGTACACAAAAGAAAGACTATAGAAGACCTATTTGAAAAAAAAGGGATGGTCAGACTTAAAGTCAAAACCTTATGAGTAATATTAAAAACAATTATAGAAATAAAACTTGAACCATGGATTAATGTAGTTATATAAATCGTAGGGAATCGAACTTATATAAGCTCATTTAGTTGAAATTACATATACAAATAGAGAGAACATATGTGGAAAAAAACACAATCAGACCTTATATTATAACTATTAGAGCAACTGAATAACACATACCTATCTGTTTCAGTTCTTAGGTCTGTGTTATATATATATTGAAAACCGGTATGCCTTCAATTAAACAGAAGATAAATCTGTAGAACCAGGTATTATCCAGAAAGAAGATAATTATGTACATAAAAAAAGGGAAATAATAGGTGCTGCACTACCAAAACACTTATGTTAAAATGGTACAGTAGTTGCCTCAAAATTAAGATGCACCAGATAACATTATGGGTAGGGTGCACTTTATTAGGTTAATCATGACATCTCAGGAATTAGGCTAGAAATGAAAACCAGAAATAAGTATGAGAAATGCCAGCTTTGACATTGACTGGGACAATAGAAAGCTTCTATAAGGAATGAAATTCCCATACTCAAAAATTACCTACATTGACTTATAATGGGGTGACTAGGTCTACATAGTAGGTGCAGTAAGCCACCCAAATATAGGCATGGATCAATGGAAGGCAACTCCATGAGTGTATAGGCTTCGAGTAATAGGGAAGGATATAGTGAGTGAAACTTAGTTATTAGTTGTACCAGTGCATCGAAAATAGCAGGCGGCACATATATAATTGTAAAATAGAGTATATATGGCCAGTATTTGCATATGTAATAAGAGAAGAGCAACCAATTGCTATTAGTGCCTGGGTAAACAATAAACTGATATTGACATGGGGTGGGGGGCAATTTGAGATTTCCCAAACTGCAGGGGTGATTATAAAATAATTGATATAAATTTATACTATGGTATAACAATAATGTTTCTGGTGGATCCTAAAGGTTTTATCCATTGTATTTAAAGTAATAGAGATCATTTAAAGGAAAAATTGTTCAGAAAAACAAGCAAATGATGTTATGGTAAATGCAGCCATTGTTCATTGTGGTATACAAATAAGCCCAAAGTGACTGGAAATAGATCAGAGATATTAAATTGAAAAATGTATTAGATATTATAAAATAATATTGTAATTAGTGCCAATCGCGATGTACAGCCTTCATTGAAACAACCTGCTAGAAGTATCATAAATCAAGCAGTGGCTGCTGAGCATCGCAAGGGAAGGCAATAGACTGTCTGGCTCAGCCTAACAGAGAATCCTGGACTAAACTCAATGCCAGGAAGAGAACAAATAACTCAGCATAAACTACAAGAAAGGTCTCAAGTCACCATCGACTTATGAGGTTTATTATTAGCACCATGGATTTTGCTTTTGGATTTAGCCTTGTGTTTCTTCTTGGATAGTTCGAGTGATTTCAAAGGAGAACTCCCCACCGCTTCTTCCCAGGAAGAGTCTGCAGAGGTATTATTTTGCAATGCAGCACATAGACTTGTGGTGTGGTCTTCATTGCTTTGTGACTGCAGATCTTCGTGGGAGGAATGTGGGTCATTAGCTAGGAGGGCATATTTATTGCTTACGGGGATGGAAGGGTTCACATAGGATTGGGAGTTCACCATTGGAGCCAGTTTAGGGTGATCTGCAGAGTGACAGCAAGAATGATTTGTGACTTTAGGACCAGATGCGAGTTTCTCTTTTATTCTATTAGACTGTCTGACAGGAGGAACAATAGATACGTCTGTGCTGGGGGCTGAGAACTCTGGTACAGTTCCTCCATGGCCCTGTTCTACAGTGTTAATGATCCATGTGTGTTCCAGCTTGGTACTCGGATGATCATTCTCACCATGGGCCTTCAAGGTAGGATCATTGTAGGGAGTGTTAAGAAAAGCTGCAAGGGCCTTGAGGGTAGAAAGATCTTTAAATGACGACCCCAGGAAGAGGTGCATCGTAGAGGGGTAGTGCAAAGCAAATCGGATGTCTCTTTGATGAAGAAATGGCTTTAAGGTATTATATGCTCTCCTATTAAACAGATAGATCTTTAGAGTAGTTTCTGCAGATGTGGCTCCTGAAGTTCTGCCAGGTTAGAGCCCCAATCTCTCTTGCACATCTTAAAATTAGCTCAGTGTGAGCATAATTCAAAAATCTTGTCATGATGGGTCTAGGCCACTGATCCTGTTTAGGCCTGGGACCCAAGGAGTGATGAAAGCACTCAATGACTAGCTGTTGTTTGGGAGGTAATTTTAGCATTGCAGGGAGGACACGTAAGAACAGCCCAGTTGTGTCCCCCAATTCTGAACCCTCAGGGAAGCCGAAAAAATGCAGATTACATAGAAACGTAGAAACACAGAAACATAGACTTTGACAGCAGATGAGGACCACTTGGCCCACCCAGTATGCCCATTTCCCTACCTACTGGATAAGCTGCAGAATCTAGTTAACCAACAGCCTACTTCCTGCAACCCCCCACTATAATTGCCTTATGTCTGTCCCATGCATGTTTGAATTCCCCTACTGTTTTAGACCCAACAACCTCCTCAGGAAGGCGGTTCCATGTATCCACCACTCTCTCCATGAATTACCCCTGAGCTGTCCCCCCTATATCTTTAAATTGTGCCCCTTGTTCTTACACATTGCTTTTTCCGAAAGATGCTACCCTCCTGGACTTTGTTGATTCCCTTGAGGTACTTGAAAGTTTCTATCATGTCCCCCCGTCCCTCCTTTCATCAAGGGTATACATATTAAGCTCTCTCAGTCTCTCTTCATATGGTTTCTGCTGCAGACCCTGCACCATTTTAGTTGCCCTCCTCTGGACTGCTTTCATCCTGTCTATGTCCTTGCATAGATGAAGTCTCCAAAACTACACACAGTACTTCAGATGGGGTCTCACCAACTGTCTGTATAGAGGGATAACCACTTCCATTTTTCTACTTGTGATGCCCCTTCCTATGAATCCCAGTATCCCCCTGGCTCTCCTTACCGACTTTTCACATTGCTTACCCACCTTTAGGTCATCTGATATGACTACCCCCAGGTCTCTTTCCATTTTGTTGTTGTTAGTACCTCCCTGCTATTGTACTCTTCTCCTGGGTTTTTGTTTCCCAGGTGCATTACTTTGCACTTCTTTGCACTGAATCTAAGTTGCCATATGTCTGACCATTCCTCCAACCTTGCCAAGTCCCATCTCATCTTTTCTACCCCCTCTTGTGTATCAGCTCTGTTACAGATCTTTGTGTCATCTGCAAAGAGGCATATCTTTCCCTCCAGACCCTCTGCAATGTCACCTATAAAGATGTTAAAGAGGACTGGACAAAGTACTGAGCCCTGAGGTACTCCACTAGTAACCCCCCTTTCTTCGGAATGTGTTCCATTCACTATTATTTTCTGTGTCCTGTTGTGCAGCCAGTTTGCTACCCAGGCTACCACCCTGGGACCCACTCCCAGGGTGGTAGCCTGGTTCTGTTCTGATTTCTGATGGTAGCTTGCATATCTTGGAAATCTTCAGTGTTATTCGATGTTTGCGTTTCAGCATAGGCAATTCAGTGGTTAAATGATTCTAAAGATGCTGCATCATGTTGGGTAGCAATTTTTAAATTATTAATGTCTGATACTATTTGTGAAAACATAGCTTCCACCCTGGCAAGAGAGCTGGAGTGTGAGTGGAGATCCGTCATGTTGTCTGAAGTGTAGGCCAGATATGAGCAGCAGGAAAATTATTATCAAGACATTAAGTAAACAGGCAAATAAACTTACTGCTACTATGCTGGGAGGTTGATGTATCGAGCACTCCACAGATGGCACGGAAAAACAGTCTGGAATAGGATGGATAAGGTTTGATTGATTCCCTAGAGAGAGATCAATCTATGTTGCCATTTCCTGCTTGGCCAAGCCACACACACACCCGACTGCAAATTATTAAATTAATGTGTTGCAGGCAGCTTTTTCTGTTAAGTTCAAGTTTACAAAAAAAAGCTTCTAGCTTGACTGGCTATCATCTGTGTAGTAACATTGTCAGTCACTGTCGTTCGTTACACTGGAGTAGTGACATCACTACTGCAGCACAACATAATGATGTCACTACTGAAGCACAACAAGCATATTCCATGCATGGAAGTCGATGCATAAAAGCATTCCATACACTGTAGTAAGCTATATGTGACTATATCTTCTTTGCTACTGCTGCATTACACAAAAATTTTATATTTCTGTTGTGCCGTGCATTTGGTGAGGCTTCAGGATTTCATTTCTTTTCATTAGCTCATTGATGCAGTTAATTAGTAAGTACTGTATCAGCAGGGCTATTTAAAAAAAAACTCACCCATGTGGGACAAAAATATGAACTAAGTGTACTGTAGGAAAGGAGCTTTAGTCACAAATAGCTTAAATAATTTACTATGACCTCATACTATATGGTACTGCTACGGAAATTAACCCTGAAAAGAATTGCAACTGCCTTAAACAAGACATGCCACCTAGTCCTCGGTGTCTCAGTACTAACCCACATGTGTGACCTCTACTTGCTAACAGGTTGGCTGAACTATGACCATTGTATACAACACCAAATCCGTCTCCTGGCCAAGAAAGCTTCACTCGGTCTTACCCCTCCAGGCATAGGCTCCATGCTTTATCAATCCATCCCCTCCCATCTAACAAGGAGATCTCTTAATATATAATACAAAGTCCCTTTCCACCAAATGACCCAAGGGCAACAGTCCTTTTCCTGTCATTCTCCAAAGTGGATTAACTCTCTCCCAGTCGACCTCCTCGCAGAGCCTAAACTTGAGCCCTTTAAGACAAAACTTTGTTCCCACCTCACTAGCTCCATGACCTGCTCATGCTCCTTAGACAAACTATCCTCAGGAACAGGCCACTAAATCTAACTACCAGCACTCTGGCCCACGTCTGCTTACCTAACCCATCCTCCACCCACACTCTACCTTCCCCTCTCTTGCAGCCCCTCCACCCCTCTGCTCCCATTGCTCTCACCTTACCTCAGACTTCCACTTTTCCTACTTCCCCGCACTAGCAATCCCCACTTCTTCCTAGCACCCTCCTTTGCTGACAATGGGAATTTTAAGTTCTCAGACTCCCCGCCAGGACCTACACTGACAAAGGGCCTCTGGTCCTTCTGGTCCTCAGCCCTGAATCCAGCCGCCCTTCCCCCCCTTGTCTCCATACTCTCTACTTTTAGTCATTACATTATAGTTATCTCTCTAATTGAAATTAGTAGCTTCTCTTGTCTGTACCTTGACTTGTCAGCTCAGACATGTGACTACCTGACTGTATGATTCTAATGTATCTGTTTTTATAAATCTGTACCTGACCTAACCTTGTACCACCTACTCGACTTAATGTAAACTGTTTGTATTAATTCACTAATGACATGGAACCTTTGTAAGTCAGCTTCTAGCGCAAAGGTTGCAATTCAAGACTTGAATAAATAAATACATAAATAAAATGAAGAGATTATAATTTTGAATTGCAGTGTATTTTGTAAATTTGTAGAACCATATGTGGATGAAGTACAGTGCTGAACTTCCAAGTTGTTGTTTTCCCCTTCATACAGTTCCAATGGGCCTCTGCCTACCTGGCCAACTTAACCCCAGGGTGTGTAGTGAGCACTAGCAGACAGTCATGGTTGGACTGAGCTATGGGAGGGGGTTGTCTTCCTGGAACATTGATAAATATTTGGAAAATCAAAAGGGGACGGTGCAGGGTGATAGACTCATCAACATTCCATTCCACAGATACCCTAGCCCTGTATTTGTATGAGTTTCTGTTAATATGTCCCCCAGAGGGCTGGAGCCACTTGTTGTTGTACATGGCTGTATAAGGGTGGTTTTGCACTCATTCAGCTTTTGCGAGAATATCAAAGCTGAGTTGTTCTGGCTCCAGCTGAAGGTAAGTGAAACCACTCTGATACAGCAATGAGTGGCTCTGGGGAACATTTTAGTATGTTATTGATCAAGCATGATTACTAATATTTTTAAAAATTACGGTTCCTCAAATGTGTCCATTTACAGGGCATCTGTGCATGAGACGCTCTTCACAAAATAAGAGTGTCTCGTGCACAGGAAAGGGGTACTGCAATTGGTTGGGAGCTCTCCTTCAATTTATAATGCATCCTACATTTAAATATAAGGCACATATGTATGTCCTAAAAAAATAATGTGTGTATGGGTGATGGGTTTGGGTCCAGCACCACATTTCTGGTGTTCAGCCAGGGGAACATGTGAGCACTTTAGCAGGTAGAGTCAGGAGCTCTCCCTATGTTAAAAGTATACTCTATGACTGTGACTCATGAGCTTGGGGGGGGTGTGGAGGGTCTTACTTTTAAACATGGCTCCCCACGGCCATTGCCCATACTATTCCATTGTAAGTCACTGTCACTGATGTCATGACCTTATGTCACAGCTACTGGTGCAGAGTCCTAGAAAGCCCACTAGAATGTAATGCCAGCACTTTCAGTCCCCTCAGTTCAGTGCCTGCTGCCACTTTTAAAATATGAAGACATGTGCCTAAATTAAATCATCTGTCTAATTTAAAGAGTTTTCTGGAAGAACTTGTATTTCATTGTAATGGTACCCATAACTTGCAGATCCTGACACCAAGATCTGCAACAGGACAGATACTTCAGAAGAGGTGCAGAAAATGAAGAGGAACCTGGAGAAGCTTGAAAGATGGTTGGAGGTGTGGCAACTGAGGTTCAATGCAAAAAAGTGCAAGATATTGCACCTGGGTAGGGGGAACCCTGAGGAGAGCTACAGGATGGGGGAGGATATTGACCCTCACAAAAGAGGAAAGGGACCTATGGGTTATGTCTGATGATGTTAAGGTATCAAGGCAGTGCACAAAGGCTGCAGGTGAAGGGCCACTAGCATGCTGGGATGCATAGGCAGAGGTAGTACTAGCAGGAGACAGGAGGTGGTAATGCCATTGTATAAAACACTGGTAAGGCCTCACCTTGAGTACTGCATGGAGTACTGCAGACCACACATCCATAAGGATGTAGACAAGGTGGAGGGCAAAGGCTACCTAGAGAAGAGTGACAAAGATGGTGCATGGCTTGCATCACAAAACATACAATGAGAGACTACGACCTTAATATGTGCTCACAATATCAATACGTGACTTCTGATACTGTGGTATACTGTAAAACCAGTATATTGTGGCATGATCCCTAATATAAGGCATAAGAGGGTACAGTTTTTCAGAAAAATTAAAAATTTTCAAGTATGAGGGGTTATGACATGAGGCTAGAGGGTAATGTGAGGAAGTATTTCTTCATAGAAAGCACTGTGGATGTATGAAACAGCCTCTCACAGGAGGTGAGGGAACAGAAACTGTAGGGGAATTTAAGAATGCATGGTATAGGCACAAGGTCAGGGAGGGGAAAAGGAACCCTAGCAATAGGAAAGAGGGTAAAAGCCAGAGATGAAGTATGATCTGCGGTATTGCTGTAGGTGGGAAAAATGCCAAAATGGGCAGACTAAATGAGCTAGGCAGTCTTCATTTGTCATCAGTTGTTTGTCTCTATGTTTGTCTTGCTGCTTGTGCTGAAGAAAAGAAAGTTTGTGCTGATGTAAAGCAGCAAGGGTTGTATTTAGAGTTCAAAGATCCCTCTGTTGCTGTTTTTTTGTTTTTCCATTAGTGATGTTTCCTGATGCTCACAGCAATCCCCCCCCCCCAAAGCCAGATAGCCTGATTAGGCTTTTCGTGGGGAAAAATGTAACTGCAGTTACTCTCTGTCACTCTTGTAAACTTGGACCACTGGTAGGCAACTTGGAGGGCCCTGCATGGTACCATCTTGTGTTAGTGTATGGTGCCTCACTGCTTGTCTGTATTGAAGCATGCAAATGAGCAGTGCATGGTGGTGGTGGGTTGACCTTTGACCCCTTGCCCATGGGACAGGGCTTTGGACCCTGACCCTTAGACTCTCTGGTAGTTGATATCTGACCCCTGAACCCGGGGCAGGACTTTGAGCCCCACCAAGAATTTCACAAACCCAGCTCCTATGCTTCTTTGTAGGTCTCGGCGCTAGGAGTTAGAATTTGGGAGGCCCAAGAGAGACAGAAATAAGTGCTTAGGCTGTGCTTTACAATGGGGAGGAGAATTTCAAAAACTGGTTAAACACGTTGATGCAGCAGAACCTTTTGCAGATCATCCCACAGATCATTTGGGAGCACAATTCATTCTGACTGTAATTGAAAACAAGTATTTTTTTTTTCTTGGCTAACTACAATCTAATTTCCTTTTTCCCCACAGAATGCCCGAATCAAAGGAACTTGTGTCTTACACCTCAGACAGTGGTTCTGACAGTGAGACTGATAAGAGATAAGCCTGGCATCATTGTTTCTGTTCACAATAAGTGCATTGATTTAGGAAGCTGGGGGTGGGTAGTTGGTCCTTCCAAAAATGTGCGTAGGCCTACAGGATGCCCAGAGCCAGTCCCTTTTCACTGTATATTATACTGGCAACCCGTTACCCTACACCACTCATAGAGGTGTTCTTTTTCCTTGTGGCTAGAAAAACCACTACACCACTTGGGCATCTTGTATTTTTGCTGCTTGCCAACTCTGAATTGTGAAACTGCAGACCAAGATGGTACTCCATTTTAGTCTATGTAAGGGTCCTAAAATCGGTATGGTTGCAGTGCAGTGCAGCTCTTTTAGTTTGTATCTGGTACTGGAGGATGTGCCTCATTCTTTCTTACAAGGGGTTACCAGTGTCTTTGAGACATGGATGGGCGATCCCTGCCACAAACTATATGAGGGGATGGTGATACGAACAAAATTACCATGGCTCTAGGTTCTGGCAAGCTACAGAGGGTGTCATGAAAACGCTCAGGAAGAAAATGCTTCTGAAGGCAGTTTTCTTATTTGTCAGTGGGGTTCTAACCAAACTAAGACCTTGACTAGATCATCATTGTGATATTTGCATGATAGAAATCTAATTATAAGGGTTGGGGGTTAGCTCCTTGAGCTGGTACGGGGGGGGGGGCGGTGTAGGCACTAGTAACCATGTATCTGGGACAGGACCCCTAGTTCTCCATGTCACTCAGTCCTAATTTCTGCAGTTGGGCTTCTGCTGCTGATTTTGTTCCCTGTGACATTCTGTATTCATTTCTGTGGCAAAATGCAAAAGACCAAAAAAGCAAATAGGCGGGTGCAGCAGCAACATTGCTGCTGCAGCCTGCATTCAAAGTTGGTTACTGGGAATCAGTAAAAAAATCCCAGAACATTAGATGGTCATTAAGGGGAAGGAAGCAAAAAGTAATTTTCCTCCATGGGAGCTACAGGTGGTTGTGCAGTTCTGTGCCTGCCGTGAGGGAGGATGTTGGCTTTTGCTCATTTTGCAATGCTGAGCCCAGAAACATTTCCCATAGCTATTCTGCAATGATTTTTAATTTCCTTAAGTGGCTGTTTCCTAGATAATCTATCAGTAAAGCAGAGACCCAACAGGACAAGGAAAGGGG
Organism: Neoceratodus forsteri; assembly: GCA_016271365.2. Taxonomy (NCBI): domain Eukaryota; kingdom Metazoa; phylum Chordata; order Ceratodontiformes; family Ceratodontidae; genus Neoceratodus; species Neoceratodus forsteri. The sequence goes on along the minus strand of CM028130.1, from coordinate 911,487,650 downwards.
GACAGTGGGACGCCAACCCTAAACTGAGACTCATTCAAAAGTTCTATCTCTGCTTCACTAAGTTAAACCGCCACAGAACTGAAATGTTTTATAGCCAGCCAGCATGTTTATCTAAACATTTCATATGCCCAGAGTAAGAGAAAGAGGTGGGCTCACCAACAGTTCTGCATTCAGCTCATATGCCTGACTCAGCAAGGCTCAGTTTTGTCAGCTGTGGACACTAGCAGCAAGCTCACTCCCCATTGAGCTCCCACCGCTAATACTGCCATATTTCTGATTTTGTGGTTGCCAACTAAAGTAATGGCTCAGTGGTGATGTGTTCATCCATGTATTATGCAGCATTGTGTGGGTGAGGATCATAAGACTCTGTTCTCCTACTCCACGCTGCTACACACCATCAGTGCCCTCTTGCTCCCCCACCACATGACTGAGTGACTGCACAGCATGTGCAGCATTTACTTTGCATAACTGCACATGCACTAACTCCAAAGCAACTCGGTCGGGATGAGACAGCCCAAAACTGTGCACAGGATGTATTTTTAGAAAAAACAGGTGTAAAATATGCTGATACGCCCCTTATCTTGAGCACTGTGTTCCAATCATGGACAGTTTTATCACTGCAGGAGCAGGTCTTTTCTCCTACCCCAGCAACCAGGCACATTCCAGCCATGCACATTACAGTGCACAGTAATGAGCATGCCTGGACTTACAAGCAACTCATTTGCTCACTGTGCCTTTCCCAGTGAAATAAATAAATGAGCCCTTCTGCACCTTTGCATAATTGGTGACTCCTGCCACCCATCACACTCCCCCCAAGCTGACATCGGGGTGCCCAATCTCTGTGTCGGCATCCCCACCACCATTGTATCACACTGGGAGTCCACCCCAGTGTGCCAAAGTAATTATCTTTTTTCCAACACTGGGATGCCCACTCCCGGTGTCAGATGCACTCCCTACACCCCCTTTTTTTTAGCCAACCTCAGGGTGCCCAATCCCCAGTTATCATTGATTTCCCTCCACTAGTCTGGAACACTGGGAGCCCACCCCAGTGTGCCATGGTTTATTTTTCAGAGTATTTCACCTGGCAAAAAAGAAAACTGTCCCCTGGGGTCTTTTTCTGTAGGTAAAAAAAAAATTCTCCCTCGTCACCCTCGCTGCCCAATCCCAACTCTCCCTTTGCATACCCAACCTCCCTGCACCACCCCCTTAGTCATATTTACCTCTGGAGGTCTGGTGCTGCAATCTTCTTTGGACCAGGAACACATCTGCCCTCTTGAAAAGCTGACCACAAATTGAAGAAAATCATAGTAAGCACTATAATGACAATCAGTGGGGGATTTCAACTTGGGTTGCTCTCTCAGACATTTTTGGGTGTTTTGGTCCCAAATTTTCAACATGGGGTTCTTGGGACACCACTTCATAAAGACTGGCACTGTCATTTTGTTCCTCAGTCTTGAAAGGTGCTTTCATGGTTGCTGCATGGAATCACCTTTTGGAACTGAGTAACGAAATGACACTGCCACTGTTCATGAGGTGGGGTCCCAAAAAGGCCATGTTACAAATTTGGTGAAAAAATTCCCAAAAATAACTGTTACGAGTGTGTGTTGTGCAATTTGTATGCACACTTGTAACTTCACCAGTTTCTAATATTTTCACTCCAAATTTCCAACACTGGCATTTTGTTCACACCTTCTGATGAACAGTACAGATGTCATTTTTTGCATCCTGCCCGAAATGTTTTCACACCTGTGGTTCAGAATGGCACAGTTGCTGTGTGAGATCAACATTTGTGACAGATTAATGAAATCACAGTACCACTGTTCATGAGGGGAGGTTTCAAAAAGGCCATATGTAAAATTTGGTGAAAAAATTCCAAAAAATGACTGTTAATGCAATTTCTACCCATGTTCGTAACTTCGCCACTTTTCATATTTTCACTCCAGATTTTCAACACTGCCATTTTTTCACACCTCTTCATGAACAGTACAGATATCATTTTTCACATCCTGCTCAAAATGTTTTTTTACGCCTGTTATGCCAAATGGCGCAGTCACTGTGCAAAATCACCTTTTGGGACTGAGTAATGAAATAATAGTGCCACTGTTCATGAGGTGGGGTCCCAAAAAGTCCATGTTGACAATTTGGAGTAGAAATACCAACAAACGCCCATGGTGTTGGGATTTTCAACCATGTCACCCCACTCTGTTCAGACTGACAGGCATCGGGGTCTGTGGCTTATGATCATCAGCCATAATGCTCATGCCATTACACCCCCACCTCCACCCTGCAGCTACTGACAGGCATCGAGGTGTGCCTTGGGGTCTTCAGCTCTAACATTCACCCCATTCTCATATACTGCACCTGTCTCAGCTTATTACCTTATGGAATGGGGTGAGCATAAGGGCCAAAGACCCAAAGGGAAAATGAGATGAGGTGGAATGGCTTTATGGCCAACGACCCAAAGGCACACCCCATTGCCCGTCAGTCTTTGCAGGGTGTGGTGGGGTTGGTGTTAGTTCAATACTTCACTGCCATTCCTATTATGCATCTCTCTAACTCCTGCAGTAGCAATGCCAATACCATCAAGCAAACATTCAGTATTGACAAATGCTTATATTGGATGAGATTTGTACCAGCTTAGCTGCTGCACATGTGCAAAGTGTGCAGCATGTGAACCTGATGTGATGTTTAAATGATGTTCACATCAGCTTAACTGCTGCACTCATGTCAAGTGTACAACACACGAACCTGATGTAATTTTTAAAAGATGTTCACGCCAGCTTACCTGCTGCACACATGTCAAGCTTGCAACATGCAAACCTGATTTGGTTTTTAGACCCGGTTCACTTAGGATCACTTTGTGTATGCGAGCTGCATGCAAACTTTGCACAATTAAGCATGTGGCATGCATTCTGCATGTAAACAGCACACCTATATTTCTGTAAGGGAACCCACATCCTGTCAGGTTTTATCACTTACTTTCTGACAATCTCAGAGTGTTTTCAGCATGTGCATGCTTTTTGTTTCGACAGTATGTCACCTTTCTGTCCTGGGCTTACACAGCAAACAGTTTAAACATGCAAAGCAACATTAGTTAAAATACCTCAAAAGACATCAGTTATAGTTCTAAAAAATAGGTCTGAGCTAAACGTGTGTTTTAGTACAATTTATTTACCTATGTGACTATGAGTGAGATGCAACATCTCATTTACAATATTGTTCTCAGTTCAGTGCTTTTAAACCTACTATTTAAGTAATAAGGAATGACGGGACATTGGTTGTACTAGGTTTTCCCCATGGTCAGGGGCATAGTAAGGCATGAGGTGAATCCAATGTCCCCGGAGTGCTTTATTGCTTATATAAAATGGATTTTGAAAACAATTCCAATCATATTTTCTCAAAAAACTGTTAATCAATTAGCTATATTAATATGATTTAAAATAGTTCCTCTGCCACAAGGGGACTCTGTGTGATCCTCTGTTGCTTTGCTTCATGAGGACATTGTTGTTTTAGATTGATTTTTAGAATGCTTTACAAAAAATCATTTTTTTTCTATATTTCATTGAAGGGGCAATTTTACCTGATGACAGTCTGTTTGGTAGCTGAGGAGCAAGAGGAGTTGTGCTGTGCAGGGAGGTCAACGTTGTAATGTGAAGCAGCAAGAGTTTTGCTGTGCTGGGAGGGAAATGTTATAATGTTTTCATAGGTGATGCTTGTGGAGGGGGAAGAATATGAATATGATTTGTGTTGTGTGGCAAAGACTAGAGCCTTGTGTGTGTGTGTATATATATAAATATATATATATATGTTGATTGAGCAGTACTATTGAGGAGTGAGCAGCCAGCATGGTAAGAGCACATCGATATTTATTTGATTGCTGATACCATAAGATGGAGACCTGCTGTTGGCCAAGCTCCACTTCCAGACCTCTCGCACTGCAGGCTCGACCTGTTACGGTATACAGCAGTGAGACAGGAAGTTGTATAAAAAAATCAAATCTGTGTGTTGGAGGTCTTGGTATTCTGAGGACTCAGCTCTGTGTGGTTTTGATTTTTTTATTTTGTGTATTGGGATCATGCAAGCAGGCAGAAGACCTCTAAGCGAGCGACTATGTGAGTTAAGTAAAAGTGAACGGGTGAGTATGATAAACAGGAAGTGTAAAACAAAATGAAAAAGTGATAGCTCTTTTTTAAACTTACTTAGAGCTGAATGTGACATAATTTGCAAATTGGGCAATGGATTGTGTGGTTATGGGTGAGAGTGCTGCTGTTGAGGAAGATAAATAGAATGAAAAACAAGCATTTGTCAATGCCAAATGTTTGCTTGCTGGTATTAGCATTGGAAATACAGGAGTTAGACAGATGCAGAATAGGAATGGCAGTGAAGTATTGAACTTCACGTCAACCCTACCTCCATCCTGTAGAGATGGACAGGCATTGGGGTAAGTGTTTAGGTCATTGCCCATGACAGTCATGCCATGTCACCTCACCCTATTCTACAGACACCGACACATGTTGAGGTGTGTCTTGCGGGGTTTGGCTTTACAGTCACCCCATTCCATAAGGACAAATGCTGAAATGGGTGCAGCATAGGATAATGGGGTGAAGTCTGGGGCTGAAGAGTCCAAGGTACACCTCAATGCTTGTCAGTGGCTGGGGGGAGGGTGTGGTATGGATAAGCAGTACAGTTAGCAATGCAAAGGCACACCCCGATGCCTGTCAGTCTGTACAGGGTGGTTAGAAACCCTAATGCCCCGGGCGTTTATTGGTATTTGCACTACAAATTTTCAACATGGAGTTTTTGTGACCCCATCTCATGAAAGCATTTGGGACCTCTTCTCATGAAGAGTGGCAGTGCGATTCTGTCAATGTGTCCAGAACTTTGAGTTCCAACAGCGACTGTGCCATGCTGCGACACATGTACGAAAACACAGATTGGGTAGGATGTGAAGAATGACAGCTGTACTGTTCATAAGAAGGTGTGGAAAAATGGCAATGTGGAAAATCTGGAGTGAAAATATTGCAAATGTGGGAAGTTACAGGAGTGCATGGAAACTGCGCAATGCACGCTCATAAAACAATCATTTTATGGACTTTCGCCACAAAATTTTCAACATAGGCATTTTAGGACCTCTGCTAATGAACAGTGTCACTGTGATTTTCTTAAAGTGTCCCAAACACTGATTTGACACAGCGATTACGCTATTCTGTGCCAGAAGTGTGAAAACACATTTTGGCCAGAATGTGAAAATTGATAGCTATACTGTTCATACGGAATTACAGAAAAATGGCAATGTTGAAAATCTGGAGTGAAAATATTGCAAATTTGCTAAGTTATCAGCGTGCGTAGCAACTGCACAATGCACGCTTATAAAACAGTCATTTCTTGGATTTTTTCCACCAAATTTGCAACATAGACTTTTTGAGAGGCCACCCCATGAACACTGGCACTGTCATTTCGTTAATCGGTCCCAAAAGGCAGTTCCACGCAGTGACCGTGAAACCACCTTCTGGGACTAAATAACACTGTAACAGTGGCTGAATTCATGAGGAGGGGTCCCAATAACCCCATGTTGAAAATTTGGTGCCAAAATTCCCAAAAATTCCAGAGATATGCAACAAAGTTGAAAAAAAACCTATGTATGCCATTATACAGCTTACTGACATTTCTTCAGTTCGCGGTTGGCTTTGAACAGTGCAGATGTATTCCCTGTCCACTGAAGATCATCGCGCTGGGCTCTGGAGGTAAGTATGGGGTGAAGGGGGTGTAGGGAGGCAGGGAGCGCAGAGGGTGAGCACGGGTTGGGGTTTGGAGCCACTGGACTCAACGAGGGATCGTTTTCTGATTTACAGGGGGGGTGAAATTTGAGGGACTTTTTTTCTTCACAGGGACATTTGACATGCTGGGCTCACACCATGCCACCTAGGTGTTTTGTTGGGGGATGTAGCCAATGGGGGATTAGGCATCCCCATTGCTTTATCCCAGGGGCAAGAGCCAAGAGGTTGAGCCTTTGGCAAAAAATCAACATTTTTGGGGGACATTATGCCAAAATGGGAGTGGGCTCCCCCATTGGCAAATTACACTGGGGGAGATGAAGCTGACTGGGATTGGGGCCCCCGTCGGCACACAACAACTGTTTTGGGGTGACACATGATACCGAGGGGGATTGGGCACTCCCTTCAGCATTAGAGGCATCTAATATTGTTTGTGAACATGGCAGCTGCTTGCTGCCATGATCACAAACAATATTACACTAAGCAACGTTCAACCCAGCAATGACAGGTCGCTCCCTCATTGCAGCAGAACGTCTGATGCTGCAATGACAAGGTGGCCACTGATTGCTGTGGCAAAAAATGTTACAACTTGGTGGCACTTTTGGAAGCCAGTGTCATCAGCACACTGTGCCTCCATTGGTCCACCAGTGCCAAGCCCCCAAATGCAGTGCCTCTGCTGGATGTCACAGTGCTGCACCTCCACAATCTGCTTCTCTCCTAAGCTGCCACATAATGTTTCTTGCGCATGTGCGAAAACAAACAAAAAAATGGCTACTGGTTTAAAACTGAATATATGAAAGATTCTATCAGAAGAATCTATCCAGCTGGCACCATAATATGGAACACTATAAGGCCAGGTTGTCTGGGACTTGTTTTAGCCATTGGTAATGATCTGTGAATGCCATTTCTACAACCAAGTCTCAGTCAATCAGGATGCAGGATTTTCCTTGCCCATTTTATACAGCAAAATCAACATTAGGATTAAATGATATAATACAGTATATGCAGTAGTAGTAGTAATAGGTTTATTCATAAAATATGAATACAGATATCCCACTTCAGCTGAGGCTCATTTCCAATGGGATCCAAGTGCAAATACATTACAAGATAGCTGTATGTTAGAACAGTAAGTTTGTTACATTACAACTTCTGAGTAAATAAGTAACAAGTAATAATAGACAAAACCTGGTATGTGCATAATAAACAAAATCCCTCCCAAAAAAACCCCACTAATGGTTACATCCATATAGAAAGTAGAAGAACAGAGTACCTGCAGAACATGCAGCACCTAGCCCCCTCCCACCACAAGAGTTAGATAACACCAACAGTTTAATGGGTCAAGAAAGTACAGTGTATACCAGCTGATAAAAAAGAATGGCCTACAGCTATGACACTTGGAGTAGATTGGCTACAAAATGCTCAAAAGTAAGAAAAATACCTCCATGATTTTGTAATGGTTTAAGTGCCAATTTATTGTGCAATACATTGAAAGGGGTAGCACTGCCCTATAAGATGCTGACATTCCCAATTAATTGGGAAGAGTATCAAATAAAGGTTCCTGGGGGAATGAGATCTGGCAAGAGAATGCCTTCACTCTTTTTCTTCCAGTTCAAACCATAGTAGAAACTGGACTTAATACAGGGCAAGGTAGTTACCTCCTGAGGTGCCACTGCAGTGTCGTTACATTGCCGTTCAGTAAACCCCACCTGATACAGGTCTGGCACCTGCTCTCAGCACAGGGACTGTCCAGCACAGAGGTTGTGGCACATGATCCAGGGTGGCAGTGTACATGTGCCACTGCTGGGGGACTGTCGGCAAATTTTGCATGTGGGCTGTGCCCCTGTATGCATGAGCATGTCATGAAGGATGGGCTAGCCAGCAACGGTACTGGAGTTAGGTTTTATTTAAGCAATAATGCCTGACAGGGCGTGTGTCATGCTGGGATAACATCACGTCTCAGGTGGTTGGGCACGAGGCTGCAGACTGTGTGCATCCAATACCTGAGACATGACATTATCCCAGCACAACACATTCCCAGGAGGGCATTATTGTTATTACACAATGGCTTGTTATTATACACAATAAAACAATTTTTTTAAAGATGTTTTAGTTAGTGTGGAAAAATATTTTTGTTTCTTAAGAGAAGCTGCAAACAATCAAGCTAATGCAAAGAATCAGTCAAGAGGTTCACAGTGCTGAGACTAGACCCGTGATGTTGTACTGGGATGACATCATAAGTCCAGTCCATGACTGACCAATCAGAGTCCAGGATTCTTTCTTGTCATTGTGTAATCCTGCTTTGTGAGCAGATGCCACCTGAAACCTGCGGAATCACCAAAGTCAAATGACAATGAGGAAGCACACCCGATAGCAGCAATGCCTGTTACAGATACAGATAACACCTCCACCACCACCACGTAGTGCTATTAGTTTTATTTCTCACTGAGGTGTTTAGTTTCACCACTCATGTTTGTATCTAATCAAACCTTCATATCTACTGCAACCTGCCTCTAACAATGTTGATCTAGTGTAACCTGTATATGTTGAACCAATTAAAGAAAGGTCTGAGTCCAACCATGGTACTTGGTATCCTCCACACCAGGAGTGTCAGCTGGGGGATCTTGCAATGCTGTGCATGCACTCATGAATATGCATGATTTGTCCCCTTGCCTGATGCACAGTCTGCATACTGCACCTCCTACCGATAACATGCATCTCCTGTCGCTAAGGTGCACCTCCTACCGCTAAGCTCCAGAAGCCTGCATACCATGGTAAGTGTATAGCACTCAGGAGCAAGGTACAGGTGGTGGACGGTGGTAGGAGGGCCAACCCTGAATCCAACCCAAACTCTGCCAGTACTGACATACTATATCAATGAATGAATGAATGATCAACAATCAAAAAATTAATCACTCAAAAAGGGCACTTTAGATCTCTCAGAAAAGTATTTTCAAAGTTATTTAGGGCTGCATTTTCAAAGGGGAGGACTCAGCCAGAATTTCTGATTGTGGGCTACCCTGAAATGCTGCAAAATTAGTCAAACATTTTGACGTATTTTGCAACTGTTTCCGCAATTTATGACAGTTTATGTCAAGAAAGTGACACACATCACTTTTTTGATGCATATACTGTATCATTCTAAGTGCCTCAAATTCCTACAAGTGTCCAAACGTTCAACCACTTATTTTGTGGTTTAAGTTACTTTCTGGTGAAGTTCATGCAAATGCTGTGGAAATGGGCCACAATGCCGCCCAGGGCTTTGAAAGGTCCATCCATAAAATCTGCCTATTATGTGCAATAGTCTGCTTTATGGACTTTAACCTAAATCTGTCTTTTCCCAAATGCATAGTCTTTTTTAATGAATTCTACTAACATAATTCACATTGCATGTTTTGCAGAAGTATTTTTAATTATGTGAATATACTTACTTTATACTATTTTTATTTTTTTCTTAATGATTGCTTATTATTTTTATATTGTTGTTTAACAGCCCATGGCACTTGCTAGTGCAATATAATTAATGGATAAAAGAACTGATTTATCGGTAGATACACTGAATAATTATCACCTTTCGTTGAACAAATAATATCATCATTATGTAAAATGGTCGAGAGAAATAAAAAAAAATGCATTTGGTCAAGTGTGGTCACGTAATCAGTGACAGTGGCTCAGCAAGTTGCACACTCACCTCTGAGGCCAGAAGATCGAAAGGTTGTGGGTTCTAGCCCTACACCAGGCACTTGGGGTAAATCCCAATACTGGCATTGTAGTACACACACACACACACACACACACACACACACACACACACACTTATTTTCTAGACTGCAAAGGCTTGCAGAAGAAGGGGATTTAATGGATGATCCCATCTCCAACCTCGAATACTTGAGCAGTCAAGTGTATGGCAGCTGGGTTTCAATGTGAAAAAGTGCAAAGTAACCCACCTGGGGCACAGAAACCCAGGGGCAGAGTACAAAAAGGGAGAAGGGGTACTGATGACCACCAAGCAGGAAAAGGATCTGGGGGTAATCACATCGGATGACCTAGAGGTGTCGAGACAGTGCAACAAGGCAATTGGGAGGATTAGTGGGATACTGGGGTACATAGGGAGGGGTAGCATGAGCAGAAAGAGGGAGGTGGTAATGCCTCTGTTAAGACTGCTAGTAAGACCCCACCTAGGGTACTGTGTCGAGTTCTGAAGACCACATCTCTGGAAGGACATAGACAAAGTGGAGGTGATCCAGAGGAGGACAACTAAAATGGTGCACAGTCTGTATCAGAAGCCCTAAGACGAGAAACTTAATGACCGCAATATGTACACACTGGAAGAGAGGAGGAAGGGGGATATGATAGATGCCGTTAAGTACCTCATGGAGATAAATTAGGTACAGGAGGGAAGTAGTCTTCAGAAAGAAGGTGTTCAAGGACAAAGGGGCATGATAAGAAGCTGGAGGGGGTAAATTCATGGGAGATGTGAGGAAGTACTTTTTCACAGAAAGATTGATGGGCTCTTCAGAAGTGTTCCAGCAAAGATGTGGAGGTGAAAACAGTGATGGGGTTCAAGAATGCATGGGATATGCATAAGGGAATCTTAGGAGAAGGGAAGTGGGTGAATGGGCCTGAGCTTAAGTATGATCAGTGGTGTTACTATAAGCAGGTAAAAATCAGCATATTAGGTAAGCAAAGCATTCATTTTCTGGAAAATTCTATGTTTCTTTGTTTCCTTGGGGTTTAGGTCAGGGAGCTGTCCCACTCTGCCTGGCAGATAGTCAGTTTCAGAGGCCCTCCTCCTGACAGAGGTGGGCTGAGAGGGAATGGGAGCCAGTGTAGGCCACACATGTGGCAGTGGAACAACCATCCAAGGAAGGGGCAGCATGAGGATATAAGAGAAAGCACTAACCTCCTATGTCCTACTTTTCTCCTCTTTCCTGTGGCTGGAATTCCTATCTTCTGCCAATCTCAGGGGTAAGGCAAGTGTTTTGACTTGTAGGATTTGGGGTTAGGCTTAGAGCCACAGAGATACTGGGGCCTGAAGGGTTTTTTGCCTGTTATAACAGAAGCAGCCACTCAGTGTTATCATCCCTATACAGCCAGAGGGGCAGAGAACAGGTACCTGGTTGGAGGGAGTGGGCACTGAGCATGACCACATGGCCAGTGGGCTCATCTGAGGGTTTAGGGTGGGGGTTTATTGGCCATTTCCTCTAGTTCTTGGCTTGCTTAGTAGATGGGTTCTAACAATGTGTGTGTGTAACAGGGATCTGAGGGTTTGTACACCATTTCCTGCTGAGCTTTCCCAGTGACTGTGGGACCCCATCCATGATCAGTGAGATGAGAAGTATGCATGGTATGGGCTAGGTGTCAAAGGTAGTATGAGCCATGTTCTGTCCCCCACATCAGCAGGTAGTGTTAGTGGTTCAGACTGTATGGCAGGGTGACTACAGTTGTCTCTAACTGGTCTCTCCACTGACCCATCCTCATGTTGTGGAATGCTGTAGTACATAGAAACATGTATAGTTTAGGTCTGGGCTCCACACCCCAGTTGACCTAGCAGAGGGACTGTCTTAGAAGCTTTCCCTCCAAGGTGTAGTAGGGCCAAGAGGAAGGGGCAGCCAGTATAGATCACCCATGAGGAAGGGGAACAGCCAGCTGAGGAGTACAGGGGCATGAGGAAAAGAGGAAGCATTCAGATCCTATCCTGGGTAAATAAACTATAACAAAAAAAACTTATACTCAGGAGACAGTTGATAATCACAACATGGCTGTGAGTAGTTGTGAGATAAAAACATTTTGTTGGTTGAAGGGGGAGAAATTGATACTGTTGAATTGGACAGGGTTGATATAGGGAAGAGTGGGTCAGAGACTTGATGGAGGGCCTGGAAAAGCTGGAGAGGTGGTCTGGAATCTGGCAGCTGGCCTTCAATGCTAAGAAATGCAAAGTTATGCATGTTGAGAGGAAGAACCCAAAGGCTTAGTACAGGTTGGGTAGAGGTCGTTGTTTCTGTGCCAGATGATGAAAAGGATTTGGGGGTACCAATCCTGTGCTCCCTCAAGTCATCTACGCAACTAAGTAAGGCAGTGGGGAAAACAAACAGAATGCCAGGGTGCATAAGCAGGGGGATCAGTAGCAGGATTAGGGAAGCCATACTGCCCTTGTACAGATCTCTCTAGTGACCACACCTGACGTATTGTATCCAGTTCTGGAATCCACATCAGAAGAAGAGTGTGAACAAGCTGGAGGCTATGCAGAGGAGAGCCAGTAGGATAATTTAGGGACACGATAGGAACACATATGAACAGAGGTTGGAGAGTCTGAACATGTACTTGATGGAGATCAGGGAGAGAAAGAGACAGGTGACATGTTAGATACCTTCAAATACATGAAGGGAATTATTTCATTTCATTTTAGTTGTTTATCAGGAAGACACACTGAGCTGATGGTTCTTTTTCAGGTGTGACCGAGAGGCACAATACAAAGCAGCCACAGTTGGTAACATAATTTGCAATTACAAATAAACTACAGCTTGCAGTGCAGATAAGAGCACTCTGATATGCAAGCTAAACACATTTACATCATAAATTAATAAGGTGGACTCTAAAGAATTGTTAAAACCCAGTGAGACTGCATATTTCCAAGGGAACAGCAGCAGTAGGGACACCAGGAAATACTATTTCACTGACAGGGTGGTGAGGGGGACAGACTGCCAGAAAAGGTGACAAATGCTAAAACCAGAGAGAGTTTCATGAGGATGTGACTTAGATACAAAGGGATTAGCTAGGGGGAAATATTATGGGGAGTCTTGGACCCACACAGGACAAGCTCTTCTACATCAGACAGACTGCATAGACCCACAGCCTTCTTCTGATGGCAAATTTCTGTGTTTCTATGGGATGATAAAATAAAAAAATAACAAATACAAACCAACAGGTTATTGAAGAAAGTAGTCTATGCAAAACTTTTCCCTGCTGCAACAGGGAGAACGATTCTGGTAGGAGAAAATGACCCCGTGGCTGGGGTGCTTGCAGACAGAAGCTTTTTCTCCTCCTCCTCATCCCGAATTTGGAGTTTTAAGGGCTTATAAAAACAAAACAGGGAAAATGAATACTATAAATAAAGTTGTAGTTTTAGTTGGAGTTACAGATCTTGAGAACCAAACACAAAAGTTAGCACTTATTTCATTAGAGATCCATTGTTAAAGCTGCTTGATCGCTACAAGGAACAGAGACTATGGAGCATTAGTGGTAAGTTAAGCCACTGTGCAAGGTCCTGACCCTAGTTTCCATATAAAGTAAACAAATTACCCAGATTGGGAGCCTCACATATATAGATTATCTTAATAAGAGTGCGTCAACCATGGGCTTGTGGGGTTAGGTCCCAGGGTCAGGTGTCTCATCTGCCAGGATGCCCAGCAACAGGAAGATTCCAATGGGTGAGAAGGGAGTGACAAAGACACTACTAGAGGACCAGCTCCAGCCCATGGTGGTGAAGAAAGGAAAGGCATGGGTAGAGGCTTAGCTAGCTGGTACAGGTGGAGGGCGAGCACCAGCTGGGTGGCAAGACCTGGCAACCGACTGTGAAGATGGCTCCAAAGAAGAGGAGGTGAGCAATGCAGCATGTATCAGCAGGTCTGAACAATAAGTGAGACGGTCAGCACAGTACTGATACCAAGGGTCAAGGTAAGATCCACACTGATATTAATTTATTAATGGAAAAGTCAATGTGCATGGTTTTACAGGATGCCGGGGGCACTGCAAGAGACACATCCTAAGGAAAACAAAGGGTAAGGGTGCTGCAGGCACTAACAATAATGCTGTTCTGGTCCATCCAAGTGGAGCTGAAACCCCAGTAGCCCCTGCATCTGCCCTGGACAACTGTACAATAACCCCACATTTTGCGGTCTGACTGCACCCTCAACTGCCCATCTGCAATTATCTCAGCCAGCACAGCACCTGCTGCAGACCAGACATTGGACTAGCTGCTGGAGGGTCAATCTAATGGGGGTTAACAGTGGCAGTCCAAGCTCAGCAAAAAGCAGGATCCATATCCTTTGAGGCAGGGTTCTTCTGTGGAGCATACACAGTTTCAGCAGTTCCTATGTGGGGGGAAGTGTTCCAAAGAGGCCTAGGAAGCCTGACATGAAACTCACTAGCTGTACACATCATGCCTTCTGTAAATGTACCATTTTTCAAATAAATATGTGGTTGTGGCCGTTTCCACCAAGGCTGATGTCAGGTCTGGTTTGCCCAGGGAAAGTGTGGAGTAGATGGGGCCTGACTAGACAATATCCAGTCTGCAAAGGATTGCAGCAAAGGAAGTTTTGGTGGATGGCCTTCCTCCAAGCTCCATAAGATTCAGGTCAGGGATCTGTCCCTACTCAGTGTGGAAGAGGGCCAGTTTCAAAGGGTCCCCTAAAGGAGGTGGACCAAGGGGGGGGGGGAGGACTCAGGGTAGGCCACAAACTGCATGAAGGAACAGGTTGAAGAAGGACCATTCATCTCCTTTCTCCTTTTCTCCTCATTACAGCAATGGGGATTTACATCCACCCACCCTTTGTAAAAGCAGGGCACCAGGTAGATACAGAGCATTGTAGGGAGCATTTCTATCCCACTATGGGGATTGAACTTGAAGTCAGAGAGGATTTTTTTGTTTCCCTAGAAGGGGTTACCACTGATTTTTCACCTTCTCTGAAGGGAACAGCAAAGTATTTGAATCACTGTCAGTCGCTGCAAACTAGGTAAGGTACAGGATTCTGACAAAGGCAAAAAGTACACGGGGTAAGGGGGATCTGCTTCTGTCCAGATAGGTGCCTTGTGGATGGCATCACGTGGAGGGGCCATAATACCTGTGGCTAAGTTCCAGCAGGTCTGGGCCCAATTCATTGGACTTGTTCCACATATAAGCCACCTTTCAGATGTGTTGAAGTGCAATTCTCCTGGCCTTGGAGGAACCCTCTTATATCTTCAGAGATAGGGTCCCCTACAAGGAGCGTGTACTTTATGTGTGCACTTAGTAGAGATGGGAGAACCACAAATGTTTCTGACATCCTAAAATGCTCTGAGAGGCCATAAAAGGTTCTGATAGCTACCCAAATCCTATTAGAAGTTTTAGAACCTTTTAGTTGAAAGTAGAAAAACTGTTTACCCATCATTGTCCGGCCTTAAGCAATTGTCCGTGAAGGGAAAAGAATCTAAGAAGAACTTGGAGTGGTACTACAGCACCTCCAGCCTCCTGTTGGATCTTTCTACCACCAACATCAATCTTCTTACTAGATAAAGACATCCTGGGGGAGTATAGAAAGCTTCAAAATCAATGTTTTAAAAATTATCAGAACTTTATCACAACCTGTAAAAAGGTTCTGATAGGGTTTCTTTTCTACTGAAAATGGCATAGGTTCTGGGTGGTTCTGAACATAACGGAACCAGTTCTGCCATCCCTAGTGCTAAGCTCTTATGGTCCGCTTTGGGGGGGTAGTGATCTGCAGAGGTCCGGGGATGCCTGTGGCAAGATTCCTTAGCTGTGCAAGTCATGCCTTCTAGAAATGTACTATTTTGTAAATAAAAATACGGCTGTGGAGTGAACATTTCATCCAGCCTGAAAGCTCATGCTCTGAAAATTTCCTGTTGCTCTAATAAGAGGTATCATATCACCTACTTTGTTCATCCAAAACTGGTATCAGGTGTGGTTTTTCTGTCGAAGGGGTGAGAACATGAGTCCTGTGTCGACAGCACTACAGCAGTTCATATAACATCTGAAAACCCTTATGCAAGAAAACAGGTGAATAAACAATAACTGGTCAGTTTGTTTTTGTGATTGTTACAAAACAGGTCTGTTCAATGCTTCTCTTGTGAATTATTCACTATAGAGTCACAACTGTCTGTTCTTTCCATTTGCATTCTTAAATGAGATAGGCCATTCTTTGTCTGACACAGTCAGCTTGTTGCGAGCTTCCATTCCAACCCCCCTACTGCGACTCACAAGGGTACAGTAATCCCAACAGATGGGGGCAGGTTTCAGGAAAAGGCAAAATGAAAGATATACTCCCTCCATAAACCAACAGACATTCCCATCAACTTTGTAAGACCAAAACACAATCATTCTGTACTAAAAATAAAGTCACAATGTCTGAATGTATAAAGATGCCTCTGTCTTGTCAGAACTGCATCCTTAGATACGGATTAAATTGCAGTTACAAGGGTTAATAGCAGGAAGAGAATGTTGCTCCTTTCAGGAAAAACTTTGTGCTTGTATAAAATTTGCTTTAAAGTAGAGTTACATTAATTAAATCCTTTCTGAGCTTCTGTTTATGTTAGATGTCAGCTAATATCGGTGTCATTCAAGATGTAATATCGGAAGTTTCAATGTGAAAGTTGAACCTATTTACAATTAAAACTTTTGTAGCTTGGATTGGTCAGGTTTTGTAATAATGGCTCCAGTGTGAGAGGACCTGAAGAGCTATGTAATAAAAACAAACTTCTGGAAATTAACTGTCTCTCATTCAGCTAACGTTACATTCGGGCACTCTTCAATTGCTTTTCACTTTTACACAGGGATTCATCAGGATGTACTTTATCATTTTAATGTTGTTGCCTTTCTGTAATCTGGATAGTTGTAGACCTCTAAGAATTAGTAGAGATTTAAAGCAGTTTTCCAGGACCCAAGAAAGTGTTTTAAAAAATAATATTTCAACTCCCTTCCATCTTTGTTCATTTTCTGAATTTACAGTGTAGCCAGAGATATTGTAAATTCCAGGGTGTACCACACTGAAGGTGACTAAACGGCATACATAAAGTAAGTTATAAAATGGCAAAAAAATGTCTAGAAATGTAATTGTCTGAAAGATGTCACCTGACCATGCATTAAATCTCTATAAACGCAGAGTCAGGTGCCAAATTTAATTTTCCTCCCTCCACCAAAAGAGTACTTACAGTAGAGCCATTTTATAAGTGTAGTAAGCCCCTCCAGGGTCTGCATCATAGGATTTTAATGCACTTCCCAGGGGTCTGAGGGCACTTGGCATCAGCCACATGACTTACTATATCGCTAGGGAGTGCATGGAAATCCTTTATATCATAGGTTGAGAAAAGGGGGAAATGTAATTGGCCAAACAGCATTACCTTACCGTGGTTTAAATTCACTATTTAATCCACAGTTGGTGTGAGAAACCCAGCCAGCAATACCCCTGGGCAGAGCGGCGCTTGTTATGTAGTGGAACATTTAGTAGTAAAAGACAGCCATTAAAAATGTACTGAAGCATGAGAGTCACACTGGTAACTTAGTGACTGCCTGTCACTGCTGTAGCTAATTGTCCTGTTGTTAGCTAATGTCCTGTGAGGCATTCATGGCAGCTGTACCCCCATGCCACAGGCAGCCCAGAGAACATGGAAATTTGTGTGTGCTGCATCAGTGCAGAGAGGGACAGAGACAGTGAATGCTGAATACCACATGGAGACACAGAGCGAGAGACCTCCCACTGTTTGTGTTCCCCCTCCCATGGTGAAATTCTCCTTTTTGTTAGTGTCCAGAATGGTAAGTCAATTGGCATACTGTAGGCTCTGCCACCCACCCTACGTTCATATCCCTGAAACAGTATTTGTGTAACATGCTTCCCACTCTGTCAAAGTTTTCAGAAAAGTTTTTTATCTGGTTGATCCTACTGATTCTTTGCTTGTACGGAAAATGTATGTGTGGTCGGGGGACCTCCAGCATGCAATGTGCTCTCTCCCATGTATGTGTCTCTCTCTCTTAGCCAGTCACCCTGTCTGGGGCCATTGACAAATGAAAAATAATGTACAAGAATGGTTTTGTCCAGCAGAGTTCACTCACCATCCACCCACCCAGCATCTCTCACCACCTACAGTGACAGGGAGAGATAAAGACCATGACATTTAATGCAGAAATCCTACAGTTGCCTCTCTCTCTCTCTCTCTCTCTCTCTCTCTCTCTCTCTCTCTCTCTCTCTCTCTCTCTCTCTCTCTCTCTCTCTCTCTCTCTCTATCTGTGTGTCTCTATGGAACTTTCAGACATGCAATGATTGTAAGTAAGTTTTTGCCTATCTGTGGTCTGGTACCGGGATACCAGGGGAGACAGTGAGGTAGGGACACAGCGATGCACTGCAGAGATATGATGCAGTGGCAAACAGTTGAGAGAGAGAGAGAGAGAGGGGGAGAGATATATAGAGACAGAGAGAGAGAGAGATGCACACCCATAGACACACCAAGAATGAAAGAGAGACTGAATTTCTCTAAGTATAAATAGAGAGAATGCTGGCAGTTAATCATGTTGGCAGTGCAACAAACTATATTATGCACAACAAATGTCAGAAATCATCTCAGTATGGCATTTCTGACATTTGTATGTGCATAAAAGCAATCACATGTGGATTATTTGTTGAGGACTATTTTTCCAGGTGGCAGGATACAGTCACTTTTTTGGTATTTAAACAGGGAGAAAAACCCTTTATGCTGTTTTCTCCTTGTTTTGAACATAACAAATGTTATAAGCTGAATAACACACTTCGGGGGATGGAGTTATAGGCATTTAACCCACAACATGTCACAATCCACCCGAGGCATGGATTAAATGCCTATAATCCTATACCCTGTTGTGGGTTATTGCTAACTTAAAGCACACCCTGTTGTGACTTATTGCTTACATATCTGAGGATAAATATTTATGTTCACTTAGAACACATATTGGGCTCTATTCACTATGCCAACATGCTGCATAAACTGGGTGCTTTGGCATAGCTACATTAGAATGCTTTGGAGCGGGGTCCCACAGACCCCGAGAGGTATTCACCAGCAGGGTGCAGTGCAGGTACAGACCCTATCCCCTTGCCACATGGACAGCAACATGTTGGGGGCAGGCAGGGGGCATGCTGGGGGTGTGCCCGCACTCCATGCCATTCACAATGGTGCAGAGTGCTGGGCATGGGGGCACACCTTACACTGGATAACACCCTGCTGTAAGGTATATGCACTCCTCCAGGATGTCACAACCGGGCTGCGGTGAGAAAGATGGGTTACAGTTGATCCCCTTAACATGCCACCCCAGCCCATGGGAACCACATGGAAAGCTGGGGTTGGCCAACCAGGCACACATCACCCCTGTGCCACTGGTGCACAGTGCACCATCTGCTATCATCCACACCCCAGAGGTGCAAGGGATCCACTAGTGGACTGGGTCTGGGCATCCCATTGAATACATGCCTGGTCCTTGGAACAGTCTTCCATGCACCTGTGTGCCTGGGGGCAGGATTGCAGACAAGTGAGCAGCATTTGTGAATGACAGTATGGGTGCACCTGTTTGCAGTCATGTAGTTGTGCACCTCTGGTGCATGCCCTCTGCACAATGGTGCATAGCACCCATTACGTATACCATGGGAGTAAGCATCCAGGGTCAGTGCACCTGTCTCTGTCCTATACTAATGTGGCATTTAAAGTGTACCATTTCATAATAGCAGCAACTCTTGCAGCCAGTTAAAAAAAACCACTTCTATTGCATACATTAAAGTATAAATACATACAGATGTGGTAAGCTGGTATTAGACACATCAAGTGGCATTCAAAAAATTCACGAGAACATCTAAGGCATCATCTCAGTGCTAGCTCTCTCAGGAACCTCTCCTGGCATACCATGACAAAATAGAAGGCATTAACATTTCACCCTGATGTCACAGAGCTTTCCCTCATTTCCTGTGTGCAATAAAAAGTTTATTTTTTTACTGATTGTAAGAGTTGCTGCTATTGCTAAACAGTGCACAGAGTTGCACATTGCTGTAGAAGGGAGGCAGGTTTACTGACCCTAAATGTTTATGATTGATTAGTTTTTGTTATGGTTGCACTGTCATGTCTAGGTAGTGGAGTAACTGTATATTTGGATGTTGATACCATAGCAGTGCAAATACATTTTCCAAATAAAAAGTGTTATCTTGACCCAAAACAGCAAGATAAAAGAGGCTGGTCACCGAGCATGCTCAGAAATGTATTTTCACATGTGAGATGCATGATGTTCATTGTACAGCATTATCTTTTAACAGACAGACACACTAACAGGGACTCCCAAAAACATAAAAGATTGAGAACACCTCAAAATCCCACATTATACAAAGGATATCATATGAGGTAGCTCATAATATGATTGTTATTTGGTGTGCAATGTTGATGTCATTGTTCCCTTGCACTTGTGACTTCCCTTTACTCAGCTGCTCACACAGAGGAACAGTAACCCCAACATTCCACGCCAAATAGCAATCATATTTTGAGCTACCTCATGGGATATTCCCTGTGTATTCCATGGGAGTGCAAATACATTTGGAGGGCAAAAGCTGTTATTTTTACTGTAGACATAGTTACTGTGCAAATAACAGATGAAATCATGCTATTTGCACAGTAGCTATGCTATTCGCATAGCAGCCATAACCCTTTCTTTTCACAGGAACTGGCTTCCTGTGAGCAGCACATCTAACAGCAGTGCTGTCAATTTAACCATAAAAGTAAAACACTCGACTTAGCATTATTAATTAAATTGAAAAGAAAGAAAAAGGGATCGGGGCTCTACACCATTAAAAATGCCCAAGCACCGGGAGTGAGCATGAGTGGTGGAAATCAAGGGTAAAAGACAGAAAAGTTATACAGCTTTTGTGGGGACAGGGTTTCTGTGTTAGTTGGCTGATATCTTATGGTATGTTTTACAACTGATATAATACTAAGTATCAGTGGCAAAGCCAACCTGTAAATTTGTACCTATTGGAACATTTTCTGCCTGCAGAAATAGTTGCTAAGGCATAGGCGTTGGCCCTGGCTATACAGTTGACACTGTTGTCTCTACATAAGGGAAGTATGGATTTAAATTCATACAGTTTGCATTAACACTAGCTTGGGTAGTAGTCACCTATGAAAAGATAGCTTAAATGAGACAGCAAGTCAAAAATTGAATTATAAGTCAACTGGTGGTACTGTAGTAAGATTTGTTCCCCTTCCCCCCATACAGACAAGGCAAAGGCAAGGCAAATTTTACCCAGGAGGCTCTGGGTGCCATACATATTAACGAAATTCCATATACATACAAATATAAAAATAAATAAATAATACACTTATAAACATTAATACACATCATTAAATTTAAAATAATACCTTCAGCAGTAATAATAAACTCAAAGGAAGCCAAAATGATTTTAAATATCAAATTCAGAAATTGGGTCAGGGATATACAACAGGAAGGCCTGATTATATAAGAATATAAGAAGGCCTTAAGGTGGGCCTTGAATACCTCAACAGAAGGGGCCTTCCTAACAGCTGGAGAAAGCAAATTCCACAGGATGGGGCAGTGACACTAAATGCTCTGTTGCCAGCTGTCTTAACCTCATCCTGAGAATCGCAAGGAGACCCCTAGAAGAGGAACAGAGGGGGCAGACAGAGACAGCAGGCATGAGAAGGTCCTTCAGGTAACCTGGGCCCAGGCTATGTAGGACTTTAAAGGTGAGCAAACCCACCTTAAGGAGGATACTCCACCTGACCAGCAGCCACTGCAGTTGACACAGCACCGGAGTGATATGACAGTACTTAGACTGTCATGTCAACAAACTACCTGCTGCATTCCACACCATCTGCAGTCAGTTCAGGGTACCTCCAGAGACAACGAGATAGAACGCATTACAGTAGTCAAGCCTGGATGTCACAAAGGCATGCACCAAGGTGGGGAGGTCCAGTGGCAGCACTAGGTGCTTTATCCTGGCAACATTCTTCAGATGGTAAAAACTAGAATGGACAACAGACACCACCTGTAACTCAAGTGACAATCTGCTGTCAAGAATAATGCCAAGATCACGCACCCTAGAGGAGGCCTTCAATGGCACAGAGCCAAGAAAAAACCCTGTCTCTGCACCAGAGGCCAGCCTATCATGCCCTCTGTCTGAATCCACCCCCAGTACCTCCGTCTTATGGGGGTTCAGTCACAATCAGCTGGAGGACATCCAGTCATTGATCTCAGCAAGGCACCTGTTAAGCACTTCCACTGCGCAAGAGGTTCCAGAGCAAAGGAAAAATACAGCTGGGTATCATCAGCATAACAATGAAAATCCAGACTGTACTTCCTAATGATCTCTTCCAGGGGCAGCATGTACACAGTGAACAACATCGGTGACAAGACCGAACCCTGGGGAACTCCGCATGACAGGCAAGCAGAGGAGGAGGAGGAGAAGTTCCCCATCAAAATCCTCTGTCTCCTGTTAGATAAAAAAGACTCAAACAAGATGACAGTGCCTGCGAGTTCACAGAAATCCCTTAGGCGGTCAAGTAACAATCAATGGTCCACCGTATCAAAGGCTGAAGAAAGATCAAGGAGAACCAATATTGTCCCTTCCCCTCAATCTTTAGCCCTAAGGAGGTCATTGTGCACCTGAAAAAGTGCAGATTCAGTGCTATGTTTCACATGAAACCCAGACTGGAGAGGCTTGTATAAATCATGGACCACAAGATGCTCCTCCAGCTGAAGCTCCACCACCTTCTCCACAATCTTACCCATAAATGGAAGTTTGGAGATAGGACAGTAATTTGTCTTGATCTCAGGGTCCAAAGATGTTTTCTCAGAAGGGGTCTCAACAATCACACCTTTAAGACATCAGGAAAGACCCCTTCTGACAAGGAACATCGGACAATCGAAGCAAACACCAGGTTAACGGAGTCAACACATCCCATCAATAAATGAGTTGGCACCAGGTCCACTTCACAAAAAGTATGCAGAAGCTTGGAAGCAATCTCAATGACCTCAGCCACCTCCACTAGTCTAAACTCATCCCAACCTGGTGGAGCGCTCTCCGGATGCCCTTAGCAACCACTGTTGGCCAAACTCTGGCCCACTGGTGGAACCCCCTGCCTGATGGCGGACACCTTGTATGAGAAGAACCAAGCAAACTCCTCACATAATGCATCTGAAAAGGCTACATTTGACTGTAGACTGGAAGATGGAGAAGCCTGTCCACAGTCTGAAAGAGCACAGTTGGTCGGTTCCTCCCAGCAGCAATCTCCCTGGACAGGAACTCTGCTTTCTTACAGCTGATTGCCCCCTAGTATGCACCATAGTGCACACACAGGGCCAGTTTATCCACCTCCAGACCAGTCCTTCACCAACAGTGCTCTAATCGCTGACCCAAGGTCTTCATCACCATGAGTTCCCCATCAAACCAATGGGACCTCAAGTGAGAAGACCTGGGTCATACACTGACTGGTGCAAGGGAGTCGAGTGCATCAGACAATGCCTTATTATAGGCATCAACTGCCATGCCCTCACCCCCAATGCATGCACTGCCCACACTAGATAGATCGGCCACTGCCAAGAAACCCTCCTGGGTCAACCCCCTTAAAGGGATGTAGCTGACCACCTCAGCAGGGAGAGGGCTCTCAGGGGGTGCCCCAAACTAAAACTTCACCGTGCAATGACTGGACTAAATGATCCAATCAATCCTGAGACTATGTCAAGCCCAAGTGAGAATACCAGGTCCAATGTGTGATCACCCCGATGGGTTGTGGAGGGAACTCCTTGCGCAAGGACCAGAGATGACATAATTTGGAGGAAATATAACCATGCTGAGATGATTTGTCATTGGCCCAAACACTGAAGTCCCCTAGCACTAGACATCTGGGGACCTCCAATGTTTCACCGATGATGAAATCACCCACCTCTTGCAGGAAATCTCCCACCATCCCAGAAGGGCGGTAGATAAGGAGAATCCAGCAACCTGCACCTAGACCCCCACGAATGGCCACACACTCAAATGAACATGGTGTTCTCACTGGGTGCAGGGTGAAGCCAAGTTCGACTCTAAAACAGATGGCTACCCCCAACCCCTGTGTTCCACTCTGGCGCAGTGCACTACAGTATACACTGGACGGCAACCTCTAAAACTGGGCCAGCATCATCACCAATCCAGGTCTCCGTAATGCAAGCCAGATCAGCTGAAGAAACCAAGTCTGCTATAACTGTGGTCTTGTTTCTGACTGATCTGGCATTGCAAAGCACTGCCCTCAGGGGACTGGTAGACAGTGCAGCCCTTCTAGTTACCTGCCCACTCAGTCTGGTGGGAACCCTGGTGATGGAAACTAAAGATGTCTGGCCACTTCCTAGAACCTGTCTAACTCCAGGGTGCATTCTACACCCCACTACCTTGATCCTGCCACCCCCCCACCATGCATGGGGCACTCCAGCCGAATTGAATCATCTGATTTCTCCCTATTTCAACCTCCCTACAGTACCTAAGTGTGGTAGCAGACACTGGGAGGCTACTAAAGGGCTGTAGATTGAACAGCTGGGATGCCCATACACTATCCTAGTCCACCCAAGACCCTCATACCTTCCCCGACACACCCCTCCTGACTATGTAATCCTGGCCCCAAAAGTAACCAACCCACAGCCACAGGTCTAAACTCTGGTTTGATGATGCAGACGACTTTCACTAATTTGGTGAAAGCAACAATAAATGTTACAAAATCATTTTCTGAGACAAGAAGGCAGTTTAGAAATGGACAACAGCATAAAACAATGTCAATGGTAAGACTTTATTTAAAAAGATTGACAGCAGCCAAAGGCATGATTTTACTATGCTTAATATTTGCAGGGGATGTTCAGTTAAATGCAGATCCTTGCAAAGAAATGGGAGATGCTACAGGTATTTTAAAAAGTTGGGGGACAGCTTCATACATTTTAATGTATGCAGTCTAGCACTAAAAAGGAGTACTGTGAGACAGTGGATCATGGAATCTAATCCTAGAGTTGAAGTAATTACAGAAACTTGGCTAAACAACAGAATAGAGGATTCTGAGCAATCAATACAGTGGTACAAACTTTTGGAGATATGATCATGGTAAAAGAGGGTGGGGGAGTTTTAATATATGGGCAGACGTCACTAAATTTGCCATTTATTATGTTTGCTTGCATGCATAGTTTTCAGAAGTGTGTCACCCCCTCTTCCAATTCAGTCAGTGTGTTGGGAGGCGCGGCCCCAGTCCTCCAATGCATGCTGAAACTGTCTATGACAGCTCCAAAATGCAGTGGAGTACAGTTGAAAGGGGAAGCTACGCTTCAGTGAGCAGTGATAAGATCTCGCCTGCTCATGCATGCTCCCCCTACACACACACACATGCAGACATACTGCGTATGGCCCCCACGCACACACACTGTACAGCCGGGGTACCCAATCCCGGTCGGCTGTGCTGTGCCCCCAAAAGCCTTCCACATGCCATGCTGGGTGCCTACCCCAGTGTGGCAACTCATCGTATAAGCCGACAGGGGTTCCCAATCCCCGTCGGCTCCACTGTCTAACCCCGAGGTACAGGGTGCCATGCTGGGAGCACACCCCAGCATGGCAGCAATGCTGCTAGCCGATAAGTGCCCAATCCCCGTCAGCTTCACACCCCAACCAGTCATCCTTGTGCGCACGCTAGAGCCCACCCAGGGTGGCAAATGTCAAGCCGTCATTTTAAAACAAAAACCTGGAAATAAAAACTGTCCCTTGGCGCTTCTCTCTGCTCCCTCCCACAACCCGCACTCACCCACTGTGCACCCTGCCTCCCACACCCCCACCCCATACTTACCTCCGGACCTCCGCGACGATCTTCGGTGGACCGGGAACACGCTCACACTCTTCAAAGCCCACCGTGAACTGAGGAAATGCCGGTAAGCTGTATAATGGAATAGATAGGGTTTTTTCAATTTTATTGCATCTCTCAGGCATTTTTTGGAATTTTTGCACCAAATTTTCAACATGGGGTTTTTGGGACCCCTTCTCATGAATGCTGTCACTGTCATGGCGTTACTCAGGCCCAAAGGGTGATTTCGCAGCCACTGCATGAAATCACCTTTCTGGAATGAGTAACAAAATGACACTGCCAGTGTTCATAAGGTGGGCTGTCAAGAAGCCTATTTTGAAAATTTGGTGGAAAAATTCCAATAAATGACTGTTTTACGAGCATGCTTTGCGCAGTTCCACGCACGTACTGTAGTTCGCTAATTTTCAATATTTTCACCCAGATTTTCAACATTGCCATTTTACTACACCTCCTTATGAGCAGTACAGCTGTCATTTTTCACATCTTGCCCAAAATGTGTTTCCCCATGTAGCAATACAATGGCGAGTCGGTGTGCGAATCAATGTATAGGACACAGTAAGAAAATCACAGTGACACTGTTCATGAGCAGAGGTCTTAAAAAGGCTATGTTGAAAATTTGGTGAAAAATTTCCTAAAAATGACTGTTTTACGAGCGTGCATTGTGCATTTCCTACGCACGCTCGTAAGTTTATGAATTTTCAATATTTTCACTCCAGATTTTCAACATTGCCATTTTACTACACCTCCTTATGAACAGTACAGCTGCCATTTTTCACATGTCGCCCAAAATGTGTTTTCGCACATGTAGCGCACAAAGGTGCAGTCGGTGTGCAAAAGCAATTTTTGGGACAGATTAAGAAAATCACAGTTACACTGTTCATGAGCAGAGGTCTTAAAATGGATATTTGGAAAATTTGGTGACAGAAGTCCATAAAATGACTGTGTTACAAGTGAGCATTGTGCAGTTTCCACGCACCCTCCTAAGTTCATGACTTTGTAATATTTTCAGTCTAGATTTTCACCAGTGGCATTTTTTCCACACTTCCTTATGAACAGTACAGCTGACATTTTTCACAACATGGCCAAAATGTGTTTTCACACTTTCAGCGCAGAGATGCATGGTCTCTGTGGGAAATCACTGTTTGGAACAGATAAAGAAAATCACAGTGACACTGTTCATGATCGGAGGTCCCAAAATGCCTGTGTTGACAATCTGCTGTAAAAAATCCCCAAACTAATTACATTATGGGTGTGCATTGCACAGTTTCTATGCATGCTCGTGACTTCACCAGTTTTTTTAATATTTTTACTGTAGATTTGCAACATTGCCATTTTTTACACCTCTCCATGAACAGTACAGCTGTCATTTTTTACATCCTGTTCAGAATGTTTTTGCACCTGTGGTGCTAAATGCCGTAGTCACTGTGCATAAGCAGCTTTCGGCTAACAAACTGATATTGCCACTGTTCATGAGGTAGGGTCACAAAAAAAAACATGTTGAAAATTTGGAGTGAAAATACCAACGAATGCCTGAGGTATTAGGGTTCCCAACCATAACGCCCAACCCTGTAGAGAATGACAGGCAACAGGGATGTGACTTGGGATTCTTGCCTGTAATGCTCATACCATTCCACACCCTGCAGCCAGTGAGAGGCATTGAGGTATGCCTTGGACTTTTCGGCCCCAAAGTTCACCCCATTCTCCTATACCATACCCATCTCACCGTACTTCCTGATGGAAAGGGGTGCACATAAGTGCCAAAGATCCCAAGGCACACCGTGACACTTGTCAGTGTCTGCAGGGTGGGGTGTGGCGAAATGGTGTGGTCGTTATGCCTGATGACCCAAAGGCACACCCCAATGCCTGTCACTCTCTGCAGGGTGGTGGTGGGGTTGGCTTCAGTTCAATACTTCACTGCCATTCCCATTACGCAGCTCTGTAACTTCTACACTACCATTGCCAATGCCAGCAAGCAAACATTAGGCATTGACAAATGCTTGTTGATTCTACTTTTGTACAGACCCCTGGGATAGAGAAGGTTTCCCTGAAGCACAGATTGCCTGGTAATATGCCAATCCTAATTCTAGGGTGCTATTCCCCCAAAAGGGAATGAGGACAACTTTGCTATAATTCAGGATTTTTTGCATTACTATAAAAATAGCCATGAAATACTGATGATGGGCGATCTCAACATGGACTGATCTACCCCCCCAGGTGGTGGATTTCTTGACCTGACACTTGTCATGGCATTGACCCAGGTAATTGAGTCTCCCACCAGATTGAATTCTGGGAACACAGTCCTCTCGACTATTCTGAATTTAATTCTAACCTCAGATCCTGAGAGTTATACAAACAGTGGAGTGTTGCTGGACACATTTAGTGACCATCAGGTCACTTTTTGCATTCAGAAATCACTTAAAAGGGTGGATAAATTTCAAATAAAAGAATTATGACAAATGAAACATTTGATTACTTAAGAAGTATGATAGATCTAGAGGAGAGAGACTGGGATAGAGTGGAACTCATTCCAGAAGTGTACACTACCTGGAGCTATTTTTGTAGTGAATTTATGACTGTGTGTGATTATCATGCACCAGTCTTTAAAAAAAGGTGAAGGCCAGAAATGCAGCATGGTAAACAGGGACCTTGAGCACATTGAAGATATAGAGATAGAGCATGGAAATTAGTAAAAAGATTAAATACAAAATTGGCATGGGACAGATATCGTCAACTGAGGAATATTAACCTTAAAGAAATAAAAAAAACTAAAATTAATCATTTTAATGATCAATTTAGGGCAGAAAATATAAAAGAATCACACATCTTTGTGGGGTTATACTCCTAACTAAAGGGGGGGGGGGGAAACAAACAAACTCCCAGGCTCTTTTAAAATGGAAGGAAAAAATGTACCGACATCTAGCCATGTAGCGCATGTAATTAACAGATTTTTCATAGACTGGTATTACAGCAGCAGGGATTGAAAAAGATGAAACGGGGAAGGAGTATTTAATGGGGAACTCAGAGATAAAGGTTAAGGTTGAGGAAAGAGAGTAAGAGAGGAAGGGGAAGAATATATTAAGAGGAAAACAGAAAAGCCAATCCTTATACTTGGTCTGATTGATACAAGAGAAGTTATGGAAGAATTATTAAAACGTAATGAAAAAAGGCCAAAGGATTAGATAGAATACTTACACTCCTTCTGAAATTTGCATCGCCTGTTATAACACAAAAATTAACAGAAATTTTTAACCTGTCCATAATTACAGGTACATACCCAAAGGCATGGAAAATAGCGAACGTCATGCCCATATTTAAATCTGGACCCAAAAATGACATGCAAAATTACAGACCAATATCTCTTATTCAGGTAATTTCAAAGCTTTTTGAAAAAATGTATAGGGAAACAACTGCAAGATTACCTAGGGAAGTATAATTTATACAACCTATATCAATCTGGTTTTCATTCCGGTCATAGCACCATGACTACGCTGACAAAGGTGACATCAGACATACAGATTTCAATGGATAAGGGCCTCCTGGTCGGGGCCATATTTATTGACCTGTCCAAGGCGTTTGACACCTTGAATCATGTAATATTATTGAGCAGGCTGAAGGAGATTGTCTTTGACCAGGCTGCCCTGAACTGGTTCAGATAATACTTATTTGGTAGGGCACAGTTAGTATCCCTGGGGACTTTCACATCTCAGAAGAAACTAGAAGGGGAAGGAATCAGATTCATTTTAGTGCAGTAGCTGCTTTTTGCTGCTTTTAAATTGCTTCTTGTTGATTTCACTTGGTAGTAGGTTATTCTTTTTCTTACTGCTTCTAAGGGTCTAGCAGGGAGTTGTTTTGGGGCTGTTGGAATTTTGAAACCTATTTCGGTGTGCTGTAAGTGGGCTGATTTGCCTTGTTGTTTCACTTGGTAGCAGGCTGAGTTTTTCTTACTTCTTGAAATGGACTATCAGGGAACAGTTTTGGAGCTGCTGAAACTTTGAAACCTATTTTGGTGTGCTTTAAGTGGGCTGTCATTTCTTTAAACTGGAGGCCTGTTTCTTCAGATTTCTTCTGATTCTTCTGATTTCAAACCTATTGTGGTGTGCTTTTATCGAAGCTGTTTCTTTGAACTGGAAACCTATATCTTCTCATTTCAAGCCTATTTTTGGTGTGCTGCTGGTGAGGCTGTTGTTTGAATTGGAGACCTGTCTTTGTTGGCATCAACCCTATTTTTTTGTGCTTTTAGTGGGGTTGTGCTTGTTTTTGGCTGTCTTCACTTGCTGCAAATTTAGTGCGTTGTGGGGAAAGGGTACTAATTGTCTGGCCAGTGGCCTCAGCAACATGATGTTTTCTGGAGGGCATGGGCTAGTCCCACTCACCCTGCCCCTCACCCCACCCCACTCACCCCAAATACATAATTTCCTTTATACCAGGAGTTCTGACATCACTTCCCCAAAAGGACAAAGGACATGCACCTGTCATAGCAGAAGCAGACATGAAGGTAAGGAACAACAGTGAGTGAAGAGGTGACAGCAATCTCCATGGAAGGGAAGTAAGTTAGAGTAACTGCAACACAAGGAGCTTTCATTTTTACCTGTTTACATTGGTGTTTGCATTGTGAAAAGGAGGGGTAGGAGTTAGAAGGAGGCTGTGCAATAGTTGCTTACAGTTTCTTTTTGGGTATGGGCAGGAGGGAAATGAACTTAAAAGGCAGCTGCTCAATCTATCTAAAGTGTATGATGAAGGAGTAAGAGAAATTGAGAAAAGGAGAAGAATGCTTTGCAATGATAGAGGGGGAGAGGGAAGACTTGGGGAAGCATTGGGGATCCTTCATCTGGAAGGGTGGGGGGCTGCTGGTGGGTGATGAGAGCAATGGGTAGAGTGGTAGGCTGCAACAACTGTGGTGCTCCAATCTTTCTAAAAATTTTATGGAGGGTGGTGGAATGTTTAGTGTGCAACCAGAGAAATTTAAAAGGAGCTCAAGGGTCTGCAGGAGGAGCTAAGACAGGCAAGGCAGACTGGAGGAGGTGATAGCCCAACACTGGAGGGAAGGAGGAGGGGAGATGAGAAGGGAAGAACATTTGTGCCAAAAGTGGGGAGAAGAGGGTCAGAAGAAGGGAAGCAGTGATAGGGGAGGCCCAGGTCAAGAGGAATGGCATCAGGGAAATCCAGGTCAAGGTGAAAAAAGACAACAGGAAGGAGGGGAAAGGAAATGGTGAGAGGAGGAGAAGAAGTGCAACAGTCATGGATTCAAAAGGAGGGAACAGGCTAGTATGAGGAGGGAGGAAGCAGGCATAGGAGAAGGGTCTTCAGAAAATCATTTTGAAGTACTAGAGGGAAGGGTGGAGGAGGGAGGTGATGAGATTAGAGGAGTAACTGACAGAAGTCTAGATGAAACTGGAGTGGGGGAGTTCTATCAAGGGCAGAGGAGGGAACTACTGCACAGGAGGAAGAGGAGGAGCTGGGAGCAAGAGGTGGGGAGGATAGGAAGCAAGGAGTTGGTAAGGGGTGGAATCTTAGTGCTGGGGGACTCAATACTAAGAGGAGTCAGGTGGGGTAGCAAAGTGGAGAGACATAGTCACATTTGGGTGGAGGCCATGCCAGGAATGATAGTGGAAAGGGTGGGGCAATTTCTTCTAAAATATGCTAGAAGGGGTAGGGAGAAGCCTCATTTAATTACACATTTGGGTTCAAACAACCTGGCTAACAGGATGGTAGATATAGTCCAGAGGAGGTTTGAGGAACTAGGGCGATTATGTGAGGGGGCAGGAAGATCAGTAACTTTCTCAGAGATTCTTCCAGTGCCCGGGGTAAGCACAGCAAGAATAGAATTTTAATGAATGGCTAAGAACCTGGTGTCATGTTAAAGGGTATGGGCTGATGAGAGATGGGGAGGGACCTAGGAAGACAGTAGTCTCTATGCCATAGATAGAATACACTTGAATGAGGAGGGAAAGAAAGTGTTGAAACAGAGGATAGAGGAGTACATAGAGGCAGTAGGGAATTTAAACTAGGAATGGGGGGTGGCAAGTGGGCAAGGGATATGAAGAAACCACAGGTTGGGAAGCCATATGAGCTTACCCCCATAACAGTGACATGGGACAAAAGGAAAATACTAGTGGCGATGCTAGTAAAGGAGGGTTGGGGGAAGGGGTGGGAGGTGGTCACCCTGAATGCTAGGAACCTTGGAAAGGAAACTGCAGAGCTACAGACTCTCCTGGCAGAGGGGGAGGTGGACATGGCAGCCATCACCGAAACATGGGCCACCCAATACAATGACTGGGGCCTGTCGATACCAGGATACAGGATATTTCATGGGGCTAGAGTGATTGAGAAAGGAGGGTGTGGCACTATATGTGAGGGAAGGACTGAAGTGTGTATGGGAGGAAGGGGAGGAGGGTAGTATGGAGTCACTATGGCTGCAAATCCAGGATTCCAAGAATAGGAATCTCAGGATGGGAGTGGTGTACAGACCACCCTCTCAGACACAGGAGTTAGACAGGGAACTAGCTGGACAGATCAGAAGGACCTGCGAGAAGGGTAGTGTGGTGATTGTGGGGGACTTCAACATGCCAGGAGTGGATTGGAGTACCCGAACAACCAGGAATAGAAGGGATCAGATACTGCTGGATGCCTTTCAGGACAGCTACCTGATGCAAATGGTCAATGAACCAACCAGGTTAGGAAATACCCTTGACCTCGTGCCAGCAAATGGGGAGTTTGTGAGGGAACTGAGGGTGGAAGAACCGCTGGCAGGGAGTGACCACCACTCAGTATGGTTCACATTGGATATGGGTAAGAAAGGAGTGGAATCCGGCTCAAGGGTACTGGACTTCAGGAGGGTGATTTTGGGAGGATGGAGGAAGTGATAAAAGGGTAGCTGGCCAGAATTCAGCCTAGCATGGGCACTAACCAGAGGTGGGAGTTCATAACATTGAGGATAGTGGAGGCAACCAGAACCTGCAGCAAGGCTTAGAGAAGGATAGGGCAAAGAAACCTAGCAGGGTGGGCAAGGAGGTCATGGAAAAGGTAAGGAGGAAAAAGGCTTCCTTTAGGAGGTACAAAAAAACAGAGAATGGGGAGGACAGGGAGAAGTACCTGAAGGAATCGAAGGAGGTGACAAGGGCAATATGGGCAGCCAAGGTGTCTACGGAGCTCAGGCTGGCGCAGGGCATTAAGAAGGGGGAGAAGGACTTCTTCAGGTACATCAGGGAGAAAAGGAACTGCAAGGACCATATAATAAGGATTAGGAAGGGGGGGTGGAAGCAGAGGGTAATAAGGCAGAAGCGCTAAATGATTACTTCTGTTCGGTATTTACTAAGGAAAGGAGGGGATGATACCTAAGGAGGAGGAAGGGCAGAAACAGAGGGGATGACAGATGGGCAAATCATGGAGGGCAGAGTTCTGGAGGGTTTGAGGGCACTGAGGGCGGACAAGGTACCAGGCCCAGATGGCATCCACCTCAGGGTACTGAATGAGCTAACAGGACCTTTGGAAGACCTATTCAATGCCTCACTATACTCAGGGTGTGTACCTCAGGATTTGAGGATGGCTCTTGTGGTGCCCCTCAACAAGAGCAACCCCAAGGATGAACTGGAGAACTACAGACTCGTGAGCTTCACATCTATCATGGGTAAGCTGATGGAGACTATCTTGAAAGAGAGGATGGTGGCCCTCCTGGAGGCCAAAGGGCTACAGGAATGCAGACAGCATTGCTTCATAAGTGGTAGATCCTGCCAAACCAACCTGGTGAAGTGCTATGAGTGGGTAACTAGGCAGTTGGATGGGAGCCATGTAGTGGATGTCCTGTACCTGGACTTCAGTAAGGCATTTGACTTGGTGCCACATGGGAGGCTGGGAAGTAAGTTAGAAGGCACAGGGGTGGGTGCAAAGCTGGTGAGATGTGTAGGGAACTGGCTTCAGGGAAGGCAACAGAGGGTGATGGTGGGTGGGGAGCTGTCATCCCCAAGGGTAGTGATAAGCAGTGTTCACAGGGCTCTGTGTTGGCACCAGTGTTGTTTGGGAAATTCATTGCAGACATACCATTGGGCATCAAGAGCAAGACCAGTCTGTTTGTTGATGACACCAAGATGGGAGCAGTTGTGGATGACCAAGGGGGATGGCAGGGGTTACTGGATGATCTGAAAAAGCTGGAATCCTGGTCAGATACCTGGCAAACGGGGTTCAATGCCAAAAAGTGCAAGGTGCTGCATTTTGGGGTGAAAAACTCAAGAAGAAGTTACCAGCTGGGGAGTGTGCAGCTAGCCAAGACAAAGGAGTAGAAGGATCTGGGGGTGCTCATTACAGGGTCGATGAACAACTTGGCACAATGAGGGAAGGCAGCTGCAAAGGCCAACAAAATGCTGGGTTGCATTGCAAGGGGTATATCCTCAAGGAGGGGGAGGTGATTCTACCACTGTATAGATCATTAGTTAGACCGCACCTGGAGTACTGCGTGCAGTACTGGCACCCATATCTGAAGAGAGACATTGCGTTACTGGATGGGGTGCAGTGCATGGTGACAAAGATGATCAGTGTGTTGGGGGACTTACCATATGAGAGGAGGCTGAGGGAGTTGAACATTTACTCACTGGAGGAGAGGAGGGACAGGGGGGATAAGATTGAAACTTTCAAGTACACGAAAGGAATAAACAAGACAGGTATGGAGAGACTATTCAAAGTAAGGGAGGGGAGGGACACCCGTGGCCATGATATGAGACCAGAGGGAGGAAGGTTCAAGAGGGAGATGAGAAGACACTTTTTTTATGGAGAGGGTGGTAGCTAGGTGGAATGTGTTACCAACAGAAATGCTATCGAGTGGAACAGTGGACTGCTTCAAAAGGGGCTGGGACAGGGTAAAGGGGAGGGTCAAGGGAGGGGAAGGGTGGAAGGGAGGGACAGCTGCAGAATAAAGGGTGCTAGCTGCACATTTGATCAGATTTGCTAGACCACTGGGCCTTTATCTGGTGACAAATTTCGTATGTTCATACCCGGGAAATATTGAATCAAGGGTCCCCACAGGGGTAGGTGCTGGGACCGATATTGTTAAAGCTGTATACAAATGGGACTGGGCCTCTTATTAAGGGGGCCAGGCACCACTTGTATGCAGATGATGTGGTCCTATATTTAGAGGGAAGATCAATCTCTGAAATTCAGAACAAACTTCAAAGCGACTTTGGTGCACTGCAGAAGTATTTCTGATTACATAAACTAGTATTAAATAGCAGGAAATCTCAGGTTATAATCTGTGGGAATAAACAGGTTGCTACTTCCAAACACTCCAAATCAAAACAAATACAGATCTTGTTTTAGAACACATACATTTTTATAAATATGTTGGAGTATGGCTAGATGCCCAGCTGAAGAGGGATAAATACATATGGCCTGATTAAGAAATTAAATTCCAGGTTAAGGGCTCTGTACAGGTTAAGAAATTGTGTTCCAAGCACAGCTAGAAACACATAGTTAACACCATAATAGTCCTACTGTTTGACTACGGTGATGTGGTTTATGGGGGGAGGGGTGTCCAAGGCAGAAGTGAACAGGCTAGATGTAGCCCTGAATAGG
Organism: Neoceratodus forsteri; assembly: GCA_016271365.2. NCBI lineage: Eukaryota > Metazoa > Chordata > Ceratodontiformes > Ceratodontidae > Neoceratodus > Neoceratodus forsteri. The sequence continues at coordinate 911,452,713 of CM028130.1, read as the reverse complement.
TTTACCAGGTTTGCGCTGGATGCTCCCCGGTTGACACATCACTGTTTACTGTACAATGCATTGAACTGGATAGATTTACCAGAATGCAGACATTTACACACTATGCACTTTATATACCAGTCTGAAGAAAAAAACAACTGTTTATTTAGATAATCTATTTGAAATCCACACCTCTAGGGAAGATCTGCATATAGCCCATAATTTAGAGTTTAAGATCCCTGTGATGAGAATGATAAAGAGGAACTTCACTATCATTAACCATGGAACAAGAGCTCTGAATGGGTTGCCAGCCGAGTTAAGATCTAAGGTAGTGGTATCATGGAATCTGATAAAAAGCTGGATGCTACACGAATATGCCCATCCAAAAAGATGCTGCTGATATATTTCTATGAAATAATAATGCGTGTCAATATATACATCTATGTAGTTGATGTAGTCTATGTGTGTCTGTTCTCTTTTTAAGATACTTTTGTATTGGAACTTTTGTATTTTCTTTAATTATGAATGCTGGACCCCATTGTAAATGAGTTATTGCTCAATTGAGCTATCCTTTTCTTGGATGTTTTCAGGAGTAAACTTTTACAACAATAACAAACTGTGAAAAGATAATCCATTTACATAACACATCATGTTTTTTTTTTTACCTGCAGTAGACACACACAAGAAAATAAAGTGGGAACTCCCATGGTATAAATGTTGGTATTATTCCTACTGTGCACTTGTAGCTGCACCAGTCATGCAAGGCAAGGCAAGGCAATTTGATTTTTAGGGTGCCCAATCCCTGAGGCTCTGGGCACCTTACAAACATAATCATAAAATACAGATTAAAAACACAATAAGATTAACAAAAAATAAATAAATAAACTAAATTAGAAAAACAAGCATTAAGGATGGTATCTGCTAACTAAAGTGGTAGGTCTGAGAGATCAATCCATGAAGGCCAGGTTAAAGATGTGGGCCTTCAGCCTCAGCTTAAAAACACACTGCAAGTGTGCAATAACACCAACATTCTAAACCAAATACAATAACATGCATATTTGAAACTTCCTCATGAGATATTCCCTATTTATTTCACTTAGAACACATGTTAGGGAAGGGAACAAAACCTTTTGCAGATCAAAGTCTGTACTGTGGGACCACCAAAAGTGGTGAGACAGGGTGGTTTTAGTCATTAAAGTGTGCCGCTTGAGTGTTTGATGCTTGTGAACCTCTGGGAACAATTATATTGTGTCTCTCTATATGCCCTGACTGAGGGCTTTCACTATCTAGCTGCAAGGTGTAGCTGTGCTGCAGATTTTAGGGGGCTGGTGTTCTTAGTTGAGCGCAGACACATAAATCATTCAGGGGGAGAGATCAGTGCTGCTTCCCGGTCCTAAAGGGATTTAAACTGACGCTCACACGGGTGGCACATCTCGGCATGCTGAGACGTGTGGAGACATGTGTGTCTAGCATGTGTTAACGTGGAGCAGTGGCAGTGAGCAGAATATATAATATATTATTATTTTTAAATTTAAGAAGTTTTGAGTATAAATGATGACAGAAGAGGTAAGGATTAATAGTTTTGTGACTTCCATTTTGACTACAGAGGGAGATTTGATGATTGGATGTAATGGATGTAGAATGTATAAAATTGTGGAGCTGGTGACCCATAACAGTAGCTATGAATGTGAAAAATGCGAGCAAAATAAAGAATTACATAAGAATTTGGAAATGGTTACAGAAAGGTTAGTGAATTAGAAAGGAGTCAGGAGGAGTTAACAAAAAAGATTCAAACACTTTCCAGTTTAAATGTAAATGAGGAGGCTAAGAGAAAAGTAATTTTAAAAAATGAATATGGGAAAAGGAAATTAAGATTTGTTAAAAATGAACAAAATTCTGGTAATCTTTATAAGAATAAAAAAGCTAAAAGAAAATGTAGGGGTCAAAGTCCATTTAAACCAGTTCCAATAGAGCTAAGGAAAGAAAAGGAGGTAATTATTAATTGTAATACTGAGGTTGAGGGACAGGCTGAGATTGAAATAGATAATAGTAATTATTTTGTTGATAATATAACAGAAGGAATAACTATTACAAATAGATTTGATGTGTTAGGGGAAATAAACCAGTCTACTATAGTGGCAGATGGTGGTAATGAAAATAATGATCAGATGGAGGAGGAAGGGGTGGTCAATTCAAGGCAGGTGATAGTTATTGGTGATTATACAATGGCAAGAAAAATCCTATCATTCTGATTGGCTACTGACCCGTAGAGACAGTGATGATATTAGACAATAACATCACTGTATCTAGGGCAGACACAAATATGACCGCAGCACAGTTAAAGATATCCTTCCCTGCTGCACTACCCTGGCGACGACACGGCTTCATGCCCATATCAAGCTTATTTTCCTATTTTTCTTTCCCAGTACATGCCAGTAGTACCAGGAAACCAGAAGGACAAGCAAACAACTGCTGCTTCTAAATGAAAGAGATGACCGGTATGAGCGGTGACACGGCTTTTACTTTCAAAATGCCGCTCACTGTTCAGCGACTGTCTCAGCGCGTGCTCCTTCTTCCCTCGCTATCGAACTGTCACGGATCTTCTCCCACTACATACCAGTAGTACCAGGAGAACCAGAAGAAGAAACAAACAACTGCTGCTTCTAAATGAAGACATGACGGTCACGGCGGTGACACGACTTTACTTTCAAAATGCGTTCACTGTTCGTGATCGCCTCAGCGGGCGCACTCTTCTTGCTCGCCAACAGAACTGTCACAAAGCATCAAACTAAACTATATGGTCACAATAATTGTGTGAGTATGGGGGGGTGACAGAGACACCTATACCAAAATAAACGCTCAGCACCTACGAGGAACATACAGGGGAAGGGTAGCATGCAGCACCAACACCACCTAGTGGGGACTACTTTTCCTTGTTTCATCATATATGCCTTCCACAGGAAAAAAAAACAATAGAAATGTAATAAAAACACACTTCTTAAAACTATTTTTTATTTTTTCACAACAAGCCATTGTATAATAGCAATAAGGCACTCCAGGGTGTGTGTTATTGTGTAATAACACACACCCTGTCATGCCTTACTGCTTAATTCTATCATTAAGTATACTGATCAGTATATTTGTAAACATGACAAAGCAAATAGGATGGTCAGTAGTTTCTCAGGTTCAGGGGCTATGGATCTGTGTAATATGGCCGATAATATATTTAAGGGGCTGGAGAACATCCATTGGCAGTGATTCATGTGGGCATAAATGACATTATGAGAAAAACTCTGCCTGAGATGCAGAAAGAGTATAATAAGTTAGTGGAGAAATTAGAAGAGAAAGGCTGTGAAATAGTGATTTCGGAAATACTTCCAGAACCAAGGGCTAATTTTTACAAGGTAAAAAGGATTGCTCTGGCAAACAAGTGGCTGTGTAAATGGTCCAAAGAAAGGAAATTTCAATTTGTTAAACATTATGGAACTTTTGATGGAAAAATTATTTGTATTGTAAAGATGGTTTGCATCTGAATTTTAGAGGAAGTAGAATTTTGGGAATGAGATTATGTCATGTAATAGAGAATTGTTTAAACTAAAAGTGAAGGGGATGAGGAGAAGTGATGGGGTTTGACATATTCATGTGGTAAAAAAAGATAATAACAGGTTAACTGAAATAAAGGCCATGTTTTGTAATGCCAGAAATTTAAATATATCTAGTATGGGAGAGTTGGAGGTTATAATTACAAATGAGTGTTTGGATTTGATAGGAATAGTAGAAACATGGTGGGATAATAAATGTGATTGGTTACAATATATTCCAGGATATAAAGTGTTTAAAAGAAACAGAGAGGGTAAAAGAGGCGGTGGTGTGGTTCTTTTTGTTAGAGAAGGAATAGAGGTTAGAGAATTTGAACAATGTGACTACCTGGAAATTGAACATGTTAGTATAGGACTACTGGGGATAAAGGGTGAAAAATGTAGAGTCTGTGTCTTTTATAGGGCTCCTGATGTTGGATCAGAAGAAATTGAGGCATATATTAAAGACATTGTAAATCAAGCTGAGATGACTAATATTATCCTTATGGGGGATTTGAATATGCTCAATATTGAGTGGGGAAAAAAACAATTTGGTAATCATTTAGGATGCAGAATCCATGAGGAGCTGAGTTCAGGTGGCATTAAACAGTGTATAAAAGAGGCCACTAGAGGCAACAATATCTTAGATGTATTATTGACTAATGTCCCAGATGTGATAAAGAATGTTAGAATTCAACCTCAGTTAGGTAATAGTGATCATAAGTCTATTATGTTTATAATGGATTGGGCATCTAAACCAGCAAAGGGAAGTACAGTGCAGTATTTGTATAAAAAAGGAAATTATATAGCCATGAGACAAGAAGTGGTAGATATTAATTGGGAAAAAGAGTTTGAAGGTTTAAATATGGAAGAATCTTGGAATTATTTTTTGAATATATTCAATAATTTGAAAAAAAAACTATATCCCTTGTAGAAAGGCTTATAATCATAAAGGTAAAAAGCCACCATGGTTAAATAAGAACATATTAAGAATGTGTAGGAAAAAGAAAATAATGTTTAGTAAAATGAAATGTAATGGACTAGAAAGATCTATGCAGAGCTATAGGAAAGTATTGAGGAACTTAAAGAAAGAAATAAGAAATGCTAAGAAAAGCTTTGCATTTAGATTAGCTGTTAACAAAGATAAAAAAAGTTGTTTTGCCTATATAAATAGTACAAAGGGTAGTAGGGGGACAGTAGGACCTTTGAGTATAAATGGAGTCATGACCTCTGAACCAATAGATATGGCCTATGAATTTAGTAGAAGTTTTGGAGCAGTGTTTAGGAAGAATGAAGTTAATATTGAATGGCGTAATATAGGTAACAGTAATTTGGATCCCCAAAATGTTATTACTGCAGAGAGGATAGCCAAAAGAGTTGGGAGATTAAAGCAGAATGGGACGGCCGGACCAGATGGTATTCACCAATTTTTTGTGAAGGAATTGAGTGATGTGATGATATCTATTATTACTATATTGGGTCAAAGATCTTTGAGTGATGGTGAAGTGCCTGAGGAGTGGAGGTTGGCACATGTTATGCCTATATATAAGAAGGGAATGAGTAGTGATGCAGGGAATTATTGTCCTGTTAGTTTGACATCGGTGGTGGTAAAGATTATTGAAGGAGCATTGAGTGATGCTATTTACGAAAGTATGTTAAGTAGGGGAATTTTGGACCAGAACCAGCGTGGTTTTATACCAAATAGGTCATGTGAAACAAATCTAGTAACCTTTTATGAGTTCGTCAGCAAATGTATTGATGAGGGAAGTAGTGTTGATGTTGTAATGCTAGATATTAGTCGAGCATTCGACACAATCTCATATTATAAAATAATAGAAAAACTTGTAAGTATGGAAATCAGTGGGAACAAAGATGGGTAGAACAATGGCTAAGTAATAGATTACAGCAAGTAAAGATTCAAGGGTATTTGTCCGATTTAAATAGTGTATCAAGTGGAGTACCTTGGGGTCAGTTCTGGGCCCACTACTGTTTTGCATATTTATAAGTGATCTGAAATTATTAAGTAATAATAGATTAATTACATATGCTGATAATGTTAAGGTTGGTGCAGTGGGAAATACGTTTGATGAAAGACTTATTTTTGGTCAGGATTTGTTATACATTATTGATTGGGCAAAAAAAAATGAAATGACGTTTAATAAAGATAAATGTACCATAATGCATTTCGGAAGACAAAATATAAATCAAATTTACTATATGCCAGATCTGAAACTCAGGGTTTCAGAATGTGAGAAGGATCTGGGCATCTATGTCCAAAATTATTTCAGAAATGAAGTAAATAGCAGACGATCAGCAAGTAAGCTATGCAGATTGTTGGTTGTATTAGGAGAGGTTTTCAGTCAAGGAGTAGAGCGGTCCTGATGCCATTGTATAGACATCCGGTGAGGCCTATATTGGATTATTGCTCAACAGTAGCAGGTCCTTTATTTGTGAGGGATATCAAATTATTGGAAACACCACAAAGATCACTTACATGGTTGATTTCGGGTTGTGAGAATGAGTCATGTGAGACCAGACTGAAAATTTTAGGTTTGTGGTCTTTGGAGAGTAGACGGGTAAGAGGGGATTTATTATTATTATACAAATTACTGAAGGAGCATGGTGTTAGAGCAGAGTTGGGACTGGTATATAAGGAAAGGACTTACCACTTGAGAAGGCATGGTAGGCAACTGAGTGGAGAACTAAGTAGGACTGAGTTAAGAAAAAGGTGTTTTAAGTGTCGAACAATAACGACATGGAACAGACTGCCCCAGGAGGTGGTGGAGGCAGAAAGCTTAGACTGTTTTAAGCAGAGATTAGACAGGTATTTAGAAGAAGTTGATGGTTTTTACCACTACCACTGAATTGTGGGGAAAATCTTTATGGGCTATGCCTTCTGATTTTCTTATTTATCCAGTATGAACTCCAGTATGTGAGCAAAAGGAGGAAGGCAAAGGGTGAGATAGTTAGGCTGAGGGATAAGGGTGGGAGGAGGTGGAGGTGGACCAGGAGAAGGCAGACATCCTAAACAGATACTTCTGCTCAGTGTTCACGGAGGAGAGGGAGGGGGAAGGGGGACCGATTAGAGAGAGAGAGAGAGAGAGAGAGAGATGGTGGAAGCAGGGGAGGGGGTGGATATCAGCCCATTCAAAGTGGAGGGGGTCATGAAGGAACTAGCAGGACTAAAAGTGGACAAAGCCATGGGTCCCAATGGGATACACCCCAGAATACTGAGGGAGCCAAGGGAGGTGCTAGCAGAGCCCTTAACTGGCCTGTTCAGCAGACCACTGGAGATGGGAGTGGTTCCAGATGACTAGAAAAGAGCAGATGTGGTCCCTCTCCACAAGGGTGGAGCAAGGAAGAAGCCATAAAGTACAGTCCAGTCAACCTGATGTAAGTGGTGAGGAAGTTAATGGGGAAATTACTGAAGGAAATAATTATCAGATATCTTGAGTCAAATGACCTGCAGGATCACCAACAGCACGGATTCACTGAAGGGAGGTCATGTCAAACAAACTTAATTGAGTTCTTTGACTGGGTGACCAGAGTAATAGATCAGGGTGGGGCAGTGGACGTGGCGTACCTCAATTTTAGCAAAGCATTTGACACCGTGCTGCACAGAAGGCTTCTGCAAAAACTGAGAGGGCTGGGGGTGGGACAAGAGTTGGTGAAATGGGTGGAAAACTGGTTGGAGGGAAGAAGGCAAAGTGTGGTCATTAATGGGGTTTCATCAAGGGAGGGAGGTAACCAGTGGGGTACCACAGGAGTCATACTGGGACCGATCCTATTCAACATTTTTACAGGGAACATTGTGGAAGGGCTTGAGGGGAAAATATGTCTATTCATAAACGATACTAAAATCTGCAATAGAGTAGACACTTTGGGTGGGGTAGAAAAAATGTGCAGGGATTTGCACAAACTGGAGGAGTGGTCACGAATGTGGTAGCTGAACTTTAATACAAAGAAGAGCAAAATTGTGCACTTAGCGAACAGAAATCAGGGAGCAGAGTACAGGATGGGTGGTCAGGTACTGGGGACTATCGAACAGGAGAGGGACCTTGGTATAATCATATCTAACGATCCTAAGGTGGCTAAGCAATGCGAGAGGGCGATGGCGAAGGCCAGTAGAATGCTGGGATGTATAAGCAAGGGTATCATGAGCACGAAGAGGGAGATGGTGATACCCTTATTGAAGCAGTTGGTGCGACCACATCTTGAGTACTGGGTCCAATTCTGGAGACCATACCTCAGGAAGCATGTGGATAGGGTGGAGAGGGTCCAGAGGAGGGCTACGAAAATGGTGCAGGGGGTCAGCCGCTTGTCATATGAAGACAAGCTTGAGGATCTCAACATGTACACCCTGGAACAAAGAAGGGAAAGGCAGGACATGATAGAGACTTTAAAGTACCTCAAAGGTATTAACAGGGTGCCAGATAGCAGTATTTTCCAGAACAAAAGACACTCAAAAATGAGGAGTCATGACATGAAGCTGGAAGTGATCAGATTTAAGGAAAACATAAGGAAATTTTTGTTTCACAGAAAAGGTGGTGGCTAGCTGGCCCGGTGGGCGCTGAGTGTTGATGTGCAGGATGCCACACCTCATGCTACACTGGTGATCTGGGTACGGGAAAAAGCCTGGGTTGGCCAGAGGGGAGGGAGTTGGATTGAGCCACCTGGTGGCAGCTTTTCTCTCATGGGGTGGGTTCAGGCACTGCTTCACTGGGAAGCAGTGTGGGGAGAGGAGGATGCTGTTAGGCACTTGGCAGAAGCCGTGTTCTCAGCATGGCTCCATGCCTGGGCTGCAGCCCTTCATGCCGGCATCCTCAGGGGTGAGGACTTGGGAATCCATAGCTACTTCAGCAACCATGAAAAGCTCCACCCCACTGCTGTGCCGTGTGATCCCCACAAGAGGGGATGGTTGGTATGCCACCACCAAGCCCTCGCCAGCAGTAGGGGATAAAAGTGTCTATATAAAAAAAAGAAAGGGCGGCGAATGATTGGAATGCACTACCTGTGGAGGTATTGGGAGCCAAGACTGTGACAAGATTGAAAGCTGCATGAGATAGGCACAAGGGAATTTTAGGGATATGGATGGGTGGGAAAATTACCTGGGAACTCTAGGGTCTTGGGCTAACATGTAGGTAGTATACTTGGGCAGACTCATTGGGCCTGGAGATCCTTTCTGCCATCAGTTTCTATGTTTCTATGTTACTTCCACTTAGAATCTGGAAATGGAACACACAGAACCATGGGCCAGACAGAGCATTTACAATGAAAAAAGAGGCAGTATTGAGCTAAAACCATGTAAAACACTGATAAAAGCATTACAAATAGTGTGTTATATATCAATTACATTGTGGGTTGCAGTAGGATGACACATGTATCTTGATAGAGTGGTAAGACCTTTATAAATAATGATTAGCAGGTTGAATTTGCTGCCCATATTCGCATCCGGTAGAATCAGCGCATCAGGAATAGCGAGCACTGAGCTGAGAGCAGGAGTGACAGCACTGTCATTTCTAACAACAACAAGCATTTATCAATGAAGAACGTTTCCTTGCTTGGCGTATGTGGCAAGGGTGTATTGTATTAGTTGAAGTAAAGGGAGAAAAGGAGTGGCAATATTAGGAAATGTCAGGATTTACTTAGAGTACTTTGTAAGTATGATGCATTAAAAGTAGAATGAGGTTTCACTCTCACTGATAGCACTGGAAGATTTTGTAGCAAGCCTGAGGGGTGGTGGACAGAGAGGCTTCCCTCTCCATTTTTCCACTGGTGGATGTGTGTGTGTGTCTCACACACTCAAACAGAAAGCACTATTGCCCATAGCAGTGCCCATCATTCAAGACAGCAGTTGTTCAAGTATCTGATAAATGTGGACTGTGCATCCTATAACACACACACATACACGACCATCTATGAGTTGAACATAGCATACATCCCATCTAAGAACTAGTAAACTTTCATGCAAGACAAAAAGTGCTATGATGTGTATCACCTTAACACACACACACACACACACACACTGCAGTAATGTTGCAGTCAACCCACCAAGTATAGGTAATATGTAGAGGGTCTCTGACCTGGGTAATAGGGAGTAAGCGGTAGGAGTCTTGATGGGACAGTTCCCATCTGACCTGTGAAATAACATATAGGAAAGGGGTCACAAAGTATCTGTAGTTCTCATTAAGTACTGTAAATAGTAAGGACATGACAGGACTGACATAGAGTAACACTTATCTGATGAGGAAGGAGTCAGGAGTCAGGAGTCAGGAAGGAGTCAGACCTGTTAAAATAATGAGAAAAATAGGTTAATATGGAAAAAATACAGTAGCAAGTGCTGAGACAGAGAGCAGAGAGACACAAAAGAAATATATGACAGCATGTGAGTAAAGAACAAGCATTTGTCAATGCCGAATTTTTGCTTGCTGGTATTAGCATTGGAAATGCAGGAGTTAGACAGATGCAGAATAGGAGTGGCAGTGAAGTATTGAACTTCACATGAACCCCACCTCCATCCTGCAGAGACGGACAGGATTTGGGGTAAGTGTTTGGGTCGTCGCCCATGACAGTCAAGCCATGTCACCTCACCCTATTCTGCAGACATTGACACATGCTGAGGTGTGCCTTAGGGTGTTTGGCTTTGCAGTCACCCATTCCATAAGGATATACGGTGAAATGGGTGCAGCATAAGAGAATGAGGTGAAGTCTTGGGCCGAAGAGTGCAAGGTACATTTCAATGCCTGTCAGTGGCTGGGGGGGTGGAGGTGGGATGGCATGAGCAGTACAGTCAGCAATCCAAAAGCACACCCCGATGCCTGTCTGTCTGTACAGGGTAGGACGTTATGGTTAGAAACCATAATGCCTTGGGCATTTGTTGGTATTTATAGTACACATTTTCAACATGGCCTTTCTGTGACTCCACCTCAGAAAAGCATTTGGGACCTCTTCTCGTGAAGAGTGGCAGTGTGATTTTGTCAATGTGTCCCTAAAATTGACTTCCAACAGTGACAGTGCCATTCTACACCACATGTATGAAAACACAGATTGGGTAGGATGTGAAGAATGACAGCTGTACCATCCATAGGGAGGTATGAAGAAATGGCAATGTTGAAAATCTGTAGTGGGAATATTAAAAATGCTCGCACTTCTGAGCATACGTGGAAACTGCGCAACACGTCAGCGTAACAGTCACTTTATGGAGTTTTGTTGCCAGATTTTCAAAATAGGCATGTTACGACCTGCGCTCATGAACTGTATCACTGTGATTTTCTTAATATGTCCCAAACACTGATGTCCCACAGCAACCACGGCATTCTGCTCCGGAACTGCAAAAACACATTTCGACCAGGATGTGAAAAATGACAGCTGTACTGTTCATAAAGAGGTGTGGAGAAATGGCAATGTTGAAAATCTGGACTTCAAATATTACAAATGTGCAAAGTTATGAGCGTGCATGGAAACTGCGCAATGCACGCTCATAACACAGTCATTTTATGGACTTTCATCACCAGATTTTCAGCATAGGCATTTTAGGGTCTCTGCTAATGAACAGTATCACTGTGGTTTTTGTTATGTGATTTCCCACAGCGACTGCGCTATTCTGCGCCGGAAGTGCAAAAACATATTTCGGCCAGGATGTGAAAAATGACAGCTGTTCTGTTCATAAGGAGGTATGTAAAAATGGCAATGTTGAAAATATGGAGTGAAAATACTGCAAATGTGCGAAGTAAAGAGTGTGCATGGAAACTGCTCAATGCAGGCTAGTAACACATTCAAATTTTATGGACTTTTGTCACCAAATTTTCAACATTGGCATTTTAGGACCTCTACTAATGAATAGCATCAGTGTGATTTTCCTAATGTGTCTCGAAGATGGATTTCCCACAGTGAGCACACTGTTCTGCGCCGGAAGTGCAAAAACACATTTTGGCCGGGATGTGAAAAATGACAGCTGTACTGTTCATAAGGAGCTGTGGACAAATGGCAGTGTTGACAATCTGGAGTGCAAATATTGCAAATGTGCGAAGTTACTAGTGTGCATGGAAACTGCATAATGCACGCTTGTAACACAGTCATTTTATGGACTTTTCTCACCAAATTTTCAACATAGGCATTTTAGGACCTCTGCTAATGAACAGTGACACTGTTATTTTCATACTGTGTCCCAAACATAGATTTCCCACAGCGACTGGCGCTATTCTGCGCCAGAACCATGAAAACATATTTCAGCCAGGTTCTAAAAAATGACAGCTGCACTGTTTATAAGGAGATGCATTAAAATACCAATGTTGAAAATCTGGAGTGAAAATATTGCAAATTCATGAAGTTACGAGCGTGCATAGCAACTGTGCAACGCACGCTCGTAAAACAATAATTTTTGGGATTTTTCCCACCAAATTTGCAACATAGACTTTTTGAGAGGCTACCTCATGAACCCTGCACTGTCATTTCATTAATCGATTCTGGGGCTGATTAGTGCCATGACAGTGAAAAAATTCATGAGGAGGGGTCCCAAAAACCCATGTTGAAAATTTGGTGCCAAAATTCCGAAAAATGCCTGAGACATGCATCAAAGTTGAAAATACCCTATTTATTCCATTATACAGCTTATCAGCATTTTCCTGAAGAGTCCAAACGTGTTCCCGGTCCACCAAAGATTGTGGCACCGGACTCTGGAGGTAAGTATGGGGTGAGGGGGGTGTGGGGAGGCAGGGCATGCAGTGGGTGGGTGCAAGTTGTGAAGGGGGCAGGGAGACCTTTTAGGGACCGTTTCTTTCTTTACAGAAAAAAAAAACACAACACGGGATGGTTTTTGTTTTACAGGGACATTTCAGTGGACATTTGGCCAGTAGCAGTACAAGCAGTGAGCAGCAGAGCAGGGGGAGAGCGTGGTAGGCATCAGCATGTATATGCTTGCACACCATTGCACATCCAGTTCTCTGGGGGCAAAGAAAAACAGGTGGAAAATAGCGGGGCACAATCTTGGTGGCTGATGGCTATGCCCGGCACCCCCCAGTACCCGAGAGGATCCCGCATTCACAGTGAGCCCTGAGGGGGCACCAGTGTTGGTGGCTGGGGGAATTGTGGGGATCCACTCTGCGGGAGGAGAAGAAAATAGAGATGAGATAAAAAAAAAAGAAAACGGGAAGTTGTTATCCCTTTGTACAGACAGTCGGTGAAATTCCATCTGGAGTACTGTGTGCAGTTCTGGAAATCCCATCTCTGCATGGACATAGACAGGATGGAGGCAGTCCAGAGGAGGGCAACTAAAATGGTGCAGGGTCTGCAACATAAGACATATGAAGAGAGACTAAAGGAGCTTAATATGTATACACTCGAGGAAAGGAAGGAGAGGCGGGACATGATAGAAACTTTCAAGTACCTTAAGGGAATCAACAAAGTCCAAGACGGTAGCATCTTTCAGATAAAAGAGATGTGCAAGAGCAAGGGGACACAATTTGAAGATAGAGGGGGGATGGCTCAGAGATGATGTGAGGAAGTATTTTTTTCACGGAGAGGGTTGTGGATGCAGGGAACAGTCTTCCTGAGGAGGCTGTGGTGTTAAAAACAGTGGGGGAATTCAAGAATGCATGGGACAGACATAAGACTCTTCTAGTTGGGGGTAGGAGGAAGTAGACTGTTGGTTAACTAGGATCTGCAGTTACCTATTAGGTAGGGAAATGGGCAGACTAGGTGGGCCAAGCGGTCCTTATCTGCTGTCAAAGTCTATATTTCTATATTGTGTCAGTTTTAGCACAGATAGAATAATGAGTGCAGTCGGGTGGAATACTTTGTGTGGCTGGCCTGAGAGCAGGAGTGAAGTGCTGTTTAACATGGCTGCATTCACATTCGAATTCTTTATTTTAAATGTGTACTTTTTTTGGTTAAAATTGCAAGTGGAGACAGCAGGGGATTAAGGAGAGAGTGAAGGAAGGGACTGTGACATGACTAAGTGAGACAAAATTATGGCTGCCAGGCACTTTCTTAGCATTCTGTTTGGGCACTGTGATACAAGGCAGGTTGGTACTGGGATTAGCCGGGGAAGAAAGAATTGGGGAATTTATTGATAGCACCTTTGATTTTTTTTAACACTGCAACTTAAACAACTTATAAAGAGTTTTGAAACACATTTCCATTGCTAACTATTTTGGGACTCAGTTACTGCCCTTGTAAACTTGGTTTGCCTACGTCCTGATAATTTTCATGTTCTGTTTATTTTTGCTGATTTTTCTCAATAGCCAAAATAGTGAAAATAAACGGAATGTGAGTATAACCTTCTATACAGTAGCTTGTGGCTTTGCCACTCATGACTTATGAGTTTACCACTCATTGGTGGATTTAAATGTGTTATTTCACTGCAACTCATATTTCCTATATCACATAAAGTCCTAATTCATTTCAGTGGGATTTCCTGTGTAACAGCTGAGGATATTCACATAAAGACATTATCATTGTCCCCCTGACTTATTCGCAATGGGCTCTATGCATGATGCCAATGTGCCACAGAAACCGGGTGCATTGGCATCACTAAGTGTGAATGCCACAGAGCGGGGTTTGGGGACCTCATGCAGCATTCACTAATGGGATGCAAGACAGTTATGCACCCGCTGTCCCGGGTGTGTGGACATCAACATGCCGGGGGTAATCAGGGGCATGTCAGGAGTGTGCCTGTGCTACATGGTATTCACTATGGTGCATAATGCCAGCCACAGGAGGTGCAGGTTATAGCAGCTGGGACCCTGCTGTAACTGGATGTGTGCCCCCATGAACATTACTCGCAGGTCACGGTGGGACCAAGAATCAACCCCCCATGCTGCCTCAGTCTACAGGGCCTATGGGGGTGGAGCAGAGACAGCCATTCGGGAGAGTGCCTGTTTACCCTGTCATGCTAGCATTGCTGGGGATCTGCTTGGCCAATTCACAATTGCCCCATGGGCCTGAAAGGTCCATTAAGAGACCCGGGTCGGACATCTGATTGGATGCCTGATTGGGTCCACCCCTCCACACCGGCCTGCCCCTCCGTGAACCTGTACACCAGAGGGGCAGGGCCACAGACAGGTGGCCAGAGGTCATGAATGCCTCCAGGTGTGCACCTGTCCACAGGTACAGAGCTACATGGGCAGAAAATGCACCTTTGGCGCATACCTTATGCCCCTTCATGCACAGTGCCCAATTTTGTTGTTACTCAGCCCTCCCCAATGCCATAATCCTCTGCTTGTGAACTCATAATCATTTCCACAGCAACAGATGATGATGCCAGCAACAGAAGATTGCTTATTAACGAAAGAAAGAAAGATCTGTTTTAGCTTCCAGGAAGTGTACTGTTCCATACATAACACCAAATATCATCAGATAAAAATAAATAAAATCTTAGAATTATCAAAAGGAAAAGAAACATATAATATACTTCTGCTACAGTATAAGAAGTATTACTTAACTATTTTTTAAGTTTATCTATAAATTTCAAGCAATACACTAGCTCTTTAAATTGTTCATAAGATTCTCTGTTTTAAATCATTAGATAAAGGTTTCCAGGATTATAATTTATGGGTGGTCGGGGGGGGGGGATGAAACATAAGCTGACTTATGTCTGAATATTATGCTTTAAAGATTTTCCTGCACACAGGAAAATTGCTTTAAAGGGCCTCTGATGTTTCAAGAAAGTTTTTAAAAACATACGGTAGAAGTGTTAAAGCCCTAAGGTGGCGTTGACGCAAATTTCTGCCTTATTTGCATGAACTACACTAGAATGGTTGATCACACTGGAAGTGATCTAACTTTAAGGTGCAGTTGCCACAATCTGTGGCACTAAAAATGACGCTTGCAAAAAAATGGCACACGGGTAATTTTTTTTTTTATTACAAAAACAGCCACCAGTCATTGCACACATTGTACAATGTCAGTTGCATTCAAAATATGGCATGCAGGTTTTGAGATATCTGACTGGGGGTACACAGGTATGGCCATAAATTCTCTGTAAGTCCTGCACCCAGCTCTGCAAATTCAGACCATAATCATTAGTCATATTTCAATTTATAAGTCAGCTATTCCTCATATTTACATTGCCTTTATTCTTTGTTATTTGGGACATTTGCACAAAAAAACAGGCTCTCCGTTGCTTTGTCTTCATCTGCTTTGGCCACTTGTCTACAAGTGACATCATAATTTCTCTGCTTATGACATCATAATCCTTAGTTCAATGGGCTATGCAGCCAGTATAGTGTTATGCTTGTGCAATTGTCACTTTGGTTTTGTCCATTCACACTCTCTGTTCCACAGGAATTACCACCTTGTAGGGGTACCAAAGGCAAGGAACCTTCGAAGAGGGTTCCACCTCTACAGATGTTGTGGGACGATTCCCTTGGGTAAAGGTACTTTAGTAAGCATCCTGGGGAGAGAGGTGATGCCACTGGAGGAGGCCGGGAGGATGGTGGAGCAAAGTAAAAAGTGCTTCAGAAGGAGGCTGAGAGAAACTGCTTATATCGTTCAGGAAGGGGGAGTGTCTGGCTGCTTGTCAATTGAACTACAGGCCCAGCCTTCTAATTCAATGGCCTATGTAGCCAGTATAGTGTTATGCTTGTGCAACTGTGTTACTTTGGTTTTGGATGTTCGTACTCTATTCTAGAGGAATTACAACCCTATAGGGGTACCAAAGGCAAGGAACCCTCAAAGAGGGTTCCACCCATAGAGGAGCAGTGGGACTATTCCCTTGGCTAAAGGTACTTCTGGAAACATCCCCAAAAGATATGTATTGTTACAAAGAACGTTAGTAATCAAAGCAATGAGCAGGGTAGATAGGCAAAAGCAGCTGGAGAGGTAACAAGATGCACAGATGAGCAAATGGCACGAGTACAGTAGTTTGCTAGAGATCGAGGGGGCCTCCTAAGGAGCAAGAGGGAACGGCAGGTAGGTACACTATCCACCTTTATCCAACAGTGGAACCTACCTAAAGGAATTAAGAAACACTTAACTATGACTAACTAATAACTGTGACCTGAGGCACGGAGGAGGGAAAAAAAAAAACCTTTGAGAAGGAAATCTCTGGGGATCCAAGGCCTAGGTCGCCTTCCCTCCATGCCTGAGATATTTTGTTTAGTGATGGCTCTGCTGCTGCGATTTAAAAACCTAATTAAAGGGAGGTGGAAAATATTACAATTTGGAGGAAAACTCTCACTCGATCCCTCTAATGGGAATGCCATTGCGAGCACTACTCTACAACAACAGGCAACCAAGGTAGGAGGAGGAGAGAAACGACTGCTGAGGTGCTCACCTGGCCTGCTCACCTTAAACAAACCAGATGAAACAGAGGCAGTCATGGGGAGAATAGCTTTGAAGGGTGCATCCAAAGCCACTCGGGCAGCTAAAGGGGCCCTGTGAAAGCCCCACCCCTTTTCGTCGCAGAGTCTTAAATTCTACAAAACTTGAGGTGCTGTCTGTTTGGTTGATGACTGAAGGTCCACCTGGAGCAAGGACATTCCCCGCTATGGGCCAAGTGAGAAGGACCGTGCCTCAAGCATCGCATGCTTTAGCTGCGGACTCTGGGTGCAGAGCAAGACCATCAGCTGCAGGGCACTCCTGCACCATGGAATTAATGGTCATGGATGGTTGGCATATCCCACAAAACAATGAGGAGGAAAGCTAAAAGATGCAGTGAGTGCTGAGGCCCTCACATAGGTCAGACGTGTTAGAAGCAAGCACTGAGGAAATGAATTGCATAAGCAATGAGTGGACATGCACTTAGGTCTGTAGGCAGAGTAGCGATGGTCAGACCTGCACGTAGGTCTGTAAGGCAGAGTAGCAATGGTTGGACCTGCATGTAGGTCAGAGGAGCAGCAAGTATGAATAGCAGGGGCAAGCCAACCAGTCCCTCCAAAGAAGCCAATGAAAAGTGACAAAATACTTGGAGGATTTTAGCGGCAGAGGCAGGATTCGAACATGAGGCAATTAGGCCACACGGGGGCATGGCTGTTCAACACCCCCAAGTCCCCCACTGTAGGAAAAACAAGAAAGTGATGGGACAGTGCTGTGACCCATGTGCAGGTATTAAAACTAGTTTACAGCATCAGCAGTAGCCTAGCTGACCTCCAGAGTACAATAGCAGCATGCAAACGTAATAGAGCAGCATCAGCACTGAGTAACTATGGGTCAGAGGTGTAGCAGTTCAAATGAACATAGAATCTATTGTAAGGCAATGCTCTAAAGCAGCAAATTGGCTAGGCAGTGCAGTTAAAACAGCAGCAATGAGATATGTGATAGGAGTTCAGGAAGCAGGATTGAGCTGCATGGGCTAGGGTTCAGAGAGAACCTAAACCAGGTGAAAACAATTCAGGTGCATAGCATGAAGCAGTTGCAAGGAGCACTTGAGCTGAGCTCACAGAACTTTTGCAGTTGCACTGTGAGGAATGGGAGCAAGTAGCTTGAGTTCTGGAGTAACAAATTATAGACAGAGACAAGGAGTCTAGAAACAGAAGCTCCCCAAAAAGAAAAACAGCTGAACCAGACACATAAACACAGAGGCCCAGATATTAAAACTGCGCCAGGCTGTGGCGCAAGCTTGGGCACAGCGCACCTTGGCTGTGCAGGGGTGTGTACTGGGCGATATTCAACGGAGCTACGCCATGGCACAGCATCGTTGCATATCACACACTGGCCACCCGCAGTGTGCGCGGCGCAGTGGCACTGCGCCAGCGCAAGTGGCCAGAGTGGAGCATGGGGATGCGCTAGCGCAAGTTCTATTGCGCTACACACAGCAACTGTGATATTCAAAACTTGACATGCAAATAGGGCCATAATGTATGCAAGGTGTAAATGGGGCCATTTGCATGTCATTATGGTCCCATTTGCATGCAGGTGTGCCGATCCCCAGCGACTTGCATCTGGCACCTGCCAGCAGCAGCCGTCGGGGTCAATACCCTCTGCAGCCCGACAATGTGCTCCACAGCGATCGCGGGCTGCAGTAAAATATTGTACACTCCAAACTCCCTGGTGGTCCAGTGGACCGCTGTGTGCCCGGTCACTGGCATTTGTAATAAATAAAGCAATATATCCCCAAACTCCATGGTGGTCCAGTAGACAGCTGTGCGCCCATTCACGGGCATTTGTAATAAAAAATAAAAATACGTCCAATATCCCTGCTGGTCTAGTGGTACCCCCCCTAGTGCTATATTGCTGATGGCTGCTCTGCCAATGCGAGATTTTGCTTTGTAAACATAAAGGTAGATATATGAGGTGCTTCTCTGGGCATACTTCCCCAGAGTGCAAAAAGGTAAACAGACAGAGATATACTAGGGCAGTTTATCTGAGATAGCTTTGTATGTCCAAACCGCAGCATTTTTTTGCCGCTCAATCTGTTGATACTGCCCTCCACTCCTTTATCACCACTTTTAACGCTGCCTGTGACATCTTTGCCCCCATCTCATGGCGTATTTTAAAATAACAGGGATACCCGCTGGATCTAACAGTCACTGCTTGATATGATGCACCATAGAGACAACCTCTGGCATAGGTCCCTGGACTCACAGCTACCCCAGGACAGGCAACTCTACAGAGAGACCAGAAACAAATGCACCTGCACCATTCGGCTAGCCAAGGCCACTTATTACAAGCATGCCCTCACCACCACTTGGGGCTCAGGGAAAAAATTCTGGAGCAATACAAAAGAGCTGTGTGGGAAAACCGTCTCCCTGGTCCCATCATGGATTCTAGTGGATGGAGCCCTTAACTAGGACCCCACTGCCATCTCCAATACCCTTAATACCACCTTCTCGGTCACATCCTCCCACATAACTTCTTTGACCCAATTCCTAATGGCCCGGTAGACACCTCTGCCACCATGGTCCCCCCACCCTTCTGGCTGAGAGTCATCTCTTGCAGTGAGGTTAAACGCTACCTCACCAAAGCCTTGATGAACACGCGCTATAGGAGTGACTCTATTGACCTCAAAATGCTCAGGCTAACTCTGGATGTCACCCTGCCACAACTTACCAAAATTCTTAACTGGTCGCTATGACTCAGCCAGTTCCCCACACCATGGTAAAGAGGTATAATTACCCCCATACTGAAGAGTGGTGACCCCACCTCCCCCAGTAATTACCGACCTATCTTGACTCCCCCCAAAGGCACTCAAAAAAATGGTGTCAGACCAGCTTACCCCCTACTTAGCCAAATATTCGCTACTCTGCCATGAACAACACGGGTTCCAGAGGGGGCACAGCACCACCATTGCCCTCCTGGAATTTACCTCATACATTCATGAGGCACTGGAACAGGGGTCCATAGCAGGAGCCATCTATGTTGACTTGTCCAAAGCCTTCTGTCATGCACTACTGTTCCATGCCCTTCCTTCCCAGCATTTCACCCTGAGGCAATCTCCTGGTTCAAAAACTATCTCTCTGGCCAGACACAACATGTCAAAATTAACACCACCCTTTCCTCTGAAAGACCAATCCAATCGGGAGTCCCCCAAGGATCCATCCTCGGCCCATTGCTCTTCACCCTTTTCCTAAATTCCCTCCCTCAATCATGCAATGGGAAGCTCTTGCTCTATGCGGATGATGCAGTACTGCTCTGGAAAAACCCCCATCCTGAATCCTTACAATCAGCCCTACAAGGCTTTTTTAGAGAAATAGAATCCTGGTTCTATGAGCATTGCCTAGTACTCAACTACAACAAGATGACATAGATGATCTTTGCCCACTGACAAAGCCCACTCAGTAGTGCTCCGCTACTTATCTCAAACTCCTAGGGTCTCCTTCTTGAACAGGTCTCTAGTTTCAAATATCTGGGTGTCACTCTGGACACCTCCCTTACCTACCACACACACATCCAACACCTTTCCTCTGCTGTAAATACCAGATTGGGGATCCCATACAGACATAAGCATTGCCTACCCTCTCAGGCCCTGCATCTTGCTGTAACTTCCTCTTTCCTATCTTTGGTCGACTATGGCATTAGGATTTATGGATCAGCTGACCAAACGGCCCTACACAGCATCAACATAGCTCTCAATAAAGCCAGCAGACTGGTCACTGGGAGTGATAGAGACACCCATACATGTGAGCTTTACAAACGTGCGGACTGGCTCACCTTCGAAGGTAGGCTTAAGTACCACGTCACCCTCCAAGCCAAAAAAATACTCATGAATTTAGCACCCAAAGGCCTCCACCCCCTCATCCAGACAGTTCCACACAGGAGGGCCCCTAGACACTCCACTGGCACCTCACTCCTAGTCCACCACTGTAGGACCTCCCTAGGACAAAGGTCTTTCTGATATCGGGCTCCCCTCTGGCTAAATAGCCTACCAGCTTCTATCTCCCTAGCCCCTAGTCTTGGCCAATTTAAAACCGACCTTAAGAACCTCCTCCTTGTATCAGCTACCTGTGACTGCAACTGTTATGCCTTCACCATCTCCAAAACATAAAGGAAGCTCATTGCTAGCAGTCTATATAGCGCCAGCTAACGTAGAAAATCCGTAATGGTAGGGATAAAATGCCTAACCTTACTCCTTGACTGCATCTTCAGGTCCCACAATCACAATGTATATAAAATCTGACTCAGGGTTCAATTAGGACCCCCCGAATCTGTAATCTATCTTGTGGTTACAGCTAAGACCAAAAATTTACTTCAGGATCCTTGACACAATGTATATGCTGTGCCATGTGACCTATGTATAATACTAGTAAATGTTATGTTTGTGCTTACTGTAATGACGTGGAGCCTTTGCAAAGGAGTCTATGACTCAAAGGATGTAATTCCGATTCTCTTCAATAAAATAAATAAATAAAAATAGTTAGTCTTGAAGTCATCCCAACCCCCTTCCCCAGTCATCTCCTGCCCAGTCTCCACCCTTCCAATACAGACTTTGAAAAAACATTTCTAGCAGTCAGTCAAAGGCCAACACTGACTTTTATATAATTTCCCTTCCCTGACACCCCCAAAAAGCAAAGGGTTGTTCATCATCACACTTCACAAATAGACCCCACTGACCCCCAGTCCATGGTTTGAGGGTTTAATAATGCACCCATATCATTGACAATGCTAGGCTGACTAACTGGTCTGCCTCCCATCATCGGTAACCTGGGGACCCCTCCTTCCCATTCCCCATCTAGGAGTGCTACCACTGGCAGATAACAGTCTGACTTAGGACTCAGTCGATAAAGGAACTGCAGACACATGGGTACATATCTGGGGTGCATTAAGCTGCCACCTCAGGAGTCACCATGACTGCCACCATTAGCGATCCCCAGCCCACCTGGATCCATACATGGAGTACCATGTAGAGGAGGCTCAGTGGGTCTAAAGGAGGTGCTGTATTAGACCATGAACATTCAATCAGATGCAGGGCCGATGGAGGGAGAGCCAGGGCAACTGTCCTGGGCCCGGTGGCTCAGGGGGCCCATTTATCCATCCTAACTTATTTCCTGGTGGGCGGCCCCCCATATAGCACTTAATCCTAACCCTGTTTCCAGCTAGTTGCTAAGCTATTGGAGGTAACAGGCAGGTTGTAGGTCATCAGGAGGTAATTAGGGTCACGCCATGTGATGTCATGTGCACTGCTCACTTGTTCCTCGGAGTTGCTGCATGGCGGGAGAAGCAGGAGATGGGATAGTCACCAGGGGCGCCTACAGGGAGGGAGAGCTGGGGTAACTGTCCTGGGCCCGGTGGCTCAGGGTGGCCCATTCATCCATCTGATCTTGTTTCCCTGTGGGCGCCCCCCCCCCAGTGTGGCACTCAATCCTAACCTTGTTTCCTGCTAGTTGCTAACCTGTTGGAGGTCACAAGCAGGTTGTAGGTCATCAGGAGGCAATTTGGGTCACACCATGTGATGTTGCGTGCTCTGCTCACTTGTTCCTTGGAGTTGTTGCATGGCGGGAGAAGCAAGAAATGAGATAGTCACACTATCACAGTGTGTGCTTGCAGCAGGCTCACTTAGTTGAAAAAAGTATAAACGTGATGCGTGCATCAGGTAAAGTGTAGAGAGAGACAGTGTTACCGGAATCCCAAAAGCATGGCAGAGTGAGATCGCACATCGCACTAAGCTGAACCATTCAACCAGCACAACTGAAACAGACTGGCCATGGTGTCTATCCAGTAAACAAAGAGCAGTTCAGGTAAAATTATTTCTGTGGCTACTTGGAGAGGCTTATGTGAACAAGACATGGGGGTGGAGCAGAGCTGCAAGCTGAGTGTGCTCTTATCGGTCTTGAACCAGCATATACAGCAGCTCAAGTAGACTGCCATCTGAGTGTCTGTGTCCAGCAAATTTCAACAGTTGAGTTCAGCTAAAATTATGTCTTTTTAGTGAATGAGCCATGAGGTGGGATTATTGGCAGCAGCGGCCAGCATTGTGACAACAAGTAGCTGAAAGTGCTGTGGACTTTGTGGGCAGGGATTCTAGTCTGAAACCTTCTGTTGCATGTTTAGAAATTGCTGACTTGCTGTTACAGTCCTTATTCTTTCTTTTTGTTTTTGGGGCATTGCTGCCAATATGGAGACAAAATGCTAGCTCTATGACCCTCTTTCCAGTGGCTATAAATTGATTTATTTTTAATGTGTTAGTGTTTATAAAATAACAAAAGCAAGTAAAGAAAACAAAAGGTTGCATGAGCTTGCTAAATGCTTCAAGGGAATACTGCTCACATGCAGGCTATATGTGTGCAGTATTCCCGTGAAGTATGCACACCTGTGTTTTAAGTCTGAGGATATTCAATTAATTGGGCCTGGCAGACCAAAGAATACTGTTTCTTGCATAAGCTATCTTCTCTTACTCCTTAAAAAATGGCAACTGTGTGTGTGTGGGGGGGCTACATAAATCACTCAGTACTTGTATGTTATCTTCAGTAAAAGCCCCAGAACTCACCACAGAGCATCTAAACCCCCAGAACTTCTGGGGGCCTAGCGGACCCCAGATCCCCAGCCTTAGATGATTTGGGAGAGGGGGGGCCCACCTCAAAGAACTTGTCCCAGGCCCAAAGATTCCTGTCTGCTCCCTTGATCAGATGCACCAGTCATCTCTCTCTGTACTATATTACTAGCTCTGCACAGAGCAGGGACTGGCAGAATACAACAGTCCCGCAAGTAATACCATATCTTCACCATAATTATATATGAATTCCAATCTTCTCCAGCTGGTGCCAGTACTGTCCCCAGCACTCTGTTGAGGTTCAGCAGCCTGGAGAATGGAAGAGTGGGACTGATTTGGCCCAGAGGAATGTCCAGTGGCCTGTGGAAGGGATGCATATCTTCCACTGCAGCCTTTAGGGCAGCATAGCCTCTGCCCTGTCTGAGAAGTTCATAATGTGAATGGGGCTGTTGTCTGTACCCACCACTGTGCCCACCCTGACATGGCCATGTATGTGGGAGCACCAGCAGCAATGGATCAGGTATATAAGGGGCACACAATTGGGGTAGTGGATTCACAGCAGTCTCCATATATGTGGAGTCAGACCTTTTTCACCACATGGGCACACAAGCACCCCTTCGCGGGTGTGGTTCGATCTGTGGATCAAGCCCTTGGAGGGTAGAAACAAAGAAACATAAACAATGATTGCAGAACAAGACCAATGGTCCATCTAGTCTGGTCAAGGTTTCCAATTTGCACTGGGACGTATTTTCCATATGGGGTTAAGAAGAGAACCTACTGGGTCACTATTTCGTATGCTCTACAGCACACGTCAAAACCGTGCAACAGGAACAGCGCAGTAGGGAAGAGCAAGAGGGTACAAAACCGTGAAAGGGTGTATGCATGGTAGTGCACCATCTCACTTTTCCCAGGCAGAGGATAAGACCTCTGCTGGGACTGGGGGCCAGCGAGCAGCTGCTGTGGCTTGACAGGATGAGTCACAAGCAGCAAGGGAGGAGGCAGTGCGTCTGTGGACTGGGTTTTGATTCCCGATTCCAGATGCATGGAATTTTTTGCACTTTGTGTGAATTTAAGTGTTAACCTCCCCCCCCCCCCCAGAGTTTGTTATTTTAGTTGTGGGGGCACAGCCCTCCATAATGTGGATGGGGGCAGAGCTCCTGCAAAACACAGACATATGCCACTGGCAATATATCACGCTTTACTGGCAGTGTGGTATATTGCTGTGGCATAATATCTTTACAACATTATGACCTTGTGCCGGGAGGAACACCCCTGTGTTAACTTGATGTTTGTGTACTACTGGCCCCAAAATCCTGAATCGGGGGATAGACTGGGGGGGGGGCTTACTTGTGATGAATTGCCCTTTACACAAGAGGATGGGTTAAGGAGGAGAGAATTTTATAATAGTCAGTCTTGGGATCAGGCAGAATGATTGCAACTATTTTATTTTCAAACACTGTATGGTAAATGGGGGGTTAGGTGGCAGGGCAGAGATGACCTGGAGGAGGAAGAGTAGACATGGACCTAGAAAGCATTCAGAAAGTACAAGGAATCACAGAAGGAGTAGGACAGAGAACTGTATCAGTTAAAGCAAAAGGAAGCTGGGAAGGCAGTCAGAACAGCAAAGACCCAAACCGAGGAAAAGATAGCCAACTCAGTTAAGAAGGGGGATAAAACCTTTTATAGGTACATCAGGGAGCAAAGGAAGACCAAGGGAGGGTTAGTGAGGCTTAATAAAGAGGAGGGAGGTGGGCAGAGGGTGACTTTGAAAGGCAGAGATACTAAACAAATATTTTGCTCAGTATTTACAAAGGAAGTGGGGGTACCTAAAACAAACCGTAGAAACACTCTGGATACAGAAGTTGATACCAGCCCATTTACAGAAGAAAGGGTTCTGAAAGAACTCTTAAAACTGAAGGTGGGCAAAGCAATGGGGCCTGATGGGATTCATCCCAGAATTCTAAAAGAACTCAGGGTAGAACTAGTGACACCACTGACTACCCTCTTTAACAAATCATGGGAGGATGGGGTGGTACCCGAGGACTGGAGAAGGGCAGATGTGATTCCCCTTCACAAAAGTGGGAGCAAGGCAGAAGCAGAAAACTATAGACCTGTTAGTTTAACCTCAGTAGTAGGGAAAATGATGGAATCACTTCTGAAGGAAAGAATTGTTGAGTATCTAGAGGTCAGAGGGGCTCAGGACCCTAGGCAGCATGGATTTACAGCGGGAAGGTCATGCCAGACAAATCTGATAGATTTCTTTGACTGGGTGACCAAAGTAGTAGATCAGGGAGGGCTCGGACATGGCCTACCTAGACTTTAGCAAGGCATTTGACACAGTCCCACACAAAGATTAATATACAGTTAACCAGCCTGGGAGGGGTCCCAAGATGACAGCCTGGGTAAAGAATTGGCTGGAGAATAGGACACAGAGAGTAATAGTAAATGGAGTCCACTCTGAAGAAAGGGATTTACTAGTGGGGTACCGCAGGGTTCAGTATTAGGACCGGTCCTCTTCAATGACTTTATAAGCGACATTGCAGAGGGACTGGAAGGAAAAGTATGTCTCTTTGCAGATGACACAAAGATCTGCAACAGAGTTGATGCACAAGGTGGGGTGGAAAAGATGAGAAGGGACTTGGCAAGGTTAGAGGAATGGTCAAATGTATGGCAGCTTAGATTCAATGCTAAGAAGTGCAAGGTAATGCACCTGGGAAACAAAAACCCAGGGGAAGAGTACACAACGGGGTGAGATACTAACAACAACAAAAATGGAAAGGGACCTGGGGTAGTCATATCAGATCACCTAAAGGTGGGCAAGCAATGTGAGAGGGCAGCAAGGAGGGCTGGGGGGATACTGGGATGCATAGGGAGAGGCATCACCAGTAGAAAACAAGAATTTATTATCCCTCTGTACAGACAGTTGGTGAGACCCCATCTGGAGTACTGCGTGCAGTTCTGGAGACCCAATCTGTGTAAAAACATAGACAGGATGGAGGCTGTCCAGAGGAGGGCAATTAAAATGGTGCAGGGTCTGCACCGGAAGACATTTGAAGAGAGACTTAAGGAGCTGAATATTATAGCCTCGAGGAAAGGAGGAGAGGGGACATGATAGAAACTTTCAAGTACCTCAAGGAATCAACAAAGTCCAAGAGGTAGCATCTTTCAAAAAAGTGTGCAAGAACAAGGCGCAATTTGAAGATAGGAGGGCAGCTCAGAGGTAATTTAAGAAGTATTTTTTCACAGAGGGCTGTGGATGCATGGAACGGCCTTCCGGAGGAGGTTGTGGAGTCAAAAACAGTGGTGGAATTCAAGCATGCATGGGACAGTCATAAGGCAATTCTAGGGGTTGGGGGTAGGAAGAAGTAGGCTGCTGATTAACTAGGATCTGCAGCTTATCCATTAGATAGAGAAATGGGCAGACTGGGTGGGCCAAGCGGTCCTTATCTGCCGTCAAAATCTATGTTTTTATGTTTCTATGTTTCTAGTCCTTGCCACCTGGGGAGGGTCAGAGTATTTTTTTCTCTTCAGTATTGAGCTGAATGTTGCATAATCAAATATCTGGGGTGCCAAGCATAATTCCTCATTGAGTATTTGTGAAAACACAGTTGCACATCCCCAGTCAGTGGCTTTGGTGGGATTCAAAGATAGGACCCCCAGGTTCACAGACTCTTCTCAAACTAGTAGACTGTGCTGCCTCACTGTAGGGCCAGCTTAATTGCAGACTGGCTGCTTCCTTTATTAATGAGAGTACTGCAAATTATTCCTGAGGGAAGTGAGTCAGAATTCCTTGTTTCACATCTTGATAATTCAAGCAATATTTTGCAGCCTTGGGCTACTGTACTGCAGTTAATATCAACTGTGCACAAGCAGAGGCCCACTAATCCAACTCATGTAAACCAATCCTCCCCTTGACACTGATCTCACGGTAAAATTACCATTTCTACAACCAAAGCAGATGGGTTTAACAGAGCACTGTAATTCAGTCTGTCATCCTAGCTTGTGTAATTCAGTACACTGCTAGATCAGTAGTAACTGTGATCAGTTACTAAACCAGTCAATGCTCTGACCCATGACAGCCTCTTACTCCAGCAATTCAGTATTATATATTATGTAATTATATACTTCTTATATATATATAGGGGTGCACAAACAACTCACATATATGAACATATTTGTAACATTGTCTAGCACAATTAGATTTAAGATGGGATTTTTTTATTCCATAGAATGACTGATAAAAACTACTAAAGACTCTGGACTATGAAAAAACTTAGGAGGCTGAAGGAAAGAATGATACATTTTGACTGGCAAATGTTTGAACCAGTAAGACGAAGAAAGATTTTTATTTTGCTAATTACAATATTATAGTGCTACTTGAACTGTAAACACTTTTGATACAGTTCAAATAGCCTCTGTAAGTCACAACAATAGCAACTGCAACAAGCTTTCTTTCTTTTTATATGAGCAATTGCTTTCATTGGGCTGGTTTTTAAGTTTCCTTGTGCATGTGCAAGAAACACTTTGCTGTGCTTCAGAGAACGGCATTTCAGAGGAGTGTCATGGACTAGCCCAATGCAGAACAATTTACATTGGGCTCCTCCCTGACAGACAAGTGACCACGCAAACAGATTATGATGGGAGTCACAGTTTTATGGGCATAAACCTTGTGTAATTGAAAGGACCAACACTATCCAATGAGAGAGCACTTCAGTACTTTCATTTGCATAAAGTTGGCTGGCAATCAGCTGAACAGTTTTATGTACATCACTGAGGCAAGAGGTTGAGAGGTATGACCCTGAGTAATACAGATCAAGTAGAGATCACGCCTCAAAAATATCAGCCTACAAAAAGTGTGAAGCACAATGAGTCGACTGCACTTCAAGTCCACTATCTGTACAGGGGTAGGGGCAGGGCACTTCACAGCCAGCAGCTGTTTACGGTTCATGGGCTCACCCCCCCAGTCCTACCTATTTTACCTGGTGGGGAAGAGGGCGCCCACTTGCTGAGTGCAGCTCCTCCATTATATATAGATCAGCCACAAATTCCTGCAGTGCTTTCTCTGCTGCTTCAGTTTTCCAGCCAACCCCCCCACCCACAGCAAGCAGGCAATGCGGTGAAAAGAGAGAGAGAGAGAGAGAGATAGAAAGGGAGAGAAATGCACAGTGATATGAAGATCAGGACTTCTATTGCACAATTTCTGTAGTGTTTTCTCTGTCTCTCTCTCTCTCTCTCTCTCTCTCTCTCATCTGTGTTCTGGTGTTTGCAACAGTTCCCTATGTACAATATCAGTAAGTTGGCTGGGGGAGAGAGAGCATGAGAGAGAGTGGCGGACTGCCCATTATCTGCGGAGGCAACCCACAGTTGAACTGTCAGCTGTCAATTCCTGCAGTGCTCTTTTGGTCTTTCTATTGTTGGGCGCCCCAGTAGCAGTGGGCGAAGTGTCCGAAATTCGATCCGTGAAGTGATTCGCTGAGTAATGTGGAATCCGTGAAGTACTCCGCAACGCAAAGTGGAGTACTTTGCGTCATGTTGAGGAACGCAAAGTCCATTGGAACCAATGACTTTGTGTTATTCTGCCTTCCACAAACCACTTCTCCACCAATTTTAAGGCGAAGTACATTGAAATCAATGTACTTCGCATCACTTTGCCTTGTTATTGAGCTACAAGGCGAATTTTGCAGTGCTTCATGGGATTGCAGATCCCATGGGCTCTAGATTGTTCTGCACAGCCTCAGTTCTGTATAGTGTGTGTGTAGTGTAAGATGGAGAGAGTTTCTTCTCAGAGCTCTGCGATTCAAATCCTCTAAATGCTGTTAAAAAAGCCTTTTTGAGACATTTTTTTTTTGCTCAAAATTTAGTACATCAATTGTAGGAAACCCTCCTGTGCTCATATCATTGAGTGTTTATTGTTTGTGTGTGGATTTTGAATGTTAATTTAGAACAGTCAGTCTGTGTACCGTAAAGTGTGCTTTGGGGGAGGGGCATATCTGTGGTGTAGGTAGATTAACTGGGAGAAAAAGGCAGTCTTTCTGTTTTGGTTATATTTTTCTTGTATAACTGTGTTACACACAGTAATATTTTCAGTAATTCTTGACATTTTTTTGCTGATTGCTGTGGTGCAGCAGTGTATAATTCTCAGTTTATTTAAAACATTTGGTTATAGTACTAAAAGTTTTCAATTTGCTACGCATTACTTGTAATGTGTATGTGAGTGTGTGTGTGAGATGCGTGCCATTAAATCAGACACCTTTTATTGTGCCACAGAGTAACTGCAGCAGTGTGAACCTGCTATCCTCTGCATCTGCATGCATTTTTGTACTGCTTTGTGGTGTCTTTACTGATAGTGGACTGTTATTGCAGTGCACTACCCCCTCAACTGTCAAAAGGTATTAGTTTCCAGATGTGGATTTGTGACTTATGATCACTGGTTAGGTGTTATTGTGCCTTTGCGACTGCATCTCTTGAGTGCGCTGCGCATTCTTAATCTGTCTATGAATTTGCAGTACATCATTAATTCTGGGAGACTATGCATTTCTTGTTACACTCTCATTTCACTTCATCCGCACTGGGAAATTTCTGGACACAAGACTGTAGCATTTTGGGGATGCACATTAATTCTGGTGACTGTGTGTGACCACTGCACGCATGACTGAGTGTGCCATTAATTCTGGGAGACTGCATTTCTTGTGCTCTCATTTCACTTCGTTATCACTAGGGAGTTTTCTGGACACAAGACAGTAGCATTTTGGGGATGCACATTAATTCTGGTGGCTGTGTGTGACTACTGCACACATGACTGAGTGCGCCATTAATTCTGGGAGACTTTGCATTTCTTGTTGTGCTCTCATTTCACTTCATCAGAACTGGGGAGTTTTCTGGACACAACAGTAGCATTTTGGGTATGCACATTAATTCCAGTGACTGTGTGTGTGAGGAGCTGCCAATATTGTTGTCACATCGCCTTACTTCACATTAAGGTGGAATGACAATGTGAAGTAATAATTACAAGGCAAAGTGAGCCTTTTGTATTGGCCACTTCACTGGTGAAATTTAAATTCACTGCATCTCTACCCCCTAGCACCCGAGACAGGAAGCGCCACACAGCCAGCAGAATGGAAGACACGGGATACCTTATGCCTTATACTGAAAATTAATAAATCTTGCTTTGTTTCTCCTCTGTGTAGCTTAATCCCTTGAGCAGAGTGGTGTTATTGTATTGCTGTGGCAGCGGCAGAATTTCCAAGTAGAACACAGTGGAGCTCCCCAGTCTCCTGTCTAATATAACTATAGATTGCAGCTCAGCTCTGTGTTTTAGCTGTAACATGCTTGCACAGCTCTGTTTTGGTTTATATACCCCATCTACAGCAGGACAGCTGTGTTAGTTCACATTCACTATCCGCTGCAGGTCAGGTCTGTTTTAGTTTAGATACAAATTGTAGCTCAGATGCATTTTTGATTCATATACACTATCCACTGCATCTCAGCTGTGTTTTAATTTGTATACAGTACACATCAACTGTACCTCAGCAGTGTTTGTTTATATACATATCCACTGCAGCTCAGTTGTGTTTGAGTTTATATACATATCCACTGCAGCTCAGCTGTATTTGTTTATGTGCATATCCACTGCAGCTAAGCTGTGTTTTATATACATAGTCACTGCAGCTCAGCTGTGTTTGTTAGAAACATAGAAAGTGTGAAACACGAAAATGTATGGACAGAAAATGACGTGTGATCCATGTCTGCCCATTGCATCGCAGAGCTCAGCTCTGTGTTAGTTCACATACACAATTCGCTGCAGGTCAGCCCTGTGTTTTAGTTCATATACACTACTGCAGCTCAACTGCCTTTTAGTTCATATCCCCTACTGCAGTTCAGCTGCATTTTAGTTCATATACGCTACCTATTACTGCTGTGTTCTTCTTCACAGTATCCACTGCATTCAACTAACACAATACACACCTGCCACATACACCATGCAAGGAAACATTCCACATTGACAAATGCTTGTTCATTTTCCTTTTCTCTCTCCAGTATCTTTTTATACTTCTGAATTAATTGATTTATTGTGTAATCACTGATATAGTGATGGGGGAGTCAACTGTGACCCAGTTCTGATTCTGACTCTGATCTGCTCCAAAATGGTACAGACTGACTCTGATTTTCCAAAACAGGTACATTTTCAGGACCGGATCAGAACTAGGTCTGAGGCAAATTTAGATCAAGTGAAATGAAAAAATCAGTTTGCTTTCACTCGCCATAATTTTCTTTGTGTCATTTAATGTTTAAAACAAACAAACAAACAAACAAACACACACACAATTTTCTCACACCAGTCTTGCTAATTTCTAACAGGAAAAAAAAAGCTTCCAAATCATTTACATTATCTGGACTCAGTCTGGGTCATTTGCAGATTCAAACCCGGGGTGCAGACTGGATTGGGTCAAATCACCATCCAGTCGGAAATTACTCTGATTTCCAGAGTCAAGCTGAGGTGGCCCTGTCTGAGGAGGGGGTGGTCCTGATCTGACACAGAGCTACTCTAATAGAAACATAGAAGCTGATGGCCAAAAAAGGTCATTGGTTAATCTAGGGTACCTGTAATACCCAGTCCTATCCCTAGTGTCTATAGGGGGTTGATGCCCAAGCTCAGTCACTCTTTCCATAAAAAATAACTCCCTCATGTCCCTAATGAATTTCCATCCTTCCAGCTTTCACTTGTGGCCTCATGTTCTAGATGTGCAATTCCTGTCATGGTGGAATAGTGCCCCCCACCCCAACAGGTAGTGCTCACCCCATCCCCAGATAGGGCAGGGGACCAGCATAGCCCTCCACACACCTCTGCAGAGGTCCCCAACTGCTCAGAATGTGCAGCAGACTGTACAGTGTACACGCTAATATTAGCATGTACACTGTACAGTCTGCTACTGTCAAACAATCAGGGACACTCTGCAGAGGAATATAATGGAAAACGCTCAATCCCCCTGGGGATGGGGTGGGCACTATCTGTTTTGGGGGCTGGACCACCACTGGGAGGGTCATTGGCCTGTGTTGGGGCCATCAGGATGGGGGGTACCAGCAGGGCATTGCTGCAAGGGGCTTGCAGCACACTCCATCCATGCACCTTGCATTAGATGCATGGGGGGTGCTGCCACATGTAAAGGGACTTAGGCTCTGAGATACATCCCATACCAGAATCGAGTGCAGGGTCCCTGGTGCAGGGGGCTTTGGCACAAGCAGTTACTGCAACATGCCAGGCTAACTGCTTGAGAATCAGGCCCCTAGTGTGACATGTTCTTGTGCCCTTAATTGATCCTTGTAGGATCTGTTCTGCATGACGTGAAATATTTTTGTTACCTTGTGCTGCATCATTTATAGCCTATCACTGCCTTTACTCAAGTGAGGGTTCCAAAACAGGGTGCAGTACTCCTGGTGTGGCCTTACTAGTGATCTGTAGAGAGGTAGTAATGCCTCCTTTTCCCTGCTATCAAATCCCTTCCCTATACTCTCCAATATCCTGATTGCCTTGCTGTAGGCCTTGCTTCATTGGCTAGATTGCTTAAGGGAGTCCCTTATGATGACTCCTGGGTCCCTTTCTTGTGTGGCAGTGTCCAATTTAACCCCCATACATCCAATATTTTGTGCAGGGGTTCCTGTTTCCTTTTTGTTTGTTTTTTTATAATAACATCTTTATTAAAAGTTTCCAAAAAAGAGAAAACAAAGTACCAATAAGTATCCAAAACTGGGTACAAGCTATATACAATATCAATATTAAAAGCTCAATGCAATTTAAACTGAAATAGTTGAACCTTGAAATACATACTTAATCCAACAGATATTGAAAACTGGAGGGCAGCTTCAAATACACAACATAAAGCATATGATTCTCAATAAAGCAACAACAATAACAACACAGGGTGAATGCATAGTATGTGACAAAAGAATAAAGCTTCAAAAATTAAGGCTAAGAAGTCCAGGATGGGAAAGGGTGTCCAAAAATGATGGAAATCTAATATGTAACAATACCCAAGAACAGAATGGATAAATATACCAAATTTAAACCTAAATCACCCCTCAAAGGATCAGAATATCAAATCGGGACAAAAGTCGGATTGGATTGCAACCTATAATGTACCCATTTTTGCCACATAATTTGCAAAGTATCTAGACAATTTAAGTAATGATAAGTACACTTCTATTAATAATGAATGGCATCAACCAACTTTGCCCAATGTGAAAATAGTGTGGTACAAAACGTCAACCACAGTTTAATGATAATTTTCTTAGCACATGCCAGAAGTATTAACAGTAACTTTAATTGCCATCCATTTATATGATTGTCCAATGGGGGGATGTGCAAAAGAACCAATTGTGGGGATAAAGGATATGGTACAACAAACAATTAAATAATCACTTGATTAGTTTCCTCCTAATAGGGTCAGAGAAGAGGACAAGTCCGAAAGATAGGGACATGATCTCTTGTGGATTCCCCACACCCCCTCCAACATTCCAACATTGTCCAGTCTGACAGTCCTGAAACTGGGCTGAACTTACAGGGGTCCTAAAAAATGGCATCTGGCATTTCCAGGCAAACTCTTTTAAGTAAAAGGAAACTGTCAGCTTAACTATTAGCAGGGAGTATTTTTCCCAATTGGAAAATTCACAAGCCAATTGCAGATCTGAGTTCAAATGAGCTAGTATAGAAGAGGAAGTGTCTGTTGACAGAGAACACAAAGCAGAATAAACAGAGCAAACAAGGCATGGCCTAAGCTGTCCTCCTTTGATTAGCTACAATTAAAGTAGTTATCAGTGACAGAGTGTCAGGAAGACGCCTACTATCAGGGGACAAAGTATGCAAGAATGCAAGGAGCTGAAAATATCTGTTATAATTTGAAATGGGTAAGCCATAAGTGACTTGTAAATCTGAAAAAGGTGGGTTCCTTTAACCTCCAAAACCTGATGATAATAAATTCAACCAAACCTGGCTGACCTACATAAAAAAAAAATCCATCCTGTTTAAAGAGTTTTGGAAGTCCCATGCCAGTGTGGTTATGAATGTTAATTCATTGGAAGGAAAATTCAGTCATATCCTATGCCAGATCCTAAGAGTTACCTGTGTGTACCAGACAAAATTAGAAAAGGGAACATAGCCTGGTGAAAACTAAACTAAAATACAGCTAAAGTCATATATATCATTAAGTGTGAATTCAATGTCTTTTCAATAAGCTTGGAAAGAATTCAAAACCCATAAACATACTATCTAGTTGACATGCTATTGCATTCTAGTGAAGATTAGGTAGATTTAGGCCACCTCGACACATAGGCAAGTGTAATAATGCAAGTCGTATCCTTGGCTTCTGACTGCCCCAAATAAAATGAGAAATCATCCGATGCCAATCCTGGGTATAAAAGAAACTAGGATAGACAAGTAACACTTGAAGAAAAAATAAAATTCAAGGGAGTACATTAAGGTGGATGATTTTTATCTGTTGATAAAAAGGAAAATGATAAGCTGACCAGTGGATTAAATAATCTGCAACAGTCGATGTCAAAGGTTCAAAATTTAATAACTCCAAATGGTCAGAGATTTTAGGTATATGAACACCAATATACTTTAAAGAGCTTCTATTCCATCAAATGGGTAGCAGTGTAACAATATGTGGGGACTGAATATAATTAAAAGTCAGTAGTTCAGTTTTGTCTTTATTTAATGGAAAACCACCCAAATTTCAAACTGATCTATAAACTGAAAAAAATCAATGGAAAAGAAATGTTAAATACAATGAGTGTCAGCAAACTATCATTGGCAAACAAAGAAATTCTGTAATCTCAACTGCCTAGAGGAATGCCATGAATAGTAGGATGAAGCCTAATATGAGCAGCTAAGGGTTCAATATTTATTTATTTAGTTTTTGTTGACCGGGTAAGTGCACTAGACAAATCCTTTCTATTTTCAGGCACGACCCGGGGGATGGTGATACAGATGAATGCCAAATAACCTTGAACCAGATTAAGCTGTTGGTGGTATTTTTAGTGAATGAGGGAAATATGGCCAGGACACTGGGGAAATTCCCCTACTCTTTTCAATAAGTGCAATGAGATCTTTAACATCCACCTGAACTACCAACAATCCAGGCAGATGGGACCTCAGTTTAATGTCTCATCTGAAAGACAGCACCTCAGAAGTGCAGCACCCCTCTCATGCTGCACTACAGTGTCAGTACTGGGATATTAACCCAAGTGCCAGATGTGGGAACTGAACCCACATCCCTCTGATCTCCCGGCCTCTGAGGCAAGTGTGCTACCTACTGAGCCACTGATGCTGATAGAGAATATAAAGAGCAAAAAGGAATGGAGAAAGGGGACAGCCTTGCCTGGTGCCCCTGCCCAAGGAAAAAGGATAGAGAAAAGTCATTAACTTTAACCATCGCAAGATGGGATTGATATATCTGTTGTAATGGCATAGGGTCATAATCTCATGGATGAAACCACACAACACAACAATGCCACAGGTATAACAACATACAGCAAAATATCATCAGAAAAAAACATCAACTGCAACAGAACACTGTGCGGAAATGTTTGTTTTTGCAAGGGGCTCTGTCCCCAACCCCCCGATGTGGAGGGTTTTGCCCACCACTCTCCACCAACTTAAATATCTAACTCCAAGTGGGGTGTGGACTGAGGGGAAAAGGCAATTCTCCAAGCTGGGAAACTTAGTCTTTTTCATAAAAAGAAAAGTTAACACGTTGGGAAACAGGGATTCAACCCCCAATCCCTGAGACTCCATTGAGTCTGGTACATGTGCCTTAGCCATTCCACCATGGAAGCAGCTTGACCAGGCACAGAACCTGTGGCATCTTCATTCCTTCCTCCACTGCAGAGTGGGCAACAGGGGTAGCAATAGTGTGCTACCACTATTATATCCCTGAAACTGTATTGCATTATGCACTTTAGCTTGCAGGGTTATCCTTGCACAGTTTTAGCTGCAAGACACTGATCCAGTACCATTGTAACATAGTGGTGAATATTGATGGAAAACCAGAAGACAGGAGAGTAGTCCAAAGAAAGGGCCTGGACACCCAATTGAAGGCCTTCTCTGCATCCAGAGAGGCCAGGATCATTGGCATGGAACATTGGGAAACATTATCCAAAAGAAAAAGGATATGGCAAATATTATCATGCACTTGTCTAGTACACGCAAAACCAATTTGGTCCTGGTCCAGCGAGGTGGGAAGAAGGCCCTCTAACCAAAGTACCCATATAGACATAAACAACTTGTAATCTGTATTAAGGAGAGAAACTGAGGGATAAGAGGCCAGATAGGAAGGGTCTTTACCAGGTTTCAGTAATGCTGTGATAACTGCATAGCATCATGGAGGTGGTGGGGGATTACCTGCCAGAGGATATCAAAAAAGGTGTTTCAGAAGAGGTGCAAAAGAGGACAATTTATAAAACTCAGAGGGGTAACTGCCCATACCCAGGGATGTTCCCATTTTAACCAACTGAATACTACAAGAGAGTTTCAAATCTGATATGGGTGATAGTAAACTCTGAACTTGCTTGGGTGAGAGCATTGAAAGATCTGCCTAGGACAGGAAGGATTGCATTCACTGTGAGGTCCAGGATCAAGTATCCAACATATACGAAGGTGAATAATAAGACTGAAAAATAGATGCAGTGTCATTGCTTTAAAAAGTGCTTTGCCCTACCTTGTTGGATAATTTCCTCCAGTCTATTTATTGTTCCTGATCTAGCCCTGGTTATTCTATAGGCATGGAGTTATCCACCATTATGTGTACATGTTTTTG
The DNA here is from genome assembly GCA_016271365.2 of Neoceratodus forsteri. Taxonomy (NCBI): domain Eukaryota; kingdom Metazoa; phylum Chordata; order Ceratodontiformes; family Ceratodontidae; genus Neoceratodus; species Neoceratodus forsteri. The sequence goes on along the minus strand of CM028130.1, from coordinate 911,415,478 downwards.
GACTGTTGTGTTTGTTCTGGATTTAATTGAAAATCTAATAAAGTATAGTAAATTGAAAAAAAGTGTATTCCTCTTAATAGAATTTTGTAGTCTGATAATAGTCACAGCTGCTCTGTGGGCATGAAGGCATTGAGCTAAACTTCGGGCACCATGGGGTCCCCTTCAAAGGATTGCTGATGGAGGTAGAACAAGGTCTGTTCCACCTTCTGGTGGATTAACGTTTGCACCTGGGCCCGTGTGTCTAAAGATAATGACCAAACAGTGTTATCTCACAACATCCATCATGTCTGATAAGGAAGAAGTATAGCATGTAGATTGTGTAATTTCCATTCCCACTCACAGTGCAAAGCAGAAGCATGAGCTATTATAGTGCCTCGGAGAATGGACTTAAGGGTATCCTACAAAATACTTGGAGTAACCTTGTCTACATCATTTTCTTGTAAGAACTGAGGGATCTGATCTATTAATTTATCTAATAAGATCTAGTCCTGAAGAATACTTGGATGTAGGCACCAGAAGGTGTTATGTTTGGAGCTCCCCAAAATGAAAGAGGCATGTATAGGAGCATGAACTGATAGATGAAATGGGCCATGCTCAACTGCTTCTTTTTTTTTTTTGTGGGCTCCTCCGCCAGGTATCCGCCCTGATGCTAAACTGCTTCTTTTGAGTCAACATGTTCTAATATTGTAAATATGGAGTCAAACCTAGCAAAAGAACCTTGTCTGAACGAATAATTGGTGTAATCCCTATGCTTCAGATGACAAAACCACCAAATATCCACTACCCCAAAGACTAAAGAGTTTTGTTAAAATGTTTTGTGGCCACTAACTGATGAAAAGCTTTAGAATTTGAGGAGTCACAGTCCAGAGAAAGGGTGAGAATGAAACCCACCCAAAGAATATGCCCCTACAAATGATTCAGTAAAATTGAAAGTAAGGAGGACAAAATCTGACAATCTGCTCTGGGGGGGAGTAAGTGTTTACTAATGTTAGAGGGTGGCCATTCAAATGGTTAGTAACAATTACATAGAGTCCTGCCTTATCACTAACAGAACGTTGAGTGACAAGGGGTAAACCGTGGCGACATAAAAGAAAAACTCCCTTCTATGGCCCGACTCATGTAAGATAAAAACACATGGTCAAAGCCAAACTTTAAACATTTATTGTGTTCTTCTGACAATAAATGAGTTTCCTGTGAAAATATGAGATCATCTTGCTGGTGTTTGAAATATTGAAGGAGGTGATGCCGTTTAATGGGATTATGGATACCGTTTACTTGTAAGAGATAACCTTAGTAAGAGTGACCATAGTAGAGATGGAACAAAAAAAAAAACAAAATATTATAACACACCCCATAATCCTGCAAACCAATATAACCAAAAAGAATAGAAATGGGATTAACAATCGTCTTCTACTAAGTAATATGGACCTGTCCCAGTTCTGGATTCTAATAACTAACACAAATTTTTCAAGTTCAAGTAATACAATAGCCCATAGTTAAACTTTCTAAAAAAGAATAAAATAAGAACTTCAGCTACCCAGTTACACAGACACACTTAATAATGGTAACAGCTACAAAAACAGTTAAAAATATATCTGCATTCCTTTCATAAAACCGTGCAGTTTAGAATATGTTACTCTAGGTATTCTGGCATTACAAAATATAACAGGTAAAAATTGAGGTAGAAAATATCTACCAAAAACCCAAGATGAACAAAAATGATTGATTATCAAAAACCAGCTGCTAAAAGTAGATTTACTTAGGTCTCAAAAAAGGGACCAGAGTAATAAACGTCCCAATAGTGTCCCTGAGAAAGAGGTAAAAAAAAATAAACCTGGAAGATTAATGCAGGACAAAAAAATGAGTACACCATGTTCCAAAAAAGTAAAATAAACAAGATCTGTCAGCTGGACAACAGCATAGCAACTCAAATAGCACAACCATTGACACTTTCAATTATAACAATAGCAGACTTCCAAATGGAAAGCCATGTCAAAAACCAGGCTCCTGGGTAGCACTGAAGCACCCACCAATGCTGCAGGGGAAAATAACTGGTCTTGTCAGAGTTCCCTGGGTTCACAAGGAACCAAACATTTAGAAGCCATAGAAATTAAAGTTGAGCAACAGACTAAACAATGCCCGCTGTAGACCCAAAAGAGAGTCAACACAGAGAAGAAAGTAGTAGAAGGAAGGAGCTAAAAAATTGTGAAAGGGGTGGGGGAGAAGAACAGGGGGAGGGGAAAAAACCATAGCTGACAGCTGGAGAGGCTTCAGCTCCTCACCGGCAATGATGATCAATGTCTTTAAAGAGCCCACTAACCCTGCTCACAAGAGGCAGCTTTATTAAAACCCTAAAGAGGGCACAGCTATAGGTGTCAAAAAATATTCCCTTATGGTACCCACTAAAGGTAAAGAAAAAAAACATGATTTAAAATAGGAAAAAAGAGAGCCTCACCAACTAGAAATAAGTAGGAAATAGAAAACTAAGTAACAATGAAAGATTCAGTCTTAGAAAAAAAATAAGAGATGGCAGTTTTTGACATCAATTGGCGAGCAAAAGAACTGTATACATGTGAAACCACCATTGAAAAGGGACAAACCGTGACCTATTAAAAAAATATATAAATAATCCCCAAAAAGAGTCTTCTAGCTCATAAAACAATGTTTCAATGAAAATTATGAACTTTTAAAAAAATAATTCCTGCAAGGCACTATTCTGACAAGAAAATGAACCCCTATATAAGAATTACTAAAATGGTAACTGTTGGTGGGGAAAGACTCAGCCAATAGTAAAAGACAAGGGTATCCAACAGAGAGAAAATTCACGAGGCAGCCAGAACAAAGTATTAGTGAGTATTAAATAAGAATCTTGATCTATACTCCACAAAAAAAGGCTTGAAAACAACAAATAACAAAACTTCCTAAATTCAGCCAATCCACGAGCTAAATCCATGAGATCAAAAAATGAATGACTAGAAAGTAATTACTCATCATTCATATATGCAAGAAATGTAAAGAAAAAAAGGAAAGAAATCTATGTAGATGAGCTGTAGTACCAATGTTGAGAACAGCCAGGTATTATATGGGAGGGGTAAAGGCAAAAAAGAAGTTGATGACAAAAGGCATAACTACCACTAAGAAAAATATTAGAAAACAATAAGATCTGCAACTATACCAACATCATCCCCCCCATACAAAAGAAACTTGGGGCTCCAGCTCCTCACTCAGAACCTATACAGAAACCTCAGAAAAAAAAAAGTATAAAAACCAAGAAAATCACAATCCAAAATAAAAATAAAAAGCCAATACCTAAGGAGTGTCGTGGACCCCCCCAGTATCCAGTGAACACAGTGACCGTCATTGAGTGCTTTCAAATAGGGTGACTCAATCACGATGCCTGTGTTCAGGGCTATCTGGCAGAGTAATGACTGGATACCTGGGTGGGCGAGGTAGGGTGACGGGAAGCATACGCACATGTATGCGCATGCACACACATGGGGAGAGGAAGGGAAGGGGAGGTATGTGGGAGGGGGTGTGGTGGGCAGCTGCCAAGCCGGTCAGCTAGCATGGTGGGTAGGGTGGTTGGTTGGGATGTGCAGGGTGCAGTGTTCAGGTCCAGCGCGGCATGTGTTTTTTTGTGCCGACAGGCGGCTTGTTTTAAAGAATTTTACCCCGACATAACCCCGTGAGTTGAGAATCATAAGTAGGAAGGTATAAAGGAAGCCCCCACAGGGGATGCAGGAGCACAGCCCCATGCATAAATATAGATTCCATCACCGCTTTGCAGTTCGCCAAGAGTGTACATCACCGTAATTGATTTTAGTGATGTACACTTGCCCAAACAATGATTGCTAGTCCGTGATCACCGTTATCATATAGACACCCCCCCCCATGACCCAGGCTTCAAAAGAACACCATAAAGAACTCAGGATAGCCTAAGGAAAATAAAGCTCTTTTTAAAAAAAATCAAGGCCATGCAAAACAATAAAAAGTGGGGTCTAAATCTGCCATAAGAGCCATAATATTGAGACAACACCCCCTCATCTAAATCCCCAACATCTCTTCATTCATAGCATTCGTAGTCCTGTGACCACTAATAGCTATGACCAAATCCCCATGTGTGACCTGGAGTATCAACCCAAAATACAACTAGCTGCCATACCAGGAAGCTGAGGCAATAACCAAATCAGGTTCCATGTCATAATAGTGATCACAAAACAGCGATCAATGTTATGATGAGTGTATATCGCCAAAAAGTAAATCGGTGATAAACACTTTAAGGAACCTGACATCTGGATTTTTAAAGTGTTTTATGGTGGGCTGTGCCCCCCACATCCCTGAATTCGGTTCTCAACTCTGGTGGGGTGCATGTGGGAGCAAAACGGATGTCGGGAAAAAGATTAAATGCCGCAGTTATGGCAAAATGTAACCCACTCCCAGTTCCGAACCCAATACCTGCTGTGCCAGAGCTAGCCTCCCACACCACCATGCCACATGGCTAGCTCGGCAGCAGCAGGTACTCCAGTTCCTGACAACCCCTTCCCTGTCCCTCCCCTTCCCTTCACTAATCTCCCCTTCCTTTTGCCCTTCCCCATAGTCGCTGTCCCATACCCTCGCTATCCTGCAGGGTAGCCCAAAATAATAGCACCCAAAATTAGTCGCAGTTTTTGTAGTCACTCATTTTGGGTCACTATTATTATGTGATACCCCAAATCAGAGGTGGAGATCATAGTCAGTTCTAAGGAAAATGCTACAACCATAGAATTAGCTGCCATTACACCCTCAGCTACCACTGCAGAACAAATAAAACAACTCACTAGTTTGAATCTCCAGCTCCCACTGCATCACTCCTATAAACAGCTAATAAAACACAAAGAAAGATCAATATAACAAATTAAAAAAAGAAAGAAGAAAAAAAGAAACAGCTAGGAAGCCAATACACATAGTGAACTGACACCCCGCAGCCCACCTACCCATGGTAAACTCTAATGGAGCAATCCATATAAACCCATAAATGAGGGAAGCTTCCTCGAATAAGCAGAACTATGATAACTATCAAAAGACAAAATTGAGGTCTTTGAGAATGATCCAATCTGTAAAACTAAACAAGTCCTGCAAGTCCCTGATATCTTGGCATTCATATTATTCTGGGTCTTCTCCTTGAAAGGTGTGTAGGAAGGATTGTATTTCATTCAAAGTCTGTTCTTTCCATCTTTTCTTGCCCTCAGGGGAAACTTTAGCCTATAATTCTTTCTGAAGGGATCCTTGGTCTCTGAGCTCCTGTACCTCCATAGGTTCATTCAAAACCATGTTCCGATTGCGGAGCTCTTGTAAGGCAGAATCAGGGTCTTCAAACATTTTAGCACCATCAGAGAAGTAGATTCATAGATGAGCCAGATTGGAAGTAGAAATTTTAAATAATTTGCCTTAAGGATATGGAAAAGGGGGACACAGGCCTTCCTCTCACGTTGTAACACAGGCAAATAATCATTTTCAAGTACCAGCCAGTGATCTTAATAATTAAGTACTCCTCTCCACTAAGCTCTATTTTAATATAACCTACTTAACTGCAAAATTATAAAACCGCATAACTATAGAGTGTGGATCTGAGTTTGAATCTGTGGGTTGGGGGGTTACTGTCTGATGTGCACTCTATATCAGTAGAGGTAAGAATTCCCCAATATCCAATACCATAAATAACACGCCTTGTAGATAATCGATCAAGTCCCCTTCACCTTCTGCTCCCCTAGGCAACCCATAATAGTGAGTATTATTCCTTCTAGATCGATTTTCCAGATCACCATATTTATCATTTAATTGTTGAGCCTCTTGTAGCAAATGAGCAAATAGCCATTCAAGCTGATCTTCCCAGCTATCCGACTCAGAAGCGTGCTGCTCCAACCATCCCGTTGTCTTTTCTATGGAAGTGAAGATGATTTAAGTTCAGCATAGAGGGAGCAAATTTCAGTTTGAAAATCCTTAATCTCTGCTAAGAGGGCAGCATCAGATGGTTGAGTCACATATTCTGCGGTACCCGTCACCATCCTGAGAGAGCTTCCTGCTGTGGTGCAGGTTCGGAGGAGAGCGGTAACACTGGGGAAGGGTCGGTGTTTGAAGTTTTCTTGCTCCTTCCCATTCAAAATATTAACCTCCCAGATACTTTTGAAATCCACTAATTATATTTTAATCCATGAAGGGAGGAATTTTACTGCATCCTTGATGGAGCTCAGTTCTCAGCCAGCCATATTTCAAACAGACGTCAATGGAAATCCCTGGGGTTCCTGTTTCCAATGTGCATCACCTTGCACTTTTGGGCATTGAACTTCAACTATTAAACCTTGGACCACCTCTCCAACCTTTGCAGGTCCCGCTGTATCTCCCTTATTTCCTTTTCTCTGTCTATCTTACCACAGAGCTTAATGTCGTCTGTAAAGAGACACTGCTTTCCCTGAATTCCTTCCATATATCACTGCTGAACATATTGAAAAAGACTGGACCCAGGACTTAACCCTGTTGCATCCCACTTATGGCCTCTCTCCCCAGATTTGACTCAGTTTACCACTACCATCTGTTGCCCCTAGTCAACTACCAACCAATCTATGTCCTTAACTTCGTCTAGATTATTTAGCTTCTTCAGCAACTGTTTACATGGCACTGTGTCAAATGCCTTGCTAAAATAGAATCCTGTCTCTAATTCTATCCCTAAACTGAAGTTACACAGTATGTACTGATGCTATACAGTATGTATTGGAAGTGTATCATACTATAACTCAGACAGTTCATTGTACATACAAAGAGAATACATTCTGATGGACTGTATGTTTGTACAGCATATGTATTCATACAGTGCTTACTTATGGATTGGAGAGGGGTAAATATGATGGACCTAGAGTCCCTTCTGACCTTAAACTACGATGTTATTACCAAAGAAACATGGTAGCCATGATAGTACAGTCAGTGATGTAGAAGATATAAAAACAATATTTATGTTGCAGGTGATACCTTTTATTGGACTGACAATATTTTTTATTCCTGTGTTACTATCTAAATCATGTTAACAAATATAAAACAAAAAGTCTAAATAATAGACATAACATGAATGTACCTTTAGTAGGAGTTAAAGACTGTTACATACAAAGGCCAAGGAACCATTGCATACATAAATAAGCCATCATTTGAGTAAACAGACTGTTTCCATGATGGCTCACTTAGTTTTCACATGGATACATCAGCAATCTGTGCAGCTGCATATCAACATGACTTACAGCTGAAATAAACCAGGCAGCCATTCAATACACTGGAGAAACAGTACCACAGATCAAGTAGGGTCTGTAACAAAAATGAAGATAATAAAAATTGACAGACTGAATGGGCCCAGTGGCCCTTATCTGCCATCAGTTTCTATGTTTCTAAGAGTATACACAATCACATCACTGTGTTCAAATTGAAATCCCCCTGTCTCTGCCATCTTGCTTCCTCTCATCTAATATTTGATTGCCATTTTCTCAAGAACACTACAAAATAAAACAACAAATTTGCCTTCAGATTTATTGTCTCTGTTCCACTGTGCCATTCAACATTTTTTAATCAAAACTCATACTCAGCATCCCCGTCTAAAAAAAAAAACCGGTAAAAACAATATACAGTATCTGCTCCCAATTCTCAAATCTGCAGATATCCACAGGCATTGTGAGAACCAGAAAATCCTGCTCAACACTGAAAAAACCTTGCCTAAAAAATAACATTATGGTTAGCTCAGAAGCCAGTTTCCTGCCAGCTGATTTATGTGACTCTGAAAAACAAGTGTTGACAGGATTCAGATTCGAACATACCCAACTCAGAACCACATACTATGTCTCATACTATGTCTTAAGGAGCTAAGCAAGGCAGGAATCCCATATATGCTCCTTGACCTAGTTGTAATATGAGAGTGAGTCAATATTTAAAATAAATCAATCCAACATTTTTTTAAATTGTTCTTTATTGTTACTGTTAATTATTTCATCTGGTAGGCTATTCCAAGGGTTAACAATACATTGAGTAAAAAAGGCCCTTTTTCTCTCAGTATGAAACTTATGGGGCATTAGCTGCAGCTTATGTCCTCTAGTACTTTTGTTATGATTTTTTTCTTTTTAGGTTCAGTTCTTAAAAGAAATAGTTATCATGACATAAGGTGTAACATAATAGTAAATCTCCTCTAATTTTTCTAGTATGCAGTGTCATTAGGTTTAGTTATGTTAAACGGTCTACATATGGCATATTTCTGCATTCATAAACCAACTTAGTGGCTTGCCTCTGTACCTTTTCCACCCTATCCTTTATTCTCCCCTTAATTGGTCCCCATAATTGTGAACCTTGGTCTAACACTGGCCTTACATAAAGTCTTTGCAGGGGCATTATTTCTTGTGCCTCTCTGCTTTTGAAATTTCTTTTAATAGACTGGGGGATACTTTTGGCTTTTGCAACTTGAATGTCAGTATGGGCTTTGAATGTTAATTTGTTGAAAATAAATATACCAAGATCTTTTTCAAGTTCTGTCTTCTTTCATAAGTAATTACCCATTTTCTAATCTAGAAATACCACTTCTCTCAGTGCAGTTTAACCCCTGCAAGGTATACATATTTTTAAATCAAGGATGGAAATGAGAAAGGAAAAGTGTCGCCTACTGGGATTTGAACTTCAGATCTCTGGTATGCTGTTCCAGCACCTGTAGCTTAATGGTTAGAGTTCTGAAACAGCATACCAGAGATCTGAGGTTCAAATCCCAGTAGGCCACACTTTTCCTTTCTCATTTCCATCCATTTTATAATCTAGTAATTTGTTATAGGCACCAAAATGTATTACAGTGCACTTGTCCATAGTAAATGACATGCCTACTGAGTCAGCCCAGTGTGTAGTGTTATTTAACACCCTTTGAAGATTGATATGATCTTTTTCATTAGATACCACACTAGCTAGTTTGGTGTCATCAGCATACTTATTAATCCAGACACATTCTTTGTTGTCTAAACCATAAATAAACAATTGAAAAAGTTATGGGCCCAAAATGGAGCCATGAGGCACACCACTACTGACATTTGATACTGAAGAGTAGAAACCATTGATGCATACTACTTGTGTTCTATTGTCAAGCCAACATTGTATCCATCTAAATAAATTATGATCAATCCCATGTTTTATAAGTCAGGACAATTTGATTATGGGGGACCTTATCAAAGGCCTTTGACATATCCAGATATATATACAATCAAACAGATTTACCATTGTCCAAGGCAGCCAAGATCTTTTCATAAAAGCATAATTGATTTGTAATGCATGACCTGCCAGTGAGAAAACCATGCTAGATTTGATCTATAAGTTTTCTATCTACAAGGGCCCAGATATTCCAACTGCACCATAAAAGTGCGCAGCAGCAGGAGCAAGCTCAAGTCCACTGCGTCATGCACAATACGCGCGATATTCAAACACTGCACAGGTCAAGATGCACCTGCGGCACACGACTGAATATCGTGCCAACTGCACCATAGCACAACCAGGGATGTGCAGTGGTGCAGGTCAGATGCACAATAGCACAACCAGGAATGCTCAGTGGAGCAGGGCAGCAGCACAACAGCATAACCAGGGATGCGCAGGGACAGGATGCATGGGCCCACCACCCATGCTAGAGATGGGCAGAGGAGCACACAGCAGAACAGACAATGCCCCCCACACCCCATGTACTGCACAACCAGAGGAGAGCTGGAATAACCACCAGCCCATGATACCAGCAACAAACCCACAGCTAGGGCATGGTGCCCCAGCACACCCCCTGGCAAGCTGTGACCAGCACACAAGGAGGTCCAGCCACCCTGTGCTACACCATCTCACTAATGCAGAGCACACCCTGCACCATGATCCCCAGACACCCTGCCCAGGAGCAGTGCCCACCAGTGCAGGACACCCCATGCATGCCACGATCCCCACTGTGACAATGCAACCCTGTGCACCACAGAACCATGCAAGGCAGCCCCACCACAAGCACCCTTCAGTGGGTGGCATCAGACAGTGATGCAATGACTGCATACACAGTGCCACCATGCACATTCCCCCCAAGGTACAGCTGAGAGACTGACCATGTGTCGGCACACGAGGTACCCCACACGTGACAGGGCATGCCCCGGACCCCACCACCAGTGGTACAGCACCATGCACACCCTCTCAAGGACACACCCCGACCCAGAACTGGCCACAACAGCCAGCGCAGACACCCACAGAACAGAGACATGGGAGAAGGAGGAGGCCAAGCTTTACCAAGGCAGAAACAGATGCCCTGTTTGAGGCCTACCTTGACTAGGAACCGCTGCTCAGCGGACAGCGGGGAACACCACAGGCCCATGCTGCTGCATGGGGTGAGGTGGCACGTACCATCAATCAGCATGGCAGCCACAAGAGGTCCATGCAGGAGTGCAAGAAGAAGGTGAGCACGGACAGGAGGAGGATTAAAGATAAGGTGGCTGCCATCAGGGAAGCATGGGCTGCGACTGGTGGGGGACAGCTGGCCATGCAATGCCTGATGCCACAGGAAGAGCGGGTTGCTTGCAGCATGTGGTGTTGAGCCATCGAGGGTGTTCCAGGTGGTGGCTTCCAGATGGGTGGCAGCCCATCACTGCATGGTAGGTCCTGATCTGTCGCTGTGGGGGGGATGCCACAGGGTAGGGCAGATACATTAATGCTACTGTGTTCCCTTACAGCTCCTAAGCATCTACATGGGTCAGTAGGTTGTGGACTCATCCACTGAGGGTGATACCCTGGACACAGAGGAGGGTCCATCCACCTCCACAGGTGTCTGAGGGTCAGGATGACAGTGGGCCCACCTGGCTGTCCAGACTGATGTTGGTGGAGCAGGTGTGGAGGAGGCCCTGCCCATGTCCCAGAGAGACAGCGTCCATGGATGCCAGCATGCTGAGACTCGGACTGGTGCTGGATCCGTCACTGATGATGATGGAGCTTACATCATAGACAGTGATACATGTGGGCCGCAGGGATGGCTGCACAGCAGGTTACAGCATGGGCATAGCCGTGGGTGGTGCCACCGTGGAGGCCTGCGTGACATCACAGTCCCAGCCTGTGCCTGTCTGCACCAGTGGGGCAGCACTGGTGTGTGTCCAGGACAGTGGGGCTGTTGCAGCTGCTGTGGTGGCACCGTTGAGCCGTGGAGAGCGGCAGACGGAGGGGCAGTGTCAGCAGTCGGCCAATGGCGATGGGGGGGACAGTGTCGGGGGTGGCGTCAGTGCACCACCTGTGGACATGCCCAGACATGGCCCTGGTGTGCAGCGCCCAACCTCAAGGGATGCTGCCCATCACGGCCACAAACACTATGAGGGACAGCATGCCGATCAGGTGGATGACCTCTTAGATGAGCACACCCGCATACTCCATGATTCAGTGGATCAGCAGTTGCAGCTTGTGACTGCGGTGGATGCACTCAGTGAGGTCCTGTGCCAAGCAGAGAAGCGGTGCAGCAGGGACACTGGTCTGGTCCTGGCAGAGATGTACCGGCTACAGGAGGATGTAACCACCGCCAATGACAGCAGACACAGGCATTCACAGCTGTCATGGCCACAATGGGCACACAGTTATTTGTCCATGCATCGCAGACACCATGCAGTGCAATGTCCACTCCCCTGTTCCTGGCATCATGCGACACTCTCCTTGTCGACACCGTGTTCAGCTGTGGGCATCCTGAGCATGCCTGGTGCAGGCATGTTCGGTGAGCTGCAGACCCATGCTCGAGAACGGTCGAGTTCCCACAGTGGAACCCCTGGGGGACCGTTGGTGCCACCCCATGAGGCCATTGGTCAGCCTGTCACTGCTGGCGGGTCTCAGTGGGGCAGCCGATGCATCTGTGGCAGCCGTGGCACTGTGCCGCGTGACTGACCGGTCTCCCACCATGGCTACTGTCTGATGCTGCCCCATGTGCAGTGTGTTGTTCAATGTGCAATGCATGGGTGGGGTACTTGGCCCTGCACACACACACATGTTCCATGTGCACACCCTCCCAGCTACTGGCCACTGTGGTGTTTGCATGATGATGCCTACGTTGTGCTGTCCACCACTGTGCAATGGTGTCTAGTGTCTGAGACACGCACAATGACAGGCACTCAGCATGGTGGTCTGTGAACATGTGTGTGGCTAGGGGTGGCGGTTGGGGTCGGCATGCCTCCTACCCTTTGTGCATGTCGTGTGTGTGTGTGTGTGTGTGTGTGTGTGTGTGTGTGTGACCACGTGCCGTGTTAGGCCTTGCCCATCCTTGACGGCATGTGCAGTTCTATGCTCAGCCAATTCCCTTTACAACATGCACCCCTGGGTTTTGTCCATGCGTGTTTGTGGGTTGTGCATTTGTCATTGGTGGTTGCACATGGCTCAATGACTTACCTGGGTTGGTTGAAGTGCTCCTCTGTGATGGTGTCCCAGTGCAGCTGCACCATCCAGATCAGTAGGAGGTCCCTTTGACCAAGGGGGGCTGCCCATCACCATCTGCACCAGCATCCTCATCGTCCCCATTGCTGTCTCCCTCTTCGACCTGTACAGCTATCCCACAGTCATTGGCCATGTTGTGCAGGATGCAACAGGCCAGGAATAGTCTGCAGACCTTTGAGGGGCTGTACTGTAGGGCACTGCCAGACGTGTCCAGGCAATGGAAATGTGCCTTCAGCATCCCAAACACCTCTCTATGACATTGCGTGTGGTGGCATGTGCCTCATTGTACCGTTGCTGCAATGGGGTCACGGGCCACTGGTATGGTGTGAGCAGCCAGGGACAGAGTGGGTATCCACTGTCACCTGTGTGTAGAGGTTGGACATTAGTTTGGTGATCAGCGTTGCCCTGCCATGGGCCATCTAGGCCAGTACCCATGTCACCTGTGACTATGCCCCTCCCAAGATCCATGTCTTCCTGCGTGATTTGCATACTCACCCACTAGGTGGCCAGTGGGGATGTCCCCACTCTTGAACCTGTGGCACAGTGCAGACTGGTGCCAGATGAAGGCATTATGTGCTCCCCCAGGGTGCGTGGCACAGACATTGGTTTTGCACCCCCTAGCATCATACACCACCTGGCAGTTGATGCTTGCATAGCCCTTCCGATTGATGTATACTGTACCTTCCAGGCCAGGTGGCATGTTGATGGCCACATGGGTGCAGTCAATGGCTCCAAGCACACCAGGCATATGTGCTACCCTGTGGAACTCTTGTATGTGTGCTGTGCACTCCACCTGTGTGCTGGGGAAACGGATGTACTCCGCAGCATGTGGCAGCAGTGCATTGAGGAATTGTGTGAGTAGGCATGACGTGGCTGACTGGGTTGTGCCTGTTGTGTTCCCTGTTGGTCTCTGGGAGGTACCCGTGGTGAGCAGGCACATGACAGCTGTCACCTTTGTCTCCACTGACAGAGCATGGCTCCATCGTGTGGATGCCTGCATCTCATCACTGCACAGCTCATAAAGCTGCCTCAGGATCACCCGGTTCAGGCGGTACCGGACCACTATCTCGGTGTCACTGTACTGCTCAAAGCTGGTGTGGGCTCGGTACTGCCTGCTGGGGGCATACCACCGATGGGCCCTTCCTCGGCTGTGCCCCCCTGCTGCCTGCCTTCTCACAACCCGCATTACTGCCTCCATCTGAATGGTGGCACTGGCCATGTCCCTGGCTTGTGTTCCCCCTCCCGACAGCTGTATTCCCGTTCCCCCCACTGTCCTTTATGCTACTCCCCCTGCACCAGGAACACCTCCCAGATTTGGATGTCCTGCCCACTGTCACTGCCCTCAGTCCACTGTGGCACTTCCCTTTTCCTCCAGTACAGTGGCACAGGCTCCCCACTTCTTTCCTGTTCCTGGTAGTTTCCAGGTGTGCTCTGTCCTGCTCCTGCCCTGTCCTGCTCACTGCTACTGTCTGCCTGGTCGCTGTCACCTCACTCCCACCTCTGGCTTCCCTGTAGCATTCTTGCACCTCTCTCTTGTTCCTTTTTATTTTGGATCATTTCTGCTATTGCGCAACTTCCGTTTGCTCCCCTATTGTGCATGGCGCATGCTGTTGAATATCGCACTGCGCCATTTATTCATGGTTCCTCCCCCTTCAGTTGTGCATGCATTCATTACCATTGCGCTCTTGCGCATTGTGATTTGGGGGGTGTGGCTGCCTCCCGCTGAATATCACACAATGGTGCATTTTCAGACTTGTGCTGGTGCATCCCTGTTGCGCATGGCGCAACCCTTTTGAATATCTGGGCCAGTATCTTTATATATGAATTCTTTAATGAACGATTCCAACATCTTACCGGGCACTGATTTGAGACTAATAGGTCTGTAGTTGGTATAATCAATTTTACTACCCTTTTTAAATATAGGTATTATTATGGCATTCAACCAATCCAGGGAGATGTCGTTGTCAGTTAAGGATTTTTTAAGCAAGGTTACCAAAGGAGTGGGAATATGTGGACTTAATAATTTTAATAGTGCAGCTGATATGTTATCCAGGCCTGCAGAGTGACAATTTTTCAGCTTTTTAATTTTGTCAAGTACAAATTCTGGTGTGCTATCAACTTGAATGGGTCTTCCCTGAGGTATTTCATCATTGTAATCACACTTAGGAGAATATGCGGTACTAAAATAGATATGAAAAATATCTCCAGTCCTGGACAGCTCTTCTACCTGAACTCTATTATGTTTAATTGGGGATATCCCTTGAGTATTGTTTCTGAGGGAATTTACATAACCATAGAAATGTTTCATATTATCTTTACTCATAGTATTCACTAGTTTTAATTCCATACTTTGCCTTCTGTTATGTATCATCAATTTACATTTCTTTTGAATAATTTTGTACTGTGTCCAGTGGTCCTCCCTATCACTATTATTGATGTTGTTTTTACAAACATTGTATATTTTCCTTTTTTTCTTAAATAGCTTTATCTTATTATTAAGTCATTTGGGTTTTATCCCCTTGTTGTCATATTTTTTGATTCTCTTTATATATTTGTCACATATTTTGAAATACTTCAGTTTTAAATATATCCCACATTTGTGATACTGTTTTATTAGCTAGTTTTGTAACCCAGTCAGTTTCCAGTAGAGCCTGCTGGATTTGTTCAGTTTTTGCTGATTTTAAATTATAAGCAGCTGTACAACCAGCTAATGAAAGGGTATTATCTAAAAGTGTAAACTAGACACGATCATGACCACTGTTTCCAAGTGGTGCCTTAGTTTCACATACTGGTATCTCAATTTCACTAGATGCAAGAATAATGTCCAGACAGTTTCTAAGTCTAGTCAGTTGCCGGACATGTTGTATTAGTCCTAATTCTTTGGATAGCCCAAGGAAAGTAATACTCGTATGATTTGTTGCCTGTTCAGTTTCCCAGTTTATATCATTATAGTTTAAATCTCCTAGAAATACCACTCTGCCCAATTCTCATGCTGCTTCAAGTTCTTTATTAATTTGATCAGATGTCTGTGAATTAGGCCCAGGTGGTCTGGAACATAGCCCAATAATAATATTAGGTTTCTTGACTGTGTCTTTTTTTACCCATAATGTCTCAGTTTGATTGTTACCTTTTATCTTGGCAGAATGTCACTTGAGTTGATACTAGTAGAGATATAAGCTGCAATGCTGCCCCCTTTTCTGTTTTGCCTGTCCTAATGATATCATTGATAACAATTAATGTGTTTGCCCCAATCATGATTATTACCCCACCAGGTTTCAGTGATGAAAGCCATGTCAACATTGCCAGTGTATAGAATTGTTTTTAGTTCATCTGATTTACCTTTTAGACTTTTAGCATTTGTTAAATAGCCATTTAGCCTAGTTGTACAGTCTCTATTCTTTGTAGTACATCTGTTAGTATACGCAGCAGTAGCAGTAGGTAGATTTGATGAGCTACTCGTAACATTCACTTTAGTTAAGTGGTCAGCAACTTCTCTCTCCCCTTGTCAAGTTTAAAGCTTCTTGCATCAAATTGGCTAGTTTCTTTGTCCAGTTATTACTTAGGTGTAAGCCATCCTGTCCATATAGTTCTTTGTGATTTATAAAACTGTCCCATGAATCTATAAAGGTAATATTGCCCTCCCGACATTTGTTTTTCAGCCTAGAGTTAATGCATTGTATAGTATTATTCTTTTCTTTATGACACTTAAGTAAAGGTAGAATGCCTGATATAAATGGTTTCTGTTGACGTGTCTTTATCATTTCTGACAATCCCATTATATCATCCACAATATCTTTTTCATGCTCATAGCCAATATTACTATCCCCTACATGTACAACAGCAGCCTGAGTGTTATGTTCGTTGTCAATAACATTTGTTAAAATTCTTTTTACATCAGATGTTCTGGTTCCTGGTACACAGCACACTTCCCTATTTGCCTTGTCATTCATCATCACACAAAACGGTATCTGTTCTCCTTAGAACTGAGGCACCTATAACTAACAATGTAGTAAGAGGCCCATTCATATGCTCGCCTAAGGGTTTATATCTAATTGATGTGGTGATTTCAAAGGTCCCAGTTGCTCTACAGCCCTATTTACATGGCATTCTGTCTACCATGGTCCAGTCCAGGTCCTCAAGGTCTATTGCGACTGTAGACTCAGATGTTCCCTCCTCTGGGTCTTCTATATCTCCAGTGTTCCCAGGGCCATCCCTTTTTCTTTCATCTTTAAGAGCTGTATTAATAGTTGTGAGTATGCGGCCCTTAATATTTTCTGTAAGTGCTTTTACTTGCTTTAGTAGGTTTCCTAATTCCACACATATTGGACAGACAAAGTTGTCACACATATTATCAGTGATACTCGTTGCAGTTTCTACATTTAATAATTGTTCCATTACTGCTTAATATCCCTAAGAAATCATCAGAGGGATAGTCGGGCTCCATTTAATCACAAATGTGAATATATACTCACAGCTAGATAAAAGCCTTTGATCCCTCGCCCCCTTGTCGCCGCTGGACACACTCGACATGCAAATATGTCCTGCAGCTGACAACCCTGAAAAAAAAAGCAACAGTTTGTACATTTACCTCACTTACTTCCTGATTTTGAGACACCATCATCAATCACAATATGTATATATACCAGGAGACACACTAAATGTACCTAATGAGATGTGTGTGTGTGGGTGAGGAGGAGACTCCACTCCAGAGGTCTGGGCAAACAGAACCACTCAGAATAACTTCGCAGTTTGTCACCAAAACTTCAGGCTTGGAGTTTCTTATACCATAAGAGACAACTCTTGGAGGCTCTATTAACTTATGTTTGAAATTAATTTTATCATCCTGAGCCAGCAGTTACCACCTGATTATGATCCCATCCTGTAGCAGAATGTTCTGTTCTCTGTGCTGCAGGCCATCCCTCTGCCTGTCACAATCACTGCCACTGCCACTGCCACCACCACATACCTCAACTAATACCTCAAAAGTCAAAACTTATTCTGATTGTAGTCTCACCATTAAATTGTAAGACAACATCAGTATTGTTTAATGCTTCACCAGCTAGTTCCACTTCATGATAGAATGCTGGGATGCCTAGTGCTGTGTGAAAATAAAATTCTGCCAGCAGAATTAGCATGAAAATTGCAATTTTGCTTCCGTGAAATTTTGGAATGCGCTTTGGCATCTTTCACAGAAATTCTGACTTAGAGTGGTGGAATATATGTATAGTGGTGGGCGAAGTGGGCGGAATTTGCTTCGCTGAGCAATCCGTAAACTTCTGCCCATTTCGCATAGCAGAATGCTAAATTTCACCTGGCAGAATGGCAAAATTTTGCCTTCTGTCCATGGGCAAAATTTCACCTTAGGAAGGTTCCGTATATGTTAAAATAAGTATAGTAGATCCTTGGTGCTAGCGGTCCCTTCCCCCCACCTGTCCCACATGTAATTGTAATTAAATAATTAAATTATCCATGGTGGCTAGTGGTTCCTCCCCTCCACCCGGTAATAACCCGCCCTGCCGCCCACTGCAGAAATGTATGATAACCCCCTCTCCTGCATCCCTCTGTATCTCTTCCTTTAGTCCACTATATAGGTAAGAATTGTGGATTAATTATTAAACTGCATAAAGAAATTCCACAGAACTGTTTACTGTAAGTGATCAGTTATGCTGAATTTCTTTTTGTATTTTAATACATGAAAGGGGCCTGAATAAATACAGTTGTTTGGTCTGTGAGAGTTGTTTTACTAAATAAAAAAAAACATGCTTACAACAAAGATTTGTCTTGTCTAGTGTATGTATTTTTAGCCATTTATAATCAAACTGTATATAGCTCTTCATCCTATGATATGCGCTAGGTCACTAAAATTATGATGTCCATAGTCTGCCATGTCCGTCTATGAACTCCATAAGTTGAACTCAGCCTGAAAACAAAGCATGGTAGATGTTGAGTATCTATAGTCCATATACATCCATTTCTACTGAAGGTTTTTGATTTTAATGTGAAAAAGGACAGCTCTTTACCCAGTTAGCTCTGTCATCATGACAGATAGAGACAAATGAAAAAATACACTGCTTTCTAAAATGTTACTTCTGCATTTCAGTAGTGATCTAAACTTAATCATGACTGGGATGTCAACATACCAGGGTACACAATCTACAGGAGGGACAGGGAGGGTAGAAGAAGAGGAGGAGGAGGAGTAGCTCTCTACATAAGGGAAGGGATCAAAGCAACAGAACTAAAGGGTAAACAGGGAGGAAAAGAGGCACTGTGGGTCACCCTGGAGACTTGAAATAGCACCACAATCTGCACGGGGGTTGTGTACAGACTCCTATTTCAGGGGGAGGAAATGGAGAAGGAAATGAAAGAAGGCATCCTTAGGAAGGCAGAAAAAATGGTAGATATTGTTGATGGGGACCTGAGTATGCCAGATGTTAACTGGAGCACCTTTGCTGAAGCCACATCCAAGAGCAGGATCATTCTTGATGCCCTACAGGAAGCATGCCTCAGACAGCTAGAGTTGGAATCCACTCGGGAGGGGGCAATCTTAGACCTGGTGCTCTCAAATGGGAACAGAGAGAGAGGATCTCAAATCTAGACGTGGGTAGCCATCTGGGAACTAGTGACCACCAAACAGTGTGGTTCACGATAAACACTGCCACAGAGTCAAGCCATCCGAAAGTGAGAGTACTGGACTTTAGGAGGGCTGACATTGTCAAAATGGGAAAGTGTCTCAGAAAAGCACTAGCAAACAGGCAAGAAGGAGTGGTGGAGGAACAATGGGGAAACATCAAAACTGCCATCGCAGAGGCAACAAGCCTTTGTGTGAAGCAAATAAACAAGTCAAAATGAAAGAAAAAAACATTATGATTCTCAAAAGATGTGGCGGGGAAGGTTAGGAAGAAAGACATAGCATTCAGGAAGTATAAGGAAACACAGAAGGAGCAGAACAGAGGACTGTACCAGTTAAAGCAGAAGGAAGCAGGGAAGGCAGTCAGAATAGCAAAGGCCCAAACTGAGAAAAAGATAGCCACCTCAGTTAAGAAGGGGGATAAAATATTTTATAGGTACATTAGGGAAGGAAGAAAAACCAATGGAGGGATAGTGAGGCTTAATTAAAGGGAGGGTGGGTGGGCGGAGAGTGACAGTGAAAAAGCAGGGATACCGAATGAACACGTCTGCTCAGTATTCACAGAAGAAGAGGCCGGGAAGGTACCTAATCCAATCAAAAGAAGCACTCTGGGTAGGGGGGTCAATACAAGTCCTTTCACAGTAGAAAGGGTTCTGAAAGAACTCCTAAAAATTGAAGGTGGACAAAGCAATGGGGCCTGATGGGATTCACCCCAGAATTCTAAAAGAACTAAGTGGAGAACTAGTAACACCACTGACTACTCTTTTTAACAAATCATGGGAGGATAGTGTAGTACCTAAGGACTGGAGGAGGGCAGATGTGTTTCCCCTTCACAAAAATGGGAGCAAAGCAGAGGCAGGAAACTACAGACCTGTTAGCTTGACCTCAGTGGTAGGGAAAATGATGGAGTCACTTCTCAAAGAAAGAATGGTTGAGTACTTAGAGGCCAGCAGGGCACAGGACCCAAGGCAGCATGGATTCACAGAGGGAAGGTCACATCAGATGAACCTAATAGATCTTTTCTGTGTCAATATTCACTATTCATCTCTAGTGGGTACAGCGCCAGAGCTAGGACCCCATGGGAGACTTTTTTTTTCTATGGGTTGAGTCGACACAGGGCCGACTCTGCCCTTGAGGCTGACATTCTACATGGCGCTTGTGGGTTGGCCGTCATCTGTCATCGACTCTGCCCAAGCTTCATTTCTTCTTCTCCTGCCGTTGAGTGAAGACCTCATGTGGAGACTCTGCTCTGCTATCAAGACTGCATTTGCAGCCTAGTTTGTCAGCCTTGTGTGTGTGCACGTGCGCCTTGGTTCTATTTGCCCTGCTCAACATCGCTTCTGCAGGTAAGATCATTTCATTACTTTTAAATTACATTGAGTACTGCTTTTGCTATTGTTTGCTGTACGGTCAAGTCTCGTCCAGGGAGCAAGAAACCCTCGAAAGTGGGGTGGCCTGCTATGTGTTGGTGCCCCTGTGGCCCGCCTTTATTCCGTGATGGACCAGCATGACCACTGCCTTTCCTGCCTCGGCCCAACCCACAATATGGACAACTGTGATGCCTGCTTCTCATGGGCCCCCAAGTTATTGAAAACCACGCTGTTAAAGTCAGACATACGCCACCAACTTTCAGAGGACAGATTTGCAGTCGACAGGCCAAGGCGAGGATTCTCTTCCTTTCCTCCTGGTCCCTTCCCAGTCCTATTCTGCCCATGGAAAAGGGGGTCTCCACCTCTCTTAGCTTTGCTGCAGTGGGGGCTTCTTCTGCGGTACAGGAGGCCCAGTCTGTCCCTCTCAGGGGACAGTCAAGAGGTACTGTTTTGTCAGTCACCTCTTCAGAGGTGAAGGCTCCCTCAGTGTCATGTTCTGAGCCCTCCAGGTCTGGACCGGCACCATCCTTGGCAACGTCTTGCAGCACCGCTCTTGTCCTGGTGCCATTCGTGGCACTGTGGATTTGGAGGGTGGCACTGCGGTTGGCACCGGGATGTCTCTTGGTGCCGCTGTTGCTCCTGGTGCCATTCACAGTGTCGGGATGTCAGTGGTGCTGGGGTAGTGCGTTGGCAGTTTCTGGGCCTGTTTCTGTTTCTGGTGTCATGCACGGTGCTGGGCCTGAAGCCGGTGCTGCCCCTGACTCAGGTGCCATTTGTGGCACTGGGGATGGGGAGGCAGACCTTGGCTTGCGGTGCCAGCCAGGAGAGCGGCACCAAGAACAGTGTCACACCTGACTCCAGTGCCATTTGTAGCACTGGGGAGGACAGTGGCATTGGGCATGGCTGTGCTTGACTCCAGTGCCATCTGCGGTGCTGGGGTGGAAGGTGGTCCAAGTCATGGGCCAGGAACTGGGGGGATCAAAGAGCCATCTGACATTGGACCTCGGAGTCTACCTCCTCAGAGGTGGACTCTGGGTCTGATCCAGATTGGCTCCCAGATTCTTCAGAATCCTCTGATCCCTCCTGTTCCAGCACCTCTGCCCCCCACTTGGCCTCCCTCTGGGGGTCAGTCATCACCGGTAGGCTCTAGGGCCAGTGGTACTGACCAGTCAGCAGTGGTCCCCATGGCCATTGCCATGTAACCTGGGGCCACTGGCACTTCTGCTCCTCCAGTTGTGGCACCCCATTCCATGGTGTGTTTGGACAGTCCAAGTTTGGGACAGCCCAGGGCATGCCAGGAAGGGGAGGGTACTGTTCCCTGGGTGGACTCCTTGGAGGCTGCCCTGGGTTGTCAGCTGCTTAGGCTGATGGCTATGAGGATGAGGTCCCTCTCCAACTCTGAAGTGTTGAGGATTAAGGGTGTGGCGCAGCACACCCTCACTGGAGCCCGGCCAGGTTCTGGGAGGAGCTGCAGTGTAGATGCTTGCTCTTCCCTGGATATGTCTTTGAGAGGGACTTCAACTTCTGAAGTCAGGGGCTGTTCTTCTTGACTCACATGGTCCTGGTCACCTCATGGGGGGATGTCTTTCCATGGGCACAGCTCTGACCATTCCGATCTGGTTGAACGGCTGTTAGCTGCTGGGACCTTCAGCTCTCTCTCATTGTGGGGAGTTTCCTCTTGGTCCCCCTGCCCTGACAGAGACCATTCTCCTGTTCCTAGGAGCTTGTCCTCCAAGCTTTTGTCTCCATTCCTGGCTATCCCAGGTATTCCTGGTCCTAGGGTACCTCTTACCTGGGAACAGTTCAGAGGTTCCACTGCACATTTCGCTACCTATCTCCATGCCCTGGACCAGCAGGTGTTCCACCATGCTCCCATGCAGCCGGGCCATGAACCTTGGAGCTAGCCTGCATCTTCCTCTTCCTCCTCAGAGGTAGAGGAATTATCTGTCCAGAGCTCCCCAGCGTCTGATCTCTCTTCCTATCACTGCTTCCTTGCAAGGATGTTAGATGAGCTCCATCTTACCCCAGTCCCCATCAGCAATCCCAAGCATGTGATGCACGCCTTCCTAGGTGAGTAAAGTGCAGCCACCCTGGTGGTTACTGCCTGGCCTGTTCCTTTCCAGGAAGCATCACATCAGCTTTGGCTATGTCCCTTCTCCACTGTTCCAGCCCCAAGGGACCTAACGCCAACAGTATTGTGCCCCCTCAGGTCTCCAGGTTCTCTGCCTCATCCTTCTTTGGGCTTGACCTCCCTGGACACCCCCTCTGGGCCTTGCACCCCCCCCCACTGTGACCGACCCCCGGACTCAGACTCTGGGGATTTTGATTTCTGGGGGAGAAGAGTTTTCTATTCAGCACAATCCTCCTTTCTATTGCTTCACATCAGACCCATTTTTCAGCCTACCATATGTTCTTGTGGTCCAGACTAGGACAGCCCCTAGCCTCAATGTCTGATATGGAGGAAACCAGGAAAACCATTGCCCTCTCTGCTCAGGTCCTGCAGCTAGCAAGGTGCCAAGCAAGAGCATCTTATGATGCCAATGAGGTGGCATCCAGAGTGATAGGGACAGCGATCTGCATTAGGCGAATGACATGGCTTCACTTATCCCAGTTGCCACCCCCTGGCCTGGCATAGGGTGATCTCCTCTGCATACTGGAGAACCCATCTCTTTTCCCACAGGGTGAGATGGTGACTTTCAGGGCACCTTCCCTCTCCCACTAGGGGCTCTCCATCTATCCCAGACAAGTCTCTGGCCTTCCCAGGCCTGTAAGTGTTCTCTCCTCCAGTGTCTCACCCACTGGAGGGAGACTTAGTCCCTTGGGGTAGTTTAGGTCCCCCTTCGGGGGTCTCAGTACTCACCTATTAGTGATGAATGGTGAAGACTGACACAGATAAGATATGAAAATTATGTACCTACCGTAATTGTTGATCTTTCTGTGTATCTTCACCATTCATCACTAAATCACACCCTCCCTCCTTCCCCCAAGGTCTCAGTCTCTGGGCTCCTCCCCTCCATGTGTCTCTCTGTTATTTTTCTCCTCTATCTCCTCTCCCTCGTGGTTAGGAGGAAGAGGACCCTGGAGACACACAGAGAGGAATTTTCTCCTTAGGGGATATTATTGCGGTGTATGGGAGGGGGTCTCTCTCCCCTGTCTCTATTCTTCTCCCTCACTTCTTTGGGAGTGAGCTGAGGGTATGCCCCCCACCATTTTTCTTTATGAACGCAAAGCTTTAGAGTTCGTTTCCTTAATGCCCTCCTGGCAGTTTAAGTTTTTCCCCTATTTTGGGAGGGACGGGGGGAGGAGTACGAGACTCCCCCATCCTGTCCCCCCTCTTAAGGTTGGCACTCCTGGGTGAATGCTGCTCAATAGCTCTGGCTTTGCCTCCGGCAGCTTAACCCTTGGTAGTCCAGATTATGGGCTGTCATTATTGTCAAAATCCTAGGATACAGGATAATTTCTGGAGGTGTGGTCCTCTTTTTCCCCCTCCCTCTCTTATTCCACCCTTGTTTCTCTTCCTTCCAGAGATTGGGGCCCCATCCTTTTCCCCAGTTTCCCATATCTGGTTTCTCTCTCCTGTCTCCTCTGCCATTTATTTCTCCTTTTAATTTATTATATCCTTTCCTTTTATCTATCCCTTGGGCTTTCTTGCCCAACCCACCTCCCTTTTCTTACACTCTCCGATGTTTCAGAACTGGGGCTGGGGCAGAGCTGATGACAGATAATGGCAAACCCACGAGCGCCATGTAGAATGTCAGCCTCGAGGGCGGCACTTACCCTGCATCGACTCCGCCCATAGGAAAAAAAAAGTCTCCCATGGGGTCCTAGCTCCAGTGCTGTACCCATTAGTGATGAATGATGAAGATACACAGAAAGATCAACAATTATGGTAGGTACATAATTTTCATATTTCTTTGACTGGATGACCAAAGTAGTAGACTAGGGAGGGGCTATGGATATCACCTACCTAGACTTTAGCAAGGCATTAGACACAGTCCCACACAAAAGTTTAATAACCAAATTAGCCAGCCTGGGAGTGGGTCCCAGGGTGATAGCATGGGTGAAAAATTGGCTGGACAACAGGACACAGAGGGTAATGGTAAACGGAGTCCACTTCAAAGAAAGGGGGGTTACTAGTGGGGTACCACAGGGTTCAGTACTGGGTCTGGTCCTTTTTAATGTTTTTATAAGTGACATTATGAAGGGACTGGAAGGAAAAGTATGCCTCTTTGCAGATGATGCAAAGATCTGCAACAGGGTTGATACACAAGGGGGGGGTTGGGAAGGATGAGAAGGGACTTGGCAATGTTGGAGGAATGGTCAAATGTATGGCAGATTAGATTCAATGCAGAGAAGTACAAAGTAATGCACCAAGGAAACAAAAACCCAGGGGAAGAATACACAATGGAGGGGGAGGTATTACTAGCAACAAAAAGAAAAGGGACCTGGGGGTAGTCATATCAGATGACCTAAAGGTAAGCAAGTAATGTGAGAAGGCAGTAAGGAGGGCTGGGGGATACTGGGATGTATAGGGAGAAGCATATCTTTCAACCTCCTGCCTCATAAATCAGGGACCAGGCTTAAAAAAATCAGGGACAAAGGACCAAAATCAGGGACACATCTTCAAAATTAGAGATGTCCACCCAGAAAGCTGGTAAGAATATGGGGCTTAGGGCAAAATGCATTTTCTAAGTAAGAAAAAGTCTGCAACTTTAATGCTTGACATTATTTTGTGCTTACAATTTCCACTGTTTAGCCACAGAAGCACAAATTTTAAGAGGGACAGAGTAAAACTTTGAGGCCAAATCAGTAACATCCCTGAAAATCAGGGACAGTTGGGAGGTATGGGGAGAAGCATCACCAGTAGCAAACAGGAAGTTGTTATCCCTTTGTACAGACAGTTGGTGAGACCCCATCTGAAGTACTGCATGCAGTTATGGAGACCCCATATCTGCAAAGACATAGACAAGATGGAGGCAGTCCAGAGAAGGGCAACTAAAATGGTGCAGGGTCTGCAACAGAAGCCTTATGAAGTGAGGCTAAAGGAGCTCAGTATGTATACTCCTGAGGAAAGAAGGGAGAGGGGGGACATGATAGAAACTTTTAAGTACCTCAAGGGAATCAACAAAGTCCAAGAGGGTAGCATCTTTCAGAAAAAAAGATGTGCAAGAACAAGGGGACACAATTTGAAGATAGAAGAGGGATGGCTCAGGGGCAATGTGAGGATGTATTCTTTCATAGAGAGGGTGGTGGATGCATGTAATGGCCTTCCTGAGGAGGTTGTGGGGCCAAAAACAGTGGGGGAATTCAAGAATGCATGGGACAGACATAAGGCAATTCTGGTGGGGGGGTAGGAAGAAGTAGGCTGTTGGTTAACTAAGATCTGCAGCTTATCCAATAGGTAGGGAAATGGGCAGACTAGGTGGGCGAAGCAGTCCTTATCTGCTGTCAAAGTCTATGTTTCTAATGTATGTGATATGCCAAAGCTTGTTGTATTCATTTATCTAGTATGGGTTACTTCTATTCTTTATTTCTGAATGTGATCTATTTACAAGAACCAGACAGTTGGTTTCCACCCTCCCCAATCACTAATCCCCTCACATTATCGATTCATACCTTTGACTAAAAAACTTTTACCAGTATTGTTCAAAATTTCATTATTCACAATATTTTCTCTACCTGATTCAATGTATGCTTTGGTATATCTAGTGAGAATATCATCACTTGAATTATATGTATGTTTACAACACTTGTGAAATTCTCATCTGCTGTTTTTAAGGGATCGCACTGATCAGAATCGATGGATAACTTTGCAAACTAGTTGTGGTGTAAAGAAGGCTCATTGTGTTACAAAGTAAGAGTTCAGCTACATTTTAAATTGCAGACATAATAAAGATAGATATATGCAAACCCTATAATCTCAACATATTCATATTGTAATTGAAACATTTTAAATTTCATGATTGTGATCACCAAAATCAACCAGGCATGTATTTGATGCTGCATCACAGTTTATTGTTATGCTTGTTATTATTAAGTCTGCATCCAAACACTGTCTGGTTCAGTATGCGTTATGTAAATGTAACCCCTAGGCAGAGCTACTCCTAGTGTTACACCCCTGCCTACTACCTACGAGCTAGGCTGGGGGATTGGGGTTCGCCAACTTACATTAGGTTCAAACAAATGCGCAGTGCCTCCACTCAGGGTTTAACTTTAAAGTGGGCTAGCTGTTACCTGGTACAACCCTCTGAGATGTTATACCACCAACAATTACCATTTTCCACCCCAAGACATGACCAATACGCATTTCCCCACATTTTAGACATTTTGTAATTCTAGACTCTCTCTAATAATATGCTCATGACACCAGATTTTCAAATAACAACAACAACAAATTTATTTGGGAGAGAGGTCTAGGAGAAGGGGAACTGGAGTAGAGTTTATGCATTCACAATATATACAATGGGTTGATTGACTGGTGCTGGTGAAGCCCTCCACCTTGGTAATTACAACACAGAGCAAATCACAGTTGTTCTCCCCAAAACCTTCTGATGTAAGCAGCACCCTAGCTTATTAACTATCTGAAATAATTAGGTTGTTACCCATTACTGCCCACACTGGTACCAGTATCCCACCTTTGCAAGGACCCCGCAATCCCACACAACCTGGGAGTCCAGTAAATTGTCCTTGAAAGGCTGCAGGCCTGATAGACGATTTTGCTGTGAGTTGGCTGGCATTGGAGGTTGGGGACCATTTTTGCAGGATTAACTTGAGGTCTAACCTGTACATCCAAAACTCTAGCACTGCTGGGTGCAGACCTTCCCTGAGCTCTTGAGCTGAACCATTTACTAGACTTAAAGCACTGATGAAGGGGTGCCCTACCCTACTGACAGTTTGCTGTCTTGATTCAGGTTTGCAAGTGCTTCTACTGGCAGGCTTTTCCTCAAAGACCAAAAAGGCTGGCAAAGCTAACAGCCACCCTATGCCCCAAAATGATTGCAAGGATGGAACAGCTTATGCAGAGTGGAACACAACTTTAGCTGGACCCTGTCCCTAGGCAGAAACACTCAGAGAGACACATCCAGTCATGTTTCCATCCAGTATATTTATATACCTCATACACACATTTATATGATTTTGAGGGTGTCAGAACAACCTGTTAGTTGCGGTCAATACATTTATATCATCTGGAGCTTTGATCACACATGTACACAAGGCCAACCTTTTCTGAGACTATTCTCACACTGGACAATAAAAGTCTGACTGAGCTTGCTTTGGACTAGCAGTTGTTACATTGACTTGGGCTTGAGGCATGGCCCACTACCATTTGCACAATTTGAACTCAGCTGGTCTTGAGGCTTGGCCCACTACCATTTTCACAACTTGAACAACTTAGCCTTGACTGCCTTTGCTTGGTGGCAAAACAGACGCAAGGGTTCCTTCAATGCATATGCTTGCTGTATACACTGTAATGCTTGCTTCAACTGCCTTAAGCTTATTTGCCTCAAGATTCTATTCCTTTGACCAGATACTGTAGGTGCATTAACTCAGACTAACTGTCCATGTGGATCTAAGCTGGCTCTTGCAGCTCCCACTGTTTCAAATGCTTGTCTAGCTTTCCTGCACATTTATATGATTAACTGAAGTCGCCATCTGATTGCTATGGACTTGTCTGCCCCATGCAGATACTTTAACTCATCTTGCGCTACACTTAGTGGCCTCTCAAACTGCTTTTATATTGCATTTGTTAATAGAAACATAGAATTTGATGGCAGATAAGGACCGCTTGGCCCACCCAGTCTCTCCATTTCCCTACCTAATGGATAAGCTGCAGATCCTAGTTAACCAGCAGCCTACTTCTTTCTACCCCGAATTGCCTTATGTCTGTCCCATGCATGCTTGAATTCAACCACTGCTTTTGACTCCACAACCTCCTCTGGAAGGCTGTTCCATGCATCCACCACCCTCTCTGTGAAAAATTCTTACATTATCTCTGAGCAGCCCCCTCTATCTTCAAATTGTGCCCCCTTGTTCTTGCACACCTCTTTTTTTGAAAGATGCTACCCTCTTGGACTTTGTTGATTCCCTTGAGGTACTAGAAAGTTTCTATCATGTCCCCCCTCTCCCTCCTTTCCTCGAGGCTATACATATTCAGCTCCTTTAGTCTCTCTCTTCATATGTCTTCCGGTGCAGACCCTGCACCATTTTAGTTGCCTTCCTCTGGACAGCTTCCATCTTGTCTGTGTCCTTGCGGAGATTGGGTCTCCAGAACTCACACAGTACTCCAGATGGGGTCTCACCAGCTGTCTGTACAGAGGGATAACAACTTCCTGTTTTCTACTGGTGATGCCTCTCCCTATGCATCCCAGTATCCCCCAGCCCTCCTTACTGCCCTCTCACATTGCTTGCCCACCTTTAAGTCATCTGATATGACTACCCCCAGGTCCCTTTCCATTTTTGTTGTTGTTAGTATCTCACCCCCCATTGTGTACTCTTCCCCTGGGTTTTTGTTTCCCAGGTGCATTACCTTGCACTTCTTAGCATTATATCTAAGCTGCCATACATTTGACCATTCCTCTAACCTTGCCAAGTCCCTTCTCATCCTTTCCACCCCACCTTGTGCATCAACTCTGTTGCAGATCTTTGTGTCATCTGCAAAGAGACATACTTTCCTTCTAGTCCCTCTGCAATGTCACTAATAAAGACATTGAAGAGGACCGGTCCTAATTCTGAACCCTGCGGCACCCCACTAGTAACCCCCCTTTCTTCAGAGTGGACTCCATTTACTATTATCCTCTGTGTGCTATTCTCCAGCCAATTCTTTACCCAGGCTATCATCTTGGGACCCTCTCACAGGCTGGCTAACTTGTATATTAATCTTTTGTGTGGGACTGCGTCAAATGCCTTGCTAAAGTCTAGGTAGGCCATGTCCACAGCCCCTCCCTGATCTACTGCTTTGGTCACCCAGTCAAAGAAATCTATTAGATTTGTCTGGCATGACCTTCCCACTGTGAATCCATGCTGCCTTGGGTCCTGTGCCCCTCTGGCCTCTAGGTACTCGACAAGTCTTTCCTTCAGAAATGATTCCATCATTTTCACTATCACTGAGGTTAAACTAACAGGTCTGTAGTTTCCTGCTTCTGCCCTGCTCCCACTTTTGTGAAGGAAATCACATCTGCCCTCTTCCAGTCCTCAGGTACCACCCCATCTTCCCATGATTTGTTAAAGAGGGTAGTCAGTGGTGTCACTAGTTCTACCCTTAGTTCTTTTGAGAATTCTGGGATGAATCCCATCAGGCCCCATTGCTTTGTCCACCTTCAGTTTTAAGAGTTCTTTCAGAACCCTTTCTTCTGTAAATGGGCTGGTATCAACTTCTGTATCAGAGTGTTTCTATTGTTTGTTTTAGGTACCTCCCTCTTCATTTGTAAATACTGAGCAAAATATTTGTTTAGTATCTCTGCCTTTTCACAGTCACCCTCTGCCCACCCCTCCCTCCCTTTATTAAGCCTCACTATCCCTCCTTAGTCTTCCTTGCCCCTGATGTACCTAAAAGGTTTTATTCCCCTCTTAACTGAGTTGGCTATCTTTTCTTCAGTTTGGCCTTTGCTGTTCTGACTGCCTTCCCAGCTTCCTCTTGCTTTAACTGATACAATTCTCTGTCCTGCTCCTTCTGTGATTCCTTGTACTTTCTGAATGCTTTCTTTTTCTCTTGAACCTTCACTGCCACCTCCTTTGAGAACCATAGTGGTTTTTTACATCATTTTGTTTTGTTTATTTGCTTCACACAAAGGCTTGTTACCTCTGTGATGGCAGTTTTTATTATTTCCCATTGTTCTTCCACCCCTCCTTCCTGCACATTTGCTAGTGCATTCCTTAGGCACTCACCCATTTTGGCTAAGTCAGCCCTCCTGAAGTCCAGTACTTTTGCCTTTGTAAGGCTTGACTCTATTGCTGTGTTTATTGTGAACCATACTGTTTGATGGTCGCTAGTTCCCAGATGGCTACCCACTTCTACATCTGTGATCCCTCTCTCCATCTCCATTTGAGAGGACCAGGTCTAAGATTGCTCCCTCTTGAGTGGGTTTGAATACTAGTTGTCTAAGGCATGCCCCCTGTAGGGCATCTAGAATAACCCCACTCTTAGACTGCACTCCAGTTAACATCTGGCATATTCAGATCACCCATCAGCAATATCTCCCCTTTATCTGCCATTCTAAGTATACTTTCTATCATTTCCTTGTCCATTTCCTCCCCTGAGAGGGGAGTCTGTATACAACCCCTGCGCGCGGATTGTGGTGCCATTGCCTGCCTCCAAATTGACCCACAGTGCTTCTTCTCCTTCCTGTTTACCCTTTTGTTCTGTTGCTTTGATTCCTTCTCTTATGTAGAGAGCTACTCCTCCTCCTCTTTTACCCTCCCTGTCCCTCCTGTAGATAGTGTATCCTGGTATGTTTATGTCCCAGTCATGGTTCTGTGTTTACCATGTTTCTGTGACTGCCACGATATCCAGATCTTCCTCCTCCATCAAGGCCACTAATTCAGGAAACTTGTTATCCAGACTACGGGTGTTGGTACTCATTGCTCTCCATTTTTTGATGGCTTTACCTTCTGTAGCAGCATCTCCTACTGACTTTCCTACCTTGATCTTTTTCTCATTTAGTACCCTGTTTTGTAGGTGGGGCTGGGATTTTCCTGTTGCTTATCAGTGCCTCCCCCTTGACTAGTTTAAAAGCTTGCCAATGAAGCATTTAAACCAATTGCTTAAAAGACTTGTTCCCTTCCTGGACAGATGCAGACCATCCTGCCAGTATAGGCTGGTGTCCCTTCAGGTGGAACCCCAGTCCCCAATGAAGCCAAACCCCTGTGCTCCACACCATTTTTTCAACCATTCATTAAACTGCATGGTGCAATGTACCCTCGCATCACCTATGCCACTGATAGGCAGCACCTCTGAGAAGGATACTGTGTGTGCTACTTGTCTTAGGCCGCTCCCAAACTCTACAAAGACCTTCTGCACTGCTCTGATCTCATGATGAGCCAAGTCATTTGTCCATAGGTGGACAATGATGTCCAGCTCAGACTCCCATGCAACTGTTCTCGTGATCCTAAGGATGTGCTTCTTGTCCTTCCAAGCCATGGCACCAGGCAGGCAACTTACTTCAGTTTTCCCTGCTCCCCCCAGTTCTATCCCCCTAATAATTGAGTCCCCCACCAGGAGCTGCTTCCTTTCCCTGTGGTTCCCTCTGCCTCCTTCCTGAGGGCCTCCCTTGTGACAGTTGTCTGCACCCTCCTTAGTCTCCTCTGCGGGGGGCATCCATAGGGGAACTATACTCCCCCAAAATGGTGTATGGATTGTGGAGTGGAACAACTGACTGGGTGTGCCTCTGTTCCACCACCCTTACCCTTCCTGAGCCCACTGTGGTCCAACTGCTGTGCTTTCTTCTCAACCTCTGAGGTAGTGGTGGTGGCTCTGGTGCTCCCTGGATGGGGGAGGTTCCCTTACTACAGTCCAGTGCAGCCTGAAGATGGGCAACTTCCTCCCTCAGGGCAGATAGTTGTCTGCAAACAGGGCAGCATCTCAGCCTCCAGAAAGACTCCCGGAAGACTACTGCCCCACAGCCATTACATTGCACTACTCCCCACATAACTGTCTACTTTGTTAAGTTGTTTTTTTTTTGTGTGTGTGAGTGTGTGTATGATTGGTTTGTTATATAGAAATATATGTATTTATATAATGTGTATGCTTATATTGTCAGTGCAGTGTGCTAGAGAGAATATGACAGTGATATGCACCTTGCCGTCTTGAGGAAATTATGTCAGAACCTCAGGTATAAAGGAACTAATTCCAGGGGTGGGTGGGTGAGGGTGGGAAGGGTTTGGGCCTAAACTGTGCCCTCACAAAACAATCAGCTAAAAGCTCTGACCTACCGCTGTGATAAGTGCCTTCCTGTCAGCAAGATGCTCTACATGACAATCTGACAGAGAAAATACCCTGCTAATCAAACAGAGAAAAATCCATACATCCAAGTCAGACACAGGTCAACCTCCCCAACCTCAAAACAGCCTGGTGACTTGTGCTCTGAAAGCAGTCAGCCCCAAAACATGTCAGCTGTGCAGAAGGGCAGAGACAGAAAACAGTATTCAGCCCCTGTGGGTTGAAACTCTTCCTGCACTGAAAATCTTAACAATTGTAACAAAAGTAAAGCAAGGTCCACCTCCCTCTGTTGATTGAAAGACTGCCTTTTCTGATAATTCTAAATTCCTTATTTCACCCTTCAGTTAGAAGTATCCTCCACCTGAAGAATATTAACTTTCCTAAGGAATCTGCTTCAAACCAAAGACAATTGTAAACTGTAAGGTTCACCTCCCTCTGTTGTGAGCACAACTCACTTTCTTGCAAATCTTAAGTCCAGTGTTGCAGCTTCCAACCAGAGGTAGCTTCACCTGAAGACTATTAGGTTATCTGATAAGCCTACTAAAATTAGTACTGTTATCAAGGTCTGTAAGATTCTTCCAGAGCTATTGGCCGTTAAGTAGCTGTGATGTAAGCACTTCCTGACACAGTCTGGCCTAGCCTTTTAAGGCACACAGAGATAAACAAAGGAAAAACCAGTTTCCACCCCCTAGGCACTGTCTGGGTCCAATACACAACCTGTAACCTGCTCTCAATTCAGGATTTATGACAAATTCTTAGCCCAGTGAATAACTCACGGTATTACAAATATTGCAATGCAAACAGTCAAACACTAACTCCAATCAAGTCAGCTTGGTTTTCTCACTCAGACCTTGATAGAAATTTGTTAGTTGCTCCTGGCTCTTCTGGAATCAATTCTTTCTTCAACGCTCTCACCGCTGAGGCAGGATCAGCCATCTCACAGCTGGCTTCATGAAGTTACTGGCTCACATTTTCCAACCACATGGAAAGCTTAGATCTAGCCCAGGTGGACATTTTCTGGCAACCCCCAGGCTAAAGGCTTCTGCTATAAGCTGCCACTGTTCTTCCCTCTGGAAAGAGGAGAGCCCTCTCCCACATAGAGAGGCTCCAACTTGTTTGCTAGGCCCATTTTGCTCTGCAAGGGCCTGAGCCCCACCACGGGGGGATCGCCTGCTGGATCTGTTTGCACAGCCAGAAAACACTGTCTCTTATAGGGCTCCTTTGAGGCCCCTGATTGGCTGCTGTAACTTGATACTTCCTCTCTGATTGATTGAAGCATTTGTCAGTCACAAATATGACTAATGCATGAACCTCACTCAATGCATTACAGGCTCCCAGTTTTGGCCCTTAAACACTAGTCTCTGCAGTTCCCCATGAACACTTGATACTTTTCCATGAGCTTTAGGCAAAAGTCCCACAAGTCCTGGCTTTATCCTTTGCCTTTTTCTATTGGCTGCTGCTACATGAAATGGCTGCTAACCCACAGTCCCAAAAGCAGAATCACAGGCAGTCCCATATTAAATCTCTGGTGCAGCCAGACAATATATTTATTTTCTTGCATTGCACCACAGTCCATTAGCCCAGTTAAGAGTACTTGCTGTCGCTGCACAAAGAAAGGAATGTGTTCAGTCCAATTTCCTGTTGCTGCTGCAAACACCTTTAGACCCTGTCATGCAGCAGAAGACAGGCTCTTTTATCTGAGTCCCAAATAGAACTGGTGCAGCCAGGAGAAAACATGTATTTATTTAAACACTTCCCCCCAATTAGCAACAATCCCCCAACATACAGCAGTTACACATTTATTTAAAGCATTTCTTTTTCTCCTTTCTTTTGGCTGTAGCCATGAACACCTGCCCCGAGGGCAGAACAGACCCTCAGGAATATTTAAATGATCAGGGCTCCTGGCTCATAAATATTAATGAGCCTTGATCTAACTTCCTCTAAGATCTCCTTTAATAAGAAGGAGAGAGGCCTCTCTGTGCCATGTCCGTGGTCACCAGGTACCACTTAATTGATGAGGATCCCAGGACCGATGGACTACTCCCTGGTTTGACTGCAATCTCTGGCAGTTGAAGATCAAAGGCACCCGTTGTGCCTACATGATCTCCACTGCCCTGATGGCAGACTTCAAGTGAGAGATTGTGGTTTAAACGTTTCGAGCCCTGAAGGGCTGGATTAGGGCTTTGGCTGGAATGGGGCACCAGGGCACCAGGAGGCAGAAACAAGGACCTGGAGGTACTGAAAAAAATTACAGACTGATTCTGGAGGTGCTTGGGAGAGGGCAGGAGGAACAAAGGCTGCATGGGTGGCAGGTACGCCCCTGCAGGGGGGGTGGTTACCTAAATGTATTCATTTATTTAAAAGTTTGATAACTGGGAAAGGCACACTAAGCTGAGACTTGCTTCTAGGTGTGTCCGGGGGAGAGGGGGAGTAGGCATACAGGCAATTACAATTATCAGAAGAGCAGTAAAAGAAAAGCAAGTGAAAAAAAAAAACTCAATTGATAACAATGTAGTACAACAGATATACAGGAGTTACTGATGATCTAAAAAGCTCACGCTAAATCTTGGGATGGAACTTGTGGGCATCTTTAATACACATTTCAGTAAGGTGGGTTCCTTTGTACACACTAAGGATGCCCAGTCAGATTGTATATCAACTGGGAAGGATAATCCATCTGGACAGGAGGTTTCTGGGGTCTTTAGATTTCATTATATTTTACCCAAAGAAGTGAAAACTGAACTGTTGAGGCTGAATATTTCTAAGGCAATTGGATTTGATGGGATTCCAGCTACAGTAGATTGCTTAAGTATGCTGCCCCTTGTATAGCAGAACCACTGGCCCTGATTTTTAATTTATCTTGTAATTGTAGTGAGTTCCCAGAGGGATGGAAGGTAACAAGAGTAAAGCCTATCTTCAAGGGTGGGGACAGGAACAAGATGGGCAATTACAGGCCCATCTCGCTCCTATCACAGATTTCAAAGATCTTTGAGAAAATTATTTCTGTTCAGTTGAGAGAATATTTGGATATAAATGGTAGAATGTCTATTTATCAGTCTGGTTTTAGGTCCCAACACTGCATTGGTTAAGGTGGTTAGTGATTTGCAGCAGAGCCCTGACAGGAGACAAATGGTTGGAGCTTTATTTATAGATCTTTCTAAAGCCTTTGATACTTTAAACCACCAGGTACTCCTGTCCTAGCTCATCCAGATCAGTTTATCTATCCAAGTTGTTAATTGGTTTTTGTCTTACTTAAATAAGAGAAAACAATTTGTGGAGATCGGCCCCTTTAGGTCTAACTTAGTTTATATGTCAAATGGTGTCCCACAGGGGCCAATTTTGGGACTGTTGTTATTTAATATTTATACTAACAATCTTAGTTTTGACCTTCCAGATATAGGGTACCCTCTTTATGCAGCTAATATGATTATATATGTTGAGGGTCCAACCTTGGATTTGATTAGACCTAAGCTTCAGATGGCCTTTGATCAGGTGCAGGATCTTTTAGTATTGATGGCACTATTATAATGGAAGGGGATAATTATGAGTATTTGGGCCTTTGGTTAGATTGTAATCTGTCCTGGTCCCTACATATAAATAATATGATAGTGGTATTACATAGGAAATTGGGGTCTCTCTATAGGTTTAAAAGATATATGTCAAAGGATGTCCATCTAAATGTTGTGAACTCCCTATTAATGCCTATACTAGACTATGGGGATCTTCTTTATGGTGGAGCCTCTGGCTTTTTTTTGGACAGGGTGGATTTGATGTTTCATAGGATGGCTCGTTTTGTACTGGAGGTCCCTTATAGAACTCATAGGTGTTTTTTGTTTAACAACCTGGATTGGCTTAGGCCTTCTGAGCATAGGGATCTACATCTCCTTAAATTTATGTTCCAAATTTGGAAAAAAGGGGTCCCAATTTATATCTCTCACTTATTTCCTCCTAGAAGTATTAAATATAATCTTAGGGCTGCCCAGGGGTTACATTATTTAACCCCTAGATGTAATTTGAATGTCGGCAAGTCATCGGTACCTTTTAGAGGGATGACTTTGTGGAATAAAATTCCTGTGTGTCTAAGGGAAGTGAATCAGATAATTTATTTTTCTGATTTGAATAAATGGTACCTGGGATGGGCTAGTAGTCAAATTAATTATAATCAATGTGATATTTATTAATCCTGATTGTTTACATATATTGCTCCTTGTTGTATATTGTATATTTTATACTGCAATATAATATTGCTTTGAAAGGTATGTTCTTTGAAACTGATGTTTGATGTTTGATTTTTTGATACTGGGACTTCATTGTAAATGAGCTAAGCTCAATTGAATGCCTCCCTTATTCATATGAATAAAAAAGATTTACTACTAGTACTTGTAGATACAACATTTTGTGGATAAGATTGGGTGAGTTATGCCCTCCAGAGAGAGCAGACTGAGGGCAGGAGTCCAAGGATGCCTGGAAATAGGAGCCTAAGGATAGATGGAAGAGTGGAAGCTGTGGTGAGAAAGGGAACAGAGGAATCAGGAAGAGTGGTGACAGGTACATGGAGGAGGAGAAGAGAGCCTTAGTAGGCATTTTAATGAATGAAGGGAGGGGGGATAGACAAAGAGGCTAGGGGAGCAGGTTCCACATGGAGGGGTGCCAGTAGTCAAAATCAGCCTGACCAGTATGTGAGCAAGTGTGAGGTATAGAGAAGGTGTGAGTGTCCCTTGAAAGCAGCGAGTGGAGGGGAGGGGAAAGGAGGGAAGATAGGTAGGAGGAAGAGAATGCATTGCAGAGCATGCCCAATCTGGCAAGAGAAGAAGGAGGGGCTGAGCTATAGGCCACATCAGCACAGTCAAAGAGAGGAAGGATAATTTTGGTTAACAGCTCTGGGGGGACTTGGGTGAGAAGGCGGTCCTTGTTACAGTAAAGGATGCTGAACTTGGGGCAGAATTTGGAGTATATAGCATCAATGTAGACAGAGAAATCTAATTTGCTGTCCATCCAAACACCAAGGTACTGTATTTGAAGGCAGAGATTGCTTCCAGTTGGGTGCCATCCAGGATGGAGAAGTCTGGGGAAGCAAGAGTTGTGCTAGTTTCTGGGTGGTACCGAAGGTCATAAACACAGTCTTTTTGGTGTTAACTTTCAGCTGGTTAGCCTGAAACCAGTGTAGTACATTGTTGAAATTGCTTTGGAATGAGGCTTCAACCACAGACATTGAAGTACCTGATGAGTAAATTACCATGTTGTCAGCATTACATGTATATATGCGAGGAGACAGAGGCAGAGGGAAAATCATTGAGAAAAATGGAAATAGTATAGAGCCCAGAATAGAACCCTAGGGGACACCATCTAAGATAGGGAGGTGGGACAACATACCACCTACCTGAACTGACTGTTAGCAGCCTGTAAAGTATGAGTGAAACCACTAAACTGCTGGAGCAGAGAGGTAAGCTGAGAACAGCTTGTTCAGGAGGAGGAAGTGGGAGACCAAGTCAAATGCCTTCACAAGAGCAATGAATATGGCTGTGATGATACGTCCCTGATCCATTCCAGTAAGGATGGAGTCAGTGACACACAGCAAGGAGATGGTGAAGTGGTTCTTTCTAAAGCCAGACTGGAAAAGAAATAGGAAAGATGAGAAGCCTGGAAAGTCTGCAAATCTGGAGTGCACTAGGGACTCTTGATGTATAGCAAGTGAGGGAAGGAGTGAGACTGGTCTGTAGTTTCCTGGGGAGATGAGGCCACCCCCCTCTTGTGAAGAGGTAATACTTTGGCAACTTTCCAGGTGTAAGGGACAGCACAGAGGGAGAAGGATATGTTCAGGAGGTGAGTGAGAGGATGGATGATAGCAGGAGCAGATACATGAAGACGTTTGGAATTCAGGCCATCAGGGCTATATTTGTTGGGGTTTAGAGACATGGGGGCAGGGCAAACTTCCTGGGGAGAGACGGTGGGGAAGCTATAGTCATCAGATGGGATGAAGGAAGGAGGTGGGATCATTGAAGGATGGGCAGGATAAAACACAGGTGGTGAAGAAGTTGTTAAAAAGGGAAGCATGGGGGATTTCGGTTGGACTGAAGGTTGGGCTTGAAGTAATTGGCCTTGGCTGTCCATGTCACCTTATTACAGGAGTTCCATATAGGCCTGTAATGTTGGTGGTCAGAAATGAAGTGGGAGGTCTTGAAATGAATCCATGCAAGGTCCTGAAACTTGCATGTCTCTATAAGGTCATGTGTGATCCAGAGGTGTTGGGAGCATTTCAGTCTAGTTTAAGAAGGGGACATGTGCATTCCAGATGTTGAATAAGATGGCAGTGAAACATGAAAGGGCAGCACCAATATCTTGGGCAGAGTATACAGAGAACCAAGCTGAAGAGGCAAGGTCTATTAGAAGGGTATCAGTGTCAAGTGAAATGATAGACCTGTACCAAATATATTTGGGGGTGGATAGGGGGGTGATACACTTTTCTAACACAGTAGATTAAGCAGTGGTCATTGAGAGCATCACAAAGATGCCTGCAGCCGTGGTGTGATGGAGGTGGGAGGATAACACCCAGTGCAGGAGGGAGTGGCTGGTGGATAGAGGGTTGAATCTGGTGGGTTCAGTGATTAACAGTGTAAGATTCAGGGACTCAGTAGAGTGGAGGAAGGGTTTAGAGGCTGGGGAGAGCCAGCTGACATTGAAGTCAGCAAAGAAGATGAGCTCGCCAGAGGTGGTAAGGGAGACAAAAGAAGAGAGGGAGTTAAATTAAGAGTAGTGAGAGATCTTAGGGGAGGCATAGAGGACTCTGACAAAGATGGGGAGGGTGGAAGGGAGGGAACATTTTACTAGCAGGAGTTTTTGAGAGGTGTGAAGGACTTCCTTGAATGAGATAGAGCAGAAATGGGTTTCCAATGTACAGTGCAATCTTTTTTTCCATCCATTGTTTATACTCCACGGCAGGCGATGGTCCCATGCTGGCCGACCGTACCAGACTCTGCAGTCATTTGAGGCATCCTCCCTTCTCATGCCCTGGCAGACCACTGGAGTCAGCCTGGGGACTTTTTATTTTTATTTATTGTTGAGATCAGTTTTACAACCTTTGAGTCAAAGACTCGTTTACAAAGGTACCTCGTCAAAAAAGGGGGGGGAGACAACAGTAGAGTGAGGTTAGGACAGGTATGACGTACAGGTTAGATACATAAAATACACACTTAGAGAGAGCAGACAGCGAAGCTGTACTGGAACAAACTAGTGTAAGGTACTAACTTTGGTAAACAGCAAGAGATACATTATTCAATTTAACATGTCACAAACTAATATGTAGAGTTAAAAGACCGGTAGGCGAGGGGCCTGAAAGGGTAAGGAGGGACCGGCACAGGGCAGCTACAAGCATTTACAACATCGGATGTCAATAATATGTTGGCGGAGGGCGATTTTGAAGCGGCCAATACCTGGGATCTTGGAGATAGTTTCAGGAAGGGAGTTAAACCAGGACGGGGCTTGGTGATGGAAAGATCTTTGGCAACGAGAGGTCCTTCCTCTGGGAATGTCGAAGGTGGCTGCGGTGGCGTACCGGGTTGGCAGGGACCTGGCAGCCCGCTGCAAAGGTCCAGAGACCCCAGGAGGGCAGAGACCTGACATGGATTTTTGGCCAGTAGGCAGGTTTGATATTTAGTCTTTCCTCAAGAGTGAGTATTTTTGTGTCGGAGTATAGCAGACAGGTGTGGGTTCTGCTGTGGGCACCGCTAAGGAGCCTACAGGCTTTGTTGATAGAGGTCTGGACTTTAGATAAGGCGGAGGCGTCAGCAGCAGCGTAAACAGGGAGTCCATAGTCAGCCAGCGATAATACCGATGAGGTGATGGCTAGTTTTAAGGCGGGTTCGGGGAGACAGTCTTTGTGGTGGTAGAGAAGACCGATCCTGGAGTTCATTGCAGATGACAAAGCTTTAAGGTGGGCGTGGAAAGTAAGGCCGGAGTCAAAGGTGATGCCCAGGTA
The DNA here is from genome assembly GCA_016271365.2 of Neoceratodus forsteri. Lineage (NCBI taxonomy): Eukaryota > Metazoa > Chordata > Ceratodontiformes > Ceratodontidae > Neoceratodus > Neoceratodus forsteri. The sequence continues at coordinate 911,375,111 of CM028130.1, read as the reverse complement.
CTTATAGGATGTAACCTGCTCCAGAGGGAGGGGCATGCTGGTGGTGATGTGGAGGGGAAAGTCCCTGGCATTGTTTTGCTGATGAGAAAATAGCATGGACTTAGTTTTCTTTAGGTTCAGGACTAAGCGGTGATTATTGAACCACTTTTTGGTTTGGAGGAAGGTGCTTGCAGCATGATTTGGAGTGGGAGTGGGTCAGGGTGTGATGCAAGGATAACAGCGTCATCAGCATAGAGTAATATTTTACTGGAACAGGAGCTGGGAGGGTGTTCAGGAATAGGCTGAAAGGGTCGGCCAAGGATGGAGCCTTGGGGACACCCGAGTGTACAGGAAGGTAGGAGGAGAGGGTCCCATTTAGCTTGACTCTTGGGACCTGTTGTGTAGGTAGCTTATGAACCACTCTAGGGCGCCAGAAACCCAGTATGCTAAGGGAGTTTAATAGCAGGGGTGGCACACTGTCGAAGGCCTTGGATAGGTCGATAAAACCGCCTGCAAGATGACCTTGTCAAGTGCTGAGTGAATGTGGTGGAGAATTCAGAAGGGCAGTGGATGTGCTATGGCCAGGGCGAAACCATGTTGCTCCAGACATAGAAGGTTGTAGTTAGTAAGATATTCCGTGAGCTTTGTGTTTACTATTTTTCTAAGGCTTTGGATAGGGGGAAGGATGGAGATGGGCCTGTAGTTATTAGGCAGAGTACGGTCCCCAGACTTGTGGATGGGGTTACTTCAGCATGCTTCCAGGCCTTAGGAATTGGCCGAGGCATAGGGATTTGTTAATGATAAGCTGCAAGGGTAAGCATGACATCCAGCACGAGGGCGAAGTATCCTGGAGTCAAGAGGGTCATTGATAGGGTTCTGAGAGGCGAGGGACTTTATTAAGAAAGGTTTGGCATTGTGGGGTGAGATCATTCGGAAGTGGAATTGTGGCCTGGAAATGGGAGCGTGGGTGGGTTTGGCAACCGGGTCAGAAAAGTGGGCCGGGAGGACGGCACTTAAGTCTGTGAAGGTTTTATTAAGGCAGTCAGCAATACAGGTGGGGTCAGTCGAGACAGTCCCATTTATGACAATCTGGGATGGAGGGAGGGAGCGGGTCTTACCATTTAAATCTTTAATGTTGTCCCAGAAAGCTCTGGACGAGCCCCAGGAGGATGTCAACACAGCCTGGTAGAATTTAGCTTTAGTCTGCTTGATTGTCCAGGTGCATTGATTTCGGGCTGCCCTGTAGGCTTGCCTGTCAGCAACCCTACCGGAGTCATTAGCTAAGTGCCAGAGGTTATCTCTCTTTTTTAGTTGTTGGATCAGTGCAGGAGTTATCCATGCAGCAGTCCGTTTTTTTTATCCTATGAGTGTTGAGGGGTGCATACAGATCACAGGCATGGTTGAAGGCCGTGGTGAGGTAGGTTAGGGCAGAGTTAATGTCAGGAGCGCTGGCCAATGGGGACCAGTCAATTTGGGTGAGGTGACGTTTGAGGTTGGCGAGACCTCTGGGGAGAAAACGGTGGCGAGGGGTCCTGCTGTACACAGGGCTGAGGGTGGGGGAGGACCAGAAGCAGATGACTGGGGAGTGGTCACTGAGTGAGTCAGCAAGGACTTCAACGGAGACTACTTTATGAGGTCGGTTAGAGAGGATGACATCCAGGAGGGAGCTAGTTCCTGTTACTTTGTTAAGTCTAGTGGGCTGAGTGACCATTTGGGACAGGTCAAGGGCTGCAAGCTCATTCTTCAAATTATCAGCCGATGGGCTGAGTCAGTTGGAATTTAAGTCACCCATAATTAATTGTTCAGCTTTCGGGGGTAAGGTAGACAGGTAGTCAAGGAGAGAGGTGGCCGCAGAGCCTTTGTTAGACCCCGGGGGTAGATAAGCCGCAGTTAGGTAGAGCGGACCGCGTCCAGGGTAGGGTGTGATTTTTAAGGTAATGGCTTGCGCCCCATGGTTAAGCTCAGGGTTGGGGAGGGCAAGCCCGAGGATCGAGTTGCGCAAGTAGATAGCACACCCCCCTCCACACCTGCCCATCCTATCGGCCCTGAAAATGGCAAAACCAGGAAAGGAGATGGCTGAGTCAGGCGTGAGGGAGGAGAGCCAGGTTTCAGCAAGCATGAGAATATCCGGGGAGTGGTGGGTGACCCAACATTGGAGGGCTGCAGTTTTCTTAGGGAGACTGCATATATTAATAAAGGCGATTCGAAGGCCTTTGCCACCGGTGGGCAGAGACGTGGCTGGGATGACAGGCCCGGGGTTTGGGTTCACATTGCCAGAGAGCAGGAGCAGCAGGAGAATTAGGCACCTCGCATGGTGTTTGTAGCTGGCGGTGGGGTGCATATGTGGCCGACGGGACCTCGCCTGGGAGGAGCAGGGGATAGGAAGGGAGAGAACAACCGAGGGCGCTAGCGGGGAGAGTGTCCACTTGTGAATGGAAACACAATACTGAGAGTAGCACATAGGTGGTTGGTGGGTGGGGGTGGCGTGGTAGTCCAGGGTATGGGAGGGATTTGGGGGGATGGATTGAGGGATAGGTGTGGGGTAATCAGATGGGGGAGCAGGGAATTGAGAGTAGGGGCAGTGTGCTTTGGTTGGGGGCAGGTTGATGGGGGATATAGAGGGCAGAGAGAGAGAGCATAGGGTGCTGTAGCAGGAGGAGGGCCAGCATAGCAAGGACCATGCTTGAGTGAGACATTTCCCAATATAGAGCAAGAAATGAGGGCAGGCTCCCTCTAGTGCTGGAACGATATAACCAGCAAATGGGAAAGTAGGCTAATTGGTTTTTGCGCCTCATGTGACAAAGAAAAAATACTCTATTTAAGGGAGAGCCGAGCAAGGGTGGTGGTGGGGCCGGTGGGGAGCCGAACGCGTAGCGTTCGGCGGGGTTTCTCCAGTGCACCGACTGCAAGGAAACAGAGGGTGACACGAGCCTAGAAAAAAGGCTCCAAGCCACTTTCCAAAAAACAGAGCCGCGTTTCAAGCAGAGTGTCCACAGGTAGGCTGGCTCACTGACTGTCGCGATTTTTTTTTTTCCAGGCAAGAGTTTACCCTAGCAGGGAGGGCTTTAGTCCCTCCAAAAGGGCCCTCACGACCAACGGCTCCTCGGGGGGTGGGGGTGTCCTGCAGCGGAGAACAGTCTGCAGGGAGGGCATTCCAGCTCGCCTCGCGACCCAATGGCTCCTCGGGGTGGGGGTGTCCTGGCGGTGGTTAGCAGGCTCCAGGAGGGCACTTCCAGCATAGCCCTCACGACCTCCGGCTCCTCGGGGAAGGGGGGGATCGATCTGTTGGAGAGGGTGGAAAGACGCAGAGATTAAGTAGGCAGGCAGGGGGGAGTAGCGATCTGGGGGCGGGCAGTGCAGGCGGGGATTTGTTGCTGAGATGCGCAGAGTCGAGGCTCAGCTAGGGATATGCTGCAGTGTGAGTAAAAATAAATCTTGTGCAATACAGAGGTTTCAAAGAGGAGAGAAAAGGAGGGGCTGGCAGAAAACAAGCAGGGAAACACAGTTTACAGAAAGCAGTACTTTAAGCTCATAAAACTAAACTCTAATATTAGCAGGCAGTGTAGAAACAGGACATCCACAATAAATTCATCCAGTCCTAGAAATGCATATAATGTAACAGTTCATCGGGTTACCCAGAGCACCGACTGCAAGGAAACAGAGGTGACGCGAGCCTAGAAAAAAAGGCTCCAAGCCAGTTTCAAAAACAGAGCCAGCTCAAGCAGAGTGTCCACAGGTAGGCTGGCTCACTGACTGTCGCGATTTTTTTTTTCAGGCAAGAGTTTACCTTAGCAGGGAGGGCTTTTGTCCCTCCAAAAGGGCCCTCGCGACCAACGGCTCCTCGGGGGGTGGGGATGTCCTGGCGGTGGAGAACAGTCTGCAGAAAGGGCAATTCCAGCTTCGCCCTCACGACCCAATGGCTCCTTGGGGGGTGGGGGTGTCCTGGCGGTGGTTAGCAGGCTCCAGGGAGGGTACTTCCAGCGTAGCCCTCACGACCTCCGGCTCCTCGGGGAAGGGGGGCCAGCCGTGGCCCCCAATTTTTCCTCTGTTTTTCTTCCTATTACCAGAGGCCCCAGAATGCATCTGCCCATGTGAGTGGAGGTGTACATGCACACTGCAGCTCTGGTGATGATCCCTTCAGCCCTCCTGGACTATTGCTAGAGTCCCCCTCTGGTATAGCACTGCCACCTAGCCTCCACTGGGTGGCAGCCAAGCACTGGGGAAAGCCCACACCCCTCCCTGAGGAGGAGAGCTGCCTTCCGGCTGCTCAATCCACTCCTTGCCCCCCCAGCTGACCCCTGGGGTCCTGAGCTCATACCTGAACCTCAGTCGCTGGCATGGTGTAAGGTGTGGCATCCAGTGTCTCAACCCTCAGTGCCACCAGGCTGGCTACAGTACAATCCTTTAATGTGGTAAAAAAAATTAGGGCAGTTCACTTGCTATTCTATGATTAGAGGAGAAAACAGGTGCACAATTTATATGCACATTGTGTAGTGTTCTTGTAATGCAACATACAATTCCACCCTGTCCTAAACTCCCCACACAAATCTGTTCATTGTGTGTCAATCAATCAATCAATCAATCAGTCAATCAATCAAAATCTTTAATTTGCCAGGTGAAACATCATTGAGATAAGCTCATTTACAAGATGGACCCGGGGCAAAGCAATTGCCAACAGGGTCAAGACATAACAGGTTGAGTGAATGTACATAACAATGACATAATAATAATAACATATAACCATTACATGTAACAAGCTACGTCCACCAGAACATAGCAATAGGTTCAACAGGAGGTAGTGTCATTTAAATACAATTGCATAGATACAGATATATGGACATAAGGTAATGAGCTAAAGTTTATACAGTAAACATCATTGGAGAAATCATAGTGAGCAGGAGTGGCAGTTCCTCTAGCATCAAAGTGTGAAGAAGATAGAGATGAAAGAGTACTTTGATAAGTACTGTAGGCATGGTCTGGCAAGTGTGGTGGGAAGGGGAGAGGGGTATAGGGAGTGGGGAGTGGTGAGGAAAGGTCATATGAGATAGGAAAGGGTTGGACATGATGTCCTAGGGAGGAAGGACTGTTCTAAGGGAGAAACACGAGAAGTGCCAATGGCAATGGTTGGGATTTAAGACCAATATTTGAAGCAAAGACAGATCGTGATGTTGGGACTTTGATTTGGACAATGACAGAAGGGAGGACTCAAATGACGCCTCAGGCAATGGTTGAGGTTTAAGTTCAGAATTTAAAGCAGTAACTAATCATGATGTTAAGACCTTGACTTGAAGCAATGACAGAACTTGGAGAAGGTCCTCAGGAACAAGGATTTGAAGGGGAGAACATTGACAGGGGAAGCAAGCCTTAAGGTTTTCTGGATCTTATTCCAGAGTGTAGGAAGAGTGAAGCTTATTGAGGCTCTACCAAAGCATATTTTAACTTTAGAGAGAGCCAGAGATAAAATGGTAAGACTTGTGAGAGAATAGGCACTAGGGAGGCAGGGATTTAGGAAGCTTGTGAGGTACTGAGGTAGTTTATGAGTGATTGCCTTATATGTCCAAAGCTAAGGGAGCACCAGCCTATGGAAGAATAGAGGATGCAGTGGTGCGTATCATAAGGGGCATCCAAAATGAACCTAAGGGCTCTGTGGTATAGAGTATCAAGCTTGGAGAGCGCTGTGCTAGTACTATGGCCATATAGAAAGTCTGCATAGTCTAGGAGAGGAAAGAAGGTAGCTTGGACTAGAAGTTTTCTAGCCTCCTGGGTTAGTGAGTGCTTGATCCTGAAGAAAATACCAAGCCTTTGATTTAGTTTCTTAGTGAGTTCTTCAATGTGATCAATGATGGACAATTTGTAGTAAATCCAGACCCCCAGGTATTTGAATTATTCCACAAACTCCAGGGCTTCTCTCAAAATGGTGCTTATGTGAGGAACCTTATCTGGGTTTTTTTTAATGAGAGGCCAGTGGAGAGAAAATCATGGCCTTAGTTTTTTTGACATTGAGCAGGATTTTCAAGTTGAGTAGATTTTTTTGGAGGATGTCAAAATCATTCTGGAGGTCCAAAATGGCTTGATCCAGAGTTGATCTGTTAATGTATAGAACTATATGATCTGCAAAGAGATGGATACTAGATGACTTTAGGCCAGTGTCAATTTGATTAATATAAATGGCAAAGAGAAGTGGACCAAGTATGGATCCTTAGGGGACACCTCTAAGGAGTATTTCTTGGGTGATAGGTCTCCTTAAGCCTTGACCTGCTACTCTCTGTCCACAAGATAATTTGCAAACCAACTTATGGCCAGGTTGTCCACCCCAACTTTCTTCAGGGTCACCAGGAGCAAATTGTGGTCCACCGTGTCGAAAGCCTTGCTAAGGTCCAGAAACAAGGTGCATATGTATTGTTTGTTATCAAGTGTGGTCTGCCAGTCATTTATAACCTTAGCAACGGCAGTGGAGGTACTATGCATGGGACAGAAACTGGACTGATTCAGGTTTAGTAGATTAAACTTTCCAGATGTGATCTGAGCGGTTCATTTACTACCTTCTCCAATAGTTTTGACAGGGCCTAGAGCAAGGAGATTGGGCGATAATTATTTAGGTCGCAGGGGCCCCCTGATTTGAATAGAGGGATGACATGGGCTGTCTTACAGACCTTGGGGAGGGAGCTCTGATTGAGAGACAAATTGAAAAGGTGGGTAATAGGGGAAGCCAAAATACAGTAGGCCAACTTTAGGAAGAAAGGCTCAATCATATTCGCTGCTGCACTTTTCTTAGTATCAGGTTGAAGTAGGAGATCCTCAACCTGTTTAATGGTGACCGGACAGAAGGAGAAAGAGTGGTAAGTGTCAATAGATTCCAGATCGTGGCAATCAGATGACTGACTAAGGAACTGTACCCTGATGGCATTTGCTGGGGAGGTATCAAAAGCCATCCCTGCTGTGGCAAAGTGATTGTTAAGGAGGTCAAGGATCTCATTTTTATCTGTAGTGTAGGTACCACCAGTTGAAATTTTGTGAGGAAGTGTGCCAGCACTGTTATGGCCTTCTACCTCCCTTAAAGTTTTCCAAAAATTAGTAGCCGAGTTAGTGGATGCATTAAGTTCAGAGCAGAAATAATTAGACTTCGCAGCTCTGATAGTTTTCGTGCAGAAATTCCTTACGGTTCGGAAAGCAGACCAGTCTGTGGCCAATTTAGACTTTCTGGCTCTTTTCCAAAGAGCATCCCTATGCCATAAGGCAGTCTTTAGGTGATCCATGAACCAAGGACAGGATTTTCTTTTGGTTCTGCCTTTGGTAACTGGGGCATGGAGGTCTAGGGTTTTGGTGAGTATTTCATGAAGTACCTCATGTGCCTCTTCCAAAGAAGATGCAAGGTAAAATTTCTGCAAGTTAGCATACTGGAGGTCATAGAGAAAAGTATCTGGGCAGAAGTTCTGTTTACATCTCTTATGAATGTATTTAGAGGAAGAGGAGGTTTGGAGTTGTGTTGACCTTACGCAAGCAATGGCACAGTGGTCACTGATGTCATTAAAGAATACACCTGAGTGGAAGAAGAAGTGAGGCTTGCTTACAAGGTTTAGGTCAAGAAGGGAGCTACACTCTGGGATTTTGGTGTTTGGGTGGGTAGCTTCATTAATGATCTAGGTAAGTCCATGGGCATCACAGAATTCTTTCAATGGTAAGGAGACTGGAGAGAGCCAGTCAAGATTGAGGTCACCAATTATGGATACTTCTGATGAGGTGGTAGCTAGTATGTCACTTAGGTGTTTGAGCTGAGAGAGGCTAGCTGAGGGGGGCCTATAGCACCCACTAATGCAGATAGAAGTTGATTTGGCTGGTTGAATTCTTAGCGTGAGGCACTCAGACTCCTTAGGAACTGTAGTCGTGTCCACCATAGTTGCGGTAATGTTGTCCCAGACATAGATGGCTACTCCCCCTCCCCAAGATTTCCTATCAGTACAAAACAAGTTGTATGAAGGAAGGTTAACCTCATAGTCCAGGGTGGTTGGTCTTAGCCAAGTTTCAGAGATTACAAGAACATCAGGAGAGCAGTGGAGGGTCCATGTTTTGATATCATCAAGCTTTTTCAGAAGGCTGCAGTCATTCAAATGCAAAAATGATAACCCTTTTAGTAAAGGTAGGTCAGCAGGGGCAGGAATGGGGTGGGCCCAGAGTTTAATTAGATGTTACCAGGACAGATGAGTAGCAGCAGGAGCATCTTTTTTATAGCACTAAGAAGTAGTCAGAATGGCTGAATTTTGCCCCTGAGATGTGGGCAGTTTCTCAAACACTTCTCCAAGGCCAAACAATGAGGTGAGGGGCAGTAGTAAGCATACAGAATAGCTATAATTGAAAGGGCAAACCCATGAGAGAGAGGCAGTTGGTACCCGTGAGTACAGCAGTGTATGATAGTATGGAGGCCAGGTCGGGTAAGTGGCAGTGGGAGGGAAACATTTAGAAATCTGTGTATAACATTTAGGTGTGGGATCCATATGTGCATGATATTAAAGAAGAGTTTGTTCCTCATGGACAAAACAATCATTGTGTCTTATAGCTCAATGTTCTTGGAGCTGTTATTACAGTTTACTAATGGTGGTACATCAATAGGAGAAAACAGTACCAGTTAAAAATAATGAATCATTTTGCTGCATTCCAACTGTTTGGCTAGTTCATTTGTAACAAATATAGGAACAAACAAAACCACAGTCCAAATTTGTGTTTTGTTTGTTGTGCGCTGCAGTGAATAATTTATAATTTCACTTATTTTCTTTGCCATACTTCAAATTTTCTATCTCAGTTTAGTGTGGATGTGATAACTGCATCCACAAAAAAATGCAATAAATTTGATCATGTGCTTTGTGGCAAATTATAAAGGATTTACATTTGTCTTGCAAGCTTGAAGCATCATTTCCACATTCACTTTCTAGCAATGTTCTGATGCCACATCTAACAGAGATTGGCTGCTTGTTTGACTGTCATTCTAGTTCACTCGATACATTTTTGAAGCATTTATCTGATCTTGCTTAAATAATTACTCAGGCATCAATTGACAGAGAATGGATGAAACATCTGCTGCACCCCTTTCACTGCCTTCCCTTTGCAACAGAGCTATCTTCCAGTGGTAGATTAAAAAAAACTGACCATTCCTGGGATGGGATGAACTGTCTTGCATAGAATATTTCTCAGCCAGGTCTGCCAGCTATGTAGACTGGATTATGGTCATGCTTCCCACTAGCCACTGGACAGACCAACCATAATTATTATTCAAGGGTTGGAGATTAAAAGCTAGGAATTTGTATTTGGGGACTGGCCACAAATGAAATAAATCATTGAGAAATGCTGCTCCTTCAGAACTGATGATCTGTCACCTTGAAACAGTCCTGTTAATATCTACGGGATTTAAAATGTCCTTATTACACACATTTATATAGTGATCATTGGATACAATACCCTATAGGTCTGTTGCACTAATTCTAAAAAAAATGGGTAATATTAAATCTGTAATCATGTACAGTAGGAGCACTTTATCTAAAGAACACAGACTGAGATCTGCATATTTCTTCCTCAGTATTAAGATTCAGCAGGAATGACAGACATTAACAAAAGATGGCAGTACATCACTATTCTATTTTTAATTTCTCTGCAATTGAAATCAAAACTTTCAAGTCTGTAAGACATTGGACATTTTTATTTATTCTTTGGTAACCAGGTAAGGCCCACTATGAACAAGTTCCTGTTTTGAGGGGTGACTTGGAACTACTAGGGAGGTTAAGTTACTTGCTCAGAGTCACAGAGTATGCAGGTGAAGGTTGTGGGAATCAAACCCTGGTCTGCTAAATGTACCAGGCTCATTCACAGCTCACTACTCTAACCTCTAGGCTATACTGCCAGCAATTTTCTATCATCTTTAATCCACAATTAATACATTCATTCTGCAGTTCATTAAGTCACTAAATTGCAGAATGAATGCATGAATTGTGGATTCATGGGTTAAACTTCAGAAAGAAATTCTGCAGAACTTATCACTGAACTGCAGAATGATTACATGTTTTGCAAACTGATGTATTAAACTGAAGAATGAAATTCCTCAGAACTGACATCCTGCAGTTCATGTGTATTATTCCATAATTTATCAAGAAATGTTCGTAGAATTGGGCAAATATTTGCCAAACACATTCTGAAGGTTCTGGTTTAGCCAAAGTTTGAATTTCAGAAAATTCTTTGAAATTTGTAAAATTTCATGATCTTTAGTGAATTTGGAATTGACAGATTCTGCCCAGCTCTAGGGATGACTGAAAATGCATGTGCAATCCTTCCTTGTTGGTAACTGTTTTTCTCAACTTTCCACTCTAAGTACGCTTTTCTCACTTGGCCAAAACTATCAGGAATCAAAGCTTGGGCTGGACACTTGACAAAAGATTTTTAAAAAAAGAATTCAAAATAGCAGTTTGTTACTATTTCCATTATCTGTCTCCTGATTGTTTCAATCTCTTGTCAGTCTTGGCCATGATTTGGATAGCAATGCAGTCCCTATCTTTTAAAATTAAAGTTTAAGTGAGACAGGCTGCTGTTTCATGTTTTTAAGATGTGGTAGTAAGGAGGTGGAGTTGAGGCAGGGAAGGGTTCTGTTGTATGTGATAGATGTCAGTGATAGCATGAGGGACTATTTTTCTGTTTTTTTGTTGTTGTTGTGTTTGCAAAATCTATTGAAATTCTGAATGTATCTTTTTTATTTCTTACTTGTTACCCATTTTATAAGCGTAATAGAACACTTGGGTGTGTGTTTATTTTTGTAAACTTTACTTCCATGGGCTGAAGGCACTTGGAGCAAGTTCCTCATGTCTTATAACACTTCTGTGTTTGCCATTTACAAAAATAAACACACACTCTGCCATGTGTTATTGCTTACTAAACACATGGCTGTGGCCATCTCCTCTAAGGTATTTTGTATGGTTGGTTATTCGGCTAAAAGGGAAAAATTGGGCATACAATGACAATACATAGATTACAAACTCACAGGGACCTTGTATTAAAATTAAAGTGCATGTGAAGCTATAAAATGTCAAATGTATGAGCTATATTACTTTCATTGTAACAATATGAAGTTTGTGGAAAAGAAAAATGTTCATAAACTCACATTCAGAGAAGAGAAAACAAAAGAGAGCAACACAGAAAGAGAGAGTAAATTATGTGCACTGACACTAAGCTTGGCTTCATGTGTGTTGATGAGTACTTAGAACATCCAAATAGAAACCTGTTACATCAAAGTGCATTGACTTAATGCTAAGGAAAGCCCAACCTTAAAACTCCAGTTCCAGATGCTGCACCCAGCATCTTGCTGAAAGTATTAACTTTCCTGCACTCTTACTAAATAAAATACTATACTATACGAATGACTTGTGCAAACACCCATCTGCCTAATAACATTCAACACATTTCTGCTCACCACATCAGCACTTACTAATCTCCCTGAGGACTAGCTTCCAATAACCTGATTGTCCAGAAAAAAATAGTTATATACTGAGATAGGTGCAGACAAGGTCTGTAATCACTTAGACTCCAGCAACATCATGACAATAAAAGAAGAAAATTGGCCAATGCCATAGAAACATAGAAACATAGAATCTGACTGCAGATAAGGACCGCTTGGCCCACCCAGTCTGCCCATTTCCCTACCTGATGGATAAGCTGCAGATTCTAGTTAATCAACAGCTTACTTCCTCCTGCCCCCCACTAGAATTGCCTTATGCCTGTCCCATGCATTCTTGAATTCTCCCACTGTTCCTGACTCCACAACCTCCTCAGGAAGGCTGTTCCATGCATCCACAACTCTCTCTGTGAAAAAATACTTTCTAACATTACCTCTAAGCCGTCACCCCCTCTATCTTCAAATTGTGTCCCCTTGTTCTTGCACATCTCTTCTTCTGAAAAATGCTACCCTCTTGTACCTTGTTAATTCACTTGAGATACTTGAAAGTTTCTATCATGTCCCCCCCCTCTCCCTCCTTTACTCAAGGGTATACATATTAAGCTGCTTCAGTCTCTCCTCATATGCCTTCTGGTGCAGACCTTGCACCATTTTGGTTGGCCTCCTCTGAACAGCCTCCACTCTGTCTATGTCTTTGTGGAGATGGGATCTCCAGAATTGTACACAGTACTCCAGATGGGGTCTCACTAACTGTCTGTAGAGAGGGATAACAACTTCCTGTTCTCTACTGTTGATGCCTCTCCCTATGCATCCCAGTATCCCCCCAGCCCTCCTTACTGCCTTCTCACATTGCTTGCATACTTTTAGGTCATCTGATATAATTACTTCTAGGTCTCTTTCGATTTTTGTTGTTGTTATTAACTCACCCCCCATTGTGTACTCTTCCCCTGGGTTTTTGTTTCCCAGATGCATTACCTTGCACTTCTTTGCATTGAATCTGAGCTGCCACATATTTGACCATTCCTCCAGCCTTGCCAAGTCCCTTTTCATTCTTTCCACCCCACCTTGTGTATCAACCCTGTTGTAGATCTTTGTGTCATCTGCAAAGAGGCATACCTTTCCTTCCAGGTGCTCTCCAATGTCACTTATAAAGATATTAAAGAAGACCGGTCCCAGTACTGAACCCTGCGGTACCCCACTAGTTACCCTCCTTTCTTCACTGTGGATTCTGTTTACTATTACCCTTTGTGTCCTGTTGTCCAGCCAGTTTTTTATCCAAGCTACCACCTTGGGACCCACTCCAAGGCTGGCTAACTTGTACATTAATCTTTTGTGTGAGACTGTGTCGAATGCCTTGCTAAAATCTAGGTAGGCCATATCCACAGCCCGTCCTTGGTCTACTACTTTAGTCACCCAGTCAAAGAAACCTATTAGGTTCATCTGACATGACCTTCCTGCTGCGAAACCATGCTGCCTTGGGTTCTGTGCCCCACTGGCCTCTAGGTACTCAACAATTCTTTCCTTCAGAAGTGATTCCATCATTTTCCCTACCACTGAAGTCAAACTAGCTGGTCTGTAGTTTCCTGCCTCTGCCCTGCTCCCACTTTTATGAAGTGGAATCACATTTGCCGTCCTCCAGTCCTCAGGTATCACTCCATCCTCCCATGATTTGTTAAAGAGAGTAGTCAGTGGTGTTACTAGTTCTACCCTTAGTTCTTTTAGTATTCTTGGGTGAATCACATCAGGCCCCATTGCTTTGTCCACCTTCAGTTTTAAGAGTTCTTTCAGAACCCTTTCTTCTGTAAATGGGCTGGTATCAACTTCTGTATCCAGAGTGTTTCTATTGTTTGTTTTAGGTACCTCCCCCTCTTCATTTGTAATTACTGAGCAAAAATATTTGTTTAGTATCTCTGCCTTTTCACAGTCACACTCTGCTCACCCCCCTCTCCTTTATTAAGCCTCACTATCCCTCCCTTGGTCTTCCTTCGCTCCCTGATGTACCTATAAAAGGTTTTATCCCCCTTCTTAACTGAGTTGGCTATATTTTCCTCGGTTTGGGCCTTTGCTGTTCTGACTGCCTTCCCAGCTTCCTTTTGCTTTAACTGATACAGTTCTCTGTCCTGCTTCTTCTGTGATTCCTTGTACTTTCTGAATGCTTTCTTTTTCTCTTGAACCTTCACTGCCACTTCCTTTGAGAACCAAAGTGGTTCCGTATATCGTTTTGTTTTGTTTATTTGCTTCACACAAAGGCTTGTTACCTCTGTGATGGCAGTTTTTATTATTCCCCATTGTTCTTCCACCCCTCCTTCCTGTCCATTTGATAGTGCATTCCTTAGGCACTCACCCATTTTGGCAAAGTCAGCCCTCCTAAAGTCCAGTATTTTCACCTTTGTATGGCTTGACTCTATTGCTGTGTTTATTGTGAACCATACTGTTTGATGGTCACTAATTCCCAGATGGCTACCCACTTCTACATCTGTGATCCTCTCTCTATCTCCATTTGAGAGAACCAGGTCTAAGATTGCTCCCTCTCGAGTGGGTTCCAATACTAGTTGTCTAAGGCATGCCCCCTGTAGGGCATCTAGAATAACCCCACTCTTTGAAGTGGCTGCTGCAACTGCACTCCAGTTAACATCTGGCATATTCAGATCACCCATCAGCAATATCTCCCCTTTTTCTGCCATTCTAAGTATACTTTCTATTATTTCCTTGTCCATTTCCTCCCCCTGAGAGGGAGGACTGTATACAACTCCTGCGTGGATTGTGGTGCCATTGCCTTCCTCCAAATTGACCCATAGTGCTTCTTCTCCTTCCTGTTTACCCTTTTGTTCTGTTGCTTTGATTCCTTCTCTTATGTAGAGAGCTACTTCTCCTCCTCTTTTACCCTCCCTGTCCCTCCTGTAGATAGTGTATCCTGGTATGTTTACGTCCCAGTCATGGTTTTGTGTGTACCATGTTTCTGTGACTGCCACGATAGCCAGATGTTCCTCCTCCATCAAGGCCACTAATTCAGGAAGCTTGTTACCCAGACTACGGGCATTGGTACTCATTGCTCTCCATTTTTTTGATGGCTTTACCTTCTGTTGCAGCATCCCCCACTGACATTTCTACCTCTGTCTTTTTCTCATTTAGTACCCTGTTTTGTAGGGAAAGGCTGGGATTTTCCTGCTGCTTATCAGTGCCTCCCCCCTTGACTAGTTTAAAAGCTTGCCAATGAAGCATTTAAATTGATTGCTCAAAAGACTTGTTCCCTTCCTGGGCAGATGCAGACCATCCTGCCAGTATAGGCTGGTGTCCCTCCAGGTGGAACCCCAGTCCCCAATGAAGCATAACCCCTGTGTTCCACACCATTTTTTTCAACCATTCATTAAACTGCATGGTGCAAAGTACCCTTGCCTCACCCATGCCATTGACAGGCAGCACGTGTGAGAAGGATACTGTGTGTGCTACTTGTCTTAGGCCCCTCCCCAACTCTGCAAAGTCCTCCTGCACTGCTCTAATCTCATGATGAGCCAAGTCATTTGTCCCTAGGTGGACAATGATGTCCAGCTCAGACTCCTGTGCAGCTGTTCTCATGATCCTGAGGATGCGCTTCCTGTCCCTCCATGCCATAGCACCAGGCTGGCACCTTACTTCAGTTTTCCCTGCTCTCCCAAGTTCTATCCCCCTAATAATTGAGTCCTCCACCAGGAGCTGGTTCCTTTCCCTGTGGTGCCCTCTGCCTCCTTCCTGTGGGCCTCCCTTCTGACAGTTGTCCTCAGCCTCCTTAGTCTCCTCTGCAGGTGCATCCATAGGGAACTATGCTCCCCCAGAATGGTGTATGGATTGTGGAGTGGAACAACTGACTGGGTGTGCCTCTGTTCCACCATCCCTCACCCTCTGTGAGCCCATTGTGGTCCAACTGCTGTGCTTTCTTCACAACCTCTGAGGTAGTGGTGGTGGTTCTGGTGCTCCCTGGATGGGGGAGGTTCCCTTCCTACTGTCTTGTGTGGCCTGGGGAAAGGTTCCCTTACTACTGTCCAGTGTGGCCTGAAGACGGGCAACTTCCTCCCTCAGGGCAGAGAGCTGTCTGCAAATAGGGCAGCATCTCAGCCTCCAGAAAGGCTTGTTGCATTACTTACATACGGTAGGCACACTGATCACATCATAACAACAGTAGTGCCCAAACTCAAATTTCTCCACAGGTCTATACACTGCATCAGTACTGACATAAGGAAGTAGGTTGTCTCTCACTTCCAGCTCCCTTCAATTGACTATGGAGACATCAGATACCACTGTGCAAATAAAACCACCCTCTGCTGGCCCTGGATCATTTGTACAAGCTGTACAGGTTCATCTTCTCCTGTGGATGATCTACCCATCCTTGCCTGCTGTATTATGAGCTTAACTGGCCAGGTTCCTCAAGCAGAAGTGATTATCACTGGCTATCCTTTTTGTACAACTGTGCACAAGGAAAAGCTCCTGAGTATTTCCTAGACCACCTCAAACATGCATGCAGTGCCTACTCACTCTGTTCAGCAGACCCGCATACCTTCTCACCTCCCAAGATGAAGTATGAATTTGGTAGAAAGGCCTTTTCATTTGCAGCATCAGACATGTAAAACAATCTCCTTCTCCAGCTGAGGGTATGGGGGCACAATGTCACAAGACATTATGCTGCAGCAATATACTGTGCTGCCAATACAGCGCAATATATTGCCAGTGGCATAAGTCTTTGTTTTGGGGAGACTCTGCCCCGAACCCCCCCCCACTAAAATAACTAACTCTGGGGGGGTTAACACTTAAATTTGCACAAACTGCAAAAAATAAAAACAATTCCACGTGTCTGGGACCGGGAATAGAAACCCAGTCCACAGACACACTGCCTCCCTTACTGCCTGTGGCTCATCCAGTTGAGCTAGGGCAGCTGCTCACTGGTCCCTCATCCCAGCAGGATTTTTATCCTGTATCTGGGAAGAGTGAGAGAGTGCACTACCGTGCATACATCCTTTCATGGTTTTGCTCCCTCTCGCTCTTCCCTACCGCATTGTTCCTGTTATGTGGTTATGTCATACACGGTAAAGCATATGATATCTTGACCTCGTAGGCCAGTGGAGCAATACTTCTAGCTTGCAAGTATTCATGTCCAGTATTTCCTACCACCTTAGACCTCCCTGTATTTGTTTTGGTCAGAATCCCCATCTAACTGACCATGATCATTTTGCATAACCATGCCCATGCTCTTTGTCTGAAGTGAATGCACTTTGTTAGCTTGTCTTAATTACTGTTTGGATGTACTTACCTTTGGACTTTGTTTATTTTTCCTGTGTATATTCCAGTATGTATGTCATTGTTTTTGCTGGACTATGTTAACCTGCTGACTGCAACTATAATCCCTGGGACCCCATGCAAATTAGATATTGCATTTCATAGGGTTTTCCCAGTTACAGTAAGCTTAAAAAAATAACTAAATCAGTCAATCAAGCAATATGTGTTTACAACATCCCTGCCATTCACTGAGAAATGAACACCTACACAGTAGCACATATGTGGAGCAAAATGCAAGGGAAAGTTCTCAAGCAGGAATTAGATGTTGCACAAGAAAACCCTTTACCTTGCATTTTGTTTAGCTTTGTGAGTGGGCAAGAACTTCAAAGGGAAAAGGACTAGAAAGACAGACAACGGGCAAAATTCAGGAGGATATTCAGCATTCTGAAGCTATGATAGGTGGAGGAGGGGCATGCTCTCAAAAGCCCTCTACCAGCTCAGAAGGATACCAGTATGTCTGCATGCTTTGCAAGCATACGTAAGAAGATGATAAAAGTAAAACATATGCCACCAACGATCAGCTTATGCTTAATACAACCATTACATAGAGTCGCAAGGAGTGCTGTGACCTTGGCATAGCATGAATAGAAACATAGAATCTGTTGGCAGATACGGCTCATACAGCCCACCTAGTCTGCCCATTTCCTGACTTGGTTAGGCAATTCCTACTCTTATCTGGACTGCCTTTCCCCCACTCTGCTGTACAGTAGGGTGCCTTTATGCTTATCCCATTCACTTTTGAATCCCTGTACTGTTTTCACCTCCACCACCTCCTCTGGTAGGCTATTCCATGGATCCACCACCCTCTCTGTGAAAAAATACTTCACAAAATTCCCCCTCAGCCTCCCTCCTTCCAGCCTCATGTTATGTCCCCTTGTCCTTATGCACGTTCGTCTCTGAAATATGCTCCCCTCCTCTACCCTGTTTATTCCTCCAAGGTATTTGAAAATCTCTATCATATCCCATGTCTCCTGTCTCTCTTCCAGTGAATAGATGTTTAATTCCATGAGTCTTTCCTCATAAGGCTTGTGGTGCAGTCCATGTATCATTTTTGTTGCTCTTCTCTTGACTGTTTCCATTCTGTCTATGTCCTTCCTGAGATACAGTCTCCAGAATTGGACACAGTATTCCAGATGAGGCCTCACCAGTGATCTATACAGTGGCATCACCACTTCACTCCTCCTACTGGTTATGCCCCTTCCTATGCACCCCAGCAGGGGACACTGCATAGCAAATAAGGGTGCACGTGACAATATTTGTGTCTTGAATCAACTTTAGTGTGTTTTTAACCACACAGAAACCTGCAGTTTAAACCAAAAAGGGACTTTAGAGGAGTGGGTGAACTGGAAGCCAGCTGAGCACTACTTCCAGTCCCCTACTATTTAGATCAACCTCTGTTCAAGCATGGACGAGCACAGGCATCAGCACGCTCAGCAGAAGTGACACAGCAGAGGCAAACAGTTGTGTCTGCTGTGTCAGATGTGGAAGCCAGGTTAACTGCCAGAAACTCTGGTCCCCCAACTGAGAACAAGGAGGATTGTAATAGTAGGCTAGTTATTAACGTGATTCAGCAGAAAATTAAGCACCACCCTTCATCAAAGAAATAAAACCAGGAACCAAATAGGTCAAATTAATATGTTTTATTACATAAGGTACTGAGACCTCTAACCAAAAGGGTGAACACCAGTGGGGCCACAAAACCTCCAACCAGTTTTTCTACAGCATCATCAGGGAAAAACTGCCAAAGCACATTGTGGAGCTTTTAATGTACAAACAATTAGTAAGCAAGTAATTTATTTATGTGGGGCCCAATCCAGGAGGCTCTGGGTGCAGTCGAACAAAAAAGGTTTCTCAGAGTGGTACAAATTTATGAAATAAAATAATCAATTTCAGAAGCAGATTAAAAGTAATTAAACATTTTCTTATGTAAGTTGAAAAAACACCAATTGGGAAAGCTAGGTTAAAAAGATGAGTCTTTAGGCCCCTCCTGAATGCCTCCACTGTAGGGGCCTCCCTCAGTGATCTTGGCAGCGAGTTCCAGAGGACCGGGTTGGCTACCCTGAATGAGCAATCACCTGAGGTTTTTGGCCTGGTCCTTGGAACCTCCAGGAGGCCCTGGGTGGAGGAATGAAGGCAGCAAACTAGGATGGCAGGAGTAAGGAGGTCATACAGGTAGTCAGGGCTTGATCCATATAGGGCCTTGTAGGTGAGCAAGTCCACCATGAAGAGAATGTGCCACCTGACTGGCAGCCAGTGCAGACCCAGTATGACCAAGGTCACATAACAGGATCTAGACTGCCCTGTCATCCACCTGGAGACTGCATTCTGCAGTAGCTGCAACCAGTGGAGGTTCCCTCCACTGACCCTGAGTTAAAAAGCATTGCAGTATCTGAGTCTGGATGTTACAAAGGCTTGCACCAGTGATGACAGGCCTTCAGGCAAAATTTATTTATTTTATTTAGCTTTTGGTTACCGGGTAAGTACACTAGACAAGTAATATGCCTATTTTCAGGAATGACCCAAGAAAGTACAACATGGTGAAGACAGAGTAGTACAGGGTAATACAGGAAACATCATAGCAGAGTGTCAACTAGAAGAGAACAGTCAAGGGTTTAATCCGGTCAGTGTACCTCAAATGGTAAAAAACACTTTTGATGACAGCTGACACCTGAGCTTCAAGTGTCAGCTTGTCATCGAGGACAATGCCCAGATTTCTCACCCTAGAGGACGCCATCAATAGAATCGATCACAGGACCAAATATGTTGTCATTCCAGAGGCATCCCCATTATGCCCATGATCCAGCTCAATCACCAGTATCTCCATCTTATCTGGGTTAAATCTTAGCCAATTAGAATTCATCCAATCCTACATCTCAGCAAGGCATTTATTCAGCACTTCGATGGCACTATTTGTCCCTGGTGCAAAATACATGTACAGCTGTGCATCATCTGCAAAACAATGAAAACCCAGACTGTACTATCTGATGAGCCTCCCTAGAGGCAGCATGGATATCATGAGCAACACTGGTGACAGGATCGAGCCTTGAGGAACTCCACGGGTCAGGAGCATCAGGGAGGAGGAGAAATTCCCCAACCAAAACCCTCTGTCGCCTATCCAAGAGAAACGACTCAAACAAGTTGATGACAGTACTGGCGAGTCCACAATGCTCTCTAAGGTGATCTGACAACACAATGTGGCCCATGGTATCAAATGCTGATGACAGATTGAGGAGAATGAGAATTGACCATTCCCCTCAATCTCTTGCCCTGAGGAGGTCAATATGCACCCAAACTACTGCCGTCTCTGTGCTGTGCCTCATCCTAAATCTGGACTGGAATGGTTCATAGATATCCAGTGTCTCCAGGTGTTCCTCAAGTTTCAGAGCCACTAGCTTCTTGACAACCTTCCCTAAAAATGAGAGGTTGGAAATAAGTCTATAATTCTCCAGGACATCGGGGTCAAGAGATATTTTTTTCAGAAGAGGCTTTACCAACACTTCCTTCAAGGCATCAAGGATGATCCCCTCCAAAAGTGAACACCTGGCTATCCTGGTGAACACTGGACCAATAGCCTCGACGCAGCTCACTAGTAGATGCGTTGGGCCAGGGTCCAGTTCACAAATGAGTCGCAGTTTCCAAATCAACTTGGAGACCTCAGCCACCTCCACAGGCTGAAACTCTGCCCAGACAATGGGAGCACCTCTGCTCCACCCAGACCCCACCCTGCAGGACTGATCTAGATCCACTGGCAAAATCCTGACCCTAATAGAAGATACCCTGTCAGAGAAGAACAGAGCAAACTCTTCACAAAGTGCTACTGAAAAGGCATTTTTTGGCTGTAGATAGACTGGATAAAGAAGCCTGTCCATAGTATGAAAGAGCTGAGCTGGTCTGTTCTTCCCTGTGGCAATCTCCCTGAAGAGGAACTCTGCCTTCTCATGGTCGATTGCTTTTTTGATAATCAACATAGTGATTCCTCAAAGCCAGTCTATCCTCCACTAACTGAGTCCTATGCCAGCAACTTTCCAACCTCTGACCCATGGTCTTCATCATCTTGAGAGCCCTATCTTAACATGAGGGATCACAGGTGAGAGAACATGGGTCATATACAGAAAAGTGCAATGGCATTGAGTTCCCCTGAGACAGCCCTATTATAGACAGCCACCTTCTCATCCAAATCAGTTGCACAAACAGCACTAACACAGGAAAAATCAACTATGACCATCAGTCCCTCTGAGGAAAATCCCCTTAAAGGGTCATAGCTGATCATCTCAACAGGGGAGGAACTATCTGGGGGGGGATGAGAATTTCACTGTACACTGATCAGACCAAGTGACCTGACCAATCTTGAGATCAGTGACCTCAAGACCCAGCGAGAATGCCAAGCCCAAGATGTGACCATGATGATGGATTGCAGAGGCAACTGCCTGTGCAAGGCCCAGTGATGTCATCAGCTGGAGGAGGTCAGAACCAAGTTGTGAGGATTCATCATTGACCCAGGCATTGAAGTCCCAAGAACATGCCATCTGGGGGACTCCAACACCATGTTGGTGATGAAGTCTGCAGTCTCCTGCAGAAATTCTCTGCCTGCTCCCAGAGAGCGGCAAACCAGGAGAAGTATGCAACCCTCACCTGGACTTCCACACACTGCCACACATTCAAATGATGAGGTAGAACCCACTGGATGTACAGAGAAATTCAGGCTGGATCTAAAACAAATGGCCCCACCCCCACCACTGTGATCCCTCCTTGGGCTGTGTACCACACAGTACCTGGCCAGGACTGATGTCACCAAAATAGGACCTGCATCATCTCCCTGCAAGATGCATACCAGGTCAACCAAAGAAATCAAGTCTGACATAATTGCGTTTTTTTTTTTATCGACCTGGTGTTGCACAACACTGCCAAGATGGTTCAGTGAAGGCTGTAGGCCCTCTAGCTGCCTGCCCATGTGGTCCAGTTGGAACCCTAGGAAGAGGAACCAAACATGTCGGGCCTCTCTCAAGGCTCTGTTTTCTCCTAGGGTACCTCTGCTCCTTACCACCCCAATACTTCTCACCCCCGTTAAGCCCTCAGCTCCCCACCATGGACCCCCATGCCCCTACCAATGCCTACCTCCCTACAACACCTTATTGCAGCATCAGGGAGGGGGAGATTACAAAAGGGTCAGAGATCACATAGCAGGGCTGCCGGTTAACTAATTTGGAGGGGTCCAGGTCTCCTATGCATATTTAAAACCAAACTAAACAACCTAGATTAAAATAACACAATATTACAATTCACAATAATGATAAAAAATTAAAATCCTATCTAATTATACTTACGCCATCCATACTATAAATACAATATACTCTAAATGAACATTCACTGCTGCACAATCATACACTATCTAATCCCCTTCCTCCCACACCCCTCCCACAACCAAAACTGCAAACAATTTGCAGTTTTGGTAGTATTTAAAATTGGTCACAAATATTTTCCAGGATGCAAAAGATGTTAAATTAATTGATATTAACTACCAAGATATTATTTGCGAGGGAAGGGGGGATCATTATTGCAACCTGGTTAAATAAATATCCTTTCCTGCATTGCTGAGCAGGCAGACAGTTTAATTGATTGATTAATTCTGCCTTTTTAAATACATTGTTGATGATTTTTCATTGGATGGTGTTAATTTATGGTGTATGAGGTTCTAATTGTGTGTACTTTGAAAGCTCCACAATGTGCTTTGGTAATTACTCCCTGATAACACTCTAGCAAAACTGGTTGGAGGTTTTTGGGGACCCACTGGTGTTCACCCTTTTGGTAAGAGGTCTCAGCACCTTATGTAATAAAACACATTAATTAGACATATTTGATTCCTGGTTTTACAGTATTTCTCTGATGATGTGTTGTGCTTAAGTTTCTGCTGTATGACTGTGAAAGTTTGCTTATATCGCACCCAACTGTACAGCAGTTTTTGCCTTGACAGTAGTTATTATTAATTACATAATGGTTGAGGCAGGTATAGCTGAACTAGAATGGATTCAGTGTAAATACTGTTGGATGAGTAAAAAAGGGAGTCAGAGGTAAATTTCATTTGTACAAGATGTCAGCACATCCACAAGTTAGAAATAGAGATAAAAACCCTAAAGCAAAAATTTGAGTTGCAAACAGAAATTAGAAGAATTGAGCAGTTTGCCCATACTGTAGCACAAAACTGTTGTTACATTCTAATGAGGATGACAACAATTGCAGAGATAAGCAAATAACAGCTGGAAAAGGTAGTGATAAAAGAAAATAAAGATCAGGTGAGAACGATGAATTAAATGATGAGATTGTACCTGGAAATGAATGGTGTATTGTACAAAATGGAACAAAAAAAAAAAAGAAGGGGGGACTTTATTTAGTTAACACCAAGTAATACCTTTCAACCACTCAGTAATTCAGAGGAACATTGTCAGGAAGGGAAAAAGGTACATATATAAACTGAACATGAGAATACAATTATAACCACAAGAATTGGAAGGGGGACTGATGAGGAAACTGAGCACTCCCAAAACAAGGAGAAAAGGATAATAAAAATATGAAATGTACTATTACCAGTGATAAAAATATAAATATATTTGATGATTATTAAATCAATGTACTACAACCAGGAAATAGAATAAATAGAGATACAGTGCTTGCTATAGAAAAGTTTACTGGTACTGTGGTGTACCAGTCGGTACCACTTGGTACCACGCTATGCTGTGTATCAGGGAAGTGGTAGCATAGTACCACGGTGTCAAATGCCTAATTATAGCAGTTGTTAAAAATGCACTTCCACGCTTAGCCACATGATGGCTACCATGAGCTGTAACATTAAGATCGGATGCCAGAATAGAAATTGAAGTTCTCTCCCACAATTAACCTGCAGGTGGCATTAGGTTGTAAAGATTTACTATTGCCAGTACTGTCTCAGGAGGCCCCCACTAAATTAATCAGATCAGAATTAAACAATGGTTTCTGGTGCTTGGATCAAGTGTGATCTTTGGGGGATGCAGGGTTTAGACCATCACAACACACCAGCTGAAATTGCACTTGCATCTGTTGT
This sequence comes from Neoceratodus forsteri, assembly GCA_016271365.2. Lineage (NCBI taxonomy): Eukaryota > Metazoa > Chordata > Ceratodontiformes > Ceratodontidae > Neoceratodus > Neoceratodus forsteri. The sequence goes on along the minus strand of CM028130.1, from coordinate 911,351,322 downwards.
TATGCAATGCTCTGTGATTCATTTGCAAAACACAATCTTGAAAGTGCCTTCATTCGTTCATTCATTGGCTTGCCACCATCTGAATATGGAGCACTGGCTGACACTGTATGAGTATTTCTCATAGCTTCACTAACCTTTCTGCACCATCCCAAATGGCATACATGGTTACTGCAAGTTATTTTTGGACACACCATTCATGGGTTTGGAAATGGGCTCTCTGGGAAGTCTGTGCTTTATGTCAGGCACCCACTGTGTTGCAGCAATGTTTGCCACTTGAGATTAGGTCAGAAATGATAGTAAAACTTTGAGAACATAGTTGCTTTCGATCCTGGAATTCTTTATTGTAAGCAAGAAAAAAGTTGAACATGGCACTGCCAATATGCCTGAAGAGTGTTGGTGGTTTCAATCAGGCAGTGAGCAACCCTACAGTAGCAGCTACTAGAGTGACTAAGAGACAAGTTTCTGTTAGCTGCTATGAAGGAGTGAACCTAGTGACACTACAGTTACATGCAGTTGTGTACAGTTCCTTCAGGATGAACTTGAATTCTGGTGAAAGTCTATAGACTGTGGGCAACTGTACTGCAGTCAGTGGAACTATAAAAAAAACATAGAAAAGAACAATTTATGTACTAGGGACTCTACCATACATTGGGCAATTGAATGAGACATTGTTCTGTTTGCACCATGATTCTTTTATTTATATTTTTTGGTTTTTTCTGTGATCCTGTTCTTTTGGTTGTGTTGCGATCCTGTGGTAGATATCAATATACTTTACTTACTAGTTTGCTTCTGAAAGTCAGTTGTAAGCCACTCTACACAAACACAAGTTTTTTTATTTTTTGGGGTTGGGGGGTTAAAGTGTGATCCGCCCCTTACATGCAGCTCAGTGAAAAGTGTGGCTACCACATCCCATGGACATCAACCCCATGTTTCTCCTTTGTGCAATGTGTCAGTGCAGATGCATCTTATTTAGTCTGCACACACAATTCTGATACTGAATATTTAAAATATTTTCCTTCTGTGGAGGATACACTGAGTTTCATTAAAAGTGATATGCATGACAGACTGAAATATCCACAGCTGAAAACATAGAACATGGGTCTCATTCAGCAATGCTGGTCATTCAAGGATGAATCAGTTGGACTAACACTGATAAGCTTAAATTACTGTCTCTGAGCTGCTGTGGACTTTTTAGCCTGTCATGCACATCACTTTCCAGGAGCCTATGGTATTCGACTGTGACTGAGCCTTAAATTTGTGTGGAAACTCAGTCTCTGAGATGCAAATATGGCACTAAATGTGATGATGTGCACTCCCTCCCAGTATCCACCCGCTAACACATGTACAGTATAGGAGTAGCAGTAATGCCTCCCCACCTGGTATGATAAATTACAAATTAGAAATAAAAAAAAATTACCCAGTAGCTCTACAAGTTCTGGAAAAAAACTTACTCAGTAACTCTCCCTCCCTCTTATCAGAACCAAAAAAAGAATGCTCACTTTTAGCAGGTATTTCTTTTACAGACGTCCCTGGGGGTGAAGATCCATTGGCTCTGACAATTCAGTTTGAAAGTCCCTAGGCAGAGTTCAAAGAGGTGCAGTGAGTCCATGCTGTAGGGTCTGGGGGTTCATGTCAAAAGCTCTGGTTTTGCTTCCAATGCTACCTTTCTGCCCATTCCTGCTGTACTGCATGGTACCTGTTGATTGTTCCTTAGATGTTTTGCTTTGAACTCTGCAAAATACCTGCCTCGCATTCCAATAACCTAAGAGAGGCAAAAATTTAAAAGGATATACTGTACAGTATGTGACTCAGCATTAGCAAGCAACTTGTCAGTGTCATGCCAGCCAAGCTGATGCTGTTGCTCAAATAAAGACAATTTTTGTATGGCTCCAGTTACTGATGTGTAATGTAGTGTAAATTCGGTCAGTGAGTGCCTTCTTGGCATAACTCCTTTTAGGAGGTTCTTTTTCTGTGTACCCTTTGGTCACAGTGCTACATTTTAACATTCAGTGAAAGTCGAGCACTGGCTGCAACACAATTACTAATGTTGGGAATGCCTCCCCCCCCCCCCAATTCCCTGACATGAGACCTGTTCAGAGTAGTTAATTAAAGAGAAATACAGTATAACCCCCTTCATGCCTGCTAGCTGTTTTAATCTTTTTTTTATTTCTTTTGCATTTTACAGCTATTCCAGAGCTTAGACACACACTAAACCAAAACAAATGGGTGAGAACTATGGAGATCACTTAGTGAATACATATGTTTTATTCCTTTAATGTGTTTTTAAAAAATGGAAGTAACTCACAGTAGGTCATTAAAATAAAGGTTATGTTCTGATTAAGAAGCAGCCAACTGGATAACACCCCCCCACACACACACACACAGTCAACAGATACACACACGCTGTCTGACAGGTATCATGGTATTTGTAACAAAGTTGTGCTGTGTCTCTACCCACCCCCATCAATTTATTTACAATGTATATGTGTAACAGAAGAAATAAATGAATTGTCATGCTAGATTACTTGTCTATAAAGAACATTATCTTTATGTTGTATGGTATATGATTGTAAACATGTATTCCTGTTGACTGTAATTAACTCTGAATCATTATAATAAATTCAGTCACCCTTCTCCCTCCCCCACAATGAGTCAGAGTCAGTGTTGGCTCCTTAGCTTCTAAGGAAACTATTTATTCAGCTGGGGTTGGGGTTAGAGCCATACCTCTCAACCTCCTGCCTCATAAATCAGGGACAAGGCTTAAAAAAGGGACATAGGACTAAAATTAGGGGCACATCTTCAAAATTGGTGATATCCACTGAGGAAGCTGGTGGAATAAGGGGCTTAGTGTAAAATGCATTTTCCAAGGAAGAACAAGTCTGTAACTTTAATGTTTGACATTATTTTGTGCTTACACCCCCCACTGTTTGTTCAAGGAAACACAATTTTTGGAGGGACAGAGTAAAATTTTGAGGCAAAATCAGGGACGACCCTGAAAATCAGGGACAATTGAGAGGTATGGTTAGAGCTGATGGTGGAGGGCTTGATGTATAGAGTCTGTTATCACTTCAAACTCACTGAAGGGTAATTGCCCAGTAGCTACTTAAAATGTAGCAATTATGTGAATGTGTTTATGGAGGAGGGGAAGCTGGCTGGGTAGCTAAATAGTATTCAGTACACGCTCCTACTCCCTTCCCCCACATCTCTTCAGTCAACGGAATTTGAATTAAAGTTTTATGAGCCCAATTACTGTAGAAAGCCTCTTCCCAGTCAAAGTACATCAGACAGACACAGACACACACACACACACACACACACACACACATATGTACACATACACATCTCAATTCTCAAACCACAAATTTGATTCTGAAATCTCAGGGACTGTCACTGTCCCTCTTTCACTTATTCATGCAGCTGCTGACTGACAAATGCAGACCATGGGTTCTACACTTGTGTTTTATTTATAAAATTTTGTTAAACACAGCTGATTGAGGAAGGCAGCTGTGGCTAAAAAAAAGCCCACTTGTAGCAGGCATTTCTTTTGCAACAGTCCAACTGTCAAGGAATAGTGTAAAAAATGGAAAGAACAGTGTAATTAGGGGACATGCCATGGATCAGACTATATGCAAGAGAAAATCACACAAAATCTATAGATTGCAGCTCAGTACACTTACTGATTTCTGGCATGCTTGACTGGAAATGATAGATATAACAACAGTACTACTAATAAATAACAAATATTTTCCCTTGCATGCTAATAACGGATGACATGGATTAATTACAACATCATTATAGTGCAACTAAAAATGTAATAAAAAATATGTGGTAATAAATCTAAAAAGCAGTTTTATAAGCTCAAATTAGAAGCAATGTGGGACAGTTTTCTGCCTGATATTAACTTATTTAAATATGGGAGGCACAGTTTATTGTCTAACTGTGGTTTGATATCCACAACTGTGCTGCTATTTTGCGCTGTCCATCCTGTTATGTACTGTATACAATATATAACTGTATTCTATATATTATGTGCTTTTTAAACTTGATATATTGTAATACCCTATGGGGTGAACAATGAAACTGAAATTGATTGATTCAGCATTCTGTTTGTCTGTCTTTTTTTTTCTGTTTAATACATATGCCTGGTAATTGAATGCCTAAAAGATCTTTTTTTTTTTCCAATGGACAAGGGAATTCTTTTGGAGTCACCTGACGAAAATCAACTGTGTCTGAGAATATAACTTGGTGTTGGTTAAGGGCTTGTGGCCTGACAAAAATAACTGCACTCTGGAGTGAAATTCAAGGTGTGCTTATAAAGGATGTCCCAGACAATAGCTGTAGCTTGAAAATCAAACAAATCAAATTTATTTGTGGCACACCACAAAGTTGCAAGCTTATAGAACTATTAAAAGAGTATCACCACAATGCACAAGACCCTAGCTACTGCATTGTGGTGGTACTCATATTTTCAAATGTTTTGTGTGCTTGCAACTTTGTAGTGTGCCACAAATAAATTTGCTTTGATTTTCAAGCTGCAACTATTGTCTTGGACATCCTTTATAAACACACCTTGCATTTCACTCCAGAATGCAGTTATTTTTGTGCTCAACTCTTTTTGAGTCCTGAGCAATTTCATTTCCATATCAAATGTCAAAACGCAGTCTGCACACATAGATGGACTGATTTAATAATAATTTCTGTATAACCTATTACATGGTATTATGTCTAAAAATTAAATAAACTAAACCACTGCATGTGATCAGTTTATTGGCATACTGTAGATCACACTAATGCTATAGTAGGTGATACAAATGCTCAACATGTACTGACCCATAGTAAAATATAGTGGAGGTCAGCACTCCTAAATAAGGCAACTCCCCAGTTAAATGTGCAGTGTAAGTAAAAACATACATTACTGAATTGTTGTAATTCTTTCTAACAGGTTGGGCCATCAGGTTGGGAGAGGGACTCCTAGCCACCAGGGAATTTATTTTTAAGGTGTCGGGTGGGTAATTGGTGGGTGATGGACTGCGGAGTCAACTCTGGTGACTCTACAAATAAAACAAACACCAAAATCACAGCAAGGAAAAGAATTTGCTCAGCAAATCAATAAGTTTTATCATGCCTGATAATGTACAGTACTTATAACAAATGTTGGTATACTTGGAGTTCCTATTAATTTCCTTGGTGTTCCTACAGTATGTTGCACATGAACACGACTGCAGCAATATGAAATTTAATTACAGCTGGCACCTCTAATCATTCAAAACAGATGTTTGCACAGTATGTCTCTTGTTAAAATTTTCATTGGTTGTTGAATAAAGCCAGTGTCTGTGTCAACTTTGGTCTCCAGCCCCAAAAATGCAGCAATTAAGACATTCTACCATTGCAGTCATACCTTTGTATTCTGATAATGCAGCACTGTTTAATCTGGGAGAAGAAATACAGCAGGCAATAGGGATCCCCATTATTGCGTTCCTGTCTCATTTGTCTCAGTGGCATTTGGTTCTGCATTCAAAAACAAAATATCCATGCGAATGCAGACTGCACAATGTATAGTCTGCATAACTGAGTGTCAACTTTCTTACTTCATAATATTGCATAGAAGAGACTGTGATGTCTTTGTTGTGGCTTTACTACTGAAATGTGCATAAAGCTGAGTCATAGAATACACACTGATGGACTTATTATATTTAATAATGTACTGATCAGTAGTAAAATATAAATACATGGTCCTTGTACTTTTTTCCAAGTTGGCTGTGATACATTATGAGGCAGTTTTTTATCTTTTATGTTCCTGTGTAATTATATTTCCTCCAACCCCCTCCACCTTACAGCAAAAACATTTACCTTAAAACAAATTTGCTGTTATAGGGCCTCAAAAATGATAATTAAATCATTAAATCATGAATTTCCAAGCGTCCAATAAAATATTATTTGGATCAAAAGTCACTGGCCCGGATATTCAAAATGGTTGCACCAGTGCAAGTCTGAAAATACGCCATTCTGCGATATTCAGCGAGAGGCAGAAGCTCCCGCCAAATCACACTGCGCAAGAGCGCAATGATAATGAATGCATGCACAACTGAAGGGGGAGGAACCATGCATAAATGGCACAGTACGATATTCAACAACATGTGCCATGCGCAATAGGGGAGCAAGCGGAAGTTGCACGATAGCGGAAATTAACCAAAATAAAAAGGAACAAGAGAGAGGCGCAAGAACACTACAGGGAAGGCATATGTTGCTGAACCATAGCCAGCCACACAGGCAACACACACACATGGCAGGACAGAGACAGAGCACCTGGAATCCCCAGGAACAAGGAAGGTGTGGGGAGCCACAGCCACAGTGTAGTGCAGAAGGGGGAAGTGCCACACATCACTGAGGCCACCACAGAAAGGTGTTTTTGGTGCAGGGGAAGTAGCAGCCAGGGCAGCAGGGGGAACACAGAAACAGCTGCCGGGGTGGAACACAAGCCAGGGACATGGCCAGTGCCACCATCCAGATGGAGGCAGTTATGAGGGGGGTGAGAAGGCAGGCAGCAGGGGGCACGGCCGTGGAAGGGCCCGTCAGTGGTATGACCCCAACAGGCAGTACCGAGGCTGCACCAGCTTCAAGCTGTACACTGATACCAAGATCGTGGGCTGGTACCACCTGAACTGGGCAATTCTGAGGCAGCTCTGTGAGCTGTGAAGTGATGTGATTCAGGCACCCACATGACTGAGCCATGCTCTGTCAGTGGAGACAAAAGTGACAGCTTGCATGTGCCTGCTTGCCACAGGTACCTTCCAGAGACCAACAGGGGACACAACAGGCATAACCCAATCAGCCACATCATGCCACCTCACCCAATTCCTCAGCACACTGCTGCCACATGCTGTGGAGTACATCCATTTCCCAAGCACACCCGCGGAGCGCACAGCAAAGATACAGGAGTTCCACAGGGTAGCACGTATGCCTGGTATGCTAGGGGCAATAGACTGCACCCATGTGGCCATCCGTACACCATCTGGCCCTGAGGGGGCCACATATATTAATCGGAAGGGGTATGCAAGCATCAACTGTCAGGTGGTGTGCGATGCCAGGCGCGCATAATCAATGTCTGTGCCACACACCCTGAGAGAGCACATGATTCCTTCATCTGGCACCAGTCAGCACTGTGCCACAGATTTGAGAGTGGGGACATCCCCACTGGCCACTTAGTGGGTGAGTATGCAAACCATGTGGAAAGACATGGATCTTGGGAGGGACATAGTCAGAGGTGACATGGGTATTGGCCTAGATGACCCAAGGCAGGGCAACGCTGATCGCCAAAATAACTTTCACCCTCTACACACAGGTGACAGTGGATACCCACTCCGTCCCTGGCTGCTCACACCATACTGGCGGCCCGTGACCCCATCACAGCAATGCTACAATGAGGCACATGCCACCACATGCAATGTCATCGAGCGGGTGTTCGGGATACTGAAGTCATGTTTCCGTTGCCTGGACATGTCTGCTGGTGCCCTACAGTACAGCCCCTCAAAGGCCTGTGGGCTATTCCTGGCCTGTTGCATCCTGCACAACATGGTCAACGACTGTGGGATAGCCGTACAGGTCGAAGAGGCGGGGCAGCGATGGGGGACGATGAGGACGCTGGTGAAGATGGTGATGGGCAGCCCCCCCTTGGGCTACAGGACCCCCAAATGATCTAGCTGGCACAGCTGCACTGGGACACCATCACAGAGCAGCACTTCAGCCAACCCAGGTAAGCCATGGGGCCATGTGCAACCATCAGTGTCAAAGGCACAACCCACAAACACGCATGGACAAACACCAGCGGTGCATGTCATCAAGGGAAGTGGCCAAGCATGGAACCACACATGCCACCAGGGATAGGCAAGGTCTAACACGGCACGCAGTCACACACACACACACACACACACCTCACAAGACATGCACAAAGGGCAGGAGGCACACTGACCCCGACCACCACCCCTAGCCACACACACATCCACAGACCACCACGCCCAGTGCCTGTCGTCGTGCGTGTGTCAGATGCTGGGCAGCATTGCACAGTGTTGGACAGCACAATGCAGGCATCATCATGCACATGCCACAGTGGACAGCAGCTGGGAGGGTGTGCAGATGGAAAATGTTTGTGCATGCAGTACTGGGTACCCCACCCGTGCATTGCACGCCAAACAACACAATGCACACAGGGAAGCTTCAGACAGTAGCCATGCTGGGAGACAGGTCAGTCCCACGCCACAGTGCCACAGCCACCATGGATGCATGGGCAGCCCCACCAAGACCCACCAGCACTGACAGGCTGACCAATGGCCTCATGGGGTGGCACCGACGGTCCCCCAGGGGTTCTACTGTGTGAACATGACCGTGCTCGTGCAGGGGTCTGCAGCACACCGAACATGCCTGCACCAGATGTGCTCGGGATGCCCACAGCTGAACCCGGTGTCGACAAGGAGGGTGTCGCACGACACCTGGAATGGGGGGTGGACATTGCACTGTGCGGTGTCTGCAATGCATGCGCAAATAACTGTGTGGCCATTGTGGCCATGACAGCTGTGATTGCCTGTGTCTGCCTGTCATCGGCAGCGTTCACATCCTGCCCCAACTGGTCCATCCCTGCCAGGAGCAGAGCGGTGTCTCTGCTGCATCGCTCCTCTGCCTGGCGCAGAGCCGCACTGAGTGGCTCCACCGCCATCACAAGCCACACCTGCTGATTGACTGATGCTTGGATTATGCAGGTGTGTTCATCTAAGACGTCATCTGCCTGATCAGCATGCTGTCCCTCATAATGTGTTCACAGCCCTGATGGTCAGCACCCCTTGAGGGTGGGTGCTGCACACCAGGGCCAGGCCTGGGCATGTCCACAGGTGGTGCACTGATGCTGCCCCCGAGACTGTACCCCCATGGCCTTTGGCCAACTGCTGATACTGCCCCTAAGGGCTGCCGCTCTCCAGGGCTCAACAGTGCTGCCGCAGTGGCTGCAACAGCCCTACTGTCCTGGACACACACCAGTGCTACCCCACTGGTGCAGACAAGCACAGGCTGGGACTGTGATATCACACAGGCCTCCACGGTGGCACCACCCACAGCCATTCCCATGATGTCACCTGCTGAGTGGCCATCTTGTGGCCCACACCTATCACTCTTCTTGACGTTAGCTCCATAATCATCATCGGTGATGGATCTGGCACCAGCCCGAGTCTCAGCATGCTGGCATCCATGGATGCTGGCACACTGGGATACAGGCAGGGCCTCCTCCGCACCTGCTCCACCAACATCAGTCCAGATGTCCAGGTGGGCTCACTGTTGCCTTGACCCTCGTATGCCTGTGGAGGTGGATGGACCCTCCTCTATCTCCATGCTACCACCCTCAGTGGAGAAGCCCACCACCGCTGACCCATGTAGATGCTCAGGAGCTGTAAGGGAAAAACAGAAACATTAATGTATGTGACCTACTCTGTCCCCCCCATTGACAGACCAGGACCTACCATGCAGTGACGGGCTACCACCCTTCTGGAATCCACCACCTGGAACACCCTTGATGGCGCAATGCTGCATGCTGCCAGCAACCCGCTCTTCTTGTGGGGTCAGGCATTGCACCTCTGGCTGTCCCCCACTGGTTGCAGACCATGCTGCCCTGATGGCAGCCACCTTCTCCTTAATCCTCCACCTGTCCATGCCCATCTTATTTTTGCACTCCTGCACGGACTGCTGGTGGCTGCCATGCAGGTTGACAGCATGTGCCATCTCTTCCCATGCAGAAACATGGGCCTGTGGTGTTCCCTGGTGTCCGCTGAGCAGTGGCTCCTGGTCGAGGTGGGCCTCAAACAGGGCATCTGTTTCTGCCTTGGTGAAGTTAGGCCTGCTCTTCCTCCCATGTCTCTGTTCCTCTTCCTCCACCTCACGATCGATCATTATTCCTCCTGTGAGAATGACAGGTGTTATCTGTGACTGTGCAGTCCCATACATGTCCCAAACACCACAGTCCACACTCCCAAACAGCATGCAACTCACCACAATAGACTGCAGTAACTAACTCTGGCCAGTGCAGCCCAATGTCACAGTTTTATAGCGCAACGCATACAAATGAGGTGAGGCACATTTCTAAGTGGATGATAACTGTGCCATTGAATTGCTGATTAGCTGATTTGCATATGCCGGCTGAATATCACGCTGTTGCGCTTTGCGCAATTGTGTTGAATGTGCTAGGCCACGGGCACAGTTCTGTGACATGCGCAGTACACACTTAACTGTGCATGCCCGGGGTGATGACACAGGTGCCTACTGCACTGCTGATGCGCTGTGCATGGGAGGCAATGCAGGACACGGCCACCATTGTGCCAGTGGTGTTACTGCGCTGTTCACATATATGGCACTGTGGCACTGGGGCACTGTAGGGGCACTGGGGCCACAGCGCTGTAGGCTGCTACAGGAGGTGGCACACAGGCACCCAATCATGCTACATGCATTGGGTTCCAATCATGCTGTGGCTGTCTGTGTGCGAGAGACCCTTAACCCTGTACCTGACCTTTTCCCCCTAGGCGCCATGCATCAGGCATGGGTGCACCACTATCATGCTGTTCGGTGACAGCACGATAGGGAATGGCAGTGCTGTACCATGCAGCATCTGCACGTGGCAGGATCGCGCTGCTGAGCACCATTTTGAATCCAACTCTTTGCTGAGATGGCACAGAGAAGGGCAGTGATGTGGAGCCAGGGGGAGCTTGCAAACCTGGTGGCCATTGTAGAGCTCCATGCTGGGGCTCTATATGGTGATGCACCCCTGGACACGGCCAGGAGTGCAGTTTGGCAGGAGGTGGCTGATGCGCTGGAGAAGGCCACTGGTATCAGGTGCCCGGTGGAGCAGTGTCGCCACCAGTACAGGGACCTCAGGTGCAGAGACCTGGACCTGCTTTCCCACCTGAGGAGGGAAACAGTGCCATGGCCAGGTAGGTGCCCCATCCATACACTGTCATCGTCCATACGGGTATCACGGTTGCATGTGTCCAGCACATGGGGGGGCATCCAGTGTTGACCATGGTGGTGGTGGTATCGGGGTGTGGGGTGGATGGGTATGTCTGTGTGGGATTGCACACACATGGGGGTGGGAGGACTTTGTTACCAGATTGTAATGATGTTCCTCTCTCCATGTTTGCAGCTTAGGCCCAGAAGAGCGTAGGCTGGTGAGGGAGAGGAGGCGTTGCCTGGAGGACCAGCAGGACAGGAGGGGTGAAGGTCTTCAGAGGCACAGGGACCAGCCTGATGATGGTGAGTGCCTTACATCCATAATTACTATTGCATGCTGCATAACTGGGTGGGCAGAAGGGCATGGCCACCATCCATTGACACCATTGCCATGCACGCAACTTGTTACAGTCAGCACTGTCCAGTGGCACTGCATTTCTGGGAGTGTGTCAATGGTGGTCCATACATGCACTGGGCACATGGCTGTGCCACTGCCTTCACACCGCATAGCCAAGTCACTGTATGGCCACGGTGGTGCTGTGCAGGACATGGGCGGTGGGTGTGTGCAGTGGTCCACATGGCTGTGGCTGCCTGGGAAGGCAGGTCTTGTGGACACGGTCACTGTGGGTGGTTGCACACCATCACAGGGGTGTGGCACATGGCTGAATGCCATACACAATGGGTGGGCTGCAGGGGACTGAACAGTCACACTTATTGACTCTGCTCCCTTGTCCTAGGTGGACGGTGACTCCAGGCACTGGAACGGGGACTGCAGGAGCTGCTACAGGTGGCAAGGGTGACCCTGAAGCTCCTCCAAAGCATGGACCACCATGGGGTGAGGAGGCAGAGGAGACATTGGTGCCATGTAGAGGAAGACTGGGGCAGATGCTAGACCATCCATGCCCCTAATTACACCTTCACCCCTGGACCCACCCTCACACCCCTTCTTCCCTCTCCCATATGTTCACCTCTGTCCCTTACCTGGCCCCACCTGGTATGTGGCCCTTCCCCCCATTGTACATAGTTGTATATAGTTTTTGTATTACCTGTTTTAAATACATTTGTTTTGTTATGACAACTGTGGTGGTCTCTGATTTGCAGCGGGCTACAGGTGCTCAGCTGCAGTGGTGTGCATGGTGTCAGGGGTGGTGCATGCATGGGCGTGTGTGTGTGTCCAGAAGGGAACAACCTATAGTGTGGGCAGGGGGATCAGTCACTGTCTGTGGTTTGTGTGTTGTTCTCTGTGCACTGGATGCCTGTGTGCTGTGGTCCACGGTGCATGCACTGTGTGCATGACACCCCATCAGACTGTCCATGGCTTGTGCAGCTGACACCCTTGCATGTCTGTGATATGCACAGTCTGCTGGCATGTCAGTGGTGTCTGTCCATGCTGGATAACAACTGTACCCGGCACAATGCCAGGTTGTCTGCCATCACCAGTACGGTGTACGTCTGCCTCCGGTGGCACTGTGGCCTCTGCTGTTGTTGTCCCACCTCCATGCTGTTGCTTCTGTCTGTTGCAGGGGATGTGCTCCAGAGTCTGTCACTTGTGCTCTGGCAGCATGCTGCTGGCATACAGCTTCATGGTGCCTGTGCAGGGTGGCTGGCACACCTGTGCAATGTAGGGGTGCTGGCTGTGTGTACACATCAGCCGTGGCCACACGCCAGTTGCTTGGTTGACCTGCTACTGTGTCCCTGTGTTGGTGTGCCCTTGGGTATGGGTGAGTGTTTGTCCATGCACTGTGTTGCATCCTGTGTGGTGCATGCTTCCATGCAACAGTGTGCATGTCTGTGCTGGCTGCTGTGGCCAGTGCTGGGATGGAATGTGTCCTTGGGAGGGTGTGCAGGGTGCTGTACCACTGGTGGTGGGGTCTGGGGCATGCCCTGTCGCATGTGGGGTACCTCATGTGGCGACGTATGGTCAGTCTCTCAGCTGTACCTTGGGGGGACGTGCAGGGTGGCACTGTGTACGCTGTTGTTGCATTGCTGTCTGCTGCTGCCCACAGCAGGGTGCACATGGTGGGGCTGCCTTGCATGGCTCCATGGTGCAAAGGGTTGCATTGTCACAGTGGGGGTGGTGGCATGCATGGGGTGTCGTGCACTGTTTGGTGCTACTCCTGGGAAGGGTGTATGGTGATCATGGTGCAGGGTGTGCTCTGCATTGGTGGAATGATGTGGCATGGGGTGGTTGGCCCTACTTGTGTACCAGTCACAGCTTGCCAGGGGGGTGCGCTGGGGCACCATGGCCCGGCTGTGGGTTGGTTGCTGGTATCCATGGGCTGGTGGTTATTCCAGCTCTCCCCCTGTTGTGCAGTGCATGGGGTGTGGGGGATGATGTCTGTTCTGCTGTGTGCTCCTCTGCCCATCTCTGGCATGGGTGGTGGGCCCCTGCATCCCTGGTTGTGCTGTTGCATTGCTGCCCTGCTCCACAGCGTGTCCCTGGTTGCACTATGGCACATCTGGACTGCTCCACTGAGCATCCCTTGTTGTGGTATGGTGCATCAGATATGCACAACTTCACATCCCTGGTTGTGCTATGGTGCAGGTGATGTGATATTCAGTCGTGTGCCGTAGGCACATCTTGGCCTGTGCAGTTTTTGGATATCGCGATTCTTGCACATGGGCGCAGTGGACTTGCGCTTGCTCCTGCTGTTGCGCACTTTTTGGGTGCAGTTTGAATATCTGGGCCTCAGTGTGTTGTATGTACTATGCATTATCAAATCTGTTTTTACCTGCCTGACACTACATGACACAATGAGACTACATCAGGACTCCTTTTTTGTAGAAAAAATAATTTCTGGCAATTTGATTAGCCAGATGATAGTTATGCAGTGTGACACATCATAGATTTACAGAACAGCAATTTATCTTATTTTATGAATGGCATACATCACCAAAGATTTAATTTATTTATTTAAATTATTTTTTTTCCACAGCACAAACAATAATATTTAAGCAGATGCTTGTTCAATTGCAACACTGACCCTGCATATACTGGCAGAGATACTGTACAGTATCATTTCTAAGACTGTACTGGCTCTGAAGATCTTTGGATGGTTTAATACCTTTCCAACAATATTCCATTGCCTCATCTGACATCAGCATGAACAGTCTCCAAACAGACTTACACTGTACAGTGGTTACTGCATAACCACAGTTTTTTTTTTATATTTTTATATTTATTCTCTGTGCCAACTTGTTACATTGTGCTACTTATTATTTATACATTGTTTAGGGGCTTAAAAGCACATAAATAATGTAAACAAATGGGTAGACCAGATAGACCAAAAAGTCACCTTCTGCTGTCACTTTTCTTATGTTTTTATGTATCAGATTTTAGCAAATTATAACAAATCATCCTGCCATGTAACTGATACAGTATGTGCAACCTTCAGTTGCTTTGATCATGCTTGCTGACTTGCCACCAAGCAAGTAGAAAATAAGTAATAAGTAAGTTGACTGCCCACCACAGTGCTGAACTCAAAAGATATATAAATAGTAAAACAGTCACCAACCAAGTTTCTTTCATTGTGTTTTGTTTTTTTTGCAGTGGTGTGGGTGGGTACGCCTATTGCGTACAGCTGGTGTTGGGGGTGGGGAGCAGACTTGCAAGATTACTGTTTTTTTTTTCATATGCATGCCTGAAACTTATCAATGCCACTATGGAATGTTCCTGCAATTTTTTTTCTTATTTTTTTCTTATGACTACATGAATAATATCCAGTCAGCATAACTTTCATTGGTAGATGTCAGGTGCAGATTCCAGATACAATTTCAGACTTCAAGAACAGCTTTATTTTATCTGATCGCTGTCTATCTGTCTGTCTATCAATCCATGCCATGCAGTAGTCTTTGGTTCCTAGTTCTCACCAAAGTGCCTTGCCTAACTAAATTATTACTGTTATTTAATTTGTCAAAGACCAGAACAGATTATATAACAATTAAACGAATAACATAGGAACTTAATGTACATTAACAGACCATAGAAGCAGACAAAAAGCAGAAAAATGCCATATGCCAAATACTGTATGTACTGTAGACATCTAGTAACATTTTCTTTGAAGGAGCATACACACCATCTCCCCACTACTACTACAGTATATCCCAATTACTGTACAGATTTTCAGTTCTTAAAAATGTTAGACAAGTTGATCCATGGTCCATATACATAAAAAGTCTGTCCATTGCATATTGGGGAAGGGGAAACTGTATAACCAGGAAAGGCTGTTTCCATAGAATACCTGGCTGAGACAGTGGCTTGGACTATTTTGGTGGCAGGGTTGGGGGGGCAGATACAGAATAAAAGAACAACACTAACTAGAGATAGTAGAGATACTAGGCAGATACAGTAATAAGGAGCTAGTAGAGACAATAAAACAATGTACAATATATATTTGATTACTTTCAACTACATCACTGACTTATCCAGACAGTAAATATAAGTTTGCTACAAGTTAAGCACACATGTAGCTACCAGGAACTTGGTGATTCAGTGTTGCAAATGTTGTCTTTGATATTTGAAACAGTGACACATTTGTAGATACAGTCAATACAATGTTGCAAAGTAAAGTCTTTGGTACAATATAACATATTACAGCAGTAACAACTTCTGATCTTACAGTATCAAAACTAAAATCCTGTTCACTAACTGGTTAAAGAAAGAAGATGAAGCACATTTAAGTAAATAAAGAGCTAGTGTTAAGTATTTTTTATACCAAGCCATAGTCTTCTTTTCTTCAATCAATCAATCAATCAATCAAAATCTTTATTTATTCAGGCGAACATCATTGAGCATAGCTCATTTACAAGATGGACCTGAGTGGTCATAACAATGAAGGTTACAAATTTTACACAAAACCATGGTACTGAATAAACACAAATACAATCATTTATGAATTTTGAATTTTTTTCTTACTGGTCTCCCTCATCTTACACCCAAAGGTCTCCCAAGTGGAATACAAGAACAGTAAAAAGAAAACATACTATACAGATCAGAATACAATCATGTAACCAGTAAGTGAAATGCAGCACACCACAACCCCATGTAGAAATTCTTGATTTATCACAATTTCATATCTCTTACTTAACTGTGCTTCCCCTTTCTTCTTAGCACTGAAATGACACAGCTGAAATAAAAATGGGATACATTTTGGCACAAACTATGATTAATAGAAGACGGTTAACTTTCCTATAAAACCTACAAGAATGCATGTGATAATCACATTTTAGCCTATACACAGGAGATTCACCAGTTGCTTAAAATAAAATTCACCTTTACCTTTTATTTTAAGTGCTTTTCCCTGACTCAGGAACATTGCCCTTTACTTTTACCAGAAGTCAGAAATTTCTATTGGAGCCATTTTCAAAACTTGATTTTTTTTTTTTGAATTTCTGTGTGTGCTATGTTACTCTATGTCAATTTATTAGTAAAAAAAAAAAAACTACTGCTACTTAAGGTATTGCACTTATTGCACTAGTGCAGAGGTTCTCAAATGGTGAGGCCAGCCTCCTTGGGGAGGCCCCAACCTGTTCCAGGGGAGGCTCAAGCAAGTCTGGAAAAAGTACTGTATTTAAAT
Organism: Neoceratodus forsteri; assembly: GCA_016271365.2. Classification (NCBI taxonomy): domain Eukaryota; kingdom Metazoa; phylum Chordata; order Ceratodontiformes; family Ceratodontidae; genus Neoceratodus; species Neoceratodus forsteri. The sequence continues at coordinate 911,334,766 of CM028130.1, read as the reverse complement.
TTTGGATTTTATATATTTTGTGTGAAGAGATGAAGCAAACTTAAAGAGGATAATAATAGTAGGTGAATTTTATGTCTTTATTTACTAATAGGTGACAAGGGAAGGTGAATGAGCCAAGGCTCATTTCAGGTGTACCTGGGGTAGGGTAGGGAGTGAATACATTTCAAAAGATAACTGCAAAACAATCAAGAAATATACAGTGAGCAACAGTGCAAATAAATATAAGCAATAAATTAATAATGAGTGGTGGTAATTGATCAATTTGTAAACTAATGGCTGAACAGCCCAAATGCAAGGGTTGGGCATAGAAGTGCTAAGAGCAATAGCAGGAAGGAGCAAAGTAATCCCCGAGATGTTGCTTAGGAGCAGAGAAGAAAGGGGAGAGGCAAAGTATGTAGGAAGGTTATTTCATATAGAGAGGAAGTAGTCTGACCAATGAAGGTACTGCAACAAGGGGTAACGATGGCTCAAGAATGAAAATAGCAGAGCAAGTAGGTTGGCATGTGGGGGGGGTACAATAAGCCTAATAATAGTTGTTTATTTTATTTGTTATTCAGATAACACCTTTGAGCACAGGAGCTCTTTTTCAAAAAGTTCCAAGTCAGTATAAGACAGAGAACTGAATGTGAGCCAAGTACTCAAAGAGGTTTCAATTTATTCATGGTGTACTGCGCAAAGTACAGTACGTTAATTTTCTTTGGGGAGGCCCAAGATTATTTTAATTTTTGGGGGAGGCTCAAAATCTTTTCCATGGATTTGGGGAGGCTCACTGTGACAAAGTCTGAGAACTATTGCCCTAAGGTATAGACTGCTCCGGTTGTTAGAATAAGTAACTCATTTAGTTTGCAAACTGTCTGTGTGGTTATCCTCCTTTCATGATCAGTTGTTCTGTTAACATTTTTTATTGGTAAAGGTATATCAGTATATAATATATTGCATGTATGTTTTCATTAATTTTCATTAATACACATACAATGACCCCTTTACGTGTAATAAAATATAATGGTTAATATTAATTTAAATAAGCTGTTTATGTATTTGTTTATGTGTACATTAATCTTGTCTTGCTGTCATTGTCTCATCAGAATGTGTTTGTTTCTGTACGTCACTGCTCCTGCTAGTAAGACTATATTAACTTTTTGACTGCCTGGCCTGTTTTTCCAACAGACATGACCTGAATAGCAGCAGGTATTAATGACTGAGGTAATCTTATCCCCACCCTTCCCCTCCCCAACTGACTGGAATCCTGGCAGGAGTGCCTTTTGTCATGGTAAATGATGACTGTTTCTCATTGCTTTTTATGTTTGCTTGCATGCATGTGCAAGAAACATAGTGCCATCATCTGAGTTTTCGGAGGTGTGGCAGCCCTCTTCCAATTCAGTCAGTGTGTTTGCAGGCACGGCTGCAGTTCTCCAATGCCTGCTGGAGCTGTCTATGACAGCAGTCCAAAATGAAGTGGAGTATAGTTGAAAGGGGGAGCTACGCTTCAGTGAGCAGCAATAAGATATCGCCTGCTCATGCGCGCTCCCCCTACACACACACACACACACACACATGCATGCATACTGCGTGCTCGACCCCTACGCACACACTGTGTAGCCAATGGGGGTGCCTAATCCCCGTTGGCTGTGCTGTGCCCCCCAAAACAGAGTTCCATATGCCATGCTGGGTGCCCACCCCAGCGTGGCTACACATCGTATAGCTGACGGGGGTGCCCAATCCTCCATCGGCTCCACTGGTTCCCCCCCAGAGTACATGCTGGCAGCCCACCCCAGCATAGCAACAGATGCTATCACCGACAGGGGTGCCCAATCCCCATCGGCTCATGCCCCACACCAGCCATCCTTGCACACTGGAGCCCACCCAGCGTGGCAAGCGTCCCTGCGTCATCATTAAAAAAAACCTGAAAGTCAAAAACGGTCCTCACTGTCCCTGCCCCACCTGCGCGCCCACCCACTGTGCACCCCACTTCCCCACACCCCTCACACCCCATACTTTACCTCTGACTCGGCGCGACGATCTTCGTGTGGACCGGGAACATGTCTGCACTCTTCAAAGATGAACGTGGAACTGAAGAAATGCCGGTAAGCTGTATAATGGGATAGATAGGGTTTTTTCAACTTTGCTGCATATCTCAGGCATTATTTGGAATTTTTGCACCAAATTTCCAACATGGGTTTTTTGGGAACCTTCTCATGAATGCTCTCACTGTCATGGTGTTAATCAGGCCCCAAGGGTGATTTTGCAGTCACTGCATGAAATCACCTTTTGGGACTGAGTAACAAAACGACACTGCTGCTGTTCATAAGGTGGGCTCTCAAAAAGCCTATGTTGAAAATTTGGTGGAAAAATTCCTAAAAATGACTGTTTTATGAGCGTGTGTTGCGCAGTTCCTATGCAAGCTAGTAAGTTTGTAAATTTTCAATATTTTCACTCCAGATTTTCAACATTGCCATTTTATTACACTTCCTTATGAGCAGTATAGCTGTCATTTTTCACATCTTGCCCAAAACATGTTTCCGCCCATATAGTGCACAATGGTGCAGTCGGTGTGCGAAAACAATGTATGGGACACATTAAGAAAATCACAGTGACACTGTTCATGAGCAGAGGTCTTAAAATGGCTATGTTGAAAATTTGGTGAAAAAATTCCTAAAAATGACTGTTTTACGAGCGTGCATTGCACAGTTCCTACGCACACTGTAAGTTTGTGAATTTTCTATATTTTACCCAGATTTTCCACATTGCCATTTTATTACACTTCCTTATGAACAGTACAGCTGCCATTTTCACGTCGCCCAAATGTGTTTCCACATGTAGCGCATAATGGTGCGTCGGTGTGCGAAAAGCAATGTTTGGGACAGATTAAGAAAAATTACAGTTACACTGTTCATGAGCAGAGGTCTTAAAATGGCTGTGTTGAAAATTTGGTGACAAAAGTCCATAAAATGACTGTGTTACAAGTGAGCATTGTGCAGTTTCCATGCACCTCGTAAGTTCATGACTTTGTAATATTTTCAGTCCACATTTTCACCAGTGGCATTTTCCACACTTCCTTATGAACAGTACAGCTGTCATTTTTCACAACATGGCCAAAATGTTTTCACACTTTCAGCGAGAGATGCGTGGTCACTGTGGGAAATCATTGTTCAGGACAGATAAAGAAAATCACAGTGACACTGTTCATGATTGAGGTCCCAAAATGCCTGTGTTGACAATCTGCTGTAAAAATCCCCAAACTAATTACATTACGGTGTGCTGCTGGCACAGTTTCTATCTGCTTCATTGACTTCACCAGTTTTTTTAATATTTTTACTGCAGATTTGCAACATTGCCATTTTTTACACCTCCCCATGAACAGTACAGCTGTCATTTTTCACATCCTGTTTGGAATGTGTTTTTTGCACCTGTGGTGCTAAATGCCGTAGTCGCTGTGCATAAGCAGCTTTCAGCTAACAAACTGATACTGCCACTGTTCATGAGGTGGGGGTCACAAAAAAACCATGTTGAAAATTTGGAGTGAAAATATCAATGAATGCCTGTGGTGTTAGGGTTTCCAACCATAACGCCCCACCCTGTAGAGAATGACAGGCATCAGGGGTGTGACTTGGGATTCTTGCCTGTAATGCTCATACCATTCCACACCCTGCAGCCAGTGAGAGGCATCGAATGTCTTGGACCTCGCCCCAAAGTTCACCCCATTCTCCTATACCACACCCATCTCACCATATTTCCTGATGGAATGGGTGCCATAAGGGCCAAAGACCCCAAGGCACACTGTGACACTTGTTAGTGTCTGCAGGGTAGGGTGTGGTGAAATGGCATGGCCATTATGCCTGACGACCCAAAGGCACACCCCAATGCCTGTCACTCTCTGCAGGGTGGTGGTGGGGTTGGCTTCAGTTCAATACTTCACTGCCATTTCAATTATGCAGCTCTGTAACTTCTACACTACCAATGCCAATGCCAGCAAGCAAACATTTGGCATTGACAAATGATTGTTATATTTGAAACTGTAGGTGTGACGAGATTAGTCCAACCCTCCAAAACAACTGATTTGGTTTGCTGCCTAGGTGATGGTGGAATAACAAATGCCCAGAGATGAAAAGGAATATCTCATGTTTTATTTCAATGTTAAACACACACACACACACACACACACACTCACTCACACTTTGTCTGCCTTTCCTGGTTAAACAATTTCCCCTTTCCCTTTATTTGATCTTAGGTTAATAATTGCTCACTCTGCTCACTGCACTCTGGATACACTGATTAGTTGGTTTTAGAAGACACGCTTTATTACACTCCCAAAAAACAAAGCTGAAACGGGCATTTCAAATCGCACCAATCTTTAAAATGCTCAATGTGGTGTTAATTTAAAATGCACATTTCAGTGTTCTTAGGTCAGTGTGTAATAAAATGTTTCTTGTAAAACAAACTGCTCATTGTGCCCTGTGTTTTTTTGATTCTCAGGAGAAGTGTATACACAGCAATGGTTGTAATAATAATAATTTAATTGCAGTGATTTGTTTGAGCTGGACAGGTATGTTGTTTCTGCATCCATATAAGGGGAAACTGTTTAACTAGGAAAGGCACAGTAAGGGGAAGCATGTTTCTAGAAGTGACATGGGAGTTCAGGGTTACATAGTATGCAAGTGGGGGTCATGGGGATTCAAACCCAGGTCTCCAGATTTGCAGCTCAATGCCCTAAACCACAGTGCTATACTGCCTCCTTATAAGTTCTGGGATGAGAAAGTGCAGGCTGGAAGAGAGGAGTCCCACCATGGATGAGCATACCTCTCAACTGTCCCTGATTTTCAGGGACGTCCCTGATTTCTGCCTTAAAACTTTATTCTGTCCCTCCTAAAAATTGTGTTTCCATGACCAAACAGTGGGGGTTGTCAGCACCAAACAATGTCAGACGTTAAAGTTACAGATTTGTTCTTCCTTAGAAAATGCATTTAATGCTAAGCCCCTTGTTCTACCAGCTTCCTGAGTGGATATCACCAATTATGAAGATGTGTCCCTGATTTTGGTCTTTTGCCCCTGGATTTTATTAAGTCTTGTCCCTGATTTATGAGGTGGGAGGTTGAGAGTTATGTGGATGAGTGTGTGCAGTGTCTCTTTGTATAGTAGCTAAACCAGAGCTTTGTGTGCACTGAGTGTGCTACATGAAAGACAGGGCTACTCAGAAACCAATGCCCACCTTTGCTCAATGCCCCTGGCTTTTTGCACACAAATGCTATACATCAGAAAAACACAGTCCTTTAAAATATTGATTGGTTGATGCACATACTGATTTGTGTCTATATATCTGTGCTTCAACTGTTTATAAGAATGTGTTTAATATTAAGAACATTTTATTACCCCAGTATTACCCCATGTATCACTAAGGAGAGAAATAACAATGTAGGGAATGAGCAGATAACTTCCCAACATCAGTCACTTAAGGAACCAATGTCTTGTGAAATAATAAATTAATCTTCTAGAAAGTTTTTGAAAATTAAACTTAAAAGACTTTACGGTTAAACCCATATCACAGAATAGTACAAACTACAGGTGAAGGGGATGGGTATTCGGGTGTGGGGGGATACACTCTGTAATGGGGATGTGTCTGAGTCAACTTCTGTTCAGAAAAAAATAAATAAATAGCAGGCCCTTCCCTCCCTCCCTCACTTCCTGATCCCTGATATGCCCAAACTACCATATACTGCAGTATAATTTTCCCCTCGGCTGATTGATGAGATAGAAGCAGTTACATTCCTCTTTCCCTTTCCATATACTTCCCCACAATATCTTGCCAGGCAGAAATCAGAAGGCACATCATGTCCTCATTATTACCGCAGTATTGGGAAGGAGATCTGACGTCCACTCCAACTCACCCTTTTGGTGTGAATGAAAATTACTGTCCTTATTACAATTATTCAGAAATAATGATACACTTTGCCTTTGACCACACAAATCTGCTATCACGTGTTGAAGAGGAGAATTTTTATTAAAGATCACAAGCCAACATGTCAATACCACCAGTCCAGGAGCACACATACTGTACGTCACATGTTTCTCACTTGCGTGCTTTTTCATGAAATCTGCCTCAAGGTTTTCTGTTTATTAGTTGAGTATTTAGTGTAAAAATCTAAAAGATAATATACTGTACACATAATGCAGACCAACAAATTTGTTAATGCTCACAGGTACACGGACCAATGTAAACACATGCTATTAAATAGCATACAAACATACAGAAATACTGCATTCAGTAAGTCAAAATTGTAAGCCTGGTCACTAGATATACAGTTTACAGAAATAAAAGTTTAATCCTATAAAGGGGGTGGACTATAATCTTATCATTCCAGGCTATCAATATTTCCTGCTGAAAGAAAAGAGTTTTGAACAGGGTGGTATAGGTTATTCCTGAAGTCATAGGGAATGTGTTCAAAAATATTCAAAATACAATAAGTTGGAGGTGGTTATGTGTCCTGTTGCATACCTATGACAACCATCTCCATGAGTCCAGTTCACAGTAGAGACAGCAGACAATAGACTTGACTCCTTCCCTTCCCTCCCCCTCCCATGCCCCCTCCCTCACCAGGTGTCTTTCAACAGGTGAATGGGAGCTGTTAAACACTGACTCAATGAATGGCTTTAAAATCACTCTTCTCCACACATGCAGTTCCTTGGTTTAGAAAAGTACAACTTATAACTGTATTATATCTTTATTATACCTTTTAACGTACACCTCTATTTATGCGGTGTAAGAATGTATTGTCTTTTTACATTATCTTGTTTCATGGCTAATATAATAGTGGGTTTTGTGTGCAGACAGTTACATATTTGCACACTAAAAAAGGGTACAGTAGCCATATTTCTTAACCCTTGTATGTTGCTTTACAAATATGTAATGATGATTTTTGAAGGAGCACTGTTCACTGTTCACTGAGCTGTCATAAGACAATGGGCAGACTGAGTGGGCTGTAGGCCCTTATCTGCCGACACTGTCTATGTCTCTATGTAAGACATATGGGGAAGCTTTCCTCCCACAGCAGTGTGTGTGACAAATAGGCTTTGTCCAAGCCACAAGTGAAAGATTGCAGAAACAGATTCTGACATCAACAAATTACTTGTCAACCCAAAATAAGAAAACTAAATGTACATAAGCTGTGATGCAATTGTGTACTCCAGTACCCTTGATGGGATGTGTCAAAAAGACTTGGTACATAAGGAGACTAGAGTCAAAAGAAAAAAGCTCTGTTTCATTTCAGGCTTGAGAGCAAGAAATATTCACATACCCCTGCCTGCTTTGCAGAGTTATGGCACTGTGTCTATTTCTTTCTATTGATAACCTTTGTGTCACTTTAAACTGGAGCTGGGAAAGAAGTATTTGTAACTTTGTGTTCTTGGCTGTCTGTGAAGATGCTTTATATGTACTGTATGACTTTTTCTGTCAGTAATTGGTGTAGGAATGGAGCTGAAATAAAATCAGTGCATACTGAATGTATAATATTTGTAGGTTTTTGGGGGAGAGGGGGGTTAATTTGTGTACATTTCCTGGTCCTGCTCTTAGATTTCTGTGTCTTCTTGTGTTTTGGGAGTTGAAGGTGGGAGGGTGGGGGCATAGGGGTCAGTGTTGCAGTTCCAGCTGCAGTTGGGAGTATGTCCTTGTTTTGTAGAGACCTGTCATTTTATTAAGCATACCAATGTTGGAATAGTTATTAGTCCACTGATCCCTCCCCCTTTCCCCACTCTCAGATTGCCTCCCCAAAAGAAAAAATGATATCCCCTTGCAGCCCTGGGGTCCCTCCCCCTTCCCTGTTCCCCCTTCATCATACCCAAGTGTGATCTGTTCTGTCCTTGGTGTCCTGTGCCACTCCGTCCACAACCTATCATACTTATGATAAAGAAAACAGAAACTTTTCCAGACCATTCTACCCATAGAGAGAGACAAACCACACCTCTTTGGTGTTCATTAGGGCACCTTTCCTAGAATACCACATTATTGTCTCCAGTGTCCAACAGATCACATATTCTATCCTTCAGCTGCCGGTATCTTTACAAATACTGTAGATAACAATTTCCTGATGTGTAGCACAATCCTTGCAATCATACAACCCGCCCTCCCCAAAAAAGAAAACCACCAATACCAGAACTGTAGTGCCACAATGTAAGGGTTAGAGATGGAGTAGAGAGGGGTGGTTGGCAATCTGCCACAACACAAGAGGCCAACGATATGTATTTTCAGTTATACAGTACTTGCAACTATGGTATGGGGAGGATGGTGGGCTAGACCACAATGGAGACAAAGTGCTTTTTATTATTTTAAGGAGATAATAATAATGGATAGAGAAGAGTCTCCTCAACAATGCAATGGGTTTCACCCATACAGTACAGTACTTCTTAGAAATAAGATTGGTGATGTGTAGTGGGGTAGGGTTAGGACTCTACACACTCATCACAGCATGACACCTTTTACTTCAGGTGGAGATGTGGAGAAAGGGAAAGGGAAGCATAGTTTTTATTTCTTAAAGGGAAATTGAGGGCATAGAATGGGGCAGATTAGGTTCCAAAACAACTTCATGTTGGATAAAGGAAGGATCTGTGGGGTCAGCTATACAACTAGGGAATCAATCATTGTAATTCAAGCAGATATCTGGGATAAGCAGGCTGAACCCATAGTAAGCAGGACATTGTGGTGTGTGAGCAATGGACCAGGTGTCACTCACAGTTCTTGAAAGCTATGTAATGTAAACTAAAAGAAAAACAATTATAACAAACATGTGAACAACATACCACATTATTTATTTTAATTAATTATAAAAACATTTCACCAGGAAAGACAGATTGAGCTCAAATAGTGTGTTTCCAAATGCATCCTGGGGAAATGGGGAGGGATTGCTTAAGAAAACATAATAAAAAATCTGTCATCCTCTTCATCTCGCTTGTCACCTTCCACAAAGTGCCGACCAGGATGGGCCACAGCCATGGACATCAGGAACAGATTCGGGGGGGGGGGGGCGCTTTGAGGGTGCAACTGGTCACCATATCAATGATCATCAAAACATTGCAAAGATGGTGAAGAGAATGCAGAAAGATGATAATCCTGGCAATGACAGCCAACCAGCAGATGCTGGCAGGAACAAACATCAGCACACCTCGAACTACAGTACACAAAGGCTCCTTTATTAACAAAACTGCTCCACACCACATTTTTTTTACTATTATTATTATTGATAATGCATTTTACAGAGTTGGAACCGATACTGGCAGACCCTGAATCTCCTGAGCTGAACAAATTAAAATAAGACCTCAGACTTTACTATTCATAACTGTTACCAGAGTTAAATTCTTATTGCCTTTGTTAGACAGTTCTCAGAAACAGTTCACTGTGTATTACAGCAAACTGTTTCTAAGAACTGTTTGGGATATCTGAAATCCTAACTGATATGTATGTTTTATTTTATTGTAGTGAACCTGCTGTATGCATTTCTTGGCAGTTTGTTTTTAGATCAAAATAAAGCCTTTTTGTCATGCAATCTCAAGGAGTGCTCGTGTTTGCTTCTGCCAGTACACCTGATGAGTTACAGGTTTCATGATCACCTGTCAGACTGCATATCCCATGCAGTCACAATGCCATGAAGACAATGTCTAATAAAGGCAATAAGAATTTAACTCTGGTAACAATTACGAATAGTGAAGTCTGAGGTCCTATTTTTAATTTGTTCAGCCCAGGAGATTCAGGGTCTGCCACTATCAGTTCCAACTCTATAAAATGCATTATCAATAATAATAATAATAATAAAAAAATGACACTCTGAAAAGGTGATGATTCTGTGCTGAGCTCTGTTCGGTAAAAGAAACAAAAATGAAAAAGTCTAGCGGACTCTCCCTCCCTCATTCTCCAAACCCTGATATGCCAGATATGGACTGTGGGGACACCTGCTGGAGAAATGAAACTCTAAATCATAACTTTAACCGCATATAGCCCCACCTGGTGTATTTCAACTGTTACCAATTAGGATTGATTAATTATGGCAATACCATATACTTACTGCATTCTTAAGCGGTAATGAGGTATTTCTCAGAGTGGTTGGTGTACTGGTCAGTATGCTGCTCCCACCAAAAAATATCATGTTACCATTTTACCTTTCTTTAGCAAACACTGTATATAGTACAAGTCACATTAAACTGTTTCTCTAATGAGTTGCTGTAGTATTTCTGACTGAACTGTGTAAGTGTTGCTGGATCCAGCACAAATCCCTGCTCAAACTGTTTCTTAAGAGTTAAACCCCAGTTTTGCATTGCATTATGACTGGACTGTAGATGCATTCCAATTGAGTTGCAGAAACATTGCTCTTGAGCTGGTTAGCACTGAAAAACAATGCAATATGAGTCGCCAATGCATTGTCAACTGTAAAAAACAATGCTAAACCAACTCATTGGTGGAACACTTTAATGTGACTTGTACTGTAGTTGTAATAGGAGATGCTATACTGAAGTACACAGACCAAGTAATATGCTGAAACAGAAAAAAGAGCACAACTAGGAGTAGTTTATCTGTGACAGGAATTCAAGGTGCAAACAGTAATCTCAAGGGTTCATATACAATGGGCAAAGAAATCCTCATGTTCTGATTGGCTAAGACTTGGTTTTAGCCATTGCCTTCAGAGAGCACTACCAATGGTTAAAAACAAACTCTGGCCAGAGCTGATAGGACTGCAGGTGAGGAATGTGGGGTAAAAATATGAAAAAACTGTTTTTTAAATATTTTTACATCAAATTTTCAACATAGCCTTGTTCTTTTTTTTTTTCAAATCAAATTTTATTAATTTCATACAAATAAGAACAGATCCAAAAGGGATGAACATTATTGTACAAATGAACATAAGTGAGCTTTCGCTACATGCCTTGGAACTGTTCTCCCCAACCCCCAATCCCCCCTCCCTACCAGCACACCCTCCCCAATCAGTGCAGCTTTAACCAGAAAAATGGTAACCTGTCTAGAACAACTAAACAATCTAATATCCGCTAGGTGACAAGCAGCATATATAAAGGATCCCAGATTCTTTTATATCTATTCATCTTATTACATAGGCTAGCCATCATTTTCTCCATCCTGAGATTGGCCAATGTTTCTTTAAAACATTCCAAAAAAGGAATATCTAACTCATCTTTCCAATGCCGAAGAATGACCTTCTTGACCGACAAGGAAATTAGTGCCATGTGGTATCTTCTCGGAACCACTGAGATAGAGGAATAATCTCCTAAGAGACATACCTCCGGGATAAAGAGGTCAGAGAAGCCCAATAAAGGATCCATCCTCCGTTGAATATTTCCCCAGAGAGTGGAGGCCTTAGGGCATGACTAAAATATGTGATAATGCGTACCCTCCGCCTGCCTACATCGGGGACAAGATGGGGAATCAATAAGACCATACTTATACAGCTTTTGGGGCGTATAATATATGTTGTGTAAAATATGAAACTGCGTAAGTCGCAACCTGTCCTGGGTAATGTATTTGTGTCAATTTGCCCACAATACTGCCCAGTTAATCTCCGAGTCCGGAAAGTTCGATGCCCAAAATCTCTCTGGTATAAACACCTCCGGATATTTACAGTTATATAATGTTTTATAAATATTGGACACTGAATAAGGGCTACCGACCATCGAGATTAAGATATCCCTAAAGCTATTCCTACTTCTTTGAGGTGGAACCAGTCCAAATATCTTTGTTAGCAAGTGCTTTAGCTGGAATACCTTGAAAATAAGCTTAGTAGGGATATTAAGACTACTTAATATTTCAGCAGCAGAGAACCAGGAATCATTCGGAGCCACAAGTTGAGAAAGTTTCACATTTTCTAACTGGGTTAGCCACTTTAACGAGATTAGCATATTACTTATTTTGAAATTAGGATTTCCCTCAATAGGTTGAGATAAGTCTAAAGTATGGTTAAATTCCATGAATGAACAGAGCTGAGAATGTACTCTGACCAAGATCGCAATGGGAGTAGCTTTCAATAGTGAGGGAAGGGCACTCGGCCTAATATGGAATAACGAGGCTGGTGATAGGCCACACTGTTTAATCAGGGATATCTCTATTTTGAGCCAAATAGGAAACCAATCCGTGGAGTCCGGTTCTCCTATATGCTCCATCCATCTGATATATTTTACCATGTGACTCACCCAGTAGTAAAAAATCAGATATGGCAGCTGGAGACCTCCTTTGTCTTTAGGTGCCACCAGCTTATGAAATGCAATCCTGGGTTGTCTATTGGCCCAAATAAGTTTAGTTATCAAAGCATTAAGTTTACAGAACCATGACATGGGGATCCAATTGTTGAGTAAGTGCAAGGGGTAGAAAATCCTAGGGAAAAAATTCATCTTGATTAAATTCACTCACCCCCAGAGTGAAATAGATAATTTGGCCCACCGATCTAGGTCCATTTCTAAGATTTTGAGTAAATCATCCAGATTTAACTTATGGAACAAAGCGGGGTTTCTGACTACTTGTATCCCTAAATATTTTAACGAGCTTAGAGCCCAGGACATACCAGACTCTACAACATTTGATTTAATCACTATATGATTAAGTGGGAAAATGAGGGATTTATCAATATTCAATTTGTAATTGGAGAAATTAGCGAACTCTTGTATAGTAGCCAGCACAGACGGTATTGATGTGTCCGGGTCCGACAACTGCAACAGTAAATCATCAGCATAGGCCGAAACTTTAACCTCATATCCCTGAATGGTGATCCCTTGAATCATAGGAGAAAACTTTAAGTGCCGGATGAGGGGCTCCAAGTATAAATTGAAGAGTAAAGGTGATAACGGGCAGCCTTGCCTGGTTCCAGAACGCAACGGGAATCTCTCTGAACTGACCCCATTGACCATTACTCTGGCTGTTGGAGTGCTATAAAAAGTCTTAATCCAATTTTGAAAAAGCTCAGGAAATTTATGAGCAATAAGAGTCCTAAATAGGAAATTCCAATCTACTCTGTCAAACGCTTTCTCAGCATCCAGGGAGACCAAGATCGCGGGAATAAGGCATCCCTGGATGCCGAGAGAACATGCGACAGAGTTCTAAGGTGATCTAATGAGCATCTTTTCATGAATCCTACTTGCTCCGGTCCAATAAGGTCCAAGAGCACTAATGCCATACAGTCCACTAAAATTTTAGCCAATATCTTAATGTCTTGATTCATCAAAGATATTGGACAATAGCTCACGGGGAGTTCTGGGTTTTTCCTGGGCTTTAAAATTAAGACTATTGAAACCTCCCATAAGCTAGGATCTGTTTGGGCACCTGATAATATGTATTGAAATAAGGGTAACAACAACGGGAACAGCTGATCCAAAAATTTCTTATAAAAGTTCACAGAGAAGCCATCTGGACCAGGTGATTTATCTGAGAGTAATAGCCTTGTTCTTCTATGAAGAAGGGCATAGAAAATGTTCAACTCTTGGCCTAAAGGTGATTTTGTACAGGGACTGTGAAATCAACTTTCAGGATGCAAAAACACATTTTGGGCCTGAGTTGAACAATGACCACTGTCACATTCATGAGGTGCTCGAAAGAAATGGCTGTGTTGTAAATTTGGGGTAAAAATATTGAAAATGACCAAAATTGTGAGCCTGTGTTCACAAAATTCAATGTAGGCTCATAGCTTTATTGTTTTTTTTAATATTTTTACACCAGATTTTAACATAGCCTTCTTACTACCCCACCTCATAAACAAGGGCAGAGAAAAGTTTAAACTCCTGCTTGAGAGGTGATTTCATGCAGTGGTCACAAAATCACATTTCGGGATGTAGAAAAAACATATTTTGGCCAGGATTTGAAAAATGACAGCTGTCACATTCATGAGATGCTGAAAAGACATGGCTGTGTTGTAAATTTGCAGTAAAAATATTGACAATTATCAAAGTTACAAGCCTGTGTTTGCAAAATTCAACATAAGCTCATAACTTCAATGTTTTTTAATATTTGTACACCAAATTTTCAACATATCATTCTTATGACTCCACCTCATGAACAAGGGCAGAGTAAATGTTCAACTCCTGCCTGAAAGGTGAGCACAGAGACCACAACATCACCTTTCAGGATGTAAAAAAAAAAATTGGCAGGATTTGAAAAATGAGAGCAGTCACACTCGTGAAGTGCTGTAAAGATATGGCTATGTTGTGTATTTGGAGGGAACATATTAAAAATTACCAAAGTTACAAGCCTGCATTCACAAAATTCAACATACAGTGGTAGTCATAGAAAAGTTTCACAGTACTGAGATATATATCTAGGTATACTGAGGCAGAATGAGGCAGGATCACATTACAGTTAATGCAAATTACCTCAGCGATACCGCGGTGGTAGATCGAGGTACCTCGAGGTAGGAAACTTTTCTATAACTACCACTGTAGGCTCATAACTTTGGTGTTTTTAATATTTTTACACCAAATGTTCAACATAGCCTTCTTATGACCCCACCTCTTGAACAAAGGCATAGAAAATGTTCAGCTCCTGCACAAAAAGTGATTTCTTGCAGGGACTGCAAAATCACCTTTTGGGACAGATCTGCCTAATGACAGTTCAACTGTTCTTGAGGTAGGGTTCCAAAGAAGGCATGTTGAAAATCTGGGCCAAAAATATGTAAAAATGCCCAAGTTATGCTACAAAGTTCCAACCTTCTTTGAAATACATTGAACAACATACCTGTTTCTTCTGCCCATGGTCCGGCTTTGAAGATTAAAGATGTGTCTGTGGTCAAGAGTGGATTATGGCATTGGACCCCTGATGGGTTAGTAAGGGTTTAGGGGTGTGGGGTGGTGGGTGCTGAGTGGAAGGGTTGGGTGGAGGGACAGTAATGGTACAAACAACATCAATGGACTTTTTTGGGGGGGTTAAAAAAACAAAGAAAAAATTACAGCAGATTCCTGAACATGAAACTTGGGGATTGGGCACTCCCAGTGTTACTGTTGTGTTTCTGGGTGGGTGGGTGCTGAGAGGGAGGGTCAGGTGGGGAGGAAGGCAAAAAAATGTAAAAAAAGGGTCACCCAGAACACAATCACGACACTGGGGATTGAGCACCCCAGTGTCATTGTAATGTTTCTGGCCATGATCACAACCCTAGGAGACTGGGTATCCCCAGTGTCATTGTAATGTTTCTGGGGGAGTGCGACAGGTAGGGTTGAGTAGGGGGATATGAATAATTAAAAAAAAAAAGGAAATCTGCTATTCTGACCATGATCTTGGCACTGGGGATTGGACCCCCCCCCCAGTATTATTGTAATGTTTCGGGGGTGGGGGTGCATGCTGAGAAGGAGAATTGGGTGAGGGATATATGAATAATTAAAAAAAAGGAAACCAGCAGTCATTTAGGAATACAGCACAATCCACTGTGACCAAGATGGCTACACAGTACTGCGCAGGTGCCAGTGGTTGTGCATGTACAATACAGTTTGGCAGCCATCTTTGACATGACAGAGTGTGCCATGTTTCGCCATGATAGCCCACAGACAAAAAAAATAGTGTGGTGCAACTGCCATTGCTGACTATGAGCAGAGTGCTTCATGGTCACAGAGGCAACTGTGTTGTAACTCTAACAAGTTGTATGAGTGCAAGGAATGTGCTGCCTGCTTTTTTCACAGGAAGAGGTCTGCAGGGCTCTGCCTACTGCAGCCCTGACAAGTCCCTGCTGACCAGGGCAACTCATAAGTCACATGCAAAATTCATAAGCCACTTACTTCCTGATTTCAATCACAAACATGGCTACAACCTTTACTCATATATAAAAATCTTCAACTAGGCCCTTAAAATAACAGTCCATTGGTAACCCATGAGGTGGGCGCATGAGGAAGGATGCCATTCATAATGACAACTCCTTCCTGGTGCAATCCCTCACAGTGATAGGAGGGTAGGGTGACCAGATGAGGGGGTGGGCAAACTGGGTGACAGGATATGGGTATGTGTATGTGCACGTGGTGGGTGAGCATGGCAAGTGTGGGCTGGGAGAGGGCAGAGGGGCTGTAGGGGGTGGTGTTGCAGTGGATGGCTGAGCTGCATCATGGCATCAAGGGTTGGCTAGTGGTTGGGGTGGGTGAGGTACCGAGTTCGGGTCCAGGTGCTGGTGCGATTTTATTGTGCCTGGCCAAAACCTTTATTTTTTTAATGCTTTCACCCCCCTGACATGCACCCCCATGGAGTTGAGAATCCTTAAGTAGGGGGGAGCACGGGGCAAAGCCCCCATGAGGGGT
The DNA here is from genome assembly GCA_016271365.2 of Neoceratodus forsteri. Taxonomy (NCBI): domain Eukaryota; kingdom Metazoa; phylum Chordata; order Ceratodontiformes; family Ceratodontidae; genus Neoceratodus; species Neoceratodus forsteri. Next base: position 911,318,521 of record CM028130.1, on the reverse strand, counting down.
GGTGTGTGGGGGCACAGCCCCCCCCAGAGAAAGCATTAAAAACACTCTCCTGGCACCATTGTCCTGTGCACTGGGGTTGTCAGAGTGCTGAAAATCTTTTCAGCACTCCAACTGGGCGATAACGGTGATCGCCTTTAGGCATTCGCCATTATCACATAGACCCCAGTCCATTAAATTAATTAAAGTAAGTAAACACATAATGTAATATTGGAATCCTGAGCTGCATTTTAGCTGTGGCTGAGCACTGCAATAAAAAAAAAGTATGATTTAAGCATCCATATCTATGTTCTTTGTGGTGGGGTGAGGCGCCACCAATTTATTTTGAATGTAATGTGATTTTCACTCAAGAGCCTCTCCCTACACATGCACACAAATTTAAAAAAATCATGCACTATTCAGAGTTTCTACTGCTGGTGTTACTTTGATGACCATGAAAAATCCCCGTCCTATCCCTACCAGTTTGTCAGAGAATTCCCTGTTCCTTACGTGGCAACAGATAAAATTTAAGTTCTGGCTCCACATGAGGCATGTCTGTGTAGATGTGTGTGTGTGTGTGTGTGTGTGTGCGCGTGTGTGTGTGTGTGTCTCTATGCATGTGTGTGTATGTCAGTGGAACTCTGAAGAATTTAGAATTCATGTATTCTATGTTACCATTCCTCATGTGTGTGTGTGGAGGGGGGAGCATTTTACTACTGGAATAATGCAAAGCTTTGAATTCTTCTATTCCATGGCAAATAATCACCCAATGTATTTAATGTGAAAAAGGAGAGGTGACTGACAGGTGAAAAACATCTGTGGAGGGACTATTTTACATAATTTAGCAACATTTTATTATATTTGTTGTAGCTTGAAAACTTTAGAGTGTTCATTTTTTAAAAGTTGCCTATGGGCCTATTTCATATAAGTAATAAGGTACTTCAGGGATGTTGGTTGTACTAGGTTTACCCCATGGTCAGAGGCTGAAGGTGCTTGGCTTTTTTTCATGCCTTACAATGCCCCTGACTGTTAAACTTAGTACAGCCAATGCCCTGTTATGCCTTATTGCTTAAATTACACAATAATGAGGGTCCTCTAGTTGTGCTACATACAGGCACAAATGATGTGGGAAGACAAAAGATTACAGAAATTCAGAGACAATTTGAACAAGCAGGCAAAGCACTGAAGGACAGGAAATGTGATGTGGTAGTCTCAGAAATTCTACCTGTGGCTCAGGGTGGTAGGCAAGAACAGCTGAGACTATCAGACTCAATGGGTGGCTCAAATGGTGGTGCTATAGGGAGGGTGTCTACTTTGCTGAGAATTGAAGAAGATTTGAAAAAGGGTTTCATTTGTATGCTGCTGATAGTTTGCACTTAAATCAAATGGGAACAAGAGTAATGGTAGAACGTATTAGTCAAGCAATTTGAAAACATTTAAACCAAATAGAATGGGGAAGGAGGGAGGAGATTCACAAAATGATAACAAAGAGAAAACTAATAACAGTATTAGCAAAAACTCAGAGACTTGGAGGATGCTGGTAATCAATGCAAGAAGTATAAGAAATAAAATACATGAGCATGAATATATTCTTAAGATTGAAAATATAGCATTATGTGCAGTCATCATAACATGGTGGCAAAATGAAACATAGGGACTTCTACTGGAAGGATAGTAACTGTTACATAAAGAAAGAGAAATCAAAAAAAGGGGGAGGAGTTGCCACATTTATCAAAAAATGGAATAGAGGCTAGTTTAATGGAAAATGAAAACATAAAAGATGAACAAATATGGATTAGACTGATACCAGCTACCAATGAAAAAATAATTATAGAGATATGCTAAAGGTTACGATTTCTAACAGCAGAAAAAAAATAACATTTTCTAAATATAACAATACAAAAAACAGGACATAAGTAACAACATGATACTTTTGGAGGACTTCATATTTTCCAGGCATAAATTGGAAGAATAAAATGGCCAGTACATCAGCTGAAACTAAATTCCTTGATATCCTGGATACTTTGTGCCTGGAAAACTATGTAAATAGTAACACTTTTGAGCACATACTAGATTTAGTGCTGCACAACATGGAAGATGATATATATCATTGCAAAGTTATGGAACCTCTATCTGGGAGTGACCACGGTATAGTCAAATTTTCCATAAATACAAAAGGATCAATTCAAAAGGGAATTACTTCAATAAGATGTTACAATACATTTAAATATGGATACATTATACATTATCTTAGTAAATGGAAATGGAATGAAGAAATTAAGGGACAAAACCTGGACAGGATGTGTGGAATTACTGAAAGAAAAGTTGAATACTTGTGAGGAATATTTTAACCTGCTTAGAAGGAAATATAATAAAAGTGGTAACATTCTAGTATGGTGTTCAAAGGGTATTAAAAAGGCCATAAAAAGAGCATTTATTTATTTATTCTATTTGTAATTCAGAAAACACCTTTGGGCACAAGTGCTCTTTTTCAACGGTTCCATGTCAAGATAAGACAAAGTGCAAGTTAATACATCAAGCATTCACCAGATCAAGGAGAGTTTGGTCTGGAACAGACAATTAGGGTTACAACCAAGGAATTACAGAGGAAAATCAGACAGATTTTCGGTCATGGACATGGATATAACCTGGCAAAAACTGGGGGTTCACAAGGTTTATGGGAATATTGCAGAACAAAGATAAGAGAAAGTAAAAAACAAAGACAGCTAAAAGTGACTTTGAGAGAAGATTGGAATTAAATGCAAAGGACAATAAAAAATCCTTCTACAATTACATAGGAAGCCTCAGAAGAACAAACATTTCAGATGGGGCCTCTAACAGAAGATAACACATTATCTGATTGTAGAGAGATGGCAGATGTTTTCAATAATTCTTTCACAAGTGTACATCAAAATAAACAGGAAATGACTACAATTCAGGGAGTATGTAAAAATACAAATACTAGTAAAGTAGTACCCTCAGATATTTTGAACATATTAAGGAAACTGGACCCATCTAAGTCACTGGGCCTTGATGGCCTCCACCCTAAGTTATTCAGGGAAACAGCAGATATACTGTAATAACGGAACCAATAGCAGTCATTCTCCAAACTTCATTTGACATAGGTACGGTAGTGGAGGACTGGAAGGTGATGCATGTTTTCCCTATTTATAAAAAGGGAGATAGGACAAATCATAGAAATTATAGACCAGTAAGTATAACCTCTGCAATTGGATAGATATTATAATCTGTACTTAAAGAAAACTTAGAGCAATTTCTCGAAAATGCAGATCAAAAAATCCTCAGCAGCATTAGTTTAGGAAAAATAGGTCCTGTTTGACTAACCTTTTGCACTTTTTGAACCTGCTATCTTGGCTCTGGAACTAAACATTCCAGTTGATGTGATATACTGTATTTGGATTTTGTCAAAGCTTTTGACTCAGTTTCATGTTCTGAGTGCATAAATACCTTGCTTGAAACTGGCATTAACAGAAATGCTATAAGTTGGATTTGTTCTTGGCTGCAGAATAGAAGGCAGAGGGTATGCTTAAAAGACTTTTTTTTTAATTGGGCCTAGGTGACTAGTGGAGTCCCTCAAGAATCTGTTTTGGGACTTGTATTGTTTAACATCTTCATCTCCTCCATGAATTGCATTAATAACGCATGGCTTTGTAAGTTCTTTGACAATGCCAAAATGGATGCAATTGTAAGTAAGAACTAGGAAGCGATAACATTTCAAAAGGAAATAAATATTGTATTCAACTGGGCTTTGAGTAAAAAACTTGAATATAATTACTGGTGACAATAAACATCAACCGGATTACTATTTTGTTAAAAATGCAGATCAACCGGATTTGGGGTTGTAATGCTCCAAAGGCAATAATAACCCAAAATCCAGCTGATATGACATTCCCCAAAGAAAAGGCTTTAAAATTGTTGCATTTCATTGCTTCACAAAAAGTATTTCAACTGCAGTATTTTGAACTGTGTTTTATTCATGTACAGTTCAATTTCTTCAAAAATAAAACTGCACTCTAGCTAAAAAAATTATTTTTCTTTCAAGCTGCTAGAAATACTGTTTAAACCTCCACGCCAGCAATTATAAAAAATAGAGGGTAGGTAAGTTTGATGTTATAGATTTTTTTTCACACATCCTCAGTGTATGATGACCACATAAACCTCTTGAGCTTCGCTCTTGAGGTTTATGGATCATCACACAACTCAGGTGTGTGAACAAAATCCATAACACACACTTACCTATCCATTATTCTCTATTTAACATGAATAAATGGAAGGTTATGCATTGTGGTCCCAAGAATATAAAAAACAAATATTTTCTGAATGGTAGCGAAATACTATCCTCGGAGGTGGAAAAAGATCTAAGTGTATTAGTTACTGACAAACTGAGGTTTGATCTTCACTGTAAAAACGTAGTAAGCAAGGAGAATAGAATACTTGATTATATAAGCAGAAATGTTAAAAGCAGGGATAGAGAGGTGCTACTGTCCCTTTATGGTTCTCTGGTGAGGCCTCACATGGAGTACTGTGTGCAATTTTTGGTGCCACAAGGCAAAGGAGACATTAGAAGATTGGAGTGGGTACAGAAAAGAGCAACTAAACTAGTCTCCAACATAATTAACATGCCCTATGAGGAAAGACTGAGAGAGAGCTGGGGATGTACTCCCTACAGTATAGGAGACTGAGAGGGGACCTTTGTTTAGTCCATAAAAAACAAGGAAATGTGGATCTCTGGGAATGTATGGGACTGGTTGCAAAAGTAAACTGTAGAAACATCAGGAGGCATGACTTATTATTACAGGGAGAAAACTATAAAATAAATACAAGATGTGCTTGGTTTAACCAGAGAGTTGTCTCTGCATGGAACAATTAACCAAGTAATGTAGTTCACAGCTCAAACATAACATAATTAAAAAAAGCATTAGATGTAGTCATGGAAGGGAGGGGGTTGGTGGAATACATCAAATAATGATAACAAGTCACTATGGCTAACACTAATGGACTTGAAACATCCTATGAATCCTATGAATCACAAATACAATATAAACATTTTGCAAAGTATTTTCCATGAAATTCACTGTCACAAGTGCACAGGTTGCTGTGCACTTGCAGAGCAATGAAGTGTTTGAACACATTAAATTAGGGAAATTCCCAAAGCTTGAATTGTGTCACAACCCCCCCCACACACACACACACACTTGAATAAGGCGTGAATGATACTCCCCAGAACTTTGTGGGTATCTTGCACTTTGTCAGGAAGATCCATGCAACCACTCCAGTTGCCCTTCACCCTCAATCCACTAAGCTTTCTTTTTAACAACTTGGGAGCGTGGGTCCAGCTTGAACTCAAGAATCACCAGGGAACCCCACATAATAAGAACATAGGAACATAAGAAATGTACAGGAAAAAGAAGGTAATATGCACATCCTAATTGCCTGTTTACACACACTACAAATATCCATGTATATTCCCTTTCCACATGTGTTTGTCTACTCAGTTCTTAAAGACGTGCAAGTTCAGGCTGTACACCACCTCTTCTGGTAGGCTATTCCAATGTGACACTACTCTCTGTTAGAACCATCTTTTCCTATGATCAGTGCCATAATATTCCCACCTAGTTTTAAACTGTGCCCCTCAATCCTTCCCTGGTTCCCTCTTCTCAGGTTCAGTAATTTAAGGAGTGAGAGGTGATTTAAGTTCTAAAGATCTGGATCACATTCTCCTGTTTCTTCTCCTCTCCAAAGAAAACATGTCTAGTTTAGTGATGCTCGAATAGTGCCTTTGTGGGTCCGATTGTGATCCTTTGAATAGTGACAATATCTGACCTGGGATATGACCTTGGAGGTCAGATCCCACATTATCCAAGATTGGATTCAGGGATCCATGGTTAGATCCAGGGATCTGTGGTCAGCTCCTAGGTTCTGCAGTCAGATTCAGCATCTGATACAGGGATCCAACATCTGGTCCAGCGTTGGATCCAGTGATCTGACTGTGGATCTGGGAGATCTGACCTGGATCCAGGACGGTCAGGTCAATGGTCGGACAGCATTACTATCCAACCAGATTTACTATCTGGCTAAACGTCAGGTATCTGGTGGTATCCTAATTCTTAGGATACTATCTGAGCAATACTAGTCTAGTTCATTCAGTCTCCCCTCATAAGACATGTCCTGCAATCCCCTAATTCTCTTGTTGAACCTCCTCTGGACCCCTCTAGACTGTCCACATTTTTCTTCATGTGAGGACATCAAAACTGCACTCCATATAACTACTCTCCTATTCATAAATTATTTTAAGGTCTATAACTTAAAAGAAAAATATCTGAGGGAACACTTGCAGACTGTCAAGACCTTTTCTGATGACCTTGGAATGACATTTAGGCTAGATAAATGCAGCAAAGCAACATCTGATGCCCCATCTCTTTGGCCTATATAGGTGGCTGTTTGTTTGTATCAGTATACTTATTTTTCATGGATTTTCATGGTGTTCTGCTTAGAGTAATTACACCATTCGTTCATACAACATCTGTGAAAGTCTCCTGAACTGAATATCTACAATACATCACCACCAGGTATCAGCTTTTTCATTTTAAATCAGCATTTTGGAGCCATCTCAAGCAAAACTAATGAAAGCTGTCTTATTCAACACACTGGAATGCAGAAACTGTAGCTGCACCAAGAGCCATTAACACAGAAGATACAAAACCATCTGGTGCTGTAAACTTCAAATATCTGCTGCACTTTATGGACAAACAACATGGATGCTTCTGTCCTAGGAAGTCAGTCACACTTTTTTGAAAGACTCACTGTTGTTAAGTGAACTACTGTAACTACTACTCTTCCCAATTTCTCATGGGTCCCCTCATACTGGATATTTTTTCCTGACCTGTTTTCCTTTGGACTGTTTGAAGGCTCAGTCACATATGGGCTAATTTACCACATCTCAGGTCATCTGGTTGGGGCCACATCTTCAGATACCAGTGAGTGTCACAGTCAGATACTGCCATCTTGCACCAGAGGTCACAAGCCCCAGTCCAGTCACGGTTGCCAGGACTTGAAAAATACCACTGGCCTTTCTGTAGGAGCAGGAGCTGCTTAATAACTCTCTCCTGCAACAGGGTTGATTTGGTCAGCAGGTCAGATCATCATGCCATACAGTTTTGTTGTGGGATTCACCATTTTTAAACCATTCTGTAGAGGTTTACAGTATCACCTTTTAGAAAACTTGGAACCAAATAATCTGGCAATTCTGGACATCTCAATTATGAAATCAGCTTGCAGCAGGGGTGTGGAGAATGCTGTAGAGGGTTATAATAAAGTACTTACAGTGACCTTCAACTGTCTGGCACCTTATCATGTTCAGTCCTTGACATCCTGCTCCAGATTACCCTAGTTAGATGTTCATCTGAGGTGGTCAAACACTAAGGGGTGGAGGTTGAAGCATTCCTGGCAATTGTAGGGGGGGATGGGGGCTTCATTTGGATAGGGTGGGAGCCGAACTAAACAATTTAGAGGGGATGCAGACTACACTCTGATGGGGGGAAGCCTAAATTGCACAAATGGGGGTGTGTGACTAACCACTAAGAAGGTAGAACAGGGCAGTAATCACAGCAATTGGAAGCAGTACAAGAGTAACAGCCCCCAAGACACTTCCAGCTCCCAACTCCCACACATGTATGAGCCCAGATGGCCTTGATCACAGGCTTTTGTACCAGCAACAGCCTTACTTACTTCTCTCCTCCTTAACCTCTTCTTCACCTTCACCCCTGTCCCCAGTGACTGCAAACAGGCTACTGTCATCCTGCTCCCAAAAGGGGGTGACCCTTCCTCTCCCTAGAAACATTCATGCCATTTCTCTCCTTCCCATACTGGCCAAGCTCCAGGAATTTCTTGCCCTGTCACAATTCACCCTGTTTCTCAACTCCTTCTCCTTTTTTCCCTCTCTTCCAGTCTTTGTTCAGGAAGTCACACTCCACATCTACCTCCCTCCTCCAGCTCACTGACTCCATCCTGTCTGGTATGGACCAGGGCCAAATTGCTTCCACCATCTCCATTGACTTGGCCAAAGCCTTTGATGCTGTGCCTCATGCCCTTCTCCTGGACAAGCTTAAGGTAGAGGGGCTCTTTGTCTCCTCAATTGGCTGGTTCCACTCCTATCTAGAGAGTAGGTCACAAGCTGTCCATGTTGGAGACATCTTTTCCGCTCCACTCCCTGTCTGCTCAGGTCTCCCCCAAGGATCTGTCCTGGACCCATACTCGGCTTCATATTCCTAAATGACCTCCTGTTTACCTGTTCCTCTGCATCCATACATGCACAGATGACAACAGAAGTTTGGCAATCTTCAGCATTGCTTCCCTTGAAACCTTCAGTGCCTTAATGCCAAGAAGAATGTCTCCATGAACTTGGGCTCCCATCAGAGTGTTGCAAGACTCTCTGCCCTCCCCTTCTTACACATCCTTGATGGTACCACACTTATAGGTGTTCCCTCCTTTAAGTACCTTGGGGTCTGGCAGGAGCAGCACCTAGAAACATAGAAACATAGACTTTGATGGCAGATAAGGACCACTTGGCCCACCCAGTCTGCCCATTTCCCTACCTATTGGATAAGCTTCAGATTCTAGTTAACCAACAGCCTACTTCCTGCAACCCCCCACTATAATTGCCTTATGTCTGTCCCATGCATGTTTGAATTCCCCCACTGTTTTAGACCCCACAACCTCTCCAGGAAGGTGGTTCCATGCATCCACCACTCTCTCCGTGAAAAAGAATTTCCTCACATTACCCCTGAGCCATCCCCCCTCTAACTTTGAATTGTGCCCCCTTGTTCTTACACATCTCTTTTTCTGAAAGATGCTACCCTCCTGGACTTTGTTGATTCCCTTGAGGTACTTAAAAGTTTCTATCATGTCCCCCCTGTCCCTCCTTTCATCAAGGGTGTACATATTAAGCTCTCTCCCAGTCTCTCTTCATATGGTTTCTGATGTAGACCTTGCACCATTTTAGTTGCCCTCCTCTGGACTGCTTCCATCCTGTCAATGTCCTTGCATAGATGAGGTCTCCAAAACTGCTTGCAGTACTCCAGATGGGGTCTCACCAACTGTCTGTACAGAGGGATAACCACTTCTCTTTTTCTACTTGTGATGCCCCTCCCTATGCATCCCAGTATCCCCCTGGCTCTCCTTACTGACTTCTCACATTGCTTACCCACATTTAGGTCATCTGATATGACTACACCCAGATCCCTTTCCATTATTGTTGTTGTTAGTACCTCCCCTGCTATTGTGTTCTCTTCTCCTGGATTTTTATTTCCCAGGTGCATTACTTTGCACTTCTTTGCATTGAATCTAAGTTGCCATATGTCTGACCATTCCTCCAACCTTGCCAAGTCCCTTCTCATCCTTTCTACCCCACCCTTGTGTATCAACTCTGTTACATATCTTTGTGTCATCTGCAAAGAGGCATACCTTTCCTTCTAGACCCTCTGCAATGTCACCTATAAAGACGTTAAAGAGGACTGGAACCAGTACTGAGCCCTGAGGTACTCAACTAGTAACCCCCCTTTCTTCAGAATGTGTTCCATTCACTATTACCTTCTGTGTCCTGTTGTGCAGCCAGTTTGCTACCCAGGCTACCACCCTGGGACCCACTCCCAGGCTGGCTAACTTGATTATTAATCTTTTGTGGGACTGTGTCAACGCCTTGCTAAAGTCTGGTGAAGCCATATCCACAGCCCCTCCTGGTCTATTACTTTGTCACCCAGTCAAAGAAATTGATTAGATTCATCTGACATGACCTTCCTGCTGTGAATCCATGCTTCTTTGGGTCCTGGGCCCCGCTGGCCTCTAGGTACTGAACAATTCTTTCTTTCAAAAGTGATTCCATCATTTTCCCCACCACTGAGGTCAAACTAACAGGTCTGCAGTTTCCTGCTTATGCCTTGCTCCCACTTTTGTGAAGGGGAATCACATCTGCCCTCCTCCAGTCCTCAGGTACCACCCCATCTTCCCATGATTTGTTAAAAAGTGTGGTTAGTGGTGTGACTAGGTCCTCCCTTAGCTCTTTTAGGATTCTAGAGTGAATCCCGTCAGGCCCCATTGCTTTGTCCACCTTGAGTCTGAGGAGTTCTTTCAGGACACTTTCTTCTGTAAATGGACTGGCGTCAACCCCACTACCCAGAGTGCTTCTATTGTTTGGTTTAGGTAACTCCTCCTCTTCTTCTTTTGTGAATACTGAGCAAAAATATTCATTCAGTATCTCTGCCTTTTCACTGTCTCCCTCTGCCCACCTCCCCTCTCCTTTATTAATCTTCACTATCCCTCCCTTAATCTTTCTATGCTCCTAATGTACCTATGAAGGTTTTATCCCCTTCTTAACTGGGTTGGCTATTTTTCCTCAGTTTGGGCCTTTGCTTTTCTGTCTGCCTTCCCACTTCTTCTGCTTTAATTGATACAGTTCCCTGTCGTGCTCCTTCTGTGATTCCTTATACTTTTTGAATGCAGCCTTTTTCTCCTTAACCTTCCCTGACGCCTCTTTTGAGAACCATAGTGGTTTTTTATTCTGCTTTGTTTTCTTTATTTGTTTCTCACAAAGGCTTGTTGCTTCTATGATAGCAGTTTTGATTTTTTTCCATTGTTCTTCCACGCCTCCTTTCTGGCCATTTGCTAATGCATTCCTCAGGTATTCACCCATTATGCCAAAGTCAGCCCTTCTAAAGTCCAGTATCCCTGTTTTTGTATAGCTTGTCTCCATGGCTGTATTTATTGTGAAGCACACTGTACAGTGGTCACTTGTTCCCAGATGTCTACTGACTTCTAAATTTGTAATCCTATCTCCATTTGAGAGTACCAGGTCTAATATTGCTCCCTCCCGAGTGGGTTCCACAACTAGCTGTCTAAGGCATGCCCCCTTAGGGCATCAAGAATCACCCTACTCTTGGATGTGGCTGCAGTCCATGTCGTCCAGTTAACATCTGGCATATTCAGGTCCCCCATCAACAGTATCTCCCCTTTTTCAACCATTTTGAGAATGCCTTCTATCATTTTCTTGTCCATTTCCTCCCCTTGAGACGGGGGTCCGTATACAACCCCTGTGCAGATTGTGATGCAATTCCCTGTCTCCAAGGTGACCCAGAGTGCCTCTTGTCCTCCCCTTTACTTTTTCATTCTGTAGCTTTGATCCCTTCCCTTATGTAGAGAGCTACTCCACCTCCTCTTTTTCCCCTCCCTGTCCCTTCTGTAGATTGTGTACCCTGGTATGTTGACATCCCAGTCATGGTTTTCCATGTACCATGTTTCTGTGACTGACACAATATCCAAGTGTTCCTCTTCCATCAGGGCTACTAGCTCTGGAAGCTTGTTTCCAAGACTATGGACATTGGTACTCGTTGCTCTCCATTTAATGTTGGCTTTATCCTTTTTTACCCCATCCCTGCTCTATAGAATAAAGCCAGTATCCTTATCCCTGCCTGCAGGAAGCTAGTCACAAAGATTATCCTTTCTGTCTTCAGCTATGGCAACATTGTCTACAGCACCGCTCCCAAGTCACCCCTTGCCTGACTGAACCTCCTTTTCCACTCTGTGTATGACTTTGTCTTGCACTGTCCCCTTTGTACACACTACTTCTTTCTGTATTCCTCTCCTTCCCTTCTCTCAATGCCAGACACCTCATATCTGGGCCCCCTTCACCACTAAATTTTGGTTTGGCTCATCCCCTCACCTCTCCCTCCTTTCTCCCCCTTTCCTCCTACTACTTCTGGAGCACTGCTTCCCATTCCCTCTCCCTTCCCAGAGGAAAACTTACATTGGCCCAGTTGCCTTTTCTCATATTGTTTTCTAAGCTCTGGGTCTCCCTTTCCCTGTCTATCCAGTCAGCCTTATCCTTCTCTTCCATCAAACCCCTTCTCCATAGTTTTGCTAGCCCCTTCTGCAACTGTTTCTGATCCCTGACTACTGTATTCCCTCCTCCAGTGTTGTTGATGTCCCCTTTGTCCCCCTGCCTGACTATGAGCAAATACTACCCCCAGGTTACTGCCCCTAAATCAGTTAATTTTATCTGGTAGTTATCTGCTCCTGAACCTACCTTCTGCACTGGCTTTGTTAGCTTGCACCATAGCAGTCTGGGTGATGCTAATCCTGCCACCATCTGGCATTGTTCCCTGTACTGTAGAGCACTGGTATCTTAATCTGTATTATATTTCATATTTACTTTGTGTAACTCCTAATATCCTGCCTGTAATTGTGACTGCATGCTGTTATTTTTACTATTGCATGTATTTTTTTGTACTTTATGACAACTGCATCTTACATTATATATTTTCACTTGCACATCATGTACTGCATGCTCCCCCTCCCCTATTCCCCCCACAACACATCTGGAAACAAACTGTTACAAGCTCAGCATGTTCTTCCTCATGAAATCTTTGAAATAAATAAATACATTTAATAAGGGAATGGTAACCCACATGGAAAACATCAGCTTGAAAGAGGATTACAATATAGAGGAATATAGGATGGAAAAAGCACCAACAATATGAAATAAAAGCACAGGACAGAAGATCAGAAAAGAGGACTCTCTCAGAAGGCTGTCAAAGCTGGTGTTGAAAACAAGTCTGCCTCCATGTAATGAAGAGCAAATTTTAAATCAACTTCATCCTTTCAGGATTTGGCAAAACCAGACTTTTGAAAACATCACCCCAAACTGCAAACTTTAATTGTATTGACCTGGAGAAGAGCATTTCACTGGATAAGTACTGTATCTCTCTGCTGGCTACTACTGAACTGGAGCTAATATGGAGCCGGACAGATCACTGGGAGGATAAGTACTTTGTAAATTTAGGACAGAGTTGACTTAGGTGGGTGGGATACATTTCAATTGAGCTTATCTTGGCTGAAGCCCTGCCCCAATACCTGTTCTCACTGGACATCATCCTCAACCCCCACCAACAGAGGGCTGGTGCATGGTGGCGGGGTGACAGGAGGTGCATTGGTCCAGACCTTAGTCATTCAAGTGAATACCTGTGCTGGTCCATAAGTGGCTCACTGCCTGTGCAGGGTACAGGAAATGACTGGATATGGCAGTACTCCAGGACTGCCAAATCCCCACTGGAAAGTCAGAATTATTCTGACAATTGCCAGTCAATACTGTTCTCAGCCCCCTGTGGTTATTCGCAGGGATTAGGGCGATTGCAGGGGGGAAGACTTGGCCCAATAGACAAGGTAGTGGCTGGGCACATAGCAATTACTGCAGCCCTTAGGGCTGAGTAGCCCCCACCCCCTCCACTGGCCCTCTGCACCACACATCCCATTTTGGGAATGGTGCTCACTTCCATCCCTTGACCCTGGGCCTTTCCATCCCAGCTCTCTGCATAGTCAGTCATGTTACTTGGGATGGGTGCAGAGCAGGTGCACATCCAGATCTGTGGATGCCTCACAGTGCCCCTATGGTGTGGGGGCACTCTGCAGCTTTTTCTAGTCTTCCAAATGTGCATACAGGCCTGAAACCTTTTGAACATTGGGCTTTTAAAAGATATGCATTGCAGGGTATTCTAGTTCTGTTAGGGTGGTGGGTGGAAATAAATATGGCAAGGATGAAGAGGAGTATCTGGTGTTGAGGGAGCTATTTCATGGGGTTGTTTTTTAAGATATCTAACCATGGTGAGGAGAGAGGGAATGCACTGTTGTCATTTGTGAGGGGGAGAGGGTGTGTGAGTTATCCAATAGTAAACTGCAGTTTTTCTTCTCAAGTGTACTATCGTATATTAAGGATAATTTAAAAAGATAGCAGTTATCTGCTCTCTTAAATTTGGCCCTTCATTTAATCGATGCACTATCACAGCATTTTCCAACTATTAGCAAAAGTCCCCGGCAACACCTCCAGCATTTCTTGATTCTTCTGTCATTGTTGTGTAGGTTTAAGTCATCTTCAACTGTACAGCAATTTTCCCCAGCAGTCATCAAGGAGAAGCTACTTGAGATGTTCTTGTGGTATGTGTGGCTGGCCCATGTTATTTTTTATTTATTTATTTATTTATTTATTTAAATTTGGTAACTGTGAAAGGCATACTGAACCAAAGCTTGTTTTCAGGTGTGACACAGGGGAAAGGGGGGTAAGGAAGACAAAGTACATTCAAAAGGTGAAATACAATAAATGAAAAAATGCAGTATATAGGCATATGTGAATTATCACTGTCATACAGTAAATATTTACTGTCTCTAGGTGCAAGGATGACATCTAACAATCTGAATTAATAACTGACATGTGTAAGCAATAAGACAGGACGTGGTGTGCCTTAGACAGTTCTAACACATGGCTGGGGGGTACTGTAGTATGGCCCAAGGCTGCAGGTCAAATGCCTTTGGCTACTGTCCCTTCATTAGAACTGTCTAATGCACATCCCAGGAGTAAGTAAGTAGGTAGGTAGGTAAAATTTTATTTTTACAGTAATACAGCCATTAGGGTTCCGGAAATCCCTATTTGCAAGGCTTACCTGTTTATATAAAAAAGCTAAGTTGTTACAACATTATCAAAATACAAAAATACGAAATATCAGACATACAAATGAATGACAGATAGGTTACAAAAAGTTATAAAGATCAACAAGACAGAGCAGATAAGCATTTGGCCATTTCATTCTTCTCACCTATTACAATAACAGCGAAAACAAAGTTCATGATTCAGTGCTGTTTTAAAAACAGTATCAGTGACAGTTAAATCTCAGAGAAAAGGGGAGAGACAATTCCAACTGGACGCAACCTGATACTGAAGAGTCATTTCACTAAATCAATTTGTTATTTTTGGTATTATTAAGTCCCTGGCACCCATTTTTTTTAGGTTTAGTCCACGACTGGGCTTCTGTAATTAGATTTTTAGGTTAATTAATGATTTATTTTTAAGTATACTCCGTACCTGATTTAGTCAGATACCCTTGGCCCGCAGGTTTAGTGAAATGCAGCCTAATTTTATATACATTGTACAATGGTGAGTTCTAAATCTTGCAAGCTTATTGTAAAGTACATCTAAATTACTTAACAGTTTTTTTGTGGTATCTCTATAAATGTGACTTGCATAGTTGAATAATGGTAATATTAGTTGATTTACCATGGTCAATCTAGTTTCTTTTGTCATAAAATCTGATATACGTCTTATTACTCCAATCTTTGCATTTTTGTTTTCCTTATCAGTTTTGTTATATGCTGTTGAAATGTTAAATGCTGATCTATTTGTATCCCTAGGTACTAATATGTCGCAGTTTGTTCCAGGATCTTACCTTCCTGAGACATTATCATTAATTGTGGGACTCACTTCCTCTCTGGGGCAAAAAACATAGTCTGCTTCTTTTTGTTGTTTATTAATAAACCCAGAGATGAAAAATGTCCTTGCATTGCAAGGAAGTCACTTTGTAGTTTCTGCTCTACCTCTCCCAGAATTATTCCTGCTGTTACCAGAATGGTATCATCTGCATAGAGTCAAATTTGTGAATATTTAATATAATTTGGTAGGTCATTTAGATACACTAAGAACAGGAGGGGGTCCAGGATGGACCCCTGAGGTACCCCTCTCATCATATAGTCCATCCTTGACTGCTGACCGTTCAGGACAACAAACTGAAATCTTTTATCGAGGTAGGACATAAATCATCTACAAGTTTCTTCCTCTACTCCTATTTTCTTCGATGTACTAATCAAAATGCTGTGATTCACCAAATCAAATGCTTTGGACAGGTCCACATATACCACACCCATGGACTTTGCTTGCTCAAGAATGGTTTAGTGCACTTATCAAATGGGTCTTCACCTATTTTGCATTCATAGAAAAATTAGAATTAAAATGTTTAAGTAGCAAATAAATAAAATCTTGGAGTAAATTTGACCCAAAGTCATTCTTCTGCCTAATGGTATTTTTGTTGCTTTAGACTTTTTGTTCCCAAGAGGCTAGTAGCTTTTTTTTTACTTGTGTAGTTTTCAGTGAGTGCTGCTGGTTTGGTAGCGAAAGAGAGACTCACAGTACACAGCTAAATAAAGAAAGAGAGAGAGAGAGAGAGACATCTGGAGGTCTGAATAATTTATTATAAAGTGCAGTGCAGGGGATGAAGAATGAAGTGTGCTAACCAGTCTAACTGTAAGACACAATATGCACATGTAATGGGATGGAGGTGGTGAGGAAATGTGTGAGTGCATGACTGTGATCTATAGATCGGTATGTAGCAGTGCTTTTGAAAATAAAACAAACTCTGCCTACAAGCTCCTAATCTACACTTTCAAATACCGTGTTATAATATTTTTAAAAACACAAGGTAATAAGCAGAGTGTGAGAGAGAGAGAGAGAGTGGAAGGCAGGAACATGCCAGCTGTGGATAGGTGGGAGCATGGAAATAGATTGAGGCAGATACAAAAAAGAAAAAAGAGACAAAACAAAGCATATTCATTTAAATTATATAATTTATTTTCTGTAGTGTGTTCAGTCAGCCAGGGAACAAAGCAACTAATGTATAACAGACAGGATGTGGCAAACTCTCAGTAAGTGGAAAGGAAAAATGGCTGCCATTGAATTGTTAAACATTCTAAGGAGTGGCATGATGATTTCTTTAATGCCCTGTATTCAGCTGGCCAGGAATTCTTTTTAGCCATGCAGTAGACACTTCTAATACATGGCTAATGACCAATCAGGATGGACACCTTAGTTATTGTGTGAAGCAGTGGACTCCATGGCCACATAACCTGGCACTGAAGGAAGGGAGATAAAGAAAATCCAGCATCATACTAGATTAACCAGTGCTTCCAACAGTTCATGTATGTGGCATATTGTGCATGCTGAAGCAGTTATCAGTTACATTTCTGACATTGGGGTAATGAATAGCAGCAGATTGAAGAGCAAAAAAAGTAAACATGTTTTCTGGGCTGGGGAGCTCTGGGTGAGATGCAGTTGCATGTTGGTGGGAGAAGACTGCAGTAAGGTGCACTACATGCAGGAAACAGTTGGGGGTATATACCCCCCTCTAAAATAACACATATGACAGAAACTGGACAGCCCATCCGCTGGACTAGAAATGTGTATTAAGTAGCAGACATTTTACTGTGCAGTATCCCATTTCACAGTGAAAACTGGTATAGTGCTTTACTACTTCTATACACTTCAAGTGCATTTCTGCACATTTGCCCAGAAGAGTCTTTTCACATAAAGTTGGGTTTTTAATAGACCAAACCTCATTTACTTCTATTTTTTTTTTGCCAGCAGGGAATGACTGAACTACTGTATTGTATAACATGAGTCTGCTACTGGCAAATGTGTTTTTCAGTTCCTTATTTCACTGATCCATAAAAAGTAATAGTCTGAGTGGCTGAATTGTATAACCATTGATGCTGAGATAGCTGCTGTCTTCATCTCTCGTTCATCTTAAGAGGCAGTTGCAAGTGTTACTATATCCCTGCAAAGCCCTACATAAATCCTTTTTTTGAGTCTCTATAGAACCCACGATCAGGGCCATTGATTCTAGGTAAGTTAAGTAATGCAACTTCTGTTTTGAAGATTTGAAATTCTTGCCTTTGATGGAGATTACTAATCTAATTTCCATTTTTATATTTTTGTGTTTGTATTTTATTTGCTGTACCAGGTGAAAGCCCCATTGGGTGAGTCTCATTTTCAAGGAGGTGCTGCATAGGACAAACAAATGATACAGAAATATATATATGTGTGTGTGTGTGTATATATATAAATATATATATATATATATATATATATATATATATATATATATAAAACACAGATTATAAACCAATCTGGTTTGCCAAAGCCAACTATCATAAGGCCAAGCTTTGCAATTCGTGGGGCGATGAGAAAAGATTCTGGGATAACATCAAAAGAATCCGTGGAAAGGAGGACAAACAGCACATGCAGCTGCTCAGTATCAGTAACACCCCCACTACTGACCCTCTAGCTATTGCGGAAGGTTTCAATAAGGCCTTCACCGATCTTACCCCAGTGCTACCACCTGCCTGTTTTGAACCTGGTTTGAACCATTCCAACAACATATCTACCAAGTGTCCTCATCCAACCTTCTACTTTAAAAGGGTGATGATGAAGGAGGCCCTAACTATGGTCAAGAAAGTACTAGGTAAGACCAGACTAAGCAGTGATGAGATAGACATGAAACTTCTATCCCTCACCCTGGATGTTCTTATAGTGCCCATCACCACACTGTACAAAATGTCCCTGGCCCTTGCCCAATTCCTAGTGGTTTGGAAGCAGGCCCTAGCTATGCCTCTGCATAAAGGAGGCAACAAGTCTCTGGTAGCCAACTACAGACCCATCTTGATCCTCTCCCCCCTATCCAAGGCCTGGAAAAGATTGTGGTGGGTCAACTCATTGACTATCTCAATAAGTATAATCTACTGTGCCCCAACCAGCATGGCTTCAGGCAAAATCACAGTACCACCACTGCCCTGCTGGACTACATGGACTAGGCACTTAAGGCCCTGGATGAAGGCAAACTGATGGGGTCTGACTTTATTGACCTCACCAAAGCCTTCAATACAGTCAACCACCCCCTGTTACTGACCCAACATGCAAAACATGGGTGTGGCACCCAATGCCCCTTGCTGGTTCCAAGACTACCTGATATGGAGAAATCAATGTGTCAAAATTGGACAAACAGTATCTAGTGCAAGAGAGGTATCATTAGGAGTACCCCAGGGATCAATACTGGGGCCCCTACTTTTCAGTCTCCTCTTAAATGACCTTCCCACAGCCTGAGACACCAAACTCATACTATATGCAGATGATGCTGTGCTCCTGAGCAGCAGCACATCTCAGGCTGCCCTACAATCTGAGCTGCAGAACTCCTTCTTCAAACTCAAAGACTGGTTCTGTAGTCATAAGTTGCTACTAAACTACAAGAAGACCAAGGCCATGCTTATATCCAGCCCCCACAACAAAAATAAGCACCACCCCTTCATCATCTCCAACTCATACAGTGAGCTGCTGGAATAAGTCCACTTATTAAAATATCAGGGGTCATAGTAGATAATACCCTCACGCTTGCGCACCATATTGACACTCTGGTCAAGACGGTCAATGCCAAGACTGGTGTCCTGTACAGACACAGGAAATACCTCTCTCTGGGGGCTCTGCGCCTCTCAGTCCACAGCTCCATTATATCTACTATTGACTATGGACTAGTGGTCTATGGGGTGGCAATGGATACAGTGCTCAGGAGGGTTCAGACTGCACTCAACAAAGCCTGAAGACTCACCCTGGATGCTGAGCATGGCACACACACCTGTACTCTGTATGAACATGCAGATTGGCTGTCATTAAGAAACAGTGTCAAATTCCAGACTTGCATCCAAGGGAAGAAGGCTCTATTGGGTAAATTACCACCTTGTGTAGGCAATTTGATCAAGGTGGTCAACTCATTACAGGTCACTAGGGGGAGTACTAGAGGGGAGTTGGCTATCCCCTTCCATCACACCTCACTTGGGCAACATGCATTTGCCTACCTGCCCACCTGTGGATGAATGAACTCCCTGGGCACCTCTTGGCCATCAGTTATCTGGCCCAATTCAAAACTGACCTCAAACAGCACCTAATAACACTCTCTAAATGCACTTGCCCCTGAGTCCAGCCACACCTGCTCTCTCTGCACCCCAGCAAGCATTAGGCAGGCCTTAGGTACCCTCTCCCTCTGTCCCTTCTCATGACTTGCCTCTGCAATCGGTTTGCGTCATGCTTCTTCGGCACCCAGCATCCCACTTCCCCCTCCCCCAACTCCCAGTCTTGTGAGTTTCCCTAACAGTCACCACTAATGCAAGCTGCCTGATCATGCCTCCTCGCACCCACCATTTACTGTAGCATGTTTTCTCTGCTCAGCCTCCCCTCACCCCTTATTTCTTCATATACCTTATCACCCTTCTTCCCCAACCCTTCACCTCCACTGCAGTATCTACCTCTGTCTCATACCTCCTTTCTTCACCCCACTGCCAGCTATCCCCTTCCCTCTGAACTACTGACAAGGTATTTTGTGATTGCTTATCCCTCCCCCCCCATAAAGTGCTTTTCTTGTTATTTTAACTTGTACCTATGTTTTGAGTTATTCTGTAAGTTCTGAATCCAAGCTATAGTGTTCACTGTGATGTACCTTTCCTTTCTCCTGTTGTACTTTGTTTTGCAATCTATGAAGTGGAACCTTTGTCTTTTCTGAATCACTAAATAAATAAATAAAAATGTAATGCCTAACCTTTCTTCTGTTTGTAAATGTATAGAATAAAAGAACGCTGACTATGTTGGAAATTTAATAATGCAAAACAGAAATGATTCCAGAAAAAATTTACAGCAAAATACATGCTCTGTAAATGCACTTCTGTAGTATAAATGACAAATTATGTAACATTCTGCAATTCTTTCTTGCATGCAGCCTATAAAATTATCCATAATTTTACCATTTTATCCGGTGAAAGAAAACATAAACTGATGGCCCAGCCCATGATGACTTCCAGTACTGAGAAAATGCATATTTTTGTGGAAAGGAGGCGAGGCAAGACTGAGTCAATTCAAAACACTTCACTATTATTACTATACTCCTCAGAAGCTTTTTAAGATGTGTTTTTCCGATTTTACCATATGTCCCAAATGTGATGTTGCATCCCCAAATTTATCTCATTTATTATGGTATTGCCCTAAGGTATATGTTATTTGGGAACAAACTCACCATACATATGAGTTCATGCTTGGTGAGAAACTGCCTTTTGTCCCTGAAGTGTTCTTTCTGGGTAACACAGGGCTGTCTGTCATGTAGATAGGATTCACCAATGATGGATTCTGGCTGCAGCCTTAACATTCAAAAAACTTGTGCTAAGATACTGGAAAGAAAAAAGGTCCCCCTCAGTGAGAGAATGGCTAGATTGGCTAGGTACTACTTATTTATTTATGTATTTATTTAAAAGTTTGACCAGGAAAGGCAAACTGAGCTGAACTGTTCATTTCCAGATGCATCCTGGGGGAAGGGGGAAGGGGAGGGGAACAGATAGTTAATACAGATTACAGGTTCAAGTGCAGAACAAGTGCAGATACATACAGGTAGTAATGTGTTACATACAGGCCAGGCAGATTATCTGATTAAACAATTACAGGTAGTGATATGTTACATGCAGGTCAACAGATTACATGATTAAATGAATACAGGTAGGAACATGTTGTATTCAGGCAGAAATTCAAGGATGCTTCCTGAGTAGGCAGGTGAGATATAAGACAAGCAGCCGACAGTGCAAGTGCATAACAAATAGGGGATGGAGGATGGGGATTTGGATGTTAGGGACAGTTACAGAAGGGGTAGATGAAATCATGGCGTAGGGAGGAGAGGGAATGGGAGGCATTGCGGATGGTCGGGGGGGCATTCCAGAGTTTAGGGCAACAATAAGAGAAGGAGGTCTGGCCAGCAATTGTGGATCTAGGAGGGAGAGCAAAGGTTCAGAGACTGGAGTTACAAAGGGAGTAGGAGGATGGTGGGGGGAGGGAGAGAGTGTAGGGGTGAGGTAAGAGGAAAGGGGTCCAAACCAGTATTTAGCTACAAAGCTAGCCCAGTGGGCGAGGCATGTGTCTTCAAAAGAGGGAAAGGAGAGGGATTTGTAGCGGTCACATTGGTGAGTTCGGGGTGCACAGGCTAGGGTGAAGGAATAGAATGAGTGAAAGAGTGCAGCCGGTCTGGCTAGGGAAGACTTGGGAGTGGCACTGTAGACTATATCTTCATAGTTGAAGGTATGGAGGATCATTTTCTGGACAATCACATGGTGGGCCAGCAAGAGAATACACCTACAGTTCCTATGTAGTGCGCCAAGCTTGGGGTGTAGCTTCTTGTGAAAGGCATCCACATGCCCAGAAAAGTTGAGATGCTGGTTGAACCAGACCCTGAGATACCTAAAGAAGGTAACAACCTCAAATGTCATCCTGTCCAGTGCATAGAAGGGGGGGCCTAGAGAGTCTCTGCCTTGTTCCGAAGGTCATAGATACAGTCTTCTTGGTGTTTAGGAACAGCTGATTGGAGTGGAACCAGTGCTGAACCTTGTCGAAGTCCAGCTGGAGTCTGGTCACCACATCAGAAGGGGAAGGGCAAGAGGTGTACAGAACAGTGTTGTTTGCATACATGTGCATGTAGGTAGAGGTACAGACAGTAGGGAGAGCATTTAGAAAGACAGAAAAGAGAAGCGGGCCAAGGACAGAGCCTTGTGGGATATCAGTACAGATGGGAAAGGGAAGGGATAGGGAGTCACCTATCTTAACTGACTGAGACCTACCCTCTAGGTAGGAGTGGAACCAGCAGGTGGTGGGGACTAAAAGTCCTGTGACTGTTAGTTTATCAAGGAGGAGGGGGTGGAATACTGTGTCAAAGGCCTTTGCCAGGTCAACATATATCACCTTGGTGGTATGGCCTGGTCCATACTTGAGAGTATGGAGTCAGTAAACTGAAGGTGGGAGGTAGAGGTTGAATGGGATTTCTGGAAACCAGAATGGAAAGGGGTGCGAAAAAGAGGAGTTGAGGAAAGGAGAGAGCTGGGATAGTACAATGTACTCCTGAAGTTTTGCAAGGATGGTGGCTAAGGAGATAGGGTGGTAGTTGCCAGCATTGGAGGGGTCACCACCTTTGGGAAAAGATATGACCATAGCAAGCTTCCAGACCACAGCAACAGAGGCTGGAGAGAAAGAAAGGTTTAGGAGAGAGGCAAGTGGGAAGGTGATACTGGGGGTGGAGAGATGAAGAAGTTTGGCACTGAGCATCTGGGCTCTTGGCCTTGCTAATATTTATGGCTAGGTGGGCCTTGAGAGTGTCAGAGGGGGATATGGAAGAGAAGGAGAAAAAGGAAGCTAGTGGGTGCATGAAGATGGTCCAAGGAGAGGAGATGGGGGAGGGTGAGAGGAGAGGGAGGGAGAAGAAGCACAGGAGGTGACGAAGGTATTGAATTCAGTAGCCACAGAGAGCAGGTCGGGGGGGTGCCACCCACTATGAGGACCGAAATGGGAGACTGAGCAGGTGGGGAGAAGAGGTCTTGTATGACCTTCCAAAACTTGAATGGATGGTTGATGTTTGTTTGAAAGGAGGCAGAAAAGTACTGAGCTTTGGTGAGCCTGATAGCCCTGGTGTATGTAAAGTAGTAGTAAGTAGTAAAAAACTTTATTTTTATACAGGAAAAATACATGTCATTTGGATAATACTATCCAGTTTTCAAGACAGTCCTGTGCAAAATTTCCAAGTTTCACATAATCACATCAAGTATACAAACAGACAAAATACATACTATTGAATAATAATAAAAAAAAGAATACATACTCACAACTCACAACGACAAAATTATAATACTAACAACAATATCACATACATGTACATGTAAATACCTGATACATCTTTAACCCTTAAGAAATTTTTCTATACTATTCACAGAACGCAATGAGGGAGGAAGTGTGTTCCAACAAGCTAAATGCTTGTGTTACTAGTGTTCTATCCCCAAATTTATTTTTTCGCTTGTCTGGATCAATTCTATTTTGGTACATAGTTCTAATTGAATGTCTTCTAAGGGACGGATTTTTATCTGCCAATATTTTAGCTATATTATGTTTCAAATAAATTGTCTTATATTTATAAATAAATATGGACCAACTATTCCTATATTCCAAATCAAGAGACAACCAATTTAACTTAATTAAAAGGTCACAATGATGTGTCCTAAAATTACTACGTAGTACATATCTAGCTACCCTATACTGTAATTTATCTGATTTACTCAAAAGTTGTTTAGTTGCTGCTCTATATATAACCTCTCCATATTTAATCACAGGGAGAATAAGCTGTTCTGCAATCAATTTCCTGTCCTGTAATCTCAAGCTTTTAGTAGTTCTCCTTAAAGCACCTAACTTTTTATGTGTTTTAACAATAATAGACTCAATATGATCTTTGAAAATCAATAAAGAATCAATATTAACTCCCAAATAACAATAGTTTGTAACTTGTTCTATTTTAGTATGATTCAATGCCATGATCTGCACATCTGAGTATCTATGTTGTCTATCAGTTCCAAAAAACATCAATTTTGTCTTATTTATATTCAATATTAATTGAGACTTGGTGAACCATTCCTGTACCCTGGTAAAATCAGTCTGTAGGTTTCTCTGGAATCCACCAAACCATATCCAGAGGCCACCAAAACAGTATCATCAGCATACATCCTAATGTCTGTATGTTGAATCACTGATGGTAAGTCATTATTGAATATCAAAAATAATAGAGGTCCCAAAATGGACCCCTGAGGGACTCTCTTTTCACAGTCCGAGAGTTTGAGAGATTATTCTGCAACTGAACTCTCTGAGAACGGTCAGTCAGATATGATATAAACCATGTTAGTGGCTCCCCAGAGAAACCCAGACCAACCAACCTCTCAAAAAAGAACAGGATGGCTCACCAAGTCAAATGCTTTTGACAAATCAATATATATCGCTGCTGTATCTTTACCATTATTCAAAGATGTACAGATCAAGTCATTAAATTCAACTAAAGCTGACGTAGTTGAAAAACCCTTTCTAAAGCCTGATTGATATTTAGTTAATAAATCATATTTTTCCAAATATTCTCCCATTTGCTGGTTTACCAATCTCTCCAGACATTTGGAGAGAGCTGGCAAAACAGCTATGGGGCGATAATTATTAGGAGATGTTTTATCTCCAGTTTTGTAGATAGGTATTATCTTCCCTGTTTTCCACAAAGTTGGAAAATACCTTTCCTGTAAACTCCAATTGAATAATGCTGAAACTATTTGTGCAATATAAGGAGCAGCTATTTTCAGAAAACGACCTTCCAGTTTATCCAGTCCTGGAGATTTATAGGGATTTATTTTTAATAATTCCTTAGTAACTTTCGGATATTGTAATTCTTTTAAATCTAAAAGGAGGATGTGAGTCTGAGTGAAATTCTCCATAATTATCATCAGTTGAAATTTGTCTATCTCCTATTAGTCCTAAAGTAGGAAGGTCAACAAAGTAATCATTTAAGATATTTGACACTTCCTCTAGATCTTCAGTTACAATTTCATTTGTTCTCATTTTTATTTTTTCTTGTCCTCCATGCCCTCCAGGAGTTGACAAATTTTTTATAGTAGTCCAAAATTTTTTAGGGTTTGTATTATGATTTAATTTACTACGATAGTAAGATGTTTTTGCCCTTCTTGTTAATTTTCGACACTCATTTCTTTTAATTTTAAATAACTCCCAATCATAGCTTTTTTTGGTCTTTTTAACCTTTCTCCAAATTCTATTTTTGAGTCTAATTATTTTTTGCAATTTATCTGTTATCCATGGAAATTTAGGTAAATCACTATGTTTTTTTTATTATTTTAGGGGCATGAAAATCACAAATTTTTTGAAAGGTATCAGTAAAATATCCAATACTAAGATCCAAATCTGGTATTAACAAACACCTCTCCCACCTTTCTAATCTAATACTCTCCAGAAAAAGTGGTTCTGAGAAATGCCTCATATCACGAGACCAGACCTGTTTCAACTGCTCCACTGACCCTCCTTTAGGATGGGCAGTAAGAACAGTCCAAACGGGATTATGATCACTAAAATGAGGAGGCAAAATTCCCTGATCCCTTACCTGGAGAGATTGAGAAACAAATATCAAATCCAGTATAGATCCCTTTTCAGTTGTGGATGTATATCTCGTAGGCACATCAATCAACTGAACTAGACCCATTTCAGTTGTGATCTCCCTTAGTTGTTTACCCCTATATGTTCCGAAGGGAGTGGTACTTGTGGAAGTCCTCAGGGGAGCTGATGGTCTTGTGCGCTTTCCATGCTTGATCTCATGCTCGCATACAGGCCAGCAGTTCATCTGTGATCCAGGGGAGGTGGGACCTTCTTTCCTTTGATCACTTGAGGGGAGCATGCTAGTTTCAGATGTCCAGGAATTTGGACTTGAAATAGCTGTGTGATGCCTCAGTCGAGGAGGTGGCATGAATGGGTGTCCAGTCCATATTCACCAGGTCATCTAGGAGGGGGCCAGATCATGGATCTGGATGATCAGATCAGTAGGAGTTTACAGAGAACTTTGGGATGGTGAACTTTACGGACGCAATTGGTCATGTGGTGATTGCTAACAGCATCAGGGATGATACCAGCATTAATTATTTGGTGTGGATGGAAGGTGACAGCCCAATCCAAGAGGATATGGTTGAGGGATTTAAGATTTAGGTGGGTGGTTTTGGTGATTAGATGGGTCAAATTAAGGGAAACAATGTCACTGCAAATTTTGGCATGAAAAGGGAAGGGTCAGTTTAAGTTAAAGTCACCTAGAATGTAGAGTTCCCCAGTGGAGGCATGTGTCGTGAGGGTAGTAAGAAGTTCAGGAACTGAACAGAAGGGGAGACCAGGGTAGAAATACATACAAACATATGAACTTGCCAACAGAAATAGGCCTCATGGTCTATCGAGTCTGCTCGAGTGTGCAGCTAGCCTCTCATGCCAGTCACAGAGATGGGGTTGGGAGAAAGGAAGGGAGAGTTTTAAGAGTAACAGCTTGAAGGCAGAAGGGGAGGAGATACAGAGTTTAGATGAGAACTGGATGAGGGAGGAGAGATACATTGCCATGCCACCACCCCTGCTGGCCTTATCCTGTCAAGTAAGGGAGTAGTCAGGGATGAAGATGCTATTATCAGGTATTTTTCAGGTGAGCCAAGACTCAGAAATGATCAGTACATCTGATTGGAGGTTGAGTATGAGTGGCTGGAGAAGGGTTTATCTTGGGGAGGATGCTTCTAATGTTAAGATGCACAATTGTCAAGCCTTTAGAAAGACAGATGGAGGGAGTGAGCTGGGCCAGGGCTAGGTTAAATATCTGTCACAGCAAGAAGTAGTAGTGTGATTATGAGCTTGATAAGGACAGATATCCTTCTGCTTGGCATCAAGTTGGGTGAGGGGGGAGGGAAGGGGTGGTGAGTGGGGGAGCTTGGTCCTTTGCAGCCCAGCTAGGAGACATGTGGATGGGAAGAGAGATGCTCCTGGGGGCCGGGGTAGTGGGCCACACCATGGAAAGAGGAGGAGGAGGATGAGGAGAGGGTGGGGGAGGAGGTTGGAGCCAGGATGAGGGAAGGTGGAAGAGAGGGGAAGGGGGATGATGGAAGGGAGACCAGGGTAAAGAATAGGGGGAGGAAGTAAAGGGTTGCAAGAAACGTAATTGATGATGAGCCAGTGGCAGCCAGGAGAAGAAGAATGTCTTTTACAACATTACTTGGTGCTTAGGTAGTGAAAGAGCAAATGCAAATGGGCATGCAGAAACTTGACCACAAGCACCATGGGAGATCAGTTACCCAAAACAGGAGGGCAGCCAGACAATTACTTGATTGTGTTGCGGGTTGAGAGTAGTGAGAAGTCGACAATCAAGACTGGCTGCTGAACCCTTAGAAGTTTAGAACAGGTGTAGGTCCTTGATTGGGGAGCCAGGCAAGAATTCTGGGAACACAAGTTGAGGATACCATCCATGGGAGGGAGGGTTGGTAGGTGGGTTACTACTTTGCGGTGCTGCACTAGTGGCACCACATGCCAAAACCAGCATGCTGTGCTGCAGCGCGCTCGGCTTCAGTACCTGGGGTCCACGGAGTTTGTCCATGAGATCCTCAGGGGAAGGCTGTGGCGAGGGCTGCAAACCCCTGCCCTTGTGACCCTTGTGTCCAATGGCTTTGTGACTCACAAGTGGGCCAGTGGGCTGGGGAGGGAAGAGGAAAACATAGGTGGGCAGTCCAGAACACAAGCTACAGGGGAGAAGCACCAGTAATACATCCAATCTGAACAGTTACAGCAGGAGGAGGCAGGCTGAAATGTGATAGCACACTAAGGGAAGGCAGCCAGAAACAGCAGGGAGCAAAGTTAAGTTTAGTAAAATCAAGGAGCACATTTCAGTAAAATGCAGGTAAGATGCAAGCAGTGGCATGGAGCAAAGTTCAATAAAATCAAGAAACATAGTTTAGTAAAATGCAGGTAAAAAACAAGCAGTCATAGTTGAAATATTCATTCAGTACATGTCTGCCAACGCAAAACAGAGACCAATAGAACAGTAACCACAGCTGAATACAGGTGTGTTCCTCAAGATGGCATTGCGTGCCAAAATTGGCGTGCTCTGCTGCTGTGTGGTTTGCTTCAGTACTGGAAGAGTTTGTCTGTGGCTGATATCCTTCAGGGAAACAGTGAGGGATGGACTGTAAACCTCTGCCCTCATGACCCTGGTGTCCAGTGTCACTGCAGCTCACAAGTGGGCTAGTGGTCTGGGGAGTTTTTCCATGGCTAAGATCCTTTTCGGGAGTGGTGTGTGGAGGGCTGCAAACCTCTGCCCTCATGACCCAGGTGTCCAGAGGCTCTGCAGCTCACAAATGGGCCAGTGAAACCTGATCTTTTTTGCCATACTTTATTTAGTAATAAATAGATGCACTAAATGTTGATAATATTATTACTCTGAATGTTCATTCATTTTGATTGATTGTATTCAAGATTGTTTTGTTTTAAATTTCAATAAACATTTATGTTAAAAAAAGACTTCTAGTGCTGCTCAGCCCCATGAGTTAGCAGCAACATGTACAATAGTGTATGTTTGATCATACATAACTAAGGCTGTGTTTCCATTGAGGGTATGTGATGACATAATAGAGACTTTGAGAGTGAAGCTTGAGAGGTCTCCATCATGACATCACAAGCCCAAGATGGAAACACAGCTTACAGTACAAGTCACATTAAACTGTTCCTCCAATTCACTAGTTTA
The DNA here is from genome assembly GCA_016271365.2 of Neoceratodus forsteri. Classification (NCBI taxonomy): domain Eukaryota; kingdom Metazoa; phylum Chordata; order Ceratodontiformes; family Ceratodontidae; genus Neoceratodus; species Neoceratodus forsteri. The sequence continues at coordinate 911,289,743 of CM028130.1, read as the reverse complement.
GCATTTTCCAATGAGTTGCTTAATGTGTGCACTGCTCACTGCAATCAATTGATAAACACTTCCTAATGGTTTGTCTCTAGCTGCTGTTCAGTTTCAGCATACTTTGCAGCTCTCCAGAAACTTTTTTTCAGTTCAGTGCAATGATGACGGCACATATTAAGCAACCCATAAAACAAACTCTAGCCAGAGCCAATTCAACTGTGGCGAACTTGTAAGACTGCTGGGAATGAGCGCCGCTGAATGCCATTACAAAGATGGCAGCACCGACAGAATTACACATGCACAGCACTCGCACATGTGTAGTTCTATCTGCAAAATGCCATTCCCAAGATAGTGACAGAACTGCACATGCACAGTTCTGTTTTAACTCATTCTACCTGATGCCGCCATTTTGGTTCAGGTTAAGTAATGGATGCTTCTGACGCCATATGGCGCTAATGGGTATAATGGATTAAAATGTGGAAGTGGCGGGCAGCACAAGAAATAGTGCCGCCGTGTCTGCATTGCCAGCAGCTATGGTGGACTGCTTCTTGTTATGGGGTTTCAGAAGGATTAATCTGAAACTCCAAAATGGAAGCATGCCATGTTTGCTTGTTTTCTGAGTGACTGCAAAATGGCTGCAGGGCTCCACCAATGCAGCTGTAGAAATGCTTAGCCACTGAGTTGGAGCCCAATTTCACTACTGCAGTGTACAGTACAGGCACAGTACTATATTTAACAGTTCGCCATAACCCAAGGCATTGAATCAAATACCTGTAGGCTGTCCTGTGCACCTTAACTTTTATTTTAATGTGGTACTGTATATTACTATTTGAAAACTAACACATTTGCATGTGGTTAGGTTAGCCCCAGATAAAGACACATTTTTACTTCACCTGCCACTCCTGACTACAGTACAACACGACTATGTTTCAGACCTTACTCCCCTGACTCCCTTACCTTATTTAGTCATTTATTAGTAGGTTTCCTATACAGATTATATAGTATGCAGTACATATATTTTTTTACCCTCAGAGCAGACGTGGACCCCGTAAGTCAGTAAGTGAGATGAGCAGGCTACGGGAGTAGAGCACACAGCACACCACTTACAGTATGGAGCTGCGTTGGATACATGAAATCAAGTGAAATAAGTACTGAAGATGTGACAGTCTGGGCATATCAATTAAATAAGGTGGAGCATCATCTATCTACTGTACAGTACTGAGTTCCAGGTTGATGTTCTCTCAGACATGACTCTCTACACCGATTCTAACGCCTCTAACTCTCTCTAATTACAGCAGTCTCAGTAAACAAAAGCTACACTAAACATAATAGATAATTTAAACATTCAGTGGGTCAGTGAGAGGCATGGGACAGTGGCGATCGCAGATTGGCAAGTTAACTCAGAGCTAATGTACTGTAGACTTGGGGCCAATTGATAAACTACTGCATTTCAAATGCATTTGAAAATGGAGAGCTGAAGGGAATTTACATAGATACATAGATACTTACATACATAGAAGCTGACAGCAGATACAGACCTCTTGGCCCACTCAGTCTTCCCTATTTATCCCTACCTAGTATGAGGTCTGATACACAAACTGAACTCCAGAACACCCTCCCCCCTTCCTCCAGGATACCCTTCTATGTGTCCCACTCTTTCTTGAATCCTGTGCCATTTTAGCCCCTACCACCTCCTCTGTAGACCGTTCCAAGCGTCCATGACCCTCTCTGTGACAAAATATTTTCTCATGTTACCCTTGAGCTGTCCACCCTCCAGTTTCATTCTGTGCCTTCTTGCATTGGAACATCACTTACTTTGGACAATGCTCACTTCCTGTACTCTGTTTATACCCATGAGTTATTTGTATGTCTCTATCGTGTCCCCGCCTCCCTCCTCGCCTCCAGGGAATACATATTTAATTTTTTTAGTCCTTCCTCATAGGTCTTTTCCTGCAGGCCTACATCATTTTAGTTGCCTTTCTCTGCACTACCTCCACCCTGTCTATGTCCTTTCTCAGATGGGGCCTCCAGAACTGAACACATTACTCCAGGTGTGGTCTCACCAGTGCCTTATACAGGGCCAAAAATACCTCCCTCCCTTTACTTGTGATTCCTCTCTCTATGCATCCAATCATCCAGCTAGCTTTCCCTGCTGCATTGTCACACTGCCTAGCCTCATTTAGGTAATTCAAAATGATAACTCTCAGGTCTCCTTCTTGCTCAGTGACTGTTACTACCTCCCCTCCCAGTTTGTAAGTTGCCCTTGGGTTCTTTTGCCCTATGTGCATGATCCTGCATTTTGTTTTTATTGAATCCCAGCTTCCGTGCTCCAGACCATTCCTCCAGTTTTTTAAGGTCCTCCCTCATCTTTTCAACTCCTTCTGGCATATCCACCCTATTACATACTATACCTTCATGTCATCCATGAATAGGCATACCTTCCCCTCCAGCCTGTCTACAATGTCTCCAGTATAGACTTTGAAGAGGACCGGCCCTGACACTGACCCCTACAGCACCCCGCTTGCTACCTCTCCCTCCCCAGAGTGTTCCCTATTTATCACTACCCTCTGACTCCTGCCAATAAGCCAGTTCTCTACACATAGTACTATTTTAGGATCTACTTCTAGGTTACATAGTTTGTTTATCAGTCTTTTGTGAGGGACAGTGTCGAAGGCCTTTCTGAAGTCCAGATAGGAAACATCCATCGCCCCACTCTGGTCCACTACCTTAGTCATCCAGTCAAAAAAATATATTAGGTTTGTCTGGCAGGATCTCCCCTTGGTAAAACCATGTTGTCATGGGTCTAGTAGGTCATTCATATCAAGGTATTCAACTAACCTTTCCTTCAGTAAAGATTCCATAATCTTTCCTACCACTGAAGTCAGGCTGACAGGCCTGTAATTTCCAACCTCTTCTCTATCACCACCTTTGTGGAGTGGGGCCACATCTGCTCTTTTCTAGTCCCTTTGCACTTCCCCTGTCTCTAGTGATAGATTGAACACCTCTGTGAGGGGTGCTGCCAACTCTTGCTAGAGTTCCTTTAGCACCCTAGGGTGTACTGCGTCCGGGCCCATTGCTTTGTTCACCCTTAGCTTCTTTAGCTCACTCAGGGTTCTTTCCTCAGTAAAGCAGCTAGTGTCCCCCTTTCTGGTGGTTATGCCTCCTATTCTGCATCTCTGATCCTGCCCCTTCCCCCTCCTCTGTGAATACTGAGTAGAAATACATATTCAGTATGTCCACTTTTTGTCGGTCCTCCTATACGTGAAACACCCCCTCCCCTTTCAGCCTAATTATCCTTCCCTTTGTTTTCCTCCTTTCTCCAATGTACCTAAAGAATGCCTTGTCCCCTTTCCTAATTGTCTTGGCTATAGTCTCTTCCATTAATGCCTTTGCTCTCCTAGCTGCCCTCTCCGCTTCCCTTTGCTTCTCCAGGTCACATTTCCTATCCTCCTCCTCCTCCTCCTCCTACTGCGTTCTTTTGTAGTTTTTGCCCTTACTACTTATGCCACCTCCCTAGGGAACAGATTAGCCTCCTTCTCCTCCTCTTCTTGCTGTCCTGCCTAATACATAGCTTGGTTGCTCTATCAATACTATGTCTTATTACAGTCCACTGTTTCTCCACCCTTTTTTCTCCCCCAGTTCGGCCAGGGATCCCCTCAGGCATACCCTCATTTTTTCAAAATCAGCCCTCCTGAAGTCCAGAATCCTCATTTTGGTATGATTTGATTCCAACTTGGTTCTTATATTAAACCTCACCGACTGATGGTCACTGATCTCCAGGTGGTCAGGCACCTCTATGTTATCGACACAGTCTCTGTTAGAATCAGGTCTAGCACTACACCCTCTTGAGTGGGTTTCATCACAAGTTGCCTGAGGTTCACAACCTGTAGAGTGCTTAGGATGTCCCTGCTCCTTGTGGTTGCTGCTGCTGGGGGACTACACCCCACATCTGGAAGATTGAAGTCCCCCACCAACAACAACTCTCCCTTGCTAGCCATCATTTGTATGCTTGCAACAGATTGCTATCCTCTTCGCACCTGTGCTGGAGGTCTGTATATCACCCCCATACATATAACTGACCCTTTTCTCTAATGTGACCTGCAGTACCTCCACTCTGCCCTGTCCCCGTTGTATTTCTGCAGCCTTTATGCAGTCCCTTACATAAAGAGCTACCCCTTCCCCTTCCCCATCCCTGTCCCTCCTAAGTAGAGTAAAACCAGGTATGACCAAGTCCCAGTCCTGATGCTCTTTGCACCAGGTTTCCATGATTGCCACTAGATCTAGGTCCTCCCCCACTATAATGGCCTCCAAGTACGGGATTTTATTTCCCAAGCTACAGGCATTCACACACATAGCCCTCCATGTGTTTTTCCCTCCAGTGGTATCATGCCCCATTTTACTCTCATTTCCCACTATTGGGGGAGCAGCAGCTAGGTTCCTACTTTCTTTGATGACTCTTTCTGTCTTCCTAACTTAAAGCTCACACCTTAACAGTTTTACTTCAAGACATCATCCATATACCCTTTTAGCTTCCCCCCCCCCCAAGTACTCTCAACCTGTCCTCACTTAGGTGCAGACTATCCATAGCAAAACACCCTTCATCCAAGAATCTATTTCCCCATCCTCCAAGATACACCCCTCTACTCTGTACCAGTCCCTTAGCCATTCATTAAAGTCCCCATTCCTCCTTTTCCTTCCTGTTCTGTGCAGGGTACTGGAATGACTTCAGAACTTCACAGTGGATGAAGGTGCATTGCAAGTGCCCTGCATATAAGCTGATGGTTGGTTGAAATGGAGTTTGTAATTTAAACATTTAGAGTTGACACTGCATTGTCAGCATAAAAAGACAAAGAAAGAGCAGAGAGTTTGAGGAACAGTTTAATGTGACTTGTACTGTAGCTCTGTATGGTCACACATACACTGTTTTATATAGTGTATGGTTTCTCCCTCAAAATATTACTGTTGTACAGTTTGTGAGTACCCTGATTCTGCTCACTCCAGCACCTCACTCTGCTACCACATCGCTCGTGATGATCCGTCACTTTCAACTATCTGTTGGTCTAAAGATATAACCCTAGGCCACAATGATCATTTAAAAGAAATGCTAAAGTGGTAATATTTGGTACCTCAGAGACATTTATGACTGTTCATGTCTAAACTGTTTCAGTCACCCACTCAACACTAGCTAAATGGCACCACCATTTTCCCCAATTTTTTTCTTCAAATCTGGGTCTTGAACCAATCAGGTGGCACAACACTTCTCAACAGTTTTTGTGGTATTGTTGTGATGTCAGAATGATACGACAACCATCCATGACCTTTAAACTGTACCACAACAAGATTATTGAATGTATGGAAATCCATACACAATAGGGATTAACCATACACTATATATATATATATATATATATATATATATATATGGTGTATGGCTCCCGATGCACAAGGCTATTCTCCAACCAAGTGATTACTATGTAGACTGTTGAACTCGAGGGTGCAGCTGAAGAGGTCTCACAATCGGCATAGTAACCACAAGGTCAGAGATTAGCCTTGCTGTGCATTGGGAGCTACACACTTTTTCTATATAGTGCATGGCTTAAAGCTTGCACTTTTAGGTGGAAAAAACAACACTCCTGACAATTGATTAATCTTTTAAAAATCAGGCAGCATTTACTGACTTTTTAAGGGTGGGGACTTTAGGTTGTTTGGGAGCAGACGTCCAACAGCTCAACCTTCATTTGGTTGCTAAACGGATGTGGGAGGGATTTAAAAAAAAACTTGGCAGCTGAATTCCTAGCTTAGCGAGAAGTGGTGACAGTGAGGAGACTCCATTTGTATGTAACATTTGGATCTCTGGTAAATCCTGCATTTTAATTAACTGCAAACTATCTGGTTAATCCTGCAGTTCTAAACTGCTGTTTAACTGTGTAGTTCGGGTGATTGTGCTGGTCTGCCACGCCAGTTATCTGGTTGAGCCTGCCATTTCTGTGGTGATCTGTGTTGTGTGATGTCCATAGTACAGTAGAATGAAAAGTTGTTCTGCTGTACTACGGATGTCACTACTGCAATAGAACAACATTTTACACAAAATGGATTTCGGTGGAGAACTATGTTCCACCATACACTATAGAATGGTTAGTGTTAGCCCTATAGAGCTGTGTGGAATTTTCAAATTCCACTTCTGCCAGAATTCCACCAAACTGCAGAAATTCCACTTAATTCTGCAGAATTTATTGGAAATGGAGTTCTGAAATTCTGTAAGTGGAATTTAAAATAAAAAGTGTGGATTAGTAATCGATGGTTTACATAAACTGTGGAACAGTATTCAGTGGTTCATGTAAAGCACAGATTATTTTGCTGCAGGCAATGGAGTAATATTCTATGGATTATGTAATCCATGGAATATTATTCTGGGGTTTGCATAGAAATGCTTTTCAGAATTCTGTAGAATTAAAAAAGAAATTCCTGTGCTTTGTATGGGCTGACCCAGAGGGCTGTTTGGGAATAGTCCTTCATGGTAAAGACCGTACGTTAGCCAATGTGTACCTCCTTCCTGGCTCTAACACCCAAGCAATTAAAAGATTACTAGACAAAATAGTCTGTACTACATATGGAACTCTACTCTTAGCTGGGGACTTCAACATTGCCCCTCAGCCCTCCTGGGACTTCTCCGACCTTCACCCTCCTCAAAAGCCAGATGCTCACAGATTCTTCCAGAAATTTACCCACAGGGTAGGATGGGTTGATGTTTGGTGGGCCCTACATCAGAAGATCCATTTCTTCTCATTCTGCTCTCTAGTATATGAGACATACATTTGGATAGACCATGTCTATACCCAAGTGGAATCCTTATCTTTGGCCTCCTTCTGCTCGATGGGAGACATTTTTCTCTCTGACCACATGCCACTCAACTGCCTCTGGGACTGGGGCATTTAGTGCCAGGACACCATGTGGCATCTTAACCCATTTTACCTTAAATTGCAGGACTTATGTACCTTTTTGCAAGAGCACATTAAAGATATCCTTAGGAACATTCTAGCGAATGACACTCCCAGGCAATTTGGTTGGACACCTTAAAGGTTGTCCTTCAGGGGCTGATTATCAAATATACTAAAGCTGATAAGAAAAAACACCAGGACTGACAATCCCACTGGGAAGAAACCATGTACTTCCTATAGCTAGCCCACCAACAGGGGAACAGTTCTGTTCTCCCACAGCTGCAAAAAGTGAAGTAGACTTGGATGTGCTTTGCCTCCAAAAAGGATGAGATGTCACTGATGTTTTTGTGGCAAATGTACTGTGAGGTGGGGTCCCAGTATTTCTGATTATCAACTTATCAGCTAAGAAAGCAGAGATGGCTGGCTATAGTCTCTGCCCTGCTTCACCCACAGTCAGGTGCCTGGCACTCTAAACTAGAAAAAATCACAGACTCCAGGTCCGATTCACAAAAGGGGCTTAGACTGGCACAAGCTGTAGAAAACAGCAGCTTGCACCAAAGCCTGGTACACCAGGGACCCTGCACCAGATTCAGGTACAGGAAGGGTCCCAGTGTCTAAGTCCCCACACATGCAGCAACCACTCCCGTGTGATAAACACCTGGTGCATGGGAGGGGTGTGCCACAAGCTCCTGCTACAAAGGAAGCATTCTTTCCCCCTTCCCTTGTGGTCTAGTGGCCCTCCCTACCCAATCCCTGATAACACTCATTAGAAATATATATAATAAGTCCCCTGACCTGGTGGTCTAGTGATCCCTGATCCCTAATACTGTAGCACCCGTTTAAATAATAATTAATAGTTATCCTTGTTCTGGTGGTCTAGTGCCCCCCATCCCTCACCATAGCAGGTAGTACCCACCACCCTGCTCCAAACCCCAAATTCTGCAATGCAGCTGCCTACTAGCACAGCCCACCCTCACCTCTGTGGTCAGCTGCCGGACTGAACTGTCAGTGGGCAATACTGTATAGTGTACACACAGACAGTGTGTACACTATACAGTATTGCCCACTGACAGTTCAGTCTGGCGGCCAGCATGGAGGTGAAGGTGGGCTGTGCCAGTCACCAGCTGCATTGCAGGATATGGGGGTGGGAGCAGGGTGGTGGGTACTATCTGCTAGGGTGGGGGACCATTAGACCACCAGGACAAGGACAGCTATTAATTATTATTTAAATGGGTGCTATCAGGGATCAGGGACCACTAGACCACCAGGTCAGGGATGGTATTAAATATTACAATAAAGGGTACTATTGGGGTTCATGGAGTGGGGACCACTAGACCACCAGGTCAGGGGAATTATTAAATATTATCCTAATGGGTGGTATAGGGGGAATCGGGAAGAGGGACCACTAGACCACCAGGACTGAGGAATTTACTTAATTATTATAAATATAGGTAATATCAAGGATCGGGGCGAGACAGGTCCACAGCACATTGACACAGTGCTCATCTCATCCAGAGGGTGAATTCCTAAGTACCCTTAGACCAGCCCTGGCTGGTCTAAGGGTACTTAGGAATTCACCTTCTGTGTGAGCTTTGTGAATCCCACTTGTGTTGCAATGGCAGCCTGTGTCTGCTGCAAGCCCTAGCACAATGCTGCAGCCTATATCTGGGCACATGGGTGGTGCAAGCCCCATTCAGGGCAGGCAGTCTGTGGCTGACACAGGTTACCTTTGTGAATAGCACAAGGGACAGTATTTCATGCAAGGTGCCACTTGTGCCATTTAGGTTTAGTGCAAGCACCTTGCATCAGTCCAGGGGCTTTGTGAATTGGGCCTTCCTTCTGCACTTATTACCAAACACCATATACCCCAGAAAATGAATGCTCCCAGACTAGAATGGAGGTCTTTTTGGACTCTATCACTCTCCTGGCACTCACACCTGAACAAGGGGCAGGCTTAGTGTCTCCGACTACCACAAAGGAACTTGAGGTAGTAATCCAGAAAGCAAAAAAAGAAGGCACCCGGCCCCAAAGGCTATGGTGCCAAATTTTTCAAACTTGCTCAGGATCTTATTGCTTAGCCTCTCCTGGCAACATTTGGGGAGACGGCTGTTGAGGCCCCCCCATCTTGGTCACAGGTGACCATTTCTGTTGTACTAAAATCAAATAAAAAAAAAACCCTGCTTTGGTCCTCCTACTATCCAATTTTGGTGTTAAACACATATTATAAGTTATTTATGACTATACTGGCTAACCAGCTGGATAGGGTGCTTCTCACCATTGTAGGCCTGGATCAAACTGTATTTGCATGCTCCAGGACTCCCATGATAATACCCACAGTACTTTGTATCTTTTCTATCAAATGCACATTAACCCAACCCCTTCCTTACTTCTCAGTTGAGAAAGCATCTGGCTGGGTGTCCTGGCCATCCCTTTACCTGGTATTGGAATGGCTGCAGCTTCACCCGAGAATATGCTCCTCTCCTTGTGCCTGCATTATAGTGAATGGCCACCATATTTCTGACTTTCAAGTACTGTATATGGGGCACTGGAGGTACCCCCTGCCCCCCTCCTATTCATTGCCTAGATCAAGCCCCTTGCTCAGACCATCTGTGAACCCCACCAAATTCAACAGTATAACTGTAGGAGGTGGACAGCATTGCACTGCACTTTATGCAGATGATGTGCTACTATATTTGTCCAATCCAGGAGATGCTCTCCCATTGTTTTTTTTTCCTGTTCCAAACATTTGGGGAGGTGTCAGGATATCATGTCAACACTGGCAAAACGGAGACCCTTATCTTTCATTACTCCCCTTCCCAGACTATTTGCTCCCATTTCCCAGCTGGGAACTTAAAAAGTTAAAAAATCTGGGGATCCACATTGGTCATTTGATTTCTTCTGTATTCCAGGATAACTATGAACATTTTACACAACAAATGACCCAGGATTTCACACAATATCAGGCACCCTACTTCTGAGTTTCTCCTGCAGGGTTAAGGTAGTCCAGATGGTGACCGTACCCAGGTACCCTGTTTATTCCAAAATATTTCTCTACATCTCCACTAAACACCTAGGGCCCCATATTCAGATGTGTTAGGCTACAAGGAAGATGGTATTGAGCATATTTGGATTAAGTTATTACCTAAAAATAGTGCAAAAATAATTTTGGGGGGTAGTATATAGGCCACCATCACATACAAAAGAGCAGGGCGTTAAATAATGTCAGTGCCTAGAAAGATGAAATCTAGCAGACAATATAGTGTTATTACAGTAGGTGACCATAATCTTCCTCTTATTAACTGGGAAAACAATGTATCAGAATCAACAGCTGGAAGGGAATTCCTTGAAGTAATCATGGATTTGGATATGGAACAGTTTGTGATTGAAGCAACAAGGGGTTCTAATACCTTAGATGCAGTATTAAGCAATACGGGAGGGGGGGGGGAATACAGGACTGTAAGGTGACATCACCATTAGGATCAAACAATCATAGCAAGATACAATTTAAAATTTCAGGATTTGAAGGAACAGTGACGGGTGCTACTAAAATAAATCTCTTCTCAAAGGCAGACTTTGGTAGCATGAGAGAAGAGTTTGAGAAATGGAACTGGGAAACAGATTTTAGGAATAAAACAGTCAATGAAATGTGGGACTTGTTGACCTATAAAATAAATGAGGTTAAAGAAAAACATATACCTGAAATAGCCAAATATAATAATCTAGGCAGGATACCATCATGGATGATATCTAAAATAAAGAAATTAATAAATAAGAAAAAGAAAGCATATGACAAGGCTAAGGTAAGTACTAATTTGGAAAACTGGGAAAAATACAAGAAAACCCTAAAGGAATGCAAGACAGGAATAAAACTTGCCAGGAAGAGATATGAGTTGGGATTAATCAAGAAGGTGAAGGATAATAAGAAATAGTTTCATAACTACATTAATGGAAAGAAGGGAGACGTGCCAATGCTTACAACACATTTGGATGCTAATGGAGAATTAGAGACTGATCTGAGTAAGATAGTGCATATTCAAAACAGGATGTTCACATCAGTGTAAATAAATTTACAGTCAGGTCAAGGCAACGTCTGGAGGCAGTACAGGAGGGTAATATCAATTTTAATATAACTGATGTTAGTAGCAGGTTGGCAAGTTTAAATCCGAATAAAGCAAAAGGTCCAGATAACATTCACCCAAGGGTAGCTAAAGAAATGGCAGAAATACTGGTAGGACCTCTGACAGCCATCTTCCAGAAGTCCTTGGATGAGGGGGTGGTGGTGGTGGAGGCATGGAGAAGGGCCAATGTGGTGCCAATCTGCAAAAAAAAGGTAACAGAAAGGATGCACAAAATTATAGACCTGTTAGTCTTACATCTATGCTGAGGAAAATTAGTGAGGGCATCATAAGGGACTACATAATGGAGACATTAGAAAGATCAGGGGAAATAGATAGATCACAACATGGATTCACTAAAAGCCAATCTTGTCAGACAAACTTGTTGGACTTCTGGGGCAACGTCAGTAAAGCATTATATAAAGGTCAGTCTGTAGATGTTGCTTTCATAGACCTCTCCAAGGTTTTTGACAAGGTACCACATGACAAGCTAATTGATGAACTAATCGCAGTTCAGATTCCTGGCAAGGTAACAAAATGGATAGCTGTTCGGCTGTCAGATAGGAAACAGAGGGTGTGTATCAAGAGCAAATACTCCAGTTGGACTTCTGTGTCTAACGGGGTCCCTCAGGAGTCCATGTTGGGACCATGTTTATTTAATATCTGTGTCACCAGTATGAACAGTGGCGATGGTATGGTATGGTAAAATGTTATTTTTATACAGAAACATGCCATTTGGACTTTATCTGTCCAGTTCACAAGACAGTCCTGTAATTATCTAAGATTACACACATATAATAAATAAAAAGTATAAACAATACAAACACAAAATCAATAAATACATTATAAACACTGTAGGGGGCACAGGAAAGATTAATATTATCTCACACGCTGACAAGTATGAGTACAGTGACCCGTTAACATTCCAATACAAGTGCTGTGTACTGTTTCAGCTTATACAAGTGGAGGTAGTACATTCCAATGTAAAGCTGCCAAGGTTCTCAGGCCCAGATATTCAAACTGCACCCAAAAAGTGCACAACAGCAGGAGCAAGTGCAAGTCCACTGTGCCAATGCGCAAGAAGCGCGATATTCAAAAACTGCGCAGGCCAAGATGCGCCTACGGCAGATGACTGAATATCACACCACCTGTGCCATAGCACAACCAGGGATGTGAAGTTGCGCATATCTGGTGTGCCATAGTGCAACAAGGGATACTCAGCAGAGCAGTCCAGATGCGCCATAGCGCAACCAGGGACGCCCCGTGGAGCAGGGCAGCAATGCAACAGCACAACCAGAGATGCAGGGGACCACCACACATGCCACAGATGGGCAGAGGAGCACACAGCAGAACAGACATCGTCCCCCACACCCCATGCACTGCACAATCAGGGGAGAGCTGGAATAACCACAGGCCCATGGATACCAGCAACCAACCCACAGCTGGGCCATGGTGCCCCAGCACACCCCCTGGCAAGCTGTGACTGGCACACAAGGAGGGCCGACCACCCCATGCCACACCATCCCACCAATGCAGAGCACACCCTGCACCATGATCACCATACACACTTCCCAGAAGTAGTTCCCAACAGTGCAGGACACCCCATGCATGCCACCACACCCACTGTGACAATGCAACCCTGTGCACCATGTAGCCATGCAAGGCAGCCCCACCATGTGCACCCTGCAGTGGGTGGCAGCAGACAGCAATGCAACAACAGCATACACAGTGCCACCCTGCATGTCCCCCCCTGAGGTACAGCTGGGAGACCGACCATGCGTCGGCACACAAGGTACCCCACATGCAACAGGGCATGCCCCGGACCCCACCACCAGTGGTACAGCACCCTTCACACCCTCCCAAGGACACATCCCATCCCAGCACTGGCCACAACAGCCAGAACAGACACACACATGTTGCATGGAAGCATGTGCCACACAGGATGCAACACAGTGCACAGACAAACAGCCACCCATACCCAAGGGCACACCAACACAGGGACACAGTAGCAGGTCAACCAAGCCCCCAGCGTGTGGCCACGGCAGCCATGTGCACATGGTCAGAACCCCTCCATGGCACAGGTGTGCCAGCAACCCTGTTCAGGCACCACAACGCTGTACGCCACCAGCATGTGGCTGGAGCACAAGTGACAGACAGTGGAGCACATCCCCTGCAACAGACACAAGGGACAGCATCGAGATGAGACAATAACAGCAGAGGCAACAGTGCCACCTGAGGCAGATGTGCACCCCACCAGTGACAGGAGGCAACACAGCATCACGCTGGGTACAGTGGCAGTCCAGCATGGGCAGCCACCACCAACATGCCAGCGGACTGTGCAGGCCACAGACATGCAAGGGTGGCAGCTGAACAGGCCATGGATGGTCTGACAGGTGTGCCATGGACACAGTGCATGCACCGTGTACCACTGCACACAGTCATCCAGTGCACAGGGAACAACACACAAACCACAGACATTGACTGAGACCTCTGCCCACACCAAACTTGCCTCCCCTAAGGACACACACACACACACACACCACCCATGATAGCACCATCCCTGACACCATGCACGCCACTGCAGCTGAGCGCCATTATTTATTTATTTATTAAGCATCAGTTTACAACCTTTGAGCCAAAGGCTCATTTACAAAGGTACCTCATCACAGAGAGGACAAAACAGTGATAACAAATTGGTACAGGAAAACAGTGTACAGGTTTTTGAGGAAAACAGGAGAACATAAGAAAGCAACAATTTTCAAAAATACAGGATTGGTGAAGTTAACATTGGTCCTGAAATAACTAGAACATCAAGCAAAAGACATAGGACATCTATACAATGCATTTTGGCAGGGTCAACAGAGAGGTATCAGGACCCAAGGGTAGAGGAGGTAGGAATTTGAGCAGCCACTCGGTGAGCTTTGTCAGACAGTGAGCAAGAGCACTTTAGAAACAGCAGCAGCTGTGAGTAATGAAAAGGTGGTTCCGGAGGGTAGTTTTAAAGTGAGAGATTGTGGGGGTGTCAGAGATACTGGCGGGCAGGGTATTGTACCAAGAAGGGGCACGGTAGAGGAATGCCTGTTGCACATGAGAGGTCCTTGCCCTAGGTACCTTCAACTTGGGTTTACAGGAGGACCGCGTTGGAGCTAGAGAGTTTACAGGGTGGATAGGGCCGACAAACCAGGTGGAGATAGCCAGAGAGTTTTTTTGTAAGGATGCAAGTTTGGTACCTAAGACGCTCGTCAAGATCGAGCAGATTTGCCTGGGAGTAAAGATGGCAGGTATGCGTAAGTCTGGGAGCACCTGAGATTAGCCTACAGGCCTTATTTAAGGTGAGGCAGATTTTGTTTATCGAGGTCTGGTCAGCAGCCCCATAGACTGGTAAGCTATAATCTACTAGTGACAGAATAGAGGACATAACTGCGAGTCAGAGGGCATCAGGGGGGAGACAGTGTTTGTGGCTGTAAAGGATACCCAACCTAATATTGGTGGTAGAGGCTAGGGCGGAGATGTGGGAATGGAACGTGAGGGCTGGGTCAAAGGTTATCCCAAGGTACTTGTATGTGTAAACTTGTTCGAGTGGGAACTTAGAGCTGGTGAAGACTTGAAGTTGGAAATTACTAGCTTTGTTTTGGGGGTGGGAAAATAGCATAGATTTGGTCTTTTTAAGATTGATAACCAGTCTATGCTCTTTAAACCAGGCTTCTGCGTCTTTATAGGATAATTGCAGGGAATCTTGGAGGGTGGTGGGGTTACGGTCAGAGGCGAAGATAACAGCATCATCTACATAAAAGAGGAGTTTACCAGTACAGGCACCTGGCAGGGTGTTGAGATAAAGGGAAAAGAGTAGGGGCCCAAGAATAGAGCCCTGGGGAACCACAGATCGAATTGGGCAGAGGTCTGAGAGTGTCCCACTGATTTTAACATGCTTGGACCGGGCAGACAGATAGCTGGAGCACCAGGAGACAGGCCCTGCAGCAAAGCCAGAGTGGCTGAGTGCATCCAGCAGGAGAGGATGGGAAACGGTGTCAAAGGCCTTTGACAAATCAATGAACACTGCACCAGCTAGAGAGCCTGAGTCCAGGGAGGAATGAAGGAAGCTAGAAAACTCGATGAGGGCGGTATTAGTACTGTGTCCAGCACGAAAGCCATGTTGTTCAGGGCAGAGGATACTGTATTTGGTAAGAAATTCTGAGATTTGGGAAGATACTACTTTCTCTAAGGCTTTTGAGAGTGGTGAGAGGATAGAGATAGGACAATAATTGCCAGAAAGGGCCCTATCCCCACCCTTATGTATGGGAGTGACAGTGGCAATTTTCCAGGCAGATGGAAATTGCCCTAGACAGAGTGATTTGTTGAAAAGGCTGGTGATTGGGGCGATGACTTGGTCCAGTGCCTGGCTGAGGAGTCTGGGGTCCAAGGAGTCACTGCCAGTGGTATTGCTCCTTAGGGCCTTTGTCAGATGCGGTCTGACTTCATTGACAGTGACCCGGTGGAAGTGGCAAAATGAATGCTAGAGAACAGGGTCAGAAAAGTGAGGGGGGTCAAAGAAGTTGCTAGGGAGTACAGAGCTAAGGTCAGTAAAGGATTTATTGAGATGGTTGGCGATGAGGGTAGGATCGATAGAGATAATGCCCTCAATGTTGATTTGGAAAGGCGGAGGAGAGTGTTTACCTCCATTTAGTTGTTTGATGTTATCCCAGAAGGTTCTGGCATTCCCCGAGGATGAGGTAAGTGAGGCCCGCTAGTGATCGGCCTTAGCCCCATGTATGGCCCAGGTACATTTATTTCGGCAGCAGCATACGCCTGCCTGTCAGCAGGATGGCCAGTGTCTGTGGCTAGGTGCCACAGGTTATCTCTGTGCCTAAGAAGTTGGAGCAGGGAGGGAGTAACCCAGGGAGTATGCCGTACTTTGGAACGAAGTTTGGTTAGGGGTGCGAAGATATCACATGCTTTGTTAAACATTAAGGTGAAGAAGGCCAGGGCCGTATCAAGGTTGGGGGTGGTCTCAATGGGAGACCAACCAACTTGGGCTAGGACTTGCTTCAGGCCTCTCAGCCCACCTGGTCGCAGCCACCGCCATAGGGTGGCCTTTGCAGTGGGTTTGGGTAGGGATGTAATCCAACAGAAAAGAATAGGGGAGTGGTCACTGATTCCATCAGGAAGGACTTGTAGATTGCAAACTTGGTTAGGTCAGTTAGTGAGGACTACATCCAGAAGAGTGCTCGACCCCATTCTGGGGTTCACTCTTGTTGGTTGGGTAACAAGTTGTGTTAGGTCAATAGAAGTAAAGGAGTCACAGGTAGGGGAGGATGAGGGGCTAAGCCAATTGATATTTAGATCACCCATTAGAATATGCTCAGGGGAATGTGGTAGAGAGGTGAGATACTCTATTAGAGGAACCAGGGCCTGAGCTTGATTTTTTGGGGGAATATAGGCGTAGGTTAGAAAGAGGGGGCCTCTGGAGGGATTAGCCTGCTGCAAATCAGAGACCATCACAGTATGCATAACTAAACAAATGTATTAGAATTAGAATCAAAAGTATGTACATATTTACATTATAAATGGGGTGAGGGCCACAAACTGGGTGGAAGTGGGTAAGGGGCAGGGGTGAACAAATGGGAGAGGGAAGGAGGGGTGTGAGGGTGGGTCCAGGGCGGTTGTAGTGGTCCATGTGGATGGTCTTCAGTGGGAGCCCTGCTCCCCACTCCTATGGCACCTCCGGTGATGTCATCTCCTCATGCCATGCTGATCCACCCACTTCAGAATGGCCAGAGAGGCCCTGGCCACCTGGACCAGCTCCTGCAGTGCCCTTTCTTTGTGGACCATCCTCCGTTCACCTAGGACAAGGGAGCAGAGTCAATAGGCGTGAATGCACAGCCCCCTGAATCCCACCCATTGTGCACGACATACAGCTGTAGGACACGCCCCTGTGATGGTGTGCAACCACCCACAGTGATCGTGTCCACGAGACCTGCTCACCCAGGCGCACACAGCCATGCGGATTGCTGCACACACCCACCGCCCAAGTCCCACACAGCACTACTGTGGCTGTACAGTGACATGGCTTTGCGTTGCAAAGGCAGTGGTACAGCCATGTACCTGGTGCACGCATGGACCACCAGTGATGCACTCCCAGACATGCAGTGCCACTGGACAGTGCTGACTGTACTATGTGGCATGCACGGCAGTGGTGTCAATGGATGGTGGCCATGCCCCTCCGCCCACCCTGCTACACAGCATACACAGAAAATCCTGGATGTAAGGCAGTCACCATCATCAGGCTGGTCCTGGCGCTGAGTCAGTAAGGGTCCTCCTGCATCAGGACATGACTCCCACCACTGCTGCTCCTCCCTTGCATGGCGTCGTTCATCAGGGCCTAGGGTGCAAACATGGAGAGAGGAACATTAGTACAATCCAGTAGCAAAGGCCCCCTACCCCCAGTTGTGTGTGATCCCACAGCCAAATCATTCAGTCCCCCACCCCTATACCACCACCATCACCACCACCACTGCCCACACTGGACGGACCACCCCCCCCTTATGGTGGACACATGCCCACTCGCGATACCCATCACGGACATAACCAGTGTATGGATGGGGCACCTACCTGGCCGTGGAACATGGTGCCTCTCTGGCTTGCGTGCCCGCGAGCAGGCAAGCATGTCCAGATCCCTCCGCTGGAGGTCCCTATACCGGTGCTTGCACTGCTCCATGGTTCTCCGGATCCCTGTTGCCTCCTCCAGGGCCACCGCCACCTCCTGCCACACGGCACTCCTGGCCCTGTCCAGGGGTGCCTCACCAAAGAGAGCACCAACATGGGGCTCAACTAGGGAGACAAGGTTAGCCAGTTCCACATGGCTCTAGATAGGTGCTCATCTCTGTGCCATCTTTCCACCTATTCAGATTCAAAACGGCGCTCCCTAGTGCACGTCCACCACGTGCGGATGCTGCACGGTACTGCGCTGCCATTCCCCATCATGCTGTCACTGAACAGCATGATAGGGGTGCACCTATGCGGATGCATGGTGCCTAGGGGGCAAAGGTCGGGCACAGGGTCAAGGGTCTCTCACACACGGACAGCCACAGCGCGATTGGAACCAATGCGTGTAGCACGATTGGGCACCTGTGTACCACCTCATGTAGTGGCCTACAGTGCTGTAGCCCCAATGCGCCTACAGCACCCCAGTGCCACAGCACCATATATGTGAACAGCGCAGTTGTGCCACTGGCACAATGGTGGCCGTGAACTGCATTGCCTCCCATGCACAGCATGTCAGCAGCACAGCAGGTGCCTGCATCATCACCCCGGGCATGCGCAGTTAGGTGTGTACTGCGCATGTCACAGAACTGCGCCCTTGGCTCAGCATGTTCAACACAATTGCACAAAGCGCAACAGTGCAATATTCAGCTGGCATATGCAAATCAGCTAATCAGCCATTCTATGGTGCAGTCACTGCATTTGCATCCACTTAAAAATGCGCATCACCTCATTTGCATGCGTTGCGCTATAAAACTGCGACATTGGGCTGCACTGGCCATAGTTGGTTACTGCAGTCTATTGCGGTGAGTTGCATGCTGTTTGGGAGTGTGGACTGTGGTGTTTGGGACATGCATGGGACTGCACAGTCACAGGTAACACCTGTCATTCTCACAGGAGGAATAATGACCGATCATGAGGTGGAGGAAGAGGAACAGAGACGTGGGAGGAAGAGAAGGCCGAACTTCACCAAGGCAGAAACAGATGCCCTGTTTGAGGCCTACCTCGACCAGGAGCCACTGCTCAGCGGACGCCAGGGAGCACCACAGGCCCATGCTGCTGCATGGGAAGAGGTGGCACGTGCTGTCAACCTGCATGGCAGCCACCAGTGCTCCGTGCAGGAGTGCAAAAAGAAGATGGGCACGGACAGGCAGAGAATTAAGGAGAAGGTGGCTGCCATCAGGGCAGCACGGTCTGCGACCGTTGGGGGAAAGCCGGAGGTGCAACGTCTGACCACACAAGAAGAGCGGGTTGCTGGCAGCATGCAGTGTTGCACCATCGAGGGTGTTCTGGGTGGTGCATTCCAGACGGATGGTAGCGCATCACTGCATGGTAGGTCCTGGTCTGTCAATGGAGGGGAGGGACAGGGTAGGTCACATACATTAATGCTACTGTTTTTCCCTTACAGCTCCTGAGCATCTACATGGATCAGTGGTGGTGGGCTTCTCCACTGAGGGCGGTAGCATGGAGATGGAGGAGGACCCGTCCACCTCCACAGGCATATGGGGGTCAGGGCGACAGTGGGCCCACCGGGATGTCCGGACTGATGTTGGTGGAGCAGGTGCAGAGGAGGCCCTGCCCATGTCCCAGCATGCCAGCATCCATGGATGCCAGCATGCTGAGACTCGGGCTGGTGCTGGATCCATCACCGATGATGATGGAGCTAACGTCATGGGCAGTGAGACGTGTGGACCACAGGATGGCCACACAGCAGGTGACATCACAGGCATGGCTGTGGGTGGTGCAGCCGTGGAGGCATGCGTGACATCACAGTCCCAGCCTGTGCCTGTCTGCACCAGTGGGACAGCACTGGTGTGTGTCCAGGACAGTGGGGCTGTTGTGGCCACTGCGGTGGCACCACTGAGCCCTGGAGAGCGGCAGCCGGAGGGGCAGTATCAGCAGTCAGCCAATGGCCATGGGGGTACAGTGTCAGGGGGGCGGCATCAGTGCACTGCCTGTGGACATGCCCAGCCCTGGCCCTGGTGTGCAGAGCCCACCCTCAAGAGGTGCTGACCATCAGGGCCACGAACACCATGAGGGACAGCATGCCGATCTGGCAAATGACCTCTTAGATGAACACACCCGCATACTCCAAGCATCAGTCAATCAGCAGATGCGGCTTGTGACGGCGGTGGATGCACTCAGTGAGGCTCTGCACCAGGCAGAGGAGCAGCGCAGCCGAGACACCACTCTGCTCCTGGCAGGGATGGACTGGTTGTGGGAGGATGTGACCTTTGCCATTGACAGGCAGACACAGGCAATCACAGCTGTCATGGCCACAATGGGCACACAGTTATTTGCCCATGCATCGCAGACACCGCGCAGTGCAATGTCCTCCCCCCATTCCCGGCATCATGCGACACCCTCCTTGTCGACACCGGGTTCAGCTGTGGGCATCCCGAGCACATCTGGCGCAGGCATGTTCGGTGTGCTGCAGATCCCTGCTCGAGCACAGTCGAGTTCATGAAGTGGAACCCCTGGGGGATCGTCGGTGCCTACCCATGAGGCCATTGGTCAGCCTGTCACTGCTGGAGGGTCTCAGCGGGGCCACCCATGCATCATTGGTGGCCGTGGTACTGTGGCACGTGACTGACCTATCTCCCAGCATGGTTACTTTCTGATGCTGCCATGTGTGCATTGTGTTGTTCAGCATGCAATGCACGGGTGGGGTACCCGGCCCTGCACGCACACATACGTTCCATCTGCACACCCTCCTGGCTGCTGTCTGCTGTGGCGTGTGCATGATGATGCCTACATTGTGCTGTCCACCACTGTGCAATGGTGCCCAGCGTCTGACACACACACAATGACAGGCAGTGGGCGTGGTGGTCTGTGGACATGTGTGTGGCTAGGGGTGGCAGTCGGGGTCGGCGTGCCTCCTACCCTTTGTGCATGTCTTGTGAGGTGTGTGTGTGTGTGTGTGACCGCGTGCCATGTTAGATCTTGCCCATCCCTGGCGGTGTGTGCGGTTCCATGCTCGGCCATTTCCCTTGACAGCATGCACCCCTGGTGTTTGTTCATGCGTGTTTCTGGGTTGTGCCTCTGCCACTGGTGGTTGCACAAGGCCCCATGACTTACCTGGGTTGGCTGAAGTGCTCCTCTGTGATGGTGTCCCGGTGCAGCTGTGCCAGCTGGATCAGTCGGGGATCCTGTCGCCCAAGGGGAGGGCTGCCCATCACCATCTTCACCAGCATCCTCATCGTCCCCATCGCTGTCCCCCTCTTCGATCTGTATGGCTATCCCACAGTCATTGACCATGTTGTGCAGGATGCCACAGGCCAGGAATAGCCAGCAGGCCTTTGAGGGGCTGTACTGAAGGGTACCACCAGATGTGTCCAGGCAATGGAAACGTGCCTTCAGCATCCTGAACACCCGCTCGATGACATTGCGTGTGGTGGCATGTGCATCATTGTAGCGTTGCTGCAATGGGGTCGCGGGCGGCCGGTATGGTGTGAGCAGCCAGGGACGGAGTGGGTATCCACTGTCACCTGTGTGTAGAGGGTGGAGGTTAGTTTGGTGATTAGTGTCACCCTGCCTTGGGCCATCTAGGACAATACCCATGTCATCTCTGACCATGCCCCTCCCAAGCTCTATGTCTTTCCATGTGGTTTGCATACTCACCCACTAAGTGGCCAGTGAGGATATCCCAACTCTTGAATCTGTGGCACAGTGCTGACTGGTGCCAGATGAAGGCATCATGTGCTCCCCCAGGCTGCGTGGCACAGACATTGATTATGCGCCTCTTGGCATCGCACACCACCTGGCAGTTGATGCTTGCATATCCCTTCCAATTAATGTATGCGGCCCCTTCAGGGCCAGATGGTGTGTGGATGGCCACATGGGTGCAGTCTATTGCCCCTAGCATGCCAGGCATATGTGCTACCCTGTGGAACTCCTTTATGTTTGCTGTGCGCTCCGCCGGTGTGCTGGGGAAATGGATGTACTCTGTAGCATGTGGCAGCAGTGCACTGAGGAATTGGGTGAGGTGGCGTGATGCAGCCGACTGGGTTATGTCTGTGGTGTCCCCTGTTGGTCTCTGGAAGGTACCCATGGCGAGCAGGCACATGCAAGCTGTCACTTTTGTCTCCACTGACAGAGCATGGCTCCATTGTGTGGGTGCCTGCATCACATCACTGCACAGCTCACAGAGCTGCCTCAGAATTGCCTGGTTCAGGTGGTACCAGCCCACGATCTCAGTATCGGTGTACAGCTCGAAGCTGGTGCGGGCTCGGTACTGCCTGTTGGGGGCATACCGCTGACAGGCTCTTCCACGGCCGCCCCCTGCTGCCTGCCTTCTCACCCCCCTCATAACTGCCTCCATCTGGATGGTGGCACTGGCCATGTCCCTGGCTTGTGTCCCTCCCCAGCAGCTGTTTTACTGTTCCCCCTGCTGTCCTGGCTGCTACTTCCCCTGCACCGGGAACACCTTCCTGTGGTGGCCTCAGTGCTGTGTGGAACTTCCCCCTTCTGCACTGCACTGTGGCTGTGGCACCCCACACCTTCCCTGTGCATGTGGGTTCCAGGTGCTCTGTCTCTGTCCTGCCCTGTGTGTGTGTGTGTTGCCTGTGTGGCTGGCTATGGTTCAGCAACATGTGCCTTCCCTGTAGCGTTCTTGCACCTCTCTCTTGTTCCTTTTTATTTTGGCTCATTTTCGCTATCGTGCAACTTCCACTTGCTCCCCTATTGCGCATGGCACATGTTGTTGAATATTGCACTGCATCATTTATGCATGGTTCCTCCCCCTTCAGTTGCGCATGCATTCATTATCATTGCGCTCTTGCGTAGTGTGATTTGGGGGGTGCATCTGCCTCCAGCTGAATATCGCAGAATGGCGCATTTTTGGACTTACGCTGGCTCAACACTTTTGAATATCTAGGCCTGAGTGTATAATCCCCAAATCTGTTAGTGTGCTTATCCTGTTGAATTTTGTTTTGGTGAACAGTCCTGGACAGATATTTCTTTGTATTTAAAGTGTCAAAAATTAAAATCTTTGAAATATTGTGATCAGTGAAAGTAGTCTTATATGTATGTATAAATATTAATCAAGTCTAGTCAGAAATAAACAGTGATATGTTTAAAATCACAACCAAGGACATACCTAGTTACTCTGTACTGAATTTTATTAAGTTTATTCTGAGAAAATATATTTGCTGACCTGTAAAAGAATTCACCATATTTTTTAATAGTCAGGATTAGCTGCTCAGCAATCTTTTTCCTGTCAGAAAGTTTTAAACACCTAGTTCTTTTTAATGCCCCTAGTTTTTTGGTTACCTCACTAATCACATGTCAATGTGATCCTTAAAAGTTAATGTAGAATCAAAAACTAATCCCAAGTAACTTTAAGTAGTTACTCTAGGATGCAAAGTTTTCTGATGATATGTGGTTGGGAGCAGTGGTAAATAGTGGTGAAGATATGCAGAAACTTCAAACAGCTTTTGCAAAATTGGGTAACTGGATAAAAGAACATGGATTAGAAACAAATTTGGGTAAATGTATGTTATCCATCTTGGGAGACATAATAGGGAAGTATAATATGAGTTGAATAATACTGTACATACTTTAGGGTGGTAACTGAAGAGAGGGACTCGGATGTATTAGTTGATAATGAACTTAATTTTAAGGGTCACTGTAAAGCAATTGTGAAGAAAACTACAGGCATACCAAACTGTATAGGCAGACATATTAAGAGTAGGAGGAGAGAGGTATTAGTGCCATTGTATACAGCCCTGGTCAGGCCTCATTTTGAGTATTATGCCCAGTTTTGGGCACCTTGCAATAAAACTTAGATCAGTTCCCTGGAAAAGGTAAAGAAAAGGGCCACTAGGATGATTTATGGTTTGAAGGATTTACAGTATGAAGGTAGACTGATTAATCTAGATATGTTCCTGCTAGAATATCATAGGCTAAGAGGTGACACGTGCTTGCTTTTCAGGGGAATGACAAATGATAACCTGTGGGATTGTCTAGGGTTGGAAATGAAGAAACAGACATATGATACCCGGTCACATTTACCACAGTCATCTGGTGAAATTTGCAGGACAAACAAAAGGAAGCATTGGTTCAATCAAAGGGTGGTATCTACTTGGAATTCACTCTCAGTAGAGATTATGGGCAGTAAGAACATGGAAGAGTTTAAGCTTAAACTAGATCTTTACTATAAATCTGGACATCTAAAGGGATGTAATAGATAGACTTATGGTGAGCTATATGGACCCTAGTCTACTAAGCTCTGAATGTCCACATGTTCCATATGTTGCATCATGCAAGTGCATGTGCCATGCAGCTCAACTGCATCGGCACACCAGTATAGTATATTCAGAAGGTGCACTGTGAACTGCAGTTGCGCATGTGTGACTGAATATCCCAAACATGTGTGATCACGCAGTGGGAAATGCACAGTGTGGCAGGTGCCCAGAGTCCAGTACGGAGCAGACGGAAGTGCGTGATGCAAAGCCACTTGTGCAGCATGCAGATTTGCAATATTCAGCCAGGAAATGCAAATGGCCTCATTGCACAGTCAGCGCCCAAACAGCACATTTGCTTCTCATTACTGAAATGTATGCAGGCCATTTGCATACCGTTGGCATGCACAAACATTGCATTTCAGGGCAGGACCACCACTCCACAAAGGTGATCAGGAGGTACTGCAGTCTAGCAGGCAGATGGGAATGCAAGGTTGTGTGTGGGTGGGCTGTATTGTCCTAAGAACAGTGCTTCATAATACTCAAACCTGTAGCACCCAAACATGTGCCAGGGTGTTTAGCAAATGATCAGAATGTGTGACACAGCATGAAGCAAGACAGTGCACACTCAGCAGACTGTAGACATAAGTGCACTAATGTTGCTAATGTGTGCTGAGAACCTAGCATCCCATAGTATCAAACAATGCTGCAAATCAGTCTCAGTGGTCAGTGTGTAATGTCACCCATTTTATGTGGGTCAGAGAGTGACTGAAGGATAACATGAGTACCATACCCTGTACTGTGTAACAGTCGGGACGTTTGCAGTGCCACTACCCTTGGCCATGTCTGTGCTTTAGGTGGCCACGTGCACAACATTGGCAGGGTATCATGTCCTTGGGGCATGCCCCTGCCACTTCTGGGCCACAGGTGGTGCCATACCTGCCCTGTGCTGCTCACAGTTGTGCACTGTCCACCACTAGTACACCACGGTGATCAGAACCCAGGGCCCCTGTGGCATTGTCACACTGCAGAGATGTCTCTGGTGACATGTATGTGGTTCCTGCATGGATCTGGCATGGGCGTGCAGTGTGCACCTATAATATTCAACCATGGGTGTGCACCACTTGACAGTCCCTGACCCATGCCATGCTGCCACTATTACCACCATGCATTCTGCTCACTGTTGTGCCAGATGCCAACATGGGCATGCCTCAACTGAGTGGCACTCTGAAGCCACATGGGTGCAGGCCATGGCACCTGGTACACATGCCTCATTGTAGCTGTGTGCCCCACTGGTGTGCTAGAGGGGTGTCTGACTGGTATGTGGCAGATGGGCATCCCTGACCTGGGAATGGTGGGGGGTGGCTGACTGGGTGATGCTGGTGATGTCAACCACCAGCACTCAGCAGTTGCCTGGCAGGCAGGCGAAGTGTGCTTGTGGCTTTGGGTACTACCGTCCATGAATGACTGCTGTGTGTGGGTGTCTGGAACGCATCCTGGTGCACCTCCAAGGGCTGTTTCAGGGTTGCCTGTCCGTAGTTTTGCAGCTTGTCTGTGGGTGGATGGCTAATTTAGGCAATCTCCTTTCATACCTAACTTTGCGTAGCTCATTTCTGTGATGAGTGACACATGCACCACACATTCTGGCTGTGTATACAGTTGCGTGGCACATTCAGGTGCCTTCCTCCATTTTCTGCATTGCATACATTATTAACACACAATCATGTATTCTGTAATGCTTGACACATCTCTCCCTTTCAAATATCGCACTTCCGTGCATTTTCTGAGATGCACCGCACATCTCCATTTTGGGACGTGCATCTTCTTTGAATATGTGGGCCCAGGTGTCTCTGAAACAGAGAACTCTTGAGTTTTATCTGGGTGAGATAGAGATCTAATATTAAACTAAAGATTCTGCAACTATCAAGGGAAGCAGGGGACCTGGCACTGCCTAATTTGCACTTCTATTACTGGGCTTCGCAAGTCCGTTTCATGCTTTACAGACACCTGGGTGATTCCCCCAATGCCTGGCTTGAGCTAGAGTGGGACATCCTTCTAATTATGGAATATATTAGAAGTATGTACCATAATTTTTTTTAATTCAATCTGCTTTATTGATTTTCCAACAAAGACAATATGACATACACAGGAAAAGAAACTCCATACAGTCAGTATGAGTCTCCTGTATTGTAAGGAATAAGAACAGTGTTCCAGTCCCCCCACCCCCCAAGCCCATGCCTCCTCCCATCCTGTTGTTGTTGTTAAAATGTATTTTTATACAGGATAAAAGAAGAACTTTAGGTCCAAAAAGGTCCTATTTACAAAGCTATCCTGTTTGAAAATACATACAACATAACATAATTATCCAAAAAAGAAATTTTTAAACTTTACACATATATTGCACATTTTTGTAAACATACTCATACACAATGTTCTAATACAGTTAACATACAGATAACTCACAATTGTTAGTAACAGTTGCATTACCATATTCAAACACTTACACAGAACACGCATATATTGCACATCTTTGTAACACTCAGAATTTCAATACAGGTGACAAATAAAATAATTGAGACATTAATAACAATTGCATACTTGTTCCATACCAATGTCCAGGTGTGACTTGAAAATAGAAATCTTTTGTAGGTTCCTACTTGGTGGTGGTATTTTATTCCAGATATTAGCAGCATGGTACTAGAAATCATTCACTAAAATACCACCAACAGCTTAATCTGGTTCAGAGTCAGTTGGCATTCATCTGTATCCCCTTCCCCCTGGGTCATGCCTGAAAATAGGCAGAATTTGTCTAGTGCACTTACCTGGTCAACAAAAACTAAATAAATAAAATATCTGTTATTGATTTTAGGTATTTTTATACCCCAATGAAGTACCTCCCTCATTTCATAATATTGTGTCCCACAATTTGAGTGTACACTAAGATTCCCTTATATCAAGCCCTTTTGAATTTTAAAAATGAATACTGAATATTGTTTTTTAAGTCTTACATCCAGGCCATCCCATTTTAGGGTTTTTAGCATGTTACAATGATGTGTCCTAAATGGACATTGAAGAACAAACCTTGCCAAATGATTATATGCCTTTTTAACCTTATCTAAATGTTTTAAATCTGCAAAACCATAAATCAAATTACCATATTCTAATATCGGAATTATTAATTGTTCAGCTATTTTTTTCTCATCTGTTAGGAAACTATAGATGAAGAGTGCTGCAAGGCACCAATCCTTGAATTTACTCTCTTACTAGTATCATCTATATGTACACTGAATGTTAAAGAATTATCTACTATTGCCCCCAAATATATATACTGATCTGTTACTTTTAATGTCTGATTTGTTCTTGTAACGATCGCCCCATGTTGTTGACTGGGGATGCTACTGTTCCTCCTTCCTGCTTGAAGAAACATAACTTGAGTTTTCTTTTGACTTTTTACAAACTTTGATTTGGTAAACCAGCCCTGTATGATATTGAAATCTAGCTGAAGTTTTCTCAATAACTGTTCTTGAGTATTTGTTGTAACTAACAAAACAGCGTCTTCAGCATAACGTCGTATCTGACAATTTACAATATGTTCTGGTAAATTGTTTACGTAAATTAGGAATGGTAGCAGTCCCAGTATTGATTCTTGGGGTACACCTCTTGTCAGGTGACCCAAATCAGATAAATGACTTGCAACTGTTACTAATTGTTTGCACTCCCCCAAATATGACTTAAACCATTTCAAGGTTCTTGAAGCTATTCCTATCCTTTCCATTCTCTCAAAAAGTATATAGTGATTCACCAAGTCAAAGGCCTTGGACAGGTCAATGAATACCACGTCTGCGGACCTCCCCACATCCAAGCCTTTCACCACCATGTCTACAAAGTCTACAAGTGTGGTGCCCATTGAGTTCCCTGCCCTAAAGCCATGCTGAAACTTAACTTTGAGGACAACAGCCGGTTTAAAAATACATATTCCAGCCATCACTGGGATTCCATAAATAAACATCCTGGTTGTTAATTAGAGGAAATTGCATGCACAGATATCTTATTAAACTTTGATACAATCCAAGCAAGTGTGGTTCACAGTATATAAGATATTAGTACAAGAGATACTCAAAAAATATCTTCCATTACACAGATGAGAGTGCACACAGGGTATGGAACTTGTCCCACCTTTTATGATATACTGATAGATTACCTCTTATGCTAGCAACTGTTTTCTCCATCCTAAGGTTAGTCAAGAGCTTATTTATCCACTCTAGTATGGGATACTTGTTTGATCTTTCTAGTGATGTAGTACCACCAGTTTAACTGATAGAGAAAGAAGGGACATATAATACCACCTCTCTTTTACTCTAATTTGTGAGTAGTCTCCCACCAGGCAAATTGCTGGTGTAAACAAATCTTGTAGCGCCAAAAGAGGATCCAGCCTGGATTGAATTAGGCTTCAAAGGAGCTGTCACCTTGGGACAATCCCAGAAAATGTGGAGCAAGGAGCCAGTCTCCTGCCCACACTTAAAGCAGGTAGGGGAGGGGAGTTTCCCCACCCCATGCAGCTCGGTTGGTGTATGGTAGATGTTATGCAGTATGTAAAACTGCATCAAACAGGCCTATCATTTAAGGTATAAGTATAATGGTCCCGCCATATCTGTTCACAGTGAAAGGCCATGGTAGGAAAGATGGAAGACCAATAAGAGGATTGCCCCCGTATGTCTGGATAAAATTCAGAGAATAATGCTGAGACAAGGTGGGATACCACGTGTGGTTGCCAGGCCAAAATTTGGAGTAGACAAGGAGGCCACTTCAATAAGTTAGCCATGAATTAAGGCCAAACCAGCTGATTAGGAGGTGTCAGATTTGGCACACTCTAAACATGTATTTGGGTGGAAGCTAGAACTGAGTCAACAGCTCCTGTGTAGTGCCAATCTGCCCTAGGGTGACCAAGTAATTCATCTTGGTATCAACATTGTGAAATAATCCTCTGGGATTCACCAGTTGCCCCCCCAGCTGAAAATTTAGGTTACCATACAGCAGTTGTGATATATCTTTGACATTGTCATACTTCATTGACTTACATAATTGGTTGTGGACCTTAAATGAAATGTAAATGATTGTAAAACATAAGGACACCTCTACTTTGTTGAGGGCAACATAAAAAAGACTGCTCGGGGAAATAGCCAAGTCAGATATCATATGGCGTTCAATCTGAAGCCAAAGAGGGAGATATTGAGGTTCCTTTTTGGATGGAGCAGATGTCGTATAGTGGAGATATTTAGCCCATGTGACTAGCCAAGTAGTAAAGATAGAAGTTGGGTAGTTTAGGCAACCAATTTGCTTTGGGGCTCCTAGTTGGGTATATGAAAGCCTGGGATGGTTTCTTGTTCCAGAGGAGGGAGTATGTTCCATAATGACTGATCCCAGGCCCCCCAACATGAGGGAAATTCCTGGTTATGCCATAAATGACTGGCTTGGCAGTCCATCAAGAAAGATTTGCATCTCACTCCTTTTCTTATACTGATATGCCCTATTCCCTGATGTAGAATTTTCCTCCGGCAGAACTGGATCCCAGGATATAAGGTATGGAAGAGATATTCCTTACAGTACCTCTCACAATTGGTTTCAGACTCTGGATTCAGCTCTTTTACTGATCTACAGGCCAACTACAGACTCAGGCAACAGGAGTTCTTTAGTTACCTGCAACATAGGCACTATTTTCTTTAGCTCCTGCTGGAAGCCCGCACTCCGGCCACTCATCCAGCCATTATGAGTTACTTTCTGACTTTTTTAAAACATGACTCTCCACTTATATGATATCTAACATCTACAAGACCCTTCAGGACAGGGAGAGGACTCTTGCCAGATGGCACATAAATGGGGAGAGGAACTGGGAACCCACATTTCCTTGGGAGACTGGCAAAAATCCAGTTTGACCTCCTCCATAATGACCAGCTGACACTCATGGTGGGAATATAACTAGAACATTTGCTCCAGTTCTCTTGGACACCACTCATTACAGCGCATTACTCCCCTGCCCACTCAGCATCCTGCTGGCATAATTGTGGGGAGCCCTGAGCAATTCACACCCATGTTATGTGGGCCTGTCCAGTACTCCACCCCTTTTTTGAAGAGCTGGAGATACAGCTCCTGGAGCTCTATGGCAGAGCATTCCCCCCACTGGGAAGCTGTTCTTGCTTCATCAGCATCCAAGGGGCTAAAGAGATCCCGACTCTAGCTACTTGGTTGGTATCCTGCTTGTTCCGACAAGCAAACTAATTACCTGCCTATGGTTGACTCCTCAGCTCCTGGATCTCCACTTCTGGCAGTCACTGATGGGTCAAATATAAAGAAAGGAAAAAATTACCTTCTCCTTAAATAATCTCTCCACATACTCTACCTCCTGATGGAATGCCTGGCTCCTGCCTGCTATGGGAAAGGATCCAACACTGGTCCCTTGAGAGCTTAGTGAAGTAGACAACTGGCTTAGTGACTCTCTAACTTCTTCCGCTGAGCATGAGCACCCTAATCATGACCACCTCTTTCTCTGAGTGGTCAGTAAATTGTGCCACAAGAGTGTTGCCTGCCCCCCCATCCCAGGATGGCCCCTCCCTTCATCATATCCATAATTCATTACATACAGAGAACACCTCAGCTGTACACCCAATTAATGTACACCCCATTAATGTAAAATCTATTTAGCTCACAATCCCCCTTCAAACTGTGCCACAGAGGGGGACCCCTTTCAATACCAACTGAAGGGTGCAGGTTGGTTGTCCCTCCTTTAAAGCTAAGCTATACTGGCAAGCTAGGTAACCTGTGAAGTGGGTGCATGAGGAAGGGCGTTGTCTGTTATGGTGACACCTTCCTCGCACAATCCACTCACGGCGAACGACGGTTAGGGCGACCAGGTGAGGGGTGACTGAACGACAGGATGTCATGCTCGTACGTGTGCATGGGGGTGGGAACAAGCATGGCAAGCGTGAGCTGGGAGGTGGAGAGGCTGTAGGGGGTGGTGCTGTGGTCGATGGTCAAGCTGCAGCCTGACGTCGGGGATTGGGCAATGGCTGGGGTGGCTGAGGTACTGGGTTCAGGTTGGGGGCATTGGTGTGGTTTTAGTGAGCCCGCCTGAAACCTTTTTTACTACTTTCACCCCCAACATGACCCCTGGAGCTGAGAATCTTTAAGTAGGGGGTGCGGGGGCAAAGCCCCATGAGGGTGTGTGTGGGGAAGCAGTAAAAATATGTCCTGGCACCATTATGCTGGTGCGCAGGAGTTCTCAGGTGCAAAAATGTGTTTGTCACTCGGCTGAAGCGATATGACGATCGCCTTTAGTGCGTCATTGTCACATAGACCCAGCAAGCTATAACCTAATGTGTAAGTTGCATGTGTAAGTCTATTACTTGTTGCACACCTTTTCAAGAGTTCAATAAAAAGATATTAACAAAAACAAATTTAAAGAGCATTTTGTAAGCAGAATTGCTATTCCCCATGAATTCCACCAGCAGAATTCCATTTTCTGCACCACTATACATGGCCAAGAATCTGCTTCTAAAATGTGACCCTGCTGCCACCTATGTAACTTGATGGCTGCCTGGTGATTACAGCTGGGAAAATTGTCTTGGATATTATTGCAAAGATATTTTAAATGTTACAGATCATTCATCTTCATCATAGAAACATAGAAACATAGACTTTGACGGCAGATAAGGACCGCTAGGCCCATCTAGTCTGCCCATTTCCCTACCTACAGGATAGGCCGCAGATCCTAGTTAACCAACAGCCTATTTCTTCCTACCCCCCACAAGAATTGCCTTATGTCTGTCCCATGCATTCTTGAATTCTCCCAGTTTTAGACCCCACAACCTCCTCAGGAAGGCTGTTCCATGCATCCACTACCCTCTCTGTGAAATAATACTTCCTCACATTGCCCCTGAACCGCCCTCCTTCTATCTTTAAATTGTGTCCCCTTGTTCTTGCAAGTCTCTTTTTCTGAAAGATGCTACCTCTTGGACTTTGTTGATTCCAGTGAGGTACTTAAAAGTTTCTATCATGTCCCCTCTCCTTCTTTCCTCAAGGGTATATATTAAGCTCCTTTAGTCTCTCCTCATACGGCTTCTCTTGCAGACCCTGCACCATTTTAGTTGTCCTCCTCTGCACTGCCTCTATCCTGTCTATGTCCTTGTGGAGATGGGGTCTCCAGAACTGGACACAGTACTCCAGATGGGGTCTCACCAACTGTCTGTACAGAGGGATAACAACTTCCTGTTTTCTGCTGATGATGCCTCTCCTATACATCCCAGTATACCCCCAGCCCTCCCTACTGCCTTCTCACATTGCTTGCTAACCTTAAGGTCATCTGATATGATTACCCCCAGGTCCCTTTCCTTTTTGTTGTTGTTACTACCTCCCACCCATTGTGTATTCTTCCCTGGGTTCTTGTTTCCCAGGTGCATTATTTTCACTTCTTTGCATTGAATCCTAGCTGCCATACTTCTGACCATTCCTCCAACCTTGCCAAGTCTCTTTTCATCCTTTCCACACCTCCTTGTGTATCAACCCTGTTGCAGATCTTTGTGTCATCTGCAAAAAGGCATACTTTTCCTTCCAGTCCCTCTGAAATGCCACTGATGAAGACATTAAAAAGGACTGGACCCAGTACTGAACCCTGTGGTACCCCACTAGTAACCCCCCTTTCTTCAGAGTGGACTCCATTTACAATTACCTTCTGTGTCCTGTTGTCCAGCCAATGTTTTACTCAGGCTGCCACCCTGGGTCCCACTCCCAGGCTGGTTAATTTGACTATTAATCTTTTGTGTGGGACTGTGTCAAATGCCTTGCTAAAGTCTAGGTAGGCCATGTCCACAGCCCTTCCCTGGTCTACTACTTTGGTCACCCAGTCAAAGAAATCTATTAGATTCGTCTGACATGACCTTCCCGCTGTGAACCCATGCTGCCTTGGCCTCATCCAAGTACCACTTATCTAGAAGGGAAAGTTACAAGTCCTTTCCTTGACTGCTTTTCAGTGTTACAGTTTCACATGGAATTCATGTGGCAGACCATGACATTTGTCAGGAAACTGCACACATGTTTATGAAGTACAGCTGCCCACTTGTTCCATAGGGAAATGGTGACATCAAAGCATTGTTATACCATTAATAACACATCCAAATGCTTCTGTATAGTCTGACATCAGATCAGTGTTATAACAGTATCTGGAAGTCAGATCTCAGTTTCACGAACCCTGAAAACAAGGAATAAGTTTCAGTGCTTGAAACTGACAGAAACAAGAAGCTCTGTTTTTCAGTTAAGTGAATCAACATATACTGTTGAAAATAGTGAATAGCCATACGAAGCACAGCAAGGCTGAGTTCTCATCTTGGGAAACCTTGTGACATCATAGATAGTCCACTTAAGCATTGCCGTTGCAGTTTATAATGTTACAGCTTAAGGTTTGCTGAATGGGAACACTGCTTTGGTGTGCAGCACTAGCAATCTATTATTTAAAATAGATGATTAACTACTTTGTTAGTGGTTTTAAAAGTCTTTCTTCTTTTAAAACCAGACAGAATAGAGGTCACATGGGTATGGGGGATCAAGATGGCCACTTAAACTTTTAGCTCCTAGCTGCCTCTGTGAATCTTCCAACATACATCTACTATCTAGGCTAGGAACTCCCCTCTTTAGCCTATGTGGGTTCCCCTGAGCATATTGACAGATCTTATCAAAAATCGGTGTTTGGATGCCCTCACAAAGCAAAACAAATCTCAGATTACTTCCCCCCTCAGCTGCAGTTTCATGATCAAGATGGCTGACTTTTGAGACCGGTGACTGAGAATCCTGCCTTCAGCTTCTAACAGACACACTGCTTTCCCTGAGAAAATGGAAGACTATGTGGAAGCAAGCAATGTGACTGTTAAAGCCACCCAGGAGTCCCTCTGCACACTTACCAGCAGGGTGTAGCAGGCTGACAGCCACATCGGCCATGTGGAAACCTCCATAGTAGAGTTGTTAACATCATTGGAAGTCACTAGGAAAGTGATCTAATAACTTCTGATCAATGTGCGCAACCAAGAAAGGAAGAGGCTGACACAACCTTCAGTCACTGAGCTTGCTGGAGGGCATAGAGGGATGAAATGTAGTGGATTTTCTTTGCTGCAACATGCCAATATGGCTTTATATGACTTTCACCTCTGTCTTGGATTCAGAAGAAGCCTGCTGATTTATATGTTGCAGTGCCCTACCATGTATCCTGATTTTTAGATTACTTTGATTTCAGGATAGAGAGTAGATCCATCAAACTGCCAGACAAATGAACATGCCAACAGGGCCAACACATGTCTTTTTTCTCTGATTACTCAAAACTTGAACTGGCCCTAAGTTGCAATGGAAGAATGGAGGGTTTTAGAAAAAATAAAGCATTAGGTTGTATACCAGATTTTAGGCATAAATCACTCTCAATTTTCCACCAAAGTGGAACATAGGAAGAACATTTTAATTGATCCTGCGCAGCACAGTGAAAATATTTTGAGCCCTGTGTTGCATGACAATATCCATAAAAATCTGGAGCAGTCAGGCACATGTATGTACAGTATGCGCTCCTGCAATGTTCAGTTGATGGCTGGACATGGTGGTGAGAGGTGGGCTGTGCCAGTTGCCAGTCTAAAATGGGTCGTGGGGGGAGTGGGGTGGTCGGGTGCTGCTTGGTGATTGGGGTGGGCCACTAGACTACCTGGGGTACTCGGGACATGGGTTAATGGCCACAATTTGGGGGATCAGGGGGGATTTTTGCAACTTGTGGGGTGTGGGGCTTCCCTTATGGTACTGGGGATTGGGGGCATGCAGCAGCCCTGTGAGGGTGTGTTTCAAGTACTGGGGGTCTGGGGTATGCAGCAGCCCTTTGGG
Source organism: Neoceratodus forsteri (assembly GCA_016271365.2). Classification (NCBI taxonomy): domain Eukaryota; kingdom Metazoa; phylum Chordata; order Ceratodontiformes; family Ceratodontidae; genus Neoceratodus; species Neoceratodus forsteri. The sequence goes on along the minus strand of CM028130.1, from coordinate 911,254,865 downwards.
GCTATTATACAAGTACTGGGTGTTGGTGCATGCTCCAGCCTTGGGATTTTTGGTATTGGGAGGGCATAGATAGCCCTATGGGGTATTACCATGCTGTGTCTGGGTCGGGGCAATGGGGGGGGACAAATTATCCCTGTGGAGCATTTGTGTTTTGGGGTCAGAGCAGTGTTGGGGGAGGGTGGCACACCATTGGGGGATGCACATGCAAGCAATCTCCTGGGACATAAGTACAGTTACACCAGCTATATGCTGGTGTAACTTACATTGACTGTGTCCCCCCGGGGTTGTTGGAGAATAGCACCCTGGGGGACTTTGTTGCTGCCCTTCCAGAATAGGACACAACTGCTGCCATAAACATCCAGCACCATGTCACAGGACGTTTAAGGCGTAACTGGTAGCATAAGTCCACTTTGGTGCAAGCATCCTGTGGCATGTCACAGGCTGCTTTGCAGAATACTATATGTTGCAACTGCTGGTGTAACTTGCTACTTGCACCATTTTTTGGGGCTCAAGACAAGTTACGCCAGATGTAACCTTTTGAGAATTGGGCCCATGTTCAGAAGAGATATAGGTCTATAATTTTTCACATAAGTAGGATCTTACCCTGCCTTTGGTATGAGTGAAATAATGGATTCTTGCATAGAAAGATCTAAAACATCAAACACCAAAGTTATAAGCTTCTATAAACACTTGAAGAAGATGGGGCAGTAATAGTTCAGAAAAAGTCTTGTAAAACAAAACAGAAAAAACACCAGTGGCCTGGAGCTTTAGCTGAAGCCAAAGTGTTCAGAGCAGAATGTAATTCAGTCATGGTGAAGGGTGAAAGCAAAAGTTCACGGTCCCCTTTGTTTAATTTTGGCAATTCACAATAGTCTAAATAATTATTAATGCCTTGATCTTTGGGGTTCTGGTTACCTATGTCATATAAAGTGGAAACAAATTTACAAAATTCTGCAGCTATTAACCTGGTAAGTGTTATTGATTCTCAAGTTGAAGGATTATATATGCATTTAATAGTTCTGGCTGTCTCTTGCTGTTTGATGCACATCGCTAGAAACTTGCCTGGGTGCTCCCCAGAGGAGACATAGTTTAGTTTAGATCTAATTATATTAAATTCTGCATGTGCTCTGTTAAGTTTGTGGCACTATTCCTGATAATCAACTAACTTCCTGAGTAAGTCATCTGAGTAAGAATGTGACATCTGAGTCTCTAGGGACCTAACTGTACTTAAAAGCTTGTTAGATTCAGCTAATTTCTGCCTTTTAAGTTTAGAGGCTATACGTATTATTTCTCCACGTATGGCACATTTATAAGCCAGCCATAGAGTAGAGTAGCAGGCCACTGATCCCTGATTTTCTGTTAAGAAACGAGTTGTAAATTCTTTAAGGGATGAAACTGTATGTTTGATTTTCAGTAATGAATCATTTAGTCTCCAATGTTTGCCTATTTCTACATCATGGGTCATTTGTAAAATCAAATAGGTTGGAGAATGGTCCAAAATCATGCATGGTAAGATCTGAGCTTGTACAATACCTCCTAATAGTGAGTGTCTTATTAAAACGTGATCTGTGCTTGACTGTGTATTGTGGGGGTAAGAAAAAAGGTCTTTATCTTTAGGATATAGAGTACACCATGGGTCCCCCAAAGAATATGAATCTACTACTGTCTAAAATCCTGTTGGTTTTGGTAAAGAGCAGCACTATAGGGACCTGTTTTATCCAAATCATTGTCAAAAATAGCATTCCAGTCCCCACTGATTATAAGTGGGATATTTGGCCAACTAGCCAGGTGTAACGATAGATCCGCAAAGACCTGAGTATCATCTCTATTAGGATCATAAATGGAAGCTAATAAGATCTCTGTATTGTCTAAAGTACCCACTGTAATACTAAATCTTGCTCTAGAATCTAAAATTATGTGTTGATAAATAAAACTGACATTTCTGGCAATAAGAATAGCCACTCCAGCTCTTTTTTTATCCACCTCTGCGCCAAAGACTTGAGTCACTCAATCTCTCCTCAAAAATAAAATATCCTTTGTTAGTAAGTGAGTTTCCTGTAAAAAGACTATAGCGTGGTTAAACCTATGCAAATGCACTAAAAGTTTAAATATTTTTTGTGGAGAGTTAGCCCCTTTGACATTCCAGGAAATAAAAGTAAAACTCATAGTTCTAGAATATTTGCATATAATATTTATGGGACTGTCCTTTACAACAGTGCCCTACATTGTATGTCAGAAAAAGCAGAATTATTGCTGCTCCTGTGCTTAACATTCTTGATTCCATGGTAGTCTTTGCAACTAAACCTTGCTGTATAATGCACGATACAAAAAATGTAAAGCGAAAGACAAAATGCTATGCTTCTCCCTTCTCTGACCACAGTATTATATAATTCACAGCCCCCCACCCATTCCTTAATTCTTATGTACCTATTCATATATTTAATTGAATTGCAGTAGGTAATATATCTATTTTCTCGGTTCCCCCCACCCCGCACTCTATTTAACAAATGAGTCAGTGTTTAGGGTCGACTGCAATAGAGTGATGCCCTCTGGGGGTTATCAATCATTGAAGTAGATATTTCCCCCTCTAATATTAAACTTTATTGTTAGCTATTAAGTGTTATTATAAAATAAGGCTCTTTTCAAACAGTAACTGTATCCAATTAACATTGACACTGAGTATTAAACACTAAGCCTTGAATCATCTATTGTACTGTATGTACAGTAATTGAATATAGAAGTAAGAAAACAGCTGCAAAACACTTATCAAATTATAGTAACAGTTAATAATCTGATTTCAGTATCACCACTGACTAAATAAAATCAGAAAAGTAAGTCAACTGATGGAACAGAAGATATAGTCAGTACTAACTTGCAGGTTGTAGTATATAATAAATGTTCCTAAGCAAATAAATCAAAGACCATATTTGGCCAAAAGTACTCACATCAATTATTGAAGTAAACCAGGTTTGTATAAAAAAATGATCAATACCAGATAAATAAAAAAAACAAGCAAGCTTGATTCTCTTCGTCACAGCCATTACTAAACATATAGCCTTAGAGGAAGGTTCCTTACCTTCCTTAGTTTTTCCTTTTTCTAGACAAAGTGAAAAAAACAGTAATGTAAGTTAATAAAAAATAAGAAGCTAGGTCTAAATATATATATTGACCTTAACATGGATATAACAAAAGCCCTTACCCCCTGACAATAAACAAAAGAGGGGGATAAGCTAATGATGGTATTATACATATTAAAAATTCCAAGTGGCCTTAGTTCTACTTTTAGAGTACTAAACTTAGTTGTAAGGTACCTGTGACTGAAAAGTTGGTACAAAAAGGCTATTCAATCACAAAAACACACAAGTTGAAGAAGCTGAGCAAAACCAAGATATATTATTATCTGGTTAAAAAAAGGGGGGGGGTCAGCAATTAGTTTGATTAAATAATTTCTAGCAAACTACTCACGAAAGAATAGCTCCCTATATGCTTCTAGCAGTATGAGTATACACTGTCAGTAGAAAAAAGAAACAGTTATATCAGCAGTTGATGAATATCTTGTCAAGTACAGCATCCTACATGAAAGATATATATTCCAACCAATCCCACCTCAGTAAATAAGTTAGATGGTACATTAGTTACATGGAAAAAAAAAGGAAAGAGTTTTTATAGTTCTCGTGTATTATAAGAAAACTGCAACTTGTTCCTCTGCCTTGCTGTTTCATTCAGCAAGAGGTTCACACTGTACCTGCATCGTTGTCAAAACACAAATCCATAGATTTCTCGAACGTACGAAACAAAGTGATGGCGCAGTTAAAAATAAATAGCCTGTAAAAGACTGAATAGATTCACAGAGCCCATTTCTCATACAGGGTACCATTAAAATTACTCAGGCAACATTTGTACATTTTTGAGGTGAAAACAAAAAATTACATATCTGAGCCATGTTCTTTTTATGTTGTTGCTGTTGGTGACCTATGTGTAAACGATAGATAGACACTCTGTAGCAAATTAGTAGGGTTAAAAACAGTATAAACACTCAACCACTTTGTGTTTCTATGTTTTCAAAAAAACACAGCTTTGACTTTAAGAACTTTAAATAAGTCTGGCAAAACTTTTGGTAGCTGCTGCTGAGCTGACTCCACTGATTGGAAAAAGAAAGTACCGTGAGGTAGTGTAATGACCATTTTAGCCGGGAACTGGACTCTGAATTTGATATTTCCTTTAAGAAGAATTGTTTTTATTTCAGAGTAAGCTTTCTGTTTCTCCCATACTTGACTGCTGACATCGTCAAAGATGTAGATTCTGTGTTGTTGCCAGAACAGAGAAACATGGGCTTGGGCAGGTCTCTGGATTTTGATCTTATCTTGGAAATTTAGGAATTTACATATAATCGCCCTTGATCTGTCCTCTGGTTTAGATAGGTCCAAGACTCTAATAGCACTTTCATTCTGGTAGATTTGGCCAAAATCTGGTGGTCTGGCAATATGGGTGAAAAAAAACATTTAGAAATTTAAGGATGTCAGGATGTTCTGCTCCTTCCGGTATGCCAATAATTAAAATATTATTTCTCCATGATCTGTTTTCCAGATCATCAACTTTATCTTCCATTGTTTGAAATTTCCTCCACAGTGAGATTACTTCTTTGTTCTCTTTTTGAATGAAGTCCTCGATAGAACTTATTCGAGCTTCGGTGTCAGAGACTCACTGGGTTAAGGAGTCCACTGTTATTATAATCGATTTTACATCTCTGGTTAGCTCTGATAACATTGATTTGATGGAGTTGAACTCAGCCATGTAGTCCTCATGTTCTTTTGATGATTCTCTTACAGCTACTGAGGCTTTTGAGTCAGATTTGTATTGTTTGGGTTTTTGTTGTTCAGGGCTCTGAAATAGCGCCACTAAAGTCCCCTATTTGGCTGATTCTTGCTTCAACATACTGGAATGCAACACCACCAAGTAAAGGTAAGATATTTTCTTCTAGAATGAAGCTGTAATCTGGAAAATTTGAGGAGGATTGTGCTATTCTTAGTAATGCAAGCTGGTAAACCCCAGGAGCTCTCTCCAGCTACAACCATTCCTACACTCGCATGACTGAAAGTCCCCCTACTTCTGTCCTGACCTCTCTGGCCTCTATAGGCTCCATGGAAAGTTTCCCACAGCATCCAGACCATGTGAACCCTAGCACCAGGTGATAGAATTATGAATCTGCTCTCCAGTTGTAATTTTCTCCCCACATCCCAGACTAGACTTGTGAGTTCTTATTGTGCTCAACTTACTAGCACCCTTTGTTTAACTGGTTAGTTTGGGAAACTTTTTTGTGGAACTGTATTTAACTTTGGACATTGGGGACCTACCAAGACTGTTCCTAAACCCCTTCCCCCCAGTTTTAGGTTCTCTGTTTTGTTTAAAGCAGCTATTGTTCAGAGAGCCTGAATACCCTGTTTTCATTCCTGGATCCTGATGGCTGGAATCCTATCACCAGTACCGGTACATGACTGTTTCATGTGACTTCTTTCAAGCTGATTGCATGCCCTTACATTAGGGATTCACCAGTTGTGTGTGCCTTGGCTTATACTTAGAAAAGAAGGCCACTAACTGTGGGGTTGTAAAGGACTTGTGGGTTCATTGAGACCTGAGATAGCCACATAAATTCTGTTTGCCTGATCGATGGTGGACACAAAAGTGGGGCACACTGCAGGCAGACAGCCCCTGGTAGAGAACTCACTACAATCAACATTTTAAAATATGAAGACATTATAGATCAGCAGGACCAATATTTATTATCTCCTGTCATGTTGTGCTAACCGATCTTTCTATGTTGCAGCAGTGGGTGACTAGAGGTACAAAGCCCATGGACAGACTGTATTTTGGCCCCCACACTAACTCACATTTTCCTTTGCAGGTGATGGGATAACTCACTTCCCCATTTCTTTTTTTCACTAATTTTTTTATTTCTCTTTCTGTTCATATGGTCCCACAACAGCACTCCCACCAGTGGGATGAGGTCAATATGCCACAGAAAATAACAGCACAGTAAACAACCGCACAGGCATATTGATGAAAACAGAGGTAGTGCTCAGCAAAACAGTGAGCGCTACAGTCTATGAACAAAAGTACAAAAATTACATATTTGTGGGGGGCTCCAACCCCTAACCCCCCCCCCCATCTTTATATAACTAACCCCAGGGGGACTAAACTCAGGGAAAGGGAGAAAAAACAAATAACAAGCAAAAATAAAGTCTCCCCAAGTCCAGGAATCGAGCCCCAGTCCATCACTGCTCCACCACCCTGTACTGCCTGTGTCTCTATCCACTGAGCCATGGCAGCTGCTCTGCCAGCACAGCACCAGCCAGAGCCTTTCACTTCTCCCCCAACATCAATATACTGTATCTACAGGATTGTGGTAATTTACCTTTGCTACACTGTCCCTGTAGCTATTATTCATTTAGCTGTTTTAACTGTTGTTGTTTGGGGAGCTTGACTATTTTGTTTCCTTGCCCTGATGGCAGAACTCTGACCATCAGTACTCTTATGGGAGTATTTTGTGAGTCTGTTTCAAAGATGATTGTCATGCTCCCATACTCTGGTGATCTGCCTGATGTGTGTGCCCAGGATTTCAAACATTAACTGGGGCCACCACACATGGGGTTGACAGAGACGTGTGTGCTTATTGTGTGCCCCCCTCAGCTGCATGATCCATTTTGCCTAAATGGCAGTGGACACAAAAGCAGGGCCCATGACTAGCAACAGGTTGCTGGTGGCAGACTCACTGCAAGTGGCTTTCCAAGTCTGCAAACTTGATGATTCCCAGTGAGACTTACGTTCATTATTTCCTGTCATGCTGAGCTAATCCACCTTTCTATGTTGCTGAGGGGGTAACTAAAGATACAGCATCCTCAGCTTGACTGCATTATTGCATCCCCACTGAATCATTGTTTGTTTTGCTGGTGATGGGATAGCTCCCCCTTTGTTGTCTCCCTCTCTTCTCTTGACATGCCCCAAGGCTGAGTGGGAATTTAGAGTTTAATTTAATTTTATTTGCTGTTATGGTGCTCCCCCACTCTGATTTTGGCTATAACCCTAGCCCGTGAGATGTTCTATGGTAATGGTCGGGAAATGGGGTCATTATGAGCAGAGGAGTGATGGGCTGAGTTGCATCCCCCCCCAACATAGTCTGGCAGCTAACAATGCAGTGGGGCTCCTGGTCAATGAACTGACTTAGCACCACCTGCTAGGTCATGTGCTGGGATGCACAACCCTTGACTGGTTCTCTGAGGCCAAAAAAGGGGCTTTGAAGTTTACCTCTAGCCCCCTGAGAACCTTGACACCCTTTATCTGTTTGCATCTCTGATAGTGGGGGACCCCAAGATGCTTTGCTACTCTAAGCAGTGAACCCTTCTGTTCAACTGTACTGGCTTTCTTTGGGCTATTATCCTGCTTCAAGTGTGTTCCTTAACTTGGGGGACCCAGGGCTTTAGTAATCTAGAAGCAGTGAAGGGGGAGGACAGTTGGGGCTCCTCTGTGATTACACAGCTTTTTCTTGAATCAGCTTGTGGGGCTGTGATGAGCTCCATTTCCTTGGAAAGCTCCCCCAACCCCTTACCTGCAATAGCTGGTTGACTGGCTACCTCAGTCAGGATTTGGGGTGAGCTCTAATGAGTCAATCATATCATAGAACAGTGTGGAACATGGGATTCTGCTGGCAGAATTTTTGTGGAATAACAGTTCCACTTCTGAAATTCTTTTCAGAATTTCTTTTTTAATTTCATGGAAATCAGAAAATATTTCTATGTACTATGTAATTCATGGAGTATAATCCAATGGTTTACAGAAAATGGATCCATGGTTTACATACACTGTGGAATACAATTCAGCACTTAACATTCTGGTTTCAAAATGTCAGAAATCTGATTCCGACTGAATTCTGAGGAATCAGGCAGAATGTTTGAAATTCTATGAAATTTAATTTGAAGAGAAATTAAAAAAATTCCAAACAATGAAATTTGCTCTTTTTTTATTAGTATATATTTCCTCTGGTAATTGTCTTTTATCAGCTCAGCACCTGTTTTCCAAACTTGAACCTTAGCCTGTATTGCACTAAACCAGGCTTAGTGGGCAGCTGCCTCTCCCTCTAATGGTTCATTAATGGCTTCCTTTGCTAATCACTTGTCATGTGGAATGTTAAAAGGCTAAACTAACCCAAGTAAAAGACAAAAGGTATTAATATAAGCTTAAGCACATGGGATGTAGCCCTCCTTTAAGAGATGCACTTTTATCCAGTGGGGATTGACAGGCTTTGCAGTAACATAGAAACATGGAAACATAGAGATATAGAAATTGTCTGCAGATAAGGACCACTAGGCCCATCCAGTCTGCCCATAGGCCCAATACATTGTATGCGGCCACTGACCCTATGCGATCAATGGCTTTTCATCACTCCATCCCCTCTCAAGCTTCCTTTGTGCCTGTCCCAGGCATGTTTAAACCCCTGCACAGTGCTGGCCCCACTACCTCCTGTGGCAGACTATTCCAAGCATCGACTACCCTTTCTGTGTAGAAAAACTTCCTCACATTACCTCTTAATCTACCCTCTTCCAAATTTCATGTTGTGCCCCCTTGTTCTATTACTTTTTCTACATTGGAAAAGGTCCCCCACCTGCACCTTGTTTATGCCCTTGAGGTACTTGAAAGTTTCAATCATGTCCCCCCTCTTTCTCTTCTTGCCCAGTGAGTACATATTGAGGTCCCTTAGTCTCTCCTCATACGTTTTGTGTTGCAAGCCCTGTACCATCTTTGTTGCCCTTCTCTGGATAGTTTCCACCTCATCTGTGTCCTTGCACAGGTGTTTCTTCCAGAACTGCATGCAGTACTCCAGGTGAGGCTTACCAATGTTTTATACAATGGCATCACCGCCTCCTACCTCCTACTAGTGATACCCTGCCTATGCACCCCAGCATGCCACTGGCCTCCCTGTTGCCTTTCTGCACTGCCTTGATACCTTAAGGTCATCAGAGATGATAACCCCTAGGTCCTTTCCTCTTTGGTGACAGTCAGCTCCCCCCCCAACCTGTAGCTCTCCCTAGGGTTCCCTCTACCCAGGTGCATTATTTTGCAGTTCTTTGCATTGAACCTTAATTGCCACATCTCTGACCATCTTTCAAGTTTCAATAGATAAAAAGTTTGTTATCTGTTTAATGGCCATCGTGCTGGGTGCACTGTGACTGTGCTGTTTGCTCTATTTGTTCCCTCTTTCGCTTTTGTCTCTCTTGATCATTTTCATTGTCTGCTCTGCTTGCTGCATTTTTATTTTACTATTTTTAGTCAGACAGGGCTTATTGAGTGAGTTATTTAGTTGCCTGGAGTGTTATCAGGGTTGTTGTCGACCGACCGCATAGTGTGTGCTGGGGCTGTTCGGCCAGGCTCCACTGCCACTCCATCTGCAAAAGAAGGAAAGGGTTATTAAAGCCCATTTACAGTGAGAGTGCCACGAATTATCTCTGGTGCCCCCAGGTAGTGAGAGGACCTGGGGCACCATACCTCAGTTACATTATTTGATTTTTGATACACCCAGTGAGAGGGGGCGTATTTAAGTACTGGAATATTGAAGTTTTATTTTAGTGGTTTAAATTCAGTCTATACTACATTTTATTTTTCTGTGAACTGTAGTTCTATTTTTGCCAACTGGTATACCATCCTTTCCTGGACTTACATGGACCACCCGAACTAATTCCTTTTATTAGTATACTCTGATTAACAGTAAGAGTGTATGGGGAGGGGTTTTATTATATTTTAGTTTTATATTTGTGGGGGGTATTTTAAGTTTGATTTAATATATTAGTGACATTTCTCCCCTTTGTGAGAGAGGGGGGGGAGTGGTAAATCAGGGGGTTTAATTTGTTTGGTTATTTGTGTTTTGTTTATTGCCCTTGTATTAGTTTTTTATAGTGGGACTTTTGTCTTAATTTTTGGGAAATAAGTAAGTTATTTAATTGGGGACTTTTTTCAGGGGTGTTGTATTGATTTTGAGTCTTTAATATGTGTAGAAGGCTGTCCCCATGGTGGTGCGCTATTCACCATCTGCCCTTCATGCCCTCCGTCCTTTTCCCCCTCCATTACAGCTCTCAACATACCAGCACTGTAGAGTGCTGGGTATTGCTCATAGGGGGAGGAGGGGAGTTGGGGGGTGCGAACAGTGGAGGTTGGATGAGTGGGGCCATCATATTGGAGTAGTTAGGTCCAGAAGATGCCCTGGGGAAAAATGGAGACTGGAACATGGTCCTCCATGTCTGGTCTCCATACCCAAGGGCACCACCAACATTGGTGGGCAAGTAGCCTGAGCAGCTCCAGAAGCCCGTCCTACATGAGCAGTGTTGTGTAATGCCAGGTTCATCAGAAATAAGACTGCAGTTATTGCAGATCTTGTTGGGTTGGTGGATCTGGCATGCATTACCGAGACCTGGCAGGATGAGAATGCAGGCCCCATATTAGAGGCCGCTATTCCGGCTGGGTACTCGGTGTTACACCGCCTGAGGTTGGACCGTGGGGGGGGTTGTGGTCTATTGCAAGACCAAACTGTGCCTCACGAGTGTACCAGTTGAGGTAGCTGAGTCATTCAAGTGTACTGTAGTGGCAGGTGTGAGTTGTAGGATCGTTCTCATCTACCGTCCACCAGGTGATTAGAAGCAGTTCCTACAGGAAGTAGCAGACTTCGTGATTGACATGGGGTTCAAGTCACCCAGGCTGATGGTCCTGGGCAACTTCAATGCCTGGCTTGATGATGAACTCTCACAATTTGTACAATAATTCCTCCAGTTGATGACTTCTTTGGGCCTCACACAAGTTGTTACTTCTGCCGCTCATAAAGGTGGTCACTCCCTTGACTTATTCTTCCTCCTGGGGATCAAAGCCTTCAATTTAGGGTGGAACCTGTCAGATGGTATTACATCATGGGATTCAGTTTTTGCACCCCCCTTTGTAGGCCTACCCCTGTAGAGATGGTCAGGTACTGCCCTTTACACGATGTAAGCTCTGAGGACCTGGCGGTGGCACTTGACCTATCGAAGCTTCTTGGAGTGAGAAATAATCTGGATGCCTTGGTCTTGGCCTATAATAAAGCCATCACCTTGGCTCTGGCTATTATTGCTCCAGTCTGTGTTTGTCCTCTCCCCCTTCACCCTCAGTTCCCATGATTTGATGGGACATTGAGGGAGATGCGATGACAAGGACAAAGGTTAGAGCATTACTGGTGGAGATCCGCCCTTGATGCTGACCATCTTAGATTGATGGATCATTACCAAGTCTATCATTCGGCAATCTCCTGTAAGAAGGCAGAGTTCCTGTCCGGGGAGATTGTGGCTGCTCAGAACTGACCAGCTCAGCTCTTTTGAACTGTAGACAGACTGCAACCCAGCCTGCCTTCAGGTTCAAAAAGCCTTTTTACAAGTAGAATGTGAAGAGCTTGCTCGTTTCTTTGTGGCTACGGTGGCTGACATCAGGGTGGCACTCCAACCTCCATCCTCTATGGGAGAAATGATGGAGTGGTACCCAGTCACTGTTTCTGGGCTCTCCTGGAGTTCCTTTGACCAGCCGGAGTTCATTGATGTCATGTGGATTGTCCAGGGTATGTGCCCTACATGCTGTAGTTTGGATCTGGTCCCAACTTCCCTGATAAAGGGTTGTTGTGATGTTATTGGTCCAGTCCTAGCACAGTTAGTCCGGTGTTCCTTGGAGATGGGTGAGTTTCCTAGCTCCCTGAAGGAGGTAGTAGTAGTGCCCCTCCTGAGGAAAGCTTCTCTGGACCCAGACTGCCATGCTAACTACGGACCAATCTCTAACCTTCCCTTTGCGGGGAAGGTGATTGAGAAAGTAGTGGCCATACAACTGGAGAACCATTTGACCATCCATGACATTTATCAACAACTCCATTCAGGTTTTTGAAAGAGGCATAGTACCGAGACTACACTCATTTGGGTGATCAATGATCTCTTGATGGCAAGAGATTGAAAGAGCCATTCTATCTTGGTTCTTCTCGATCTCTCTTCAGCGTTTGACACTGTGGACCATGGGGTACTTCTCGAATGCCTGAGGTTCATCTGCAGCTTGTCTAGTACAGTCCTCAGGTGGTTTAGATCTTTCCTCACTGGGTGGTGTCTGGGATAAATTCCTCTGGCCCAGTCTCTCTGTCATGTGGGGTTCCTCAGGGTTCAGTGTTGTCCCCCATGTTATTTGCAGTGTGCATGCTGCCCCTCAGAGACATTGTAAAAAGGTATGGCCTGAGGTTTCACTGCTATGCTGATGATACCCAGCTCTACCTATCTTTTGTGCCCGACCAGGGTAGAGCTCTCTCAGTATTTAACAACTGCTTCACTGAAATCCACAACTGGATGAATTCAAGCTGGCTGAGGTTGAACTCGGAGAAGACGGAGGTGATGGTTGTGGACCAGGGCCACTGGATAGAGGGGATGGGAGCTGGTTTGCCTTCAGGACTATTTCTGGGTGGCTCCCAGCTCCTAACCTCTGAACAGGTGCGGAACCTGGGGGCGGTTTTTGAAGATGGGCTGACGCTGCAATTGCAGGTGTCAGCAGTCGTCAAATCATCCTTTTACCATCTGAGGAACATCTCCAGGATTAAGCATCTAGTTCTGTCTGGCAAGCTGCCTACTTTGGTCCACAGCTTTGTGACCTTGCGCCTTGACTATTGCAACTCCATCTATCTAGGGCTACCTGGGGTTGATATCTGCCGGCTGCAGCTTATGCAGAACACTGCGGCTCAGTTATTGACGGGTACTTCTCGTACCTGTCATATTTCTCTGGTGCTGCGTGAACTGCACTGGCAACCAATACAATGGCAGATCACCTTTAAAGTCGATCTTCTGACTTATAAAGCCCTACACAGACTGGGCCTGGACTATCTGAAAGAGTTTCTGGTACCCTACTGCCCTAAGTGATCACTCCGCTCGGTGGATGAGGGGTTGCTAGAGATTCCGAGGGTTTCTTTGAAATCTTAGGTGGCCCGTGCTTTTATGTACGTGGCCCCAACCCTCTGAAATTCTCTACTCCATCCACTTTGGGAGTGTGCATCTGTGGAGGAATTTAAACGTGCCTTAAAGACCCATTTGTGGTTGTCAGCATACCCCTGATGATGATGTTTTAATGTATTTTATGAGTTTAGTATTTATTGTATTTATGTCTAATTTATTGTTTTATGAAGTATACTGTTAAGGCACCTTGGTTTCAGAAAGGCACGATATAAATAAAGAATATTATTATTATTATTATCCAGGTCCCTCATTTTCTGCACCCCTTCTGGAGTATTCACCCTGTTGCAGATCTTGGTGTCATCGGCAAACAGGCAGACCTTTCCTTCCAGCCCCTCTGCTATGTCACTAATGAAGACATTGAACATAACTGGTCCCAGTACTGATCCCTGTGGTACCCCACTAGTCACCCCCTCTCCTCATATTATACCCCATTTACCACCACCATCTTTCTCCTGTCTGTTAACCAGTCCCTAATCCAGTTCACCACCTTGTCTCCCATGTCCAGACTTCCCATCTTGTTAATCAGCCTTCTATGTGGGACAGTGTGGAAGGCTTTGCTGAAATCTAGGTAGGCAACATCTACCGCTCCTCTCTGATTTATTTCCTTAGTCACCCAGTTAAAAAAAAAAAACTATTAGATTCATTTGACATGACCTTCCTGCTGTGAGTCCATGTTGCCTCAGAACCTGAGCAGTATGTGAGTGGGTAAGGTCTACAGTACCATAATTCAGGGTATCATCATGGTTCAGAAGGTTGTGGGTTCTAGTGCCACACCAAGATTGGATGCATAACTAAATGCTGGCACCAGAGTGCAGTATTAGAGGGATGCACAATTGCCAGGGTGTGCTGTCCTTCAGATGAGATGTTAAACCGAGGGCCCTTCTACCCATCCTGGTGCTGTCCTGGTGGGTGTCCAGGTGGAAGTAGAAGAACACAAGGCACTTTTTGCAGATAGTACAGGACTCAATTCAATCTGTAACAGTACTCCATTTTGGGGTAAATGACATTGGAAGGAGAAAAAAGGTGTATATACGGAGAGATTTTGAATAAGTAGGACAAAATCTCATAAATAAAGGATGTGATATAATTATATAATTATATCAGACATCCTTCCAGTTCCTAGACCTGGGGCAGCAAAACCAAGGGACATAATGCACCTAAACAGGTGGTTAAAAAAGATGGTGTCAGTGAGAATGATTTGAATTCATAAACCACAGAGATACCTTTCAAGATTGCAGACTGTATGGTCCTGATGGGTTACATTTAAATAGACAAGGGACAAGATTATTGGCACACAGTATGAAAAAAGCCATTTCCAAACATTTAAACTAGATAATGGGGGGAATGGGGGTAGTGAGGAGATACTAAGCAACAACAGCAATCCAGATCAAGAGACATATCAGAACATACTGTAGTTGCTAAGGGTTGGAAATATATGCTAATAAATGCCAGGAATTTGGTGAGGAAGTTCAACAAACTAGTATACACACTAAAGACAATGGCTATCCAAATATATACAATCACTGAGATATGGTGGGGTAGTGAAGATGCATGGGACAGACAAATTCCAGGACACACAATATATACCAAGGACAGGTTACAGAAAAGGGGAGGTGGTGTGGTTGTCTATGTACTAGATTGCATTTTGTCAGAACAAGTCAAATTTGAGAACAACCGGTTAGAAATGCTATGGATAAAATAAACACCCTTAAAAATGCTAACATTTCATTGGGAGTAGTATAGAGACCTTCCTCACAGACAAAGAAGGATGACATAATTTTGTGTCAACAATTAGAAAACCTGGATCCTGCAGAAAGAATTATATAACTTGGAGAATTTAACTTGCTGCATATAGACTGGGTAGACTACAAAGGTTCTACAAATATGGAAGAAAGACTGTTGGGAACTTTTAAAATACTAGGACTTGAATGATATGTGTTAAGGCCAACAAGAGGTGAACATATATTAGACCTAATGCTAAGCAACATGGCGGGGATAGTTTACAGGACTGTAAGGTGATCACACCTGTGGGATCACATGACCATGAAAAGGTTGAATTCAAAACTGTAGAAACAGTAGAAAGGGTGAAAGGGGATACAATTATTAAAAACTATGCAAAAGCTAACTTTCACAGTATGAGAGAGGAACTCAAGGTATGAAACTGAAGGTGGGAATTTAACTCAGAATCACTCAATGCGATGTGGGAGCTCTTGGTGTAAAAAAATCAACAGCCTGGTTGAAAGGTATGTCCCAGAAAGGAAGAAGTTAATAAGGCAGATAGAATCCCAGCATGGATGACACTGAAAATTAAAACTCTGATCAATAAGAAGGAAAATGCTTACATAACAGCAAGGAACAGCAACAACACAGATTACAGGAAAAATATAAAAAGTTAATGAAAAAGACTAAACAAGTAATACAAAGAGCAAAAAGGGATTATAAATTAAAAATTGCTGTTAGTATGAAAGACAATCGCAAGTCTTTTTTCAATTACATCAGTAATAAAAAAGGGAGGAATGTCAACAATCAGGCCCCTGTTGATTCTTAGGGGAATATGGTCACTAAATTTGCTCAAATAGCTGACATACAAAATAACTACTTTACATCAGTATACAATAGTTAAACTAGCCATACTAGACAACATTGGGATAAAGATAAGGATGGCATGTTGATCCTTAAGGTAAAAAAAATAAAAAATAGGCTTATAAAACTAGATCCTGGTAAAACACAAGGCCCAGATGGGTTACACCTGAGGCTGATTAAGGAGCTGGCCAATGAGCTGGCAGAACCACTCACCGCAATATTCCAACAATCCTTGGATGAAGAAAATCTAGTAAAGGCCTGGAGAACAGCTAATGTGGTGGCAATATACAAGAAGGGTAGTAGGAAGGAGGCTCAGAACTATAGACCTGTGAGCTTGATCATGGTGATGGGAAAGGTGAAGGAAGGGGAAATAAACGATTACATAATGGAATTTATACACCAGACAGGGACTGTAGATAGGACCCAACATGGTTTCACTAAGGGTCATTCATGCCAGACAGATTTATTCTAATTTGTGGGAATGTCATCAAGGCCTTGGATGTGGGTGCATCAGTGGATGTAATATTCTTGGATTTTCAAAAGGCCTTTGATAAGGTACTGCATGGGGAATTAATCGATGCATTAATAGAAAAGCAGATATATGGGAGAATTACTAGAAGGACTGCATCCTGGTTGACTGACAGGAAACAAAGAGTATGCATAAGAGGCATATACTATGGTCTGAGGTGACGAGTGGACTTCCACAGGGATCAGTGCTGGGGCCGTGTTTAATTTATACATTGAGTCATTGAGGGGTGGCGAACATATCTGGGAGTCGGAGTTCACCAATGATACGTGCATTGGGGCAATTGTAAATAGCAGAGAAGAAGTCCCAAAATGCCAGGGAGCCCTACTGAGGTTAGAAAACTGGGCAAACACACATAGGCTGAATTTTAATTTAGATAAATGTACAGTTATGGACCTGGGGAAACACAACGCAGAAGTACAATACTTGCCGATGGATAAAGATTTTAGGGTAGTATTGGAAGAAAGGGACCTAGGCATAATGGTAACAAATGACTTAAATTTTAAAAAACATTGCAGTAAAGTAATTAAGAAAGCAAGTGGGGTACTAAATAATATTGGAAGGCATATCAGTAGTAGGAGGAGGGAGGTCCTGTTCCCATTGTGTAGAACACTGGTGAGGCCTTACACGGAATATTGTGCAGTTTTGGTCACCAGACACCATAACAGATTAAGTCCCTGGTGTGGGTATAAAGGAAAGCCACCAAAATGACAGGTGGCCTAAGGGGATTGGAATAACGATGAGAGAATGAGTGAGCTGGGGATGTTTTCTCTGGAATACCAAAGACTGAGGGATGATATGTGTCTTCTGTATAGGGCATTACCAGATAATGGCTTATGGGAGTGTTAGGGTATTGTTATAAAAAATCAAACTTATTGCATGAGAGCTCACTCCCTACAGTTCGTAGGGGAAACATGTCATACAAATAAAGATACTTATCGGTACAATCAAAGAGTGGTGTTAATTTGGAATTGCCTTTCAGAAGAAGTAGTGGGAAGCAAGCATTTAAGTGAATTTAGAGTGATTTTCTGAATTTTTGCATAGCAAATGGGATTAGTAACATGTAGAAACTTGTCTTACCATTCAAACTGCCAAAAAGTGCTGTTTTCCATGAAAAAAAATGCTTTTATTTCTGTGCTCAGCTTCATTTGCATAACCTGACCCTTTTTTCCTCTCAATGCAGCAACCCCCATCTGTGACATCATGCAAGGGAAACAAAGATTTTAAAGAGCAAATGCTTAGTAAGGGTGCATGATAAAGAATGAAGGTTTGGGGCTTTTAGATGCCTCTGCAGTCATTCAGTTTGCTTTTATTTGTTTCTTTACTTACTTTTTCATAATTTTATTTGTATTTTGCCAACTGCTAGTGAGAAAAGAATCCAATGGAATCCTTGTATTATGATGTCAGGAACTCTTTACTGGGCAAGGCTGCCAGTGTATTTTATTGGGAAACTGCAAATCTGTTTCCAGATTTTTATGGAGAAATAACACTTCCTGCCACAAAAATATACAGTATATTTAATAGAAATATGTGATTTTTGATAACATGTGATCTTTTGTTATAATTTAGCAGGTGATATTTTCTTCATAACCAGAATTTACTTAAGGAGAAGAAGAAAGAAGAAACTAATGATTGGTTTTAGAAACATAAAATCATACAGAGGGAGCACAATAGTGCAAACACATGGGCCTGGATAATCAAAGCAGTTGCACAATGCGCAACAGAGATGCGCTGGCACAACTGCACCAATGCACCGGAAAGCGACATTCAGTGGCAGCAGTTGCACAGCGAAATTTACAATGCGCCAATGCACAATGGTAATGAATGCATGTGCAAGTGCAGGGGGCATAGCCATGAATATGCGGCACAGTGTGATAATCAACAGTGGCCAGATGGCGCAAGCGAGGAGCAAACAGGATTTGTGCGGATCAAACTTGAGCCCATAAAAAGAGAGAACAAGCGAGGGAAGGATGCTTGTGCCAGAGGGGAGTCAAATAGAGGGAGAGTGAGCGGGCAGGCTATACAGCAGGAGGGGAGTCACAGAGAGACAGATGCAGTCTGGGAGTGGCACACAGTGTGGGCCAGGGTGTGTGACACTGACAGAGGTTGTGGGTGTGAGTAGGTGTGTGTGTGTGCGTGAGACAGGGTTGGAGGCAACATTCACAGCAGGTGCCTGTGACACCCACTACAGGAGGGGCTGAACAGGGGCCCAGATAAGTGGGAGGCAGAGGCCACAGCCCTCAGTCCACTGGCCAGGAAGCCAGAACACAGGTGTGCACACAGTGCAGGGGCATAATCAGTGGTGTCTGGCCTATGGCACCTGGGCGCCATAGTGCCCATGGTGCTGTGGCACCATGTTACTGATGGTGTTCCTGCACTATGGGTGCCATGATGCCCGTGTGCTATTAGGCCATGTACCGGGGTGCCCACATGCCTTTACCATGTACCATGCATGGTAGGCCCAACTGCGCTGTCGCACAGGGTGTGCGTGCTGACCTTTGATGCCACAGTTGCCCTTTGCACCTCTGGGAGCTCTACAGCATGTGCCAGTGCTGTGTTGCTGTATTGTGTATCCATGTGGCTGCATGATTGGCATTGGCAGCATATCGCCGTGTGAGGTGCGCATCCACAGCATGTGTGGCACGTGTGCTACTGGGTGCCATTTTGATTCACCGACCAAGATACAGCCATGCCATGCTGTAGCAGTGCCAGGGCTCCAAACTGGACACAGGTGGAGATGGTGAATCTTGTGGCCCTTGTGGAGCCACATGCTGGGTGTTTATTTGGCCAGGTGCCCCTGAACTGGCTGTTGACTCTCTGTGTGAGTCATATGGCATGTAACATAGAAACATAGAAACATATGTGTGCCCTGCTACTTGCCTGTTTGTTGCTGGTTGTGGTCCAGGTGGCATGTCTCATGCCTCCCTGTGGGGGGTTGCTGGTGCCTGTGTGCCAGTGGCCATTGTTGCCACCCTGCCTCAAGGCGCCACTGTGGTGTGCATGGTATGGGGCATGTCGCTGCCCCATGCACACTTGGCAATGTACCTTCATGTGCCTACCATGCCTCTCTCCGAGCACACTCTGTGCCCTGGTGACAGACCCTCCCATCCCTGTGGCTTACTCCTTGCTGTGCCTGTTGCCATTCCATCTGTGTCCTGGTGCATGCACCACTGCACCTTGCGCATCCCTGGTTGTGCTGTTGTGCTTCCTGACTTGCTCCCTGGTGGATCCCTGATTGTGCTGTGGCACATCTGTGTGATATTCAGCAGTGCTGCGCAGGCCTATCTTGTCATGCACATCCTTTGAATATCACGCTCGTTGCACCATGGCGCAGTGGAGTTGCACTGCACCCCTCTTGTGCCTCCTTCTGCTGCATTTCTGAATATCCCACCCATAAAAGTCAAAGTTTGTTGCTGAAATTAGTACCAATTTCTTTTGAAATGGATAGAAGAATATATTTAGTTTCTCACTGAAATACATCGAGCTTTTAAGTAGCTGGCAGTTTCTGACATCATAATACCAGAATTCTACTAAATTCATTTTACTAGCAGTGGGCCCAATTCATGAAGGGGTGTAGGGTATGCACAAAATGCATGTATCCCACCCCATGGAGCTGGGCACCCATGGGCAGGTGCACTGGTACCAGCATTCACAAATGCTGGCCCCTTGTCTGAGGCACTGCTCCCCCAGCACATAAGTCCATGCAGGGCAGGCATGGGCAGAGTCACAGACCCAGTCAGTCATCCAATTGGATGCCTGGCTTAGGTCAGCTAGTGTATCCCTTGCGTGGTGGTGAGGTGTGCATTGACAACCTGCCCCATGGATGTCTGAGGGCCGATGGCTGTGATGGGTGGCTGGGGTGCAGTGCCACCAGCCCTCACCATTGGCACTGATGCAGTACCCTATCCCAGAGGGGAGGGGGGCATGCCTGCCAACATGGGGTGGAGGGACACATCCTCTGGAAGTGGGAAGGGAAGATGGTATGTGGTGCTGCTGGGGTGGAGGGCAGCAGCCATGACCTGGTGCCCTGTGAGGGTGCTGAGGGTGTTGGGGGGTATGCCACACACACACCACTGCATGTGGTGGTGGGTAGGTGGCATCAGGCGCCATGACCTGCAGTTCTGGTGCTCTGGTGGGCTGCTTGCCCAGTCCGGCTTTGTGTGTGCAGGGCACATAGGGGGTTTATGGCTGGATCTCCCTTATGTACCCTGTGGCCCCTATGCACCCTCATGACCAGCATGATGCACCTTAGTGCATGGCATATAGTGCCAGCCCACCCCTGGAGCATTGCTTCTTATGCGGAAAGGGGATCAGGTTCATATTTACTGCATGCCCCGCGTTCATGCATCCTGCATGGGGGGCACAGTTGGTGTGGGGTGTCTACTCACCCCTGTTATGTGCTTGTAGCCACTCTGCACCATTCATGGATAGGGCCCAATGTGAAAAGCAAAGCTGAAAATCCACTTGTTTCATTACACTAACAAATATTGTATCATAAAAGTAGAAAGTAATTACTAACACATCAAAATACAATAAATAAAACAGTCAGTTTTCTATTTATTAGAAGTGAACACCTGGGGCCAGAGAATGACACAGGGTGTTTGCATCAAAAACAACTGATGCAAGGAGCAGGATGCATCAAACCTTGCACCAATTCTGATTTCAAATGGTGCTTGCATCAAAAACAGATCTGCATGCACCAGAGTGGCTTGCACCAGACTTGCACCAAAACAAATGCCTATGCCATGTTGGAAGGGATGCCTGCATCACCAGAATGATGCACCATCTCCTTGTTTGGGATTTTCAAGGCACATGAGTCCTGCCCTTATGCCTAAGATGCATGCCACTGTTAGACCAGCCAGAGCTGGTCTAAGGGACACTAGAGCATTTAAAGAGACCCACAGCAGGTGGTCAGACCTGACTATGCTACTATGAAGGGCCAGAATTATCCTGCAGGACTAGTTTAGAACATTTTGAGGGCTTAGTCTTGGCCATTTCATCTGCCATACTTTTTTGACTTAGCTTGCATCATTCTTGTCCTTTGCATCATTTTTACTCAATTTGCACAATTTTTTGATTCAGTGTGCACCATTATTTTGACTCAGCTTGCACCATTTTTTGACTCAGTTTGCATCAGTTTCGTTCCTTGGGTAATCTTTTTGACTTAACTTGTACTATTTTTGTCTCAATGTGAATTATTTATTTTGGTGTAGCTTGCATCATTCTCATCCCTTGCATCATTTTGTTGATGCAGTTGACCTCTTGCATCAGTCTGGGGGATTTTCTCACAAAGAACGCTTTTCTTATAAAATATGGCACCCAGTATTTGGTGCACCTAGATCTAACACAAGCTGCATGGATCTAAGAGCCCTTTGAAAATCCAGACCCTTCTCTCAGTTTGGGTGACTTTGCCACAGAAAATGCTTTTCTTGCAAAATATGGCAAATAGTATTTGGCTCACCTGGATCTGTCACAAGGTAGTTGTTTGACGCATCTTGCATCAATCTAAGGGCCCTTTAAAAATTCAGCTCCTGCTCTTTAAGCACTGTTTCGAAAGAGACTTCTGTTGGTCAGTCTTGGAATTGCAGACATCTACACTACTGAAATAGGGGACTGCACTTTGAGTAGGGAGACAGAAAAATCAGCTATATACTATACCCACAATGCCTCATTATGTAAATAAGTATACATAATGCCTTGTTTTGAAAATAAACATATAAGAGCTTTTATTGTTGAAGCCACTACAGAAATATGAGACTGCACCTCACAATAAGGAAATTGGAAAACAACTTCTTATTGTACTCACAATGCCTTGCTACATATTAGGTGCTATACTGCAGTCACCACTGCCAAAATAAGGAACTGCATTTCTGAGTAACGATCATTTAAATCAACTTTATATTTACCCAGAATTCATTGGTGCAGCATGTAAAACCTTGACAGTTCACTTGCGTGACATCATTCTGGGGTGTGACTGCACACAGAAAGCTAGAGGACAAAGTGCTGATAAAATGTAAAAAAAAATGACCATGACAGATTTTTTTACATAACAAATTGCAGCTTCAACATCTGAAGCATTGGTGGCAATGGCATACTATGTGAAAAAGGCATCTGCAAAATCTCAGAAAATCACTTTAAAAAGAATTTAGATAGTCATTGTAGTTCCAAAAACATAAAGAGTTACAGACAATAGACAAAAGTTGAGCTATATGGACAACAGTCTGTTATTTTCTGGTAAGACCTATGAAACCTATGAAACTTTGCCTAGTGTCCTTGCAAACATTCCCATAAAACCTGTTCATGCAATTTCTCAAGGGTGTGTGTGGGTGATGGTATGTGAAATGGATGCCACTACATGTTCAGTCACTTCACTACCAGTCAAGCATTGCTTGTAAAGTGCTTTGGGATACACTGTGCATGAAAAGCACTATATAAATGTTAATTTTTCTCCTATTATAATTCCTGCTGAACTCAAAGTGGGAGAGTCCATATCTTGTGTTCTTGAGATTTGCATGGGTATACTGAGAAAAAAAACCAGTGAGTCATAATAACTTCTGGTATCTACCAATGGAAAACATCACCCATTAATAGTATGTATGCCCCCAATGGACCCCCCATTTCCTTCACTGAGTGAATGTTATGGGAGTTAATGGGAAGTAGACAGTGCACAATTATTGGTGGGGATATCAATTCAGCACATGCCCTCAAATTAGATGGGGTACAGGTGGGGTCATGAGAGGTGGGACCTGACTGGGAGTACCTACAGGGGTGCTAGTATGGAATAGATTCCATCCCCTGCCTGGGGTTGAGTAGATGGGCATAAGAGATAGAGGGAGAGGCAAGGTATAGATATTGGGGACAGGGGGGTTAGGCACAGGCAGGGGGGAGGGAAGGGTATACAACAGTAGTGTAGAAAGGAAAAGAAAGTCCAAGGTGAGTGGAGTAGGTATGGGGGAAGGGGGAGTTGGAGGAGTATCAGAAGGGGAAGAGGCAGGGTATTTAGGTAATGAAAGAGGGCAGAGGATAGTTGAGGGAAGGAAAGCAAGGGAGGGGCTGTTGGGGGCAGAGGGGTCAGTCAGACAGGGGGAGTGGAGAAGGAGAGTGCAGTGGTGTACAAGGTAGGGGGCATCAGATAGGTGAGAGGGAATCTCAAGGAATAGTCAGGGGGAAGGGGTCATGAATGGAGGAGGGGGAAGGGGTGTAATTCTGGAGGACGCAGTAGTTAATTGTATTATTTGGGATAAAAGGGGGCCCATGTATGGGGAGGAAGGTGATATGCATGCCAGGGATTATGGAGGAGAGGGTGTGCCCAATGACTTATCAGCTGGTGTGGGGGACATTGCAGAGGAGTTGGAAGGGAAGATCTGCCTCTTTGTGGATAGCACCAAAATGTGCAATAGGGTAGACACTCTCGGGGTGTGGGTGTGGAAAGGATGAACAGAGACCTGAGAACTCGAAGAGTGGTTGGGGTATGGCAGCAGGGTTTCAATGTAATAAAGTGCAAAATAATGCACTTAGAGCACAGAAACCGAGAGGGCAGAGTACAGAATTATGGGAGTAGTTTTGATAACCAGTAAGCAAGCATGAAACCTAGGGGTAATCATATCTGATGACCTAAAGGTGGCCCTTCAGTGTGACAAGGCAGTTGGAAGGGCAAGTGGGCTGCTGTGGTGCATAGCGAGAGTTATCACCACCAGAAAGAGGGAGGTGTTGTCCCTGTATAGATCTCTGGTAATACTCCACCTAGAGAAATGTGTCCAGTTTTACATCAAAAGCCATATGAGGAGAGACTGAAAGCCCTCAAAGACAGTGGATAAAGGGAGGGGGGCAGTAGAGGTAGTCTACCTGGACTTTAGCAAAGCCTTCAACTCCATCCCACACAGGAGGCTGGTAAAGAAGTTGGACTATATGGGGGTGATACAGGAGGTAGTGGTGTGGGTGAAAAATTGGCTGCATGACAGAAGACAAAGGGTGCAGGTAAACAGCACATTATCAGCAGACTGAAAGATAACCAGTGGTGTAGCCCAGGATTCCATGCTGGGGCCTCTACTATTCAATGTATTCATAGCCGACATTGCAAATGGGCTCGAGGGGGAGGTGTGTCTGTTCATAGATGACACCAAGATATGCAACAGAGAGGACTCCCCAGCAGAACAAATGAAAATGGATTCAGATCTAAAGAACCTTGAAGAGTGATCTAGAGCATGGCAGCTGAATTTCAATGCCAAAAAGTGCAAGATCATGCACTTAGGAAGAGAGAACCCCAAAAAGGGAGTACTGTTTGGGAGGAGAGAGACTAGTAATGACCAGCCAAGAGTGTGATCTGGGGTTTTTAATATTGGATGACTTGAAAGTGAGCAGACAGTGCTAGAAGGCTTCACTTAAGGCCAGTGGCATGCTGGGATGCATTGGGAAGGGAATCACAAGCTGGAGGAGAGAAATGGCACTGCTGCTGTATAGGGCACTTGTCCATCCCCATCTGGAATACTGTGTCTAGTTTTGGAGATCACACCTCACAAAGGGCATTGACAGAATAGTACAAAGGAAGGCAATGAAAATGGTACAAAGGAGTACATCACATGTCTTACGAGGACAGGTTGAAGGAATTAAACATGTACTCCTTAGAACAAAGGAGGGAGAGGGGAGATATGATAGAGACCTTCAAGTACATTAAGAGTATAAATAATTTACAAGTGCAGGAACTTTTTGATTCTAAGGAGGGTAGCAGAACGAGTGGTCATGATCTTAGACCAAAAGGGGAAAGTTCAGGACCAGTGTTAGAAAGTTCTTCTTCACATAGAGG
This sequence comes from Neoceratodus forsteri, assembly GCA_016271365.2. NCBI lineage: Eukaryota > Metazoa > Chordata > Ceratodontiformes > Ceratodontidae > Neoceratodus > Neoceratodus forsteri. The sequence goes on along the minus strand of CM028130.1, from coordinate 911,229,913 downwards.
GTAGTGGACACCTGGAACAGCCTACCCTCAGAGGCTGTGGGGGCCAAAATGGTCAAGGGGTTCAAAAATGATTGGGATAAGCACAACGGAATCATTCATAGAGGGGATAACAGGGTGGGGGTAGTAATCTATAAGCCATGGGCAAACAAGATGGAACTTGAGATCCCCTTCTGCCATCACTTTCTATGTTTCTAATATGTACATTACTGCTGTGCAGAATTTTCAAATTCCGGCTGAATGAAATTGAACAGAATTTTCAAAATTCCACCGAATTTCGCCAGAAATGGAAAGGTGGAATTCCATGGCAGAAATAGTTGCAGAATAATTTTCTGTTGAAAACATGCTGTTCCATGGAACATTATTCTGCCGATCTCAGTAGGCAGAATTCTGCATAAGAACCAGTGAAATTCTGATGGAAATTCCACGGGGGGAATGATCATTCTGTGCTAATTTTATTGGTGGAATTCTGCACAGCACTAATGTACACAATGGAAGAGAAGAGAAGAGGTAGAGTGGGCTATGATAGAGGCCTTTAAATGCCTCACAGGAGTTAATAAGGTACAGGAGGGAAGTATTTTTCAGGAAAAAAAATGTATTCAAGAACAAGAGGACATGCTATGAAACTACAGGGGATACATTCACGAGAGATGCGAGGAAATACTTCTTTACGGAAAGAGTGGTGGATTCCTGGAACAGCCTTTGAGTGGATGTGGTGGGGTTGAAAACAGTGGTGGGATTCAAGAATGCATGGGACATGCATGAGAGAGAATCTTAGTGGAAATGGAAAAGTGATTGAGAATGAGCCAGAGATCAAGAAGGGTCTGCAGTGATACTGTAGGTAGGTAAAAATTGGCAGACTTGGTGGGCCCAGCAGTCCTTATCTGCTGTCTAAGTATATGTTTCTGTGTTTTTATGTTTCTAAAATAACTTACTATGACTTCTGTGCTAAGGCTGTATATGGCCCTCAGGAGCACTGGCACTATTCCATTTGGGTTACACTATCTCCACTGGGCTACTCTGTGGACCATATACAGTCTTGAGATATGTCAGCACAGTGCATAGTCACCATGTGCAGTGCTGGCACTGCTCCATATTCAGACAATTAATACACTCTGATTGGAGAGTATGAATTTTACCCCTGAGCTGCCCATGTGTTAACTGTGGCACAGCGCTCCTGCCTGAATGGCACATAAAACCAGCTCTGAATATGGATCACATGTCTTTTATGTAAGTTTTGCTCTTATGTATTGTTGCAAAGTTTATGCATGACTCCAGATTCTGTGAAAATAGATTCTTGCCTAAAGGATGTTTTGCCTAATATAAATGAAAATGAAATGAAGACTTGTTAGGAAATTAATTTTTCATGGCTGATTGTAGCTTTATATATCCTATATGGCATGAGAACAATTGTTTTAAATACCTAATATACTTGGCAGACTTACTGGAAAGTTCTTGGCAGGCATAACAAACATGAATGTCTGAGTGAAACAAAAAAATTTAGACATCATAGGATTCTGGTTTACATACAGACTTTTTAAAATAATGGTTGTTAATATGTTTATGGTTAATCCAGTTACCAGGACAGGCTGTGAAATATTTTTTTTCTTTACAGTTGTTGGTTACACACAGAGCCACTGAATATAAATGATTATATAGGAAGGTATTTTTAAAAGTCATAATGTGGGAAAAATTCCTAGTTAAGATGGGTGGTATCCCAGGCAAAGTGATCAGGAAAAGTTCTCAAACACAATGAATTATTCATGAGGAGTTCATTAACTGAGCCCATGAACGTGCATCAAATTTCAACAATCATGTTGATGAATGCCCATGAATTGTGCATGAACAACAAATTGGGAAACTATGTTCATGAACATTCTTGACATATCAGTTCATAAAGGTCCATGAACGATCATGAAGTTCCTCCAGTAAACGTTTATAGACACAGTCCATCAATATTTTTGGTGACCAGAAAAACCCTGCTTTTATAATAATGTTTAATTAATCAGGCAACCATTTTAGTCTGAATTCAGCCCTTAGTTGTTTTATCACACAGCCTGAGCCTTTTCCAAGGCAGTTGGCTTTTGCTTTAAAAGCTCAACATTGTCTAATGAACAACTTTTCTTACAATACATTTTAAGAATGAATGATTTACCTCAAGCTTCATTTTTTCTTTTGCCAAACAAAACCACAGCTCATTTTCTTTTTATAAATAGAAAGGCCCAATTGTTATTTATATCAGCTCAATGCACAACTATTTTAAAATGTGGTAAGTTACATATTTAATCCTTTTGGGTGCCCCAATAGGTAATTGCCTTTTAGAACAAACATTTTCAACTCCTAAACCAAAAAAGTTCTGATTTTGTGAAGCTTTATAAATTATACAGTGTGAAAGTGTACATAATGATATTCAAATTAGTTATGCAAATTGATTTTTGTCTCTGTTCATCATGGTTCTTTAAAGGTTCATCAACTTCATGAACTTTGTGTGCTAATGAGCAGTTCATGAGTTTGGCTAATGAACTGAATTAAAGAACAATTGAGCTATTTTGATGGATGCTCATGAACCATCCATGAATGTTTATCAAAGTTCAGGAGTTAATTAACTTCATTTCACCTGGGATGTTAAAAAGTAATAAAATGCTGCTGGCCTGGTGATGCAGAGTGCTGAGGCACCATAAGCACCTTACCTCACACCACACTGGCAACCTGAGTTCAAGAACAGACTCGGGTCACTCAGGGATTGGCCGGGGTTGGGAGGATTGAGTATCTGCAGGACTGCTATCCTCCCTTACGGAAGGGGGAATCCCATGCCTAGCTGCCTGACTGCTATCTGGAGGAGTCCAGATGGTAGCATGTGTGAGACCCAGTAAGTGGGAGTGGGGCACACTCAGAGCACTGGTGGTGGCTCTGCAAAGGCAGCACATGCACCCTATGCTCATTGCATGTCTGCACAGCCTAAGAGGAGAAAACTGAGAAGGAAAATGGAGGATGGCCTTCATGAAGTCCTACCTGCCCACGCCAATCGCCTGTTTGGTCTTGCAGGCTCTGGGAACATCTGGATATGTATTCCAGATAGGGGAAGACAGACCTCCCTTTCTGGCCCCATTGCAGGGGATACAAGTCTCCCGAGAACAAAGGAGACATGGGATGGCTGTGGACCATAAGACAGGGCTGAGCTGGCTGTCCATACCTGCCAAGAGCACAAAAAAAACCTATATAGAAAAAAAGTCATAAAATGGTCACAGCTCCCACTTACATCAGGCAAGATTTTTCAAAACTTATAAAATGAGTGCAACTCCTAGGTTTGGTGTTCTAAAGTACAAAGCATCATAACTACTAGTTACATTAATATCAGATACTAAGGAATGCAAAATTGCACATATCTCTGTAATGCAAAGCACGATAGGAAGTATATGCAAATCACTATGAAAGAGTTTTGACTGGTTCCACTTTAAGCAAGCGTATATGGTACCAAATTGTTTCTCACACACTCTGCAATGGCTGAAAACAGAATATACTTCCCATGATGCTTTGCATTATGGGGATATGTGTAATTTTACATTTCCTTGAAACCTGGCTTTATTGCCAATGCCCTTTCTGGGTAACCTTTGCCTCAGTACTTTTGTGCTGAGGTTCTTTAACTTACTTATTTCTTTCCTATATTGAGCTCCACCATGCCCTAAAGCAGTACAACCAAACTATGACTGCTTCATCTTTCCTCAGCTGGTACAGACAAGGCACACTGGTAAGTCTTGTGTAGGATAAGACACATGGCCATGCCTTCTGTTTTCAGCTTTTGCAGAGTGTATGAAAAGCTATTTGGCACCATACACTCTTGCTTAAAGCAGAACCAGTCTAAGTCCTTTCATGGTGGTTTGCATATTCTTACCATAATACTTTGCATGATGGGGACATATGTAATTTTACATTTCCTTGAAATATGGCTGTATTGCTGTATATGAGCCCATACTCTGCAGTTGATAGGGAAGCTGTGGCATTCTAAGGAAAGACTAAATTGGTGTAACCAGAGAGTTATTTCAATTTGGAATTCACTACCAGATGAAGTGACGGGAAGTATGGACATGCAAGAATTTAAAATTTGGTGTGATAACTTTTGTAGAATAAATAACATTAAAGGATATAGGACTTAATATTAGTGAGCAGTATGGACATCTGTCTAATTAAGCGCTGTATTTACCTATGTAACCTGTGTATATTACTAATGCTCTTTCCATTTAACTCTTGTCTCAGTGTGTTTGTGCTGAAATTCTTTGACTATCAGATATTACCCTGCTATGACTAGAATATGTTCTATCTTGTTGGAGTTCTTGTCAAATGTTGGATTTATGTGCAGCATTTCTAGTGGCACTATAATACTTTACATGCAGTTATGGATACAAAATGCTATATTATAGGAGTGCGGTAGTGCCCCTATAGTTAGGGATAAGTAGGCTATTTAATATTAAACTCCTATGTTTGCACCTTAATAACTTTGTCCCATTCAATGGAATCACATGCAATTTTACATGTGTAGTCTGAGGGCAGGGTCTGTTGATCTGGTAAGTTTTGTGATGGTCAGATGTCCAGATTCTGAAATCCATGTCATGCAAAATGTGGAAAAATCAGAGTTTTAGGCCATTTTTTTTGCTCCTACCCACAGACCAGATGGTCTGGATTTCTTTCTGACATTTTTCAGGGCACAAGGAGCTTGACCTAAAAAGATGCCTTTTTTTTGGTTTCGTGAAAAAAGAACGTTCTTGCTTCTTAAGCCGAAATTCTTCTTTCATGAGAAAAAAATCTTCTTTCATACAGCAGCCATATTTTTCCCCCCAAAATTGAAAACCCATAAAAAATGATGCCCTGGAGAAAAGCAAGCATATAAATCTAGCTAAACAGGATCGGTTTAGCTCAATTCTGGAGGTTGGTTTTTGAAAAATGACTCCAAAATATAGTCTGGGGCATCCCTGTAATCCTAGATGGAAGGCATAGCGAGGGCTCCCAATTTTTCTTTTGTAAGCTGAAATTCTTCTTTGGACTTTTTTTCTTATGAAAAAAGAATTTGGACTTAGTTTTTTTTCTCACGAAATAAGACTTTGGATTTAGGTTTTTTTTTTTAGAATATCAATTCACTTTTACTCATAACTCAGTCAAGAACTGTATCCATGGAAGCTCACGAAAGAAGAATTTGGACTTACAGTGGTTTCTTTCTCACAAAATAAGATTTTGAACTTAGTTTTCTTTTTCATTTTACCAATGAACTTTAAGTTATAACTCAGCAATTTTACATAGAAACATAGATATTGATGGCAGATAAGGACCGTTTGACCCACTTAGTCTGCTAATTTTCCCCACAGTACCTACTATAACACTACAGATCCTATTTGATCTCCGGCTGGCATGTGGTCATAATGCCTCAAGCAACAAATGTGTAGCAATAAATATCGCAAGCAATACAGCAGCTTCACCCACAGCATCAGGTAAAATAGTGCCCGACAACAAGAGCATATCCCCATAGAAAACTATGGGACATCTTTGTTTTTGTGGGGTGCTTTGCCCCCCACTCCCCCCACCCCGGACTTAAATTAATCAACTCCAAGGGGTCATGGACTTTGGGATGGAGAGGAAATCAGGAGGGGGAAATATATTTTTTTTAAACAGTTGCAGCAGGAGACCTAAATGGAATCAAACCATGATCCTAGGTCTCCTGCTGTGCTGTGCTGTGCTGTGTGCTGGTGCCTTAGCCACTCCAAGACAGAAGCAACTCGGCCAGGCTTCTCAGTGCACAGCAACTTGATATTTCCTTGTTTAACCATAGAGCAACAGGGGTAGTGGTAATTCCCTACTATTATTATACCCCTGTCACTCTAAATCCTTTCACACTTTGCACACCTCAGTTGTTGCAGCGCTCTTTCTGGTGTGCTGTTTTGACCCGGTATGTCTCAGGTTTTCATCCCCCTTTCCATACTCTAATGTTTCCTTATGTCTATCCCATGCATTTTTTAAGCCAGTTACCATTTTTGCTGTCATCACATCTGCTAAGAGGCTGTTCCAGGCATTCACCACTCCTTCTGTGATGAGGTACTTCTTCACATTTCCCATGAGTTCCCCCCTCCAGCTTCATAGCATGTTCCCTTGTTCTTGAACATCTTTTGTTCTGAAAAAAAAGCTTCCCTCTTGATCTTTATTTATACTGTGAAGTATGTGAACATTTCTATTATATCCCCTCTGTCCCTCATTTCCTCTAGGGTGTACATATTGAGGTTCTGCAGTCTTTTGCTCATAGGGCTTGTGGTGCAGACCCTGCACCATTTTGGTTGCCCTCCTCTGGACTGCCTCTACCATCTCCATGTCCTTCCAGGGATGTGGTCTCCAGAACAGGACACAGTACTCTTGGTGAGGTCTCACATTTGATCTATACAGTGGTAACACCACCTCTCTCTTGCTTCTAGTGATACCCTTCCCTATTCACCCTAGCTTCCCACTGGCTCTCCCCACCACCTTATCACACTGCCTGGGTACTTTTAGGTCATCACATATGATTACTCCCAAGTCCCTTTCCTGTTTGGTAATGATTAATACTACCCCCTGTTTTGTACTCTGCCTCTGGGTATCTGTGCCCCATGTACATGATTTTGCACTTCTTCACATTGAAACCTAGCTGCCACACCCTTGACCACTCCTCTAACTCTCCTAGATTGCTATTCATTTTTTATACACACACACACACACACACACACACACACACACACACACACACACAGAGTGTCTACCCTATTACAGATATTAGTGTCATCCACAAAGAGGCATACCTTCCCTTCTAGCCCCTGTGCAATAACACTAATAAAAACATTAAAGAGGACTGGTCCCAGTATTTATTCCTGTGGCACCCTGCTTGTCACCCTCCCTTCCTCGTAGTGAACTCTGTTTACCACCACCCTCTGTCTCCTGTCCCTCAACCAATTTCTCACCCAGTTTACCACCATGGGTCCCACTCCTAGGCTTCCCAACTTGAATGTTGAATGCCTTACTAAAATCTAGGCAAGTCACATCCACTGCTCCACCCTTATCCAATTCTCTGGTATTCAGTCAAAGAAATCTTTCAGATTTATTTGACATGATCTCCCCCAGTGAATCCATGTTGTTTCAGATCCTGAAGGCCACTGGATTCTAGATATTCCATAGTCCTCTCCTTCAGTAGTGATTCCATTACTTTCCCCACCACCAAAGTCAGGCTGTCTGGCCTGTAATTGCCAGCCTCCTCTTTGCTTCCACCTTTATGAAGCGGGATTACATCTGCCCTTCTCTAGTCCTCTGGAAACCACTTCTATTTCCAGTGACTGCTTGAACAGGGCTGTCAGAGGTGCACCCAGCAACTCCCTGAGCTCCCTCAGTATCCTAGAATGCACCCCCTCTGGTCCCATTGCCTTGTCCACTTTCAAATTTGTGAGTTACCTCAGAACCCTCTCCTTTGTAAATGGACTAGAGTCTACCTCCCTTCCTTCTATGCTCCTGCCCCTTATCTGTGGTTCTTCTCCTTCCTCTGTAAACACAGAAGAAAAGTACTTGTTCAAGATGTCCATTTTTTCCTGGTCACCCTCCACACACCACTCCTTTATTCATAAGCCTTACTGTCCCTCCTCTGGCCTTTCTCTTTTCACTTACATACCTGAAAAATACCTTGTCCCTTTTCTGTATTGCCTGGGCTATTTTCTCCTCCATCTGTGTCTTTGTACTTCAAATACCTTCCCTGCCTCCCACTGTTTCTCCTGATACGCATCCCTATCTTCCTCTCTCTGTTTCTCCTTATACCTCCTGAATGCTAACTTTTTGCCCATACCTTCCCAGCCATCTCTTTTGAGAACCATAGCGGTCTCTTTTTCCTCCTGCTTTTGCTTACTTGTCTGATGCAGAGGTTTGTTACCTTCTTTATCCCTCCTTTTCGATTTTTATCACTGTTCCTCCACTCCCCCCAAGTCTCCCCCTACCAGGGAATCCCTGAGGCATTCCACCATCTTTTTAAAATCCATTCTTCTGAAGTCCAGGACCCTTGCCATTGTGTGGTTTGATCCTGCTGTAGTACTTACATTGAACCACACTATATGGTGATTACTGGTCCCCAGGTGGTCACCCACCATGACATCTGCAACACTGTCCCCATTGGTGAGTACAAGGTCCAGTACTGACCCTAACAAGTGGATTCTTTTACTAGTTGCCTGAGGAATTCCCCCTGCAGGGAGTCCAGGATGTCCCTGCTCCTAGCTGATGCTGCATCTGGGATGCTCCAATCTATATCTGGCAGATTGATGTTCCCACCAGCAGCACCTCTCCATTGTTTGCCATCTTCTGGGTGGTTTTCACTAGAACCTTATCCAACCCCCCCCCATGTTGGAGGTCCGTAGAGCATGCCAGCGTGAATAGCGGCTCCCTTCCCTGTTTCTAGGGTGACCCACAGTACTTCCACCCCTTCTTTTTCTTTTCCATTAAATATTTTATTAGTATTAGTGACAACAGCAACTATAAATGAGATAAAGAGTAATTCATATAACAAAAAGGAAAGGAGGAGCAAAAATATTGTCTGTCTTACCAAAAACATACACATGACTTAAAAATAACAAACAAAATAAATTAGTATCACTTCTACAGTCTGAGCAAACATTAATAAGACATCAAGGGCCGGATTCACAAACCTTTTCCCTGATGCAGTCCCAGTTTGTGCAGCTCAAACTAGGTTTTACACCTAGTTGGTATTCACAAAAGCCCAGTTTGCACTTACAAATCAGGTCTGCACCTGTGCAAAGTGTGGGGGTGATCACATAGCAAATGAGGGAATGGGGCAGAAAGGCATGGGATCATGTCTTCTTATGCTAAACCAGCACTACACTATACCGTGCAGTTAAAACAGCAACCAAGGAATGAAAACACTGGAAAAAGTGTTTTCTGTGGGGGATCTGTCCCTCGTGCCACCCATTACTGGGGGGCAGCACCCCCTAAACTACCTCTTTTAAGATAGCCTCCTCTGTTTCTTTTGCACAGCCTCCTCCCCAGTGTGGCAGAAGCCTCTGTACAACCTGGTCCCCCATCAGACCATGCTTTAGTAGTATGCCATCTAGTGTCCCTAGATCCGCCTAAGAGATCTTTCAGATGGAAAATAAACAATTATATGTTAAAAGAGGAGAAATCAGCCTGAGTAATTGGTGAACATATTCAGCAGTTTATAGAAACTAATGCCGGCTCTGTGGAGAGACCAGATATAATGTGGGGAGCCTTTAAGTCATTTATAAGGGGTGCCTTGATCAGCTTAGCCACTTCTTGGAAGAAAGAGAAGGAGGGTAAGTTGAAAAGGCTTTTACGGGAAATACAGGATAAAGAAGGCAGTGGTAGCTCACCCTTGAATGAGTTTGAAAAACAAGAGCTAATCAAACTTAAGGAGGAATATCTGGAGTTGCTGAGGGATAGGGCTGAATATGCAATCCTTAGAGCCAAGGCAGCATATTCAGACACTGGGGAAAAGGCCAGTAAATTGCTGGCACTGAAGATCAGACAAATGGAAGTGGACCGGCACATTCTGGTGATCCGCTCCCCGACTACCAACTCTCTCCTAACCTCTACTGAGGAGGTTGTCTCGGTCTTTCGAGAATATTATGCCGAGTTGTATAGTCTCAAAGAATCGGCCCCTGATGTTAATATTGATAATTATTTGGGAACTATTGGGCTACCTTTTCTGAATAATTACCAACAGAGCTGTCTAACAGCCCCTATAACTAGGGAGGAGGTTCTTGAGGTTATCAAGGCTCTTCCCATAGATAAATCTCCTGGGCCTGACGGGTTCTCAGTGAATTTTGACAAAAAATTCACAAACCTCTTACTTCCCATGTTACTGTCCCTTTTCCAACATATCCTATCGGGGGCTCAGACTGACCCAGCTCTGTGGGAGGCCTTAATTGTGCTGATTCTGAAGCCCGGAAAAGATCCAGAGTTACCTGCTAGCTACCGACCGATATCTCTGATGAATCAGGACATCAAAATTCTGGCCAAGATTTTAGCAAATCGTCTTTTGTCAGTTGTTAATGTTATGATCGGGCCAGAACAATTCAGATTCATGCGAGGACGGTCATCAACAGATCACCTAAGGACCCTGTCGCATGTCCTCTCCACATCCAGAGACGCTCCTTATCTGGCTGTTCTCATTTCCCTGGACGAGGAGAAGGCCTTTGACATGGTAGACTGGAACTTTCTTGTAAGGACCTTGAATGCATGCAATTTTCCCGAACTCTTTCAAAAATGGATTAGAATTTTTTACAGTGTCCCGTCAGCTAGGGTGATGGTAAATGGAATGATCTCCGATAAGTTCCCACTATACTCTGGTACCAGACAGGGCTGTCCCCTTTCACCACTGCTCTTTATCTTATATTTAGAGCCCCTGATTAGAAAGATCAAGCAGAGCCCCTTTATAAGGGGGGTGGTCATTCAAGGGGTAGAGATTAAAATATCGGCGTATGCGGACGATTTATTACTGCACCTGACAGACCCGAGTAATTCCATATCTGGGTTGTTAGGGGTAATTCAAGAATTCGCCAAGCTTCCCAATTATAAATTGAATATAGACAAATCTCAGATAGTAACGCTCAATTATAGTGTGAACAAAGCCCTCGTCAGTCAGAGTGGAATGTCCTGGTCGCTGAAGTCTCTGAAATATCGGGGGATCCAGGTGATAAGGGATCCAACCCAGCTTTTCAAGCTCAATCTGGATGATTTAGTTAAAACGCTGGAGGGAGACTTGAAAAGATGATCTAAGTTACCCATTACACTTTGGGGATGTATAAATCTTATCAAGATGAATTTCTTTCCTAGGATTTTTTATCCGTTACATTTGCTCAACACATGGGTCCCATACGCATGGTTCCGCAAACTTAATGCAATAATAACCACTTTTATATGGACCGAAAAACAACCCAGACTAGCATACCACAAATTGGTGGCTCTGAAGGACAGAGGGGGTCTCCGCCTCCCGTCCCTAGTTTTTTATTATTGGGCGAGCCATATGGTGAAGTACTTAAGGTGGCTGGAAGGTGAAGAGGGGTCTGTTGCTGCAGAAAGCTTACCGGTATGGTTGCGAATAGAGTTGGCTTATATCAAACAAGAAGGTCTGTTACCGCTATTCTTATTGTATATTAAACTAAAGGACCTTCCTCCAAACCTGAGGCTCACCTCACTTGCAATTTCAGTTAAGGTGCACACGCAGATATGTGCGAACATGGAATACAGGCAGAAGAGGGACTTGGCCCAGCCGATATGCGGTAATTCTAATATAAAGCTTGATGGCAGGCCGCTCAATAGGACCTGGCTCCTGCAGCTTGGCGATGTCACCCTTGCCCAACTGGTGGCCCAGGAAGGCTCCTGGCTCCAGGCCTCCACTATACTGACCAGGTTTGACATACCCGTCAAATTTATTTTCAAGATCTACCAGCTAGTCCATTTGCTAGCTAAGGATTTTGGCCCGGCTTCTCCCCTTTCCCATAAGAATAGGTTCCAAGAGGTCCTAAGCACACTTACGGGTCACAGACATTCCGAATCCAAGATATCTAAATGCTTATACGATTGCAAATACCCCAAAGAGTTCATTTCTAAAAAGTATTGGGCCGACTACTTCCCAGGGTTAGAAATAGATGGAGCAGTGCTTTGGAAAAATGTTCACAAATATATTAAACAGGATAGACTGAAATTGGTGCAGTTCCATATACTGCACAATATATATTACACCACCCAGAAGCTTCATAAGTTTGGTCTCAAGGACACAGCCTTTTGTTCCAGGTGCGGACAGGAGGAGGGCACGTTGTCCCATATATTCTGGTCGTGTTTGAAAGTGACTGCTCTCTGGAATGAAATACGGGACAGATTGGATCCTTTACTGGGCCTCTCCGATTTTTTCTGTCCTGAGGTATGTTTGCTGGGTGATTATGCTTCCATATCAGTGGTACCCAGGAGGTACTACATGGCCTTAATCTCACTGTCGGTTAAAAAGGTCATTCTCAGACACTGGAAGGATAGTGTGGATATATCTTACTCGGAGTGCCTCAAGGAGATCCTGCATAACCTCAGGATGGAAAAAATGATGGCCAGTTTAAACAACAAGCTGACCAAATACAATTGCATTTGGGAACCCTTACACACGCTGCTAAGTATATAAGATACATGTTGGGTGCCCGCTTAGGACACCATATAAAAGATAAGCTGTGCTGGGGAAGGGGAGGGAGGGTAGGTGGTGGGGGGAGCAGTCTCTCTCTTTCATAATAATAAGGATGGCATAAAGGAGAAATGTCATTATGTCATTATGTATAGTATGGAACTGCTCCATTTTGTCTTTGTGAAAATGAATAAACTTTGAATTAAAAAAAAAAAAGATAACCTCCTCTGGGGGCAACTTCGGGACTTGCGCTGTCACTGTTCTGCAGTTTTGCCCTGCAACATGTTGCATGAGAAGACATGACCCGGTACAGGGAGGGAATATCGGCACTGTTCAATTAACAAAGGTTTTGTCCTGTGCAAGGGCCTTTTGAGTGTTTCCATTGTTCAGATAAAATACCACCGACCAAGACCTGGCAGTATCCCATACAACCCTAGTGGTTGGAAGAGGTACTGCAGCACCCCCTTTCGACCACTGATCACCATCCCATTGATACATAAAAACATCTCCCTGGTGGCTAGTGTTTCTTCCCCATCCCTGATCACTGATTGCATCCCATTGATAAATAAAAACATCACCCTGGTGGTCCAGTGGTCCTTCCCCCACCCGATCACTTGCCTGATAAGTAAAACCCTCTTCCCCGGTGTCCAGTGATACTTCCCTCCACCCACCCATCACCATGACCAACTATATGGAAAAGTCTCCCTGGTGGCTAGTGGTCCCTTCCCCCGCACACACACATGCCTGTCACTAAAAGTAGTATGCCTTGGTGTCCCATGGTCCCTCGCCATCCCTGGTGTGTCAAGAACTCCCCACACAGAGCCCGCTGCTGCTGCTGCACAGAATTCCCCCCCAAACACAGAGCTCTGGCCCATTATCAGGCAAATTTTCCATGCCCCCACCTGTCTGCTCATTGGTGGTGGTAGGCTCCTCCCTCCCTGGCACTGGCACCCATCCCTTCAGTACCACATACCTTCAGGTCAGTGACATGGTCTCCATGATAGTGAGTGGCACAGCCCACCACACTCCACCTCAACTACCCACACTCTGAATGATACCAGGAGCACACTGCTTATTTATAGGGCCTATCAGATTTGAAGGCCCTATAAATAGGCAGCCTGGGAGGTTACAGAGAATATACAGACAATGCAAAGGCTTAACGATGAGGAAGTAGCAGTACAATAAAAAAGGTAATGAGAGATACAAACATAAGAAAGTTAAAACAGCATAATACATAAGTTATAACTCTACTCAAGCATGGATCTTGACATAAACAGACTGAGTGATAAAGTACAGCATTCATTAAGGGGTGGATACCAGAAATTAAGTGCAGTTGCAGGCAGAGTTGGATTTCAAGAAATCCCATAGGGACCTTTTAAAACTGTGATGAGAGGTGGTGCAACAAGTATGTACTGGGAGAGAGTTCCACAGACTAGGTGCACAGACAGCAAAGGCCCAATCACCCATTGATGTATGGGTTTTAGGAACAAAGAAAAACAGATGAGTCATTGGACCTGGAATGGGAAAATGGTAGAGGTGAGGAGCTTAGCTATCGTGGCAATTTGTTGAGCGTGACTCGTACACCCTCCATCTCGGCGTGTTTGAAGGTGCACTGGTGGCTCAGAGCAGAATGCAAGGTAAGGGAGCTGAATGAATAACAAGCGTGCCTCATCTTTCTTCCAAGAAGAGACCGAAGATAATGAAAAAAGGACATTTAAAGCCTTTCACAATTTGGGGCTAAATATGACACCCCATAAAGCACAGAATGGCTTACAGTAAATAAATCAGGCATTGTCTAAGGGAGTAAGTAAATCTATCAAAAAAAAAAAGTGAAATGCAGATGAAACTGAAAGCAGGGGAAAATAAAAAATAAAATCAAGGATCCAGCATGCACAGTACCAAGCTCGTCTCCTGAACTCAATGCTGCATGCTGAATGAAACTGCTGACAAATTTCAGAAGAAAAACACAGCTCCTCTTTTTCTCATAAAACACTGCACAGCAAACAATAAACCTATTGGTCAAGATAAGAGTTCAGAACTCTCAAAACTTACTTCACAAGAGGAATAAGATTTGGAATCATTATTTAATGAAGAACAGGGAGAGTTTGGTGGTCAATAATGGATTACAGAAGCTGTAAAGTGCCATGAAGGTGAAAGAAACATGGCGCATGTTCAAACACGGAACAGACTCACCAGAAGGAGAGTGTCTGCATGTCCTGACATCACGGACCATTACTGCGAAAAATTCTCCAACACTGTCCTTTTCTCATAGTCACATCGAGAATCAAGGAAAGAAGAGAGAGAGAGAGAGAGAAATTTCAAATGGAACTGAAAGAAATGCTGAAGAAGGAAAACAACACCACAAAGGTGAAAGGAGTTTGTCGGCTGATACTAGCAGTGACCAGTTGAATCACCCGCTCACTACAGGTACTGTTAAAAATCTCATCTTCCTCTCTGAATTTTTCTACTGCAAACTGCAAGAAATCTCAAAGTCAGGAGGGTAAGTCAGTACAAGTAAAATAAAAACAAAATATGGGGGAAGAAGAGTTTAGTAATCTTGTAAAAAGTGGACTAAATATAAATGAACAACCAGCCACTGTTCCTCTATTTAAGAGTAAAGGGTCAGAAAAAGAAGATAATCCCCAGGCAGTAGTGATATTAGAAAAATTTGAAAAGTGGGATGAATGTATACCAAGACTTGCACCCTTAGGAAAAAAGATAGACCAGTTTCGACTACAGTGCAACAATTAATTAATGAAAATCTACAAATAAGAAACAAACTAAAAACTGTCCTACAGAGAATCTCTGATTTGGAAGACAAATTAGGCCCTTGTGAAAGGCAGCTGATGTCATTAGAATGCTCCCCAAAAGATCTAAAAAGCAAAATTACTGATTTTGAAGCAATATCTAGGCAGGAAAATATCCACATTTTGGGGGTCACCAAATCTTGTGACGCACAAAAAGGCATTAAGAAACATAGAAACATAGAAATTGTCAGCAGATAAGGACCACTAGGCCCATTCAGTCTGCCTGTAGGCCCTGTACGTTGTATATGGCCACTGACCCTATGTGATTAATGGCTTTTCATCACTTCCTCCCCTCTCAAGCTTCCCTTGTGCCTATCCCAGGCATGCTTAAACCCCTTCACTGTGCTTGCTCCCACTACTTCCTGTGGCAGACTATTCCAAGAATTTACTATCCTTTCTGTGTAGAAAAACTTCCTCTCGTTACCTCTTAATCTACCCCCTTCCAATTTCATATTGTGCCCCTTTATTCTAGTACTTTTTCTACATTGGAAAAGGTCCCCCACCTGCACCTTGTTTATGCCTTTGAGAAACATAGAAACATAGACTTTGATGGCAGATAAGGACCACTTGGCCCACCCAGTCTGCCCATTTCCCTACCTATTGGATAAGCTGCAGATTCTAGTTAACCAACAGCCTACTTCCTGCAACCCCCCACTATAATTGTCTTATGTCTGTCCCATGCATGTTTGAATTCCTCCACTGTTTTAGACCCCACAACCTCTCCAGAAAGGCAGTTCCATGCGTCCACCACTCTCTCCGTGAAAAAAAATTCCTCACATTACCCCTGAGCCGTCCCCTCTCTATCTTTAAATTGTGCCCCCTTGTTCTTACACATCTCTTTTTCAGAAAGATGCAACCCTCCTGGACTTTGTTGATTTCCTTGAGGTACTTAAAAGTTTCTATCATGTCCCCCCTGTCCCTCCTTTCATCAAGGGTATACATATTAAGCTCTCTCAGTCTCTCTTCATATGGTTTCTGATGTAGACCCTGCACCATTTTAGTTGCCCTCCTCTGGACTGCTTCCATCCTGTCTATGTCCTTGCGTAGATGAGGTCTCCAAAACTGCACACAGTACTCCAGATGGGGTCTTACCAACTGTCTGTACAGAGGGATAACCACTTCCCTTTTTCTACTTGTGATGCCCCTCCCTATGCATCCCAGTATCCCCCTGGCTCTCCTTACCAACTTCTCACATTGCTTACCCACCTTTAGGTCATCTGATATGACTACCCCAGGTCCCATTCAATTATTGTTGTTGTTAGTACCTCCCCTGCTATTGTGTACTCTTCGCCTGGATTTTTATTTCCCAGGTGCATTACTTTGCATTTCTTTGCACTGAATCTAAGTTGCCATATGTCTGGCCATTCCTCTAACCTTGCCAAGTCCCTTCTCATCCTTTCTACCTCCCCTTGTGTATCAACTCTGTTACAGATCTTTGAGTTATCTGCAAAGAGGCATACCTTTCCTTCCAGACCCTCTGCAATGTCACCTATAAAGATGTTAAAGAGGACTGGAGCCAGTACTGAGCCCTGAGGTACTCCACTAGTAACTCCCCTTTCTTTGGAATGTTTTCCATTCACTATTACCTTCTGTGCCCTGTTGTGCAGCCAGTTTGCTACCCAGGCTACCACCCTGGGACCCACTCCCAGGCTGGCTAACTTGATTATTAATCTTTTGTGTGGGACTGTGTCAAATGCCTTGCTAAAGTCTAGGTAGGCCATATCCATAGCCCCTCCCTGGTCTATTACTTTGGTCACCCAGTCAAAGAAATCAATTAGATTAATTTGACATGACCTTCCTGCTGTGAATCCATGCTTCTTTGGCTCCTGTGCCCCACTGACCTCTAGGTACTCAACAATTCTTTCTTTCAGAAGTGATTCCATCATTTTCCCCACCACTGAGGTCAAACTAACAGGTCTTTAGTTTCCTGCTTCTGCCTTGCTCCCACTTTTGTGAAGGTGAATCACATCTGCCCTCCCCCAGTCCTCAGGTACCACCCCATCCTCCCATGATTTGTTAAAAAGTGTGGTCAGTGGTGTCACTAGGTCCTCCCTTTGTTCTTTTAGGATTCTAGGGTGAATCCCATCAGGTCCCATTGCTTTGTCCACCTTGAGTTTTAGGAGTTCTTTCAGGGCTCTTTCTTCTGTAAATGGACTGGTGTCAACCCCACTATCCAGAGTGCTTCTATTGTTTGGTTTAGATAACTCCTCCTCTTCTTCTTCTGTGAATACTGAGCAAAAGTATTCATTCAGTATCTCTGCCTTGTCACTGTCTCCCTCTGCCCACCTCCCCTCTCCTTTATTAATCTTCACTACCCTTCCCTTAACCTTTCTATGCTCCCTAATGTACCTATAAAATGTTTTATCCCTCTTCTTAACTGAGTTGGCTATCTTTTCCTCAGTTTGGGCCTTTGCTTTTCTGACTGCCTTCCCCACTTCTTTCTGCTTTAATTGATACAGTTCCCTGTCATGCTCCTTCTGTGTTTCCTTATACTTTTTGAATGCAGCCTTTTTCTCCTTAACCTTCCCTGACACCTCTTTTGAGAACCATAGTGTTTTTTTATTCTGCTTTGTTTTCTTTAGTTGTTTCACACAAAGGCTTGTTGCCTCCATGATGGCAGCATTGATTTTTCTCCACTGTTCTTCCACTCCTCCTTTCTGGCCATTTGCTAATGCATTCCTCAGGTATTCTCCCATTATGCCAAAGTCAGCCCTTCTAAAGTCCAGTATCCTTGTTTTTGTATGGCTTGTCTCCATGGTTGTGTTTATTGTGAAGCACCCTGTGCAGTGGGCACTTGTTCCCAGATGTCTACTGACTTCTAAATTTGTGATCCTCTCTCCATTTGAGAGTACCAGGTCTAATATTGCTCCCCCCAAGTGGGTTCCACCACTAGCTGTCTAAGGCATGTCCCCTGTAGGGCATCGAGAATGACCCTGCTCTTGGATGTGGCTGCAGTCCATGTCATCCAGTTAGGTACTTGAAAATTTCAATCATGTTCCCCCGCTGTCTCCTCTCCTCCATTGAGTACATTTTGAGGTCCCTTAGTCTCTCCTCATATGTTTTGTGTTGCAAGGTAAGGCAAGGCAATTTTATTTATAAAGCACCCAATCCCAGAGGCTCTGAGAGCTGAACATGAGTAAAATATACAGCAATAAATTAAAATATGTACTAAAACCTCATTAGGCCCTGCACCATCTTTGTTTCCCTTCTCTGGATAGTCTCCACCTTATCTATGTCCTTGCACAGGTGTGACCCCCAGAACTGCATGCAGTACTCCAGATAAGGCCATATCAATGTTTTATACAATGGCATCACCACCGCCTGCCTCCAGCTAGTGATACCCCTGTCTATGCACCCAGCATGCCACTGTCCCTCCCTGCTACTTTTATGTACTGCTTTGATACCTTAAGGTCATCAGCGATGATAACCCCTGGGTCTCTTTCCTCTTTGGTGATAGTCAGCTCCCCCTTACCTGTAGCACTCCCCAGGGTTCCCTCTAGAAAGAAACATTTAATCAAATTGCTGCAGCATTTATGGATACTAGCCCTGTAAATATTGACTTCAATATTGCCAGAATTCATCTGACCTTTCAAGCTAATCGAGCTCAAAGCCAAGGCCCTCCATGCCCTATCGTGGCAACATTTTTCAAATCTGATCAAAAAGATTTGTTGATTCAAGCAGTATACAAAAAAAGAGACTTGACTTAATGGGTGCATCCCTATGCAGTTTACAATTACCTACCTGCTGATATTGTCAAGGAACGGAAGAAATATGCTTGTTTAAGAAAAAAACTTTGGAAGACCAACTTCAGGACAAACACTGTATATCTAGCAAAGCTAAAAGTGCTCATTAACAAAGCGAGCTAAAGTTATAGCTCTCTGGAAGAGGCCAAAAAAGAGCTAAGAGTTACAGTACCCAACTTGTTTACCTGAATTACTTGTGTAACTGTTTAAAAAAGGGAGAGGGTGTCTCAATGTTGTTGATTGATCAACATATAACTCTGTTCAATAGGGGAAATCTTCCTTTTTTTCTTTTCTTTTTTTTTTGTCTCTCCCTTACAACTTCTCCAGGTACTTCCAGCTATAAATATCCCTTGTCTTATTGTTTTTTTCTTTATATATAAACTAGTATACCAATAAGTATAAGAGGAAGGAAAAAAGGGAAAGGGAAAGAAAAAATCAAACTGAATGTATCACTTAGCTCTAAGTTGTTGGGAAGGGGGGTGTGGTTTGTTCATGGGAGATAGACATAGCCGCCATTGGATACAGAACAAACAACTCCTGAAATGGGTAACTCTCTATTCATACAACAAGAAGAGAAGAGGGAGTGAAGATGTCACATATGTTTGGATTAAGGGGGGGAGAAGAGGACATGAAGACATGGTATATGTTTGGATTAAGGGGTTGGGGATTATTATTTACTCTGGAAAATTACATGAAGATGTTCAAGGAAATTATACCGAGAGTTTAGTCCAGGGTATATGAAGTAAGGAGAAAACAGATGGTTTGGATTTATAACAAAAGGGAAGAATGCTTTTTAAACTATGAATGGGTCAAGGAAACAACATCTAGATATACGAAACAATTATTTAAAAAGGAAACCAATAACATTCCAAAAAATATATCCACCAAAACATGAAGGGAGATAAAATGGAACCATCTTATTACAGATGGGTATAAAGTACTTTACTGTTATTATAATCATAGAGCTTTCCTGTATAAATGACAATCATGGCTAGATCAAGGACAATCAAGTGTGCCACCTATAATGTAAATGGAATAAATTCAGCAATCAAAAGAACAGGATTGACATATAATAAATTAAAATCAGATATTACTGCATTGCAGAAAGCACACTTGAATGATACAGAAGTTAAAAAAATAGCAAAGAACTGAAGCTCCAATACTTTTTTCTCCACAGGTACAAAAAAAATCAGCAGGCATTACTATTTTAATACAGAAAGACTTAATTTTCAATTACAGAACAAGTGGACTAATCAAGAAGGCAGAATGTCCCTAATTAAAGGTAAAATAGTTAATGCTACTATCATAACTTAAGGTTCCATATACGGCCTGTTTAATAATTATTCTAATTTTACTGCAACAATAACTCAAGCACTAATACAAATTCAACCAAATGACCTAATCATAATGGGAGATTTCAATGCATTACATGACACATATATGGATAAAAATAAAAATATAGCCAGCCCAGTGGCACTGAAGGTTGAGGCGCTGGACGCCACACCTCACACCACGCCAGCAACCCGGGTTCAGAACGAGCCTGGGCCATCAGGGGTCGACAGGGGAGGGAGAGGATTGAGCATCCAGAGGACAGCTCTCCTCTCCTCTCCTCTCCCAGGAGGGAGGGGGTACAATCTCTGCACTTGGCTGACCTCTGGTGGAGGCTGGAGGTACAGCAAGCATGCAGAGCAAACAGACAGGGTTGGGAGTGGTGGACGTCAGTGGGAGTGCCTTGACATTGGACGCACACCACTCCCCAGAAAAGAGGAAAAACACCCACAGTGATGCCTGGAGATGGGCCTCAGATCATGAGACCAGGACCGGAGAGGGGTCGCATGAGTCCAGCCAACACTTGGATGATGGCTGGGGGGCTTGGGGTAGGCCTCCACCCCACTCAGGGGGTAATCTGAGGGTGATGACAGGATGGACACATGAGGGGTCATATCTCAGAGATCTCATGGGCATGATGCCTTGGGAGTCCCTGAGGGAAGGTAGGCACTGTGGTGAAGGAGGGAGATAAATATAAAGTTAAAAAAAATAACATATCTAAATAAAAAAATCTATGATTTACAAAAATATTCTTGGAAGAAAACAATTTAGTAGACCCATGGAGGATACAAAATCCAAAAACAAAAGAATATACATTGCATGATAAAAAAAAATCACAAGGCTAGATTATAAATTTATAACAAAGATTTCAATGCCAAAAATTCAAAATACTAATATAAATTCAGTATTCTTATCTGACCATATGTTAGTTGAAATTCAATTAAATCTATCTCAGAAAACATACCCTGGACCAAAAACTTGGATTTTTAATAATAAGTTGCTAACTGATAGTGACTTCAGAAACAAACTTACAGCTGTGATCCAAGAATTTTGGTTTGACAATTATACAGACAGCAACCCAGATCATCTTTATGGGACACACTAAAACCCATGTTAAGAGGTTTATGTATATCCCATCAAGCCTGGTTATATAAAAAAAAGAAGAGCAAATCATACAAGCAAGATTAAAAGAGTTGAATAAATTGATACTTCAAGATTATAATAAGTACATTGCTGAATGGAATGAATATAAGATCAAATGGCAACAAATAATACATAAAGAAACTGAACACAACATTAGAAAAGTGAAACAGGCCAAATATTTACAGGGTGATGAATCTGGCAAATTATTAATACACCTTTTGAAGAACAGAAAAGAAAAGAAAATAATCACCAGTTTAAAAGACACAGAACATCAGAATAAAAATGAATGGTTGGATTTAACAAAAATCATGTCTGTATATTTCATAAACATATATAAAAATATACCTAACAAAACCCCCAACATTATAGAATCATTTTTAACAGAAAGCAATATTGATCCATTTAATACGCAAAATGAGTTATTTACAGTGGAAGACATCAAAAAAGCAATAAATGATTTTCCCAATAACAAAAGTCCTGGGCCTGATGGTTTTACCAATGAATTTTACAAAAAATTCAGCAAATTATTAGCCCCATGGATATTACAAATGATGCAGGAATGGGTAGATGTGGAGTGGTAGATACAGCAATCTATGCTGAAGGCTAAATTAATCTCGATACATAAAGAAGCAAAACCCAAAGACCAACCAAGTAGCTACAGACCGATTGTACTACTTAATAGTGGTTATAAAACAATGTTCAAAACAATAGCTAACAGACTTCTTCCAGTGTTTTCCCTCCACATCCACCACAATACAAATGGCTTCTTTCCAGGGAGAAAAGCCTCCTCCCCAACAAAAAAGATTCATATGTGCATAGAATATGTGCAAGGATTACAGGACATATATTATGCCTTAGTACTAGATGCTAGTAAAGCGTTCAATTTGGTAAACAGAACATGTGTATTTTATGCACTAGAGAAATGGAATTTACCTTATAATATACAAAAAATTATTCAGGTCTTATACAGTAATCCCACAGCCAATATGTTAATAAATGGTATCCTGGCCCCTTAACTCTTGAAGGAAGCAGGAGTAAGACAGGGGTGTCCCCTGTCACCAATGATTTGTATTCTATGTTTGGAACCACTCCTTAATACTATAAGAAAATGCTCAGAGATAAAAGGCCTTGTCTTCTCAAGAAGAAGAAACAAAACTTAGTGTATTCGCTGATGACATAGTAGTTTTCTCAGATCTCAATAATTCAATAGGGGCATTATTGAAAATTATTGATACCTTTTCCATTTTTTCAGGATAACAATTAAATGAAGAAAAATCAATGATAATGTAACTAACCAGAAAGAAAAACAATATGGCTTTTCAAACATTACAGAAATTAAAGAAGATTGATCAAATCAAATATTTAGGGGTCATTCTTACCAGCCGAATGGAAGCAAGCATAACAATCAATTACAAAATAGCAAAGGAAGAAATTGTGGGTAAATTGGGTATTTGGAACAACCTATCTATCTCTCTCTATAGGGCAGAGTGCAAACTATCAAAATGATGGTTCTTCCATATTTAGTATTCATAATGCAGTCAATGATTGGAACTCCTGGTCAAAAATGGTTCTCAGATCTGAATACAATGCACAATGATTATACCTGTCAAAGAGGCAGGCTTTAGGTGCTCTAACCCTTACTCATATTTCTTGCTCAAATAATAGCATCAATGTGGGAATGGCTTTCCATCCACAAAATGAAACACAGATATTGCAAGAGGAATCTTAAAAAAAAGATACCCCCAGATCTTAATTAAAAATCTAACTTTTCTCACAAATTATAAAATGTTGAAGGAGAGAGGTCCACTCCACCATATATATGAATTTGCAACAAAGGCTAAAAGAAAATTAAATAATAATCTTATTCCATGGTTGCACGCACCATGTACTATAAATCAATCTCAGAACAAAACATATGTAAACAAAATATATAATTTACTCCAAAAGGAGGGATTTTTTTCTATGGAAGCATCTAATTAAATATAATCAATTTATTTCATACATGCATTATAAAAACAGCATTATCAATTCTAAAATAAAAATGTTATTTCATATTTATTTGTAACTAAAGATTTTTAAAGTTATTGCCCAAATCATAGGACAGAAGGAAATAATATATAAAAAAAACAGAAGCAGAAGAAAAAATGTCTACAACTAAAAACAAAAGATTATCAATATTCTATAAGTTGACCATCCAGACACAAAAAAATACTTAGAATAAAGCAATGTAATTCATGGGGAAAAGAAATAGGTTCAACCCTTCAGTAAAAACAATGGTGCACAATAAGGGTTGGAGCTAATAAAAATATAATTTCAGCACAAAACCAACAAAGGTATACAACAAAAAACAATAAACTGGGCATATATTATGCTGCAGCTTTTGCTAAAACCAATCCAAATTATTCTAACAAATGTTGGCACAACTGTAATTTAATAGGCACTCTTTTACATAATCTACGGTAGTGCCCTGTAATAAGAACATGGTGGAAAAACCTCTCTCTAGAACTTACTAAATCAATGGGAGACAAGATTCAATGCAAAACTACAACCTTTATTTCAAATTAATACGACAATTTGGAGTTAAACCATATTCAAGAGAAAATAATAACTCTTGGATCCTTTGCATTAAAAAGAATAATATTAAAACATTGGAACGGCCAAAGCTTCCCTATATCTATCAACCAGGAATGGTGGTATACCTTTAGGGAAACACTGTTATTTGAGAACTCAGTTATGTGATAGAACAACTAGATGTTTTCGATACAAATTCTTGAACTGAATTAATGTCCCTATTATCCCTATTAACAAGCATCTGAGGAAACTATAATGAATGTTTAGCTAGACAAACCATTTAGAAGGTTGGAGGAGGAGGAGTTATTCGATATGGGATATGTAATTGTAATTTCACCATATTACATGGTATTGTAAGTTTCATACCCATTAATTATCATTTATACTATATTATAAACAATCTATTTCATATCTCTTTTAAACTTTATGAACTTTGTGATTGAATTATGTATTTGACTTGATATGTAATATGGTGTATGTGTAATATGGGTATGCCATCTCTACGATGACACCAGCACAGCAAACCCCACACAGCAAAACCCTGACTGTGCCTATATTGGCAGCGATGGGGATTTCATTTTGATGGACTTTGCGGTGATGAGGGGATATATACCTAACTCCATTGTCTGTGCAATGTGGAATTAGATATCTAAAGTAGGGGGTGCAGGGGGGCACAGCTGCCTGCATGGGGGTTGCGGGGGGGGCACATCTTCCCACATTGGGCATTACAGCATTGCTGGTCATAGTGGGGACATGTCAGTGTCATGGGTGTTAACGAGTTTCTGATGCTGTTGAGGACATTGCTGTGGGGGATATCATGCCGGTATCATCGATCCTGTAATATGCATATTTCACTTCAATAAAAAATTACTTAAAAAAAAATGATGAGTCATTGGACCTGAGTGAGTAAGTTGGTTTGATAGACCTAAGTACAGTAGTTCCACCAAAACTGGTGGGGTGGCAATTCTGACAACTTTTTCAATGAAACAGCCCAAAGAAAAAGTACGATAATTTCCTGGAGATAGCCAGTCTAATTTATTATATAATTCACAATGATGAGTGAGTCAAGAGGCAGAGAGGATAAAACGACATATGTTGTTGTAAGCAACATCTCATTTAGACATACGATGAAAGACTAAAGGAGCTTAATATGTATACCCTTGAGGAAAGAAGGGAGAGAAGGGACATGATAGAAACTTTCAAGTACCTCAAGGGAATCAACAAAGTCCAAGAGGGTAGCATCTTTCAGAAAAAGAGATGTGCAAGAACAAGGGGGCACAATTTGAAGATAGAGGGGGGACGGCTCGGAGGTAATGTGAGGAAGTATTTTTTCACACAGAGGGTTGTGGATGCATGGAACAAGAGTCAAGAACAGTGGGAGAATTCAAGAATGCATGGGACAGACATAAGGCAGTCCTAGTGGGGGGTAGGAGGAAGTAAGCTGTTGGTTAACTAGGATCTGCAGCTTATCTGTTAGGTAGGAAAATGGGCAGACTAGGTGGGCCAAGCGGTCCTTATCTGCTGTCAGATTCTATGTTTCTATGTAGATAGACTGGACTTGATGTTATGAGTAAAGGTAATGAGCAAATAACTAAGAGTGAGGAAGAGTATTTCTTTTGCCAGAGCAAGGCATGCAGCTGATGTGAGAATGCATTTGGCTCTATAGGCCATGCGCAGCTTACTGTTTACTGCCTTGCTCACATTGCTGATATGCAAGGAGAAGTCTAACTGAGGATCAAGGGTGACTCCCAGATATTTGAAAGAGTCAGCAACTATCATAAGTGATCCATCAGTGCTAGTGACATTCAAGGACTCAGGATACATTCTGGTTTTGGCCAGAGAGCCAAAGAGCATAGCCTGTGTTTTCCTGATGTTAAGGACTAACTTGTTGGACATGAGCCAAGATTATATTTGGCAAAAGTCAGTCTTTAATTGAAAGTTAATGATGTTAATATCTTGTGAACTGGTTAGGAGCACCAGGACATCAGCATATAAGATTGTACTACTATGGACTGGCACCTGAGGTAAGTTGTTAATAAATAGGAAGAATAAGATGGGTGCCAGAATAGACCCCATGGTACCTCAGTCTTGACAGGAGTAGACTCAGAGAGCATCCTATTAAACTTGACAAATTTGCTGTGTTCCCTGCTGGTAGTTTGCAAACCAGGCTAGTGCAGGGTCTGACAAGTCAAAAGAATGAAGCTTGGAGCAAAGGAGTGTATTGTCTGCCAGATCAAAAGCTTTACAGAGGTCTACAAAGATTGCTCCAGTCAGCTTGCTATGATCCATAGCAACCCTAATCTCTGATGTAACCTTGGTGAGGGCAATGGAAGTACTATATCTCTTATGGAAGCTGTGCTGCTCCAAGGATAATAACTAATATCTCTGGATATAATCTGTAAGTTGGGACACTATCACTTTCTCTAACAATTTGGTAATAGCAGACAGAATAGCTATAGGTTAATAATTTTCAAGACATTTCAGATCACCTTGCTTGAATACTGGTTCAACTCTGGCAGTCTTCCATAGTTTTGGGATAAACTCAGTAATGAGGCATGTGTTAAAGAACTGGGACATTGGCAGGGCAAGGTATGGGGCACCCAGATGGATACATTTAGGCTCCATGTATTCATGACCAGAACTAGTAAAGGGGGACAGGCCTACCAGGAGTCTATGAGTCTCACTTACTGACATACCTTTGAGGTAAAAAGGTGGATGAGGTGTAAATGCAAGTGTGGAGCTCTCAGGTTAACCCTGTAAATTAGAGGCAGTAAACAAGGAGGTGAGTGCCAACAGGCCAGAAAACTGAGTGTTAAAAGCATTAACAATTATTAGTGCACTGTTATAGTAATGCTCCAATAAGCATGTTAACAGTATGATACTTAATAGAGTCACTGACTACATTTTTAACATTACACCAGACATACTTAGGATCCCTATCAGAGGTCAGTAGAGCAGATTTATCAAAATTCACCCTTGGCAGCATGTATAGCTTTTTTACAGGCATTTTGGAGATATCAATATTCACAAAAGTCAGATAGGTCTTGGGTAGCCTTTGATCAGTACTGAGGTGATGCTGTGGTATACTTAGGCTAGCAAGTTACAATTTTCATTGGCTATAATGTGATTCTGCCTCAGCATACCTCAGCAATACCTCAGTACCTGGTCAACTTTTGTACAACTACCACTGTATCTGGCTACAGAAGTGCGGGCCCCACAGTGACCTGCACTTCTGCAGGTAGAAGTGCATGTGTATGTCTTAAACTATGCAAGTGTATGTGTATCTACAGAATTGCAGGATACACAGGGACCTGTGCTTCTGTCCACATAACTATATGTGCAAGCCTTACACTCTGCAAATGTATCTGTGGCTGAAGATGCACTTCTGCAAGTACAGTAGAAGTAATGTACAGTTGTGAGCTGGGTATTCTGTATTTGTATATATGTGACTGCAGAAGCACTGGAACCACAGGGGCTTGTGCTTCTGAGTCAGTAGTGGCTGTGTATATATTACGCTATGCAATTGTATCTTACAGAATTGCAGTCTACAAAGGAACCTGTAGCTCTGCAGCCAGAAGCACTATGCTAATCAGGGTATCTTACATTTCTATACCTGGTTGTAAAAGTGTAGGCCCCATAGGAGCTTGCACTTCTACAAATGAAAATACTCATGTAGTTTGGGAAACAAGGATTGTTATGTGTTAGTGCAGTAGCACTGGTCCTACATGCAGAAATAGTGTGATATGAGTATCATGGATTTGCATCTGCAGTTACAAGTGGATGTGTGTGTGTTGAAATGTGCATGTGCACTGATTGCTGCAGAAGGTAAAAACTTTGGTATCAGTATTGAGGATTCCTACCTGCAGCCAAAAGTGGGTGTGCATATGTTGACATGTGCATGTGTATCTATGGCTGCAGAAGCACTAAACTATGATGATGGATGTCTTTTTTTCTGTTATCTGGAAACAGTTGTATGTTGTTTGCCTTACCAGATGATGGCCATATGTGGTTGCTTGTTTGGTCATGTTCATTTGCTACTGGGGGGGGGGAGGTGTAGGATTGGAAACCCTAATGCCATATTTCCCTATTTCTGTGGTGTTAAGTGTGACTTTAACTGGTGCACTAACACAGATTTATTGCAATGGATGTAGATACAAATCTTAGACTAAATTACTTTCTGTCTAAATTGTGTCCAGGCAAATTTATCTTTGAAATTGGACACAACTAAGTTAGAGTTTTGAAAATTGAACTTAGTTATGTCATAGATTTGCAAATTAGACAGAGGGTCAATCTGGGTTATATTGAAAGTTGTACAATAGAAAATTGCATCTAGACATTGGCTATGAAAATCCACCTCATAGTGTTTAAAATAGTATCAGAATGGCATTAAGTGGCAATTGTCTTGATCTATTACTTTGTCTATAGATTACCTGTATCCTGAGAAAATGGCACCATTTGGGCCACAAAATGTTAGTTTATTTAAACAGGTGGAAACACAACATAATGAAAAACATGAGGTCTTTGGAGTTAAGGTTGAATTTTTTCCTACAATATTAGAGATATAGTTACCCCAAGTTTATAATGTTTATTTATTTATTTTTTATTGACCAGGTAAGCAGTGACACACTAGAGAATTACAATGCCAATTTTCAGGTACCACCCATGAGATCACAGAGCAAACCAATGAGGCAAACCACTCACAGAGACACACATACAAATCCAATGTTATAGAACATCAGAAACGCAAATACAGTCAGGCCTAGATTATAGGAAGCATTAAGCTTGTGCGGACAGGGAGACATCAGGATAAATTGAAACTTTTGTTTTTAAAAGTCTAACGCACCATGTGTGCAAGTCATCTAGATGATAGTCTTCCAGTCAGGTAGAAACACAAAGGTAGCTTTTATTGTTCTTGCTTGTGATTTGTTAACATTTAATCCCCTAGTATCTGGTTAGGATTTGAAACTTTTTTCCATTAAGTAATTTATTTATTTTCAGATAGATAGATATTGCAAAAAATATTTTAATGCACCAGTTAGGGTTACACTTAATGTTACAAAAGGAGGGAAATTCAGTGTTAGGGTTTCCAACCCTAAATCCCCACCTCCCCAAGCAGCAAAAGGACAAAACACACAAGCAACTATACACTATAAGTGTACAGATCCATTGGTATGTTGCATGTGTAATAGAAGAATTGTACTGCAACACTCATGCTATTTTTCAACATCTATCTACCAAATCCTCTGAAATGTTATTTAAAGGCAAAGCAACCTTGAAAGAAGTGATATACTTGAATCTGACTATTAAAATTGTATTCAGGGCATCACACTGTAAAAATCAATTTTTAGTTGCAATGACAGTTGTCACCCACTGTGTTAGTGAAAATGGCTTAAAAAAGAAAAGTGTTGAACATTGTGGGGAAAAAAGTAAAAAAATGGATGAGTTATGAGTAAAACTTCATTGGTAGTCTGAAATTAAATAAGTCCAAAATCTTATTTTGTGAGAAAAAATTAAGTTCCAAATCTTATTTCATGAGAAAAACTAACTCCAAATTCTTCTTTCATGAGAAAAAAACTAGGTCCAATTATTCTTTCATGAGCCAAGATTTTTCTTTCATGAGACTCACGAAACAGAACTCGGAAGCCATCGCTAAGCATTCCACCCAAGATTTTAGGGATGCCCCAAAATCATATTTTGGGGTCATTTTTCAAGGAACAAACTCCAGAATCAAGATAAATGGGTCCCATTTAGCTAGATTCAGGAGTTTGTTTTTCTGTAGCACATCATTTTTGTTGGTTTTTAATTTGAGGGGAAAAAAGCAAGATTGCTGCCATAAGAAAGAAGTTATTTTCATAAAAGAAGAATTTTGGATTATGAGACAAGAACCTTCTTTTGTGAGCCTGGAATTCTTCTTTTGCATTAGACATATAAATGAAAGACCCTAGTAAGCATGCTCCGAACCAAAATTTCAGATCTAATAACTGGGGAATGGATTGATATTTTTTGACCACACTTAAAAAAGACCTCTTTCTAGGGTAGAACCCTTCTACCCTAAACATTCTAGAACAAAATTCCAAATCATCTGGGCTGTAAGTAGAGATACAGATAAATTAAATTCCGCTGGCGAAGTGAATGCGAAGTGGCCACTTCATGTTGTCACTCCGCTACGTGGAGTGTCCAATAGGAAAGGCTCACTTCACCTTGTAATTATTACTTTCCATTGTCATTCTGCCTTAACACGAAGTAAGACAGAGTGACAACAATATTGGCAGCCCCCTAGTGCCCCCCCACACACACACAAAGTCACCAGCATTAATGTGCATCCTCAAAATGCTACTGTCTTGTGTCCAGAAAACTCCCCAGTGCTGACAAAGTGAAATGAGCACACAACAAGAAATACAAAGGGTGGGATATTCAAAGGGGTTGCACATGGCGCAACAGGGTTGCGCCATGTGCAACCCACTGATGTGCCCTGGTGCGATATTCCAAAGGTGATGTTGCACCACGCAGATCCTGATGTGCCGGGGTGCACCAGTAATGTATGCGGTGCAAGTGCGTGGGGCATGCCCATGCATATTCCGCACATCCCAATATTCAGCCTGGGATATGTGGTGCATATGCTGGTGCAGCCCCTACTTGCACCACAGACTGGTGCTCAAAGTTGAATCACAAAGACATAGGAGCTTGGGCTGACCACCCATAGGTGAGCTGCCTTATTGTAGGGTGCAACATGGCAGCCACCAGTTGTGGGTGGCCACCCAAGCTCTGGAGCCAGGGTCTGTCGGCGTCGCACCCCCCCATGCCCGATCACGGGCATTGTAATAGAAACGATATCCCTGGTGGTCCAGTGGACTGCTTCCAGCCCAATCATGGGCATAAGTATAAAATAAATCAGGTCCAATATTTCTGGTGGCCCAGTGGACAACTTCCAGCCTGATTGCAGGCATAAGTATATAATAATTCAAGTCCAATATCCCTGGTGGTCCAGTGGACTGCTTCCAGCCCGATCGCAGGCATAAGTATAAAATAAATCAAGTCCAATATCCCTGGTGGTCCAGTGGACCACTTCCAGCCTGATCACAGGCATAAGTATACTAAAAACATTATAAATTATCCCTGGTGGTCCAGCGGTACCCCTTCCCCACCCCACCTGACCACTAAGCCCTGCAACCCTGCTCCCCCAGTCAGTGGCGGGCGGCAGCTCCCCACCCGCAAGCCGCCCAGCCGCCCGCCGACTGACTGCCTACAGTACGGCTGTATGCCCATTGGTCCACAGCATGGGCCAATGGGCATGCAGACTGTACCATTCTACACAGCCCCGATATGTGAATGGATCCATTCTCATATCTGGACTGTGTAGTATGGTACAGTCTGCAGACCCATTGGCCCATGCTGTGGACCAATGAGCATACAGCCATACTGTACGCAATCAGTTGATGGATGGCCGGGTGGCTTGCGGGTAGGGAGCTGCCGCCCACCGCTGACCGGGGGTGGGGTGGCAGAGCTCAGTGGGCAGGTGGGGAGGGGGTACCGCTGGACCACCAGGGATAATTTAAAATGTTTTTAGTATACTTATGCCTGCGATCAGGCTGGAAGTGGTTCACTGGACCACCAGCGATATTGGACTTGATATAGTTTGTACTTATGCCCGTAACTGGGCTGGAAACGGTCCACTGGACCACCTTGGATATTGGACTTGATTTATTTTATACTTATGCCCATGATTGGGCATTGGGGCACTTTGCCACGATGTGCAGGTCACATCGGTTCCCGACGGCTGCAGCCTGGCAGGGCTCCAGGTGCAAGTCACCAGGGATTGGTGCACCTGCATGCAAATGGGGCCATAATGACATGCTAATGGCTGTAGTTGTGCCTTGCATGCATTATGTCCCCATTTGCAAATCCACCACTGAATATCGCAGTTCCTGCACCTAGCACAACCACAATTGCACTGGCACATCCCCCTGCTCCTCTCTTGCCACTTTCGCTGGTGCAGTGCCACTGCACCATGCAAAATGTGGGAGGCCAAGTTGCCATATTCAACAGTGCTGAGCCATGGCACAGCATCGTTGAATATCACCCAGCACACTCAGTTGCGCTGCGCCTGGCTTGCACCCCTGCCTGGCACATTTCTGAATATCCCATCCTAAGTCTCCCAGAATTAATGCCACACTCAGTCATGCACGCAGTGGACATGGTCACATCACACACAGACACCAGAATTAATGTGCATCCCCAAAATGCTGCTGTCTTGTGTCCAGAAACCCAGTGCTGACAAAGTGAAATGAGAGCGTAACAAGAAATGCAAAGTCTCCCAGAATTAATTGCACACTCAGTCATGCGTGCAGTGATCACAAACAGCAGAATTAATTTGCATCCCCAAAATGCTACTGTCTTGTGTCCAGAAAATTTCTCAGTGCTGGCAAAGTGAAATGAGAGGGTAACAAAATATGCAAAGTCTCCCAGAATTAATGGTGCACTCCATCATGCGTGCAGTGGTCACACACAGTTACCAGAATTAATGTGCATCCCCAAAACACTGCTGTCTTGTGTTCAGAAAATTCTCCAGTGCTGATGAAGTGAAATGAGAGCGTAACAAGAAGTGCAAAGTCTCCCAGAATTAATGGCACACTCAGTCGTGCATGCAGTGGTCATATACAACCACCAGAATTAATTTGCATCCCCAAAATGCCACTGTCTTGTGTCCAGAAAATTCCCAAGTTCTGACGAAGTGAAATGAGAGGGTAACAAAAAATGCAAAGTCTCCCAGAATTTAATGGTGCACTCAGTCATGTGCTCAGTGGTCACACACAGTCACCAGAATTAATGTGCATCCCCAAAATGCTACTGTCTTGTGTTCAGAAAATTCCCCAGTGCTGATGAAGTGAAATGAGAGCGTAACAAGAAATGCAGTCTCCCAGAATTAATGGTGTACTGCAAATGCGCAGACAGATTAAGATTGCACTGCACACTCAAGAGATGCAGACACAAAGGCACAACAACACCTAACCAGTGGTCACAAGTCACAAATCCAAATCTGGAAAAGAATACATTTTGCCAGCTGGGGGGGCGTAGTGCATGGCAGTAGCAGTCCACTACCAGTAAAGATACCACAAAGCAGTATAAAATATTCATGCAGGTGCGGTGGATAGCAGGTTCACACTGCAGCAAATACTCTGGCGCAATAAAAGGTGTCTGATTTAATGGCACACATCGCACACACACTCACACACACACACACACACTACAAGTAATGTGTAGCAAATTGAAAACCTTTAGCAAAATAACCAAATGTTTTAAATAAACTGAAATTATACACTGCTGCACCACAACAATCAGCAACAAAATTTCACAAATTACTGAAAATATTACTGTGTGTACATTAACACAGTTATACAAGAAAAATATAACCAAAATAGAAAGACTGCCTTTTTCTCCCAATTAATCTACCTACACCACAGATACGCCCCTCTCCCAAAGCACACTTCACAGTACACAGACTGACTGTTCTAAATTAACATTCATAATCCACACACAAACAATAGACACTCGATGATATGAGCACAGGAGGGTTTCCTACAATCGATGTACTAAAATTTGAGCAAAAAAATGGCTCAAAAAGGCTTTTTTAACAGCTTTTTGAGGATTGAATCACAGTGCTCTGACAGGAAACTGTCTTCATCTTCCACTACACACACACACTACACAGAACTGAGACTCTGCAGAACAATCTAGAGCCCACGTGACCTGTAATCCCATGAATCACTGCAAATTCAGCTTGAAGCTCAATAACAAGGCGACGTGATGTGAAGTACATTGATTTCAATGTACTTCACCTTAAAATTGGTGGAGACATGGTTTGGGGAAGGTGGAATAATGCAAAGTCATTGGTTTCAATGGACTTCACATTCCTCATCATGATGCGAAGTACTCCACTTCGCGTTGCGGAGCACTTCACGGATTCTTGTCCCCTGTGGAGGGGTTGTGGGATAACAGATGGACCAGACACAGAACTTCAGGTTCAACACACAATCTCTGTGTGATGTTTATTTAAAACACAGGGGATAACATTAAGCAATGGCATATCCCTTCTTCAATACATCAGTTTGCAGCAACAGATTATGTATGTCCTTCCTCTGCACTTAGTCAACACCTACTGAATCACTGATCTACTGATCCATCTCTTTAGTGAAAATTTTTCATTCCCTATGTTTGTCTTGTGTGTTTGGGTTATGAGGAGCTCAAAACAAAGAAAAACTCCAAAAACAAACTAAAGACAAAGAACCTCAGTGCAGAAACACTGAAGCATGTGTTACCCCAAAGGGCATTGGTAATAAATCCAAGTTTCTGAGAAACACAACATCACACATACCACCATAATGCAATGGGATCTATATGCAAATCACTGTGAAATTTTAGGCTTAAAGCAGGAATGCATTGTGCCAAAGGGCCCCTCAAACAATCTGCAGTTTACATTCATTTTAACAACACAATGGGGGGTTTCTGATATCTCTACCCTGGTAACTTAATTCTATATTACAGTCACCTAATAACTTTTTACCTTTATCAAAAACACCTAGAGCCATGGTATTATCAATATTTATAGGTTTCATGCACATAATGCATATACATCAAGGTATTTTATGACATAGTGCTATTGCATTCTAAATCCAACAATGAGGACTATGGGCTATTGTTTTACATCAGCTTAGAGGTCACCACAATAACCTCCCTGTATGAGGACCTGAGAGGGAAAAGAAAAAAATTAAAGATGACACTATAGCATAGTCAAGAAAGGGGAGGGTCTCTCATAGGTGGCCAACCTTATGGACTAGAAAATGTAAAGGAAAGATTAGGTTAACAAATAGAAGAACTGTTGTAACAGAGTTATGAAAAGGTTGGTCCTTAAGAGTGACAGGATCCCCCTGTCACATATCCCCCAATTAAGAGGGAAGTAGTTATTTCAGACTATTTACCACCTTCCTGTCCCAGGAAGGGATGAAACTTTCACCCATCCATCTTCAGAAGCTCCATCTCAGGGCTCCATATTGCTGGTGGTTGCAGCTGCCGATGTCCCTTGGAATCCTCTGGGTCTGGATGGCCAGGCTGCCAGGAAGTCTTCTGCCAACATGATGGTTTTATCAGAGGTATCAGGCTTATGTTCCTGAACCCAAAGTTGTACATCCTAGGGTAAAACTTTAATAAACTATTCAGTAATTACCACCTACAGAAGTTGTTCCTTGTTCTTGTTTTCTGGCTGCAACCATTTGTAGCAGAGCTCCTTGAGATGGACATAAGTCTCTTGGGGGGGGGGGTTATCCAGTGACTGCATCTTAAGAAACCTAAACTTCTGGTGGTAGGCTTCAGTGTTTATGTTATAGCACCTGAGGATCTCCTGCTTTACTCGGTCATAGTCCTCTGCCTCTCAGAAGTCCATGTGGCTATAAACCAACTGGGCAATGCCTGTCAGGTGTGGTGCCAGTTGAACAACCCATTGTTCCCTTGGCCATACGCATGTTCGAGCGATCCTCTCAAATGTTATGAGGTAGGCTTCAATGTCATCACTGTCAAAAAATTTAGACAGTTTAATGTCTTTTGGGCAACTGGCTCTTTCTGTTTGCCCTGTATTGATAGCATGCACGGCCATCATGGTATCCACCCATTTGGCATCTTGGCTTTTCTTCTCAATGTCTCTATCTCTCCATTCAGTGTCTCTGTCTCTTTCCATCTGCACCTGTTTTATGCAGAGCCATTTCAACAACTCCCCATGTCCACAGATGGAGCATCCTCAAGAGGAGACAGTTCCCTCAATTCTTCCTCATCCTCTTGCATCTCTTCATCATCTTCTTCAGACTTGGCCTTCCTCAGAGCTCACAGGTCCAGTCTAGAAAGCAGCTTCTCTCCCAGTCTGTTGGCCATGGTTCTGGTCAGAACTCCATGGACTTTCTTCTCTGGGTTCTCCTCTGGCAACTCCTGGTGCATCGGTCCTCCTGGGATATCTGGGTGATATCCACTGGAAAATATCCCCATGCCCAGTCCAGATATTTCCAACAAGTTATCATACCTCTGCCACCACATCAAGTCTGTGGAGAGTTGTGGGACAACAGATGGACCAGACACAAAACTTCAGGTTCAACACACAATCTCTGGGTGATGTTTATTTAAAACACAGGGGATAACATTAAACAATGGTACATCCCTTCTTCAATACATCAGTTTGCAGCAACAGACTATGTATGTCCTTTCTCTGCAGTTAGTCAGCACCTACTGATTACTGATCCATCTCTTTAGTAAAACATTTTCAATCCCTATGTTTGTCTTGTGTGTTTGGGTGATGGGGGGCTCAAAAAAATGAAAAACTCCAAAAACAAGCTAAAGACAAAGAACCTCAGTGCAGAAGCACTGAAGAAAGCATTATCCCAAAGGGCATTGGCGATAATGCCAAGTTTCAAAGAAACACAATATCACACATACCCTTATAATGCAATGGGATCTATATGCAAATCACCATGACAGTTTAGGCTTGTTCAACTTAAAGCAGGAATGCATGGTGCCAAAGGGCAGCTCAAACAATCTGAAATTTATATATATTTTAACAACACAATGGGGTTTTTTTGATATCTCTACCCCAGTAACTTAATCCTGTAATACAGTCACCTGGTAACTTTTTACTTTTATCAAACAGATCTAGTGCCATGGTATTGTCAACATTTACAGGTTTCATACTCATAAGGCATATACATCAAGATATTTTATGATGTAGTGCTATTGCATACTAAATCCAACAATGAAAAACACAGCCCATTGTTTTACATCGGCTCAGAGGTCACCACAATAACCTCCCTGTATGAGGATCTGAGAGGGAAAAGGAAAAATGAAAGAAGATAAATTAGCATAGTCAAGAAAAGGGAGGGGGCACCCATAAGTGGCCAACCTTATGGACTAGAAATTGTAAAGGAAATATTAGGCTAAGAAACAGAAGAACTGTTGCAACAAATTTAAGAAAAGGTCGGTCCTCAAGAATGGCAGGATTTCCCTGTCACACCTCCCAGACTGAGCATGCAAAATGTCATGCAGTTCCATTGAATGGGGGAGAAGCTATTAAGGTGCAAAGTTAGGCATTTAACATGAAACACCCAACTCAACCCTAATTTTAACATTAAACACCCTACTCAACCCTAACTATAGGCATGCTACTGCACACCTGTTATATATATATATATATACTGCATATATAGATATATATCTTTGCAAAAAACTGTGTTAATGCACCAGTTAGGGTTCAGTTTAACACCACAAAAGTAGGGACATGTGGCAATAGGTTTTCAAACACTAAGTCACCATACCCCATGCAGCATAGGAAAAAAAAAACACTAGGGTTTTGGCTCTCCATAGTCTTGATGAATCAGTGGTGGGGTCTTCCTTGTGGTTGTCATCCCTAATGCCCATCTCTCCCCCCAAGTCTGTAGTGTCCTTATTGAAGCACAAGGTATAGCTTCAAGCCAGTGCCTCATAGTGATACTCTCCTCAAAGGCAGAGAATTATGTCTCACCACATGTTGCCAACACAATCTGTTGTAGCTTCCTTCCCACATAGCCCTGCAGGCTCTATGTGAAAAAATAGATCATATCTGTCCTTGTTTGCTCAGGTTAGGGGACGGGCATTAAGACTGCCAACCCCACAAAAGATCCCACCACTGATTCACCAAGACTTTGGAGACCCAAAACTCTAATGTTTTTTTCCTTTTGTTGCCTGGGGAATGGGTGGGGAGTTAGGATTGGAAAACCTAATGTCACATTTCCCTGCTATTGTTACATTAAGTTGAAGCCTAACTGGTAAATTAACACAGTTTTTTGCAAATAATTTACTTTCTTTTTCAGATGGTGGAATCATATCCGCATTCATGCAGGTCTCTTCAGGACCCAAGTGAACAGATACAGATGGACAGGGCCCTATGGGCCTTGCATGAAGGGAAGACACTGACCACCTATTGAAATGCTGGCCCCTGTGGGCCCTACATTTTTGTGCAGTGACAGATGTTAAGGCAAAGCAAGGCAAATTTTATTTAAAGTGAAGCTCACCAGGATCAATCCCAACTCTGCAGGATTTGGCAGTAGAGGTACTGCAGAGAACAATGCATTTTCAATAGGAGCTAATCCCTTTTGCCATGCAGGGAAACTGTGGCACTGCACTTAATCCTAACGGTCTTCACTGTATATAGCACTCATTCCAACAAGGGGTCTAAATGCTTTATATAAAATTAAAAACAAACCAGCAGCAATAAAATATATAGCGAGACAACACTAAAACAAATCATGTCACATTAAAAGCTTGACCAAATACAGTAGATACATTTTTAAAGAGATTTTGAAGGCCTCTACTGAGCTGGCTGTGCAAATATAATAAGGGACTGAATTCCAAATACTAGGGGCCACCACACCAAAGGCTTTATTACCTGATGACCTGAGCCTTCAAATGGGGAACACCAGCAAACCAGGTTTGGTGGAGTAGAGAGGGTGGAGTTGTTGGTAAAGAATCAGGAGCTCTTTTAAGTAGTCTGGTCCCAGACCATGTAGGGCCTTGTATGTCAACAACCCAATCTTGAAGGTGATGCTTGAATGCAAAGGCAGCCATTGCAGGGCATGCAGAACTGAAGTAATGTGATCCCTTGATGAGGAACCCATCAACATCCAGGCTGTGGTATTCTGCACTAGCTGCAGTCAATGCATCAAACCTCCAGATAGCCTTAGGTATAGAGCATTACAGTAATTCAACCTCGTGGTAATGAAAGCATGGATAATTATTGCAAGTTCATCCCAAGCTAAGTACAGCCAAATCCGGAAGATGTTCCAGAAGTGAAAGAAGCCACACCAGACAGCAGATGACACCTGCTGTTCAAATGTTAACGTGTCATCTAGAATGATTCCTAGATCTCTAACCAGACTAACTGCTGTGAGGGGCTGGCCACCCAGAACAGGGATGGCAACATTCCCAGTAACAGACAAGCCCCAGCAACCAGGTTTGAGAACCATGACCTCTGTTATTTTGCCCGGGTTGAGACATAACCAGTTAGAGGCCATCCAATCATTTATCTCAGCTAAACAATGACTCAGCACAGAAGACACTGATGTATCATCAGAGGCACAAGACAGGTACAACTGGGTATCATCTGCATAGCAGTGAATACCCACATTGTACCACCTTATGCTCTTCCCTAGTGGCAGCATATACACAGAGAATAAAATGGGGGTAAGGATTGACCACTGAGGAACACCGCAGAACAACACAGATGGTTCCGAGGTAAATTTCCCCAGAGCCACCTGCTGTGTCCTCCTTGTCTCATATAAACCAGACCATTGCAGAACTGTGTCAGTAATGTCCACATAGTTCCTCAGGTGATCCATCAGCACCCCATGTTCCACCATGTCAAATGCAGATGAAATTTCCAACAGCACCAAAATAATGTGTTGCCCTCAGTCCATAGCCAGAAGGAGATCATGTGTCTCTCTGACCAAGGCTGTTTCAGTGCTGTGCAGTGGCTAAATACCTCACTGGAGCATTTCAAAGATTGAAAGACACTCAAAGCAGTCTATTAGTTTTTCAACCACCATCTTCTCAATAATCTTCCCTAAGAAGGGAAGGTTAGAGATTGGCTGTAGTTCACAAGAACATCAGGGTCCAGAGATGGCTTTTTAAGAAGGGGTCTCATCACAGCCCTTTTCTTTGTTTTAGCTAAACTGTTTCTCTTCCTAAGCATACCTGGTCTGCTCCCATTGTCTTGGCATCCCAGGGGACTCCATCCACCATCCATATCCACTGCACTCCCAGGAACTTTGCCTTCAACTCCTGCAGTTTACCCTCCACAGTGGGGTGGTGGGGAGCACCCAACTCACCCACCCTGTATGGATTCAGTTCTGGAATTGCACCCAGAGCTGTAGATCCTTCAGATGGCCTTCAAGCCATGCAGTCAGGTAGCCACCTTTTTCACATTTTTACTCCCTCATGGGTAGTGGAGCATGTAATGCCATTGAGGGACATACTATGCATACGTCCACCCACAGCACATCCCACAACAACTCCTCTGCCCCCCATGTAGACTCATCATTGGTGTGCCAGCCCCCTGCCACTGCCAGGGGCTGGACAAGCTCCAACTACTGGAAGACCCACCCTGGAGATGGAGAGCTGTCTGAGGATGCTCCATCCTTCTCCACCCCTGCTGACCCCATCAACCTGTGCTCACTCCCAAACATGGGTTGTAGGTGTGGCACGAGGTAAGGCATATGGTGCCTCAGCACCACCGGGCTGGCCTGTCACAGCCCTTTTCAAGGCTGAAGGAAAGATGCCCTCCCTCAAGGGCCCATTGACAATCTCCATGAAAAATGGGCCTAGGAACTCAGTGCAGTCAATAATCAGCCTTGTTGATCCCAGATCCAGTTCACAGTTGGTGGGTCACAATCTGGTGACAACTTGGAGAATCTCAGCCTCAGATACCAGTTGAATCTCATCCCAAGCTGACAGATCAGAGCCACCATAGGTTAAACTGCCCCCAGTCAAAGCCAGGCTGCTAGAAGAAATATAGGATCTAATGACAGACACTTAGAGAAAAAATGCCCAAACTCTTTGCACCTTTCTGCAGAAATGATTCCTACAGGCTGCAGACAGGGGAGATTTAACCATCTGCCTATAATACAAAAGAACTGAGCTGGGCAATTTTTCATTGCAGCAATCAACTACAACAAAAATTATTTCTTTTTCAGGTTAATTACCTGTTGATATTTAGCATAGTGAAGTCTCAATGCCAATCTGTCCTACAGAGATCCACATCTTCTACAGGAATGCTTCAAACTACACCCCTTAGTCTTCAGCCACTGGAGCTCAGCACAATACCATGGTGAGTCATAATGGGAGGTCAAAGGACAAATGTGGAAAGGTGCAATATAGTTCAAGACAGCCATGTGCACCATGTTATAGTGATCTATGGCCTCCTCTGGACCTTGTGAACAAACTAGCAGCATGACTGAGACATCCTGTGCATACTGGAATCTGTGACACTCCAGCTTATGTTTTGGATGACACCAGATAGTCTCCACAGAGGGGATAATAGAGCATGGGACCCCACACTGGAACTCAACTACATGATGATCTGATCAAATGATTGGATCACTCTTGACCGCAGTTATGTCAAGTCCAAGTGAGAAGATTAGACCCAGTGTGCAACCATACTTATGTGTCTCAGAAGTAAGTGCCTATGTCAATCCCAGAGAAACTATCAACTGGAGGAGCTCCTGTCCAAATCAGGAGGATTCATCATTGACAGGCATTGAAGTCCTCCAGTACCAATAACCTGGGGGCATTCAATACCTGTTCAGCGATGACATCTGCTAGCTCCTGCAGAAAAGTATTCCTACTATCTGGAGGTCAGTAGATGAGAATAATCCTAACATTGA
This sequence comes from Neoceratodus forsteri, assembly GCA_016271365.2. Classification (NCBI taxonomy): domain Eukaryota; kingdom Metazoa; phylum Chordata; order Ceratodontiformes; family Ceratodontidae; genus Neoceratodus; species Neoceratodus forsteri. The sequence continues at coordinate 911,188,689 of CM028130.1, read as the reverse complement.
CACCTGAGATGCATCTGACCATAACACATTCAAAGGATTAAAATGTTCTCACTGGGAGTGCAGTGAGTCCCAGAGTGAATCAAAAACAGATGGCCACCCTGCACCCTCTGTGATCCCTCCTCAAGCAGTGCACCACAGAATACCTGGAAGGGACAGATGCCACTAGCACAGGGCCAGAGTCATCACCCTACCAGGTTTCCATGATGCAGCTGAGGAATTAACAGTTAAGTTCTCCATTACCGTAGTTTTATTACCCAGTGACCATGCATTACAAAGAACGGCCCGAAGGGGATGATCAACAAAGGCCAGATGGACTACTTGCTGGCTGATAAAATTTGGCATAGCCTTGGGGAGGCAAGCCAGGTGTAACAATCCTTAGTCCAGATTCCATCTCCTCCCCAGGTGTCTCCTGGTCAAAACCATAATACCTGGGACATTTAATGCAGCAGGTGCTCCTCCTATGTAAGATTCCAAGTACCTGGCAGCAGCTTAGCACCTCTGCTGGGAGAAGCAATAAAACCCCAATAAAAGGGCAATGTGACTGCATGTGGTCAGCGGAGTAGGTGTGCTTTTGGAAATGAAAGCCTTTACACATAATCAAAACCACACACACACAACCATCCAAATATCTGCATCCAACCATCAAAACTCACTACCAGCACAACCAATCTAACACACACCAACCACTCTAAGCAGAAATAAACATACACCCATACAATGCACACACACCTAAAACAATAAAACAACAAATTCTGGCCAGAGCCAATAAGGCTGCAGCTCAGAAATTTGGGTTAAAAATACAGAAAATTTGTTTTTTAATATTTTTAGACCAAATTTTCAACATAGCTTTGTTGTGACCCTGCCTCATGAAGAAAGGCAGAGAAAATGTTCAACTCCTGACCTAAAAGTGATTTTGCATAGGGACTACAAAATCGACTTTCAGGATGCAAAAACACATTTTGGGCAGGAGTTGAAAAATGACAACTGTCACATTTATGAGGTGCTGTAAAGAAATGGCTATGTTGACAATTTGGGGTAAAAATATTGAATAGTACCAACGTTATGAGCCTGCATTTGCAAAATTCAGCATAGCCTCATAATTTATTTTTTTTTAAATATTTTACAGCAGATTAAAAACATAGCTTTGTTATGACTCCCCCTCATGAATAAGGTCAGAGATAATTTTCAACTCCTGTCTGAAAAGTGATTATGCTCAGGGACTGCAAAATCACCTTTCAGGATGTAAAAAAAAACACATTTTGGCCAGAATTTTAAAAGTGACAGCTGTCATATTCATGAGGTGATGTAAAGATATGGCTATGTTGTAAATATGGGGTAAAAATATTGAAAATTACCAAAGTTAAGAGCTTGCATTCACAAAACTCAATGTAGGCTCATAACTTTACTGTTTTTTAATATTTTTACATTAACTTTTCAACAAAGCCTTCTTATGACCCCACCTCATGGAAAAGGGCAGAGAACATTTTCAACTCCTGCCTGAAAGGTGATTTTGTGCAGGGGCTGCAAAATCACCTTTTGGGACAGATTTTCCTAATGCTAGTACAATTGTTCATGAGGCAGGGTCCCAAAAAACGCATATTGAAAATGTGGGCTAAAAATATGCAAAAATGCCCAAGTTATGCCACTAAGTTCAAAACCCCACTGAAATACATTGAACCGCATACCCGTTTCTTCAGTTTGTGGTCCAGCTTTGAAGAGTGAAGACATGTCTGTGGTCCAGAGTGTATTATGGCATTGGACCCCCACCGGGTAAGTAGGGGCTTGTGGGGTGCAGAGTGGTGGGAGCTGAGTGGGAGGGTTGGGTGAGGGGTCAGGCATGGCTGCAAAAGACATCAATGGATGCTTTTCTTTTTACAGGTGTAAAAACATAACAGTCATGACCAAGGATTCCCAATCACGATACTGGGGGATTGGGCACCCCCAGTGTCACTGTTATGTTTCTGGGGGGTGGGGTGGGGGCAGAAAGGGAGGTTCTGGTGGAGGGACAACAAAAATTTATATCTTAAAAAGTAAGAAAAGGTCACGGTGGAGCACGATCATGACATTGGTGGACTAGGCACCCCCAGTGTCATTGTTATTACATTATGTTTCTGGGGGGCCGGGAGCTGTGAGTGAGGGTTGGGTGAGGGAGAAACAAATATATATATTAAAAAAATCATGGCTGAGCATGGTCATGACACTGAGGGACTGGGCACCCCCAGGACCTTGTTATGTGTCTGGGGGTGGTATGGGGTGACGGGTGCTGAAAGGGATGATCTAGCAGGGAGATATCCATAATTGTAAATAAAAAATAAAATTGACAGTCATGGCAGAACACAACACATTCTGTTGTGTCCAAGATGGATGCTGCTCTCTACTGTGCATGTGATAGTGGTTGCACATGTGCAGTAGAGAGAGGACCCTAAGGATGAGAAAACACCAAAGGTACCTAGAACCAGAAAAGGTAGAATGGCAGAGAAAAGGAGAAATGGGAGTAAAGATAGGAGGGGTAAAGAGGGAAGGCATGAGGATAAGAGGAGAGCTGTCAGAAGGGGAGGTATCATAACTTGGAAGGCTACAGTATGTGCATGAATGCTCACAGCCTGGAAAAATAAAATCCCGGACCTAGGGACTTTGATGGAGGTTGACCTGGACATTGTCACCATTACCAAGGCATGGTATAATGGGAACCTTGACTGGGATATATACATACCAGTTTGTTGGCCATCTTGGATATGGCAGATTGTGCCATGTTCTGCCATGACAGCTGACAGCCTTAAAAAATGTAGTGCATTGCGACTTCCACTGGATAGAACAAGCAGAGTGCTTCACAGATGCGGATGTGACTGCGTTGCAAATCTAACATGTTGTTAGTTCAGAAGGAATGCACTGAGTCCTTTTCTGATGGTAGGATGTCTGCAGGACTATAGCCACTGTAGTCCTAACAACTAAAAAAGTCCCACCCCCCACAAATGCACAACTCTAAAAACTAAAATAATAAATTAAAATGAATTAATTAAATGAGCTAAAAGGAGAATCCAAAATGGGCAGTAATGGTGCACAGTCACAAGAATTAGTCCAGAATTGCAGCTTAAAACAGTTCAAAATGATTTATATTGTCCTCTTCTCTCACAAGAGGATAATAAATGTATCAGCAAAAACAACAATAAATTAAGTAGTGAGATCCAAACTTGTGACTGTATGGCTTTAATTCAAGTAAATTACAACCTTTTATCAAAAATGTTTGCACCCCTACAAACAAAGTAACAAACTGGTGAGCAGATAATGATTGTAAATTAAAAGTTACGAGTAGACAAGGATGCTCTCACCCACCTTGGTTGGCTGAAAAACAGATCGCAGCAAACAAAAAAGTATTAAAAAAATAAAAACACAGTCAGTAAGGCAAAGTTTTTCTAGTCCCTGAAGGCTCTCTCGCAACTAACAGGAACCAGACTAACCATGGATAACTGGCAGTCCTAAACAAACCTGGCTCCAGAGACAGAGTGTCCAATGTCAAAACTGACTTATGAAGAAAGCACTTAAAGTTAAGAATTAATAGGACTGTCTTGTGTGCTGCAGAAATGCAGGGCCCTGAGAGCCCTACACTTCCATGTAGCTGTAGATACAGACTCACAGGGCAAAGAGTTCTTCTCTCAATCAATGCACTGGATCCTCTGCCACTGTGGGTGCAGAGGTGCAGAGCCCTATGCCAAGAGAAGAGACGTCTTCAGTATATGGCTAAAGCTAAAACAGAAAGTGGGCTGTACACTAACAAAGCTAAAACAGGAAGGCCAGAAATAGACATGATGGGAGTGGTGCAGTGCAGTGGCCTTGGGGTGGCAGTCTTTGGGGAGACTTTGTGAAGGCTGCAGTTCTGCCCAATCTATGTGCACCTCTTTGGGCTAAGGGTGGAGGTTGCTTGTTTCCAGGCTGAGTTGGCTGGGATTTGGGGAGCATCCTCCCCTGCCAGGAACCACCAAGTCCACCCCTACTGCCTCAAAGGATGCTGATAAGGAGGAGGAGCAGCTGAACCATGGTGGGCTCGGGAAGGGTGAGGGTGGTGTGACAGAGGCACATCCCTCCTACAGTTCCATCCCGCAACTCCTACACCACTCTGGCAGGGTGGGACTGTCACAAGGAGGCACCCACAGTGGGGACCAAGTAGGATATATGGGTCCTCCATGGTGGAGTTCCCGGCAGGAGGCAGAGGAACCCAGAGGGGGAGGAAGCAACCCGTGGTGGGGGACTTTATCATTAGGGGAGTAGACTTGCAGGCAGGAAGGAAGGGAGTTAGGGAGGACAAGTGCCTATATGGTGCCATGGTTCAGAGGGATGGGAAGCACATCCTAAGGTTTGCTGGGGCAGCAGGATGGATGGGTGAACTACTGTAGATGTCATTGTCCACCTATGGACAAATGACCTGGCAGTGATGAGGTAAAGGTAGTGCAGAAGGAGTACAAGGATTTGTTGAGGGGTGTTGGACAGGTGGCATGCTTAGTAACCTTTTTGTAAGTGTTACCTGTCAATGACAAGGGGGAGGACAGGATACTCTGCACCAGGAGCTTCAATGCATGACTGAAGGACTGGTGCAGAGCAAAGGCATCTGGCCTTATTGGTGATTGTGGTCTCACCTGAAGGGATGAAGTCCTATACAGGAGAGATGGCCTGCATATATCTGGGGGAAGGGGAACAACGATACTCAGTGAAAGGTTTAAATGTTTCATTAGCAAGCATTTAAACTAGCCAAGGGGGAGGTGGAAGAAAGCAGGGATAATCATTAAGACCACCTACAGGAGGAAGCAGTCAGTAGGGAGGACCCTAAGGAAATCACAAAAGGTACCTAGAACCTGAAAAGGTAGAATGGCAGAGAAAAGGAGAAATGGGAGCAAAGATAGGAGGGGTAAAGAGGGAAGGTATAAAGATAAGAGGAGAGCTGTCAGAAGGGGAGGTAGCATAACTTGAAAGTCCATGTGCACAAATGCTAGCAGCCTGGGGAATAAAATCCTTGAATTAGTGGCCTTGATGGCAGAGGCTGACCTTGACATTGTCTCCATTACCAAGACATGGAACAATGGGAACCATGACTGGGATATATCCATACCAGGCTATACTCTATTCAGGAAAGACAGGGTGGGTAAGAAAGGAGGAGGAGTGTCTCTTTCCATCAGGGAGGGTATAAAAGAAACTGATGTACAGGGATGCAGGGAGGGAAAGAGGCACTCTGGGTCACCCTAGAGATGGTTAATGTCACCACTATTCACACTGGAGTGATCTATAGACCTCCAGCACGAGGAGAAGAGTTGGACAGGGGTCTAGTGGAAGACATCCATAAGATGGCAACTAAATGAGAGGTGCTGCTGGGGGGAGACTTCAGTTTGCCATATGTTGATTGTAGCATCCCAGCTGAAGCCTCAGCCAGTAGCAGGTACATCCTGGATGCCGTGCAGGGGGCATGCCTCAGGCAGCTAGTGATATGGCCTACCAGGGAGGAAGCAATACTGGATCTTGTACTCACCAATGGGGACAGAGTTGCAAATGTCATGGTGGGTAGCCACCTAGGGTTCAGTGATCACCATATGGTGTGGTTCAGTGTGATAGTAGTGATGGAGTCAAATCTCATGAAAGTGAGGATCCTAGAATTCAGATGGGTCAACTTTGCACAGATGGGGAAATGTCTCAGGAAAGCCGTGGCAAGCTGTGAGGATGGTGGGGTGTAGAGAAACAGTGGTTGAATCTAAAAGGAGCCATAGAGGAGGCAACAAACCTTTGCATTAGGCAATTAAGTAAAAGCAAGAGGAAATAAAAACCATTATGGTTCTCACAGGAAGTGTACAGGAAGGTAAGAGCAAAAAGGCTGGCATTCAGGGTGTACAAGAAAACACAGAGGGAGGAGAACAGGGAAGTGTATCAAGAAAAACAGAGGGAGGCAGGGAAAGCAGTTAGGAGTGCAAAGGCACAAACACAGGAAAAAATAGCCCAGGCAGTAACCAAAGGGGACAAGGCATTTTTCAGATGCTGTACATTAGAGAAAGAAGGAAGGAAGACCTTGGGTAGAATTGTTAGGATATAAGGGGAAGGAGGGGAGTGTGCGGAGGGGGACCTGGAGAAAGCAGCAATCCTGAACAAATATTTTGTTCAGTATTCACAGAAGAAGGGGAACTTGTGGGACCTCAGGTAAGCAACAGGAGCATTGATGGAAGGGAGGTGGAACCAGTTAATTTATAAAGGAGAGAGCTCTAAAGGAACTTGTAAAACTGAGAGTGGACAAAGCAATGGGATCAGATGGGATTCATCCAAGAATATTAAAAAAGCTTAGAGACGTGCTCGCAGAACCAATGACAGCCCTGTTCAACAAATCGTTGGAAAAGGGAGTGGTTCTGAAGGACTGGCGGAGGACAGATGTAGTCACTCTCCACAGAAGTGAGAGCAGGGAGGAGGCTGGCAATTACAGGCCAATATGCCTCACCTCATTGGTGGATAAATTAATGGAATCACTGCTAAATGAAAGGATTGTGGTATATCTTGAATCCAGTGGATCACAGGATCCTAGGCAGCATGGATTCACAGTGAGATGGTCATGTCAAACAAATCTGATAGATTTCTTTAACTGAGTGACCAGAGAATTAGATCAGGAAGGGGTGGTGGATGTGGCCTCCTGGATTTGAGCAAGGTCTTTGACACTGTTTCACATAGGAGGCTTGTAAACAAGCTGGGCAGCCTGGGAGTGGGTCCCAACGTGGTAAACTGGGTCAGAAATTATTTAAGGGATAGAACGCACAGAGTGGTGGTAAATGGAGTTCATTCCAAGGAGAGGAGGGTGACCAGTGAGGTGCCATAGGGATCACTTCTGGAGTCAGTCTTATTTAATGTCTTCATCAGTGACAGTGCAGAGGGGTGGAAGGGAAAGGAAGATATGACTCTTTGCAGATGACACTAAGATCTGCAACAGGGTTGATACTGGGGGGTAGAAAGAATGAGAAGGGACCTAAGCAGGCTTGAGGAGTGGTAAACAGTGTGGCAGCTAAGATTCAATTCAAAGTGTAAAATCATGCATTTGGGGCACAGAAACCCAGGGGAGGAGTACATGATGGAGGGGAGGGGTACTGGCAACCACCAAACTGGAAAGGGACCTGAAGGTAATCATATCATATCATATAATCTAACGGTGATCAAGCATGTGAAAAGACTTTGGGGAGAGCCAGTGGGATGCTGGTGTGCATAGGGAGAGGTATCACCAGCAGAAAAAAGAAGGTGGTGATACCACTTTACAAGTCATTGGTGAGACCCCATCTGGTGTACTGCATCCAGTTCTGGAGGCTGCATCTCCAGAAGACATAAAGGCAGTTCAGAAAAGGACAACAAAAATGGTGCAGGGTCTGCACCAAAAACCAGATAAGCCAAGACTACAGATCCTCAATACATATACCCTGGAAGAGAGGAGAGGAGAGAGAAGGAGGGGGATATGATAGAGACCTTCAAATACTTCAAGGGCATAAATAAGGTACAGGAATGTAGCATCTTTCAGAAAAAAAGATGTTTAAGAACAAGGGGTCATCATATGACCGGGCTAAAATGACACCATTTTCAATTGGCATTGCTGTCTGTACTCCTGCCCGTACCAACCCCCACCGTTGCTGTCTCTTCTTTTCCCATTGTGTGCACTGCTCTCTCACACCTCCTGATTTAATTTTTCTTTATTCCCTTTGTCCTGCCTGATCTTAAACTAAACTCCCAACCTGTGTCTTTCATCTCTTGGAGCCCTTGATTGGGCTGACGCCAACTCGCCTCGGCGGCAGTGGCTGAAGAAACCAGTCAGCCCGCGCACCTTCCAACCTCCCGCACCTAAGCCATTGAAACTGGGTAAGCCCACAGACCACTTTGGGGAGTTACTTTGGAGCCCTGATTGACTGAAGCCTGCTCCTGAACTCTGATGATTGGCTGCTGCCATACGGCTTTTGCCGTGATTGGCTGCTCGGGGATTCTGCTCCCCGTGGCTTTTCTCCTCGCTCTTCTGCCAGCTCTTTGTGTGTGTTTTAAAAAAAATGTTAATGAATAGTAAGGGGAATGTCCAACAATGTGTTTAGGTAGCTAAAAATTGGGGGACCTGTGAAAACTGCTTTTATTGTGTAGCCCGTATTTTAGCGTAATACCTAAATTGTACTTCTGATCTTTCTTTTTACTTTGTCTTTGCTCTCCCTATCAGACTCCCTCCCTAGAGCTCTCGCCACTTCCCCCACTCTAATTCAGCCTAATCCACTTCCCTGGGCTAAAGCGGCACCTTTTTCAATTGGCACTGCTGTCTGGACTCCTGCCCGGTACCAACCCCTGCCCTCTCTGTCTCTTCTTTTCCCATTGTGTGCACTGCTCTCTCACACCCCCCCATTAAATTTTTCTTTATTCCCTTTGTCCTGCCTGACCTTAAACTAAACTCCTGACCTGTGTCTTTCAGCTCTCGGAGCCCTTGATTGGGCTAATGCCACCTCGCCTCGTTGGCAGTGGCTGAAGAAGCCAGCCAGCTGCGAGCCTTCCAACTGCCCACACCTAGCCATCGAAACCGGATAAGCCCACAGACCACTTCCAGGAGTTACTTTGGAGCCTTGATTAGCTGAAGCCTGCTCCTGAACTCTCACGATTGACTACTGCTGTATGGCTTTTGCTGTGATTGGCCGCCTGGGGATTCTACTCTCCACAGCTTTTTTCCCTTACTCTTCTGCCAGCTCTGTGTGTGTGTTTTTTTGTCCCACACTGCCAGCCCCAACCCTGGCCTCTATTAAATGCTCTTTCATCAAGAACTGGGCCAAACCCTTAATCTTCTATTGGTTGATGCTCGCTAGCCTCACCCAGCTGCTATTTTCTACACCCTTAGCCAGTCCTGCCTTCCTAAATTAACTCCTTCCACCTTGGTTTTGGCTCCCTTACCACTGCTTCCTTGTAAGTGGATACAATATCCTAAACAATGCCACAAGAGGATTCCTTCCTGCTTGCGTGCTGCATTCTAACATCTTATGTAGCATGCCATACACCAGTTGCCCATCTACACCAAGATCAGTACCCCCTGTTAGATGGTTACTCAGCTTTGCTATCACAGAACAATACATGGCACCACACTGTAGGGATGACCATCCCACTGTCTCACCTATCCCTGCACCAAGCAGTACACAGTGTATATATCAGAGTGCCCCTGAACCTGTTGATTAAAACACTAATATATGCACTCTCTATAACAAATTATCCTAGTGGCCATGTTTCAACCACTGCAAAAACTACCTACACCAAGTGGAGTAATAAACATTTACTCTCTAGATTAACCCATTGCCTCAAAAAACTTCTACTGCTCCTCCTGCTTTGCTCTGGAAATGTTGAGCTAAACCCAGGCCCACCTGCTTTTCTGAACACTCTGGAGGATCTCCCTCAATACAAGGGCATCAGCTTCCTTCACCCGACCGTCTGTACTGTAGTAGCCACAGACATTGCCAGCTATTTCCAGATATTTCACAACATTTCTGAAGATTTTCTCTCTGCTGCCCTACTGTGGAAATGCAGAAAGCAGGAGATATTTCTGGAAATATCACAGAAATTTCGGGAAATAGCTGGCAGTGTCTGTGGCTGTTACTGCTTGCATAAGAAGCTTGACCTGATTCAAACTTGGATTCTACACGCATCCCTGGACTTCTTTATGATTTTGGAATCCTGGCTTACATCCACAACCCTAGACAAAGCTGTCAGCATGCTAGGCTACAGCACCTTCTGATGTGATAGACCAGCCGGGGGGGGGTCGTAATCTATGCTAAGAGCAAATTCTCTGTCACAGTCGTAGACTGCACCTCCAAGGCTAAAGAATTTGAATGCCTGGATTTAAAACTAATGCTCTACAATGATAAGGTGCTCCTTATTGCTGCATGCTATCAACTGCCCTCTGGTGGCACAGCCCTCCTATCCCATCTCTAAAGCTTGACTGACACAGCAAACACTGAGTGCATTCTTATGGGGGATTTCAATCTAAACTGGAATGACGACAGCTCCAAGATGCTTAAAGACCTCTGTGACACATGTGGGCTGGCACAAATAACCCCTGCACCCACCAGACCTAACAGAAATAATCCTGTTCGAAGCACCCTGTTGGACCTCATGTTAGTTAATAAACCGCACAATATTACACACACCGGGGTGTTTTTCAATGACATAAGTAAGTGATCATTGCACCATTGCCTGCATTAGACACTCTCCTCAAATAAAGTCAGCACCTAAAACTAAAATGAAAAGGTGCTTGAAAAGATTCTGCCAAAACACCTTCCTGCACGACTTGGGTAGCATTGCTTGGCAGGACTTTTACCTAGCCTCATCCCTTAACGAGGCTTTTAACATTTTTCATAAATTCCTAAAGGATCTAATAGACAAACACGCCCCCCCAAGGCTCATCAAGTCCAAGAAAAGACCACCTGGCTGGTTCTCTCTGTTACTGAAGAAAGCTGTCAAGGATAGGAACCTCCTGTGGAAAAGAGCTAGGAAATCTCACTCGGAAGCCGACTGGCTTGCGTTTCATGTCTCCAGGAATGCCTGCACTAAACTAATTAGATCCAAAAAAGTCAGCTACTTCCAAACAGCCCTGGAAGATAATAAAAACAACACTGCCAAGTTCTGGAGCATCCTCAAAGAGGTTGAAGGCCACACCACTGATGCCTCCCTCCCCATCCAAATAGTGTCTGGGGACACTGCCGTTACTGACAAAGCTGATATACTAGAACAACTTAATGAACATTTTGCTACTGTGAGGCTGGCCTTCGATACCTCCCCAATCAGTAAGCTTAGTCCACACGGGGATATCGCTGTTGACTCTAGCTCCAATGCTAACACTAACCAGTGTTATTCTACCACTTTCAGCTTCTGTCCTGTTACCTTCAAGCAAGTGCAGGACCTCCAATTGGCACTGGATACAAAAATGAGTGCTGTTGCCAACAATATCGAACCCTTCTTCCTAAAAATTGGCTACTACTACCTGACCACCCCATTACCCATTTATTCAACTCTTCTCTAATGCAAGGCACGTTATCCAGTTCATGGAAAACTGCACACATCATCTCCTTGTTCAAGTCTGGGGACCCAAGCAACATGAGCAACTATCGGCCAATCTCCCTATCTACTCTCTCAAAATTACTTGAAAAAATTGTTAATACCCAAGTCAGGGAGCACCTGGACTTGCAGAATCTACTAAACGCTGCTCAATCGGGTTTTAGAACTAAGCATAGCGCAGTTTCTGCCCTTGCTAAAGTAACCACATACTGGCAAATGGCCTTAGACTCTAAAAAGTATATGTTTGCTCTCTTCCTTGACCACAGTAAGGCCTTCGGCACAGTGGACCACAACATTATGCTTAATGCTTTGAGTAACATCAGTTTTGACAGTTCTGTGATTAAATGGTTCACCTGCTACCTTACTAACAGATTTCAGCAAGTCAAAGCCTCATGAGATATGTCTCCCCTAAAACCATTACTATGAGGTGTCCCTCAAGGCTCCATTTTGGGCTCAATCCTATTTGCAATCTGTATCAACAATCTTGACTCACAACAGCGCACAGCTAATGTACACCTATTTGTGGATGATACTGTTCTCTACACCTTTAACTCCATTCTGGACTTGGCATATGAGGACTTACAGCAAGACTTTATCTCTCTCCAGCATAATCTAATTAAACATAAGCTCCTACTCAATGCCAAAAAGACCAAAGCCATGATTCTCTCGCCAAAGGCAGACCCTGGTCCTTTTTGCAACCACAAGATCCTAACTCTACTGGGTGAACCCCTCAAAACTGTTGATAACTTTAAATACCTAGGGCTCTGGCTGGACAACAAACTTAGCTTTCTATGCCACCTGAATGAGGTCACCAAAAAATTAAGACAACGCTTAGGCATATTCTACCACACCAAACACTTCCTCACCAAAGAAGCCAGAAAGAGGTTGGTGCAATCCACATTCATGCCACTTCTGGAATATGCCGACTTCCTTTATAATAACTGTCCTTCCTCAGCACTTAGTAAACTTGACACCCTTTACCACAGGGCCTTGAGGTTTATCTTTAGTTTACCTTCTCGCACCCACCATTGCCTGCTATACCGTAAGCTGGAATGGTCCTCCCTTCCTATAAGAAGGAAAAGAAATGCTCTTCTGTGGTTCTACAGAGCACTGTCTGATAAGCTTCCTGTGTACATCTAGAGTTTTTTTGAGCATGCCAAGGGTTCTTATGGCTTCAGACACTTCTCTATACTTTGTTTTCAGATACCTAGAGTAAAAACATTCCATGGCTTGGCTGCAATTAAATTCTCCTTCCCTTCCCTATGGAATACCATGCAAAGTTCTCTAAAACTCTGTACCCTCCCCGGTCCATTCACCTTCAAAGCAATGTTAACTGAATATCTGAAAGAAACCTGCAACTGCTTTAGGTGACCAAGCTCCCTTAATCGCTGATACTTTTTGCGATTACTCTGACACTTAGTTACGTTTAGCTCCCAAGTAAGGGGGACACCCAGCACATGTTCCTTCCTTCTCTTTCTCTCTCTCTCTCTCTCTCTCTCTCCCCCTCCCCCCAAGTTCTACAACTGAATATACACCAGCCTACACACAGAAGCGTGTGCACGGGCCCTCACAAGCCAGTAAGTGCCAAGGAGTTACTCTTGTTTATCTACCCTGCTTCCTTTTTAGTGCTGACTTGCCTGTATATATCTATGTAGTTCCAGAATTTTCTGGCCAGATAATTTTCACACTCGTACAATGGTTTTGTGTAGCCACCCTTCTCTATCTCTCTTCACCTCTCTCTTCCTCTCTCTCTCTCTCTTTTTCTATCTTGGCCTGATTTATATCATACATGTTAAGTTTTTTTTTTGTCTGTTATAACTGCTTGTAATATTGTCATCTGGTATATTATGACCTGACTGATCTTTCACATGTACTTTTGTGTTTTATCTACCGGTGCCTGTAACCTGTTTGATGTCCAGGACCACCTTGAAAATGAGCTTGCTCAATGGTGTCTATGCCTGGTTAAATAAAGTTTGATTGATTGATTGATATGAGGTTTGAGGGGGTAGACTCAGGGGTAACATGAGGAATTATTTTATTCACTGAAAGGATGGTGGATGCATGAAACAGCCTCTCAGTGGAGGTGGTGGGGGAAAAAAATGTAGGGTAATTTAATAATTGATAAGATTAGCAAAAAGGAACCCTAGCAATAGGAAAGAGAGGGTAAAAGCCAGAGATCAAGTAGGATCTGTGGTATTGCAGTAGGTTGAGAAAATGGTCAGGTTAGGTGGGCCAAGTGGTCCTTATCTGCTGTCAGTTTTTATGTTTCTATGGTTTCTGGGCCCATGTGGGCAACCCTACACCATTCCTTCCATGCCTGGGAGATAGTGTCACATATCAACACCATTCCCCCAGCCTCACCCCATCCAGCTGGCTCACTGAGCTTGCCCTCGAACACAGCTCACTGGCACAGGCTCACAAAGTACTACTTTCTGAGATAATGTCTGGCACTACACACAGTGTTTCTTAATAATTATTATTTTTTTTTATTTTGTTCCCAATCTTCAAGATAGTCATTTTATGACTCTCTTTATAAACATGACATGTGGCATTTATAGTACACTGGCCAAAACATCATTTTTCTCCACAACTATGAAAACATGTCTCATCCAGGATTTAAAAAACACCTGTCACATTTATGAGGCAGTGTGAATAAATGGCTATGTTCAAAATTTGGAGTAAGAATAATGAAAATTAGTGAAGTTATGAGTAAAAGTTGAAATATTTCAATGCTCACTCATAACTTGGTCATTTTACCATATTTTTACCAGATTGTCAACATAGCCTTCTTATTACTCCACTTCATGAACCCAATAGGGTAAAATTTTCAAATTCCCACTGAAACATCATTTCATGCCACAGGTGCAGAAACACATTTTGGACAAAATATGAAAAATGACAGCTGTCACATTCATGAGGTGATGCAAAAAAGTATCTGTTGAAAATGTGGGGTCAAAAGACTGAAATTAACAATGTTATGAGCGAGTGTAGAAAAATTCTAATGTATGCTCATAACTTTTATTTTTATATTTTGATTCCAAATTTTCAGCACAGCCTTCTTTGACCCTACCTCATGAACCCAGTAGGCGAAAATCTTCAAATCCCACCTGAAAGGTGATTTCATGTTACAAATGCTAAAACACATTTTTGCCAGGATTTTAAAAATGACAGCTATCACACTCTGAGGTGGTGTGACAAAATGGTCTAAATATGGAAAATTACCAAGGTAATGAGCTAGTGTTTAACATTTCAACATATACTTGTAACCTTGTTTTTTTTTCTAATGTTTTACTCCAGATTTTCAACACAACCCTTTTATAACCCCACCTCATGAACAAGGGTGGTGATTATTTTCAAATCCCACCAGAAAGGTGATTTTCATGCAGTGACTGTGAAATCATCTTTCAGGATAGAGTTGAATATTTTAACCACCCTTGTTCTTGAGATCTGGTCATAAAAAGGCCATTTGAAAATCAGATGAAAACATATTTGAAAATGACAAAGTTAGGAGTAACAGTTCAACCCCATTGAAATACATTAGATCAGACTTGCCTTATTTTCTCATATCGCAGTTGCTGGTTCCAGCAGCAAGACATGTCTTTGGAGAGTGGATCTACATCATGGGACATGTTTAGGTAAGTGAAGGTGTGTGGGAGGGAGTGCTGGGTGAAATCAGCAAATTCCTGTTTCAAAGAAGTTTCACAAAATTCTGCAAATTTTGTGAAATGTTGTGGAATTATACAAACTTATTTAATTAATCATCCCTCAGTCAGGCTTATAACTAGAGATTTGACATTTGGCATCCACACTGTCTTGATGTGATTCACAAAGAATGCCAAGTGTCATGACATTTGGAGGAAGGGTGGGGAAGTTATAGGGGATCACATTTTGACAATTTATTATTCATGTGAAAATTTCTGAAAATATTTCTATGCTTACAACTCTGCTACCATTTGAGCTAGATAATTGAAGATTTATATGTATACTTTCTAGGAAGAGTCTTAGAAACTACTAAACAGAGGGGTATTTGGTCACATAACTTGTAGGTTATAAGAGTTCAAAATGTTTACAATGTAATTATTTATTAAATTGTGTGAGAAGTTTCCAATTATTTGGATGTTTATAGCTCCACTGCTATTGCAGGTGTACACTCAAGAGCTGGTATGCATACCAAAGTAAATATGTCCTGGATTATTATTAAGCTGGATAAATGTAGCTTAATATGTTAAAAGTTATTGTGGACACTTTAGAAATTACTAATTGGGAACATTTGCTCAAAAATTCATGGGTGCATAATAGTTAATGCCAGAAAAATTCTCCTTGTGGGATTTAACTTTCACAAAGCACTTATCACCACTGAATCATCTCACCTGCACTAGCATCATGGCCCTGCAATGACGCTAAAACATTCCTGTGACAGTGATGCCCAATATCATGCTCCATCATGACTAAAGAGATCCAGATATTTCAGTCACCATGGTTACGTCACAACTAGCTGTAAGTCTTGGCATCTCTTGGTGCCACTGTTTTCAAATAGTAAAAATATACTTTGCTATCTAAAGGGTTGTTAAAGATTCAGCAGGTGGCATTGTACAGAAGCAATTCTGCATGTTAATGTGCTTCCACAAGTTATTAGTCAGTGAGCTCTAGTGGTTAGCTGGCATATAGTAAGAAGACAGACTACTGCACAGTGATGTCCATGACTATTCTTCATGGTTCATTACTCAAGACAGTTACCTGACACTTTGCACCACTATATGTTTTCTATGGAGCCTCCAATGAGTGCTACCTTACTGCCTCTTTACCTAGCTTTACCTTCCTCTATGATGGCAACTCAACTATATGAATGGACAAAATGTATGGACACCACTTTGACAGAAGCAAGTATCACAACATTCCACAATTTCACAAAACTGCATGACATTCTATTTTAATTACTGATGTTATTTTGGAATCATTGTCTGCTTATAATTTGGCCAGCCTTTGAGCTAGAAATTAAAGAGTTGACACGTACAGCCTCTTCTTTTTCCATATTATTTTTTTCTCTCAGTCAGTAGCTTGTCTCTCAGGAAAATACCATGTTCACAAGGATATACCCTGATCAGGCTGAACCCAGCCATTGTTCAGTTGGCTATTGGATTTGTCTCTGACATCCCCCTCCCCCTTCCCTGGTGGGGGGGTGGTGCCTTTGTCAGGCTCAGTCAGTTTCCCCTGTGGCAGGAGCAAGATTCCTGGCCAAGCAACTGGGGTTGCTGTGTTGGTGGAACTTAACATCAGCCTTGCTAAAACTAAGATGCACTGCTTAGTGGCAGCTGTTTCAGGCAAGGCCTGCCTCCTGATGTGACTTTCCACACTCACTTCTGATCCTGGGTCATTAGCATGGCAGTACAACACTCTTCTTCTGTGTCATGGGCATGGCCTCAAAGCCTAATATTTAGGGTCAATGAACCTAACCAAATAGGTGAATGTTAGTTTTCTAGTTTAAAAGTTATAGGGGCTTAAAATTCTAAATTTTATATCATTGCAAAATGAAATGTTAACATCTCTAAACATTTAATATTAATAATAAACTTTGTTTATTTGAAGAGCAATTCAAAAAATACCAAAGAGCTTTTACAGAACACATAACAATATATAATTAAAACAAGCTAAAATAGCAGAAATCCACAAGTTAATACTCAGGGTAGGCAAGGAAAGATAAAAATGTTTTAAGAGCAGATTTAAAGCTCTCCATAGTCAGGAACCCCCTTATCTGAAGAGGTAGAGAATTCCACAGGGTCAGGGATACAAAGGCAAATGCATGGGCTCTAGACGTCTTCAAATGGACCCTGGGAATCTCTGGCAATCCATCCTTGGCTGAGCGGAGTGGTCAGAGGGGGAGGTAGGGACAAAGGAGCTCTTGTGGATAACTCAGTCCCTGTCCATGTAGGGTCTTATAGGTTAGCAAGCCAACCTTGAAGGTGATCTGCCACTGCACTGGCAGCCAGTGCAGTCCATGCAGCACAGGAGTGACATGGCTAGATCAAAAATGCCCAGTCAATGACCTGGCTGCAGCGTTCTGCACCAGCTGCAGGTGGCAAATATCAACCACCAGAAGCCCTAGGTACAGGGTGTTACAGTAATTAAGGCAGGAGGTCACAAAGGCATGGACCAAGGTCAAAAGATCATAGGGTGGAACCAGGTGCTGGATCCAGGTGATATTTCTCAGATGGTAAAATGAGATCTTGATGACAGATGACACCTGAAACTTCAGTGTCAACCCCTTATCAAAAATAAAGCTCAGACTCTGCACCTATTCAAAGGACATCATCTGGAGACCACCAAGCAAAAGCCCAGAGGCCTGCACAGCCAAGGACCCCTCTATCCTGTGACTGGAGTCCACCACCAAAACCTCATTTTTATCAGGATTCAACTTCAGTCAGTTGGCACTCATCCAGTCCTGGATCTTGGTGAGGCAGTTGTTAAACACAGAGACTGAGTCATCCTGGCTGGGCACAAAAGACATGCATAACTGGAGGCCTATAACTGAGTCATCTTTAATGACAGAGAGTTGTAGCTTGGTACTTGAAGGGTTTGAGTAAGTGAATAAGCCAAAGGGCTTTGGATTAGGGTTTTCTGTTTTCTGTTTTTATTTACTGTTCTGTAATTCTTAGTAGCCAGGAAAGGGGACTGCTGTAATTAGCAGACCATTTTGCAGTATTTTGTTGCTGTGTCAGGACAGTTACATCTTGTGAAGCAGGTGTCTGATTGGAGGAGGAGCTGAAGCAGACTTGCAGGAGGAGACGAGCTTAAAAGGGGAACTTGGCTGTGGGTTCAGTTAAGAAGAATTGAAAAGAACTACACAGCAGAGGTGATTGATTTTATTTTATATCAGACTTGCAGGGTTGGTGTAAGTGAATAAGCAAGATGGTTTTGGATTAGAGTTTTTTTGTGTTCTATTTTTGTTTACTGTTCTGTAATTCTTAGTAGCCAGGAAAGAGGACTTCTCTAGTTAGCAGAAATGTTGCCCCTTTACTATTGTACTACAGAACTTTGCTCTTTAACTCATTTCTGTGGTTTCTCACTGATTGTTTTTTCTCCCTATCCAGGAACACACTGAAACACTCACCCTCCCTCCCCCAAATCCCACCCTCCCCAGGTCATTCACATTTATAGACAACATTTGCCTCCCACTTCCTGCAGGAACACAGGAAGAGGAACTACATACACTGTTCCTATTGTCTTTTACACAGGACCTCATTACATTTTGTCCATACTTCCTCCCAAACATAGAAGAACTATATAGTATTCCTCTATTAAACTGGACATTCTAATTCTTTCATCCACACTTCCTGCATAGGATTTCCATTACATGTCATCCACATGTCCTCCCATTTATAGGAATAACTATATAGTATGTCTCTATGGCACAGTACCTTCTGGTTCTATCATTCATTGCCTCACACAGGACCTTCTAGTTCTATCATCTGTTGTCACGTTACCTATCTACACTTCCTGTCATACCAAGGAAGGGGTGGGTCACTCACTCAAACATGACATAAGGAACTAGGAAACCCTTCTACTAATCTCTCATCTTTATCCACCACATCCTTATCTACAGCTCTCTCTCTACTCAGTCCACCAGGAGGAGCCAAATAATACTAATTTAAGAGAAAAAACTTACAATTTCTTCTTCTACTGCTCTCTTGCTTTCATCCACTACCTACCTCTACCTCAAGGCCAAAAACTTCTTTTTTCAGCCACACACATTTCCCAACTGAAAAGCTTTAGGTAAAGCAAGGAGGACAGAAAAATTGTTTTTCTTGTATTCTTTCATTCACATAGTTAAACAAAATGGACATATAAATTGTCACCAATGTGGGGTGTCATTCCACAGAGTACATTTTCCAAAGATAGGTCTTTGCCCCACATACTGGTCATTGACAGACTAAAAAGCCAGCTCAGAGAAGACTGGGCCCATATTTTTCACCTCCGTGACTTAGTAAGCAGATAAGGATCATCGGACTCTCTTCAGTTGTGCTATCATTACCAAGAAACCACTCCTCACCCACATTTGGAAATAGGCAGAGGGGAGTGGCAGGCATTGAGGAGGACAGGGGGCAAACACTACAAATCCAGGAAACAGAACAGGGCCCACTCTTCCAAACAACTAAAAGGTTCAGACCTTTGGCTACTGTGCTAGACAATGGAAACAGCCCAGGGCCATGAAACAAACAGCCAGAGCACCCAAAAGGAAACAAGGAGGAAACCTCCAAAGAACCTAGCTCCAAAGGGGGCAAAAAAGTAATGATTACAGGTGACTCCATGATCAGAGGAATCAAGCATCACTTGGGAACTTAAGCAGCAGGCTGGTAGGACAGAGGTCTGGGGTTATATTCTGTTTTAACTGAAATATTTGAATAGTTTGTAAGTGAAATTAGTTATATGTGTTAAAAATTATTACCTTGAATTAGAACTGTTACTTGGGCTGTGATATTGTAACTTTGGAGGCTTGGGAACAGTTGTTTGGCAGGGTTAATTAGAGGGAAATTTATATGTGTTGTTTGCCTGGTGTTAGGGGGAGGGGACATTAGCTGCAATTACCTTGTCTTTAAACAGGAATTACCTTGGCCTTCATTGTTCACTTGGGAACTTAAGCAGCAGGCTGGTAGGACAGAGATCTGGGGATATATTCTGTTTTAACTGAAATATTTGAATAGTTTGTAAGTGAAATTAGTTCTATGTGTTAAAAATTATTACCTTGAATTAGAACTGTTACTTGGGCTGTGATATTGTAACTTTGGAGGCTTGGGAACAGTTGTTTGGTAGGGTTAATTAGAGGGAAATTTAAATGTGTTGTTTGCCTGGTGTTAGGAGGAGGGGACATTAGCTGCAATTACCTTGTCTTTAAACAGGAATTACCTTGGCCTTCATTGTTCACTTGGGAACTTAAGCAGCAGGCTGGTAGGACAGAGGTCTGGGGTTATATTCTGTTTTAACTGAAATATTTGAATAGTTTGTAAGTGAAATTAGTTATATGTGTTAAAAATTATTACCTTGAATTAGAACTGTTACTTGGGCTGTGATATTGTAACTTTGGAGGCTTGGGAACAGTTGTTTGGTAGGGTTAATTAGAGGGAAATTTAAATGTGTTGTTTGCCTGGTGTAACTTTGGAGGCTTGGGAACAGTTGTTTGGCAGGGTTAATTAGAGGGAAATTTAAATGTGTTGTTTGCCTGGTGTTTGGTAAGAGCCCTCCCGCCCACCTTGTTTTGTAGGCCTTCTTAAATACTGAAAAGCCACTGGGGGTTGGGATTGAAGGGCTGAGTATTTCTGTTTGGGACTGAAATTCGAAGCAACAGGAGCTGGTGGGCCTGTGACATCATACGGTACCTGATGTCTGCTTACACACTGTTAGTGGGACCGAACACACACTGGACTGTATGTGTTTGTGAGACTTGGGAACTTTATTGGTGGGGTTGAAATTGGGTTTGTAAATAACTACAGTCAGTATAGAGAGAAACTGTACTCCAGGGGAAAGGGACTGAGAAAAGGGGGTGTGCCATTATAAACAGAGGGGGATAAACAGGGTGGCCATATTCCACCATGGCAGGCATCTTCGGAAGGGTTGTAGGCTGCACAGGCTGTGGGATGGCAATAATTCTAAATTGGGCCTGGAGAGAGGGAGGCTGCCCACTCTGTAGACAGCTATCTTGTATCAGGAGGGAGGTATATTGGTTAAGGAGTAAGCTGGGGAGCTGGGGGTGTCCAAGGATAAGGGGTGTGGATATGGGCAGCAGAAGGGTGGGGCTGAGGGGAGGCTGGGGCAATGCTCTGAAATTACAGGACATTATGTTACAGCAAGCAGGAGGGGGGATATTAGGGACAGAGGACCCTTAGATAGGGAAGTTGATGCTAAGGGGAAAGCGTACGGGGTGAACATTCTGAATACAAAGAGAGTGGAGGGGGAAGAGTCAGGAGGGGCTGTTGTGCGGAAGCCTAAAACAGCAGACTGTGGGAAGGGAGCTCCTAAGGTGAACAGAGCAAGAGGGGAAGAAGAGGGGCAGTTTAGAGGTGCAGTCAGGGGAAACTCGGGTTACTTGATGGGGCTGAGATAGAGTGTCACAATAAATTTGAGCTACTAAGCAACCTAGAGGGGGAGGAAGGGGTTGGTGGAAATGAGAAAACTTATACAGAGGCCGGGGGGAGGGAGTCGGATACCCATAGGGCATCACAGACTGGCTATGGAAAGGATAGAAATAGTCCCAGAGGGAGAAGGGGAAACATATATGTTAAGCAAATGGGGGAGATGCAACATATTCCAGACATGAGGGAGGAGAGCATAATTGGAGAGAAACTGGGAGACAAGGAGGTGGGAGAGGAGCCTCCCTTCAGCAGGGGGGTCAGTACCAAGGATGGGGCCCTAGCTAAAGGGGACCCACAGAGAGCCTCTGGAGGCAGGGGTACTATTACAAGGGGGGAGGATGGCGGTGGGGGGAAGGGAAACCATCAGGGCCAGGATAAATGGTTCAGATAAGAGAGGGTTAAAGGGGACACCTATTCAGAGGGGGTTTGAGTTAAGTGGGCAAAATAGCAAGGGAGGCAGAACGGGGAGGGTGACAAGGGGGTCTCTAATAAGGCAGGAAGACTCCCATGAAATTGAGATCAGGAATAAAGGGGGGAAGGGGGGCTGAGAGGACATAGTGGAGGTAACCATAAGGATGATGGCGGTGTTAAGGTTCTGATATTGGGAGACTCGATGATTAGGGGTATCCAGTGGGAGGGACAGGGGGAGGATGCCATAGCCAGGTGAAGGTAGTGAGTATCTCTGGGCTGACAGTGCACAGAGCAAAGTTCATGGTGTATGAAATGGTTAGGGATTGTGGAGGGAAACCGGATTTCCTGGTGCATTTGGGAACTAATGCTCTAGAGGGAAATAGCATTTTGGAAATCCAAGCAAGGTTCCAAGAACTTGCCAGAGTCTGTCGGGATAATGGATGCAACATTTCCTTTCCGGAGATATTGCCAGTACCAAAGGCCTCAGTGGAGAAAAAATGAAGCTCACAGAGGTTAATGACTGGCTCAGGAAGTGGGGTGAAGAGAATGGGTTGGGGTGTTAGGGAACTGGAAAGGAGTTTGGGAGGATAAGGGACTATATGCAAGGACAGGTTTCATCTTGCCCCATTAGGGAAGGAAGTCCTAAACAGGGATGGCTGACTACATACAAGAAAGGTGGGGTTTAAACTTGTGAGGGGAAGGGATAAGGGAGGGCTGACCAGAAGCCCTCTCCTCCAGATGAGGGGAGTAGCCTTCAAGCCCAAGGGAGAGGGGAAACAGACTGGGGTGGAGGTTTCAGGAGGAGCAGAGGGAGGATGGAAGTATAAGGAATCTGGGTGGGGTTTGACAAAGAGGATCAGGGATAAGGGGTGGGGGTTGGTGTTGGTAAATTCCAGGAGCTTGGGGAACAAGTTGCCAGAGTTCCAGGCCATGCTGTTCAGGGGGGAGGATGTGGCGGCGGTCACAGAGACGTGGGCCAACAAAAACCATGACTGGGACCTAAACATAAGGGGGTACACTATGCTTAGGAAGGATAGAAAAGAGGGCAGAGGGGGTGGAGTGGCTATGTTCATTAGAGAGGACATAGAAATTGCTAGGGTAGAAGAAGCAGAGGGAAATGTGGAGGCCTTATGGGTCACCTTACGATCCCCAGCAGGAGATAAGGTCAAGCTGGGTGTAGTATATAGACCTCGGGATGAGTGATGTTCTAGAGGATGGTTTGCTGGACAACATCATTGCCCAGTGTGGACCAAAAGGGAAGGAGTGGGCTGATGGGGAACCTTAATATGCCAGGTACAAACTGGGGAACCATGTCCTCTAAGGTGGCCAAGGAGCAGAGGCTGCTGGATGGCTTCCAGGATGTGTTCTTAACACATGTGATGGAGCCCACAAGGGAGGGGCATGTCCTGGATGTGGTCTCTGGCAGCTGGGGATCTGTAAGGGACATGGTTGTACAGGACCCCTGACTGGGAGTGACCACAATACTGTCTGGTTTCAAATAAGCATGGGGAAGGGGATGAGATCTAGGACACTGGCAGTGGACTTCAGGGGCAGACTTTATGGGCATGGGAAATATTCTCAAAGATCACTTGAAGGATTACCTCAATGACAAGTGTGGAAAGGAGATGGGAGGTCATAAAATGGGGACTTCATGAGGGCAGTCAGGATCTGTGCTAAGTTGAAACGTAAGGAAGCAAGGTCACATAAACCATGCTGGTGGTCCAGTGAGGTACAGGTAGCAGTCAGAGAAAAGAAGGCAGCCTACAAAAATATAAAACAACACGAGGGATAGGATAAGGAAATGTACCAGCTTGCATCTAGAAAATACCCATATGGTGAGGGAGCAAAGTCCAGTAAAGAGCAGCGGCTGGCACAGGGGATACATGGAGGGGAAAAGGGGTTCTTCCGGTACATTGGGGAGCGGAGAAAAACTAAGGGCCATCTCAGCAGATTGAGATCAGAAGGAGGGTGGGTGGAAGAGGCGAGGGACCAGGCAGAGGTATTTAATGAGTACTTTGCCTCTGTGTTCACTAGGGAGGGGGATGGGATATCTACAAAGCAAGGCACGAAGGGGATAGAAGCGTCAGTAAGTGGGATCAGGGGAGCAACAGAAATGGAGCAAGAGGGAGGGAGAAGTACCCCAGGGGTGTCACATCTGGGTAAGGATAAAAAGGCCAGTAAGGTGGAGGGGACAGATGATGATATCTCCGCCAAAAGGGTGTGGTTAGCCCTCAAGGCCCTAAAGAAAGACAAATCTCCTGGGCTGGATGGCATTCATCTGAGAGTACTATGGGAATTGGCGGACCTACTGGCTGCACCCCTGACAGAGCTTTTCAACAGGTCACTTGAGACAGGGAGGGTACCTAGGGATTGGCGAGAGGCACATGTGGTGCCAATCCATAAAGGGGGGTCGAGGGAAGTACCAGGTAACTATAGACCCATCAGTTTGACCTCGGTGGTGGGAAAATTAATGGAGAGTATACTAAAGGAACGATTGAGGGTGTACTTGGAGGAGGTGGGAGGTCTGGATAGTCGGCAACATGGGTTTGTGCCAGGTAGATCATGTCAAACCAACCTTGTGGAGTTCTATGAATGGGTAACATCAGAACTGGATGGGGTAAGCATGTGGATGTATTATTCTTGGACTTCAGCAAGGCGCTTGACTCTGTCCTACAATGGTCTGATGGAGAAACTGATTGGCTAGGAGTAGGCCCTTTGATGGTCAGATGAATTGAAAACTGGCTAGCTGGATGCACCCAGAGAGAGTGGCTGCATGAGGAGCCTGAACCCCAGAGAGGTTGGCAGGGGGCACCACCAGGGCCCGTCCTGGGTCCCGATCCTGCTTAATGCATACATATCGCATACATCAGGAGGGTATAGGGTGAAATGAGTCTTTAAGTGATGACTCCCAAGATGGGAGCAGAAGTTGAGGAGGAAGAGGGAGGTTGGCCCTGCAAGGGACCTGGACACCCTGGAAAGCTGGGTTCACACATGGAAATTAATTTCAATATCACCAAGTGCAAGGTGTTGCATCTTGGTCGGGGAAACCCTAAACACAGGTACACCCTGGGAGGGGAGGCGCTGGAGGCCTCAATAGGGGAAAAAGACCTAGGGGTCATGGTGGATGCATATATGAATAACTCTGAGCAGTGCAGGAGAGTGGCTAGCAAGGCAAACAGGATGTTGGGATGCATCGTAAGGGGGATCATCTCTAGGAGTAAGGAAGTGATTCTGCCGCTGTACAATGGACTGGTTAGACCACACCTTGAAGAGGGACATACAGCTCCTAGAGAGGGTACAGAGGAGGGCAACAAAGATTATATGAGGGCTAGGGGATTTGATGTATGAGGACAGACTTGAGGAGCTCTGCCTGTTTTCATTGGAGTAGAGGAGAGACAGGGGGGACCTGATTGAGGTCTTCAAGTACCTCAAGGGAATAAATAGGGTAAACATGGAGGGGATCTTTAGACTAAAGCAGGGAGGTATCACCAGAGGGCATGGTTTGAAGTTGGAAGATGGAAGGGTGAGGGGGGGAAAGAGGAGGAGGTTTTACTGGAGAGGGTGGTGGACCTGGAATGCACTGCCTGGTGAGCTGGTTCAGAGATCCACAGTGGAGGGCTTCAAGAGAGGGTGGGACAGACACAGAAAGTGGATGTATCAGATGATGGCCTGTCCCAGGGGGGTGGGGATGGATGATAGGGGTTTCTGGAGCACAAGGGATGGAAGGGTCTCGGCACCCAACTAAGGATCTAAGGTTCGAGCAGACTCGATAGACCGTAAGGCCTAATCTGCTTGCAAATAGTATGTTAGTATGTTAGTATCACTGTGTCAGGACAGAGATACTAAAGTGATAAAGAGCTTCTGCAAGAAGAAACACTGACCATATCGACAGGATTCTTAGAAAAGAGGGGGATTGCTCAAGCACATAGGTACAAACGAACTTGTGGACCAAACAGTGGATGAAGCCAAAATGCACATATCAAAATTTGGTGAAAAGTAAGTTTCCACAGCACCTGCCATAGCCTTCTCAGAAGTTTTCCCAGTGTGGGGGAAAAGAGGCAGAAAGCAAAAAATCAGGGAGACAAAGATCAAGTAACTAAACACATGGCTTAAAGGATGGTGTCTTGAGAGGGGCATCTTTATATCGGTGGCTTGCAAGACTTTTGGGACAGGAGTCTCTTTAGGCACCGTTGAGTTGCACCTAACATAAGAAGGTGTAAATGTACTAGGGAAAAAGCTGGATGTCTTCATAGGGCACTTAAACTAGATTATGGGGAGATGGAAACAGCATCACAAGGTCCTATTACCATGCCCCAAAGCAACAAATAAGGTCCTTTAGGACAAATCAAAACTAAACCAAGGACAAACATAACAGGGGTCAGGAGAAATGTGAAAGAAAATACCAGATCAAATGGAGGGCTGGGCAATAAAAATCAGGGGAAAAAGATATGGAAGGCTATGCTCACCAACACTCAGAGCCTAACCAGCACGGTAGCAGATCTCTTAGCAATCATTGTAGAGGCAGACCTAGACTGGGTTGCAATCGCTGAAACCTGGTACAATGAAAACTATGACTGGGAAACAACTATCCCCGATTTCAGCCTCTTCCAGAAGGGCAGGGAGGGGAAAAAAGGGAGGAGGAGTGGCATGGTATGTGAGGAAGGGTATCAATGATACAATGATGTAAAATACTCAGAAGGAGTCTGAGGCACTTTGGGTCACACTCGAGGTGGGGACTGGCATGGTGACTAGGATCAGCATAATCTGCAGACCCCTGGTGCAAGGGCCAGAAGGTGACAAAGAGCTCATAGAATCCATACACAAGATGGCAGACAAGGGTGAAGTAGTACAGATGGGAGACTTCAACTTGCTGAACATAAATTGGAGTTCCTACTTAGCAAACTCATCAAAGAGCAAAAGCATTCTTGATGCTCTAGGGGGATCAGGATTAAGGCAACTAGTCAAGGAACCAACTAGAGGGGAAGCAGTGCTTGCTGCTCACAAATAGTGAAAACGTCTCGAAAGTAACAGTCAGTAGTCATCTCGGAACTAGCGACCACTGCATGGTGTGGTTCCAGGTGAATACCAGTAGGGAAACTAAACACTCCAAAGCTAAATTCCTGGACTTTAAGAGGACAGATTTAATAAAATGAAGGAACATCTTAAATAGAACCTTCTAGGCACAGTAGGTGGGGAAAAGGGGGTAGAGGTACACTGGATAAAGATCAAGATTGCTATAACTGAAGCCTCAAATCAGTGCCTAAAAAGAGTGAGTAAAACAAAAAGAAGGAGAAAACCACTTTGGTTTTCCAGGGAAGTGGCTGCCAAAATCCAAGATAAAAACACAGCTTTTAAAAGGTACAAAAGACACTAAAACTGATCAAGATAGGGATACATACAAGGAGAAGTTGAGGGAAGCAGGGAGGACAATCAGACTCGCAAAGGCATCAACAGAGGAAAGAATAAAGAAAAGGTAAAGAAGGAGGACAAAGCCTTCTTTAGATACATCAGTGAAAGAAGAAGGAAGGAAGGAAGGGGGTATAGTTAAAATAGCAAAGGAAATAGGGGGACACACGGAGGATGACAGGGAAAAATTGAAGTTACTAAATAGCTACTTTTGCTTGATTTTTACTAAGGAAAGAGATGGTAGTGGACCCAAGCTAAGGGGAAACAGCACCTCTGGTAAGGAGGTAGACTCAGGGCCATTCACAAGGAGACAGTCCTAGAAGAACTAGTGAAACTCAATGTAAACAAAGCAGTGGTACCTGATGAAATACAGCCTAGGATGCTCAAGGAACTGAGGGAAGAGCTTGCAGAACCACTGGCAGAACTCTTCAACCTATCTTTGGAATAGGAAGTTGTTCCTGAGGATTGGAGGAGAGACACTGTGGTCCCTCTTCATAAGAGTGGGAGCAGGGAAGTCATGGCTAACTATAGACTGGTAAGCCTCACATCGATTGTGGGCAAGATTATGGAAGCACTCCTCAAAGAAAGAATCATCTCCTACCTGGAGGACAGCACAACATTAGATCTTAGTCAACATGGGTTTACAATGGTGAGATTGTGCCAAACAAATTTAATAGACTTCTTCAACTCAATGTCCAAGACAATGGACCAGGGTGGAGCAGTGGACGTAATCTATCTAGATTTCAAAAACACATTTGTCTCCGTTCCACACAGAAGGCTGCTAAACAAGCTAGCCAACCTAGGGGTGGGTCTGAAAGTAGCAAACTGGGTGCAAAACTGGCTGAGTGGAAGAACACAGAGAGTACTAGCAAACAGCACACTATTGAAGGAAAAGGAGGTGACCAGTAGGGTGTCTCAGGGGTCAGTATTAGGTCTTATCCTATTTAACATCTTCATTAGTGACATAGCTGAAGTTTTAGAGGGTGAAGTGTGTCTGTTTGCAGATGACACAAAGATCAGTAACAGGGTACATACTCCTGGGGGGTGGGGGTGCAAAGGATGAAGTCTGCAAGAAACTAGAACAATGGTCTCGGACCTGGCAACTGAATTTCAACATGAAAAAGTGCAAGGTCATGCACTTGGGGAAGGAGAACCCAGAGGAGGAATACTTCATGGTCATGGGAGGAGTGAGGCTGGAGGCCACGAAGCAGGAGAGGGATCTGGGGGGTGATTATTATGGATGACCTAAAAACAAGCAAACAGTGTGAAAAGGCAGCAGTTAAGGTAAATAAAATGCTGGGTTGCATAAGTAGAGGAATCTCCAGCAGGAAAAGGGAGGTGGTGCACCTGCTCTACCAATCTCTGGTGAGGCCGCACCTGGAGTACTGTGTACAGTTCTGGTGACCGCATCTCAAAAAGGACATATATAGATTAGAGAGGGTTCAGTGCAGAACAACTAAAACAATACAAGGGCTGCATGAGACCCATATGAAGATAGATTGAGGGAGCTCAACATGTATTCTCTTGAACCATGGAGGGATAGGAGGGGACATGTTAGACACCTTCAAATACATAAAAGGTATCAACAAAACTCGGGTACAAGACCTTTTCCTGGGTAGGAATTACACAAAAACTGGAGGGCATGATATGATGATTGAGGGAGATAAGATATGGGGTAATGTGAGGAAGTTCTTCTTCACAGAAAGAGAGTGGTGGACCCATGGACCAGTCTCCCCCAGGAGATGGTAGGGGTCAGGATGGTTGGAAGTTTTAAACATATATGGAATAAATACAAAGGCACCATTTGATTCAATGAACAGTTGAAAAACTTGAAAAACTGGTGTGAAGCATAGGGTTTTGGCTTCTTGGGGTCTGGAGGTCCACCTGGAGGGATACAGGCCTATACTGGCAGGATGGTCTACATCTGTCTGGGAAGGGAACTAGGCTCATAGGTAATAGGTTTAAATGCTTCATTGGCAAGCTTTTAAACTAGCCAAGGGGGAGGCACTGATAAGAAGCTGGGAATTCACAGCCTCCCACCCTCCCCACAAAAAAGGGTAGTTAGTGAGGTAAATACCAAGGTAGAGAGGTCAATAGGGAACAGGACAGGAGTAAATGGAAAAAAAGCAAAGGCGGTAAGGGCAAGGATGGGACTAAAAGGGGTAAGGCCATCAAAAAAAGGAGGGAGATGAGTACCAATGCCCATAGTCTGGGTAACAAACTTCCTGAACTAGTGGCCTTGATGGAAGAGGGACACCTGGATATCATGGCAGTCACAGAAACATGGTACATGGAGAACCATGACTGGGATGTCAACATACCAAGGTACACAATCTACGGGGGACAGGGAGGATAAAAGAGGAGGAGGAGTAGCTCTCTATGTAAGGGAAGGGAAGGGATCAAAGCAATGGAACTAAAGGGTAAATGGAGAGGAGAGGAGGCACTGTGGATCACCTTGGAGACATCAAAATGGCACCACAATCCACATGGGGTTGTGTACAGATCCCCACCTCACGGGGAGGAAATGGACAAGAAAATGACAGAAGGCATCTTTAGAATGGCAGAAAAAGGGTAGATATTGTTGATGGGGGACCTAAATAACCCAGATGCTAACTGGAGCACATTTGCTACAGCCACATCCAAGAGCAGGGTCATTCTCAATGCCCCACAGGGGGCATGCTCCAGACAGCTAATGTTGGAACCCACTCAGGAGGGAGCAATCTTAGACCTGGTACTCTCAAATGGGGATGAAGAGAGGATCACAGATTTAAAAGTGGGTAGCCATCTGGGAACAAATGTCCACCAAACAGTGTGATTCATGATAAACACAGCCGTAGAGTCAAGCCATACAAAAGTGAGGGTAGTGAAATTTAGGAGGACTGACTTTCACAAAATGGGTGAGTGCCTAAGGAATGCACTAGCAAATGGACAGGATGGAGGGGTGGAAGCACAATGGGGAAAAAAATCTAAACTGCCATCACAGAGGCAACAAGCCTTTGTGTGAAGCAAATACACAAAAGAAAACAAAGTAAAAAACCACTATAGTTCTCAAAAAAGGTGGTGGGGAAGGTTAGGGTGAAAAATATAGCATTCAGGAAGTATAAGGAATCGCAGAAGGAGCAGGACAGAGAACTGTATCAGTTAAAGCAGAAGGAAGTGGGGTAGGCAATCAGAATAGTGAAGGCCCAAACCGAGGAAAAGTTAGCCAACTCAGTTAAGACGGGGGATAAAAACTTTTACAGGTACATTAGGAAGCAAAGAAAGATCAAGGGAGGGATAGTGAGGCTTAATAATAGGGAGGGGGTGGACAGAGGGTGACAATGAAAAGGTAAAAATGCTGAACGAATACTTTTGCTCAGTATTCACAAAAGAAGAAGAGGGAGAAGTATCTAAACCAAACAATAGAAGCACTCTGGACAGGGTGGTTAATATCAGTCCATTCACAGAAGCAAGGGTCCTGAAAGAACTCCTAAAACTCAAGATGGACAAAACAATTGGGCCTGACAGGGTTCACCCCAGAATTCTAAAAGAACTAAGGGGAGATCTAGTGACACCACTGACTACCCTTTTTAACAAATCATGGGAGGATGGTGTGGTACCTGAGGACTGGAGGAGGGCAGATGTGATTCCCCTTCATAAAAGTGGGAGTAAGGCAGAGGCAGGAAACTACAGACCTGTTAGTTTGACCTCAGTGGTAGGGAAAATGATGGAATCACTTCTGAAAGAAAGAATTGTTGAGTACCTAGAGGCCAGCAGGACACAGAACCCAAGGCAGCATGAATTCACAGTGGTAAGGTCATGTCAGATGAATCAAATAGATTTCTTTGACTGGGTGATCAAAGTAGTAGACCAGGGAGGGGCTGTGGATATGGCCTACCTAGACTTTAACAAGGCATTTGACACAGTCCCACACAAAAGATTAATTAACAAGTTAACCAGTCTGGGAGTGGGTCACAGGGTGGTAGCCTGGGGAACAAATTGGCTAGACAACAGGATGCAGAGGGTAGTAGTAAATGGAGTACACTCTGAAGAAAGGGGGTTACTAATGGGGTACCGCAGGGTTCCGTACTTGGACCAGTCCTCTTTAATTTCTTTGTAGGTGACATTGTAGAGGGGCTGGATGGAAAAGTATGCCTCTTTGCAGACAACACAAAGATCTGCAACAGGGTTGATACACCTGGAGGGGGTGGAAAGGATGAGAAGGGACTTGGCAAGGTTGGAGGAATGGTCAAAAGTATGGCAGCTTAGAGTCAATGCAAAGAACTGCAAAGTAATGCACCTGGGAAACAAAAACCCAGGGGAATTGTATACAATGGTGGGGATGTACTAACAACAACAAAGACAAATGGAAAGGGACCTGGGGTAGTCATATCAGATGACCTTAAGGTATGCAAACAATGTGAGAAGGTAGTAAGGAGGGCTGGGGGATACCGGGACGTGTAGGGAGAGGCATCACCAACAGATGACAGGAAGTTGTTATCCCTCTGTACAGACAGTTGATGAGACCCCATCTGGAGTACTGCATGCAGTTCTGGAGACCCCATCTCTGCAAAGACAGAGACAGGATGTAGGCAGTCCAGATGAGGGCAACTAAAATGGTGCAGGGTCTGCACCAGAAACCATATGAAGAGAGACTGAGAGAGCTTAAAATGTATACTCTTGAGGAAAGGAGGAATGGGGTGGGGACATGATAGAAACTTTCAAGTACCTCAAGGGAATCAACAAAGTCCAGGAGGGTAGCATCTTTCAGAAAAAGAGATGTGTAAGAACAAGGGGGCACAATTTAAAAATAGAGGGGGGATGGCTCAGGGGTAATGTGAGGACATTTTGTTTCACGGAGAGAGTGGTGGATACATGGAACCACCTTTCTGAGGAGGTCGTTGGTTCTAAAACAGTGGGGGAATTCAAACATAAATGGGACAGAAATAAGGCAATTATAGTGGGGGGTTACAGGAAGTAGGCTGTTGGTTAACTAGAATCTGCAGCTTATCCAGTAGGTAGGGAATGGGCAGACTGGGTGGGCCAAGTGGTCCTTATCTGCCATCAAAGTCTATGTTTCTAT
The DNA here is from genome assembly GCA_016271365.2 of Neoceratodus forsteri. Classification (NCBI taxonomy): domain Eukaryota; kingdom Metazoa; phylum Chordata; order Ceratodontiformes; family Ceratodontidae; genus Neoceratodus; species Neoceratodus forsteri. The sequence goes on along the minus strand of CM028130.1, from coordinate 911,156,616 downwards.
GTTTCTATATAGTGCATTTACACTACCTGATCTGAACTGTTGTGAGTGGTGCAGATAAGTTGCAGTGGTGCAGATATAGTATTGTAAACTGCCTCTTTAGCACTGTAAATCACTATGTTGCAGCACAGAGCAATCAGAGTTTTGGTGGGTTGCAGTGCAGGTATTTGTTGCTAGCTTGTAAACACGCTGCTCTGCCTGCACCAGAGCAGCCCTGTGACACCACACACCATGAGTTCAGCACAAAACAAGGCTCATGTTTACCTCATCCCCCTTTTTCCTGTTGCATATATATATATATATATATATATATATATATATATATATATATATATATATATATATATATATATTATAATGTACGGTAGTGCCACTATGAATTAGGGTTGAGGAGCCATTTCTATGTTAAACCCCAAAACTTTGCACCTTAATAACATTGCAACCGTTTCACAGATTTGGCTGAAATTTGGAATACATGATCAAGAACCATAGGCCTTGGGATCTGCCAAGCGTCGTACTGGTCGGATATACGGCTGCGGAGTTATTAAGCGTGATCTGTGCGTGCATGTACGCTTTTTCTGGAATTCTACGGTCGCGCCTACAGGTCGTACGGTTATCGCGACCAGCCTGAAATCTTCAGGGACCATGCAGCCAGCGTCCCCGATGTGCCTTTCGAAGATTTCGTGAAAAAATATTAAACGGTTCAAAAGTTATTCAAAAAACAGTTTCCCATTATAAGTCAATGGGAAAAGTTAACAAAAAGTTCAACACTTTCGCAAATGCATTTTTACTTTCGCAAATGGGCCTGTTACTTTCGCAAATCGGCCATTTTGTTTTCAGTTGGTGATCAGAAAAATGGTTGGCATTTCAATTTGGGACCCTCTAGCAACCTAATTCTTTTTGTATTCAGCTAGTTGGACCCTGAGGATGCTTGCCATGTCTTTATTTTGTGGTAAAAGACCCCAGAAATATGTTTTTCAAATTTCTGGAAAAAGTACTTTTGCAAATTACTTTCGTGCTCATGAAAGTGTCGAACTTTTGTGCGAAAGCTTTCGCAAATTGCGACAAGTAGTTTTCCATCTGTGGGAAGGTAACAGCGATTCTTTGGCACTGCGCTGCAAAAGAACCGTTGGGAGTTTTGGGCTGAAATTTGGAGGAAACGGAGCCGACATCTCACAGATGTGCCTTTCAGTGTTGTATTGAAAAAATATTACATGGCGGCAAAGTTATGGCACTCCAAATTTGATGGTTTTTCCCATAGGATAACATTACGGCGCCCGACGCATTACAGAAATCCTTTGGATCCCTGCTGCAAAATAATGGTTTGGTCTTTTTTCCTGAAATTTGGAGGGAAGACAGCCAACAGCCCACGGACGTGCCTTTCAGTGGTTTGGTTAAAAAATATTACACGGCGGCAAAGTTATGGCACTCCAAAGTTGACATTTTTTCCCATAGGATAACATTACGGGGCCCAACGCATTACAGAAATACTTTGGATCCCTGCTGCAAAATAACGGTTTGGTCTTTTTTCCTGAAATTTGGAGGGAAGACAGCCAACAGCCCACAGATGTGCCTTTCAGTGGTTTGGTGAAAAAACATTACAGGGAGGGAAAGTTATGGCACTCCGAACCTTTCTTTTTTCCCCATAGGATAACATTACGGCGTTCGCCGCGCCTTTCAGGGCCCGTATCTCGGAAACGGTGCGAGATACGGACTTTTCATCGGAAAAATTCTTAGCCCCCTACTGGGAGCTAAGTACCAAATTAACCAGGACGGTTGTAAATAATATAACTTTGAAATTTTTTTTCTACGTCATACGGTTCCTGAGATATAACGTATTTAGTATTCCAAGTTCTCATTTTCTGCGCCGATACTCATTATTATGCATATATTATTTGTACTCACTGTCTTTCCCTATGCAGGTTTTGGGGAAAACCAGCCTGTGCGCTTGCATTACTGTTACTGTTGCCCTTTCCGCTTGCAGTTCCGTACCCGTTTCACTTACCGTTGGCGTCTGCGCCACCATGCGTTATCCTTTCGCTTTTCATTTGAGCTTGTGTTTCTGTTATTTTTGCCATTTCTGTCTACAGTACTGTTTATCTTTCTGTTTCAATTACATCACCATGCCCATTGACATTTCTGTTTGCAGGCACCATGTTACTATGTGACACGCATCACGTGACAGACGTTCCATCTATGCCACCATATGCGTTACCCTTTCTGTTCTCATTCGTTGTGTTACCATGTGCACCACTGTTAGCATTTCTGTTTGCGTTGCTGTCCCTGTTAGTATGCCCAAGACATCATGTGGCGGGGGGCCTTGGTGCCCGACGCCCCCGCCGCTGCATTACATTCACTATTTCTCGTTATCATTCCCAAAAAGTAGGGAAATTAGAGGCAAAAAACTCCATTTAATGCATTAGTTAGGGTTGTTCCACAGTGACAAAAGTGAGGAAATTCGCTGTTAGGGTTGAAAACCCCTTGGACCCCAGCCCACCCCTCAACCGGCATTGGGGTGTGCATTGGGATCGTGGGTCCTAACTCTCACCATTCTCCTATGCTTCTGCTGCTTTACACATGTCATGGGGTGAGAGTTGGGGCTGACGATCAATGCATACCGGTGGGCGGGCATCAGGGGCCTCCAACCCTTTGTCGCTGGGCTGCTCGTGGCTAAGTTTGCCTCTAATATATATATATATATATACAGTATACACATAGAAACATAGACTGCGTCAGCAGAAAAGGACTTGTAGGCCCATCTAGTCTGCCTTATTTTCCCTGCCTAGTGCTATACCCTGGACTCTATTGGTCCAGAGGACGGCAACCAAAATGGTTCAGGGACTACACAGGAGGTCATACGAAGAATGACTGGTGGAACTAAACTTATACACACTAGAGACAAGGAGGGAAAGGGGGGATATGGTAGAAACCTTCAAATATCTGAAGGGAATAAACAAGGTGAGGGAAGGAAGCATATTTAGGATGTGTGAAAACAAAGCAACAAAGGGAGATACATTCAAGTTGGAGGGAGGCAGATTTAGAGGAAATATGAGAGGGCAGTTCTTCACTGAGAGAGTGGTGGGTCTTTGAATAGGCTGCCAGAATGGGTGGTGGGGGTAGATTTGGTGAGCAAATTCAAAAGGGCATGGGACAACTACATGTGGCAAAATAAAAATAACAATGGCATGGAATAAAGGAAATAAGATAAGCTGGATGGGGAGGGTAATGGGCAAACTGGATGGGCTAAGGAGTCCTTTTCTACCGTCAAATTTCTATATTTCTGTTTGGTCATAGGCATACCTCCCTCCTCCCCAACCTCTGATTATTATACCCATGTGCCTATAACACACATGCTTGAAACTGCTCAATATCTTCACCCCATCACCTCCTCTGACAGGCTGTTCCAGGCATCTACCACCCTCTCTGTGAAGAAGTATTTCATCACTGCCCCTCAAGCTTCATTGCATATCCCCGTGTTCTTGTGCTCCTCCTCCAATTAAACAGACTCCCTTCATGCATCTTGTTCACCCCGTGAGGTACTTATAGATCTCAATCATGTCCCATCTCATTCTCCTCTAGGCAGTACATGTTGAGCTCCTGCAGCCTCTCCTCATGAGCTTTCTCATGCAGCCCCCACAGCATTTTGTTAGCCCTTCTCTATATTGCTTCCACCCTGTCAATGTTCTTGCATAGGTGTGGCATCCAGACTGTACACAGTATTCTAGATGGGTCTCACTTATGAATGATACAGTGGCAACACCATCTCCTTTCTCCTACAAGAAATTCCCCTCCCTATGCAGCCCAGCATCCTGCTTGTGTTTCCTGCTGCCTTGTTGCATTGCCCTGCCACCTTGAGATCATGTATGATTACCCCAAGGTCCCTTTTTGGCTTAGTAACTGTAAGCACCTCCTCTCCATCTTATACACAGCCCTTGGATTTCCCCACCCCAGGTGCATGACTTTGCATTTTATGGTATTGAAACCCATCTGTCACTCCCTAGGCCACTCCTCTAGTTTCCCTAGATCTCTTTTCATTCTCTCATTCCCTCCTGGGTGTCTACCCTGTTGCAGGTTTTTGTGTCATCTGTAAAGAGACATATTTTCCCTTCCAGTTGCTCAGCAATATCATTTATTTACTCCTGTGAGGTATTTAAAGGTCTCTATCATATCCCCCCTCCTCTCTTCCAGTATGTATATATTAAGGTTATTTAGTCTCTCCTTGTATGGCGCCTAATTCAGACCCTGCACCATTTTAGTTGCCCTTCTCTAGACTGCCTCTACTCTGTCTAAGTTCTTCCAGAGATGTGGGGCAGGATTTTCAAAAGCCTTAGATTGCTCAGGCTGGGTGTGCCGATGATATGGTGCATGGGGCTAGTGGCGATCCAATGGGACTTTCTATCCCAATGCGGCAATTGCCCAAGTTGATCAACTTTTCTGGTCTAACTTGCAGCAATCCTGGGGGCCATTTTTACAGAGTTTGCACCAGATATTTGGTGCAAGCTGCCATAGTTCATGAAAACTGTCACAATTGCACCCAAGATTGTAAAATTGGGTGCAGTTGCAGTGAGGGGATTGGTACACTGCCAAAACTTAAGTGTCATGGCACAGGGCTTGGCACAAGCCCTGAACCATGCTTTGAAAATCCTGCCTGTGGTATTCAGAACTGGACACAGTACTCTGAGTGGGGTCTTATCAGTGATCTATACAGAGGCAACACCACCTCCCTCTTTCTGCTGGTGAAACCCCTCCCTATGCCATCCTGAGTGTCTACAAGGTGACCCAATTTTGTGTCATCCTCAAATGTTGTCTTCCCTTCTCCTCCAGTAATTTACGTGTTAGTAATGTCTATGCTGAAGACTGTTTTCCCCAAATCTGAGCCTTGTGGTACTCAACTAGTAACTTTTATTTCATACAAATCATAGCCATTCATTTTGACTGTCTGTGTCCTGTCCGTTAACCATGATTTGAATCAATCTATTAATTAGGTGTGATGTCAGATCTGAATGATGGCCACCTGACTGGGCTGCCATCAGTTTGGAACTCTCTTTCATTGAGCACCAGAAACCTTTCTAAATCCCCTTTCAGTAACAGAGATGATAATCTCGTCATACTTGAAAGCCTGCATTGCTATGCTTTTGAAGTACAGCCAGTTTTAGTTAAACAGCATTTTACACGCTTGTAGTAGTTAACATTTCAGGAAGAGGGATGCAGCAGTAGAGATGGCTTAAAGTGAGTAAGAGTAGGAGCCAGACTTCTTTATTTTTAGATAGGTAAATCTACTGTGTTTAATCTGTGTGCCTTTTGAATTTATTTCCTCATTTCACTATTTTAATTAGTCTATGGTTTTGCGGTTCCTGGTACCAGTGCACAAGAAGTTAGCAGGGAGTTCACATTGGCTGGAGTGAGGATGTGCTAGTGGTGGGTTAGTGAACCTGGGAGAGATCACCAGAGAAAGTTATGAGATGTGGCTGAATGGGGCTTGATCTGAGCAAGGGAGCAGATGGCATGGATGAACCAGCCCATTTATGAAAGACAGTTTAGGACTAGCTGAGCAGAATAGTCAGGAATGGTGACAGCAGGAAGAGACCCAAGGGTCTCTCTAGGATTCTGCTGCAGAGTGCAGCAGGATGAAGTGTGTGGAACAGCTTCCATGACCACTGTACTTGACTGGAGTGAGTGGTGCTAACGAGAACTTTTGCAGGGAAGTAATTTGAAAATCCCTGCATGTTATCTGTTCTGTTGAACTGGTGTGAAATGGAGAACTGTTTTGAGAATGCTGCTGTCAGCTGATACTGATAGAGGGCTGCAGGTGGTGAGAGCATTTGTTGTTTATTTGCCTTTCTTGTGCACTTACTTTTACCTGATAGCAGCAGCGAGAGAGCTGCTAAGGGGATAAACTTCTGAATTTGAATTTGGACTTGCGCTGGCTAGAGAAAAGCTTGAGACTGCATTTTAAACCAATAGTTGGACTTTTCAAAAACTATTGCTATTACAGAGAGTTTTGCACAGCAGACTAAGCACATTGTTCTGGATTCTCCTATATTTTAAATTTATTATTTATCTGAGTGTGTGGAGGCTGGGATGCTTTGGGGTATGTATGGTATGATTTGGGTGGCTGCAGTTGAGTGGTTGCAGTGTGTGTGGACCTGTAAAGGAATTGAAGGTGGTGGGTTTTAAAAAATGGGTTAGGAAATAAGTAGGAGTTAGGGGACCTGTATTTAGTTAGTTTAGTTTAATTGAGCTGGGAAGTGTTGCCTACAGCACACCACAAGGCTTTGCTACTCCCCATCACTGCTCCAGGATTTACACCCTTTCCATGACCCATCCCAGTCAAGTGCAGAGTATTGGTGATGTATGGAAATGGGGCTCAGGAGGAGGCATGGAGGGGGAGTGGGTGGCTTGGGGATGGCTGACGGGGAGGGTGCTATTAGGGTTGTGAGGACCAAGAGATGCCCTGGGGCAAAATGGGGGCTTGAGAGAGGCCAGACATGTTTAATCCTCATATCCATGGATCCCACTGGACCAAGTGGTCAGGTAGCTGAAGAGCCAGCTGCCGCCATTCATCCACTTCAAGCAGGGAGGGCTGTGCAACGCTAGATTGATGAGGAATGAGTCTGCAATTATGGTTGATTTTATTTCTTTGGACAATCTAGCTTGCATTACAGAGACCTGGCTGGGTGATGACACTGGTCCAGTCATGGAGTAGTTAGTCCCAGTTGGGTTTTCCATAGTGCACTGCCAGTTAAAATACTGAAGGGGGTGGCCATCTGTTTTAGATCTGAGCTGAGCCCGGTGGTGCACTCAGTGGGAGATACCTTGTTATTTGTACTGAATGCGTGGCTGTACATGCAGGTCAAAGTGTAAGTTGCAGAATCCTCCTCCTGTACCATCTTTCAGGGTTTGAGGGGGGAATTTCTGCAAGAAATCTCAGACTTCATCATTGACAGAGTGCTGGCATTGCCAAGATGGCTTATTATTGGTGACTTTAATGCTTGGGTTGATAATGAACTCTCCCAGTTTGATCAAGGTTCCCTCCTGGGCTCAAGACTGGGAACATCAAGATTGATCCGGTCAGTTGGTTAGATCACTGCACCATCATGTTCACTTTCAGGCCCCTCCTTGTAGTCCACCCTCTGTGGAGGTTGTTCATTTCTGCCTTTCTGTGAGATCATTTTCCAGAGGGACTGTTGGAAGTTCTGCATACCTCAGATGTGTTGGTAGCTTGCACTGTGGAACCAGAAGAAGCTGTGGCAGCTCATAATAGGGCTGCTGTGGTGGTTTTCAATCTTGTAGAGCCAGTTTGTGTATGCCTGTTGGTTTTGCACCTTGGTTCGCTGTGGTTTGACGGTGAGCTGAGGAAGCTGAAAACAAAGGGATTAGAATGGTATGTAGTTGAGGAAACATAGTCATAACAGGTAATTTCAACCTACCTGGCATGGACTAGATGACCCCAGCTACCTTCTGCTCCAGGGAACAGGTCCTCCTGGAGGCTTTCCAGGATGGTTTCCTTGGGCAGGGAGCCACAGAGCCTACCAGGGATGGAGCCATAGTGGAACTAATACTGTCCAACAGTGAGTCTGTCCAGGAAATAGATGTGGAAGACCATCTTGCAGGCAGTGACCACCACCAATTTGTGGTTCTACCTAAATCTGGCCAAGGAATTAGTCAGGACTAAGATAAGGTTAAAGAACTTTAGGAAGGCTGACTTTGGAAAGATGGGTGAAATCCTAGAGGGGAGTCTTGCCAAAATTGGTTTGGAGATGGAAGTGGAACAGAAATGTGGCATTATAAAGATAGGTCTGATTGAAGCCTCTAGAATGTGTACAAAGGCCCAGAGCAAGAAAGTCAGGATTAAAAAAAAAGCTGGTTCAGCAAAGAGGTGTCAGCAAAAGTGAGGAAAAAGAGAGCAGCTTTTCATAAGTAGAAACGTACTCTGAGGGATGCAAACAAGGAGGTTTACTTAGTGAAGTCAAAAAGAGACAAGTAGATTGGTCAGGGCAGCAAAGGCAATGAGGGAACTAATGCTTGCTCAGGGGATAAAAGTAGGGGGGGAAAGGATTTTTTTAAGTATATAAGGTAGAAAAAGAGTATCAAGGATGGGATTGTTAGATTAAAGTGGTAGGAGAGATGGGTGGAAAGTAGTGCGAATCAGGTGGAGGCACTGAATGAGTATTTCAGGTCAGTTTTTACTAGGGAGAAGGGTGGACCTATGCCTCAAGGAAAAATAGGGGTTTGGAAGGGGAGTAGGTTGAAATAGATGGAGCAATTCAGGAGAACAACGTTTTAAAGGGCTTTAGGACCCTTAAGGTAGGCAAAGCTCCAGGATCAGATGGCATGCACCCTAGAGTTCTGAGGGAATTGGAGGATGTCCTGGCTAGCCCCTAGTGGACCTGTTTAACACCTCACTAGAGACAGGGTAGGTGCCTCAGGACTGGAGAATGGCACATGTGGTGACTCTTCACAAAAGTGGGCCCAGGGATGAACCAAGTAACTACAGACCAGTCAGCCTTACCTTCATTGTAGGCAAATAATGGAGACCATACTAAAGGAGAGACTAGTGAACTTTCTGCAGGTTAATGTTCTCCAAGATGAAAAGCAAAATGGGTTTGTCTTAGAGAGATCCTGCCAGACCAACAGGCTAGACTTTTTGATTGGGTCAGAGGGACTGTGGACAGAGGCAAGGCAGTTAATGCCCTGTATTTGGACTTCAGCAAGGCCTTTGACTCCATGCCACATGGGAGACTGCTCAGTGAGCTGCAGGACCTGGGAGTTGGGGAGAAGCTGGTGAGGTGGGCCAAGAGCTAGCTACAGGACAGAAACCAAAGGGTGGCAGTAGGGGGTAACTCTTGAAGCCGAGACTTATAAACAGTGTGGTCCCACAGGACTCAGTGCTTTGCCCAGTGTTGTTTAATATCTTTATTAGTGACATAGTGGATGGAATCACAGCTAAAATCTGCCTATTCATAGATGACACTAAGCTGTCTGGAAGAGTGGACACAGAAGAGGGGAGACAGAAGCTCAGGGAGGACCTGGCTAGGTTCGAAAAGTGGTCAGGCATCTGGCAGCTGGGGTTTAACATCAAGAAGAACAAGGTTATGCACCTGGGATGTAAGAATCCAGGGGCCACTTACTGGTTGGGAGGGGTACAAGTGTCCAGATCTGAGAAGGAAAAGAATCTAGGTGTAATCATCACAAGGGACTTGTCGTAAAGCATCAACCAAAGCCAAAAGGATGTTGGGATGCATCATCAGAGAAATTACCTAGAGGAAAGGGGAAGTCATTTTGCCATTGTACAGGTCCTTGGTAAGACCACACCTGGAGTATTGTGTGCAGTTCTGGTGCCAATATCTGGATAAGTACATCAAATTGCTAGAGGGGGGACAGCCCAGGGCAACTAAGATGATCCAGAGCCTGCAGAACAAACCATATGAGGAAAGGCTGCAGGAGCTCAATATGTATTCTCTGGAGGATAGAAGAGAGGGAGGGGACATGATCAAAACCTTCAAGTACCTTAAAGGTATCAACAAGGTTAGGACAGTCTGCATATTCAGTCTTAGGGGGAATGGGTCCCCAAGGGGACACAGCTTAAAATTAATGGTGGGAAGATTCAAAAGTAAAATGAGAATGCACTTTTTCACAGAAAGAGTAGTGTCCAAGTGGAACAAACTGCCAGAGGAGGTGGTATCATCGAAAACAATGGACAGCTTCAAAAGGGTCTGAGATAGAGTGAAAGGGAGAGTCACACCAGGTGGGAAAATGGATGATGGGATGAGAGGGGGAGGGAGGAAGTCTCTATATGGAAAATGGAGGGGGCAGCTCCAGTAAATTCATCAGACAGCTGCACACACTTAAGCAGACTAGGCAGACCAAAATGGGGTTCCATGTCACGGCAGCCATAGGGAATTTGTCAACCATCAGTACAGCAATGGCACAATGCTGCCAAATGACATTGTGCCATCACAGCAAAAAAAAAAATAGTTTGCACCCCCAGCACTATAGATAGCCAACTCTGAGTTGGAGTAGGCTGGGTGTGGGGGCGAACTCCCCAGAGATGGCAGCATCTGTAAACCAGCAGACCATCACAGCGAACTGTCGATTGTGTCGCTGTGATGGTCTTCACTGCTTTCCTATTGCTGTGGTGACATGATACCCTGAAATGGCCTGTTTCTGCTTGCATTTTAGTATGCTCATAAAGGGGCAGAGGCTGGAGCATTGTTGGAGGAGATCCAATGCCTAACTGACTTTGAGGTCTCACTATGGTGAGTATCAAAGGATAATCACTCAAAAGAGGCAGGCTTTCTGTCTAGGGTGATTGCTGCTGGCAGGAACCAACTGACTCAGCTTTTCTGGACTGTGGACAGGCTACTTTATCCAGTATGCTGCATAGAGAGTACGCACTCAGAGCTGCGGTGCTACTGGAACCTACTTAACAAGTATCAAACCTTGTTCCGTGCACACGCAAGCCAATGGTCAGGACACCAATATTTTTTAAAACATATTTTATTAGTGAAAAACAGCCAGCTAACAGCCTGACATGTTTCGGAGTTTCTTCCTTTTTCAAAGGCTTTGAAAAAGGAGGAAACTCCAAAACATGTCAGGCTGTTAGTCTGCTGTTTTTTACTAATAAAATATATTTAAAAAAATATTGGCATGTTGACCATTGGTTTGCATGTACATGGAACAAGGTTTGATATTTATCCAGTATGCCTTGAGCCCATGAGGGTATTTACACCCATGAAATGCAAGGAGCTCACTCAGTTCTTCTCAGACAGGGTGACATCCCTCCATGTGGGCTTATGACAGCCCAGTGTGGTTGAGCCTATGAGTCTACGATGCATCAGTGGCCCTGGGGAGACTTTTGTCTAGTGACAATGGAAGAGGTGAATGGGGTGATTTCTGAGTTGTGATGAATATTTTTTAATCTACACCCAAGCCTGACATGCCTACTTGTGAGTGGTGTAGAGCAGCTGGGTCCAGTATTTGCTGAGATTGTCCAGTGTTCCTTGTCAGAGAAGGTGTTTCCAGTGTTACTGAAAAATGAATTGGTGATCCTAATGTTTTGGCAAATTACCAACCTGTCTCTAACCTGCCCTTTCTGGGCAAGGTTACTGAGAAGGGGATTGCGCCACAGCTTGAGGCACACTTCACTGCCTTTGACATCTATATGCCTCTCCAGTTTGTCTTTAGGTCTATGCATAGTGCAAAGACTGCACTTGTCAGTGTGCAGAATGACCTGCTCGGGGCAAGAAATAATGGAGAATGGTCATTTTTTTCATTATCCTTAATCTCTCTTCAGCATCTGACACCATGGGCCATGGGTTGCTATTAGATTGGCTCAGGGTATATGTAGACTCATTGGTAAAAGTCATCTATCTGCTTGATTGAATCCTATCTCAGTGACAGGAGCCAGAGGATAGTGTTGGGAAGGTTTTCCTCACTCCCGAAGGTTCTGTCTTGTGGTGTACCCCAAGCTTGGTTCTTTTTCCAATGCTGTTTGCAGTGTTTATGTTACCCCTGCATAAGATCATTAGGCAGTATGGGCTAAGGTTTCACTGCTGTGCGGATGATACCCAGATCTACAAGTCCTTTTCAGCTGGGACACTGGGTGTGGTTGATGTGCTCAATAGGTGCTTGGCCGAGATCCAAGACTGGATATCATCGAGCTGGCTGAGACTCAACCCGGAGAAAACTGAAGTTCTGATGGTTGAGCCAGACTGTGGGGGGAGAGTGACAGCTACCAAGATGGATTCAGGCTTTGGCTTGGTTCCTCTGGTCTTCTCACTGCCACATCGGTGAAAAATCTAGGAGTCATTCTGGATGAGGGGCTGACATTTAAGGCTCAGGTGTCAGCAATAGCCCAGAATGGCTTTTACCATCTGCAAAAATCAACTGTATTAAATCCCTTTTCCCCCGGTGAGCTGGCCACACTGGTGCATGTGTTTGTGACTTCAAGGCTTGAGTACTGCAACACTCAGTACCTTGGAGTCAATGGAGGTATGCTGTGATGCCTGCAGTTGGTGCAGAACATGGCTACAAGGTTGCTTGACTGGTCTTCCAAGGACATGTCATATCTCCTAGATGCTGTATGACTTGTGCTGGCTGCTGGTTAAGTGGCATATCTCCTTCAAAGTTGGTCTTTGAACTTATAAGGCCCTGCATAGACTGGACCCCAGGCATTTGAAGTGGTGGGCCTGGTCCTCTGGAATTCCTTTCCCAAAGCACTGAGGGAGATTCCCTTTGTAGAAGCCTTTAAGCGGAGTCTCACAACCTTTCTGTTCACCAAGGTGTTTGGGGATTAATTTTCCCCTACAAGTCCCTAGACTTTAGCAAGGCATTTGACACAGTCCCACACAAAAGATTAATAAACAAATCAGCCAGCATGAGAGTGGGTCCCAGGGTGGTAGCCTGGGTAAAAAAATTGGCTAGACAACAGAACACAGAGGGTAATAGTAAACGGAGTCCACTCCAAAGAAAGCGGGGTTACTAGTGGGGTACTGCAGGGTTCAGTGTGTCCATTTAAAGTCTTTATAAGTGACATTGCAGAGGGACTGGAAGGAAAAGTATGCCTCTTTGCAGACGGCACAAAGATCTGCAACAGGATTGATACACAAGGGGGGGTGGAAAGGATGAGAAGGGACTTGGCAAGGTTGGATGAATGGTCAAAAGTATGGCAGCTTCGATTCAATGCAAAGAAGTGCAAAGTAATGCACATGGGAAACAGAAATCCAAGGGAAGAGTACACAATGGTGGGGAGGGAGGTATTAACAACAACAAAAATGGACAGGGATCTGGGGGTAGTCATATCAGATGACCTTAAGGTATGCAAGCAATGTGAGACGGCAGTAAGGATGGCTGGGGAGGGGGTACTGGGATGTATAGGAAGAGGCATCACCAGTAGAAAACAGGAAGTTATTATCCCTCTGTAAAGACAGTTTGTGAGACCCCCATCTGGAGTACTGCATGCAGTTCTGGAGACCCGATCTCAGCAAGGACATACACAGGATGTAGGCAGTCCAGAGAAGGGCAACTAAAATGGTGCAGGGACGGCAACAGAACCCATATGAAGAGAGACTAAAGGAGCTTAATATGCATACCCTTGAGGAAAGGAGGGAGAAGGGGGACATGATAGAAACTTTCAAGTACCTCAAGGGAATCAACAAAGTCCAAGAGGGTAGCATCTTTCAGAAAAAGAGATATGCAAGAACAGGGAGACATAATTTGAAGATATAGGGGTGATGGCTAAGGGAAAATGTGAGGAAGTATTTTTTCACAGAGAGGGTGGTAGGTGCATGGATTGGCCTTCCTGAATAGGTCATTGGGTTAAAAACAGTGGGGGGGAATTCAAGAATGTATGGGACAGACATAAAGCAATTCTGGTGGGGGCTAGGAAGAAGTATTTTTATTTTTTATTTATTTATATAAGTGCACTAGACAAATCCTGCCTATTTTCAGGCATGACCTGGGGAAGGGGGCTACAGATGAATGCCAACTGACCTTGAACCAGATTAAGCTGTTGGTGGTATTTTTAGTGAATGAGGGAAATTTGGCCAGGACACCGGGGAAATTCTCCTACTCTTTCCAGTAGGGGGACTTGCTGCCCATCAGGATGGAGGGCTCAGTTGCTGAGTAGCCTTCATTGCAGCAGGACGTGCTGCAGGCCATGGGGCCAACTGCTGTTTCACCTCAGAGATTATGGAGTCAGAAATCTTTTTTGAAGCGCCCGTGGAGGTGGGCTTCTATGCCGGAACCGAAGGTTTAATGAATGTTTCAGCCCTGCAAACAAGTAAGGTTGTGCGTTTCTTGCCAACTTCAGATTTTACTGCAGAATAAATGGATTTGACTGCTTGTCATTCAGTGCAGTCTTTGCCTTCTGACAAGCAACAGAATGCAGAAGCATCATCAGAAGTATCCATGACAGCTGAGGGATTGCAGACTGACAGCGAGGTCATCACATCGCAGAATTCTGAAACTCACCAGCAAACTACTGAAGCTACAGCTACAAAACTGCTATCTTTTTGCCCAGGAAAGTCAGTCACAGGTACTGTTTATACTGCCTCTGTTTCAGACCAACAGCACGCCACAGTCTTTCTTTCACTGCTAAACAGCTGGTATTTAAAAATGTAACTAAATCTGCTTCTGAACAGAAGCGCTCATGGGCTGACCAGGTAGAAGACGCTGACGCTTCATAGTCGGTCAGTAACGCCTTGACATTGGTGGGCTGGGCACAGCTCCCAGATTCTGGCAAATGGATTTCTGGTTTTTCCCCAGTCGTTATTCCTGGGGTTCATATGAAGGGGAAAGACCTGCATGCTTCATCTTCACTGACTACCACACCTCCTACCTCCGTACCTCAAAGCGTGATCAGTCAGGCCCACCTTGTTAGGGCCCAACCTTTGGATACTGCAAGTTCTCCACTAACCCTTCCTCCCGAACTATCTTTCACACAGAACCCGGAACCTGGTTTTAAACCACAGTGAGTTGTGCCTTTTACTGAGGTTCTTCCTCCTCGGCTGGTGCCCTCTTCATCTATGGAGCGAATAGATGACCAGGCCTCTGAGGCAGCACCTGCAGGCCCATCGTCAGGATCTGTCCCTGGCCTAGAACAAACTGCACCACGTTCTTATGCTTCATTTTTTTGTTCTTCTAACTTTTCAGCTAAAAGGCATAATGCTGTTCGTTTTGTTTATAAAGGAGGGATGGATGTTTTTCCTGTTAGGAAATTTGTAGTGAAAACATTGTTGAAGGATAATTTGCAGTTTACATCTACTGAAATGTATGCCTTAATACATGTTTCAGGGGAAAAGATCTTTGATGTTAGCTTTAAGTTACACAGTGGGCTAGATAAATTTTGGACTACCTATCACAAGGTTCGACAAACTCCTTTATGGTCCTCTTTTGATGTTTTTCCACTTACTAAACCTACTCATAAAACCATTACTGTTCTTTTTAGAAATAAGGGGGTGAGTGTTACAGATCTCATTTATTGGTTGAAGCAGAGATGCACGATATTGGGACACCCAGAAGCAATATTTGATTCTGAGGATCTCTGGACAGGGGGATGGAAAATCAGGGTGAGATATTATGCTCTGCAGAGGATGGCTTATAGCACCTTACAAATTGTATTTTCTTGGGGCAGGATAGAGGGGTTCTTTTTTATGCTGGACAACCCAAATCCTGCTATAGATGTGGGAAATCAGGTCACATTAGTGGTGCCTGTGACCGTTTACGTTGTACACTTTGCAATTCTTTGGGGCATGTGAGTGAACACTGTAGAAATATAACAGTTTGTTCCTTATGTAGTGCACTCGGACATTCTTATGCCACTTGTCTAGCGGCAGCTCATCGGCAATCAGACCCACATGACTCTGAAGAACAAAGACTGCTGATTGCTATTGCGGAGCGTTTCCGAGCCTCTCACACTACAGTATCCACACCACTCTCAGATCCTCCTCCTTCGGTTCCACCTGGTTCGGTGCCTTCTGTTGTTGTTTCAGAGCCTTTAGATACTACTCCTCCCCCCCTTTGAATATCTCCTCTGAAGTTTTACTAAGTGACCCTCTACCTCAGGCATCAACCCTTCTCGATGCCCAGTCCATGCCCCTTCCCCCCCAGCTTCCCCAAGAGGTACCTTTTCATGTAAGGGAAACGAGGCGTAAGTTCTGTACTACTCAACCAGCCTCAAAAGTTCCTAAATTAGTTAGTACTCCTACAACTAACCATTTTCATGCCCTTCTCCTTGCTCAAGATGTATCCGATGCTGAATCCGAATCTTCCCAGCCAGGGGCAGATCCCTTAGACAAAGCCTTGGAAGTAGAGTCTGAAGGGGATCAACTCTTAGTTTTCCCACTTAAAACCATCGCCACAGCTACCAAGAAAGGGAAGAAAAATAAACGTAAGCCCCAGTGAAATTACTTTCCCCCTATCTGAATGCTTCCTTCACTAACTTTCTGTTCACTTAATGTGAATAGTAACAAAAACCAGTTACTACAGTCTGCTCTATTTTCTTTTCTGCAGTCTTTACATTGTAACATATTTTTTTCACAGGATACACACTTACATACAATACAGTCACTGAGATCTCCAGTGGTTCAAAATGGTGGCATACAGGGGTTTCCTATTGGTCATTAGGATTGGAACCAGGTATTGGAGTAGCAATACTTTTTCATGAGCTTGCTGTTAAAGTTTTGAAATTAATTGATCTGGTCCTGGGTCGGGGATTACTTTTGGATGTTATACTTCAGGGGGTGTGTTTTAGATTAATTAATGTATATGCACCTCAAACTAAAGCAACAAGGGTTGATTTGTTCCAGCTTAAACAACCGTATTTACATACCTCCTTTCATGTTATTTGGGGGGGGTGGATTTTTACTGTGGTATTTCTAATAAAGATAAGGGGAAGGGGGTGAAAACCACTAAGGTTTTTTGTGATATGCCCTGTCTGGCTAAGGTTGTTCAGACTGCGAGTTCAGTTGATGCATATGCTCGATTGCATGAGACTACTGTTCCTACCTTTCATAAGGGAGCCTTGGCCACCAGGCTAGATTTCTTTTTTATTACTAAAACCTTACCACTGAGTTCAGTGTGGGTTACCCCAGTGGAATTCTCTGACCATTGTGCCCTATGCATAACAGTTGGGTCTGCAGACGCATTCTCTTTTGGTAGGGGCCTCTGGAGACTTAACTTTCAGCTGTTGTTACATCAGGACATTTTGCAACATTTGCAATATTTTCTACATGCTAGAAAGTCTTTATATGAGATGTATGAGGATCCCCTTTTATGGTGGATAGATACTAAAGCAGATGCTATTTCACTATTAACATTTTTTGGGAAGTCTCCGCATGAAACAGCCTGTTTTTCTTATTTACAACTCAGAAAGCAGATGCAGAAAATAATGTCTATGGCCCAGACTACTAAACATGACTTTTCTTCTCAAATAAAAATACTTAAGGAGAAGATGGTACCCTTTCATAAGCATCAATCAACTGTTTTGCACTTTCAACAGAAATTTGGTATGCAGGGAAATTTTGGTACCATTTGTCCTTTTCTTGGTAGTAAAGAAAGGGTGGGGAAAAAGGTTTTTGTCAGTCTTATAGGTCAAGATGGTCAGGAGAAGTTTACGCAACATGATATGATGTCAGAGGTGACATCATACACGGCTTCGCTTTTTGAAGAACAACCTATTGATTTAATTTCTGATCAGGCTTATCTACATAATGTAGATGTTCCGGACTGTCCTTCATCTATACTATCCTGCTTAGTGAGTCCCCTCACACCCCACAAAGTTTTTACTGCAATTCATTCCCTTTCTCATAATAAGGCACCGGTTAAAGATGGTTTGACTGCGGAGTTTTATAAATTAATCGGTACTGTGTTGTCACAGGAACTTGTCGATGTTTGTAATGATTTATTAATGAATTCTGAATTCCCTTTAGAGATGATGGGGAGATTTTTAATTTTCTTACATAAGAAAGGTGAAAAGAAACTCCTTTCTAATTGGAGACCAATTAGTCTATAAATGTGGACCTAAACATTTTTATGAAAATTTTGAATACACTTCTTTTGGCTGTATCCCAACATTTAATTTCCCCAGGACAGTCCTGTGTGATCCCAAACAGATCCATAATTGATCAGTTGCTTTTTTTATGTGAACTTTTTGATAGATGTCATACGGTTGGACTACCTGGGTTTGTTTTGTCCTTAGACCAAAAGGGAGCCTTTGATTCTGTGAATCATGAATTTTTATAGCTTACTTTACAGCATTATGGTATTTCTTCTATTTTTATTTCTTGGTTGTGAAAACGTTATAAGTCCATTACAGTGTCCCCATTGGTTAATGGACATCTCGAGCCTATGCTTCCAGTAAAAAGGGGAGTCAGGCAGTGTTGTCCAGCTAGCCTTTTATTATATGTTTTTAGTATAGATCCGCTGTTACGTACCTTGAATAAATTAATACCTCCTATTACAGTTCCAGGAGTGTCAATTCCATTTTCTGCCCTTGCCTATGCAGATGACATTTGTATCTGTACTCTATTGTTTCTTCAGTCCACACAGTTGTTAAAATGTGTGATTTCTTTGGCTTCCTTTCTGGTACATCTTTAAATAAAACCAAATGCCTTGGGTATGATTTGGGTGGAGGTACCCTTGCCTGGGCTCCTGTATTTGATATAAACTTTATGTTAAACCCCATAAGAATTTTGGGAATTGTTTTCGGTTCCCCTACCCCGGCAATCTACAATTGGGATATACAACTTGAAAAAGGTAGAATTATGGTGCAGAATTGGAATAAATGGCAGTTTTCCAAGTTTAAGTGTATCTATATGATACGGACGTATTTACTACCTCTGCTTTCTTTTTTAAGTAATATTTTTCCCCCACCTAAGCAAAGGGAAGCAACTTTATTTAGTATTTTTTTCAGGCTGTCTGGGGTAGCCACCTCAATCCTATCAAATGTAATATTCTTTATTTTCCCGTATCTCAGGGCGGTTTGAATATGATAAATCCCTTACTGTTTTTTTATTGTCAAATCTTTTTTTCTAATTTCCCACCATTATTAAAACACCTCCCTAAATTATGGACAGGTTTCTTTCGGCAAGGGATAGGGACTTGGTACCAAGATTGGGTGGATGGCCGTCTAGAATATCTCAGTATTACAGCCATTGTGAGTCCCTATCAGTGTGAGATTTTTGTTAAATTACAACAGTGGCATATACCAAGTGGCTGGTTACTCTCTAAACACAAGAAATTTTATACCAGTCTGTCCTTGATTCACATTTTTCTGAGCAAATTACATTTCTGAAATGTCCTGATGTGCAGCTTTTGTCCCTACAGGGTTTAATAGCTAATAAACGTATTCCCCCTAAATTACGGGACGCTGCTTGATTGTGTGGCCATGAGAGGCTTAATGTTAAGGGTAATCAATTTCATAAACAGGTCCAGGAATGTAATTGTTCTCATCCTGGTTGTTCTGAAGCACTCGAATATATGCAGCATTTATACTTTTTATGTCCATATATTTCTAATTTTTGGGGTTATGTTGCTAACGCTTGGAAAGAACCAGTATTTGAAAATGTCACTTATGGAATTCTGATTTATGGTTCATATACTCCGGATTGGAGTAAATGGGATACTAGTACATTGCATGTTCTTTTTGCTGTATTTAAGTTGTTTATTTGGCAAAGTAGTTGTCTTTTTACCTTACAGCAGAAGGAACTCTCTTATATGGAACTTTTGCAGAAAATTCACTCTGAATTGTCTACTATTTATAACTATGAAGCTGGAATATACAACCGTGCTCTTTTAAGGATGAATTGGAGGAACTTGCCATGGGTAACGGACAATGATGTTCCTGTCACATGAATTCATTTTTTCTTTGTAATTTTGTTTTCTTTTTTGTTCCCTTTTCTAGTATGATGTAATACTGAATCTTGTGTTCTTTTTGTATTGGTTTTCTTTATTACTGGGTTTCTTTTCATACATTTCTTTTGTTTTCTTTTGTTAGTTATTATTTTTGTAAACATTGTGAATTAACATTGTTTTTCTTTATTTTGTTTTGAAGTTCTGTTAATAAAAAATTCCTCTACTCTTTTCGATAAGTGCCATGGGATCTTTAACATCCACCTGAACTACCACAAATCCAGGCAGATGAGACCTCGGTTTAACATTTCATCTGAAAGATGGCACCTCAGAAGTGCAGCACCCATCTCATGCTGCACTACAGTGTCAGTACTGGGATATTAACCCAAGTGCCAGATGTGGGAACTGAACCCACAGCCCTCTGATCTCCTGGCCTTAGAGGTGAGTGTGCTACCTACTGAGCCACTGACACTGATAGAAGTAGGTTATTTGTTAACTAGGATCTGTAACTTATTCAGTAGGTAGGAAAATGGTCAGACTAGATGGGCCAAGCAGTCCTTATCTGTCATCAAAGTCTATGTTTCTATGACTATGTCCCACTCCAAGCTAATTTATGAAAATAATTATTTATGAATTTAATTATCCATAGTGTTTTATTGATATCTATGTTAGTTAGGTCTGGGTGTGTTTTTGTTATATTTATGATTGATTTCATTTAGCTTACCTTACTGTGCTATGATATAATGGTGCACTGAGCCTCTGGGGAAGGGTGCCATATATAAATACTACTACTACTAATTGTTTAATTTAATGTTAATGAGGCTTTTAATTAGTTCAGTGTGTGGTGCGGTGTCCAAATCCTTACTGAAATCCAGTTACACAACATCCACAGGTTTACTGTTATCTAGTGCAAGGCTCACCTTCTCAAAAAAAAGTTTATCAAGTTCATTAAGCAAGATCTCCCCATCTAAGCCTGTGCTTCGACGCATCACGTATGCTGATCTCACTAAGGAAGTCATTCATATTGTATAGTAGAGTGTTGTTTTGTATAGAATTCCATCCATTTCAAAATGGTGCTGTACCACAATTCAAATGCTATGGAATGTGATTGTACCCTTCTGTAGTACAACAGCATTCTCAAACCTCTAGAGACTGCACAAGCTAGTTTCATTTTAAAAGCAAAAGAACCCCCGCATGCACATTTTTTACAATTGGCAGTAGATTTTTTTACTATACATTTTAAAAAATACAGAATGAGTAACTTTATGCACAACCTGTGTTTGGGGTGTGGTACAAATGAAGGCCCCAAATAAAAATAATAAAGTCACTACAAGTGTAAGAGTGTGAGGAAGGGGAAATAAAAATGATGAAGGCACCAAATGTAGCATGGGGTAAGAAAGGGCAAACAAAAATGGCAAAGGCATGGAATGTCGGGCTAGTGATATCTACATGAATAAAGAAAAATAAAAGGACTTATTCACTAAGAAATTTGGTGTTCTGAAGGATTTATTTGAATCAGAGTGACCACAACCCCTAATTTTCCTGACTCACAAAGGTGTAGAATGTGGCATGAGCCAAGGCAGGGCAAATAAAAATAAAGACGCCAAAAGTGGCAGGGGCTGAAGCAGGCAAGACAATAAAAGAGGGTGAGGCACAGTAAGTGGAAATGGATAGAAAATATCATGTGACAGTGGTCCATCCACATCTACCAAGGTAGAGTAAATCAGCTCAAGTGAAACAGAACAAATAACAGGGACAGACCTTGACCAACCAACTGATAGGGAAGAAAGCACAGACAGTGAAAAGGAACAAAGCTCAGCAAGTGAATGGGTACAGGACTCCGTATGTGACAGAGAATCAGTCTCAGTAAAGAGGTGGGTCTAAGGCAAAGGATACAAAAAGTCTAGGGGTATAACAAGTCCACGAGGGACAGGCAGAGACCTTGGAAGAGGCAGAGTAAGTGGATAATCCCTCTACAGATAATAATAATAATAATAATAACTTTATTTGATAGAGTGCCTTTCATAATATCAAGGCACTCCACAGATAAAACAAAATTCAATAAATTCAATAAATAATAAAATCACAGAAAATCAGGAAAAGCATTGCTTCATAAGAAGGTCTTCAATGCCTGCTTAAAGCTCCCCACTGCCCTGCACTCCCGTAGCTGATGTGGCAGAGAATTCTAGAGGGTTGGGGCAATAAACACAAAAGCATGAGCCCCAGATGACTTTAAACTAACCCTCAGAATCTGCAGCAACCCCTCGTCAGCCGAGCGGAGCTGTTGCACATAGGTGTAGGGAATCAGAAGCTCTTTCAGGTAGTCAGTACCAACTCTGTGTAGGGCTTTGTAGGTTAACAAACCTACCTTAAAGGTGATCCACCACTGAACCAGCAGCCAGTGCAGATCATACAGCACTGGGGTAATATGGGATTTCCTGGATACCCCAGTCAATAAACATGCAGCAGCATTCTGCACTAGCTGCAAGCGGTGGATATCAACCCCAGGAAGCTCTAAGTCAAGGGAGTTACAGTAGTCAAGGCATGAGGTCACAAAGACGTGGACCAAAACAGGCAAATCACTGGACAGAATGAGATGCTTGATCCTGGCAATGTTCTTAAGATGGTAAAAGGCTAACTTGATGACTGCTGACACCAGATGATGAAGGGTCAGCCCATCATCAAGTACCACTCCCAGGTCATGCACCTGTTCAGAGGTAAGGATCTGAGTGCCCCCCAAAAATAAACCAGAGGGCAGATCAGTCCTCAGCCCCACTGTCTTGTGACCTGGGTCCACCACCAAGACCTCACTCTTTCCTGCATTCAACTTTAACCCACTGGAACTCATCCAATCCTGGATTTCAACAAGGCAGCTGTTAAATACCAAGATAGCACTAACCTGGTCAGGAGCAAAAGACAGGTAGAGCTGGGTATCATCAGCATAGCAGTGAAACCTCAGCTTGTACCATCTTACAATGTCTCTGAGGGGAAGCATATACACTGAGAGCAACATGGGAGACAGCACCGAGCCCTGTGGCACCCCACAAGACAGAGAGAAAGACTCAGAAGAATATATTCTTGAGACAACTCTCTGAGTTCTACCAGTGAGGCAGGATGAAAACCACCTGAGCACTGTACCAGACAGCCCACAGATGGACCTCAGGTGCTCGAGCAGGACCCCATGGTCCACAGTGTCAAAAGCTGAGGAGAGATCAAGGAGTACCAAGATGGAATGGTTTCTCTGATCTCTCGCCATCAGGAGATCATTGAGCACCTGAACCAGAGCAGTCTCAGTACTATACCTCTTATGAAAACCCAATTGGAGAGGGTCATATAAATTATGGATGGTTAAATGGTTCTCCAGTTGAGTGTCCACAACTTTCTCGATAACCTTTCCCACAAAAGGAAGGTTCGAGATAGGTCTGTAGTTCACCAGAGTCTCCAGGTCCAAAGAAGCTTTCTTCAGAAGAGGTGTCACCACCGCCTCCTTCAGGGAGCTTGGAAACTCATCTAATTCCAAGGAGCACTGGACGATCTGAGCTAAGACCGTGCCAATGATATCACTACAATCTAAAATCAGAGAAGTAGGGCCCAGGTCTAAACTACAGCACGTGGGGCACATCCCCCGGACAATCCTTATAATATCAATGAACTCCAGCAGGTCAAAGGAACTCCAGGAAACACCGGACATAGTGGCTGAGCACTGACAAATAGCATCCCCCATAGAACAAGACTGATGGATCTCCTGCCTGATGTCAGCCACCTTATTCGCAAAGAATCAAGTGATCTCGTCACACTCCATTCATGAAAAAACTCAATGGAGCTGCAGACAAGCTGGGCTGCACAACCTGTCCACAGTTCGGAAGAGTTGAGCCAGTCGATTCCTCGCAACAGCAATTTCCCTGGACAGGAATTCTGCCTTCTTATGGGAAATCGCTGATTGATAAAGTTTATAATGCTCTAACAAAATAAGGTGGTCGGCATCCAGGGCGAATTCCCACCAGTGACGTTCTAACCTATGTCCTGTCCTCCACAGCTCCCTCAGAGACCCATCAAACCATTGGGTCTGAGGACAAAGCAGAAGGGATTGAACATGGACAGGAGCAATCAGGTCGAGAGCTGAATAAATAGCCCTATTATAGGCCACAACTAACAGCTCTGGATCTGTGCTGGTCACACCGAACACCGAGAGGTCAATCACTGCTGCCAGGTCTTCAGGAACCATGTCCCGCAAAGGGTGGTAACTGACCATCTCCACAGGAGCAGACCTTCCCGGGGGGCCAAAAAATTGAACCTCATGGTGTAGTGATCAGACCAACCGACAGGCTCCACCCCCAAATCGAAGGCCTCGATCCCCAGGAGGAAGACCATGTCAAGAGAGTGACTACCATTGTGAGTAGCTGAGGAAACAACCTGTGTGAAGCCCAGTGATACAAAGCAGAAAAATGTCTGAAATTCTGTGGCATAAAAATGAGCAGCAGGTAGAACTATTTGAGTTCACAGTAACTCCTGGGATTAATGTTCTTTTGCCTGACAAACCAACACCACTTCAATGTTTCCAAATATTTTTGGGGGAGTTAGAGCCCAATGGTACTGACAGTATTATAAAAATTATTTGTATGAAAACCAAATTTTCATGTACTTCTTCATGGAAACCAGTATATTCCTCTGAAATGTATGTGTTCATTTGTATTTTCCTGTTGGCTGGGATGGTAAAAAAAACACAACTTTCAGATTACTGGTCCACAAACCCATTACTCTCCACACCTATTGTGCACTCACTTAAGAGCAGGGACAGGTTCATGAATGTTCTAAAATTCCTGCATTTTGTGGATAATGAGAATGTTGCGGCACCCCCAGACAAACTTTGGAAAATCAGAACTGTCTAAGATTTTCTGCAGAACAAGCTTATGACAGCATATATCCTTGCCAGATACATCAATATAAGTGACACTCTTTCACTATTTAAAGGCTGTCTGGGATTTAAACAGTACATACCCTGAAACATTACAGATTTGGCATCAAACCTATAAGCTGTGTGAAAGCTATTCAGATAATGGTGGGATGGGAGGCTATGTGTGGAACTATTTGGTCTGTGCAAGTAAACAGTGTGCCAAGCATAACACTGTAGCAGACCATCACAGGCCCTGGGGAGCGCAATATGGAAAAAAATGCTCATCCAGACAGACAAGATAACCTTGAAATAACAATAGAGCACCAAAGATAGGGCAAACTACTCATGACATTGTAATTCAATTGTTAGGTTCACTTGCAGGAGAGGGGTACATTCCTTTTACAGACTGCTTTTACAACAGCCATGAAACTTGTCTGGCACTTGCAATAAATCACTATTACAACTCCCACTACAGTTTTGTGATGTCCAGCTTGATGTTGGAGAGAGTATTTCACTTGTTGCAGAGGACTGTCTAAAAGTGAGAGCAATAATGTGGCGAGGAAGGCCCAAGAAATCACAAACTGTATACATGCTGACTACTATGCATAAGGGTGACATGGTGTCATGCGGAAAAAAAACATGATGGAACTCCCTATATTTAACCCAATGTGGTACTATAGCACAATGGAAGGATGGGAGGAGCAGATGTCAGTGATCAAATGCTGAAGAACTATCAATGCATTCAGAAAACCAAAAAGTTGTACAAAAATTGTTCTTCCACCTAACTGATATTGCTATGGTCAATTCTTTTGCTATTTACAAGAGAAAGGGTGGTAAAGGCGGTCACTGCCACTATGTTGCTCAGCTCACGGAAGAGTTTGTGGAAGCTTACCTGTGCAGTGTTATTGCAAACTACAGATTTGTATCAAGTGCAGACACAGAAATATGCCTTGTTACCAGGTACTTTACTCCAAAATTCCCTCTTACACCCAAAAAAAAAGGAACCCTACCAGACTTTTCAGGGTTCACTCTACCTAGATGGTGTGCAGCTGCTTCCTGACAGCCACTAGATCAAAACATAAACAGAGGAACATGTGGAAGAGCTTCTGAAACTTGGTACTACTGTCCTGATTGCAACGTTCCACTTTGTGTGAGAAGATGCTTCAAAATATATCACACAGTAAAGGATTATGGACAACCAGACAAACCATCACCTTCAACTTCAGATTAAAAAAACTTATTTCATGAACTGCAAATACCAAAATGTGATAGGGTTGCCCAGAGGAAAGGCCAGGTGTCCCTGTCAAATGCCTTCTCTGCATCCAGACCCAGGAGAGCTAGTGATATTTTCTGGGTGTTAGCATAATCCACCAACAGGTTGGTTCAACAGACAGCATCTTGGGTCTGTCTGGCTTTGGTAAACCCTACCTGGTCTGGGTCAACAATGTTAGGGAGTATATTTTCCAGTTTACATGCTAAAACAGACATGAACATTTTGTAATCATAGTTCAGCATCGAATCTGGGTGATATGAAGAGGGATATATTAATTATTTTTGGGGTTTAGGGAGCACCACAAACACAGCATAGTTCCATGAAGGGGGGATCACCCCGCTGGATCCAATGGTAAGCTGGAAGCAGAGCTGTGATGAGCAGGTCTCTAAATAATTTGTAAAATGTATACAGGTAGCAGTAAGTGCTAGGTGCTTTGAGGGTCTTTGCATTTTTATGGATTGTGCCTACTTCTGCCCTATCCACAGATGATCCATCTTGCTTTTAGTTTTTTGAACAGAGTGGAAACTGTTCAGCAAAATATCCTTCCCTGCATCCTTTTCATTCTACAGACACTCCCCATAATGCCCAGTGAATTTTATTTTAGGACCTGGGACAGGCTGATCTCCCACTTTTTATAGAAAGGGAAGCCTCCCCAGATACTGTATACAATACTTCAGCTTCCTAGGGAGCGGGGAGGCCTTGGCTTGCATAGCCTATACCTATACACTATAGCCTCTCAGTTATGTATGCTTTTGTGCTGGATAAACCCACAGTACAAGGTTCACTGGAAAATGATCAAACTTACATTGAGTGGACTGCTTGACTACAGTGCTTATCTATTTGGGGACCCCCACGACCACTTCAGCTTACAAACTTTCCATGATTCCGTAGAGCACCTGGATCAGGAACTGGCTGAGGGGGAGACAGCAAAGGATGGGAGGGGGAACTCTCATCACTGACAGCAGTGATGAGAGGGGTACCACAGGGATCTGTGCTGGGACCAGTACTGTTTGGGATTTTCATTGCAGATATCTCGAATGGGATCCGGAGTAAAATTAGTCTGTTCGCAGATGATACCAAGATGGGAGCTGTGGTAGATGACATGGGGGGGAGAGGTTACAGGAGGATCTGGGCAGATAAATGGCAGCTGAGGTTCAACGCCAAGAAGTGCAAGGTTCTGCTCTTCAGGGCCCAGAACCAGGGGAGGGATTATCACTTAAATGGGGTTCAGTTGGGTTGCTCCACAGAAGACAAGGACCTAGGGGTGATCATAACAGGGAGCATGAACAACTATTTTCAATGCAGAATGGTGGCCACAAAAGCCAACAAAATGCTGGGGCGTATAGCTAGAGGGATCTCCTCCAGGCCCCACCTGGAGTACTGTGTGCAATACTGGTGCCCCTTCCTGAAGAAGGACATCAGATTGTTGGAGAAAGTACAATGCAGAGTTACAAAGATGATCCAAGGATTGGAGGGAAAGCCATAAGAGGAAAGGCTGGGGGAGTTGAATATGTACTCTCTGGAAGAGAGGAGGGACAAGGGAGATATGATTGCAACCTTTAAGTACCTGAAGGAAATAAACAAGACTAATGCAGATAGGGTTTTCCAGAGGGGAAGGGGAGGGACATTAGAGGACACTAACTGAGATTGGAGGGGGGTAGATTCAGGAGAGAGATGAGGAGGCATTTTTTCACATGAAGAGTAGTGAAGAAATGGAACTCCTAGTCGGGTAAGGTAGTAGCCTGTAAGACAGTAGACAGCTTCAAAAAGGGTTGGGATAAAGGAAGGGAAAGGGGTAATAGGATGGGGGGAGGCAGGGATGGAGGGAGGGGCAGCAGCATTATAAGGTGCTAGCTGTGCACTTGAGCAGACTCAATAGACCATGCGGCCCGTTTCTGCTGGCATTTTTGTATGTTTGTAGAACCCCTGTGCCAGTAGCATGAAATTAGATATAAACAATTCACAATGTCGGAGGCTCTGTACTTGAGGGACATTGCATACGATTCCAATTTCCCTCCCAACATACATGGAGGAGGCATCCTACACTGGCACCAATTTGGGATTACACATATCTTTCATCTGGTGGGCCCAACTGGACTTTGGTCCTTTGCCTCCCTACAAGCAAATTGTAAGCTCCCCCGAAGTCAATATCATAAGTATTTGCAGTTAAAATTGTACTTGCATCAGAGTGAGAAGGCATTGTCAGATATAGCTGAGAGGCTCCCTTTATTAATCTCACTAATTCAAACCAGCATGTGAGGAATCCCAGCAGAACACCTAATCAGTACCCTCTATAGGGCCTTTAGGGAGAAACCAGGAGACTCGACTGAGTCTATCAGGATGAAATGGTCAATGGACATACACATTGAAGTCAATGCTGAGTGGTGAGTAAAGTCAGCTCTTTTGGCCTACAGAGTCTCTTCCTTATCTTATTGGAGGGAGTATATATAGAAACTGAGGTCCAGATTTTTCTGAACTCCCAAAATCATTGCAAAAGTTTCAGGGACTGTAGTGGGAGGTTGCTGGAGGGACTGTGGATGTGAACAGGCAGACCAGAATCACATCATGTGGACCTGTGAGTGCCTGACACCTTACTGGCAAGAAGTATTTCAGGACATAATAGAAACCTATACTTACTCAGAGCAGATGGTGCCTGTCTATGTACTGACTTTCACTATCCCAGAGGGTGTTCGAGTAGATAAAACCATCTATAGGCAGGTCTCGCTACTCCTCTTGGCTGCTCAGAAGACCATTACAAGGTTTTGGCACTCCAAGATGATACCTACCAAAGAATTGTGGAGAGCATTGGTTAAGGAAGTATACTGCTTGGATAGGCTAACTGCCAGGCTCTCTAACCAGATGGGGACATTTGAAATTCACTGGCAAAAGTGGATGTTGTTACAACTGGAATATTTGTTCCCTGAGAACCCCGATCTGGTGGGGAGGGATGGTGGGGAATACTATTTGAGCAGAACCCAGTGTTGTGGGGGGGGGAGGGATAGCACTTGGGGTGTTTATAACCTTGGTTGCTTCTTCTCCTACACTGATAGATACTATAGTCTGAAATTCTGTCAATTTTCCTCCTCCTTAATCATATCAACTCATAATAATAATCAGTCTTGTCAATTAAAGGAAAAGGTCTGTGGGAATGCAATCAAAATGAAATCCAAACAATGAACCTGGATGAATGTGTTTGAACCTCCAGGATTTTATTACAGGGTAATTATAAGTTGTTACTCAATGAAAGTTTCAACACTAAAGCCCTATAAAGTGGGGAACTGTTTTTTTCTTTTAGCACTTTTTATTTTGGACTTTACGAAGTTTGAAGCTGTAGGACCTAGCATTTATAGAGACAAAATCCCCTATTGAACACTACTCTACCTGTATGATTAATGAGGTCTTCACTAAGTATTTTAATATGACTAATGTATTGCCTGTGAATTATACTGTTTTCAAAACTCATAAAAACTTTAAATAAAAAAAAAAAACCTAACTGCAAATACTTCTTTCCTGGTGCTTGGGCTAACTAGTCAGGTCCATTGTAATACTTGGTACAGTGTTTTGACCATATATATTTTGTCTGAATCTGCACTGACAGATGTTAGACAGTACTGAACCTTTCTATGGCTGCAGTGGGCATAGCCCTGCAGATGTTTTGTTTTGAGAAAAGGACTTCCTGCATAAATTGCCTTCCAAACAACATGATAGAGTGTTAAAAATAGTGTCCTCTGCTGAAGCCTCATTACTAAGCTGCCTATGTGTGTGTATGGGATATGGAGAGCACTTTTTTCCCCTCTGGCTCATGTTCCCTTCCTGCAAGGCATCAAAGGAGGCAGGACTTTGTCTAGGGGCATGACCAGGACACAAGGGATAATCAAGTTTGGTGGAGGAGGTAAAGCAGGTGCCACCCACTAGGGGCAGGCAGGTGTTCCCAGGGCAGACGGAACTTGCATCAGGAGGAGATACCTCATCATTTATACCTTTCCTAGGTTGCAAGAACAGCCTCAGAGGGAACATCAAGGTTTTTGTCAAAGAAAATACTTTAAGGAAATAGCAGAAAGTAGATCTTGTGGATCCTGGAACATTTTGGTAATGCCGTTTTTGCTTTTAAACTTCGGCTGGCATAACAGGATGAAGGCTCCTTCCTGTACTGCACCTGCCTGCATCATAATGTGATATAAAAATAAGTCTGGTGTTCACTGTATTCAACGTAATGCTCCCCTTTCAATAATGCTGTACTAAATTATCACCTTACTTTGTCATGTATGAATTTCTGTATTATCTGAACCTCTTATCCTAAAATAATGTCTTTACAATACAGAAAAATGCTGTATTCAAATTATAAAAAGAAAAAAGAACCAATCTGCTCTGCATTTTAAAATTTTGTAACTATGAAAAGAAAAAATATATTTTTCACTTCAGTTAGGCATCTAATGTCAAAATAAATATTTTTAACATATTACCATATGTTGTAGTATGGTCAACTACATTAGGCATCCAATGTCAAAATGAATATTTTTAGCATCTTGCCATATATTGTAGTATGGTCAACTACTGACAACAAGGTGTAGTACAGGACAGTTGGGTGTATAAAATTATCACTGTGCTTCATGCCACATGAAATGGGGGGGCAACAAATACTAAAATAAATGACAAACTCTAACAAGGATGATGGTTTTGTCAAATAACAGTAAAAGCACAGTTATTGACACAAGCAGTATCATTTATTAGCAGGGGCCATTGCAAATGCCAGCATGAAAAGAAAAAGGAAAACATTATACTTGTATCACTTCAGTTAGGGAATATAGGAAGAGAACAACTGACACATTGGTTTGACTAGAAAGGCATTATTACTTAAAAGATCATTTATTTGCAGAAAACAAAAAATTGATGCAGAATAGATGTATTTGCAAAAACATCAAGCTCTGTTTGTAATAATATATAGTTCCCTGTTCCAATATACATACATACACACACACACATTTATAGGCAGAAATACAGGATACTAGTTGCAGTAAAAAAAAATGTTAGCATGTTGCCATCTTGCAAACCAGGAGTATGAAAAGAAAAAACAAATTAAATCATTTTCACTTCACTTAGGGAGTATAGGGAGAGAGAACAACTGAGATTTTGGTTGGACTATAAAGGCATTATTACTTAAAAAATAATGTTTTGCAGAAATCAAAAAACGGACGCAGTGCAGACAGTTCCTGTTAGTAATGATATATATAGTTCCTGTACTAATTATATATATATATATATATATATATATGAGAGAGAGAGAGAGAGAGAGAGAGAGAGAGAGAGAGAGAGAGATAGATAGATAGATAGATAGATAGATAGATAGATAGATAGATAGATAGATAGAGATACATATATATCAAATACTACTGTTACTGTGCTGACTTAATCCAGTAGAAATACAGGACACCAATAGTGGTAAAAGAAATTGGCATGTTGCCATCTTGCAAACTTGTAAACTGTATTTTGTTCCAAAAAATAATTTCAGATTTCAAAAAAACATGCAAACATTTCACATTGGTAAAAAGGAAAGTCCCAAGTAAGGCAAAAACATAGATTCCATCCTCAGTGTAAATATTTTCAGTGTTGGCAGGCTACACATATAAAATGAAGTATTTATTGCATGCAACATAGAAACATAGACTTTGACAGCAGATAAGGACCACTTGGCCCACCTAATCTGCCCAACATGTATTCTAAAATTTCTGAGTTATAAAATAGAGAAACACATTTAAAAAAAGGAATCTAACAAGGTTGATTTTCTCCCAAGTAAAATTAGTCAGCAGAGTTTGGCACACAAACATTATCATATATTTGTGAATTTCCTGAGTTACAAAATAGAGAAAAAAAAAAAGAAATCTAACAAGAATACTTGAGTATTGTTCTCAAGTGTGGACTCCGTATAAAAGGGGGGAGATTGAGAGAGTGGAGAAGGTACAGAAAAGAGCAACTAGAGCAATAAAAGGATTGGAACAGATAACATTTGAGGTGAGGATCAGGAAATTAAATCTTTATTCACTCTCATATAGACATTGGAGAGGAGATATGATCTTGGTATACAAAGTATTCCAGGACCATAAGCTTAGGGAAGTTATGGGGCTCATAGTTAAACAAAAATTATACCATGGACTTAAAAACCAACAGAAATCTCTGCATTGTGATTGGTTGGCTGGCACCTTAAAGCAGTTATAAATCCTCCAATATACCCACTGGAAAAGGTGCCAGCCAACAAGTATCACTGCCGCCGTTAAACTTCAAAGTAAGCGCCGCCATTTGTAATCGCCGCTTACCACCGCAACTAAAAATGTAATTAAAACAAAATCAACATCTCATTCCACATGCTACATTTCTAAGACCTAGAAAATATATTCAGTCACGAAAACGAGCCATCCGACCCAGAAAACTCAAGTATTTTACATGAACCGAGCATTAAAACTTCAGAGAAACCTCTTCTAAAATCTCCCGGCTTGGCCTCCAAAAAGTACTGACACAACACCACTAACTTACCCGCCTATGGAGCACCAGCCATCCATCTCAGTCAAATGCAATACCGGCATTCTCCACGCACCCTCCACGATCAGCTCCCCATCTGTTACCAGCACAACTAACGCAACGACCAAGTCACAGGCTGTGCACAGCGAGCATATGCTCAAAAACGACTTGCAACCTAACTTGTTAAAGACACAACACTCAGAAAACACAAAGGGCAATTTATAAATGTAAAAAATTCATACAAGCTATAACATGTTACTTCATCACTATTCATTTCCTAAATATTGTTTCAGAAATAAAACATTGAATGCTCTTTTAAAAAAATTAACTAATTAAACCTTGCACTTATGAAATGTTCATTCAAAACAATTATTTACACAAATAAAACCTTTTCAAGATACAGCACTTTACTTGTCTCTATATTTAATACTAAAAAGGAACTATTTTTTCTCAGCGGAAGAACATATACATCATTATCACAAAATAATTCAGAAAAACATATCAAAAAAAATACAAAACATATTAACAAATTATTTCTACCATTGTATAATAGCAATATACCCCTCCAGGGTGTGGGTATACTGGTGGATTTACCACGGCTGGTGCGGTTAAGTCACTCGGCCTGCGCCAAACTACACCAGCGTGATCATCCACCAACTCTCGAGGCTATATTGCTTAAATATATAGCATTAGAACACATAATTTACAGATAGACCAGCACAAATGGAGACTACTAAAATGTAAATACTGGTTTAGCCAGAGGGTAATTTCCCATTGGAATGCACTTCCAAAAGTAGTCGTAGAGAGTTCTTCATTAGAAATATTCAAAGATAGATTGAGCACTTACAGTCAAAATAAAATACATGAGTTTTAATCTACTAACATCCTACTAAAACAGAGTATACAGCAAGCAAAATGGGTGAAAGTCCAAATGATGCTTTCTATTGACTATGATACTATGATAGAATGATGTTTTCCCCAAGTAAAATTAGTAAGCAAAGTTTGGCACACAAACATTATCATACATTTGCAAGGGCTGTGGCAAATGCCAGTATGAAAACAAATAGAAAAGTAATTAAACTTTTTCATATCAAATAAACAATGCACTACATGTGACACGCATTAGGAAATTTTCAGTTTACAAAATATAGAAATAAATAAAAGGAAAAATACATTTAACAAGGAAAATCTTTTTTTCAAGTAACATTAAACAGCAGAGTTCCCAACAACAAGAGTATCATGTATGTGCAGGGGCCATGGCAAATGCCAGTATAAAAAAAAAGAAAATTATGAAACTGTTTCATGTAAAAGATCATTTTTTTGTGGAAATCAAAAAACTGATGCACAACAGATGTAGTTGCAAAAACATCAAGCCTTGTTTGTAATGATATGTAGTTTACTGTTCCAATATACAGTACATACATATACACACACATATACAGTGGTAGTCATACTCAAGTTGCTCAGTACTGAGGTATACCTGGGTATACTGAGGCTAATTTGAATTGACTATAATGTGATTCTGCCTCAGTATATAAAGGTATACCTCAGTACTGAGCAACTTTGTATGACTACCACTGTATATAGGCAGAAATAGAGGACACCAGTTGCAGTAAAAACAAGCTCTGGAAGAGCCACTATGACTGTGAATGTATTAACTTGATAAGGGTGTTTCATGGGCTTAAACATAAACATTTATTTATTTATTTAAAAAATATCAGATTTACAAACCTTTGAGTCAGAGACTCATTTACAAAGGCACCTTGTCGAAACTAATACAAAGACAGTACAGTTAACAAGTCCAAAAACAATGGCTCGGAGAGCAGACAGTTATAAAAATCATTCACTGGAGATACATGGGTAGCAGTAGATAAACAGATTACATAGTTTAGGCACACAGGCACCACATCAGGAAGACCAATGCAGTTCAAACAATATACAATAGCTAAAGCAAATAGACATCAGGAGTCAAAGAGAAGCCCAGAGTGTTCACATGAAGGCTGTTGCATACACTAACTGAATCAAAGTATAGTACATTGAGAAAGGGCATATTTAAGCAATAAGGCATGACAGGGCATGTGTTATCATGTAATAACATCACTCCTGGGGTGGGTTGAAGCACGAGGTGAAGCTGGGTATTTATTTATTTGCATGTATTTATTTGATCCACTGGATCAGCAATATTTGCACAAGCTGTGACCAGTGCAGATTTTACAGCACTGGTCCTGGTCTGGTGAGTTGGGTTTTACCCATACCACACTGCATATGGCCTAGTGATATACTGTACAGATGGCTGCAGAGTCTAACCCCTTGAAGGTTGAAGTTTCAGAAAACCATTATGCTACAAATATCAAGGCTCACTCCCTCCCTCACCCCCCAGTCATAATTAATCCTCTACCAAAGTCATGCTTATATACTGGTGCCTCTACATCCATGCCACTAAGCTTTTAATGCCAACATGCTTCTTCTGCTGCTGTGAGTTAAACTCTTTATTTAAAAACATTTTGTTGAGAAATTGCTGCTTTAGCATATCCATGGTCAGGAAAAATGAATTTATGAAAGAAACCAAAATCCCCATTTATCAGTTCATTGAATCACAATACAGCATATTAGGAATGTTTCAGATTCTATATACATCATACCCTACCTACTAACCACATATAAACTCAACTATATTAAAAAAATAATTCTAGGCACTTTTTTTTTTACCAGGAGAGATACACTAAGCTGAAAGCTTGTTTACAGGTGTGACCTGGGAGCACAAGGAAGTTAAGTGATTTGTGCAGGGTCACACAGTATGCAAGTGGGGGCTGTGAGAGTCAAACCCAGGTCTCCAGGTTTGTAGTTCAGAGCCTTAAACCACTGCCTACTTAACCATTTACAACATGGCTATTTAGTAGCTGTTGTCTTACAGAAACCCCAGTTAGCTAGCTCTCCCCTGGACTGGGAAGGCAGAAGCCTGAGAAGGTGGGGACAGCAAGGTCAGCTCCCAGGGTGGGGACTGACCAAAGGAGCAGACACAAAAACCCACTAGGCCTATTCTGCTGGCATTTTTGTATGTTAGTATGCTTACTACACCGACACCATGAACCATAAAACAGATGACTACCATAACTAGAGAGGCAGTACAGCACAGTGGTTTAAGGCTCTTCTCTGCAAATCTGGAGATCTGGGTTTGAATCCCACAGCCCCCATGGAAATGTGGAGTATCTTTTTAAGAAAGTATAAAATACTGTGAAATGATTTTAAAGCAGTGCACATGCTAAATCCTACTGCCACATTCAAAACATCATACCCTACCTACTTACCACATATAAACTCAACTATATTAAAAAAATAATTCTAGGCACTTTTTATGATTGCTTGCACGCATGTGCAAGAAACATAGTGCCACCATACGGAAATTCGTAGGTGTGCCTCCCTACTTCCAATGCCCTGCTGCCTTTTGCAGGCATGGCCCCACCGTGCCAATGAATGCAAGAGCTGTCTATTACAGTGTTTGCAAATGCAGTGCCATACAGTTGAAAGAAAGGCACTGCAGCATGTAGGCAATTTGCATACTGACATTGGCAGTATGCAAAGTGCCTACACATCAGCACTACAGTGCAAGGGCTATCATATAGGCTCCTCTCCCCACAAACAAGTAACATGCTGGGAGCCCACCCCAGCATGGTCCTGCCATCCTCCCACAGTATGGGCGACGGTGCCCAATCCCCATTGGCTGTGATGCGCTCTCCCCAACAGAGTTTTAGGTGCCATGCTGGGAGCCCACCCCAGCGTGGCAACAATCTGTAAGGCTGATGGGGGTGCCCAAGCCTAATCCCCCATCGACCCCACTGGCCCCCAAATAGCCTTCTAAGTGCCATGCTGGGAGCCCACCCCAGAGTGACAAACGTCCGTCTGCTGCCCCAACACACTTCCAGGTGCCACGCTGCCTACCCCATTGTTGCAAAAATCTCTATGGCTGATGGGGGTGCCCAATCCCCCATCAGCTCTTCTGCCCCCCAAAAAAACCTTCCAGCTGCCACGCTGGGAGCCCACCCCAGTGTGGCAAATGTCCGGCATCGTCTTCCTAAAAGGAAAAGACCTAGAAAGAAGAAACGGTCTTTCACTGACTGTCTTGAGTCTGACCCCATCCCATGTACACCCTGCCTCCCCACACACCCCCTCACCCCATACTTACCTCTGGAGTCCTGCTCGATGATCTTCGGTGGACCAGGAACACATCTGCACTCTTCAAAGCCGACCGCGAACTGAGGAAGTGCCAGTAAGCTGTATAATGGGTTAAATAGGGTTTTTTCAACTTTGTTGCATATCTCGGGCATTTTTGGGAATTTTTTCACCAAATTTTCAACATGGGGTTTTTGAGATGCCACCTCATGAATTCTTGCACTGTCATTTTGTTATTTGGTCCTGAAAAGTGATTTCACGGTTACTGCAAGAAACCACCTTTTGGGACCAATGTACAAAATGACAGTGTCAGATCATGAGGTACTCCCAAAACCCTATGTTGAAAATTTGGCTTTCCAAAAATATTTCTTCTCGAGCATCACGTTGCACAGTTCCTACTCACACTCATATGTTCGCAAATTTTTAATATTTGCACTCCAGATTTTCAATATTGCCATTTTACCACACCTTCTTATCAGCAGAACAGCTGTCATTTTTCACATCTCCCCCAAAATATGTTTCCACGCATGTAGCGCACAATGGCACAGTCAGTGTGCGAAATCAATGTTTGGGACAGATTAAGAAAATCACAGTGACACTGTTCATGAGCAGAGGTCTTAAAATGACTATGTTGAAATTTGGCAAAAAAATTCCCAAAAATGTTTTACGAGCATGCGTTGCGCAGTTCCTACGCACGCTCATAAGTCTGCCAATTTTTAAGATTTGCACTCCAGATTTTCAACATTGCCATTTTACCACACCTCCTTATGAGCAGTACAGCTGTCATTTTTCACATCTCCCCAAAAATATGTTTCCGCACATGTAGCACACAATGGCGCAGTCGGTGTGCAAAATTAATGTTTGGGACAGATTAAGAAAATCACAGTGACACTGTTCATGAGCAGAGGTCTTAAAATGGCTATATTAAAAAATTTGGTGACAAAAGTCCATAAAATGACTGTGTTACAAGCGACCATTTCCCTGTTTCCACGTACCCTCGTAAGTTCATGAATTTGTAATATTTTCAGTCCAGATTTTCACCACTGGCATTTTTCCACACTTCCTTATGAACAGTACAGCTGTAATTTTTCACAACATGGCCAAAGTACGTTTTCACACTTTCTGCGCAGAAATGCATGGTCGCTGTGGGAAATTAGTGTTCAGAACAGATTAAGAAAATGACAGTGACACTGTTCATGAGCGGAGGTCCCAAAATGCCTGTGTTGACAATCTGCTGTAAAAAATCCCCAAAGTAATTATATTAAGGGTGTGCGTTGCACAGTTTCTATGCACACTTGTGACTTCACCAGTTATTTTACTATTTTCACTGCAGATTTTCAACATTGCCATTTTTTACACCTCCCCATGAACAGTACAGCTGTCATTTTTCACATCCTGTTCGAAAAGTGTTTTCGCACCTGTGGTGTCAAGTCCCATAGTCACAATGCAAAATCAGCTTTCGGCTAACAAACTGATATTACCACTGTTCATAAGGTGGGTGTCACAAAAAACCTATGTTGCAAATTTGGAGTGAAAATACCAACAAACGCCTGAGGCGTTAGGGTTTCTGACCATAACTCCCACCCTGTACAGACTGACAGGCATCATGGGTTTGACTTGGGATTGTCACCTGTAATGCTCATACCATTCCATCCCCACCCTCACCCTGCAGCCAGTGAGAGGCATCGAGGTGTGCCTTGGACTCTTCAGCCCCAAAGTTCACCCCATTCTCCTATACTGCATCCATCTCACCATATTTCCTTATGGAAAGGGGTGAGCATAAGGGCCAAAGACCCCGAGGCACACCATAACACTTGTCAGTGTCTGCAGTGTAGGGTGTGGTAAAATGGCATGGCCGTTATGCCTGACGACCCAAAGATACACCCCACCAATGCCAATGCCAGCAAGCAAACATTCGGCATTGACAAATGCTTGTTTTTGTTTTGTTTTTTTACCAGGAGAGACACACTAAGCTGAAAGCTTGTTTACAGGTGTGACCTGGGAGCACAAGGAAGTTAAGTGATTTGCACTGGGTCACACAGCATGCAAGTGGGGGCTGTGGGATTCAAACCCATGTCTCCAGGTTTGTAGCTCAGAGCCTTAAACCACTGCCTACTTACCCATTTACAACATGGCTATTAGTAGCTGTTGTCTTACAGAAACCCCAGTTAGCTAGCTCACAGACATGCCTGTGCAGTGGAGAACAGTACAGAACAGAAGATATTTAACCATTTACAACACGGTTACACTTATATATAATACATACTTCTCAAACTTGAAGGAAAAAATTCACTTTATCATCAAAGTTTGTATTTACCAAGTACTGTGCCCATGTTTAAAATAATTTGAACCCCTCCCCAAAAAATGTGCCCTGACATGAAACTGCATGTTTAACTGTAAAGACAATTAAAAATTGTATTTCTAAATGCATTGCTAACCCCAATGCTTTATGATTAAAACAATTTCAGCCCCCATGACAGATTGCGTTCTGGGAAGATTGCCTTATCAAGATGCTATAAAAAATGGAAAAACAAGTTTAATGCAGTGAAAGCTGACATCCTATTTCTAGTGTCCATGAGAAAAGAAAAAATACCTAAGATTTTTTTTTTATGTTAGCTCTGATCAGAATAGCTTTTAAAATCACATTTGATTGAATTAGACCAAATCTAACTAAAGGTAGAATTTATTTGTTAACCTTGACCTTTATTCAAGTAAATAAATTCTCTTGTAACAGTACTGAAAACTAAAACCTTGTAGCTCAGAGCCTTAAACCACTGCCTAATTAACCATTTACAACACGGCTATTTAGTAGCTGTTGTCTTATAGAAACCCCAGTTAGCTAGCTCACAGACATGTCTGTGCAGTGGAGAACAGTACAGAACAGAAGATATCTAACCATTTACAACATGGTTACACTTATATATAATACATACTTCTCAAACTTGAAAAAAAAACTACACTTTATCATCGAAGTCTGTATTTACCAAGTACTATGCCCATGTTTAAAATAATTTGAACCCCTTCCCAAAAAATGTGCCCTGACATGAAACTGCATGTTTAACTGTAAAGACAATTAAAAATTGTATTTCTAAATACATTGCTAACCCCAATGCTTCATGATTAAAACAATTTCAACCCCCCATGACAGATTGCATTCTGGGAAGATTGCCTTAGCGAGATGCTATAAAAAACTGGAAAAAAAGGTTCAATGGAGTGAAAGCTGACATCCTATTTCTAGTGTCCATGAGAAAAGAAAAAAATATTTAAGATTTTTTTTTATGTCAGCTCTGATCAGAATAACTTTTAAAATCACATTTGATTGAATTAGACCAAATCTAATTAAAGGTAGAATTTATTTGTTAACCTTGACCTTTATTCAAGTAAATAAATTCTCTTGTAACAGTACTGAAAACTAAAACTAAAAACCTATATCTCTTGCTAGATGTGTAAGAAAACATGTGGTTTTTACTGTTAAATTAGAATGTGTGTCTAGGTCTCCATCTGAGGTCCCAGGTGGCTGTGATAATCATTTGTTCCAAAGGATTTTTAAGTCAATTTGAAGGCATTAAATATCTTCTGTTCTGTTCTGTACTGTTCTCCATTGCACAAGGCATGTCTGTGTCCCAAACTAATGTATCTTGTTACAGCATGCTAGAGCTATCTCATGCCCCTCCCACATGAATTAGAAAAAAGTTTGTGGTGGAGGCGGAGGTGGATCTTACTCCAAAAAAAAAAAATAATGCTGCCTCCCACTGCTAAGGTTCCAGTTCTTGTACCACCCATTTAAGAAAGAAAATAGTACCCTGCAACCATTGACTAACATGAAAGCATATTTATTTGAGGGTGGAAAACATTGCTTGGATGAGGGTAAGGTGGAGGAGACTATTTACACCTTCAGTCAGTTCCACAGATAGAAAATATGACATCACTCCTTTTGTACATGCAATACTCCTGTAGGCTCCGCCCACAGTTGTAAAAATGTCATCATGTTGCCATCTTGCAAATCAGGCATATGAAAAGAAAAAGTACATTAAATCTTTCTCACTTCAGTTAGTGAATATATATATATATATTTATATATGTATATATATATATATATATATATATATATATATATATATATATATATATATTCATTCAATACTACTGTTACTGTGATGACTTAATCCAATAGAAATACAGGACACCAGTTGCAGAAAAAAAAACTAAATTGGCATGTTGCCATCTTGCAAACTTGTAAACTATATTTTATTCAAAAAAGAATTTCAGATTACAAAAAACATGCAGACTTTTCACATTGGTAAAAAGGAAAGTCCCAAGTAAGGCAAAAAACAGATTCCATCCCTAGTTTTAATATTTTCGGTGTTGGCAGGCTGCACATGTAAAATTAAATATTTATTGCATGCAACATAGATAATGACTGCTTGGCACACCTAGTCTACCCAACATGTATTTTGAAATTCCTGAGTTACAAAATAGAGAAATACATTTTTAAAAGCAAAGAAATCCAACAAGAATAATGTTTTCTCAAGTAAAATTAATCAGCAGAGTTCGGGACACAAACATTATCATATATTTGCAGGGGCCATGGGAAATGCCAGTATGAAAACAAACAGAACAGTAATTAAACTTTTTCATATAAAATAAACAATGTACTGCATGTGACATGCATTAGGAAATTTCCAGTTTACAAAATACAGAAATAAATAAAAAGAAAAATAAATTTAACAAGTAAGACCTTTTTCCAAGTAACATTAAACTGCAGAGTTCCCAGCAGAAAGACTATCATGCATGTGCAGGGGCCATGGCAGATGCCAGTATAAAAAAAAAGAAAAATAATGAAACTGTTTCATGTAAAAGCAGCAATGTGCTGCATGCCAAATGCAATAGAGAATTTCTGGGTTACAACATACAGAAATAAATTGCTAAAAAAAAAACTAGCAAGAATGATGTTTTTCTCACTATTACTAAAAATGAAAATTGTGTTTTGGATATTAAATACTGTTGCAGTAAAGACCTATCTGCAAAACCAGTGAATCCTGTTTGCAATGACAACTCCAATTCAACAGCATGATTCCAATTTCAACTTGA
Source organism: Neoceratodus forsteri (assembly GCA_016271365.2). Lineage (NCBI taxonomy): Eukaryota > Metazoa > Chordata > Ceratodontiformes > Ceratodontidae > Neoceratodus > Neoceratodus forsteri. The sequence goes on along the minus strand of CM028130.1, from coordinate 911,115,325 downwards.
ACCCTACAGAAATAGTATCATGAATTTGCAGGGGTCATGATAAATGACAGTATGAAAGAAAAATTATTAGAATGGTGCACATAACATCAACAATGTGCTGCATGCCACATACAGTAGGAAATTTCCAGATTACAAAATGTAGAAATAAATGTGAAAAAAAAATGAAAGGATCATGGTTTTTCTATTATTACTAAAAAGGAAAATTGTGTTTTGGATAACAGATACTGATGGACCCCTTTTAGCATGTTGCTATATTTTTTGGTATGTCAGTATAGCTTAGTGATGTAAACTGTGAGCTGCAAAACCAGAGATCTGAGTTTAAATTCCATAGCCCTCACTTGCATACTGTGTGACCCTGAGCAAGTCACTTAACATTTGTTTGCTTCATGAGGTGTGTGCGCACGTGTGTGTAGAGGCTGGTGCATGACTTGCAAAGACTAAAGTAACAGATGTTAAGTTAAATAAATAAAGTAGTAGTATGTCACACACCAACACAGTGAAAAAAGTCTGCAGGTAAAAGGAAAGCAAAGGGGAAATTGTTTAACCAGAAAAGGCACAGTAAACTGAAGTTTTTTTCCAGGTGCGATCTGGGAGCACAAATAAGTTGAGTGACTTGTCAAGGAGTCACACAGCATGCGAGTGGGGGCTGTGAGATTCAAACCCAGGTCTCCAGGCTTGCAACTCAGTGTCTTAAACCAATGTGCTATACTGCCTTCATGGGGCATGATGTAAAGAAGCTCCTCATACAGCACAGTTCCCCTCAACAACAGTATCATGTATTTCCATGGGCTGTGGCAAATGGCAGTATTAAAAGATACAGAAAATGAATTAAACTGTTCTCAAGCTGTAGTTCCCAGGTTATGAAATACAGAAATAAATTAAAAAAAATCTAACAAGGATTATGTTTTCCCAAGTTTTCCCAAGTAACATACATCCCTTCCATCATCCAACCCTTTATGCACATCCCACCTCACTGCCTCACTGCCTACCTTCTCCCCTCCTCCTCCCCCTACCTTGGCCCTTATCTCCTTAACCTCCATCTCCCCACCTCTCCCCTGTTCACCTTCACCTTCATCTACCCACCTCTCCCCTGTTCACCCTTCCCCTGCTACCCAAGATGATTCTCCCCTCCTCCTTCTCTCCCCCCTTTTTTCTTCCTCTTTCCCTAGCCTTATCTCAACTCCACCCTTCCCCTTCTGGTGCCCCTTCTCCTCTCCCACTCTCACTCCTCACTTCCTGTTACTCCTACCTACTCTCTCCCCCCTGTCCCTAGGCCTCTCCCTCCTCCTCCTCCTCCTCCTCCCCTCCCTCCACTGTTCTCCTCACCTACCTTTAGTACCCCTCGGCACCTCTTGTGAATGTACTTTATGACAATGTCTTAGCTCTGACAGCTTCTTACCATTCTTGTCTCTTTCTACAATGATCTCTGCCCGTGTGGCACCTTATGTCCACTGACACCACTTGCAACTCTGCTTAACAAAACTCCTCCTTGTGCATCTTGAAGTTCTGACTCCATGTAATCTGGTGTTAACGCCTTCTGTATTAAGGTGAACTGACTCTTATTACCTCATGATGTTTATACTTACCTCATGATGTTATACTTTTGTCTATGTACTACTTGCATCTCTGAATTATGTAACGTGAATTGCTTATCCCACTTTATTACTGTATGATTCTATGTTGTTCTGTTTTCTCCTTTTTTGCTATTTAAATTCATGTTGACATGGAACCTTTGTAAAAGAACCTATGATTCAAAGGTATTTGTAATCCTAGTATTCAATAAATAAATAAAATAAACATGAAGCAGCATAGTTCATGATAGAAACAGTATCATGCCTTTCCAGAACTATGTGCATAAGGATCTTAACACCAATGTTTTATCAGTACAGTACCTCTGAGGTGGAAAAAAATGGTCAAATTCATACCATGCTTGCAGTTTCAGAGGTTGTTTGTAATGCAGTTCTGGTATTTGTGACAGTCTGTCCCATATCATTATGTTTAAAAATAGTAAAATCTTCCTGTTACTCTGTGTATTAGAGGTACAGATGCTGCAGTTGCAGGATTTTGCTCTGAAGCCTCATTACTACCTTCCTGTGTGTATATGGGATCTGGATAGTATTATTTTTTTTTTTCTCTGGCTCATGTTACCTCCATGCAGGACATAAAAGGAGGTAGGACTTTGTCTAGGGGCATGACCAGGACACTAGAGGGTTGGGGAGGAGGGCAAGCAGGTGCCACTCACTAGGTGCAGGCAGGTGTTTCCAGTGGGAAGGGAACTTGCATCCAGGGATAGGAAGGAGACACCTCATGATGTCTACCTTTCCTAGGTATCTTTACAATACAGAAAAATGTTGCCTTCAAATTATAAAAAGAAAAAGAACCACTCTGTTCTGCATTGTAAATGCAGTTTGCCAAAACTGTAACTATGAAAAGAAAAAAAATAATTTTCACTTCAGTTAGTCATTCAATGTCAAAATGAATATTTTTAGCAGATTGCCATATATTGTAGTATGGTCAACTACTGATAACAAGGTCTAGCACAAGCCAGTCAGTGTGTAAAATTAGCACTGTGCTTCATGCCACATGAAATGGGGGGGGGGGCTAAACAAAATGCTGAAATAAATGAAAAAAATCTAACAAGGGTGATGTTTTTTCTCAAATAAAAGTAAACACACAGTTACTGACACAAGCAATATCATTTATTTGCAGGGGCTGTTGCAAATGCCAGCATGAAAAGGAAAGGAAAAAGAAAAAAATATATATATGTATCACTTTAGTTGGGAATTTAGGGAGAGAACAACTAACGTATTGGTTTTAGGCATTATTACTTAAAATTTTATTTTTGCAGAAACCAAAAAAACTGATGCAAAACAGATGTACTTGCAAAAACATCAAGCCCTGTTTGTAATGATATATAGTTCCCTGTTCCAATATACATACATATACACATACATAAACACACACACATATATATATATATATATATATATATATATATATATATATATATATAGAGGCAAAAAAATCCATTTAATGCATCAGTTAGGGTTGTTCCACAGTGACAAAAGTGAGGAAATTCGATGTTAGGGTAGAAAAATTCCCCTTGCATCCACCCCCACCCTGCCCCCCAGCCGGCATCGGGGTGTGCGTTGGGGTTGTCGGCCCTAACTCTCACCCCATCATATGTGTAAAGAAGCTGAGGTGGTGAACTATAGGAGAATGGGGTGAGAGTTAGGACTGATGACATCAGCAGATTGCCATATATTGTAGTATGGTCAACTACTGACATCAAGGAGCGAAGAAAGACCAAGGGAGGGATAGTGAGGCTTAATAAAGGGGAGAGAGGGTGGGCAGAGGGTGACTGTGAAAAGGCAGAGATACTAAACAAATATTTTTGCTCAGTATTTACAAAGGAAGAGGGGGAGGTACCTAAAACAAACAGCAGAAACACTCTGGATACAGAAGTTGATACCAGCCCATTTACAGAAGAAAGGGTTCTGAAAAACTCTTAAAACTGAAGGTGGACAAAGCAGTGGGGCCTGATGAGTTCATCCCAGAATTCTAAAGAACTAAGGGTAGAACTAGTGATACACTGACTACCCTCTTTAACAAACCATGGGAGGATGGGGTGGTACCCGATGACTGGAGGAGGGCAGATGTGATTCCCCTTCACAAAAGTGGGAGCAAGGCAGAAGCAGGAAACTACAGACCTGTTAGTTTAACCTCAGTGGTAGGGAAAATGATGGAATCACTTCTGAAGGAAAGAATTGTTGAGTATCTAGAGGCTAGAGGGGCATAGGACCCAAGGCAACATGGATTCAGAGCGGGAAGGTCATGCCAGACAAATCTGATAGATTTCTTTGACTGGGTGACCAAAGTAGTAGATCAGGGAGGGGCTGTGGACATGGCCTACCTAGACTTTAGCAAGGCATTTGACACAGTCCCACACAAAAGATTAATACACAAGTTAGCCAGCCTGGGAGTGGGTCCCAAGATGACAGCCTGGGTAAAGAATTGGCTGGATAATAGGACACAGAGAGTAATAGTAAATGGAGTCCACTCTAAAGAAAGGGAGGTTACTAGTGGGGTATTGCAGGGTTCAGTATTGGGACCAGTCCTCTTCAATGTCTTTATAAGTGACATTGCAGAGGGACTGGAAGGAAAAGTATGTCTCTTTGCAGATGACACAAAGATCTGCAACAGAGTTGATGCACAAGGTGGGGTGGAAAGGATGAGAAGGGACTTGACAAGGTTAGAGGAATGGTCAAATGTATGGCAGCTTAGATTCAATGCTAAGAAGTGCAAGGTAATGCACCTGGGAAACAAAAACCAGGGAAGAGTACACAATGGGGGTGAGATACTAACAACAACAAAACTGGAAAGGGACCTGGGGTAGTCATATCAGATGACCTAAAGATGGGCAAGCAATGTGAGAGGGCATCAAGGAGGCTGGGGGATACTGGGATGCATAGAGAGGCATCACCAGTGAAAACAGGAAGTTATTATCCCTCTGTACAGACAGCTGGTCAGACCCCATCTGGAGTACTGCGTGCAGTTCTGGAGACCCAATCTCATAAAGACATAGACAGGATGGAAGCTGTCAGAGGAGGGCAACTAAAATGGTGCAGGGTCTGCACTGGAAGACATATGAAGAGACTTAAGGAGCTTAATATGTATAGCCTCGGGAAAGGAGGAGGGGGACATGATAGAAACTTTGAAGTACCTCAAGGAATCAACAAAGTCAAGAGGTGGCATCTTTCAAAAAAGAAGTGTGCAAGAACAAGGGGCACAATTTGAAGATGGAGGCGGCTCAGAGGTAATTTAAGGAGTATTTTTCACAGAGAGGGTTGTGGATGCATGGAACGACCTTCCAGAGGAGGTTGTAGAGTCAAAAACAGTGGTGGAATTCAAGCATGCTTGGGACAGTCATAAGGCAGTTCTAGGGGGTGGGGTAGGAAGAAGTAGGCTGCTGGTTAACTAGGATCTGCAGCTTATCCATTAGGTAGGGAAATGGGCAGACTGGGTGGGTCAAGCGGTCCTTATCTGCCATCAAATTCTATGTTTCTATGTTTCTATGACTCCAACGCACACCCCGATGCTGGCTGGGGAAGCAGGGTGGGGGTGGGTGCAAGGGGGGATTTCAACCCTAACATTGAATTTTCTCACTTTTGTCACTGTGGAACAACCCTAACTGATACATTAAATGGAGTTTTTTGCCTCTAATTTCCCTTCTTTTTGAGAATGTGTAGTAGAAGTAGTGAATAGAATGTGGTGGGGGGAGCACGAAGCCCAATGTTTTCTGACATAGTAATGGTAAGTGCAAGGGAAACGCAAGCGCTAATGGTTGTGCACATGGTGACAGAAACATAAATGGTGAAGTAAATGTTAATAGAAACACAAGCACAAAGTGATGCCAAACTGAACAGTGACACAACAGGGAGACACAATTATGTAAGGAAACACAAACCGTGACGTGCACTGTCATGGTATGGCAAATGGAAATGCAAGTGGTAATGTTAACAGCATAAATAATGCCAAAGGGAACTGAAACGGAAATGCGAACGCAAGCGCACATGGAAATGCAAACTGTAACGCGCATGGTCATGGTACTGTAATTGTAAATGCAAATGGTAAAGTTAACATGAACAATAATGCCATAAGAAATGGAAATGGGGATGGAAGCACACATGGAAACGCAAACTGTAACGCGCATGGTCACATTACCACAGTTGTAAATGCAAATAGTACTGGTAACCGCAACAATAACGCCAAAGGAAACAGAAAGGCAAAAGCAAATGGAAGCGCTTACAGAAACACAAACCATAATGCGCACGGGCACAGTATCGCAATTGGAAATGCAAATGGTAACAGTAACAGCAACAAAGATGCAAACCGAAGAGAAACACAAATACAAATGAAAGGGTGCTGGAAAGCATAAACCAAAATGCAAACAGAGACAGTAGTGGAAGCATGAAATGGTAACAATGTAGCAACTACAAGGCGCAAATGAAGACATGAGCAGTAAAGCACATGAGGCATACACGGGAATGGTAATGCAAATGGGTACAGAAGTGCAAGTGGAAACGCTAACTGTTACAGTAACGGAATCGCACACCATGCTGTTGCCCAATAGCTGCATAGAGAAACACAGTGTGTACAAAGAATGCATGCATAATAATGGGCCTCAGACCAGAAAATTACCTGTTGGGATACTAAATTGCTTATATCTCAGGAACCGTGCGACGTAGAAAAAAATTTAAATTTCACATGATTCATGAGTTTCCTGGCCAGGTTTTCACTGAATGAGTAGCCCATAGGGCTACACATTATTGTGACAAAAATTCCATATCTCGCACCGTTTCCGAGATACGAGCTCTGAAATGCGCGGCGAATGCCATCGTGTTAGTCCATGGGAAAAAAAGTCAACGTTGGAGTATCGTAACTTGGCATCCATGCAATATTTTGTCAACAAACAACAAAAAGGCACATCTGAGAGATGTTGGCTGCTATCCTTCCAAATTTCAGCTCAAAAGACCAAACCATTCTTTTGCAGCAGGTGGCAAAGAACTCCTGTCATTTTGGCCATAGTCTGGAAAAGTACTAACATACTAAAATGCCAGCAGAATAGGCCTAACGGTCTTTCGCGTCTGCTCATTTGGTCAGCCCCCACCCTGGGAGCTGAGCTTGCTGCCCCCTCACCTGTTGCAGTTTACAAAAGCTTTCACTAAATTTTGCAAAAGTGTCACAAGTGCGACACTACTTTGTGACACTACTTTTTCCAGAAATTTGAAAAACATATTTCTGTGGTGTTTAACCCCAAAATAAAGACATGGTTAGCATCCTGAGGGTCCTACTAGGTGAACACATAAAGAACTGTGTTCCTAGAGGGTCCCAATTTTAAATGGCAAGCATTTTTCAGATCAGTAACTGAAAAACAAATGGTGGATTTGTGACACTACTAGGGCCATTTGCGACACTAAAATGTGCATTTGCGAAAGTGTTGAACTTTTTGTTAACTTTTCCCATTGACTCATAATGGGAACTTGTTTTCTGAATAACTTTTGAACCGTTCAATATTTTTTTATGACATTTCCAAAAGACACATCATGGACCCTGGCCGCATGTTCCCTGAAGTTTTTGGACCGGTCGCGCAACCCGTGCGACCTGTAGGTGTGAGCGAAGAATGAGCAAAAAAGTGTAATTGCACATTCAGATGTCACTTAATAACTCCATAGCCGTATATTCAACTGATACAGAAGTTGGCAGATGCCAAGATCTACCATGCCCAACCATGCATATCAAATTTTAGGCAAATCTGTTGAATGGTGGCAAAGTTATTAAGGTGCAAAATTTCACCCTTTAACCTTAAAAGTGCTACTCAACCCTAACTATGGTAGCACTACCATGCTACCATAATACATATACATATATATATGTAATAGATAACCCACTCTAAGGTGTGCGGTCATGCTCTGATATATGCATACCTTTTTGTTGTTACATATGAGGCCACAGGCCGAATGCATCAACCACCCAAAACGTGCATATATCGGAGCACAACTGCACACCCTACAGTGGGTTATCTATCTTATAAAATGGAAAATTGTTTTGGAGAGGGGTTAAAGTGCAGGTGTGTGGTTGTGCTCTGATATATGCACGGTCATGTGATGTGTTTCAACCAACCAGCAGAGATCATTTTTCTTACCCATTATATATATATATATATATGTGTGTGTGTGTATATAATATATATAGATACATAATACTATCAGATATACAGTATATATATATATAATGATAATATAATATAAATATATATACTACTACTACTACTTCTGCTGGCTTCTTTGCATGTTCGTATGTATGTACTGTGCTGACTTAATCCAGCAGAAATACACGGCACCAGTTGCAGTAAAAAAAAATGGCAAACTTGCAAACTATATTTTGTTACAAAAAATAATTTCAGATTACAAAATGCATGCAGATGTTTCAGACTGGTAAAAAGGAAAGTCCCAAGTAATGCAAAAAAACAGATTCCATCCTTAGTGTGAATATTTTGAGTGTTGGCAGGCTACCCATGTAAAATTAACTATTTATTGCATGCAACATGTATTCTGAAATTCCTGACTTACCAAATAGAGAAGTAAATTAGAAAGAAATCTAACAAGAAAGATGTTTTCCAAAGTAAAATTAATCAGTAGAGTTCAGCACATAGACATTATCATTTGCGGTGTCAGTGGCTCAGTAGGTAGCACACTTGCCTCTGAGGCCGGGAGATCAGAGTGCTGTGGGTTCAGTTCCCACATCTGGCACTTGGGTTAATATCGCAATACTGACACTGTAGTGCAGCATGAGAGGGGTGCTGCACTTCTGAGGTGCCGTCTTTCGGATGAGACGTTAAACCGAGGTCCCATCTGCCTGGATTGGTGGTAGTTCAGGTGGATGTTAAATATCCCATGGCACTTATCAAAAAGAGTAGAGGAATTTCCCCAGTGTCCTGGCCAAATTTCCCTCATTCACTAAAAAATACCACCAACAGCTTAATCTGGTTCAAGGTCAGTTGGCATTCATCTGTATCCCCTTCCCCCGGGTCGTGCCTGAAAATAGGCAGGATTTGTCTAGTGCACTTACCCGGTCAACAAAAACTAAATAAATAAAATAAATAAATAAATCATATATTTGCAGGGGCCTTGGCAAATGCAAGTATGAAATCCCAGAGATCTGAGTTTAAATTCCACAGCCCTCACTTGCATATTGTGTGATCCTGAGCAAGTCATTTAACATGTGTTTGCTTCATAAGGAGTGTGTGTGTGTGTGTGTGTGTGTGTGTGGGTTGTGCATGACTTGCAAACATTAAAGTAACAGTTGTTAAGTTAAATAAATAATGCAGTAATATATGTTATACACCAGCAGGGTGAAAAAAGGCTGCAGGTAGAAGGAACAGAGAAATTGTATAACTCATTATACCATGGGCTGCCATTTTGTGTCAGGTAAAAAATGGATAGTTCAGACATCTTAAGAAGCTATTGGAGGTAATGATTTACCCAGGAAAGGTACAGTATACTGAAGCTTTTTTCCAGGTGTGACCTGGGAACACAAAAAAGTTAATTGACTTGCTCAGAGTCACACAGCATGCAAGTGGGAGCTGTGGGATTCAACCCCAGGTCTCCAGGTTTGCAACTCAGTGTCTTAAACCACTGTGCTGTACTGTTCAATGAGTACTCATGTTTTCTTTACAAATGCCAGGAGCAGTTAATTATAGCTTGCTGTGCCGAATTACTGTACATGTTTGTTGCCATATGGATGTTAAAATGTGCACTTCGGCACTGTGCTCCATTGGACATGTGTACTTGGTGCATTCTCAGCTCAGATCTGCTTCCAGTGGGCAGGGGACCTACAGCAATGCAAAAATGAAAAATTCCAAAAAAACAGGTAAACGGATTTCTTTTTGTTTTCTGAACGGACATTCTACAGAATTCTTTGGACACGTATGTGCCTAGAGACCCACTAATAAAAAATGAAAGAAAACCAAGGGGCAAAGCTGACAGTGCCCCTTTAATATGTGTCTTATTGTTACAAATGTACAAAATACAGAATGGAAGCAATATTTAAGACTTTGTTTATGTACAGTAATGATGTAGAACACTGCAGTGATATAACATGCAATGTTGCAAAATAAGTTGTGTCCTAGTAATGGATGGAGACATTAATTTTCTAATATCTGTTAGAGATATAAACAGAAAATGTAATAGAAGCAATGCACTGTCTGTATGTCTGTTAGGTTCTATTCACATTTTTGTAATGGTAAAGACAAAGAACCTCTGTGCATAAACACTGAGGCAAGGGTTACCCCAAAGGGCATTTGGCTGGGAAGCCAAGTTTCAAGAAAATACAAAATCACACATGCCCCCACAATGCAAAGCATCATGGGCTGCATATGCAAATCACCACAGAATGTTATGCTGGTCCAACTTTAAGCAGAATTGCATGGTGCGGAAAGGCCTCTCACACAGTTTGCAAAGGGTACTAACAGAAGACATAGACCACGTGTTTCGTCCTACCAGGACTCATCAGTATGCCTCATCTGTTTGACACCCCAGAGGAATGGACCAGCTACCCTTAAGGCAGTGTGCCTGGGATATATGTGGTGAACCCATTAAAATAAAAACTATTTAAAGACAAAAGAACCTCTATGCGTAAACACTGAGGCAAGAGTTACCCAAAGGGCATTTGGCTGGGAAGCCAAGTTTCAAGAAAATACAAAATCACATGCCCCCACAATGCAAAGCATCATGGGCTGCATATGCAAATCACCACAGAATGTTATGCTAGTCCAACTTTAAGCAGAATTGCATGGTGCCGAAAGGCCTCTCACACAGTTTGCAAAGGTTCTACCAGGACTCATCAGTATGCCTCGTCTGTTTGACACCCCAGAGGAATGGACCAGCTACCCTTAAGGCAGTGTGCCTGGGATATATTGTGGTGAACCCATAAAAATAAAAAACTATTTAAAAGACAAAGAACCTCTGTGCGTAAACACTGAGGCAAGGGTTACCCCAAAGGGCATTTGGCTGGGAAGCCAAGTTTCAAGAAAATACAAAATCACACATGCCCCCACAATGCAAAGCATCATGGGCTGCATATGCAAATCACCACAGAATGTTATGCTGGTCCAACTTTAACCAGAATTGCATGGTGCCGAAAGGCCTCTCACACAGTTTGCAAAGGGTACTAACAGAAAACATAGACATGTGTTTCGTCCTACCAGGACTCATCAGTATGCCTCGTCTGTTTGACACCCCAGAGGAATGGACCAGCTACCCTTAAGGCAGTGTGCCTGGGATATATTGTGGTGAACCCATTAAAATAAAAAACTATTTAAAAGACAAAGAACCTCTGTGCGTAAACACTGAGGCAAGGGTTACCCCAAAGGGCATTTGGCTGGGAAGCCAAGTTTCAAGAAAATACAAAATCACACATGCCCCCACAATGCAAAGCATCATGGGCTGCATATGCAAATCACCACAGAATGTTATGCTGGTCCAACTTTAAGCAGAATTGCATGGTGCCGAAAGGCCTCTCACACAGTTTGCAAAGGGTACTAACAGAAGACATAGACACGTGTTTCGTCCTACCAGGACTCATCAGTATGCCTCGTCTGTTTGACACCCCAGAGGAATGGACCAGCTACCCTTAAGGCAGTGTGCCTGGGATGTATTGTGGTGAACCCATTAAAATAAATGGTAAAATAAAATTTGTAATGGTATTTTTTTTTACTTTATGTTTATTAGGTTATCATCAATAAACATTTGACAAATGTATTCCTCATACAAGGTAGTACATAACAATTCAGTAGGTATAGTTCATAAACAATATTTTGTTATCCATGTATTCTTGTACAGTAGGAGCTGGGGATTCCCTAATAGAGCTCTGAAGAAACAGAGCTACTATCCAACAAAATTCCCAATACATAGCCAGCCTCTTCAAAGGAAAAAAGTATTTTCTATAGGTAGTATTATTAGGTAGTGTAACACAATCCAACAATTGCTATTTGAACCAGATATAGTGATAATAAACCCACAAGTAGACCCTTAAGTAGCATCCCCTCATTAAGTAGAAAGGCAAAAAAACTTGGTAAATTAGCCATCATTCAAAACTTTGTATCTTAATTCTTTGTCACTGATTACATAATCTTTTAGCATTAGTAAGTCTGTGCAGTAAAACAAGTTTGAGCCTCAAATCCTATTCTCTCCCCAGTCTCCAGTAGAGCTCCAAATATATGAAACTTATTTTCACCTTCCTCACAAATGGAGGACTTAAAAATGAGAACAGGTTCTATCGGGCTCTTAATACCCCCATTATAACTTTTGACCCCATTAAACTTTAGAGTCCAACATTCTAAATTAAATTTTATATATTGGCCCTGGGAGTCGCTGCACAGAGTTCTTACTGTTTTGGGTCAATCAAGTCCTACTTCAGTCCTCTGCATCCGATTCATCAAGCTGCAAGTTCGGAGCATTCTTGCGGCCTACAAACTCCAATTCCACCTGCTCAACCCAATGCCCTGAATCTTGTGGGTTATTGAAACTCCACGTCTTTCCCCCATATATGATCCTCAGGCAGGCGGGGAGTAGGAATGAGTGAATAATCCCCAAGGCAATCAGTCAATGATGCACCACATTGAAGGTCTTAATCTGGGCCCTTGTCTGGTATGAAAGATCAGGGTACAGTTTAATGTCTGAGGAGCTTATGGCTAAACAGTAGTTGGTTCTTGCAGCCACAATCAAGACATCTTGAACATCTGAACCCGCAGTGAGTAGGAGAAAAGTATGAGCTTGCTGTGATCCAGTTGGCCTTACTCTGGGACTGACCCGGTAAGCTTTTTTCAAGGAGTGCCTTTCAAAATCAGCAGAGACATTTAAGTGCTCCATTAACCAGATCTTTAGGAACTGCAGGAGATCTGTTCCCTTGACTCCTTTGCGGACTCCGAATATGCAGACATTCCCTGAACAGATCTCATTTTTGAGTGCTTCCATGCTGCTTCTCAGTTGGGAATTCTCCTGGGTTAGTGTTGTAACTGTAGCCATTGTGGTTATGGATCACTTCTCTGAGTCTGAGACTGTCCCCGTAAGTGTTTTTATTGCCATGCCATGAGGTTCTAGTTTGCTCAGAATCATTTTGATCTTGGAATCCATAACTTTCCTGGATTCCAACAAGGCTTTCCATGGAGGCTCTGAAGTAGTTGTTGTTGTAGCACTCACCTCTCCATCACATGCTGATGCTGCGGCCTTGCTGGTACTTTGCTGATGAGATTCTTTTGGCTACCCCTGATGCTGTGCCTTTTAACGAACCATCCTGGGTTGGGTATCGTTGGACTCTTAGCAGTGTCAGGAATAAAGATCTTATGTTAGTTTGGTATTTGAATAGATTTTTATAGTTGTTTTTCAGTTTAATCTGCTTCTACTTGGAGGAGCTCTATAAGGGTGCTTCCTTCCTAGAAGATGGCTCTCTGGTGCCCCCGTAATGCTATTGTTTTGCACTATTGTTGATGTTATGTTTTCCTTGTTTAAATTTGGTCAAGTGAACCTATTCCACTTTTAGTAGTAAACAACACTTATTTCTTATGTGTTTGTTTAGTTGTTGTTATAGTCTCCACAACATCATTATTTAGTAGCACAATAAAGACAAGCTGATGTGTTCAGGTGAAATGTAACAAAACATAATAGTTAGAGACAGTGCAGGATGTATTGCACATTAGTTCTGTATTCTTTTTCCTCATTATGGTATAGTGATATAAACTGCAGGAAAACAGGATCTTTGTTTCTGAAGAGTTAATGTTTTCCTGTTGGTTTCTCCCCTGAAGTCATAAGGGCCTGTTTGTGACATCACAGTTACTCCCATGACAACAGAGCATGATGTTTCAACATAGGATTAAGAGGGGAGGTGGGGAGTAAGGTATAAAGGTAAATGAACTATGTGGTGTAAATATAATGTATACATGCAAATGTGTCAGGAATAAAGAATATTGAGGATAAATCTAAATACTAACTATGGAGTGGAAGCTAAAATTAACATAAATATTACTGTATGTATTTCAAAGTTTTCTTTGAAGAGTATGCAGCTCTGTAATATTGAATCTTTGAATATAAAGATCAGAGTTATGATTTGCATCATTTGCTATGTGTTCTCTTTTTGTCTCTACTTATTTTTTCCCTATTGCTGTCTACACATCAACATTATTTACCAAAAAACAGCATAATTTATCCACCATCTGCTATGTTGCACCCACAATAAGCACATGCAGTTTTTTGAGTATAGTAATGTAAGCTAGTTACAGTGGTACTCAATTCATGGAATGATGATACAGTATTTGCACTGAAGGTGGGACTGAAGTGCAGCAAAACATCAAAATATGCCCATCTTAAGAGAATGAAAAAGACGTCATATAATATTAATGCAAAGTGAAGAGAGGAATAGCAGCACAATAAAAATTGAAAATTGCATGGACAGGTATTTAGGGGCACTTACATGATTGATTCTGATGTGCAGCTGTATGTGGTCGAGAAGTATTTTAAAACGTATTAATTAAGCAGCTCAACATGAGGATTCAGATACCTTTATTACAGGCACTGTATCTGTGATAAACTGTGCAGAAAAATAATATACTATTTATGTATATCAATATGTTTGTGAGTGTAACAAATCAGCAACACACATAACAGAAAGTTCTCTATTTGACTACTACTGTATTTCAGTAGTTAACAAACTGCAACTGTATTCAATTATTATTTATGTTTGTACCTTTGCAATGACTGTGTTCTTCCACTACTACTTTGTAACATTTTGACGTGGCAAGTTTGCAAATGAGCTGTTAGCTCAAATGTTGTAATCTGAGATTTGAATAAATAAATAAATAAAAAGAAAGTATGCGTGAGGCTCACTTGAGATACACTAGTGTGTAACAGCACTGCAGGGATAGAAGTTTCAAAACTTTGAAAGCATCAGTGTTAGTAATGAATTTAGAAGTACATTTGTAAATATCTTTACAGTTAAAAATGCAGTTTCATCTGAGAGCAATTTTTTGGGGGGGTTCAAATAATTTGAATCATGGGCACAGTACTTTGTGAACAGAGACCTTTGATGATAAAGTGTATTTTTTTTAAGTTTGAGAAGTATGTAATATATGTAAGTGTAGCAGTGTTGTAAATGGGACAGGGGAATGAATAATGGTTAATTAAGTGCATAGAATGTTTTTAATATAATTAAGTTTATAAGTGGCAAGTAGGTAGGAGACAGTGTTTTGAACATAGCAGTAGGACAGATTTGTTAGGATAAATATATGCTGTCTTGCAAATAAGAGAAACTTGTAAGGGATACATTTGCAAAACAGTGATATTTATATATTGCTAAAAATAAGTCTGCTTTAAGGGTAATTCAACAGATAACGGTGTAGTGGAATTGAATTGCTAAATACAGCTCTCAGACTATTAGTTTCCAAGGAGAAGTACTTTACAGTCTCTTCAGGAACTTTTGATCTCAAAAGTGTGAAATGTAAATGGCAAGTGGAAGATATCAAGTAATGACAAACAATTGGGTTTTCTTTCATGTATTGTTGGAAGAAATAGAAAGCAATCAGTGGTGTTGGGGTGGGGAAAACAGGACATTGTTTTGTACTGAGATAACAAATTTAAAGTGTTGATTTCATATGCATTAAATGTTTACAATCATAAAGATGATGGACGATGCACAATGTTATAAACAAATTGAAATATCTGTTTCCAATTGTGAATTTGTATTAGTAATAAGTGATATGTATTCTAGGGTTAGAGTTAATTTTTTTTCATTTTCATTTCTTAGGTGTAACATACATGTTATGCATGGGGACATTGTCTATGTGTAAAAAGTATATCACATTTTTAAAAATATGGCAATGCAGCTCTCAGACTGTTTTACTGAAGAAAAGGTATATCATTTGGTAATAACTCTCAGTTATGTACACAGTAAACAAGGTTTATGAGTGTATAGTATTGTGTATTATATGAAATATAGAAAACACAAGGACTCTGTACTTAGCAGTTTTGTCAATAATGCTCCTTTTTAGCAACTGAAGTAAATCAAAAATAGAAGTAATATCATTATACCACAGTGTGTTATATATGTATCGCAGTAAAGCAAATGAGTAGCCCGTATCTACATGACAGAAATGTGCTATGAATTTAAGAACATGTGGATAATAAATAGAGATGTTTTTTTTGTAATAAAACATGTTGGGAAACATGAATTAAAGTCTGTCTCTGTTATTACTGAGGAAGCAGCTTTACTTAATAAGATGGTAGCATGGCAATAGCAGTTGCATCTTAATTTCATGGAGGTCATGTTATCAGGAATATGTGTAAGCTGAAGGCAGGCTTTTTATTGGCAAGCAGGGTCCTTAAAAGAAGAAGTTGTAATGAAGTCGTCCAATAAAGTTTGTAAAGTAATACAGCAGTTCTGCAAAAACAAATTTGTTGACATAAGTAGTACTGTGTTAGGAAAAAATGAATTTTTTGATAGGTTTGGCACAAAGTATGGGTTTTGTACGATGGATAGCTGACGTATTAAAATTGTAATGTACCAAATACTGGATATAGGAGGTGACTGATTGGTGCACTTTTGAAGAAAGAAAGTCAGAACCAGATCAAAAACTGGCATAGAATAGACAGACTGCAGAAATGTAAGGAAAGGGGCTAAACTGGTTAAAGAAAAAAAAAATGAAAAAGGAAAAATGGAGCTGTACAGAGAGCCTTCAAAAATGTGGAAAAAGGGGCTAATGTGGAGATCCTGAAATACAGTAAGAGCTGTAGCTTAGTGTAACACTGCCGGTTAAACAATTAAAAAAAAAAGACACACTGGCAATTGGCTGCATTCCCATTCCTGCCCCCCCCCCCTTCTAGAAACAGTTACATGTCATATTAGTTGTGCTCTGTGAGGAGTAGAGCTGTCGGGTAAGACTCATTTCCAAGATGGACCTGGGCATAGGTACAAGTTAACAACAGTAAAGAAAAAGATAACATAAAGCAACTACAGCATGACCCATATCACATAAGATACAGCATAATATATATATAAAGTAACAGCAGTAGAGAACACCAACATTTGTCTGAGTTAAAAGGGCAGTTTATAAGGCTGTAGATTTGCAATAGGGATGTTAGGGGTAGGCAGAAATTGAAGAATAATAAGAATAAAACTTTGCAAAATGCAAGGTTTGTGTTAAAAGCAGATAGGTGAGTCATTATTTGCACACATTGGCAAGGAAGGCAGCAAGGTGATGGCGTTGCAGTAGGCAGTACACCAAGAAGACACATTGGTGGGGGAGGGCAGTGAGGTGATGGTGATGAAGTCTCTCCATAGGAAAAGAAGGAGCAAGGAGACAGGAGGAAGGGGGAAGTGGCAGGCAAAGGGAAGGGGTGCCAGAAAAAGTAACATCTAGGTAGAGTGCATGCCAGGCATGACAGCGAGTAGAGTGGGGCAGATATGTGGTGAAGGTGAGGGGGAAGCTGCACATTGTGGTGCACCTGGGAATGAATGATCTGGAAGGGAGAAGGATAGAGGAGGTACAAGACAGCTTCAGGGAAGTGGGAAAACTGCAGCAAAGTGGGAACAATGGTAGCCTTCTCAAAAGTACTTTCGGTGCCAAGGGCCAGTACAGATAGGAAGAGAAGAATCAGTGATTTCAACAAGTGGCTGAGGGAATGGTGTGGGACCAAGGGCTATGGATTGGTGGGGGGCTGGGATAGCACATGGGATAACACAGATCTTTATGCAGGGGATAGGTTACACCTCAGCAGGGCAGTTGCACAGATGTTGAAGCCAAAGCTGGGGGATTTCATCAATGAGAAGTATCATTTAAACTAGGTGGGGGGAGGCATTGGAACTGGAAATCACCAGAAGAGGGGGTCCCGTGGACCTCCCCCACCACAGAGATAGATACAACCTTAGGTGAAATAGGGGTTGGAGTGAAGGGTAAGGAAGAAGGAAGGATAGGTGCAGCATAGAGAATTGTTTCACTAAATGCTAGGTGCCTGGGGAGCAAGTTGGCAGAGTTGCAGGCATTGATGGCAGAGGGGGAGGTGAACATAGCTGCCATTACTGAGACATGGACAACCAAGTACCATGATTGGGATCTAACCATCCCAGGGTACAAACTTTTCTGGAGAGATAGAGATAAAGGAAAGGCTGGGGGGGGGTCACAATCTACATAAGGGAAGGGATCAGATGTAATATAGAGGAAGGGGAGGAGGGCAGATTGGAAGTAATCTGGCTACAACTACATAGCCAGAAAGGGACCAAGATCTGTCTGAGGGTTGTTTATAGACCTCCGGCCCAAAAGGAGGACATTGACATGGAACTGGCGGAACAGATATGGAGGCATAGTGGCAAAGGGAGCACAGTGGTGGTGGAGGACTTTAATCTACCTGGGGTGGATTGGAGCATCCCAGCAACCAATTGTGCCAGGGAGCAGATAATCCTGGAAGCATTCCAGGATGTCTTCCTTACCCAGAGGGTAATGGAGCCAATGAGGAAGGGGAATATACTAGACCTCGTACTGGAAGATGGGGAACAGGTCAGGGATGTAAGGGTGGAGGAACCTCTGGCAAGCAGTGACCACCACACAGTGTGGTTTTCAATCAACCTGGGTAGGGAAGTAGCCACTACAAAAGCTAGGGTCCTGGACTTCAAAAGGGCAGACATTGGCAGGATGGGAAACATACTGGAAAGTCATATGGCAAGCATTCACCTAGAATTGGAAACAGAACAAAAATGGGCAGTCATCAAGATAGGACTGACTGAAGCCACTAAGACTTGTGTCAAGAGCCAGAGCAAGAAAGCCAGGACCAAAAAAAACAGTTGGATGACTAGAGAGGTAGTGGAGAAGGTGAAAGAAAAGAGGAATGCATTTTGGACCTAAAAGTGATCCAACAGAGCAAAAGACAAAGAAGAATATGTGAAGAAATCCAGAGAAGTGAGCAGAGTGGTTAGGGCAGCAAAGGCAGCTAGGGAAAGGAGGTCAGTACAGGGGATCAAAGCAGGGGAAAAGGATTTTTTCAGATATATCAGAGAGAAGAGGAAGAACAAGGATCAAATTGTTAGGATCAGGAGGGGAAGTGGATGGGTAGAAAAGGGGGCTGAGCAGGCTGAAGTACTTAATGAATACTTCTATTCAGTCTTCACCAAGGAGAGGGATGGGCTCATACCTGAGAGGAAGGGTGAGGTGGGAGAGGTTGGGGGAGAAGCAACCACAGATGGGGAAATCACAGTGGAAAGGGTGAGGGAGGGCCTTAAGTCCCTGAAGGTGGACAAGACTCCTGGCCCAAACGGCATCCACCCTAGTGTGCTGAGAAAGAGTTGGCAGATGTACTGGCAGGGCCACTGGTGGGCCTGTTCAATACCTCTCTGAACTTGGGGTGCATGCCCCGAGACTGGACGGAAGCATAAGTGGTACCTCTCCATAACAGTAGGCCCAAGGATGAACGGGGGAACTACAGACCAGTAAGTATTACTGCAGTTGTAGGAAAACTGATGGAGGCAATCCTCAAGGAAAGGCTGGTGCATTTTCTTGAGTATAACAACCTCCAGGACAGCAGGCAGTGCAGGTTTGTATCAGGCAGATCCTGACAGATGAACTTGGTTGATTTTTATGACTGGGTTAAAAGGGCACTGGACAGGGGACATGCAGTGGATGTCCTCTACCTGGATTTCAGCAAGGCCTTTGACTCATTGCCACATGGTAGGCTGACCTGCAAGTTGAAGAGTCTAGGAGCAGGGAAAAAACTGGTCAAATGGGTCAAGAACTGGCTGCAGGGTAGACAGCAGAAGGTAGTAGTGAGGGAGGAGACATCTTAACCCAGGGCAGTAACAAGTGGTGTACTACAGGGCTTGGTGTTGGGACCCGTTCTGTTTAACATTTTCATAGCAGACATTGCAGTAGGGAATAAGAGCAAGATCAGTCTCTTTGCAGATGACACAAAGATCTGTGCTGAGGTAGATGGGGAAAGGGAGCAAAAGTACTTCAGGAGGATCTAGCAAGGTGATGCATTTAGGAGGCAAGAACCCAGGACACAATTACTGGCTGGATGGTGTCCCGTTGACAAAATCCAAAGAGGAGAAAGATCTGGGAGTGCTGGTAACTGGGAAGATGAACCACTCTGCTCAGTGCAGGAAGGCTGCAGCAAAGGCAAACAAGATGCTAGGTTGCATAGCAAGCGGGATTACTTCCAGGAGTGGGGAGGTCATCTTGCCCCTGTACAGGTCCCTGGAGAGACCACACCTAGAGTGCTGCATGCAATTCTGGTTCCCCTACTTGGAAAGGGACATCAAACTACTGGAGAGGGGTACAGCACAGGGCAACAAAAATGATCCTGGGGTTGGGGGACAGACCATATGAGGAGAGACTGAGAGAGCTCAATATGTATACCCTGGAGGAAAGAAGGGAGAGAGGGTATGATTGAAACCTTCAAGGACCTGAAGGGTTTGAACAGAGTAGACACCAGCTGTATGCTAAGTCTGAAGGGTGGAAGGGAAACCAGGGGACACTCTATGAAGTTGGAAGGGGGCAGGTTCAAGAGGGAATGGAGGCACTATTTCACAAAATGGTGGTGGCAGGGTGGAACACTCTGCTGGAGGAAGCCATATCATTGCAGAGTGTTGGGGCTTCAAGAGGGGTGGGACAGATTCAAGGGGAGGGTACACACCACTAGGGGATGCAAGATGGGGGGAGGGTAGATGAGGGAGGAAGGGCAGCTGCAGTCTAATGGATTGAAGTGCTGCACACTTGAGCAGACTAGATAGAACGCATGGCCTGTATCTGCTGGCAATTTTGTATGTTTGCATGTTCGTATTATAATGTGTAGAAGTTTTTATGGAGAAGTGTGATAGAGCATGTAAAACAATCAGCTCAAAATGAATATCCAGTAATCTTTATTACAGCCATCTAATTTTAGTGAAATGTGCTGAAAACTGATGCAGTGTTTCAGAGTCTCAATATGTTTCTTATTGTTACAGATGTACAAAACACAGAATGGAAACAATGGTTCAAGCTCAGTTTACATAATGTAGAACACGGCAGGGATAAAACTTTTAATACTGTAAAATAAGTTGTGCCTTAGTAATGGATGGAGACATTAATTTTCTAATATCTGTGACAGATATAATAAGAAAACATAAAAAAAGCAATGCACTGTCTATATGTCTCTAGCAGGTTCTGTCTACATTTCTGTAAGGATGAGAATTGTTTTCCAGTATTGCTGGTGTATTTTTTCAGTGTCCAAATGTGACAGAGTGAAGATATTCCAGTCTTGGCAGCACCCAACACTTCTTTTTTGTGTTTGTTAATTTTTTTTTTTACTTTTTTTTTTTATACAATCTCCCTAACATCATTATTTTTTAGCACAATAATGACAAGGTGAAAGGTTCAGGTGAAATGTAACAAAACATAATATCTAGACACAGTGCAGCATATTTTGCTCATTAGTGCTGTATTTTCCCCATTATTTTTCAGTGATATAAAGTGCAGGAAAATAGGATATTTTCTTTTAAAGAGGTAATTTTTTCCTGTTTGCTTCTCCATACCTGAAGTCATAATGAGCTGCTTGTGACATTACAGTTCCTCCCATGGCAACAGACTGTGATGTTTCAACAGAAGATTATGAGTTGAAGGGGGAAGTAAGCTATTGAGACAAATGAAATATGAGGTGTAACGATCATGAATGCGTGTAAATGTTTCAGTAATAAATAATGTGCAGGAGAACTCTATAATATATATGAAAAGGAAGCTGAAATTAACTTAATTATTATATATTTCAAAGTTTTCTTTGAGGGGTATTCAGCTCTGTAAAATTGAATTTCTGAGTTTCAGGATCAGCAGCATTTGCTGTCTGTTTCATTTGTCTTCACTTATTTTGTTCCCTGTTGCTCTCCACAAATTAGCATTATTTGTCAAAATGTTGTTTTAATTTATTCATCTCTCTTTATAATGACTGCAAGGGCTACAACTTCAGTCTGACTCTCTCATGTGCAGTATTTGGACCTGTGCCATATGAGGCTTGAGGTACATAAAAGAAACAATTAAGTATTATTATGTTAAAGTGGCTGGCAGCATAGGAGGATTGGGCATAACAGTGCAGCATTGCATTCCAACCTCATGCCAGTACCATCAGCCAAGAGAAAGACCATGTATTGCAATAAAGGAGGCAGTACAGTGTGAACTTAAGCAAGTCACCTAACTTCCTTGTGATTTCAGATTGCAAATGGAAACAAGATCTGAGGTAGTGTCACAGACCTTTTGAAAAGTTCCCTCCTCACTTTAATATGTTAGGGACCCCTGAAACTTTGAGATACAGGGGACAGAATCAATCCATTAATTCACCTTACATGGCAGCAAAAATGTTTGAGAAATGGCAAAGGTAACTAGGGATGATGAGGTAGTTGTGGTAGGGGAAATTATTTTAATCATGGGCACAGTACTTGGTGCCCAGTGACATTTGATGATAAAGTGATTTTTTTTAAGTTTGGGAAGTCACAGTTGATGTAAGAGGATGTTGTAAGTCTCAGTGCTTAATGAGGAAATATTATATGCAATCCTTCCATTCATTGGAAAAATCCTGGTTTTTGAGAGATTCAATTTGTAAAAGGAAACCCTGGAAAAAAGGCCTATTTCTTCTAATAATATTGGGATACCTATTACAGACTCCTCCAAATGTAATAGTAAATCATCGGCGTAAGCCGATAATAGGTGTCGTTGTTCTCCCACTTGGAAACCTTTAAGGGATGGGGAAGAGACCAGTCGTCGTATGAGGGGTTCTAAATACAGATTAAATAGAAGCGGGAATAATAATATGGCTTCTTAAATGTGTCATAGAAAATACAATTACCCTTTATCCAGTAATTCTGTAAATCCTGCTCCTTTTGTACAATTCAAGTAAATATAGATAGAAATAAAACCATTATAACACTGTGAATAAAGAAATAATGCCCAACAGGGTGGGTGTTATGCGGGGATAACATCCAGCCTTGGGTGGTTGCATCTGAAGCTACCAGCCAAGGGCGTAAAACACCCAAGAAGGGATGTTATCCCAGCATAACCCCTGCCTTGGAGGGCATTATTCCTATTATACAATGGCTTGCTATTTTATACAGAATGAAAAAATAAATAAATTAAAGGATGTTTTTGTTAGCGTGTAAAAATATTTTTCTTAAGAGAAGATGCTAACTCTCATGCTGCTAACGATGTTGGAGAGGATCATGCTGATTATGCTGCACACAGTCAGCAGGGATATTACACCAGGATAACATCCCCTCTGTGATGGCCAAGTGACCAATCAGAAGCCAGGATTCTTTCTTGCAATTATATAATTATAGATTTATCACAGCAAAGCAAAATGAGGGGCCTATACCCACATGGAAGAATTGTGTTCTACATGTAAGAGCATATGGATAACAAATAGTAAGAAATGTTGTTTAAAATGACACTGTCAGCTCTACACCTGTTTTGGAAAACCTGTTTGGAGTGTGCCTCTAGACACATAAATGTGAATCATTTACTCTAAAATGCTCCTGTGTATCAAGAAAGTGATCTACTTACCTTTTTCTGATAATGTTTTCTTATTTTCTTTATGGTCTATCCATAGTTAAAGTCGTCACCAACTGGAAGCATGTTCACCCACAGTACACATATCTACCAGCAAGCGCTGTCCCGAAGTACAACTTTTTGCATGCACATTCTAAAAACTTATTAATGCAGTAGATGTTCTTAGTCCAAATTGTCCCAGGTTTCTGTAAACCAAAACTGAGCACTGGTACTGTCATAAAATACATTTTAAAATTGGGGCCAAAATCACGCATTTGCACAAAAGCTTCCATAGCAAAGATCTTGTGCATGTGCAATAGTGTACCAATCTTGCACATGTGTGCAATTTTGGCCCTGATTTTTAAATGTATTTTAAGGCAGTACCAGCACTTGGTTTTGGTTGAAAGACACCATGGACGATTTGGACTAAGAACATCTACTGCATTAACAAGTTTTTAGAATGTGCAAGTAAAATGTTACACTTCGGGACAGCACTTGCTGGTAGACATGAGTATTCAGAGTGGACATGCTTCTGGTTGGCAGCCACTTTAACTGTGGACCAACCATAAAGAAATAATGAAAATATTACCAGAAAAAGGTAACTAGATCACTTTCTTGATACACGGCAGCCTTTTAGAGTAAATGATTCACACATATGTGCCTAGAGGCACGCTCCAAGCAGGTGTTCCAAAACAGAGAGACAAAGCTGACAGTGCTCCTTTAAGTAACATAACAGGCCAGATATTAAAAATTTGCCCCGGGGCTAAATTAGCACTGCCCAGCATGCTAAATAAGCCTGGAACCAATAGTTCACTATATTCAAAAGGGATAGCCCCAGTGCTAAACCTGCTGAATAAAGCATGCTAAGGAAGCCGGGCAAACTGGGCTGGAAGAGCAGTGCAAAAATATCCCAGAATTAAGACAGCTCTGAAAATAGCAACCAGGAAGTGCAAACCACAACAGCATCCCAGTTCATACTGACATGAAGGAAGGTAGAGATGAACTATGTGACCAATGTGTATGCTAGCGAAGGAGTGGAGTCAGTAAGTCTGCAAGCATCAACACATGTGAAATTACATTGTGCAGAAATGTAGAGTGTTTCTGAAATATTTGCACAGTGCAAATAAATTTGCACAGGTTTAGCATGGAGCTAAGCCTTTGCCTGGTGCTATCACATTTGCCCGGGGCATAAATTTGCTAAATTCAAAAGTGACATGCAAATGAGTCTACTTAGGTAGTCTGTGGGCAAACATCCAGATTAGTATCTCATTATGACCTGATTTGCATGCAGTTTGCCCAGTGCTATTGCAGGGTCCCATAGCTCTACCTGAAGGTCAGTCTGGAAGTACGGGGGCTGGCTGGGACTGCCTACAGCTCCACCTGTAGGTCATTCTGGAAGTACAGGGGCTGGCTAGGTCTGCCCACAGCTCCACTTGTAGGTCAGTCTGGCAGTGCATGGTGGTAGCTGCAGGCTACATTTGTACAGTACAGCATAGAATATTGTGCCCCAGGGGACTACACCGCACAGGCACAGGTGGTGATGCTGCATGCAGTTGTCAAACTGTAGTTCCTTCTATAGTGCACTGCAGACAGTACAGCAGCAAGGGGGCCAGTAGTGTGAGGGACACAGCAATGCCTATGGTGGGCAGGGCAGTGATGACCACTGCACAGTACACAGTGACAGGCCCAACTTGCAGGTGTTTACTGACAGTGGACATTACTGTTATGCTGTTGTGTGACCCACAGATGCTGCACCACTGGCATGGGATGCTCACAGTGACATATACATGGTTGTCTGTGTGTGCTGTGGTGTCTCTACAGATGTGTGTTATGTGGCTGGGGGGGCACATAGCATCAGACAGGCACACTGGTGTTGCGGTATTCCCAACACTGGCTTATTTTCACTGCATGACTTGTCCCAGCCTTGTGACCACACCCAGTCTGTGGTGCAGCCTGGCCACTTGTACATCCTCCCCACAACACCCTCCATGCCCACAGTGCTGCATGTGTGTGCTGGCATCTGTTGGCTTTCACTGAAGGGTGGTCTGCAGATGTGTACTGTATGACTGCACTGCCATGGTGTCCACTGGGAGCTGGGTCACCACTTACTGCCTGGCATGGCTGAGACTGGTGGCAGACAATGGCATCATAGGGATGCCATCCATGAGCAGCATGTTTCTTCTATGTCTGGCTTATTTCTATGTTTCATACTTGCTGCTTAGGGTCATGCAAAGCTGTTCAAAAGTTGTGCAAAGTCACACAAAGCCACAAAGTCATGCAAAGCTGGTTTGCCCAGAGTTAAGACTACCTTTTCCTGGGTGGCAATTTGCACTGCGCAAAGTGTTACGCTAAGTCACACAAAATCACTTTGGCAGTGCTATTCACTGAACATAGCATTGCACCTGTATTCATGTACATGCCCTCTCAGTTTGCTCCTTGCATACATTATAATTTTGCATGGCACTAATGCAGTTTGCCCATGCTATTTGACCTTTTGAATATAGCAGACCTGCGCAAACCCGTCTCTAACCCTGTGCAAACAGTTTGCACCCAGGGCAATGCTTTGAATATCTGGCCTGACATGTTGTTAAACATGAATCAAGGTCATTCTTTTTTATCCCTGAGCTGGCAGCTTTACTTAATAGGATGGCAGTATGTCAATGGCAGTAGCATTGTAATGTCATGGAGCTCCTGCTATTAGGAATATGTGTAATCTGATTTTAGGCTCTGTATTTACAAGCAGGATACTTAAAGAAAGTATTTGTAATAGGAAGTTCCCAAGAAGCATGGCAGAGAATACAGGATAGTTGCAAAATCACAGTAATGTAAATATTCTGTACTGTCTTTAGAAAATAGGAATTGTTTGATAGGTTTGTCAAGAAGTAGTGTTATGAAGTAAATCTGACAAATGACAGTTGCATTGTAGCAAATATTTCACACAGAAGTTAACAGTATAGTGCACTTGTTATGAAAGAAATGAGAAGAAGAAGAAAAAACATCAGAGTATAGGCAGCTTACAGAAATGTAATGAAAATTGCTAAACTACAGTAAAACAAAAAATAAACATAAATAGCACTTTACAGAGATGCTGGAAAATTTGGAAAAAAGAGACAAGCTGGAAGATTCAGAAAGGTTTTAAGAAAAAAAATAGAAAATAATGTAACAATAAATGAACTGCATAAACTGAAGAGAAACAATGAAGTAATGAATTGTTATAAAAAGCAGTGAATTATAAGAAAACAGCCTCTGCACTTGGTGATGCAGGTTATGTTTTACTGTCTGCTCACAAATGTACCTTTGCTCAAGTGATGTACTGTAGGTGCCTGCTGAGCATCCCAGTGTATAAAAAGTAAATATTATATTGATTATAGTTGTGTATTTTGTTTGGAAAGAAAAAAATTAAGGCTCCACACTCCAGAAAATTCAGGTCTCCCTCAACAAGGTGTGGAGGCTCCTAACTGGTGCCCCTAGGCTCACCCACACCTGCTCCCTCTATTCCTCTGCCAATCTTCTCAACCTCTATGAAAGACTCCACTGCTAGACCTGCCTACTGACCAAGAAAATCCTGCTCGGTCACTCCCCTCCTGGGGTCACCGCCTCTCTCCAACTTGCCACCCAGTCTATCTTCACCTGCAACTCGGACAAAGCTATACTGGCAGTACCCAGGGTAAAAACCTCCCTTGCCCAGAGATCCTTCCACTACAGGGACCCTGTTTGGTTTAATGCACTCCCAGCCACCATCACTAGCACACCCAAGATTGCCCATTTCAAAGTCGCTCTCCGCAACCACTTTCTCAATGTCCACTCCTGTAACTGCAACTAGCCTGACTCCCATGCCCACAATGACTCCAACCTCTGACAAAATCCATTATGGACTGCAACCTCTTACAACAATGTATGGCCCATGAATATGATAGACCATACTGTAACGGATGCTCACTCATGTTAACAATGTTTTTCTGCTATGCTTATGTAAATATCTGTATTCAAAACTGTATATAATGTCTGTAAACAATGTCTGTAACACATATATGATGGCTATTTCCTTTGTAAATTGTACCCTGTCTGTTTTTATTCTGTCCTCCATGTGACGAGATACCTTTGTAAATGAGCTATCTGGTTCAAAGATTGTAAATCTGATGTTTCAAATAAATAAATAAGTAAAAGTAGCTAGGGTGTTCAATGTATTTGTGGGATGAAGAAAAAATCCAAGCATGTGAACAGTACTTGGTACACAGTGTTACTTGTTAATACTGAATTTCATGTAATATGGTATCTCTTTATTGAAGTAAAGTAGTAGTACATGTTAGGTTTGTTGGGTTACTATTCATAATGTGTTGTGGTGGGGTATACAGCTAATCATCTGATTCTGTAAACTCATCAGCCACAATAACTGAAGATGTCATTGAAAAGAAGAAAATGCTGAATTTATGATTTGAAATTGATTTTATTATTTTATGATTCCAATTGCAAAGACTCAACATGGCATGAGATGACAAATATTACAGATAGGGAGACCTACATGAAATTGAGATGATGTTCTGTAAATAAGGCAAGGTTGCAAGTAAATGAAGCATTTTCTATCAGAGAACATTCGGTGGTTTGTAATCCTGAGTAACAGTATGTTATATTAAGTAAGCAAGGGTAGTTAGTATGTTGTAATACATGGAATGGCTCAGTGCATGGCATATTTTTGTTGAACAGGAGAAAGCAGGATTATTTTATGTGTGTATGTGTGTGTGTGTGTGTGTGTAATGAATAAGGTTTTGTAAGAAGGATTGGTAAGCAAAGTTGTAATGCTTAGAGATGCTAAACACATGAATATGAGTAAAAGAAGAGATAAAAAAATCTGCAGCAAACTTTGTAATGTGCTGTGTATGTAGTTTCATAAATGCAAAAATCAGTAATCAGATGATGCATTTTCAAGGACTCATATGTTTGAGTCATATAGATAATGAATGAGAGACATCTGTGAAAAATGTGCATTGCTACTATAGTGGTGTAAAGTAAATCCGCCCCCCACCGAAAAAAAATTGGGAAAAAAAACAGTATGTTACTGCAAATGACACATTTTCTAGCCTCAAGAAACACTGTGAGTCATATAATATCGTTATGTCAGAACAATTATTAGATTTTTAGCAGTAGGAAACTAGTAATTCTGTTGAAACAGGAATAAGAAAATCTTGATATTGTAATACCATGTCTCTTATGTACAGATAAGATCAAATAGCTGAGACAGTCTTTTGTGTCAACACATCCTGTCTGTTCATGGCTAGGTTAATTTAACACCAAGTTGTTAGTCACAGAAAAAAACTTCACTTCCCAGACTGAGATAAAATGTTGTGATGGAAATGGTTATAGAGCAATGTTAGCAGTGTAGTGACAAACTGTCTAAAGCTTTACATTACAATAGAATTGTGCTAGGAATTGCTCTACAGTACTGCATAATTTAGACAGTCACGAAATGTAACTGAGTGACTTGTAAGGAGATTAAACCATTTTTTTCATGTCATTTTGACATACACACACAAGCCTGGGTACATAATGCACTACCATGTACAGTGTGTGTATGTGTATAATATGCAAATATGGAAATGTGGAATTGGAAATGGTTAATGTTCTTCTAAGGCTGATCTCTCTCTCTCTATATATATATATCTACATAAACATATATATATATATATATATATATATATATATATATATATATATATATCTGTCTCTCTCTATATCTCTATCTATATCTCTATCTATATATATATATATATATAGAGAGAGAGAGAAAGAGAGATAATATATATCCCTCCCAAATGTGAAATGCATGAACAGTTAAGCATTGCATTTGCAATTCTACTTTCCATTTCAAACAGTATTACAGGTCTGGAATGGGACACCCTCTGTCTTCCCCAATATGCAAATGCAAGTGTTAACAGCATGTCAGGTGTTGGGATTTCAGCCATCTTGTACGCAACAGTATTTTTCCTAGATGATATATATATATATTTATATCGAGAGAGAGATAGATAGATAGATAGATAGATAGATAGATAGATAGATAGATAGATAAAGATATAGATATAGATATAGATATAGATATAGATATAGATATAGATATAGATATAGATATATTCACTGCTGGAAGGTACATATATGTCTGATCTCTGTACAGATTTTTTAAATGTAATGGTTCTTACACAAAAAAAATGGTACTTCTATTGATCTGTGTATGGAGAGGTGCGAGACGGGGCAAGTGCTTTATATCAGCCATGCAGAAAGCAGGAGCTGCTTGCACAATTAATGTGAAATGATTGACCTTCCAGTTTGGGGAACAGGGATGGTGTCTAAACCTGCAGGTCAGTTGAATTGAAACTTGAGGAAAATGGAGGGAAGCAAGGTAGATGACAGTTATAATACATAGACAGGCATTGTACTAATGTGACAGCTAACCAGAAATACAAGTGTACTGGCAGGTTACGCTATTTTGGGCCACACAAAATAAAAAGTAACAAATAGAAAAAGTCAGTAGATGTTTCTCAGTGAGAGGCGGGTTATCTGTAGCATGGCATTGGAAATATGTACTGTTAATCGGTTGGTTTCAGATCTGTGGAACTTTTTTAATTCTGTACTGTTTTACTGCTCTGTAAAACAAACATTTCTGTGTTTTGTTTATAATAAGGTAGTCAGGAGAGCACATCAGGGTAGTAGGTATTCTTGTTTTTGCAATGCTGTGTTTATTTATCAAAAATGTCTGTTTGTACTTTTCCTTATTCTGTAATATACTTAGGTTCCCCTGTAAGTGTTGAAACCCAGTGCTGAACTATGCAGTAGAAGGAGAACTTTTTAAATTCCCATAGCCCAGTTTATCTCCCCTTTCTATATGGTAAATGAACCAGAAAGTATTCTATATTATTAGAAGTGCTAAGAAAAGTAGACTGAATATTCTACCTTTTTGTATCAGTATTAAAACTAGTATTATTTCCATGACTTAGCCCTCTAAACTTAGTACTCATTGTACTATTTTGCACACAGCAATTTAGTATTACCATATATTGCAATGTGTAAGATATAACATAGATACATAGATACATAGAAGAAGAGATTGGTGGAACATCTGGTTGCCAATGGACTACAGGACCCAAGGCAGCATGGGTTCACTGGGGGGCAGGTCATGTCAGACCAACCTCATTGAGTTATTTGACTGGGTGGCAAGGGAAGCGGATCAGGGGAGGGCAGTGGATGTGGCCTATCTGGACTTCAGCAAGGCCTTTGATACTGTGCCACATAGAAGACTATTAAACAAACTGGAAATATGGGAGTGGGCAGGACAGTAGTGCAGTGGGTAGGTAACTGGCTGGGTGGCAGGACACAGAGGGTGGTGACAAATGGCTGTCTCTCCACAGAGGGAAGAGTGATCAGTGGGGTACCACAGGGATCAGTGCTGGGACCGGTCCTATTCAATGTCTTCATCAGTGACATTGCACAGGACCTAGAAAGCACAATTTCCCTGTTTGCTGATTACTCAAAGCTCTGTAACAGAGTGGACATACCAGAGGGTGTAGTCAGAATGAGGAGGGACCTGCAGAAGCTTGAAGAATGGCCAAGGGTTTGACAGTTGAAATTCAATGCAAAGAAGTGCAAGATAATGCATATGGTGCAGAAAAACCCTGGAACAACATATCAGTTGGGGGTGAGGATATAGCAAGCTCAAAGCAGGAATGGAACCTTGGGATTGTCATCTCTGATTACCTCAAGGTAGGGAAACAGTGTGACAAGGCAGTAGGTAAAGCAAATAGGATACTGGGATGCATAGGCAGGGGCATCACCAGCAGGAAAAAGGAGGTCATATTTCCACAATACAAGACACTAGTGAGGCCCCACCTGGAGTAGAGTGTACAGTTCTGGAGACCTTACCTATGTAAGGACATAGACAGGGTAGAGAAGATTCAGAGGAGGGCAACAAAGATGGTACAGGGATTGCATCACAAGTCCTATGAGGACAGGCTGAAGGACTTGAATATGTACTCCCAGGAGGAGAGGAGGGAGAGAGGGGATATGATACAGACATATACGTACCTTACAGGGTGCAGAAATACACTATTTTCCAGCAAAAAAGATGTTCCAAGACTAGATGGCATGGGATGAAATTGGAGGGATGGCGATTCAGAGGAAACGTGAGGAAGAATTTCTTCACAGAATGGGTGGTGGACAAGTGGAACACCCTGCCAGAGGAAGTGGTGGGGGCTGAAACAATCACGGGATTTAAGAATGCATGGGATAGACATAAGAGAATTATGGAGGTCAGGGATAAGGGGCAACAGACTTCTAGGAAAACATAAAGTGAACTTATAAGCTCAAATGGGCAGACTGGGTGGGCCATAGGCCCTTATCTGCCTACAGTGTCTATGTATATTGCAATGTATAAGATATAACTTTATTGGGGGCTCAGTCTTGGGCTGCACTGTTTAATGAGGTGCACTGCAAGTGAGTGCTCTAGCTAGCACCCTACTGGGTGGAGCAGTTTCAACACTCTCTAGTGTCCATCTACACTCCGGTCATGAAGCAGCATAGCTGTGTATATAGTAGGAAAGTTCCTGTGGCATTTTGAGGAAAAGGCTCCTAGCCCATGCATCTCGTATACCCTGTCCATTTCATTTTTTTAACTATCTTGACTAACCTTTAATATTTCAAGCCAGAAGCAAGAGTGTGCCTAATTTATGGTGTCCTTTAAAAGGCACCTGACTCTTACCATCAATCTGTGTTTCTCTTTTTCTTTCTTTCCCTGTCTCTTATCTCTTTATTGGGGAAGACAGAGGGGTTTCATATTCAATAACTGTAGTACTGTTTGAAATGAAATGCTGAATTGTAAATTTAGTGCTTAACTGCTTATGTATTTCACATTTGGAAGGGCAAGTAGATGATTAAAAATAAAAATGTTCGGGTCACATGACTGCGGGATGGAGTGAGGATGCTTCCAAGGATCGCTCCACACCCTGAGCCAAATAAAATCCCATAATCCACGGCATCCATTTATTAAAACCCTCCAGAGTTCATTACATAATGGTAACAGGCACTATGGTCGAATTTGTTGTGCTGACCGGCGGGAAATCTCAGCGTTCTGGACAGAATAATGCTCGGAAACATCCGCCCATCTCCCAGATCAGTGTGACGGATCTGTCTCTGTTTTGACTGATGAAATGGCAGCAATAGGCCAAGATCTTAGGGAACAGTTATTGGAGGCCCTCACACCCAGACTTAGCCCAGAATTAGAGACCCAGATTGTGGACCACAAGGAACAGATCAAGGAGGCAGAGGGCCACATTTTGAGTATGGAGGACATGTTGACCCCACCACCCAAGTTAATTGTGTCACTAGAAAAAGAAATTGCTGAGCTAAAGAAGCCTTAGACTACCAGGAAAACTATCATAGATGCCTGAATTTGCATTTGAGAGGCTTACTGGAGGGGCGAGAAGGTCCTAATATTTTCAGCTTCTGTGCATCCACCCTGCCAACTCTCCTGGGCCTCTCATCTAAAGGGGGGCACCACAAAATCGAGTGGGCTCATTGGGCAGTTCAGTCCAGACCTTCTGAAAGGCAGCCCTGAGACAAATAGTCATCAGATACACTAATTTCCAGGACTGCCAAGCAGTCATGGAGGCATATAAGAGAATGCTGGAGTTATCTTAAGAAGGGCCTTCAAAGAGGGGATAGCCAAATGCAAAAAATTACAGCTGAAATGGTTTATGGTATACCCCGTTATGCTGAAGGTTAAACATGAAGGGTCAATGTACAGCTTCTGGGAGGCTGACAAGGCTACAATTTTCCTAAAGGAGCTTAAAAATTAGATTGGCTGAGGAACTTGCCTGGACTGAACCTGGGAAGTACAGAGCGCCATGAGTCTTGTGCTTGCCCCACCCTTTTGATGCCAAAATAGCCTCCTGCTTTTACCCTGCTCCCCTTTGGAACTCCTGCACTACACTGTCCGAACAGGAATACCTTTTGTTTGCCTTGGTGGAATGCTTCTGCCACTCTGTGATTCTCGCTCTGGTCAATCTCCACGTGTACCCCTCGGAACTGTGCTGCTCAGTGTGAGAGGAACCGGCGCCCTGAATTTCCTCAGTGGCGAAGTGTGGAGGATGGTGCAGGGATTGTACAAATTGTGTACTGGAAGGACTAGTGGGTCTCATAGCCTGAAACAGCTCAGAAAATGGAACGAATGGACTGGGGCGACAGTGCTGCTGGGTGGCTAAGAAGGTAAGAGTAGGGGGTGGGCGTGGGATTGAGCCTAGCACGTGGTTAAATTTTTGCATGGATCCCCTGTGCCCATTTTCACCAGAAGATGTAGACAGTGTGGCAGACCCCAAGGCCAAGAGAAATGGTGATGTTGTACACCTGGATTAAAGGGAGGGATCGGGTCAGTTGAGCAGCAGGGAGGGGATGAGGAGAGCAGGAGCAAGAGTGGGCTGGGAGTTGCAGGTGAGACTTTTGGGGTAGTACTGATGCACCATGATGTTAGGATGGGTGGAGCTGGGGGAGTCCCATGGTGTGAGAGATGCACTGCTGTCCTGAATGCCTCACATCCCAGACACTCAATCTAAAGAATGGTCCAGGCGCTGTTTGAGACCGGGGTTGACTAGTACAGTAAGATTCGCACAGGGGGCATTTGGCTCAAGAGGGTGAAGTGGAGAGAAAACAAGCTCATGGATTCTGTGTGCATTTGTAAACTGTGGGACAGAGTGCTTTTTGATTTAAAAGAGGAATATATGACACGGGGGGCTCATGTCCACACGCCAGAGGACAGGGGGCTCGCATACTCATTCTACTTGTGGATGATGATGTATGCTGAACTTATTATTGGAGAGATGGAGATAGGGAGAAGGGAAGGTTTGTTGATGCTAATCACACAAATTTTACATGCCAAAATTCATCAAAGGGGAAGGGGGAGAAGGGGAGGGCTGGGGGAAAAATATATGTAAGGATTCTGTAATTTTGTTTGCTGGAAGGGGTTGCAGGGATGCTGTCTGAGTACCTTATTAAGACTAGTTTGTCATGGAAGGTTTTCTGAGGGGCAGAAATGGGGAGGGGAGGAGGGGTGGGGGATGAGGGTTTACATGATGATGGTTACTAAGCAGTATTTTGATGCTAATGTTTCCAAAGTTGATTTTTTTTTCTTGTTGGCTCCAAGTTTTTATGCACCTAAAGTTACTGAGAGCAGTGATATGACAACCCCTTACAGGGACCTCAAGTCAGCTGTGTGACACACAATATTATTATGACAGGGGCAATGAGGTCAATATTATATTCTGGAATGTTAGGGGCATCTTCTCTCCTCTGAAGAGGTCATGTATGCTAACAGCTTTGAGGAGGAACCAAGCCCAAGTGGCCCTGTTACAGAAGACCCACCTTATGCCAAAGAAGCACCAGAAGTTGGTACGTGGGTGGGTGGAGTCCTGTTATGCAGCATCTTTCTCCTCTCATAGCAGAGGTGTGGCAATATTGCTGCACAAGAAGCTTCCCATCAGTGTTATAAGGGTCTTGACTAACTCCAAAGTAGGGAGATATGTATTCATTGAGGGGATCCTGTATGGAGAGGAGGTCACGTTTGGTAGTGTCTATGTGCCAGTGGTATTTGACCCCTCATTTTTCCGATCCTTTTTGGATCAATTGAAGAATGAGCAGTTTAAGGGTGTGATAATGAGGGGAGATTTTAATTGTACAACTGATTCGACGCTCAATTACTCAGAGGGGAGGGGCAGGGGTGGAGCCTGCATGACACGGTGGAGAGAGGGGATGCTCGATACTGGCCTACTAGATGCCTGGCAAATGGCTAATCCTGCAGCCAGAGAGTTTACCTTCCACTCTAATCTGCATAAAACATGGTCTCAGTTAGACCATGTGTATATAGACAATGGGTGGTACCCTACGCTGACTAACGTCAAGCTTGGCCCCATACATATTTCAGAGCATGCAATGGTTCTGACCCTGCTGTGGATGGGCCTCGGGGAGATACAGGGTAACCAGTAGAGATTCCCTACATATATGGTGGTTTCCCAGGAATTTAAGGCATTCTTAAAGGGTCAGCTGAAGCAGTACTCTGAATACAATAGGGCATCAGCATCCTCTAGTCAGCTTTTCTGAGATGCAGGGAAGGCCTATTTAAGGGGTGTTATTATTAGCTATATAGCATCCTAAAAAAAGGAAAAATGGGAAAACCAGTCTGAACTGTTGAGCACTAGTCGAGAGCTGGAATGGAAGGCAGTAAGGGGAGAGGATGAGGATACACTCCATCTTCTGACAGCAGTCAGAGACTCCCTTAATAGTAATTTAATGGACAAGGCCAGAAGACATATGTTTTTCATGTGGCATAAATTTTATGAGTGGGGTACTATGCCGGAACTCTTACTGGTGAATCTTATCAGGGGGAGGAGAGGGCCTACACAGGTTCTGGAACTAAGGGATGGTTGAGAACTCCTTATCAGAAATACTAGGGTTCTCAGGGAAAGATTTAAACAATACTATCAAACCTTGTATCAAGTGGAGTGTGAGGGTACCCTAGATAAAGCAAAAGAGTTTCTGGATAAAATTGTGGTTCCCCAACTTGCAGAACATCAGAGAGGGGCCCTGGGGTGGGAGATCACAAAAGCAGAGATTAGGGCTGTGATCCAAGGACTGAAACCAGTTAAAGCAGGTGGCCGGGACGGCCTACCAGCAGAATTTTATAAGGCCATGGGAGCAAGGTCATAGACTCTCTGTGGGAGGTCTATCAGGATATTTGGAGGGCAGGTGCAATGCCTGAGTTGGTGGGAGAGGCTGCCATTTGCATTGTACTGAAGCCCGGACGGGACCTCCGAGAATATGACTCTTTTCGCCCGATCTCGTTGGAAAATTGTGATGCCAAAATATATGCTAAGATTCTAAGATTTTGGCTGCTTGTCTGGACAAGTTACTCCTGTAATTGATTCACCCTGACCAGACTGGCTTCATCCAGAATAGGTACTCCTATCACAATGTTAGAAGGGTGCTGAATGTTAGACGGCACACTGCCAGAACTCCAGACCCCATAGTGGTGTCATCTTTAGACGCGGAGAAAGCTTTTGACTGCACTGAATGGGAATACCTTTTTGAGGTCTTGGGTAGGTTTGGCTTGGGTAATAGGTTTCTAGGCCTGGTCAAGGCTCTGTACGCAGCCACCCAGGCTTCGGTGATGCTGAATGGATCCTTATCTGTGCTATCTCACTCTTTAGAGGAACGAGGCAGGGCTGTCTTTGATCGCTGTTATTGTTCACCCTGGCATTGAAACCCCCTTGCAATCAGCATTAGAGCTGATCCTGGGATTGTGGAGATTAAGGGGAAGAGTGGTCAGTGGCATAAGGTATCCCTTTATTAGGACAATATGATTTTGTACACAGAAGACCCCTCTGGTTCGGTACCCACAGTGATAGAGTTAATAGGAAAGTTTACAGAGTTCTGTGGGTATAAACTTAATTTGCGGAAATCAGAAATCATGCTCCTGAGACAAGGTGAGCCACCCAAGACAGATGAGTAGGAGCTGAGAGTGGTGGCAAACTCCTTTAAATACTTAGGCATAGCAATAGGAAAGGACATCTCCTCCCTCTACCACCATAATTATTCACCCATGCTGGCCTCAATAACTGAGGGCCCTCCCAATTTTGTGGATGGGACAAATCAACTTAATCAGAATTAATGCTTTACCGAGGATCCTCTACCTCCTTCAGATGCTTCCAATAGGGCTTAATCAGAGAAATATTAAGAAATTGGAGAGGGCCTTTTTGAGGTTCATCTGGCAGGGGAAGAGGGCTAGGACTAACCTAACAAAATTGAAAGCATGTTTGAGCAGAGAGGGACTAAGTTTCCCTGACCTGAGAGATTATTTTCTAGCCACTCAACTCAGGTACCTTAGAGACTGGGTTGTCAGACCCCCGAAGCGAGCTGTCTGGATTTGGAGGAGATGGGGGCCCCTGGGTGACTCTCATCCTACCAGATCAAACAGGGGCATAGAGTTTATGGAGACCAGGCTCTCCTAATCCACTGGTGAAGGGTGTCTTGAACAGCTGGATGCAGACTAGGAAGAAGCAGGGGGCAGAGGAAGGAGATATGCTGCTTCTACTGATGCCCAGAAACCCTTTCTTCAGGCCTAGCTTGGAGGACCTAGCCTTCAGAGAGTGGGAAGTAAGAGGAATCCAATGCCAGGGAGACCTGCTTTTGAAGTGCTCCCTCTACTCCTTTACAGAGCTGGGGTGGGGACTGGGTCTCCTGAATAACCACCTGTTTAGATTTATTTCAGGTCAGGGACTACATTCATAAGCTGGAGAGACAGACTGTTTTGGGGAACCCTCTAGAACAGCTAAAGATAGTGATATATGGAGCAGAGGCTAAGGTTAATGAAATGATAGTGAAAGTCATGCACCTTGTATGAGCACACATGCCAGACCACACCCTTAAAATGAGGGGGCACTGTGAGAGGGACCTGGGGGTGCCCATCTCAGATGAAAATTGGGCCACTATGCTGAAATCCCATGAGAGCTTGCTGAGATATAACAAGTATAAAGAGACAGCTTATAAATTCATACATAGACTATATTGCACCACAGCAGTGGCACATCGATTTAACCTGAGTGTTCCTGAATCATATGGTAGGTGTGACACTGGTAGGGGTACATGTTTCCATTGTTTTTGAGTCTTCTCCAAACTCAAGGTGTTTTGGGAGGGAGTGGTGCTTGAGGTGGGCAGTGCTCTGGGATCTCAGCTCACTGTTTCTCCAGTGGAGCTCCTTTCTGGACTCACTGAGACAAATGATGGTTCATGGTCCCCTGAGAGGAGATGGGTGAGAATCCTTCTATTAATTGCCAAACAGTGTATCTTGAACACATGGGTCTTAGGAGAGGACCCCACTATTGCAAAATGGCATTCCCTTGTGGTGCAAATGTTGGCCATGGAGAGGATCTCATATTATGTTAGAGGGAGAATGGAGCAATTTGAATCTTCCTGGAGCACCTTTCTATGTTCTCTGACACCAGGGGAGAGGCTGGTTTTCCAGCTGGGTAGCTAAGGTGGGTTGCACTGGACTACCTACCCAAGGGATTAACCCAGTGGGAGGGACCCTGCCCTGCCCCTTTGCTTTTTTTCTGGGGATGGGAGGCCAGAAGAGTGGGAGGCACAGTGAGTGTAAGATGGTGGGTAATGCATAATACCCCCCATACCAAACTGAATGACCCTGCCTCTATTTATTAAGGCCCTCTGAATAGATAGGGTTGGGCTTGAAAATATTCTGATGTACTGCCACCTCTGATCCCCATTTATATGTTAGAAATACTATGTTTTTAATTAATCAAATGAATGTATTATCAGCTGGAGCTATATGTGTATTGACTACGAATTGATGTATGTGGTGCATATTCTGCCTGTATCTTTTTTGTTTTTCCTTTAATTGAAAACTCAATAAAAACATCACACAAAAAAATCAATTTAGCAAAATATATTGCAATGTATAAGCTATAACAGTTATTGGGGGCTCAGTCTCGACCTGCACTACTTAATGAGGTGCACTGCAATCGAGTGCTCTAGCTACCACCCTACTGGGTGGAACAGTTTCAGCGACCTCTAGTGTGCATCTACACTCCTATCATGAGGCATCCTAGTTGTATACATAGTAGGAAGGATCCTGTGGCATGTGTTCACTGAATGACACAGCAGAGGGTAATCTCTCACTGCTAGCCTGTTATTTGATACTCTATTTATCTGTATGTTTTTATAGAAAAAAGTAGCAGTTGTTCGCAGACTAACACAGTAGAATTTAATCTTTCTTTTTCTGTCTCTTTGTCCTTCTCTCTCATGTCTCTCTCTCTCTCTCTCTCTCTCTCATACTCACTCAATCTCTCATGCAGCATATCTTTGTCTTTCTTTTTCTCTCTCTCTCTCTCTCTGTGGGTGTCTACCTTGTATTACTGAATACAGGTCTCAGCGTGGGAACCGGGGATTGCAGTATGTACTGTTTTGAAGATACCAAGAGGCATTTTACTGTTGTATTTTTAGATGCCTATTATGAGACCCTCAATTGCCTTAATGTGTTGTGTTTGGCAAATACATACATAGAGTGAGAGAGAAAAAGGCTGAGATGTATGTCAAGCACAGAAAGTGTATTTTCTTAAAGGTCAGTATAAGGCAATAGCCATTAATTTTAATTTTGGGTATCCCATTTGCTGATATCCCTGTATGATCTTCTTCTACTAATCATCACATCCTCCTTCCAAAATGTCTGTTTGCACTTTTCCTGATTCTGTGATATATTTAGGTGCCCTTATAAGGGTTGATGCCCAATGCTAAAATATGCAGTAGAAGGAAACTTTTTTGGGTTGCATGGGTGGAGCCCTGCAGATGTTTTGCACGTAGAAAAGGGCTGACGTCATGTTTTTCATCTGTGGAATACTTTTTCCTCCGCCTGACCCTACCCCAAGAAGCTATCTGCCCATGTTGTCCCTATGGACTGCAGCACTGCACTATATCACGGTGGGCATTTTTTTTTTTTTATGGGCATTGTTTGGCAGTAAGAAACGATTGGTTGAGATGTAGTGCAGGCAGCACCCCAAGTAAATTGGGAGTCATAGCATCAGTAACAGGGGGGCCTGCATGCCAGTGAGCAGGCTGTCAGGGGAATGCAGCAGTTCACAGGTCAGAACCTGGTGTGAATATCTCAGAAGGTTTCAAATTCTTGAAAACTTCCTACAGTTACAGAGTACAGCTTCAGTTAAGATCGTCAAGGCATGTAAAATCATTTTTCAAGGGCCCTTGCCTGTGATTCCCCCATGAGGAAGTATTTTCTCATGAAGAGATCTGTATTCACAGCGTACAGCTCGAGCAAGGTAAAAGCAGCATGCTGGAAGAAGCAGGGAGGCAATGATACAGCCGGACAGGGAGAGAACTACAGTTAGGTGGAGCAGCAGTGGCAGCAGGCCACAAGTCGACGTAGGAACGGACTGTACGGTGGAGCGAGGCAATGAACGGAGCAGGCGGGGCTGGTAGGGGAAACCCAAAAAGAGAGAAAATGAAAACAGGCCCCGGGAGAAGGGCTTCAAATTCTTGAAAACTTCCTACAGTTACAGAGTACAACTTCAGTTAAGATCGTCAAGGCATGTAAAATCATTTTTCAAAGGCCCTTGCCTGTGATTCCCCCATAAGGAAGTATTTTCTCATGAAGAGATCCGTATTCACAGTGAGCAGCTTGAGCAAGGTAAAGGCAGCATGCCGGAAGAAGCAGGGAGGCAACGATACAGCCAGACAGGGAGAGAACTACAGTCGGGCAGAGCAGCGGCAGCAGCATGCCACAAGTCGACGTAGGTACGGACTGTGTGGTGGAGTGAGGCAATGAACTATTCGCAGTGTACAGCTTGTGCAAGGTAAAGGCAGCATGCTGGAAGAAGCAGGGAGGCAATGATACAGCCAGACAGGGAGAGAACTACAGCTGGGCAGAGCAGCGGCAGCAGCATGCCACAAGTTGACATAGGAACAGTGTACGGTGGAGCGAGGCAATGAACGGAGCAGGTGGGGCTGGTAGGGGAAGCCCAAAAAGAGAGAAAATGAAAACAGGCCCCAGGAGAAACACTGCAAAATACAGGAACAAAGGGGAGGCCAGAGGGAGAGAGAGGGGAATGAAGACTGCAATGCCAGAGGGCAAGGGAATGGAAGCAAAGGAGCAACAGAAGGGCACAGGAGGGAGAGAGGGGGATCAAATGACCAGCTGTGCTGCCAAAAAGCTCAATGCAGACTGAGAGGTGGCCTAGTGCTTAAGTAGGGAATGGGGGAGGAGCTACCCCCCATTGAACAACAGGCTAAATCCTCTCAAAAATTAAATATGTTGTATCTTAACCTAATTGTTAATACAGCCACCTGCCAAGTTACAAATCATCTGATCATGTCCCTTTCTGGGATACAGTGATGCCCAGCATCATGTTCCATCATGACTAAAACATATCCTACTGTATTATCACACACAATGTCCACAGTTCCAACTAATTGTAATGTTTGGTGTCTTTCAATGTCATTGTTAGGGCTGCATGGGCAGAGCCCTGCAAACGTTTTGCATGTAGAAAAGGGCTGACGTCATGTTTTCCATCCATGGAGCTTTTTTTCCTCTGCCTGGCCTTCCCCCAAGAAGCAATCCACCCATGTTGTCCCTATGGACTGCATATGGACTGCAGCACTGCACTATATCACAGTGTTTTTTTTTTTATGGGCATTTTTTTTGTATATTTCTGCAAACTACTAAGGAAGTAAAGCTTCAAATTAATGCAGCAAAAACACAAGTAGAGTTTTTTGGCAAAGGCAAACCAAATGGGTTATGGAAAATTGGAACGCAAAGGCTGAGTATTGTGGATACTTGGTATCTGTTTTTCTTCACCTGGTCTCTGGAACAATCAAGTAAATAACTAAAGGTACCCTGTGTAGCATGGGAGATACTGAAAGTAGTTTTTAAGGTGAGGCAGATTTGATGGAAGAGTTGGAGACTAGTTCTGGTGGGAGAAGGGGAGGGATGAGGAGGGTTTTTGATGGACCAGGAAGCTCTTCACTCATCTGAAATGAGAAACTGGCTAATCCAGCCCAGAGCACCATAGGGCATGGCATACTAATCTACGGTTGCAGTTTTGCACAGCCCGGCCATTTCCTTTAATCTCACACTGAATTTAAATCATCTTCCGAGAGGGGTCCATTTTAAAACACAGTCAGCACTATATACACTTGACTTATGGACTCTGATGACTGGGTACGCTGGAAACAAGAACTTGCCATTCCTGGAATTATTCAGCTGGCAGTCAAACAGAGGTGGTATTTGGCCCCTAATATCAAGCTTTTCCTTACAAAAAGATGTATAATCCAGTTATTAATAAGAACTGAGATAAAATAAATGAGGGGGCTGCATGGGAGCATTGTGTTAACCCATCAGGTGCTACAACTTAGTCGACAGTTGTCGCGGGAGGTCTCCTTTAAGCAAGTTTTGTTAATTGTTGGAGTGGATCATTTGGTCCTTAATTGTCGGCAGAATGCATGCTTTCAGAATTTAGTTTCGCAATGCAAGTTTTACTAGAAAGGTTTATGGTGTAGGTTCTTCGGCTTGCATCCTTATCAGTGTTAAGAGCTCATACCCCGAAAGCAATGAAATCTCTTTGTACTGGAGGTGGAAATTCATTACCTTTAGATCAAAGTGCAGAAGAGTGCACTGCGAGATTAAAGCAGTAACTATGTTTTCCCCCAAATCATGCATTCTTTTGTCTGAGGTAACCTAGGAATTACAATGGCCCATTTCTATAAACCTCCTTGCCTTCTTCACAGTTTGCTGGCAAAATAGTGCTACCCTTCCCCACCTGCTCTGCTCTTTCATTGTAAACCTAAAATAATAATTTTACAGGAATGGCTGTTATATTTTTCAAAACAAAACCAATACTTACAGTAACATTTTAGCAGTGCATTATAATCCTGCTTTCCCTGGTAAAACGACTACCGAATAATATGACACTCATATTTACTGGAGGTTAACTTCCTGCTGGTTAGACCTTGATAGACACTTTGCTCAGGGCTTGTGGCAGATTTCCTATTACAAGTACTGAACTTTCCAAATGAAATGTATTTGCCACGTATTGGATAGAAAGATTTTCTCGCAGTGCATTTTCTGTTCTCAGTTGAGCCACCTTAGTGTTTCTTAAAGATGTTAGTGATTTTGTTTGAGAAATTAATTTTGCATGCACTATTACTGAAATTTGACCACAGGTTTTCCTTTCATTACCCCCGGTAAAGAATGAGGTAAAAACAACAACAAAAAAATTGTAAGACTGCTGAAACCAGCATATCGAGAATATAGTCTCTTACGTATTCAATGACTATCCTGTTGTTGTTGTGCTTCCTTGGCTACTGTTTTTGCAGCACATACCACAGGCTCCCCTGTTTAAATCCCCCACCATAACTATTGGTTGAATTTGGCAGACTAGGCAACAGAGAACGATGTCTGTTTTACAACTGTTTCACTTAAACACGATTGGACACTGAAAGGACGTACTGTGAGATTTTAAAATACTGTACCGGGTGAGGGTAAAATAACTGGATCAGATTTTGGGGGAATCAGTTTTGCTATGGTCTGGGCTTCAGAAAAGAGTCAAGCTAAGAACTGTGACTGTAACTCACAGATCTCCTCTGGGCAAACATCAGTGACCCATCAGAGACGTGTCTTCCCATCACACCTCTCAACCCCCTGCCTCATAAATCAGGGACAAGGCTTAAAAAATCAGGCACAGAGGTTTAAAATCAGGGACACATCTTAAAAAGTGATGCTATCCACTCAGGAAGCTGGTAGAATAAGTGATTTAGTGTAAAAAGCATTTTCTAAGAAAGAACACGTCTGTAACATTGTTTGACATTATTTTATGCTGACAACCCTCACTGTTTGGTTATGGAAACACAATGTTTAGGAGGGACAGAGTAATATTTTGAGGTAAAATCAGGGACATCCCTGAAAATCAGGGACAGTTGAGAGGTATGCTTCCCATTACAGTGCCACAAAGCATATTTCGCTAATGTCGCAGTTTATGAAACTTATTTACTATTATAACTGTAAACATCTGTGTGTGTGTGTGGGGGCAAGTACAATTAAAGTGATATAATATAAAGTCCAGCAACTAACTGCCTACAGTGTCCTATGTAAAACCACATTTAACAAAGTAAATATACAAAAAAGTCAAAATGTTTTGTTAAGCATTTCTCATATAGTTTCCCTGAATACTGTATTTGCGTTTCATTTCTTATCCAGTCTATCAGTCACATTGAACTACAGTATGACTCACTGAAGCTCTTAACCAGTGTGGTACTCTCCTGGTAGCTATTGTCCCATCTCTCTCTCCTTCCTTCCCTAGCTAAGTTACAGGAACACCTTGTACTATTGCATTTTCTACCTCCCTTGACTCCTCCTCCTTCTTCACTTCCTTTCAGTCTGATTTTAGAAAATCCTACTCCACCTCCACTTCCCTCTTATGGCTTGCTGGCTCCATCCTTACTGGTATGGACCAGGGTCTGTTCATGCCTGCAATTTTTAGGGCTGCATGGGCGGAGCCCTGCAGATGTTTTGAACGTAGAAAAGGGCTGACATCATGTTTTCCGTCTGTGGAACTGTTTTTCCTCCACCTGACTCTCCCCCAAGAAGCAATCCGCCCATGGGTGTTTTTTTTTATGGGCTTTTTTTTGTACATTTCTGCATCCCTGTCATTTCTGTCCCTTCCCCTTAACAGCAAGGGTGTAGCTACCGATATGTCTGGCATGCCATGGCGTGCAGCACACCAGCATGTGGGGGGGGGGTAACAGCCCATGGCTCGACCCAGTTTAAAATTTAAACAATCAGTCTACC
Source organism: Neoceratodus forsteri (assembly GCA_016271365.2). Classification (NCBI taxonomy): domain Eukaryota; kingdom Metazoa; phylum Chordata; order Ceratodontiformes; family Ceratodontidae; genus Neoceratodus; species Neoceratodus forsteri. Next base: position 911,070,821 of record CM028130.1, on the reverse strand, counting down.
CATTTTCTTCACAAACTTCATTATGCAGCCCTGGTGGATCTGACAAGAATTTGTTTTAACTTCCCATAGGCCAGTCTATCTCCCCTTTCTATATGGTAATTGAACCAGGATGTATTCTACAGTCATTGTAGCTCTGGTCAGACTTGTTTTTGACAGTTGTCTATCACCAGCACAGGCACATTGCTGTGAATGGATGATGTGATTGCATTTTCAGTTATCTTGCTTTGTAAGTATTAACCATGAGGTACTCATGTCAGTCCCCAAGATATTTCTTCTAATTGTATTGGCTGTTCTCACTGTGGCTAAATTTGCACTACACTGAAATCAACAGGACTATTTTGCAAAGTTCTTCTTCATCTAAGACACTTCTGACTTGCTTAAGTAACCTTCCTTTAACACAAATGTTATTTATCACAAACATGTCAAGGGGAAAATATCACAGAAGCTGCACAAAAATATGGTTCAGTTTGAGTGCTGGACCAGTTCTGAAGTTCTACACCAAGTTTACGGTTATAGACACATTCCATATTGCAAGTTATAAGATGTATGCTCATAAAAATGTATGTTATGAATGGAAAAAAGATGTTTTCATGAAAGTATTATGGTATTCAATGTTTTCATTGCACTTACAATATTCTCCACTTAATAAAACGTTTTGCATTTAATGTATGACAACTGAACAAAAATAGACTAATTCTTTGTAACAGATGCACACAGTACGTTAATGTAGTGAGATGTAAATAAAAAGATATAACACGAACATATAACTTTATTTTCTTACATTAGTTGCCACACTATTAAGAAAAACATAGTCTGAGTTACACTTACCTTGTTTAGTCAAAATACAGTACATAAAATATGGACTGGACAGAAAAAAATCATAATTAGAAATAGCTTTTTTGGGCAGGTGGATACATATACAAGATTGTGCTGTTCACTTTCCTTTAACAGGAAGACAACAATTTTGCATCTGGTTGCAGCTAGTGGACCTAATAACTTATTCTGAAAATGTCATTATATTTCAAATAGGAAAAAAGATATAAGGATTTACCTATGTGGTCCAAATTCCAGTAAAATTGTCAGCAATAGAGGGGTCTAAAATAATACCAGTGACCAGCAGTTAAAGGGTTAACCTCCCTTTTAACCTGGAAAGATACCATGGGATGGTCACTGTCCCCCAGAGGTTCCCATGGCATGCAGCAGCATAAATTTTTCCAAGGTCACTCAAGATTATATCTTTTTTTTTCTTGCAGTTCATAATTTTTATTAAAACATTCAGTAAATATAGCTGGACAAATGTATCTCATATACATGATACAAGACTATAATTGATGTAAACTTTACAAAGATACCACAATGCTAGTAATACAGAGTAGAGATGCAGCGAATTTAAAATTCGCCAGTGAAGTGAACACTAAGTGGGCACTGCGCATTGCTACTCCGCTACACGGAGTGGGCACTGCAAAGTGCTCACTACTTTGTCATTACCACTTATGCTACATGGAATGGCAAATTGCTAAGTAAGGTGAAGTCATTGTTTTAATGGACTTCGTGATTCCTCATTAGGGATTCTCAAGTGATCCACTTGGTGTTTCAGATTTGGCAGCCCCACACATCACATGGCTTACAGTACTGTAAGTCACATGCTCTTTAGCTAGGCAGGAAGAAAGTGAGTCATACAAGCAGACACTTTTACTTTCTCCTGTGCAGACGGAGAGAGAGTAGTGTGTTTTGTGACTGCTGATACCTTTAGATCTGAGCGAGGAGGAGATTTAAACTTTGATTTAGACCCAACAGCTTTTTCAAAAGCTACATTTTTTTGTCTTTTCTGTACTCTTTTTTACTTAATTTGTTCTTTCTGTAAATTTTATTTTTCTTATCTTTATAAGTAGTTAGATGTTTGTCTGTGTGTGTGACTGTGTGTGTGTGTTGTGTGACAGTGTGAGTAGTGATTGCTCAGACTGAGGGAGCTCAGTAGGAGAGATGGACCAGGGTGAGGGAATGTCTGGGACGGGCCTGCTTTGGGAGAGCATGGTAGTGGTAAGCATCGTACCGTGTGCATGTGTGGAGGGCATGGGTGCCCATTCCTGTTGGACCACTCAAAACTTGTGAGTGCCCCCGCGAAGCAGGACCAGCACCGCCTTCTGTCCTGACTCTGAGGCAGTTGAACCACCACCACCAAGTCCAGCACCAGGTCCTCTGGAGCAGGATGTGCCTGTTCCCCTGGGCCCAGGTGTGCATCGCATCCCTGCTCAGCACAGTGACCAGCAGGCTTACAATACATCCAGGTAACTATTAAAAAAAAATCATGTTGTGATTCATGACGTGATCGTAAATCATGATTTGTGACTGCATTTGTGACCATGATGATGAAGAAACGTGAATGCCTATGGCTGTACTTCCCCGGGCCCCAATGAGCTGTAGCTTAAAACTCCCAGACTTAAAAACACGTATCAGTGAGTACAATGGTGGGGTGGTGAAGCCTGGAGAAATACTACAAAACAGGCTTACAATACATCCAAGTAACTAGAAAAAAAATGAATGTGATTCAGAATGTGAATGATTGTGAATCGTGATTTGTGACTGCATTTGTGACCATGATGATGAAGAAACATGAATGCCTATGGCTGTACTTCCCCGGGCCCCGATGAGCTGTAGCTTAAAACTCCCAGGCTTAAAAACACGTATCAATGAGTACAATGGTGGGGTGGTGAAGCCTGGAGACATACCACAAAACAGGCTTACAATACATCCAAGTAACTAGAATAAAAATGAATGTGATTCGTAATGTGAATGATTGTGAATCGTGATTTGTGACTGCATTTGTGACCATGATGATGAAGAAACGTGAATGCTTACCACCTACGGCTGTACTTCCCTGATGAGCTGTAGCTTAAAACTCCCAGACTTAAAAACACGCATCAATGAGTATAATGGTGGGGTGGTGAAGCCTGGAGAGATACTACAAAACAGGCTTACAATACATCCAAGTAACTAGAAAAAAAATTAATGTGATTCGTACTGTGAATGATCGTGAATCGTGATTTATGACTGTGATGATGAAGAACGTGATTTGTATCACAAGTGACTCGTGATGATGGTCCTGACTTAAAAATGTATATTAATGAGTACAATGTCCATGCAGAATCAAGCACCACACCTGTCCAGTACTCTGAAGGGAAGCCAAAGAAACAACTGTGACTTAAGTTACAGATGGAGATTGGGCACTAAAGAGATGCAAATGCACAGACAGATTAAGATTGTGATGTGCACTGAAGAGATGCAGACACAATGGCACAACAGCTAACCAGTGCTCACCATCAGAAATTCAAATCTGGAAAAGAATACCTTTACCGGATGTGGCGGGCCGCGCCGGGGGCAGTGTACTGTACTGCTGCAGTAACAGTCACTAGTACTAGTACCAGTACCAGTAAAGATACCACAAAGAAGTATAAAAATCACACAGCTGCAGTGGATAGCAGCTTCACATTGCTGAAATTATTATGTGGCACAATAAAAGGTGTCTGATTTGATGACACGCGTCACACACATACTCTCACACACACTAAATAATGTGTAGCAAATTGAAAACTTCAGTAATATAACCACATATTTTAAACAAACTAAAATTATGCACTGCTGCACCACAACAATCAGCAAAAAATGGCAAGAATTATTGAAAATATAACTGTGTACATTAACACAGTTATACAAGAAAAATATCACCAAAACAGAAAGCGCTGTCTTTTTCTCCAAGTTAATCTACCTACACCACAGATACACCCCTCCGCCAAAGCACACTTTCACTGTCTCTCAGTACACAGACTGAATATTGTATATTAACATTCAAAATCCATACACAAACAATAAATGCTCAATGATATGAGCACAGGAGGGTTTCCTATAATCGATGAACTAAAGTTTCAGCAAAACAAATTACTCAAAAAGACTTTTTAACAGCTTTTAGAAGGTTTGAATTGCAGGGAGCTCTCAGAGCAGATTGTCTCCTACAGCTTCCTACACACACACTACCCCAAACTGAGGCTGTGCAGAAAAATCTAGAGCCCATGTGACCTGAAATCCCATGAATCACTGCAACATTCACCTTTGGAGCTTAAAAACAGGGTGAAGTGAGGCGAAGTACATTGTTTTCAATGTACTTCACCTTAAGAATTGGTGGAGTAGTGGTTTGGGAAGGTGGCGTAATGCAAAGTCATTGTTTTCAATGGACTTCACATTACCGATTTGCAACGCAAAGTACTCTGCTTCACGTTGCGGACCACTCCACGAATTCACCTTCACTCCGTGGATCAGTTCGTGGAGCGAATTGGGGCCACTTCGCCCACCAGTATTTGCAACAGAGTAGACACACTGGGAGGAGTGGAAAAATGAGAAGTGATTTAGAAAGGTTTGAAGACTGGTCAAGGGCTTGGCAGCTTGGTTTTAACTCAAACAAGTGCAAAACAATGCACTTGGGTCATAAGAACCCAGGGTCAACATACCAACTGGGAAGAGAGGTATTAACAGTTACAAAGTGTTAAGCTTGGGGTATGCCCCCAATTGTCCCACATACACCTCACACTGCATTCCTGGTCTATTGTACTTTGATACTGCTATTTTGCACTTATATATATAGATATGAGTGATAGGAATGTGATTTGCTGCTAAGATATGCTAATATTGTCATGCATGATATATTATACCTCACTATTATACATTTATCTAGATTAGTTTGTCTTTTATAGATATTCCCTGTATTAGCTACCTAATCACTGATAAGATGACTCAGAGGGATCATCAGTGATTATTGTATACTCATATTCTCATATAATTATATGTAATGTGTATTTTACACTCGGGCAGATATGCCTGTCAGCAGTTCTCTTTGTCTAAGCAAGCTGACACAGAGAGAGACCGCGTTGTTATGCCTCTATGTTTTATATTGTACGTAAGTAAGAAATGTGCATGTAGTTTGAACTGTCAGCATTTCTTTTGTCTAAGCTATAATGCTAATGGAAGCATATTCTGTCTCATATGATACTCATTAGTAATTCTGTCTCCTAAATCATTCTCCAACGGAGAATGACTTAGGATCAATATATATTGTTTCTCATATCTGTAACTATGTTGTAATCTCTGTTGCTATGCTATTATCTGTAGTATTTAGCTGTCTGCAACCCATTGTAGCGTGCTCGAGACACTACTGTAACTTCTCTAGAAGGGCAGAGAGCTGGAGTGTGGGGAGAGATAGAACAACATCTTAGAGAACCTGAGATCTACGATTCTGGAGATTATGTACATTCTGCAGGAACGTTGAGAAACCCATCTCCCTTGTGTTTTTCTCTGTCACATGCTTGGCATAAGTAGCATAATAAACTTTATTAATACTCCTTGCTTGTTTACGAATGTTTCTTGGCAGACTCCCAGACACAAGAATCTGTATTATTATTATTTTTATTGTTTACCCTACATACCAAGAGTGCTTAAACAACATAATGGCAACCGCGAAATGGAGTCTAGATGTTTTTGCCCAGTTTCATTTTAATTTCCTCTGTAAATTAAAACACTGGGCGAGAGATCCCCAGTAAAAACAAGCTGAAAGTGTGTAATGTTTAAAATGTTTCGGTCAGTTGTGTGTTCCACAGTGCAGACAAAACAATCTCTTGGCAGATATTCAATTTCTGTGTAATGAGTTGTTTTATTTTTTCCTAATCTTTCTCTGTGGGAACACAGCTATAAAGGATCCAAAACAAACAGACAGCTTTCTTGTGCATTCAAATCCTGATGGGTATTTACTCATCTAGGTGTCCACATATGCCAAAGGCTGTTTGTGTGCTTTCATGAATTTTGGTTGCAAACAAAGTTTTTTGATCCCCAGACAGCTAAGGGTTTCTTATCTTAAGACATGTCTAAATATATCAGTACTGAGTTGAGGCTGGATACCTTAACAAGCCAAACTGCTAACAGTAGTTGGCTTGATTTTGCTAAAGTAGCAAAATCCAATGATAGTCCTTTAAGGGATATCATAAAAGCCCATTATGGGGAATTGAAAAACGGTACCAATGATCCTGAAGGATTATTAATTGCAACGTTGTTTAATTGTTTTGATGCTGTTCTAAATAAGATATTTGTTTTGGAATCTGAGCATGTTGCTTGCAGAATGGAGAATGCTGCTTTGATGCAGATGATTAGTCTGAAACAGGCTTCTAATATGGAAAGAATAATTGGACTACAGTCTGAGCTGGAGTCTGTCCATCTAGAAAATGAATCTAGACTTGATCTGGACTCCTGTTTTCATTTTATTGATAATCAGGAATTTTGCATCCAAAATTAAATGGCAATAAAAGTCTTTAGATCTTAAGGTTTTTAACCCCATGATGCTCCATAATTTGTGACACTTAATACTGAGTGCCCAAAACAGAACCTTGGCCCACCCAGTGGTCTAATAGCTGCTTCTCAACCAGGTACTCTAGATAATAATGTGCAGTTTATGCACATCCCAGTGATTTTTAAATCTCACCCTTTAGAACTTAGAATGATTTGTTTTATGTTTCACAACAAACATTTCCCACTTTTTTTTTTAAATAATGATGTGATTCAATACCCAGGCAGCTTACCAGGTACTCATTAATGACCCCCTATACAGGGACTGATAGCACACACATACACACACACTTAGGATTTTCACATCCTGACTGCTAGTAGTACAACCCATGATTGTAAACCTACCCAAATGCACTAGGCATTTGGTTTTTGTTTCGTTTTTCTTATTTATAAAAAAAAACACAGGTTTAGACTCAGACCTATTTGGCTCTGACACATATATTTGAAATAGGGCTGGTATAGCCAATATTCATACATATGTTAAAGGTTCATGATAGTACAAAATATAATATCATACCCCCCACCACCACCACCAGCACCATTGCATGGCATATATGATTTTGCTCCTTAAGAGTAATTTATATTTACAATATTAAGGATATTGTGAAGGGGTTTGACCTGACCAATGTTCATGTTAATGAATTAATTTCTGCTCACATTAAGGAAGCAGATGAACATCATATAGCTAGGAAAGTCCTTTGCACTGCCTATAGCTATTATCTTCTTACAACCCTTTGGTTATCTCTTCCAGGATCTGGAATTAGGATATATCCTTGATCTCATACATGACAGACATATGGGTCAGTGGCATTGCCACATTTTGCACTTCTATTGTATGTGTTAACAAATGATTATTTGATTCTAGCACTATTCCCTTGTCAATGGCAAGGAACCTTGGATATGTCACCACACACACCAGTATTGCTCCATGTTTTGAAATGTATTCCTGCACAATCCAGGAAGCCATGTTTATGACTCTCACAGTGGCATTGCCACATTTTTATCTGGCAACATCCATCTCTCATCGTCTGGCAACCATCCATTCTATTGATAATCTTGATTGGAACTTTTATCACAAAAAGGTTGAAACTACCTCTTTTTCTTGTTTACCATGAGGTCTTGGAATCATGACTGACTCTGAACTTTGAATGTCATACATGAAAGGAACATCACCTTTTATGCAGATGTGACATCTTGCAACTTGTCTTACCAACTTGTGAATACTGGCCCAACAACTGAAATTAGGCTTCCATTTGTAAACTTTCAAATAAACTGTATTCATTCCAGCCAATTAAGATTCTACAATCAAGCTCATTGTTATGCATACCATGAAGCTAGTCTGGGGTAAGGGCAATCCCCTAGCTCAGCAAGCAGACTCTTCTTCATTTGATCTACAATCAAGAAATCCATTTTCTTCACTGCTTGTTTTCCAAGCCTGGCTGGCACCTCATACAAACTGAGTACTGTTATAAACTTTTACACTTTGTGTAGCCATGTAATCATCTTCAAATGAACACTGTTGCTATTCCATTGTGAAACTCAATGTGCAATCTAATGCATCCCTTGCTGAGGCCTATGAAAATACTGCTGCCTCCTGAACATTTTGATCAACCTTTGAAAAATCTGAATGCATCAGATCTGAACTATGAATCTTCATCTAACACTTGAAGAAACCCTGGATTTATCCCTGGAACTGTTCATAGTTTATGCCTTGTGGACATTGACATTTTGTGTCCTGTTCAACTTACCAACTAAAAAATGCCATCCTTCAAGGTGGTATATTCTGCTGATGTGGAACATTATGTGGTGACCAACTATACATTCTTCTGAAATGGACTAAAAGTTATGCAAAGTGAACTTTTCTAACTTCTGTTTTTACTCCCTAAACAGGTAATAGGTTATACGGTAATCACAACTGTTCCCATCCCAGAACCAGATATCATTAAGTCTAGTCCTAACTATCTTGATGCTCTATCTTGATTTTACTTATTTTTAATATCCGTACAGGCAACTTAAGTTTGTCTCTTCAATTTCTTCCCAATAGGACAGATACACGTGTGATACATATCAGTATTTACTGATTGTTTTGATATTGGAAAACCCCATTGTGAAGTTTTATTCCAAATGTTTATAGTAATACAAGGTTTACTAACATTTTCCCTTATAATCACATTTTGTTCTTTAAGGAAAACCTGTGTGACCAGTTAACTTCCCTCTATCAGGCTCATGCCTTGGGTCTGTAGATGAATGGTGACTAACCTCCATCTTTTTGTTGTGTTGCCACTTTTGCAATTAGGGCAACAAAGAAGGGATTGTTAAGCTTGGGTTATGCCCCCTATTGTCCCACATATACCTCACACTGTATTCCTGGTCTATTGTACTGTGATACTGCTATTTTGCACTTATATATAGATATGAGTAATAGGAATGTGCTTTGCTGCTAAGATATGCTAATATTGTCATGCATCATATATTATACCTCACTATAATACATTTATCAATATTAGTTTGTCTTTTATAGATATTCCATATATTAGCTACCTAATCACTGATAAGATGACTCAGAGGGATCATCAGTGATTATTGTATACTCATATTCTCATATAGTTATATGTAATGTGTATTTTACACTCGGGCAGATATGCCTGTCAGCAGTTCTCTTTGTCTAAGCAAGCTGACACAGAGAGAGACAGTGTTGTTATGTCTCTGTGTTTTATATTATACATAAGTAAGAAATGTGCATGTAGTTTGAACTATCAGCATTTCTTTTGTCTAAGCTATAATGCTAATGGAAGCATATTCTGTCTCATATGATACTTATTAGTAATTCTGTCTCCTAAGTCATTCTCCAATGGAGAATGACTTAGGACCAATATATATTTATTTATTTATTGAATTTTGATGACCGGGTAGGCCCACTGGGCCCCGGAGGTCCCTTTTTCAGGGGTGACCCGGGAGTTACAATTATTACAGGTAACAGATGCAGTACACACAGGTGATTTTCATGTTATATGCTAAAAAAAACAGTCCTCATAGGTTTAAACAGTAGGGTTATGGAAGACATACAAGCAGGGGGAACATGGTAGTTACACCTTGAGAAACATTATGCTTAGTAGTTACAAGTTTTGGTTAAGTGTGCTCAAGGTTAGGGGCAAGGAAATTGGCTAGGGTCATGTGGTTCCTTCCCTATGGGCAAAAGGGGAGGGGACATGCTGATGCGTAAGTGCTCCACATCTGGCGTATATTAATTCCTTGAGGTAGGTGCATTGTCCTACCACAGTAGTGCTAATTGGTCAGGTCCTGTAGCATAGGCATTTTCTCCTTTCTAGCAAGTGAGACTTGAGCCTAGTTCAGAAGCAGGTGATTGACTCTGCTTCCCTCACCTCCAGGGGGAGGTTGTTCCAGTTGGAAGGGGCAGCATAAGTGAAGGACATGGACCTGGCTTTTGTCCTTGCCTTAGGGACCATGAGGAGAGTTTGGCCTGAGGTGCGTAGATTCCGTGGGCTTAGTTTTAACCTTATGAGACCATTGAGGCTAGTGGGAGGAGGAGTAGGACCAATTAGCTTAAAAGTAAGGCAGAGGGTTGGATACATGAGGCGAGCTTCAAGAGACAGCCACCTGAGTCTTGTTAGGGACTCACAGTGGTGACTCCTAGGGTGGGACAGTGAGGCAAAGTGGACTATCTTGTTGTACAAGGTCTGTAGCTTGCTAAGCTCCATCTTGGCCTCACCCTGGAGTACCGGAGCTGCATAGGTGAGTGTAGGGAGAAGTACGTTTGCTGCAATGGCTACCCTAGCTTCTGGGATCAGCTGATCCTTTAGTCTGTAGAGGGTTCCGAGTTTCCCATGGATGACCTTAGTGACTTGGTCCACATGATTTTTTAATGTGAAACCTTGGTCCAAAGTAAGTCCAAGGTATTTGGTGGAGGCAACCACTTCAAGTTTTTAACCCCTCCTGGACTTGAGTTGTAGGAGCGGTGACCTCTCAAGACCTAGGGATCTGGGTCCAAACAGCATCACCTTCATTTTGTTAGTGTTTAGGACCATTTTGTTCAAAGTGAGCCAGTCCTCCATCTGTAGGATGTCCCTTGGAGGGCTGTCCCAGATCTGTTAGGTTGTGGAGGTTCTGTAAATGACCGCATCATCCGCATACTGATAACGTCATGCTCCCACAGTGGGTGTGCAGCTCATTTATAAAAAGTGTGAAAAGAAGGGGGCTGAGTATTGACCCTTGTGGTACCCCTTCTTTGAGTGGCAATAGGTTGGAGATATTGTCCTTCCACTTGACCCTCTGAGTACGTTCTGAAAGGAAGCTGTCGAACCAACCCAGAGCATGAGTGTCGAGGCCTAGTAAGCACATTTTTTGGAGTAGGAGCTTGTGGTTTACCAGGTTGAATGCCTTGGAAAGGTCTATGAAGACCGCACCTGTGTAGGCCCCTGTGTCTCTATTGCTCAGTACTTCGGCCGAGAATTTGGTTAGCGCGGTATTTGTCCCATGCTTGGCTCTAAAGCCGTGTTGGGTTGGGGAGATTAGCCAGTGGGCTTCTAAGTATTCTCGGAGCTGGGAATAAACTAGCTTCTCCTGTATTTTTGCAATGGCACACAGCATGGAGATAGGCCTATAGTTCCCTATGGGCTCAGTTGACCCACCCTTGTGTATGGGGACCATGAGAGCCTGCTTCCAAAGCTCAGGGACAGACCCATCCTTTAAGGACCTGTTTAACAGCCAGGTAAGAGGCTTAGCTAGTGCTGGGGCTCCATCCTTAAGTATTCTAGTCTGGATGCTGTCAGGGCCCCCTGATCCTCTTGAGTTCAGGGATTTAAGGATGTTCAAGACCTCCTTTACCCTAACCAGCCTCAAGTGAAACAAAGGGCGGTCTAGGTCTGGGGGCCCCTGTGCATTGGGCTCATTCCTGTTGTCTGGGGGTCCAGCCTTATATTCATCCAGGTTTGTGAAGTAACTGTTTAGGACCTCTGCGATGTGTGACCCATCTACCATTAATTGCCCATTGGCCTTGATTGGGCCAGGGGCAGTTTTTTTGTTCCCTTTGTTCAGTTCATTAATGTGCAACCAGAAGAACCTTGGATTGCCTAGGTTAGTTTTTTGGAGATTGGTGATGTAGTCTTTTTTAGCTATCTTTATGGCTTGCTTACATTGGTTTCTAAGGGCTCTATAGCTGGCAAAGTCAGCAGGTAGCATAGATCTCCTGAACTTTTTCCAGGCCTTGTCACGGGTGATCATCAAAGCTTTTAGAGAGGGCATGATCCACTTATAGTAGCTTCCCTTTACTCGGTGGGTTTTCATCGGAGCTAAGAGATCAACAGTCCTCTTGAGAGTTGTCTGGAAAATTTTACAGTCTCCTCCAGGGTAGGTAGGTGTCTTATTGGACTCCAGTCAATGCCATCTAAGTAGCCATTGAATTGGTCAGGATGGAATTTGGAGTAGTCCCTGGTGGTAATCACTCTAGGCTGGACTTTGTCCACGCTATTCTTCCAAATAGTGAATATAGGCGAGTGGTCACTCAAGGCATCAGCCATGATGCCAGCCATTTTTACATTACTTGGGGATGATGCCAGAACCCAGTCAATAGTTGAATGCCTTCCCGATTTGTGGTTCATTCTGGTCGGTTGTGAGATGACTTGGGCAAGGTGTGAGTCATGTAATACACCACTAATGGCAGGCTTTGCCTCTTGGGCCCAGTTTAGATTGAAGTCACCCAATATGATAAGCTCAGATGCAGTTTCTACAACTGGGTCCTTCATAAGCATCTCCAGAGAATGGAGCGCATTGGTAGGGGGGCAATATACACAGCCTACTGTGAGGTGCTTGGCTCTGCCTAGCATGAGTCGTATGAAGATTGATTCTATGTCCTGGGTCCTGCCATGGGGCATGCTAACAAGGGAGGATGTCAGTGCGTCCTTTACGTACATAAGAACCCCCCCTTTTTGAGGGTCTATCCTCTCTGTAGGAGGCATATCCAGAGGCAACAACCTCATGATCCAGGATATGGGGCTTTAGCCAAGTCTCTGAGACTGCTAGGATGTCTGGCTTGTACAGTGCCGGCCACATTTGAACTTCATAGATCTTGGGCCTCAGACTGCAAATGTTCATGTGTGCCAACCTCAGACCCTTAGCTGCATACCAGGCCTGGTCTAGGGGGGAGGAAATTGATACGTTAGGCATACCTGGTCCTGGGTTCAGTTGGATGTCCCCCACCAATAGCAGCAGCGCTGCAAACAAGAGGCAGAGAGTGAGGGTTAGGGGTGGTAGAGTCGTGCAGAGGGTTACACTCCTAGTGAGGAGAAGGGATCTATAAAGGTTCCCTTTCCTTGAGAATTCGTGCACCACTAGAAGGGTGATGTTGCACCTAGGAGAAGGACAGTGGTAGTGTCTTGCCGTGTGCTTTCCCATCCCCACCTGGGCATGAGAGGAGTAGCAGATACTACTATTGAGCCAGTCCATCCCTAGTAAAGCCAGGATATATAGAGATGCAAGGAGGATGCCCCTGTTCAAATTCCAGGATCCCATCGTGCACTTTTCTGAGTTCCCCAGCTAGGACCTTGAAGAGGAAGTTCTGGGTAAACCCCTTTTCCAAGTGCCTAGCCTTTTAGGTAGCAGAACCGTGTAATGCATCGTTGCCTGGCAGCAGGAAAAACAAACCAGTGTAGGGCAGCTGCACTCCTTTAGGTTGCGTTATGATAAGCAGTACAGTGCAGGTTAGGTGCACTCAGAATTGGTAGCAAATGGCTAGGATTCGCTCCTTATCCTTTTTTGCTAGGCAATGAGGTATGTTTGGGGCTCTAAGGAGGTATATTCCTCCCTAATTTGGTATGGTAGCAGATTAGCTACTAGGGCTGTACCCACTGTTTCAAATTAATGAATAGTGACCAAGCACATGGCAGGGAATAGTTAGTGGAGAAAAATAAGATAAACAGCTTCGTGTGGCAGGTTATGAGCTTATCACTGGTGAATAACAGTACTAGTTCAGGCCACCAACCGAGTTACTTTAGACATAGCTGCGCTATACATATAAATTTTAGGTTCCCTTTCAGATGGGCTAAGGGTGATCTAGTTTATCACTAATGAGTAACAAATCAATTCAGGCCAACAGCAAAGGTACTTTAGACCTTACCGTGTGGTGCACTATAAATTCTAGGTTCCCTATCTATATCAAATACTGAAGGCTAGTAGTAAACAGGTGTACAGTGGAACCACTTTAACCTAAAGTTAGCTAGCAGCAGGATCAGTAAGATTCAGCACTATATATTCTAGGTTCCCTTTCTATATCAAATACAATAGACTAGCAGTAACAGGTGTACAGTGGAACCATTTTATCCTAAAGTTAGCTAGCAGCAGGATCAGTAAGATTCAGCACTATATATTCTAGGTTCCCTTTCTATATCAAATACAATAGACTAGCAGTAACAGGTGTACAGTGGAACCATTTTATCCTAAAGTTAGCTAGCAGCAGGATCAGTAAGATTCTGAGTCAGGGAAGTATTGTCCGGATAGCATGTTACCTCTCGGTGAGACAATCCAATTAACGGTTGATTAAACTGTCCGAAAGGGAGTAAGAGTCACCCTACGGTAATTCTTGAGGCAGAAGGAGGATAGAGGGTCAGGCAGAGCTACAACAATGTTCCAACCTCCTGCAGGTCATGGCTTGGGGAGTAACAGGTGGAGGATGTAGCCAGGGAGCTCCTCCTGATAGATATTGCCTCTGCGCCATGATTGGTCATTTGAAGTCACTGGGATGGGCCTCAGCCTACTTAAGTCGACACAGCCTCAGAGCGGGTGGGCGGGAAATTTAAAGAAACAAAGGAAGAGATGCAGACCCCATACAACTCTCCACTTGCAGGAGAGGTTTCCAAGGTAAACGCGGTCAGTTTTGTCAGTTTCTGGTCCGGGGGAGGTCCGCCCGGCTAGTGGAGCTGCCGGCACCTCGACCCCGGGGTTCAGTGTGTGGATTTGGGCTCAGTGTGGGGGGGACCTGGTTGAGCAAGTCACCCTCCCGCCCCAGTCCATTGCGAGTAGCATGCTGTATTGAGTGAGGCAGCCTTTTAAGTTCTCAGCTGCTCACCGTCATGCCCTTCCAGCCAATCGATGTGGATCCTTCTCGGAATGTAGGCACCAAACTTGAAACAAAGGAAGTGATGAGGACCCCATACAGCTCTTCACTTGCAGGAGAGGTTTCCAAGGTAAACACGGTCAGTATTGTTCCTCATATCTGTAGTTATGTTGTAATCTCTGTTGCTATGCTGTTATCTAAAGTATTTAGCTGTCTGCAACCCATTGTAGCGCACTCGAGACACTACTGTAACTTCTCTAGAAGGGCAGAGAGCTGGAGCACAAGGAGAGATAGAACAAGATCTTAGAGAATCTGAGATCTACAATTCTGGAGATTATGTACATTCTTCAGGAATGGTGAGAAACTCATCTCCCTAATGATTTTCTCTGTCACATGCTTGGCATAAGTAGCATAATAAACTTTATTAATACTCCTTGCTTGTTTACGAATGTTTCTTGGCAGACTCCCAGACACAAGAATCTGTATTATTATTATTTTTATTGTTTATCCTACATACCAAGAGTGTTTAGACAACAAAAGCAGGAAAAGGACCTGGGGGTGATCATTTCTGATGACCTGGAGATAGTGAAGCAGTGGGGAAGGCTGGAAGGATGCTGGGTTGCATAGGAAGGGAATCACCAGCAGAAGGAAGAAGGTAATAATACCCCTATACAGATCACTGGTTAGGCTGTACTTCGAGTGCTGTAAAGTTATGGAAGTCCCACTTCCGTAAAGTCATAGACAGGGTGCAGGCAGTACAAAGGAGGGCAACCAAAATGGTGCATAGTCTGCATCAAAAGCCCTATGGGGTAAGGCTCAGGGAACTTAACATGTATTCCCTGGAGGAAAGGAGGGAAAGGGAGGATATGATAGACCTGACGTGGAACCTTTGTATAAGAGCCCTGGCTCAAAGGCATTGTAATCCTGGATCTAATAAATAAAACAAAATAAAATTAAATGATAGAGACATTCAAATACCTCACAGGCAAAAAATAGGTAGAGGAGGGAAGCATTTTAAACAGAAAAAGATGTCAAGGAAAAGAGGTCATGCTATGAAGTTAGAAGGGGGCTCAGAGGAAATCTGAGGAAGTGCTTCTTCACAGAGAGAGTGGTGGACGCATGGAACAGCTTACCAGCAGAGGTGGTGGGGGCAGAAATGATGTCAGGGTTAAAGAACACATGGGTGAGACACAGAGGGATCTTAGCAGTGGGGAGAGGGGATACCCCAGATCAAGTAGGGTCTGCAGTGACACTATAGGTAGGGATAATAGGGTAGACTAGGTGGGCCATCAGGTCCTTATCTGTCGACAGATTCTATGTTTCTATGTAGCTGCAAGTTGGGCTTCTAGAGCCTTTTGTTTCTCCTCCCATTTTCTGTGTCTGACCTCCACATAGGACATTATCTGGCCTCAGATCATAGCCTTAAATGCCTTTCAAATTGAGGATTTACTGGTATCTCCAGTGTCATTCAGTTGGAAGTAGGCGATGACCTCCACCTTGAGCTACTGCAGAACCTCTTTTTCCTGCATCAGGAGAGGGTATAGATGCCAAAAGGTGGACCGTACAGGAGGGGGGGCTCCAATGGAGGACTAGCTCAGCTGGTGCATGGTTCGACAGATATACAGGGGCTATATTAGTAGAGATGTCACCCAAACAAAATCCAGCTTGACAGTTGGGCCTTATGACCCCATGGCACACCCCAGCATCTGTCAGTCTATGGAAGATGGGGTGGGTGAGGGAGTTAGGAGCACAACCCTAATGTCTTATTTCCCCACTTTTTTCACTTTAACCCTAACCGATGCATTAAACAGAGTTTTCTGCCATGAATATAGATATTCAAGGCAAAAACTGTGTTTAATGCATCAGTTATAGAGTTAGCATAGTGAGGAAATGAACATTAGGTTGAGCCCTTAACCCCACCCACACACACACACTTAAACTCATCTTCCACAGACTGACAGATGCCGAGTTTCGAGTCATGAGGCCCAAATCTCACCCCATTCCATGTGTAAGCAGGTTGACATGCTACAGTAAAGGAGAATGGTTGAGAGTTAGACCTTATGACCCCAATGGCATACCCCGCATCTGTCAGTCTATGAAGGATGGGTGCAGGGTGGTGGGGGTTAGGGGCTCAAGCCTAACATTTCATTTCCTCACTTCTGTTGCTTTAACTAGTAAAAAACATGTATTGGCAGGAGGGCCCCGTGCTCCCACCATGTTGCCCATTTCTGCATAACAATATACATTTGTGTTCCACATAGCTACAGAGCTATACAGCAGCCCTATAGGACAGGAAAACCTTGTAATACTAATTTGCCTACATCTCAGGAACTGTAACAGGTATAAAAAAATTAAAGTGTCATTGTAACCATGATAGTGAGTGCTGCACAATGCAACAGTAATGACTGTACCTGTCTCTCGCATCGATTATGAGATAAGGGCACTGAAAAGAACCGTACAGGCACTCTTTGAACCCTTGTGACACCAATTTAACAATATCTCATTAACCGTGCCACCCATGAAAAATATTCCACTGCAGGCTTACTCTATGGTTTCAAATCTTTTTCCAGAAGCTGCCAGTAGCGAAAACTCTGTATCTCGTTTCGTTTTCGAGATACAGGCACCGAGAGGAGTGACAGACCCCACAATGTAATCCTATGAAGAAAATCTCAACTTCATGGTGGCATATCTATGGAACCACTTAATTCCCCAACACCTACGCAGCATAATTCACACCTGTAGGGTATCCCCTCAACACCCTGTAAATTTTAAGTAAAAAGACCAAACTGTTAATGAGCTATACAATTTTAAAGTTTTTACACCTTTAAAAATTCTTCATTCATGAGATAGCAAACTCCTGGGCCATCAGATCAATCCTAGTCTGTGAGCTAGCAAAATTTTAGTCTGCGAGGGGATATCTGGTTTCTCCATTCTGGCCATCTGGCCTTCCCCAGGGAGATCTGGTCTCTCCCAGGGGCATCTGGTCATGAAAATCCAGCTATCTGGTCAAGTAATGACAGACAAAGCTCAAGGAACAGGACTGTGTCTTGGACCAGGATTTTATAGGTTCGTGGACTAGTATCGTTAGCGAGTCACGAAAGAAGAATTTTACATTTTTAAAAAGCTATTTTTTGACAACAACAAACCAAACCAAAGGCATGGCTTTGTAGAGGGGGTCGCCCTGAACAAAACCCATACCTCATTTGATCCAAAAGTCACCCATGGACAAAGCTAAGACATTTTGTTTGACTGAAAAAGTGAAAACAAGATGGAGGCTCACAAACAAAGAATTTTCTGATGGACTAGGATTTTTCTTTCACGAGCTGACAAAATCTTTGACAGTGAGACCATTTGTCCTTCGCAAAAAATACATATTAATTTTGGAGTGAACTGAGCATGCTTCGAACTCAAAAATTAAAAATTTAATAACTTTTGAATGGATTAATATTTTTTTTCCAAACCAATGCTGGATTGTTCCTTTACCCAAACTCATTCTATGTTCTAAATTGCAGACCAAAAGACCACATGGTGTGGTCACAGTGCCATGGGCAAAAAAATGCATCAAAACTGGCAAAAAGTGGTAAATAAAAAGTTCTACCATACCAGACCATGCATTTCAAATTTTATGCAAATCAATTGAATGGTTGCAAAGTTATTTACATTCAAAATTTGAGGTTTAACATTAATGTGCCTACTCAACCCTAACTATAGGGGCGCAACCAAACCCCTAAAGGATATATATATATATGTTCTCTGCAAAAATCTTCATTAATGCATCAGTTAGGGTTCTTCTACAGTGAAAAAAAACCAAGAAAATTCTATTTTAGGGTTCCCACCACTTGCACCCCACCCCCAGCCTGCCCCCAACCAACAGGCATCAGGGCATGTGTGTTGGGGTCATCAGCCCTAACTCTCACCCCATCCCATGTGTAAATAAGCAGAGGTGGTGCAGTGCAGGAGAATGGGGTGAGAGTTAGGGCCAATGACCCCAATGCACACTCCGATGCCTGTTGGTAGGGGCGGGCTGGGGTGGGTTGCAAGGGGTGGGAGCCCTAAAATCAAATGTCCTCCCTTTTTCACTGTAGAAGAACCCTAACTGATGCTTTAATGAAGTTTCTGCATAGCATTCCTTACTTTTTAAGAAAGAATAGAAAAGAAGAAAGTTGTGCAAGTTGGTGGGAGCGCGGGGGCCCTTTGGGCCCCGTGCTCCCACCACGTGATTTTGTGTGACATAGTAAGAGTAAGTGAAATGCAAACAAAACCACAAATGGTTATGCACATGGTGCTGCAAATGTAAATGGTAACACAAACAGAAATAGAAATGCAAGAGCAAAGTGATGCCAAAGCGAACAGTGACGGAAACAGAGACACAAACGGAATTTCATACAAAACGCAACTGGTAACACACATGTTCAAGGTACTGCAATTGGAAATGCAAATGCTAATGGTGACAGCAACAATAACGCCAAAGGAGACAGAAATGGAAATGCAAGCGAGTACAGAAACGTAAACCATAACGCGCATGGTCATGGTACCACAATTGTAAATGCAAATGGTAACAGTAATAGCAAGAATAATGACAAAGGAAGCAGAAACAGAAACATTAATGCAAGTGCATAAGGAAACACAAACCGTTATGAGCACGGTCATGGTACTGCAATTGTAAAAGCAAATGGTAACGATAACAGCAACAATAACACCAAAGCAAAGAGAAATGAAAATGCAAATGCAAGCACATACAGAAACGCAAACCATTATGTGCATGGTCATGGTACCACAATTGTAAATGTAAATGTTAATGGTAACAGCAACAATAAAGCCAAAGGAAACAGAAACGCAAACACTAACACAAGCGCATAAGGAAATGCTAACCATAACATGCACAGGCACGGTACCGCAATTGTAAATACAAATGGTAACGGTAACAGCAACAATAACGCCAAATGAAACAGAAACAGAAATGCAAGCACAAACAAAAACACAAACCGCAACACACATGGTGGCATAGACAGGAATGGTGACGTGAACTGTAATGGAAGCGCAACTGGAAACGGTAACTGGCACAGTAACGAAAGGGCACACCCTTCTTTTCCCCAAAAACTGCATTGAAAAACACAGTGAAAACAAAGAATGTATGCATTATAATGGACCTCGGAGCACAAAATTAGACTTGGAATACTAAACTGCTTATATCTCAGGAACCGTACAACATAGAAAAAAAATAAAATTTTGTATGAATAATGATTTTCTTGGCTAGTTTTTGTGATGAAAAGTCTGTATCTCACACCTTTTCCGAGATACGGGCCCCGAAAGGCGCGACATACGTCATAATGTTATCCTAAAAAAAGCATCAACTTCAGAGTGCCGTCAGTTTGCCGCCCTGTAATATTTTTTCACCAATCCATCAAAAGGCACACCTGTGGGATGTTGGCTTCCTTCCTTCCAAATGTCAGCCCAAAAGACCAAACCGTTATTTTGCAGCAGGGCGGCAAAGAATGCCTGTAATGCAGCGGATGCCGTAATGTTATCCTATAGGAAAAAGCATCAATTTTATAGTGCTGTAAGTTTGCCACCCTGTAATATTTTTTGACCAAACTACCAAAAGCCACATCTGTACGATGTTGCCTTTCTTCCCTCCAGATCTCAAGTAAAAAGACCAAACAGTTTCAGAGATATTCAATGTCAAAGATTAATAAAATTTCCATATCTATTCCATTATAAAAAATCTTGCCCTGCCCTCACAATCAAAGATGTGATCAAAGAATCTCACGATCAAAGAATTTGCAGGCTCGCCATCAAAGAATTTGCAGGCTCACGAACAAAGAATTAAAAGACTTATAAATATAAAAAAATGAAGGAATTGCGGTAAACCACCACCATGGTTAGACAGAAAGAAGCCCCCTGAGTAAAACTCACCCTCATTTGACTTCCTAGGACACCCCTGGGCTGAGAAAATTGATTTTTAAATTGGGCCATCTTGTGCCTTGCTCACGATGCACGATCGCGATCAAAGAATCTGACAATCAAAGAATTTGCATGGTCACGATCAAAGAATAAAAAGTCTTCAAATTTAAAAAATTAACAGAATTGAGGCAAACCACTGCTATGATTCATCAGAACGAAGCCCCCTGAGTAAAACCCACCCTCATTTGTCTTCCTAGCACACCCTTTGGCTGAGATAATTGATGTTTTAATCTAGCCATCTTGTCCCTCCCTCGCAATGCACGATCATGATCAAAGACTCTCATGATCAAAGAATTTGCAGGGTCATGACCAAAGAGCGAAGGACGAGATGGCTAGATTTTAAAACTCATTTTTCAAGCACAGAGGTGCTCTTGACAGTTAACTGATGGTGTGTTTTGCTCAGGGGGCTTCATTCTTCCCCATCTGAATAAAGAAATATAAGTTTTTTATATCCCTGGAAGTCTAGCGCCCCCCCCATCATGATAAGATATATAATGATCATTGTATCCCTGGTCTTCCAGTAGCCCCCCCCCAATCTGTATTGAATAAATATTGTGGTTTTTTTATCCCTGGTAGTCTAGTGCCCCCTCCCAAATGTGTCTTGTCTCTATATTTGTTGTTTATCTCCCTGGCGGTCTAGTGGCCCGCTCCCCGATCTGTATATAATTATTTTTCTTCATATCCCTGTAGTCTAGTGGCCCCCCATCATAATGAAATCCATAAGCAGT
Organism: Neoceratodus forsteri; assembly: GCA_016271365.2. Taxonomy (NCBI): domain Eukaryota; kingdom Metazoa; phylum Chordata; order Ceratodontiformes; family Ceratodontidae; genus Neoceratodus; species Neoceratodus forsteri. The sequence goes on along the minus strand of CM028130.1, from coordinate 911,049,677 downwards.
TGCCCTTTCCTGGTAGTCTTGTGCAGCTATCAAAATCCCAGAGATGTCCATGCCAACACAGTCCACCCTGAGACAGTCCAGCCACACAGGCACTAGGCAATGCTAAAGTTCACAGTGAAGTGCGGTCCACAAGGTTTGAGCCGAGGGATGGAAAAAACAGCCCAACAAAAGTACCCTGAGGATAACCTGCCATCATTCGGGGGGCAGCTGACAACCAACTTGATGCAGGGAAAAGACATAGCTGGGGACAAAAGGTGAAGATATCACCCCACAAAAGGGTAGAGACAAAAATGTTCATGCACAATATCCTTATCTCTCATCCTGGTTTCTGCTGCTGGGCCCTTGTGGTAGTGGGACATTTGTAGCTCTAGTGGTTGCAGGATAAGTCAGTGGTTGCAGAAGTGGAGTAGCTGCATGTTCCACCCAAGATTTCCATGTCTAGAGTAGTGTGTATGTATAAGTGCCTCCCACAGGCTTTGCAAAGACAGAGAGAGGAGGAGACACAGAAAGCTTCTGGGTTTTATTCTAAATAAGTGGGTCAAATCTATTGTGAGTCAGGAGGTCAGGGGGTCACAGATGGGCTTCCAGATGATGTGGGTGAAGAGGAGTCATGACCATGGCATTCCAAGCTGTTACTGGCCTTGCCCTGTACTAACCTAACCTCAGCCTGCTGGCATTTCCTTCACAGGCCCCTTTTCTGCTTTACCCAGATACCTTCCTTCTTCTCTTGAGGGGCCTGTTCCTGTGGCTGACCATCTCATGTGGTATCATGGGTGTTCATCACTGCTAGTAAGGGATTCCATGGGGGCTGCTCATAAGGGGAGGTAGGGAACCAATAATCTGTCCATTGTCGGTTAAACTCATTCACGGCCTTGGGTGATGAGAACTGATATTGGGCCCATTAACAAAGACCCAGTACTGTGCCAGGTAATGGAGAGCAGTCTTAATGCCTAGCTGTGAGAGCTTCCAGATAAAGGGAGTGTAGGTCCTCTGGTGTTGTGACAGTTTGTTGAAAAAAATCCTGGAAGAAGGACACTGGACGCCCTTTTCAATGGAGTAGCCCCCTTTCACTAGTGTGGCACAATCTGTTCTCTTTAATAGCTTACTTCAGCAAATCAGCAGGATAGGGCAAGGTCTATCACCTGGCTTATGACAGGTTGCAAGAGTCTGGTGTACCTGCTCTTTTTTTTACTGGCTGGCAGTTCAGGGTGTTCAGAATGGCAGGGATTATGGGCTGGAGGAAGCAGATGATGTCGGGACCCTCTGCCCCCTCAGGAAGTCTGACCAGTTTCAAATTATTCTTCCTGGCTCAATTTTCCAGAACTTCCATTTTAGATTGAATGGTGGATAGATCTGTCCTGGTCCCCAAGGCAAGCTTGCACATTGGATTATTTGACTTCTAGCTGTTCCAGGTGTTGTTCAGTATGTTTGATCTGGGAACCCAGGTTTTGAAGGTCGTGGTTGGTTTGTGCCACTGACTGTTTTAATTCAGCTGTATCAGTCAGGATTTTCTGTAGGAGGTACATGGTGCAAGAAAGATCCAGAGGGATGATGACCGCCAATGCCATAGATACAGATTGGGAGTGGCCAGCAGGCTTTCTAGAGACAGATGGGACCTTGTGACCATCTCCATTCACTTTCACAGATGGGAGGGGTTATTGAACAGTAAGCTGCGAATTCAGGTGGTTCACATTCAGACTCAGCAAAACTGTAGATGGGTACTGTTGTAGCAGAATAAGAACTATCTAGACATACACTGTTGGAGCAGGTAAGACACTTTTGGGTGTTCAGGTGGGTGGTAATTCTCCATGCCTTGTCTTCAGTTAAGAGACTAAACTGCCATCTTGCTGGTACTTAGCCGCACCTCCCACTCAAGACTATATGTAGTGTATTAGGACAGGGGAAATTGCTTACCCAGAAGGGCACACTAAGCTGGAGCTTGTTTTCAGGTGCGACCAGGGAGCACAAGGTAGTTTAATGGCTTGCTCAGGGTCACACAGTATGCAAGTGGGGACTGATAGGATTTAAACCCAGGTTTCCAGGTTTGCCACTCAGTGCTCTTAACCACTATGCTGTACTGGCTCCTCATTACCTCTAGTTTTATCTTTAACATATTTGTGCAAGGATGGAGTTTAAAAATTGTTTTGCTAGCAACCTATCTTAGATACTTCCTCCATTCATCTTGTCCCAATCAATGCCTGGCAGATTGAAATCCCCCATTAATATTATATTATTCATTCTGGCAAGCTATTAACTTTCCTTTTTTAGTGCTTTATCTATATCCCTCAACTGGCTAGGGGGTCAGTAAAATAACCCCATCACTATATGATTATTACAACTGCAATCAGCTCTGACCCATATGATTTCATTTTCCATTTGAGAAGAGAGTATTTCTTTGGTCCATAGGCTGTCTGATGTATACATTGCAACTCCACATCTTTTTTCCCTAATCTATCCATCATAACTTATACCCATCTGTTTCCTTGCGTCATGTGTCGTCCTTTGCCCACCATGTCTCAATAATCCTTACCAGCTCAGTTTTCCCTGAATATAATGAGTTTTCTAATTCTCCAGCTTTATTTCTCAGACTTCTGACATTTAAAAGCACACATGTCCATCCCTTCTTAGTTCGTGATTTCACTCTTCTTCCCTCTATGTGCAGAATACACCTTATCTATATTTCTCAGAGAGTTGCTCAGATAGCATGCTCCACCATTTCCCTTACTAGTCAGTTTAAATATTTGTTCAGTTCTTTATTTAGGCTGTCACACAGTACTTTTGCTCCAGATTTGTTTATGTGTAACCCATCACCTCTGTACAGGTCTCTCTGATTATAAAATGTGTACCAATTTTTGAAAAAGATAAGCCCTTTTGTTCGGCCCACTTCTGAAGCCAGTTATTAATTTTGTGAATGGCTTTAGTTCCACCTGCACAGATCTTTGTACAGGAGTAGTTCAGATATAACTACCCTGCAACCTTTTTCTTTTAACTTTGTTCTGATGTTTTCAAAGTCACTTTTAATATCTTTATCCAGACTATGCTCCACATCATTAATAACATGAAGTGCCACAACTGCTCTTTTCACAGAACCTTGATGTAAGCCCTCAAGATTTTCCCTTAAAGATTTTACTTTTGCCCACGTAGGCAAGGTGTGGACCTGTCCTTCCTTCCTGTGCATCAAACAGTGTCAATAAATCTGATGATAAAATCATCTAATGCTATTAAGCTGGGATTTGTTTTCCCCTGGGTTCTGTCTGATTCATCTCCTGTTGTTCCATTTTGTCAGTTTTTGCCGCAAGAGGCACATACCAATTTCCTAAATGTAGCTGGTAATGTGCATCAGCTACTGTACCCTTCCTCTTTTCCTCCTCCCCTTACTCTCCACTATTGCCCAAGCTGGCAGACCTTCTGGTTCCTCCTCACCCTCTATGTCTTCCTCATCATTGCTGTTGTGTTTTCTTTTTTTCTCTCACTCCCAAGGGCTTATCTGTCTACCCCACATGTTGCATGTGAGACCTGGCTATACTGGTATTTTTTATTCTTTTTTTTCCCCACTGGCTATTGTTCCCCCCTACAGGAAGCTCTGATCCTCTGCTCTGCTCATCGATCCCCCAATCCCCAGTCTTGTCCCCCTGGAAGGAGCCACTGGTGGGTGCCTCCTCCCCAGGAAACACAGTCATGAAACCCTGGCTTGCCCCCTAGGTGGAGTCCCAGGAGTGGGACCCTCCCAGTGGACTTTAGTCTGCAGCAGGGAGTGGCAGCAGAGGTGGGGGCCATCATTAGTGTTGGGTGATTTTTATTTTATGAATTTATCCTCCTGGTGGGGATGTGTAATGATGCCAGTATCCACACCGCCCCCCCTTACATGTGGCACTGGCTGTGACAGTACCCCCAGCCTCCACCAGAGGTCTGCATAGCACCAGACACTGTTCCCCCCTCCCCCAAAAGAAGGAGAGCAGTCCCTGGGACCCTTAATCCTTCTCCCTCCAGCCAGCCTCCTGACTCATGAGTCTATCCCCAAACCCAGAATTGCAGTGCTGCAGACGGATGCCTTGTCACTGCTCCAACAGGCAGCCTATACTGGTAATTCTAATGTTATAGATCCTAGTGTCCTGTCCATGTATGTATCCAAATTTGAAATACTTTATTGCTCATTTATTGATTTCTTTAGATGTTTTATTCCTTCTCCAAGGATTTTATGTAGTGACATTTGGGGCAAATAAATTCTTCATCCCTTTTGCCCTCATTTCCCAAGATAAACATGTCACACACCATACAAGCTATTTCCACTTTCTTGTCACTTATTTCTGTATTTTATGTTTACAAAATATGGGCCTCAAACCTGAATTGCTTGTGCAGTACGTGAGCTAATTCAATGGTACCAACCCTAATGTTTTACAGTTGTACAATATATTGTCTTAAAAGGAGACTGCTTGTGCCACAAAAAAAAAAAATCAGGTGCCTCTTTTAAGCACTATCCTGTCATTATACATTGTTTTGAGCAGCCTCTCAATAATATGGTCAGTAATCAGAGGAACAATCTTACAGTCATTATTTACTAATGAAATGGGTTTGTAGTTAACATACTCAGAGTTATATTTCCCTTTTTTAGGGATTAGAGATATGTAGACGGGGTAGCTCCAAAAGACAGGAGAGTAGCAGATGTAGTTCCACTTCATAAGCAGGGACAAGAAGCAAGCAGGGAATTATAGACCTGTCAGTCTTACCTCTGTCATGGGTAAACTGTTGAAGTCAGTAGTCAAGGATGACATTATGTACTATCTGGAAAATAAAGGTCTCCAGGATACTAAATAGCATGGGTTTGTGACTGGGAGGCCTTGTCAGACAAACCTGATAGTTTTCTTTGACTGGGTGATGAGGGCATTGAATAGGGGACCATGACCTGGATATAGTCTACTTCAACTTCAGCAAGGCTTTCAACTCACTGCCTCCCAGAAGATTGATGAAGAAGATGAAGAATCTGGACTCAGCAAGGGAAATAGTAAGAGGGCTAGGAAATTGGTTGAACAAGAAGCAGCAGAGGGTTGTGACTAATGGTATCAAATCAGAAGAGAGGGACCAAGAGCAGGGGAATTCTGAATGTACCACATGATTTGAATAATGGAAAATAGTGGTTTGAAGGTGCTGCCTCATCAACAGTTACAGTAGGTCCACCTCAAGGCACCTTTCTTTAGGGCTGACAGCTCTATAATTTATTTCTAAACTCTTAATGCCACCATTAATTATATCATTGGAACTACTGCACTGTAGGTTCCACACCTTTCGTTTTGCTTAGGTTCTCAGTTAAAGGGACACTGTCAACCCCCTAAGGGTTCAAAGTGTCCCTAGTTTAAAAAAACACATGTTATGATTGTTCACATTCTGTAGAGACTGCAGATGTAACTTGTAGTTTGGTTCTGATTCTTGTTTTCTTTCAAATAGTGAAAAATAGACTGCCCACTATATTGGTGTTACCACTCCAAAACATCTTTGTTTACATTCCTTCAGTAACTCCCACAGCATTGTTCTGGATTTGGGAACACCCCAAATATACCCCAAATACAGTCTAGTCACTAATTATGCATTGGGGGAGGGTAGACTATTGTATCATGAGTGGCTGCAGTTTTTTTTGGGGGGGAGGGGTATTCCTGTCTTCATGTAGTATACAGTAAGAGCACATCAAGGATCTGAAACACAACAAGGTTATTTACAAATATACTGTTAGTATACATTTCAGTACTACTAAGAAAGGAGGAAGATAAAGCAACCAACAACATCAATGAATTTTAGAGAAGGCAAGCAATCGTGAAATGTGAGTTTTTAACTGGAAATAATATGATGCAAAAACACTTGACAGTGTCCCCTTAAGTACAGATAAGATTCAGTAAAATAAAAGAACTTCAGGTCAAATTGATCCCATGCCTTTTTATGCTTGCTGAAGACAAAACATTTGGCACAGTACAAGGCTCTGAGAGGTGTGTGGCAGTGATCCAATCCAGAAAAGTCTACAAGGGACCTGACTAATAATCAGTAAGACTGATTATGACACTGTCAGGCATGAAGTGCATGGACTTCAAAACATTGTGCCAACAGACACATTCATAAATCAGCTATTTCATTTTCTCTCTATGTCAGAGCAGGGAAAGGTTAATGTCTGTGTCTAAAGCATGCTATTTGGAATGCACTAAGTCTGTTGTAATGTGGGCTACACAAGGGGAAGGCTATAAAGCTATTTCGGGAGATTTCTGCCAGATTAACTGTAGAAGCAGTTCATTGAGACAGTTGATGTAACCCTTTCACTACCAATATGGAACTAGCTGCCTCTCTCCGTCTAGGGCTTCTCCAAAGCATTTCTGTCACCAAAATACATTGTAAGTGTTTTTATAATGTTCTCACACCAGGCTGGTGTGAATAGAAGTCACATTCCTTTCTGAAGTTGCCCACGTACACTAGATAACAGCAGCACTGCTGCAGAGGAATCTCTACACTGAGAGCCCAGACCCCACTCCAAGCAGAGAATGGTGAAAACTGTATTTTTTATTCTTTTAAATTCCCTTCAGTTTGTCAGTTGTTGCCCCACCATAACTGCCCCCCGGTCCAAGCCTTAGTCTTCTGGCATGGCCTGAGATCTTCACCTTGATCTGGTACAACATTAATACCAGTGGCAAGCATCCAGCACTGACAAATGCTTGTTTAATTATAACAACTGCATGAAGACCTGCGTGCAGAATGATGGTTAAACAGGGCAGCTATTGCAACATGGTGCTTGTTTGTGTAAGCAATAAGACACAATGGGGTGTGCATTATGGTGGGATAACCGCACTCCTAGGGGTGTAGTTAGGCACAAGGCCAAACACCGAGTGCCGGTTGTTACTAGGAGTGCAGTTATCACACCGTAATGCACAACCCCAGAGAGTCTTATTGCACTTATAAAATAGACCTTAATTTTTAGAAGCATTTTTTTTTATTTTGAAACACATGTTCAAATAAGTAAAAATATAAGTGAATCTGTGCTTTTAACATAAAATAGCCATTCCACCTATTGGTGTTAGATTAAATTAGTGTTATACTGTGTGTGCCTCCCTACCCACTTAAGCTTCATATTCCCCTGCCAGCCACAACAATTCACAATTGCTGTTTTCCTCATTCTAAGTATGACACATTGCCCCCTTACTTTATTTCATTCTCCTTACTCTGTGTAAGGGTAGCAGCCATGTTTGTGGTGGAAGATCAGTTCTGGTTGTAGGAAGATTGCTGGAAGATAGTTTTGGTTGTAGGAGGGCTGATTTGCTCACTGTGTGATGTGGTTTAGGACCAGGATGACTGTGCATACATAGAGATTTAATGTACGGTCAGCTGATCTCTCTTGGCCAATGCAATTTCAAAATTTTTTCTTGCCATTTTATAATCATTTATTTATTTATTTATTTTTGAAAATCTGATTTACAGCCTTTGAGTCAGGGACTCATTTACAAAGGCACCTCATCGCAGGGAGGGTAGACATGGTTACAGTGTGAGATACAACAGTGGTAACATACAGGTGCAATACAGATAACAAAAGAACACAATATAACAGTGGTTTACAGAATAAAGTTACTGTACATGCAGTAAATAGCAATTGTACAAAGTAGAACAATAGTAGAAGTCACAACCCTGGTTGTACTGGGGAAACCCTATGTGGAAGGGTGGGGAAACAGGGGTGAGGAAAAAGGGGGGAAGCAGTCCAACGGACATTTTCTAGGCTATGGATCAGAAATGGGGAGGGACCCCAACATTAGGTTTATTAAGGGCAACTACAGCTCCGGGCACCAAAGAGGTGGTTACAGAGAGTGACTTTAAAGGGACCAATTTTGGTAGACTTAGTGACAGAGGGTGGGAGGGAGTTGAACCATGTGGGGGCACAGTAGTGGAAGGACTTTTGGGCTAGGGAGGTCTTGGTATGGGGCATCAGAAAGGTGGCCTTAACTGAGCTATGGGTGACAACAGATGGGGATGGAAGCCACAGGGACGCAGTGACCCCTGGGGGGGAGAGTCCTAGCAGGTATTTTTTGGCAAGTAAGCAGGTTTAGTAGTGCGGGTGCTCCTCCAAGGTGAGCAGGTTGGCAGTGGAATACAGCAGGCAAGTATGGGTGCGGAAGGATGCACTGGTCAGGAGCCAGCAGGCCTTGTTTATTGAGCGCTGGATTCTGGTGTGGGTGGTATTGTTGGCCGCAGCATAGATAGGTAGGCTGTAGCCCACTAGGGACAGGATGGAGTAGTTGATGTGCAGTCGGAGAGTAGTTTGGGGGAGGCAAACTCTGTGACAATAGAGAAGGCCAATCCGAGAGTTTATGGCTGAGGACAGGACATTGATGTGGGTGTGGAATGTAAGAGCCGAGTCAAAGGTGATGCCCAGGTACTTGTAGGATGACACCTGCTCGAGATGGTGAGCATTGTCGGGGAGAATGCAGAGGGGACATTTTTGGCCTTATTCTGGTGATACAAAAAAGCATAGATCTGTTATTTTTAGGTTAATGACCAGCTGATGGTCAAGGAACCACTTTTTGGCTTGGTTGAATGTGTGCTGTAGGGATTCCTGTAGAGATGCGGGGTCAGGGTGGGAGGCAAAGGGAACTGCATCATTATCATAGAGTACCAGGCAGGAGCTGGGGAATGTGTTGAGAAATAGGCTGAACAGAACGGGGCCCAGGATGGAACCTTGGGGGACCCCTGAGCGAACAGGCAGGGTATTGGACAGGGTGCCATTTACCTTCATGCGCTGTTATCTGGTAGAGAGGTAACTGGTAAACCAAGCCAGTGGGCTAGGGGAGAAGCCAAGTTGGTGGAGGGAGTCATAGGAGGGGGTGACAGACAGCGTCAAAGGCCTTGGAGAGGTCAATGAATACTCCACCCACAACATGGCCAGAGTAGAGAGCAGAGTGGAGGTGCTGGGAGAACTCCAGGAGGGCTGAAGTGGTGCTGTGGCCAGGGTGGAATCCATGTTATTCCGGACACAGCAGGTCGTATTTTGCCAGATACTTTTAGAGCTGAATGGCCACTATTTTTTCTAGTGCTTTGGAGAAAGGGAGGAGAATGGAGATGGGCCTGAAATTGTAAGGGCAAGTTCTATCTCCACTCTTATGGACAGGGGTGATTTCTGCAATTTTCCAGGCACTGGGAAATTGACCAAGACATAGTGACTGGTTTAAAAGGTTGGTGAGAGAGGCTAGTACAGTATCTAGGACTAATCAGAGAATCCTGGAGTCCAGGGGATCACAGCTGGGGTTGTTGCTAGCTAAGGCTTTTTGCAGATGAGGCCTGGCTTCAAAGAGTGATATGGCATGCAGGAAGAAAGGGGGTCAATCCGAGGTGGGGGGGTGGAGGCAGGAATAGGGTCAAAAAAGTAGTTGGGGAGGACAGAGCTTAGATCTGAGAAAGCCATATTGAGGCACTCAGCTATGCAGGGAGGATCAGTAGTGATGGTACCGTCTATGGAGAGTAGTGATGGTGAGGGGAGTGGGTCTTTCCATTGAGCTCTTTCATATTGTCCCAGAAGGCACGGGATGAACCCCAAGTGGATTCAATGCTGGCTTGATAATATTTGGCCTTAGCCTGCCTTATAGACCAGGTGCACTTGTTATGTGCTGCATTATAAGCTTGTCTGTCAGCAAGTTTGCCTGTCTCAACAGCAATATGCCAGAGATTATCTCTTTGTTTCAGTGTTTGGATGAGGGATGGGGTGATCCATGGGGCATTGTGTTTCTTGGTATGGATTCTGGTCGGAGGTGAAAAGGTCACAGGCCTTGCTAAAAGCACTGGAGAAATAGGCTAAGGCAGAGTAAATATCCATTGCGGAGTAGGACTGGGGACCCGTCAAGCTGGGCTAGGTGCATTTTTAGCTTTCTGAGACCCCCAGGGCAAAAGCGCTGGTGCGAGGTGACCTGGGACACTGGTTTTGGTGTGGGGGATGACCAGTGACAAAGGACAGGAGAGTGGTCACTAAGAGAGTCTGTTAGTACATTAATATCCCTGATATTAATGTACTACCAGGGGGAGTGGTTTGACAGAATTACATCTAGGAGGGTGCTGGAGCCACCTGACCAGTTAAATCTAGTGGGTGAGGTAACTAGTTGGGTCATATCTAGGGCAGAGAAGGAGTCCCTGATATGGGTGTAGCAGTACTCAGCCAATTGACATTCAGGTCACCTAGTATGAGCTGCTCCACCTTGTGTGGGATTGTGGTGAGGTAATCAATGAGGGAGTGGACAGCTTGTCCCTGGTCTCTCGGGGGGTATGTGAGAGACTGAGAAAAAGAGGGCCCCTAGCTGGGTCAGGGGTAACCTTAAGGGTGAGGGCTTGGGCACTAAAACCGAGCTTGGGGGCAGGGAGATCATGGCCTAAAAGTGTGTCACACATAAAGACTGCACACCTGCCACCACATTTGCCTATATGGTCTTCCCTGAACAGAGTGTAGCCAGGGAGGGAGATAACCAAGTCAGGAGTTTTTCTTGAGAACCAGGTCTCGACTAGTGCTATAACATCAGGACGGTGTTGTACAGCCCAGCACTGGACAGTGGCAGATTTTTTTAGGAGGCTGCAAATATTCATGGATGCAATGCTGAGGCCAGTACCTGAGTGGGGTGTGGGATGGCTAGTTGACAATGGCCCAGGGTTGGGGTGTATGCTCCCGGAGAGCAGAAGGAGTAGAGCAATTAATCTGATGAGTGGTCTGTGGTGACCAGGACCCTTAGCCAGGTGTCGATGCGAGGTCCTACTAGTCGGAGTACAAGTGATGGGTAGAGAGCGGAGGGTAGGTATGGCAAGGAAGGGGTGAGCCCAGGGAGTCCCGGGGGAGGGGGTATTGTTTGGAGGTGGGTGCTGTGGAGAAATAGGGGTGTCCAGGTGGGGGGGTTGGCTGCTGTGGGGTGGTAGAGGGGGTGGGGTTCAGGGTGGAGGGTAGGGGGCAGGGGGCAGGATGGGACATGGGCAGAGCAAGAAAGGTAACCATGAGTAGGCTGGAGGATTAATAGGAAAAATAAGATGCCTCTAGTGGCAGATCAGTATAAACTGAAAATGGGAAAATGGGCACAAAAACTCTCTCAAAACTTATATCAACTCTAAGAAATCTCTACATCAGATTAAACATTACTTAAAGTGAGAAAACAAAACATTTCAAGCAGAGATTTGTCCTAACATTAATTTCTTGGCAGCAGTTCCTAGAAGACTTCTGGATTGCTGCACATAGTGTGAGTAGCACTGGCAAACAGGAGCAAGTGAGATTCCTCCAGGGGTAGATGACAGAATTCAGAGTTCCAACCCGTACATTGCTTGGTGGGTGAACATTGGGCAGCTTCTCTTTAGGCAGGTTCTTAAACTGAAGAATTCAGTTTGCTTGAGAAGAAACAGCCCAAAAGGGCTCAGTAGTCCCCTTGCTTGGAGGATGAGCTTTGGGCAGCTTCTCCTTTGGTAGGTTTAACAGTAATTCTAGAAGACTGTAGTTATCAGTAAAGTCGTTGCTTACAAGTTAAGGTGACATTGTTCACATATTGCTTAGCTGTAGTAATACCAGAGAACCATATTGTGCTATTTTTAACTGGTTTAATTATAGGTCTAGAGAGAGGGATTTATTTGTGCTTGTTTGGATGAAGTCTTTCTGTCTTCCAGTAACAGGAATATTTTTAGCCAGGGTTTCTTGGTCCAGCTTTATATCTTTTCAAAGTTCCAGCATTAGCTATGATGTAGCATTTGAGTCTCAAGTCTGAGATCAGATAGTCAGATCCACATGTGTAGCAGCTGACACAAGAGCTAAACCATCCCTGGCTCTTGTAACCAGGGTACAGTATAAACACAGATAATGGGACAAACTCATTAAAATTTCAAAATGTAATCCTGTTATAGTCAGTTGTTCAGGGTTCCATTTACAGTGAAGCCCACCAGGATGAAGCACAGCACTGCAGAATTCTGCAGTAGAGTTACTGCAACAAACAATGTAATTTCAATGGGAGTTAAACCCTTTTGTCATGCAGTAAACCTGTGACACTGCACTTCATCCTGATGGGCTTCACTGTAGCTGTTTGGCTGTAATCATTAAGTGGATTTCCAGGTATGGAAGAGCATTTGGTGGTTTTGCATTTTTCTTTCCCTTTTCCTCACCTTGGTTTATCCCATAACTTTGTTGACTCCCAATGAGTACTAAGCAGCATTGTGGCTGTCTTGCATGGGGAGCTAGAATAAAAAGCTCTCTCACATCTTAGAAATAAACATGCAGGCATTATTACTAGGTATTGACATTACATGTAAAGCAATGTGTTTATTTCTCTGCACTAGCAATGAACAGTGCACGCAAGACTTACCAGAGTCACCATCCAATGTGGCCAATGGCCACTGATCATTGAGCAATTTAGGTAAAACAACTATTGAAATGGAGTTGTGTTGCATCTTCTACCCTCTTTAGCACCACCACAGTCTTCTCCCCCTATTCTCTAAGTCATCAATTTTTTTAAATAAATAAGCAGTTTGGCTAGCTTGTTTATCTGACGAGTCCTCAAGTTGGAATCAGAAGTCTTCAATTATGTAAATTCTTGGTTCTATGACTTCCACATGACTATCACAGCAGCATTATCCTTAACAGATCTTATAGAGGTTTTTATTTCCTCAATGTTCCCCTTTATTGTGGACAGTATATATTTTATAAAGCTCAAGTCTGATTTACTGGATCCAATGTTTTTTGCCAGTTGCAATCCTTCGCTTGTGGTTTTGCCGGCCTCTGTTTGTCTGCTCGCTGCCATCTCTCATTTTGACAGGAAACTTAAAACTTGGTAATAAATAAAGAAAACCTTAATTTTTCAATTCAGTCTTCTGGATTTCGTCTTGATTTAATGTAACAAATAAGCCTTTTTTTCACATCAGTGACTTATTTTGAAATAAATAAAGGACACATTTCTGACCCAGTGGTAGAGCACTTTCTTTTTTTTTTTCAAGCAGCCATCTTCATCAGTGTGATGCACATGTCTTGTCTGGATTTTGAGCTTGAATTCTCATTTGACATGGATTTCTGGGGGGGGGGCTTTGCTATTGGGGGATATTTTCAACAGGAAACTTCACAGTCTCTATACAGAAATCCTAGATCATATTTACTGATGTCAAGGATTATGGCTTTAACCTTGGTACTAATCCAATGCAATTAAACAGTAATGACTGAGCAGTTGGTCATATCTTGGGGATTAATGACCAACTAGGGGGGATAGATGGCCCAAGGCACAGCTGAGAGCCAACCCCTTCCCCCCAACCAGTCATTAATCACAAAGAAATGACATGTGTGAAGTAGTGGTGGGCAAATGAGTTTGGTGAAAATCTGCTCTCCCCAAAAAAACAAGTTGAAGTAACAGGAACTGTATCACTTCCAAACAGTTTTCACTGTTTGGAGCAGTTTGGAGGATGGCTAGAGTGCAGGACTGATGAGTGTAAAAAGTATAAGAGTCTAGGAGGGACTGGACAGAGAGATTCTCTGTCATGGCTCCTTATTGGACCAGGGCACAATCCATCTTTGTAAGGTGGCAACTGATCAGGTCATGCCAGGAGGACCCCACATGGTCCACCTTACATGCTGGCTTCTGCTGTAATCTCATAGCCTGCTAGTCAGCGTGTGGCATACTTGAACAGAGAAGGAGCAACTGTGTACTGCTCCGTATTCATCATGGTTTTTCAAAATACTTCATTGTCTTGCATTGTTGTCAGCAAGCAGAGTACATTTACATTAAACTACTCTAATGAGCCAAAGAAGATTTATTAAAAAAAAATCTGTGAGGCAAAAACGGAGGGTGGGGGTGAGGAGTCAGGGATTCAGGGACTCAGGGAGAAGAGGAGAGGGTCAAATAAGCTATACATTGAGGCAGGAGACAGGCACAGTCTGCAAAACTCTGCAGCAGTGAATTATTTTTCTTTTTCTGTCCAGCAGTTTGTGCCAAATGCAAATTAAAGAAAACTAAAAGCCAAAAAAGTTAGTGGGGTCAAAGAAAATTTGAAACTTTCTTTCTGCGTCACCCCAAAAATAATCCTTGCTTTGGAAGGACTGTATCGTACAGGGTTAGGTCTGGTGTTATGTCCCCTTGAATCTTAAATCTGAACTCTGACATTGTCTGTGGATAACAGCAGCACCAGCCCTTTTAAGTCCAGTGTGTGAACTAGTGTGTCAACAAGAATAATACAGCACACCCATGTCTGAAATAAAATCTGACAGCCAGTCACCAGTGTCACTTGCATACCGTCTGTGTGACCCCCACCTCCGAACAAGTCAGCAGCTCTCGTCTCCTCCCTGTGCTCCATAGGCCACACCTACAAACTTTGTATCAGTGGGCCTTCCATCACATAGAGCATAGATTAAAAAAAAAGAATTCCTTGCTTTGGAAGGACTGTGTCATAGAGGGTTAGGCCAGGTTTATGACCCCCTAAATCTTTAATCTGAACTCTACCATTGTCTGTGGGTAGCAGCTGCACCAGCCCTTATAAGTCCAGTGTATGAACTAGAGTGTGAACCACATTAATATAGCAGACCTGTGTCTGAAATAAAATCTGACAGTCAGACACCAGTGCCACTTGCATATTGTCTGTGTGAACCTGAAAAAGTCAGTCAGCTCTCGTCTCCTCCCTGTGCTCTGTGGGGTACACCTACAAGATCTGGCTCAGTGGACATTTCGTGAAGTATAAAAAATAAATAAAAGTAATTCTTGCTTTGGAAGGCAAAATGTAGTGCCCCAGGGAAATTGGGAGCACCACAGAAAATAGGGGATCCTCAGAAATATGAGGGGTCATACAGTTATGAGGACCCTGGCAGCTTAATGGAAAACCCTTGAAAAGCTTTGGTGACCCTCTGAAACACAGAACAGGCCCAACTCCAGCAGACAGTCCTAGAAGTCTAAATTCAGGGTTTTAAAAGAAAACCATTTTTTTCTTTTCTCCCCCTTCCCCCTGCTCAAGACCAACACCCAACCAACCAAACCAGTTGGGCAACATTCCTGTCACCAGTGGAGAAGGAAGCCAGGCTGAGCCCTCTCAGCCAATCCCTGTGACCAGGGTAGATTCAAATCTGGAGACTTTTTTTTTAAGACACTGACCCAGCTTTAGGAGGCTGACCTCTGGATGAAGGAGCCAATCCCCTGGCAGGTATCCAAGACCACCCCAGCCTAGAGGAGGCTCTTCACAGACTGGAGAGAGGCAACAAAGAGTTTGACCAGGGAGGGTGGAGGACAGCAAGGCAATGGGTGTTGGCTTCCCTGTTAAGAGGTTGAAGCAAATCCCCTGGGTCCCTTTGGTGTAACTCCCTCCAGAAGATCCCCAGTAGCAGCCATCTAGTCGGGTCCCCCAGTATGTCGAGTCAGTTCATTTGGCCAGGAAACAGACCCAGGGAACCTTCCATGCAGCAGTCTCTAGGAGAAGAAGCCTTATCACTCCTTCTTGGTTTGGCATTCCCCAAAGGACAGAATTCTTGGTTGAACTCCAGGGGTGAGTAGGCTGTTGGCCAGCATTTCCTTTAATAATTAGTCCTAGCTAGACCTGCTTCAGCCAGGGGAAGGATTGTTTTTTTAGCAATTGTATTGTTGCACTTTGTAATTATTGTTTAAAATTGTTAAATTGCTTTCATTGCACCCCCCCCCCCACTGGGTGAAGGAAGCTGCTACCTTGTCCAATTGTATAGAGACAGAAGGAGAGAGAGAGAAATGAGAACCGAAAAGGCAGAAGCTAGAAGGGTTCAAACCAAATCATTGTTAGACCAAGATTAAAGGTGTTTGTGAACTCCTCTCTTGAAAGAATCTCTGCTAGTTTAACTTATTCTAGGCAGTCTGTGGTCCATATAGAGAGACTTGGGCACTCCCTCTTAGCCAAGAATCAAACAAGTGCTAGGTAAAGCCAGGTCAAAGTATTATTGGTGAGAATGTACTTTTTCTGCTGAATTTCTAATTGTTTAGCTGTAAGAAGCTAATTACTAAAGGCCTGGCAGAGCCTTATTGCATGCTTTGCTCAGAGTTCCAGGGTAATCTAAGCCCAAGTAATGGAAAAACTTAGTCCTTTGTCTATGTAGTAGAAGGCCGTGGCAGCCCATAGCTGGGACAGAGACACTAGGTACCCTGGTCTCCATATTCAGAAGGGGGGGTTGGTCATCAAACTGTCTCAATGCCCATGAAGCAAACTGTATTTTCTTTATCTGCCTGCAATTTCCTGTTGCTTGCCTACCCCTCAGCTGTTCCTGATTTTCAGGGATGTCCCTGATTTTGTCTCAAAAATTTCTTCTGTCTCTCCTAAGTCTGGCATTTCTGGCACTAAAGAGTAGGGATTGGGATCACAGAATAATGCTAGCCATTGATGTTACAGTCTCATTCTCATTAAGAAAATGCCATTCACACTAAGAAACATGTGGTATACAGCTCCGGGGACTAATATTACTGTTTTATCTGATGCGTTCCTGATTTTAGTCATTTGTCCCCACTCTGTGATGAGGGGGGTTAAGAGGTATGGTTGCCTGGACCCACCGCTTGCTGTGTCTGAACTGCTGTATTCAATTAAACTGTTTTAAATTGTCGAACTGCTTACTATGACTGAACTGCTATATTCAATTGAGGAGTTTAAATGACTGCACTGCCTTATTTTCTCAATTTTCCTGTGTGACTGCACTGCCCTGAGGAATTGATTACTGCACTTGCCTACTGCTACTCCTTCTGAAGACATTTGGGGCCACCCCATCCCAAATGGTAGGGCTGTCAGTCATACGGAGGGGGGGAATTGCCTTTCAGGTTTTTAATTTTTCTTCTGTTCCATGCTCCTGCACATACCTCACACCTCACACCGCACACCTCATCCAGAAGTCCTCTGGTGTCTCTTATTCAACCTAGGGAAGGTCCCCGGGAAGCCCAGTGTCACCTGCACCCATTTCCAATGACCTCCAACAACTCCAAGTGTTCACCACGATGCCCTAGGTTTGAGCTGCGGGTCATAAGTGGTAGCCAGATGTAGCTAGAGCCCACCAAAGTGAGTCAGATTAGGGTCTGCCCTGGCTCTAGCTAGAGGGATTTAAGTCATCTGCCAAACTCGGGAGTCACATTGCCCATTCTTCCGAATAGACATTGTCCTAAGGTGGCAACAGTACTGGTGGCCTATACCAAGCCGTTGCCAAGAATTGCCAGGCTCTGTGCCCCATTCCCTGAGGTGGCATAAGTATCAGTGGCCCACGCAAGAGGCCACAACAAGAGTCGCTACACTCTTGATTGTACTGCCCATAGGTGGCTCGTGTTCCAGTGATGCATCAAGAGGTCACACCGAAGATTGTCGGATTCTGAAGCTGCAGGGGTGAGGTGGTAAGGGTTCCAGGGACCTGCCCAGAGGTCGTCCAGTGGATCATCACACCCAGTGTCCTTTCCTCGACTGGAGATCATCTGCCCGAGGTCACCAAGGCCAACATCCCCAGAGGAGGTTCTCTTCCCCTACAACATGGTGTCAGCACCCCATCCTCGACCAGGCACTGCCCTGTCGACATTGCCTCAGTGACACCAGGAGTCACCTTCTTCCCAGAGCCAGGAGGCCTACAGTGTTTTACTTGGTTTTTGGTTCACTGGAGGATGCCCCATTTTATGGCCTGTGTAGGAAGCGCTTCCTTAGGTTCACCCTCAGCAGTCAGCTGACCAAGATACTAGAAACCCAAGCTTGCTACATTGGATCTCTACACCTTTAAGACTGAATAACCTGGATTTTTGTAGGACAGTAGTGGGACCAGTTTGTGGTCCCGGTAACCTTATTCACTCTTTCTTATGTGTATAGTGTTAGTGAATGCTAAGACTTTTCTGTGTGCTCCAACTGTGGCTACTAAACCTTGCATCTTGGCTCTAGAGTACGTCTCCAGCCTCTCCTTCCAGATTTATCTGGCATCACCCTAAACTATAGGAATACAAACCACCACAGCTCATCCACCACAAAAACATGGCATAGTCGGCAGGATCAGAGTCAACAAGGAGCCCAAAACTGGAGTAACTAGCTTGGCAGAAGACACCAGGGGAAAGGACGGCTGTGTGACTGGACTTCTCTCTACTGGGACTATGTTGCCCTCCTTCCCTCCCACCCAAAGCTAGTTCTATTTTTATAGGCACAGGATTTGACTGACAACAGGAACTTTCTGTTTGGAAGCAGGAAGTGAGTGTTCACAGAACCACCAAAGACCCATCATCCTAGAAGGGCAAGATTAGCTCTCTGACCCACTCTAGCTGCTGGAGGTCTGCCTCTGAGCAAGTAAGGGGTCTACTGAGAAATATAGGATATTCTTGTCTCAGAACAGGACAATCAGGAGCTTAAAGGGCACATAGGCAGAAAGTAAGGCGAGAGAGAAAAAAAAAACAGAAGAAAGAGTAAGGATTGCAAACAGTTAAGGGGCCAGAAATAAGACATGATTGGAGTGGTGCAGTGCAGTGGCTGTGGAGCAGCAGTCTTCGGGAGATGTTCTGGAGGATGCAGTGTTGTCCCATCTGCAGGCACCTCTCTGGGCTGAGGGAGGAGGTTGCTCATCTCCAGGCTGAGTTGGCCAGGATTTGGGGATCTCCTCTTCCATCCAGGGACCACCAGTGCCACTGCCGTTGCCTCAGAGGTTGCCAAGAAAGAGGAGCGGTTGGACCACAGTGGGCTCAGGGAGGGTGAGAGTGGTGGAACAGAGGTGCATCCCTACAGTTGTACCTCTCCACAATTCCTATGCCATTCTGGCAAAGTGTGGTTCCTCTATGGAGGCATCCACAGTGGAAACCAAGGAGGATGCTGGGAACCTCCACAAAGGAGACTCACAGGAGGGTGGCAGGGGACCCTGCAGGGGAAGGAAACAACTCCTGGTGGAGGACTCCATTGTTAGGAAGGTAGAACTGGGGGAGGAAGGGGAGAGGGAGGTAAGATGCCTGCCTGGCGCCATGGCTCGGAGGGACAGGAGCAAATCAGGATTGCCCGAGCAGCTGCACAGGGAGGAGCTGATGTCATTATCCACCTAGGGATAAATGACCTGGCTAAGAAAGGATTAGAGAAGTGCAGGAAGAGTTTGTGGAATTGGGAGGGCCTTAGACAAGTAGCACGCACGGTAACCTTCTTGGAGGTGCTACCCATCTATGGCATAGGAGAGGCTAGGGTGTTCCGCACCATGGGATTCAATCAGTGGTTGAAAACTGGTGTGGACCTCAGGGATTTGGCTTCATTGGGGACTGGGGTCCACCTGAGTGATGCAAGCCTCATACTGGCATGATGGGCTGCATCTGTCTGGGAGGGGAACCAGGATCCTAGGTGATAGGTTTAAATGCTTCATTGGTAAGCATTTAAACCAGCCAAGGGGGAGGCACTGGAAAGGAGCAGGAAATCCTAGCCCCCACCAAAAAATCACGGTAGTAAGTGTGGCAAACACCAACATATAGAGATGTCGATAGGAGAAGGGCAGGGGTAAATGGAGAAAGTGACAAAGGCAAGAAGGACAGGGATGGGGCAAAAGGAAGTAAGGCCATCAGGAAATGGAGGATAATGAGTACCAATGCCCGTAGTCTGAGCAACAAGCTCCCTGAGCTGGTGGCCTTGATGGAAGAGAGATGCCTGGATATCATAGCAGTAACAGAAACATGGTACACAGAGAACCATGTCTGAGATGTTAACATATCAGGGTACATAACCTACAGGAGAGACAGGCAGGGGAGAAGAGGGGGAGGAGTAGCTCTCTATGTAAAGGAAGGGATAAAAGCAACTGAGCAAAAGAGTAAACAGGGAGGAGAGGAGGCACTGTGGGTCACCTTGGAGACTGGAAAGGGCACCACAGTCTGCACAGGGGTTGTGTACAGACCCCCATGTCAGGGGGAGGGACTGGACAAGGATATGATAGAAGGCATTCTTAGAATGGCAGAAGAAGGGGAGATACTGTTGATAAGAGACCTGAATATGCCAGATGTTAACTGGAGCACATTTGCTGCAGCCACATCCAAGAGAAGGGCCATTCTTGATGCTCTACAGGTGGCAGGCCTCAGACAGCTAGTTTTGGAACCCACTCGTGAGGGAGCAATCTTAGACCTCGTACTCTCAAATGGGGGCAGTGAGAGGATCTCAGATCTAGAAGTGGGTTGCCATCTGGGGACAAGTGACCATCAAACAGTGTGGTTCACGTTAAACTCAGCTACAGAGTCAAGCCATACAAAAGTGAGGGTACTGGACTTTAGGAGGGCTGACTTTGGCAAGATGGGAGAGTGCCTCAGAAAAGCACTAGCAAACAGGCTAGAAGGAGGTGTGGAGCAACAATGAAATCATCAAAACTGCCATCACAGAGGCAACAAGCCTTTGTGTGAAGCAAATAAACAAATCAAATGAAAGAAAAGCCACTATGGTTCTCAAAAGAGGTGGCTGTGAAAGTCAGGAAGAAAAGATAGCATTCTGGAAGTATAAGGAAACACAGAAGAAGCAGGACAGAGAGCTGTACCAGTTAAGGCAGAAGGAAGCAGGAGGGAAGTCAGAATAGCAAAGGCCCAAACTGAGGAAAAGATAGCCAACTCAGTTAAGAAGGGAGATAAAACCTTTATAGGTACATCAGTGAGCGTGAGAAAGACAAAGGGAGGGATAGTGAGGCTGAATAGAATGAACGGTGGGTGGGCAGAGGGGACAGTGAAAAGCAGGATACTGAACTAATATTTCTGCTCAGTATTCACAAAAGAGGAGGGGGAAGTTCCTAATCCAATTAACAGAAGCACTCTTGATAGGGGGTCGATCCCAGTCCTTTCACAGAAGAAAGGGTTCTGCAAGAACTCCTAAAACTTAAGGTGGACAAAGCAATGGGTCCTGATGGAATTCACCCAGAATTCTAAAAGAATTAAGGAGGAACTAGTGAAACCACTGGCTACTCTTTTAATAATAAATCATGGGAGGATGGTGGTACCCGAGGACTGGAGGAAGGCGGATGTGATTCCCTTCACAAAAGTGGGACTAAGACAGAGGCAGGAAACTACAGACCTGTCAGTCTGACCTCTGTGGTAGGGAAAGTGATGGAGTCACTCTGAAGGAAAGAATAGTTGAGTACCTAGAGGTCAGCAGGCACAGGACCCAGGGCAGCATGGGTTCACAGCGGAAGGTCATGTCAGATGAATCTAATAGATTTCTTTGACTGAGTGACCAAAGTAGTAGACCAGGGAGGGGCTGTGACATGGCTACCTAGACTTTATCAAGGCATTTGACACAGTCCCACACAAAAGATTAATAGTCAAATTAACCAGCCTGGGAGTGGGTCCCGGGTGGTAGCCTAGGTAAAACATTGGCTGGACAACAGGACACAGAAGGTAATTGTAAATGGAGTCCACTCTGAAGAAAGAGGGGTTACTAGTGGGGCACGCAGGGTTCAGTATTGGGTCCAGTCCTTTAATGTCTTCATCAGTGACATTGCAGAGGGACTGAAGGAAAGTATGCCTTTTGCAGATGACACAAAGGTCTGCAACAGAGTTGATATACACAAGGAGGCGTGAAAGGATGAAAAGGGACTTGGCAAGGTTGGAGGAATGGTCAGAAGTATGGCAGCTAGATTCAATGCAAAGAAGTGCAAATAATGCACCTGGGAAACAAGAACCCAGGGAAGAATACACAATGGGTGGGGAGGTAGTAACAACAACAAAAATGGAAAGGGACCGGGGATAATCATATCAGATGACCTTAAGGTTAGCAAGCAATGTGAGAAGGCAGTAGGGAGGGCTGGGGTATACTGGGATGTATAGGGAGAGGCATCAGCAGCAGAAAACAGGAAGTTGTTATCCCTCTGTACAGACAGTTGGTGAGACCCCATCTGGAGTACTGCATCTAGTTCTGGAGACCCCATCTCCGCAAGGACATAGACAGGAAAGAGGCAGTCCAGAGGAGGGCAACTAAAATGGTGCAGGGTCTGCAAGAGAAGCCATATGAGGAGAGACTAAAGGAGCTTAATATGTATACCCTTGAGGAAAGAAGGGAGAGGGGGACATGATAGAAACTTTTAAGTACCTCAGTGGAATCAACAAAGTCCAAGAGGGTAGCATCTTTCAGAAAAAGAGATGTGCAAGAACAAGGGGACACAATTTAAAGATAGAAGGGGGGCGGTTCAGGGGCAATGTGAGGAAGTATTATTTCACAGAGAGGGTAGTGGATGCATGGAACAGCCTTCCTGAGGAGGTTGTGGGGTCTAAAACTGTGGGAGAATTCAAGAATGCATGGGACAGACATAAGGCAATTCTTGTGGGGGGTAGGAAGAAATAGGCTATTGGTTAACTAGGATCTGCGGCCTATCCTGTAGGTAGGGAAATGGGCAGACTAGATGGGCCAAGTGGTCCTTATCTGCCATCAAGTCTATGTTTCTATGTTTCTAGCTCCAACCCAAGATGCCTTCAGATACTGAAGGAGCCACAGCATCATCCTCACCTTCAGTTCAACCACCCCCAATAATGATGCCTTATTACTTCGGGGCACCATGGCTACCAAGGTACACAGGGGACCGAAACTCAGACACCTGCAGCCTCACTGACTTCTGTGTGAAGCTGCATGCTATGTTCTGTCTCTACCAAGTGCCAGAGCAACAGAGAGAGTGGAAATCCTCATTGGGCAGCTGGGAGGAGCTGCCAAATGGGAAGTTGAAAGCTGGTCAGATGGGCAAAAGGACACTGCTGAATGGATCCTGACCCGGCTAAGCGACATCTTCGACAAGCGGAGTGTCTCAGACCTCAAAATGAAATTCTTCTCTAGCACACAGGGCCCCCGGGAGACACCGCGGGACTTTTCCTTGAGCCTGCAAGAGGCACACCGAGCCCTGCAAAATTGAGACCCAAGTGAGGACCTTGACCCAGACCAAGTATTGATAAAGCGGTTCATCGAGGGGGGCCTAGGGAGAGCCTCTCCATCAGAAGCTGCAGATGTTGCACTGCCAAAACCCAGATGCAAAGCTTGTAGACTTCAAAGAGGAAGCCATAGAAGTTCTAGGCTCTGGACGACTTGAGGAAGAGATGGTGGTCTTCCAGCAGATGGCTGGTGTCGCCGGAGCTGTGGCCACTGGGGGTCCAATGTCTAAACCCTGCTCATCTTGCAATGCCTTCATCAGATGGAGGGCAGAGAAAGAGTTCAGTCAGGAAAAAGAGTATCTACCAGATCAGCTAGAACATGACTCCTACCCCAGATGGGATAGAGAAAAAGTGTACCATCAGGTCACTGAAGCCCAGGACTGGATGAATGACCAGGCAAGAGACAGTATTAGAGAGATGTCCCACCAGCTGGAGGCCATGTTGCAAAGACTAGCAGAAGTTTGCCAAGTCACACAAGACCTCCAGGGGAGCTGGGGCCTAGGTTATTCTATGGACCATCCCCGACACCCAGCAAGACTGGACCAAAAGAATATGGGCCGGCGACCCACTGACCGGTTCAACAATCATGGACGACCTATCTGCAGGCACTGTGGTATCAGTGGCCATGTGGAACGACAGTGTATCCAGGAAGGAGAAGTTGCTGTGTTATTAAACAGGGTGTCCCCGAGGCAGTGGACCAACCCTCGGGAAGAAAGCTCCTAGGTCCAAACCCAAACCTGGAACAGTCAAAGTATGTAGGGAGGTGCCCGACTCTTCCCATCAAAGTCAATGGTATCACCTTTATAACACTTCTGGATACCGGCTCCCAAGTTACCACTATTCAAGGCTGCCATTTCCTCAAGCACTGGACCCAAGACCAACTAAGATTCTCTCCAAAGACTTGGCTCAACCTGATTGCAGGCAATGGAATGAGTATCCCTTACTTAGGCTACCAGGAAATGGACATTCAGCTGGGAGATAAGGTTTACCCACAACAAGGGGTCATCATTAGCAACATTGATGATGACAACTTCCCTCCAGTGATCTTGGGGATGAATGTACTGGACAACTGTCATGAAGAATTACTGGATGCCCTCTGGAAGCAAGCAGCACAGCTCTCAAAACCCAGCAAGAAGGCCTGGCAGCACACAATCAATATATTGCAGTGTCACCAGTGGTTTGCCAATGCTGAGGGAGAAATTGGGAAGATCCAGATTCTTGATGTCCAGCTAGTCAGACTGGACCCAGGTACAGAGACCATACTGCTGTGCAAAGCCAAGGTGGGACTTAAAGGCAAGGACTATGTGGCTGTAGTTGAATGACTCAGTGCCACAGGGGAGAAGCCAGTGATTGTTGCATGGAGTCTCACAACAGTTACCAAGGGGCAGGTCCCCATCGGCATCTTGAACTATGGCACAACTCCTGTTAAGCTATACCGGAATCAGCCTGTGGCCAGGTTAATAAAGATCTGAAGTGAGGACATAATTGATCCCTCCGCTGACCATGGAGAGAATGTCTTTCAATTAAATGGGGCTGTAGGGCCTGAAATAGCAGATGCCAAGAGCTGGCTTGAGGAAATTGACTTGGACTCCAAAGAAACCCCTGAAGAAGACAAACAGGGGTTGCTGTTGATATTAGAGAGACTAGAGAGAGTCTTTTCCAAGCACCCCCTTGACTTTGGGTGTACCAAGAATGTGCAGCACCGCATAGTCACAGGACAGCACCCACCCATCAGAGAACGATTCCACCCTATTCCACCTGCACTGTACCAACCAGTGAAAACCATGCTCCAGAACATGAAGGATACCCATGTTATCACCAAGAGTCACAGTCCATGGGCTGCTCCAATAGTACTGGTCAAGAAAAAGGATGGGAAAATTCACTTCTGTGTCAACTATTGGAAGCTGAACCAAGTGGCGCACAAGGATGCTTACCCATTACCATGGATAGAGGATTCCCTGGCAGAATTGAAATCAGCATCCCTGTTTTCAACCCTAGACTTGGCTAGTGGCTACTGGCAAGTTCCCTTTACACCAGAGGACAGGGAGAAGTCTGCGTTTGTGACCCCCATGCGCCTCTATGAATTTACTTGAATGCCATTTGGATTGTGTAATGCCCTGGGGACCTTTCAGCGACTAGTGGAACACTGCTTGGGGAGCTATAATTTTGACATGGTCCTCCTCCTCTACTTGGATGACATCATAATTTACTCTAAGACCTATTCTGAGCATCTGCAGTGCCTCAAAACTGTTCTTACCCACCTAGCTGACTATGGGCTCAAGGTCAAACCATCAAAGTGTCACCTGCTCAAAGAAGAAATTCACTACCTGGGGCATGTTTTATCTAAGCATGGAGTGTCGCCAGATCCAGACAAGATTCAAGCAGTGCGTGAGTGGTCAACTCCAGTCACAGTCCAGGATGTAAGGAGATTCCTGGGGCTCATAGGGTACTACCGGCGGTTTGTCCCTAAATTTGCCCAGGTAGCTGCCCCACTGCATGACTTGCTCAGAGGAACAAAGCAACTGCACAAAAGCAGCCCAGTGCAGTGGAGTTCAGCCCTGCAGGAGTCCTTCAACAGGCTAAAAGCAATGTTGATCCAAGCTCCAGTACTTGCCTATCTGGATTATCAGCTTCCCTTCAAATTATATACTGATGTCAGCAATCGAGGGCTAGGGGCTGTCCTCTCCCAGGACCAGGATGGAGTTGAGAGGGTCATCGCTTATGCAAGCTGTGGGCTTCATGGAGCTGAATGGAATGATGATCACTACAGCTCCATCAAGCTGGAATTCCTTGCTCTAGTGTGGGCCATCACTGAGAAGTTCAAAGCTTACCTAGCCACCACTCCCTTCACAGTCTACACTGACAACAACCCCCTTGCTCATCTGAACACTGCACGACTGGAAGCACTCGAGCAGAGGTGGGCCTCAAGACTTACCAACTACAAGTTTACAATCAAGTACTGTGCTGGTAAATCCAATGCAAATGCTGATGACCTGTTGAGGTTACCCACCCAAGATGATATGGAGGAGAATGACAACCACAGAGAAGCTCTAGAGATGCCTCCCTTTCTCCAGATCCCTGCGGAGGTGGTACACACCTGCTGCTATAGCTTCCCCACAGCTGTCTGCTCTGCTGCAACTGCAGAAGCACTGGAAGACGACATGCCCGAGACATTAAAGGAAACCCCTGACTTATGGCAGCAGATCCAAGATCACAGTCCAGTGACCCGACAGCTAAAGGCCTTCATTAGCAACCAGCAGACCCTACCTCTGGAGGACAGAAAGCATGCTGACCTAGAACTTGTGAAACTGCGGTGACATGTGGCTCATATGACAGTTGTGGATGGAAGGCTTATCTGCACCATCACTGACCCAAAGACACATGACTAAGTTCGACAAGTCATCCTCCCTCGTGAAGCTGCAGGTGTTGCCCTAGAGGCATATCATGACAAATCTGGACACTTTGGCTGCAAAAAGACAGAGACTCATATGAGAACCAGATTCTATTGGGTTGGGATGTGTGAGGACATCCAAGAGTGGTGTGACAAATGTCCGACATTTACCCTCAAGCGAGCACTGGGGCAAGATCAAAGAGCCCCATTACATCCGATTACTGTTCATGCACCCCTGGAGCTGATGGCCCTGAACCATCTTAAAGTAGACCCCAGTGGGGATGGCCTAAACTACATTCTCATCATGATGGACCACTATTCAAAGTTTGTCATTGCTGTGCCTGTCCGCGATCTTTCAGCCCGAACCACTGCTGAAAAGTTCTGGATGCAGTTTGTTCAACCCTATGGTCACCCTAACAAAATCTTGACTGATCAAGGTTCAGCATTTGAGTCTCACTTGTTTAAAGAACTGTGTGCCTTGTATGGAGGGCAAAAGATCCACACCACTGCCTATCACCCTCAGGGCAATGGGCTCTGTGAGAGGGTCAATCGGACTATCCTTGACATGCTCAGAACCCTACCAGAGTCTCAATGACTGCACTGGCCAAGACTTCTCCCAGAGCTAGTGTACCTCTACAATAACACAACTCACAACAGCACTGGGTACTCACCATACTATTTGATGTTTGGTCATCGTGGGAGACTCCCCATGGACTTGGTTCTAGATGTAAAACCAAACTCAGTGAAACCCCTACATACCACTACCAAATGGGTGACTGAGCACCATTAACGATTACAAGATGTTGTAAAAATAGTGGAACAAAACATGGAGGAAGTGCAGGAATGACAGAAAGCAAACTATGATGTCCAAGCACATGCAATGCCTCTGACCATCAGTGAAAGGGTACTATTAAGAACGACTCGCTGCCACAAGCTGGATGTCAAATGGGAGTCAGAACCATATTTGATTGTTCAGATCCCATTCCCGGACTTACCTGTTTCCAGGATCCAAGAGGAGTCTGGCAGGAAGCAGTCACAGATTGTTCATCGCAACAGACTTAAACCCTGCATCTTCCGAGCTGCTCCACCATCGGGAAGTCACCTCCTGGACAGTAATCTGGCGGAGAGGCAGAAACTACTCCCAACTGAGGAAAACACCCAAGAGTCATTTCCCACCCTGCTACTAACCCCATGGCTGTATCCAATGGTGCCACACCCTCTGGTAGCCACTGCTGCAGAGCCCCCTCAACATAGATCCCAGAGGTCAAAATTTGGGGTACCCCCTCAGAGGTATGTGACTGAAGCGGTACAAAGGGTGTCCTCATACAAGTAGAAAAATGAAAGAAGAGCCAAGACCACTGCCCAGTTGTAAATATGGTTTATTGAAATGTTCTAAGATGTAAATTTTAGCTTTAAAGATGCAAGGAGTCATAAATGTTTTCTCATACACTGACAAAACCACTACCATAATGTTTATAGTGTTAGGAAAACATGGAATTAAGGATTTAAAGTTTGTAATCTGTAGGTCGTTACAAATGTTTTGTTACCATAACACGGGCGAGGAAGCAAGTAATAATACCCGACAGGGTGGGTGGTATTGGGCAATACCGGACTGCCCAGGGGCATAATGAGGCTCGACGCTGCAGGCGGAAAGGCCTTATAGCCCCTGGAAGGTTTGGCATTGCCCATACCGCCCACCCTGGAGGGTATTATTACGCTTAGAAAATGGGTACTGTATTTTAGATGCTGAAATAAACAAGTCTGCATGGTAACACTTTTACTATCTTAAGTATTTTATTTGTATTGTTAAAAAAATAGTTCCTCCGCCTGCTTTTATTTTACATTTTTTGAACTAAGTTGTTGGTTGTCATGGCTACCTCCTGACACAGAAAAAACAAAACTTTTTTTGTCCAAATTTTTATTTCTGTTTGCAGCCTGCTTCTATTTCTTTACTTGTTGTTTAGTTAAGTAGTTGACTTGGGGAGATGAGCTGTTACCACGGGCATCAGTATTTTCCTTCCCCAGCCGCATACAGAGTTTACGTTTGAAAGTATTTATTTTTGTTCATTTTTTTTAAAGTGTTTGCAGCCTGTTTCTTTTCATTTTGTCTTCTTTATTATAGCAGTGGAGCTACATTTTGGGGAGATCAGTTTTACGCTACGCATGTAAAACCGAAGTACATCAAAAGTGATACCACAGAATTATTTTAGTTCCCTAAATACAGGCAAGGTTTGCCTTTCTTAATTAATTTGTTTGCAGGTGGTGGGCGCTGTATGCAAGCGGGGATTAGCAGCAGCAGCGACGAGAGGGACTTCAACACCACGCCAAGCGGTACTTGACTGAGGGGAACTTCAACAACAGGACTTTCAGCATCTACCAGACCTCAGAGCTGCAAGAAGAAAGTTCACCTTGAAGCAGTGCAGCCGGACTGCAGTGACTTACTTGTGCAGTGGAGCTACCGAGTAGCATAAGGTATGAGGGACAGTAGAAATTATGGGTTTTTGTGAGGTTTTCTTTCTGAATTTATGAGCGTGGGTACAATGCTGGGGTGCTGACATTAATCTCACTTAGTGAGACAAAAAGACATGGTGGACATCTGGAAACAAACAATGGGGCTTTATCCAATTAGAGGCCAGGCTGGGCAACAAGATTCTGGTAATGGGGTTGGCTGGGCTGGTATTTTTAATAGCCGGGCATCTATTGTCTGATAGATGCCCAGCTAGAGAAGTCCTTCAGCCAATCAGAAGGCTGAAATAGGTTTACCCATGTTCTAATATGTCATTGTTTATGGATGGAACTGCCAAAGAGTTTAAGATTCAGAAGGTACAAATTTGGGAAATACATGAGGACAGGTATTGTTAGGCGTGCCCGAATCTGTAGTGCCCCAGGGAAATTGGGAGCACCACAGAAAATAGGGGATCCTCATAGATTTGAAGGGTCAGACAGTTATGGGAACCCTGGCAGCTTAATGGGAAACTCTTAAAAAGCTTTGGTGACCCTCTGAAACACAGAACAGGCCCAACTCCAGCAGACAGTCCTAGAAGTCTAAATTCAGGGTTTTAAAAGAAAACCATTTTTTTTTCTTTTCTCCCCCTTCCCCCTGCTCAAGACCAACACCCAACCAACCAAACCAGTTGGGCAACATTGCTGTCACCAGTGGAGAAGGAAGCCAGGCTGAGCCCTCTCAGCCAGTCCCTGTGGCCAGAGTAGATTCAAATCTGGAGACTTTTTTTTTAAGCCACTGACTCAGCTTTAGGAGACTGACCTCTGGATGAAGGAGCCAATCCCCTGGCAGGTAGCCAGGACTGCCCCAGCCTAGAGGAGGAGGATCTTCACAGACTGGAGAGAGGGGAGAAAGAGTTTGACCAGGGAGGGTGAAGGACAGCAAGGCAATGGATGTCGGCTTCCCTGTTAGGAGGTTGAAGCGAATCCCCTGGGTCCCTTTGGTGTAACTCCCTCCAGAAGATCCCCAGTAGCAGCCTCGGTCAGTTTTTGCACAAATCTGCTGTCTAGTCAGGTCCCCCAGTGTGTCGAGTCAGTTCATTTGGCCAGGAAACAGACCCAGGGAACCTTCCATGCAACAATCTCCAGGAGAAGAAGCCTTATCACTCCTTCTTGGTTGTGCATTCCCCAAAGGACAGAAATCTTGGTTGAACTCCAGGGGTGAGTAGGCTGTTGGACAGCATTTCCTTTAATAATTAGTCCTAGCTAGACCTGCTTCAGCCAGGGGAAGAATTGTTTGTTTAGCAATTGTATTGTTGCACTGCGTAATCATTGTTTATAATTGTTAAATTGCTTCCATTGCCCCCCCCAAGGTGGAGGAAGCTGCTACCTTGTCCAATTGTATAGAGACAGAGGGAGAGAGAGAGAAATGAGAACTGAAAAGGCAGAAACTAGAAGGGTTCAAACCAAATCATTGTTAGACCAAGATTAAAGGTGTTTGTGAACTCCTCTCTTGAAAGAATCTCTGCTAGTTTAACTTATTCTAGGCAGTCTGTGGTCCATATAGAGAGACTTGGGCACTCCCTCTTAGCCAAGAATCAAAGAAGTGCTAGGTAAAGCCAGGGTCAACGTATTATTGGTGAGAATGTGCATTTTCTGCTGAATTTCTAATTGTTTAGCTGTAAGAAGCTAATTACTAAAAGCCTGGCAGAGCCTTATTGCATGCTTTGCTCAGAGTTCTAGGGTAATCTAAGCCCAAGTAATGGAAAAACTTAGTCCTTTGTCCATGTAGTAGAAGGACGTGACAGCCCATAGCTGGGACAGAGACACTAGGTACCCTGGCCTCCATATTCAGAAGGGGGGGGGGTTGGTCATCAAACTGTCTCAATGCCCATGACGCAAACTGTATTTTCTTTATCTGCTTACAATTTCCTGTTGCTTGCCTACCCCCCAGCTGTTCCTGATTTTCAGGGATGTCCCTGATTTTGCCTCAGAAATTTCTTCTGTCCTTCCTAAGTCTGGCATTTCTGGCACTAAAAAGTAGGGGTTGGGATCATAGAATAATGCCAGCCATTGATGTTACAGTCTCATTCTCATTAAGAAAATGCTATTCACACTAAGAAACGTGGTATACAGCTTCAGAGACTAATATTACTGTTCTATCTGATGTGTTCTTGATTTTGGTCATTTGCCCCTGCCCTGAGATGAGGGAGGT
This sequence comes from Neoceratodus forsteri, assembly GCA_016271365.2. Classification (NCBI taxonomy): domain Eukaryota; kingdom Metazoa; phylum Chordata; order Ceratodontiformes; family Ceratodontidae; genus Neoceratodus; species Neoceratodus forsteri. Next base: position 911,018,812 of record CM028130.1, on the reverse strand, counting down.
CAAGAGGTATGGTTGCCTGGACCCACTGCTTGCTGTGTCTGACCTGCTGTATTCAATCAGTTTTAAATTGTTGAACTGCTTGCTATGACTGAACTGCTATATTCAATTGAGGAGTTTAAATGACTGCACTGCCTTATTTTCTCAATTGTCCTGTGTGACTGCACTGCCCTGAGGAATTGATTACTGTACTTGCATACTGCTACTCCCTCTGAAGACATTTGGGGCCACCCCATCCCAAATGGCAGGGCTCTTGGTCATACGGGGGGGGGGGATTGCCTTTCAGGTTTTTAATTTTTGTTCTGTTCCAGGCTCCTGCACATATCTCACACCTCATTCAGAAGTCCTCTGGTGTCTCTTCTTCAACCCAGAGAAGGTCTCTGAGAAGCCCAGTATCACCTGCACCCACTTCCAATGACCTCCAACAACTTCAAGTGTTCGCCACGACTCCCCAGGTTCGAGTTGCCGGTCGTAAGTGGTAGTCAGATGGTAGCTTGGGCCCACCAAAGTGGGTCAGATTAGGGGCCGTCCTGGCTCTAGTTCGAGGGACTTAAGTTGTCCGCCGAACTCAGAGTAACATTGCTTATTCTCCCGAATAGACATTGTCCTAAGGTGGCAACAGTACCGGTGGCCTATACCAAGGCCTTGCCATGGATTGCCAGGCTCTGTGCTCCATTCCCTGAGGTGGCATAAGTACTGGTGGCCCACACAAGAGGCTACACCAAGAGTCGCCACACTCTTGATTGTACTGCCCATAGGTGGCTTGTGTTCCAGTGATGCATCAAGAGGTCACACTGAAGATTGTCGGATTCTGAAGCTGCAGGGGTGAGGTGGTAAGGGTTCCAGGGACCTGCCCAGAGGTCATCCAGTGGATCATCACACCCAGCATCCTTTCCTTGACTGGAGATCACCTCCCTGATGTCACCACAGCCAACATCCCCAGAGGACGTTCTCTTCCCTACAACCTGGTGTCAACACCCATCCTTGACCAGATGCTGCCCTGTCAACATTGCCTCAGCAACACCAGGAGTCAGCTGCTTCCCAGGGCCAGGAGGCCTACAGTGTTTTACTTGGTTTTTGGTTCACTGGGGGATGACCCATTTTATGGCCTGTGTAGGAAGCACTTCCTTAGGTTCACCTTTAGCAGTCGGCCGACCAAAATACTAGAAACCCAAGTTTGGTGCATTGGATCGATACACCTTTAAGACTTGAATAACCTGGACCTTTGTAGGACATTAGTGGGACCAGTTTGTGGTCCTGGTAATCTTATTCACTCTTTCTTATGTGTATAGTGTTAGTGAATGCTAAGTCTTTTCTGTGTGCTCCAACTGTGGCTAATAAACCTTGTATCTTGGCTCTTGAGTACGTCTCCAGCCTCTCCTTCCAGATTTATGTGGCATCACCCTAAACTATAGGGATACGAACCACCACAGCTCATCCATCACAAAAGTACTGTGTCAGAGAGGGTTAAGCCAGGTTTGTGACCCCTGAATCTTTATTCTGAACTCTAGCATTGTGTGTGGGTAGCAGCAGCACCACTCCTTATAGGTCCAGTGTGTGAACTAGTGTGTGAACCACATTAATATAGCAGACCTGTGTCTGAAATAAAATCTGACAGACAGCCACCAGTGCCACTTGCTTATTGTCTGTGTGAACCTGAACAAGTCAGTCAGCTCTCATCTCCTCCCTGTGCTCCATGGGGTACACCTATAAGCTTTGTCTCAGTGGGCATTCCATGGAGTATAGAAGGTAGAGTGCTGTGCTGTAGAGGGTTAGGCCAGGTGTTGTGACCTCCTGAATCTTCAGTTTGAACTCTAGCATCGTCTGTGGGTAACAGAAGCACCAGCCCATATAGTACTCTAGGTCCAACTGTGAACTAGTGTGTGAATCAGAATAATATAGCAAACCTGTATCTGGAATAATTAATACAATCTGACAGCTAGCCACCAGTGCCACTTGCGTAGTGTCTGTGTGACCATGAACATGTCAGTCGGCTCTTGTCTTCTCCCTGTGCTCTGTGGGGCACACCTACAGTGCAAGTTTGGATCAGTGGGCCTTCCATCACATGGAGTATAAATAAAAATATTAAATAATCCTTGCTTTGGAAGGACTGTGTAGTAGAGGATTAGGCCAGGTTTGTGACCCCCTGAATCTTTAAACTGAACTCTAGCATTGTCTGTGGGTAGCAGCAGCACCAGCCCTTATTAGTCCAGTGTGTGAATTAGTGTGTGAACCAGAATAATATAGTAGACCTGTGTCTGAAAAAAAATCTAACAGCCAGCAACCAGTGCCACTTGCATACTGTCTGTGTGACCCTGAACAAGTCAGTCAACTCTTATCTCCTCCCTGTGCTCCATGGGGTACACCTACAAGATTTAACTCAGTGGACCTTCCATCATGTGACATATAAATAAAAAAATAAACAAATAATTCTTGCTATGGAAGGACTGTATCATAGAGGGTTAGGCCAGGTTTTGTGACCATCTGAATCTTTACTTTCAAGTCTATCATTGTCCGCAGATAGCAGCAGCACCAGCCCTTACAGGTCCAGTGTGTGAACTAGTGTGTGAACCAGAATAATATAGCACACCTGTGTCTGAAATAAGATTTGCCAGCCAGCCACTGACCAGTGACACTTGCATATACTGTCTATGTAACATCCCCCCCGAACAGGTCAGTCAGCTCTTGTCTCCTCCCTGTGCTCCATGGGGCACACCTACAAGCTTTGGCTCAGTGGGCCTTCTGTCACATGGAGTATAAATATAAATAAATAGTTCTTGCTTTGGAAGGACTGTGTCATTGAGGGTTAGGCCAGGTTTTGTGATCCCTTGAATCTTCAGTTTGAACTCTAGCATTGTCTAGTTGCATCAGCCCTTATAGTTAGAGGTCCAGTGTAAACCAGAAAAATATAGCAGACCTGTGTCTGAAAATTTTAATTCAGAAATCTGACAGCCACCACCACTTGCATTTTGTGACTATAACCCTGAACAAGTCACTAGATGGACTGGCATTATGAGTACTCAAAACAATTGTAAAGCAAAAGCCACGAGAAAATGAGGAAGTAAATGTAAACATTTATTCAGAAGTGCAGTGAAGGGTGGCCCATTAAAACTCAAAATACCAGCACCACAGTCTCCTGAATGGGCAGAATGAAATGCTACTACTATTGATGTGCGCACTAACTTTCAAAATGCTGAAAACCGAGCAACCAGGGTTGGACTGTCTATGTCAGAAGGGCTCAATAGTGCCATAGCGAACAAAGTTTCAAAAGAATCCAAGGCATCTACTAGCAAGTCATGTGACAGAATTGCACAATCTAAGAGCATTCTAATTATACAATAAGTTAAAGCACCTACAGATACAACTCACAGTGGAGTTGCTCAATTTGCAACACATGCATATCACATAACTCAATCTTCAAGAAACAGTGCTAGCTCTACTGAATCTGATGATGATGATGATGATAATGACGACGATGATCATGGTCATAATTCCACTGATGACATGGATGAGCTTGTCAGTCTGACTTTACCCGTTTCTCATTTGGCAGTTGCAATGTGAGTAAAGAGAGTACTGCAGTGTCAACATGGAAAAAGAAAATGTCAGAGGTGCAAGCCAAACAAAGTGAAACAAAGTCTGGCAGTAGGGATGGCAATGGTGCTGATGCAGAGGCTTCTATGATTGTGTAACACAATGAACCTGCACCTTCCACCCATATGTCTTCCCCAGTTAAACCCCACCACTCTACCCGTACTGAGCTTGTTACTAGACACTGACAGTCCACCTCTATTGTTTTGAATCATTTGAACATAAACCCCAAGGGTGCTTGCCAAGCTATATGTGTGCACTGCATTACTTGCTTTAGCAGGAGGAAAAATAAAGTTAATCTTGGAACGACAACAATGACGCAACATCTTGTGTGAATAAACCCTATCATTATATATTGTTCAAACAAAAAGTATAACATTGGCTGTTTTGGGGCTGGCAGTATAGCCTAGAGGTTAGAGGAATGAGGTATGAATCAGCTTGATACATCCAGCAGACCAGACCCGAGTTTGATTCTCACAGCCTCCACTTGCATACTGTGTGACTCTAAGCAAGTCACTTAACCGCCCAGTGGTCCCAGGTCACTCCTGAAAACAGGCACTTGTGCTTGGTGGGCCTTTCCTGGTTACCAAAGACTAAAATAAAAAAATTAAAAAATAAAAAAAAAAACATTGGTGCCTGGAAATGTAGCAGGGCTCTCAGTGAACAGAAACATTCTGCTGAAACAGTGGGAGACAGTACTCACCAGCCAAGATCCTAAAGTCCACCTTTACCACAAGATAATTCTGTAATGTCCTATGTTTTACCAGGCAGGGCATGTAGTACAACACCCCCAGCCAAATCTAACTTTACCCCTCATAAGAGGCAATGGAAGTTAAAAAAGGATTTTGAAAGAAAGTCTAAATTTTCACGAAATGATCTGATAACAGTGATAATAAATCATAAAATAACAGAAAGGATTGTACTTGATTGGTAGCCATACTCCGTTGTGGAAGACATGGGTTTCGGATGAATTATAGAATGCTTAGACCCATGATATTTTATGCCAAGTAGAAAATACTTTTCAGTAACTCCTGTGCCCAGGATGTATGACAGCTTAATACTTCAAGTATGGCATGCTCTCCAAGAGGCTGAGGGCAAGGTAGTTCACTCTACTACAGATATGTGGACCAGCAGCCAAACAATTGTCTATCCTTTCCCTTACAGCACACTGGGTCAGTTTTGCAGGTAACTCATCATCCCCACACACCACTCTGCCTGCTAACCCTACCACTTCAAACATTACGACTACCACTTCTATTTCTCACAGCTCCAAAAAACCCTAATGTTTCAGAAAATGGCAGTTCTCCACGTTTCTCACTTTTGAGACACAAACACAGCCCAGCACATTACACAAGAACTGGAAAGACTAGTTAGTGCCTTGATCACTTCACAGGGTTTGAATGTTGTTTTTTTGTTATTGCTGACAATGATTCAAATATTAAAAGAGCACTTCATGATGTCAACTATGAACATGCATGCTGTTTTGCACATTGCATTAATCTGATCATTAAATGCTTCCTGGGTAATGACTGGCATGTATCAACTACTGTGGGAACATTGCACAAAGTGTGTGGCATTCAGTAAAAGCCTATGACATCCTTTCTGATATCCAGAAGAACAAAGGTCTTCCTCACTGTCAGCTTCTTCAGGATCTACCAACAAGGTGGAATTCAACTTACTTTCTGATTGAACACATCCTTGAACAAAATATAGCTATCATTAAGCATATCATGTACAATGATATTGGGGAGGGTATTGTACTCCATTCTACTTAATGGTCTCTGCTGGAACAGTTGTGTCACATTCTGAAACCATTCATGAGTGCTACACAAGAGGTCAGCGCAGAAAAGGCATCCCTTAGCCAAGTTATTACACTCATTCTACTTCTCAAAAAAAGGTTGGAGAAAACAAAGAACAACTTAGATATGAACCAATCTCTAGTCAATAACATGCTTGCCAGATTTAGCAATGATGACAAATTATCAGCTATCTCTGCCTCCACATTTTTGCATCCAGGTAGCCCTGCTGCTATTTTCAGAAGTTGCATCCATTTATCACAAAAAGTCACTAACTGCAGCAGAAAACAGATGCAATTACATCTAAAGTGGATACAAGTGCAACTGTGTCTGGTTTTTGACATTGTTGCATCCATTTATGGATGCAAACTTTCAATGCTGTTAGGCCGTCTAATGGATAGTCTAACAGATTTTAATTTATTTTTCCTTTGAAAATGGCCACATACACATCTTGGGAGGATTTCTTTGACCCCCCCCCCCCAATATCTTCACTTAGCAAAATGATTCTCTTCTTGTCTCTCTCCTGGTTTTGTGTGTTCTAGCACAACACAACCCTAACTTGATCTGAATGTAAAAATAATCTATTACTTTATCATTTATATTATATGTTACATTTACTATGCTAGTCTAATACCATTAGTTCAGATGATTGTTTCTACCTCTTTGTATTCACTGTTTATTTTATTTGACCTTTCACAATGTTGAGCTTACTTGTTTCATATTTTTCATTTGCACTGTGTACCATTTAATTTTAGTGAAATGATTTCACTAAAAAAGATCAAAAATTCCCCATCATTGATCATTACCACTGAAATGCCTATCTGGTAAGAGATCTTTGCTTCATTTAGTTGCCTTATCTAGTGTGTGGTGTAGTTACTACAAAATAAATGCAGATATGAGGTTGATGCTAAATTATTAATGATCGTGATTTTTGGGCTATGTATTTATTTGAAAATTGCTAACTGGGAAAAGCACGTTGAGCCAGGGATTATTTCCAGGTGCGACATGGGGAAAAGAGAAAGAGAAACAATAAATCAAAAACATCAGTAGACAAGCATTCCCAAGGTAAAGTGCAAAGAGTGAACAATTCAAGAAGATGCAAGTCCGAATAACAATAAATGGTGAACAGAAGCTGGTTCTATGAGCAGCACTAATACCCAATGAAAACTGCAAAAACAGGCTGATGCGAATAAGTACAGCAGCTGTAGTGACATGAAATGACCCCAGGGGGACCACGTCGAGGGTGAAGGCACAAGGGGAAAGTCAGCTAGGTGGCTGATAAGAGCAGGTGGGTGAGGGAAGGAGCCTTAACTGGTACCTAATGGAATGGAAAGGAGGGTGAGAGTTGGAGAGAGGAGGTGGAGAGCTGGTTCCAGAGGGAGAGAAAATGATAGGAGAAGGACGACTGCTCAGCACACAAGTGAGGATGAGAAAGGGAGAAGGTGTGAGGATCCCTGGAGCAAAGGTAGTATGAGGCAGAGGGAATAGTCAGAATAATGCAAATAGATCATTGTGACCCCCAGGATTCCTGTGGGTTCCTAATGTAATACTGGTAATTCCAGACTGCAAACAGTTAACTCCTCAGAGCTGGAGTCAGTGAGTCAGTGTAGGGGGAAAGGCTTGCTGCAACAGCATAAGCCCCAGTTGAGTCTGCCAGTGACAGCTGGTGAGAGAGCACTGAGCTACCAATACCTCAAATCCCAACTGCAGATCCACATTTATGTGGGGGAAAGTAAACAACAGCAATCCAGAAATTCATGGCAGCAGCTGTCTGTACAGGAGTCCCAGATGGGGCATATCCTACCTAGAGTCATTGCTCTTTTGGTAACAGTGAATAAAAACCTCATGGCCTTCCTGAGAAAAACAAAGACTTTGACTCCTTTTAGAGCTTTGTGCTAAGCTGAGAACAGTGCCCAGAAGATAGAATGCCTGGACAAAAGATTTTGGAAATGTTTTGGAATATAAGTGGTGAATTTTAAAGACCCACCTCAAAAAACACTGACAACTTTCTATGAGAGGGACATACAGAAAACATTTTTTAAACCATAGTTTAAATGCTTGAATGATCCCTCCCCCCCATAGGATGGACATTACAAATGTTCATGCCCACCTCACCCCTAGCCTCTTCTAAATGTAAGTCAGAGAGAGGTCCCTGGACCCTGTTGCCAACTCAGAGAATCCTGTTGGTAGAGGGTGGATCATGCTCAACAGGAGTGGTGTTGGAGGTGGAGGAACACCCCCAGAACCTCTTAATAGAGTGTCAGATCCCCCAGGGTACCTCCTGAGTGTAAGCTGTGAGTTCAACTGAGCATTTTGCTAAAATGTGGTGATGTACTGGGGTAGGTGAAGGGTGAAAGGAATATTATAAGGGCTTAGTTGTGGGCTCTGAACACCTATAACATAATTTACTGAAACCTCTCTACTGAATGGGCTGCCATTCAACCTAAACCCAGAACTGTGTCCGAGAAACAAAAGTCTTTGGGCTCGATTCTCAAAGGTAGGTGCAAGCTGTGCCAATGGCAGCTTATGCTGAATGCCGATATGCCAGGACCCTGCACCCGATTCTGAATCGGGTAGCATCCCATTTGCAAAGTCCAGCAGCTTGTGGCAAAGGTAGCAATGAACCAAAGAGAGAGTTGAATCCGAGAGGTGTGCCACAAGTTGCAGGGTAGTCAGGCAGCAGCTGCACCCATGAACAGCGACCAGCACACCCCCAGCCCTGATTCCCTTGTTATAATAATTAATGATGTCTCTGGTGGTCTAACAGACTCCCCCAATCCCCGATCCTCTTGAATAAAAACAGATGCCTTCCCTGGTCATCTAGCGTCCCCCCAAGACCTAATCCCCTTATTATTAATATAATCAGTCCCTGGTGATCTAAAGTACCCCCTTTCCTGATCCCCTTTTATAAAAACAGATTCCATCCCTGGTGGTCTTGTGGACCTCCCAAGTCCTAATCCTCTTATTATTAAAATAATCAGTCCCTAGTGGCTTATTGACCCACCTACCCCATCCCTGCAGGTAATGACCTCCACCCTGATCCCCCCATCCTGAACCCAAGCCAGAGACTGGCATAGTACTCTTTTCACAACCATGGCCGACCGCTGACTGAACTGCCAAGGAGTGTGTACTGTACATAGCATGAGCTAATTGACAGCTCAAGTGAGCTGTCAATCCATGAGCATGTTCCGTATACAGTATGCACTCCTTGACAGTTCAGTCGGCAGCCAGCCATGGTGGTGAGAGAAGGGCTGTGATGGTCATTGGATCAGGCTCGGGATGGGGGAGAAGTGGGGTGGTGGGCACTACCTACAGGGCTGTGGGGGTGTGGGGGTCCACTAGTTCACCAGGGACTGAGTATATTAATAATAAGGGGATCAGCGCTTGGGGGGATCTGCTAGACCACCAGGAATGGAATCTGTTTTTATACAAGGCGATCGGGGATAGGGGGTCCGCTAGATCACCAGGGACCAATTATATTAATAATAAGGGATCAGGGCTTGGGGACACACTAGACCACCAGGGGCTTATTATATCAATAATAAAAGGATCAGGGCTTGGGACGGTCCATTAGACCACCGGGGACTGATTATATTAATAATAAGGGGATTGGAGCTTGGGGGTCTGTTAGACCACCGGGAACTGATTAGTTTACTAAACAGAAATCAGGGCTGGGGAGTGGGATCACAGCACTTTGGTGCATGTTTCCAAAGCTTCCCAGAAGACACACTACTGTGTACCCTTAGACCAGCTCTGGATGGTCTAAGGGTACTTAGAACTTTGCCCTCTGGGAGGGTTTTGTGAATCACACATTAGGGAATGTGGCAGCTTGCATCTGCCGCATGCCTCCTACCATACCACAGTCCATTTTGTGTTGCAAGGACAGTGCAAGACCCCTTTGGTGAACAAAGCCTTCGACTGACATGGGCTGCATTTGAGAATTGCTCCTGGAGCATCTTTTGGCTCAAGAAGCACTTTGCATCATTCCTTGTACCTCAAGCCCCTTGCGCCATTTTGGGAGCTTTGAGAATCAGGCCCTTTGTATTTTTCCATTTGAAGTCTGGGAGTTGAGGATTCAGAACATTGGACTCTCACTCTTTAGGGGTACTCCTAGAGATTTTAACTATCCAAAACATACTTTGAGAATGCCAAATTAATTGCCATCCTGCCTGCAGGCTAAAACAACTTTTGTGCTGTGGAAAAAATAAATGGGATCCCCTATTTAGATGCTAACATTCATTGTAGACATTGTTTCTGTTTAAAAACATAGTTCTGTCTCTAACTTTGCCTTTAGCCCCTGGCCAGTGACCTAGTGAGCTGCCATTATGGATGGTCACTGCAGATCCAGAGGCCAAGTACTGTAAGTGAACGATATTGCTAGTGATGTAACACAGCCCTCCCAATAAATGAGCCAGTATTATGTTTTTCCCTGGACCTAGGAGGAGGCATACATAATGCTTGAAGAATTCTATAGCAACATTGATCAAGGACAGTAACCACATGGACCCATGATAATTGATTACTGAACATAATCAATTGATATCCAGCTACAACTTGAATGAAAAACTACTGTGTTTCTTCTGCATGTAACTAATGTTTATCCCTTGTGTTGTTACCCTATTTAGTTCACTATACTTTGTTGTCCTCCATTTTCTGTAAAAATGCCTGTGATTTATCATACTGTTAACTCCTGTGATCAGTGATTTGTGATTTGTGATTTAGCTGGCTATCTTTGTACAAAGTCATTTTCTGTCTATACCTAATTTCGTTTGCCCAGGAAAAAAAGGGACCTTTGGTCTGAGAGGACTTGCCCGGTTTCCAAAATTCAATAAAAAAATAAATAAATAAAATATTTTGACAACTGGGTTTTTACTTTAAAAAAAAAGATTTGCTGATGGCTGTCATTTACAGCTAAGATAAAAGGTGGCATTATTTAGTTTGCAAATTGAACTGTTCCTGACAAGTTATTGTGTGGTTTACCATTAGCTGAAATAAGAGATGACACAAGCTTAAAAAAAAGACTCTAAAATAAAAGTCTTGTATCTTTCAATCTAGTCTTCACACTTAGGGTCGATACCTATTACACTACTTAAAATTATCTAGGCTCATGTCAAGGATTTAAGTGGACCCATCTTACAATGATGTTAAACTGACAACCACAAATATTTTATACTGGGTCTTACCTAGCTGCAATATAGGGGTATTTGTGCAATTATTTACAGTCTCTGTTCAAATTGAGTTAAACTGCTTGGGTTTTCTGAATGGCAGAGGGTAGGATCATAGAAACATAGAAACATAGAAGTTGACGGCAGATAAGGACCGCAAGACCCATCCAGTCTGCCCATTTCTTTTTCTACCTTATAAATGTGCCATCGGCCTTTGCTCTGTCAGTGACCTATCTATTCATAGTCATTTGTATTGCTCCCTTATGCCTATCCCATGCCTGTTTGAAGTCCTGCACTGTATTCATAGCCACCACTTCTTGTGGTAAGCCATTCCATGCATCTACCACCCTTTCTGTGAAAAAGAATTTCCTCACATTCCCCCTTAATCGGCCTCCCTCTAATCTCATGCTGTGTCCTCTTGTCCTGCTATTTTTCTTATATTTAAACATGTTAGACTCTTTCACCTTGTTTATGCCCTTAAGGTGTTTAAATGTCTCGATCATATCACCTCTCTCCCTCCTTTGCTCAAGGGTATACATATTGAGCTCTGTTAATCTGTCCTCATATGTCTTCTGATGCAGTCCCTGCACCATTTTGGTGCCCTCTCTGGACTGCCTCAATTTGGTTAATGTCCTTGTGAAGGTGTTGCTTTCAATACTGCATTGTACTCCAGATGGGGTCTAACCAATGTCTTGTACAGAGGGATTATTACCTCCCTCTTACGACTTGTGATACTCCTACTAATACACCCTAACACCCCCTAGCCTTACCTACTGCTTTAGAGGTCTGCTTGATGATTTTAGGTCATCAGTGATGATGATGCCCAAGTCTCTTTCTTCCTTTGTGACTGCTAGCAACCTCCCAGCCTATAAGTGGCTTCAGGGTTTCTCTTCCCATGTGCATGATTTTGCACTTCTTTGCATTAAATCCCAGTTGCCACTCTTCTGACCATTCTGCTAGTTTATCCAGATCTCTTCTCATTCTGCCCACCCCATCTGGATCATCTACTCTGTTGCAGATCTTGGTGTCATCTGCAAACAGACAAGCCTTACCCTCTAGTCCATCTGCGAGGTCACTAATGAAGTTGTTGAATAGGACTGGCCCCAGGACTGATCCCTGAGGTACCCCACTTGTGACTTGCATCTCTTCTGACTGTATACCATTTACCACCACTCTCTGTTTTCTGCCAGTCAACCAGTTTGCCACCCAGTTGACCAACTTCTGACCCACCCCGAGCCTACCTAGCTTATTTATCAATCTTCTATGTGGAACAGTGTCAAAAGCTTTGCTGAAGTCAAGGTAGGCTACATCAACTGCTCCCCTTGGTCCACCACTCTGGTTACCAGTCAAAGAAATCTATGAGATTAGTTTGACAGGACCTTCCTTTGTAAACCCATGCTGTCTTGGATCCTGTGCCCTATGGATTCCAGGTGTTGCACTATCCTTTCCTTAGGAGTGCCTCCATAATCTTGCCCACTACTGAGGTAAGACTGACGGTCTGTAGTTCCCCGCCTCCTCCTGCTACCACTGTGGAGTGGGATCACATGAGCCCTTCTCCAGTCTTCTGGGACCTCTCCTGTGCTCAGAGACTCACTAAACAATTCTGCTAATGGCTCTGCTAGTTCCTCCTTTAGCTCCTTAAGTACCCTGGGATGTATGCCATCAGGTCCCATTGCCTTATCCACCCTGAGCTTAGCAAGCTCTTGTAGGATCCTTTCTTTGTGAAGGGAGTAAGCTCACCTCCCTCCCCTGTGTCCATGATGCTGTGAGCTGTGGGCCCTGCCCACCTTCTCTTCAGTAAATACTGAGCAAAAGTATCTATTTAGGATAGATGCCTTTACAGGGTCCTCCTCCTCACATGCTCCCTTTTCTCCATTAAGCTTGCAATACCCCTCTGGACTTTCTCCTTTCACTAATGTATCTATAGAAAGTTTTGTCACCTTCTTTTACTGTTCGTGCTAGTGTTTCCTCAGTTTGGGACTTTGCCTGCCTTACTGCCTTACCTGCTTCCCTTAGGGCAGTTTGGTATGCCTCCTCATCTTCATCCCGCTGTGTTCCCTTATATTTTCGAAGGCCAGCCTTTGGCTCTGACCTTTCTGCTACTGTATTTGAGAACCAAAGTGGTTTCCTTCTCTTTGCACTTCCTTTTCTGTCTAACACAATGGGATGTTGCTTCAAGTATTGTATCCTTAATGCTTGCCCACTTTGCCTGTACCTCCTCACCTGTGTTTCTTTTTGCCAGGGCTAGCTTAACTCTGTTGGCCATCTTATCAAAGTCAGCTCCTCTGAAGTCCCATATTTTTGCCTTGGAATGGGATGATTTAGATGTAGTAGCCAAATTGAACCATACCATGTGATGGTCACTGGCCCCCAGGTGACCTTCTACCTGGAGATCTGTGATCCCTTCTTTGTTAGTCAGTACTAGATCTAGGATAGCCCTGTCTCTTGTGGGTTGCTGTACCAGTTGTTTGAGGCCCTCCCCCTGCAGGGAATCCACTATGAGTCTAGTTCTGGCAGATGTTCCTGCTGGTATTGACCAATCTGTATCTGGCATGTTGAAGTCTCCCATTATCAGAACCTCCCCTTTAGCTGTCATGTTTTGTATATCTTCTAACAGTAATGTGTCTATGTCCTCCCTCTGGTCTGGGGGCCTGTAGACAACCCCAGTTCTTATGGCTGTCCCATTTCCTGTTTCCATGTCCATGGGTCTCTGAGCACCTGGACCAGCTGGACACCACAGTTCAGTGGACCCTTGAGGTGGAATCAAACTAGGTGGCTGAGGCATGATTTCACACAGGGAAGTGCCTTTTATTGTTTTTTTTTTCTTTCACTGAGGTCAAATTGGTAAGCTATGCTGATTACTGTGCAGCACTGAGAGCGAGGGACAGGGCTGATTGTTTTTTACTGGGCCGCTGATACTGTCAATGCACAACAGGCGAGTGTGGGCAAATTCAAAGTTAAACAAAGGAGCAGAGGCTGTAAATGCACCGGGCCTATTCCCAAGGACACACACAGTAGATTGCAGTACATGGGTGGGGGGACAAGCACTCCGGATGGATTATGCTAAGGGAAGAAATACTTGTGGCAATATTGGGGAGAAATGTTGGTTATTAACTTTGAAATTCCAGTAGGTGGCTCTACTGATTTACCAGGTCTTGCCTAGTGGCAATATAGGGGTATTTGTGCAATTATTTATAGCATCTGTTCAAACTGAGTTAAACTGCTTGGGTTTCCTGAATGGTGGAGGGTAGGATCACTTCTGTGGGTCTCTGAGCACCAGGACCAGCTGGAGGCTACAGTTCGGTGGGCACTTGAGGTGAAATCAAACAAGGTGGCTGAGGCATGATTTCACACAGGAAAGTGCCTTTTATTGTTGTTTTATTTTTTCCTTTCACTGAGGTCAAAGTGGTAACCTATGCTGATTATTGTACAGCACTGAGGGTGAGGGACAGGGCTGATTGTTTTTTAATGGGCCGCTGATACTGCTTAATCCCACTCTCCCTCCCTGTCCCACCCTCCCTGGGCTCACCTGCCTTTATAGGGCAGGTGCAGCTTCATGGTTGGTGGCAGGTACAGTCATCTGCTTAGTCTAAAATTGACTATTCTTACCTAAACACCTAAGGAAAGCTACTGCATAGCACAGTAGAGGTTGTAGGTTATAGCAGATTAAGGAAGGAAGGCTTAAGGGAGGCAAGAGGGAGAAAATATTCTCTTTATTTCTAAGTATTTCATTGAAGAGGGTACATTTCAAAGAAGACATACTGGATATGCCTAGGAGCTGGGAAGGTCCCAGGGGATGGGACAAGCAGGCTTCAGGTGGGGGAGCAGGGGTAGGGTGGATGTTTGATAGAGATACAGGGGAAAACTTAGGAAGGGTGGTGGGCTGCAACAGCTGTGGGACAGCTATATTCTTGGAGATTGCATTGAGGGCAGGAGGGTGCTTGGTGTGCAGACAACTTGAGCAGCTTAGAGTTTAGATTAGGTGCTAAGTAGGGAGCTGGGAAGAGAGGTTGGGACAGAATGGTGGAACTATCCAGGACCTAGGGATCATTGGAACCATCTGGGACCTAGGGATCATAGGAAGGCCCCAGCAGATGGCAGAACACCAAGATTCAGGAGGAGCAGGGAGGAGGGTAATATGGTCCCAAACTATCACCTCCTCCAGAACCTATGGGTGCATATCCAGTGGAGTTGGTGAAGATCAGAAATAGGGGCAGAAATTGCCCTAAATAAAATAATAAATGGAAGTCACAAGTCAGTTTGCCAAGGGAAGTGCATGGTGGGGTTGAGTTGTCAAGCAACAGATTCTCAGTGCTGACTAACCTGGATGGTAAGGAGGGGGAGAAGCCTGTTGGGCATGATGCAGGGAGTATTAGCAGCACAGGGGTACCAGTATGACAGTAATAGGGGTGGAAGGGTGTGGGTAACAGTAGGGTGAAGGCTAAGAGGATGGAGGGGAGTGATAGTAAGGAGGGGGAGGAAGGGATGGTTGTGGTGGCGGAGGGAGGGATGGTGCTTATCTCAGAAGGGGAGTAGGGCATGATTATACTGAACTGGGTAAAAGACATAGGGTGGGGACAGGATGGGGAGGAAGTGCAGGGGACTAGTGGGTCAGGAGGCAAAGGGGAAATGCAGCATGAGGTCACTGCTCAGAATTGTGGTCAGTCAAATGGAAAGTGCCTGGAGCTGGAGCATGATAAAGAGGTGGGGTCTTAGTTCTGGGAGACTCAATACTGAAAAGAGTGAGATGGGGAAGTAAGGGTGCAAGGCATAGGCGCATCTGGGTGGAGTGCATGCCAGAAATGACAGCAGGAAGGGTGGGGCAGTTTATACTTAAGCATGCTGGGAGAGAAAGGGAGAAACCTCATATCATTGTGCACCTGGGCATGAATGACTTGGAAGGAAACACAGCCAAGGAGGTACAGGAGAAATTCATACAGCTGGGGAAGCTATGCAAGGAAGCAGGGAGTTCAGTGACCTTCTTAGAAGTACTCCCAGTGCCCAGAGCAAGTGTGCAAAGAAACTGAGGATAGAAGAGTTTAATACATGGCTGGGGACATGGTGTCAGACCAAAGGGTACGGGCAGGTAGAGCAGGTGGGATAGAAGTTGGGATAATAAAACTCTGTATGCTCCAGACAGGTTACAGTTGAGCAGGGATGGATCAGGGGTACATAGCTACCAGAGTGGATTTAAACTAGGTGTGGGGGAAGCAAGATAGTGGAAATCAATCAAGGTCTCCAGATCAGGAAGCCCAGTTGGCCTACTCCCCCATATCAGTATGAAAGGAACAGGAGTGTATTCAAATGGAGTTGCAAATAGGAGAATTCAGAAGAGAGAGGAAGGAAGGGAAAGGCACATACTGGAGAGTAGTCTCCATGAACATGAGGAGCCTGGGAAACAAGGCAGCTGCAGGCTCTGATGGCAGAGTGGGACGAGGACGTAGCTGCCATTACTGAATCATGGGCCACCCAATACCAGGACTGGAACCTGGTGATCCTGGAATACAGGCTGTACCACAGAGATAGGGAAAAAGGGAAAGGGGATAGGGTAGCTATATATGTAAGTGAGGGGATAAGATGTACAAGGGAGGAGGGAAAGGCCGAAACATTATGGCCCAGATATTCAGACTGCACCAGGCTGTGGTGCAAGCCTGGGCACAGCACAAAAGGGCTGCACAAGGGTGTTGACAGGGTGATATTCAACGGAGCTGTGCCATGGCACAGCATCGCTGAATATCGCACCCAGGCCACCCTGCAGTGCACATGGCATGGTGGCACTGTGCCAGCACAAGTGGCCAGAGTGGAGCAGGGGGATGCACTAGTGCAAGTTCCATTGTGCTAGGTGCAATAACCATGATATTCAAAGGTGCACATGCAAATGTAACCATAATGCATACACGGTGCAAATGGGGCCATTTGCATGTCATTATGGCCCCATTTGCAAGCAGGTGCACTGATTCCCAGCCAGGCTGCAGCCATCGTGGGACCGACGCCCCCTGCACAACGTGGAAAAGTGCCCCACCACTCGATCACGGTCATCTGTTGAAATAAAACACGTCCTATATCCCTGGTGGTCCAGTGGACCTCTTGCAGTCCAATCACAGGTTTAAGTATAAATATAATCATCCCATATCCCTGGTGGTCCAGTGGACTGCTCACAGCCCGATCGTGGATGTCAGTAAATGGATCCATTCACATATCTGGACTGTGTAGTACTGTATGGGCTGCACGCCCATTGGCTCACACTGTGGACCAATGGGCATACAGCCTTACCGTATGGTGTCAGTCGGCGGGCGGCAGGGCGGCAAGTGGGTGGGGAGTTGCTGCCCGCCACTGACCGTGGGGAGTGGGGCAGTGGGGCCCAGTGGGCGGGTGGGGGTACTACTAGACCACCAGGGTTGGTTGCTGTGGCATTAATGTTTTACTGACGCCCACAATCGGGCTGCAAGCAGTCCACTGGACCACCAGAGATATGGGACAATTATTTTTATACTTAAGCCCATGATTGGGCTGCAAGTGGTCCACTGGACCACCAGGGATATGGGATGATTATTTTTATACTTAAGCCCATGATCGGGCAGCAAGCAGTCCACTGGACCACCAGGGATATAGGACAAATATTTACATCTATGTCTGCCCACGAGCGGGCATGGGGGGGCCGCAGCGAAGGTGCAGCTGGAGCTCGGGTGGCCACCCACAGGTGGCAACTGCCGTGTTGCGCCCTGCAATATGGCAGCTCACCTCTGGGTGGCCAGCTGTTCTTTTTTTTTTTTTGCTCACCTATGTGCAGCGCAAGTAGGGGTTGCGCATGCATGGGCTCAGCACATCCTGGGCTGAATATCAGGATGTGCAGAGTACACTTGGACGCACCCCCCCACCTGCACCGCATACATTACTGATGCGCTCCAGGCATAATCCCTGTTTTAATATCGCGCCAGGGCACATCAGTGGGTTGCGCATGGCACAACAGTGTTGCGCCATGCGCAACCCTTCTGAATATCAGGGCCCATGAGTACAAATCCAGGATTCAATGGGCAGGAGAGTTAGGTTGGGGGTGGTGTATGAGGTGGAGGACTTGGACAGGGAACTAGCAGAGCAGATAAGGAGGGTCAGTGGGAAGGGCAGCACCATGATTGGGGGGACTTCAATTTGCATGGGGTAGATTGGAGTGCAACAGCCACTTTGATCGGCAGGGAGTAGGCCCTACTGAAGGCTTTCCAGGACAGCTTTCTAGTACAAATGGTAAGGGAGCCAGGCAGGTTAGGTAACATCCTGGACCTCATGCTGACTAATGGGGAGCTTGTCAGGGAGCTGGGAGAAGAGGATCCGCTGGCAGGGAGTGACCACCATATTGTGTAGGTCTCACTTAACATGGGAAAGGATGCTGCAGGAACAAGGACAAAGGTGTTAGTCTTCAGGCATGCTGACTTTAGCAAGATGAAGGACATAGTGGCTGGGCACCTAGCCAGCATCCAACCACACATGGATGCTAACCAGAAATAGGAAATGATCAAGCTTGGGGAAGCAGAGGCCACTAGCTCTTGTACAAGGACACAAAGCAAAAAGGCTAGGTTAAAGAAACCATGCTGATTAAGCAGGGAGGTGTTAGAAAAGATGAGAGTTAAAAAAGAAGCCTTTAGAAAATTCAAGAGATCAAACTGGGGGAGGATAAGGAGTAGTACCTCAAGAAATCCAGAGAAGTGACCAGAGCAGTCAAGGCAGCCAAGTCTTCAAGGCAGCTTAGGCTAGCACAAGGTATCAGAGAGGGGGAAAAGGCTTTCTTCAGGTACGTAAGGGAGAGAAGGAACTGCAAAGATCAAAGTGTAAGGATAAGGAAAGAAGGAGGGTGGGCAGAGAAGGGGGCAGACCAGGCAGAAGCTCTCAATGAATACTTCTGTGTTTAGAAAGAAAAAGAATGGGTCACTGCCATAGGACAAGGGAGAGTAGGCACTGGGGGGGAAGGGGATAACGGATGGGGAAATCCCAGTGGGCAGGGTGCTGGAAGGCCTAAGGGTTCTGCAGCTGGATAAGGCACCTGGCCTAGACAGCATACACCCCCAGGTGCTGAAGGAGCTAGCGGAGGTCCTGGCAGAGACAATAGCTGACTTGTTCAGTGCCTCTCTGGGAACTGGGTGCATACCCCAGTATGGAGGATGGCACACATGGTGCCCCTTCACAAAAGTGGACCCAAGGATAAACCAAGCAACTATTGCCTTACATCCATTGTGGGGAAGCTAATAGAGATGATCCTTAAGGAAAGGTTGGTTACCTTTCTGGAAGGAAATGGTCTCCAGGATGAAAGGCAACAGGAGTTTATCTCTAGCAGATCCTGTCAGACCAACCTGATTGACTTTTATGACTGGGTGACTAGGTCACTTGACAGGGGCTGAGCGGTGGATTTCCTGTATCTGGATTATAAGCAAGGCCTTCTACTCAGTGACATGTGAGAGGCTGATTAGCAAGTTGAGGTAACAGGGCGTGGGGACAAACGTGGTAAAATGAGTCAAAAACTGGCTGCAAGACAGGCAGCAGAGGGTAGTGGTAGTGATGGGGGTGAGGGGGCTCTCATCTCTGAGGGCTGTAACTAGTGGAGTACCACAGGGCTCAGTACTGAGCCCGGTATTGTTTTGCATTTTTATAGCAGACATGTTACATGGAATTTAAAACAAGATTAGTCTCTTTGCAGATAACACAAAGATCAGGGCGGTGGTGGATGACACAAAAGGGTGGCAGGGGCTACAGTATAACCTGGCTAAGCTTGAGAACTGGTCAGACATATGGCAACTGGGGTTCAATGCAAAGAAGTGCAAAGTCATGCACCAGCTTGGGGGGGTACAGTTAGCCATTACAGAGGAGGAGAAAGATCTAGGGGTAGCAATAACAGGGTGAATGAACCCCTCAGTATAGTGCAGGAAAGTAGCAGATAAAGCTAACAAGATGCTGGGGTGTATTGCCAGAGGATTCACCTCTACGACAGGGGAGGTAATCATGCCACTGTACAGGTCATTGGTGAGGCCACACCTGGAGTACTTCCTGCAGTTCTGGCACACCTACTTAAA
Organism: Neoceratodus forsteri; assembly: GCA_016271365.2. Classification (NCBI taxonomy): domain Eukaryota; kingdom Metazoa; phylum Chordata; order Ceratodontiformes; family Ceratodontidae; genus Neoceratodus; species Neoceratodus forsteri. The sequence continues at coordinate 910,999,207 of CM028130.1, read as the reverse complement.
GAAAGATGTTAAACTGCTGGAGGGAGTACAATGCAGAGCAATCAAGTTGATCCTGGGAATGGAAGATAAACCCTACGAGGAGAGGCTGAGGGAGCTCAAAACATACACCCTGGAGGAGAGAAGGGATAGAGGGGATATGACAGAAACCTTTAAATACTGTATATGAAAGGCATAATCAAGACTTGTGCAGAAGGAATTTTTAAGTTAAGGGAAGGGAGGGACACAAGAAGGCATGGTCTGAAATTGGAGGATGGTACATTCAGGAGAGAGATGAGAAGGAACTATTTCACAGAAAGAGTAGTGACAAAGTGGAACACATTGCCTGAAGAGGTGGTGTCCTGTAGATCAGTGGGCAGTTTTAAGAGGGGATGGGACAAAGTGAGGGGGAAATTCATTGATATGTGGGTAAGGGAGGGAGGGGCAGCTGCAGCATAATGGACTGCTAGCTGCACATTCAAACAGATTTAACAGACCATATGGCCTGTATCTCTGGCACTTTCATATGTTCATATACAATTTAGTATGATATTTAGTAGATTTAGTACATATAGTATATAGCCCAGCCCCAGCCTCTTCCTTAGCCAGGCTGGACTCACTCCAAAACATCTTCTGACTTTTTGCCACAAACTTCCCCCTCAGAACCCACCATTGCTCTCTTATCTCCACTCATGGTATTGCACCCCTGTCCCACTGCCGCTATATCCATTCTGTCTCTCTAATATTCAAATACTTGTTTAACCTGTTACTGCTCTACCTCTCCGAGAGGTAATCTCCAGTGATCCCATCACCTTACATGCTATGATCAAGGGACACCTGCTCCTTCACTCTGCCCAAACCTTCCTCAACTGCTGGCTAATCCACCTTCACTTACAGACTTCCGTTCCTTTGGAACCAACTATCCCCTCACCTAAGAAACTCATCTTCGCACAACTCTATCAGACAATAACTTTGCATGCTCCCACCCCACACCTGCAACTGCTTCTTATGTTCCCAGTCTCACCTCCTGATCTCCCACTCCTCCCCCAAAAGGCAAACTAACGCAGGAAGTCTGGCTACTCTTCCCTGAAGCAGTAACTCTCCTAGTCGCCACTTATTTCATACCAGTGTACTATATGTAATTAACTGCACTGTATCAACTTGTATAAAGTTAATCCCTTCCTAGCTAAACCTACTGTGGCTAGTGTATGTATCCAGTTGGAAAAATGTTATTCTATGAAATGCAGCCTTTCCAGCCAAATGCATATGACTTTTATGTACTTATTTGTATATACGTAATCTATATATAAATATCCACATTCTTATTTGTATACCGTATATGTAATCAATAAGTAATTATCCATGTACCTCCTCATGTTTTAAAATCCTGTACCCCTGTCCCCGGGTCACACTTGGAAATGACCCCCGACTCAGTGTGCCTTTCCTGGTTAGCAAATGTTTAAATAAATAAAAACAATTACTATAAAATTATAGTGCATGTATAGTTAGGATTGAGCAGGGGGTTCTATGTTAAACCTAAGATTTTGTGCTTTACTATCTTTGTAAATAATCAATGGATTCCACAAAATTTAGCAAGTGTGGTCTTGAGGTGTAGATCTTTTGATATATCAACTTCCTTTACAGTCGGATGTGCAGATTACGAGATGCGGATAGCAAAAATAAAACATATAAAATTACTGTTTTTTTGCTGTTTTTTTTGTGGTCTCATATTTTCAGAGTAGAAAGGGCTTGGCCCACAGATGTGCCTTTCACTGGTTTGGTGAAAAAAAAAAATCCATTACAAAGTTATTAAATTTTAAAATATCAGTATTGAGCTTGCTCAGTACAATTGTTTGGATGGCTGCTTGGAACAAAAAAAAGAATTTGGTCCATACAAAGAAGGGTCCTTTTTTGTAGGATGCCAGTCCTTTTCTGTGAGGAAAAAATCCTTTTTTGTATGGCCTCCATCTTGTTTCAATAAAAAATTTTTTTTTGAAAAAACCCATAGAAAGACATCCTACAGAAACACCAACACATGTACTGAATCTTGCTCCTCAGGACCATGTTGGATGCATTCTGCACTTAACTGTTGACAAAAAGACCCAATTTTTTTTTTTAACATTTTTACATCCTTTTTAATGACTCACTTCTGCTTTTTTTGTATGGCCATATGAATAAAGAATTTGGCCATATAAAAAGGATCACTTCATATGAAAAAAGAATTGGGACATAGAGGTTTTTTCCTATTGTTTTTTCAAATGAAGGGATCCTTTTCATATGAATGAAAAAAGCATGCAAAAAGATTCCTTAGTACAAAAAAAGAATCTGGAAAACAATGAAGTCAAAAATCTTTTTTGTATGAAGGGATCATTTTTTGTATACTTTTTTCATTCATACGAGAAAGGATCCCTTCATACAAAAGAGATTTTGGATTTAGTTTTTTTTTCAGATTCTTTTTTTTTTTTTTCTGTATGAAGGGATCCTTTTTCGTATGCTTTTTTTGTTCATACAAAATAGGGTTTCTTCATATGAAAAAATATCTTGGACTTAGTATTTTTGGGGATTCTTTTTTTGTATTTTTTTTCATTCATATGAAAAAGGATGCCCTCATATGAAAAAATAATTTGAAGTTAGTTTTTCTTCACTATCCTTTTTTCATATGAAGGCATCCTTTTTTGTATGGATTTTTCATTTCATACGAAAAAGGATTCCTTCATACAAAACAGGATTTTGAACTTAGTATTTTTACACATTTGAAATTCAACAAGCCATACCTCCCTTAAAGATTTGGACTTCAGGGACAATCTCTATATCAAACCAAAGGTCTTAATGAGTACCTCAAGAATAACACATAATCCCTCCCAAAATATCTAGGGGCTATATAAAAAACACAAATATAATATGCACATTCCCATAGGATAACACTGGAAATTTAAGAAGCCATAACTCCCTCAATATTTAGACTTAAGGGACAATCTGCATATCAAATCAATGGTCTCACTGAGTACTATACGGATAATATGCAATCCTTCCAAAAATCTAGGGACCATATTAAAAAGCAGAAAAATAAAAAATGTAAATTCCCATAGGATAACATTGGAAGTTTAAGAAGCCATAACTTCCTCAACATTTGGACTTACAGTAAGGAACAATCTACAATATATATCAAAACAAAGGTATTAAGTACTACAAGGATGACACATATCCCCTCTAAATCATGTAGTGATAATATAAAAAATGCAAAAACATAAAAATGCAATTTTCCATAGTATAACACTGGAAGTTTAACAAGCCATGCATCAAAGGAAAGAATTTGCTATTTTTGGCACAAATGGAAGTGCAGGGCCCTCTCCACAGCAACATATATGAATGCATCTATGGAGGGATGTGAGTGCAGGGCAAATAAGGATACTATTATACTATCTCAAAATGTAAGGAAATTCATTGCAAAATTTGTCAATGCACTAGTTAGAGTTAAACCAACAAAAGTAGGGAAATGTGACATTAGCATTTCCATCCCTAATGCCCTGCCCCCCCAATGCAGGCAGCAACAGTAAAAAACATTATGGTTTGACCGCTACTGCATCTTTGCAAATCAGGTGTGGGATGTGCCTTGGTGTTGTCAAGCCTAACACTCATCCCCATTCCATCATTAAGGAAGCCAAGCTCTCAGCTTCTTTAATGATGGAATGGGGTGAACGTTAGGGTTGACAACCCCTAGGGACACCAAACACCTGATTTAGGAAGATGCAGTAGTGGTCAAACCATAATGGTTTTTCCAGTTGCTGCCTGCAGGATCAGAGTGGGGTGTTAGGGTTGGAAACTCCAATGCCACATTTCCCTACTTTTGTCAGTTTAACCCTAACTAGTGCATTAACAACATTTTTTGCAGTGAATCTGTGCCATACATAGGTTTAAATGGTGGGATTACTAATGTGATAAAAACAATGTTTATATTTTAACCAGGTTCTTATCTATTACATATGTTTAAACAAGATACAATTAAATAAATTACACTATGATCATAATTTCAGTAAAATCAAACCACGAAAACTATTACTAAGCATGGATACTAAAAACACATTTAGATCAAGAGCAATCACGGCTGCTACCTGAAATATTTCAAAATGTTATTTTATTCAATATATATTTTTTTTAATTTACCGAATTGAAAATGGATTTATTCTTCCTGTTTAGTCTTTGTTGACTATGTCATTTTTCAAGGCATTTTTGCATCCATCATGGACAGTCTTATCCATGAATAATGGAAAAATCATGGCTGGCATTATCATGGACAAAGCTCCGGGACAGAGTAGGGATCAATATCAAATGTCCATGGAAAATCTTTGTTTATCCATGAAAACCTGGACAACCAGAGAGTTGGGTAGTCATCGCTACATGTTTAGGCAAAAAGAGGGAAAGGGCTGTGCAAACTCAAAACTCCAATAAGGTTTTGAGAAATAGTTTTATTAATATGCTGTAACTGCATATTAAAGCAAGGCTAGGGGTGTTGGTCTTGCTTTAACATGCAGTTATGTTAATTTAAGTTATATCAATACAATTATTTATCATATAACTGTTGGTGCATGCACAGTCTTTTTTCCTGTTTCTGCCTATTTCTTTGTCTCTGGCTGTAACACTTTTACAAGCATCAGTATATGCTTCTCTCTGCCTTTTTTGTCAGATCATTACATTTGTAAAGGGGAATCCAAATTTATCATAATATTTCTTGATTCTTCTTAAAGATAAGAAGATTGTTCAATAAAGTAAGAATTACTACAATACATATTTGTTCACTGCATCCTTTACTGTTAGTTACAGCCACATTATCTTACAGGAATTACAGCTTATGAAACTTTAATTAACATCTTGTAAGTGACAATAGATTGTTTGCACAAAGTTTTATTCATGACAGTCAGTTTAAAGTGATACATACAGTATGTTTGAAGGATCCCATCTGATTCTGCACAGCTTTCAGTCTGCTCTCTCTTCAGTGTGGTCCATAATTTATGCACTCCAGCATGCATTTTCAGTGTTCAATGTAAGAATCCACACAATGTTTATGTTATTCACTGCAAGATGCCTTGCAGCAGTTAGTTAATGTGGGACTTCTCACTTAATCTTCTCATTTGGACTGCCTATGTACTTTGGGCTGGATATTCAAACTGCGCCCAAAAAGTGTGCAACAGCAGGAGCAAGCACAAGTCAACTGTGCACATGCGCAATAGATGCGATATTCAAACATGGAGCAAGCCAAATTGTGCAACCAGCCAACATCTGAATATCGCACAACCTGCGCTATAGCGCAACCAGGAAGGGGACGCTGAGCAGGGGCGATGCGTATGGCGCAACAAGGGCTGCCCAGCTGAGCAGCCCAGAGGTGCCATAGCACAAGCAGGAGCCCCAGCAGCAGAGCAATGGAACTGCACAACCAGGGAGATAGGTAGGGGTCCACCACCCATGCCACAGATGGGCACAGGAACACACTGCAGAACTGACAATGCACCCCCACACCCCAAGCACAGCACAACTGGTGGAGGGCTGGAATATCCACTGGCCCATGGGGATAAGCAAACAAAGCACAGCTGGGCCATGGTGCCCCAGCACACCCACCGGCAAGCTGAGACTGCCACACAAGGAGGGCGGACCACCCCATGGCACAACAGCCCCCCCCGTGCACAGCACACCCTGCACTGTGGCCCCAAGACACCCTCCATGAGCAGTGACTACCACTGCGGGAATCCCCATGCATACCACCACCCCCCCATTGCCACACTGCAACCTCGTGTACCACAGAGCCATACAAGCCAGACCCACCATGAGCCACAGCAGCCAGCACAGACACCCACAGTGGTGTGTGGAAGCATACAGCACACTGGATGCAACACAGTGCAGGGGCAAACACACACCCATACCCATGGGGACACTAACACAGGGACACAGTAGTGTGGCAACCAAGCCCCCAGTGTGGGCCCATGAAAACTGTGCACACACAGCCTGCAGTCCTTCATGGCACAGGGTGACACCCACCTGTGCATGAACTGTGGCCCTGTATGCCACGCATATGCCTGGATCACAAGTCACAGACAGTGGTGCACAGCCCCTGCACTACACACAAGCCACAGCATGGAGGTGGGACAGCAACTGCGGAGGCCATAGTGTCACCCGAGGCAAACATGCACCACACCATTGCCAGAAGGCAACCCAGCATTGTGACGGTCACAGTGGATGACCTGCAGGGACAGCCACCACTGACAAGGCAGCAGACCTCGCAGGCCACAGACATGCAAGGGTGTCAGCTGCACAGGCCAAGGATGGGTTGACAGGGGCACAATGGACACAGAGCAGGCACTGTGGATCACTGCACACAGTAATGCAATGCACAGAGAACAACACACACACACCACAGATACCGACTGATAGCCACTCCCACACCAAGAGACACTTCCCCACGCACACACACACACATACCCATGACTGAACCACCCCAGATGCCATGCACACCACTGCAACTGAGCACCTATAGCCAGCTGCAAATCAGAGACCACCACAGTATTCATATAAAAATAACTGTATTCAAAAAATATAACAACAACTATTTACAATTATGTACAAACATGGGGTGGAGGGACAGGAACAAGGTGGAGGTGGGTAAGGGGCAGTGGTGAACATGTGGGAGAGGGAAGGCGGGGTGTGAGGGTTGGTCAAAGGGGGGAGGTTGTCTGTATTCACTGGTGGCCAGCCTGGTCCTCTGCTGCCTGGGGCTGTTGCCTGGGTCACCTCCTCCTCACCCCATGCTGCTGAAGATCCCTCAGGATGGCAAGGGACTCTTGCGCCACCCGCACAAGATCCTGGATGGACTGCTGAATTCGCAGGAGTATCCGCACACCTAGGACAAGGGATCAGAGTCAATGGGTGTGACTGTCCATCCCCTGCAGCCCACCCATTATGCATGGCATACAGCCATGTGCCATGCTCCTGTGATGGTGTGTGCCCACCCACAGTGACCGTGTCCACAAGACATGCTCAACCAGGCAGCAACAGCCATGTGTACCACTGCACACACCCACCGCCCATGTCCAGCACAGCACAACCAAAGCCGTACAGTAACATGGCTGTCACAGTGAGCAGGCAGGTGCCATAACACATGTGCTCCAGTGCGGCATGGACCACCATTGGCCGCACTCCCAGACATGCAGTGCCACTGGACAGTGCTGACTGTCACATGTCAGCGCGTGCATGGCAGTGGTGTCCATGGATGGTGGCCATGCCCTGCTTCCCACCCTGTCACACAGCATGCAATAGCAATCATGGTGTCATGGCACTCACCCTCATCGGGATATTGCTGGCATTGGGGTTGGTCCCCGACATGCCCCCATGCAGCGTCCCCCACCCTCTGCTGCTGCTCCAAATTCCTCCTCCGCTCGGCCATGGCTGTGGGAGACAAAAGGAGAGAAACACATCAGTACAAACCCAAAGCATATTCCCCCTGCCCCAATGTGTGTGCAAACCCACCCAGCCAGACCCACCCATCCCATACCCTGTAAACACCCACAGCCGACCCTAGACCATCCCTCCCCTATGTGCTGGACACATAAGACAGTGTTACACATAAGGACCATACAAGTGTGTAGACGTATCACCCACCTGGACGAGGCACCACGCCCCTCCTGGCACACGACCACAGACGTGCAAGTAGCTCCAGCTCCCTCCGTCTCAGGTCCCCATACCAGTGCCTGCACTGTTCGGCCGTTCTCCTGTGGCCAGTGGCCGCCTCCAGGTCAGTGGCCACCTCTTGCCAGACCGGGGTCCTGGCCCTGTCCAGTGGCACCTCACCAAACAGTGGGCCATAGTGTGGCTCCACAGTGGCCACAAGGTTGGCCAGCTAAAGGGCACCCCACTGAGGGGCTCTCCTGCGTGCCATCTCTAATGCTATAGTAGACAATATGGCGCTCCGCAGCACAGCAACCCCAAGTGGAAGTGCTGCACGGTACATCACCACCATTCCCTATCGCGCTGTCGGTACAGCGCTGCCATTCCCTATCATGCTGTCACCGAACAGCGTGATAGAGCCGTACACATGCCAGACGTACAGTGCCAGGGGGCAAAGGTCAGGCACAAGGACAGGGGTCAGTGGCGCAAGGCCATGCACAGCACCATCGGACGTCTACACGTCCTGGGCGAATGGTCACCTGCGTGCCAGTGCCACAGTGGACTATTGCACAGTTATGCCACAGCGCCATTTGGTGCCCAGCGCTGTAGTACCACTGGCACAATGGTGGCCATGTCCTGAATTGCTGATCGCGCACAGCACGTTATCAGCGCAGCAGACGCCTGCGTAAGCTACCTGGGCATGTGCAATGCGGTGTACTACACAGTCACAGAAATGTGCCATTGGCTCAGCCAGCTCAACCGTATTGCACAAAGCGCAACGGTGCGATATTCAGCCGACACATGCAAATCATCTGATCAGCCATTCAAAGGCGCAGTGGCGCGATTTGCATGTCATTAAAGTTGAGCCACTCCTAATTTGCATGCATTGTGCTATAAATACGCGACATTGGGCTGCGCTGGCCAGATTCAGTTACTGGGGTGAGTTGCATGCTGTGTGATGTTCTGGCCAATGGTCATGGGATAACGCTGTAGACTGCACAGTGACAGGTGTCCACTTCCACCCATACAGACCGACATGACCAAGCAGAGCCAAGGTGAGGGTGAGGATGGTGGGCGAAGGAGGAGGCCCAACTTCACCAAGGCGGAGACAGAGGCCCTCTTCCAGGCCTACCTGGAAGAGGAGCCACTACTGAGTGGATGGCGGGGCACCCCTCAGGCCCATGTGGCTGCATGGAAGGGGGTAGCTCGGGCAGTGAACCTGCACGGAAGCCACCAGTGCTCCGTGCAGAAATGCAAAAAGAAGATGGGGACAGACCGCAGAAGGGTGAAGGAGAAGGTGGCAGCCCTCAGGGCGACACGCGCTGGCACAGGCGGGGGCCAGCCAGCGGTGGCGGAGCTGACCCCGGCTGAGGACCAACTGGCTGCATCAATGCAGTGGAGTGCTATAGAGGGCATACCAGGAGGTGGATTCTAGACAGGTGGAAGCCCATCACTGCATGGTATGACATGGTGGTGGTGTTTGGGGGGGGAGGTTGATCACATGCACTAACATGTTCTCACTTTCTGTTACAGATCCCGTTCATCTACAGGAGATGGTGGTGGTGGGACCATGCAGTGAGGAAGACCTGCCAGAGTTGGAGGAGGGTCCATCCACCTCTGTCGCTAGCCAGCATGCACTGCACCAGCATGCATGCCTGGCTGCCACCTCTGTTGTCAGTGAGTCAGGTGTGGGGGGTGCACAGCCTGTGTCTCAGCAGTCTGGAATGCAAGCATGCCAGCACACTGTGACTGTGGCTGTTGCACGTACCTGCACCATTGGTGATGCAAGGACTGCAATGGGCAGTGACATGTATGTGTCCCATGATGGACACACAGCAGGCCAGCATGTGCCCCTGGACCTAGCTGGTTCCAACGTGTGTGCCAGCACATCAGCACAGTCCCAGGCTGTGCATGTCAGCACCGGTGGGGCAGCACCAATGGCTATGCAGGTCTCTGGCACTGTTGCGGCCACAGCAGTGGAACGAGTGGTCCCTGGGGCACAGCAGTTGGAGGGGCGGCAGCAGCAGTCACCCACCAGGTCTGGGGGTACAGGGTCCAGCAGTGGCACATGCACACCACCCATTGATATGCCCATACCTGGTCCTGGTGAACAGCGCCCACCCTCAAGGGGTGTTGAGCATCAGGACCTTCCATACCCTGGGGGACAGGATGCTGATGTGGCACAGGACCCAATTGATGAGCACACCCACCTGCTGCGGGAATCAGTACAGCAGCAGGGGTGGGTTGCAACATCCGTGGAGGCACTGTGCATGGCTGTGGAGTGGCACAGTAGGGACAATGCATTGAACCTTGCAGAGATGGTCCAAATGTGGACGGATGTGACCGCCACCATTGACAGGCAGACCCAGGCATTGGTCGCTGTCGTGGCTGCATTGGGCACACAGTCAGGTGCCCCTGTACCGTGCACCCCACACGGTACGCTCTCCACTCCCCATTCCCGGCGTCGTGCGACACCCAGCCTGTCGACACCGGGTTCTGATGTGGCCATCCCGAGCACCCCTGGTGCAGGTATGTTTGGCATGCTGCAGACCCCTGTGCAGACAAGGTCGCGATCGTGCAGTGGGACCCCTGGTGGTCCATCGGTGCCACCCCATATAGCCCATGCTCAGCCTGCCAGTGCTGCTGGGTCACATCGGGGCTGCCCACGCATCCGAGGTGGCCGTGGCACAGTGCAACATGACTGACCTGTCTCCCATTGTGGGCCCTGTCTGGTGCTGCCCTGTGTGCAATGTGTGTCATGGTGGGCAGTGCTGGTGATGCCGTGCCCACTGCGCTGACACGAACCACCTTCACACCCATCCGACTGCTGTCCACAGGTGCGTGTGCATGATGCCTGCATTGTACTGTACACCAAGGTGCAAGGGTGCCCAGCATCTGACACACGTACTTGGACAGTACAGGTGGTGGGGGTGGTCTGTCGATCTGTGTGTTTGACATGTCTGTTCCTGCTCTGCTGTGCACCTGCCCATGTACGCTTTGTGCCTGGTGTGTGTGTGTCCATATGACTGTTCACCCCTCCCTGATGGTGTGTTCATGTGCCTGGACCCTTACACTCCCCTTGCCATCATGCACCCCTGGTGTGTTACCCTGTGTGCCTGTGGGTTGCGCCTGGACAGTATTGGTTGCACATGGCCCCTTGACTTACCTGTGTCATGCAAAATGCTCCTCCATGATGGTGTCCCGGTGCAGTTGGGCCTGCCGGATCAGTCGGGGGTCCCGCTGTCCAAGGGGGGGCTGCTCATCGCCATCATCACCGGCGTCACTGGCATCCCCATCGCTGTCCCCCTCCTCGACCTGTATGGCTATCCCACAGTCTTTGGCCATGTTGTGCAGGATACAACAGGCCAGAATATCCCAAGCCTTTGAGGGCTGTACTGTGAGCACCGCCCGGAGGTGTCTGGGCATCGGAAGCGCGCCTTAAGCATCCCAAACACCCGCTCGATGATGTTGCGTGTGGCGGCATGTGCCTCATTATAGCGTTGCTGCGATGGGGTCATGGGGCGCCGGTATGGTGTGAGCAGCCAGGGATGGAGTGGGTATCCGCTGTCACCTGTGTGAAGATAGTGGAGATAAGTATCATGTTCAGGTCCATATTGCCCATATCCCTGTGTGCCACTACCATGGCATCTGTGGCATTCCCACCCTTGCCCCAAGTTTGCAATTCCTACATGCGTACTCACCCACTAGATGGCCTGTGGGGATGTCCCACTCTCGAATCAATGGCACAGTGCAGACTGATACCATATGAAGGCATCATGTGCTCCACCAGGGTGTGTGGCACAGACATTGATTATCGCCCACTGGCATCACACACACCTGGCAGTTAACACTGGAAAAGCCCTTCCTGTTCCTGTATGCGGCCCCCCGGGGGCCAGGTGGTGTGCGAATAGCCACATGGGTGCAGTCTATGGCCCCTAGCACACCAGGCATACGTGCTACCCTGTGGAACTCCTGCATGTTTGCTGTACGCTCTGCCGCAATGCTGGGGTAATGGATGTACTCTGCAGCATGTGGCAGCAGTGCGCTGAGGAATTGGGTGAGGATGCGTTACATGGCCGACTGTGTTATGCCTGTGGTGTCCCCTGTCAGCCTCTGGAAGGTACCCGTGGCAAGCAGGCACATGCAGGCTGTTACCTTTGTCTCCTCTGACAGAGCGTGACTCCGTCGTGAGGGTGCCTGCATCACATCACTGCACAGCTCAGAGAGCCACCTCAGTATTGCCCTGTTCAGGTGGTACCGGCCCACAATCTCTACGTCTGAATACAGCTCAAAGCTGATGCGGGCATGAAACTGCCTGTTGGGGGCATACCGCCGATGGGCCCTTCCACAGCCACGTCCCCCTGCAGCATGCCTTCTCATCCCCCTCATTACAGCTTCCATGTGGAAGCTGGCACAGTCCATGTCCCTGGCTTGTGTTTCCCCTGGCTGTTCTTGCTGTGCTACCCCGCTGTCCTGCCTGCTCCTCCACTGCACGGTACCTACTGGCCCTGCAGTCTGTGGCCCAACACACTCCTTGTCCCTCTCCTCTCCTGTGCCTCCCTGGCCTGCACTCTTTCACTGTCCTTTTCGGTTTCTCCCTGCCTCATTGGCTTCCCTGTAGCGTTCTTGCGCCTCTTCCTTGAGCCTTTTTATTTTGGCTCATTTCCGGGGTGGCACACCTTCCAGCTCATCCGCTGTTGTGCATTGCTCAAGTCTTTGAATATTGCATTGCGCTGTTTATGCATGGGTCCACCCCCTTTGGTTGCGCATTCCTTCATTTGCATTGCACTGTTGCTCAGCCTGTTTTCAGTGGTGCAACTGCCTCCTGCTGAATATCGCAGAATGGCGCAAATTCGGACTTGCGCATGCACAACCCTATTGTGCATGGCGCAACCCTTTTGAATATCTCACCCTTTGTATTTTGTATATTTTCCACTTTGGAAACTTGAGATTTTTTTTATGTCTGTACTTCCAATCCCCCCACCTCTGGGTCACACCTGGAAATGAGCCTTGGCTCAGTGTGCCTTTCCTGGTTACCAACATTTTGAATAAATAAAATATTTGAAAGATTCCATCTACTCATTTTGCACCATTACACTTTTGAATACTTTTTAAGTTGGCACACTTGTGCAGCCAACATCGTGGGATAGTGCAGCTTTGGAGGCGAGGTTGCTGTTGGGCGAATGCAGGGCACGCACCGGTAGGTGTGTCCCTCATTCCCCAATCAGCCTGCATGCTAGCGCCACACCATGCATACATAATGTGGCGAGCACATCTAAGAAAAGGTCCACCGCAATCTGAGCAAAGCTCGTCATATGCAGCAAACCCTTCCTGCGTGCTCACCGACATTATGAGCATGGCCAGTGAGTGGGCAGCCACCCAAGTACTGCTGACCTCGGGGATGCCCAGTCCCCCTCAGCTCACCCCCCCCACTTTCTTTGTATGCCAACAGGGGTGCCCAATCCCTGTCTGTATTACTTCCTCCCCCCCATGTTTTGTGCCGACAAGTGTGCCCCAATCCCGTTGGCTATAGACCCCAAACAGTTGGGTGGCATGCTGAGAACCCACCCAGGCGTGCAAATCCTACAAAGCAAAACTGCCCCACAATGGGAGGTTTTTCCTGTGAAATGAAACAGTCCTGGTAGTCTTGATGCCCCCTCCCCACCACACCCACCCTCTGCACCCCCTGCCTTGCCTCCCTCCCCCACCCCATACTTACCTCGCAGTCTGGCGTGATGATCTTGACGGACAGGGAACGTCTGCACTCTTCAAAGCCAACCGTGAACTGAAGAAATGCTGGTAAGCTGTATAATGGAGCAATAGGGTTTTTTCAACTTTAATGCATGTCTCAGGCATTTTTGCGAATTTGGGCCCCAAATTTTCAACATGGGGATTTTGGCACCCCTTGTCATGAATTCTTGCACTGTCATGGTGTTATTCGGTCCAGAAAGGTGATTTTGCAGTCACTGCACAGAATCACCTTTCAGGACTGAGTAACAAAATAACAGTGCCACTGTTCACGGGAGGGGCTCTCAAAAAGCCTATGTTGCAAGTTTGGTGGGAAAAATCCCCAAAGTGACTGTTTTACGAGTGTGCATAGCAACTGTGCAATGCACACTTGTAAGTTATCACATTCACACTGTTTCCATGCCAGATTCTCAATATTGGCATTATACCACACCTTCTTGTGAACCATACAGCTGTCATTTTTTCACATCCTGGCCAAAATGTGTTTTTGCACTTCTGGCACAGAATAGCATGGTTGCTGTGTGAAATCAGTGTTTGGGACATGTTACGAAAATGACAGTGACATTGTTCATAAGCAGAGGTCCTAAAATGCCTATGTTGAAAATTTGGAGACAATACTCTATAAAATGACTGTTTTCTGAGCGTGCATAGCAACTGCGCAATGCATACTCGTAAGTTAGCGCATTTGTAATATTTTCATGCCACATTCTCAACATTGGCATTTTACCACACCTTCTTGTGAACCGTATAGCTGTCATTTTTCACATCCTTGCCAAAATGTGTTTTCGCACTTCCGGTGCAGAATAGCATGGTAGCTGTGTGAAATCACTGTTCGGGACACATTACGAAAATGACAGTAACACTGTTCATGAGCAGAGGTTTTAAAATGCCTGTGTTAAAAATTTGGTGGCAATAATCCATAAAATGACTGTGTTACAAGCGTGCATTGTGCAGTTTGCATGCACGTTCGTAAGTTCGCAAACTTATAATATTTTCACTCCACGTTTTTAACAGTGCCATTGTTCTACACCTCCTAATGAACATTACAGCTGTCATTTTTCACATCCTGACCAAAATCTGTTTTCACAGTTCCGGCGCACAATAGCACGGTTGCTGTGGAAAGCCCGTGTTCAAGACACATTATGAAAATGGTAGTGACTATGTTCATTAGCAGATGTCCTAAAATGCCTATGTTGAAAATTTAGGGATGAAAGTCAATAAAATGAGTGTTTTATGAGTGTGCGTTGCACAGTTTACGCACAAGCTCGTGGCTTTGTGAATTTGTAATACTTTCACTCCAGCTGTTCATTATTGGCATTTTTCCATACCTCCTTATTAACAGTACAGCTGCCTGAAATGTGTTTTTGCACCTCTGGTGCAGAATTGCAAGGTCACTGTGCGAAATCACTTTTCGGGACACTTCATCAGCAGAGGTCCTAAAATGCCTATGTTGAAAATTTTGTGTCAAAACTCCAGACAATGACTGTGTTGCAAGCGTGCATTGAGCAGTTTCCACGCACCCTTGTAACTTTGTCAATCTGCAATATTTTCATGCCACATTTTCACCACTGGCATTTGTGCACACCTCATTATCAACAGTCCAGCTGCCATTTTCCACAGCCTGCCCAAAACGTGTTTCCACAGCTCTGCCACACAGTGGCGTATTCACTGTGCAAAATCACCTTTTGGGACACATTAACAAACTCACAGTGCTATGCCTCTCCACCTCCGCCACTGCCAATGCCAGCACGACAACATTCAGCATTGACAAATGCTTGTTTCTGTAATGTAGCACTTGCTTTTTTTCTCACCTTGAACAATGTACAGTTTGCACCATGGTTCTTGTGTACAATATTTTCTTGCATCATTGCACTTTGTTTTTTTGAACCACTGTGTTTGATCTTTGTTTCATTCTTTCCTGTTCCCAGCCTCCAGGTCACACCTGGAGGCAGGGAAACAAACCTTGGCTCAGAATGCCTTTCCTGCTCACCATTTGTAAATAAATGAATAGATAGCCTGCAGTCATGCATTAGCAGTTGGTTTCCCTCATTATATTAGCCTGTGATATTTATACTATATTTTCTGAGCTTTAACTAAGCTGTTCTTTTTTTAAACTGCACTTCAAATGGAGATGGGCCTTGCTGAAACACTGCTTGCTTAGTCTCCACTGCTGCCAAATGCAACTTCAGTATTTCCAGCTGGGTATATCTCTTTTCCTGTTTCTCTTGGTAACTGTGTGTGCTGTTCCTTTGCTATGCAGCTTCAGTCTGATCTCTGCTTGGCTACAGCTTTATCTCGGCTGACAACTTACTGACTGCCAGATCAAACTGCATGGCCAAACATCATTGCTGCGTATCTGGCCTCTGTCATTCTCACCTACAAAAGAGATGTTTCTTATCAGCACTTTCTTGAATGCTGTGCTGAAACACATGGTATATCCCCTTACTGGAATCATATAGTGAAGCTGATCTACAACCTTTTTTATTGTCTTATGTTATACTGCCTAAAGTGGTACAACACTTTTCCGTCTTGCATGGCTACCAGATTATTTATGTAATATTCTCCACCCTCAGTGTAATATTGTTTATTTAATGTTTCCACACCAGGATAGCCTCAATTAGGCACAGCATGTAGTTTTCAAGAGGGTCCCATGAGGCATAAACAGCAGCAGCTGGGGTGCATGTATTACAAAGTTAACAAGCATTTGTCAATGCTGAATGTTTGCTTGCTGGCATTGGCATTGGTTGGGGGGTGCCTTTGGGTCATCAGGCATAACAGCCATGCCATTTCACCACACCCTATCCTGCAGACACCGACAAGTGTCACAGTGTGCCTTGGGTGTTTGGCCCTTATGCTCATCCCATTCCATCAGAAAATACAGTGAGATGGGTGCAGTACAGGAGAATGGGGTGAACTTTGGGGCTGAAGAGTCCAAAGCACACCTCGATGCCTCTCACTGGCTACAGGGTGTGGGTGGGGGTGGAATGGTATGAGCATTACAGGCAACAATCCCAAGTCACACCCTTGATGCCTGTCAGTCTCTACAGGGTGGGGCGTTATGGTCGGAAACCCTAACGCCTCTGGTGTTCATTGGTATTTTCATTCCAAATTTTCAACATGGGTTTTTTGTGACCCCCACCTTATGAACAGTGGCAATATCAGTTCATTAGCAGAAAGTTGATTTTGCAAAGTGACTATGGCATTTGGCACCACGGGTGCCAAAACATATTTCGAACACGATGTGAAAAATGACAGCTGTATTGTTCATGGGGAGGTGTAAAAAATGGCAATGTTGAAAATCTGCAGTGAAAATAGTAAAAAAACTGGTGAAGTCACGAGTGTGTGTAGAAACTGTGCACGCACACCTTTAATGTAATTAGTTTGGGGATTTTTTTACAGCAGATTGTCAACACAGGCATTTTGGGACCTCTGCTCATGAACAGTGTCACTGTGATTTTCTTAATCTGTCCCAAACAGTGATTTCCCATAGCGTCCACGCATTTCTGCACAGAAAATGTGAAGTCTTTGAAAAATTCTGTGGAGGCTTATACTCTTGTACAACACCCAAGCAATGTATCACTATACATGAATTCTTAGAGTCCTGATGCATACCTGCTCTGGGTGATATAGACAATACACATCTAAATAGGACTCTATCCGTAAATGAAATTACTCAGGTTAGTAAGGATCTTCTGGACAACAAGGTACCTGATTCAGTTGGTATCCCTGGAGATCTATATAAAATGTTGGGCCCTCTTACCCTTAAATACCTCCTTAAAATGTTTGAGGAAGCTTTCCTTGAGAGGGCACTACAAATTCCCTTAGCAGGGCTTACATTACCTTGATTTAAAAAAAAAAAGAAAGATCCACAGCTTTGTGAGATTATAACATTTTAGCTAAAATCCTTTCACTCAGAATTAGGAATTTTGTTTCCAAATTAGTAGGCAAACCACAGGTAGGTTTTGTATCCAACAGATCTGGAATGGAGAATATTAGGTGGCTCCTAGGAATTTATGCATGTGGCACAAGTGTCCAAAAAAAAAAAAACATTGACTGTTCTTATAGTACATTTTTTTCAAGGCCTTTAACACAATTTAATGGGATTACTTATATGTAGTACTTATATGTAGTACTCAAGAAACATAATATGGGCACTTACTTTATTAAATGGATTCAGACTTTGTACAACAACCCAGCTGCAGAGGTCATCATAAATGGAGTAGTCTCATCCCCATTTAGGCTTTCTAGAAGGACGAGGCAAGGATGTCAGTCACTAAGAATGTAAGGTTTAACAGTTAATTGGAAGAAGACACTGGCTATACAGGCTTATGATGGAGGGAATATGCACATTGGGGTTGAGCTTGTAGGAAAAGAGTGCTGGAAAAAGGGAAGGGCTCATATATTTAGGCCTTAAGATATCTAGCAATATAGCTCTGATTCAGAGGTAGTATAGCACAGTGAGTTAAAGCTATGAGCTGCAGCTCTGGAGACCTAGGTTTGAATCCCACAGCCACCTAGGTGCATTCTGTGTGATCCGGAGTAAGTCACTTAACTTTCTTGTGCTCCCAACAAGCTTTGGCTTAGTGTGCTGCTCCTGGTTAAAAAATATTCCCTAATATTTATTCCATGGTTGACTGTAATTTAGACCCCTTGTTAAAAGAGAGTAACTGTGACTAGATAGAGGAATTTATCAATGTCAATCTGGGGGAAAATCAATTTAGTCAAGATGATGGTAGCTCCCAAATTATTTTATCTTTTCCAAAATATCTCACTAATATTTGAGAATATAAATTTAGAAAAAGTTTGACTATAACTAAGAATTTCTTATGGGGCACTAGGCCACCCAGAATAGCACTATCCAAACACAGAGCTCCTTGGGCCTTGGGAGGCGAGGTGGAGTTAGGCTGCACCCACGTCTGTGACTGATGGACCACTTTTCTATCTCTTTATTTCCTAGCAACAGTTAATGCTTTTCTCTTTGCTTTTCTTCTTTGTCCACCTACCCTAGGTTGGCTACTTAGCATAGCTCTTTACTGTCCCTACTAAACTTCCTACTAGTTTTCTCTTTTCATTCTTTTTCCATCGATCCAGTCCCTGGAATGATGCCAAACACCTGGAGAGGTGTTGATTTGATTTGATTTGTATACGGGTAAGTACACTGGGATACAATCCCTTTTACAGGTACAACCCATGGTTAATCAAAAATACATACAAAACATCATCAGACAGAATTATACGTAGTACAAAACATAATTAAATAGGAATATAAATTCTGCGTCTAAATAGAATCACACATTAATATTGATTTAAAAAACTCTAATACATTTCAAACTATTGTGCAAAATCCACGTCACAAAAACTGTAATTCCATAGCTGATACATCCAATCAAAAAAAATCAATCTAGATAACATCTGCACTTAGACAAGTTCATAAAGTGTGTTTTCAAGGCTATAGTAAATGATCCATAACTACCCATACCTCTGATGTTGTACTGGAACATCATTCCATATTTTAGGTGAATAGTATGCAAACGATCTCTGTCCTCTTAAAGTACACATGAATGGAATTTTTAACATAGTTGGATCCCCTGATAATCTAGTATATAATTTAGAACTAGAAATCACAAGCTTATTTTTTTAATTTTAAAGATACCCCTTGTCACAACCCCACTCAGCGGGTCAGGCCCCACAGTGCAACCTCCAAGCGCAGTATTGTGAACAGTTAACAGAACAGGGTAACCCTCCTGTCTGTTTTGTGAGTTTGAATCAAACTTTGGTCTCAAGTTCTGGAGGGATTCAAACTGTGAACCCCTTGCTAGCATAGCCAATGTACAGGCTCAGATAATTCTGCTTTTCAGGGGGCCAGATATCTTTCGCCTACGGGCACCTAATCAGGTATACAAAATGAACCCTTAAAAACTCTATGAAAGACCTCAGAATAAACTCTTACCTTTTCCCAGTTTGGTAAAACAGTAAGCTTTGTACAGTGTCAACTTTAACCATATATGCTTCCCTTGTCAAAGAAAGAATTTCAAAGGCACACCAGGTAGTCTCTAAAATAGAGATTTACTTAAAATAGATAAACATGTAAAATGTAAAACACAGAACCATATATCACAAAACATACAATCTTTAAAACAATAAGGTTTAAAAAGTGCAAATTCCTACCAATAATACACTTAGACCTGTCTACCGAATGTATTCTTATCTTCTTATAGTGCTGTAGATGTTTCTTTTTTTCAGAGTCCAAACATGTGTGTCTGTAAAGGTCTGTTGCAGCATAATTAAAACACTGTCTTGACCCTGCCTTCTCCATGATGTCACCCAGCTCCTTCTCTGTTTATTAAAAATTATACAATCAGGATGTCTTGTGTCTGAGGTAACCTAATAGGTGACATCAGCAGAAAAAACTTGTTTCCCATCTGACTTCCCAATTAAGTCTGTAATTTTTCAAGTCCTTTCTTTCATCCATGAGCAGCTTCCTCTCTCAAGGACATCAAAGGATCTTTTATGACTTCGCACCCCCATGACATAACCTGTATCCTTCCTCTAAACGCCATACAAGTTGATGATTTCTAGCCTAGCAGCTGGCAGCTACAGTTAAGTTAGATAAACAGGCAATCTTTACTTTAAGTCTCTTCTAGCCTGTAATTATCTCCTGGCTTTTATCTTTTAACTGAAACAGCATGTCTCATGAGAGACACTCAGTAACATATTTTTATATTACAACAAGCATAGATTAATCAGAACCAGCTGTACAAGCATCACACCCCTGTTTGTTGTGTTTTATAAACAACTTTAGACAATGCAAACTTGTGATAATATTCAACTGATAACGATCCAAGGTTCTCTAGTATAGTACAGTGATGTACATTATTGGGTATTAGTAATGCAAATCTTACTATTTTATGCAACTGTACCGCTTTCTGCCTTAATGTACTGTAAGGAACATTATCCACCACTATTGAGGGATAGTTCAAAATAGGCAACAGACATTGATTAGCTAATGCCAGACACGCCTCACCTGTCAAAAAACTGCACAGCCTCTATAATAAAACAATTTTAGAGTGCATTTTAGATGTAATAGCATGTGTATGTGACTCATATGTTAATGTTGGATTTAAGACTACCCCAAATACTTAAAGCTGTTTACATTTTCATGCAGAACCCTATCTAATGTCTCAGCTTGTAAACTAGGACCGATAGCTGTTAACTTAACAGGAGTGCCAAATACCACGGTTTTGGTTTTTTGCTTATCTAATAATAATTTATTATTTATCAACCAGTTTTGCATTGCTTTAAGTTCCTTAGTTAGAGTCACATTGAGCTCTGACAATGTTCCCCCATGCCAAAAGACAACAACATCATCCGCATACATAACAACATGTGCATCCTTCATAGATGAAGCAACAGAATCAAAAAAGATAGAAAACAAAATTGGCCCCAGTATGGAACCTTGTGGGACTCCACACTTGACCAAAGCCTTATCAGATAAACTACTTCCAATCTTTACCATCTGAAATCTATTTGAGAGATAATTTGATACCGAAGACAATGCTGGAGTCCCCACCCCTATATACCTAAGTCTCTCAACTAGAAGGGAATGATCCACCAAATCGAATGCCTTGGTCAAGTCCACAAACGCAGCCCCAGTCAGGCACACCCTCTCCATGCCCTCATGAACCGCTCTCGTGAACTCAACCAAGGCACTCTCAACACCCCTCCCCTTCCTGAAACCATGCTGACATTGTGATAGTAGACCATGTGTTTCCACATAGTTAGGCAGTTGTCCATAAACAATCTTTTTCTGTAATTTAGATAAAGCTGACAGAATAGAGATTGGTCTGTAATTTTTAAATTCACTAGTTGAACCTGCCTTATGGATTGGAATTACATAAGAATATTTCCACAAGTCAGGTACTTCTCCCAAACAGAAAGATAAATTAAAAATCAAGCTGACAGGGTATGCTAACTCTGCCGAAGCTAAATGTAGCAATTGAGGAGACAGACCATCAAAG
The DNA here is from genome assembly GCA_016271365.2 of Neoceratodus forsteri. Classification (NCBI taxonomy): domain Eukaryota; kingdom Metazoa; phylum Chordata; order Ceratodontiformes; family Ceratodontidae; genus Neoceratodus; species Neoceratodus forsteri. The sequence goes on along the minus strand of CM028130.1, from coordinate 910,977,812 downwards.
CCACAGGATACATCTTTCTTAAGTTGCTTCAGGAGTTTAAACACCTCTGAATGAGTGACTTCCCTTAAGTAAAATTTTGCATTATCCATGCAGCCCCCTGTGTTATCATCAACTAAACCTGGTTTGTATTGAGCTCTGTAGTGATCCAAATAAGTAAATAATGTATTAAATTAATTTGCCACTGTCAAAGGATCTGTTAGCTTTTCACCCCCCTTATTCATGTGAAACTTTGATTCAAACCGAGGAGCAATCATGTTATTAATGTTTTTCCAAAATTTAGCACTATTTGTCAGTCCCACACTCTGCTGTTGCTTGCCTCAGATATTGAGCCTTAGCTTTTCTTTAATCTCAACCTTACATCTGTTCCTTAAACACCTATAGTTTTGTAAATTTACAGCTGTTTGATTTTTCATGTAATGTTTCCACAGTTTGTCCCGTTCCTTCATTAGTTTAAATAGAGAAGGTGTTAACCATTTGGATTCTTAACCTCTAACACGTCTTCTAATAAGTGGAGCATGCATATCCAATACCCTAGTAAACTCTGTAATAAAATACTGCAGAGTACAATTGACATCAGGCATTATTTCAAGAAAAGACCAATCTATGTTCTGTAGGCTATCTCTAAATCCAAAGGCAGCAAAACCTGAAAAGTTTCTAAACTGAGAAATCATAGGTTTTGCTGTGGATCTATATGAATGTTTCCAGAGGCAGAATATGGGGTGGTGATCACTAAGTGAATCTGAAATTAAACCTCACCTTAAAATGCGATTTACTTTGTTTGTAAGAAGCCAATCAAGCACAGTGTGCTTATTTGTTTTTAAATTCAATCTTGTGGAGATATTAATTAGTTGCTGAAGACCAGTGTGTGACAAAACATCTATCAGCCCAGGTACAGTACTCCATTCCCAGACCAATCTGAACTAAAATCTCCCAACACAATGGTTTCTCCCACAGTGTTAAGGGCCAGCAACTCAGATAACTCCTCTAAGCCCTCTGTACTTACTTTTGGGGGTATGTACACGCAGCATATAGTCAGTTTCTTAACCATACAAATGGCAATCTGAATAGACAAAAGTTCATAATATTTAAGAGAACTAGTTATCATATCAATCTCATGTACAGTGTAACTATTCCTAACATAGAATAAAACTCCACCTGTCCTCCCTATCAATCTATCCTTTCTGTGAACTGTGTAACCATGGATGTTGATTTGACTATTAGTGATTTGGGTATGTAACCATGTTTCACTAACTGCCAAAACGTCAGACTGATGGTTTGTTACCCATGCCTCAACATCATGAAATTTAGAAATAAGGCTGTGGACGTTAAAATGCATAATAGTTGTGTAAAGTGCATAAATGCATTTTGTGTACAAAAAGCATGATGGCTATTTTAAACAGTAATGAATACAGTTAATAAAGCCTTTTTAAATAAAAAAGGATTCAGAAGCCATTTAAAACAATACTAATTTCATGATTAGTACAGTTATAAGAAATCCTTGAGGTATTTTCATAAATTTACACTATAAACCTGTTACTATGTAAGATTCTATGTATAAAAGAGCTTAGTCACTGTGGATTAGAGATATAGAAAGTCAATATCTGTGGATATATATATACACTGTACCTTTAACTGAACCAGGAAATCCCCTGACACAGTCCCTTCCCCCTTGGTTTTGAAACATGTCTAGACATGTAAGGGCTCAGTCAGGTGACCCCACAAAAAAGATATAACAACCTCTCTACTGAGTTCACTTCAGTTCAGTCTAGTAAGTTTTGAAACTATGCTGGGGGGGTGTTGGCTGACCAGCTATTGTGGCTCAGTGGATACAGTCACAGGCAGTGGAGGATGGTGTAGCAATGGTAGACCAGGGTTTGATTCCTGGTCCCAGAACAATTTTTTTGTTTTGTTGTTGATGTTGTCTTCCCCCCTCCCAACTTACCCTCTGTGTTTCTCCCACCCTACACCTTTTTCCCTCCCCCTGTCTCCTTTGGAACAATTCTCCTCCCTCCCTCCCAAAGCTTGCTCCCTGTCCCTAAATTTCATCCCCCCCAGAGTTAGTTATTTTAAAATGGGAGGGTTTGGGGGTGCAGCCCTCCATAACAGGGGGTGCATGGGGTGTTGCCCCCCTTGGAAACATACAGTCTGTGTGTTCTGTACCATTTTAGCAAAGGTAGCACTCGCTGTTTTTGCCAAGTGTTATCTCTGATTTTGGCATTTTGGGTTAGTGGTTTTTGACCACGTTTTTTTTTCTTTTGGTATTATGACCCTGTGTTATCATTATATGGCCATTGGCAGCTCAGCCCAGTGCTGCCATGCACAAACAAGGAAGGCATTATACAGAGTTTCTGTATTCCACCACACAGGAGCCATACTCATTTATGCCACCCCTTGAAGTCTAGCAGAACCCTTCCCTCACTCAATTCCTATCTGCACTGTGGAACTGTACTAAAGCACTTCCCTGGCCATCTAGTGAACCCCCTACCTCATCCAATCCCTGTTAGTATTGTGGAACTATACTAAATCCCTTCCATGGCAGTCTAGTTGACACCCTACCTAAACCAATTCGGTGTTGTGGAAATGTACCATAGCCCATCCCTGACTGTTTAGTGTTACCCCCCACCAATCAGTGTCAAAGCCCCCTTCCCCAGCCCACCCCTGAGTGACCACCACCTGCACCCCTGGCAGTCTCTAACTCACCCATCCTTCTAAAGGTGAGCTGCCATCAGGTTCTAAGTAACTGACCAGCATAGATCCCATCGCTTACCACCTCAGCTATCTGCCTTCTGACAGACAGGTAGTGACTGTGCACAAACTGTAGAAACAGTTTTTTCTACAGTATGCATGCATTCACTTATTCCCAGTCAAACTGTATCCTTTTGAGAAGGTAAGAGGAGGGTCTGTGCCAGTTGTCTGAGGACTAGATGGTGGCTCACCTATGGATGTGTGAGTGAGTAGGGAGCCAATAGGGATCTGGGTGGTGGGTGTTCAGAGGGTGAACCAGGGAAGGGGGGGCTTTGATTTGATTTTTGATTTGATTTATTATTAAAAATATTACAACAAAATACAATAGTGCAGGTTGAAGTTCACATACAATTTTAAAATATCACTTTTACATAAAAAAGCATAAATCAATACTTTATGTAGTGCTTATACCATATAAGAATTAAACACATTTTACACATATTACACAGGCACAATATTTCATAAAAATTACATTTCAAAAAGAGATTCACTAAACCATATCTAGGCAATAGAAACACAGAAACATAGACTTTGATGGCAGATAAGGACCGTTTGGCCCACCTAGTCTGCCCATTTCCCTACCTAGAGGATAAGCTGCAGATCCTATTTAACCAACAGCCTATTTCTTCCTACCCCCCCACAAAAATTGCCTTATGTCTGTCCCATGCATTCTTGAATTCTCCCACAGTTTTAGACCATACAACCTCCTCAGAAGGCTGTTCCATGCGTCCACCACCCTCTCTGTGAAAAAATGCTTCCTCACATTGCCCCTGAGCAGTCCCCCCATTATCTTCAAATTGTGTCCCCTTGTTCTTGCATATCTCTTTTTCTGAAAGATGCTACCCTCTTGAACTTTGTTGATTCCACTGAGGTACTTAAACATTTCTATCATGTCCCCCTCTCCTTCCTTTCCTCAAGGGTATACATATTAAGCTCCTTTAGTCTCTCCTCATATGGCTTCTCTTGCAGACCCTGGACCATTTTAGTTGCCCTCCTCTGAACTGCCTCCATCCTGTCTAAGTCCTTGCGGAGATGGGGTCTCCAGAACTGGATGCAGTACTCCAGATGGGGTCTCACCAACTGTCTGTACAGGGGGATAACAACTTCCTGTTTTCTGCTGGTGTTACCTCTCTCTATACATCCCAGTATCCCCCTAACCCTCCCTACCACCTTCTCGCATTGCTTGCCAACCTTAAGGTCATCTGATATGATTACCCCTAGGTCTCTTTCCATTTTTGCTGTTGTTACTACCTCCTCCCCATTGTGTAATCTTCCCCTGGGTTTTTGTTTCCCAGGTGCATTACTTTGCACTTCTTTGCATTGAATCCAAGCTGCCATACTTCTGACCATTCCTCCAACCTTGCCAAGTCCCTTCTCATCCTTTCCTCGCCTCCTTGAGTATCAACCCTGTTGCAGATCTTTGTGTCATCTGCAAAGAGGCATACTTTTCCTTCCAGTCCCTCTGCAATGTCACTTATAAAGACATTAAAAAGGACTTGACCCAGTACTGAACCCTGCGGTACCCCACTAGTAACCCCTCTTTCTTCAGAGTGAACTCCATTTACAATCACCTTCTGTGTCCTGTTGTTCAGCCAATGTTTTACCCAGGCTACCACCCTGGGATCCACTCCCAGGCTGGTTAATTTGACTACTAATCTTTTGTGTGGGACTGTGTCAAGTGCCTTGCTAAAGTCTAGGTAGGCCATGTCCACAGCCCCTCCCTGGTCTACTACTTTGGTCACCCAGTCAAAGAAATCAATTAGATTCATCTGACATGACCTTCCCACTGTGAACCCATGCTGCCTTGGGTTCTGTGCCCACTGGCCTCTAGGTACTCAACAATTCTTTCCTTCAGAAGTGATTCCATCACTTTCCCTACCACAGAGGTCAAACTGACAGGTCTGTAGTTTCCTGCCTCTGTCTTGGTCCCACTTTTGTGAAGGGGAATCACATCCGCCTTCTTCCAGTCCTCAAGAACCACACCATCCTCCCATGATTTGTTAAAAAGCGTAGTCAGTGGTGTCACTAGTTCTCTGCTTAATTCTTTTAGAATTCTGGGGTGAATTCCATCTGGCCCCATTGCTTTGTCCACCTTCAATTTTAGGAGTTCTTTCAGAACCCTTTCTTCTGTGAAAGGACTGGGATCAGACCCCCTCTCCAGAGTGCTTCTGTTAATTGGATTAGGCACCTCCCCCACTTCCTCTTTTGTGAATACTGACCAGAGTATTCATTCAGTATCCTGCTTTATCACTGTCACTCTCTGCCCACCCACCATCCATTCTATTCAACCTCACTATCCCTCCCTTTGTCTTTTTATGCTCCCTGATATACCTATAAAGGTTTTATCCCCCTTCTTAACCAAGTTAGCTATCTTTTCCTCAGTTTGTGCCTTTGCTATTCTGACTACCATCCCTGCTTCCTTCTGCCTTAACTGGTACAGTTCTCTGTCCTGCTTCTTCTGTGTTTCCTTATACTTCCTAAATGCTATCTTTTTCTCCCTAACCTTCACCGCCACCTATTTTGAGAACCATAGTGGCTTTTTCTTTCATTTTGACTTGTTTATTTGCTTCACACAAAGGTTTGTTGCCTCTGTGAAGGCAGTTTTGATATTTGCCCATTGTTGCTCCACCCCTCCTTCTAGCCTGTTTGCTAGTGCTTTTCTGAGGCACTCTCCCATCTTGCCCAAGTCAGCCCTCCTGAAGTCCAGAATCCTCAGTTTTGCATGGCTTGACTCTGTAGCAGAGTTTATTGTGAACCACACTGTTTGGTGGTCACTTGTTCCCAAATGGCTACCCACTTCTAGATCTGAGATCCTCTCACTGTTCCCATTTGAGAATACGAGGTCTAAGATTGCTCCCTCATGAGTGGGTTCCAAAACTAGCTGTTTGAGGCATGCCACCTGATGGGCATCAAGAATGGCCCTGCTTTCAGATGTGGCTGCCACAAAGGTGCTCCAGTTAACATCTGGCATGTTAAGGTCCCCCATCAACAGTATCTCCCCTTTCTCTGCCATCCTAAGTATGCCTTCTATCATATCCTTGTCCATTCCTTCCCCCTGACATGGGGGTCTATATACAACCCCTGTGCGGATTGTGGTGCCATTTCCAGTCTCTAAGGTGACCCACAGTGCCTCCTCTCCTCCCTGTTTACTCTTTTGTTCAGTTGCTTTTATCCCTACCCTTACATAGATAGCTACTCCCCCCTCTTCTTCCCTCCCTGTCTCTCCTGTAGGTTGTCTACCCTGGTATGTTAACATCCCAGTCATGGTTCTCTGTGTACCATGTTTCTATGACTGCTACAATATCCAGGCATCCCTCTTCCATCAAGGCCAGCAGTTCCGGGAGCTTGTTGCCCAGACTACTGGTGTTGGTACTCATTACCTTCCATTTCTTGATGGCCTTACCCTTTTTTGCCCCATCCCTATCCTTATTGCATTTGTCACTTTCTCCATTTACCCCTGCCCTTCTCCCTATTGACATCTCTATGTTGGTGTCTACCTCACTTAGTACCCTGATATTTTTTGGAGGGGGGCTAGAATTTCCCTGCTCCTTTCCAGTAATGCACAAACAAAGCTTTACTATATGTCTGAGTCCTTACCAATGGTCATTCCCATGTCCCCTGTTTACATAAATTATATCCTGTAGCGTCCTTTTGGTACAAGCAAACAATGCACTTTATGAACAGGGTCACAAACTCTCCGAAATGTCTCTCTTGCCATGTTTTCTCTTCCAATATCCAACTTTTCCAGCCCACATTTATGCAATGCTTCCCTATATCTCATTCCAACCCTATCATTATTCTAAGTGCCCCTTTTGTACTCTTTCTGCTTCTTCAAATTCTTTTTTTGTAAGCCCACTATGCCAAGCTGCTGCCCCATACTCTACCACTGGCCTAACTACTGTGGAAAAATAATAAACTAAATCAGATAAACTCAAACCTACCCATTTCAAAATTGTTAAAAAGTATAACCTGCTATTTGTCTTTTTTACGATAGTTAAAACTTGATCTGGCCACGTAAAATCATTTTGGAAAATAAGTCCCAAATATTTAACTTTTTTTACCATTTCTACCTCACCCCCCCAAATTCAATAATTTTATTCCTACCCTTCTATTCTGCTTTCCAAAGCATATCTCTTTAGTTTTTGTGGGATTTACTTGCATGAAATTATTTCCTGACCACTTCCCTATATAGCTCAATTCACGTTGCATGGTACTATCTTCAAAATTTGCCCAAATGTCCAGCACTGTGGTATCATCTATGTACTTTATACATGGACCCTTAGTGTCTAAGTCATTTATCAGAATCAAAAGCAATCAAGGACCCAGTCTGATACCCTTGGGGACTCCTCCACTGACACTACCTCAGATTTCATACCTTCCTTCTCAATCCATTGTGACCTCCCATGCAAAAAATCATACACCCAATTTATAATATAGTCCAAAATATTTAAACCTTCTAATTTTATTACTGTTCTATGGTCAGTAAGGTCAAAAGCTTTCTTATAATCTACTAACACAGCTCTCACATTCTTTTCTTTATCCCAAGCTCTCATACTTAATTCCAAACATTTCAGAGCAACGTCAGTGGTTGAGCAACCCCTCAGGGACCCAAACTGGTTATCATCCAACAAACCTTCTACAATCTCTGATTTGGTGGTGTAGCCAGTCGAATGGTGTGACCACCACCACTGTAAGGTTCAATTTCCAGGCCCCCCCCATAGGCCTGCCCCTACAGGAATGGTCTGGCACTGCCCTTTAAGTGGTTTGAACCCCAGACAGACTAGCTGCAGTGCTGGACCTATCAGACCTTCCAAGTGCAAGCTTGGATCCAGACAATCAGTTACAGGCTTATAATAGAGCTGTGACTGAGGCTCTGGATTCCATAGCTCCTGTCTGGTTTTGCTCCCTCACCCTTCACCCTCAGTCCCCCTGATTTGATGGGACCTTGAGGGAGCTGAGGAGAGTGGGACAAAGGATGGAGCAGCATTGGTGGAAATCAGGCCTTGATGCCAACAGACTTAGATTGATGGCCCAATATAAGGACTATCAATCGGCTGTCTACCATAAGAAGGCAGAGTTCCTGTCCAGTGAGATCGCTGCTGAACAGAATTAACCAGCCCAGCTCTTCCAAACTGTCAACAGACTGTGTAATTCAGCCTGTCTGCAGTCTCGGAGAGTGTCGTCACAGGATAAGTGTGACGAGTTTTCTCAATTCTTTGCAGATAAGGTTGCCAACATTAGGTCTGAGATCTGTACAGCTTGCTCCAATGGGTGTGGTAGTGGTTGGTGGAAGGTTACAGTTCCTCAGTTTGTTTGGTCCAATTTTGACTGGGAGGTGATTGCAGATGTCATGAGGATTATCCAGACTATATGGCTGACCTGCTGTGGTTTAGACACGAGCCCAACCCGCCTCCCTGTGGGGTGTATTGAAGGCATTGGCCTGGTCCTAGCTGAGATAGTCTAGTGTTCATTGGAGACAGATGTGTTTCTGGACACCCTAAAGGAGGCGGTGGTGACACCTCTCCTTAAGAAACCTTCTCTTAACCCAGATTGTCTTGCTAACTACTGACCCATCTCTAACCTTCCCTTTGTGGGTAAGGTTATTGAGAAGGTGGCTGTGCTGCAGCTGGGGGATCATCTTACCATCCATGACATCTACAGTCCTCTCCAGTCTGGATTTCAGAAGAAGTACAGCACCAAGACGGCCCTAGTTCGGGTACTCAATGATCTGATAGCGAGAGATCGGAAGAGCCATTCCATCTTGATTTTTCTTGATCTCCATGCAGCGTTTGACACCGTGGACCATGGTGTGTTAATGGAGCACTTGCAGCTGATCTGTGGACTGTCTGGTACAGTTCTTAGGTGGTTCCACTCTTTCCTCACTGGCAGGTCCAAGAGAGTGGTATCGGGGATTTAATCCTCTGACACACTCTTCCTGTTGTGTGCAGTGTTGCAGGGATCCATTTTGTCACCCATGTTGTTTGTGGTGTATATGCTACCATTTGGAGACATTGTAAGGTGGTATGGGCTGAGTTTTCACTGCTATGCAGATGATACACAGCTATATATGCCCTTTGTGCCAGAGCAGGATCAAGTTGTCTCGATCTTTAATAACTGCTTCACTGAGATCCAAGATTGGATGAGTGCCAACTGGTTGAGGTTGAACCATGACAAGACTGAGGTATTGGCTGTGGACCTGGGTCATTGGGTAGAGGGGCATTCAGCTGGATGGCCTTCTGTGTTTAGGCTCAGTGGCAGCCAGCTGATGACCTCTGAATGGGTGTGTAATCTGGGCATTATTTTTGTTTAGAGAATGATGCTTAGATCTCAGGTGTCATCCATCGTCAAGACCTCTTTTTACCATCTGAGGAATATCACTCAGATCAAACACCTGGTTCTGCCTGATGACCTTCCAATGTTGGTCCACACCTTTGTGACCTCCCACCCTGACTACTGCAACTCCCTGTACCTAGGGTCACAGGGGTTGATATCTGCCACTTACAGCTGGTGCAGAATGTGTCAGCCAAGCTGTCGACTGGGCTTCCTTGATCTGGCTATGTCATGCCTGTGCTGCGCAGCCTGCACTGGCTGCCTATTCAGTGGTAGATCACCTTCAAGGTCAGTTTACTGACCTACAAAGCCCTACACAGACTGGGACCATGTTATCTGCAAGAGCATCTTTGACCCTACCACCCCCTCCGCCCACTCCGCTCCACCGATGAGGGATTGCTAGTGGTTCCCAGGGTTTGTTTAAAGACTTCTGGGGCCTGGGCATTTGAGTTTGCAGCCCCTACCCTGTGGAGCTCTCTACCCCATTGGATAAAGGAGTGCCTGACTGTGTAAAGTTTTAAATCTGCACTGAAAACACATCTTTTTAATCTTTCTTTCTTTTTCTGAGTTTGGTTGATTTGTTGTTGCTGATTTGTTTTTTAATTATTTATGGAGATTTTAACTTTAGATTTGATAACAATTGTACAAGCACCCTGATGTTTTTGCGAATAGTGCTGTTTTACTGATTGACAGATTGATTGATCCATTTACAAATAAAAATTTCACACACTTTAGATACTGTACACGTTAAGGCTATTGGTCTAAAATGTGTTGACATATTCTTTGGTGTCGTAATCTTAGAGAGAGGGACAATTCTTGCTTGCTTCCATTGTGAAGGAGTTTTCCCAACTATCACTGACCTATTGAAAATATGACTCGCCCATAGTGCTAACAAATCTGCTCCTTCTTTCCATATCCAATTTGGGACAGACCTCACCACAGCCCAGGTGTGGCCACAAGGCTGGGACACATCATGCAGTGCACATGGGCCAGTAGTGGGAATGCCCTACCACCTGTGTGCCTGTTGGAGCTTACGTGCCCACCCAGCCACATACCGCACAACTGTACAGATGCCACAGCACACACAGCCAGATGTGTATATGTCACTGTGAGCATCCCATGCCACAGGTGCAGCATCTGTGGATCACACAACAGTGTAACAGTACTGACCACTGTCAGTAATCACCTGCAAGTTGGGCCTGTCACTGTGTACAGTGCAGTGGTCATCACTGCCCTGCATGCCATAGGCATTGCTGTGTTCCTCACACTACCAGCCCCCTTGCTACTGTCATGTTTGCTGTGTACTGTAGCATGACCTACAGTGTGATGGTTTCATGTAGCACCACCACCACCACCACCTGGGCCTATGTTGTGTTGTTCCCTGGGGTATGATATGTTATGCTATGCTGTACTGTTCACATTTAGCCTGCAGCTATCATCATGCACTGCCTGACTGACCTACAGGTGAAGCTGCGGTCAGACCTGGCCAGCCCCTGTACTTCCAGACTGACCTACAGGTGGAGCTGTTGTACCCTGCAGTAACGCTGGGCAAATTACATGCAAATCAGGGCATAATGGGATGCTAATGTGGCTGTTTGCCCAGAGACTACCTAAGTAGGCTCATTTGCATGTCACTTTTGAATATGGCAAAACTTAGCACTGGGCAAACGTGCTTGCACCGGGCAAACAGCTTTGCTTCACACTAATCCTGCACAAATGCATTAGCTCCATGCAAACAGTTCGGGGAATATTATACTGTTTTGCACACTGTACTTTCCCATAGGCTGCTCCCTGCAGCTGTACTGGGTCCATGCATTTGCTGGAACAGACATTGGCCACATAGGTTGCCTCTACATACCTTCACGTCGCTGTGCACTGTGTTGCTGATGTGGTCTGCACTTCCTGGTTGCTATATTAAGAGCTGTCTTATTACAGGACTACATTTGCCCTGCACTCCCAGCCCAGTTTGCCCGGCCTCATTCTCATGCTATATTCAGAGGCTGTTTGCCCTGGGTTATTCCTTTTGAATAAAGCTTGCTTTGTACTCCGGGCTAACTTTGCCTGCCAGGCAGTGCTAATTTAGCCCCAGAGCAAAGTTTTGAATATCTGGCCTTATATGTTCCACTTATGTTGTTTATTGTTTGTTGGAGGATAATAAAACCCACTCACAATCAATGGTTGACATTGTCTTGGGAGATTTGGTATGCTTGATTCTACCCACATCATTTCAAAACCTTCAATTTCTAGTTCCTCTAACCTTTTCTAAGGAATACTATCATGAATATACAATGCAATCCCTCCTCCACATCATTGATATCTATCCTCCTTTTCAATCGGATAATTCTTAATTGCAACCACCTGCTTGGGAATATTTACACTACACCATATTTCAGTTATCAAACTCACCTGAACTTCATTTTGTCTCATTATCACTGCAAGTTCATCAACTTTTTGTTGTCAAAGCATTTATGTTTGTATTTAACATTGTTGGCGCCCTTCTTTTTCCAAGTGAAATAGCTGTTAAATTATTCCTACACACACTTCTTTTAACACTTCTTTGTCTCCCCTTTCTTTCTATAATCATAACAAGTATGCAATATTCATCTTTCCCTTTTTCACACAATGTTTTTATCTAACAAAGATTTTCTGGATTTGAAACAAACAAAAAAAAAAGTACATAATCATGTGGGGAGTAGTGCAATGTAATGGCTGTGGGGAAGCAGTCTTCCGGGAGTCTTTCTGGAGGCCGAGATGCTGCCCTATTTGCAGACAACTCTCTGCCCTGAGGGAGGAATTTTCCCGTCTTCAGGCCACACTGGACAGCAGTAAGGGAACCTTCCCCCATGCCAGGCTGGATGGTAGGAAGGGAACCTCCCCCATCCAGGGAACACCAGAGCCCCTGTTTTTCAACAGACAAAGGACAACTAAACAACCTTTTTACACATTTTGTTTTTTCAAAAAAATGACTACATAGGCTTATAAAAGAGAGGCTGTTGTTTAAATTTATATTGAAATTACATTTATTAAAGTAGGATAAATGTAATTTTATTGCATTTGAAAGTTATATACACAGCTTTCCTGATTCAAAAATCCTGCTCTAAGAATCCTAAAATTGCTGCCTTGATGATATCAATGAAGTTAGAGATGCAAGCTGTGCAGATGTATTTTAGCTCTCCTAACCATTTTCAAATGTGGATAACTTTACAATGAAAAATGATAGCATAATACTGTGAGCACAAATATTGTTCAGCACAAAAATATCTACAAAATGAATGGTTATATATATATATATATATATATATATACCTTTTAGTTTTTTTATTATTAGCAAAAAACAGCAGCAAATTAATTTTGTTTCACTTTTTGTAATAAACAAATGCAAATAGTTTTAAAATGAAAAATGATAGCATGGTACTCTGAGCACAAAAGTTGTTCATTGCCAAAATATCTACCAAATGAGTGGTGTTTCATTTATAGATACTGTACAGTACCATTTAGATATTTTATAATCAGTGAAAATGGCAGGAAATTTAGTTTTCTCCTAACTTTTTCAACAGACAAATGCAAATAACTTTTAAAACAAAAATTGATAGCATGGTACTTTAAGCATGATATTTGCTCAGCACAAATGTATCTACAAAATGAGTGGTGTTTCATTTCTAGATATAGTACCATTTAGATATTTTATAATCAGTGAAAAATGGCAGGAAATTTAGTTTTCTTCTAACTTTTTCAACAGACAAATGCAAATAACTTTTAAAACAACAAATGATAGTATGGTACTTTGAGCATGATATTTGCTCAGCACAGACATATCTACAAAATGAGTGGTATTTCATTTATATATACCTTTTAGTTTTTTTTATAAGTAGCAAAAAACAGCAGAAAATTAAATTTTCTTTTCCTTTTTACAACAAACAAATGCAAATAGCTTTAAAATGAAATATGATAGCATGGCACTTTGTTGGAGGATGATAAAACCCCACTCACAATCAATGGTTGACATAAAGTTGTTCAGCACAAAAATATCTACCAAATGAGTGGTGTTTCATTTATAGATACTTTTTAGATTTTTTATAATCAGCAAAAACATTGCAGGAAATTCAGTTTTTTTCACTCTTTTGGAGTTATGGTTATGGCATAAATGGAATATGCTACCTTCCTACTGGAAATATTGTTTATATTTTTTGTTCATGTAATGCTTGACCAGATGACATCACAAGTGGTGAAGCCATGAGTGACATCATCAGGTCATTTGGCACGAGAACAAAAAATATCAACTATATTTCCAGTAGGAAGGTAGCATATTCTATGTATGCCATAACTCCAAAAGAGTTAAATACTGAATTTCCTACCATGTTTTTGCTGGAGAAGGTGGAGCGGCAAGATGGCCACAGGCTGCTCCGCTCCCTGCTGCAAGATTTTTGCTCATCAGCCTTGAATAAGTAAAATGCTCTCCTATGGAATCAAGATTGAAACTTAAGTTTTTTGAGGTTAATCTTCAGAATTGTGCTTTTGCAGAGCATACTTTGTCTCCATGCGGTTCTGTCGCCGGCCATTTGTGTCTGTTCACACCTAGCGCTTGGTGTTTTTTTTGGTGTCTGGATGGCATTTTTCTGGACGTCGGAGTTGGCAATGTAAAGTATCACTAAATGGATAAGTGGAATCAATTGAAATAAAAATTTAGTCCTTGTTTTGCTTTTGTTCAGACAGCTGTCGGTCTTTGCTGTAAGACTGTTAAAAGTAGTGGGCGAATAATAGGAGTGCAACTCTGGAGTTTTGGAGAGAAGAGATAGCGGAGACTGACCTGCTTCAAGCTGAAGAAGGGTAACATATGTTCAACTTATTTGAGAGCACTGTATGTGCTTATATGCTTTTATCTTTTTATTTATAGGTATGCTGTTGTTGCCTAGGGAAACAGGGGTTCCTTTTTGGCCTGAATTGAATAAAAGTTACTACGCTCAGTCGAGCAACGTTTTTTTCCCCTTTCTGTCTCCCCAGATGTTGCAGCAAGACAAATTGCATGCCCTTTAACATGGCTAAGAGGATGACTAGAAGTGCTGAAAGGAAACACATTCACAAAAAAAATTCTTATGGCGATTCATGTTGATTTTAGCTCTAATGTAGGAGTCCAGGGAGATGGATAAATTCTTCCTGAATAAATTGAGCTCATGCTGGCTCTAAGCTCAAAGTTCTGAGGTAAATCTGCCATATGTGAGACTTGGTTAACTGAGGATGGAGGTGGCAAGAGATGCCAGATGAAGGTACTCTTTTTGCTATTTAAAATGTATGCCACTGTTGAAGAAAGGAAATCTTAGAGGGTACATGTAATACCCAGCCCTGGCACTTTAAACACTCCTAGAAAGCATGTCAGTTTTTCTATAGTGATGCTATCCTTGCAACTGTGGAACCGAATTATTGGGCAAATCTTTCTAACTGATGTTGCTTTCTCTGGAGTTTGAACTCCTATTACATGCATTTTTTCTGTCTCTGAAAGATTCCGTTTTAGTGTACAGCATTAAGCCAATTATTCAAACAAGAAGCCTTTAGTGGGACTCTATAAAATGGATCAGAGTCACAAAATGGCTAAAGCTTAGAGTGGACTTCTGAATAAAATGGAGCCTTTTGCCACAAGTTAACTAATTGGCTTGGATGTCTGAATCCTTTGCTTTTGTTTTATTTAAAGTGAGGACACAAGGATTTCATATATTATGTCTCTCTAGCTTGAACTGCAGATGGTCCCAGAACCAAAAGGAAGTTTTAAAAAAAATGTTATTTGCCAGATGAATTTTTAGGATGTCTGTTCAAGAAGCTTTTGCTTGTTTGTTTACTTGAGGTAGCACACGGGAGAACATTGATGATAAACAGTGTCTTTGCAGGCTCCTGTTTTAATGAATATAAATGTCTGTTTCATTTTACAATTAACATACTCCAGAAACATGATTGGAGCTCTTTTCAGTTGATGGATTTCTGAGTAAATTAAGCCTGAATAAGTTTATGGAGGCACAAGTTTGATCTGGCTGAAAAATATTTTAAATACACTAAGCTATGTTCAAGTTTACGAGTTAGTTTAATATTTTATAACTCAGTTGTTTACCTGTTCCTCTCTCAGTGTGCAGGTATGATAATTATCTATTTCAGGATGAGAGAATTCTTTGCTACTGACTATAGATTAAGCACTGATGCAAGTATTTATGGAATATGTTGAAGGAAGTGCACAACATTTTTATGTATTTGTTTCTAAGTCTGTCTGTTTTGTAATGGCTATTGCCGCATAAATAAACCTTGAACTGTTTATACTCAACTTATTCACTCATTTTACAGATGTTTTTGAGATGAACAACTTTTGTGCTTACAGTACCGTGCTATCAATTTTCATTTTAAAGTTATTCACATTTGAATATGGTTAGGAGAGCTAAAATACATCTGCACAGCTGGCATCTCTAACTTCATTGACATCATCAAGGCAGCCATTTTAGGATTCTTAGAGCAGGATTTTTGAATCAGGAGAGGCTGTGTTTACAATTTTCAAATGCTATAAAACTGCATTTATCCTACTTTAATAAATGCACTTTCAGTATAAATGTAACCTACCGCCTCTCCTTTATAAGCCTATGGAGTCATTTAAAAAAAAACACAAAATGTGTAAAAATGTTGTTTAGTTGTCCTTTAACTTGCCCCTTTCTTTCTTTACTCATTATAACAGGAATAGTGAGGTCTGCCACTTCCCTATTCCCCTTTAGAACATGTGTATTATTTTCATGTATTATAGCTCCAGACATTGCAAAACTTCCCAACATACATAAACTAATTATACTAATCATCCAGATTATAAATCACTTACCCCCTAACTTTACACTTATCAAATTTAAAACAAAACCAACCAAACACCTGCAAAGAGCAAAGATAACCAGTATGTCACTACTAAAGTACTTTTTTATTTCCTGTTTCCCCAGCTGACTCCGGCAGACTCCTCTGTACTCTGCAGGAGTACTCAGCAAGAGGACACAGCTGGAGGAGCCATCACTTGTCAGATGCCACTGCAAATTAGAGGCTGGTGTTTAAATACCTCACAGAGCCCTCCTTTAGCCATCCTGCCACCGCAGCTAATTGCATAATAACTTTAAGTGCGGTGCAGTTTAAATCCCCAGGTGAAACAAACAAGCAATGAAGCAGTCAGTTAAGCAGCAGTAGCAGCATGTATTTCAATGTGCAAATAGGCTGCAGTCTTGTGGCAGGGAATATTGCACACAGTACTTTGCACCATCACACAGCAGTTTTAAAAAACACTTAGCAGCTCTGTAGAAATGATGGGCAAAGTTCAATATTACACTTTGTAGTCACAGAAGCCCCCGTTTATTGATACACCCCCCCAATACCTTCTGGAATCCACACAGTGCAAAAGCATCACTGCTCACAGTCAGCACAATGGAATACGGGGGGGGGGTGGAATCCAACACACAGTCACCAGCTTCCCAAGAGAAATCTCAGCTCCTGTTTGTTCACTCTCTGTGACAGTTTTGACTGCAATCCAGCGGTGGATAACACTAGACGGCCAGGATGGACTTTAGTACATTTTCACAATACTGGACTGGGTGAGGGTGGGGGCTCCACTAGATTGCTAATGAAAGTCTTTTATATGGTTCCAAATACCAACAGGGATATGGTGAGGCAAGGGAATTAACTAGGCTGCAAGGCAAGGGGTTTACTGCTGTTCCACAATACTGTCAGTGATTGGGTGAGGTTGGGGTGTCCATTAAACTGGCCGGGTTTGGATATTTAACACTCCACAGTACCAACAGCAATTGGGGGTGGAATAACCACTAGACTGCCAGGGTTGGTATCTGAAATATAGCTCTGTACTAACAGAAATGAAGTGAGTGGAACCAAGGGTTGACATCACCAGTGCTGCCAGGGGCAGAGGTCACACACCATGTGCAGCAAAAGCAGATTTTCATAAGCATTAATTAGTGATGCCTCAGCAGCCCATTACCACTTACAAAAGCCTTTAAATATACGATTGCATGCTGTATGCAAGAGGTCACCCTCATTTGCAAGGTTGCAGAGGTGTAGTCTGTATATGAGCACTATCCACTGTGTGCAGAACCAGGAAACCCTTCGAATATGGTCCCCATCCTGCCCAGATGCATTGAGTCTGGTGAGCTTGGCAATTTGCTTGTCAGTGCTGCACTAACCTCCATAGTATGAAGTCATTGTGCATCTCATACTACCGCTCCCTCACAAACACTAAAGTATCACCCTAAGCGTTTAACTATTTAATAATTTATTTTGCCTTACAGTATTTAGTCATGTTGAACTTAAACACTAAGGGTCGGATATTCAGACTGCGCCTGGCAATGATGCAAGCATGGGTACGGCGCATCTGGGATGTGCCGGGGCCAGGACCAGGTGATATTCAACAGTGATGTGCCATGGTGCAGCACTGTTGAATGTGGCACGGACTGCGCACAGTGCAGTGACAATGCACTGGCACAAGCCACAGATAGGGAGCACGGGAATGTGCCTGCACAAATGTAACTGTGCTGGGTGCAGCAGCTGTGATATTCAGAAGAGGGCATGCAAATGGGGCCATAATATATGCATGGTACAAAAGGGGCCATTAGCATGTCATTATGGCCCCATTTGCATGCATTGCACAGGCAGCCTGGTGACTTGTGCCTGGTGCCCTGCATAACTTCTTGCAGTGGGTATCTTCCCTGGTGGGCTAGTGCACCCACCTGTATGCCCATTTGTAGGCCTATGTAACATACAGAATACTCTGGTGGTCTAGTGGTCCCCCCCTCCATCATGCCCAATTGCCGGCATCAGTGACTAAAACTCCTACCTGGTGGTCTAGTGGTCCCCCCCCATCATGCCTGTGTAGTACAGTTTGGTCTGCAGGCCCATTGGTCCACACTGTGGACCAATAGGCATACAGCACATACTGTACGCTGTCATTCAGCATGTGGCTGGGTGGTATGCTGGCGGGTGCTGCCACCTGCCGATGACTGGGGGAGCTGGGTGGCCAGGGGTCCTCTGAGGGGTGGGAGGAGGGGACCACTGGACCACCAGGTAATGGGATTCTTTACTGATGCCCATGATCAGGCATGATGGAGGGGGGGGGACCACTAGACCACCAGGTAGGAGTTTTATTCACTGATGCCCGCAATCAGGCATGACGGGAAGGGGACCACAAGATCACCAGGTTATTCTTGCTTGTACATAAGCCCACAATCAGGCATACTGGGGGGAGGGTCACATTGGGCAACAGGGAGGGTGTCTGTGCTACTTGATGGTGTCCCTGCTGGACAGATGTCCACCCACGGCTGCTGGGTGCTGTGTTGTGCCCTGCAATGCAGCAGCCCACCTGTGGGTGGCCAGGATTTGTTCCTCATTTTCCGGGCTCAACATTGCGCCCCTGTATGTGGCGCACATCAGGGTTGTGTCAGCATTTGGCCGCACATCCCAGGCTGAATATCAGGATGTGCCGCATATGCATGGGCATGCCCCCTGCATTTGCGAAGCATACATTACCATTGTACTCCGGCACATCGGGATTTGTGCTGCGTCTGGCAGCCATTTGAATATCCTACCAGGTGCATTGCGGAGTTGTGTTGGCACAACCCCTTTGAAAACTGGACCTAACTAAAAACCTTCACTCAGCAGTTAGATTTTGAAAACCATTGTGCAGCATGTATAGTTTGAAAATTGTCACACAGCCAGCAGATTTTCTAAACATTCATGTAGGATTTCTGTTTTGTGAAAACCATTCAACACCATCATGTAACATAAAGATTTTGGAAACCATTTTGTAGCACATACAGTAGATTTGAAAACCATTGTGCAGCATGTAGAGTTTGATAACCATACTGCAGCAAGAATATTTTGAAAACCTTGGTGTAGATGTTTTTATTTTTATTTAACCCTTAGGCTGCCAACAGAATTAGAACATATAGGAATTTTAGACTGATATATCAGTCCGTGGCTCTGCAAGGGTTAAAAGTTATGAGTTTACAAGATAAAGTCCATGAGCACAAGACTCTTTTACAAAACATATGTTTACAGAACTCATTTACAGAACATACTGTATGTTTACAGAACTCGTATGTTCAACATATTCATGCAGCAATGAGGGATTCCTATGCAAACATTTTGTTTTTTTTATTAAAAATATCAAAATACTACCTTGCATGGCTTTTATCAAACTTCAGTATTTTTACCTGTGGCTTGTATTCAATGGTGGCTTGTATTTGAGAGTGGCTTGTTTTGCAAAATCATTGCTCTTACAAAATATATAGTTTCATACTACTATAAATCATAGACTGTGTTGCTGCCAAGTAAGCACCCCAACCCCAAAACAGTGGTGGGAAACAAAGCTTCCTGATTGGCTGACTTGTATTGTAAAGGGTTAGGTTAGCAATTAAACATTCATGTGCAATATAATGTGTAGAATTTTAATTATATAAACATTCATTTAAAAAAATGAAAACAATTTAGTTTAATAATAGCACCATCCCTCTCAAGGGGTTGAGTTCCCTTGGTACACTAACTCTATGAGTATAAGGCACTTGGCTAAGCCTCTTGCCTTATGACCCCCCCACCCTAGGGTTAGATAAACTGATGGAAATGTAACCCCTCATCATACTTTAATCCTTAAAGAGCCCCTGACATGATTAGAAAAACTTGATAAACGTGAGATTTAGACACAATACAGTTTATATTTCATATAGTTTCTATAATGATTTTCCTTTTTTCTTTATTATGGAGGACAGTTTTATGAAAGAGGATTACTGTCCCTTAGATTTCAACTGCTCTTTCTGCTTGCCTACGCCTATATCGTAATCCCCTGTTTATGGCATCATAATTATCTCCACAGTAACAGACTGTGATGTCTTAAACATAATTATGATGTCAGGTATAGACAAGCAGCTAGAACAGAAAGGGCAGTGATCCTGTTTACATACAAATGTCTTTAGTAATAAAGAAGTAAGGGTGAGAATTACATTATGAGCTAAACTGTGTCTAAATATCACATTTTTTCAAAGTCATCACAATGGTGTCAGGGGCTCAGTAAATACCTTTTAAACACAGAAATATAGAATATGATGGTGGAAAAAAGCCAGTCAGCCCATCCAGTCTATTTCTCTTGTGGTGGCTCTAGTAACCATCTTCCACCTTTTTACGCTCCCCTTTTACATTTTCACCTGTCCTTATCAGGCCCTTGTGCATGTCCCACTGATGTCTGAATCCACTCAGTGTTTTAACATAGACTACCTCCTCTGGCAACCCTTTCCACTTCTTCACTACACTTTCTGTAAAAAAGTACTTGTAGACATTCCCTCTGAGCCTTCCTCCATCCTCCTTATTGAAGCATAACATTCTAGTAAGTGTGTCTTTCATACAAAATTCTAAAGTTCTAAATTCAGCTGGTGGAGTGCCCCATTACTTATTGTACCACAGGTAATGTTCACTGTCCTTTAATTTACACTATGCTCGCTTATCTAATAAAACACTAAATTAAAAGGACAGTGAAAAACAGATACTGTACTCACAAAGTTGGACAATTACAGCTGATTGGCAGGATGTATAAATTAGTGGCCATGAATGCATTGCCAGATGAAAGCGCAAACATTAAATGGAGTGAATAATACCTGCAGGACAGCATTTAATTTAATTGCATTTATTTATTTATTCATTCATTTACTTCAAACCTTTTACCAGGAAAGGTATACTAAGCTGGCAATGGCTCATTTCCAGATGTGGCCTGGGAAGGAGGAATAGAGAACATTACTGATCACTGATACAATTACTACAATAAAGGTGCATAGTATTGTGCTATAATAGGTGGTCAGCCAAATTTGCCAGTGGTTTTTGCAAGTAATTACAGTAATACACAGTGGCCCAGATATTCAAACTGTGCCACAAAGTAGCGCAATAGCAGGAGTAGGCGCAAGTACAGTGCGTCTATGAGTAACACGTGCAATATTCAAACACTGCGCAGGGCTAGATGTGCTAGTGCCACGCAACTGAATATCACACCAACTGCACCATGGCATAACCAGGGATGCGCAGTGGTGCAGGCCTGATGCACAATAGCGCAACCAGGGATGTGCAGTGGAGCAGGGTAGCAGTGCATCAGCACAACCAGGGATGCTCAGGGACAGGATGCAGGGGTCCCCCACACATGGAAGATATGGGCTGAGGAGCACACAGCAGAACAGACATCACCCCCCACACCCCAATTAACCACACAACCAGAGGAGAGCTAGAAGAACCACCAGCCCATGGAAACCAGCAACAATCCCACAGCTGGGGTAAGGTGCCCCAGCACACCCCCTGGCAAGCTGTGACCAGCAAATAAGGAGGTCTGGCCACCCCGTGCTACACCATCCCACCAATGCAGAGCACACCCTGCACAGCATTCCCCAGACACCCTGCCCAGGAGCAGCGCCCAACACTGCAGGACACCCCATGTATGCCACCACCCCCACTGTGACAATGCAACCTTGTGCACCAATGAGTTCTGCAAGGCAGCCCCACTGTGAGCACCCTGCAGCGGGTGGCAGAAGACACCGATGCAACAACTGCAGACACAGTGCCACCCTGCATGGCCCCTCCTGAGGTACAGCTGAGAGACTGACCATGCATCGGCACACGAGGTACCACACATGCAACAGGGTATGCCCCGGACCCCACGACCAGTGATACAGCACCCTGCACACCCTCCCAAGTGCACACCCCATCCCAGCACTGGCCACAACAGCCAGCAAAGAAGCCCACATTGGTGCATGGAAGCATGCACCACATAGGATGCAACACAGTGCATGGACAAACACCAACCCATACCCAAGTGCACACCAACACAGGGACACAGCAGCCGCGTACCTACGGCTAGCACCCCTCCATGGCACAGGTGTACCAGCCACCCTGTGCATGCACCATGAAGCCATACGCCACCAGCACGTGGCTGGAGCACAAGTGATAGACAGTGTAGCACATCCCCTGCAACAGACACAAGTGACAGCATGGAGGGGAGACAAAAGCAGCGAAGGCCACAGTGCCACCCGAGGCAGACATGCGCCATACCGGTGATAGGAGGCAACCTGGCATTGTGCCAGGTACAGTGGTTGTCCAGCATGGACAGCCACCCCTGACATGCCAGCAGACGGTGTATATCACAGACATGCAAGGGTGTCAGCTGCACAGGCCATGGACGGTCTGACAGGGGCATCATGGACACAGAGCATGCACCGTGGACCACTGCACACAGGCAACCAGTGCACAGAGAACAGCACAAAAACCACAGACAGTGACTGATTCCCCAACCCACACCATAGGTGGTTCCCTTCTGGACACACACACACCCATGCCTGCACCAACCCTGACACCATGCACTCCACTGCAGCTGAGCACCTATAGCCCACTGCAAATCATAGACCACCGCAGCTGTCATAACAAAACATATGTATTAAAAATAGGCAAGAAACATAACTATATACCAATATATACAATGGGGGGAAGGGCCACAAACCAGGTGGGGGCGGGTAAGGGGCAGGGTTGAACAACTGGGAGAGGGAAGAAGGGGTGTGAGGGTGGGTCCAGGGAGGTAAGGTTCTTCCGGGGGCATGGAGGGCCTCACATCCGCCCCACTCATCACTTCTGTGGCGCCTATGCGATCGCCGTCTCCTGACCCCGTGCCTCTCTATTCACTGGAGGATCTCCAGTGATGCCCTCACTAGCTGCAGTAACTCCTGCAAGGCCCTCTCGACAGCCATCCAATGCTGACCACCTAGGACAAGGGAGCAGAGTCAATAGGTGGTAATGTCCATCCCCCTGCAGCCCACCCATTGTGCATGGCATACAGCAGTGGGCCACACCCCTGTGATGGTGTGCAACCACCCACAGTGATCATGTCCACAAGACCTGCCCACCCAAGTGCACACAGCCATGTGGACCACTGCACACACCCACCGCCCAAGTCCCGCACAGCACCACTGTGGCTGTACAGTGACATGGCTCTGCGGTGCGAAGGCAGTGGCACAGCCATGTACCCGGTGCATGCATGGACCACCAGCCACACACGCCCACACATGCAGTGCCACAGGACAGTGCTGAGTGTACCATGTGGTGTGCACATCACTGGCATCAATGGATGGTGGCCATGCCCCACCGCCTACCCTGCAACACAGCATGCACAGAATATCCTGGAAAAAAGGTACTCACCTGCATCCACGACATCTGGGCGCTGATGTGGAATGGGCCTGCCATCACGTGGCTGTTGCTGGGCAGCCTCCTGCTCATGATGTGCCCATGCCTCTCTGGCTTAGTGCCTCTCCTCAGGGCCTAGGGTGCAAACATGGAGAGGAGAACATCAGTACAAAGCAGTAGCAAAGCCCCCCCGATGTGTGCGATCCCACACAGCCCAGCCATGCTGCAACCCCACCACAACCACCACCACCACCCACACTGGATGGCACCCCCACTGTGGTGGACACATGCCCACCGCGAAACATGGACGGACACTACCAGTGTATGGATGAAGCACCTACCTGGACGTGACACTGCACCTCACCTGGCGCGTGCCCATATATGGGCAAGCTGGTCTGGGTCCCTCCACCGGAGGTCCTCATAATGGTGGTGACACTGCTCTGAACTTCTGGAGATACCAGTGGCCTCCTCCAGTAACACTGCCACCTCCTCCCACACAGCACTCCTTGCCCTATCTAAGGGCACATCTGCAAACAGAACCCCAGCATGGGGCTCTACAATGGCCACCAAATTGGCCAGCTCCAGAGGGCTCCACAAGGCTGCTCTCCTGTGTGCCATGACTACTGCAGCTAGGATCACAAAATGGCACCCTGTAGTGCACATCCGCCACATGCAGATGCTGCATGGCACAGCGCTACCATTCCCCATTGTGCTGTCACTGAACAGCACGATAGGGGTGCACCCATGCGGACACATGGTGCCTAGGGGGCAAAGATCGACTGCAGGGTCAAGGGTCTGTCATGCACGGACCGCCACAGCATGATTGGGACTCCCTGCATGTAGCGTGGTCGGGTGCCTATGTGTGATGCCCTGCAGTGGCCTACTGTGCTGTGGCACCATGGTGCCTTCGGTGCTCCAGGGCACAAGAGCTATACGTGTAAACAGTGAACTAGCACTGCTGGCACAGTTGTGACCATGCCCTGCACTGCCTCCAGTGTTCAGCACGTCAACAGCGAAGCAGGCGTTGGCATCAGCACCCCGGGCATGCGCCGTGCGGTGCCTACTGCGCACGTCACAGAGCTGCACCTTTGCCTGAGCACGCTCAACACAATTGCGCAAGGTGCAACAGCGCGATATTCAGCCAGCATATGCAAATCAGGTCATCAGCAATTCCATGGTGCAGCCACTGCATTAGCATCCACTTAAAGATGTGCCTCACCTCTTTTGCATGCCTTGCATTATATAAATGCGACATGGGGCTTCAGAGGTCATTGTTTAGTACTGCATTCTATTGTGGTGGGTTGTATGCTGTTTGGAAGTGTGGACTGTGGTGTGTGGGAGATAAATGGGACTGCACATTCAGAGGTAACACCTGTCATTCCCACAGGATCAATAATGACCGAATGTAAGGAGGAGGAGGAACAGAGATGTGGGAGATGGAGGAGGCCCAGCTTCACCCAGGCAGAATCAGATGCCCTGTTTGAGGCCTACCTCGACAGGGAAACACTGCTCAGTGGACGGCGGGGAACACCACAGGCTCATGCTGTGGCATGGGATAAGGTAGTGCATGCCATCAACCAGCATGGCAGCCACCAGCGGTTTGTGCAGGAGTGCAAGAAGAAGGTGGGCATGGACAAGAGGAGGATAAAAGATAAGGTGGCTGCCATCAGGGCAGCACGAGCTGCAGCTGGTGGTGGACAGCTGGATGTGCCATGCCTGATGCGACAGGAGGAGCTGGTGGCTGGCAGCATGCAGCGTTGTGCCCTAGAGGGTGTTCCAGGTGGTGGCTTCCAGACCAGTGGCAGACTGTCATTGCATGGTAGATTCTGAGCTGTCACTGTGTGGGGGGGTGGGGGGAATGCCACAGGGTAGGGCAGAGACATTAATGCTACTGTGTTTCCTTACAGCTACTGAGGGTCTACATGGATCAGCGGTGGTTGGTGTGTCCACTGAGGGCGATACTCTGGACATGGAGGAGCACCCATCCACCTCCACAGGTGTCCAAGGGTCAGGACCAGCGTATACCCACCTGTCTGTCCGGACTGAAGTTGGTGGTGCTGGTGCGGAGGATGTCCTGCCCGTGTTCCTGCGTGACAGTATCCATGGGTGCCAGCGTGTTGTGACACGGACTGGTGCCAGATCTGGCACCTATCATGATGGATCACACATCATGGACAGTGATACGTGTGGGCTGCAGGATGGCCACACAGCAGGTAACAGCACAGGCATAGCCTTGGGTGGTGCCGCCATGGAGGCCTGTGTGACATCACAGTCCCAGCCTGTGCCTGTATGCACCAGTGGGGCAGTACTGGTGTGCGTCCAGGCTGGTGGGGCTGTTGTGGCTGCTGCAGGGGCACTGGTGAGCCCTGGTGAGCGGTGGCCAGAGGGGCAGTGTCAACAGTCGGACAATGGTGATGGGGGGACAGTGTCGGGGGCGGCATCAGTGCACCATGTGTGGACATGCCCCGACATGGCTCTGGTGTGCAGCACCCTTCATCAAGGGGTGATGCCCAGCATGGCCAGGAACACCATGAGAGACAGCATGCCGATCCAACGGATGACTGCTTTTTGAAAAGCATAGCCACCTACTCCAGGCTTCTGTGGATCAGCAGTCGCGGCTTGTTAGGATGGTGGATGCACTCAGTGCAGTTCAACGCCAGGCAGAGGAGTGGCGCAGTAGAGACCATGCTCTGCTCCTGACAGAGATGGCCCAGCAGCGGGAGGATGTGACCGCTGCCATTGACAGGCAGACACATGCAGTCACAGCTGTCGTGGCCACATTGGGCACCCAGTTTGTTGCCCATGTGCCACAGACACCACACGGTGTCACATCCACCCCCCATTCCCAGCATTGTGTGACACTTTCCATGTCGACACCGGGTTCAGCTGTGGGCATACTGAGCATGTCTGGTGCAGGCATGTTCAGTGAGCTGCTGGCCCCTGTTTGAACACGGTCACGTTCCCACAGTGTCACCCTTGGGGGACCGTCAGTGCCCCCCATGAGGCCAATGGTCAGCCTGTCAAGGATGGTAGGTCTCGGCAGGGCCTCCCATGCATCCGTGGTGGCCATGGCACTGTGCTGCATGACTGACCTGTCTCCCACCATGGCTACTGTCTGACGCTGCCCTGTGTGCAGTGTGTTGTGCAATGTGTGACGCATGGGTGGGGTACCTGGCCCTGCACACACACACGGTCCATGTGCACACCCTCCCAGCTACTGGCCACTGTGGCATGTGCATGATGATTCCTGCGTTGCGCTGTCCACCAGTGTGCAATGGTGCCCAGCGTCTGAGACACGCACAGTGATGGGCACTGGGCATGGTCATCTGTGGACCTGTGTGTGGCTAGGGGTTGCAGTCAGGGATGGCATGCCTTCTACCCCTTGTGCATGTCTTGTGGTGTGTGTGTGTATGTGTGTGTGTGTGTGTGTGTGTGTGTGTGTGTGTGTGTGTGTGTGCATGTGTGTGTGCATGACCACGTGTCGTATTAGGCCTTACCCATCCCTGACAGCGTATGCGGTTCCATGCTCAGCCAATTCTCTTGCTGCCATCCACCCCTGGGGTTTGTCCATGCATGTCTGTGGGTTGTGCCCTTGCCATTGGTGGTTGCACATGGCCCCATGACCTACCTGTGTTGGTCAAAGTGCTCCTCTGTGATGGTGTCCCGGTGCAGCTGTGACATCTGGATCAGGTGGGGATCCCTTCATCCAAGGTGTGGCTGCCCATCACCATCTGGACTGGCATCCTGATCGTCCCCATCACTGTCCCCCTCTTCGACCTCTACAGCTATCCCACAGTCATCGGCCATGTTGTGCAGGATGCAACAGGCCAGGAATAGCCCACAGGCCTTCAAGGGGCTGTACTGTAGGGCACCGCCAGATGTGTCCAGGCAACAGAAATGTGCCTTCAGCATCCTGAACACCTGCTCTATGACATTACGTGTGGTGGCATGTGCCTCATTGTACCATTGCTGCGATGGGTTCACAGGGTGCCGGTATGGTGTGAGCAGCCAGGGTCAGAGTGGGTAGCCACTGTCACCTGTGTGTAGAAGGTGGACATTAGTATGGTGGTCAGATCGCTCTGCCATGGGCCGTCAAGGCCGGTACCCATGGCACCTCTGACTATGCACTCCCCCAGCTGCCCATGTCATCCTGCGTGATGTGCATACTCACCCACTAGGTGGCCGGTGGGGATGTCCCCACTCTTGAACCTGTGGCACAGTGCAGACTGGTTCCAGATGAAGGCATCATGTGTTCCCCCAGGGTGCATGGCACAGACATTGGTTATGCGCCCCCTGGCATCGCACACCACCTGGCAGTTGATGCTGGCATAACCCTTCCAGTTGATGTATGCTACACCATCCGAGCCAGGTGGAGTGTGGATGGCCACATGGGTGCAGTCAATGGCCCCAAACACGCCAGGCATATGTGCTACCTTATGGAACTCTTGTATGTGTGCTGTGTGCTCCACCTGTGTGCTGGGGAAATGGATGTACTTCACAGCATGTGGCAGCAGTGTGCTGAGGAATTGTGTGAGTAGGCATGACACGGCCAACTGGGTTATGCCTGCTGTGTCCCCTGTTTGTCTCTGGAAGGTGCCCGTGGTGAGCAGGCACATGACAGCTGTCACCTTTGTCTCCACTGACAGAGCATGGCTCCATCGTGTGGGTGCCTGCATCTCATCACTGCACAGCTCACAGAGCCGCCTCAGAATTACCCGGTTCAGGTGGCACTGGACCTCAATCTCTGTGTCAGTGTAGTGCTCAAAGGTGGTGCGGGCTCAGTACCACCTGTTGGGGGCATACCGCTGATGGGCCCTTCCACGGCCGCGCCCCTCTGATGCCTGCCTTCTCACACCCCTCATTACCGCCTCCATCTGGAAGGTGGCACTGGCCATGTCCCTGGCTGGTCTTCCCCCCCAGCAGCTGTTATCCTGTTCCCCCTGCTGTCCTTTGTGATGCTCCCCCTGCACTGGGTACACCTCCAGCCTTTGGCTGTCCTGCCTACTGCCACTGCCCTCAGTCCACTGTAGCACTTCCCTGTCTCTCCTGCACAGTGGCACAGGCTCCCCATTCCTGTCCTGTTTGTTCCCAGGTGTGTCTTGTCCTGCTCCTACCCAGTCTCACTCACTGCTATCCTCTTTCCAGTTGCTGTCACCTTGCTCTCACCTCTGGCTTCCTTGTAGCATTCTTGCACCTCTCTCTTGTTCCTTTTTATTTTGGATCATTTCCACTATCGCACAACTTCCACTTGCTCCCCTATTGCGCATGGTGCATGCTGTTGAATATCACACTGCGCCATTTATTCAAGGTTCCTCCCCCTATGGTTGTGCATGCATTCATTACCATTGCACTCTTGCACATTATGACTTGTGCAGCGCGGCTACCTCCTGCTGAATATCGCAGAATGGCACATTTTTGTACTTGCGCTGGCACATCTCTATTGTGCAGGGTGCATCCCTTTTGAATATCTGGGCCAATGTCTGTTTTAGAATTTGGAAACATGTAGGCTATGTTTCTATGGAAACCAGCAGCTGTCTAATTATTTTTTAATTACTTTTCTTTTTTTTTTTTTTTTGTATGTTGTATTTATCCCCCTATACTTCTTGGTGGCACCCTTCCTGACCACCCCCCAGTCCTGTCATTCAGCTCCCCTGGGGCTTACCTGTACCTTTGTTCTCAGCCCGAGGACTATGGTTGTGCCAGGCCACCAGTGCAGGGCCTGTGAAGGGTCAGTCAATCTTGCTGCCTGGGAGGTTTTTGCTCCATACTCTCCTTTCCCTCCTGTTGCTGGGGCATGACATACCAATGTATGTACATGGAGGTGTGTCCACACTGTACAGTCCCCTAGCACCCTCCTTCCTTTTGGCATCCCCAACCCATCCTAACGTCAGTCCTCCACCTGAGGGCAATCATGCTTCGGGACTGCCACATCACCCTGCCTGGGAAAGAAGAGCCATCCTCCGGATGCTCGATTCTCTCCCTTCCTGCCCCACCCAGCCAACCCCAGAAACCCATGTCCACTTGCAAACATGGGTCACCAGTGTGGTAGGAGGTCAGGTGTGATGCCTCAGCCCTCAGCACCACTGGGACATACAGACCTGCCCACCCCCAAAACCCTATATTTAGTACAGCAGATGGTATACATACATTTACTCAAGATATATTTAGTAGGGTAGGATATAATTTAGTACTGTGTGATATTATAATACTAAGACATGTACATATGATTGTAGCATGGACTGGTGGTAAAGACCAGATATCAAAAGAGCTATGTACTAGTGACCTCTGGACCTAACAGTATTAGTATTGCTTATGCAGGCCTTCTGGTACAGTTATTTGTTTTTGATATGCAGCTGCTATTATTTTGCTACCCAAGTAACTTTTGTATTGTAACCCAAAACTAGTTTTAGCTAGATTTGCTTTATCAAAGAGTATGTGCAGACAAAGTGATGAGCTAGCTGTCCTCTGCACTGACTTCCTACCAATGAGGCATCTGTATTTTGTGATTTTACCTTATTTGGCAGACCATTTCTTATCTTGTAGTATAAAAATTATACCCATGCTGTGTTTTTCTGAATTACAATCCAGTTTTGGTATGATATCTAGGTATCTGGGGTCCTGTTCCTGGATCCCAG
Organism: Neoceratodus forsteri; assembly: GCA_016271365.2. Classification (NCBI taxonomy): domain Eukaryota; kingdom Metazoa; phylum Chordata; order Ceratodontiformes; family Ceratodontidae; genus Neoceratodus; species Neoceratodus forsteri. The sequence goes on along the minus strand of CM028130.1, from coordinate 910,947,894 downwards.
CAGGTATATACTGTGTTTTGTGTTTTCTGGTAATAAACAAGTTATTCCTACCATATCATTAGCTCTGTGCTGTGTTTCACCATCAGATCCAGAACAATTCTGCTAACAAAATGGTGACCATGGCAGGACCTGTTTGGATGGAACTGACACCAAGATACCAAAGGTATCAAGGGTGGGATAATGACAGATGTAAAGAATCATCACCCTTTCTGGTTCGTGGGATGGTTGTTAGTGGTCTCTGCTACCAGAATACATGGCTATTTGACTGCTGAGACTGAGGTGAACCAGTATGCCTCAGCTGTCCAGTCAGTACTGTCTACATGGGCAGACCACGGTACAATGGACAATAATTCCGAGCTCAGTGTAGATGTCCTACAATATCTTACCTCACATGGAAGTGGGGAATATTTTGCATCTGATGCAAAACACCAGGCTGGCCAAGTACAGTGTGAAGGGAAGCTAATGTATATACTGATGTCAAGTCTAAAATTAGAAACCATGACCAAAAGGGTGCAATGGTCGCTGTTTTGCATATGTTGTGCCAGACATTGGAATCTGAGGTTTCACTTCTCAGAAAGGAGCTGAAATCCAAAACTGATGCTGTGTGTGTAGGATAATGGAAGAGGTTAAGAAGCATAAGGAAGAGAAAATAAGGACATTTGTAGGTTGCAAAAGAAGAATGAGAGGTTACAACAGGATAAGGTACAGATGTTACATATAAATGGTGTGCTTACGAGCATGAATGAGTCTTTCAGAAGTGAATATGAGGAGTTAGAAAATGGTCTTTTTATTTCCTGGGCTCTGATTGGCTGTTACCCCTGCCAGGGGGGTACATTAACTTTCAATAGATGCCCAGGAAATAAAAAGAACCAGCACCAAACTGCCAGTTCGCCCACTCAGATATTATTATGCTCACCTTACTTATTCATTGGCTGAGAGCACCACACTAAATTTGAAATCGCCGCCATTTTTTTCCTTATCGCCTACGGAGGGACACTGGCAACCCAGGGCTCAATAGTTGACTACCAGTGCCAGCCACCAAATGAAATACACAGCACCCTACAAGCCCTTGATTTCATTTCTGGGTTTTTTCATACCATTCATTTTGTTCCCTTCGAAGACATTTTTATTTAAAGCGAACACCATTACCATCTCACACGTAGCGCTCACCGCTGCAGCAATGCACCTTTCCCATCACATGATCTCACTGCCGGCAATCTCACTCAGTCAGCTTTTGCAGCTCCAGTTCCATCCCCGATGTCACTGATCCTCCTGCTCAGGCTGTATTCAATCATGGTGTGATCGGTGCTCTTCAAAGCGATTACCCTCTATAAATCCCTTCGCCGCCCGACTGTCCCACTCTCCCATTCACGCTTACGGTTGCTCTATTGCCTTACAGTGTGCCTGTGCTCTCCGCTTCATGCTTCCTTCTTGCTGCTGTGCCCGGTCCGAGCACTGTCCTTCTCCACGGCAGGCCTCTTATACGTGTAGGAGAGGACGAGGTCGGGGGGGGGGCAAGGGCTGCATTTAGCTGAGGTGCTTCGTTCACTGACGAATGCCAGCATTGGCGTTCCCTCACAGCAGTGGCTCTCGCCATTCCCACAGTCTGCCACAGTGTTTTCCCCACAAGCAAGCAACATACATTACCAACTGAATAAAACAGACAAAGGAAAGAGTGTGTGTGTTTCAGAGTGTGTGTTTGAGGGGGGTACCCTCGCAACCAGCTGCAAACTAGCATCTACAGAGCCCCTAGTACCACAAACATCCCTATGTAAAAAATAAAGACAGCATTTTAATGCAGGCGGAGGAACTATTTTATCACAAAGGTAATCAAACAGCTAAGAATGTTAACACCTAATCACACAATTTGGTTAATTTAAAGGAGATATAATACACTGGACCATTTTCTAAGCGCAATAATGCCCTCCAGGGTGGGCGGTATGGGCAATACCGGACCGGCCAGGAGCTATAAGGCCCTCCGCCTGTGACGACGGGCCTTATTACGCCCCTGGCCAGTCCGGTATTGCCCAATACCGCCCACCCTGTCGGGCATTATTGCTTGCTTAGAAGATGAGTTTGAAAGGTGTCAGAAAGAGTTAGGAAAAGACATGGAAGACAATCATGAAGTAAACGCCTCATACAGGGTGTTGTAGGATAATGCTAGTAAGGGAAAGTTTCAAGGAAGTGTGGATCATTCAGAATATAGAATGCAAATTTTAAGATTGTGTCAGCAGCTGACGATCCTGAAGGGTCATGTGAAAGTGATGCCATTGACACTGCTGATCATCATGTCATCCTCTGACAAGGATGATGATGATGATGATGACGTTCCTTGGGATACTGAAAGGTACTAGCGCCACCCACCAGTGGCCGCTCTGACCAAGGAGAATAAAACTGAAGTAGAGGGTCTGATCACTAAGGTCATAGGAAAAAGCAACCTGTCTGATAAATAGGCAAAAGTATTACAAAAGGCAATATCTGATGCTCTGAAAAAGGAAGTGAAAAAACAGACACTTATACAGGGTGTGGCTACTGCCCGGGCAGAGGCAGTTACTAAAAACATTGTCACTTACAGGAGTCCTGAACTCCAATCAAGCCATAGCAGTCTTCAGTCTGTGCAGGCTGTTCAAAATATTGCAGACATAATTGGACATATGGCTCTGGGCGACAATTTGAGTTGTCACTTGGAAAATGTGCAGCAGCACTGCCAAATGTATCAGGTCCAAGTCCTCAACCAAACTGTGGAACCTACATTATGGGCAAAGCTATCAGAAGGGGTTCAGAGTGTTACCAAGGCCTCTATCGATAGGGTCGCCACCCACCTGCTGGTGGCCCATTATCCAAACATAGTCAGCGAAATGCTGGCTACGTGGATGAAACAGCATAACAAGGAAGCACCCATCCAGTATGAAGGCCTGCTATGTCTTGCTTACAGTACTGGCAAAGGACTTGCCAGGGAGAAAGCAGACAAAGACTCAATAGAGTACAAATGCCTCTTCCTATGAAACCTTCTCTCAGCTATTTGGGAAAAGGTGAAAGCCTTGCTCTTTCCTACAAAAGACAGTTTCAGCTAAATCCTGGAGCAGGTGGAGTGCATTTGCCTGGTCCATGCCATGAACCTCAGTTTGGGACAAAAGTCCAAAGTCATTGCTGTTCAAAAATGTAGAGAACCATCTACACAGTATGAGGTGGAGGGAAAACCTAAAGGTCCTCAACAGAATGACTCCTCATATTTGTAAAAAAAGAAAAATCGATGAAGATCAAACCAACAAGATATGAAGGGAAATAAAGGACAGAATCAGCAATCCAGACCTCTGTATAAGGATTTGTTAGCCGAGGTAGACCAACTTCAGGTATACAAATCCAAAGTCGAATAGGCAAAGGCATCAGGAAAGGTTATGGCAGCCATCCCCAGATCTAACACTGAATCCAAAGAGGGCAGGCAACCCCAGACACTGTATCCTATGCAGGAGCTCCATGCAATGGATCAAATGCTTTACAATGCCTTGCAGAGCTGAGACAACTCAGCATGATGGTGTTAGGCCCCAGTCTGCATACTCACCTCTTTGGTAACTGATCTCTGGTCATCAGTGTGTGGAAGTGCCAGTTGGGGGCCACCAGATTGAAATGCTTCTCGACACAGGAGTGGGCATCTCAGTCCTACACCAGACTGACCCTCAGCATTCTCCATGGTCTAGCAGGAGGTCTACTTTTGCTCAGACCTTTGATGCAACCATTGTACAAATCTATCGATCCATCCCTATACCAGTCATTGGGGCCCTGGAGGCATGTGCAAACTGCCTGGTTTCGAGAGAGGAAAGACATAGTGAGGTGTAGAGGAAGCAGTGATGAGTCAGAAGTGGGCATTCAAGAGCAAACTGGCAGAAGGAGTGACAGAGGGGGTCCAGTCTGGCCAAGGTGGACGACTTAGGAGCACTGCCATAAATGGCATCTCCATAGTCAAAGATGGGGAGAATCATTCTCTGTATAATGGCTCTATGTGTGGACAGCGGGGTACACCCTCAGTTCTGATACAATGCACCTAGTTTTGGGTGGAGATTTTTATGGATAGAGTCCATGTGAACAGAGAAACCTAGGTGCCAGTCAAGCCACACCCCAAGGTACTTAAAGGAAGGGATGTCTTCAAGGAGAGACCTTAGGGTGTGGAAGGAGGGGAGGGCAGGGAGTCTAGAGAGATTTTCCCTGATTCTGAAGGAAATGGAGACCTTTTGGGTTTTTTTTTGCATTAAGGGACAGCTGATTTGAGCAGAACCAGCGCTGGACATTGTCGAAGTCCAGTTGAGGACTGGTCATCAGATCAGCAGGGGAGGAACCAGAAGCGAATAAGACAGTATCATCTGCATACATATGAATGGATGAAGATGTACATGCTGAAGGAAGGCTATTTAGAGAAATGGAGAAGTGAATGGGACCAAGCACCAATCCTTGGGGAACCCCAGTCGTGACTGGGAGAAGGGGGGACAGGGAGTTACCAATTTTAAATGACTGAGTTCTTCCCAGGAAGTAAGAATCGAATCAATCAGTGGCTTGGGAGGAGAGTCCTGCAGAAAAGAGCTTAGCAAGAAGGAGTGGGTGGGATACAGTGTCAAAGACTTTGGCCAGGTCAACAAAAATTGCATAGGTGATCAGGCCCTGATCTATGACTGCCAGAAAGGAGTCAGTTAGCCTGAGAAGGGAGGTGATGGTGGAGTGGAATCTGTGAAAACCAGACTGGAGAGGGGTGAGATAGGAGGAAGAGTCAAGAAAAGGAGCAAATTCAGAGAGGACAATATATTTTTTTTTTCTAAAACGTTTCACTGAAGATGCTTAAAATGACAAACATAATGAAACATTTACATTACAGTTAATCAAGATAGGTCACGGAGCATTATACTCTGTCATTGATTCACAATGGTGCTGATTTGGTACAATAATCTTTTAGAAAAGGAAAAAAAATATCTGATTTATGTGTACAGTTATGGATTTTCACTTGGTGATATACATATTTAATGGTAATGTAACACATTTAATTAGTGTTGTAACACCTGGTGTTGCCCATTCTATTTTGAGTGCATAGGCCTATAGTCCTAACTGTACAGGACAGCAGGAGTAAGGGCATGTTCTTTTTCTAGGTGTCACCCTGAGAGCACCCCCTGTTCTATGGCATCCAATAGGGGCTGCCAAGTTTTATAAAATGTCTTTTATGCCCCATTAGCATTGAGCTGGCTTTTTTCTAGCCTCATACACAGAAGTAGATTGCTGAGCCAGTGTGCTATACTGGGAAGTTTGGAGCTAGCCCAGTACTGAGCCACTGTTTTCTTTGCATAAAGCAGTACAATACTTCATAATCTATGTTCATGCGTATTTGTTTTAGCTCTGTTAGGAATTGACATCACCTCATTAGCACCCAACATAAACTCTATTAGGATATCAGAGAGGGTGTATTTTAACACTTTTTGTATGGTATTGTGCATTCCAAACTAAAATAGGGTAATTTTTGTACATCAGTGCCAGATGTAAACTATCTCCTTCTTCTGTCAGACATTTGGAACACACATTGGACCTATTGGAGGTCAGTCTCCGCAGCTTGAGGGGAGTGAAGTACATTTGGTAAGCTGCACCCTCCTGAGTGTGTTTGACACAGAGCAACTATGTCTGTTCTTTTACCACCTCGCCCTATAAGAAGTCATACATTTCTATTCCCAGATCCTGCCCCCATTTGGTTCTAGCCTTAATCTCCAGTTCTGGCCTAGCCCCCACAAACATTTTTATATAAGGCAATTATAACTGATATAGCAGGTTCAGGCCTGTTAATGACCTCCACGATGGGTGACATCCGCAAATCCAGGCCCATCAGGTGGGCTCTTATATTCATGTATTGCATGTGGTCAGTGTTGGGGATACCATACTTTACTTGTAGTTGTTGGAAGCTTTTGAACATTCCCCCATAATATAGTTCTCCCAGTGTATGCACGTCTCTCTTCTGCCACCTTAGTAATGTTTGATGTACAAACACACTGTACCCTCTTTCTCCTGCAAGGTTTTTACACCGAACAGTATTGGGAGATAGGGCAGCATGGTGTCCTGTATATTTGTGGATGCCCACCCATAACAGTGCCAAACCATGTATAAAGGGATTGTTGACTTTTGGGGCTATTAGATGTTTAAGAGCTGGCCACAGTATCCCATGGAGTAGCTCCCCGTGATGTGTTTTTCTTACATATGTAACCAAACAGGGGTTGCATTGCCAAGAGGCTTATCTAAAAAGGCCAAGTGGGCTGCCCAATAGTAGTAGTATTTAAAATTAGGAAGTACAAGACCCCCTTACATATGGGAAGTGGAAGTATTGCTTTTTTTTTCATTCTTGCACATTTCCCACTCCACATAAACCTATTCAATTTACTGTCCAGTTGCTTAAAGAAAAATTCTGTGACCCTGATGGGCAAGTTCTGAAACAAGTACAAGCACCTGGGCAGTATATTCATTTTTATTGAATTTATGCATCTATTAAGCTTATGGGAAGACCCTCCCACTTATCATAGTCTTGTATAATTTCTGCAAGCAGCCTAATACCATTTTTCTTGTACAGGTTCAGGTAGGATTTTGGAATCATAATACCCAGATATTTTAATGAATTGACCACTTTTCGTTTTAAGGAGAGCTCAGCAATGGGACCTTTTCTAGGTTATCCCATCAGTAATATCTCACTTTTTGTCCAGTTGATCCTATGTCCAAACAAGGCCCCATGTTCTGTAAGTATCTTATGCAATATAGGTATGCCCTTTTTAGGGTCTGCAAGATATATTAACAGATCATCTGCAAACAGGGTGAGTTTGTGATGTATTCTACCTGCTACCCTATCCTCTCTAATTAAAGCTGCCAGTGGGTTGAGAAACATAACATATAATAGCGGCAACAGGGGACATCCCTGCCTCATTCCCCTTGTCAGACAGAAGGGCGTAGTCAGTACTCCATTGATCAAAATTTGGGCACTTGGGGCATTGTACAGCATGGATATCCACTTAATGGTGGTCTCTCCCAACCCCAATTTTCAAAGTGCACTAAGGAGATACCTCCACTTCATCCTATCAAATGCCTTTTCAGAATTGAGAGCTAGGATTCCAGGCACCCCCCAACACACACACACTGGAGCTCCATCTCCAAACTATATTCAGGGTCCTTCTAACATTACGCTTCCCCTGTCTGCCCTTAACAAATCCTGATTATTCACTGTAGATGACAGTGGGCAGGATGTTTTCCAATCTGCTGGCAATTATTCTGGCCAGTAGTTTGTAGTGAGTTGTCAGAAGTGAAACAGGCCTGTATGAAGCATACTGGTTAGGGCCTTTACCAGGCTTGGGGAAGATGGTAATGGTGGCTGAGCACATCAAAGGGGAGGGTATCCCTGTGTCAATGAACTCCCTAATCATGTCCATTAGTGGGTCTTTCAGCTCACCACTAAACATTTTGAAAAAATCAATGGGATACCCATCTGGACCCAGTGCCTTCCCTAATTTCGTGTGTGCTATGGCTACCTTTATGTCGTCCCACTGAATGGAAGCCTCCATAAGTGCTCTATCCTCTTCAGTGATTTGGGGGAGATTGGCCCTGTCCAAAAAGTACTTTATTTGGTCATCCTCTGGCTTTAACTCTGATCTATAGCAATATAAGGAATTAAGAAGGGGGAGAAGGCTTTCTTTCGTTGTATAATTGAGAAAAGCGACAAGAAGGAAGGGATTGTTAGGCTTAAGAAATGGGTGGAGTTGGTGTAGGAGAATGGGGAAAAGCAGATAAACTAAATTAATACTTCTGTTCTGTCTTTACCAGGGAGAAAGATGGACCAGTGCCTTCAGGAGGGAAAAGAGGAATGGTGGGGGACACAGATGTAGTGATAGAGGAGGATAGAGTGAGGGAGGGAGGGGCTGCTGGCATTGAAGGTGGACAAATCACCAGGCCCGGACACAGTACATCCAAGGGTACTAAAGGAACTGACTGAGGAGCTGGTAGGGCCATTGGCAGACTATTAAATAGTTCACTAGAGTCAGGCATGGTACTGCAGGACTGGAGAACAGCAGATGTAGTGCCCCTCCACAAAACCTGTCCCAAGGATGACACAGGGAATTACAGTCCAGTCAGCCTTTAAGACAGGCTGGGATGGGCATAGGGGGAAGGTAAGAATCATGGATAGGGAGGATGGGACGAATGGGGAGGGAGGACAGGGACATTAGTTCAAGCTTTGGACCCTGCAATATGAGCAGACTTAATAGACCAAATGGCCTTCTTCTGGTGGCTTCTTCATACATTTGTATGCTTATAAAACTGTCTGAAGCGTGCTCCGATTTTCTCATCACCCTTATGGTTTGTTCCCCCACTATACACAACTTGAGATACATTTTTCCCATTTGCCCTATTTCAGAGCTGCCATGCTAGCCATTTCACCCCTGTATTCCCCATCAAAATATGCCCCAGCCTGGGAAAGTAATATTGCCCTCTCTAGGGTAGCAGTGCTTTCCGAATTATATTGCCATTTCAGTTTTTGCAGGTCATGGTAGTTCTCAGTGGTTGGATTTTCCATTTATATATTGTTTCTAGCTTCTGAATGGACTTCTCTAAGTTTGCCACCTGTCACTGCTCCACTCATCTTTTATTGGCAGAAAAGGATGTTATGCCCCCTCAAAGCACCACTTTCAAAGCATCCTACCTGATGATGTCCGAAGTCCCTCCCTTAGGGTTATCCACCAAGAAGTTAGTTATGTGGGTTTTAATAAGTTCTCTAAACTCTTGATCCTTAATCAGAGTGGGATCCAGTTTCCAAGCTCTGGGGGCTTGAGGGGCCTGGAGTGCCCAGCTCTGTTAATATGTACAAGTGTTCAGAGATCAATATTGGGCCATAATTCACCTGTGACAAGGACTGTAGCAGATCTCGTGACATAACAGCTAGATCTAGTGTAGCATAACTTTTTGCAGAGTGAGAGTAAAATGAATACTCCCTTCCCCTGGGATTTAAGTGCCTCCATGAGTCAACTAACCTATGATCTCTATATAAGTTCTGTAACGCTATTGCATTTCTACTGGGTTGTTCGATTGATCAGGATGAGCGGTCCATAATTGTGTCTTAGACACAGTTAAAGTCCCCATTTAGAATCCAAGGCCCACTGAAGTCCGTCGTTTCTACAGACAGATGGTTAAAAAAAGCTGCATTATCTACATTAGGTGTATACGCTAATCCTATAGCCAGAATCTGCCCAGAGTTGAGTTGCACTTGTGTGAGGACATATCTTCCTCCACTGTCACAGTTTATCGCTAGGCAACCCTTGCAGTTAATTTGATATTCACTAAGCAGGAGAGGTGGTATATCCACGGTTCTTCTGCTTGGGTCCTGCATTTTGCTCCCACCACCCAGTTGTCAGTCAGTAGCTAACGCTCCACTTGAAGCTCAGAATGCAGGCCTTGGACTTCAGTGACTGCTGCTTCCTCGGTAAGAGCCTTACTTCGCCAATATTGATTTATTTTATGGGACAGTGGTGCTCTATTCACCCCTTCTGACCAGAGATTGTGCAAATTATGTCACCTTTTGAGTATGTTCTGCCCTGGCAGACCTCTCTCACTCTAACACCTCCCAACAGACTGACAGCTCATAGGGGTGTTTATTAAAGGCAGTTCTGTAATTGGGCACATTTCCTGTATACATCTCATTAGAGATACCAGCCCAACTGGCATGGGGAAACTTGGGTATTCCGCCCATGAATGGACCCTGCCATACGGTCCACATAGTAAGGGCACCCTTACACACCCTTACTCGGTACACAGAGAACTATGACTGGGATGTCAACATACCAGAATACACAATCTACAGGAGGGACAGAGAGGGTAAAAGAGGAGGAGGAGTAGCTCTCTATGTAAAGGAAGGGATCAAAGCAACAGAACTAAAGAGTAAACAGGGAGCAGATGAGGCACTTTGGGTCACCCTGGAGACAGGAAATGGCACCACAATCCGCATGGGGGTTGTATAGAGACCCCCATCTGAGGGGCAGGGAATGGACAAGGAAATGATAGAAGGCTTTCTTAGAATGGCAGAAAAAGGGGAGATATTGTTGATGGGGGACCTGAATATGCCAGATGTTAACTGGAGCACCTTTGCTGCAGGCACATCCAAGAACAGGGTCATTCTTGATGCCCTACGTGGGCATGCCTCAGACAGCTAGTACTGGAACCCACTCGGGAGGGAGCACCCTTAGACCTGGTACTCTCAAATGGGGCTGGAGAAAGAATCTCAGATTCAGAAGTGGGTAGCCATCTGGGAACAAGTGACCACCAAACAGTGTGGTTCAAGATAAACACAGCCGTACAATCAAGCCATACAAAAGCAAGAGTACTGGACTTTAGGAGGGCTGACTTTGGGAAAATGAGAGAGTACCTCAGAAAAGCACTAGCAAACAGGCAAGAAGGAGGGGTGGAGGAACAATGGGGAGTGATCAAAACAGCCATCACAGAGGCAACAAGCCTTTGTGTAATGCAAATCAATAAAACACAACTATGGTTCTCAAAAGAGGTGGCAGGGAAGGTTAAGGAGAAAAGGACAGCATTCAGGAAATATAAGGAAACACAGAAGGAGCAGGACAGAGAACTTTATCAGTTAAAGCAGAAAGAGACTGGGAAGGCAGTCAGAATAGCAAAGGCCCAAACTGAGGAAAGGATAGCCAATTCTGTTAAGAAGGGGGATAAGACCTTTTATAGGTACATTAGGGAGCGAAGAAAGACCAAAGGAGAGATACTGAAGCTTAATAAAGGGGAGGGAATGTGGGGAGAGGGTGACAGTGAAAAAGCAGGGATACCGAACAAATATTTCTGCTCAGTATTCACAAAGGAAGAGGAGGGGGAGTTACCTAAACCAAGCAAGAGAAACACTCTGGAGACAGGGGTCGATACCAGTCCATTTACAGAAGAAAGGGTTCTGAAAGAACTAATAAAATTGAAGGTGGACAAAGCAATGGGGCCTGATGGGATTCACCCAAGAATTCTAAAAGAACTAAGGGTAGAACTAGTGACACCACTGACTACTCTCTTTAACAAATCATGGGAGGATGGGGTGGTACCCGAGGACTGGAGGAGGGCAGATGTGATTCCTCTTCACAAAAGTGGGAGCAGGACAGAGGCAGGAAACCATAGACCAGTTAGTTTGACCTCAGTGGTAGGAAAATGATGGAATCACTTCTGAAGGAAAAATTGTTGAGTACCTAGAGGCCAGTGGGGCTCAGGACCCAAGGCAGTATGGATTCACGATGGGAAGGTTGTGTCAGATGAATCTAATAGATTTCTTTGACTGGGTGAACAAAGTAGTAGACCAGGAAGGGGCTGTAGACATGGTCTACCTAGATTTTAGCAAGGCATTTGATACAGTCCCACACAAAAGACTAATACACAAGATAGCCAGCCTTGGAGTGGGTCCCAAGGTGGTAGCCTGGATAAATAATTGGCTAGACAACAGAACGCAAAGGGTAGTAGTAAATGGAGTACACAGTGAAGAAAGGAGGGTTACTAGCGGGCTACCGCAGGGTTCAGTATTGAACCGGTCCTTTTAATGTCTTTATAAGTGACATTGCAGAGGAACTGGAAGGAAAAGTATGTCTCTTTGCAGATGACACAAAGATCTGCAACAGGGTTGATACACAAGATGGAGTGGAAAGGATGAGAAGGGACTTGGCAAGGTTGGAGGAATGGTTAAATGTACAGCTCAGATTCAATGCAAGAAGTGCAAGGTAATGCACATGGGAAACAAAACCCAGGGGAAGCGTACACAATGGGGGTGAGATACTGACAACAGTAAAATAGAAAGGGACCTGGGGTAATTATATCAGATGACCTAAAGGTGGGCAAGCAATGTGAGAAGGCAGTAAGGAAGGCTGGGGGATACTGGGATGCATAGGAAGAGGCATCAATAGTAGAAAACAGGAAGTTGTTATCCCTCTGTACAGACAGTTGGTGAGACCCCATCTGGAGTACTGTGTGCAGTTCTGGAGACCCCATCTCCATAAAGACATAGACAGAGTGGAGGCTGTCAGAGGAGGGCAACAAAATGGTGCAGGGTCTGCACCAGAAGACATATGAAGAAAGACTAAAGGAGCTTAATATGTATACCCTTGAGGAAAGAAGGGAGAGAGGGGACATGATAGAAACTTTCAAGTACCTCAAGGAATTAACAAAGTCCAAGAGGGTAGCATCTTCCAGAAAAAGAGATGTGCAAGAACAAGGGGGCACAATTTGAAGATTGAGGGGATGGCTCAGAGGTAATGTGAGGAAGTATTTTTTCACTGAGAGGGTTGTGGATGCATGGAACAGCCTCCCTGAGGAGGTCGTGGAGTCAAGAACAGTGGGGGACTTCAGGAATGCATGGGACAGGCATAAGGCAGTCCTAGTGGGGGTAGGAGGAAGTAAGCTGTTGGTTAACTAGGATCTGCAGCTTATCTGACAGGTAGGAAAATGGGCAGACTAGGTGGGCCAAGCGGTCCTTATCTGCCATCAAATTCTATGTTTCTATGGACGAGAGGTTGCTAGATATTCCGAGGGTTTCTTTAAAATCTTCGGCGCCCCTTGCTTTTATGTACGCTGCCCCAATCGTTTGAAAATCTCTACCCCACCCGCTTAGGGAGTGTGCGTCCATGGAGAAATTTAAATAGGCATTAAAGACCCATTTGTAGTTGATGGCATATCCCTAATGATGATCTTTTATTGTATTTTATGAATTCAGTATTTATTGCATCTGTGTTTATTTTATTGTTTTTATGTGAAGTTTGCTGTCAAGGCGCCTGGGTTTTGGAAAGGCACGGTAAAAAAAAATAATTATTATTATTATTATTCTTTCTTATCTCTGCCCAAGTCAGCAACCAGATCTTCCAAATCACTAATGCGCTTTTCTTGCTTATCCATCCGAGAGCCATGGGCAGTAGAGGTTTCTACCAAGGACGTTATTACAGACTGGATAGGCGTGATTTAAGTGGTTACATTAGTAAATCCATTTCAGACCTTATTTTGTAGATTAATAATCATTTCTGGTAGAGCCATGAGAGGAATTTCAGTATTGTTCTTGTTCCTACTCTGTTCAGCAGCCACAGCATGAGACCTGGTACAGCCCTCTTTAGTTCCCATGCCAAGTCTGTCCTGAGGCTCAAAAGACATGGTAGTCTGTTTTTTTGATAATTTAGCCACTGCCAATCTTATTAGCTGTGCTTCTGTGAATTTTCTCATGAATCCAGGTTCTACAAGTTATCTATTTTATTGCCAGTATTTGATGTCCTCATAAGCTTCATTATTCCACACCCACCATTGCTGGATGCCAGACCATGCCCCAACAATATGTTCTCGAAGTTTAGCAAGGGTAGGAAGTAGAGCTGAGAAGTCCATACCTTTAGGGAGAGGGATGACTGTAGCCTGTTTCCTTGAGTCAGGGAAGGAGGCCAGGAAGAAGGAGAGGTTAAGAAGGGAAGCTAGAGGGAGGGAGGCAGACAGTGAGGGCAGAGAGATGAAGGAGTATAGGGCCAACCCATCTGTACTCTTACCATTAAGAGGGTTTAGAGCTAACAGGGCATTGAGAGTTGTAGCTGGTGAGACTGGGGAGAAGGAGAAAGGAGAGGAATGGGAAGGCTGGGGGGGTTAGTAGAAGGGGGATGGGAGGAAAGGTGGAAAAGAGGGACGAGGCACAGGAGGTGAAGAAGTAATTAAATTCAGCAGTGACAACAGAGTAGTCAGAGATGGTGGACCCTCTCATCTTGAGGACTGGGTTGGGGGAGAGGAATGGATTACCTTCCAAAACTTTGAGGGTGGTTAATATTGTTTTGGAGGTGGAGGAAAAATGCTCTGCCTTAGCATGTTTTGTAGCTCTAGTGCAGGCATTTTGTAACACACAATATTCATGGTAGTCGGCAGGGGAGCCTAAGGTTTTATGGACCTTCCAAGTCTGATCTCGTACACACAGGCAAGCTAGCAGTTTGGCAGAGACCATGGAGAGATGAGATCCTTGAACCTTAGTTTTTCTAAGGGGGATGTGTCAGTCCCAGGTGGATAGGAGACGTGCTGAGAAGTAATTTAGTGCCTAGTCAATGGACCTGGCAGTAGAGATAGGAGACCAATCAGTAGCTGATAAGTCCTCATCAAGGGAGCACAGGTCCAAGGACTGGAGAGATCAAATTAGTAAGAGTTTGGGAGGGGCTTTGGGTCAGTGAACCTTGTGTACACAGAAGACCATGTGGTTCACCGGTAGAAGCATGAGAGGAGATAGTGGAGAGGAGTTCAGTAATAGTACAGGTGGGCAGGCTGGGACAGCATTAGACACTGGCAATGAAGGTAGAGAGAGAGAAGGGGAGAGAGAATTTGATGAGGAGGAGTTCATAGGCTGATGGGGAGGAAATAGAAAGAATAGGGACAAATTGTAGGCAGAGGAGAGATAAATGGCAATCCCACCACCCCTAGAGGTTCGGTCTTGTCAGGTAAGAGGGTAGCCAAGTAGCCAAGCCAACCACCGAGTCAGGGATATTGTGGGTAAGCCGGGACTCAAAGATTACTAGTATATCAGGACTCAGGCTGATCATGAGAGGTTGCAGTAAGTCAATTTTGTGGAGAAGGCCATGGATATTAACATGTGCCATGCTCAGTCCTTTGGGGAGGTTGTTGATGGAGGTGTGGGCAGGGCCAGGACTGGACTCTATGTCACCAGCAAGCAGTAGCAATTGGAAGATAAGGAGCTTTGTGGGTGCAGAGGTGCATTTCTGTGGCAGATGAGTAAGGAAGTGGGGGTGAAGTGGAAGGCATGGGGGGGAGGAGGCAAGCAGGGAGGAAAGAGTAGGAAGATGCAGGCTGGGGGTCAGCAAAAGAGAACAGTGTAGGTGCCAGGGAAAGTGAGAGAGTGGGATAGAGCTGGAGTTAGAGAGCGTAGGAGAGGAGAAGGGGTGGATAAGACAGGAGAGGGAAAGGAATGGAGAGTTAGCAGGAGGAAGGAATGTAATGATAACCCAGAGGGGGATGAGGGATAGTGGGAAAGCTAGTATGGTTATGTAGCAAAGGCAAGGGGGAGAGCAGGAAAGAGTGGATTAAGGAAGTAAGGAGAGGGTAACCCAGGGAGGATTATTTGAGTAAATTGCAAGTGGATCATAAAGCAAGGAGTAGGGAACAGGTTAAAGCAGTGGAATAACAAAGTAATCATGGTTCCAGGATGGTAGAACACTGAGAGCACATAATATATCAATGATAGGTAATGGGAAACAATAAGTAAAGCAAAGTTAGATATTTCAGTTAGTTAACGTCATATGACATAATATAAATCAAATGATAGGTAGATGAAAGGCATAAGTATAACAGAGCTATTATGTGCAAATTGTAACTGTATTCAGTGATGATAGTGACTGTAAATGAGTGACTGTCAAAACAGCAACCCATTTACAGTGCTATCCTGTTGGGCTACCCTGTAAGGGTAGCGACCCTATGTGACCATGACTGTAGGGAAGGGTGACCAGAAGGGGAGGGATAGGGAGGGGAAGTGATAGGGAAGAGGGTTTGTGTGAGGTACTGTGCCTGCTGAAGCCAAGCTAGCCTTGTGGTGTGGTGGTGAGGGTGGCTAGCTGCAGTGCAGCAGGTACTGGGTTTGGGACTGGGGACTGAGGGGAGAAAATTTTGATGCTGTTGCTGCTGTGTTTTTTATTTATTTATTTTGGAGTGTCACCCCGTCCCCAACATGCACCACACTGGAGTTGGTAATCCTTAATCAGGGGGGTGCAGGGAGCACAGGGGCACAGACCCCTCACACCATCACGGATTTACTTGCTGGATGACTGTTCACTGGCATGTGAACATCACCAATTTGCTTTTCGCCGACACACTTGACATAACAGCGATCGCTATTTTGCGATCGCTGTTATGACATGGAACCATTTGTAACAGTTCATGTTAAAATTGCATGACTGATAGCTGTCCAGATATATATGAATGCAACACAAGATAAGGCACAATACAACCAATCAGATGCAAGGTAGATGCCCCTTATTGCTTGACTCCTGGGACGATTCTTCACTTCAAGAAATTCCACCAGATGCTTCTTGCAGATAGTCTCTAGGAGCTCTCTTCTATATATGTCAATCTATCTGGTCTACAGTTTCCCAAGTCCACCTGCTCTCACTCATGTGTGGGGGGACCATGTCAACTTTCCTTCCATCCATTGGAACAACCCCAGTCTCCAGGGAGCAGTCGATCAAAACCGTCAAGGGCTGTGCAAGTTCCTGTCCTAATTCTCTCAACACTCTGTGGTGTAACTCATCTGGTCCCAAAGACTCATGCACCCTAATTTCCCTTAATCCCTTAAATACCTAGTCCAAAGTTCATTACCATCCACCTCCTCCCATAGTCTGCCTATTGCAGTCAAGGAGTGGACCCTCTCAACTCTACCATAAATATTGAGCAAAAATACTTATTGAGGCTAGAGCAGATGAGAGTATGGTTTACTAGTTGCAATAGTAAAAGCTGCATATTAGGGTGCTCAGTTCAAGGGAAGCATACTAAAAAAACTGCTGGAAGTCTCACTTGTAAATGAGACTTGTCTCGGTGTGCCTGTCCCTGTTACGAATTTTCAGATAAATAAAGTAAAAATAAAATAAATGACCTCTCAGTTGAATGGCATTATAGGTGAAAGCGTCTCTGTTGTTGATATGTTAACGGTTTTGCAAAAGTAACCAGATAGTTACTTCACTGTTGAGCTGTTCAGAATTTTCAAATTCTGCTGGAATTCCACAATATTGATTGGGAAATTGTATTTCACAGTTTCTGTAAACTACATATTCATTTGATGCAAGCTGCAGAATATTATTTCAAAGATTCTGTGATCAACATAGAAATGGCTTTCAGAATTTGGCAGACTTAAAAAAAGCAATTCAAAAAAGAATTTCAGAAGTGGAATTGCCATTCTGCACAAATTCCACTGGTGGAATTCCATATTTCACACTGCTCTACTGTACTGCGATACATAGGGTGACATTTAATTTACTGCCTTATTTGACTACCTTTTCATTGTTCATAAACGAATTACCAGCAATATGTGTAAATTCTAAAATGGTACTGTACTTTATGCAGTGATGCTGTCTCATATATAGCCAAAAAGGACATTAAGACATTAAGGCCCCCATGTTTAAAAAGGGAGAGGGGTTGCGCATAACAACTGGATGAACTGCCCAAATAGTTGTGCCATCGCAACAGAATGGCATATTCAAACACGATGCATGATCCCAATGGATCACACATCCTGTTTGAATATGGCAACCTGAGCGTGCAGTGCAAATGAGTTGTCGGCCAACACTGCACCCGGCACAGCCTGGGACGGGCTGCATACAGGCAATGGGGGCTGCGCTGGTGCATCCTAGATACGCTTCACCCCCAAGGGCCATATTCAGCCTGACTATACAAATGAACCCATTAAGCATGCATGGAGCAAACAGGACCCATGCATGTTCATTATGGTCCCATTTGCATGTCTGCATGGGCCAGGATGTGCTGGGACTGTGCTGCCCCCCTGCCCAATCACTGACACTGTGCCGCATTCTGTCCAGTGCCCATAACTGGTGACCCAATGTAAAGACATGAAATAAATATGATACATCTGCCCCACAAGGCCATTGCAGGGCACCCCCCTCCCAGCCCCAACTCGAATTGGTGAAGATGCCTGCACCATACATCCCCTGTAGTCTAGTGGAGGAGCATATCTACCTCCTGAGTCAGAGACAGACCACAGGATTGAGACCTGTATCCCTGGTGGCAGCCAGATGGCCACCCCCTTCTGCCGTCGCAGAGAAACAAACTGGCACCCATTGTCCCTGAAGGCATTTGCTAGTCTTGTCAAAGTCAGGCATGCTTATATGAGCCCGTTGCATAAGGTGAATGCGTGTTTCTGACTGCTGAACCATTCTCACAACCATTCTGCACGCAATAACATTTATGAGGCCATTTACATTCCATGTAGAGACAGTGATTTTTTTTTGTAGTTGTTTAACCATGTTGTTAGCCATTAGAGAATAAGATGATTATTTGTCCAGAGTCTAGAGCATGACTCCAGGCTCCCTCAGTATAAGTGACCAGTAGCAATGAATAGATATCTAAAGCATGACCCAACAGCAACCCAACAATATAAATACAGTTTTCCTCTTTACACCTTCCCTCCCTCCTACCCACCCCCCTCCCCCTCCTGAGTGGGTGGAATGTCATCCCCTCCCTCCCTCCTTCCACCCACAGTCTAGGAAAGCATTAGATACACAGATACAACAGTACCCCTGCCCCCAGTAACAAACACGTGAACAATAAAATAGTAAAGGACATGATCTTCCACCTCCTGCAAAGCATACTCCAGCTCAGCAGAGAGACACTTGCAAACTAGCAGTAATAGTGACCATGTTAGACATTGGCACAGAACAAAGAGTAACAAGTGTTTACACAAACTTAGACTCAGTTAGTGGGATAAGTAGTCTTAAGTGTAGATGGTCCTAGCCGAATACACAGCACCCCCCCAAAAACCAGACAGGGTGACATGGACCTGCCTAGCCAAGGAGCCAGACTGCAACCCTTAGAACCAGGTTGCAGAAAACAGATACAAGGAGAACAAGGAGTGAGCACCATGCCCACAGTTTTTGGATACTATACCCTTAGATGCAGGTAACCCTAGCATGTACTTCCCACACCATAGTTAGGGGTATAAGGGTCCATGGTTCAGTACCCTGTTCAGGATATTTAGCATAGTAAAGGTCCAGGGACAGTATCTGGTGATCGAGCTTCGGGCCCCCCTCTACTGCTACCTACAGTCCCACTGTTTTCAGGGAGAGCTCCCAGACACAGCAACATGGTGGCCATTAAGTGACAGAGAAATACCTGGCTGCCGATGGTGATCGAGAATGGGTGATGGCATTCTCCATGCCACTGCAGAGAGGAGCCTCTTTGTATAGAATTGAGGCCAGCAGACTGGAGGATCATCCAGCCATAGACAAGGAGCTGTAGTGGTGATTTCCATGCAGCCAGTGCGTCCATGATGTCAGCACACTAACAACAGCCATACATTCGCAGACTTGGGGAGGCTAACAGATGCAGGAGAAGGTCTCCAAGGAGGATTTGTCCCACTGAACATCCGCTGCTACCACTGTCCCCAGACACTGTCAGGTTGTTCATCACCATGCTTGAATCCATTACCAGGCAAGTACACCAGTCTGGAAGGAACACTTGTTGGCACTAGTGTCCCCCAATGTTCAAATAAGTCAGGGTGTTCCTAACTATTAACTTCTCCCCTACTTCTGTGGGTATGAACATGAGGGTATAGCATGTCACTGTCTACTAAATGTGCACCTCCCGGAAAAGGGGCTCAGACCCAGGGCAGGTATAACAGTCCAGGTTCTCCCCTTTCCTGGCTGGCTGCCCACCTCCCGGTATCTGGCAATCGCAAGGCAACCCCTCCCCCCATTATTGTACACTATACAATACATTAAACTGGCTGTCACAAGAACAAAAAGACAGACTACATGTGTCTCGTTTTGTTTTTAACTTGCTGCACTGTTCACCCAATAAACCTACGTTGGCTTTTTTGAACAGAAACAAAGCCCTGAGATCACATGACATAGTAAATTTAACAATATCAGTTTGCAAAACTACAAAAAAAACAAAACAAAGATCATTTAGGCAAACTGCAGTTAAAATATGGAACTGTTTACCAGATCATTTACATAACTAGCAGAATGGTCATAATTTTAAAACCTCATTAAAGGATTTACTTAGAAACAAGATACAGTGTAAATATAGATGATTTATTGTAAACTGAGACAGCGTCTCTTTAATGGAGAGAAGTAATACATTTTAATATTATTTGAAAGTGCATGAGTTATTGCTTTATGTTTGTATTGCTATTCTAATTCTGTTATTCATATTACTTGTGCTATTTCATGTGTTTTATTGCAGTGTACGTCCTGTCTTATAACCAGGTCAAGCCTATAAAAGGATCATGTGGCCCAGTGCTTTTTTACCCAGTCAACAAAATCTTAAATAAAAAAAAAACTTTATTGTTCACATCAACCAGTCCAGTTTCACACACATCAATAAACATAGAAGCATAGAAATTGATGGCAGATAAGGACCTCTAGGTCCACCCAGTCTGCCCATTTTCTCTACCTTCTGCAAAACCACAGACCCTACTTGATCTCTTGATTCATTCTCTTTCCTGCCACTAGGGTTCCCTTCTGCCTATTCCATGCATTTTTAAATTCTGCTACCGAATTTGCCCCCACCACCTCCTCTGGGAGGCTGGTCCAGGCATCCACTACCCTTTCTGTGAAGAAATATTTCCTCAAGTTACCCCTTAGTCTACCCCTTTCCAGCCTCACATCATGACCTCTTGCTCTAGAACATCTTTTTTTCTAATTGATGCTATGTGTCTGTACCTTATTCAAGCCCTTGAGATATTTGAAGTTCTGTATCATATCCCCCCTCTCCTCCAAGTTATACATATTGAGGTCCTCCAGTCTCTCTTCATATGACTTTTGGTGCAGGCCTTGCACCATTTTTGTTGCCCTTCTCTGAACTGCCTTTACCTTGCCTATGTCCTTTCAGAGATGCGGCCTCCAGAACTGAACACAGTACTCCAAACGAGGTCTCACCAATGATTTGTACAGAGGCATCACAACCTCCTTTCTTCTGCTGGTGATACCTCTCACTGTGCACCCCAGTACCCCCATTGGCTCTCCACACAGCCTTGGCACATTGTTTGGCCACCTTTAGGTCATCTAATATGATTACCCCCAATCCCTTTCCTGTTTAGTTGCTGTCAGTATCTCCCCCAACCCCCGTCATGTAAGCCTCTGCTGGGTTTCTGTGCCCCAAGTGCATGATTTTGCACTTCTTTGCATTGAATCATAACTGCCACACTCTTGCCCATTCCTCTAGTTTACCTAGGCCCCTCCTCATTTTTCCACCCCTCCTGGTGTGTCTACACTGTTGCAGATCTGAGTGTCATCCCAATAAAGGTACATGGATCTTTGCTACATAGCAATAAGTGTAGACACACTTCTATTTCAACATTCACTGAACATCTAACATCGATTTCAAACAGAGCTGTGATGACAGAATGGTGCAGTTAGCAAAACTTCTTACAAACTTAATGCCACATGGATACTTATCTTTGGCTGCCCTTCCCTGTTACATCATCTGGTGAGGTGTGCAGACCGACACAAGCATATGTCTGCTAACATTTCAGCAGATGGCCTCACCTTTTTCAAAGATCACTTACTGAGGATGTAAGCCTTCTTCCCAACTACTGTATGCACACATCTCAACTGTTGTCCCACAATACCTTCCTTGGCATTCTTCTTTTCTTTGATATATCTAAAGGAAGGCCTTTTGACTTTCCATAGCCCCTTCAGCTATCCTTAGTTCTGTTTCTGATTTTGCCCTCCTTATCACTCTGTTTGCCTCCTTCATTTTAACTAAGTATTCCTCTCTATTGCCATTAAGTTGAACCCCTTACACTTTTTAAATGGAGCCCTCTTTCCCAGACCTGGAGAACTGCAGGGGCTTCTTGTGATTCTTTTATTGTTGTTTTTGCTTACCTGCATCAGACAGGTTTCAGTCACATCCAAAAAGACTAGACTTAAAGAGTTCAGCTAATTCATCTACTTCCTCTGTCCTTTCCTCCACCCCGTTATTCTTGGAGTTGCTCACCCATTCTCCCAAAATTTGCCCTCCCAAAATCAAGACTGTTGTCTTAAACTTGTCTTCTGGTCATATGTGGCCAATATGAGTCAAACTGAGTTGCAATCTATAGTGTATGGTGGAATGTCGTTCTCCACTGAAATCCATTGCTGTCGAAATGTTGTTCTACACTAGTGACGATCGCAGTGCAGCAGAACAATTTTTTCTACTCAACTGCGAACGTCACACACTGTGTCCTCGAGCAGCATCTGACAGTTAGGGCTCACTCCATACATAGGACACATAGCGAAAGCAGCAATGTCGGCAGCAGTACTGTTTAGCGTTAAAACATTCAAAATGTAAAGTTCTTTTTTCCTTCTAGTAACCCAGTAAAAATGTTTTGAAGCAGAAACATGCTGTAGTGATTTTTTTCCCCAAAAGACGACGTTCCACCATACACTATAAAGAAAAGAGCATGGGGAACATTTGACAACAGGGCATCTTTCACCTCGTTGGCACTATGACGACGGATTACCTCTCGAGCTGTGCTCTCGAGGTAATCCGTCGTCATAGTGTCAACTCGGTGAAAGAATAGCCCTGTTGTCAACTGTTCCCCATGCACTATCCTATATCTTGTTCGCTAGAGTTCCCTTACCCTTATCTTTTCTGCCGTGACCTGGTTTGGCAGAACCACATCAAGGATGGTTCTCTCCATGGTGAGTTCATTCACCCACTGTATAAGAATCCCTCTTTCAATGAGTCTACAAGGGGCTGGCTCCTTGCACTTCTATAGTAGCTCTTGATGTTTCTCAGCCCACATCTGGGAGATTAAGATTGCCCTTTAGTACCACGTTCCTTACAGCGATAGTCCTTCTGAGTGGCTTCCTTAGTTTTATGTCCCCTTCCTCAGATTGGTTTGGTGGCCTGTAGGCCACTCCCTCTCTTAGATTCTGTGCATTTCCAACTACCAGCTGCACACACATTGTTTGTAGCCGCCATCGCCTCTGACGTCCTTAGCTTCCATCACTTTTATATTGTCTGTAATGTAAATTGCCACTGTTCCCCACTGGCCTTTGCCCCTATCCTTTTGGACTAGGGCATTTCCTGGGATATTGAGGTCCCAGTCTTAGTTCAGTATTGCCCATGTCCCTTGTCCACTATTCTTGCAGCAGTATTTGTTAGTCACCATTTGTTTTGTTTTTTAAAGAAATAATCTATTTTTGGCAAAAACATTAATATACAAGCTATTTATTTCATTTTCTTTCATTCTTGAACTAAGATATTGAATGTTGAAGTTCTTAACAGTTCCCATTCCTGTGCCATGTCAGTCATGAAAAAAATTAAATATCTTGGCGTGGTGCAATACTGTTTACCTTGAAAACATTGGTCAGAGAGGAGGTGCTGGCAGCTGGGGGAGCAAGAAATCAGCAGAGTGTTTAATACATTCAACTACAGAAAGCATTTTTAAGCCTCTGTGTCCCTGAAAAGTACTAACCAGCTGTAAGAGGATCTTGTATTGCAGGACAGGATCTCTTTTTCTCTCCCTCTCTCTCTCTCTCTCTCTCTCTCTCTTCAGGTTGGGGGATACAGAGGAGGAGCATGCAGCATGTAAAGGGCCAGCCAGGGGCTCAGCAGGAAGTCCTGACCGGGGTGGTCCCATATGGGGAACAAAAGGTACCACTCTTAATGTGTCCCATTCACGTTTGTGTCCCAGAGCCTGAGTGGGACAGAGCAGGAGTGGGACAGGACTGGTGTATTAGGCATCAGCAGGAATCTGCAGGTGACAGCAGGCATGCAAAGAACTCTGAGAGTCCACTAAGGTAAGGTAAAGTACTTGTTTACGTGTTGCCGCCTGTGTAAGGGAGTGCTGAAAGAAGGTAAGGGAGAAAAAGCTGTTGTGTGGGAAGGGAGGAAATGCCCTACAAAGGGTAAGTTAAAAGGGAAAACAAGTAACACCCGTGGTGTTACAATAGAGGTAACACTCCAGCCAGGGTAAGGGTTAAAAGAGGGGATAAGAAGCAATATGGGAAAAACTTCAAACACCCTATCTAGGGTCAAGATACAAAGGAGTCAAGTTAAAAAGGGTGAATAGTAGAAAACCCTTATCTACTGTAAGGGTACAGACACATTAAAGGGATAGGCTAAATACAGGAAGGAGGAAAAGTACAGTTAAGCCAAGAGAGGAGATATATATATATATATATATATATACATACTGTATGTGTGTGCATATATATATATATATATATGAGGTATAAGGGCAAGGGAAAGGCAGGGAAGCATGTAGTTAAGAGGAAAAAGTCATCAGGCATGGGAGTGGTGCAGTGTATTGGATGTGGGGCTGCAATATTCAGAGACATGTTCTGAAGACTGAGGTGCTGCCCCATATGCAGGCACCTCACTGTGCTGAGAGCAGAGGTTGCTGGACTTAGGGCCAAATTGACACGAGTACAAGGTACCATCTACCTCACGCAGGGGCCATGAAGATTGTCACTGCTCTATCAAAGGAAGCCAGAAAAGAGGCAGAGTGGCTGGATCTTAGTGGGCTCCGGGAGGGTGGAGGGGGAGGAAGGAGAGCACCTCTCAGACCTTACCACTGTATAATTCTTTTGCCATTTTGGTGGGATGGAAAACCAGTAAGAGGCACCTGAGGCAGTGGGAAGGGAAGAATTGGGGGTTCTAAAGGGAGGAGGCCCCAAGAGTGGAAGGAGAGGCCCCTAGCCAAGGAAGAGGCAAATGCTGGTGTGGGAATCCTTAGTCAGGGGGATAGAGCTGGGAGAAGGGGAAGGGAGGGACAGGGTAGTAAAGTGCCTACCAGGCATTTTGGCAGGGATAACTGGAGAGCAGATTGTAGAGATTGCTGGGGAAGGGGGGCGGATGTCATTGTCCATCTGTTGACCAATGATCTGGTATGGCATGCAGCAAGGGTGGTGCAGGATAGGTTTAGGGAGCAGGGGAGAGTCCTGAAGCAGATAGCTTTCTCAGTAGACTTCACTGAGGTGCTGCCCATATACGGCCAGGGAAAGGTTAGGGAACACTGCACCATGGCCTTCAATGGGTGGTTGAAAGCATGATGCAGGGAGGATGGTATTGGCTGCATTGGGGACTGGTGTACTATTGGTAGGATAGAGGCCTGTACAAAGGAGATGGCCTCCATTCATCCAGAAGGGGAATGGCAGTTCTGGGTGGAAGGTTCAGATGCTACTTTGATGGGCATTAAAACTAGTTAAGGGGGAGGCAGAAAAAACTGAAGGAGGCAGAGATTATTCTCACCCAGAGAACAGAGTATCAGAGAGGAGAAGCCAAGGAGAAATTAATCCCCAAGGGGTAAAGGGACATAAGGACAAGGGGAGGCAGGACAGGCATCTCAGGAAGAGGAACTAAAGTTGACAGAAGGGTTGAAAAAGGTAGGCAGAGGGACAGTGAAAAAGGAGGTGACAGGACCAGGAAAATCAGAGGGGCAAAGGATGGAAACAGGAAGGGAAGGCAGAGTATGGTAGAGTGGGACAAAAGGAGTAGAGAGCCATGTGCCAACAAAAGGACCCTAGGAAATAAAATTCCTGACCTTGAAGCAATCATTGCGGAGGTAAATCTGGATCTGTTGGCCATAACAGAGTTATGATGCACCAACAATCACAGCTGGGAAGTGGCCATACCAGGCTACACTATGTTGCAGAACGAAAGGACAGGGAGGAAAGGGGGGGGTTGTTTTATATGTGAGGAAAGGTATAAAGGCCTCAGAGATACAGGGACACCAATGGGATAAGGAAGGGCTGGAGGGACTATGGGTCAGCTTTTTAGACATGGCATTCAAGTCACCCAGGCTGATGGTCCTGGGTGATTTCAACACCTGGGTCGATGACGAACTCTCGCAGTTTGGGCAACACTTCTTACAATTGATGACATCTTTGGGCCTTACACAAGTTGTTACTTCTGCCACTCATAAAGGTGGTCACTCTTTGGACTTAGTCTTCCTCCTGGAGATTGAAGCCTTCGATTTGGGGGTGGAACCTGTTGGATGGTCTGATCATTACACTGTGGAGTTCAGTTTTTGTGCCCCCATTTCATAGGCCTACCCCTGTGGAGATGGTCAGGTACCGCTCTTTGCGAGATGTAAGCTCTGAGGGTCTGTCAGTGGTGCTTGACCTATTGGAGCTTTCTGGAGTGAGCAGTGACCCAGATGCCTTGGTTTTGGCCTATAATAAAGCCATCTCCTCCACTCTGGATTCAGTTGCTCCCATCCGCTTTCATCCTCTCCCCCTTCGCCCTGGGTCCCCATGGTTTGATGGGACTTTGAGGGAGATTCGGCGACATGGATGAAGATTAGAATGCTGCTGGCGGAGATCCGCTCTTGATGCCGACCATCTTAGATTGATGGAACATTATCAAGTCTATCATTCTGCAATCTCCCATAAGAAGGCAGAATTCCTGTCCGGGAAGATTGCGGCTGCTCAGAACCAACCAGCTCAGCTCTTTCAAACTGTAGACAGACTGTGCAACCCAGCCTGTCTGCAGGTTCAAAGAGCCTTTTCACAAGTTGAGTGTGAAGAGCTTGCTCGCTTCTTTGTGGCTAAGGTGGCTGACATCAGGGTGGCACTCCAGCCTACATCCTCTATGGGAGAAGCTGTGGATCAGTGCCTGGTCACGGTCCCTAGGCTCTCCTGTAGTTCCTTTGACCAGCCGGAGTTCATTGATGTCATGCAGATTGTCCAGGGTATGCGCCCTACATGCTGTAGTTTGGATCCGGGCCCAACTTCCCTGATAAAGGGTTGTTGTGATATTATTGGCCCGGTCCTAGCATGGATAGTCTGGTGCTCCTTGGAGATGGGTGAGTTTCCTAGCTCTCTGAAGGAGGCGGTGGTAATGCCCCTCCTGAAGAAAGCTTCTCTGGACCCAGACTGCCATCCTAACTACAGACCAATCTCTAACCTCCCCTTTGTGGGGAAGGTGATTGAGAAAATAGTGGCCGTACAACTGGAGAAGCGTTTGACTATCCATGACATTTATGAACCACTTCAGTCTGGTTTTCGAAAGAGGTATAGTACCGAGATGGTGCTGGTTCGGGTGCTCAATGATCTCTTGATGGCAAGAGATTGAAAGAGCCACTCCATCTTGGTTCTTCTCGATCTCTCTTATTTGACACTGTGGACCATGGGGTACTTCTCGAATGCCTGAGGTTCATCTGTGGCCTATCTAGTACAGTCCTTAGGTGGTTTAGACCTTTCTTCACAGGCAGAACCCAGAGGGTGGTATCGGGGATAAATTCCTCTGGCCCAGTCTCTCTGCCTTGTGGGGTTCCTCAAGATTCGGTGTTGTCCCCCATGTTGTTCGCAGTGTACATGCTACCTCTCAGAGACATTGTAAGAAGGTATGGGCTGAGGTTTCACTGCTATGCTGATGATACCCAGCTCTACCTATCTTTTGCACCTGACCAGGATAGAGCTCACTCGGTATTTAACAACTGCCTCACTGAAATCCAGTACTGGATGAATTCAAGCTGGCTGAGGTTGAACTCGGAGAAGATGGAGGTGATGGTTGTGGATCCGGTTCATCGGATAGAGGAGATGGGAGCTGGTTTGCCCTCAGGACTTTTTCTGGGTGGCATCCAGCTCTCTACCTCTGAATGGGTGCGGAACCTGGGGGTGATTTTTGATGACGGGCTGACACTGTGATCGCAGATGTCGGCAGTCATTAAATCATCCTTTTACAATCTGAGGAACATCTCCAGGATTAAGCACCTAGTTCCATCCGGTGATCTGCCTACATTGGTCCACGCCTTTGTGACCTTGTGCCTTGATTACTGCAACTACCTGTATCTAGGGATACCAGGGATTGATATCAGCCACTGGCAGCTCGTGCAGAACGCTGCGGCCTGGTTATGGACAGGTACTTCTCGTGCCTGTCATAGTTCTCTGGTCCTGCGTGATCTGCACTGATTAGACATCTTAAGGAAACCCTCAAAATCTCTAGCAACCCCTCACCCGCTGAACGGAGCAATCGCCTAGGGCAGTAAGGTACCAGGAGCTCTTTCAAGTAGTCCGGACCCAGTCCGTGTAGGGCTTTATAAGTCAGAAGATCGACTTTAAAGGTGATCCACCTTTATATTGGCAGCCAGATGTCTAATCAGTGCAGAATTACCAGATAATAATAATAATTATAATTATATTGTTATCTGGTAAGTCTAATCAGCTGATGAGACCCCATCTGGAGTACTGCATGCAGTTCTGGAGGCCCAATCTCCGTAAAGACATAGACAGGATGGAAGCTGTCCAGAGGAGGGCAACTAAAATGGTGCAGGGTCTGCACCGGAAGACATATGAAGAGAGACTTAAGGAGCTTAATATGTAAAGCCTCGAGGTAAGGAGGGAGAGGGGGACATGATAGAAACTTTCAAGTACCTCAAGGGAATCAACAAAGTCCAAGAGGGCAGCATCTTTCAAAAAAAGAGGTGTGCAAGAACAAGGGGGCACAATTTGAAGATGGGGGTGGCTCAGAGGTAATTTAAGGAAATATTTTTTCACAGAGAGGGTTGTGGATGCATGGAACTGCCTTCCAGAGGAGGTTGTGGAGTCAAAAACAGTGGTGGAATTCAAGCATGCATGGGACAGTCATAAGGCAATTCTAGGGGTTGGGGGTAGGAAGAAGTAGGCTGCTGGTTAACTAGGATCTGCAGCTTATCCATTAGGTAGGGAAATGGGCAGACTGGGTGGGCCAAGCGGTCCTTATCTGCTGTCAAATTCTATGTTTCTGTGTTTCTCTCAGTGCATCACTGTTATACGCTCCTATAACATTTCCCCAACTCCCAGGAACAAACCCAATGCAAAATACAAACAAGTGGCTATTAAAACATGTAGCTATAAATCAACAAACTATTCTATGTTACTGCAACACTATCTCTAATAGTGTTCAAAATGTACACACCATCGAACATGTGATGTAACATAATTAATTACCTTATCAAGCCTGCAGAAGAGGAAAAATAAATCAACTGATTTTTAAAGTATCTGGTACAGCATAGGCAATAAACATTAATAAGACCTAAGTTTGATTAACTTTAAAGTCCATATTTTTAACCGTGAGTGAGCATGTTGCCAGATGTCCTGAGGCAACACTGTCTTGAATGGATCCATGACAGGAGCTCGACAAAATGTTTGATGAACGCCCCGTCAGCAACACCAGCAGGTTGACTGCATTCTGCAGTTGGCTGCTGGTTCACACTGTCTGTCCTTGTTTTCTTTGGGGGGCTTCACCCCCAGAACCCCCACTTGGGGGGCTGTGCCCTCTGCACCCCCTCACTTAAAGATTATCAACTCCAAGTCGGAGCTGATTGGGGGGGTGCAGGACCCCCAACAGGCAGCGCCAGGTTCCAGTGGGTTTCCCACAGTGGCATGGTGCTGTAGTCACTGTGGGGGACCTTGCTGGTGAAATGTCACTGTCAGGGTAGCAACTGGTCTTGACTCATGTAACTTGAGCAACTCGAGGGTGCAATAGTTTGAGGTAGCTGCTGTGAGCAGGTCAAAGGTGCAACAGTTTGAGGTGGCTACAGTGAGCAACTTGAGGGTGTGACAATTAGAAGTGTCTGCAGTGATGAAGAAGAAGGCAGAAAAGCACCATTTTAAGTTAAGGCAGGAGTGCATGATAGTTGCGAAAATTTTGACCTATACAGTTGTATTATATTTCAGATTGACCCTTATTTTCTGCCTTGTATGATACACTTCTTTCCCCATTTTGAGTCTGCTTTAGCACATTTTTCAAAGATTAAATAATAAAAAGAACGCTCCTTTTAAAATGGCTGGAGCCAGATTTTCATCAGTATTGTCAGCTATTTCTGTACATTATTTGTGCCATAAGGACAGAGGCCAGTGTTTGCTGCATGCTATTGCATTCTAGCCACAAGCATAGGGACATTAAACAATGAATGTTCAAAAACAACACAGAATACTGATCAAAACCTTGTCTGAGCCATATTAACAGGAGCACTCCTTTTATTACAGCTGCAGTGGGTGGAGCCCTGCAGCCATTTTGGGATAGTTGAGAAAAAGGAGCTGACCAGATACTGTCCACTCCTTTTTCTTTGGAGTTCCAGCAGTGGAGGCAGGTGCATATCCACTGGACTAGTTTGTTCAGTGGCCGGAACATGGCACTGTCCGCCATGTCAGTATGACCACTGGTGCTTACTGCGCATGAGCAGATAACTCTATCGGCCATATTGGACACAGCAGATGGGAGCATGGCACTGTCCACTGTGGCAAATATGGCCACCGGAGTTATCTATGCATGCATGGGAACTTAGGCAAGAGCAGTAAGCACCAGCGGCCATATTGGAAATGGTGGACTCTGCCACTGGCTCTCCGGAGTTGCTGGACAGTGCAGTGTTCCATCTACACCATCAGCTGCAGCCATGCTGGCTCTGGCCAGAGTTTGTTTGAAACAACGTGGTCAAGTAGACTCAGAATGGGAGGAAAATGGAATCATACAAGTCAGCAGATAAGGAAGAATATAAAATAAAAATTATAGGTCAAAATGTTTGCCTCTGTAATGCACTGCTGCTTTAACTGCCCACACAACATGAAGTGGAGCAGTCTTTGTATATCTAAGTATATAACCTCTGCCTCCATTCTAATAAATGGACATTACCCAAGATTAATGTAGCCAGTTCAGAGTCCCATAGATCTATAAAGATGTGAGTATTGTCCCCACTCAATCCCCATTTGACAATGCCTCACCTGCCACTCCTGCATCCAGTTCAGTTTCAGTTAGGTGAACCAACTTTTGGGCTGAGGGTTTACTCAGATGTACCTCTACTTTGCTGCAATAAATATTCTGATCATTTAATCTCAGTCTGTTACTTGTTTTCCTGGAATCCATGAGTGTATAGCTGTCCTGCAGTTGGTGAACTAGCTTGTCTGCTTCTTTATGGCCATTAAATAGATACAGGTGGGCCCACTGGTGCTGAGGGTTGAGGTGCTGGAGGCCACACCTTGTGCCACATTGGCGACCTGTGTTTGGGAATGAGCATGGGCTGCCAGAGGTTGGCAGGGGAGGAGAAGGATCGAGCATCCCAGGGACTGCTCATCTTCTCTGGGGAGGGGGGGTGCCAGTGGTTGGCGAAAGTCTGGCCCCTAGCGGAAGCTGGGGGTAGCACGCTGACGCTGTCAATATGGGTGGAGATGAGGCAGATGCCTGGAGGAGTGTGCATGGGAGCATGCACGCTGCTGCCACTGGTGTTATTGCATGCTCCATCTCTGAGGGGAGAAAATTGGACAAGAAAAGATTGCTGTGGCAGATGATGGAGGGTGCCTCTCAGGTTCTGCCCCCCTAGATAACCACAGCACTGGCCACACTGAATCCAGTCTTCAGCAGGGGTTGGGAACCTTGCTGGCCCCACTGGGGGGGGCCCTGAGCATATTGATCGGCACCAGCTGGTGGACATCGGGGGACAGGACAGGGGCTCCCTCCAGAGGTAGGACCACAGCAACAGAAGTATAAACTGAGAGCAAATAAAATAGATACAGGTGACCATTTCAAGCTACTGTAGTCATAATTTTGCTCACAACAAAAGTTGATGTTGTACCTTCATTTGCCTTAAGCAGCTTCTGACACCATCAAAAATGGTTTTTGCCACTGACGAGTACTGTATGACAGGTCTGGGACCATGTGCACTGCCTGTTCTCCATGCTTTAGTGTCCTTCAGTATCTGGCTGCCATGAGAGCTCGGTCTCTATCCCCTATATCCGTACATACCATCATGAAAGTACAGGGCATAGAGGGTTCCCCTGCTTCTCCTCTGGGCATCACTTGGAATGCTTTGTACAGGGGTGGGTGACCTTCCTCCTACAAATCTAAGATTGCTGGCAATAATGTCCTGATGAAAGTTAAGGCATCATTCCCCTCTGCAGTTTCAGATTGCCCCATGATCCACAGATTTCTCTCTCTAGTTCAGTTTTCAAAAGTTTCTAAGCACTGGCACAATAAAGTATTTTCCTCTATGAGATTGCTTGTTACATTGGCCAACTTTAACACCAAATCCTCTGACCTTTGAATTGTTTATTCACAGGCATCCATACATGTTTCTAGTGCTGAATCTCTCAGTGTTAGAGTCAAACTTGCGGTCGAGCTCTTGGCCATCTTCAGTAATTGATGGAGTGTCGTCTGTATTGTTGTTAGTGTAGCTTGACCAGGTGGTGAGTCATTAGGTTTCATGGCTTTGTCATGCTGTGCTGGCTTCACCTCACATTTCTGTCTTTTGGAAGCAAAAAGGTCAGATGCTGGCTCGTTTCATCCTTAAGGCTTACCCGTGATGATCCCTTTGTAGTTATGGATTTAAACTCTATTAAGTAGTGCAGATTTGAACCAAAGTTAAATGTTTTAATTTGTTTTTAGAAAGTTTAACTTGGGATCTTGAGATCAGTGCTGCTTTCATGTCAGCTGCACAGCAACACCCCCTCACAAATTTATTTCTAATATGTTCTGCCTTTTAACCCTTAGGCTACTGACAGAATTAGACCATATAGGAATTCCAGACTGATCTATCACTCCGTGGCATAGCAGGGGTTAATATGCTGTGTTGAGTCCTCTTGTTTATGGATACTACAGACAATGGACTTTAGCAGCCCAAATTTGTGGGCAGCTTTACTGACAGCATTGCCATTTTTAAACTTGTCCAGGGTACCAATTTTAGAGCTAACATCAAGAGCTTTTTTCACGTTTCAGCCATTTTGGCCATTTTAGCCTCTCTGAAACTGCAGCATGCCACATCAAACAGCCGGTGAGAGAGCAGATGGGCCTCTTAATTGCACTGCATAACTGGAACAGATTTTATAGGACTAGGTAGCAGGTTTGAATACTGCTTATGAGGAGCCAACCTCACAGCTCGTTGTATGCAGAATTCATAATAATAAGGTTTGTTATGAGGGACTACTACACATTCAGAACAAAACAAGTTGAAACTAATCACATACTGGAGAAAACAGAACATGATTACATTTATCAATGGACAAAACCAAAAAAAAAAGACTGCACTGTGGTTTACATTATCAGTGGCATAATGATGATGCAAAAAAAAATATCCTGTACTAAGATTTTTAAAAAATGGCAAAACAATGGAATCATGGCAAAATGAAGTCTCTTGTAGATAATCCAACTATCAGCATGAACTAGGATTTACTAACTATCATCCTGACAGATACTACTTAATGACTTATATTTGCAAAGAAATATTAGTATTTCAGTGAAATATTGACAGCCAGAGTTAGCATGAGCAAAGCTCATAGCTGGACATTCTTTCCAGTGTGCCGTTGCTGCAAGCATCAACAATAACAGCAGTCATGTTTAAATTGAAAACATTTGAGAAGAAAAAAGAATCAGAACTGAAGTTTGCATTCTTCATTTGCCTTCCAAAAGTTAAATCATATTTTATAAAAATGTATAACTACATTAAAATAACATTGGCTATAAGTTATTTAGAAGTGATATGAAAGACTGACGAAATAATGAGGACCAGAAAAATTCAGTGTCAAGTTGTTTTTCTTCTGTGTTCCTCAAAACAAGATTAATATTTCTAAACCACAGCCCATAATGTTAACGACAGTTGCCAATACTTCATTTGAGCCAAGGTCAATTAAACTGCAAGGCCTGTGCTGTGCAATAGGACTTTCCAGGTCTCATGTTTCAAACTTGGTTAACAGTATATACACCAATACTGCATGATACGGTACGTAGTACATAAGGCTGTCTGAGCAGGCAACTACTGATCGAAAGGATTTGCCCATTTAAATGGCTGGAGTCATTTCCCTGCAGAGACTGAACTATTTGAAATATTTAAGGGCCCAATTACCCACTCCCCCACCTTAATTGCTACCTATTGATAGTAGTGGACATACAGTAACAAAATATATAAATGCATCTAGGGAAAAAGAACTCCAAGACAGAGTACTGGATGGGAGGAGAGAGAGAGAGACTTAGCACTACAGCTGAGGAATGAGATATGGGAATTTTCACTAGCAACTCACTTAAGCAATTGAGTGCATCCAGAGAAGCATATAAATGAGAAACTATTGGGCCTGTATCACAGGAGACTAGTAGGAGTACTAGGAGTCATGGAATGAAGATAAAGGGGATGGTTAGTAAGACAACTAAAAGAAGCAAATGGTTTTCCCAAAGAGTGTGGAATATGTGGAATGAGTTGCCAGAGATAGTGGTAACTAGTCAGAATATGAATACCTTCAAACAAAGATTGGATATGTATATGGGGAAAACAAAATATGAGTACCACTAATATGTGGCGAGCCATTAAAGGGTCAACAGACCTCCTGGCTCATAGCTACCTATGAACCTATGAGTCAGTGCAACAAGGCCTATAGCAAGGCTAACAGGATGCTGGGATGTATCAGGAGGGGTATTGATAGCAGAAGAAAAGAGATGATACTTTCCCACTACAGATCCCTGGTGAAGCCTCACCTAGAGTATTGCACCCAGTTCTGGAGTCCTCACCTCAGGAAGGATAAAAATAGGTTGGAGACAGTGCAGTGCAGAGTAACAGAAATGATTCTGGGCCAGCAGGGCACATCCTATGAGGAGCACCTCAAGGCACTAAATATGTACTCACTGGAGACCAGAAGGGAAAGGGGAGATATGATAGAGACCTTCAAGTTCCTTAAAGGAATTAACAAAGTGAACTGCAGGGAACTATTTAGCCTAAATACCAAGTCACGGTCATGTGAACACAGATGGAAATTAACAGGAGGTAGGTTCAGGAGAGGTGTGAGGAAGTATTACTTTACAGAAAGGGTGGTGGAATCTTGGACCAGTCTGTCAGCTGAAGTAGTGGGTGTGAAAACAGTCAGGAGATTCAAGCCAGGTTGGGACATAATGAAAGGAATAGTGGTTACCTGGGGCGACAAGACCACAGAGGAGACTAGAGAGAGGACGGGGAGGGTTAGTATCCTGGAGGAACAGTAGGTTCCAGGGATTATAGGGTACTTGACAGACTAGATGGACCTCTGGTCTTTGTCCACTATCATTGACTATGTTTCTATATTTACAAATCTAGAAAGTGGCCAGCCCTAGGAGGAGGCTTACCCCCTGTTCTCTTTCTGTATGATGCCCTCTTTTTTTGCTTTATCTCCCTGGTATGGATAGATGACATCAATCTAGTACACTTCTCATAATCTTCTCAATGAAGTAAAACAACTATACTATTTTTGCTAAATTACGGTTATTTGCATATGCATCCAATGATGCTTTACACTACAGGGGTATGTGTGATTTTGTGTTTTTTTGAAACCTGGCTTTGTTGCCAGTGCCATTTTCAGGTAACCCTTACCTCAGTGCTTTTGTGCTGAGGTTTTCTGTCTTTTTAGCTTGCTTTCTTATTTTGGGCCCACCATGACCCAAACCCATAAGATAACATAAGAACTTGTTCATTTTTTCATGGGTTGAAATATAGATGAAGTACACTGATGAATCTTGCAAAAGACAAAACACATGTCTGTCTTCTGATCTTAGCCTTTGCAGTGAGTGTGGGTGAAAGGCCATTTGACAGCATGCACTGTCGGAACCACTGTCATGGTAATTTGCATATGCATGCCATAATGCTCTGCATTTGAGGAGTATGTGTGGTTTTGTGTTTCTATGGTATTTTTTTGCACAGTTTGTTTTTTCACAAAGTAGAGAGGGGGCAAGACCTCATGTAATCTCACACTATTGAAACTTTGTTAAAGAGCAGCAAACTCCATGAAATTTGCACTGGCCACCAGTTCACATGCGTAGTTTCCTGTCCAAAAGGGTGGTCACATAGTATATGCTGCAGTTGGATGCATTGGGGCTCCTTGCTTGCAGTGCAGTTGGAGAAAATGTCAGTCATATTAGACTGAGAAAATCATAGTTCATGCAAAAAAGTTGGAGAGAGAAGTTGTCAATCATTTTAGATCGAGAAAATCATAGTTAATGCAGAAATATTTGCTCAGTTTCAGAGCTGAAATCTTGTAGAAGGGAAATGAAAAGCTTCTATTTAGAGAGAAAATGTTTTTAGCAGATATTGTGATTATGCCATTCTGAGAGTGCAACAGTATACATGAGCTAAATCTGTTGTGGGAGGAAGGATGCAACTCTCAGTTTCATTGTTCTTTACTCGATGTTTCAAACTTGTACTGTTCTTTATAAACAGTGCAGAGTGCAGTTTTTTCCTCTGACAGTGCTTGCCAATAATTCTGAATAGTGACTGGATTTCTTATATGTAATTTAATTGCTACATGATCTTTAGTAATGCTGGATCTGTCACCTATTCCAGAAAAGAAATAGATGTGTATTTTTTTTGGGGGGGGAGCCAGACAATAGTCAGTGTTTCAGGGCTCCTCAGTGCTTTGGCAGGGTACCTTTTGGTTTTTAAAATAAAACATATTCAAAAAAAATATTTGTGGCTGTGGCAGGCAACAGTCGAAATTATTTGTGTAGGGCTGTGAAACACACTGATAAGGTGTCCTAACCTGATCAATTCAAGATGTCAAAATAATCCAAAAATCAAAGTCAGACACAAGACAAAAAACCAGACAAAGTCATGGAAGGGCCACTACTCCCTCCAACTCCACCCACAGTGAATTACCACCACCCATCCAAATCCTTTCTGTAGGAGTATTCAGCTATTGATTTGCCAGTGAGGCAACTCCCAATTCCTTTTAAATTGAAGCAGTATGATATTTTAAATTATATTAAATTATTTAATATGAAAGCATTGCAAACTACTTTATTCATAGCACATTTCTTTCATGTCTTCAGTGCTGAGGGTTGAGCACTGTACAGCAGCAGTCCTGCACCACCACTGAGGCAGTGATATCTCCCATTTTTTAATATAAAAACATAATTAAATATTAATATTTATATATAATAATACTATATATCACAATAATAAGCCAATTTTATGAAAACGTTGCTAAGCTACTTTGTTCAAATGGTCACATTTCTTTCCTGTACCAAGTGGTAGAGAATGTCTCTAGTAGCACAATTACGAATGTGCCTGACTGTCTACCTTAATTATTCCTCCTGTTGTGAAAATGCATTCCAGAAAGTGAAACAGCGATCACTTGACTGCAATTTGTGTAGGGCTGTGCAGCGAATAAAGCTCAATGGATTACCTGCCCCTGTTGATCTAGAGTCTATGTTGAGTATAAGCTATGACCTGTTCAGTGTACTGTTGCAAATATGCACCTCAGGCCCCTGATGTGAAAACTCTTAGGCCAGCAAATGGTTGAAAAATAATCCCATAAAAGGGAGATGGGAGTAAAATACTATAGAAGGTGATGAATCAATCCTTTTATTGAAATATGTGCTGGGATGTGAAACAAATGAGGGTCAATACATTACTCAATGGGGCGGGGCATGGCTAGTAGCTGTCAGCAACTGACGTCTCTCTTGGAACCTACAGACTGCTGCAATCTAATATACTCTATTTTGGACTCTAAGAAATTTTTGTGGCAGAATTAATCAGTGGAGTCATTTTCCTCACTTCAGATTTACTGAAGGCATGGTCTCTGCAGCATTTATGGGACATTTTGAACAAAACAAATGGGGAGACCTAAAATGGTACCAGCAAGTCCAGCCTTCCAATGCAGCTGTTTTCAAGGCAGTAAAAGACTTGGAATTATTTGTGAAAGAGATGGGCAAAAAAGTAGATTAATTTACCTCACAGGTGACAATGGTGAAAACACAATTAAACCCCATGGCTACAGTCCCAGCAAACTAACTCTTTGGCAGAAAAAACTGTCACAGTTACTGCAGGTTTAGTGACCGAAAATCACCTCCTACGCCTCCATACTGTGTGACCCTGAGCAAATCACTTAATCTCTCTGTGCTCCCGGGATGTGCCTTGAAATGAGCTTTGGCTCAGAGTGCTTTTCCTGGCCTAAAATTGGGAAAAAAACAAAACACAAAGTTATCCACTAACCTTTAACATGGTTATGATAGATGATATGGGGATCAAAATAAAAGCAGAAATGGGAGTAGCTGAACTCACATTTTGGCCAAGTCTTGTTATAACTGTTTTTTTACCATCAGGTGGCTAAGATAGGCTTCCCATGAATCATTCATTTCTTTAAAACAATCCACACTGTTTGACAAAAAAGTAACAGTATTAACGAGTGGTATGTGCTTTAGGGTCCCATCTGCTTCATCCATCAGAACTCTGGACACTACCCCCACTGTGAATAGCATTGAGGTTCACGAGACAGTTTTATAGTGAAAAATGTATTTAATGTGCTTACTATACTGATGAGTTCTTCTCCTATAAGAACCTACTGCTGTGTAATAACAAGATGCCTGGAAAAAATACGGAGAGCAATAAGTATTATTCTGATAAATGCCTCTGCTCAGGCAGTTAGAGTGGATAAATAATTTATGGCATGTGCACTCTTAGTTACACGGTTTCTGCCTCCTTAACAGTGTATAAGAAATGCAGGGCTTGAAGCAGGAATAATAAAAATATATACATTCTTCTACCCCACGTTCCACAGATATATGGTTCATGTATTAATCAGTATGCATGGCTTTTAGAATGTTCATCTTAAATAATCCCATTTCACCTTAACCTCCCAGTTGCATAGGTTATTATGACAGTCAGGTCTGAATACCTTCATTATCATTTTGAAGGTGCAGGATATGATCTGTTGTTGATAATTGTACTCCATGCAAATATGTAGAAATCCCATCTCATGTGTATACTGTATTCTGACAACATTAATTGTAAGACTCTTTGCTAGACATTTTTATTTTGTTTACAGAATTGGTATGTCCTATAGACCAGGGACTATATTGCTAATAATATTTATAAAGATGCTGCAGGCAGTATTTTTTTAAATAGGAGCTGGTGGCTGAGGGAGTATGCTTTTAAAGGGTTTTTTTTGTGGTTTGTGGCTGTTTTTTTTGCTCAT
Organism: Neoceratodus forsteri; assembly: GCA_016271365.2. Lineage (NCBI taxonomy): Eukaryota > Metazoa > Chordata > Ceratodontiformes > Ceratodontidae > Neoceratodus > Neoceratodus forsteri. The sequence continues at coordinate 910,909,279 of CM028130.1, read as the reverse complement.
GACTTATAAAAGCAATGGGAGTGTGTGTGTGTGTGTGTGTGTGTGTATGTGTGTGTGAGCTTGAACAATTTTTCTGCCCCAGTGAGGTAGCACGTTTTAAGGATCTCACAAAATACTTACCTCCTTGGGGTGAGAGGCCAGCCACTCCTACAAGAGCACCACATGGAGGCCAACAAGTGTACCTGTCAGTGGGGACTGCAGAGAGGGTGGGGAGATGACAGCTAAGACTTTCAAGTACCGTAGGGGAATACACAGGGTACAGGTGAAAAGCATATTTCAGAGAAAACTCTGCATAAGAACAAGGGGGCATGATAAGAGGCTAAAGGGTGGAAAGCTCAGGTGTAATGTTAGGAAGTACTATTTCACTGAAAGGGTGGTGGAGCTGGAACAGCCTTCCAGTGAGAGTTGTGGGGGTGAAAACAATACAGGGATCAAGAGTGCATGGGATAGACATAAGGGTACCCTGGAGATGTGCAGAGTAGGAGAGCCACAGATCAAATAGGATCTGGAGCTGCAGCAGTGAGTAGGGAAAAGGGTAGACTAGGTGGGCCTTATGGTCTATATCTGCCAACAGATTCTATGTTTCCATGTTTGTTGTTATGAGTTATACACATGTGAATTTACATGCATGCTGTTAGTGGAGAATTACAGAGATGGGGGGGAGAAGCATGGCCAAGTTATGCACCTGGTAATTGCATGCATGCCATTAGTGGGGATTACAGAGGTGGAGGAAATAAGCACAGCTGAGTTACACACATGTAAACTATACATATGACATTAGTGAAGATTACAGAGAGGGCAGAGAGATGCACGGGCAAGTTATGCACATGCTAGTGGCATATGTGATATTAGTGGGGATTGCAGAGAGAGGGGGGGGGAGATGCATGGTCAAGTTATAAACATGGGGGTGGAAGACTAGGTTTGCTGGCCAAGGCACCTAGCTTCACCTGAGATCTTTTCTTCTAGGTTGCTTGAAAGGACAGAGCAAATAACCTTACCAGAGCAACAATAAGGTTTAAGGTTTCTTTTGGCTAGGCAGGTTTACCGTGTGTTGTTTTTATTTTGTACTCACAGGGATTGTTACTGTTTGTTGCTAACATTTTGTTGCTTTATTTTTCTCTGATTCAAATTGTTGCTGTTGGGTATACATTCTGCTGCATTATTTCAGGGTGTGCCTACAGGTGTGTGCTTACAGATTACTGCTGTAATCTTCTGATTCAAATTATCTTTTGCAAGGTATATCTTCTGTTACTGCTTTATTTTTCTCTCTAGCAAAATGTTTCTTACAGGGTATATCTTCTGTGAAATTATCACAGGTGGTGCTTTACAGGTTTCACAGTTTTATGTCATTAGGATAAGCTTTCAGGGCTACTGCATTTGTTACTGGCTGATTGTTTCTGCTCTTACCTCCTTGTTTCTTTCATCCATGGTTCTTCTTTTTCAGCAGAGGAAGGGCCCAGCCACCCACCTCATCCCCAACCACCCCACACTACACTCCTTTTATAGGGTAGCACAGTCGTGACATTTCCTGTAGCAAAGCAGGAAGGGGTGGATCAGAGGGGTATCCACACAGTGACCTCATTTACAGGGGCACTAGTAATTTAACTTGTTATAAAAAGTTATACAAAAACAAACAAAACACAAAATCAAACCTTTGCTTTCATTTCTTCCTTCTAATTACTCTGACCAGGTTATGAACCCAGCAACTTAGCTGGAATGGATAGGGCAGTTTTACAGGATTTTGGACACTGTCGTACATGCTGGGCCATTCGAGATCTAGGGGCTCAGCTCCAGGTAGCATGGGCAGAGATTGCACACCTCAAATTGCATATTCAAGAAGAAATATATTATAAGAACCGCCCACCATTTCCCCAACATCCAACAGAAGCACCTCGACCACAGAGGGTAGTTGGTCCAGGAGGTTGGCAGGTGGTTAGGAGGGGCAAATCGGGTGCCCCATCACTCGATGCTCTCCAACATATCACCTCCACAAACCATATAAAAACTACAAACAGGTATGTGCCTCTATCTCTGAAATCATACAAAGCGGCAGAAGACACTACAGAGCAGGACACTGCAGCACAGGAGCTAGCACAACAAAATACGCCCAAAACAGGAACCAAAACAAAAAAAGCAAAAAGGATATCCAAAAAACTTCTGATCATAGGAGACTCCATGATTCGAGGAGTTGATAAGTATCTCCAGCCAGGGGTAATGGTCAGATGTCTCCCAGATACATCAGCGTGGAGAGACAGTGACCGCATTGCTAAAATTGTTTCGGAAGCAGGAGAAAACATTGATGTCCTGGTACACATAGGGAATAACGATCTCTCCAGCCAGTCAGTTGTGGGGACCAAGGAACACCTAACCAGGCTGGGTGACAAACTATCATCCATTTCATCCGGCATCTCCTTCTCTGAGATCATGCCCATCTGGGAGAGGGGGGCTGATGGATGGAAGGTCAGAGAAGGGGAGATAGGGGAGCTAAACATGTGGCTCAAGGGCTGGTGCCAGGAAAAAGGACACAAATTTGTAGGGAACTGGCAACAGTTTTGGGAGCGAAAGTTCTTTAAATCTGATGGACTGCATCTGACTAAGGAGGGAGTCAATGCATTGGGGCAGAAGTTTGATGTCTTTGCAGAATATTTAAACTAGCAAATGGGGAGAGGGGTGCAGTACTCGAAACGTTGAATGGGAAGAACACCGCTCCCCCCTCAGCTAGTGGTCAAACAGGAGTTCAGCATGTTTGTAGTTCATTTGCGTCACCAGGTAAAGAAAAAGGTCAGGCTCCCCATACGATGCACAGGGGAAATGCCGGACTCCCCAACAACTAACACACTGAAATCTGACCAATGGAAAATCATGTACACAAATGCTTGCAGTCTGGGAAACAAGATCCCAGACCTGCAGGCAATAATGACAGAGGCTAAACTGGACATAGTAGCCATTAGCGAGACATGGGTTACCAGTAACCACACTTGGGAGACTTCAGTACTTGGCTATGTACTGTTCAGAAGAGACCGAGGTACAAAAGGGGGTGGAGTGGCCCTTTCTGTCAATGAAAATATCAAAGCTACAGAAATTCAGAATACACATAATGAGCCAGAAGAACTGTGGGTCACCCTGGAAACAGGAAATGAGACAGCCATATGAACTGGGGTTGTGTGCAGGCCTCCAGACCAGGGGGAGGACATAGACACATTACTGTCAGAAGATATACAAAACATGACAGCTAAAGTGGAGGTTCTGATAATGGGAGACTTCAACATGCCAGACACAGATTGGTCAATACCAGCAGGGACATCTGCCAGAACTAGACACATGGTGGATTCCCTGCAGGGGGAGGGTCTCAAACAATTGGCACATCAACCCACAAGAGACAGGGCTGTTCTAGATCTAGAACTGACTGACAGGGAAAGGATCACAGATCTCCAGGTAGAAGGTCACCTGGGGGCCAGTGTCCATCACATGGTATGGTTAAATTTGGCCACTAGAACAAAATCATCCCATTCCAAGGCAAAAATATGGGACTTCAGAGGAGCTGACTTTGATAAGATGGCCAACAGAGTTAAGCTAGCTCTGGAAAAAAGAAATACAGGTGAGGGAGTACAGGCAAAGTGGGCAAGCATTAAAGATGCAATACTTGAAGCAACATCCCATTGTGTTAGTGAGAAAAGGAAGTGCAAAAGAAGAAGGAAACCACTTTGGTTCTTAAACACAGTAGCAGAAAAGGTCAGAGACAAAAGGCTGTCCTTCAGGAAATATAAGGGAATGCAGCAGGATGAAGATAGAGAGGCATACCAAACTTCCCTAAGATAAGCAGGGAAGGCAGTAAGGTAGGCAAAAGCCCAAACTGAGGAAATACTAGCACGAACAGTAAAAGAAGGTGACAAGACTTTCTATAGATACATTAGTGAAAGTAGAAAGTCCAGAGGGGATATTGCAAAGATCAAAGGGGATAAGGGGCGTGTGAGGAGGAGGACCATGTAAAAGCATTTATCCTAAATAGATACTTCTGCTCAGTATTCACTGAAGAGAAGGAAGGGCAGGGCCCACAACTCTGCACCATGGACACAGGGGGGAGAGAGGTGTGCACTAGTCCCTTCACAAAAGAAAGGGTCCTACAAGAGCTTGATAAGCTCAGGGTGGACAAGGCAATGGGACCTGATAGCATACATCCCAGGGTACTAAAGAAGCTAAGTGTGGAACTAGCAGAGCCATTATCAGAACTGTTTAGTGAGTCTCTGAGCACATGAGAAGTACCAGAAGACTGGAGAAGGGCTCATGTGATCCCGCTCCACAAGAGTGGAGGCAGGGAGGAGGCAGGGAACTACAGACTAGTCAGTCTTCCCTCAGTAGTGGGCAAGATTATGGAGACATTCCTTAGGAAAAAGATAGTGCAACACCTGGAATCCATAGGAGCACAGGATCCAAGACAGCATGGGTTTACAAAAGGAAGGTCCTGTCAAACTAATCTCATAGATTTCTTTGACTGGGTAACCAGAGTGGTGGACCAAGGGGGAGCAGTTGATATTGCCTACCTTGACTTCAGCAAAGCTTTCGATACTGTGACACATAGAAGATTGATTAATAAGCTGGGTAAACTCAGGGTGGGTCAGACATTGGTCAACTGGTTGGCAAACTGGTTGACGGGCAGAAAACAGAGACTGGTGGTAAACAGTATAAAGTCAGAAGAGATGCAAGTCACAAGTGGGGTACTTCAGGGATCAGTCCTGGGGCCAGTCCTCTTCTATATCTTCATCAGTGACATTGCAGATGGACTGGAGGGTAAGGTTTGTCTGTTTGCAGATGACACCAAGATCTGCAACAGAGTAGATGATCCAGATGGGGTGGGCAGAATGAGAAGAGATCTGGATAAACCAGCAAAATGGTTGGAAGAGTGAAAACTGGGGTTTAACGCAAAGAAGTGCAATTATCATGCACATAGGGAAGAGAAACCCTGAAGCCACCTATAGGCTTGGAGGGGAGTTGCTGGCAGTCACAAGGGAAGAAAGAGACTTGGGCGTCATCATCACCGAATATCTGAAATCATCCAAGCAGACCTCTAAAGCAGTAGGTAAGGCTAGAGGGATGTTGGGTGTATTAGTAGGGGTATCACAAGCCGGAAGAGGAAGGTACTAATCCCTCTTTACAAGACACTGGTTAGGCCCCATCTGGAGTACTGTGTGCAGTACTGGAGACCACATCCTCACAAAGATATTAACAAAATTGAGGCAGTCCAGAGAAGGGCAACCAAAATGGTGCAGGGACTGCATCAGAAAACATATGAGGACAGATTAACTGAACTCAATATGTATACCCTAGAACAAAGGAGGGAGAGATGTGATATGATTGAAACATTCAAACACCTTAAGGGCATTAACAAAGTGAAAGAGTCTAACATATTTCAATATGAGAAAAATAGCAGGACAAGAGGACACAGCATGAGATTAGAGGGAGGCTGATTAAGGGGTAATGTGAGGAAGTTCTTTTTCACAGAAAGGGAGGTGGATGCACGGAACACCTACCTCAGGAAGTGGTGGATATGAATACAGTGCCGGGCTTCAAACAGGCATGGGATAGGCATAAGGGAGCAATACAGATGAATATGAATAGATAGGCCATTGACAGAGCAAAGGCCTATGGCACATTCATAAGGTAGAAAAATAAATGGGCAGACTGGATGGGCTTTGCGGTTCTTATCTGCTGTCAACTTCTTTGTTTCTATGTTTCTATAAACACAGTAATTGCATGCATAATGTTAGTAGAGCTGCAGAGACAGAAGGGAGATGCACAATTGAGTTACACACATGGTAACGGCATGCATGATATTAGTGGGAACTGCAAAGAGGGAGTGGGAAGCACTACCAACTAACACATTTGCAGATTGCATTCATGACATTAATGGGGATTCCAGAGAGGAAGGGAAGATGTATAGCCAAATTATGGACATGGTAATTGCATGCATGTCTTTAGTAGGGATTGGAGAGAGGGAGTGGAGAAGCACAGCTGAGTTACGCACGTGGTAACTGCATACATGTCTTTACTGGGGATTGCAGAGAGGGAGGGGAGATGCACATCTGAGTTATACACATGGTAATTGCATACATTTCTTAAGTGGGAATTGCAGAGGGAGGGGAGAAGCACAGCTGACATATGCACCTGGTAACTGTATGTATGTCTTTACTGGGGATTGCAGAGAGGGAGTGGAGATGCACAGCTGAGTTATACACATGCTAATTGCATGCATGTTTTTACTGGGGATTGTGGAGGGCAGACATGTGTGAGGTGTGCCTGGCACAGACAGTGTGGGGCAGCCCTGAGGTGGGGAGTGGGCAGGTCAGCATCCAGAGGACGGGCGACTGTGCGCACCCATCTGGTGTGTGTCTGTGATAGACATGCCACCTATATGGATGGGCTTTTGGGCATGCAGCCACCCCAGTCCTGCCTGTCAGCCTTGTGGGTGGGTGTGGTTCCAGTGGTCAGGTCCTGGTGCAACCACGATTGGTGGGTGTAGTCCAATACGGCACACAATGTGTTATGACATGGTCCCACCTGGCATAACAGGTGCCCTCCTCCACACCCCCGTGGTCAGCACTACGCTCCTTTGTGCATGGCGCATAGTGCTGGCATGCCCCCACTGCCCATGCTGACACGTTGCAGTCCATGTGGCCAGGAGATCAGGTGCATAGGGGCTGTGTGCCCCCATTAGGGCATGCTGTGCGGGGTGCACAATGGGTGCGGAGTGGCTACGACATAGCCACTCCACACCTTGGTGCATAGGCCCCCAAAACTGCAATTCATATTACATAGGAAACCAATGCTTACAGAGTACTTTACATTAATGCCATGGGACTTAAACTCCACCTGAATAATTTAAAGAAAAAGAATCCTTCTCTAGCAGGAGCACAGGAGGAATATTCATGCAATCAAGGTTGCCTTGGAGGCAGGCATGCTTCTCAGGCAGCAGTTCCTGATGCATGTATTTATTTTCATTACCGATTACCTTTTCAGGTTGCTCAGATTCCACTGAACAGCACTGGATTCCTCTGATTCCATTCTGTTTTCAGGATTTAGACATTTAGGATTTTAAACCTCTAAAACCTAATACATAAATTCAAAATCAGATTCAGATTTCCGAATTGATTCCAAAATCTGAATATAAAATTCAACTTTGCCATACAAGCTGCTTTTTTTTTTAAATTTATTTAAAAGTTGCTAACCTGGAGAGGCACACTGAGCTGAGGCTCATTTCCAGGTGCGACCTGGGGGATGGGGGAGTGGAGGGAGAGTAAATATGTTTACATAATCAAACATTTACAAATATGTACAGTACAATCTCAAAGACTTGTTGAGAGCTAACAGAGTAATAAGTTTACACATTCATACATTTACAGGTACTGTATTTACAGCACAAAATTCGGGACTTAGCAGAAGCAATCAGAGTAAAAAGAAATACAGAAGCCAATTTTGAAATAGATGCAAAGATTACACGAGAAAGAGCAGGCATGAAGTAGCAGCATAGTAGGTGTAGGTGTAGGTGAGAGCAGGAGGGAGGAGCGGGGGAGAGGGAAAGGAGGAAGGGGATATGACAGGGGAGTGATGGGGAGGAAGAAAAAGGGGGCAGTAGATGAAGGGTCAGGTCGTGCGGGGGAGCAGTGGTCTGTGGCTCAGGAAGGGGAGGCAGGAGCTCCTTGCAGAGAATGAGAGGTGGATGATGTGTTTAAGGCAATGTAGGGATGGGGATAAGCTGGTGGATCTAAATAGGGAGTTCCAGAGGGAGAGAAGAGGAGATGATGAGGGAAGGCAGTCTGGCCAGCATTAGTATGGGGCTGGGGAAGGGATAAGGTGCGAGGGTCTCTTGAGTGGAGTGGATAGGATGAAGAAAAAGAGGGGGAGAGAAGATCTGAGAGGTAGGAAGGGAGAGAGTTGAACCATAATTTGGAGATGAGCATGGTGCCATGAAGTTGTCAGCACAATTTAAGGGAGGAGAGAGAGAGGGAGGAATAGAGAGTGCAGTGGTGGGTTTGTGGGGTAGCACTGAAGACAAAACAGCAGAGGGCATTAAATAGGGTGTGTTGCCTAGATAAGGATGATGGGGGGCAGAGTTAAAGACTATGTTGGCATAGTCAAACATGGGGAGGATCATCTTCATGAGTAACTCCCATCGGACTTCTGAGGAGAGGGCATCCTTGTTTCTATACATAGCCCTGAGTTTAGAGTGGAGTTTTGAGTGTATTTAGTCTATGTGAGTGGTGAAATCCAGATGGCTGTCAAGACATACACCTAGATATTTGTAGGTGGGAACTGACTGGATGAGTGTGCTGTCGAGGGTATGAAAGGAGGGGAGGTAGGAGGTATTGACAAGTTTGTGAGATGTGCCAAAAAGCATGGAGACAGTCTTTTTTGAGTTGACCTTAAATTGGTTATCATGGAACCACTGGAGTACTCAGGAGAAGTCATCTTGCAGCTTTCATTCAATTTCCAGGGAAGTTGTGCAAGTATAGAACAGGATGGTATTGTCTGCATAGAGATGGATTTGGGAAGGGGCACAGATAGATGGGAGGTCATTTAAAAAGGTGGAGAAGTGGATATGACTGAGGATTGATCCTTGCAGGACTCCAGCAAGAATAAGGAGGGGGGTAGGAGGTGTTGCCAGCTTGGACTTGTTGGGTGCGGTCTAAAAGGTAAGATCAGAACCAGAAGTCTGCAGGGGTTGAAAGGCATGCAGAGTGGAGTCTGGAGAGGAGAAGATGATGGGAGACAGAGTCTAACACTTCAGTGAGATTGATAAATATAGCTGCAGTGAGATGACCATTGTCCATACCCACGAGTATGGTGTCTGACAGATGAAGCAGGGAGGTCACAGTTTAGTGTTGTTTTCAGAAACCCAATCGGAAAGGAGACAAAACACTGGTGGTGAGAAAGTCAGACTGCCTTGCAAGGACAAGAGACTGTTAAATTTTGGCCAGTATGGTGAGAAGGGATATGGGGGTGGTAGTTTCTGGGGGTGGAAGAGTGGCCTCTTTTGTGCAGGGGTATGACTTTAGTGGATTTCAAAAGAAAGATGGGAGAAGGAGAGGTTTAGTAGGTGGGAGAGAGGAAGGGCTATGGCTGGTCAGAGATCCGAAGAAGATAGGGATCGAGACCATCAGGGCTGGACTTACAGTGGTTTAGAGAGAGGAGGGCTTGGAGAGCCTCTCATGAGGAGACAGGGGTGAAGTGGAGACTGTTCAGGAGGACGAGGAGGGGTCTGGGGGTTTGGGGGTGGATGGGAGGGCACAGGTTATAAAGAATGAGTTTAGGATGTTAGCTACCATGGAGGGGTCTGAGGCTGGCTTGCCATCAATAAGTAGGGAGGGAGGGAAGCTAGACAGGAAATAGAATGATGTACTTCCTGTCTGTCTGTCCATGCTGTTGTCACAGTTCTTGGTGGTCTTCAAGTGCAGTGGTAGTGTGAAGAACCTGTGCTGACCTTTCTGAGCAAATCCTGTGTCTTTGTGCCTTTAATGAGCCATTTTCTTGGAGGGTTAGGTAGGAACGTCCAGTCCATCCTCTGTCTACTGTATGTGTGGTGGTTTGGCATTCACCAAAAATAACAGTATTTTTCTTGACTTTTTGCTGTGTCTGTCCATGTGTGGATCAGTCTGCTAGATTTAGCTGAGGTAGCAGGCAATGCCCATTTCCCAGGCACATTTCAGTCAGAAATTATGAATTGTGACTTTTTGGGGGGATTTAAAATAAGTGAACTGTTGTCTGTGTTTATTATTAGGTCTCTCTTAAAGAGACAGTTGTTAAACAAAGTATTTCTTGTGTTAAAAAAACAGCATTTTTCCTGCGTTCTAGTTGTTTTTTTGATATTACATAAACACGTCTTGGGACAGCAGTAGAGCAGCTAGTAAATGTTCTTATGCAGAGGTGGTGACTAGTGGCACTGGTGTGTTGGGGTGGGTGGCACTGATGCTGACTTGAAGGGACATGATGTGAGGGGTAGTATTTCCTTGTGGTGTGGGTATTGTTGGCTATAGTTCTCTGAGCAGTGGTGTGGCAGGTGCAGGACATGTGATGTCTCTGGGCAAGGTCTGTAAGTCACTTGTTATGGAAAAAGTCACCTTCTTCGACTGTATCACAGTGGTAAATTTCTGAAAGAAGAGCTTGTGGTTCTGGTGTTGATGAACAACTGGTTTCCAAGCATAATTCTGGGGAGACGTATATTATTCAAAAAATAAAGAAATCAAGAATTGTGACCCATGCTGGGTGTGTCACCTATGGCGCATGTGCAGTATGTAAGAGAGTAACTGGGTCCACAAATACTACCACTGCTCGTGTGGCACAGTTACTCAGTAGTCAGTCTGAGTTTGAGGTGGTTAAACAAGAATAGCCAATAGAGCTAATTAAATCAAAAAGGTTCTATAATATTGTTTTTATAAAATGCGTATAGAAAATCCAGAAACCTGACTGACTGAGGAGCTCAGAACTCAGTGCTGATATACCAGCACAACCACGCTGGAAGAAGATCCAGCAACCTCTTCACAATAAAATCAATACTACCACACATCCCTGACTGCCATTACAAATGTGGCTGTCACCTTTACTCACTAAAAGCCTTCAACTAGGCCTTACAAATAAAACTGCATTTAATTTAAAAACATAATAATTAAATGTTATTTGCCCTCATAATCCTCTTACACACACACACACACACAACTTAAAAAAATGAAGTACTACAATACCTACAATTTTAATTTATAGTGTTTTTTGTTGACCATGAAAAATCCCCCTCCTATCCTCACCTGCTTAATGGGGAAATCTGTGCTGTTTAACCTGCTACAGATAAAACAAAAGCCTTGGTTCCATCTGAGGCCATCTGTTGTGTAATAGTGTGGGTGAACATTCTGCCAGTAGAACTGAGAAGAGATTTGAATTCTTGTATTCCATACATAGTAAACATTCCTTCTCTTGAATTCAAACTCAAAACAAGTATCTTAAATCACCTTCTTGGATACTTTGTACTTTTATATCTTCACAACCGTTCAACAGATTTGCATGAAATTTCACATACATGGTGTTAGGGAGTAGAACTCTTGAAATAACAAGTTTCTGTGTGGGTGGATGTGTGACATCTGAGATCTGGATAGTGCAAAAAGTTTAAGAATTGCCATTTTTTGCTTTTTTTTTGGGGGGGGTCATCTAGTGCCCAGACAGTTTGGAATGTTGGTCTGATATTTTCATGGTAGAAAGCGCTTGTCCCACAGATGTGCCTTTCACTGATTTGGTGAAAAAATATTAACTTATTTCAACAGGGAACAGACAATCAACCTGTTGAGCAAGGAGTGTAAACCTTAGCCAAAGGTACACAAACCACTCTATTAGAGCCACAGCTGTGCATCTATCTACTGCTGGACTACAAGCATGGGAAATTATGGCAGTCACAGGGCACGGATCACAAGCTAGCTTGAGAAGCAGTCTGAATGCCTCTGCTGGAGACTGGAATAAGTGGAGCAGAATCCTGGCACACAGTACCTAAGAAAAACAGCAGATGGAATATTCAAGCAAGAATCAAGAAATGGAGCTTACAAGCAAGAAACAGAAGCTGGAGCCTGAAAATGAGTTCACCAACAATGAGCATGAAACACCATCAAGAGGAAATACAGTGCTGGAAAACAAGTCTTTCAAGCTCTTAAACCCTGTATTCCACGGCAAGGTGCAAGTCATCATTTTCGAGAAGTAAACCTAAAATGTTCCAAATTGTGAGGAGTATTTTTTTCTGTTGTTATTTTGACTGCCCCCCAAAAAGTAGTGCATCATGTGGTTTTAAGTGATTTATTATTTTGACCATCCCAAACAGTATAGTTGGGGACTATTTGTTCTCCTTTTTTCAATAAATTATCTAATCTTTATTTAGATTCCTTGCAAAAAACTACGTTAATGCATCAGCTAGGTTTGGTATTAAAGCATCCAAGGCAGGGAAACTCAATGTTAGGGTTTCCAATCCTAACTCCCTACTCCCCAAGTAGCAAAAGGACAAGACCACATACAACCATAGACAGCTATCATCAGGTAAGACATAAAACATACAATGGTTGTCGCTGCTGAAAGAAATCCACAATATTAGTGGATGCCTGGATCATCCTCCCAGCATAGGTTGTGGGGGCAAAAATGGCAATGGGATTGAAGAATATAAACATAGAAAGTGATGGCACAAGGAGACCATTAGGTCCATCTAGTTTGCCAGGTGTTTTTTTTGTCTTTTCCTACCCCTGCCCCTCAGCTGCCCTTTGGTGTGAGGGCTCCCTTGTGTCTACCCCACACATTTTTGAATCCCACAACTGTGTTAGCTCCAACCACCTCTGGGGGGAGGCTATTCCAGGCATCTACCACCCTCTCCATGAAGAAAAACTTCCTGACATTGGTAGAGAACCTTCCTCCTTTCAGCCTTAGATCTGGCCCCTGGTTCTGCTTGGCCCCTCAAAGTTAAAAAGTTCCTCTATCTGCACATTGTTTATGCCTTTTATGTATTTGAATGTTTCAATCATGTCTCCCCTCTCCCTCCCCTGTTCCAGGGAATATATGTTAAGTTCTCTCACTCTTTCTCCATAGGACATCTCATGCAATCCCCAAATCATTTCTGTCACTTTTCTCTGCACTGTTTCTATCCGGTCAATGTCTTTTATGAGGTGAGACCTCCAAAACTGGACACCATATTCCAGGTGCAGCCTGACCAGTGATATGAACAATGGCAGTACCACCTCCCTCCTCCTGCTTGTGATTCCCCTTCCAATGCATCCCAGCATTCTACTGGCCTTCAGTGCTGCCTTTTTACACTTTTCCCAATTTCAAGTTGTCTCAGATGATGATTCCCAGAACACGCTCCTGGTTGGAGGTGGATAGTCTTTCCTCTCCCAATTAGAATGCCTTCTTTGAGTTCCTTTTTCCTATGTGCATGGTTTTGCACTTTTTGGAGTTGAATCTCAGCTGCCATGCTCCAGACCATTCTTCAAGTTTCCTGAGGTCTGATTCCATCTTGCCTACTACCTCTATGGTGTTGACCCTGTTACATATCTTGGTGTCATCCAAAAACAGACACACCTTTCCCTCTAGTCCATCAGCGATGTCTGCTATGAAAAAATTGAAGAGCAGAGGCCCCAGTACCGAGCCCTGGGGCACTGCATTGTCCACCCTACCTTCTGATGATAGTGCTCCATTTACCTGCACCATCTAGATTCTGCCCTGTAGCCAGTTTTGTACTCATTGTACCACTTTTGGCCAACCCCTGTGTAGTCTAACTTCTTTACTCTCAATCACTAGTCACAACACTTACCCAGGGCATATAGAAGCTCAATGAAGAGTCCAACAAGTGTCTGTTTGGATTACTTTTTACTTCATTTATTTGGCTGATACAACAGCCAAACTGACCCTCCTGGTTCAGGGGAACCACAAAAGTGATCTAACATTTCAACTGCAAAGAGTCTCTGTCTAAGACTTCTTTACCTGCCTTCTGTGTGGAACCAAGTTGAAGGCCTTGCTAAAGTCCAGGTAGACCACATCCACTGCCCCACCATCATCTATTATCTTTATAACACAGTCAGAAACCTTGACCAGATTTGTTTGGCATGACCTTTCTGCCATAAATCTGTGCTGTTTGGGGTCCTGCTGGCCGCTAGCTTCGAGAAATTTTATGATACTCTGTTTCAGTAGCGTCTCTATCAATTTCCCAACTACAGATATGAGGCTTACTGGTTGATGATTTCCATATTCTTCCCTGCTGCCCGATTAGTGGAATGGGACTACTGTTGCCCTTTTCTAGTCTTCAGACACCATTCCCTTCATCAAGGATTTGGTGAATAGTTTTGCCAATGGGGCTGTCAATTCCAACCTCAGTTCTTTTAAGATTCTGGGATGTATCTCGTCCAGTCCCATGGCCTTGTCTACCTTTAGTTTATTCAATGCCTCCAGTGCTTCAGCCTCCCTGAAGGGGCTAGTGTTGACCCCTGAACCAGGGGTGATGTGTTTTGTGAGCACTGGGTCATTACCTGGGTCCTCTTCAGTAAACACTGAGCAGAAGTACTTGCTTAGGATTTCTGCTTTCTCTGGGTCTTCTTCTGTTGTTTTACCTTCCTCTGTAGCAATCTTCACTATACCCCCTTTTGCCTTCATTCTTTCCCTGATGTATCTAAAGAAGGATTTGTCTTCTCTCTTTGTACCCTCTGCTATCTTTGCTTCGGTCTGGGCTTTGGCCTGTCTTATCTTTTTGCTGGCTTCTCTAATTTTTTTCCTTGTGTGAATCCTAGTCTTTTGAATACAAAGAATGCATGGGGTAGGCATAAAGGAACCTTAGTGTTAAGGAAAGGGGGGGGAGCCATAGATCAAGTAGGGTCTGCAGTGTTACAGTAGATGGGAAAATGGCAGACTAGGTGGGCAGAGCAGTCCTTTCAGCCTTTCTGTAGTCTCATCTAGCCATGGATGTCATAAATCATACACATAATTGATGGGCCTATGCTTCTGCAGCTGCAGTTGTAAGACATACACACCTGACCTCTTGGTGCAAAAGCACAGATACCACAAAATCGATGATACTAAAAATGCAGCAGTATTTCTGTCTGCAGAAGCAAAGTCCTGTGAAGGTCCTGCACCTCTTCAGAGGTTTTCTATATGCAAGGGACCTGTTCTTGCAGAGCCAGAAGTTGGTGTATGTTTTACACCTCAGGTTGAAGAGACACAGGACCCTGTTTGCTACACAAGGCTGGCCTCATAGGGGCATAGAGAAAAGAAGCCTTATAATATGGATATAATGAGTTTGTTTCTGTCTGGAGGGGCCTGTGCTTCTGTATACAGAAGCAGTGTGGTGATTTCAGCATAGAAACACAGAAACATAGAATTTGATGGCGAATAAAGACTGCTTTGCCCACCTAACCTGCCATTTTCCTACCTACTGTAACATTACAGACCCTCCTTGACCTCTGGCTCCCCCCCTTTCCTTATCACTAAGGTTCCCTTATGCCTATCACATGCATTCTTGAATCGTGTTACCATTTTTGCCCCCAGCACCTATTCTGAGAGGATGTTCCAGAAATCCACCAGTATTGTGGATTCCTATATCTGCAGCAACAAGTGAGTGTGTATGTTTTGCAGTTTGCATGCTGCAGTACAAATCCACAAAGGTACAGTAGCACATCAGTGTTACTGCATTTGTGTCATCTGAAAACAGTTGTATGTTGTTTGTCTTATCTGATGATGGCTGTCAGTGGTTGCTTGTCTGGTCTTGTCCTTTTGCTGCTTGGGGGATGGGGAGTTAGGGTTGGAAACCCTAACATCAAATTTCCCAGCTTTTGATACTTTGATACCAACCCTAACCAATGCATTAATGTTGTTTTTTGCTATGAATCTCCTTACTTTTTGAGATAGTGTAATCATAGCCTTATTTGCCTATGGGAGCGCAGGACCTTTTGGGCCCTGCACTCCAACCTCTCCATAAATACATATATGTATGTAGCTGAGGAAGGTCTTTGCACTTCCATTTATATGATAACAGTGACCAAACTGTCAGCATAAACATCTTAGTACCCCAACTCATATACCAGGTACTTAAAATTTTTGAATCCCCTCCAAAACGTAATTCTGCACAACTGCAACGCCATTCCATGTCACAGGTACAAAAAGACATTTTGACCAGGATTTGAAAAATGACAGCTGTGTCATACATGAGGTGGGGTAATAACAAGTCTATGGTGAAATTTTGAGGTCAAAATATTTAGCATTTCCGAAGCTGCGAGCATGCATAGCAAACTTGCAACAATTGGTCATATCTTTGCCATTTTTACATATTTTGACCCCACATTTTCAACATAGCCTTCTTATGCCCCCACCCCATGAACAATATGACTGTCATTACACAAATCCTACCAGAAAGGTGAACTTGCCAAGGTACCATGAAATCACCTTTCATGCAGGAGTTGTGTAATGACAGTCATATTGTTCATGAGGTGGGGTTCCCAAAAAGCTATGTTGAAAAGTTGGGGTCAAAATCTCAAAAAATGTCTGAGTTATTCATTAAAGTTGAAACACCCATTAAAATACATTAAACTGTGTTTACCTTAGTTTCTTAAATTGCAGTTGCCTGTTCCAGTGTTTTCAATCAGGAGAGTGGATCTTGAACCTGGGACCTGTTTAAGTGAGTGAGGGTGTGTGGGGGTGTACTGGGTGGTGTGGGGTGGTGGGTGCTAAGTCAGAGGTAGGGGTGGGGGGTCTGATCAGCGAGGGGCATTTTTTTTTTTGCAGCTGAAAAAATAACCCCAGCAAGGGACAGTTTTCTTTTTTGAAGGAATGGATTAGGAGGTGCCAGTAGACACCAGGGACATAAAGACCTGCATTGGGGGGAGATCAGACAATGGGGGAGGGCAGAGGAACCACTGGACTACCAATGAAAAGAAAACAAAAAAACTAATAATAAAATATGTGGACGGCGATTGAAGAACGGGGAATGGGAAGGGACCACTAGACTATCCGGGCTTTATTTTTTATTACCAGGGACAGTGATCGGAGAATGGGGAGGAGGGATGGACCACTGTACTCCCAATGAAAAATATGGGACTGCCAGAAATCAGAATGCAATTTTACTGTTCGAACAGTGAAGTTCCAACTATTAATGAATGCAAATGGTTGTCTCTCAGCAAAATGCTGCTTATACTCTGGGATGGATGGTAATGTTTTGCACTGAGCGGTGAACTGTTTCTGGATGTTGCTTTGAAAGAAAGGACATATTTGGTTATATCAAAAACTGCATCAATAATATATGCAATAATTCCTACTGAGAGTCTCAGTACATGAAACTTGCTTTCACGTGATATAAGTAGCCTTAGCACATAAACTTCATACATAGAAACATAGAAACATGGAGATTGTTGGCAGATAGGGACCGCTAGGCCCATTCAGTCTGCTTAATTTTCCTACCTTAATCGGCAACTGATATACATATCTGGTCATTGGCTTTAGCCTCTTCTTCGCACCTCTAGGGTTACCTTATGCCTAGTCCATGCATGTTTAAATCCTCCCACTACCTCTGGGGGTAGGTTATTCTATGCATCCACCACCCTTTCTGTGAAAAAGAACTTCCTCACATTTCCCCTTATCCTGCCAGTTTCCAATCTCATATCATGCCTCCTTGTTCTTGTGCCCCTCCTATATTGAAAGGTGTCTGCCCCTTGCACCTTATTTATGGGCTTAAGATGGTAACACAACAAAAGGGTGACAGAACAACGGTGCTGACATATTTGAGCAACCCGGGTTTGCCCCATCCCCTTGTTGTATCCCTTCCGGAGTAGGAATCTACAGTAAGGAGGATAGTGTGAAAATACTATCCTAAAAGCCGGCGCCCTTCTGTTGGGTCACCGTTATTCATTCACCCTTATGACATGAAACCCCTTAAGATACTTAAAGTTTCTATCATATTCTCCAGTTCCCTCCTTTCTTCCAGTATATACATATTGAGGTATTTCAATCTCTCCCCATATGTCTTGTGGCGTAAGCCCTGCACCATCATTGTCACCCTTCTCTGGGCTGCCTCTACTCAGTCTATGTCCTTGCAAAGATGTGGTCTCCAGAACTGTACACAGCATTCCAGATGAGCCTCATCAGTGTTTTGTATAGTGGTATCACCACTTCTCTTCTTCAGCTAGTGATGCCCTTTCCTATGCACACCAACATGCCACTGACATTCCCTACAGCCTTTGTACTCTGCTTGATTATCTTTAGGTCATCTGAGATAATGATCCCAAAATCTCTTTCTTCCCTGGTGACTGACAATAACTGCCCCCCCATCCTGTAGCTCTCCTCAGGGTTTCTGTGGCCCATGTGCATGATTTTGCACTTCTTCTCATTGAACCTCAGTTGCTACAGTTATATGTTATGTTATTAAAAGATGTATTATACTATGTTGTTAGGTTTCGAATTTCATTTTCTAATTCTTTCAATTTTTAATCTCTGCTCTTTTTTCAGCTGATTCAACACTGATAATTATTCCTCTTACATATCATTTAAAAGCTTCCCATATGTTTATTATTGTGGTGTCCTTTGTAGTGTTATGCTTATAACATTCCTGACAGGCTTCTCTTATTTTCTTCCTGCATAATAGGTTTATTTATTTAGTTTTGATGCATTCACTATAGTTTTGTGCCTTCCTTTGCCTCTGTCAGTCTGATGATCAAAATACATGGGAAATGGTCTGAGATGGTGCTACCTGGTACTCCACATCTGATATGTGATACATCAAAGTCACAGAGACAAGAAAAAATCAATTCTTGAATAAGACTGATGAATGATTGAAAACTATGAGTATGTCTTTCTATCTTCACATAATACCCTCCAGGGGTCAACCAATCCCAATTCTGTCATAAATCAGTTTATGATCATTCTGGCAGGATTATGCATTGTATCCAGCATTGTTGTTTTGTCAAATGATTGAATAGCTATGTTAAAATCTCCCCCCAAAATATATCAGGAGAGTCAATTGTTGATAAGGTTAAAAAGAAATCTGAGAAAAAGTCAGGATTATTAATATTTGGGGCATATATCATTGTACAAGTGACCTTCAGATTATATGATTTTATATGGCTAATAACAAATCTTCCTTGTGTGTCTGTCATATGATTAATTATAGTTGGGAACATTTTTTATATATAGAGCAAGCATAGCGCCCCTGGCACTTCTAGAAAATTCTGTGGTAAGTGGTTGGACCTCACCGATTCTCAAATCAGGTCTTATCCTTAGCTGTTAAATAAGTTTCCTGCAGACTTCGGTTCCACCACTGCTTGCTAAACAGCTTGAATCCAGAGCCCTCCCCTCGAGGTGAATAAAACTTCATTTTCCCCTTACTAAACTTAACCATTTAAACCAGAATGCCTACAAAAGGGAAAGGAGATTCGAAACAACATAAAAATCAACATGAGAGAGGGCAAATGATGATCAATGGCTCCCGATATCGCTTACTGCAGGACAAATGGGACATGATCCCCTCGCCGTTGAGTCAAAAAAAGGAAACAATCCTTTGAGCTGTGCAGCTTACCAACCCATTTCACTTCTTAATGCAGATTATAAAATATTTACCAAACTTATTGCTAATAGATTTTATCCTATACTACTGACCATAATCAGTTAGTACCAAAATGGTTTTATAAAGGGCAGAGCACTAACAGAAAACATAAGACAAACAATAAATGTAATTTAATTAAACAAATCTCACAATGACGTGTTACTAGCTATCGATGCAGAAAAGGCATTTGACTGTATAGAATGACCTTACCTTTTGCCATTTTACAAAAAATGGGGTTCAGTGCACAGCTCAGCAGATAGGTCAAACTGCTCTATAATGCTCCTAGAGATCATATCAAGACTAATCACAGTGTATCTAAGCAATTTGGTCTGTTCTGGGGACAAGAAAAGGCTGCCCCCATCCCCCTTAATATTTGTACTAGCAATGGAGCCACTAGCAATAGTCATAAGGGGAAATTAAAAAATCAAGGGATCAAAATCAAGAAGAAAGAACAAAAAATTTGACTATACACAGATGACACACTTTTACACTTAACACAGACTGAAAATCAGTAGGTGAATTTATAAAGACAGTACATCTATTTGGAAAGGCCTCAGGATATAAAATCAACTGGGGCAAAACAATAATGTTAAAATGAAATCAAAACCTTACTATCAACATGCCAAGACAATACCCAATATTACAGGCAAAAACACAAATACGATATCTTTGGGTCAATATAACAGCAAATGTAACAGATCTATTTACAACCAACTTCACAGAGTTATTAAAAGATATAAAAATGATTTAAAAAGATGGGAATCTCTCCTGCTGACTTTAATAGTAAGGATTAACATTATTAAAATAGCGTCAACATTATTAAAATAGTGGCAGTGTCAGTGGCTCAGCAGGTTGCACACTTGCCTCTGAGGCCAGAAGATCAGAAGGCTGTGGGTTCTATCCCCACTCCAGGCACTTGGGGTAAATCCTAATACTGACACTGTAGTGCAGCATGAGGGGGAGTGCTGCATTCCTGAGGTGCCATCTTTCAGATGAGTCGTTAAACTGAAGTCCCATCTGCCTGTTCTGGTAGTAGTTGAGGTGGATGTTAAAGATCCCATGGCACTTTTTGAAAAGAGTAGCGGAATATTTTAATGAGACAAAAACAAAATATATATAGGTATGTTCAAATCACATAAAAAGAGAAAGGAACAAAAAATAGCAGTACAGCAATAACTTTGCAATAAAAGGTGCATTGAGGGATACTCATCTCATTCGTAAATACAAACAAAAGAGAAAACCAAAAGGAAAAGAGAAAAAACTTAACTTGTTATTACACATCTATGAAAAAACTCAAAAACCTTCAAGAGTTTAGAGAGCAAACAAAAAAAAAATTCCCAACTAAAGTACTTAATACCAGCTTATCCAACACACTCGGCATCTTTCCACAATTGTTTACAGACTGCCTCTCCCATGATGTCAGCTTCCTTCTGATAAATTGCATCTAACTCTGCCTGTATCCTAAAAATAACATCTTGCAGTGAAACATCAGCATCTCGTAAAATAGCTTGGCAATGAATCTGCCATATTACCTGTGTTATGCAAGCGAGGAGAACATAAACAGTGCTTCTATTCTATTTCAGCCATATAGCCAAAAGCTGACCCAAAATCAGTGTCTCGTATGTCATAGACCTGAAACAGTTAGTATTCCACACAGTGTCCAACATTTGCATAGTGGTTGAATAAAGGCACATTCAAAGAACAAATTCTCCATAGTTTCTAACTGACACTGACACTGTGTATATAGGCACATTCTGTCTTCTACCCCCTTGTGTTTATGGTTAGCCCACATATTGAGCTTACCATGCCCACAAAGCCACATTACGTCTACCATCTTATGGGGTATACACTTTTCAAGCATAGAAGCTTAAATGTATTTAAGCTGTACCCGTGGGTTTACTGTGAATACTGGCTCTTCATAATAGCAATTCATAAAGATGTTGGTATAAAATTGTTTCCTATTTAAAGACTGGAATCCACGAAGATTGATTTTCCAAAAACAGATGTACTTTAAAACAACCTGGATATATGCAGGCAGTGACATAACACCGGCCATCCATTTTCCTTTTCCCCAGGCTTCAAAAAATTGTGATTGTCAATTTTGAAATGTGATAGACCACATAAAGGTACTACCTTTTAGTAGTGGCCTTTTATTCGTATAGAAAAAAATACTAAAAAAGAACACTAGGGGGTTGATCATGTTAAGACCTCCCTCCTGCCAAGGCCTATATGTATGCACACGTTTCACTGGGTTAAGTCTGCTACCCAGACTAATCGAAAAAAAAGGCTCAGAATTTTGACGTGAAGTTCAAAAGGCAGAGGGAGAATGTGTGCAACATTTAAAAAAATAGAGACTGTGAAAGTCCTGAGCAAAAAAATCTGTTTTTGTTTGTCAATATTCCAGGCCTTCAGTTTGTACACTTTTTTCTGTGCTATTTCAATTTTCTCAATCCAGTTTTGTTGACCTGCAGTCTGTGTTCCAAAGTAAACCCCCAGAATCTTCATAACATCTCATTGTACAGGTATCACATATCGAACAGGAGTCATTGTCTCCCCCAGTGCTACTGCCACACTTTTTGTTTTATTGATCCTCATCCCTGTGATAGGGGATTGTTTATCCAAAAGATCCAGAACCTTAGATCCAGACTCTAGATCAGCTACCATAACAACATAATTATCCTCAAATGCAGACACCTTCTGAAACCTTTGACCTTCCTGATTGGTAATAGAAATGACCTTTTCATCAATTGCAATGGCCCGTAACAAAGGGTCCAAACTAGAAACATATAGCAAGGGACTCAGGGGACAGCCTTGTTGCACCCATTTTTTTAAATACATGGCCGGTCCCAAAAGCCCATTTATCAAAGGCCTTATCTAAGCTTCAGCATATAAGTCCTGTACCAGGGAGATGAACTCTTCCGGAATCCCATATGCTTATAAAACATGCCAAAGGTAATCATGCTTAACTGAATCAAAGACTGCTTCCTGGTCAAGGGAAAAAAGATACCCATCCAGGTGCTGTTCTAAACCTTGGGCCACTATCTCTCTAATGAACATCAAATTATACGTAATATTTTGGCCCTGAATAGCACATGTCTGAGAATCTAAGATAAGAGTCTTTGTTATTTGTGCCAACCGTCTAGTGATAATTTTAGCCTGGATTTTATAGTCCGAGTTATGGAGACTTAATGGTCTCCAATTAATAATGTCAGAAGGATCCCCTTTCTGTAAAGAAAAAAAAAACACTCCCTTTTTCATACTTGTTTTAATTGCACCTTTCCTACTTATTTCACTGAAAACATCATTCAAGATTGGAGCAAGTATATCTATAAAATGCTTATAGAAATCATTATGGATAGCATCTAGGACAGGCGCAGTATTGCTTGATAAGGATTTTATTGCCTGGGTAATTTCTTGTATGGAAATGTGGTTGGTTAAATTTAGTAATTCCAAAGCAGATAATTTAGGGGGGAATATTTGGGAAGGAAATGTATTAGAGAGTGTGTCCCCACTGCTCCCCTGAAATTTGGTTTCTACGTGCTTATGTACAACTGCCCATACGGAGTTGAAATCCATAGCCACAGTGCCATCACACCTTTTTAATGCAGTCATAATTCTATGTTTAAGTTTCTCAGCATGGCTATCATAGGGGTTAATATGAAGTTTAGACCCCTGTGTCCCAAACTTCTGTTCCATTTGGAGGGAATGTTCCCTATCATATGGGTAGGAAAACATTTTAGTTTTAACCTCATGAAGCTGTGCAGTTACATCTTCCCGTTTCCTTCACCAGTGTGAGGAGCTGGAAGAACTTAACTCTCCAGTTTAAATATTGTTAGTAAGTGGACCGGGCTGTAGTCTGAGAGATTTGAACCATATATTGCTTAATGTCACTTTTCATGTCCTCCCACCAATCAAGGAGGTCATCATGTAAAGTCTGAACAGACAGCCATGCAGTGAAAAAGTCCCTAATATCGGTATGAACCTGTGCATCTTGCAATAAGGACATATTCATACGCCACTAACCCCTACCCATCCGGACATGACTTGTCATGGCAACTGAGATTTTTACCACCACATGATCTGTGGTTTCCAGGGGAATAACTGTAACCTGGGAGATAGGGGTACATTCAGGGCAAACCAGAAGTCAATCTGTGAAGATAGACTCTTTATTAGAGGTGTGGCTAGGAACTACCCCAAGAATATCATACATGTCCTTATACCCTGATCTCTGTAAAATAGTGTTAAACAAATTCATATAACAGTACACTTTTTCAGTTTTCCAGACCCAATCCCTTTTGGCTAAACCACAGTTAAATTCCCCCCTCCCCCACAGGGTCAATTTAGAGCAATGTAAAAAAGGCTCTAATAAATGCAATATCTTGGTCCTTTCTGCATTAAATTGGGGAGCATATACATTAATCAGATGAACAGATTGTTGATTTATCACGGCATCTACCACCATTGCCCTCCCTGGGCAAACATCAGTAATCTTTATAACATTGGTGTCCTGTCCTATCCTGTCCTGTCCAAAAAACAAAAAAAAACAGGCCTGAGCATTGCTCTTCACCTACTGACCACAAAGATGGGCCCCACCTCCATTTCTTTTTGGCATGGTAAATCTCAGGAATGGTGTGTAACCTGGTATATTGGGAGAAAAATAACCTCACACCTAAGACCCTGTAAAATAGAAAATGTAACTTGACTTGTGGTATCAGCCTTTATACTGTTAACATTGCATGTAAGAAATTGAACAGCAGCCATAAGAAGAAAATAAGAGAAAGATCACATCATGATGGGAAAAAAGAATTACAGACTATCAGTGCTTTTTCATTTTCTTTCTCATTATTGATTTGGTTTTCCCAGACATTGTACAGTCCATGACCTGATCCACTGGGGACGAGGCCACTGATGATACATCAGATTCATCCTCCAAAGCTGCCTAGTCCTGGTCTTGTAGGAGTGCATACTGGTTTTGGACCACCATGTGATCCTAAATATCAGGGAGTTTAGTTGGTAAAGAGGACTGTACTGAGGATTTGGATCTTGTGACCATTTTGAAGCCAGTCCCCATAGACCCAGTGGGGGGGCTGGCATCTCTCTTACTACAGATATAGAAGTCAACACCGTCTCCTCATCAGGGTTGGTGTCTATAACAGGTTCTTGAATTTCATCAATCACCGAAGAGGCTGCCTTGTTCTGAGGCCCTACAGACTCTGGGTCTGTACATACAGTTTCTTCTGGAGTGGAGGTTGCCACATGATCACTAGGCTGGGGGGGACTTCAGGCTCTTGGTGTAAAGAAACAGTCCGTGGGGACATTATAAAATCCCTAACCTTAGCCACCAACTCAGAAACAATTATCCTGGGGGATTTCAACATGGATTGGCTCACTACAAAATCTCACTGCCTTAAAACCCTCTGTGATGAGCTTGGTCTTATACAGCTAGTTTCCGAACCCACGAGGAACAATACCTCAAACTCGGCTACAAGCTCCATCTTAGATGTTATTCTAACCACCCTCTCCCATAAAATCTCCCATTCAGCTGTATTCCATAATGATATGAGTGACCACTGCATGGTGGTTTGCACAAGATCACAAACTAAAATGTACCAACAGTTCAAATTTAGAACTAAGAGGTCCTTTCACAAATTTAATGTGTCAAACTTTCTGTATGACCTGAGCAGGATCAGATGGCAAGATTTATATCTTGAAAAAACTGCAGACGAAGCTGTCTCCATCCTTAGTGACAATCTTACTGCCCTGGCAAACAAGCATGCACCCATTATCAAAGTCAGGGTGCGCAACGTGTCCCACCCTTAGTTCACTCCAGAACTAAAGGCTGCGCTTACTAACAGAGACAAACTCTGGGCTAAGGCTAGGTACACTAAGAGCCCGGCAGACTGGTAGGCCTTCAGAACTGCTATGAATGCTTGTGCCAATAGCATTCGTACTACAAAAGCTAACTACTATATCACCACCCTGGAACAAGCCAAAGGGAACCCCCAAAAAATCTGGAGAACAATTAAATCTATTGAAGGCCATCCTTCAGCTCCATCCATCCCAACTAAGATATTTACCAATGGCAGGTTGGTGGAAAACAGCACTCAAATCCTTGAAGAACTCAATTCACATTTTGTTACCGCTGGACGTGCTTTGACTCCTCACCCTATGCTAACCAAGTGAATACTAGTGAAAGCTCTACCTCCTCTACCTGCAGGCCATCCCACCCTCTCCAGATCCGCACTATTACATACAAAGAAGTTGAAGATTCTTTCCTTAATCTAGATCTCTGTAAGAGTGCCGGGGATGATGGACTTGAGCCATTTTTCCTGAGAATAGGCTATGCCTATCTCACTGCACCTATCCTACATATCTTCAACCTATCCATAACCTCTGCAACAATTCCATCTAGCTGGAAGTCTGTCCACATCCTTCCTCTTTTCAAATCAGGAGACCCTTGCAATTTAAACAATTACAGGCCCATCTCCATTTTGCCTGTTCTCTCTAAAGTCCTCAAAAAGCTGATATATAGCCAATTGAAACAACACATTGAATCCTATTCTCTCCTCAACCCTGCACAATCTGGTTTCCGGTCCAAACACAGCACAGTCACTGCTTTGGCTAAGGTCACTAATGACTGGATTTCCGCCATGGACTCCAAGAAGGTCACCGGCGCAGTCTTCCTGGACCTTAGTAAAGCCTTTGATACTATTGACCACACCCTCCTAATCAACTGCCTTTCTAACCTAGGTGCCACTCATCCTACAATACAGTGGTTCACCAGTTATCTCTCTGGTAGGATGCAGAAAGTCAAAGCAGATTGCTGTCTCTCTGCCCTCCTTCCGATTGCCAGGGGAGTCCCCCAAGGCTCCATATTAGGCCCAATCCTATTCTCCCTATACATTAATGATCTTGACTCCCTCATAACGAATTCCAGTGTTCACTTTTTTGCAGATGACACTGTATTATATACCTCTGGCACAACTCTAAGGGAAGTCAGGGATGCCTTGCAAGCTGACTTTGCTCAGCTCGAAAATAACCTGATTAAAGCAAAGCTCCTTCTGAATGCTAAGAAAACTAAGGCAATGTTCATCTCGCATAATTCTGCCTTTGGATCACCCCTTTGCAGCCAACGAACCTTATCGTCACTTCACTGAGTGAAACCCTGGAAGTAGTTCCTAAATTTAAATACCTTGGTTTCTGGATAGACAACAAGCTCACCTTCCTTGACCACATTGAGGACCTATCCAAGAGGCTCAAAGCATGGCTAGGCTTCTTCTTTCGAAACAGGTCTCTCTTCCCTGTTGTGACCTGAACCAAGCTTGTATTAGCCACATTTGTTCCACTAGTTGACTATGGAGATTTTATCTATGCCACCTCTGCAATCTCAGGCCTAAGTAAATGGACGTTCTCTACCACCGTGCTATACGGTTCATCACCAGTGCCCCCCACAGAACCCATCACTGCAACCTGTACACAGCTGCTGACTGGACCTCACTTGCCACCAGACGCCTGCTCCATGCTGGGATATGGACCCTCAAGATACTCCTTCACAAACTTCCAAGCTACATAACATCCCTCATCTGTATCTCCTGCAGTGCTTACTCACTTAGGAAATCAAACTACATCCTGCTCGACGTCCCAAGAACTCGTACTGCCTTTGGACAACATGCCATTTCAGTCGCACTTCCTACATTCTGGAACCAACTCCAATCCATGCTAAAACTAACCAGCATTGTCCCAATAAATCTCTACAAAGCCTTATCCTCATCTAAAATAAAAGATACCTGTCACTGCCACTAAACTCCCCATACCACCCTTATGTTAGTTACTCACACTCCGACTGCCACCGCTAGGACCATAGCAGGTCTGCAATCGCACAGGAAGTAGTAGACTAAATATAACAGCTATATATTTGATCCCAATGACCTGCTTTCAATGCCCTTCACCTCTAGATCTCCTTTATCACACCTTTTTCCACTCTACTCTGCTAGTCCCTAGCCTCATCTTTTAACTTCTTTCCCTACCATTTCTTCTAAAACTCCCCCTGATGTCTCAGAATATTAACTTTCACCTATAATGCACTCATCTTTTATGTATGCAACTCTACCCAAACATCTGCTGATACAACATCAGACTTTACTGCTAGAACCCTGCCTTACCTGGCTGTATCACGTCAAGAATTATCATTTATGAACTTTGTATGTGGTGTTTGCTTGATTGAAAATGATACCTTGTATGCTACGTCCATATGCCTCGATTGACAATGTTACCTTGTATGTTATGTCCATATTTCTATGGAAATGACCCAGGACCTCCTTGTGAATGAGCTTGCTCAATGGAGTTTTTCCTGCAATAAACTTGAACTTGAGCTTCCTGGTGTCACTGATCACATTGTATAGGGTCTGTAATTAGCATTAATCTTTCCTTTTGTGCTGCAGTGACATAAAGATCCCGCTTTGCTCACAGGCCCTGGTCCAAGCTATTGTGGGATGCCCAGGAGCATGTTCAAAATGTGTGACCGTGCTTCTCACACAGGTTACACTTCATGGGGTTCAGACATTGCACACTTTTATGCCCTAGAATCCCACATAGGCTGCATTTAAGTTTTTCACATGCATTACTTAAGTGCCCTGTATCTCCACACAGATAACATTCCTGGGGTTGGCCTGGATAAAAAGCCACACCCTTGTCCCTCCCCAAAAAGAAACAGTTAGACAAGTGCTGTGTTTCATTGTTAACTTGTTTTAATGTCACCTTAAATTTTCAGCCTCCATCCAGAAATGTTCATCATCTAATATCGGCTCAGGGTAACCTATGACGGAACATTTTTGCTTGAGCCAGAAAGTAATGTCTGCAACATTGACCCCTTCATTCCTGAACCCCTTCATTCCTGAAAAGGATAGTAACATGTTTAAAGGCAGATTTTGTTAATGGTATGGCTACAAATGGTTCCCAAAGGGG
The DNA here is from genome assembly GCA_016271365.2 of Neoceratodus forsteri. Taxonomy (NCBI): domain Eukaryota; kingdom Metazoa; phylum Chordata; order Ceratodontiformes; family Ceratodontidae; genus Neoceratodus; species Neoceratodus forsteri. The sequence continues at coordinate 910,881,228 of CM028130.1, read as the reverse complement.
TGCATTCTTCAGTAACTGATATTGCTTCCAGAATCTCTCCAATCCTGCCGGATGTTTAAAACTGATGTCAAACAAAGAGTCCCCAGGCTTATGTATCAACGTGTACACTTCATGTGCAAAAAATGTCATGCTGTTCTTAATCAAAGTCCGTCCCACATTGTGGTGATCTGGTAAGTCAGAGGAGCAACACCTGTATTTTAACCGAACAGCACTGCATCTTTTTGCAGGCTCAGAAGCAAGTCAGAAGGACTCAGGAAACAACCTTTCCCTAATGTTGGTGGCCCAAGCATTAGGTGGAGGCAATGGTGTCTGAAGTACGGGCATAGTGGGTGCATCCCACCATCTTTAGTCTCTGTATTGGTAAGATTGTCAGCTTTTTCCCCTGTAATACCTAAGTCCAAAGATTCTAAAGGGATTTGTTCAATAGGGACATTCCCTGATTCCTCTAGTGCTCTTATGTCATGCAGCATATCATTTGGGGCATTAGGAGGTGAACCAGGGTCTGTGTCCTGCCCTATAATTTGACCTGGTGGAATCTGCATGTTGGATTCTGAGGTACCAGAACCCAGGGGAACAATAATACCTGAATTAGGTACAGGTAAGCCAGAACTATCAGCGGCAGTCTGATAGTTAGCTTCCCATCTCTTTCCATCAGGGGACCGAGACCACCCAGCTTGTTTAAGGGCCTCACAAACCCAATGGGGGGATGCCTTTGATGACATGGAAGTCATGGCAGTACCCCTTCTAGCATCCAAAAAACTCTCCTTAGTAGTGCTGTTACCATGTTTAGTATTCCAGTCACCCCCAATCACTTTCTTTGCTCCCCTTTTTTTGGGGCCTCTTGCCACTCCAGTGGTAAATTTGGCAAGGGCAGGCCCACCATTTAACTATCCCCTGTACTTTTTGCTGCTTCAATAGCGGCATGAGTAGCATCAGACTCCATGCTTCCCTTAGTCTGTTTTTGAACATTTCCAACCTGGCTAGAGCCAGCATCTGTACCCTGTGCCACCATTGCATTCCTCAACACAGTACCTGCTGGGTCAGGAGCTTTCTGCTGTCCTGAACCCATACTGAATTCCACATCATCACTTGCTGTAATTCCTTTGGTCGTGGCCGCCATTGCTGCACTGTCCAATAGTGGAGCTGCCAGAAGTGCCAACACATTCTCCTGACTGCAACAAAAAGCAGTTTCCAACTGAAGATGCCTGGCCAAGTACCGGCATTCTTCTTCATCCAAAACTTGCTGTAGCTCTGCAGCCAATGAGACATGGACTGGGGATTCCTGTACCACAGCAGGCCCCTTGGACTCCTACATCACACTTCCATTTTTTTGTGCAGCAACATCGATAGCCACTGAAATAATCTCCATTAAGGTAGGGACATCTTCCGCATTGGACTCCATTTGTTCGAAGGTAGGGGAGGAGACCCTCTCCCCTACCTTACCAGCATCCTCACAGCTCACACGCCCAGAAAGACTGGCTAGGCACAAAAAAGAACAGCAGCTCCCTCTACAGTCAGAGTAGGGGAATTTCCCTGGTGTCCTGTCCAAATTTCCCCATTCACTAAAAAATACCACCAACAGCTTAAAATATGGTTCAATTTCAGTAGGCATCCATGAAAATTGGCTGAAAATTGGCAAAAAAAAGTGTCTAGTCCTCCTTCCTGGTCAACAAATGCTAAATAAATAAATTAAAATGCAGATTCTCCCAAAAATACTGTTTTTGTTTCAAACACTGGCAATTCCAATTCCCTATCTTTTTTGCCTCATTAAAATCAATCATAGGGAAGTTTTATGGAAACAGGCTAACCTTGCATAGCTTTAGGTACACTAACTCTCTCAAGAATAGGGGTGTGTGAAAAATAAATTCCGCCGGCGTATTTTCTGCAAAAGTGCAACTTTCACTTCCTCAAAAGTTCAGAAATCATTTTTGCAACTTTCACGGACATTCCGCCTTAAAACAGCAGAATAAATGTGCAGACTGTGGGTTAATTTATTAAACTGCAGCAAAACAAAATCTGCAGAACTGATCACTATCAGTGGTCAGTTCTGAGGCTTTTTTTACCTGCAGTTTAATTCAGTAATCTACTCCCAGTAAATAAATTAAAAAAACTCTGGTTCCTCTCTGGTGTCTAGTGGGCCCCCCACCCACCGATCATAGGTCTCAAGTAAAAATTCCCTGATCCCTGGTGTCTAGTGGTTCCCACCCCCCATGCATGCAAGCACGCACTCATCCACTTACAGTTCAGTGGGCTGCCAGCCATGGAGGAGAGAGGAGAGCTGTGCTGGTGGCCCACTCAGGGGCAGGGAGGGGGGAGCTGGGTGGTGGCTGATGAACTGTCAAAGTGGGGGGTGGAAGTCTACTAGACACCAGGGATTTGGGATTACTTTTTTTTACAAGGCATTTGATATGAGGGGGTCCACTAGACACCAGGGAATACTGGGAAAAGAGGAGGATGAGTTGGTGGACTGCCGTCTGTTTCTTGGTGGAATAAAATATTTTGGGAGGCCACAATTGGAGGGTGGGGGGCTACTAGCACCATGGAGGGATTGGAGTTTTTTTCTTCTTTACTGGAACCCACAACTGGCAGGCATGGGAAGGGGACCACTAGACACCAGGGATCAGTTTTTTTTTAACTTGGGACCCATGATCGGCAGCTGGGAGGGCCACTAGGCACCAGGGATCAGGGGTTTGGATCAAAGTTTTTTTTTAATTTCTTTACTGGGACCCTCGATCAGCGGGTGTGGGAGCCACTAGACAGGGGTTGGGGGGACTGTGATGCAAGTGACAATGTGAATGTGACATAATACATTAAACTGTGGATAGAATAAATTTCACAGTTTGTATGTATTATTCCTCAGTTCACAAAGAAGTCCACAGAACCGGGCAAAAATCCATGGAAAATCCCAGTTTTGCCAATGGCAAAAGTTCCAAAATTTTGCCAAAACTGGTGAAATTTCACAGAAGTTCTGCGAAAGTGAAATTCGCAACTTCCACCCAACTCTATCCAATGCTCCCAGACTTTTATGCATACTATATAGCTTCACAAGTAGTACAAGTTTGGCATTGGATGCAGGAAGATAAGGAAATGTTAGTGTCAGCACAAATAAGCACAATACTCTCAAATGGGGATGGAGAGAGGATCTCTGATCTTCAAGTGAGTAGCCATCTGGGAACAAATGACCATGAAACAGTGTGGTTCATGATAAACTTAGCTGTAGAGTCAAGCTACACAAAAGTGAAGGTACTGGACTTCAGGAGGGCTGATTTTGTCAAAATGAGAGAGTGCCTCAGAAAAGCACAAGCAAGCAGGCAAGAAGGTGGGGTGGAGCAACAATGGGGAAACATCAAAACCGCCATCACAGAGGCAACAAGCCTTTGTGTAAAGCAAATAAATAAATTAAAATGAAAGAAAAAAACACTATGGTTCTCAAAAGAAGTGGCGGGGATGGTAAGGGAGAAAAATATAGCATTCAGGAAGTATAAGAAAACCCAGAAGGAGCAGGACAGAGAACTGTACCAGGTAAAGCAGAAGGAAGAGGGTAAGGCAGTCAGAATAGCAAAGGTCCAAACTGAGGAAAAGATAGCCAACTTAGTTGAGAAGGGGGATAAAACTTTTTATTGGTACATTAGGGAGCAAAGAAAGACTAAGGCAGCGAAACTGTGGCTGAACAAAGAGGAAGGTGGTTAGGCAGAGAGTGACAGTGAAAAAGCAGGGATACTGAATGAATACTTCTGCTAAGTATTCACAATGGAAAAGCAGGGGGAAATACCTAATCCAGTCAATAGAAGCACTCTGGATAGGGAGGTTGATATTAATCCTTTCACAGAATAAAGGGTTCTGCAAGAACTCTTAAAACTGAAGGTGGATAAAGCAATGGGGCCTAATGGGATTCACCCCAGAATTCTAAAAGAACTAAGGGAAGAACTAGTAACACCACTAACTACTCTTTTTAATAAGTCATGGGAGGATGGGGTGGTACCTGAGGAATGGAAGAGGGCAGATGTGATTCCCCTTCACAAAAGTAGGAGCAAGACAGAGGCAGGAAACTACAGACCTGTCAGTTTGACCTCAGTGGTAAGGAAAATGATGGAATCACTTCTGAAGGAAAGAATTGTTGAGTACCTAGAGGCCAGTGGGGCACAGGACCCAAGCCAGCAAGAATTCACAGAGGGAAGGTCATGTCAGACAAATCTAATTGATTTCTTTAACTGGGTGACCAAAGCAGTAGACCAGGGAGGGGATGTGGACGTGGCCTACCTTGACTTTAGCAAGGCATTTGACACAGTCCAGCACAAAAGGTTAATAAACAAATTAGCCAGCCTGGGAGTGGGTCCCAGGGTGGTAGCCTGGGTAAAACACTGGTTGGACAACAGGACACAGTAGGTAGTAATAAATGGATTCCACAGTGAAGAAAGGAGGGTTACTAGTGGGGTACTGCAGGGTTCAGTACTGGTGCCTGTCCTTTTTAATGTCTTTATAAGTGACATTGCAGAAGGACTGGAAGGGAACGTATGTCTCTTTGCAGATGTCACAAAGATCTGCAACAGGGTTGATACACAGGGTGAGGTGGAAAGGATGAAAAGGGACTTGGCAAGGTTGGAGGAATGGTCAAATGTATGGCAGCTTAGATTCAATGCAAAGAAGTGCAAAGTAATGCACCTGGGAAACAAAAACCCAGGGGAAGACTACACAATGGGGGGTGAGATACCGACAATAACAAAAATGGAAAAATACCTGGGGGTAGTCATATCAGATGACCTAAAGGTGGGCCAGCAATGTGAGAAGGCAGTAAGGATGGCTGGGAGGGATACTAGGATGCATAGGGAGAGGCATCACCAGTAGAAAATGGGAAGTTGTTAGCCCTCTGTACAGACAGTTGGTAAGACCACATCTGGAGTACTGTGTACAGTTCTGGAGACCCGATCTCCACAAAGACATAGACAGGGTGGAGGCTGTCCAGAGGAGGGCAACCAAAATGATGCAGGGTCTGCATCAGAAGACATATGAAGAAAGACTAAAGTAACTTAAGATGTATAGCCTCAAGGAAAGGAGGGAGAGGGGTGACATGATATAAACTTTCAAATACTTCAAGGGAATCAGCACAGTCCAAGAGGGTAGCATCTTTCAGAAAAAGAGATGTGCAAAAACAAGGGCGCACAATTTGAAGATAGAGGGGGGATAGCTCACAGGTAATGTGAGGAAGTATTTCTTCACAAAGAGGGTTGTGGATACACAGAACAGCCTTCCTGAGGAGGTCGTAGAGTCAAAAACAGTGGGGGATTTCAAGAAAGCATGGGACAGACATACGGCAATTCTTGTGGGGGGTAGGAGGAAGTAGGCTATTGGTTAACTGGGATTTGCAGCTTATCCATTAGGTAGGGAAATGGGCAGACTAGGTGGGCCAAGCAGTCCTTATCTGCCATCAAATTCTATGTTTCTATGTTTCTATGTTTAAATCAAAAGGAAAGCACAAGTATGCCCTAATTTATTGAATATACTATGTTCACCTTATTTAAAGAAAAAGAATAATAGGCTTGATTGTATAACCAAAGAAACTACTTATGACTGCTGTAAAAAGGCAATGGCCTTAATGGAAAAGGATGGAGTATATCTAAGTACACTCCATTTTCAATAACTATGGTTTCTCACCTTCCATTACAGGCAACAATTTAAAGCATGTCAGGAGAAAGATATTACACAATGTGGTAAGCTTTTCAATGTCAACTACATAAAGGCATTTTCAGAAATACAACATCAGTACAGCACATCGACTACTCTAAATTTTCAATATTTACAGATTAAAAGCTACTTTAAACAAAATAAATCTTTACTCAAAATAATAGAATCCCCAACATTGGTTAAAATACTGCAAGATAACAAGGACAGTAAGAAATTAATTTATATAATTTACCAGAATATTATAAACATAAAAGTTAAAAATATAGATAAACTAAAAAGGAAGTGGAAGACTAGGTTTGCTGGCCAAGGCACCTAGCTTCACCTGAGTGCTTTCCTTCTAGGTTGCTTGAAAGGACAGAGCAAAAAACCTTACCAGAGGAAGGGAAAGGATTAAGACTTCTTTTGGCTAGGCAAATTTTTATTTTTATTTATTTATTTAGTTTTTGTTGACCTAGTAAGTGCACTAGACAAATCCTGCCTATTTTCAGGCACGACCCGGGGGAGGGGGATACAGACAAATGCCAACTGACCTTGAACCAGATTAAGCTGTTGGTGGTATTTTTAGTGAATGAGGGAAATTTGGCCAGGACACCAGGGAAATTCCCCTGCTTCCTGCTTCCTGTGAGCAGGGGGGACCCATTTTCTGGTGGGACCAAGATGGCGGAGGAGGAGGAGGATGTCTGCTTGGTAGGAGAGAGAGCCTCGTCTTCTACTATTATCATGTTAGAGGCTGCAGCGGTGTTTCGCTGAATTTATTTCAGAATTTAAGCTCTCAAAGGAGAATCTTCAGGGAGCTTACTAAGGAATTTACTGAAGAACTACAGCCAGAGGTATTGCCTGTAATGGCATCTGCAGATCTTGAGGAAGAGAGTGGCTCTGAGCACAAGATTACAACTTGGTTGTAGAATTCCTTATTTGCTGCAGCAGGATTTGAACCTGAACCCGCGATTTGCAATGGCAATACAAGGATGATGAAAAAATGGTGGAAACAAGGCAACCAGAGGTGGTCATGGAGCAAGAAGAAGAAGGGAAGATTGGGAGAGTCTGTGAGCTGGCGGCTGTCCAATGGAACTGTGCCCGGGTGAAAGGCACCAAAATTCAAACAGGTACTTTTATTTTCCCAACATCGAGAATTTGCCTGTTCTAGCTCCAGAAATGACTGTAAAGTTGTCCAAACAGGTAGAATTGCTCGTCGTCTGCAGCCAAGCTCGCTTTTCCAAAATTAACACTACTACTGTTTGAGTGTAAAAGCGAACTCCAGATCTCGGCTTTTAATGACAGAAAATAGCGCTATGAATGACCGAGCTCAGAGCGCTCTGCACAATATAGTCGGGAGGTTTAAAAGAAGAAAAGTCTGGGATGCCTGAAAGCCTCAAAAAAAACTGTAGCCTGTCTTTTCAGCCTGCACAAAGGAAGGAGGAACAGGACATTATTTCAACTAATGCTGAAAAGAGCTGTACCACTTTGCCTATGGTTTTACTGACTTTCGCTGTCCCTATGGATAAAATAAAAGGTTTTGTGTTGAATAATAATATGAAGCAGGGGGATGCAGTAGAGGCAAATAAAAATGTGGTTTATCAGTCTCAATGTAGGTTCTCAATTAGGGTTACAAATTGTTCCTTTTCTGAGGGCACACAAGGAAAATGTAATTCCCATGCCAAAATGCATTAGGTTTAGAGTAATAAAGCAGCATCTATTATAAATAATGAGGGCAAAAAGACTGGGCAAGAAAAAGCTCTAAGTGGGCAGGTTGGTCTCTGTTGAATCAGGTGGATGGATTCCGACCCCACTCGGAGCCCCGAAGTCATCCTTTTTTCTCAGGATTCTCCTGAGTGGGCTCCAAAGGTGCAACTGCAGGAAAATATTTCAGGTACAGATAAGAAGGTAGAGGAGTGTATGTTTTAGGTACTGCAGGTAACCTAACAATAGCAGATTCAGCTGAGGCTGCTGTGTCTCATAAGGCCTTACCTAGGCCTGCAGTGGAATTGGTTGCCCCAAAGAACCAGATAGAAAGCCTTTGCTGTCGGAGCTCTTTTCCAATGCAAAGAGAAGCTGCTCCAAGGAGGAATGCAGTACGTTCACAGTGTAAAAGGGGAGTTGGAAGTCAGACCCGACAGACATTACGTAGGAAAGTTTACTGAAAGATTCTTTGCATTTTTCTCTAAGGATGTTTATGCATTTATATACATTCGGGTGAAGATAATTTTGATATCAGCTTTAGGTCTCAACAAACATGACCTCTTCTGGTTACGCTATGGGCAAGTAAAATTTCCCCAACATGGACCCCCTTTATTGTGATACCATTGTCAAAGCCCTGATTAAATTTGTCACTATAATGTTTTGAATGAAGAGGTCTGGGTAGAAGATATTACATCAAGCTAAAAAAGGTGTGTGATGTTTAAGTGAACCTGAGCCCTATTTTAAGACTCAGAACAATTTTGAGCAGGAGGGTGGAAATATAAAGTTAAGCTTAGCAGCAAAATGAAGCAGGAATTGAGCACATTCAAACTCTTTTTGTTAGGAAAGGACAGAGGTGTGCTTTTACAGTGGACAGCCTCGTGACTGCTATAAATGTGGAGCAAAGACTAACCTGTCTACGCTTATGACCAACCCAGATGTATAATTGTGGGGAGGTAGGCACGTAATCAATATGATTTGTGGTAATCCATCTTGCTGCAATTTATGTGAGGCAAAAGGTCATGTGTTTAAATTCTGCCTTGGGCGCATCAATTTGTCAATAGTTCTGGTTCTGAGTCTTATATACAGAAAGCACAAGAAGCTGTGGTTCTATCCACCTTGCAGGAGGGTTTCATTTTTCCTAGTTCTGTGGTACAACTCCTGAGGTCAGAGGTACAACAGAAAGGAAAACTAACTTGGTTTCAAAATGGTGGTAACAGGGAAAAAGTGTTTCCAGAAATCAAAGAAATAAGCAGGATACTGATGTTAGCAAAAGGACACTTAAAAGGATGGAATGGGTCCTCTGAATATCTTAAACATTCCCCGGTTTGTTTTTCTGATGAGAAAGTAGGGAAAACAGAAATGGTAAAAAAGTCAGGAGGATACTTTTATGCCGGTTCCATAAGCATGAATCAGCAAAGAAATCACGCAAAAGCCCCAGATTGCCAGATGGAGACTAGCAATACTTATGCGGCTCTGTTTACATCTTGGGGTAAGACAGAAGGGACGAATCAGACTCCAAAAATCCACTACTTCAGCAAATCTCAGATACTAGACAACTATAAGGATAAAAAAAAAAAAAAGGAAAAAATGAAGGTATTGACCATCATGAAGGACTATGGTGTGCTCCTGGGGTTCATTAAACACTCATAGCTTATTAAATAAAGCGAAAGCGGCTAGCTGTGTTTAATTTTATACATGATTTTCCTTTGTCAGTCTGGTTTTACAGGAGACATGGATGTCCACCATTGACCAAAGGTTGCATTTAAAAAAGATTGGCTGGGGCCCATCCTATTGGTCTTTTGGGAGGATGTTGCGGATGGAGTGGAGGATTTTATTCAACTCTTTTCATTTCAGTTGCATAATCTGATAGACTTGGTACCAGGAGAGTTTGATTTGGATGGGAAATGGTGGGTTTTGGTTTTCGTTTCATTAATATCTACAATCCTCAAACTAAATCAGGTAGGGTGAACTGCCTAACACTGGTGCAACCTTTTATTCCTGACGGTCAGAGTTTTATGGGAGGGACTTTAACTGCACAAGTTCCAGATCTTATACACCTGGTAAACAAAGTGGCAAGAAACCTACTGCGATACTAACGCTTTAGGTAAAATCCTTAGAGATGCAGGTTTAGTGAGTTGTAATACCTCTTTAAATCTTAAGAATAAGTTTTCTTTTCAAAGGAAATCTTTTTCTCTCATCGACCATATGTTTGTTTCTTCAAACATTCACATAAACTCATTCCAAATTTTTCCCTGTGAATTTTCAGATCATTCATTTTTGAAGCACCTTTTTCCTTCCAGAGATGACAGAAATAAGACACATAAGATGGAAGCTTAATAATTCAGTGCTAGAACTAAATTTTATCCAGATTAGGATAAGAAACCTATTGAAGGCTAGGCTTTCAGTAGCTTTTTATACACAGATATATGTATATGGTGGTTAGACACAAAAGCAGATCTACGTAACCTGTTCAAAAATACTGGGAGGAAAATTAAAAATGAAAAATTTCTGCGCTATCTAAGTTTGAGACAGCAACTTCAGAGAATTTTGTCCTTAGCTTACACATCTAGGTGGGATTACTCAGATCAAATCTCCTTATTAAAAGATGCTATGAAAGAATATCAGTACGACAGAAGTAAAACAATGCAGGCCATATTACTTAATGGAGTAAAGAAATCACCTCTTAGGGACCCCTTTCAGATGTGCAAAGAACTTAGAGATTCAATGGGTTTGGAGGAGCTAAAAGATCTGATGGGGGTAGTAACTTCAGAGCAGGAATTAAGAGAGGTAATTATGGAACATTTGGTTCCCTTAATCCTAAAAAACTATTTCTATAACAGAGATAGAGGATTATTTAAACAAGATTCGGTATCATGTATAAGGCATAACAAGGAAGCAGAATGGATACTATCTCCCAGAAAGAAATTATGGAAACTATCAGGTCTCTAAAATTAAATATTTCACCTGGTCTAGATGGTCTCACAAATAACTTGTATAAACAGTTTTAGGATAGACTAAGTCAATACCTGGGCCTATTATTTCAAGATTTTCTAGACAAGAATCGCATCTCCCCTCCTTTTCAGAAGGTTTATTAACTTATATTTTTAAATCAGGTGACAGGCAAGATATGGGGAATTGGAGACCAATCACCCTATTAAATACTAGCTATAAAATCTTTGCCAAAATATTGAATGAAAAGCTTAAACATCACGAGGGAAGTGATTTCACCGAATCAATATTGTGGCTTGCCAGGAGAAGAATTCAATCTGCTATCATGCAGATAAGAGATGTAATTGACTATTTCAATGAGATGGATTAACAGGTTGTTTAGTAGCAGCTGATCTGGATAAAGCATTTGACGGGTCCATTTGCCATTTCTTTTTAAAACTTTGAGGCATTATGGGGTGCAGGTTAAGCTGACAAATTTAATTGAGCAATTGTACCAGAGTGGGATGGTTTTTCCTTTTGTGAGAGGCCGAACGGCTGCTGGATTTCCCTTAACCATGGGGGTTCGGCAAGGGTGCCCTTTAAGCCCCCTTTTATATACATTTGCTATTGATCCCTTTTTACGAACTGCATTGGAGGCAAAGAAATGGAAGGGGATACAATATAGAGAAAACAGTCTAGCACAGCTACATATTCAAGCTTATGCTGACGATTTGGTTATATATTTGGAGGACTGTTCATCAGTTACGGGATTTATGAGAGCATTTGAGGAATTTACTATAGTGTCTAACGCAAAACTAAACATAAATAAAACAAAAGGACTGATTATTGGGGTGTGGGATTTTGGAACCAGGCTGGAGAAAATTCATTTTCTAGAGACCCCTCAATTTTGGGTATTAACTTTGGTCCTCAGAATGTTCCTAATGATAATTGGCAGAGGATACTTAGGAGTGTTGAAAATAAAGTTTCTAGATGGAAGCAATGGCATTTGTTCAAAAATTAAAAGAGTTCAGATAATTAAACAATTCCTTTGCCCATTATTCAATTTGTGGCAATGATATTTCCACTACCAACAGAATTTGACAAGTTATATAGCATCTTTTTCAGATGCTTTGGGGTAACCGTCTAAACCCGGTTAAAAGAGTTTTACTTACCTAACAATAAAACAGGGGTTTAGGAATGATAGACCCAGTGGTATCACACATGTTTTCTTTGTACCAACTCCTTGAAAGAAGGGTTGATATCGGAATCAGATCTGAAAATTCATGGAATTTAATAATTATGGGGAAATACTTTAAGTGTTGGACTTCTTTAGCCCCTAAACTTAATAAATATCTACATATTCCAGAGCACTTTCGCCAACGGGCACAAAAATTATATAAATGGGAAATACAGAAGACAGTAGCACTCACATATAGTACAAGGGACTTGTATCACCATCTAATGAAAAACTATACCACAAGAGCCAGAATTTAAAACTGCCCATTAACTTTGAACCCCATCGTGAGTGGCTCAATTGAATAATCCTAGGTTGCCCAAAAATCAATGGGAGGTACAGTGGTTAATTTTCTATGGAAGACTGAATGTTAGGGGAATCGAAATATAAAGTCTTACAGGAAAGGTTGTGCCTTACCTTGAATGCATTAATAAGGAGGAATCCATGGTCCATTTTTACTAGATTGTTCCTACGCTTCAGGATTGGTTTTTTTAGCAGATGTATGGAACCTGACATGGCTGAAAAATATGACATATGAATTCTTAGCTTTAGGAGTGTCTCCAGTGGGTTCATTCGATTGCATAAGGGACTTTGACTTTATTTTTGGGATGTCTCAAATACTTCCTGTGGCAAGCCAGAATACAATGGGTTATATATCAAAAGAAAATGTCGTATGTTTGCATTAGTAGGCTAATTGTTAAAGAGTTGGAGAACATTTTGCCTCTGATATGTTAAGAGTATCCCCAGGATCACTAAAGAAATTATGGAAAGGGTTTTTCATTTTATTAAGTATAAATAAAGAAACTGAAGAAGCAAGAATAAATGTGAAAAACAGTTTGATAGCAGGTGTTCAAGAAGTGGATCTAAGAAGTTAAATGGATATAGTGTTGTAGTCTTTTTGGCTATTATTTGATTTCTGTGAAAACGTGTTGTATTCTATGTTTATTTTTGTAAATAAAAACACCCCTACTCTTTTTGATAAGTGCCATGAGATCTTTAACATCCAGCTGAACTATCACCAATCCAGGCAGATGGGACCTCAGTTTAACATCTCATCTGAAAGATGGCACCTCAGAAGTGCAGCACCCCTCTCATGCTGCACTACAGTGTCAGTATTGGGATATTAACCCAAGTGCCAGATGTGGGAACTGAACCCACAGCCCTCTGATCTCCCAGCCTCAGGGGCGAGTGTGCAACCTACTGAGCCACTGACACTGCATGACTTTACTGTGTGTTGTTATTTTCATTTTGTACTCACAGGGATTGTTACTGTTTGTTGCAAACATTTTATTGCTTTATTTTTCTTTGATTCAAATTGTTGTTGCTGGGTATACCTTCTGTTGCATTATTACAAGGTGTGCCTACAGGTGTGTGCTAATAGATTACTGCTGTAATTTTCTGATTCAAATTGTCTTTTGCAAGGTATATCTTCTGTTACTGCTTTATTTTTCTCTGTAGCAAAGTGTTTCTTACAGGGTATATCTTCTGTGAAATTAGTACAGGTGGTGCTTTACAGGTTTTACAGTTTTATCTATCATTAGAATAAGCTTCCAGGGTTACTGCATTTGTTGCTGTCTGATTGTTTCTGCTCTTACCTCCTTGTTCCTTTCATCCATGGTTCTTCTTTTTCGGCAGGGGAAGGGCCCAGCCACCTACCTGCATCCCAGCCACTCCACAATACACTCCTTTTATAGGGTAGCACAGTCATGACATTTCTTGTGGCAAAGCAGGAAGGGGTGGATCATTGGGGTATCCACACGGTAACCTCATTTACAGGGGCACTAGTAATTTAACATGTTACAACAAGGTATACAAAAATAAACAAACAAAACACAAAATCAAATTTTTATTTTTGTTTTCTCCTATCTAATTACTCTGACCAGGTTACAAACCCAGCAACTTATCTGGAAGGGATATCATTAACTGCAGGTACTGCAAAACACTTTTCAGAAGGGCAGTTTTACAGGATTTAAGACACTGTCCTACATGCTGGGCCATTGGAGATCTTAGGGCTCAGCTCCAGGCAGCATGGGCAGAGATTGTGTGCCTCAAATTTCATGTCAAGAGGAAATTTATTATAAGAACCACCAGCCATTTCCCCAACATCCAACAGAAGCATCTAGACCACAGAGGGTAGTTGGTCTGGGAGGTTGACAGGTGGTTAGGAAGGGCAAATCGGGTGCCCCATCACTCTGTGCTCTCCAACATATTACCTCCACAAACCATATAAAAACTACAAACAGGTATCTGTCTCTATCTCTGAAATCAAACAAAGGGGCAGAGGACACTGCAGAGCAGGACACTGCAGCACAGGAGCTAACACAACAAAACTCATCCAAAACAGGAACCAAAACAAAAAAAAGCAAAAAGGAAATCCAAAAAACTTCTGATGATAGGAAACTCTATGATTTGGGGAGTTGATACCTATCTTCAGCCAGGAGTAAAGGTCAGATGTCTCCCAGGTACATCAGCATGGAGAGACACTGACCACATTGCTAAAATTGTTCAGGAAGCAGGAGAAAACATTGACGTCCTGGTACACATAGGGACTAATGATCTCACCAGCTGGTCAGTTGTGGAGACCAAGGAACACCTGACCAGGCTGGGTGCCAAACTATCAGCAATTTCATCTGGCATCTCCTTCTCTGAGATCCTACCAGTCTGGGAGAGGGGGGAAGATGGATGAAAGGTCAGAGAAGGGGAGATAGGGGAGCTAAACATGTGACTCAAGGACTGGTGCCAGGAAAAAGGACACAAATTTGTAGGAACTGGCAACAGTTTTGGGAGTGAACGTTTTTTAAATTTGATGGACTGCATCTGACTAAGGAGGGAGTCAGTGCATTGAGACAGAAGTTTAATGTTTTTGCAGAATAGTTAAACTAGCAAATGGGGAGAGTGGTACGGCACCCCATACATCGAATGGGAAGAACACCCCTCCCCCTCAGCTAGTGGTCAAACAGGAGTTCAGCATGTTTGCAGTTCATTTGCATCACCAGGTAAGGAAAAAGGTCCAGCTCCCCATACAATGCACAGGGGAAAAGCCAGACCTCACCCAACAACTAACACACTGAACTCTGCCCAATGGAAAATCATGTACACAAATGTTCTTAGTCTGGGAAACAAGATCCCAGACTGGCAGACAATAATGACAGAGGCTAAACTGGACATAGTAGCAATTAGCGAGATGTGGTTTACCAGTAACCACACTTGGCAGACTTCAGTACCTGGCTATGTACTTTTCAGAAGAAACCGAGGTGCAAAAGGGGGTGGAGTGGTCCTGTATGTCAATGAAAATATCAAAGCTACAGAAATTCAGAATATACATAAGGAGCCAGAAGAACTGTGGGTCACCCTGGAAACAGGAAATGGGACAGCCATAAGAACTGGGGTTGTCTACAGGCCCGAGACCAAGGGAGAAATAGACACATTACTGTTAGAATATATACAAAACATGACAGCTAAAGGGAGGTTCTGATAATGGAAGACTTCAACATGCCAGATACAGATTGGTCAATACCAGCAGGAACATCTGCCAGAACTAGACACATGGTGGATTCCTGCAGCGGAGGGCCTCAAACAACTGGTACAACAACCCACAAGAGACAGGGCTATCCTAGATATAGTACTGACTAACAGGGAAAGGATCACAGATCTCCAGGTAGAAGGTCACCTGGGGGAGAGTGACCATCACATGGTATGGTTCAGTTTGGCCACTACAACTAAATCATCCCATTCCAAGGCAAAAATATGGGACTTCAGAGGAGCTGACTTTGATAAGATGGCCAGCAGAGTTAAGCTAGCCCTGGCAAAAAGAAATACAGGTGATGGGGTACAGGCAAAGTGGTCAAGCATAAAGGATGCAATACTTGAAGCACCATCCCACTGTGTTAGAGAGAAAAGAAAATGCAAAAGAAGAAGGAAAGCACTTTGGTTCTCAAAAACAGTAGCTGAAAAGGTCAGAGCCAAAAGGCTGGCCTTCAGGAAATATAAGGGAACACAGCGGGATGAAGATAGTGAGGCATACCAAACCTCCCTAAGGGAAGCAGGGAAGGCAGTCAGGCAGGCAAAGGCCCAAACCAAGAAAACACTAGCACGAACAGTAAAAGAAGGTGACAAGACTTTCAATAGATACATTAGTGAAAGGAGAAAGTCCAGAGGGGTATTGCTAAGATCAAAGGAGATAAGGGGGCATGTAAGGAGGAGGACCATGTAAAAGCATCTATCCTAAATAGATACTTCTGCTCAGTATTTGCTAAAAGAAGGTAGGGCAGGGCCCACAGCTCAGCACCATGGACACAGGAGGGGAAGGAGGTGAGCACTAGTCCCTTCACAAAAGAAAGTGTCCTACAAGAACTCGATAAGCTCAGGGTGGACAAGACAATGGGACCCGATGGCATACATCCCAGGGTACTGAAGGAGCTAAGGGTGGAACTAGTAGAGCCATTATCAGAACTGTTTAGTGAGTCTCTGAGCACAAGAGAGGTCCCAGAAGACTGAAGAAGGGCTCATATGATCCCGTTCTACAAGAGTAGTAGCACAGAGGAGGCAGGAAACTACAGACTAGTCAGTCTTACCTTAGTAGTGGGCAAGATTATTGAGGCACTCCTTAAGGATAGGATAGTGCAACACCTGTAATCCATAGGAGCTCAGGATCCAAGACAGCATGGGTTTACAAAAGGAAGGTCCTGTCAAACTAATCTCATAGATTTCTTTGACTGGGTAACCAGAGTGGTGGACCAAGGGGGAGCAGTTGATGTCGCCTACCTTGACTTCAGCAAAGCTTTCAATACTGTTCCACATAGAAGATTGATAAATAAGCTGGGTAGGCTTGGGTGGATGAAGTTGGTCAACTGGTGGCAAACTGGTTGGCGGGCAGAAAACAGAAAGTGGTGGTAGACGGTATAGTCAGAAGAGATGCAAGTCACAAGTGGGGTACCTCAGGGATCAGTCCTGGGGCCAGTCCTCTTCAATGTCTTCATCAGTGACATTGCAGATGGACTGGAGGGTAAGGTTTGTCTGTTTGCAGATGACACCAAGATCTGCAACAGAGTAAATGATCCAGATGGGGTGGGCAGAATGAGAAGAGATCTGCATACTCTAGCAAAATGGTCGGAAGAGTGGCAACTGGGGTTTAATGCAAAGAAGTGCAAGATCATGCACATAGGGAAGAGAAACCCTGAAGCCACTTATAGGCTTGGAGGGGAGCTGCTGGCAGTCACAAAGGAAGAAAGAGACTTGGGCATCATCATCACCGATGACCTGAAATCATCCAAGCAGACAACTAAAGCAGTATTTAAGACTAGGGGGATGTTAAGATGTATTAGTAGGGGTATCACAAGTCAGAAGAAGGAGGTAATAATCCCTCCTTACAAGACACTGGTTAGGCTCCATCTGGAGTACTGCGTGCAGTACTGGAGGCCACACCTTCAGAAGGACATTAACCAAATTGAGGCAATCCAGAGAAGGGCAACCAAAATAGTGCAGGGACAGCATCAGAAAACATATAAGGGCAGATTAATGGAACTCAATATGTATACCCTAGCACAAAGGAGGGAGAGAGGTGATATGATTGAAACATTCAAACACCTTAAGGGCATTAACAAGGTGAAAGAGTCTAACATGTTTCAATAGAAGAAAAATAGCAGGACAAGAGGACAGAGCATGAGATTAGAGGAAGGCTGATTAAGGGGTAATGTGAGGAAGTTCTTTTTCACAGGAAGGGTGGTAGATGCTTGGAACGGCCTACATCAGGAGGTGGTGGATATGAATACAGTGCAGAGCTTCAAACAGGAGTATTACAGATGAGTACAAATAGATAGGCCATTGACAGAGCAAAGGCCGATGGCACATTTATAAGGTTGAAAAAGAAATGGGCAGACTGGATGGGCCTTGCGGTCCTTATCTGCCATCAATGTCTATGTTTCTACGAAGTCGTAAAATGATCTAGGACTTAAATTAAGAGGTGAAATGTGACAGAGAATAATAAATACTTATACCACGAACGTACAATCCACAAAATTACAACAAATCCAGCTGAGGTCTACACATTGGACATATTACACTCCATCTAAGTTATGTCAATTTAATAATACAATAACAGATAAATGCCCCAGATGTACTAACACAACTGGAACTTTGATACATCTTATCAGGCATTCTTCTCAAGTAGAAGGACAATGCCCCACCAATCACAGAAACATTGGGTGAATCTGATGCTGGATATCTCTAAATTGGAACAGGCAAGAAGGTGGGGTGGAGCAACAAAGGGGAAACATCAAAACCACCATCACAGAGGCAACAAGCCTTTGTGTGCAGCAAATAAACAAATCAAAATGAAAGAAAAAACACTATGGTTCTCAAAAGAAGTGATGGGGAAGGTAAGGGAGAAAAAGATAGCATTCAGAAAGTATAAGGAAACCCAGAAGGATCAGGACAGAGAACTGTACCAGTTAAAGCAGAAGGAAGAGGGTAAAGCAGTCAGAATAGCAAAGGCCCAAACTGAGGAAAAGATAGCCAACTCGGTTAAAAGGGGGATAAAACCTTTTGTATGTACATTAGGGAGCAAAGAAAGACTATGGCAGGGATACTGAGGCTGAACAAAGAAGAAGGTGGTTGGGCAGAGACCGGCAGTGAAAATGCAGGGATTCCGAATGAATACTTCTGCTCAGTATTC
This sequence comes from Neoceratodus forsteri, assembly GCA_016271365.2. Classification (NCBI taxonomy): domain Eukaryota; kingdom Metazoa; phylum Chordata; order Ceratodontiformes; family Ceratodontidae; genus Neoceratodus; species Neoceratodus forsteri. The sequence goes on along the minus strand of CM028130.1, from coordinate 910,863,031 downwards.
ACAATAGAAAAGCAGGGGGAAATACCTAATCTGGTCAATAGAAGCACTCTGGATAGGGGGGTTGATAGTAGTCCTCTCACAGAAGAAAGGTTTCTGAAAGAACTCTTAAAACTGAAGGTGGATAAAGCAATGGGGCCTGATGGTATCCATCCCAGAATTCAAAAAGAACTAAGGGAAGAACTAGTAACACCACTGACTACTCTTTTTAATAAATCATGGGAGGATGGGGTGGTACCTGAGGAGGGCAGATGTGATTCCCCTTCACAAAAGTGGGAGCAAGACGGAGGCAGGAAACTACAGACCTGTCAGTTTGACCTCAGTGGTAGGGAAAATTATGGAATCACTTCTGAAGGAAAGAATTATTGAGTATCTAGAGGCCAGTGGGGCACAGGACCCAAGGCAGCATGGATTCACAGTGGGAAGGTCATGTCAGACAAATCTAATTGATTTCTTTGACTGGGTGACCAAAGCAGTAGACCAGGGAGGGGATGTGGACATGGCCTACCTAGACTTTAGCAAGGCATTTGGCACAGTCCAGCACAAAAGATTAATAAACAAATTAGCCAGTCTGGGAGTGGGTCCCAGGGTGGTAGCCTGGGTAAAACACTGATTGGACAACAGGACACAGCAGGTAATAGTAAATGGAATCCACAGTGAAGAAAGGATGGTTATTAGTTGGGTACCGCAGGGTTCAGTATTGGTGCCAGTCCTTTTTAATGTCTTTATAAGTGACATTGCAGAGGGACTGGAAGGGAAAGTATGTCTCTTTGCAGATGACTCGAAGATCTGCAACAGGATTGATACACAGGGTGCGGTGGAAAGGATGAAAAGGGACTTGGCAAGGTTGGAGGAATGGTCAAATATATGGCAGCTTAGATTCAATACAAAGAAGTGCAAAGTAATGCACCTGGGAAACATAAACCCAGGGGAAGAGTACACAATGGGGGTGAGATACTGACAACAACAGAAATGGAAAGGGACATGGGGGTAGTCATATCACACAATCTAAAGGTGGGCCAGCAATGTGAGAAGGCAGTAAGGAGGACTGGGGGGATACTGGGATGCATAGGGAGAGGCATCACCAGTCGAAGACAGGAAGTTGTTAGCCCTCTGTGCAGACAGTTGGTAAGACCACATCTGGAGTACTGTGTACAGTTCTGGAGACCCTATCTCCACAAAGACATAGACAGGGTGGAGGCTGTCCAGAGGAGGGCAACCAAAATGATGCAGGGTCTGCATCAGAAGACATATGAAGAAAGACTAAAGGAACTAAAGATGTATAGCCTCGAGGAAAGGAGGGAGAGGGGGGACATTATATAAACTTTCAAATACCTCAAGGGAATCAACAAAATCCAAGAGGGTAGCATCTTTCAGAAAAAGAGATGTGCAAAAGAAGGGGCACAAGTTGAAGATGGGGGACTGCTCAGAGGTAATGTGAGGAAGTATTTCTTGACAGAGAGGGTTGTGGATACATGTAACAGCCTTCCTGAGGAGGTCATAGAGTCAAAAACAGTGGGGGAATTCAAGAATGCATGGGACAGACATAAGACAATTCTAGTGGGGGTAGGAGGAAGTAGGCTCTTGGTTAACTGGGATCTGCAGCTTATCTGTTAAGTAGGGAAATGGGCAGACTAGGTGGGCCAAGCGGTCCTTATCTGCCATCAAATTCTGTTTCTATGTTATCAATACATGCACCTTCCTGACAAATTTTTGAGTGAAATTCGCAAAACACTATTAAGAACATTAAAGAAATCTATACATTGGAATCCTTTTATTACCATCCTAGGGACACACCCTATGAAGGATTCTTTAGACACAAATGGAACAAGAAGTGTACCAATAGCATCTATTATTGCAAAAAAATGTATTCTTCTCAAGTGGAAGGACAATGCCCGACAATCACTGAAACATTGGGTGAATCTGATGCTGGATATCTCTAAATTGGAACAAATTTGGTATATCAAGAATAATCAAAAATAAATATTTCAAAGAAAACATGGACCCCATTCTGGGTTGTAATACAGAAGGGAATATTATAAAATAAAACAAATAATAAAAGAACATAGGTTAGTCAGTCATTTCCTGAACCCCTGGTGATGATAAATCTGACCTACCATCAGAATTTATTTCTGATGATATATAAGGTCCCTGTAATTTATTTATCTGAACCAAATAAAAAAAAAACTGCTACACACACACACACACACATACGCACTCTACTATCCTGTATAACCCAGTGGTCATTGAGAGATCCTCTGCTGAAGGCAATTTCAGTTTTTTGCACAATGCAACTTGCTACAGCTGCAAAATGAACAGAAAGAGAACTTTACATTTTGAATAGCACACATTTTTATCTCACATTTTGCTTGCTTGCACTGCAGATTTAGTTGTGCTCCTGTGCCCTGTAGAAGTTTTGGACATTTATCAAATCCTGGATTGCAGGGGTGCATCTGGGATTGGAACTTCTCTCTCTCTCTCTCTCTCTCTCTCTGAAGTGGAGAGATAGTGGTCTGCAGCGAAATGCTTTGCCACTTTTCTATTTCTGTCTCACCCCCTTGCAATGCAATGCTAGGAGCTGGCTTGCAGCTGAGAGCTCTCTCTCTCACACGCTGGCTGTTGTTGATGCTCAGGGGACTCAGAGGGACATAAAGGGATGCATTGGGGGGTGGCAATCAGACAATGAGGAGGCAAAGGACCACTGGACTACCAATGAAAAAAAAATATTGGGACTACAAGGAGAAAACAGGGTGGGGGAGGGACCACTAGACTACTAGGCTTTATTTTTTTATTACCAGGGAAGTTGATCAGAGAACAGAGGAGGGTGGAGGGACCACTACAGTACCAGGACTAATGTTAATGTCTGGGACAGTGATCGGAGAATGGGGGAGAGAGGAGGGGGCCACTGCAGCACCTCCCAATAAAACATCAAGGGGCGCTTTTCTTTTACCATCCTCAACTACCAGAAATCGCAATGGGAATTTTACTGTTTGAGCAGTAATGTTCAAACTATTGTGAGTGTAAATGGTTATTTACCATTCTAACTGTAAAGTTCAAACAGAAAATGACAAATCGAATAGTAATTACTTAGCGAGTGATGGGGGACATGGTTTTGAAGGAAAAAACACATATTTGTCATGCAGATATACATCATTTTTAGACAAATATCGAACTAAGCATGTCACTGAGACCTAAATTCAGGTGTTGTACTGTCCTTAGCATCCAGTTGTTGTGTACAACTGTAATTTGTAAATTGTTAGAATAACAAGATGGCTGACAGCATGAGCAGTATTTTCTCTGAGCATGACCAGCAAATTTCCCGTCTGAACCATAAATTTACAGTTCAAACTATTTTCATTTACCTGCCTGTCTTGTGGCTATTACAAAATCATTATAATTCAAAAATGGTAATATATTTTTTCACCCAACCATCGAAAGGCACACCCTTGGCACACACCCCATCATCTCTAATAATTTCAGAGAAAAATTGCATTCTGTGTGGGCTATAGATGATGGCAAAAAAATCCCATGTTAACCTATGGGAGAAACATTTTTCTTTTTCTGTTTTTCACCACTTTACATCTTAAAGTAGCAGTACTGCCAAATCAGGAAGTGATCTATTAAAATTCAGCTTTTTGACTGTAAGCATGTGGCCAAAGTTCCAGTTTCTATACCTGTAAATATTTGTTTTCAGTCATCTTTAGTTTTTTAGATATTTGCAATTTATTTGAATTTGTGTAGTGCTTCAATAAATATGGTGGCTGACTAATTTTCAGCTGCGCATTTCCTTCAGTTCACATCACATCTTTTGACTACGGCAGTAGGACCCTCTGCTGGCCATTGTTGATGTCCCTGTAAGTCATACACATGTGCAGTTGGCAGCCGCGGAGGTTCCAGTGCAACATGCTTGGTGGCAGAAATGTAAAACAAAGCAGAGGATAACCGAGCAAATTAATTGGTGATAGTACAATGCCAGGGGGAAAGAGTACCAGGTATATGATCAGCAGAGCACAGGGAATAAACTGTCAAAAAAGTGCAAATTTTTTTTCCGTAGTACTGCTGCTTTAAAAAACATACAAGATGCCATAACGAAACTTTCTAAATCTTGCGACACTGGCAGAATGACTGTGCATGCTACATTTTAGGCTATTTTGTCAAGAAATGCATAGTTATTAAGGTACAAAAACTGAGATTTAACACTAAAGTGCTGTACCAATGCTAACTATAGGAGTGCGACCACACCCCTATAATAAATGTTACAAAATTTCCTAACCCACTTTATAGGTACAATAAGACACTCCAGGGTGTTGGTTGTTTTGTAATAACTGCACACCTAGGTGCGGAAGGACACTCGTCCTTCAGTCTCATGCCTTACCGCACACCTAAGCATTCAGTTATCACAGAACAACCAACATCCTGGTGTGTCTTATTGCTTCCTTAACACACTGCCAGCACCAGTATTTATGTATCCAGTGATTGCAGGGATTTCAGCAATGTATAGAAGTCTGTCAGTTATTCTTTGAACTATTGATATCTCTGATGATTTACAACCACTATGGCAAAACCCAAGAATTAAATTAGAGAATAGAATACTACTAGATGAGAGTTGGTTAAAGAAAGGAACCCGGGTGGTAAAAGATGTACTGAACCCCAAGCTTTATTTGTTTGCAGGACTAAGAGACAAATATGGACTTCCAATAACTCACTTTTATAAATATTTACAAATAAGGGAGACATTATCAGGTATTCTCAACTCAAGTCTCACAGTCAAATCATTTTTGGAATTGATCAGTCTTATAGATTTCTGGGAAGGAGGGGGGGTTAGAGTTTATCAACTGTTTATGGAAGAAGACACAGGACTTACTGATAAGAAAAGGCAGACTTGGGGGAAACACATTGGGACAATAATTACAGAGGAAGAATGGAATAGGTTGAGGCCTAATGCTTACAGATTCAACAAAGATGTCCAAGGTCAATTAATTCAATTCAAAAGTTTACATTATTTTTGTTAGTCCTCTAAAAACTTAGAACAAATGGGGGAAAAGCAATATGAGGAATGTTTGTGCCTGTCAAGCATTGATGTTACATATGTGATGGGAATGCCCTAAGCCTGAAAGTATTTGGTCTTCTGTAAGTAATATATGATCACAGACTATGAACTTTAAGATACCATTTGAATTAAGATTTTTCATATTTGAGGATTTATCCTGTCTTAATTTGATAGAGAGAGACGAACACAAATTAGTTCTTCATGCAATATTGGGGATCAAAAAATAATATTGTCTTAAGGAAACTAGATGAATAGTCCTTCTTTGGAGGAATGGCTAACAGCAATGGAAAGGTTTGCAAATACTGAAAGAATTAGTTATACAATAAATAGTAAGTTGGCACAGTTTGAGAAAATATGGAATCCATTCCTATACTTCCTCTTGGAAAAATCAGATGTTAAAATACCTTAAATGTTAAAGAATTCTCTCTTGGAACTCTTATACAAGGTCAAAAGGGAACAGGCAGTCTATATAAGTTGTAAGTTGATTCTTTGTATGGTAAGTAGGGTAGAGAAAAGTAGAAAACCAGAATGAGAGAGAGGGAAATAAGTAAGCAGGTATAAACAACCCAAAGACACTTTATTACTCTTTATTAGTTCTTTTTTATGTAGAATTATCATTTATAATTAATTTGTTTCATTGTTAAGGATTTATAAATATGTGTTGAGCAGTATAGTTAAAGAGCCCTTGACAGCATTAGGAAAACTTTGAAAAAAGTAATATTTATATTCAGCTCCATCCTATTTTCTTTATTACTTCATATATTTTCAGTAATTAATTCCCCATTTTCTTTATTACTGAAAACATTCGTATGAAAACAAGATCCCTGTCCCCTAGACTATATCTACTCTGGTTGCTTCTGTACACATGACATCACAATCCTTTATTTATGACATCATAATCATCTCCACAGCAACATTTTTTTATGTCATAAACAGAATTATAATGTCAGGTGTAGGTGGGCAGCCAGAACTAAAAGGGCAGAAATACTGTATTCATGCAAATACCCTTAGTAATAAGGAAATAAGGGTGAGAATTACAGAATAAAATACAAAATATAAGCTACATTTATGCCTGAATGTTACATTTTTTCAAAGTTGTCTCAACTGTGTCAGGAGCTCTTTAACCTCTAAAGTCAAATTGTGTTATATATGATTGTATGGTATTTTCCTTGTTTTCTTCTCACTTCTTTTTTTCTTTCCTTATTGAATCTTGAATTCTCTTTGTTGTTATGAAAATTGATTTCAATAAACAAAAAAATAAGGTAGATAAAAAAAGAATAAGAAGAAAAGCCCAGGCATGTATTACTAGTACCACCATTTCTGGCTCCTTTTTTTTTCAATTAAGCTTTTATTAAACTGTTTGTATTATGATACAGCAACACAATACATTACATCACTTAAGAATTAACAACAGATGTCAACTACAGATCATGAACAGATAAACTTAAATTGCACTTAAACACATATATAAAAGACAGCAATGCTGAAGACGTTTTCTAGTTATCTCCAGTATTCATACTATTTATGATTTCCTTATGTGATACAGCTTATTTTAGTCAAGCATGTAAAAAGTTTAGGAAAAGTTCCCATATCATAGTAGTTAAATCTAATTTATCCAATGAGTAACTAATTTGTGCATTATCAGCCAACAGTCCCATTGAGTCCGTCCATTCTCGCTGTGATGATATCTTAGACCCTTTTCAATTTTTGAGAAAAAAACTTTAAAAAGTTAATGCTGCAGATAAAATTCATATTTGATAGGGCCATCATTGTACTGGGTGAAGAGAGCAAAACCAAAATAGCATGACCAGAACCATGCTATGAAAATAGCAAAAGCTCATACAGCTACAGGGATAGTATAGTGCAGGTCAAGTTAGCACTATCCCTGTAGCTGTATTGCTGGCAGGCAGAAGGGGGAAAAGGGATGGAGCCTTTGTTGGGAGGTGTTCTTCCAAGCAGCTGCTGTGGTGCAGAGGGTAGTGCCACAGGCAGTGGAGGGTGGCAGAATGCTGGTGGACTGGGGTTTGATTCATTGTCCTGGGAGATATGCTTATTGTTGTTTTTTTTTTTTTTTAATCTTGTGATATTTTGTTTGTGTGTCTCTCCTTCCCAACTTGTGTAGGTTCTCTGTCTGCTCCCCAACCCTGATTGTCCTGTGCTGTTCCTCTTTCCCTCCTCAACAACCCCCCCCCCGAGGTTTCTCCTCTTCCCTGAGTTGCCTCCCTCATAGGGGATTTCATATAGATGGAGGGGCTCTGAGGCGAAGACCCCCATAACTGGGGGGGTGCAAGGGCAGCGATCCCACAAACATACACTGTAGCCAGTTGAGTTGGTGTGGCACTATAGTAGCATTCAGTGTTTTTACAGAGCACTTTTCTGAGCTTCAGTATTTTGGTTTCGCTCTTCTTGACCAAGCTGTTCTGGGATTCGCAGTCCTGACCTAGCTCTGGGTGTCATAAGTAAGACAAGTCAGATGTCTCACTTAATACAAATATTGAGGGGGAAAAGGGAAGTTTGTATGTAGGATGGATTGGCAGATTGAATGAATGAATTCCATCCCGTTAATATTTCTGGGCAGAACCAGAATAAATGACTTAAGTTTGCTTCAGGCCCCCACATTTCCAAGACTTATCATGGCTGTAATGACTGTTTGTTTTAAAGTTATAGAGGAAAGTAATAAAATATAGTAGAATCTTAAACTATGTTAACCTGTCTTGCACTTCTCTACAAAACAGATAGGCATTTTCCCACATAGCAGTCCAGGATTCATCTGATACCTGGATGTTAAAGCCATTTTCCCATTTGGATTTGGCAGAGACTGAGACAGAGTTATCATTATTTGAAATGAGTTTATAAATATTTATTTCTTTATTTGAAAGTTGATAACCAGGAAAGGCACCCTGAACCAAGGCTCATTTCTGGGTGCGACTTGGGAAAAGAGAACGGGAATACAACAAATTATATACAGCAGTAAAGAAGTAATCCTAAAATAAATGCTCCACTTGTAAAATGCAGGCTGAGGAAGGTAACACAATTCCTGGTTTACTTCAGAGCTGAAATCCGCTCTTACCCATCATGACAAACTTTGGGCTTGTGCAAGACAAGCTAAATCCAATGCAGACTGGCAGGCATTCAGAGCTTCCAGAAATGCTAGTACTAAGCTCATTAGAACAGTCAAGGCAAATTATTGCTTAGAAACTCTGGAGGAAGCTAAAGGCAACCCATTCAAAATATGGCATATGCTTAAATTGGTCAAAGGCCATAAAATCCCTCTGTCCATATCTGTAAAAATCATTACGGATGATGTTGTGATTTCTGATCAAGGCATCATCCTAGAAAAACTGAATGCCCACTTCGTTACAGCAGGTCTGGCATTTGACTCATTGTCAGCCGCTGGGATGGTTGATAGCTTTACACCCACGGATGCCCCCCAGTTTCTGCTGCCCCAGCACTCCTTCCAGCTGTCTTCTGCAACTTATAAGCAAGTTGAGGACCTCCTGAGCAAATTAGACCCAAAGAAAAGTGCTGGTGTTGATGGAATTGAGTGCTCATTTTTAAAGCTAGGGAGTCACCTGTTAACTGCACCTATTTTGCATATCTTTAATTTGTCTGTCTCTTCCACTACAGTTCCCTCATGTTGGAAAATCGTATTCGTACTGCCCTTATTTAAGCCAGGTGACCCAAGTTATCTTAATAATTATAGGCCCATCTCCATCCTACCAGTTTTGTCCAAGATTCTTGAGAAATTAATAAATAATCAGCTAAAGGAGTATCTGGAGAACTCTAATCTATTCAGTCCTCTGCAGTCCTGCTTTAGGCAGAATCATAGCATTGTCTCAGCTCTTGCCAAAGTCACCAATGACTGGTTCACTGCCCTAGATAGCAAGTAATCCACGGGATCCATGTTTTTTAGACTTAAGTAGGGCGTTCGAAATGGTGGACAACAACCATAAATTCACAGCCTTAGGGTTCTGGGTATGGACTGCCCCTCTCTAAACTGGTTCTCCAGTTATGTCATGGGCAGGCAACAATGGTTTAAAGCTGATGGGCTACTGTTGGATCCCCTGCCGATTACAAGAGGAGTTCTGCAAGGGTCCATATTAGGATCACTATTGTATTCCATCTATATTAATTCCCTGGGCAATAATGTCCACAGTTCCAAGCTTCATTTCTTTGTGGATGATATGGTGCTGTACACTTCCCAAAACCTTGCTGCTTGAAGCACTCACTGAGCTGCAGTCTGATTTCAATCAACTGCAACGCAACCTTATTAGCTCCAAACTGTTACTGAATGCAAAAAAAACCTAAGTTAATGTATTTCACCTCTACCCATCCATCAGCATCTTCAGGCAAACAGATTTTACCAGCACCCATCACAACCATCTTTGAGGATGCCTTGGAAGTTGTGGACCAATTTAAGTATTTGGGAATCTGGTTTGACAGTAAATTGACCTTCGGCACTCACATTGACTGTCTTACAAAGAAACTGAAAGTGAGGTTAGTTTTTTTTATAGGAACAAATCCTTTTTCACAATGGACATTAGATGGAGACTGGTGCGAACCACCTTCCTCCCACTGTTAGACTATGGGGACATTGTATATAACTGCAGTTCAGCATCTAACTTACACAAACGTGACATACTTTTTCGCTGTACTCTGTGCTTTACTACAAATGCACATTACAGGATGCATCATTGTGACCCCTACCAGGCAGTAGGCTGGACGTCCTTCACCACAAGACAGATGCTCTACATTGGTTCATAGACTCTGAAAATTTTGTGGAACAAATTGCTGCAGTATATCTGCTCACTCATGCATAGGTCACAAAGCAATTATTAACTAAGGAAATGTGTTATTATCCTTTTGAATGTGCCCAGAGTACGCACTTCTCATGGCAGACGTGCTATTAGCTGTTATCCCATCAGTCTGTAATAAAATCCTGTCTGTGCTCAGACTTACTGAGCTTGTCTCTGTGACTCTTTTTAAGTCCCTGGCTAGGAAAACCTTTAATGTAACCTGCAGATGTCACAACGGCAACACGTTCTTCCCTGTACACCCTGTTAAATGTATTGCACATTTGTTCCTCAGTTATCCTGAGCCCCCCTCACCTCCTCCACATCTTTACCTTGCATGTTGGCTGATTAGTTGCAAATAACCCAGTCCTCAATCAGACTCCCTGAAACAGTCTCCTTATACTTCTTCCTACCCCTGGCATACAGTAACTTGACATTTCTGCAATGGCCAGCCCAAAGCACTTAAGCACTTTAGCTCCCCTCTTCATCCCCATACACCCTTCCTCCCTTATGTTCTATGTTGCCTAATGACTCCATTCCGACTGTACTGTTCACTGTTGCCTAATGATACCGCTTCAACTTTACTGTCTACTAAACATTTGCCTCCCCTTATCCCTGAACCCCTTCCCTCCATTATGCTGTATGTTGCCTAATGATTCTGTTTCAACTGTACTATCTACAGATTTCTCTGTGCCACTGACATGTTCCTGATCATAGCAACCATTAAACTGTGATGTATATGTTTGCCTTGTACCATTGTTATATATGCTGTATGCATTTTAGCTTGCTTTGTACCAGTGACATGTTCCTGATTGTATTCTCCATACCGAGGTTCATACTGAGGTTTGTATGGAACTAGTAGGCAGTGCCCAAAGTTGCTCCAATGGGTTCAGTGAAAATAGTTAATAGCTACTCCAGATGAAACATATTTATCCAATCTATATTTGAATTCCTTTTTATCCCTACTCAGTATTATATCTTCAGGTAAGGAGTTCCATGGATTTACAATCCTTGATGTATAAAAGTATTTTCTTTATTTATATCTGAATCTGTCTCCTCTTTTTTGTAATGGGTGGCCTCTAGTAAGTTAGGTATCTTGTTTAAATGAAATGCCGAGGTCACATAATAAAGCGGAATCCTGCATTACATCATTCCTAAATAGAAGGTTGGATTGTATCCCCCTTGTTTCTAAGGACATCAGATTTAGTTCTTTTAACCTTTTCTTATATCTCATCTCTTCCAAACCTATGATGCATTTAGTATATTTTCTTTGCACTCTTTCAATTTTATGTCTTTCAGCTTTTCTGATTGGGAACCAAATTTGGGACGCATACTCAAGCTGGGGATGAACATAGGCTCGGTATAATGGAATCATCACAGAGCAATCTCTAGTGGTTATGTTCCTTTTTATAGACCATATAATATTGTTGCATTTCTTTACAACTATTTGTGTTTGTTCATCTGTACCAAATGTTTCAGATACAAGAAACACTAGATCTTTTTCAGTGGAACAAGTTGTTAAAATTGTTCCACATAGAGAATATTTGGCTTTTTTATTTGCTCTACCTATATGCATTACTCTGCATTTTTCTAGACTAAATAACATATCCCATTGTTTAGCCCATGATACCACACTATCAAGGTCTTGTTGTAAATAGCTTATTTCCTCTTCTGTACTACAAGGGCCACCAATCTTTGTGTCGTCAGTGTATTTTGTTGCCCAGCAGTTAAGATTCTTTGTAAGACCTGAAATAAAGAACTGGAATAGGACAGGGCCCAGAACTGATCCCTGAGGGGCACCACTCTACACCTCCCCAATGTCTGACAGATGACCATTTATTAAAAGTTTTTGTTTCTGATTATTCAGCTATTCGGCGACCCAGTTTATTATGATGCTATCAGTTTGGAGTGACCTTAATTTCTCAATCAAAGCCCAGTGAGGGGTCAAATCAAATACTTTACTGAAATCCAAAACAACCACATCCCATGGTTCCCCCTTATCTAGTGTCTTGCTTATGTTTTCGTAGAAACAGAGCAGGTTAGTTGTGCAACTCCTGCCTTTCTTAAAACCATGCTTCTCTAGATCTTTTGACTCAGTTAATGTTGTCAACTTATCCTTAACCAAGCCTTCTAATATTTTGCAGACAACACAGGTCAGACTGATTGGGCGGTAATTTTTGATACTAGCATTTTCCCCATTTTTATATATTGGCACCACATGTGCCATCTTCCAGTCTGATGGTATCTTTCCTGTATTCATAGATGTCTTGACTAATATTTTAAGTGGATATATTATTTGACTAAGCATAATTTGTAACATCCGAGCGGAGACTCTATCTGGGCCTGGTGATGCATTTGGTTTCAGTTTAAAGATGTGTTGTCTGATTTCATCAAGTTCGAATTCAATTTGATTTTTATTCAGGCTATTTGTATCATGAGCTGTTGGAGTTTTTGGGTCCATATACCTGACAAAAATAATTATTGAAGATGGATGCTATTTCAGCATCAATGGATATTGTGTTATTTTCATGTCTAAGTGGTCTCACTTTATTTTGTGGTTTCTTAAGGGAATTGATGTACGCATAAAAGGCTTCATCATTATCTTTTTTTGGCATTGTTGCTAATTTTAATTCTGCCTCTTTTTTTTGCTTTTCTAATTTGTTTTTTTGCAAGCTCTTTGTGCAGTTTTTTAAGAACTCAGTGTTGCTTCTTTGTTCTTTCTTAGGCGTATTTTATAATATCTATTTTTCTTTTTGATTAGTTTTTTTTTTCTATTTTCTTGGTAAGCCACATAGGGCATTTTGCATTGTTCCTATTCTTTTTTATTTCAGTAATATACTGTTCACGCAGGCCTAAAATAATGTTTTTAATTATATCCCACATCTGATCCACAGATTTATTAACAATCAAGGATTCCCGATCTAATTGTTCCAAACGTTGTTGTATTTTTTTAACATCAGCCTTATCATAGAGAAATATTGCTGTGCATCCATAAAGTGCAACATAATCATATTTTACTGGAAACATTATTGAATCATAGTTGATATTACCAATGGAAGAGCTAGTTGTACAATCCTTTATTCATCATTGTTCAGAACTTAGGACTAGATCTAATGTATTATGCCCTCTAGTTGGTGAATTCATATGTTGCATTAGATTATTTTTATTATAGCAGTCAAGAAATCTTTTTGCTGAGGATCCAGTTACATGATTTTTTTTGCCAATCAATATCAAGCATATTTAAATCACCTAGTACCACTAATTTGGATAATTCTCCAGCTGTTTCTATTTCTGTTATAATGCTTTCTGTAACATCTATCATTGATGCCGGGGGATGGCATATAGTGCCTATTATAATGGACTGTGAACTTTCTCTACATATTCTTATCCATAAAGATTCAGGGCCCGATTCCAAGACAGCTACACCATATTCAAATGCGGTACGCAAGTCCTGATTGGTGCAAATTGCAAGTTACACCAGTGACTTGTGACATGAGTGATTCCAAAAGAACACTTATGCTGCAACCCACAACTGCTATGCCAAATGCATAAGTTACAACACAGTTACACTAAACAAGGCCTGTGCCACTGCGTAATGTGGCTTGCGACATGCATAATGCATCAGTATAATGGAAATGCTATTCCAGAACAGGAGGCATAAGTAAATACGCTAGAAGAGGCTGACATAAGTTAGACCAAGGAATAGCTGGTCTAACCAGAGCATAAGTGTATATAACCCTTCCCCCACATAGTCAGACAGCAGACAGCAGTGTAGTGAGACACACAGCACAATGTCAGCAATAGGAGCCCTACTGGGCATAATGCTAGTGGAGCACCATGAGTGCAGGCATGCCAGGTGCAGAGGCAGGACCCAAAGGACCAAACCACAGCATCCAACAATGGTACCAAGGCCACTGGTGCAGAGAGTGAGACATCCTTGCAAAACCTTTGAGGACCTGACTGAGCAGCAGTGCCTAGCATGCTATAGGCTCAGCAAGAGCTGCATCAGGGAGCTATGCGAGAACCTGAGTGGGGACCTATGCAGCACCAGCAACAGGGTTCATCCACTGTTACTGAAGGTGTGCATGAATGCAGCGTTATGCTTCCTCACCACTGGCACATTTCAAACTCCCACAGGAGACACAGTGGGCATTTCCCAGCCGGCGGTGTCCAAACACCTTAGTAGGTCCCTTGCAGCCCTCATACAGTGCACTGCACAACACATCAACTTTCCATGGGATGCCCAACAGCAGGGCCAGGTGAAGCAGGCATTCTATAATGTGGCACAGTTCCCTCATGTGCTGGGTGCCATTGACTGCACACATGTGGTCATCAGGGCCCCAACTGAGGATGGGGATGCATACATAAATAGGAAGGAGTACCACTCAATGAATATCCAGGTGGTCTGTGACAGTGGATGTCACATTCTAGATGTGGTGGCCAAGTACCCCGGATCCTGCCATGACTTCCATATCTACAGGAACAGTGGACTACAGGAGGCATTTGAGAGAGGGGACATCACTGGTGGATGGCTTGTAGGTATGTACCGGGGGAATGACAATTGCAAAGATGTGCAAGTGTTAGTGTGTGTGTGAGTGGCAGGCAGTGCATGTGGGTATGAGTAGATACAGTGGCACAACAGGGGCACAGGATGGATAGGCACTGCTGTGGGCAGATGTGATGGCCACACAGACACGTGGCTTGCCACACATGTGATGCAGGCAGGGCCAAGACCCACACATTGTGCAACACACAGGGGCCTGGGATGGCCACACAACACCAAGAGAAGCCCATGCAGTGCATGGACACAGCCAAGGATGTGCGTGTGACTGTGAGTGTGTGCCTGTATGTGTGTGCATGTGCATGCAGCAGTGCATACCATGTGGAGGATAGTGAGATGTTGATGACAGGTCTGCACACAGCAACATGCAGCTAACCTCTCCCCAACAACAGGTGACAACAGATACCCCCAGATGCCATGGCTGATGACACCTGTGAAGACACTCCAGACAGCAGCTGAGGAGAGATACAATGAGGCCAACACCAGCACGAGATGAGTTATCAAGTGCACCTTTGGCCTACTGAATTCCAGCTTTTGATGGCTCGACACCTCAGGGGGTGTTTTCCAGTACAGCCCTGTGATGGTCTGCAGGATAGTGCTTGCCTGCTGCATCCTCCAGAACATTGCCCTGGCACACCGTGTACCAATGCCTGACAATGACCAGGAGAAAGGTGCACCACTGGAGGGATATGGAGAGCCAGATGGCATGGTGGGACACATGTCACAGTGTGGTACAACAGCGGGACACCATGCAACACAGGAGCTGATCCAGCCATTCTTCTGAGGTGGCACTTGGCCACCACTGCCACCATCCCACACCACCACCACCATAGTGGCACCTGCAGCAGTACAGGGGACACAGTGTGGTGCAATGTAGCCCCAACAACAGCAAGGCTTCCATGACACCCTCACTGAGCCACAGGGGGATGGGATACTGTCTGCCAGGTGCCATGCGACATGTGCCCATGTGTGTCATACAGCATCTGGTAGGTATGACTGAAAATGAGTGAAGGCACCCCAGGCAACACACTGAGGACCACAGCACACATGGACCATGGACCTGCAGGCACAGGTGGGTGATGGACACACACAAGGCAGAGGAACAACGCTGTGATGATGGCATCACCAGGCACAATGCACCTGCCATGGCCACTGATGCATGTAAACAGTGCAACCACAACAGGACACAGCACAGGGTGGCACAGATGGTAGGATGTACCATTGTGTTGAGCCACTGGTGCCACCCACAGGGCCCACCATGCTCCTGGGTGGAAGGGAGCCGTACTGGCCCATGGCCACCACATAGGCATGACACACACGGTGTGATGGCATGTGAACCAGACAAAGCACATGGTGCCGCTGCACACACAGAGCACCATTCAGCCATGCTCACCAGTGTGTGCCCAAGGCTGTGTGTTGGACAGCTGGCACACAGATACTGTGTGCAGGCTGGGGATGCACATGTGATGGCGCAGCTCTGCAACACGTGTGCCGTCTCATGCATAGTGACACACACACATGCACACAGGCACATGCCCATGCAGACCATAGACAGACGTGAAGAGCCAGGGATGCAAAATAGTATTTAATGGAACAGTAACAAAATACAACAGTAGTAGAGGAACAAACAAGTAATCAGACAACAACAATGGGAAACAGAACACGCCTCCCAATACCCAAACCAGACACCCACTATATACACAACCCACCCCCAGCTCCAGACCCAGGCCATATGTACATTCTCCCTCAGTACCACACAGCAGACAGTTCCCCCAGCAAGTATGGACCCCCACCCAGACACGTCCCCACCTACAGCCCCCACAAACACAATATGCAAGCCCCCACAGAACAGTACTAACAGCCCATCAGACCCCCCCACCCCATATACACACAACAGGGCCCTCACCACCACCTTAACGGCCATCCTGAATGGTCCACACCCCCAAGGCACATTACTGTGTCAGTGCCCATGGCCCCAGTCCACTCACTTGCTGCACTAATGACCCTGCAGTGTGGATAGGAGAGTCCCAAGGGAGCCGTGCAGGCACACAACCTCCTCCATGATGGTGGACACCAGCTGTATCATCCACTGGTTGCTCGCCACCTGCTGCCCCTGGTACAACATAGGCTGCTGCTGGCTGTCCACAGCCTGTGACCCTGGCTGTCCCCTAGGTGACATATCCCCAGCACCATGTCCACCTGGGTGCTATGGGTGCATGTCCAGAGGTCCGGACTGGTGGGCATCACTTGCAGCTGACAGCATGCCCACTGCCTCCTGGTCCCCCGCAGGATGCTCCTCCACCTCCTGCTCCTCTGCTGACTGCTCCATCACCTCCAGCTCCACTGCAGGCAGCTCTTCCAGCTCCTGTTCCTCTGCTAGCTGCTTCTCCACCTCCTGGTCCACTGCAGGCAGCTGCTCCACCTCCTGTTCCTCCACTGGCTGCCCATCCACCTCCAGCTCTGCAGCTGGCTGTTCCCCATCTGCCGGCACATCAGTGGGTAGTTGTGCTTCCCCCGGCACCTCTGCAGGCCAGTTGTCTGCCACCGCCATCTCCACCTGCTGCTCCACTGACCCCTGCGGCTCACTGTTGCCAGTGCCCTCGTCTGCCTCCACCTCCTCATCCGGCGATGGCTGGATGGGTCGGACCCTGTGTCACTGGCACTAGATGCATTGTAGGTAGGCCACCATATCCTGTGCCTTCTGCTTGGTCATAGCCCTCAGCAATGCCTGCTGCCTTGGCAATAGTCTGCTCCACCCACCTGCAAGGTAGCAAATGGGAAGGTCAGTGCCATGCTGGGACACACTGCACACCCACGCAACATGCAGCCCCCACCCCCACCACTGTGGACCCACGCGGCATGACCATGACACATGGGAGACAGTGCATGCACCTATCTGACCTCCGGTGGTCCTGCACGTGCTGCTGGCTCCCTGTGCGCTGATGTGCCACATCCTGCTGCACCCGCTGTTCTGTGGTGTTGGGTCTAGCACCTGTGGGGAAGGGGAACACAGTTACATGTGTGCACCACTGCTGGCCATGGCCTGTGTGTCTGCATTGCACAACTGCCTGGCTGCATGTTGTCATGCCCACCTGCACCTGAGGCCTGGCCCGTCTGCATCTCGATATCCCTCTGCACTGCCATGGCTATATCCACTGCAGGATCCCCGGGTCACACCATGCTAAGTCCTGCCACTGGTACTGCAGCTGATGCAGATTGTAGAACACACAGCTGATGTTGCTGAGGCTTGCCCCAATCGCCCTTCATACCCATGCCCTCTCTGCCGTGCTGTGTGACCTGCACCCTGGTGGAAGCAGTGTTGTCCCCCACTGCTGGATTATATTGATGAGCTGTGCCATCTCTGCAGGGGTAAAGTTGGGGGATCTGCCACTAAGGCTGATGCCGCTGTGACGTGGCATGGCAATGGCACCACCCTGTGTCCTTCTGCTGCCTATGGGCACACCCTGATCTTCCCCACATGGGGAAGTCCTGCTGCAGGTGGCAATGTCCTGCAAGGCAACATGTCACATACATCATGTCATGGCACAGTAGTGGGGCTCACCATAGTGTCACTCTCCCCTACATGTTCCTTGGCATGGCTGCCAGTGGCCTGCATACCGTACTTGGCTGGGGTACAGTAGCAAAGGGTACAACACTGCATCACACATGCTTTCCCAGGGGTGTTACCCAGATATGCTGTACTGTACACACATGGTGCTACTGTCCCCCACCCTTCTAACAGTGTACACATCCCCCCCACATACCGCCCCCTGCCTGATGGTGCAGCATGGTGCCCTGCACACCCATATTGCAATGGGTACCCCCCCAACAATGGCCTACACCATGCTTGCCCATACTGCTGCCTGCCATACACATCCAGGTAGTGCTGGGGTGCCACCTCCACTCATCAGATGGGCTATGTATATGGCCAGCCCCTACATAGTGGCAGCCTGCACAGGGTCCCTACACAGTGGCCAATACCAGCTGCAGGCCACCAGGCTGTTCAGATGCATTACTCAGCATGGCACAGGTTGTGTGACAGCCACACAGCACACCCTTGTACATACCTCTGGCCCTGTTGTGTGGTCAGGTCTGGTGCACCTCCCAGGCTGGTGTGATGTCCTGCACAGTGGTCCAGTACAGCTGTGGTGTCCCACCTTGTGCTACCTCTCAATGCATTGTGTCTACAGCCACTGTTGAGCAGGAACGCTGTGTGGCCTGTTCACGACCGTACCCAGCACATGGCACACGTCCACGAGCCACGTGCGGTATGCAGTGGTGACACACACATGCAGCGTGTGATCACGCAGACCACATGTGTGCAGTGTGCTGATTCAGGCCTCAGTTGCATGCAGGATGGTGTTCAGGGTCTATGTGCTGCCACCCCTGTACATAAGGCAGATGAAATTAATGGACTGTTCTACGACTTACCAATATTCGGTAGTGGCTGTACCACTGTGCCGGTCCTACACAGCAGTATCCCTAACCTGTGCTCTGTACCACAGCTGCTAGGGCCTCCCCTGTCTGTGCAGTGTGTGCACTGTGTGGCCTGTGCATCATCTTAATGGCTGCACCTCACACATGGCACACGTACAGGCCACGTGTACGGTCTAAAGTTGCATTGCGCACATGCGTCATGTGTATTCGCATGCTGCATGTGGGCGCTATCGCAATGGCACTGCAGATCGCAGTTGCGTGTTGGACAGTGCACCTGTGTACAATCGTGCAGTCTGACAGTACAGTGGTGCAGCTACCCCCAACACACAGACCCACACCCCAGTGTCACTTCACAACATCCACACCCATATTGTGCTTTTTGTCATCATCCACACACATTCATACAGTGCACACACACACGCACACCCCACACAGTGCCCTCCCCTAGTGCCACTCTGCTCAATGCCCCCCACCCATTGCAGTGATGATATCCAATATTTGCCTGCTACTGCTGCCCAGTTCTCTTGCACTTGGCTGTGCTACCGGCCTGTCCAGTATCCTGTGTCACAGGCTCTGCTGCCCCTGCGTCACCACTGGGCCCACCCTGTCCCGGTCGCATGCCCGCAGGTCCCCCACTGTCCATTTGTCCTGGAGGCACTGCTATCCTCTGACACCTTCCATGCCTCCCTGTGGCAGCAGGTGCTGGTCCTGGCACAGTCCCCTGTCTTTTGGTTTGTGGTCCACCTTCATCCACAACCTGCGTTTGCATTGCCACCTGGGATGTTCCCTGTCCTGGTGTGTCACCAGGTGCTACCACACCCCATCTAGCAATTATCCTGTGCCTGGTAGCCACTGCTGCATGCCCCATGATGATGGCAGCAGGTGGCATTGCAGTTGTTTGCGGTGGTGGTGTTGCCACCAGTGGTGCCACTGGTGGTGTTGGTGGTGGCGGTGGTGGGAGCTGTGACACTGGTGCTGTGGCTGGTGGTGTTGGTGGCGGTGGGGGCTGTTGCACTGGTGCTGCTGGTGGTGTTGGCAGTGGTGGTGCAGGTGGTGCTGCTCGTGGTGTTGGTGGTGGCAGTGGAGTGGGTGGTGGAGCAGGTGGTGCTGTTGGACCTGCTGCCCCTGGTGGTGGTGGTGGTGTTGCCGCTGCTGTTGGGGGATGTTGTGGCAGTGTTGATGGTGGCCACAAACTTCTGCCCCCTGTGGCTGTTGGTGGCACGGGCTGCTCTTTGAGGGGTGGCAGCATGTCTCCTGCCATCATGGTGGTGTGTGTCCCAGCTCCCTGCTGGTGCTGTTGCACCACCTGTGCCACCTGTGTGGCAGCATCCTTCCTCAGTGTGTCTCGCAGAAGCTGGCCTGTAAGTGCACTTTGTAGCACCGCAGCCAGTATGTCTGACTGCCTGGTTTGCAGGACGACTGACCCCTCCACCACCATGGCCAGTTGAGTGAGTTCCTGTGTCTGCACCTGGACACAGGCCTGGGAGGAGGCCGTGGTGTTCACCAGCCTCCCTATGGCTGCCTCTGTGGTGCATGTCCCTGTCTTGATCGCACCTATGAGGGTGCCCATGTTCTCCTCCATTGCTGAGTGGTAGGCATCAATACTGAGGTGGATACAGCTGAGCATCTCAGACTGCTCCTCATGAGTGGTCATGAGGGTCCTGCAGAACCTGATGTAGTCTGTGGGTGTTGTTGTGTGGTTGTCCTGCTGGGACTGTGACGCCTCATCTAGGGTCATCTGCAGCCTGTTTTATGAGGCAGGGTTGAGGTCCTGCATTATGTTGTCCTCTATGCTACCGACACTAAACAGATCACACAGGTCCAGTCCCTCTTCTTCCTGCTGTTGTTCCTCCACTGCCTGCTGCTCCCCCACCACGGTGTCAGGGCTGGGTCTGTCTGCACCGTGTTCTCACCACCAGGGTTGTCTGTCACGGTGGCCTGTTGGGTGTTCGGCTGTGTGCTGTCCTGCTCTGGCTCACTGCCTGTGCCACCACTGACTTCTGCTCCTGTGTCCACTGCTGCTGTGCCCGGGGGGGATGACAGTGCATCAGTGCTACCCCGCCATGTCATGCCCTCCATACATGCCTCCATTCCCACCCATGCATTGCTGTCCCACGCACCAGGGGCACAGCTGGTCATCCACTTTCCTGTCCCTGTGGCCATCCACATTTTGTCCAGGTCTGTGTCACCATGGATGCTGTGCTGGCTCAGGAACAGCAGTATCCTCTCCTCATGGGCACTGAGGGATCTCTCCTCTCATGGCTCAGCACCTGTGGTGGACGTCTTCCACCTGTTAAAGGCCTCCTTTGCCTTCACATGGCACTTCAGGTCATTCACCCACTTCTGTAGGTCCCACACAGTCCACCTTGCATTGGCCACTGTGTTGACCTTTTTGGCCACATCCTCCCATGCTTCGTTGTGCTTTCTGCCCAGGTCATGCTCCCCATCCTTGCCCATTAGTAGGGCTACCTGTGACTCTAGTTCCTCAAGTAGGATGTCCATCTCCTCCATTTTAAAGTTTCTTTTCTGCCTTTTTGCCACACTTGTCACCTCTGTATTACTACCAGTCTGTGCCATCATTGACCGCATGCGTAGCTAGCTATGACATGTCTGTGACTTGCGCACATTCATATGGTTGTTGAGTTGTGACATACGTAACTGCTACACCCACTGTTGCGGGTTACATCTTGCGTTGGGGGCATAACTTGCAACATGCATAATTCAGCTGTTCAACATCTTAACTTGCTTTTATCTTGGAATAGGGTGCAGCTTGCATGTTGCAAGTGTTTGGGCATTACTTTACGCAGTGGCACAGCTTGTGCCATGCTCTGTTCACTCTCTTGGAATCAGACCCTCAGTGTTACAGTTAAGGAGCCTTATTTTATATGAAATATCTGTTGAATTTATGGTGTTTTTTACTTACATAGCAACCCTCCCCACCCTTTTTATTATGTCTATTATGGGTATAAAATGTGTAGCCATCCAATTTTGCTTCCCATAGTTCACATTTGTCAGTCCACCAAGTTTCACTTATTGAAATAATATCAATAGGATTATCAGTTATTAATGCACATAATTCAATAGGTTTTGTTGCTAATACTTCTAGCATTAAATGACACGACTGTAATTTGTTCTTGGATTTGATATTTGTTTTTGGTAGGGTTTTGGGATTTTATTTTTTGTTTTCTTACAGTATCTTTTTCTAGTTCTCAGCTAGTCAGTTTAAGCTGAGCATATTCAGAGTTTCCTCCAAATTTTCTGCCAGTAATCTTGCCCCATTTTTGTTAAGAAGCAGCCTGTCTTTTGAAAACAGCTCATTTTTCTTTTATCGATGAAAGTTAAGCCACTATTGCTACACCAGTTTTGAATTCTTGTGTTTATCCTTTGAATGGTCTGATTTTTGGAGGGATGACCTTTTGGGATGGGTAATATATCGAAGATTGCTATCTGGTGTCCCTAATGTTTATTCCCTAGTTCTAAAAGTTCTGTGCAAATATTTTTCTCATGCATATTTCCCACATTGTTTTTACCAGAGTGAAAGATAACTATACATTTATGTGGTAGGTTAATATTTCCCAGAACATCAGCTACGTCCTGTATTTTTGCACCAGGAAGACAGGACACTGCAATAGTTTATTTGGCATTTTAACATATATGACTGTCTATCAGTCTAATAATAGAATCCACTATGACTAGCCTTTCGGGTAGGGAAAATGCCACAGGATTCTCAATAGTGGTTTCCTGATTGCTTAAACACGAGAACCTATTATACGGGGGTCTAGAAGGAGTTTTTTACTACATGTTTTTCTGTATGTAACCTTTTTCCAAGCATTTTCTTGGGATGGACCTTTTTCTCTGCCCTTTGTTTGCTGTCTTTCTAAGTCAATAGAATCCGAGCTATCCTCTATGTTGCCCCTAGTTCTTTTCCTTTGTATAATGTTAGTACTGTTTATGTGCTACTCCTCAGTGATCACCGAGTTCACAAACTGCTGTATTTTAGCAATTTCATTGGCTTGCTTAAGATCTTCGCTGAGTTTAGTATTCTCTGTTTGCAAAGTGATAAGTAGTTTTGCATTTACTCCACATTTCTGAGGCAAAGGTAGAACTATGTTTTGGAGAAAACATTTGACATACTGAACATTTTCCAACAGATCCTTCCTGGACCATCAGATCAAGAACATCAGATACATCAACATCAGCCATTGTGTAACTGTGTATATGGTTCCCAAATATAAAATAGGCCCACTGGAGTAACTTCCAGTTCATATAGTTTCTAACAAAAAGCTGTTATGGGTAATAGTAAACAGCAGAAGGAGAAACACCGACTGCAGACCTCAATATCCGTTTTCCCCGAATATTAGAACCACTACAGTTATGTTGATGTTTAATAGTACTTTATTCACTTTGACTAAATAGTGTTTAGTTAACAGTTCTGTGTACTTGTCCTAGTCTCACACAATGTCTACTATTGTGCCAGACAGTCTGCAATCCTGTTAATGATGAAACAATTAGGACACTACCTTACTTGCAAGTAGCGTCTTAACACTTAAGAGGAGATGGAGCCTTATTTTAGGTAAACAAAGGCCTGTCTTACCTTGCAGCCTATTCTTTTGGTTTTTATACAGTGTCTAGCCCCTGGTTCCCACCAGTCCTGCAGGACACACAAGACATGTCGTTACAACATGCATGTCTTTGCGTGCATCTCAGCATGTGCAAGGTGCGTGCCCCACTCACGCTCATCCCACTCACTTAGGGGCAAGTGTTTTAAAGCCCCAATACCCTGGAAGTGGTTACAGGGGTCAGGTAGTCTTATCCGGTGCAAACTTCACTAAAAAGCCCTAAAATAAAAATGTTAGCAGGTACCCCTTATGTGGAGTAACCTGAACTTAAAAGACACTGCTACAGTTCCAAAAATACAGACAACTCCTGCCCCAAGTACTTGTAGTTCTCAGTGAGCACCTGCAGAACTACAATATAGTACTTCCTACTTCCTGCTGTCTAAAATGAACAGAAGCAAGCACTTGAACACAATTACAGTTATTTGTTGGTTAAAGTTTGTTAAGGAGCTAGTGCCTGTCTTATGGCAGAAGAACTGTCTCGTAGGTTAACTCCGTCATAGTTCATCTTAATGTGGCATGTGTTTCTGCCTTGTTATTGTGTTTGTATATTATGCTGTCTGTATTACTTCTGTACTGTGTCTACCAGGACCTCCTTGTAAATGAGCTTGCTCAATGGAGTTCTTTTTTCCTGCTATAAACTTGAACTTAAGCTTGAAACTGCATGCTGAAAACAAGGAGAAGTCTTTACCTAGGGGGGCGAACCATTCTCTATGTATCTAAAAGCCCCATGTCACTGGTAAGATCAAGTAAGACTTTTTATTTTTAATTTTTTAGTGTTAGAAATCTGAGGACAAAATTAGCTTTTGGCAAGGATGGGGTCAATCACTTCATTAAAATCTCCACCTAGGATTATCTCAGATTATTTTAGATTTAATTCAAAGAGTAGCTTGTTAAAGAAATCAGCTTGCCCTGAAGTAGGATCATAAATGTTGCAGAAAGTTGTCCTTCTCCCATAAAATTTGGTAGCGACCTTCTGAATCAGATATACTGTATGATTATGTTTAATTAAACTGACCCCATTTCTGATCAAAACTGCTACTCCTTTTTTTTATTTTTTACTAAAAAGTAGCTGTATTCCACTTGAGAGACTCACGTTCTTAACAATTTGTCTGCTTCTGCTGATATGAGATGTGTCTCTTGTAGACAGACATTTATTTTGTGTTTCTGAAGGTGGTTAAGAACTTTTTTCTATTTGATTGTGGAACCTAGTCCCCGCACATTTCAGAATGCACAATTTATATTGCACATATCTAAGCAGGGAGTATTACATTATTACTCCCTTGAAATTATCAGTAATTCTAGTATACTGGAAATAATATTCTAAACTTTTAGATGCTCCGATTAGG
This sequence comes from Neoceratodus forsteri, assembly GCA_016271365.2. Taxonomy (NCBI): domain Eukaryota; kingdom Metazoa; phylum Chordata; order Ceratodontiformes; family Ceratodontidae; genus Neoceratodus; species Neoceratodus forsteri. The sequence goes on along the minus strand of CM028130.1, from coordinate 910,838,228 downwards.
GCTAAGTTATGTGGCAATGAATACAATAGAACATACAACAATTAAACTTAGTCCAAGGGTTTACAATAAATAACTCTTTAAATCTAAGCACTACTATCCTAGCCTAAAGCTAAGAAGAATGTAACTATTTGTAACAGTAATACAACCTACAACAGTGAGAAATGAAGACAAATGTGGGGAAAAAACACTGATATAATTTCCCAATGTGGATTCACACAACTCAGTGGCACTTAAGAGACTCTTTTTTTTCTCTCTCACCATAAATACATACTTACATACATACATATATACATATGTACAAGTGTAGACAGATAAGGACCATTATGGCCCACCCAGTCTGCTGCAGGAAACTCTTACCTACTGAGTATCCCACTGACCCCCTCCAAGGTTTGCCTGAGTATCCTGTTGACCCCCACCAGCTATGCCACACCCAACCCGCAGCTTCAGGATCCACTTGTGCCTGTCCCTTGCATGTTTAAAACCTGAGACAATTTCAGCCCTTACCACCTCATCTGGCAGCCTATTCCAGGCATCCACCACCCTCTCCATGTAAAAGTACTTTCTTACAACTAAATCGTCCTCCTCCCAGCTTCATGTCATGAACCCTAGTTGTTGAGCCCTTTTTCCTCTGCAATAAATTTCCCTCCTGAACCCTGTTAATCCCTTTTAGATACTTGTAAGTCTCAATCATATTCCCCTCTCCCTCCTTTTCTCCAGGGAGTACATATCTAGATCCCTCAGTCCGTCCTCATATCCCATGCAGCACATGAATCATTCTGGTAGCTTTCCTTTGGACAGCCTCCACACTGTCAACATCCTTTTTCAGATGTGGTCTCTAGAACTGGATGCAGTACTCACGGTTTGGCCTAACCAACATCTTATAATACAGGGGAACAATGACCTCCCTCCTTCTTCTAGCATTACCCCACCCTATGCATCCCTGCATTCTGTTGGCCTTTTCTACTGCCTTTTGGCACTGACTTGTCACCTTGAGGTCAGCTGTGATGATGACACCCAGGTCCCTTTCTTGCTCCGTGACTGCTATTTCTTCCACATCGAACACATATTTTGCCCTAAGGTTCCTATGCCCCAAGTGCATAATTTTACACTTTCCCATGTTGAAACCCAGTCTCCAAACCTTGGACCACTGCTTTAGGTTTTTAAGGTCATCCCTCATCCTGCCAACTTCCTCTGGTGTGCGCACCTTGTTACTTATCTTTGAGTCGGCTGCGAACAACCACATCCAGCCCTACTCCAATGTCTCCAATGAAGACATTGAATAGGACTGGGCGAAGAACTGACTCCTGCAGTACCCCACTCATCACCCTCAACTCACTTGAGAGTACCTTGTTTACTATTACCCTTTGGGTCCTGCTGGAGAGTCAGTTTCCAACCCACTTTATTATGGCTGGTCCCACCCCAAGACTGCCCAGTTTGTTCAGTAGCCTTTTATGAGGAATAGTGTTGAAAGCTTTCTGGAAGTCCAGATAGGCAATGCCCACTTCTTCTCCCCTGTCCACAACTCCTGTCACCCAGTTGAAAAAATCTATTAAAGAGTTAGTGTACTGCTTGGAATTAAGAGGAACTTTCCTATGTGGTCAGCTATCACGTCTTATAGCTGAAGTATTTTGTCTTTTCTGTTTGCTAATTAGAAGGTTTTCCACCTGGCAATAATGAGGTGATGTGTGGAGCAGCAGTCTGTCTGGAGGCTAAAACACAAAATCAGTTCTGTTCCTCCCACTACGTCATCAACACTAAGATCACACTAACTGTGACATCACTAGTAACCAAGGAGAACTATTTCTCACTGCCAGATTATTCTCTTTCACATGAAGTAGCAGGGATTGGCTCTTCTTGGTTACTAGTGATGTCACTATTTCCTACATTTTGATAGGTAACTTGTGAAGGTCACTGCTCTGGCTGCAAGGATTGTGGTTCCTCAATGTGCTTGGTCACATTTCTGATTATGGCCACAGAAAAGGGGCTTAGGCTTGTGCATATGAACATTAGAAGTCTGTCAGCTAATTTTGCACAGCTTGAAGCCTGGAATGCTCACAACTCCCCTAACGTCTTAGGTCTAACCGAGACTTGCTTAAAACCCCGTATACCAGATTCATTATGTAGGATCAATGGATATAAACTTCACAGATGTGATCATCCAAATGCTAAAAAGGGTGGTGGTGTTTTATTTTATACCAGGCAGGACCTTGACATTACGGTCCTCCCGGTCAACACTACCTGTCTATGTGAAACTATTCATATAGTTATTACCTTAGGTCTCACTAAGAAGCTAAATGTAGTGTGCATCTATAACCCTCCTAAAATGGACTAACATGCCTGACTAAGGTAATTGACCATCTTTCTTCACTAAGAGGTAGACAAGAGCTCACTGTTATGGGGGACCTAAACCTGGATTGGCTGGGGAAAAACTCTAATTGCTATGCTGTTGAACTCAGCAGGTTACACCTGTCTCAATTGGTCACTCTTCTGACCAGACAAGCTAGTAACAGCACTCTCCAGTCTCTTCCAGACTGAGTCGTCTCCAACAGGCTTGCGAGGATCAGTGCTGTTAGAGTTTTACCAGACTCAATCAGTGACCACTCCTCAGTTTACTGTGCTTGGAAGTCTAGGGCCCCAAAACCACCCCCCAGAGAAATTATTTTCAGGGATTTTTCAAAAATCAATAAGAGAGCCCTAATCTTGGAGCTACAGAACACAGACTGGACTCCTCTATACAATACTTGTAATACAGAACGTGCTGCTCAATACCTCCTTACCACACTTTTGAACCTTCAAGACAATATATTCCAGTAAAAAGGCACTGTATCTGAGGATTTGCTACCCGCGAGTTAAATTCTTCACTCCTGTCCTCTCTGAAAAAGAGGCATAAAGCCTTGAACAAAGCTAAGCTAACCCAGTCCCCATTGGATTGGGTGGAATACAGAAGACTCCAAAACCTATGTAAGGTTTCCGTCAGATCTGCTAAGGGCAATTACTACCATCAGCGCCTTAGTACCTCTGTCAGTGACTCCCATGGTTTTTGGAGTCATGTTAACACCATCATGGAGAAAATCAAGTGCAATACCTTCTCTGATACGGTCGTGGGTGGTTGTAATTGTAATAACCTGCTCACTATCGCCGAGGCTCTTAACTCCAGATTCACTGACCTCTCCTTCTATACTGCACCTCCTGGGCCTTTACCTGTCACCCCGCAGGATAACCTTAAACCTTCCAACCCATCTTTCACCCTTCGCCCAGTCTCTGAGAGTCAAATCTTACACTTACTTAAGTCCATCTCTCCTGCTGGATTGGCAGGAGCAGATGGACTCTTACCAAAATTCCTAAGAACCGTTGCACCATCTATAGTCTCCCCAGTGACTAGACTTTTCAACCTGTCTCTTCTTACAGGACATGTCCCTTCCCTCTGGAAGATTGTTCAAGTTGTACTGGTCTATGAAAAGGGGGACACCACTAACCTGGATAATTACCACCCTATTGCCATCATTTCCACCCTCTCTAAAATACTGGAGAACATTTTTGCTACCCAGTGCTCAGATTACCTCTACTCCTTCAAACTCCTCACCACTGACCAACATGGTTCCCGACATTGGCACAGAACATCCACGGGTCTCATACAGTTTACAAATGATGTTAGACTTCCTATGGACAAAGGCTTTCTCACTGGGGCTACTTTTGTTGATCTTACAAAAGCGTTTGATTTAGTTTACCACCCGCTGCTCCTATCAAAGTTGTCATCCCTAGGCTTCTCTTCCTCTGTCACTGCCTGGTTTCAAAATTATCTTTCGAAGCATCAACAATTTGTCCCGATCGGAGATGTTAGGTCTCTTCTTGCTTCTACGTGGATTGCAGTGCCCCAGGATTTGATTCTTGGACCTGTCCTGCTTACAGTCTTCATAAATGACATCCCACCATTCACTGGTGCCTGCTCAGGTCTGCTATATGCTGACGATCTTGTTCTTTACTCATCCTCCTCAAACCTCTCAGATATCAAGCTGAATCTCAATAGTAACTTCAATGCCATTCAAAGCTGGCTATTGCAAAACAAGCTTGTCTTAAATAAAAATAAAATGGTGACTATGCTCTTCAGTTCAGGTTCACAAATTCGGTCCTGCACCCAACCATTAAGTATCAGAGTGCTCAATGGCTCTCCCCTTAACATAGTTACCTATTTTAAATACCTAGGACTAACCCTTGATCCCACCTTGGATTTTGACCTGCACCTAGCTTCAGTCATTAAATCCTTCAATATTCAACTTGGGCTGGCATATAAGATGAGACATAGCCTAACATCCACGACGAGGATGGCCACTGCACAGGGGATCCTGAGACCCAAATTGGCATATGGGTTAATAGCCTTTCTGGTAACTACTGGAGGGCTCCTCCTAAAGTGGGATGTCTGCTACAACAGCATTTGCTGTTTTGCTCTGTCTTTACCCAAACTTACTCACCGATGCACACTATACTCCAGTTTGGGATGTTTTACCCTCTCAGCCTTCTGACAGTTTACTTCCTACTGTTTCATAAAGAATCTAATCTCCTCCCAGATACCTGACAAATTGGCTCTACTGCTCAAACCAGTGACCTCTGCCTACCCACTGAGATCAGCTGACAAATCCCTTTTTGTCCAACCGAGATGTAAAACCAAATTGGGGGAGAATGCCTTCTTTAGCTGGGCCCCTAAACTATGAAACTGCCTTCCACTGCATCTAAGAATCTCCCCTTCTCCACACAGCTACAAAGAGGAGCTTCATATGGCTCTTCTAAGCTCTGAACCCTGCTCTTGTTCTTTATCCACCCACTCCGGTACTGGTTTCTCCTAGTTACCTACTGGCTCCAACCTCTACTAGTCTCAAACCTGCCTGGAAATCTTGCTATTTCCTCTCTTCTAGCACATACTCACTAGTTGTATGACTTATGACTGTTAGTTATTTGCACTTATATTTCTGTTTTGTTACTACATATAGATTCCTGCAAATGTACTGTCATTGCTGAAAATTTTGTGCAAGTGTACTATGTCTGACTTCTACTTGTTCCCATGATGTTTTCTTGTATCTACTATTGTCTACATACCCTTTGTTGTAATCTCCCATGTCGTACATGAAAATAGGCAACTATGCTGTCTAGTGTACCTACCCAGTTAACAAAAAATAAATAAATAAGTAAATAAATAAATAAATGTAGTGGGAGGAACAGAACTGACTTTTTTTAGCCTCCAAAGTACCGGTCCATGCATCAGCCCAGTACTGCCAGGTGGAAAATCTAATTAGCAAACAGAAAAGAAAAATTACTTCCGATATAAGAAGTGATAGCTGACCGCATCTGAAAATTACCATTAATTCCAGGTAGTACACCAGCTCTTTAAGTTTGTTTGACAAGACCTCCCTCTGGTAAATCCTCATTGCCTGGGGTCTACCAACCCTCTCCTTCAGGTAGCTCAGGATATGCTCTGTTAACAGTGATTCCATTATCTTTCTAACCACCAACATCAGGCTGACAGGCCTGTCATTTCTCGCCACCTCCCTGTCTCCACCCTTATGTAGCAGAACCACATTTGCTTGTTTACAATCCTCATACTAATGAGCTTTAAATCTACAAATTGTATTAGGCAACGAAGGTGGTTGCACTTTATTTTAAGTGACTGTTTCAATAAAACTAACCATTAGTTACATGCAACAGGGTGATTACACTGTAATTACATGTTAGTTGCATGCAACTGCATTGCAGTTGCAATGCAGTTAGAGTTCAGTTGCACAATAATTACAGTGTAATAAAAATAAAATTTAACCATCAAGGTTAAATTGGTTATACACAGGCACACTTCATCTTCAACAGATTGGCACAACATGTATGTTGAGGACTAACAATCCATTTACAATCATTAAATACTTTCAAAGTTTTTCTACAAGTTCTGTATTTAGCATTAGCCTTTAGATCGTCAGTGGGTGCATATGTTTTGCAGCAGAGAGTGACTGAAGGGAGAAAGCAACAAAGCAAAATGCTTAATGAACAAGATCTTTAGTTAGAAAAGTAAATTTAATATTATAATCAGGTGAGTAAAAATGGGTCTGGACTACGCTTGCAAAATAATCATGTGCTTGCTGTCTTGAGATATCCATACTGGCAGGAGCAAAGTCTCATTTTGTATAATCAGTATAATAGTCCTTCTTAATCAAGTGGCCAAACAATGCCTTCCCAGCTTCCTGAGAATATTTCAGTGGACATTCTACAAGGACTATTTGTTGGTATACAAGGCTTGATCTGAGTGCTGGTATGCACTGTTACGTTTCGAGTACATGGAGAACACTTTTTGTCAATGACCCAGCTAATTTCTTGTTGATTCTGAAGGAATCCAATTAGCTGTGCACCATATTATGGTGGAGCCAACTGATTCCTGCATTTAATGTTTATCTTGTCCCTCCTCCCCCATCTATGAAACTCAGTTTCACCTTGTAACTTTGTGCTCTTGGGGTATGAATGATCGTAACAGTTACTTCCGGGATAGCATAGGACTGCTGTCAAACAATTTACTTTCCACATTCAGATTGGATAACATCAGTTCTAATGTAGGTTGAAAGTGTCCAGGGATACAGCAACAGGCAGAGTTCAAAAAACAGGGGAGCAGCAGTTGCATCATTGCAACCAGTGCTTTCTCCTCTGGGTTAAGCCAAAGTTCAGGAAAAACTGAAAAGAGGGAAGAGATCCACAGCAAATAGTATGTCTTTATCAGCAGCCATCAATATTTCCCCTGCCAACTTATCCATGTGTGTCCCTGATCACATCCAAGGGCTATCACTCTGTTCTTGTCAAATGATGAGGCACATTTTCCACATTTTGAGAGGCAGTTGGTGTCAGTGTTAAATCAAGCAAAATAAATGATAGCCTCCAATTGATGGTATCTGTCCTGATTAAGTAGTATGGGATTGCAATTCTAATTGTATGTCCATTGAAGAAGGTGTGGCAGTATTGGATGCATCCTTTTCAGTATAGCTTGGATGGAATGGCAGACCACACAATATGTTGTCATTGCTTTTACAGCTATCTTTTTTCTGCAGGAATGATTTATTGGAGATTTCAATGATTCAACCACTGTTGTAAGTTTATGGGTTCAGTTTGAGGGCCTTTTATGGATGAAAGAGTGTTGCCTTGTGCATTCTTAGGACCAATGGAGTGCGGACTGAAGGTGACCCCAAAGGGTTTGCTACAACAGTGGAACTGGCAGTACTATCTCAGCCCACCATCTGGCTGACCTGACTATTGAGTTCACTCCTGAACCTGGGTTGTCAGCACAGAAACACCTAGTACATCCACTGGACCATTAGGCATATGTTCCCCAGTGTTCTTTTGCTGCACATGCTAAATATTTCCACATAATTTACCGTGTTCATTTCTTCTAGGAACTTGAATATCTCTATCATACCTCCCCTCTCTCGTCTGACCTCCAGTGAGTACATTTTCTGTGCCTTGAGCAGATCTTCATAAGATTTTCTCCACTGGCCCTGAATCATTTTGGTCACAGTGTCTCAAGCCTGTCCTTATCTTTCCTTAGGTGCAGACTCCAGAACTGGGCACCATACTCCTCGTGAGGCCTCACCAGTGATCTATACAGTAGTTAGGGAAACATATCTTGGGGGAAATTACCTTCAATCTCAGTTTTAAGACCGAGGCTTCCCTGGATAGATTCTGGAAACAGTATAGAGACATAAAAAACACTCCAGTTTGGATGCCTTTTTTAACTATCCCCTGACCAAACCACCACACAGAACAATAACTGTATTATTCCATTATGAGGGAATTTGGCCTCAAACGTTCTCTACTGGTTTCAGAAAAAATGTGAAGTAGAGGACAGGCCATAACCAATTTTTGATACTTATCACATATGGACTGGGGGTATGAGTTCAAAGGAAAGTTACATCTAAGTGACACTGGGATTTTTCATCTTCTTAACAGTGTTTTATTAGGAGGAGATACCTTAGACAACCAAAAGCCTGCTACAAAGCTGTCCCAGTGGCATGGAGGGTTGAGGTGCTGAGCACCTTACCTGCCACCACGTTGCCACATTGGCAACCTGAGTTTGAGACAGACTCGGGTTGCTGGGGGATGGCCAGAAGGGGCGATTAGGGGGGATCAAGCATCTGATGGACTGTTCTCCTCTCCTGGGGTGGGAGGGAGGACATGCTGGCTCTGCCAAAAGACTGCCACCAGGTGGAGGGCTGGTGACAGTGCAGGGTGGGAACAGCACAAAGGGAGGAAGGGAGCTACAGAATTCTGCAGAGCATGTGTGCCTCCACATGCATATGACAATATGTGCACCCCAGCTTGGGCAGGGAAAACAGGAGGAAAAAGGAAGGTTAGGCAGGTGTATATGATGCCCTGCGTGCTGATTCTCCAAATTTCTTACTGGATATGGTTAAGACTGCAAGTTTAGTGGATGTCTATAGGTATTTACATCATACTGGAGGATTTACTTTTTCTAAAGGCCATCTGGCCTCACCTATTGATTTCTTCTTTGTTTCCAAAGATTTATTTTTAGAAACCGGGACAGCTCAGACCACATGGTGTTGGGATTAGAGATGCTGCGAAGTTTGAATTCACCCACGAGGCTCAGGCAGATTGCCAAAATTCACCTTGGCAGAAAATTTCGCTAACCTGGTGGACCATCCCCTTCTCCTCGACACTCTCTCAGCCCTTGGTTTCTCCCATCTCTTGGTGGCCTGATTTAACAGTTACTTATCAAATAGACTCCAGGTTGTGAAATTTAACTCAGCCTTATCTGATCAGATGTCCATTAACCTAGGTGTCCCTCAGGAATCCATACTAGGCCCGCTTTTCTTTTCTATTTTTATTAATAGGATTATGACAAATATCCCAGGCTGCTCATCTATCCTATATGCGGATGACATTGTCCTGTACTCTAGCTGCAAGGATTTTCACCTGATTAACCAAACTCTCTTTTCAGCCTTTACCTCTGTTCAATCATAGTTATTCAGTCATAAGCCACTACTTAATGTCGGCAAAACTCTGTCAATGTAACTAACAGTATAGCCTAGAAGTTAGAGGAACGAGGTGTGAATGAGCTTGGTACATCCAGCAGACCAGACCTGAGTTTGATTCTCACAACCTCCACTTGCATACTGTGTGACTCTGAGCAAGTCACTTAACTGCCCAGTGCTCCCAGGTCACCCCTGAAAACAGGCACTTGTGCCTAGTGGGCCTTACCAGGTTACCAAAGACTAAAATAAAATAAATAAATAAATGCTCTTTGGCTGTGCTGCTAAGTTAAAATCTACTCGGGTTTTGTTCAAAATATCCTGTATGGATGGCTCTGTACTGGAATCAGTGTGTCATTTTAAATACCTAGCAGTCCTACTTGATGAAAACCTTAACTTTGATTGCCACATTATGGCCACTTGTAAGTCTGTTAATATCAAAATTGGTGTGGCCTATAAAACCAGCCATGTCCTGATGCCTTCTGCTAGACTTGCCATCGAGAGTGGTATCCTGCTCCCAGCACTCTCCTATGGTGCCGTTATCTATCTCAATGCATCTGGAACCCTACTTAGAAAGTGGGGTACCAACTACAACAGTACCTGCAGATATGCATCTTCCTCCCCTCAGTTGAAACATCATTGTCAGCTCTGTACTGACCTTACTTGGCCATCCCCCTCTTCCTTTTGGCTCCTTGCACTTGACTACTGACAGTATTATTAGGGCAGCCATCCCTGTCTCTCTAGCCTCCCTGTTATTCCCTCAGCCCCCCACCCACGGCTTTCAATCAGCTGATAGATCTCTTCTTCATGTTCTGAGATGCAAAACTTTCAAGGGAAGTTCTGCCTTCTCCCATGTGGCGCCCAAACTCTGGAACTCCCTGCCCCTGGCAGTTCATCTATCTCCTAGTCATGCCCAGTTCAAAAACAATTATCACTCCTTCCTTGCCAGCCAGGACTCCTGCTCCTGTTTTAACCCTCCCTGATCTTCCTGCCTCTCACCTTACATGAACCCCAAGGCCACCTATTGTTTCTCCTAATCTTCCTTAGGAATTATCCTTGACTAGCACTTTTGCCTTATATATATTTTTGTATTCTGCCAATGCATTTTTTACCTGTATTGTTTACACTACCTTTGTATTATCTACCTGTAATGTATACCCTGCTGCTTGCTCATTGCCCTTGTCTTGATTGTACTTGAACACCAATGTTTCTCATTATATGTACTCTGTTATAATGTACTATTGCTTGTTGTTTACTCTGTATCTTTGTAATCCTTGTATCTATGTAATCCTTGTAACCTCCAGGGTCGTGCCTGAAAATAGTCATTTTTTGACTATGGCACTTACCCGGTAAATAAAAACTAAATAAATAAATTAATTTTTGTCCCTATGTTAAAGATCTGCTTCTTCCAACTTTGCATTGTAACTTCACCTTTAAATTCACTTTTGGTGTTGCCAAAGGCAATTTTTTGTAAAAATTAGACTTTTGGTAAACAACTTGTCTCAAGGTCACATGAAAGAGCTTCTGCAAGTCACATGGTACATCTCTTTACACTGACAGTGCCTGGCTTGCTTTCTGTTTTCATTTCTAATCAGACTGAGATAGTAGAAGGAGCCTGTGCCAGCAGAGAAAGAAGATAGCTTCCAAAAACTGTTTTATAGCCATTGCTTTATATTTTTGTCTTTCTTGTGTACTTGTAGCTTAGTTACAGAACATTGGGCTCAGTTTTCAAAGGGTGGGGCAAGGCTTGCTTCAAGCCCTGTGCCACGACACTTTAAAATCAGCGGTGCCCCTACTGGGTTTGCCACAACTGTACACGATTGTTATAGGTAGGACACAGTTGTGACAGTTTACCTGATTTACGGTAGCTTGCACCTAATATTTGGTGCAAGCCCCATAAAAAGGTACTGAGGATTACCACAAATTAGACTAGAAAAAGTTTATGTAACTCACAGCAACTGGTGCATGGGATAGAAATTCCTGATCGCTATTATATGCCGCAAGCCCAGCGCTTATATGTTAGGCACACCGAGGCTTGAGGCATTCTCGCCTATTGAAAATCTGACCCATTATTTTAATGGTTGTCTTTATTTTGAATCTCATTTTTAGACCTCTTTGTTAGTTTCATATTACTCTTTTTCTTGAATCATTTCCATCTGTTTTCTGTCTCTATCTCTCTCTCTTCTTTTGTTTGGAATTATGGAGAGTCGTGGTCATGAACATGTTTGTACCTGGGGTGGTGCCATACAGATTCATGGGCTGGTATTTTTACTGGAGCCAGCCCCCCCCCAAGAGTACCTCAGCTCCTCCTCCCAACCAGGCAGCAGTGGCAGCGGCTGCCCCCCAGTACCCTAATAGGGAAGTGTATGCAGCAGGAGCAGACGAGTGTTGCTAACTTTCTGCAGGCCCTGGACCAGCAGCAGCTGGAGCCAGAAAATAATGAGGAACAGCAGCCCCTGTTCCCCCTGAGATGGAGCAGCCAGAACCCCCTGTGTCCCCCATTGTTGTTTATTTATTTGGTTTTTGTTGACCAGGAAGGAGGACTAGACAATTCTTCTTATTTTCAGCCCATCTCGAGGAAGGGGAATACAAATACAGCTAGGGTACCAGGAGGGGCTGCTGCTGCCACTACTGCCTGGTTGGGAGGAGGAACCGAGGTACTCTGGGTGGGGGGCTGGCTCCAGTAAAAATACCAGCCAGTGAATCCGTATGGCACCACTCCAGATTGCACCACCAGGACCAGCCCCCCCCATAGAGGAGCCCCACCCATCATCCTTGGGGGGGCTCTTCTGTTCCTCCACATCATCAGTTTGCCAGTCCCGCCAGTACCCCAAATTTTCCCTGGTGTGGGATTTTATTTAAAAGTGACCCTAGTGAGGACAACATGGTCACTTGAAAGTTATGCAAGGCCAGGATTAGCCAGGGCAAGAAGGGAACACACTTGGATACTTATGGTCAAAGAACTCACTTAAAAATAAAACACCTGGCAGAGTGCGAAAAATGATAAAGGGAAGGAGAGTGTGATGGTGGTGCATGTGGTGGTCTGTCTATGCCGGCAGAGATACCATGAAGTGTGCATCAATAAAGTTTGTGTCGCATGGTGGGGCAGCGGGCAAACCTGCTTGAAGTACCTGCCCCCTGGTTATGATTCAAGCAGCTGAGCCAGCAGCACCCACACTGCCATCAGCGACAACATACTCAGTACTCGGTTTCATACTCATTTACTAGACAGAAGGAGGTGATTGCCCATCAAGTCTGTCTCCCACGGTAGTGGGTCCATTTTGTAATGGTTATGACAACAAAAACTCATCTAGGTAAGTTTTAAATGAAGTCATAGCATTTGGATTAACCACGTGTCCTGGAAGATTGTTTCACATTTTTACGACTCTGTATGTAAAAAAGTCTCTTCTACTATTTTTTTTTATTGTTCTGTGTGCAACTGTTTAGTATGGCTTCTTAGGTTAAACTCCCTTTTTTTAAATGTGAGCCCTAGTTCCGCTAGTAACTCATTGGGCCACATTCTTGAAGAAGCTAGATTGCTGCAAGCCCCGGGTGTGCCAAACGCACAGCGCATAGGGCTTGTGGCATTCCCAGGGCTAGTTTGAGGATTCTCGAAACCCGAGCCCTCCGTGTGCCACATGTGGTGAGTTAGCCCAGCTTTTACTGGTCTAACATTGCCAACCTTTTTACATGACTTGCGCCAAGTCTGTGGAGCAAGCCACCATAAAAAGTGTGCAGTGTTGCAAAGGTGGGTGACTCACGAGAATTGGGTGCACTGTGTGCCAAAGAGTTTGGGGAAAGCTGTGCCATTGGCGTAGAGCTTCTGTACACCCTGTGCCAACCTTCAAGAATTAAGCCCATTATTTATAAGGATATTAAACATCATTAGCATATCTCTTCTCTGTCTCCTCCCTTCCAGCATGTACAACCCAAGTGCCTGCAGTCTTTTATCGTACTCCCTGTCTTTCAGTGTCCTGACCACTTTGGTGGCCCATCTCTGGACCTTCTTGATATTATTAATGTCTCTTTTTAAGTAAGGGCTCCATACTGTAGAAAAATTGTCTAAATGATGTCTAACATAGTTTTTGTACAAGGGCATAATACAGGTCTCATTTCTTGACACAAATGCCTTTCTTATGCAACCAATAATTCTATTTGCCTTAATTATGGTCTTGTTACAATGGTTGCTAAAGTGGAGGTCTTTGTCGATATAGATACCAAGATCTTTTTCACTGTCCACTTTTTTCAGTTTATTTCCATTCAAATAGTATTCTTGATGTTTGTTATGTGTACTGAAATGTAAAATGACACATTTGTCTTGATTAAAGTGTCAGTGGCTCAGTAGGTAGCACACTCGTCTCTGAGGCCAGGAGATCAGAGGGCCCTGGGTTCAGTTCCCACATCTGGCACTTGGGTTAATATCCCATTACTGACACTGTAGTGCAGCATGAAAGGAGTGCTGCACTTCTGAGGTGCCATCTTTCGGACGAGACGTTAAACCGAGGTCCCATCTGCCTGGATTGGTGGTAGTTCAGGTGGATATTAAAGATCCCATGGCACTTATCGAAAAGAGTAGGAGAATTTCCCTGGTGTTCTTGCCAAATTCCCCTCATTCACTAAACAAAAATACCACCAACAGCTTAATCTGGTCAGTTGGCATTCATCTGTATCCCTCTCCCTCGGGTCGTGCCTGAAAATAGGCAGGATTTGTCTAGTGCACTTACCCGGTCAACAAAAAATAAATAAATAAAATAAAAAAATAGCATATTATTGTCTATTGGGCCCATTTTTCTGTTTTTTTTTTTCATGTCCTGTGCTAGTAGTTTAGTTTGTTCCCCTGTCTAGACAGGTTCCCCTAGTTTGGAGTTGTCCGCAGATTTAATACACCAGTCTGTAAGGTTGTTGCTCATATCAGATATGTATAAATAACCCAAACAATACAGGGCCCAACACTGAGCAACAGCAGCAGTGGAGCCTAAGGGATGAAGTGGGGCACCTCTGTTGCCGGCTCACCAAGGTGGAGCCAGATATTAAAGTCCTCCTCTCAGATCAGGATAAGCTGCTTGAAGGGATGGCTGAGTTCCAAAGCAGCAGTGCAGGTGCTGCTGGTAGTGTGGAGTCAGTAAGCCTGGCACTTGCAGAAGAAGATTAATGTTGTCTGAGTACCTTTTAATGTTTCACTTTAACTCTTTCCTGTCCTGTTTGTAGTCTTTCCTTCAAACTGGCCTAGTTGTTTCTTTCTAAAAAAACTAAAAATTTAAAAATACAAAAAAATGTCATCTATCTGTACTGTTTCCCTCATTGCTTCTTGTCTTTGTTTCTGTACTATTGGTATTGCCATTAAAAAAAAAAGAAAAATTGATATTTCCTACCTACATTTTCTTGATACCTTTCCTCTCTATTTCGGTCTCTTTCCTAAATTTTTCTCAGCTACCAGAATAAATATGTCAGGCTGCTACAGGTCTCTAGTAGTGCCACATCGTACTGTGCTATGTGTTTTTACTGCCCCCAACACTGTTGTTGTGATGCACTTTGTGTTAAGTGTGCATAAATCACAATTTACATTAATTCTCTTCTCCGATAATTTTTCCCCACTGCCCTTCCAAAATTTGACAGGCTGCTACGTGCTGCCACAATGTACTACACTGTGTAACTTCCCCCAGCACTGTTGTTGAGATGCACTTTGTGTTAATTGTGCGTAAATCACAATTTACATTAATTAACTTCTCCCAAACTTTTACCCCAGTACCACAAAACATTTGACAGGCTGCTGCATGCTGCCACATGGTAGTATACAGCGTGTAACTGCCCCAAGCACTCTTGTTATAACACACTTTGGGCTTGATTCAGAAAGCTCCAGGAATGACATAAGCAGCTTGCACCAAACACATTGACGCAAATTGTGGCTTGCGTCACATGCGATTCAAGAAAGCAGCTTGCATCACAACTGGTGCAGTCTGTGTCAAAGTGGCTTGTGCTATGCTTGTGTCCAAAACCTGGGTGCACCATGTCAGAATGGGGCTTACATCCCAAAAATGATGCAAGTCCCTTCTTCTGGTATTCACAAAGCTGGGAACCCTGAAACAGTGCCGATGATGGCAGGCATCCATTAGACCAAGGTGAAACTGGTCTAACTGACAGTGGCACACAGAATGGAGTGGATCCAGCTGCAGACAGGGAAGGTGAGACAGCCCTGACAGCCCTGCAGTATGATATGTGGGCTGTCATGTCATTGCCCTGGCCATTTCATCCGCCATATGACTTTTCACAGGTCTCATCCCATGCAGCGTTTTTTGCCACATCATGCTCAGTTTTCATCCACTGCATCATCATTTTGAGACAGTTTGCATCAGTTCCCAATCTATTCCCCCCTCCTCCATTTTCAGCCACCTTGGGGCATTCCAACCCCTGCATTGTCATGGTACCTCAGTATGGGCATTCATGCCACTCCTGCATAGCTGTTGTGGCTCAAATGGAAGCATTCACATCCATGCTGTTGCACCTGAGATTGCAGCATTCTCTCCACATACATCATGCCTTTGAAGTAGCGAACCTCTTGCATCAGCTTAAGATAAATTAAGAAGAAAGTCAGGTTCTAATTTTTGGTTCATATATTATTAATAAATCATGGAGAATAGGAGATAAGAAAATATGTACAGTAAATCATATACCTATTTAGGCTTACATGTAACTAGTGATGGTCTATAGTCTAGACATACAAGTATCTTAAACAACCTGCCAACTCGTTAAACATTTTTAATAACAAATATGGACGCAATTCTGTTAAACCACTTATTGAGGCTACTCAAGCAAAATGTTTTTCCCAAACCCTATTTCAAGCTGAGATATGGGACTCAGAAAACATTAATATTTTAGAAATACCATTAAACAAACTGGGCCAGATTCACATAAGGCAACTCAGGATGCAAGGCAACTTGCATCTGAAAGAATGGTGCAAGTAGCACTTACGTCTTGAGTTATGTCATGGTGGGATTCAAAAAGGCAGCCTGCAACATGTTGCAGGCTGCATGTGCGCAAGTGGACCAATGAACCATAAACCCCCTTGAGACATGGCGTAAGGGGGTTTATGGCAGCAGTTGCACCCTATCCAAAAAGGGTTGCTGCTATTCTCCACATCGGGATTTAGAAACAACCCCTGGTGGACAATCTGCAAAGACCACTTACGCCAGCTATGAACTGGCGTAAGTGTTCTTCGCCATCCACTGGGGGTTGCCACTGTGCCCCAGCTATACAACCCCAGTGGGCTACAACTCCCTAACAGCCCTGTTCCCCAAATATGGCTCCCATCTTGCCTAGATGGGCATGCAGAACACCCATATTTGCCCGGACTCCCCACACATGGCTGCATCCCCTCAAATGCCCACTTCTCCCCACATGCCCTGAATCCACGACCCCCCTTAATGTGAATATCCCCCCTCCACAGCACATCCAGTATATTCCTGGTAGTCTAGTGGCCCCACAACCCCCTTCCTAGCAGTGCCAGCACCCCCTGCTCCCCCTCACCCACACCCAGCCAGCGACTGCCACAGCCCTCCTCTCACCACCATGGCCAGTCACCAACTGAGCACTGCCAGGAGTGCATACAGTAATTATAAGCACTCCATGAATGACAGCCACTGTCAGTCACAGAGAGCCTATAATTACTGCAGCGTCTGGCACAGCTCGTCGGCAGCTGGCCGTGGAGATGAGAGGTGGCTGTAAAGAAGTCGCCACCACCTGCCGTGTGCGTGTAGGGGTGGGGGTGGGTGGCTGGCACTGTCAGGTGGGGGGTGGGGCCACTGACCACCATGGAGTTATCCAGCAATGCCCTGAGGGATGGGGTGTGGCATTGTGGGGTTTGGGGGGCACAGACACACGCCACGCTGTATTCTGTGGGTGCTTCTGCTGCCCACCTGTCCCACAGCATTCCTGGGGCTGTGTCCTTCCTGGGACAGATGACGCCTGCCACAGGATGCAGGCTCAGGGACCCTGTCTGATGCTGAATTGGGTGCAGGGTCCCAGACACAGGGGCCATTGCCGCAAGCTGCCATTGTCGCAGTTTGCAGCAAACATTTGTGAATCCGGCATACTGTTTAGGTCTTCACTAGGACTGAGCAATGCTGTTACAACATCTTTGGTTCGTATTAAATTAGGTGCTGTTAGATTAAAAGTCCACCCTGTCAAAAGCTTTCTCCACATCCATACTAATCGCCACCTGCAACGAGGTGGAACATCTCTGGTCAGTGATAATATTTAATAGACGCTGAATGCTATCTTGAAGAAATCTCCCTGAGATAAATCCTGTTTGGTCGTGGTGGATCAGGGTAGGAATGCACTTTTGCAACCTGTCTGCCAAAATCCCTGCAAAAATTTTTATGTCTACTGGTAAAAGGGATATCGGACGATATGAACTACATAGTTCTAGGTTATTGTCTGGTTTAGGGAGCACTGAGATTTGAGCCACATTCCAGGAGGGTGGGATAGTGTTTTTGTTTATCAGAATCTCGTTATAGGTGACTACCAGATGTTCTAGGAGGAGGAGAGAGAATCCCTTATAGAATTCACTCAGGAATTCGTCCAAACCCGGGGCCTTGGCATTTTTCAATTGTTTAATTTTTGCCTGAATTTCCTGAGCGGAGATAGGTGCGTTAAGGGCCTGAATAGCTGGGTTAGCCAAAGTCGGGATTGGGAAGCTATCTAAAAAAGACTGCACCACTTTCTGATGTACCTGGACAGTCTCAGACTCATACAGTCTGGTGTAAAATGTTTTAAATCTTTGTAGTATTTCTTTTGGAGAAGTGGTAATTGGTGCCCTTCCCTCATCCTGTAAACATATGACTGCTCTACTGGCTGCCTTCCGGTGGAGTTTCCATGCCAGTAATCTCCCTGCATGGTTCCCGTGTTCAAAGTATTTTTGTTTTGCATACCTCAACTGGCCCTCAATCTGGATATCTAGAAGTTGGTTTGAGTCCTTTCTAGCTTTATCTAGGTCCTATTTTATTTGCAGATCTTGCTGAGTTTGATGTGAGGATTCTAGCCTTTCTATTTTTTGCTCTAACTCTACTCTCTGACGTACACATTATTTTTTGAGTCTGGCTGAATACCTAATTATTTTACCCCTGAGGCAACACTTAAGTGTGTTCCATTTGATAGCGTCTGTTATGTCCCCCCTCGGGTTCTCTCTTTCAAATTGTTGGATTGTCTCCTTAACTAAATCTTTAAAATCTTCCCTGTTAAGTAGGATCACATTAAGTCTCCAGCAGGTTTGTGGGGGAATAGTGGTTGTGTGTAATTTAAGAGTCACCGAAGCATGATTGGATATGGTAATAGGACCTATTTCGCACCTCTCTATCTTCTGCAGCCAGTTAGAGGATACTAAAAAATAGTCTATTCTAGAGTAGCCCTCATGGCGGGGTGAATAATATGTGTAGTCCCTCTCCCGTAGGTGCAGAAACCTCCAGCACTCAGACTGACCCAATTCCTGGTTCCATCTAAGGATAAGCTTTGCCGTTCTCGAAGCCCCCACCTTAGTTTTGCCCTGTTCTATCTACCCCTGGGTATATAACTTCATTGAAGTCTCCTCCAATGATCAGCATACTAGATGCATCAGAGACTCTCTTTAATAATTTTTTCAGTGAATGGCAATTGGGAAGATTCATCATTCGGTGCATAAATGTTCACCAATATACAAGGCTGACCCCTGTAACATCCCAAACATGAACAAAACGACCCTCTGTGTCCGTTCTTACCCTTGAAACTACCAGAGGTGCATTTCTTTTAACTAAGATCGCTACTCCTCTACGATGTGGATTAGTTTCAAAATGAGAATCATATACATTTCCCACCCATGAACGTTTTAGTTTCAAGTGCTCATCAGCAGTCAAATGGGTCTCTTGAAAAAAGGCTACCATTGCCCCCCTCGTATTTAGTTCCTGCAATATTTTAGCCCATTTTACAGGGCTATTTATTCCTCTCACATTTAGTGAGATTATCTGGAGATCATCCATCTATAAATAGGAGAGTCTGATGCCTTCTACTAATGAAGGGAGAAACTGAGGAGCGCCAACCTAGTTCCCATATCTCTATTTTCTTGTGCATTGTGTTCAGCCAAAAATATAAATATCTAAACAAACAAACTTTATAGTATAATCAGAACTGAAAAATGTGAGGAAAGGGGGACACCACTGAGATCAAGGACAGTATGCTTCTCCCCGGCCAGACACCAGCTTAGCCGGGTCCCTGGTTAACTGGGGGTAGTGTAATTGGCAGCAAAGGTTAACTTTCCACGGTGAGCTTGTCATACCCACTGCACTTACTCAGGGCTGATTAAGAGATTATGGAGATATGCTTCTACTTTTAAAATATTGATTTTAATCGAATCCCTCACCAGTGGTCTCACCAAACAGCCCACCAATCTGGCCTCTGGGGTATATACTTGTCAGAAGCGCTTCTTATCCAAGTGTTTAAATAGCAGCCTACCATTAGTGTCAGCGTTCTCAAGCCACAACCTAATCGCTGAGGCTACCAGAAAGTGTGCTATGGTGTGGGTAGTTGCCTCCATCTTGGCCCCCCTTTGCTGTTTTAGCACCCCTAACAGTGCCAGCCTTGTTCTAGAAACTGTCTGACCTCACAGCATCAGAATCCCCCACCCGGCAGGCCAACACCCGGGCCATGTGACCAAGCTGCTACCCCCAACCCCCCTCAATTCAGAGGGAGCTAACCATCTTTCCACCCTGTATATAGCCCCAAATCCCTCATCTCATTTTTTGGATGTGGGAAATTCAGTAAACCTGTATCATAATCAGCCATACCCTCTCCGCCCCTTCCCAGTACAAGTATTGCTATGATAGTTGCAGAAAGTCAAGAACTCCTGAGCTTGTCCTTCAAAAAGAGTCACTCACTGCCCATTTCCATTAGTCATCTGTGAAAAAGTTTGGGTGATTCTCTTCAGGTCGGTAATTCGTTCGCCAGCATGTTCTGCCCCGATGAACGTTCTTCTGCACCGCTGATTTCAGTGGAGACTGAAGTCGAAGGGTTGTTTACTTCTCTGGGTCTGTTAGGCGAGTCCCACTCCCAGGAAGTGATCAGTCTATCCTCGAGATGTTTTCTTTTGGTTCCCACCACTTGCCAGGCCTTCTCTGATAGTCGTTCTCTTTGCTGCTGCCTTGGATCTAAAGGGATTGCTATACTCATAGAGGACAGAAATGATTGGGCTGCCATCAGGTCGGGAAATCTTTTGACTCCATGCTCTGTTGAGATTTTTAATCTGGCTGGATATTCAACAAATGCTTTCATTCCTTTTTGGTGAAGGAGGCGTACCGCCGCCACCACCTTTCTGCACTAGGCGAGTAACTGGGGGGTATAGTCTTGTTCAAAGAAGAGCTGGGTATCCCCAAAAAGCACCTCTCTCATAGACCAGGCTAGCTTTAGGATTTCCTCCTTAGTACGAAAATCCAGAAACACTATTACTAGCGAACATAGTCTTGCTTTAGCGTCTTTAGGCCTAGGCACCAGTGATCTATGAGCCCGAATGATATTGAGTGGTTTGTCTGTTGGCCATCATAGTATTTCAGGAAGAAAAGTTTCCAAAAAGGTCAGTACTGGACCTGATTCTGTCCCTTCAGGTAACCCGTGAATATGGACATTATTGTGCCTGTTCTGATTTTCCAGTTCTTCGAGTCTCGCCTCTAGCTGTTGCTCTCTGTGATGTAGATCCAGCAAGGCGGTATTGTGAACCTCAGTTGTGGTTGAATATTCATTGAGGCCCCTTTCAAGGTGGTCTGCCTTTTGTACCATAAGCTCAAGTTTTTTTACGATCCTCAGTCGCTTTTGTTTCTAGTCTTTCCAGCGTAACACTCATGCATTGGAGGGTTGCACATAGCTGCTTGGACGTGATCATGCACTCCTGCTCCTCTGGCTCCTCTAAGGTAGGAGAGTGCTGTGGTGGGGCCGTGGTCGTACAGGCTGAGCTAGGCTTTGCAAAGTCCAGCATGTTTTATTCTGTTTGACACTTTGGGAGCCAATTTTATCCTTCGATTTGTGTCTGGAAGACATCCTCGCTTCGTCTTCTGTTTCCCCAAGGGTTGGAGATGTCGGCTGATTCGAGGATTATGGTTGATTGTTTAACGGTGAGATGGAGCGTCTAGATCAGGCTGCCATTAGGTCGGTGCACCCACCGGAAGTCTCCAGAAATGCAGTATGTATAATAAGAAGTACAAAATGTAAGAATGGCTGCTGTACTGGTGAAGCTGGACAAAAACACAAAACAAGAATGAACCTCTGCAGACTCTAGGGAACATTTCTCAAGACCGGGCCACTTCATCAGAAAATTAATAGGGAACTTTAAAAGTATTCAGGACTGACAGACGTTTGAATCAAAAATGATCCAGCTGTTTCACATTGAAGAAAGATGACTTAATTCACCATAGATGCTGGTTTTCTTTCACATTACCAGAGATCAGTTCATATCCAACCATAAATAGGTAGTTTTTTTTCTTTCCCTTTCAAGCCTCAATCCAAACCAACTCATCATCATCATCCCTGCCCCCCAGGCCCCCCAAAAGAACTGATACCTGTCTCACTACAGCAGGCACACCTACTTCCTTACTGACAATGGGATATTCTGCAACTTTCCAGTCTGTTTCTTATGTTCACTGTGGTGCTTGCACAAAGCAAACATATGAGTATGGTATTAGATTTTGAGAGGTGTGTCACAGTCCGTACAATGCATGGCAGTCTGCAAGTGGATCAACAGTGTCATACCAGTCATCAGCAAGGCTGATCATGACACTATTCTGATCTTGCTGGGTAGAAACTTCCTGTAGTTCAAAGAAAATAGCCACTCAAATCATAGGCAGCTCTTTTGTTTCATCTGCATAACTACGCCCTGCAAGTAGAGCCGATCAGTGTCCTGATCAGCCTGCTATGCCCCCCCAAATTAAAAACAATCCCTTCTGACACAAGGTGCCCAATCCCCAGTGCTGGCTACTACCCCTCAGCTGCCAGTTTTCACTGCACAACACCAGGGAGCTCACCCCCCCTGCTGCCAAATAACACTGACACTGTGGTGCCCAATCCCCAGTGTCGGTACCTCAAATAAAGAAAACAGTCCCTTAGTCCCCCCACCCCTTGCATCATTATTTTATGACACCAGGATATCCAACACCTGGTGCTGGCTACTACCTCCTCACCTGTTTTCACAGTGTGACACCTGGGAGCCCACCCCCAGTGCCACCAGACATAAGAAAACTGTCCCCCACTCCCTCCCACTTCCTTGCTAATTTTCTCACAGCAGGGTGCCCAATCCCCAGCACCAGCTACTACCCCCATCCCCAACCATTTCATTTTGGGACACCAGGAAACCCAACCCAGTGCTACAAAACATAATGCTGTCATTGGGGTGTCCAATCCCCAGTGTCAGTACCTGAAATAAAGAAAGCTATCCATTATAGACTTTTTGATTTTTATACACCCGTAAAGAAGAAAAACAACCATCAATATCTGTTCCCACCATTGACCCACTGCTGCCGTTAACCTCCTCACACCAACCCTTCCACTCAGCACCCACTATCCCACACCCGTTACTTACCTACTGGGAGTGCAATGCCATAATCCTCTCTGAACCGGAGACATATTTCACTCTTCAAAACTGGACCAGGATCTGAGGAAATCAGGTATGTGGTTCAAGTTTTGACAAGTTTTGAGCTTGTCCTAATAAATTGATCATTATTGAATATTTTTCACAAAATTTTCAACATGGCCATTTTCTACCCCATCTCATGAACAATGGCAGTGAACTTATGCAAATCTGTCCAGAAAGGTAATTTTGCAGGTGTTGCACGCAATCACCTTTCAGGCAAGATCTGAACATTTTCTCCCCCTTTTTCACATGGTGGGATCATAAGAAGGCTGATATATATTTAGGGTAAAATATATTAAAAAAATAACAAAGTTATGAGTGTACATTTACATTTTTTCAACCCACACTCATAACTTTGGTAATTTTCAATCTTTTGACCTCAACATTTTTAACATACACATTTTTTCGTACCACCTCATGAATGTGACAGCTGTCATTTTTCATGTCCTGGCCAATATGTGTTTTTGTAATTGTGGCGCAAAATCACCTTTGGGGCAGGATTTGAAAATTTTCTCCACTCTTGTCCATGAGGTGCGATCATAAGGCAAAGTGCAAATCAAAAACTTAAACATGGTTTTGGGCCTAGTGTATTCTCCCCCAAAAGTTAAAACAGTGGATTTTGACAAATTGGCTTATTTATTACAACAACATTCAATGGGGCTGGACTTATTTATGGTAGGAAATTTTAATGCAGCATGGAATAAACCAAGGGGTAATGACCTAAGGACAAGTCTTAATTCTTTAAATCTGCATCAAAACATTGCAGTTTCTACTAGGAAAACATATATTTTTAATGAAGGGAATATATTGGATTTAATTTTCTCTTCAGATGGAATTAAAGTTATTACCACAGAAGTGAAGCAACCTATATTTGGAGACCATTCCTCTATTGTTTGTGTGGGGGAAGTGATAAATAAAAGGGAAACACCTACAAATTTAGGCCCAAGAATAATTAGGCATCGAAATTTTAAAAGATATAATAAAGATACTTTCCTGCATGAATTAAGAAACATCAGGTGGGATAGGATGTTTCTAATCCCTGATCTGGGTTGGGCCATCAAGGATTTTACTAAATTGTTTGTTCAGGCCTGTGATAAGGCTGCCCCTTTTGAAATTAGTGTATGTAAAAAAAGTAAATGTTCCTTGGATTACTGATAAAATAAAACATAATATAAGATATAAGAACAAATTATGGAAAAAGGCAAACAAAACATTGGACCCCAATGACTGGACTAAATATAAGAACTAACGAAATAAGCTTAAAGTTAAAATTAACATTTCAAAAAAAAATATTATAAAAATAAGGTTGAACATAATACTAGCCCTAGACAATATTGGACATTGATAAAATCATTTGAAACTGTTGTGGAAAACAGACGGCCTATCCTCATCAGGGAGGGGGATTCCCTATTGCCAACTCTTGAATCTGCAGAAAGATTAAATCAATAATTTGTTTTATTACCTGATATAGAAATGTCAAAGCAGCTTCATACAGATGTAGGTCAAGTGGAAAATTGGCCATTAAATAAAATGAGGTTCAGGTTTAAAGCAATAACCTGCAGAGAGGTAAAGAGTGAATTAAGGAAGCCTAAACTGAAAAAAAGCCTCAGGACTGGATAAAATAGAAAATAGGTTTTTAAAAGATTCCCTTGAGGTAATTGCTCCAATCTTAGTAAGACTTTTTAATTGGAGCCTGATGGAAAATAAGTTTCCAACCTTGTGGAAACAGGCTAAGATTGTGGCAATTTATAAAGGAACTTCCCCTGTGGAACCAACAAATTACAGGCCAATTTCATTAATGTCTTGTTTGTCAAAGGTCTTGGAGGGGTTGGTAAGGGGGCAGTTGAGTAGTTATTTGGAAATGAATTCTCTCCTGTCTCCTTGTCAGTCGGGATTTTGTAAAGGGTATTCCACGGACACCGCACTCACCGATTTAATAGATAACATCGCCTCCCAGTTAAATGGGGGAGGATCGGTGGGGGGGTGGTGTTTGTGGATCTCTCCAAGGCCTTTGACACCATGGACCATGGTAAATTGATTGGGAGAATGATGGAGTTGGGAATTCCCTTGGTTTGAATCCTATTTGACAGGTAGAGTTCAACAAGCTTATATTAGTGATATTTCATCTAAACCAGCCCCAGTGAGAAAAGGAGTCTCTCAGGGCTTGATTTTGGGTCCTTTATTGTTTTTAATGTATGTAAATGAACTCCCAACAGTGGTACAGAACTCAGTTTTGAGTATGTATGCAGATTACACTGTACTGCTTGCTAGTGGTGCTTCAGCCCAGGAAATGGAGAAAACCCTTCAGAATGATTTTAGTAGGATGGAAACATGGTTATATAAATCGGGGTTGGTTTTGAATAGTAAAAAAACAAATTTGATGTTTTTTATAGTAAAGGAAGAAATACTAGTAACTACCCCAAAATTTCAATTAAAACAGTCAAAAATGAACTCCTAAATCAGGCTGACTCATACAAGTATTTGGGGATTATTGTGGATTGTAGTTTAAAATTTAACTCCCATATAAAAAATCTTGTCAATGAAACAAATAATAAATTAGGGGCTTTTCATAGATCTAAATACTGCCTAGATTACCAAATGAGAAAAGACATAATAAACCAACTGATTATTCCATGTATAGAATATGGAGTCCATACATATGGCATGGCCAACAAGTCAAACTTGAGGGCTATACATATCCTTTATAATAACTAAGATAGATTTATATTAAATTGTGAATATTATACTCATCATTGTGAGATGTTTAAGACCTTAAAATGGGACCAGATAGAACAAAAAAGGGAACAAAAATGGTTAAAACAAATACATGGGGTAGTTCACAACCAAAGTCCGAAGTATCTTGTGGATAAAATTCCATGTTTAATGCACGATCATCAATAAAATTTAAGAGGCAAAGTGGGAAGTAAATATGTTATGCCCAAAATAAATAATAAATACGGTGAAATGACTTTTGGTATGAAGGTTATAAATCTTTGGGCAGCAATTGACCCGGAAAGGAAGCAGATTCAAAAAATGAAGCATTTTATGAGATCACTTGATAGTGGATTGGAAATAAGATGTATGTGTAATGGGTGATAACATTTTTTTGGATGGGAACATGAATTTTTAGGGTCTGAAATTCTGTGGATTTCTCAAATTGTGGAAATATTGTTATAATACAATATAAAAAAGTATGCTGTGATGTTTTTATATGGGGTCTATTTAAAAATATTTGTTTTTGTAAAGTTTAGTAATAATGGATGTTGTAACAATGAATGATGTGTAATTCTATGCTATTTTTAAAAATTGAAGAAAACAGGTACATCTTGAAAAAGGATCCACAACCCAATGATGTAAAAACCACCTTCACCTGTATAAAAATAAACTTTTACTACTACTATAGTCCTCATAGTACCTCATAGTCTTCAGGTGAAGCTACCTCTTGCTGCAAGCTGCAACACTGGACTTAAGATTTGCAAGAAAGTGAGTAGTGCTCACAACAGAGGGAGGTGAACCTTACAATTTACAATTGTCTTTGGTTTGAAGCAGATTCCTTAGGAAAGTTAATATTCTTCAGGTGGAGGATACTTCTAACTGAAGGGTGAAATAAGAACTTAGAATTATCAGAAAAGCAGTCTTTCAAATCAACAGAGGAGGTGGAGTTTGCTTTACTTTTGTTACAAGTGTTAAGGTTTTCAGTGCAGGAAGAGTTTAAACCCACATAGGCTGAATACTGTTTTCTGTGTCTGCCCTTCTGCACAGCTGACGTGTTGTGGGGCTGACTGTTTCAGAGCACAAGTCACCAGGCTCTTTTGGGGCTGGGGAGGTTTACCTGTGTCTGACTTGGATGTTTGGATTTTCTCTGTTTGATTAGCAGGGTATTTTCTCTGTCAAATTGGTTTGAAGCAGTATACAAATTGTTGTGTATGGCATCTTGCTGGCAGGAAGGTACTCATGTCGGTGGGTCAGAGCGTTTAGCTGATTGTTTCATGAGGGCACAATTTAGGCCCAACCCCTTCCCACCCTCACCCCACCCACCCCTGGAAATAAGTTAATTTAAACCTGGGGTTCTGACATCATTTCTCAAGAGGGCAAGGTACATATCACTGTCATATCCTGTCTAGCACACTGCACTGACAATATAAGCATACACATTATATAAATACATTTATTTCTATATAACGCACCAATCACACACACACACACAAAAAAAACTAAACAAGGTAGACAGTTATGTGGGGAGTAGTACAATGTAATGGCTGTGGGGCAGCAGTCTTCCGGGAGTCTTTCTGGAGGCTGAGATGCTGCCCTGTTTGCAGACAACTATCTGCCCTGAGGGAGGAAGTTGCCCATCTTCAGGCCACACTGGACAGTGACAGGAACCTCCCCCATCCAGGGAGCACCAGAGCCACCACCACTACCTCAGTAAGTTACGAAGAAAGCACAGCAGTTGGACCACAGTGGGCTCAGGGAGGGTAAGGGTGGTGGAACAGAGGCACACCCAGTCAGTTGTTCCACTCCACAATCCATACACCATTCTGAGGGAGCATAGTTCCCCTATGGATGCACCCGCAGAGGAGACTAAGGAGGGTGCAGACAACTTTCACAAGGGAGGCCCTCAGGAAGGAGGCAGAGGGCACTGCAAGGAAAGAAAGCAGCTCCTGGTGGGGGACTCAATTATTTGGGGGATAGAACTGGGGGGAGCAGGGAAAACTGAAGTAAGGTGCCTGCCTGGTGCCATGGCTTGAAGGGACAGGAAGCGCATCCTTAGGATCATGAGAACAGTTGCACGGGAGTCTGAGCTGGACATCATTGTCCACCTAGGGACAAATGACTTAGCTCATCATGAGATTAGAACAGTGCAGAAGGACTTTTTAGAGTTGGGGAGGGGCTTAAGACAAGTAGCACACACAGTATCCTTCTCAGAGGTACTGCCTGTCAGTGGCATGGGTGAGGCGAGGGTGCTTTGCACCATGCAGTTTAACAAATGGTTGAAAAAATGGTGTGGAGCACAGGGGTTTGGCTTCATTGGGGACTGGGGTTCCACCTGGAGGGACACCAGCCTATACTGGCAGGATGGTCTGCATCTGTCCAGGAAGGGAACAAGTCTTTTGGGCAATCGGTTTAAATGCTTCATTGGCAAGCCTTTAAACTAGTCAAGGGGGGAGGCACTGATAAGCAGCAGGAAAATCCCAGCCTCCCCCTACAAAACAGGGTACTAAATGAGAAAAAGACCAAGGTAGAAAGGTCAGTGGGGGATGCTGCTACAGAAGGTAAAGCCATCAAAAAATGGAGAGCAATGAGTACCAATGCCCGTAGTCTGAGTAACAAGCTTCCTGAATTAGTGGCCTTGATGGAGGAGGAAGATCTGGATATCGTGGCAGTCACAGTAACATGGTACACACAGAACCATGACTGGGACGTAAACATACCAGGATACACTATCTACAGGAGGGACAGGGAGGGTAAAAGGGGAGGAGGAGTAGCTCTCTACATAAGAGAAGAAATCAAAGCAACAGAACAAAAAGGTAAACAGGGAGGAGAAGAAGCACTGTGGGTCAATTTGGAGGCAGGTAATGGCACCACAATCCGCACAGGGGTTGTATACAGACCCCCCTCTCAGGGGGAGGAAATGGACAAGGAAATGATAGAAAGTATACTTAAAATGGCAGATAAAGAGGAGATATTGCTGATGGGTGATCTGAATATGCCAGATGTTAACTGGAGTCCAGTCACAGCAGCCACTTCTAAGAGTGGGGTTATTCTAGATGCCCTACAGGGGGCATGCCTTAGACAACTAGTATTGGAGCCCACTCGAGAGGGAGCAATCTTAGATCTGGTTCTCTCAAATGGAGATGAAGAGAGGATCACAGATGTAGAAGTGGGTAGCCATCTGGGAACTAGCGACCATCGAACAGTATGGTTCACAATAAACACAGCAATAGAGTCAAGCCATACAAAGACAAAGATACTGGATTTTATGAGGGCTGACTTTGCCAAAATGGGTGAGTGCCTAAGGAATGCACTAGCAAATGGGCAGGAAGGAGGGGTGGAAGAACAATGGGGAATAATAAAAACTGCCATCACAGAGGTAACAAGCCTTTGTGTGAAGCAAATAAAGAAAACAAAACAATGTAAGAAACCACTATGGTTCTCAAAGGAGGTGGCAGTGAAGGTTCAAGAGAAAAAGATAGCATTCAGGAAGTACAAGGAATCACAGAAGGAGCAGGACAGAGAATTGTATCAGTTAAAGCAAAAGGAAGCTGGAAAGGCAGTCAGAACAGCAAAGGCCCAAACCGAGGAAAAGATAGCCAACTCAGTTAAGAAGGGGGATAAAACCTTTTATAGGTACATCAGGGAGCAAATGAAGACCAAGGGAGGGATAGTGAGGCTTAATAAAGGGAGGAAGGGTGGGCAGAGGGTGACTATGAAAAGGCAGAGATACTAAACAAATATTTTGCTCAGTATTTACAAAGGAAGAGGGGGAGGTACCTAAAACAAACAATAGAAACACTCTGGATACAGAAGTTGATACCAGCCCATTTACAGAAGAAAGGGTTCTGAAAGAGCTCTTAAAACTGAAGGTGTACAAAGCAATGGAGCCTGATGGGATTCATCCCAGAATTCTAAAAGAACTAAGGGTAGAACTAGTGACACCACTGACTACCCTCTTTAACAAATCATGGGAGGATGGGGTGGTACCTGAGGACTGGAGGAGGGCAGATGTGATTCCCCTTCACAAAAGTGGGAGCAAGGCAGAAGCAGGAAACTACAGACCTGTTAGTTTAACCTCAGTGGTAGGGAAAATGATGGAATCACTTCTGAAGGAAAGAATTGTTGAGTATCTAGAGGCCAGAGGGGCACAGGACCCAAGGCAGCATGGATTCACAGCGGGAAGGTCATGCCCGACAAATCTGAGATTTCTTTGACTGGGTGACCAAAGTAGTTGATCAGGGAGGGGCTGTGGACACGGCCTACCTAGACTTTAGCAAGGCATTTGACACAGTCCCACACAAAAGATTAATATACAAGTTAGCTAGCCTGGGAGTGGGTCCCAAGATGACAGCCTGGGTAAAGAATTGGCTGGAGCATAGGACACAGAGAGTAATAGTAAATGGAGTCCACTCTGAAAAAAGGGGGATTAGTAGTGGGGTACCGCAGGGTTCATTATTAGGACCGGTCCTCTTCAATCTCTTTATAAGTGACATTGCAGAGGGACTGGAAGGAAAAGTATGTCTCTTTGCAGATGACACAAAGATCTGCAACAGAGTTGATGCACAAGGTGGGGTAGAAAGGATGAGAAGGGACTTGGCAAGGTTAGAGGAATGGTCAAATGTATGGCAGCTTAGATTCAATGCTAAGAAGTGCAGGTAATGCACCTGGAGACAAAAACCCAGGGAAAGAGTACACAATGGGGGGGGGAGATACTAACAACAACAAAAATGGAAAGGGACCTGGGGGTAGTCATATCAGATGACCTAAAGGTGGGGAGCAATGTGAGGGAGCAGCAAGGAGGGCTGGGGGAATACTGGGATGCATAGGGAGAGGCATCGCCAGTAGAAAACAAGAAGTTATTATCCCTCTGTACAGACAGCTGGTGAGACCGCATCTGGAGTATTGTGTGCAGTTCTGGAGACCCAATCTCCGCAAAGACATAGACAGGATGGAAGCTGTCCAGAGGAGGGCAACTAAATGGTGCAGGATCTGCACCGGAGGACATATGAAGAGAGACTTAAGGGCGTAATATGTATAGCCTCGAGAAAGGAGGGAGAGGGGACTTGATAGAAACTTTCAAGTACCTCAAGGGAATCAACAAAGTCCAAGAGGGTAGCATCTTTCAAAAAAAGAGGTGTGCAAGAACAAGGGGGCACAATCTGAAGATAGAAGGGGGGCTGCTCAGAGGTAATTTAAGGAAGTATTTTTTCACAGAGAGGGTTGTGGATATGTGGAACGGCCTTCCAGAGGAGGTTGTGGAGTCAAAAACAGTGGTAGAATTCAAGCATGCATGGGACAGTCATAAGGCAATTCTAGGGGGTGAGGGTAGGAAGAAGTAGGCTGCTGGTTAACTAGGATCTGTAGCTTATCCATCAGGTAGGGAAATGGGCAGACTGGGTGGGCCAAGCGGTCCTTATCTGCCGTCAAATTCTATGTTTCTATGTTTCTATGTTACTACTACTAAGGCTATGTGGGGTGATAAGAAGGCTATGTTGAACATTTTGGATAAAAACATTAAAAACACAAAGTTATGAGTGTATGTTGAAAATGTTCAACCCACGCATATAACTTTGGTAATTTTCAATCTTTTGACCCCGAATTTTCAGCATAGCCACTTTTCACACAATCTCATGAATGTGACAGTTGTAATTTTTCAAATACTTTCCAAAATGTTTTTTTTTTCACTTATGATGCAAAGTGACATTTCTGCCACTATTTTATAAATGATACCTGTCATTTGCAGAAGGAGTGGTCACAAAAAGACAAAGATACAAATTTGGGGTCAAAATGCGAAAAAAAAACAAACAACCAAGTTATGAAGAAATGTTGAATTCTTTCATTTATATACACAGCAACTTTATTTTTGCAGATTTTGGTCCCAAATATTCAACAAATCTCTTCTGTTACCCCACCTCCAGAACATGACAGGTGTCATTTTTCAAATCCCCTCTGAAACTTGTTTTTGTAGTCACACCGCAAAATCACCTTTTGGATGTGATTTAAAAAAAATCCACCTGTCTTGATCAAATGTCAAGTCATAAAATGATTGTAGCCCACTGTACTGCCTCTCAGTTGGCCTATCCTGGCTAAATACAATCCAAAAAAGTGTAAAACCAGGACACCACTGTATGAATACACAAAACTGCCAGCAGATACAGCCCTTACAGTCTATCTAGTCTGCTCAAATATGCAGCACTTCAGCCATTTAGACTGCAGCCCCCCCCTCCCCTTGCCCCCACTCTGTATTTCCTCCTGCTTCTTTCACACACACCCAGTTCACCCTCAAGTTTGGACCCTCCCTTTGATCCTGTCCCACCCCCTCTTGAAGCTGCTCACTGACCTCAATGATACCACCTCCTCTGGCAGAACATTCCACCCTGTAATCACCTTTTCTGTGAAATAGTGCCTCCTCATTTCCCTTCTGAATCTTTCTCCTTCCAATTTCAGACTGTGTCCCCTGGTTTTCCTCCCACCTTTAAATTTGAACATACTCTCTGTGTTTGCTCTGTTCATGCCCTCAGGTACTTAAAGGTCTTAATCATATCCCCTCTCTCTCTCTGTTCTATCATCCAGGGAGTACATATTGAGCTCCCTCAGTCTTTCTTCATATGGCTTATCTCCCAATCCCAGGATCATTTTTATTGCCCTATGCTGTACTCCATCTAGTGGTTTGATGTCCCTTTTCAAATAGGGGCACCAGTGCTGCATGCAGTACTCCAGGTGTGACCTCACCAGGGACCTGTGCAGAGGCAGGATGACTTCTCCTCTACTAGAGGTGATTCCCCTTGCGATGCACCCCAGTATTCTACTGGTCTTGGCCACTGCACTCCAGCACTGGGCTGAGTGGTTCATTTCTCTTATTACTAGTACTCCCAGATTCTTTGCCTCTGTTAACGTGGACAACTGCACTTCCTCAACTAGTAACCATTAATGGGATTTTTGGCCCCCAGATGCATGAGTTTAAACTTCTTGACATTGAACCCTAGTTGTCATGTGTTTGACCAGCCCTCCAGTTTTTCTAAATCCTCCTGAAGTACTTTACTGCCTCCCACCTCCCTTCCACTTTACCACAGATCTTAGTGTAGTCAGCGAAGAGACTAATCTTACTTTTTATGCCTTCCAATATGTCAGCAATGAAGATGTTAAACAGCACTAGTCCCAGTACTGAGCACTGCGGGGCCCCACTTGTTACAGCTCTGGGCTTTGTTAGTTCACCCCCCCCCACAACTACCCTCTGTTGCCTATCCTGTAACCAGCTCTTGACCCATCAAACCAGTTTCCACCCCACTCCCAGGTTGCCCAACTTGCTGGTCAGTCTTCCATGAGGCACCGAGTCAAAGGCCCTACTGAAGTCCAGGTAAAGGACATCCACCGCATGGCCTTTATCCAGAGTCCATGTCATCCAATCAAAATAGTCAACCAGGTTTGTCTGGCAGGATCTTCCTAACACAACCCCATGCTGCTTGCTGTCCTGGAGACCATTATCCTTCAGAAATTTCACCAGTCTTTCCTTGATGATAGTCTCCATTAGCTTTTCTACGATGACAGTAAGGCTCACCAGTCTGTAGTTCCCTGATTCATCCCTGTGCCTACTCTTATGGAGGGACACCACATGCATCATCCTGCAGTCCATGGGTATGCACCCAGTTTCCAGGGAGGTGTTGAATAAGTCTGCCAGTGGCCCTGCCAGGATGTCAACTAGCTCCCTCAGGACAGTAGGGTGAACTTCATCTGGCCCAGGTGCCTTATCCACTCCATCACCCTGCCCACTGGGATCTCCCTATCCATAATCTTCTCCCTCCTACTCTCATACCACCCTTCCCTTCAGGCATGGGCTATTTTCTCTCCCTGATACATACTGAACAGAAGTACTTGTTGAGAACTTCTGCCTGCTTTGCCCCCTTTTCCAGCCATCCATCACCATTCTTTATCCTAACAATCTGATCCTTGCTTTTTCTCTTCTCCTGTATATCTAAAGTAATCCTTTTCCCCTTCTCTGATCCTCTGTGATAGCCTCAGTTCTCTTGATGTCTTGGCTGCCTTTTCTATTCTACTCACCTCCCTGCATTTCCTCACATATACCTCCCACTGTGTCATAGATGCATAAGTCAAGAAGCATAGGCAAACCAGGAGAAGTTATAACATTTGTAAGTAGTGTTTTGTTATTATTACTAACAATAAAAACTAAAGTTGTACAGGATAATGCTTCACAAAGGCAATAAAAAAAAAGTCCTTCATCGGAGAGTATTTTTTCATTTTAAATCTTAATATCGATCTCTAACTGACCAAACAAAATATTGCTCTCTATTTATAAAATGCTTTTCCCTGGCAATTAAATTCTACATCCTGTTCTCCTTCAGCTATATCTCCTGTTTTCACACAATGTAGCAAGTCTGTCATTGCCCTTACTGTAACCAGACTGAAGAGTACATCTAGACTTCTTAATAGGTGCCACCATTTAATACATTCTGTCTAGAGTAGGCTTCTTGCTTACAACTCTGTCAAATAATGTGTGAAGGTCAAAAGGTTTCCCAATATCGCCCCCCCCATGTTCCAAATTGCTAACTTTTTTAACAAACCCAAGGAGCTTCTGCATTCTTTTCAACAATATAAATTTATGCAGTACATTTGCAGATGAGGGGATCCCAGTTTCACATACAGATTCATATACTCTATACCTCTTTTAACCACAAAGAAGCAAGGGGAGAAAGAAAGACTAGAAACAGCATGTGAAGGAATGGAGATAAAAGGGCAAAAGTGTGAGACCATGGGAGTTGCCAATTCCTAGGAGTCACAAAAAACATTTGACTGTGCAATCAGACAGGCAAGAGATAGACAAGTGACAGAATAGCAAATGACAGAACAGATCCTTGCTTTTAACTCTCTCTCCTTATGGAATGGGGGTGTACATAAGGCCCAAAGACCCCAAGGCACACCATGACATCTGTCAGTGTCTGCAGGGTAGGATGAGGTGAAATGGCACGAACGTTATGGCCGATGACCCAAAGGCACACCCCACACCCCCAATGTGTGTCAGTCTCTACAGGGTGGGGTTGGGCTTGGCGTCACTTCAATACTTCACTGCCATTCCTATTATGCATCTCTCTAACTCCTGCACTACCAAGGACAATGCCAGCAAACCAACATTCGGCATGGACAAATGCTGATTTATTTACAGTCACCATAAGTGAGATGAGGCACTTCCCAATTCATCAATGATACCCAACTCTTTAATTCTTTACATTTCCCTAACCACGTCTGCTCTTAACTGCTGTGGAAATCTGTACGTCTTTTGTTTGATAGGGTGAGAATTCCCTGTCACTATTATGTGCTCGACCCATTTTGCTCAGCCTGGCACTGTATTAAAGCACTTAAAATATTTTTAGTAAGTTATGAATTTCTGCAATTTGTTATGTAGTAAGAAAACATTCACATTTACAGCATCTGAAGTTATCATTTGTTCCAGTTTGTCATATGCAATATCAATATCTTCTTAAGCAATTTCTAGTAGTACTAACTATGACAGGGTTGAGTAAGACCATGTCCCATTTGTTATGCAGAAAGAGTTAAATACAAGGATCTGTTCTATCCTCTCCTTTTCTGTCTCTTGTCTATCTGGTTGTGCAACCAAATGTTCTTGTGAGACCTAGGAACTGATCACTCTCAAGGGCTCGCGATTCTCTGCTTCTCACTATCTCTCTGTTTTCACTTGCTGTTTCTGTCTTTTCTTTCCCCTTGCAATTTTGCAGTTTTAAAAAATATACTGTATGTGAATCTTTAAGTGAAACTTGGATCCCTTGGTTTGAAATGTGTATAGTTATATTGTTGAAATGATTGCATAAAGCTATTTGGAATTTAAAGGGTTAACCTGAGATACAGTTTGAGCTCCTCTCAGGCTTGTTTGAGAACTCTTTTGCAGAACTGTCAGCAGGAGGCCAGCTTGGGACACTGTTCCATTTGCAAGCCTGCTCTGCAAAGAAACTGATAAGAACTCTGATACATTTTGTGAAAAACAGGATGTTTCCTTAATGAGCTCAGGATGAAGAAGTTAATTACCAGGCAAAGACTTATTATAAAAAGAGCTGCAAACTTTTACTGGAGAGATTGACTGAAACTTGGAATTAGAGATAACCTCAGACAAAGGACTTTGTTTTCTCTGTTTGTACTGCCTTTGTAAATAGTTATACTGAACAATTTTTATTTTTTATTTTACTATTATTGGAAATAATAAAGCTCTACTTGCTAGTTTTACAACTACACCTGGTCTTTCTATGGTTCCTGACCTGTGCCTCAATGACAGTATCAAAGCAAACTTAGGTGTTTTTGGAACCCATTTCTTCAGGAGGTTAGCATGGTATATCTTGGTAGGATTTTTCATATCAGGGGTCTCAGTCTCATAGTTACCTGTACCATTACATCTAACCACTTTATATGCCCCTTGCCACTTCATTAACAGTTTATTTTCTGTGGTGAGTAACTACCTGGTCCAAAAATGTTTTCTTTTACTCAATGGTCATGATACATGTTCTGCTGTTTTGGGGCTTCTTCCTAATTTCCGTGGTCAAGTTCAACTTATTTTGCCTGCTTCTGTTTCAGTATTCCCAGACTTTCTCTTCACCTTTCACAAACCTTTATTAACATGCATTTTATGGTTTGATTAGTGTGCTCAACAAGACCATCCAACTGAGAGTGATAAGGGGAGGTTCTTATGACAGTGACACCTAGTAGTCAGCACAGCTTCTTCAGCACTGCAGCACCAAAATTACTACCCTGATCAGTAATAATCACTTTTGGAATGTCTACCCTACTGAAAAATTTGGCAAGCTTTGTTGCCACTTTTGTGGCTGTGACAGTAGACATTAGAATTTCTTCTGGGTATCGAGTAGCATAGTAACATACTACAAAAATTAATTGATTACCCTTTCTACTTTTCTCTAAGGGGCCAGCCACATCCATTGTAATTGTCTCAAAAGACACACCTATCAAGGGTAGGGGCACAGAGGCACTTTGTCTTTCTTAGTCACTGGGTGGTGGACACAAGGAATGGCCTTCCAGAGGAGGTCATGGGGTCAAAAACCATGGGGGAATTCAAGAATGCATGGGAACAGACATAAGACAGTTCCAGTGGGGGGGTAGGAGGAAGTAGTCTGTTGATTAACTAGGATCTGCAGCTTATCCAAAAGGTAAGGAAATGGGCAGACTGGGTGGGCCAAGTGGTCCTTATCTGCCATCAAAGTCTATGTTTCTAAAGTGCCCTGCTGGGAAACAGTCAGCTTCTGTGGGGGGCATCTATCCCCACACCACCCAAAACTAAATATAATCTCTTCTGGAGTGGGCATGCCCTGGAGAGGGCAGAAACTGTGTGGGCACAAAGGACAGCATCAGTGAGGGATGATCTAAAATCACAATTGCCCTGTCACTGTCACCCTTGTTGTAGCACCCTAATTGTGGTGGCAAAATTTAGACATAGCACTAATGGTATACCATTCTATGCTTCTTTGGTATGGCCAATTGTTCTTTCTGCTCCTGCATCTGAGGATTAACTCAAACTCTATACAGTAACCCATTGCATTTTTTAAACAGTGGTTCACCCTGTTTTTTCTTTTGCCATAGATGATTCAAATAATCTTGGAGAGAAACTTTGTTAGTTTGCTCAGGAACAAAATCACAATCAGTTATCAGTTTAATATCAGCATTTTCAAATATCAGCACCTTATGCTCATCAGTCTTCTGTTGCCACTGTTTTTTTTCAGGCATCTTCTTTCTTTCCTGGACTTCTGGATCTTGCAGCTGGGCTCAAACAAGTCCAAATCAAAGTCACAAATAGAAAAGTATCCCCAGCATCTGAGATTTTCTGTGCCTGTGTTCTTGTTATCACAGCTGCTGACTGACACAGAAGGATTTACTCCCTCTGTGATTAACATTGCAAATCCTGGAAAGTCATTTACAATAATCACAAGTACAGGTTTCTTAAGTACTACCTACACTTTAATTATTTGGCGTGACACCCCATTAATGCTCAGAGTCATGTGGGTAGTGGGGTAGTATTGAATGTACCTGTGGATGCAGATGACCCCAGTATGCAGTCCTTTTGCACAGTCTTTTCTCAGAACTTCAGCATGCACCAGGGTCTGTCAGCTTCCCAAATCTATATGGCCCTTTATAGTCTTATCTCCTGCCTTGACATCTTTTTTTTATTGATATTTTCTCCCCGGGGCTCCGGTTAGCATTGACATCTCGACCGACCCCCTAGCCTGACACCAGGCCATCCTCCTCATTACCCCCATGGATTATCCCCATGGCGGGGTGGTGAGGAGCTACCCAGCTCAACCCACCAGAGCAGGATCCAGATGAGGAGGCACCATTTGGGTTGGGCAGCTGGGGTTGGAAGCTCATGCTGCATGACTGGAGCCCAATTTTCAATTTTCCTCCTTGCGGAGTGCTGGTATGCAATGATGCCTAGGCATGTAGCCGACATCTGTCGCAGTCCACCACCCCTTG
Organism: Neoceratodus forsteri; assembly: GCA_016271365.2. Taxonomy (NCBI): domain Eukaryota; kingdom Metazoa; phylum Chordata; order Ceratodontiformes; family Ceratodontidae; genus Neoceratodus; species Neoceratodus forsteri. The sequence continues at coordinate 910,800,365 of CM028130.1, read as the reverse complement.
CTACACCACTATAGTAGCACCGCCAGTCATCACCAGGGGCCACTACAGAGCAATGAGACCCTGGATCCCTCCCTGGAATAGGAGAGCAGTCCTACAGATGCTCCATCCTCTTCCTTCCCTGCTGACCCCTAGTGGCCCGGGCTCACATCTGAACCCAGGTCACCAGCATGTCATGAGCTATGGCATCCAGTGCCTTAACCCTCAGTGCCACCAGACTGGCACATCTTTTAAATACTTGCCCCAATTTGCTAAGGCCAAATTTGCCCTAGTGTTATCCTCCTTAATTTTATGGCAGTTTCTTGCAATATGGCATTGCTTATTATAGTTAGGCAAATTAAGTCTTTTGTACAGAGTTGTTACTACCCTCAGAGTTTTTACCTGATCTGGAGTTAAATCAGGAAAAAGAGGGCCTTACCATTCCTTGACTGATCCTTCGCTGCTGCAGTGTCTGTCTGGCCATCTTACAGTCCTTGGACAAAAAAACACCCATTTCCCCACTTTCTGGTTGGTGTTTTTTTACCCAAAACTACACATCTGTAGGAAGGATGCTAATGAATTGCCCCATTGCAAATATGTGGATGATCTGTGGAACTGTTTTGTCTTCCGATTGGATCCATTTAATAAGACATTCTCTGATTCAGATTAAGGCTTCTTGAAGATTGTCAACTGAGTTGTACTTCATGGACAGGAATCTCTGCCTGTAGGTCTCTCCTGAGATGTCATATCTTTTAAGCAGAAAGAAATACTAGAAAAAGCAAGTGACGGAGACAAGATAACAAGAGGAAATTGTGGATTCATATATACCTCTTTTAACCACAAAAAAGCAAGGGGAGAAAGAAAGACTAGAAACAGCCAGTGAAGGAATGGAGATAACAAGAAAACTGTGAGATCATCAGAGTGGCCAATTCCTATGTGCCAAAGAGAAAATGTGATTGTTCAATCAGACAGGCAAGAGATAGACAAGTGATAGAATAGGAGAAGACAGAATGGATCCTTGCTTTTAACCCTCTCTGCATAACAAATGGGACAGGGTCTTATCCCAACCCTGTTACACACAGAAAATGAGATATTGCATCTCTATTGATCTAGTCCAGGTAAATACGTAGTAAAAATGTGTACAAGCAAGAACCGGTACAACAGCAATGCAAGTGGTGAACATTCAGCATTGAAAAATGCTTGTTATTAATCTGAATAGACTCTCAAGTGCTTTGATGTGTACAGAGGCTGCACATATCTCATTTGAACTTGGCTTGCAGATGTTGCTAAGTTACCAAAATGTTGCTGTAGCTGATCATGTATGGTTATATATTATAAATTATCTGTTTTTAAATGTACAGCTATTTAAATGTTCTATATGTTTATTGTGCAATTTTGTAATATTATTGTGGAACAGATTTTCTTGTAATAAGGGATCCCACAGAAAATGAGCTTCAGCTAAACTGGGCTATCTCTTTCTGGAATTTTTCAGAATAAAACTTTTACTACTACTACTACTAGCATACAATTTTTATGTTTGCTTGTGCGCATGTGCAAGAAACATTATGTGGCAGCTTAGGAGAGATGCGGGTTGTGGAGGCGTGGCACTGTGGCAGCCAATGGAGGCATTGCATTTGGGAACTTGGCACTGGTGGACTAATGGAGGCACAGTGTGCTGATGACACTGGCTTCCAAAAGTGGCAACAAGTTGTAATGTTTTTGCCGCAGCAATCAGGGGCCAACTCTCATTGCAGCATCAGGCATTCTGCTGCAATGAGGGAGAGACCTGTCATTGCAGGGCAGTACCTTGCCTAGTGTAATATTGTTTGAGACCATGGTGGCCCCCAGTGCCGAGGAGGTGCCCAATACCCCTCGACATCATGCCCCCCCAAAAAAACAGTCTTTGTTTGCCAATGGGGGGCCCAATCCCTGTAGGCTTCAGTCCCCTCCTTCCCAGTTTAATTTGCCAATGGGGGAGCCCACTCCACATTGGCATAATGTCCCCCCCCAAAAAAAATGTGTTTTGTGCCAAAGGAGGCGCTCACTTCCCTTGGCTCTTGCCCCCCCAGTACGTGCCGATGGGGATGCCAAACCCATCAGCCACAGCCGCCCAAAAACATTTCAGAGTGGCACACTGGGAGCCCACCCCAGCGCAACAATGTCCCTGTTAAAAAAAAGTTCCACAATGTTTTTTATTTTTAACCTGTAAACAGAAAACAGTCCCTCGTTGAGTCTGGTGGCCCCTCCCACAACTCACGCCCACCTTCTGTGCACCCTGCCTCCCCACATCCCTCACCCTATACTGCCTCCGGAGCCCAGCATCGGATGATCTTCGGTGGACTGGAATACCTGCACTTTTAAAGTCGGACCACGAAGTGAAGAAATGAAGGTAAGCTGTATAATGGCATAAATAGATTTTTTTCAACTTTGGTGCATATCTCAGGCATTGTTGGGAATTTTGGCACCAAATTTTCAGCATGGGGTTATTGGGTCCCCCCTCATGAATTCAGCCACTGTCATGTCGTTATTTGGTCCTGAAAGATGATTTTGTGTTCACTGTGCGGAATCATCTTTTGGGACCGATTAAAGAAATGACAGTGCCAGTGTTCATGAGGTGGGCTTTCAAAAAGTCTATGTTTAAATTTGGTGAAAAACATCCAAAAAATGACTGTTTCATGAGCATGCATTGTACAGCTGCTATGCATGCTCATAGCCTCATGAATTTGCAATATTTTTACTCCAGATGTTCATCATTGCAATTTTTCCACACCCCCTTATGAATAGTACATGTCATTCATCCAGGCTGAAATGTGTTTTCACACTTCTGATGCAGAGTAGCGTGGTTGTTGTGGGAAATCAGTGTTCAGGACACATCAAGAAAATCACAGTGACAATGTTCATGAGCAGAGGTCCTAAAATGCCTATGTTGAAAATTTTGTGAAGGAAGTCCATAAAATGAATGTGTTACAAGCGTGCATTGTGCAGTTTCCATGCACGCTCATAACTTTGTAAATCTGTAATATTTTCAGTCCAGATTTTCAAACATTGCCATTTTTCCACACCTCCTTATGAACAGTACAGCTGTCATTATTTACATCCTGACCAAAATGTGTTTTTGCTTTTCTGGCACAGAATAGCATGGTCACTGTGGGAAATCAGTGTTTGGGACACATTAAAGAAATCACAGTGACACTGTTCATGAGCAGAAGTCCTAATATGCCTATGTTGAAAATTTAGTGATGAAAGTCCATAAAATGGCTGTGTTACATGCATGCATTGCACAGTTTCCATGTATGTTTGGAAGTGAGAGCATTTTTAGTATTCCCACTACAGATTTTCAACATTACCATCTCTTTACACCTCCCTATGGATGGTGCAGCTGTCATTCTTCACATCCTGCCTGATCTGTGTTTTCATACATTTGGCACAGAATGGCACGGTCGCTGTTGGAACTCAAAGTTCGGGACACATTGACAAAATCACACCGCCACTCTTCATGAGAAGAGGTCCCAAATGCTTTCATGAGGTGGGGTCACAAAAAGGCCATGTTGAAAATGTGTAGTGCAAATACCAACAAACGCCCAGGGCGTTAGGGTTTCTAACCATAACGTCCCACCCTCTACAGACTGACAGGCATCAGAGTGTGCCTTTGGATTGTTGACTGTACTGCTCATGCCATTCCACCCCCACCCCCAGCCAGTGACAGGCATCAGGGTGTACCTTGAACTCTTTGGCCACAGAGTTCACCCCATTCTCCTATGCTACACCCATTTCAGCATATGTCCTTATGAAATGGGGTGACTGTAAAGCCAAACACCCCAAGGCACTCCTCAACACGTGCCGGTGTCTGCAGAATAGGGTGTGATGACATAGCATGAACATCATGGGCGACAACCCAAACACTTACTCCGATGCCTGTCCGTCTCTACAGGATGGAGGTTGGGTTGGCATGAAGTTCAATACTTCACTGCCATTCCTGTTCTGCATCTGTCTAACTCCTGTATTTCAAATGCTAATACCAGCAAGCAAATATTTGACATTGACAAATGCTTCTTATATCTGGCATGCAGCCCAGCTCTGCTTCCACTAACCTGATGAAGAGAGTATAATCAGTATTTAATTACACCTGATGAGTCTTGGGATCCAGAAAGGTCCTATCATTAGATTGAGCCCCCTTTCCATTATAAGTCAATGGCAGTGATGTATGACTTATCGAGGCTCACTTCAGAGCTGGGAGGGCTGAGCCCTGAGAACCCCACCCTAAATCTCAAAAGCTAGCCTATAAAATAACTTTGTTAGTCCAATAAAATGTATCACCTGCAACACATTTGTTGTTTTACTGCAAACTGCAAGTAACTAAATGAGTGATGTTTCATTCTTTATCAAAACCCAGTTGCTAAGAAATGTTTCCCATCTTTACAGACATCACATTTTGTTTACTTGTAGAATACTAGTGGTCAGCATAGAAGCTGATTATTTTGCTCTTCTGCGGGTGGTTGACAATGACAATGGATTTGAATATCCTTTCATTACTTGCAGTACAAACGTTATGGTTTATGTAATCTGGTGCCTTTGCAAGAAAGTTGGTCCACCCATTATTAATAATTGACTTGACATACAGTCAAGTACTGCTGGTATTCAGAATTTACCCAAACATAGTTAGTATTTAGTGTATCTGGCAGTCAATATTGATTCAGTGCACACCCCTAATGACATCAGTACTATCATGCCTTGTCATGGAATCCAATGTCTTAATCTCCACACAATCAACAGAAACTTCTCCATGCTTGAGTTACAGATGTGTTAGCCCACAACAGCCATCTTTAGTCATGGCTAGCAATAACAAGACAAGTGTCATGGCCTTGACTAACACTGCAGATGGAACTTCAGAAGGCCGATCAAAACTATCAGGGATTGTAGGGTTTTAACTGTCACTTTGAATCATCCAAACCATCTATGAGCATACCGAACCCTTCTTTATTCATTTTTTTTGTTAGTGTTGCAATTTTTTGCCAGAATATACACATTAAGCTGAGGCTTGTTTCCAGGTACATCCTGGGAGCACAGAAAAGTTAAGTGACTTTTCCATGGTCACATTATGCAAGTGGTAACTATGGGATTCAAATGCTAGTTCTCCAGGTTTCAATTTTTCACAAGTTTCCAAAACTAAAACAGGCAGCGCACTCAGCAAACATTGCCATAAAAACTATGTGTGTTTCAGGCTTCGTAACAAAAATAGAAAATGTCATACTTTTTTAGTGTCTTTTTGTTAAGGTCATTTCTTCAAGGTTGCATGACGCTGAGTCAGCATGCTTGAAGACTGCTAATGTCATTTGTGGTGCTAGTCTACTGTGCCTGTTAAGTTGTATTGTTATTAGTAGTATAATGTTGGTACCTACATTGTTGTCGGTCAGTGGCTGCTTTAGACTAAGTATTAATAGGGACCGTATCTGGGTTCATTCCTACTATAAATGGATGTTAGAGCCCTGGTAAGGTGATCATTTTCATGTGGTGTAAAAATAACTCAGTCTGAATCTAGGTCAAGTGAAAACCTGTCCACGAAAAAGCAGTGGACAGGCTGTTGTATAGAAATTCTGTTGGTAAGGTTTCAAAACAGCATTACCTCTCCCACCCCCATTTATCGGCAGCTGGGGTAAACTGCTTTAGTGCCATCCTGAGCAATTACCTTTACTGATTATCAGAAGTGAATGTGCAAAAAAGTCTTTAATATGACAATAGATCTCAAGCCCTTTACTACAGCAGACTGATTCAAGAGTCAGCAGACCTTACAGTAATGTGCCACTCTTCTAACTTCTGCACAGGCTAAAGTGGTTCATTTACAGTGAAGCCCGCCAGGATGAATATTTACTTTTTTGTTTACCAGGTAGGTGCACTAGACAAATACAATGACTAGTTTCAGGCACAACCCAGGAGAAGTGCAAACAATAAGTAAACGCTGGTACAAAGGAACACTCATAAAGAACTGATAATACTGAAATGCAGACACTTATGTACAAAACTGAAACATCCGTGAGTTACAATATAGAAGGCATACAACAGGCACAAAAGGCACAATACAGGTGCCAGTACAGTAAACCATTTTTGTGCATTACTGGCATTGAACATGAGGAAATCATAGAAACAGAGAAACACATAATTTGTCAGAAGAGAAGGACCACTTGGTCCACCCAGTACCCCAGATGGTCCCTGTATAGTCTGTCTCCAGAGACCCTAACTGATCTCCTGCAACCATCCCTCCTCCCTGCCTATTTACCAATATTTCCTTACAGCAAAACAAAATGGTTATATTTAATGCACTCTGAAAATAGAGTTAAAAATTTACATTTTGACCTTAGGTCTTCTTCAGGAAATATCTAAAAGAGAAAACAAAGTTAGTGTGGAAGGGAGGTAAATAGTATATATATATATATATATATATATATGGGAAAGAAAACAGGGAGGCTTAGGAGAAGAAGTGATAAATGGCAATCTTAAGAAAGAATCTGTGAAACAAAAAGGTGATGATGGGAAATATAGTGCATAATAGGAGTGAAAGAGCTAGAGAAGTCCCCAGGTGGGGACAAATTAACAGGGCCTAGTAAGATGGCTGAAAGGTGACAAATGTGGGGGAAGAAGACAGAGATGGAAATTTATGGTGAAAATGAAAAAGAAATTGAATGTGTACAGATACAAACAGACTTTAGGGAAAATAATGGGTGGCTGAAATATGTTAGTGGAAAATAAGTCTATCAATTAAACCAGAGGGCTGCTGGGAGCCAAGGTGGATGATCAGCTTGGTTTCCATGTTTTTTCTATGGTCAGAATCCCAGAAACCCTGCTAAAGGACACCAACAGAAAGGTCATTGACACTGTGGTCCCTGGAGATAAAGTGGGATACAATGGGTTAGTAGTGTCACCATTCCTGACTGCTCTGTAATGTTCCCTGAAATGTTCAGCGAGGTGTCTACCAGTCTCTCCCATGTAAATAGCTGTACACTTCCAGCAAAGAATACAATATACCACATTAATGGAGGTGCATGAGATCTCCTTGGTGATGTGAAAAACACCTGTAGGCCCCCGAATTTCAGTCACACTGGAAACAATTTTGCAGGTGTAGCAGCAAGTCCTGTTGCAAGGTTTGGTACCTGGTAGGGAGGAACTGTTAGGAGTAGATAGGCTGCTTTTAATCAGGAGATTAAACAGGTTGGGTGGCCTGTGGTAGGAGGCAATAGATGGTTCTGTAAAGGAAGCACCAATGTTGGAGTTAGTTTGCAAAATGGGAAAGTTACTGGTGATGATCCTGTGAAGAGAAGGTGTGCTCTGATGGAAAGGAAGCACTAGTGGAATTCACCATTGTTCTCATGTGACAGTATCCTTCCTACGGGGGTCAAAGTTGAGGGACATGTTACTGACCCAGGAGAGTACTCTGTCCACTGTGCTTTTAGGGCCTCCTCTGTTGATAAAAAAAATGTGTGCATTATTTGGGTCTGCTCAGCAAAATCGTCCCCTTCACTGCATAACCTGCAAAGTCTAAGAAGCTGTGAATAAGGCAGGCCATTCTTGACATGTTTAGGATGGAAGGAGCTGTGGAGGAGGAAACTGTGAGAGTCAGTGGGTTAGTAATAAACTGATGTCTTCAGATCAGTATTCTGTTCTGACAACTGGATATCCAGAAAAGGCAGTGTAGAGAAGGATACTTCAACAGTGCATTGAAGGGAAGGCAGTGTACCCCTTTTCGTCGATACTCCGATGACGAAACTGGAAAAAGGACCATTATGACGACATTCATGGTAATGGTTCTTTTTCTGTGTTTTGCCTTCCCCCAGTGTTCAGCCCCTCCCCAGATCAACTCTGACCTGGAGTTGGAATCCTAGAGTCTGGGGGTAGTGGGGGGCAGAGCCCCCCAGAGAAAACACCCATTAAAGAGGCGGCACAATACCTGCGTCGGTATTGTGTCATCACTGTGGGGGAGGTCGGCATTCTCACTGACGAGAAAACTTGGTGCTTCCAAGAGAAGGACTGACCCTGGTAAACTTGTCAAGAAAGACTTGGAAGGTCTCCTTGGAACAGGAAGTGGCCTCTACACAGTCATCTATGTAGCATTTGTAGAGTTCAGGCACAGTCCCTGTGAAGGAGAGAAAAAACTGCTTCTCCACCCAACCCACAAATAGATTAGTAAAGCTGGGACCCATCTTGGTACCCATGGCAGCTCCACTGACCTGTTGAAAAAACTGTTATTAAAAGAAAAAGCATTGAGTGTAAGAACAAGTTCTGCCAAACAAGTTAGTGTGTGTGGGTGGCTGCTGGACTTCCCGCTTATTCAAGAAATACTGCAAAGCTGTCAGACCATTATCATGGGGGATCACTGTGTAAAGAGATTTGATGTCCATGGTGAAGATGAACTGATGAGATTCACTGAATCTGAACCTGTCAAATAACTGGAGAGCATGGTTAGTGTCTTTAACATAGGAGGGCAGGGACTCAACAAGGGGTCTCATGAGGTTGTCCAAAAAAGCAAAGATGTGGGATATGGGGCAGGAGCAGGCAGACACAATTGGGCAACCAGGGTTACCTGTTTTGTGGATTTTGGGAAGGAGATAAAACCTGGATGTCTGGGGATGCTGAACTATGAGTCTCTTAGCAGAAGCTGGGAGCTCTTTGTTTTCAGTAGCAGAGGTGATGGTGGTGGTGACCTCAGTCTGATAGTCAGCAGTGGGGTTCTGTGGAAGAGAAGAATAAAACCTGGTGTCGTAAAGTTGTTGTGTGGCTTCAGTGATGTATAGCTCCTTTAGCCAGATCACAACAGCACCTCCCTTATCAGCTGATTTGATAACAATGTAATTCTTACATTGCAGAGATCTGAGGGATGCAAGCTCACCAGGTGTCAGGTTGGAATGGTTGTGCCTGCAATGAAAATTGAAGTTAGTAGTGTTTTCCATGCATTGGTTAGCAAAATAATCAACAGCAGCAAAACGTCCTGGAGGGGGTGGCCATGCACTTTGCTGGGGATTGATATCGTTGATTGTTCTGGTGATACTGTCACCATCTGTAGGAAGAGGAGTCTCATTAGAAAAATTAGCTGTAAGGCATACTGTATGATAGAAGCACTGCAGATCAACTCGAACTTGGGGTGGGTCAAGATATCTGGGTGTGGGTACACAAAATAGACCTTTGCTAAGGAGTGATTGCTCATCTTGTGTCAGAGAAAGGTCTGGATGAATACAAAACACCAAATTGTTAGGTTGTGTCTGACTTGAGGGCTCATGTTGGTTGCTGTTCTGCTGGATAAGAGACTGGAGTTTTGCAGATTCGGTGTCCTTGAGGAACTGAAAGAGAGTAGAGTTAAGGTTCTGGATGCAGTGCTTAATAAAAGGAAGGTTATGTGGAGCTGTTCACTGCAGGAAATCCTTTTGCCGTGGAATGGTTTTGTCCACAGAGATCAGCTGTGTTTTAGTGGAGAGAATGGTGTTCATGATAAGTTTTCTAGAGAAAGTGTTCAAAAAGTTTATTAGTGGAGGAAACATGTATCTCAGACCCAAAAGAACAAGGATGAAATTTCAAACAGAAATCTTTAGGAATAGTACCCAGGTGGCGGCATTTGGAAATAAACTACAAGTGACTGCAGAGTTTAGTCTTAGAGCAAATGGCAGAAAATAATTCAAGAGAAGACTTAAAAATATGATAAAGGAAATTCAGACATAAATGAAATGAAGGAGCATCATAGAGAATTCAGAAGAGATTTCAGATTAGGCATAGCGGGTCGCAGCAAATGTAGCATACAAAATGTAAAAACAAAAACATGGCTCTGCGTCAGCATGTGGTCTAAAAGCAAAACACTAATGGTTATATTAAATGTATGCTAAAAATAGAAAATTGAGTTAAAAATCACCATTTCAACCTTAGGTCTTCTTAAGGAAATATCTAAAAGAGAAAAAAACAAAGTTAGTGTAGAGGGGAGGTAAAATAAGGGATATATATATATATATATATATATATATATGTATGTATGTGAGGAAAGAAAAAAGGGGAGGCTTAGGGAGAAAAAGTAATAAATGGCAAACTTAAGAAAGAATCTGTGAAACAAAAAGGTGATGATGGGAAAGATAAAGCATAATAGGAGTGAAACAGCTGGAGAAGTCCTCAGGTGGAGATTAATTAACAAGTGAATGAGTAAGCACTTTTGAGGTTATGGATGGTATGTGAATTAGCATCTTATACCTTTAAGAAATTAATGTATTTAAAGTCAACCATTGTGATTGGTCCTTACTTCCTGATGATGCACAAGGAAGTGCGAAACCAGTAGAGGTAGTACACGACTGTTGGTGTGCTGATGGTGGCCAGTGTTTTAAATAATTAATAAAGTGTTGCGCCTTTGAGGTTCCTGAAGTGTGCTGATTTTCTGCATTCGATTCATTTTTAACCGTGCACCCTCTATTATGCGTAACAAGCTGTTTTGTTTTGTTACTAACTAACAGGGCCTAGTAAGAAAGCCGAAAGGTGACAAATGTAGGGGAAGGAGACAGAGATGGAAATTAATGGTGAAAATGAAAAAGAAATTGAATGTGTACAGATACAAACAGGAAAATTAGGAGTGGCTGAAATATATTAGTGAAAAATAAGTCTGTCATTTAAACCAGAGGGCTGCTGGGAGCCAAGGTGGATGATCAGCTTGGCTTCCATGTTTTTTCTATGGTCAGAATCCCAGAAGCCCTGCTGAAGGACACAAACTGAAAGGTCATTGACACTGTGGTCCCTGGAGATAAAGTGGGATACAATGGGTTTAGCAGTGTCTCCATTTCTGTCTGCTCTGCTATGTTCTCTGAAACAGTTAGCAAGGCATCTGCCAGTCTCTCATATGTAAATAGCTGTACACTTCCAGCAAAGAATACAATACACCACATTAATGGAGGTACATGAGAACTCCTTGGTGATGTGAAAAACACCTGTAGGCCCCCGAATTTCAGTCACACTGGAAACAAATCTGCAGGTGTAGCAGCAAGTCCTTTTGCAAGGTTTGGTACCTGGTAGGGAGGAAATGTTAGCTGTAGGTAGGCTGCTTTTAACCAGGAGATTCCACAGGTTGGGTGGCTGGCAGTAGGAGGAAATAGGTGGTTCTGTAAAGGAAGCACCAATGCTGGGGTCAGTTTGCAAAATGGGAAAGTTACTGGTGATGATCCTGTGAAGAGAAGGTGTGCTCTGATGGAAAGAAGCACTGGTGGAATTAACCGTTGTTCTTGTGTGACAGTATGCTTCCTGCAAGGGTCAAGGTTGCGGGGCATGTTTTGTCTGTCCCACACATGCTAGAATCCCCCCACCATTTTTGCTCCACCACTTCCACTGGCAGTCTGTTCCAGGTGTCCACCACTCTTTCAGTGAAGTAGTACTTCCTCACATTCGTCTTAAACTCCGCCCCCCAGCTTCACTGCATGCCTACCAGTCGTGGTGCCCTTTCTCATTTGAAACAAACTCCCCTCCTGCACCCTGTTCGCCCTGTGAGGTACTTATAGGTCTCTATCTTGTCCTTTATCACTCTCCTTTCTTCCAAGGTGTACATGTTGAGATCCCTCAGTCTCTCCTTATAGGGCTATTTATGCTACCCCTGCACCATTTTATTTGCCATCCTCTTGACTGCCTCCACCCTGTTTATGTCCTTTCTGAGGTGCAGCCTCTAGAATTGGACACAATTCTTCTAGTGGGGTCTCACAAGCGAGCAATACAGTGGCAACACCACCTCCCTCCTCCTGCTGGTGAAACCTTTTCCATGCATTCCAGATTCCCACTGGCCCTGCCCACTGCTTTTTCCACTGCCCTGCCGCTTTGAGGTCATCTGATGTTATAACCCAAGGTCCCTTTCTTTCTTAGTTACTGTCAGTACTCTTCCCCAACTTATACTCAGCTCCCAGGTTCCTAAGCCTTAAGTGCATTATTTTACACTTTTTGGCATTTAACCCCAGCTACCATGCTTTTGACCAGTCCTCAAATTTCCAAGATCCCTACACAGTCTACTAATCCCCTCCTATGTGTCCACCTTATTACAGATTTTGGTACCATCTACGAAAAGGTACATCTTGACTTCCCTTTTTTCTGCAATGTCACTTATGAAGACAAAGAAGAGGAATGGTCCTAGTACTGAGCCCTGCAGCACCCTGTTTTTCACTCTCCCCTCAATAGAGTGAGTACCATTAACCACCACCCTCTGTCACCTACTTGTTGAGCAATTCCTTACCCAATTTAGTTTGGATCTCACCCTTAGGCTGCCCAAATAAATGTCTTTATCCATTTCCTGAGTGGCATAGTGTTGAAGGCCTCGCTAAGGTCCAGATAGGCCACATCCACTGCCATTCCCAGATCTAGTTTCCTGGTCACCAAGTCAAAGAAATCAGTTAGATTAGTCTGGCATGCCCCTCCCCATATGAATCCATGCCATCTTTGGTCTTGTAACCCACTGGATTCAAGATACTCAACCAACTTTTCATTTTACAGGGTTTTCATTCATTTCTCCCCCACTGATGTAAAACTTACCAGCCTGTAGCTGCTTGTCTCCTCCCTGCTGCTGCTTTTATGAAGAGAGACCACATCTGCACTCCTCTAGTCCTCCAGAATGAAGCCTGTTTCCATTGAGCTATTGAATAATGCTGCCAGTGGCACAGCTGGCACCTTCCTGAGTTCCTTTAGTACCCTTGGATTTATCATAGATGGTCCCATTGCCTTGCCCACTCAGAGATGCAAATCCTTTCAGGACTCTTTCCTCTGAAAATTGACTTGTGCCCACCTGCCTCTCCTTATTAATGCCACTCCCTGGTGGTCAATTCCCCTGCCCTCCACTCTAAAAACTGAGCAGAAGTACTTATTCGGGATGTCTGTGTTTTGATCCTCTTCTGCACCTCCTCTGCCACCCTCCTTACTCTCACTATCCTTCCCCTTGCTTTCTTCTTGTCACTTACATACCTGAAGAAAGTATTATCCTCTTTAGCTACCCCTTTGACTATCCTCTACTCTGTCAGCACCTTTGCACTCCTCACTTACTTTCCTGCCTCCCTCTGTTTTGCTTGGTATACTTCTCTGGTTCCTCCATCTGTGTTTCCACATACCTCTTGAATGCCACCCTTTTTTCCCTCACCACCTTGGGTACTTCCCTAGAGAATTATAACAGATTATTTTTCCTTCTACTTTTACTCCTTCCTTTACACAGGTTGGTTGCTATTATTATGTCCTCTCTTATTTTCCCTCCTGTGTACCTCTACCCCCTCTTTGGAAACCTCCCTACAAGGCAATTTCTATAGCAGGCCCCCATTTCCTTAAAATGTGCTCTCCTGAAGTCCAGTACCCTCAAACTCATGTGATTTGCCTCTATCAAGTCAAATCAGCTGATTTGCTTTCTGTTTCTTGCAACAGGCACAGAGCCAGAAAAAAATAAGAGTATGTTCAGTCTTCACAATTGACAATGTGACTGACTTTTTCATAGATGAAAGAAACTAGCACCATAAATGACATCACTAGGGTGGAGACATGCTCAATGCCCCACGGAACACTAGGGTGGAGACATGCTCAATGCCCCACGGAATGGCAAGTCTCACTATTTAGCAGTGGGGATGAAGTAGAGCACACAACAAATGCCTAAATATGATATGAAATGGTAGACTTTCAGATAAAACACTAGGCAGGCACTGCTTTTATAACCATATTTAATGAATGGTGCTGCCAAGTTGATTTCTGAAAATCTCATTGCACATGATCTTTAAAATATTTTAACAAGCTGGAACATGGTTTGTGCTTGCGCTGAACATGGTTTAAAACCATGTTTAAAAAATATTTTTAAGCCCTGCAAGGGACCTAGTCTTAAAACCAGTTTTAAACAAGGCTTTAAACCTAGCATGGATTACATTGTAATGTGGATGGGACTATGGGACACCAGCTGGTCTGATTGCACAGAACCATGTTAAACATTGTGTTTAAGCACACTGCCAAAATCCCTTTATCCCATGCAGTGTAGATGAGGTGTGTTTAAACACGGTTTGTAGAAAGTACTGTAGCTAGCAATGTGACTTGGTGGGTTTACTGAGCTAGAAAACATTTTTAAATGTTTCTAAAAATGGATTTCCAGTGTGTTCAGGGCTTTAGTGACATATGCCCTTAAAGAGCCCTTGACATGCCGGCCCAGTGGCACAGAGGGCTGAGGTGTTATGCACCTTACCTCTCACCATGCGGGTGACCTGAGTTCTGGAATGAGCTCTGAGCACTGGGGGTTGACTGAGGGGGGGGGAGACTAAGCATCCAATGGACCGCTCTCCTCTCCTCACCTCTGCCAGGGATGAGGAGTGATTTTGTCTTGCACCTTGGCTGCCATCTGGGGGAACAAAGGGGCCACATTTCCATAACATTTGAGTGCCTACATGCACACACGCATATATGCCACCACGGTAATCGAAAAGGGAAAAAAATGGAAAAGAGAAAGCACCGGCTTCATGAAGCCCTGCCTGTCCCTGTTCCCACATTGCCACCTGACCACTGCACCTGATTCTGAATGAGACTCACTGGGTGGAGGAGGACGGCCCTCCCCATCCTAGCCCCCCATGGGGGGAACCGTGGGGGAATTCTCGGGGTGAGATAAGTCAGGGGGGTGCTGGACAAAGGTGGAAGGGACAGGGCTGAATAGCCTGCTGGATCCAACCTGCCGGGAAAAAAGCAGTATGAAAAAAAAAAAAAAAAGAGCCCCTGACAACATTCTTAAAAACAGTGTAAAATGTAGACAAACTTCAGTTTATGTTTCATATATTGTATTTTCTGTAATTCTTTCCCCATTTTTCTGTATTCTTGAGGAGAGTGTCAAATAAGAAGCCATTTTAAGTGTTTGAGGATAGATTAGCCCTTTTAATGACTTTTGGGGCATGCAGGCAGGAGACAATTTTTAAATAAAAAGCCCTTTGAGGTGCACTATTATTTTGAAAAGCCTACTTTACAGGGCTACCTGCTCTCCTTAGAGGATGGCAATCACAGGAAGGAGTATAATGGGTCAGGTGTGCCTTGGGATCTCCTGAGGGAGGCAGGTACGGGAGACAGGAAGGGAATGTAAAGAGAATGAAATTGAAAAGAAACAAACAATGGCCTATGTAACCCTCAGAATATTTAGCAAACTGTGGAATCCAGTTTTCATTGTTTGGGTAATAACTCATTATTTTAGTCACTACTGCTGCTTTAATTGTGCTCACCTCCATGAGTACCCAATATCATCGGTGTTTAGCATTAGTGCTGTCACAACTATCACTGGGTTACTGGAATTATGTTTGTGCCTGGCATTGACATTCCTGCCTTTTTTAATTTTTTTGTATTTATTTTAGTTTTTGTTGACCGGGTAAGTGCACTAGACAAATCCTGTCTATTTTCAGGCACGACCCAGGGGAGGGCGATACAAATGAATGCCAACTGACCTTGAATCAGATCAAGCTGTTGGTGGTATTTTTAGTGGATTTTAGTTTTGGTGTAGAGTTACATCCTGACCCACAAAGACTAGCAATACTGATGCTTGCCCCAGCTGCTCGAGGCCTCCCCTAACCGTGGGAACATTTGGCACTAATCAGAGGGTGCACCAGCATCACCACTGTGCTCATCACCACCACTGCTTGATGATAAACAGATCTTTGTCCCCACTTTACCACAGCCACAAGGTCTGTTTTCTCTCATCACCCACCAGCACGCAGACTAATGTTTCAACAACAATAGTCAATAAAATAACAAATACATTGCGAAAAGCACTGCAATAAAAATCAGCAGGGACTCCAAAAAAACGTGTTCAAACAAGAAATGCCACAAAGTCCTTTTGATTTACAAAGTCACAAGGAGTTCAAATCTTTCTTCTTCGGCACCCATTGTAAAGCTACACAGCAGAGTAGAAGCAGTCACTTGAGAGAGAGTGAGGGACAGAGAGAGAGTCGCTATAGCAATTTACCTTTTGACCCTTACTTCCCCCCCAGTAGCAAATCTTGTGACCACATTGCTTATTGAATAATTTTTGACCGTTCGGTGGAATTTAACAGTGAAAGGCAAAATTGTTTGATGAACTGTGAAATTTTAAAAATAAATTAAATTTATATCACTTTGCTAGGAGTCATGTTTAGTAAAAGGGGCAGTCTCACTAGGGGAAGAGGGTGTTTCTTTAGCAGACAACTCTTGGATCCTTTCCATTCCCACCTCACTGAAGATTGTCATGACTGCAATGCTTGCAAAATATGTTTCTGGGGATTTCTAGTGCAAAGGGTGGAATTTTACAATGAACTGCAGAATGATTTTAAGGTAAAGATGATTTCCACAGTTCATCAAAGAACTTCTACTGTTTGCGTGATTATTCCACCAAACAGAGTGAAATTCTGAAGTACTTGGGAATTTCAGCAATGGCAAATGTTAATGGAATTCTGCAACAGTGGCAGAATTTCATGAACTTTTTATGTGAACAGAATCCGCATTTGCGTAGCCCTACTCTTTAAGTACCTAATTGCATAAGACAAACAGACCCTTATGACCTATGTGAGTGGGCCCTCAGTATGACTATGCATTTATGGAATGTATGGGCATAACAGGTTGTTTTTTTTCAGCATTAGTTTTACATGTGAAGTTGTTCTGGGTTATAAAATGGAGAGAGTAAATCCTGCAATTTTGATTGGTTTTTACCTGTACATCAAAAGTGCTCAAAAGCAGGTCTGCACTACAAAAAAATCACTGTGCCAAATAAAATGTTAACTTTCAAAAACTGTCTTTAAACTGTTAGCGAGAGAAACTGCAGCTCAAATGATCAACCCCAAAGAAGTAATCGGCCCACTAAGCATTCCAGTCAGCCAATTTCATAAAAGTGAAGCCCTAAATATACTTTAGACTTTAACCTAAAACCCTTTAGTCTCGCATTGAGCTTGAATGTAACAAAAAAAGTTCCCAGCCATGCAGGAGTCATTGTGCACTTGAGTGCTGTTCTCACTTGTTTGCAGCTTGTTTTCTTTTTAGGTAAAATGTTTTCCACACATAGAGCTCATCTGCCCTAGTAATGTGCTTGACTTATAAAAAATATCAGTGTCAGTGTCTCTCATGTGTGCTCATACCCCGTTCAATAAGAAATGATGATATACTGGGTGGCAGGGGGGTCACTCTGGAAGTATGGCGGCTGCTCCTCTTGGCAAAAAAGCTGTTGCTTCTCACTCACAGTTTGCCTTTTTATTTTGGAAGTAAAAACACAATTCATTATTCTTTTTTATTTAGATTTAATCATGCCACACTTTTGGCAAATTAGTCAGTCACCCTGCTGTGTCATGCCCCCTCCCAACTGCTGAATTCAAACACTGAAAGATTTCACTTGTCCGTGGTACACTTAACTTTGTTTCACTCCAGTAGGGATGGCCCTCCCTCAAAAAAACTAAAATTATACAACTCTTTTTATTTCTAAATTAATGTTTAATGGTGCCAGTGGCACATACCTATTTAAATGAAGAACCTCACTGGTAGACTGACTTCCTCGCTCTCTCGATCGGGACACTCTCGCTACTAGTTGCAAAATAAATAAATAGATAAATAAAGTTGGCTAATCAAGTGACCCACATCCACATATAGGCTTGTTACAAGTCCTGCATGTGGGTTGGGGGTGCTTTTCCTATCATAACTATAACTATCATAACTGTGGATGACACAATAGGACATAATTCCCTATATCAAAATACAATGACATCATCAGGTAGCAGGTGTAAGGACTATTTTACCTAAAATAAGCACAAAGATTTCTGTTTTTACACATATAAATATATTGTTTTATGGTGACAAAAAATATTTTAAAAAAGGAACCCATTTTATAAGCACAAAAATACACTCCGGGGGGTGAGCATGGGACAGATTTTATAGCACTACCAAGAGGCTGAAGGCGCTTAGCCTGTGGCCGCTTACCTCACTATGCCCCTGGACGTGTGATAAAATCTGTTCCATGCACACCCCATCATGTCTTATTGCTTACATAACATCATAGATGAAAAAGACAAAGAACCTCTGTGCATATAGATGAAACTGACTTTCCAACAATAAGCTTTCATATTTTTCTATCCATTTTATAATCATGGAGTAACCACAAGTCCGCATCTTTAAGCCTTAAGACATTTTGCCAAGGCTGTGATTGACTTCAAAAGTGACTTTAGAGAAGAGGTCTGTCCTCCCACAAAACAAATCCCAGTCTGTATCAGCAGTACACATCTACACAATGTTTCAAAAATCCAGAATTCCATGCCATTCCATTCTTTACTAATGAGGGCAGGAAAACAGTGTGTCCCTTACAGTTCAGTCACAGTTAAGGCTTAATTAGGGCTTAAGTTATACTCCACATGTGATGTCCAACTCATTTCCACAGCAACAGACTTTCAATGTCAAAAGAAAGGAATTAAGTAACAATGACCATGAAGCTGGTAATTTCGGAGGGATAATGAGCGGTTGGGGGATGGGTCACCTGTGGCACCTCCCTCCAGCCGATCATTAATCCAAAGGAAATGACCGGCTTCGAAGTTGTTATTGCCCTAGAGAAGAGACTTAGGCCCTAAATATTAGCACCCTAGAAAAGAGGAGGGAGAGGCGGGATATGATCAAGCCCTTTAAATACCTTATGGGGGTAAATAAGGTACAGGAAGGAAATATTTTTCAGCAAAAAAGGTGCTCAAGGATAAAGGGGTGTGATAAGAAGCTGGAGGGGGTAGATTCAGGAGGGATGTAAGGAAGTACTCTTTCGGAGAAAGAGTGGTGGATTCCTGGAACAGTCTTCTAGTAGAGGTGGTGGGGGTGAAAACAGTGGTAGGGATTCAAATTGCATGGGATAGGCATCAGGGAGTCTTAGGAAAAGGGAAGAGGGGGTGGGTTTATGGGTCAGAGGTCAATTAGTATCTGCGGTGATACTATAGGCAGGGAAAAATGGGTAGATCAGGTAGTCCAAGTGGTCCTTATCAGCCAGCAAATTCTATGTAGGCTGAGTATCCAGGTAAGTGTACATGTGTGAGAGGTAATATTTTGCTGTGGGCACATCATGGAGGAAGGAGGTAAGGTGGAACAATGATGGATGATAAATACAGAATAAATTGTACAAAAAAAGTGTATTGAGCTTAGTGGCTGGATAATCACATCCATGAGCACATATGTTTTGCATTAAAGTTTTGCAGATAGTTTACAAAAAGGATACACAACAGAAAACTATGATTTATGAAAAAAGTCACTGACAATTAAAAAAAAGATAATTAATGACATACAGGATACAGATTACACTGCAAAGTCTGATCGGCCCAGAACTTACTCACTATTTTATTTTTGTTATCTCTTCTCATGTCACACTTTCTGCCAGAAGAAACATGGTAAATAAATGAATTTATGCTGCTCATTTTGTTCTCCTCGTCCCAGGCTTGCCCTCCATGATAGAAATCATTCTTACTGTTGTGAGGTACAGCTGTCCTGTGACTGCCTCTGCCTTCTGGCAGCTTACCATTCTGTAGAAACTCTGTCTTAGTAATTTGTGCCAAGGGGCCGCCATAAAAACAAGATACTTTATCTCGTTGGCTGCCCCATCATATTTGTTTAAATAAATAAATATGAAGTTCATGATACGTTCCTTTAGGGAGATGTGTATAATTCTAAGCCTCTTTAAAATATTACTTTACTGCCAACACCCTTTTGTGTAACCTTTGCCTAAATGGGTTAAGCAGCTGCTGTATATGCCAAATTCTGCCTGCCTGCAAGTGGGTACTTTGCACAGGGTGGGGGAGAATAAGACAAGACAGAAAGACAGACTGCTCCCTCATCCAGGACAAGAGAACATGAGATGAAATTGAGAGGAGGAGGAAGATTCAGGGGCAAAATGCAAAGGTGTTTCTTCACAGAGAGGGTGGTTGACCCATTGAATGGTCTACCAGCGGGAGTCATTGTCTCCAAAACAGTAGGGGAATTCAAAGAAGCTTGGGACAGACACAAGGGGATTGTCTCACAGAAATCCCAAAGAGGTGGTAGGGCTCAAGGTAGACTAGATGGATATTTGGACCCCATCTGCTGTCAGTTTCTGTTTCTACGTTTCTATCCAATCTCTTGTCTCAGTTGTTTCCAGCCTTACTACCTTGGAGCCAAATCTTGTTAGATCTTAAAAGTAATATGTTAGCAGTTCTCTAATGACCACCAGGAAGTGGTGTTAGTAGCTCTGCAGGGACACTCTCCCCTTGGCTATAAATAACCATACCAATGCCCCAGCATGGTGTTTTGGGGACACTGTGCTGTCAGAGGTATTGTCTTTCAGATGAGACGTTAAAGCAAGGTCCTATCTGACTGTACTGGTTGTTGTTCATGTGGACATTACAGATTGTACGGCACATCTCAAAAAGTTTAGGGGAATTTCCCTGGTGTCCATGCCAAATCCCCCCATTCATTCGAAACCAAAAACAGCATAACTTGGTCCAGTATCTGTTGACTTGCATCTCTAGCCCCCCGCCTCCCCGCTGTGATGAGGATAAAACAAGGAACACTGTATTGCATAGCCCTCCTTTCTTGGTCAACAAAAACTAAATACATAAAAAAACGAAAAATAAACAGTTTGGCTTAGAATTTGCAGCCTGGTAGCACATGTGACAAGGTGATTCAGCAGCCTCACCTACTCTACAGAGGAAGGCAAGTGAGTGAGAGAGACAGACAGAGAGATTAGACCATGCCTTTTAAACTAATTGGATTTTTTATTTATTTCGTTTGGTTGGTTCTGTCTGTTGACACCCAAGCATCATAGCTGCTTGTAAAACAGAGAAGTAGAGAGAAAATAGGTAAACTGAGCTAGGAAGAGCTAGCAGCCCCCCCCCACACACACACACACATGCACACACTGAGTACCCAGACAGTCTGTCTTACCTAAAACTTTCCCCCAGAAAAAAACCAAAAAAACAAATTCAAATATTTATTCCATTTCCCAGTCCAGACTGCTTCACTCTCTCCTCCTGTATTTCACCTGTAGCCCTCAGCTAAATTTTATTTCATTTCATTTTATTTGGGATACACCATGGATCCTAGGGCTGCGCAAAATGTTCACATTCTGATGGAACACATTTCTGCGGAATTCCAGGAAATTCTTTCTAATTCTGCCAAATTTCTGTCAGTAGCAGAATTCTGAAATGTCAAAAGTGGGATCTTTTTAGCTGATGTGTAAACCACAGTTTGCATAAACTGCGAATGCCTTTTATGCAATAAGCGGAATATTATTGTTATTTCCATAATCTGCAGAAAGTTATTCTTTGAAATAGAAATGCTTTTCAGAATTCCACAGAACTAGAAAAAAATTCTGAAATGCATTTCAGAAGTGTAATTGCCAATCTGCACAAATACCAACAGCAGAATTCCATATTCCACTGAGCGCTGATTGAGCCAAGACTCATTTACAGTGATGTCATGAGTTTGCTATACTGTAAAACTTACAGACAATAAAAATATTTAGTACTAAAATTGCAAGCACAAGTAAGGCACCCAAATATCAAGAAAAGAAACAAAAGCTGGTTTTGTGGTGCCGAGCGGTGGGGCACCTGCTCACTGTGCTGGCAACCAGGATTCAAGCCCAAGTCTGGGACATCAGGAGTGGAGGCTGACAGGGAGGGTGCTAGAGCATCTGCCTGGATGCTGTCTTCCCAGGGAGGGTGCTGTGGAGTGTCACTCAGAAAACAACACCATGTGGTGTGAGGAGCCCTGCCAGTGTACTAACTACATATCGGTGGCATCACCATGGTGCATGCTGTTGGGGTGTAGGGAGGGACCCAGAAAATGGAAACTAGCACCCATCTCAGTCTGCTGGATAGCTGCTGCATAGTTCCCCCATACCATAGTCCCCCTAGTTTACTGCTCCTGTCCCCCCAGCCTGGCAAACTTCAGAGGACCCCCAAAAATGCTATTCCCCTCCTCTCCACCAGGGAGGCACCCCCTGGCAGGGAAAAGATGGACCCTCCAAGGATGTGGGATCAGCCTAGGGAGCCAGGTGACAGAAAGTAGCAGCAAAGGGTGAGACTGGTGGGCAGACAGGGACATTGAGCAGCTAGGGGTGGTAGGTGAGGGGGTGCAGGTTAAAAATATAAAATATGAAACAGCAAAAACAATGGGGGTGAAAGCAATGGTGGCCTTCAAGCATGCATGGGATAAATATAAAGGAAAACTGGTATCACAGTGGGTGAAAGGAGGTGGTTGCAGACCAGGTGGGGTCTGTGGTGGCAGAATAGGCAAGGAAAAGAGTGATAGACTAGTTGGGCCAAGAGGTCCTTATCTGCTATAAAATCCTATGTTTCTAATTTATATAGTTCCAACAATTAGTCCAATAAAAGAAATATAATCAAGTGACTGCATGCTCCTGAATGCTTAGAGTCTGATGTCACTGATGATCCTCACATTGCATTTTCATCAAAAGCTTCACAGCAATACCCTATGAAATGGAATCAATTATGCTTTAAAGGTCTAGGTGCCCTGCTATAAAACATCAGGGTCCAGTACTACACAGTACTCTGAGCCTTGGTGGCTTCAGTAAACTGGAGGAAGGGTATTCAAATCAAAGTATGACTTAGGCAAAACGATCCATGGGACCCTCCTTGGAGAACAAGGGGACCGCCCCAAGTCTGAATGAATTGTGGAGGCAAAGCAATACTCAGGAGGGGCACCAACATGTCTCTTCTATTAAAAACAAAAAAGGCTGGCTACACTGATGTACCCCTAGGTGGTGCTATCCCAAGGGCTACTACTCCTGCCTGCTTGGCTAGTAGCAGGTTAAGGGGCCCGAGTTCTGAAACAGGTGCCTCCACCCAGAGGTCAGGGTTGGTAGTGGTCAAGCTAACCTGGGCACAGCTCCCCAGGACACTGTAACCCCCCTCTTTCCTTACTAATAGCCCAAACAATACACAATAATCACTTTCACAATACCCCTGATACACCACACAAGTACCCATACTGTTTGCATTTACCACCAGGGATTTCCTCTGGCTCAGCCCTGGGAACTGCCTGTAAAACAAGGTTATACACAGCAAATAACAGCAGTACAGTACTCTTGCACAAACTGGAACCACAGTCAGGGTAAATGCAAAAAAGAGTAAGATCTGATTTATTTAAGGGACTTGAACAAGGGAGGGGCGTAATCAGGTTAATTTGCTTAAAGACTGTATCAATCAAACAGTTATGCATGCACTTCAGGGTCCATAAACAGTCACATATCCTGGGTACCCAGATGGAGAATGGTGGGCAAGCCAGGAACGTTGCAGCTGGGTGGGGCCCTGTGATGGAAGAAAACAACATGCACAACACTCACTATTTATAATCTGGAGCCGGAGGGCTCAGTTCATGAAAAGAAAAACAAGACAATCAGATGACACACTTTTAGATTAGGCTGTTGCTGCAGGGAGCTACCCTGATGATTACTCACGATACCCAAGACTGGACACAGGCTGGATGAAAATCAAGACAGCAGGTGGTTAATCTGGAGTGCCAGGAGAAGCAGGGTCCACACAAATTGCCGAGGCATCGTCCTTGTTCAAGCATGGAGCAGGGAGTTGATCCCCAGGCAGGTCTCACGTCGGTGGCTTTCTCTGTGCTGTGGTGTAGTCTGGCAGGGCCAGCATGGCATGGCCCAGGCTGAATGGAGGCAAACGGGGATTCAGTCTGATTAGGCTGGATAAAGCTTCCAGCAAGCAGAACACAGTTCACACAGTGGGGAACCAAAACACGACCCACTATCAATACCCAGCACATTTACATGTAAGGAAATTCTACTGTACCAGGCAAACCGCTTTCCGGTCATGATCACAAAGTCTCTGCACAAACTTGAGATTCATAAGCAGCTTGAAATCCTGACAGGCCAATCACATTCAGCAAAATCTTCAGTCTTCTTCAGGTATGAGCCTGGTAAAAAATCAGTGGCTTACTTCGTTCTCACAGACTGGGATTTATTCCGAAATAATTCTCTTCTCTCCCTCTCGGGGGCAGCAGGCAGACATGCAGGCCACAAATCAGGCCTTTTCACAGAGACTGTATTGAGCTGTTGCTTCTTCAGCTCCCAGCTTAGATCTGATTCAACTGCCAGCAAGCCAGGGACTTTCCTCTGAATCCAAAATGTTTGGTCGGCTGATCTGTCTGTCAGTCATAACGAAGGCTCCCCCTTCAGGTGCAAAAAGGTGCCAAAAGCCCAAAACTACAATTCCTACAGATTTTGACTCCAGACAGCTCTTGTAGGTCCATTTTAAGTCCCAACAGAACTGATTGGTCCAATTCACAGTCCAGGACCAAGATAGTGGAGATAAACAAAACAGTCCTTACTGCAAAGAAGGCAGGTTAGACAAACTACATTATCATTATCACTCGAAATGATTTTCAGCAAATACTTACATCTTTCAACAAAGCTCCCTCACAGATTACTTATGACTGCAATCCAGGCATCTGTTAAAGAGACAATACACAGAGGCTATACAGGCACTCTCTGGCAATCACATTTAAACTGCTAAAACGCAGGACACCAGCCTGACAGTGAGCATTTAGGCAAGCTCGAAGAAGACTTTTCGGGAACTCCCATTTGTAGGGGGGCTACACCCTTCCCTGCCTGGAGAAAACTTGGCTTCCACATTAAGTCTGTACCATCATGCATCAGTTAACATAAATGTATTACTTTACTATACATATTCACTACATTTCATGATACTATATCCATTCTGACAACACATTGTGCATTTTTCACACAGGTAAATTGAACATTACTATACTGAATCAGGTAATAACTTCCTGTACCTTAAACAATGCAAGAGGGGACCCTTCCCTATCAGCTAACTTTGTGCTAGAGGGGACAGGGGCACCATGGTGAGAGGGAAAGACAAGTAACCTGGAATTGGCTGTCAAGCTCAATTTGAGCAGTGAGCTTGGTGAGACATAAACAGCTTTGTGCACCACATTGAGAGGCAAATCTAGTGGCCTCCCGGGAGAATCATAACTAATGTGTAATACTGGCTTGACAGCTCGGACAGTCTTTCTGAGGGGGACAACTACAGTCTCTGTACTCTCAGCACTGGTCAGGGGACTCTCATCACTTGTGAGAGGTGCTTCTGCCTGGGTGGGAATGTCCAAACTTGGGGCACTGTCAGCTCCTTGCTCTGCAGGCTCTGTTTCTACAACACTTGACTTATTTTGTGAGGGCTCAGGCACAATCAAGCTTTGAGGCACTGAAGGGGGTGGTCAGCACTCTCATAATGTTCTTCAAGTTCTGGTATGTCACCAGAAAGACTCAAACCTTCAGCCCCTCCTTCAGGCAAATCATATAGTTCCACAATACACAGAGACTCAGCATCTTCAGACGTGATACTTTGCATTCCACTTTCAGGGAGCATTGGCTCCAAGGACAAAGCCGGGAGGTTTGGCAGTCCCAGAAGGCCCAGCTTCATCTGCGCAATTAATCAGGGGGTTACCTCGAAACAGCTGACTCAGTTCAAAAGAGTTGTAATAGGCATAGTCGCACTCACTTTCGTCAGACGTGGACTGACAGTCACTATCATTCTGTGCCTGCTGCGGAGGAAACCTTAAATCTGTGACCACTGGGGTAGGTTGACTCTCTCTCTCTTTTTTGCAGCAGCATGAGTCACTGGCCCAGGGGCTCAATTTCTGGGGGTTCAGTCTCAATCATGACTTGGCTGATAGGTAGTAAGTGGTTGCAGTGCATGGTCTTGAGAGCTTTGGAGTTGTTCTCTGGGTGCACCTTGTACACAGGTAAATCAACCAACTTTCCAACTACTACATGGGGGAAGATGGTGCCACCGATCAGCAGTTTTGTGTTTACCATGCAGTCCCAAACTGTGTAACAACACACGGTCTCCAGGTCAAAGCTCTTGAGCCTTTACTTTTTTATCATGTCTCTCTTTGTTGGCTAGATTTCTTTTGGCGGCCATTGTTTGGGCCAGTTGATAGGCATGGTTCAATTGAGCTTTCAGTTTTTGTGCATATTGCAAGTAGTGTTTTGGCTCAGACCCCATATGGAGAGACCCCAAAACAGACATCAACTGGCAGCCGGGCCTTTCTCCCAAACATGAGGCAGTAGGGGGAGAACCCAGTAGCATCATTTTTCATGCAATTGAATGTGTGTACCAAGGTGCTAATCTGCTGGCTCCATTTATGCTTGTCTTTTGGGTGGAGGGTGCTCAGCATGTCTAGAAGGGTCCAGTTAAAACATTCTGGTTGAGGGTCTCCCTGCGGGTGATGGGGATGGTTCTTAACTTTTGCACCCCCCCATAGAGAGAGAATTTCTTTGATTAATCGACTGTCAAAGTGTCTGCCCTGGTCAGAGTGGATCCACTGGGGGCACCATAGTGGATGAAGAAATTTTCCACTAGCACCTTGGCCACGGTAGATGCCTTTTGATCTTTGGTGGGAAAAGCTTGTGCATACCATGTGAAATGATCCATAACCACTAACACATTGCCAGTGTTCTGCTGATCAGGTTCTAAACACAAGAAGTCTATGCAGACTAGTTCCATGGGGTTGCTGGTAGTAATATTAACAAGGGGGGCACCCTCTGAGGCAGGGCTTTTTTTTTGCAGGCAGTGACTACAAGTCTTTAATGGGAGAGGCATATGGGCTCCTGGATTCTTGTATCACGCCAGCAGCGAGCCTTTCCTGCAGGTGTCTTCTCACATCATCTATGTCTGCTGGGGCTAGGTGTCGGGACCTCTCATGAAATGGCCATTCATTGTGCAGGCGTATGTGATGCTCCACATCCTGGACACATCCCACATCCCATTCTTTCAACGAAAACACTTGGTCTCTCTGGGCAAGTCTCTTGCTAGTTCTAGCCTTCCATTCAGCTGGCAATGGGGAGTCACCAAAGTCAAACAAGTCTGGGGTCACTCTCTCCTTCTCACCAGGGTGCTTCTTGCTGGGCAATACTACAGTGTCTGTGCAGTATACCATAGCTAGGGTCCACCCTCTGTTCACCCGGATCTCCTGATCTGACACACTGTGAATCTGGACCATCACTCATCGTGCATAGGCATGGGCCCAAGCAGGCAAGATGCTGGGCTTGACCAAAAATCCTTCTGCCAATTTTCCATTGCCTGGCGCATCCAACATCAGTATTTTGTTCTTGACATATTTCCAGAGGCAGACCTCCCCTTGAATGGTACACTGGGTGTTAGGGGCCAGTACCATTGAATCGGGATCCTTCTTCCACACGATCCCCACTGGTTCATCCTGGTCCACTTCCTCGGGTTCTGGTTGTAAATTATAGGCCCTCTTGATCAGAGTCAGAATTCTCAGAGCCCTCCCAGTCTGTCGCCCTTGTTTCTCATGACAGAGTTACGCCAGTCTCCCAAACATATGGCTGTTTGTACCAATTAATGGGGGCCCCATCATACAGTCCAGTGGGGGGACACACTAAGGCCAATGTCTCTATTTGCTCCTCTTCACCAGTTACACTTGCAGGAAAAGACAACCAGAGTCGGACATACCCTCGGTAGGGATAAGACATGTTGCTTAGGCTCCACACATGTAAGCTATTCAGGGATTGCAAAGGCACATCAGATAAGTGTTTGTCATACCAGTCCTGGAAAACGATGGTCACTTGTGATCCACTGTCAAGCACAGCGTGCATATGAATACCATTCACAGTCACCGTAGTCTCCGTTGAAGGGCCCACTATTTTGGACCAGTCTAGAGAGGCAGTAGCAGAGGCCTGGACAGACGATTTAGCCACAAAGAAATTTGAGTTAGGGTTTCTCGAACCCTCACTGTGGTAATTTCGGGCACCCCTTAGCCACTGATCTGTTTTTCAGAGCTCCCCTTGGAGTCTGTTTACTACTCTTTCTAAGTCCTTCTGAGACAGGTATTCTCTTTTCATATGGCTATCCTTTCCACAGTTGTGACAAATGATATACTCCTGGGTCATCCTGGAAGAGAACAACATATGAGGAACTGAAGCAGTAGTAAGAGATTGGGGTCTAGTATCTGCTTGAAGCAGTGAGTGGTGCAATGTGTCTTAACAGTTCCTTTAGAGTGGCAGTCAATCCAGTGATCTCAGCCTTGGAGCCACCCTCGTCAGCGGATGCCTGAAGGTGCACCCCCACCCCATGGCAGTCACATCCTGAAAGGGACCATAATCTTGTTCCATGGAAAACCCTTGCAGAGGCACCCATCTTCAACTCTTGGACATCCTTTAGTAGCTCATCTTTCCAATGCTGGGCCCAGGGTGGGAAGTCCTTTGCATTCTCAGAGTGCTCGTTAAGTGCCGGCTTTTGCCCCTGAGACTCACTTGGCTGATCACACTCGGTCACTTGCGCAGGAGCAGCAGATATGGGTGCAATTCTCCCATGGGGTTACCTTTGCTCAACCCCCAGAATTTCTTTCATTAGCTCATCATAGAAGGGGGGCAAGTCCAGTCGGGTGGCAAGGCACAACTGAAGTAGTAACAATTCTGAAAACGGAGCAGACTTAAGGATCCAGTCCAGCCTAGTTCGATCTAATTCATTTGATGGCAAACTACCCTTTCTGAGGCACTCTTGTAGCAGCTTTTCAAGACAAGGTACATTCACAGACAATGGCTCCCCTGGGTACTGCTGAGCATTTCTTACTCTCTACCACAGATCTTCATCTGAATCCGGGCTCCCATACACATTCTCCAGTGCATCAAGATAGTCCTGTGCGGTTGCTCTGGGGTTATTGGCTCACTTGGCATGGATGGTAGCCAGGGCAGGACCTCAGAGGCTCTCACTCAACCTCTTTTGTTTCTCTGCCTATGAGCATTGCTATTCAAGTGCTAGGGGGGCAACATAGTCTATCCAGGTCTCCCAGTCATCCTCCCCTTGGGGGGTGGGGAGGATGCCAGAGAAGATTCTCAGCCTTCGCTAGGATTTGTGATTAATGGCAGGTACAGATATAGGGGCCAACATTGGCATGGGCACAGAAGGTGGGGCAGTAACATGTGCTGGAGTGGGAGGGGGTATTGGGGAAGGAACACCCCCAGGTGGCAGGAATAGTTTCTTACAGTTCTCTATGGTTTTCCCTTCCTCCAACAATAACTAAGAAAATTTCTTCTCAAAAGTCTCAGATAATGGTGGGAGCTCATCCTCCCCAAGGTATTTACTGTCTTTTGTTATCCCTCTCCAGGCAGCTGGAACCCCTTCTGGGGCAATAGTCTGTGGCACTTTAGAGCTGTCTACAAGGTCACTACACTCTACTAAGGCTATGAAAGTTTGAGTGATCAAATCAGCCTGTCGACCCACCATTACAGGGTTTTTTAAACATTCAACTTTGAAGAGTACTCCCTCTACAGTGTCCTTACTGGTACCCAGGGAATAGTCAGTATAAGCAGAGTATTTTGGGGGTCAATCTCCTACCCAGTACACCACCCCACCAACTGGTGTACAGCCATTTCTATTGGGGTAGCCATTAATTTTAATAATAATTTGTACTTTTTGGCCACTAGAAGGCACAGAATCCCAGCAGTAAGCCTCCAAAATGTACCCCCTAGGTGGCACTATCCCAAGGACTACTACTCCTGCCTGCTTGGCTAGTTGCAGGTTAAGGGGCCTGAGTTCTGAAATGGGTGCCTCCACCCAGATGTCAGGGTTGGTAGAGGTCAAGCTAACATTGGCACAGCCCTCCAGGACACTGTAACTCCCCTCTTTCCATACTAGTGGCTGGAACAATA
Organism: Neoceratodus forsteri; assembly: GCA_016271365.2. Classification (NCBI taxonomy): domain Eukaryota; kingdom Metazoa; phylum Chordata; order Ceratodontiformes; family Ceratodontidae; genus Neoceratodus; species Neoceratodus forsteri. Next base: position 910,770,712 of record CM028130.1, on the reverse strand, counting down.
CACAATAATTACTTTCACATACCCCTGATACACCACACAAGTACCCACACTGTTTTCACTTACCACCAGGGCTTTCCTCTGGCTCAGCCCTGGGGACACCCTGTAAAACAAGGTTATACACAGCAAATAACAGCAGTACAGTACTCTTCCATAAACCGGAACCACAGTCAGGGTAGTTGCAAAAAAGAGCTAGATCTGATTTATTTAAGGGACTTGAACAAGGGAGGGGCGTAATCAGGTTAATTTGCTTAAAGACTGCATCAATCAAACAGTTTTGCATGCACTTCAGGGTCCATAAACAGTCACATACCCTGGGTACCCAGATGGAGAACAGTGGGCTAGCCAGGAACGTTGCAGCTTGTTGGGGCCCTGTGATGGAAGAAAAAACAACATGCACAATACACACGATTTGTAATCTGGAGCCGGAGGGCTCAGTTCGTGAAAAGAAAACAACAAGACAATCAGAAGACACACTTTTAGATTAGGCTGTTGTTGCAGGGAGCTACCCTGATGATTACTCACGATACCCAAGACTGGACACAGGCTGGACGAAAATCGAGACAGCAGGTGGTTAATCAGGACTGCCAGGAGAAGCAGGGTCCACATGAATCGCTGAGGCGTCATTCCTGTTCAAGAGTGGAGCAGGGAGCTGAAGACCTGAAAGATCTCTCGTCGGTGGCTTTCTCTGTGCAGTGGGGTAGTCTGGCAGTTCCAGCATGGTGTGGCCCATGCCGAATGGAGATGAGTGCGGATTCAGTCCGATTAGGCTGGATAAAGCTTCCAGCAAACAGAGCACAGTTCACACAGTGGGGAACCAAAACACGACCCACTTGCAATACCCAGCACATTTACATGTAAGGAAATTCTACTGTACCAGGCAAACCACTCTCCAGTCACGATCGCAAAGTCTCTGCATAAACTTGGGATTCAAAAGCAGCTGGAAATCCTGACAGGCCTATCGCATTCAGCAAAATCTTCAGTCTTCTTCTGGTATGAGCCTGGTCAAAAAATCAGTGGCTTACTTCATTCTCAAAGACTGGGATTTAGTCAGAAATAATTCTCTTCTCTCTCTCTCTCAGGGGCAGCAGGCAGACATGCAGGCCACAAATCAGACCTTTCCACAAGACTGTATTGAGCTGTTGTTTCTTCAGCTCCCAGCTTAGATCTGACTCAACTGCCAGCAAGCCAGCGACTTTCCTCTGAATCCAAAAGGTTTGGTTGGCTGATCTGTTTGTCAGTCACAAAAAAGGCTCCCCCTTCAGGTGCAAAAAGGCACCAAAAGCCCAAAGCTACAATTCCTGCAGATTTTGACTCCAGAGTCAGACAGCTCCTGTAGTCCAGCTCCATTTTAGGTCCCAGCAGAACTGATTGGCCCAATTTGCAGTCCAGGACCAAGATAGTGGAGATAAACAAAACAGCCCTTACTGCAAAGAAGGCAGGTTAGACAAACTACATTATCATTATCACTCAGAATGATTTTCAGCAAATACTTACATCTTTCAACAGAGCTCCCTCACAGATTACTAATGGCTGCAATCCAGGCAGCTGTTAAAGAGACAGTACACAGAGGCTATACAGGCACTCTCTGGCAATCACATTTAAACTGCTAAAATGCAGGACTCCAGCCTGACAGTGAGCATTTAGGCAAGCTCGGAGGAAGACTTTCGGGAACCCCCATTTGTAAGGGGGTTACACTGACATTTTCAGCTGAGAGCTAAATTTATTGATCTCAGGGTATAGCCAGGAGTCACTGGATTGTTTGATAGCTCTTATTGGGGCAACATATGTCTTGTACACCGATAATACAGTGCACAAACTTTTTGGGGATACACAGGTCCCTTCTTCGGGTGCAATAGCATATTGAATGCCAAAACTGGTGTCACCTAAAATTCTAAATCTGTTCTGAATGCTACTGCACCTGATTTAGGGACCTGTGTGTTCCTAAAAGCTTATGAACTATACTATCTTTGAACAAGACATATTGCATGCTGGTCCAATAAAAGGCATCAAACTATCCAGCAATTAGCATTTGCCAAGGGCCAATACAACTATAATAGTTATAGTGTAACCACACTGTAAGTGCATGCAACAAATATGTAACTACACTACAATTACCTTGCTGCAAGTAATAATGATTAGTTACATTGAAACAGACACTTAAAGTGTAATCGCTACCATCCCGGTGACCTATGTTACTGCACAGTGAGCAAATAATGGTCTTGGATTAGTTTAATCATTTGGTCTACAGATATTTTATGATTACATTCTTGGCCCAGAGGCTGGGAAGAGTGGGAGGTCCACTCTATAACACAATGACCTAACCTTCAAATGAAACTACGTCCCAGGACAGCATAGAGACAATTACAGCCTCACCATCCTGCTGTCCATGGTACAAGCTGTGTGGCACACAGAACTAGAACTGCTCATGCCTAAGACCAACATAAAGTTGCAGGGTCCTCCTAATTGCAGTCTGAATCTGCAGGGCTTCAGTGACATCCAGCATCTCTAATCTCCTCAACCCTATGACTGTTCTAGGAACTTCTGCTACCCAGTCCATGGTTCAAGAGCCAGTACATACTAACAGATCCTCACCCAGTGATGGACCATAGATCCTATTTCATTCCACACCAGGTGGTGTCATTCTCAGCCCTGTCTAGACCTGCTAGGGATGCCACACCACCTGAAACCTCAGAACTTTACTTTCATACAGGTCAGGATAAAACTCAATAATATCCCCCATATGCTAACGCCATAAGCAAAGCTTTACAGGGCCAACAGTGCCTCTGGCTCTCCTCTCACTCAGCTTCTTCCACTTCATGTGCTGTGGTCCTAGATTTCTCTCCTCTTGTACTTAACTCCAGACCCAAAGAATTCAAAAGGATCCTACTTGAGAAGGATCCTCGCTCAATCTCCATCTTATTCTCCTTCCACTGGGGACCATCTCTTCCCCTGTTGTCATCCAGAAAAACACCCACTGGCTCCTCCCATCCTGCACTGCTCCCAGGCATGCACAAGTATGCATCCTGCATACACCAAACCTGTCAAGCATGTATTGAAATTAAGGGCTGGCCTACAAGGCAACAGAGAGTCAGACAACAGTATTTTTTTTGTAGACTTTATCTCCTGCCTTGGTGGACTCTCTCCAGTGGGGATGCTCAGCTGGAGCTCTGCAGCCCACCTGAAGCCCCCAACTCAAGCACTCTCTGGTTCCCCTCACCCCCAACCCCATCCAGCCGCATGACCCCCTGGCTCTGCGCCCCACCCCCGGTGGGACTGCCAACTCCTTCAGTGCTCTATCTACAATCAAGTGGAGTGACTGGAGAGGAGGAGGGTGACCAGAAGCGCAGTTCGGTAAGGCCCAGCACTGGGCATGGGGCCCTGCCACTGATCCCCACCATTGCTTACCTCCAAGGTAAGTTTTTTTCTTGTGATTTCCTCCCCTCAGGACATGGTGTGCAATGGCATCTTGCACAGCTCTCATGTCACTGGTGCCTGCCAATGTCCCACACCCTTTCTGTGGTCTGACATCTGAGCCACCCCTGGTCCCCACCAGAGGCTGCTATGCCGGGTGCCCCCAACAACTCACCCCGGGAGAGGAGAGCAGTCCTCCGGATGCTTGATCATCTCCCTCCCCTCCCTGCTGACCCCCGATGGCCCAGGTCTGTTCATGAACTTGGGTCACTGATGTGGTGTGAGGTGTGGCGTCCAGCGCCTCAACCCTCTGTGCCACCGGACCAGCCCAGACAACAAATTTTGAAATAACATTTCCTTTGTGTATAATTTCTAGTGGTCTGGGGTAGCCCTGTTACCAAATGATGCTCTTGCTTATCAGGAAAGCTCCCTGCATGCAGGAATGGGGTTTAGTTACACAGGTCTCATATGGTTCTATGTGATTATAGCATCTACAAAATGGCATGGCCATAAATAGTGACTGCACATTGCCGATAACCAAAAATGGCAATGAGCAGTGCAGCGCCAACAAAGAACAGCAACCGGCACTTACTTTTAGTGTGGGGGCAATACAAATGTAGTTTTTATGCTAAGGGCAATGCCTCCCATGCCAACCATAAATTATATAACAAACACCGAGGGAGGATGATGATTGGGGGCAGGGAAAAACTTGGGAGGGTGGCTTCTCCACAGTGTACAGTACAGGGTACAGTAATCAGCAGGGTGAGAACATTGTGGGGGGGCAACCTGCAGGTGAGAGGGGGGCAAGTGGGGAGGGTGAGCAGAATGGGAAGCAAAGAAGCCCCCCCAAAATTAGAGCACCAAACCCAAGAAAAAAAAAAAGAGCTCCCCACAACCAGCCCTGAACCTGGTTCCATCAGTACAACAGGCAGCAACTCCAGCCACAGTGCCATAAGACCAGCTTGGAACTGACCCAACTAACAAACTCCTACATACTGCATAAAGCAGTCCTCCATGGGAAACACGTCACTGAACTTAACATGTGCTAGTAAGGGCACATAGCCCATTTTGCAATCGTTATTTTTATGCCACCAAAAATGACTAGCCAAAATTGAATCACTATATTAACGGAACACCCTCTCATATAGGTACTTAATAGAAAATACAGAACTAACACCCCCACTTATAAGAGTGGCTTACGTAAGCTAAATAAAATCATTAATCAGATGAATTAAGAAAAAGTTACTATGACCATGAAGTCCTAAAGAAATATTGCAAACTGCAATATCTGTGTGTCCTACACAAAAGGTGACAACATTTGCTATATATGTCAAAATGTGGTCAATGAATAACAGCAGCATCTAAATGTGATGTGAGACATTACAATGTTTGAACTGTATGATGTTGAGGTATAATATCATGAGTATGCTATAGCATAGTGGTTAAGAGCCCTGGGCTGCAAACCTGAAGACCTGGGTTTGAATCCCATCAGCCCCTACCTGCATACTGTGTGACCATCAACAAGTCACTTAAAGAGCCACCAATGTCTCAAGAACTTTCAAAAAATAATATTTGAACACAAAGCAGCTTATATTTCTTATTACTGATTACTTATCCCAATTACTTATTATCCAAAAACAGGATAGTTGTTTCTTGAGGGTTCATCAGCTCCTATTGCTTCTTTCCAACCTGATGTCACAGTACGCTGCTTGTGACATCAGTTATCCCCACAGCAACAGACTGTGTTGTCACAAATGGGCATTATGATTTCAAATAGAGAACAAGCTATAGAGACAGATGAACTTTAATGGATAAATATCTTGTTTTTGTGGGAATTTTTTCAGTAATAAATAATGAAGAGGAGAAATCTGTATAAGGTATATCACATACAAGCTGGCTTGTGTATAAATAATATATATTCCAAGGTTTTCCCAAAGGTGTCAGCTACTCTTTAGCTTCCTTGTGCCGTCAGGACACACCTGGAAACAAGTTCCAGCTTAGTGTGTCTTTTCTGGTTAAATGATTTCCCCTTTTCCCTTTACCCTGTGTTGGTGAGAAGCAGAGACTGAAAAAAAAAGTTAAAGAACACCTGAGCTGAACCTGTAAGTCATTTTTTTTCCACTGTAGCAGTTTTTAATACTGGTTCCAATTCTTTTAGTGATCCATCTCTACTGAATGACAACCGTTGGACCACTAGACATTAATGGCCCTTTGGTAGACAAACCAGAGGAACTTGCAGTGGAATTTAATACATTCTTTGCAATCTCCCTAAAGTGCCCTGACTCAGATTGTGACTTTAAAAGACTTTAACACTGTCTACATGTAAACCCAACCTTATCCATGGCTCTATTTTCACTGGATAAAGTTAAGGAAAAAGTACTCATGATAGACCCATATAAAGCCATAGGAGCAGATATTATCCATACTGCCCTAATTAAAAATATAGCATATGCTATCTCTGAACCTGTACACACTTTATTCTCCACTTCATTCTCTATGGTGTAGTGCCCAATAACTGGAAATAAGTGATAGTTACCCCTTATTTAACAAACTCTAGTCAAAGCCACTATGGATGCTAATGCATTAACTTGATAAGGATGTTTCATGGGCTTAAATGTAAAGATGAATTGCTGTAGTCAGCTTCATGAGTAAATTTCATTTTTGATAGTTAGTTAATTTATCTGGTTCATCCTGTGCTTCTCATGTGTTTAAAATATGAGCAATGAGTGCACCTTGTACTTTGTGAGTAAGGAGAGGGACCTCCACACCAAGGCCTTCAAGTAATGGTAGAAGAAATGGTGCAGAGATGAGATTATGGCTGCAATGCAGACTGAGGGGCCAACCTGGAAGAATAAGAGCCAATACCAAAGTGATGGCCAGCTTCCATTAATGAGGGAACCACAGTCCTCAGTGGATGGTTTAAATGTTACTTTGTTGGACATTTAAAGTAGTTGAGGGGGGTGGAAGAAGAAATGGGGGAAGCAGAAAGTGGGCCACCATAGGCTGAGGTAGAAAGCAGAGAGATCCCCAGGGGACAGAGTCCTACCAGAATGGAAATTATTCAAGAAAGCAGGGGGTTAGCAAAAGAGGAAGGGGGGGAGCAGTCAAAGAAGAAAGGTGAGGAAGGAGGAACAATTGGTAAAAAAGGAGAACACAACAAGAAGAGAGCTGAGGGATGTCAAAATGGTGCAAGGTCTGCATCAGAAGCCCTATGAGAGGAAACTGAAAGAGTTGGAGGAGGAGAGGAGGGAGAGTTGGAATATGATGGTACTCTTTAAATACCTCACAGGGGCTAATAGGGTACAGGAGGGAGGTGTGTTTCAGAGAAAAAGGTGCTATAGAACAAAGGGTCATGATATGAAGCTGGAAGAATGTAGATTCAGGAGATCTGTGAGGAAGCACTTCTTCACAGAAAGGGTGGTGGATTCCTGGAACAGCCTTCCATGGGAGGCAGTGGGGGTGAAACCAGTGGTGGATTTCAAAAATGCCTTGGATAGGCACAAAAGAACCACTGTAGGAAGGAAGGGGATGAAAGAGACAGTGCTGTAGATCAAGTTGGCTCTGCAGTAAAACTGATCAGAATTTAAAATGGTCAGACTAGATGAGCCCAGCGGTCATTATCTACTGCCAGTTTCTGTGTTTCTATATTTGACAGGTTATGTGATTCAATGAATATAGTGTAAAATTATTAATATGCACCATGCTGATACTGTAAACTGTGTGGCACACATAATTCATGTTGTACTATGCTACACAGATGTGACATTTAAATTGGTAATAATATATGCATTGAGCAAGTGAGAAAACAAATCAAGAGGAATATGTGTGAAGGAATATACTACTCAGAGTACTGACATCATGATAGGTATATACTGTATGATGTTGCTGTATTATGATGGTACCTAGCTGTGTACCAATGTTGAGTAAGCTACAATATGGGATTTTATTTATTTTTGTTTTATTTTTAATAATCCAGGCATTGTCTACACAGTAATGACAGATAGCCAAGTATGCTCTTTACAATTTGTGATCTTATTTTTTTTTTGGGGGGTGGGGTATTCATTTTTGGGAAATCACTTGTAATGTGACTGGAATTCTGTTCAGCCAATTAACTTCTGTGGCCCAAAATTCAAAACTTAGCCCTGAGGCAAAAATTAGCACTGCCTGGCATGCGAAAATAGCCCGGAACCATTTGCACACTATATTCAAAGGAATAGCTCCGGGGCTAAATCTGTTGAATATGGCATGCAAATGAAGGTGTGCAAACAGGGCTGAGTGCGCAGTGCAAAAATAACTCAACAAATTAAACAACTCTGAGTGCAGCAACCGAGCAGAGCAAACTGCAACAGCAGCCCACTGCACACAGAGGTGGAGTAAAGTAGAATTGCAGTAGGTGGCCAATGTGGGTGATAGCAATGAAGTGGTGCACAACAACTGCAAACACCATTGCATTCCAAACACAACAGAATTGTGCTATGGTGTTTACAGGTTTGCCTGGTGCTAACACATTTGCACAGCACTAACACACTAGCCTGGTATTACATTTTGCTACAGTATATACAATGTTCCTATGGAAACAAACTTCTTAGACAATCCGTAGGCAAACAGCCACATTAGCATCTCATTATGGCATGCTATGCATGAATTGCCATGTAGATTGCCTGTCGCTATTGCATGGTGCACACAGCTTCACCTGTATGTCAGATTGAAACTGCAGGTCAGTAGCTGCAGGTTGGGTGCACTCACAGCTCCACCTGTATATCAGACATGATACACAATTCAGTAGCTGCAGGCTGGGTCTGGACACAAAAGCACACACTATTGTGGCCTAGTGGACTAGCACCACAGGAACGGGTGGTTGTGCTGCATGCCATAAACATATTATTATTCTTGCTACAGTGTGTATCAGATGGTATAGTACCATAGTAGCTGGTACTGTGAGGGACACAGCCATAACTACAATGTATCAGGCAACAATGACTGCTGCTATCCACACAGTGACATGCACAGCTGGCAGATGCATTCCGACAGTGGACACCACAGTCATACTGTCCAGTGACCCACATATGCTGTGCCAGTGGCCCAGGATTCCCACACTAACATACACATGGCTGGCCATGTGTGATGGGGAGCCTGGACAGGTGTACAGTATGTGCCCCGGGGTGGCACATCCCATCATACAGGCACACTGCTATGAGGGGCATTCCTGTCACTAGCACATGTGCACTGTGTGCACAGCCCCAGCCATGTGGCAGCATCCACTATGTCATACAGCCTGGCCACCTATGCACCTTCCTGTCAGTACCATCCATTCCCTCAGTGCTGCATGTGTGAGCTGGATTGTGATGGTGTACCCCTATGGGGGACTGAACATGTGTGCTGCATGGATGCACTGACAAAGTGTCCACTGGGTGCTGGGGCACCCACAAATGCCTGGCAGGGTTGGGACCAGTGCCAGATGATGGCGACCTGGGTGGTGCCATCTGTGTACAGCATGTCTCTTCCATGGCATAAGGAGTGGCCCAGGGTGTCCATCAGCCCTCTATGATGCCAAGGAAGAGAACGTGGGAGGGTGCCCTTTGTATAAAGTAGTCTAAATGTTCCTATTGGGGGCTGGTTGAATGGTTAACTTCAAAGTAGAAGAGAAAAAGTATCTGGAGACCAGCCACTCAGTTCATCATAAGAAATGCAGTTTTATTGCAATATTTTCTTAGAACACCATGATCCCCTAGGTACGCCCAACGTTTCACCCAACACTGGGCTTCCTCAGTGGCTTAGGATCTTGTGTTCCTAAATACATTCTTTCATTATTGGCATTAGAACAACTAGGGTTCAGTTTCCTGTTTGTTTCTAGCTTCAGATTATAACTTTTTTAACTGAAACAAGTTACAGCCACTTGCTGTCTGTGCTTAGTTTCATTTCAGACCACCCAGGGCTGCCATTCCAAACTTCCCTTCACTCTGTGATTTCTAGCATTACAATGCTCAGTTCTTGCCTGAGCTGAATAGCATGTGGTGCAGTTTCAATTCAAGTGTGTCTTGTGAAAACAAACAGGAAACTGAATCCTAGTTGTTCTAATGCCAATAATGAAATAATTTATTTAGGAACACAAGATCCTAAGCCCCTGAGGAAGCCCAGTGTTGGGTGAAACATTGGGTGTACCTATGGGATCATGGTGTTCTAAGAAAATATTACAGTAGAAATACATTTCTTATGATGAACTGATTGGCTGGTCTCCAGATACTTTTTTTCTTCTACATCTGCCCTCTATGCCTCCTTATTGGCTGCAGTCATCAGATGCACCATGATGCTGTTGTTGCTTACAACCATGTTGCCTGTTGCTGCTGTGTCCACATTGCCTATCTTTGTTTAGCTCAAAGTTAAGACTACCTTTTTCTGGGTGGTAATTTGTGCCACACAATGTGTCACACAAAGTCACGCAAACACACTTTACGTGGCACTAACTTGCTGAATATAGCATGGTGCCTGTATTCAAGTACACACCCCCTCTCTTTGCACAATGCATACATTATAATTTTGCCCATCGCTAATGCAGTTTTCCCACGCTATTTGGTCTTTTGAATATAGGGGACCCGTGCAAACCTGGCACAAACAGTTTGCACCCAGCTCAAAGTTCTGAATATCTGGCCCCAGGTTTGGAGGGCAGAAGGAGGTGGAAGAGACAGTGCTGTAGATCAAGTTGGGTCTGCAGCAGAAGTGATCATAACTGCCAGCCCATTGGTGCAGTGGTTGGATTTCCGTCTGTGACACCAGTAGCCTGGGTTTGAGAACAGACCTGCCTTGCTGGAGGGCCGACTAGGAGGAGAAAGCTTGAGCGTCCACTGACTGCTCACTTTCTCCTGGGGGAGGGTGGTACAGCATCTCACTGTGTGCAGACTCCTGGCAGAGGCTTGGAGCATAGCAGCACAGAAGATGGAAGTTTGAAGGGGGCGTGGTGGATGTCGGTGCTAGCCTAGACTTCAGTGGCACACCACGCCCTGGGGAAAGAAACCAGGAACATGAGTGACTCTCACACTGGCCAGATGATGGCCGCCAGTTCCTGTTGTGGCCAAAGAGCTCTGGTCCTTAATCCCCATCTCAGCAGCTTCCAGGAGGGCTAAATTGAGTGCACTGGTTGCCCCCACTGGTGCCTTCCCCCTTGGAGGAGGGGGACCCATCCGGTGCAGGGTTAAACCCGGACTACCCCTCCTGGAATGGCTGCAATATGAGATAAGGAGGGTAGGGTGTAGAAAGGTTCTAACAGGGCCTAGGCTGGCCCAAAGGAGAGTCGAGCCTGGGAGCCAAGGAGCAAAAAAAAAAAAGTGATCATAATTAAAAATGGGAAGATTAGATGGACTGAGCAGTCATTATCTGCCATACGTTTTTATGTTTCTATGTATGACAAGTTATGTGATTCAAATGGATACAGTGGGAAAAATGGAATAAAGTATGGGATGGTGTGCGTAACAGGAAGTTTACATCCCCCAATGTATTAGATGCTACATAAACTCTAACTCTCTCTCTCTCTCAGTAGCTGGCTATTCATGTAAGGATTTTCTGACACTAGTGTGATAAAAAAAATTCTAGTTACACTATTGCATACAGTTAAACTGCTTCAAAGAGGCGGTGCAAGTAACTTGTCTTTGTGCCTACTCTGAGACACTAGCAGTCATGTCACTTAAAGCAGGCATGATGAGAGAGAGACAAAAAACTGAAAAAAATAGCACTGGAACTGGTCTACTGAACAGAGAAAGGAGAGTATTTCATTTAACTGGCGTAGTGATTTGGAGTTATGGAAGGATATAGTGAAAACTCCTAATTTGTGCTTTGGTATCCCATTTTTCCAGCTTCAGCAAGACGGCTGCAGGCTCCACCCACTGCAGCCATAAAAAATACACCAGTCAGTCTTTAACTAACTACAGTAGTCACCGCAGACATTGGCAGCTATTTCCAGATAGTTTGCGAAATTTCTAAAGAGTTTCTCTCTCTGCTGCCCCTACTGTGGTAATGCAGAAAGCAGGAGATTTCTCTGGAAATATCACAGCAATTTTGGGAAATAGCTGCCAATGTCTGTGGCTACTACTGTGCAGACTCATTAGCTTAACTTCCATCCTGGGTAAAGTAATAGAAAGTATATTAAAAGATCACATCATTGAATGTATTACTGCTAATGAATTGCTGGATAGAACATACTGTAGCATGAACTTACAAAAAGGATGGTCTTGTGTAAAAAAATCTAATCTTCTTCAATGAGCCTTTAGTCACCTCCTTGATCATAATGTCCCCTGCAATGTGGTCTATTTGGATCTTACCAAGGCAGTTGATAGGGTATCTCACAACAAACTAAATTTTAAATGAATTAATTTGAATATTGATGGAAATGTGGTTCACTGGGTTAGTAGCTGGCTGGTGGGAAGAAAACAGAAAGTTAGAGTTGAAGATGCATTATCTGATTGTGTTAACATGATGAGTTTCCCAAGGCATGGTGTTGGGAGCTCGTTTTTAATATATATATATATATATATATATATATATATATATATATATATATCTGAGTAATTTACACCATGGCATACATACTGTAGTAACATGAACAAATTTGCTGATGATGCTAAACTTTGTGGCAGAGCAAGTAATGTTGATGAAACTGCTAAAATACAGGCATGTCTAGACACCATTGCCAAGTGAGCTGTAACATGGGATATGAAGTTTAATCTAGGTAAATGTGTGGTTATCCATATGGGTAAAAAAAACTTCAGGGGCCAGATATTCAAACTGCGCCCAAAAAGTGCGCAACAGCAGGAGCAAGCGCAAGTCAATTGCGCACATGCGCAACACACGCAATATTCAAACATGGAGCAAGACAAATTGCGCAAGCAGCCAATGTCTGAATATCGCACAACCTGCGCCATAGCGCAACCAGGAAGGGGGAGCTGAGCAGAGCTGATGCGCCACAGTGCAACAAAGGCGGCCCAGCTGAGCAGTCCAGAGGTGCCATAGTGCAAGCAAAGAGGCCCCAGCAGCATATCAATGGAACTGCACAACCAGGGAGGTAGGCAGGGGCCCACCACCCATGCCACAGATGGGCACAGGGACACACTGCCAAACCAACAATGTGCCCCCACACCCCAAGCACAGCATAACTGGGGGAGGGATGGAACAGCCACCGGACCATGGGGACAAGCAAACAAAGCACATCCCGGCCATGTTACTGCAGCACACCCACTGTCAACCTGAGACTGGCACACAAAGGGGGCGGAGCACCCCAGTGTCCAGTGGCCCCCCCGTGCACAGCACACCCAGCACTGTGACCCCAAGACACCACCCATGCGCAGTGACCAGCACTGAAGGAATCCCCAGGCCCCCCCGGCACACTGCAACCACGTGAACCACAGAACCATACAAGCCACACCCACCATGAGCACCCAGCAGTGGGTGGCAGCACACGGCAATACTGACTGGAAGCCTCACCCACACCAGAGACACCGCCCCACACACACGCACACACATACCCATGACCATACCACACCAGATGCCATGCACACCACTGCAACTGAGCACCTATAGCTAGCTGCAAATCAGAGACCACCACAGTATTCCTATCAAAATATAAATGTAATAATAAGATGCATAACAAGAACAACAAACAACAACCATATTTACAAAGAAGGGATAGGGGTATGGGTATGAGGTAGGGGTGGGTAAGGGGCAGGGGTGAACAACCGGGAGAGGGAAGGTGGGGTTCGCTGACGTTCAGCTACCGCCTGGCAGCCTGCCCTCCTCCTGCCTGGTGCTGTGCCCGTGGCCTCCTCCGGCGCCGCATCCCATGCTGCTGCAAGTCCAGGAGAATGGTGTGTGTGTCGATGGCCACCTGAGTGAGCCTCCGCAGGCCCCGCTCCATCAGGCACAGGATCTGGATACCTAGGACAAGGGATCAGAGTCAATGGCTGTGACTGTCCACATCCCTGAATCCCACCCATCATGCATGGCATACAGCCAAGTGCCCCCGCTCCTGTGATGGACTGCACCCACCCACAGTGACTGTGCATAAGACATGCCCAACCAGGCAGCAACAGCCATGTGTACCACTGCACACACACACCGCCCATGTCCATCACAGCACAACCAAGGCTGCCCAGTGACATGGCTCTGCGGTGGGATGGCAGTGCCACAGCCATGTGCCCAGTGCATGCATGGACCACCAGTGATGCACACACACACATGCAGTGCCACTGGACAGTGATGACTGTCACATGTTGCGTGCATGGTAGTGTCATCCCTGGAAGGTGGCCGTGCCCCCCCCAGCATGCAATAGCATCCATGATGTAATGACACTCACCCTCATCAAGCTGCTGCTGCAGGTGCTGCAGCGGCTGTGGCTGCTGCTGCTGTGGCTGTGGCTGCTGCTGCTGCTGTGGCTGTGGCACACCTCCTCCGCCAGCCACCCTGGCACCACCATCCCAGGCCTCAGCCTGTGCCCGCCTCCGCTCCGCCATGCCTGTGGGAGACAAATGAAGAGAAACACATCAGTGAGATCCCAAAGCAGACAGCCTCTTGCCCCATTGAGTGTGCCTGCCCACACAACCAGACCCAAACAGCACACACCTGCAAATACCCTCACAGCAAACCATAGTCCAACCCACCCCCATGCGCAGGTCACATTACACAGTCACCCATGAGGACAATACTGGTGCATACACAGCACACCCACCTGGCCTAGGCACAATGCCCCTCCTGGCACGAGACCTGAGGCACTCCAGCAGAGCATGCTCCCTCCTCCGCAGGTCACTGTAGCAGTGCCTGCACTGCTCAGGGGTCCTCCTCCACCCAGTGGCCTGCTCCAGGGCAGTGGTGACCTGCTGCCACACATGGGTGCGTGCCACCTGCAGGGGCATTCCCCCAAACAGTGTGCCATGGTGAGGCTCCACCACAGCCACCAGGTTTTCCAACTCCAAGGCACCCCATTGTGGAGCTCTCCTACGTGCCATTCTCAAGCTGTACAGTGGCAATATGGTGCTCCCCAGCGCGGCAACCCCACGTGGAAATGTTGCGCAATACAACTCCAGCAGTGCCTATCGTGCTGTTCGTACAGCGCCATCGGTCCGCATTGCGCTGTCACCGAACAGCGCGATAAAGCCGTACACATGCCAGACGTACAGCGCCAGGGGGCAAAGGTCGGACACAAGGTCATGGGTCAGTGGCGCAAGGCCATGCACATTGCCATCAGACATCTACACATCCTGCGTGATCGGTCACCTGCGTGCCAGTGCCACAGTGGACTATTGCGCAGTTGTGCCACAGCGCCATATGGTGACCAGCACTGTAGTGCCACTGGCACAATGGTGTCCGGGTCCTGTATTGCTGATCATGCACAGCACGTCATCAGTGCAGCAGTTGCCTGTGTAAGCTACCTGGGCATGTGCAATGCGGTGTACTACGCAGTCACAGAAATGCGCCATTAGCTCAGCCGGCTCAACTGTATTGCGCAAAGCGCAATGGCGCGATATTCAGCCGACACATGCAAATCATCTGATCAGCTATTCAAAGGCGCAGTGGCGCTATTAGCATGTCATTAAAGTTGTGCCACTCCTAATTTGCATGCATTGCGCTATATATACGCGACAGTGGGCTGCGCTGGCCAGACTCGGGTACTGCAGGTGAGAGGAGAGTTGCATGCTGTGTGATGTTCTGGCCAATGGTCATGGGATAATGCTGTAGACTGCACAGTGACAGGTATCCACTTCCACCCATACAGACCGACATGACCGAGCAGAGCCAAGGTGAGGGTGAGGATGGTGGGCGAAGGAGGAGGCCCAACTTCACCATGGCGGAGACACAGGCACTCTTCCAGGCCTACCTGGAAGAGAAGCCACTACTGAGTGGACGGTGTGGCACCCCTCAGGCCTGTGCGGCTGCATGGGAGGGGGTAGCTCGGGTGGTGAACCTGCAAGGAAGCCACCAGCGCTCCATGCAGGAATGCAAAAAGAAGGTAGGGACAGACCACAAAAGGATGAAGGAGAAGGTGGCAGCACTCAGGGCGGCACGCGCTGGCACAGGTGGGTGCCAGCCAGCGGTGGTGGAGCTGACCCCAGCTGAGGACCGACTGGCTGCAGCAATGCAGCGGAGTGCTATAGAGGGCGTACCAGGAGGTGGATTCCAGACAGGTGGAAGTCCATCACTGCACGGTATGACATGGTGGTGGTGTTGGGGGGGAGGTTGATCACATGCACTAACATGTCCTCACTCTCTGTTACAGATCCTGTTCATCTGCAGGGGACAGTAGTGGTGGGACCATGCAGTGAGGAAGACCTGCCAGAGATGGAGGTGGGTCCATCCACCTCTGTCGTCAGCCAGCTTGCACTGCACCAGCATGCACGCTTGGCTGCTACCTCTGTTGTGGGTGAGTCAGGTGTGGGGGGTGCACAGCCTGTGTCTCAGCAGTCTGGCATGCAAGCATGCCAGCACGCCAGACTGTGGCTGTTGCACGCACTGCACCATTGATGATGCAAGGACTGCAATGGCAGTGACATGTGTGTATCCCATAACGGACACACAGCAGGTCAGCACGCGCCCTGGACCTAGCTGGTTCCAACGTGTGTGCCAGCACATCAGCACAGTCCCAGGCTGTGCCTGTCAGCACCGTGGGCAGCACCGGTGTCTGTGCAGGTCTCTGGCACTGTTGCGGCCACAGCAGTGGAACGAGTGGTCCCTGGGGCACAGCAGTTGGAGGGGCAGCAGCAGCAGTCATCCACCAGGTCTGGGATTACAGGGTCCAGCGGTGGCACATGCACACCACCTGTTGACATGCCCATACCTGGTCCTGGTGGACAGCACCCACCCTCAAGAGGTGTTGAGCATCAGGACCTTCCATACCCTGGGGGACAGGATGCCGATGTGGCAGAGGACCCATTTGATGAGCACACCCGCCTGCTGTGGGAATCAGTACAGCAGCAGAGGTGGGTGGCAACGTCCGTGGAGGCACTGTACATGGCTGTGGAGCGGCACAGCAGGGACAATGCTTTGATCCTTTCAGAGATGGTCAGAATGTGGACAGATGTGACCGCTGCCATTGACAGGCTGACCCAGGCAGTGGTCTCTGTCATGGCCGCATTGGGCACACAGTCAGGTGTCCCTGTACTGCACACCCCACACAGCTTGCGCTCCACTCCCCATTCCCCGGCGTCATGCGACACCCAGCCTGTCAACACCGGGTTCTGCTGTGGGCATCCTGAGCACACCTGGTGCAAGTATGTTCAGCATGCTGCACACCCCTGTGCGGACACGGTCGCGATCGCGCAGTGGGACCCCTGGTGGTCCATCGGTGCCACCCCATGTGGCCCATGATCAGCCTGCCAGTGCTGTTGGGTCACGTTGGGGCCGCCCATGCATCCGAGGTGGCCGTGGCACAGTGCCACCTAAGTGACCTGTGTCCCAGTGCGAGCCCTGTCTGATGCTGCCCTGTGTGCAATGTCTGTCATGGTGGGCAGTGCACTGGTGGGTGCCCTGCCCAACACGCCGACACACGGACCACCTGCACACCCACCCAACTGCTGTCCACAGGTACTTGTGCATGATGATGCCTGCATTGTACTGTACACCAAGGTGCAAGGGTGCCCAGCATCTGACACACGTACTTGGCCAGTACAGGTGGTGGGGGTGTTCCGTTGACCTGTGTGTTTGCATGTCTATTCCTGCTCTGCTGTGCACCTGCCTGTGTACGCTTTGTGCCTGGTGTGTGTGTGTGTGTGTGTGTGTGTCCAGATGACTGTTCAACCCTCCCTGATGGTGTGTTTGTGTGGCTGGACCCTTTCACTCCCCTTGCCATCATGCACCCCTGGTGTGTTACCCTGTGTGCCTGTGGGTTGTGCCTAGACAGTGTTGGTTGCACATGGCCCCTTGACTTACCTGTGTGGTGCAAAATGCTCCTCCGTGATGGTGTCCCAGTGCAGCTGGGCCTGCCGGATCAGTCAGGGTTCCCGCCATCCAGGGGGCTGCTCATCACCATCTTCACCGGCGTCACTGGCATCCCCATCACTGTTCCCCTCCTCGACCTGTATGGCTATCCCATGGTCTTTGGCCATGTTGTGCAGGATACAACAGGCCAGGAATATCCCAGAGGCCTTTAGGGGCTGTATTGTAGGGCACCACCGGAGGTGTTCAGGCATCGGAAGTGTGCCTTACATCCCAAACACCCGCCAATGCTGTTGCGGTGGCGCGCGGTGCCTCATTATAGCGCTAGCGCGATGGGGTCATGGGTGCCGCACGGTGTGAGCAGCCAGGGACGGAGTGGGTATCCACTGTCACCTGTGTGGAGATAGTAGTGTTAAGTATCATGTTCAGGTCCATAATGCCCATATCCCTGTGTGCCACTACCACGGCACCTGTGGCATTCCCACCCTTGCCCAAAGTATGAACTTCCTACATGTGTACTCACCCACTAGGTGGCCTGTGGGGATGTCCCCACTCTTGAATCGATGTCACAGTGCAGACTGATACCATATGAAGGCATCATGTGCTCCACCAGGGTGTGTGGCACGGACATTGATTATGTGCCCACTGGCATCGCACACCACCTGGCAGTTGACACATGAAAAACCCTTACTGTTCCTGTATGAGGCCCCATCGGGGCCAGGTGGTGTGTGAATAGCCACATGGGTGCAGTCTATTGCCCCTAGCATGCCAGGCATACGTGCTACCCTGTGGAACTCCTGCATGTTTGCTGTACGCTCTGCCGTGGTGCTGGGGAAATGGATGAACTCCGCAGCATGTGGCAGCAGTGCGCTGAGCAATTGGGTGAGGATGCGTGACATGGCTGACTGTGTTATGCCTGTGGTGTCCCCGGTCGGCCTCTGGAAGGTACCTGTGGTGAGCAGGCACATGCAGGCTGTTACCTTTGTCTCCACTGACAGAACGTGACTCCTTCGTGAGGGTGCCTGCATCACATCACTGCACAGCTCACAGAGCCGCCTCAGTGTTGCCCTGTTCAGGCGGTACCAGCCCACGATCTCAACATCCGTGTACAGCTCAAAGCTGATGTGGGCACAGTACTGCCTGTTGGGGGCGTACCACTGACAGGCCCTTCCACGGCCACATCCCCCTGCAGCATGCCTTCTCACCCCCCTTATTACAGCTTCCATGTGGAAGCTAGCACTGTCCATGTCCCTGGCTTGTGTCCCCCGCTGTTCTTGCTGTGCTACCTCTGTCCTGCCTGCTACCTCCACTGCACCGAGTACACCTACTGGCCCTGCAGTCTGTGGCCCAACACACCCTCCCTTGTCCTCTCTCCTCTCCTGTGCACCCCTGGCCTGCACACTTTCACTGTCGCATTCGGTTTCTCCTGCCTCATGTGGCTTTCCTGTAGCGTTTCTTGCGCCTCCTTGGAGCCTTTTTATTTGGCTCATTTCCGCGTACGCACTTCCAGCTCATCCGGCTGTTGCCATCATGGAAGTCTTTGAATATCGATTGCGCTGTTTATGGCATGGGTCCACCCCCTTCGGTTGCGCATTCCTTCATTTGCATTGCGCTGTTGCTCAGCCTGTTTTCAGTGGCGCAACTGCCTCCTGCTGAATATCACAGAATGGCGCAATTTTGGACTTGCACATGCTCAACCCTATTGCACAAGGCGCAACCCTTTTGAATATCCCACCCCAGAACTAATTACAAACTATGAAGTACAGAATTAAAGTCCATCACTGAAGTGAAAGACCTTGGTGTGGTAATCTAAATCAGTCTGTCATTCAGGTCAAATGGCTCTACAGCAGTGGCAAAAGCACAAAAAATTGCGGGGCTATATCAAATAGAACTTTGTACGTAGATGTAGTGAAGTTGCGCTGTCACAGTGTAGATCCCTGGCCTGACCCTACATTGATTATTGCTCCCATTTCTGGTCATTATATCTGAGAGTGGATATACAGCATGTGGAAAAAGTGCAGAGGCACTTTACTAAAATCCACCCCTCATTACTTAAGGACATAAGTACCTAAGTACTGGCTGTTCAGATATCCCAGAAGTGTTTCTGATTTACATAGATTTAGTAAGTACCAGTTTAGAACTGTATGATGTAGTTTATGTCCCTTTCTCAGCTCTTCCATTGTTGGCACAATGCATCTTTGTCCTGCTATAGATCTCTGTGGCTGAGAAGGACATAAAGTACATTACACTGTTCTAAAATGATATTGAACAACAGTGTGTTCATCAGAAACAATCAGTGAGGTTACCAATATGCAAGTACAGTGACAGCCATTGCCACAATGAATGATATCAGATGATTCAGCATGCTGTGCTATGATATAAGGCAATAGATGACACATCTGAAGTAGGAGCAATAAATACTACTGTAACACTTCCAACTGCCTCTAGGCAGTACCTGATCCAGTGTTCTGTTTGACATGCTTGATGACCTGCTGGCAACTGGAGTGTACGTTAAAAGCAACACCCAGTACATATTTGTGTCTGATAGCACCACATTTGGTATTTTATTTAAGGTCATTCGTGCAACCCTCCCCCACATGTCTAGCAAGCACACCAAGCAGAGAACAGAACATATGTATAATTTTCCCTTGCTATCACAACCCATCTCACCCTCCCTCTCACACATTTACTTTAGTACCTTCCAGTACCTCTGGATCAAATTTGTCCATGCTAATTAGTGGCATTTATCTGTTATATGTTACTATACCACTGTAGTGATAGCATTCATGTATACATTTTCTTTACAGTATTTTTAAATTTTTAAACGAAAATAACAGAGTTAGAAGTCAGATTATTTTTGAAGTTTTTATTTTCCAGCAACAAAAACAGAATGTCCTAACACTTAAATAGGGTTGATTAAAACAAAAATGCATTCTGACAAACACAGAAACATTATAAGTCAGAACATTTAAATAAAATATTTTGCTGAACAGAAAATGCAAATGCAAATACAAACACCAGACACACAAATACAAATACAAATACAAATACAGTATGCATTTATATTAGTGGGTGTCTATCTCCTTTGCATGCCATTTTTAGCTGTTCATTTATCTTGCCCCTTATTTTTCTCACAACAATTGGGTTCCAATACAAGTGGCACCTTACATGAATTAAAATTATATTTATAAAGTTCCTAGGCAACCCAATGTTGTCAGTACCCAGCTGAAAAAGTGATGATTTTATAGTGATGTGTCATGAATGATCATTATTCAGTTATGTGCAAAGATCATGTTCAAGCTTCATAAACCATCATTGTGATCATAATTAAACATGAACGTTACATGGCTGCCAATCAAAAACCATGATGTTATGGAAATGGTGATTGTGACTAATGATGATCTCATATCATGATTTTTCACGATTGCCCATGGTCAAAACTACTGCAATAAATTTTAAAAATCAGTTTATCTTTTCTCTGTTTTTTGAAATTTATTTTGTCTTGTATGTAGACAGCCTTATTGGAATATACAGTTCTGATACATCTTCTATAGAAATACACTGATCTCAATCATACACTTGCTAACACCTCACGTCTTATGTTATAAAGGCTCAAATAGATTTAGCTCCATTAAGTGGTTCCTTTTATGGTTGTGGGAATTCCTAAAAGTACCTGTGTTTTGCTCAAAATATTTCTTAACAGTCTGCAGATTAATACTGTCAAGGCAAAATTGTACTAAAAATATACCAGTTTTGGTTCATGAACTGTGCTTTTGAAATATGCAAATTAGTTATGCAAATGTTTATACTATACCTAGCAGTGCATGTACTCTTCCTAAATGGATTACAGCTTGACTTCACATGATTTACATTATAATTACTTTGCTTTTGACATTTGTATTTCCATAATAGTAACACATAAAACTTTGTCAAGCAATTACTCTTGTGACTTATGTGACTTACAGTCTTACTGTACCAAACTAATATAATCATCAATGATCATGCGTGCTCATCACTTGATCATGCAGTCATAAAAAATCATCATGCTGATTTAAACTAAGAGAAACAATCAATACACATCAGTTGGTGATTTGAAAGTTCGTGTTTGATGATTAAATCATGATTTACATGATGATCTTAGATCACAATCTCACTTGACGATCATACGATAACATTTAATAATTAATGATGGTCAGTCATGACTGACCATCAAAAAACATGTTTGATGATTAAATCATGATTTAGATGATGATCTTAGATCACAATCTCCCTTGATGATCATATGATAACATTTAATAATTAATGATGGTCAGTCATGACTGACCATCAAAAAACATGACTGATGATTTATCAATTTGCCTGGGAATTGTGCTGTCATAATTTACTTTTTTTGACCAGTCAACATATAAAATTGGGTTAAAAACATATTTATTAAGACTTGCTTTTCCTGATTTAGATGAAATTTGTGTTCCGCCATCTGTTATAGTCATAATTATTTAAATTTTAATGTATTTTATTGCTGTTTATTTGGATTTTAATGTTTTTGTACAGTGCCTTGATCTTTGTTTGGAAAGGCACTTAAAATAAAGTTGATTTGATTTGATATAGGTCAAATGGCAGAAGGGAATAAAATACCAGAGCCTAAAATCTTATTGGCTTGTCATGGGACCAGCGACTCAGGTCCCCCTGCTTTTCACTCATAAGGGGCACAACATCTATGTCAGATAGAATGCCCTGCTACTTGTCATGTACCCATGGTGTGGTGTGTTGTGCCTGTGTTCTCTTTGTGCTGGTCCATGCACTGCAGACCAAGCTGACACAAGTAGTATACCTGCTGGCATTGCTTCTATCATTATGTCTCTGATTTGTACTGGGTCAGTATATGGTTTTTCAGCTTGTGGCAGCACTTCATCAGCCTCTGCCATGGTGCCCTTATAAAGACTAGCAGATATGTGCCTCTCCATACATGTCAATATCCATGGCATTTGTACTGGCAACTGTATGTCCCTGAATACCCTTTTCAGTTCTTGCATCATGGATGGCAGACTGCAGATTAAGTTGCACAGCCCTTATATACACTAGTGTGCCCTTCATCTGTTGGTGTTCCTGCTGCACTTGTTTGAATCTGTTCTTCACAAAACTCTTGAATGTGATCTTTCTACTTCACTTTGCTACCTTTGTTTTTTTTGCTGCTGTGGCCACTTATAAACATAACGTTTGTCAGTGGATAAGAACCACTTGGCCCACCAAGTCTGCCCAGTTTGTCCCTACATATACTGTCACTGGGGACCCTAGCTGATCTCTGGCTACTCCCCACCCACTGCTTTCCTACTAAGATTCCTTTGTGCCTATCGCATGCATGCTTGAAACCTTCCACTGTTCTTGCCCCCACCACCTCTGCTGTAAGACTGTTTCAGGCATCCATCACTCTTTCAGTGAAGATGTACTCCCTCACATCTCTTCTAGATCTACCCCTCTCTCACTTCATTGCATGCCCCCTTGTCCTAGTGCATCTTCTTTTCTGAAAAATACTCCCCTCTTACAACTTGTTCACCACCCCATGAGGTATTCATAGGTCTCTATCGTGCTCCCATGTAATTTTTTTTTTGTAATTTATGTTTATTGTTTTTTTTACTGGACCAGCAGAAACAATGTATGTAGTTATATGAGGCATCCACATTTGGCACAGAGAGGTTAGTCCCATAATTGTACATTACTAAAAGTAAGCATAGCCACGTAATCTTTACACTGAGGAATGGGGAAATAACCACATCTGCACTGCAGGACAATTATTAGGCAATGCCAGCCAGGACAAGACTGTGGTGGCTGATGGAAATATTACTTCAGGTAGTCATTGCCACAACACTCCAATTGCTATAAACTGTATTAGGCCAGAAGGTTCCCTAGCAATCATAGAACAGGCCAGATGAATCTAGAAGGAGAGGCAGGAAGCTTACTCAGTGACCAAGATGCAAGAGGGTTATTTACCAGGGACAATGAAAACAAGATAACTGTTTCCTACAATGCTACAGGATAATAAAAATAAACAACAAAACAATGTGATTGGGACCAATAACTGGCTGAACCAAGAACAGGGGGTTAACCTCTCTTACTCCAAGTCCTGCATGCACTTGGCCGGGATGATGCAACTACGGACAAACCAAGCTTGAGCTTTCCAATGCGTCAGCTGATCAGCAGGTGGGCATTGACCCCACAAAGTGCTTGTTACAAACAGGCCATAATGGGGCATCACCCAAATGAACAATTCACAAAGTGGAATACTGTCAGCTGGGCAAGGAGGAAGGCGGCAATCCTCTGTGGCTGCAGGCAGGAAGCTGAAGACTTCTGGTCAGCTGATGGTGCTCTGGACAATCTACAGCAATGACCACTGACAGGTTCCCAGCACCCAGGTGACCTTTCACCAGGACTGTTGATGGTACGATCTTCAGGCAGCCTCTATGAAGTAACACAAGCATGCTCACACTTATGGCTGGCCAGCAAATTAAGAAAAGGGCAAGCATGACGTTAACTGTGTTCCCTCAAGCTTGAGCCGGGGTGGCTGCTAAGCTGACTCACTACTGGATACCTCACTAGTGGCTCTATATCACTTACCATCACAGGGCTGATGCTGGAACACTTGTGGTAGGACTTAAACACAGGCTGACATCACTGGAGGTGGTTCAGCTGTAGATGGTGGATGGTCCGGGGACCTCTCTGGGTCAGCATTAGGCTCCGGTGAAGCTGCTCTGGGCAACAAAGGTGACGCTGGATGTCCGGTACACCAAGGCATAATTTGATAACACCATTCAGTAGCAAGCAAACAATTCAATTTCTGGCAGACGGTTGTGTTCTTGTAAGAAATGCAGTCTATAGGGGCACTAGGCAGGCAACAGTGCAGTTTATTATGGTACTGGGCCATTTAGGCCACAGGACCAACCCTCCCCTCTTTCAGCTATTCTTGCAGATCCAACCCACGTTATTAGTGTTACTATCCACCTCTGGCCTTAGGTGGTGCCTTGTCTATTAATCCCTAAGCTTGAGGGCCTGGATGCTGAACCCATACAGCTAACCCTCCCTCCTCCCTCCTGGAAGCCATCTGAGGCCCTTTGGGTTTTTCCCCTGCTCCTTGGTGCAGAATAGCACTGATGCAGACTGCAAGGGCCTTAACCCCACTGTGTCCTGGATCAGCTCCTTTTCTTTACCCAGCTAGAGGTAAGCTACTACTGGCTCAGCCTGCCTGTTCTGGAGCTACATTTGATCATAGCAAAAAAAAAAAAAAAAAAAAAAAATGAAACAGCTCAGTGATCTCTGGCCACTCATGGGGAATTTTTCTCTGTGCATTTGGCCTGCTGCCTGAATATTTCCCTCTTCTTCAGGGCTGGCAGCTCCCCTCAGGAGCCCACTGCACCCCCCCTTGTCCTTGCTAGGGTGCTGGTCCTTTATATTCTTCTCTGGTCCCTTTGCCTGCTGCCCCTTTCTGTACTTCTGGGCTCCAGCCCTCCAATCTTTTCCTTCTCCCTCTCCTGGCACCTATGGCATGGGTTAAAACAAATGGTTGGACACTCGTCCCATTCACCACCACAGCCCAGGATTTAAGCGGTGCTGGGGGTGGTCAAGGAATCTGGCCGGGGAGCTGCACTCCCACTCAACTTCTCTCTGGCCTGCATGGCTGCTGGGGTGAAACTCAAGGTCCTGGACGCGATTTCTGCCTGGACCTGTTTTTAGGTGACACCACCTGTCTGGCAGGCAGATACTTCCCTCCTTGCACTCGGGACTCTGGAGGAAGGAGACAGTTTGCATCAGGGAACCAAGCTCCCACCTGACCAAACCTGCCTCTGCTGCTAGCACCACTGAATGCCCCAGGACAAAAGAGGGAGGGGAGCAATGCCAGAGAAGCCATGGACACACTGCAGGTACCTTTCCTTTGTTCATGATCCTCACATCCTCCACCCTCCATGTCTAGCTGCTGACTCCTGATCTCACCATTCCCCAGCACTTTTGTAGGGCAGTGGAGGTCCTGTCATCTGGCCAGGAGATTGGGCCACACAAGCCCTGAAGGTAGGGTCTCTTGCCCATGACCCCCCTTCCCAGCACTGAACGGCATGAAAGGAAACAAAGGGGAATGGGAGGGGTCAGTGAGACTGCAGGCAAGGGCTTTGAGGGAGGGGTATGAGAAAAAAATATATATTTCCTAACTTTGGGGTACTGCAATCCATAATTTGGTATGTATAAGTAAGAAATATACGTGCTTCTAACATGAAACAATGCCAATTCAATCAGTAGTCACGTTAAGATTTTGGAAGTGACCCTGTGACTATGCACCTTGTTAGGCAAGGCAATGTTATTTATACAGCAACAATCCTAGAAGGTCTGGGTGCCTTACATAAAAACATATAAAATACGGTGAATAACATAAATAATACAAAACACCTACAAATATATAAATAATAAGAACAAATATATAACATTTAGAACAAATAACTTTTTAAAAACTAGGGTAACTGGTATAACTAATCACCTTCATTGGGGAAAGCCAAACAAAATAGATGAGCCTTTAGACCCTTTTTGAATGTCTCAACAGTTGGGGCCTGCCTGACAGATGCTGGAAATTAGTTCCACAGTGCTGGACTGGCAACACTAAAGGCACAGTCACCAGATGTTTTAAGTCTGACCCTGGGAATGACAAAGAGGCCCCTAGTCGAGGAGCAGAGGGAGTGGACTGAGGTGGCAGGAGTAAGTAGATCAGCCAGATAGCCAAGGCTCAGTCCTTAAAGGGCCTTATAGCAGAGCAAGCCCACCTTGAAGATGACCCTCCTCCTGACAGGCAGCCAGTGCAGAGCCTGCAGGACCGGAGTCACATGACTGGATCTAGCCAGGCCCATCAGCAACCATTTTGCTGTGTTCTGCACCAGCTGCAGCTGGCAGACTGTCCCTCCAGTGACCCTGAAGTATAGAGCATTACAGTAATCAAGCCTGGACATAACAATGGCATGTACTGGTTTCGGCAGATCTTCAGGTGGAACTAGGTGTTTAATCCTGGCAATAGTCCTCAAGTGGTAAAACCACTTTGGACAACAGATGACACCTGAGCTTCAAATGTCAGTCAGCTATCCAGGATAATGCCAAGATCACACACACCCTAAGGGAAGCCGTTAATGAAGTGGATCCCAGAAACAATCCTGTACCCACTTTGGAGGCACACCCATCACACCCATGACCTGACTCAATCACCAGTACCTCCATTTTGTCAGAGTTCAGCCATAAAAAGCTGGAGGACATCCAGTCATTGAGTTCAGCCAGGTAGTTGTTAATCACTTCCATTGCATTGTGTGTTCCAGAGGCAAGTTGAGTATCACCTGCATAGAAGTGAAAACCCATACTGTTATGTCGAATGAGCTCTCCCAGGGGCAGCATATATACTGCGAATAACATTGGTGACTAAATCGAACCCTGAGGTACTCCACATGACAGGGACTATGGGGAGGAAGAGAAATTCCCCATCACTACTCGCTGTTCCCTACCAGAGAGATAGGACTTAATCCAATTGATGACAGTACCAGCAAGCCCACAATACTCTCGAAGTTGATCAATAAGCACAATGTGATCCATGGTATCAAAAGCTGATGAGAGGTCAAGGAGCACAAGAATTGAACTGTCTCCCCTATCTCAAGCCCTGAGGAGATCATTATGCACCCTAACTAATGCAATTTCAGTGCTATGCCTGGCCCTGCAACCAGACTGGAATGGCTCATAGATATCAAAGGACATGAGGTGTTCTTCGAGCTCTTGCGCCACCACTTTCCCAACAACCTTGCCCAAGAAGGGTAGGTTGGAGATTGGACGGTAATTCACCAGGATGTTAGAGTCGAGAGATAGCTTCCTCAAGAGAGGTCTCATCAGAGCTTCTTTTAAGACATCTGGAAAGACTACCTCAGACATCAAACACCGGACAATACTAGCAAATACTGGGCCAGTGGTCCCAACGCATCTCATCAAGAAACGGGTTGGGCTGGGTTCATTTCACAGTACATGTGCTTTAGCTTCATTATCTCCTCAATGGCCTCAGCCACCTCCACTGGTTTAAACTCCTCCCAGACCAATGGAGTGCCTCTGCTCTCCCCATGTCGATCACCACAAGGCAAAACTTGCCTCACTGATGGGATCGCTGACCAGATGGAGGACACTCTGTCAGAGAAGAATAGAGCAAACTCCTCACATAAAGTGATTGAAAAGCCTGGACAGGAACTCTGCCTTCTTACAGTTGATTTCCCCTTGATACGCACGATAATGAGCACGCGAGGCCATTCTGTCCTCCTCCAACCAGGTCCTCTACCAGCAATGCTCCAACTTCCAACCCCTAATCTTCATCGTTTTGAGATCCCCATCAAACAAAGGGGATCTCAAGTGAGAGGATCCAGGTAGCATATGGACCAGAGCAATGGCGTTGAGCACTTTGGAAACCACCTTATTATAGGCGGTCACCACTTCCCTCACTCCAACCACACAAGCAGTGTCTACTTTAGATAAATCAGCTACTGCCAGCAGTTCTACTGTGGTCAAATCCCTCAAAGAGCGATAACTGACCATCTCAACAGGGGAGGGACTTTTGGGGGGGCCCCAAACAAGACCTTCACCATGCAATGATCAAACCAAACAACCTGATCAGTGTTGAGATGTGTTACCTCAAGCTGCAGTGAGAACACTGGGTCAAGCATGTGATCGTGGTGATGGATCACAAAAGTAACTATTTGCATCAGGCCCAGTGATGACAGCTACTGGAGGAGGTTAGAGAGGCTAGTCTACCTTGTGTGTTAGTATTTTACTAAAAAATTGCAAAAATGAAACAAAAAGAAGTGTGCCTGTATACTGAGTACTGTCTGTGTCCTCTCTGTCCTCAAAGTGTGTGCTTCTTACCTTACTGAGCATTCTGGGCCATTCAAGGGCTTCTCTTCTGTCCTCCACATTTCTGACACTAAAAGCACATTTATTGCATTGACTGGGACTGCAGTCAGCAGTACAACTGCTGGTAACTAGCTCAAGACCATCATCGGTGGCTTAGATATCATCTATTTTAAAATGTGTACTTTGCATGGATTTCAGTAGACTGGAATTCCCCATCCCCCATGGCACTTATGGTTTACCAGTGTTATAATCTTGCCAGTTCATGACTGTTGGCAAGCATGCGGCAGAGGAAACATACAGACAGAGGCAAGAATGTCTACCTGTGTCCATAGGGGAAAAAGACTGAAGAGGCCTTCTCTGTTAGCTAGCTGACCCAGAACCTGTATGTTTCAATTGTAGAGATTATCTCTCTCTCTCTCTCTCTCTCTCTCTCTCTCTCTCTCTCTGTCTTAATACATTCTTACAGTATTACAACTCCTAATGGATATGACAGAAGACATCCTAGCATTGTTGCACAAAGAGGGCTCAATAGTTAAATGCAGAGATGTAGTCCTGGGGTTGTGGCTCAAGGGAACACCGACCCCTTGCCTCATTTTGAGAGGTGGCATTGATCCCTCACTTCTCAAAGCCATATGCTTAGTTACTGCTGTTTGTACCAGCCTGTAGTGCTCAGTACAAAAAAAAAAACCTGTGGTCCATCACCTCTTCACTATTTTCTGGCACTTAACCCATAAATGCTTAATAGCTCCCTTTGAAGTCCGAGCCATCCATTGCTTAATGAGATACAAAAGGGCTACAGGGTACAATGAGTTAACTTGCATGTCATTATTAACTGTATTCCTTGCCCTCATCCCACCTTTGCTGTCTCACATTCAGGCATGGTTGCCCCCCACTCTCACCCAGTCTGCTCCTGAACTGTTAAATCATTATCAGGAATAGAAAGGGTTGTGGCACACATGGGGCCCTGTCACATATTAAATCCTACAGTGTTGAAGAAGGCTATAGAATTCTGTAGATCCAAGGAAGACTGCATATCTTTACCTCAGCCTATCTTGTTGTCTAATTTTGATGTGGCTCAATTGTAAAGGAAGATGTTCTAACTGGTGTGGTGATTGGATTCATGAGAAAACTGGTATGCTTAGTTGTTTGTTTAATGTGGAATTTTTTGTTGCCTTATGTACCTTAAAAAGAACGCTAAGCACTGTTATTACAGAAATTGTATTTTGGGGTATGACAATGTGCAGTAACATGGGATTGAAAAATATAAGCCCTACCCTACCTGACATGTCTGGATGGGGGGGGCTGTAGATTTGGAAGTAGTTTTGAGTGATTATTCTAGTTTGAAAAGGGATATGAAAATGTATTAAGGCATCACTTCACTACTGATCCAGAAAAAAGAGATGATTCACGACTGATTCTTGATTCAACAAAGAAAGTACCATGTTACTGGTACTGGTTCTGTTGGTATGCTTGTCTCTAGGGCTTGAAGACAGGAAGATCATGGTTTCTAGTCCCACACCAGGAACCTAGGCTACTACCCAGTGCTGACACTGTAGTGCACTATATATAGGATAATGTATGGATCACTATACACAACAAGGCTATTCTCAACAGAGTGGTTACTATGCCAACTGAATGACCTCGACAGCGAAGCTTGAGAGGTCTCACGGTCGGCATAGTAACCACGAGGTTGAGAAGAGCTGTGTTGTGTATATTGATCCATACACTGTTCTATATAGTATATGGTGTGTCTCCCCCCCCAAAAAAAAACAAATATAATTTGCCACCTACATTTACTTTGTTTCCTGAGCAGAAGTCTTGATGCTTACTGCAAAGTTAGCCCTGGTTGCTAGGATGTGCAGCGTGGTTGTTAGGGACAGGGCGCATTTCAATTGGTTGACTTTCGGGTTTGGGTGGCGTTTTGAATTTTAAAAAAAAATGGCGGCTGATCCTCTCGCTTAGTGAGAGGACAATCATTCGGAAGACTGGATATTTAAATTTATAAGCAGTCCGTTTGATCCTGCAGCACAGTAAGAGTACATTTCACTTATCTGGTTGATCCTGCCTTTTTTATGGTGTCCGGCGGCTGCGGATCTCTGCTCAGTCCATTGCCATGAGCCTTAGCTGATAACGTATGTTCTGCTGCAGTACGGATGTCAGTAGTGCAGCAGAATGACTTTTTACACAGCATGGATATCTATGCTGAACTACATTCCATCTTAGACTATTGTGGGGCATTACACTGTTGAGAAACAAACCTGGGCTTGGTGTACCTTTGTTGCAACCCATATGTAAATTAATAATGTGCAATATTCTGTGCCTAGTGATGTGTAATATTTTATATAAACCACATTTTCTAAGGTGCCTTTCCTTACTCTGACTTTGTCAGGTGTTACTGAGCCAGTGTTGATAACTGTGTGTATATTGGGGCATATCATGGTTCTCCATAAATTTAGAGCCCCAGAGCCATCAATTCACTGGGGGGGCCCCAAAACTGTAAAGCCAGCCCTGCTCGGGGGGGGATGGGATCAATGGACTTCCTGGTCAGTTGGTGGGAAGGTGGAGTGAAGGGCCTATTGGGGGGGTGAAGCTAGAGGAGCTGGTCTGCCTTGGGAATGTGGCCTGTTGGTGTGGCTTGTGAGGGAAGTGAAGTGATAGGCCTCCAGGTCTGTCTGGTGTTGGGGTTGGAGTGAAGGGCATACTAGTGTTGCTGGGCATTTGTGTTGTGGGGGAGGCATTGTGGAAGTAATGGTGCCTGTTACTGTTGTGTGCTGGGGGGCTTGGAGCTGAAGCCAGGCTTACTGGTCTGGCTTTGTGATCCAACCTGAATGTGGCTTGTGGGGCTTCATTGATGGACCTCCTAGTTTGTTGGGTGTAAGATGAAGAGAAGGGCCTACAAGGGGGGCTTAAATCAAATGAAGCTGGTCCAGCTTGGAAATCTAGCCTATTGGTGTGACTTGGGAGAAATAGAGCAATATACTTCCTGATCTGTCTTGGGGAGGAGAGTTTGGAGTGAAGGGCTTACTGGTGTTGCTGGGAGATGTGTTGTGGGGGATGCTGTGGAAATAATGGTGCTCGCTGGTGTTGTGTGTGTGCCTGGGGGGAGGCTTGGAGTATAAGGCTTGTTGGCCTGGTTTTGGGATCCAGCCTGTTAGTGTGGATAGTGGGGATTGGATGGATGGACCTTCTGGTTGGTTGATGGGTGGAGTGAAGGGCCTACCAGTGTGGCTGGGGGGTACTTGGAGCAAAAGGACTACTGGTGTGGCTTGGAGGTTATTTGGAGTGAATAGTCTGTTGGTCTGTCTCGAGGAGCAACTAAGCCAGAGCAACCAGTCCTTCACTCCAAGCCTCCCATCAACCATGGCCCTTCACTTCAAAAGCCAGTGGGGGGATAGCATTTGTGTGTGAGGGGTGGGGACTGAGATTTAAAAAATATGTTTGGGGATGTTAAAATGCATATGGACCGTGTGTGGTTGTGGGTGTGGAGATTAACAGTTCAGCTTAAAATGGAGCTTTTTGGGGGTAGGGGTCCATAGTCTTGGAAGTGTTTTTGACTGAAGAGTATACTGCAGTATGTGTTCCAGACAGGATGGGACAAATCAGGTAGCCAATGGGCACTAAAAAAATTGGTTTGGCTACCAGATTTCAAAAGTTACCGGCCAACTGGCTACATGCCCATGGAAGTGATTTTTGAATCTTTAAAAATAATGGACATTAAAAAATATTGATTTGGGTACCACTTTTTAAAACCTAGGGGCCAAGCTGACCACCAGCTCACAAACTTATTTGTCCCACTCTGATTCCAGACTAAGGGTACTGTTTCTTGTGTCGACGGATGGGAGGGGGAATTGGAGCAAAGGACCTGCTGCTCTGGCTTTGGGAATGCCCAGTCTCTTTAAGATTGATTAAAAAGTGATATGTTGTCCAAATATTGTCCGAAACATGTGCTTTTAATAATTTGTAGTGCAACACTTTGTTTTCTAATTTTTTTGTTTGTGTCCTATTTATTATCCTTGTCTCAGTTTGTATGAGGAAACTGGTTTGCTCCCACCTCACTCCCCCCAGAAGCCAGAAGAGCTGACTTGGGCTGCATAGCCTACTAGTGTGATTTGGTTGGGGGGTGGAGAGATGGGCTTCTTGGTCTGGCTTGGGGGGGTTACATTTGGAGTACAGGGCCTGGTTGTGTAGCTTGGGGGAAAGGATTTGGAGTGAAGGGCCTGTGGTCTACCTCAGGGAGTACATGCTCTCCTTTCTCTCCAGATTCCCCTCCTCTGACAAACCTAATTATGGGGAATTTGTGTGTAGTGTATTGTCTGGCCAGAGTTTAATACATTTGTGTAAACCACTTCTTTTCTTGTTGGAAGAGAAAAGGTATTAGATGTCCTAGGTGCAAGTTTAACTTTGGAGAGGGAGGTGTTTAATTGATAGGATGCCAGGTGACTCCCTCAAGATTTAAAATATGGAAGGTTTCAGTCTTGGGGACAGGCTCAGAAAGCGTGCTATACTACATTAAATATCAGTCTGTCCATTTGCCTCTCCCTCTGGCTACTGGTGCTTTGCTGCAGTGTGAGAGGCACTTGAGAGTGGTGGAGGTGGCATTGCACCAGAGAAAGGTTAGGAGACACAACTGGAGCTAAAGTGGAATGCCAAACTGCAGATAACCATCTGTTATTATATCTCTTTGTTGGATCATCACCCTCATGATATCACTCCACAACATTTATGGCGTGAGCCCAACTCCAGTGCAGGATTAGAGCTCACAACCATCTGGCCAAGAGGTGGGGGGTACTACCAGCTAAGCCACAATGACACCTGCTAGTCAGTAGCCACAGATTTATGGGAGACAGGAGACACAGTGACAGACAAAAAATTCATAAATGGTGACAGCCTATCTTATCTCCAAAATGGTCTGGTCCTTTATCCTGTATTTTATTTAACAGCATGTTTTGACGTGGAACCTCTGTAAAAGATTCCTTGGCTCAAAGGCCTTACCGATTTGTTAAATAAATAAAAAAATAAATAACATAAAATTCTATGTGCAATAAAGTTGCCTCGTCGAGCCAAAGATTGGTCTGTTTAAACATAAGCTTTGCCAACACCTCACAGCTCTTAGTGGCTGTAACTGCACTTCATAGTACAACCTCCTGCTAGTTGCTAGTAACTATCAGCACTTACACTCTGCTTGCCTTTGGCCTTGCCCCATCCCCACCACCTTCACCCACACCCTATCCCCTACTCATCTCGCCCTCCCCCTCTCCATGCCCCCATGCTTCTCTCACCCTTGCATCCTCCCTATCCTCGGCAACACCCCCTGGCTACTCATAGCTTAGTTATATGTACTAAATTCTATAACTGAAGTGTCACTCTCAAATTGACTATACTACTTCTAGCTGTCTATGTATCCCATCAGTTTTTGTCCCATCATGTCATTATTGTATGTTATCCATTTTGCTCAGATGTTGAACCTCTCTGTAAAAGAGCTTTCAGCTCAAAGATATTGTAATCTGAGATCTCAATAAATAAAACCAAAAAAAATTTTGTGGCTGAATTTTCTGGATTAGAGATGTCTGCGGTTTCTGCTCCTTGATATTGATCAAAAAAGTTGTTTTAATTTTTACAATTTTTTTTAAAGAAAATATTTTGTTAGTGATATTGGTTATTTGTATCAAGTCAAGGAAGGATTTAAAAGCAGCCAAATAGTGTCAAAATGACTCTCAAAATCCACCAGAATGCATCTAAAACCTGCTAGCTTCTGGGGGGCTAGGCGGCCCTCAGATCCCCCACCTATTAATTGGGGGTGTGTGGTTCATGGTCAGAGACCCCTAACTTCTAAATTTAGCACTACTCCACTGGTTACATGTACTTGTGACATGTATACATTTGCACTACAACATAGAATTGTTTGTGTGAAATGTATACATCTATTATCACAACAAAAAAAGTAACAACTTAAAAAGCTAACTACACAAAGCCCAAACAATATAGAGATGTTTGTTAATATCATTGAAGCTGAAAACCCACTCACAAGCTCACTTAGGTGTGAGAATAGAAATAGAGAGAAAAATGGGGGTACAGTCAGCCCAGGTTCAACTGAGCATACTGCAAAAAAAGGAAGGGAAGATGAACTATCTGAAGATGAAAATAAATAGTGCTTAGTAAAAAACTCTAAGCACAAAAAAGGGAGAAGAGCATTGTGTCTGAAACAATATACTGCTCCAATTAACTAACAGATGCAGGATGCTAGAAGTACTGTAGAAAGCCAAACTGCTGAACATGAGATTACAACTAATAGGGGGTCAGCACAAATGAAGATACTTGTCGTAGGAGACTTTCATCTGATTCACAGATAGCCACATATGTAGAAATGATAAACTTATTACCACAGTGTCTTGTTTGCCAGGGGTTAAGATCTCTGATACAGATCCAAAGAATCAATCATCTTGGTTTATTTGAAAACTCCTTAATTACTATACTCGTGGGTAGTAATGACATGGGCAGATTACATGAGAAGGATATTTGTCATAAAGGATTGATCCTTGGGGAAAAAGATAAGAGCTAAAGGCTGCAAAGTGCCTTCTCAGAGATTCTCAGCAAGCAGAGAACAGATACCCACTGAGTACAGTGGGTCAACTTAAAAAGGAAAAATAACACTCAACCAGAAGAAAGTAGTGGCACACTCACCTCACCACCTACTAAAACAAAATCTGGCCAGAGCTGATATGACTACAGCTAGCTCACTGAACTCATGGTGGAACACAGCACAGCCTGAAACATAGAAACATAGAATTTGATGGCAGATAAGGACCGCTTGGCCCACCTAGTCTGCCCGTTTCCCTACCTGATGGATAAGCTGCAGATTCTAGTTAATCAACAGCTTACTTTCTTCTGCCCCCACTAGAATTGCCTTATGCCTGTCCCATGCATTCTTGAATTCTCCCACTGTTCCTGACTCGACAACCTCCTCAGGAAGGCTGTTCCATGCATCCACAACTCTCTGTGTGAAAAAAATACTTTCTAACATTTCCTCTGAGCTGTCCCTCCTCTATATTCAAATTGTGCCCCCGTGTTCTTGCACATCTCTTCTTCTGAACGATACTACCCTCTTGTACCTTGTTAATTCCCTTGAGATACTTGAAAGTTTCTATCATGTCCCCCCCTTCCTCAAGGGTATACATATTAAGCTGCTTTAGTCTCTTCTCATATGTCTTCTGGTGCAGACCCTGCATCATTTTGGTTGCCCTACTCTGAACAGCCTCCACTCTGTCTATGTCTTTGTGGAGATGGGGTCTCCAGAATTGCACGCAGTACTCCAGATGGGGTCTCACTAACTGTCTGTAGAGAGGGATAACAACTTCCTGTTTTCTACAGCTGATGCCTCTCCCTATGCATCCCAGTATCCCCCCAGCCCTCCTCAGTGCCTTCTGACATTGCTTGCTCACCTTTAGGTCATCTGATATAATTACTCCTAGGTCTCTTTCGATTTTTGTTGTTGTTATTAACTCACCCCCCATTGTGTACTCTTCCCCTGGGTTTTTGTTTCCCAGATGCATTACAATGCACTTCTTTGCATTGAATCTGAGCTGCCACGTATTTGACCATTCCTCCAACCTTGCCAAGACCTTTTTTATTCTTTCCACCCCACCTTGTGTATCAACCCAGTTGCAGATCTTTATGTCATCTGCAAAGAGGCATACCTTTCCTTCCAGGAGCTCTCCAATGTCACTTATAAAGATATGTCCATGTCCATGATGCCCCTGATGGCCTGCACTGAGCTCCAGTGGCCATCTTGGACATAGCAGACTGTGCCATGTTCCACTGTAAGTTTAATGAGCTTGGAACATGGGGAACCACATGGACCAATGGGCGTAGAGCCCTTATTGTACTACAGAGGCTGATATGTGAATGAATGCATTCATTCATATATCAAGCCTCTGTTGTACAGTATGGGCTGCATGCCCATTGGTCCACATGGTGGACCAATAGGTGTACAGACCGTGCTGTATGCTGTCAGTCAGCGGGCAGCCAGGAGGCATGCAGGTGGTGTGCTGCCACCCACTGCTGACTGTGGGGGTGCTGGGTGGAGGGACCTCAGTGGGTGGGTGGGGAGGGGTCCACTGGACCACCAGGGCTTTGGTTGCTATGTCCGCCCACAATCGGGTGATGGGAGATTCCACTGGACCACCTGGGATGTTATTTTACATATGCCCATGATCAGGTGATGGGGGACCTTCCACTGGACCACCAGAGATTATACACACTTATGCCTGCATTCAGGTACTGGAGGGGTATCCCCTGGACTGCCAGGGATCATTCTTTCATATGCCCATGATCTAGCAATGGGAGATTATCCCCTGGACCGCCAGAGATCATTCTTACATATGCCCATGATCAGGCGATGAGTGGGTATCCCCTGGACCACCAGGGATCATTCTTTTACATGCCTGCGATCGGGCATATGGGAGCAGGGAACTGCCATGGAACTGCTGGGCATTGGTCCCTGATGGCTGCAGCCTGGAGGGGAGCCAGGCGCAAGTCACTGGGGATCAGCACACCGCATGCAAATGGATCCATAATGACATGCAAATGGCCCCATTTGCACCTTGCATGCATAATGGCCTCATTTGCATGTTCAGTGCTGAATATCATGGTTGATGCACCTAGTGCAGCTGCACTTGCACTGGCGCATCCCCCTGCTCCCATCCTGACACTTGCGCTGGTACAGTGCCACTGCACTGTGCGCAGTGCATGTACCATCAGTGCCATATTCAACGGTGCTGTACCATGGCACAGCACCATTGACTATTGCCTGGTCCATGCCCTGGTGCAGCCCAGTTGTGCTGCGCCTGGGCTTGTGCCCCTGCCTGGCGCAGTTTGAATATCCAGCCCTTGGTGTTTTATGTCCATTGTATAATTAAGCAATAATACATGACGGGATGTGGTATATCATGAGATATTGTCACACCTCACATGCATTTTGAGCCATGAGGCCACAGGTTGAGTGTTTCATGCACAGGAGAAGTGATGATATCCCATGATATGCCACACCCTGGAGTGCATTAGTACTATTATAAACTGGATCCATAGGTGTATTACTAAAAAAAAATATATTATTTTTTTAAATGTTTTAGTAATTATTTTTTTATTGTGTAGTAATATATTATAGTAATATAGTCCCAGTGTTGTTTAGGTGTGGACAGCAGGTGGTGCTGTTTTAATTCTTTTGATTGCGAAGTTACTTGTTTGAATAAAGAGTATCTCTCTGTCAGAAAGTGATATATCTGAGTAGCTAAAGTAGCAGTCATAGGGGTCAGGAGTGGGCAGGTCAGTGATGCTGCCAAATGTTTTTTTTTAACTGTATTGGGACCTTCAAGTACTTGAAAGGAATAAATAAGGTTGATAAAGAGAGTCTCTTTAGGCTGAGTGGCAACCATAACATGAGAGGGAACAGACTTAAGCTAGAAGGCGGGAGATTTAGGAGGGAGATCAGGAAGCACTTCTTCACAGAGAGGGTGGTGGATACTTGAAATGTGCTGCTGGAAGAGGTCATCTCATTGAAGACAGTGGGCAGCTTTAAGAAAGGCTGGGATAGGCATGGGGGAAAGTAAGGATCATGGGTAGAGATGATGGGAGGAGTGGGGAGGGAGGGCAGGGACATTAGCTCAAGCTGTGGACCCTGCAATATGAGCAGACGTGATAGACCAAATGGCCTTCTTCTTCTGGCTTCTTCATGTGCTCGTGTATAGAAGCTGGCCTGATACAGCGGAATTAATGTTTGGAGGTTCGTTGAGCAGTGGGGGTTTTTCTTTTGTTTAAAACATTACTAGTATTTCTCCAGCCACCACTCTCTTTGTCCTGACCACATTAAACTATCATTTAAGCTGCCACTCTCTCCCATCACCCAGCTGATTCCTGGGTCAGATGCCAGATGCCAAGTCTTAAAAAAAAAAAAAGCAAAAATTTTGGCAGGCTTAAATCCTGATGATCCGACTGTGACTTCAGCCTGGCTTCTAAAATGCACAGCTGGATGACTCTGACGGAGATAAAATAACCTGTTAGCTAGCACCTTTTCTTACCCATGATTATGTTGTAGATTTTAATCATGGGTAAAGAGAGTAAGAAAAGGGCTTAATCAGGTTGCTAGATTTTCAGCAACCAGTTCATAATAATACTTTGAGACAGATAGGGAGGATTAGATTGCACTGCTACTGGCCTACCTTATCTGGCTTTAAAGTAAATTCAATGGATTAAAGGTGTCTGTTATTGTTCCCATCACTATACATAGGTCATTGATCAGCCCACAGTAAGTGCTCTGATTTACAATATGGTACAGTAATAGGTGCCATGTTAAACCTATAGGATGATGTTTTTTCAAACTGTACAAGAGAAAAAGTGGCATAACATACATAACAGTTCAGCAAAATGTAAATCAGAAGCACTAACTACGATAGTTGGCTGGAATGAGAACAATCATTTAAAGGGAAAGACCCATTGGCCTTTTCTCTGTATACCCGTGCAGTTTGTAGGCTTGAACAATAATTTGCCCTCTTAAATCCCCCTTATTTCATTCTAACTGAAATACAAATGAGGTTGCAGCACTCTGTTTTGTCCTGATATGTAAACCTTTTTGACTCCTTTGTAATCGTCATGACCCCAATTATGCAAGGCATCATGAGAGTTGATGCATATCTGCAATAGCCAGTTATACTCTCAGTCAGTTCTATTACATGTCTTCTGAAGTCCCTGTATTCTGTAAGAGCATTTTCTTTTCTAACTCAGATACATTTTGAACTACAGAAAACAGAGAGGCACCTACAACAGCTTGAAAACGTTCATGGTCACTGTGACAGACATATGACCAGATTGATCTATTAATTTCTTTTGTTAGTGCAGTTATGTTTCTTTTATAAGTTCTGTTATGTGAAAGCGGATGAAAACATGGCTTCCAGGTCACATATCCAGGCAAGTCTTATGACAAATACTGGCCAGCTGCTCAGTGTAAATTTCCCACAAGCTCATCTGAGCTACAGACCCTGACAGATTAGAGGGTGCAATTTCAAAAACCTCAGACATCCTGCAAAACAAGGTTGTAAAGCTGGACAAAGGATGTTCTGGGTGTGAAGGAGGCTAGTTAGCTTGGATGATGTCACACACACACACACTCACATGGGTGGGGAACTGTTACTTAAGGGAGATGTCACTCCCCCACAGCCCTGAATGAATACATTTTGTTTGGGAGGGGGGTTGGGATCAGCTCTCTCTCTCTCTCTCTCTCTGAGACACTCAACATCTGATGAAAAGGAATGTTGTTTAACCAGGAGTTGTTTAACCACAAGTAGCACACTATGCCGAAGCTTGTTTCCAGATGCGACCGGGGAGCACAAGGAAGTTAAGTGACTTGCTCAGGATCACACAGTATGCATCTAGGTGGCTGTGGGATTCAAAACCAGGTCTCCAGATCTGCAGCTCAGAGCCCTAACCCACTGCATTATACTGCCTCCTCGAAATCACAGAAGGGGAGCCCTGTAGGGAACTAGCTTGGAGAGTGGATAGTACAGCCTAGAAACAGTGTCTCTGAAGCTAGTGGGCAGGTAAAGAGTTGTGTAGGTAAGGAAAGTTTAGATTTTTCTAAACATCATCTGTATGTGCAACTTGCTTTATTTTCTATTTCTCAGTAATGTGTAAACTTATTTTACTGTAAATATATCCTGTTTGTAAATACTTCTAGTTCCTCTAGTAAAGAATCTATTTCTTTTAATTTCTTTTTATTAGTTAGATATGACAGACAGCAAGTGATACAGTCATTGTTGTATGATATTATTACATTGTTCATTTGCAGTTAAACCTTGCCTACTTAGCATATATTTAACAGTTTCCTTTTAATCTCCATTTACAGGCAATACCTTTACAGAATGACTGGATTTTTAGCATTGCAGATATTTAACCCCCAAAAGTTAATCGTAAATTAAGTTCTTCCTTGAGCTAGTAGATTGTTATAGCAAATGTGAAGGCTGCATCTCAAACCCTCTCAAGTCCTTGTCTCCCTCAGTACTTAATGTGTTTTTATATGGAGAGGATCAAGGAACAAAATCTGGATCATGCCTGGATAGATACTTCACCTATAGCCCCCATAGCACCTCAAACACGGGGTGTTTATTACTGAGTTTAAACTTAAGGGATTCTGTATAGTAGATATCAGACACCAACCCCTTCAAGTCTTTGACAGTGGGAATGATAGGAGATTGCCATCTTCTTGTTATTCCTTTTTTGGCTGCCAAAATATAAATAGGTAGTAGGGCTCAATACCATAGTCAGCTATGAATGGGAAACAGAGACAACAGAACCATCTCAGCAGTGAGTTCGGTCACCTCTCCTAAGCAATCCTGAAATTTCTTGTTGTATGGTGCACCAGTATGGTGTTAACTGTTGGCATGACCAAAAAACATGGCTAAGGTCAGTGAACGTGCATGAACATCTCCAAAAATACCTACCAAATGAGGAGGGGAGGTATTTAATTAGAATTGCTAGTGAGCGAAAAAATCGACTGTGACCTTTCAAGGGGAATTCACACCATTTGGTAAAATGCATTACTCTGCATGCCAATGGGGATGCTCGTAGCCACTCTTGTTCAGAGATATCTAACTCTAGGTCCCTACACCAGCTATTCAAAACTGAAACTGATAAATCACCCATCATCTCCAGAAGAATTTTATATAAGTGTCCCACCTGGTGTCCCCACATATGACCATTAATATTATCCTCAAGATATTTCCAGGCCATTGGGATGGGGTCTGGTAACTTAGAGGTTACATCTCTTTTGTCGTAATAAATAGTTTCTGACCTGGGTATATCTAAAACGGTCATTGTCGGATAGGCGATAACTTATTTTAAGGGTTTCAAATGGAATAATGCCTAATGGGGAAAGGAGTTGCTTAAAAAATTGGAGCCCCACCCTTCTCCATTTTAAAAAGTTATGGTCTAGGATTGCCAGAAGAAATTGCTCATCTTCTGAGATATGTGTGTAAAAGAAAAAGAGTTCCCAGAAACCCTTATCTAATTTTAACTTATACCATAATTTTAAAATGTGGGTGGTAAAAGGTGTAAAATCCTACATGGGTGGTATCTTGGTTACCGAGGCAAGGGTTACCTTGATAATATCATATAGGTAATTTATGACCAATTCCAAGTCTTTCCAGGGTGCCTTGTGTGTAGGAGACAACCACAAGGATAATATTTAA
This sequence comes from Neoceratodus forsteri, assembly GCA_016271365.2. Taxonomy (NCBI): domain Eukaryota; kingdom Metazoa; phylum Chordata; order Ceratodontiformes; family Ceratodontidae; genus Neoceratodus; species Neoceratodus forsteri. The sequence continues at coordinate 910,729,253 of CM028130.1, read as the reverse complement.
AAAAAGGCTACTAATGCGTAAAATTTCAAGTTTGGTAGGTTGGCTCCCCCCAGAGAAAGTGGAAGTTGCAAGAGAGGCATCCTGATTCTCAGTCTCTGACCGTTCCAAATAAAGTTTGATATAATTTTATCCCAAGACTTAAAATAAAAGTTAGAGAGGAAGGTAGGAATATTTTGAAATAAATACAATAATTGTGGCAGAATTATCATGTGAATGGTCTCAGTTCTTTGGAAATAATGTAATGGTAACTTGGACCAACAGGATAAATCGGATTGGATCTGAACTGATAAAGGTTCATAGTTCAACAGCTCCAAATTGTCCAAGTTGCTTGGAATAAAGATTCCCAAGTATTTAAATTTTGTTTTATACCACTTTTATTTGTTTTTAAGAGCTTGGGATGGGGTAAAGAATAAAGGGAGAAGATCTGTTTTAGTAGCATTTAACTGAAAACCAGAAACAGCTTTAAAATGTTCCAGAGTTTCCCACAGTGCAGGAAGAGAAGTGTCCGGGGAGAGGGCCATCACCAGAATGTCATCAGCAAATAAAGCCACCTTGTGTTCTCTCTGACCTACAGGGACCCCCTCTATCCGAATGTTCCTCTGAATAGTATCGGCCAAGGGCTCAATGTAAAGAGTGAAAAGTAGTGGGGATAATGGGCATCCCTGTCTCGTGCCCCTTTGTATATGTATTGGTTGAGATAAGGACCCATTAACTAGAATGTAGACCTTAGGATGGGTATACATATTTTTCAAGCAAGTAAGGACGGAATCTGGGAAAGAAAATTTGGAAAGGGTAGCCCACAGGTATTCCCACCCCACCCTATCGAACGCTTTATCGGCATCTAGACTAACAATAGTGGAGGGGATTTTTCTGGCATGAATGTATTCCAAAAGTAATAGGAGTCGGCATAAATTATCTGATGTACTTCTGTTTTATAAAACCTGACTGGTCTCGATGAATTAACTGAAGAAGTATAGGTTCTAACCGTTTGGCCCAAGTGGCCATAAATATTTTGTAGTCCACATTCAAAATTGAAATAGGGTGATAGGATGATGGAAGAGTAGGGTCCTTCTCAGGTTTAAGTAGGGGAGAAAGAACAGCATAACTCCAGGATGGTGGTGGTGGTGGGGGGGGACTATCCCTCTGCCACTGCATGACTTGTCAGTAAAAAGCTGGGAAGTAGCAGTGGGATAAAGGTTTTGTACCACTCTGAGCCAAAACTGTCTGGGCCAGGACATTTCAAGGGTTTTAAATCTTTTACCTGTTGGAATAGCTCTTCAGGACCAATGGGACACTCCAGTAGACCTTTTTGGAGCTCTGTTAACTTAGGTAGGTGGAGCTTGTCCAAGAATTCAGATGTTACTTTGTCTTGTATCTGGGAGGGCTGAGGGACTGCATATAGGGATTTGTAAAATTGTGTAAAAACCTGCCTGATTTGTTCTTCCTTATAGGTAGTAGTACTAGATAAAGTAGATTTTATTTTTAAAATAGTAGAGGCCCATTTATTGGCTCTTAAATTCCGAGCCAAAGCCCTAGCTCCTCTTGCCCCCCCCCCCCCATAGTTGTATTGTCTTAAATAATTCAGGCTCTGGAGAGTTCTATAATATATTATGTTTTGTATTTCTTGCTTTAAATTTCTAATCCATCGTTGAAGGTCCATGTCACCATCTCTATATAAAAAGTTGGTATGAGGCTAGGTGGTCAGTTAAATAATTAAGCCTAACAGTCTCCTCCTCCTTTTGTTTTTGAGATGCATATTCCAGTATCTCTCCTCATAAGACCACTTTTACTGCATCCCATTGAAATGGACAAGAGACTTCAGGAGTAGAATTGTCCTGAATTACTTGCAGAATGCATTCCCTAAGGTGATCTAGGAATTTTTTATCCTGAAGAAGGGATGCATTAAACCTCTAGAACCTGAATCTCTTTTGTTTGCCCAGATTTATTTTAAGAATTAGTGGATTGTGGTCAGATAGTACCCTCGGTTCAATTAAAATGTCTTGTACCAAAGTAAGATGCTCCCCCGCAACAAAAAGATACTCTAGTCATGAGTATGTGTTATGCCTCCCGGAAAAGAAGGTATACCCTGGGACAGATGGAAAGATTCTCCTCCAGGTAGCTTCGATGCCCCAAAAAGTTAAATTCCCTTTTACATATTTAGCTGCCTTAGAAAGCCTATGCAGCTTTGGGTTAGAAGAGTCTAGATGTGGGTGGAAGGGGATATTGAAATCCCCACCCATAATCAGGATTCCGTTGAGCCTCTCCATTACCCTCTTTTGGAAGGTCCGTATTATAGGGAGTGACGTTTGAGAAGAAAAATATGTAGTAGCTAAAGTTACTGTCTAGGAGTAAAATGACCCTGTAAGGATCACATATCTACACTGTGGATCCAGATAGGTACCTTGAATTTCTAATGGGGTTGATGCTGGAATTAAAATAGCCATTCCCCTCTTATGTCCTCTCAGATAAGAGGATGCCAATACCCGATAGCGGCCTCCCCAATGTTTAAGTGTTCAGCAGATGAAAGGTGAGATTCATGTAAAAAATATAGATCTGCTTTCTATTTTCCTAAATGTTGCATAATGTTATACCATTTGACAGGAGAGTGCAAGCCATTCACATTCTGAGAGAAAATTTTTACCGGTGCATTAACCATAATCCCAAGAAGGAGATATTATAATTGCATGCCTAGAAAACCACTGGGCACCTTAAGGGCATAAGTAAATGGTGGAAATTATATTCCATGTATCCCACCCCACATCCGGGGGTCCTTTAGGACCAATTCCAGCGTACCCGGGTCGACTGACATCCATATACACAGTAGCCTCCGGTCTTCAGCATATCCAGCCAAAGGGGGGTATTATGACTCATCGCAAGAATTGTGTCACCATCCATTTTGGAATTAAACATAAAAACAAAACTCAACACTCTTTTCAACAACCATAAACTTTGTCTATTAACCTGTCTCCGTTGGGAGAAACTATGTACATTTGTTCTTCCACTGTTGGGGGAGATATGACCATCTCTGACCCTGATCCCAGGGTAAGGTAGAGACCCCTTCCTCCTAGGAAAGTGGGGCAGCATGGCCCACCAAAGATGGATACAGACCCACTTGAGAGGGAACACCCTCTCTAGGAACAGTCCCACAAAAGTAACTGCTCCTGAATGCTGACATGAATGCTATATTTTATTCAAGATGTGAAATAACCCAAAATGTTCGGGGAGGAGAGCTCCTCCTCCACCTTTAAAAGTAATGAATTCCCCTTGGGGGTTTAAATAAAGGGTTAACTCAAATGTACATGAAATGAGTGAAAATCCCCCGTCATATCTTGTCCAAGGGACCTGTGATATTCGGGGAGACGCATATGGCGCCCTGTTCAAGATAACCTCACCCTATAGCCATCGAACTAACTAACTCTTGGAGTATAAAGAGAAAACCCCCCAGTGTATCTGAATGCTATTATAGAGGAGGGAAAGAAAAAAAGGTTATCATGGCTCCTCACAATCCTTATTTTTGTAAATTATAGGCCTCCTCTTGGATGTCAGGTTGGGAGACCTCATTCAAAAAATGAAAATCCAGAAGCTCAGTCAGAACTTGTTCTAGGAGGCAGGATTGGGCGCCTGGTCAGAGATCCACCCTACACAACAGGGAAAGTGCCCCTGAAGGCAGGAAGGGGAAAGTCTCCACCCTCATCACAGTCGAGTCTAATATGCCAGGACTACCACTACAGGCAACAAATGCCTGCCAATGGCAATCCGAAGTCTGTAGGGGGTGGCAGATCAATTATAACCCAGCCCCTAGCCCTGGGCTCCCCCCACTCCCATTTGGAGGAATGAGGTATTCTCATTTGTGTCCACCTCAATGGGGCAGCGAGATCCCAAGCCCACGGTCTCAGCACATATTCCCTCGAGTTCACCTGGATCACTTGCTGTAAAAATGTAAACAATACATTTAGATTCATTAGTTCAGTTCCAGTTCCTTTCTGTGTTAAAGTCAAACAGTAAAGCACTCTCAAAATAAGTTCAACAGTCCATGAGGGGAAAGGAGAGAAAATCCTTCAGTCTCACAGTCTGAAGGGGGGGGGGGTAAAGTTTAACCGAGTCAAGCCACATGGAGGAAGGGGAGAGGAAGGTGCTCCACTGTCCACACCTATTAGCCAGATAACTGATAGAGGCAATTATTATATTTCAATGGTAGTAAGGCCACAACTACAGCAATAGCCCGCCCTCAACCCCAATCACTTAAACGTGGCCGACCCCCCCCTTTTCAACTCGTCCGGTACCTTTATGGTAGATTTAGGTTCCTTATCAGCCTGCAGTGTCGGGTTCCTTAGTAGACGCACTCTGTCTAATAACTTCTGCAACTGGTGGTCTCCGATCTCCACTCAGGGCTTTTCTTGGGAAGCAAGCCTTGGAAGCACCACTAGGTCCCTCGCTGCTTGTTTGGAGTCGTTTTTGATAGGATCTCTCACTGGAGTAAGTCCAATTTGACCTCTGAAGCTGTATTGTAAGTAATGGGATCATTAGGGAACTGAACAATTAATTTTGCTGGGTAGGGAGTGCAGAATCTTAAATTCTTGGCTCTTAACAGGGAAAACAGAGAGGAATACTCTCTTCTTAAGTGTTGGGCGTCAGGTGCATAATCATTGTCAAAAATGATTTGATGGTCTCCTAGCATTCCGTTTTGTTTGCGCCAAGCTTTTATGAGTAGCTGATCCTTTTAATAGAAGTTGGAGAATCTCATGACAAATGATCTGGGTCTGGCCTCAGGTTTTGAAGGCTAGGGACCCAGTGCCCTGTGAGCCCTCTCAATGTCGATCTGGTAGTCAGGGCCCACATCCAGGACCAAGCATAGTAAATAGTCCGCAAATGCCACTGGGTCATTCCCCTCCTCTCCCTCTGGAATCCCATATACAATAATAATTTTCCATGGCCCCCGATTTTCCATGTCCTCTTGCCTCGTGGAAGTATGGAGTTGCTCCTCAGCCAAAACCTGGACAGCTCATTCCAGGATGGTGATTTTGTTTGTGTTCTCTGAGATCTGAGCATCTGCCTCTGCTACCCGCGTCTGTAAATCGACCATGGCTGTGCGAATCTCTTTCAGAGCATCCCTCATTTCAGTGCAAAATTCCGATATGGCACTGAGAATCGTCTCTGATTGTAAGTTTTCAGGCATTGGCTTTTTTTTGTTCCTTTTACCTCATTTGCTGTCTGATTGAGGGGCAGTGCTAGAGGCTGCATCAGTGTCTAGCAGGCCACAGTCCTACTCCTCCAGTAGATCTTGCAGGGGCTGGTAGCCGTATCTCTCTTGTCGTGCCAGGCCCCGGGGTGGATAAATTATGTTTATTTTTCTTTCCCAAGATGAAGATTTGCAATTCTGATGTTTTTTCTATGTAGATAGTCATTGTATTGGGACAGAAGTGACTAGTTTAGCAGTGGTAGGGTAGGAGCTTGATCCCCCTAGTGCTTACGCTGCCATGTCTCCACTGGAAGTTCCAATAATCTATTTTTGATAGAACCAGTGACTGCCTGTTTATTTAAAAAGGTTATTTTATTATTTATGCTGGACTCTGTTTGGAATTGACCTTCCTAACCTTGAGCTGGAGGCAAAGTGTATTTCCAGATTCCACGTACAAATCAGGTAGGGCAGAGTATTAGAAGACCCTGCTCAAAACTGCCCTGTAAGGTGGGATGGACCAAGGAGTGGTTTTCATCACAAAAAGTGGCAGAGCGGTGGGACCAGTGCACATATTTAAAGCTCAAATTTGTGCACAATGTGCTTTCCTGTGAGGCAGGAACTCTTAGAGAGAGGTAAAAGCTTTTCCTAGCACACAGTGTGACAGAGTGCCAGTAGAAATACTATACACCTTAACAGTCACAAAACAGGATAGTCTAACTATGCTGTGCTAAGTTGTTTTCTAGAAATAAAAAAAATAGTAAACAGTGTAACCTTTTGTATATCATGATTCATGACTGTTAAGGTAGATTTCTACTGGCACTCTGTCACCCCATGTGCTAGGTAAGCCTCCCATCACCCAGGGTAAAATCATAAAAGGAAGTAAAGACAAAGGGCTGATTTTCAAAAGAGAATGTTTGATGCAAGGTGCCAGCACCAAAAGGGTATGATGCAAGTGGCACTTTGTGTCAAACTTTGTGGCAATCCTGATTTTCGAACACAGGCTGCATGGAAATCGGGATACCATGTGCCAAAGCCACCATGTGCCACCGTTGCAGCTGAAGCGCCCATTCACCAGGCTGCAAGGGGGCTTGTATGATGGTGGGGCTGCATCATACCCTTTTTTGGAAGTTTGGAAGCCCCACCATGGATGCAACAGGATGCTCAGGTTAGACCAGCCAGGAGGTGGTCTAAGGGCCATGTGCCACTGCCTAACAATGTGGCAACTGGGAAGGACCTGCCAGGAGGGGGCCGGGCAGAAGGAACAAGGGGCGTGCCCTAGGGGGCATCAGGGGACTCATCAGCCTGTCATAGCTGCCATTTCCCTGACAGCCCCCCGTGCCCCTTCCATCCTCTGTTTCCATCTTGCAGCAGTATTCAGTCCCCCCACGTTCATGGTCCCTGAAGTGTTGTGCTGGGTGAGGGGGTTGACAGATCCTTCCTTCAAACCCCTCACATGTGCCACCTCTTCAGCGCAACCCTGTGGATGTGGCAAATCATGGTTCTTAGGTAGAGGGACCCTCGTTATTTTAAATATGGCACAGGGTTCCTGATGCACTCTGAGATTGCTGCAGCCCTAGACTACTGCAACTTGCAGTGATCTGAAGACTCTGAAAATCTAGCCCAATAGTTAAATAGCAGGTTGTTCCTTGGGCCTTCCTAGCTGGTGTAAAGATATGTTTTCCTAAGGTACCTTGTGGGGATTCTGGCTGTCCATGCTGGCATGGTGGTTGGTTAAGTGACCATCATGGGGTAAGTGCTAGCCATCCAAAAAGATGGTGGCCCATGTGATTTGTTTGGGTGGCCCTTCTTCCAACTGCAGCAGGAGTATGGGAAACATTGAGAGGCACACAGAGTGGCAGTATGTTTTTTCCTGCCACCTGCTGTTTAAATCCATGGCAGGATAACAAAAAGAGAAAATCTTTCAGCCACATAAGCAGTATGGGTTATTATTCCAGTACCAGCAGGGAAAGCAGCTTCAGTGACTGGGACAAAAATAAATGCTGAAATGATGCAGAGAGAGCCATGAAAAGGCTCACTAAAAGAGAGACAGAGGTGGTCAGTGAGCCCAGCCAAATAAAACATAAACAAGCATTTTCAATGCCAGATGTTTGCCACTGGTACAGAAGCCCTGGGATAGTAGATGCTTTGTGTGTGGTGTGAATGAAGGTAAACAACATCTTGGCAAAGAGTTAAAATGGGCATCTTGTGTTGAAAAAAAAGGATGTAAACTTCCTTTCTTCCCTTAAGATTATATGGATATCTGTAAAGGAAGCCACGGACTGTAGAATAAGGAGAGCAAGTAAGTTCTGTTGTTGTTGTGTAGTACAACTGAGGGGTGTTAATGGTAGAAACATAGAATATATCTGCAGATAAGGACCATACAGACCACTTAGTCTGCAATCCCTACTCTTATCTGGACTATATGGTAGTAAAGGACGTGCTGCAAGAGGTTTTAAATTAGTGTTCTACTGTTAAAAAGGTATATAAACTCCTTTTCTTATGTTAAGATTAGTTAGATACCTGTAACAGAAGCTGCTGACTGAAGACCAGTGCTTCTGTAGCCATGGATTCACATGCACGCTTTCACACCACCTGGAAATTGTGGTAGAAAATTCCCATAGGATCACATTCTAAACTGTAAGTGAAAAATAACATATAGTAGGGTGTGCAGCAATGTTAAATTACCATATGCACCAAGTGGGTTGTGTGAGGCATGAGGTGCCAGAGAGTTAACCATTCGGGTGGTGAAGCCCAGGAGGCACCCTGGGGTGAAAAGAGTACTAGACAGGGGTCTTCCCTCTCTGGTCCCCAAACCCAAGGGCTCCACAAAAGGTAGTGGGCAGGTGGTTGCTGGTCCAGCAGTTCCCACTCATCCAACCCTGGCTGTGCTGGGCAATGCCAGGTCAATGAAGAACAAGACTGCCATTATAGTTTACTTGGTTTCCTCGGTCGACCTGGCTTGTATCAAGAAAACCTGGCTGGATGAAAATGCTGCCCGTATTTTGGAGGCAGTGGTTCCGGATGGGTACTCTATGATACACACCCCAAGGAAGGATTGCAGAGGCAGGGGAGTGGCTATTTGTTTTAAAACTAGCCTGGGCCTCACAGTGCTACCAGTGGGTTCTATCAGGTTATTTGAGAGTAGTTCCATGTGGGGGGTCCTGGTGCAGGCTATATGATCCTTCTAATTTACTGACCACCAGGCCAGGAGATGGAATTCCTGCAGGAGGTCAGAGACCTCACCACTGGCCTGATGTTGGGGGATTTCAGTGCCTTGGTTGATGATAGAATCTCATCACTTGGTTCAAGTCAAGTCAAGTCAAACTTTATTTGTAAAGTGCCTAATCCTTGGAGCTCTAGGTGATTTACAAAGAGGTGATAACAGAAATATACAAATTAAACAGTTAAAATCAACATTAATTATGCAATAGTAATACAAAATTCCACCCATAAATATTAAAACTAGTTCTAAATAATTAAAATTAGTGGATGTCAAATGCCAGACTAAAAAGATGGACTTTCAAGTCACGCTTGAACACAACTACAGAGAATGCCTCCCTCAGAACTTTTGGTAGGGAGTTCCATAAAAGCAGCCCAGCTACTCCAAAGGCATGGTCCCCAGATGATTTTAGTCATGCCCTTGAGACCACCAGGAGGTCTTCTGTGGATGACCGGAATGAGGGCACCAGGCAGGCAGGTGTTAGGAGGTTAGTGTTGTAGCCTGGATCTGAGTCATATAGGGCCTTATAGATGAGCAAACCCACCTTGAATGCAGTCCTCTACCTGATCGGCAGCCACTGCAGTTCACACAAAAGCCAGCCCATTGGTGCTGAGGGTTGAGGCACTGCACACCTTACCTCATGCCACGTCGGCAACCCTGGTTTGGGAATGACCATGGGTCGTCGGGAAACCAGAATAGAGGGGAGATAGGGAGCAGGATTGAGCCACCTATTGGCAGCTGTCCTCTCCCGGGGTAAGTGGTCACCCCTCCATAGTTCAGTCGTCACTGGGTGGAGGTCTGGTGACAGCACAGGTGGTAGGGGATGACGTGAATACAGGGTGTCTCTTAGCATGATGTGTGCTTGCCTCCACATGTGCACTTTGTGCTGAGATGGGGATGAGGACAGGAAGAAAAACATGAAAAACCCATAAAATATATGTGGAAAAAAAAACAATCTGGGGTTATATGAGCGGACCTCGGAAGGCCCTTCAATAACCTGGCTGCTGCATTCTGCACCAGCTGCAGCTAACAAAGGTTACCTCCACTGATCCCAAAGTAAAGAGAATTACAGTAATTGAGACTGAATGTAATGAAAGCATGCACCAATGATGGCAGATTCTCAGATGAGACTAAGGGTTTACCGGGCAACATTTCTTAAGTGATAAAAACCACTCTGGATGACAGCAGACACCTGATGTTCTAGTATCAAGCTGTCATTGAAAATGACACCCAGATTGCACACCTTAGTGGCCTCCTCCAAAGCAGTAGTACTCAGGAACAACCCTGTTCCTGCTCTGGAGCCAGTTACATCCCACTACTGACTAAGTTCAGTCATTAGTACCTCCATCTTGTTTGGGTTGAGCCTCAGCCAGTTAGAGGACATCCAAGTCTGGATCTCAGATAAGCAGTTGTTTAGCACCTCCACAGTGTCTGATGTTCCAGGGCAAAGGACATATACCGCTAGGTATCATCTGCATAGCAGTGAAACTCCAGATCATAACACCTAATGATATCCCCTAGGGGTAACATGTATACCACAAATAACATGGGCAACAGGATAGACCCTTGAGGGACTCCACAGGTCAGGGGCTTCAGGCAGGAGAAAACATTTCCCATCACTACTCATTGCTTCCAGCCAGTCAGAAAGGACTCAAACCAGTTGATGACCATGCTGGTGAGTCCAAAGTGCTCTCAGGTGACCCAGCAGTACCACGTGGTCCACGGTATCAAATGCTGAGGAGAGATCAAGGAGAACGATGAACTGACCTCTTTTCTCTATCTCTCACCCTAAGGAGATCATTCTGCACCCTAACATTGTTTCAGAGCTGTGCTTGCTTTTAAAGCCAGATTGGAGTTGTTTGTAGATGTCAAAGGCCATCAGGTGGGCCTCGAGCTGCAATGCCACCACTTTCTACAGTACCTTCTCAAGAATGCAAGATTGGAGACAGGTCTGTAATGCACCAAGATGTCAGGGTCGAGTGATGGTTTCTTCAGAAGGGGCCTCACCAATGCCTCCTTCAAGGTGTCAGGGAGCGGCCCGGTGGCACTGAGGGTTGAGGAGCTGGATGCTACACCTCACGTCATGCCAACGACCGGAGTTCAGGAGCGAGCTCAGAAGTCAGGGGTCGGCAGGGGAGGAAGGGAGATGGATCTTGCACCTGCAGGGCTGCTCTTCTCTCTGGGTGGGAAAGCATGGGGTATCCAGCACTCTGGCAATCCCTGGTGGAGATTGGAGGGCACTATGAGCTGCAGGATAGCACGTAAGGAGCGTGGCTGATGCAGACAGGGTTGCCGTGTGCCATAGCATCAGATGTGCACCACGAAGGGAGAGGGGGGTTTGGGCTTCCACCACAAGAAATGCCCCCTCTAGCCCTGGATAGGCGATGGCCCCTACCAGTGCCACTACCACACTCCCAATGCTGAATCCCCACCACTGCCCCTACAGTCTCTTCGGGTTGACCTGCCCACATGGGGAACTGCGACAAACTTGAAGGTGGTTGGGGAACACAGCGGGAGGTAGACCAAGTTGGTGAGTGCAGGGGTCTGAGAGAGTTCCAGGCTGAAGGCTACAAACATAATTAAAAAAAATGGCGTCAGGGAAAGACCCCCCTGAGAGCGAGCACCTGACAGTCTAGTCAAACACTGGACCAATGGACTCCACACATCCTACTAGTACTGTAGATGTGTTAGGCCTGGGTCCAGTTCATAAAAAGTGGGTCACAGCTTCAAAACCACCTCAGCAACCTCAGACACCCCCACTAGCCAAAACTCATCCAAGACAGATGGAGTGCCTCTGTCACCATCATGTTTAACACTGCAGGAAAGATCTTGCTCCACTGGTGAGATACTGGACCTAATGGAGGACACCCTGTCAGGAAAGAACAGACAAAACTCTTTGCACTGCATGACTGAAGTTGCTCTTATTGGCTGTAGGCAGGCTTGATGGAGAAGTCTGTCTACCATCCAAAAGAGCAGAGCTGGTCTGTTCCTACTTGCAGAAATCAACCTGAATAGGAACTCTGCCTTCTTACGGTTGATTGCACTTTGATAATCACCGCAGTGAACTCTCAAAGCCAGTTTGCCATCCACAGCCCCACTCCTCCTCTAGCAATGCTCCAACTTCCAATTCCTGGTCTTCATTGAGTCATTGAGAGCCCCATCAAACCAAGGGGTATCAAATAAGAATACCTGGATCATATATGGATCGGTTCAATATTGTCAAATGCCTTGGTGACAGTGGTATTATATGATGCCACTGCCTCATTGAACCCCGTTCCACATGCAGCACTCACACCAGATAAGTCCATCACTGCCAGCAATCCCTCTGGGGTCAATCCCCTTAAAGGGCAGTAACAGACCATCTGAAAAGGGGAGGGACTAATGGGAGGGAGCCCTGAACAAGAATCTCAACGTGCAGTGATCCAACCAAATGACCAGATTAATCTTGAGATCAGTGATCTCAAGACCCAGTGAAAATACTAAGTCCAAGACTTGGTTGGCCATGGCAGTGGGTTGTGACCTCCTGCAGAATATGGAAGCTTGTCACAGGTGGTTACCTCAGCAATCCACTCGCATGGCCACACACTAGACCTGGTGTTCACATTGGTTCTGAGATCAGTGATATCATGATTGATCTAGTTGTATGGTCGCATCATAGCACTGTGAGGTTCACGTTTGGCCACACCCTCTCCTGAGGGTCCATCCTCTGTGGAGATGATCCAGTACCACTTTTTGCAGTGAGTATCCATAACAGGACTACAGGTGGTGCTGGACCTATCGAGTGTGGAAACTGCTTGTGTGGGGTGCAAAGGAAGCACTCTATCACACCCATAAGTGCCCTGCCCTTATCTACTCATTGGAGGCCCCCCTGGTTTAATGGGGAACTCAGAGAGTTAAAGATTAAGGACCAGAGGTTGGAGTGGCACTGGAGGAGGTCTGGGATGATAGAGGACAAATTGACTTTGAGGTCACATTGTGGTTACTATGAAAGGGAAATCTCCCCAAAGAAAGTGGATTTTCTGTCAAGGGAGAAAGCTGAAGCAAGGAACAGACTTGCTCAGCTGTTCTGAATGGTGGATGGGTTGCTACATCCTGCCTGTCTCCACATGGGAGGAGCAAGTTCAAGCACAAGGTGCAAAGAGCTTGCTCTATTCTTTGCCAACAGTGTCCTCTATCAGGGCTGAGATCTCCTTCAGTGCTGCCCAAAGAGCTTGCAGGAACAGACTGGTGATGTGCCAGGGCATCCCTCTTGTGTGAGATGAATTTGATCCAGTTGAAGTGGATGAGGTAGCTGAGATAGTCTCAAGGCTGCTACCATCATATTTTAATCTAGACCCAGGTCTAATCCAACTCTTAATTGGTTGTGTTGGCCTGATTGGAACTGTGGTTGCTATGATTGTCCATTCTTCACTGGGAAGTGGGGTCTTTCCTATGGCTTTGAAAGAGGCCTTGGTTAGACCCCTTTTGAAGAAACCCTCAATGGACCGAGAGTGTCTCACCAACTACAGATCAGTCTCAAACCTCCCATTTTTGGGGAAAACTTTAGAAAACTTGGTGGCCATCCAGCATGAGACTTGCCTCACCTCCTCCACCACATTTGAGCATTTCCAGTCTGGATTTAGACCTGGATACAGCATGGAGACTGCCCTGATGAAGGTGGTGAACAATCTCTTGATAGTGAGAGATAGGAAAGAGCATACCATCCTTGTTCTCCTGGATCTCTCTAAAGCATTTGACACCATGGACCATGAGGTGCTACTGGATCAAATGATGAACTAGTGTGAACTAACTGACAAAGTCATCAGCTGGTTTAGGTCCTACCTCATGGGTGGGGTGTAAAGGGTGATGATGGAGTTATCCTTATGTAGCCCGATGCCCCTACCCTATGGAGTTCCGCAAGGGTTGGTTCTGTCACCTATGTTGTTCGCGGTGCATATGTTGCCATTAGGAGATGTTATTAGGCAGTATGGACTGGGTTTTTATTGGTACACCGATGATACCCAGATATACTTGTCCTGTGCACCTGGAAACCAAATGGTGACCTCCGTGTTTAACATCTGTCTAGACAAGATTCAGAACTGGATGGCTCAAAACTGGCTACGACTCAACCCAGACAAGACGGAGGTACTGATAGTAGATCCTGGTTATCGATAAGATGGGGAAGAGTTGGGAAAGACCCTGGTTTGATACTGGGAGGTGTTCCCTTGACCACGTCTACTCAGGTCAGGGATCTGGGTGTGATCCTTGATGACAGTTTGGCACTTTAAGTTTCAAGTTTTTTATTGTTTGATCACAATGTTACTAGCATTATGAACATTACAACAGAGAGTTAAAAATGACACACATGTTAAAAACAGTAGTTAAGTACATCTTGTTAATAAATAAATGAATTTGCTAATCAAGTCTAATGAATTCTGTTGTAACCAGCATCATAATCGATATGAGAAGGAAAAACAGTCTTGTTATAATAAAAATAAAGTAAGTGCATATATAAGAAATCTAACATAAAGTGCTACATTACTTCTTTGTTCTCTGTGATCTGAAGCTCCTTTTATTTTACCTTAATTACTGAGGCGATGAAACTTGCTATAAACAAGGCTTCTTCATGTGTCCTAGGATGCTAGAGGATGACAACTGGGTCATAAAATGCATTGGCATATGTTGTTAGGGTTTTTGATAAATATTCAGTGCGGAATTTGACATATAAAGGACAACTCATAATTATATGGTAAATGCAGTCTTCATGTCCTTTGTTACATGGGCATATCATCCGATGTTCTTTTCCCTGAGGGTTCATTATGATTTTATTACAATATGTATGTTTGAATGAAATCAGTTCGAACCTGGCCCAAGTAATATTTTTCCTCTGTTCGGGGGTAATCAATATTATTAAGTTTTCCTCGAGATAATGCAACTTTTTTTTTCCTTAAACCATGTGACCCATTTTTGTTTTTGAATGTTTTCATATCTTCCTTTCTAGCTTTGGTAAGTAATTTTTTCTTAACTGATTCTTTACAGTGTGGGGAGATGTTAATATTTCTGTTATAGTTTATCAATAAGTGTTGGACATTTATTTTGTTCATTATACTTTTTAAAGAATCCAGCAATTTTTAAGCCTGGCCTGGTGGCACTGAGGATTGAGGTGCTGGACATCACACCTCATTCCACACCGGTGACTCGAGTTAGAGAACGAGCCCGGGCCATCGGGGGTCAGCAGGGAAGGGCTGGGATCGAGCGTCCAACAATTGCTCTCCCAGTTCTGGGGAAAGGGTGGAATACACACTGCACTCTGGCAGTCCCTGGGGATGCCTGCTTGTACTGCGGACGCATGGGTGTCTGGAAGGGGGGAGCACAGCGGATGTCTGCACACTGGTGCATGGACATCATTGCATGTCAATGCTCCCATTGGGGAGAAAATGGAAAAAAGGCTGAGCGCTACTGAGCAGCTTGATGGCCATACCCTGCCATGCAGGGAGGACTGTTGTGGAATCACACTCGGGGGGTTCAGAGCTGGTCCAGCTGGTAGGGACTGGGGGAGTCCTCCAGCAGATCGGCTACAGCCTTGCCAGACCCCTTCCATCATGCAAGTGAGCCTGCTGCTCTCCCTGCAGGCAGGGCCGGTGGCTGGATGCCCCCACCGGTAAGGCACTGCAGCAGCGGAGAAACAGAGTTGAGATAAAAAACAAAATCCAGCCATTTTGCTTTTATTCCTTTACTTGCCCAGCTTGTTTTTTCCATAAGGCATAACTTATGTTAATTGTTATTGTTAGAGCAGTTATTTATAGCTTTTTATAAATAGTTTATTAGTCTTATTGCTTTTAAACAAGCAATTTTAGTCATTTCAAAACTGCCCTCACCATAGCAATTGGAATAAAGCTAGGTACCTTAAGAAGAGCTTTATAATAGTAAGATAAAGATTTTTCTAAGTTATCATACTTTTCAAACCCCCATGCTTCTGTTCCATACAATATAACTGGATTTATTTTAGTGGCTCCTGCAATTAATTAGGGTGAAATTGTACTACCCCCATGTTTAGCCATTTTTTTAGCCTTACTTATTTGGTCATGATGATGTTTGTTCCATTTAGCATTAGCTGACATTTTTACCCCTAAATAAGAATGTTCTCTCTCCATTTCAACTATTTCTGACTTAATGGTTACTTTAAGTTTTTTTGATTTGATTGATGTTTCCATTATCATGCTTTTGTTTTTTTTTTAAGGTTAATTTTGAGTTCCAAGTTTACTTTTTTGTATGAAGATGTCCATATTTTTCCGTAAACCCGTTTTTGACATGAAAATGAAACTATGTCATCTGCGTAAGCAAGAGAAAAAAGTTTCATGTTTTTAATTTCTGGAGGATCTGAGTTGAATTTCGTATTCAAGTAAGGAATTAATATAAATTTTAAACAAAACAGAGGTTAAAAGACATCTGTTTCACCCATATTTGACTGGAAATAATCTTTCAAACTTCCAGCATAATTATATCTAACTGTAATTTTTGTATTAGTGTACAATAAATAGATAGGGATTAAGAGTGAAAAAAGGATATTTTTTCCTATTAAGGTGACACTTGATGTTCAGATGTTGGACATTGGCCAAAGCGCTTTTTATCATTTTAGGAATAGTGTTGTGTGAAACTGAAAAATTTTGCCAGGCAAAATATTTTGTGTAATTTCTCAATTAGGTGAATTTTTTGCCTTGGCAAAATCTAATTTCGCCTGGGATTTTGATTTCACATAATTGAAAAATTTTGAGTAACATGCTTTGACAAAGCAATTTCGCCCATCCATGCTTAAATTTCGCCTTGTAGCGAAAATTTTGCCAGTGTAACTTTTGATTTTGCCAGCTAAATTATGCTCCAAAGGCAAAATTTGCAATGGATTGTGGGTTAATAGGTCAAATATCATGTGCAAGTTGTTTATAGCACAGTCTATTGCCTGTTGAGTCAGAGAGCAGTCTGTTGTAGTGTATCACAGCCAATAAACCTTTTAAAACCTCTTTAAAATTGTTTTTGATAAGCTAATTGTTCCCAAATATACAGTTTTTCCTAAAGCTGCTAGGGAACATTTTCTATTTTTTGGGGGATTTTTGCATAATACTTAATTCTATTCATTTTTAATTTTGTCTGAGTCTGTGAAGGAGTTGAGTGGGGTAGGGTAAGTGTGTAAAACCAGTGCAGGCTATTTCTAGCCTTTTACAAACAGATTTCTCACACAACTGTGAGTGATTTGTTGTTACAGTATTTCTTTTACGCCTTTATATTTGTGTTGGTGTTCCACTTATTTGTATTAATTTTATTTTATCTTGACAAGTATTTTTTTCTTTCTCTGAAAAGTTACTCCTGTATGAGAGTTCCTGCTCCTGTTGACCTGTGTTATATACCATTCTTCTGCTTTTAGTTGTGAATTCTAAGGTTTTGAACACACAGTGCTGATCCTTTTGTTTGTTTGTTAGTGGTCAGTTCTGTTTGCTGTTAATGTGTGTCACAAACTGAAAAGCAACAGTTCTGTATTTTTTTATCAAAACTTAAGTACTTTTAGTTGATCACTTAAACATGTCCATATACGGTTTCACTGCTTTGGTGAATTGGTCCACTGTATTTTATTGCTGAAGCTTGCCTCTGCATTGGGTTGTTCCTGTTTCAGTTGACTTTGCTTACCCTTTCCTTGTTATAGCATTATTTATTACCTGACCTGTGCAATATAAAAAATTACATATTAATATAATAGCTGTCAAGAGATTGCTTAGCCCAAACATATTGTTGTAGGCGCCTTTGTTTGTCAATGTTATATGGTTGTCTCTGCCCTTATATAACAAACAAATTGTAGTAGTAAGTACTAACACATTACAGTAATTAAGTTGTCCAGACACAGGTGATCTGTATTTAAAATAGGCTACTTGTGCCCTTTGTCCCTGTGGTGCTTTACTTCCTGTTTGGGGAAAGAAAAAAGTTACCTTTTTGTTTTTACTAGAATAGGCTACCATATATGGTATTAGTTGTACAGAGTGTTACTACCTGTCCTGATTGTGTTTGAACTTGAAAGGAAGCCAGTACTGCAGGTGTGAGGTGTAATTCACACAGTTAGTAATACATCCTTTCTTGATATACTCCCAGTGAAAGACAAAGCTTTGAAGCAGCAGCATATAAAAATAGAAACACAGAAACATAGAAGTTGACGGCAGATGAGGACCACAAGGCCCATCCAGTCTGCCCATTTCTTTTTCTACCTTATGAATGTGCCATTGGCCTTTGCTCTGTCAATGGCTTATCTATTCATACTCATCTGTATTGCTCCCTTATGCCTATCCAATGCCTGTCTGAAGCCCTGCACTGTATTCATGTCCCCTACTTCCTGAGGTAGACTGTTCCATGCATCCATTACCCTTTAATCAGCCTCCCTCTAATCTCAGGCTGTGTCCTCTTGTCCTGCTAATTTTCTTATATTGAAACAAGTTAGACTCTTTCATCTTGTTAATGCCCTTAAGGTGTTGTGAATGTTTCAATCATATCACCTCTCTCCCTCCTTTGCTCTAGGGTATACATATTGAGCTCAGTTAATCTGTCCTCTTATGTTTTCTGATGCAGTTCCTGCACCATTCTGGTTGCCCTTCTCTGGACTGCTTCAATTTGGTTAATGTCCTTGTGAAGGTGGGCCTCCAGTACTGCACACAGTACTCCAGATGGGGCCTGACCAGTGTCTTGTAAAGAGGGATTATTACCTCCCTCTTCTGACTTGTGATACCCATACTTATACACCCTAACATCCCTCTAGCCTTACCTACTGCTTTATTGGTCTGCTTGGATGAATTCAGGTCATTGGTGATGATGACGCCCAAGTCTCTTTCTTCCCTTGTGACTGCCAGCAACTCCTCTCCCAGCCTATAGGTGGCTTCAGGGTTTCTCTTTCCTATGTGCATGATCTTGCACTTCTTTGTGTTAAATCCCAGTTGCCACTCTTCCGACAATTTTGCTAGTTTATCTTCTCATTCTGCCCACCCCATCTGGATCATCTACTCTGATGCAGATCTTGGTGTCATCTGAAAATAGACAAACCTTACCCTCCAGTCCATCTGCAATGTCACTGATGAAGATATTGAAGAGGACTGGCCCCAGGACTGATCTCTGAGGTACCCCACTTGAGACTTGCATCTCTTCTGACTGTATACCATTTACCACCACTCTGTTTTCTGCCCATCAACCAGTTTACCACCCAGTTGACCAATGTCTGACCCACCCCGAGCCTACCCAGCTTATTAATCAACCTTCTATGAGGAACAGTATCAAAAGCTTTGCTGAAGTCAAAGTAGGTGACATCAACTGCTCCCCCTTGGTCCACCTCTCTGATTACCCAGTCAAAGAAATCTATGAGATTAGTTTGACAGGATCTTCCTTTTGTAAACCCATACTGTCTTGGATACTGTGTTGCTATGGATTCCAGGTGTTGCACCATTCTTTCCTTAAGGAGTGTCTCCATAACCTTGCTCACTACTGAGGTAAGACTAACTGGTCTGTAGTTCCCTGCCTTTTCTCTGCTACCACTCTACCACTCTTGTGGAGCAGGATCACATGAGCACTTCTTCAGTCTTCTGGGACCTCTCCTGTGCTTGGAGACTCACTAAACAGTTCTGATAATGGCTCTGCTAGTTTCACCCTTAGCCTCTTTAGTGCCCTGGGATGTATGCTATCAGGTCCCATAGCTTTGTCCATCTTGAGCTTATTGAGCACTTGTAGGATGCTTTATTTTGTGAAGGGACTAGTGCACACCTCCCTCCCCCCTGTGTCCATGGTGCTGAGCTGTGGGCCCTGCTCTACCTTCTCTTCAGTAAATATTGAGCAGAAGTATCTATTTAGGATGGATGCTTTTACATGGTCCTCCTCCTCACACACACTCTTATCCCCTTTGATCTTAGCAATACCCCTCTGGACTTTCTCCTTACACTAATGTATCTATATAAAGTCTTGTCACCTTCTTTTACTGTTTGTGCTAGTGTTTCCTTGGTTTGGGCCTTTGCCTGCCTTACTGCCTTCCGTGCTATCCTTACGGAAATTTGGTATGGCTTCCTATCTTCATCCTGCTGCCTTCCCTTATATTTCCTGAAGGCCAGTCTTTTGGATCTGACCTTTTGTGCTACTGTGTTTGAGAACCAAAGTGGTTTCCTTCTTTTGCACTTCCTTTTCTCACTAACACAATGGGATGTTGCTTCAAGTATTGCATCTTTAATGCTTGTCTACTTTGCCTGTATCCCCTCATCTGTATTTCTTTTTGTCAGGGCTAGCTTAACTCTGTTAGCCATCTATCAAAGTCAGCTCCTCTGAAGTCCCATATTTTTGCCTTGGAATGGGATGATTTTGTTCTAGTGGCCAAATTGAACCATACCATGTGATAGTCACTGGCACCCAGGTGACCTTCTAACTGGAGATCTGTGATCCTTTCCCTGTTAGTCAGTACTTGATCTAGGATAGCCCTGTCTCTTGTGGGTTGTTGTACCAGTGGCTGCTAAGAGATGGTCCAGTACAGGAGGGAAATATGTGGGGGGATGAGGCAGCTAAGAAGTCTGTTGAGGAGAGCACAACTTCAGTTCCAGTTCCCCAAAGCAGTGAAATCACATGTATGTCTGCATATGTGTCTTCTGTGGGCTCTGGTGGTGTGGCAGGTACCAGCAAAAGAGTTGCTTGAATTACTGGCATACCTGTGTTTCAGTTTTTTAAGGCTACAACTGTTGCATCCATGCTGGTGGGGGATGATGATAGTGAGAAGAAGGGAGGCACTGACACCAACACAGGAACAGAGGTCCAGGAGGAGGGTAATAAGTCTTTTGGTGTGACTGACTCTCTTCCTGCAGGACTTGGTGATGATAGTGTTCAACCAGAGTCTGATAATCCTGGAGATACAAATAGTCAGCCCCCTACGGTGATGGTTGTAGAGATAGAAAAAGGTGTTGTGCAAGAAGACAGTGATAGGGAGGAGGTGGAGGAGGACCAGGACATCATCATCAGCATCGGTACTAATGACGATGACTGGGATGATTCCTCATGGGAGCCTGAATTTAAAAAGGTCAAGAATGATATAGGCCATTTACATGCACAGCCTGTGGGTCAGGTTGCCACCTCCAAGATTAAGCCTATCAGTAATCCCCAAAGCAGTCAAGTCACCCCCCCCCTCCAAAAAGTAGTCTTATGGAACTTATGGAAGCAACCCAAAAATCACAGACTTCGACACCTGTTTCTCAACTATCCCGGTCCCAGAAGCATGTTAAGTCCAGAGGTCAAAAGTCCCTAGTTTGGGACTTTTATGTACTTGATCCAGCTGATGAAACCATAGCAATATGTCAACTGTGTCAAGCATGTGTTAGTCATGGAAAAAATGAAGCCACATAAGCACCAGTGGCCAACATGCCCACCTGAAAAACAAGCACCAGCTGCAATGGGAGGAACACAAGAAGGATGCCAGAGCTAGTGAGATCCCCCTCAGCAAGTCAACTGTAACTGAGAGTAGTTCAATACAGCAGGAGGAAGGAGAACAGAGTGGGTCTGTGGAGGAGGAGGAGGAGCAATCCTTTGCTCACTCAAGTAGTGGGCATAGCAGCGGAGATGCCACTCCCAGTCCCAGTCCCTTGACTCAGAAAAGTACACCACCACACCCACAATCAACCAAAATAACTGGTTTGTAGAGGTCTGCACAGCCCCAAGAGTCAACTGTTACCGCTATAAGAACAACATTGGTGCCACAAGTACAGCATTCTGGTTGAACAGCCCCAAAGATGCAGCCCACTCTGAAGACCATCCTTGAGTGGCACACAAAGTACCCCCCCAAATCATGCTGCTGCTTGCAAGTTAAATGCTGCCACAGCTGAAATGCTTGCCATCAATCTGTTGCCATTCTTGTTCATGGAGAATGCTGGGTTACACAGGTTGATGGCCCATGCCTGTCCCAAATGGCAGGTTCCATCACAAACCTATTTCTCTAAGCATGCCATTCCAGAGATGTACAGCAGAGCTGCTGATTCCATAAGACATGTTATGAAGCATAGTGGATCAGAATATATCCATCTAAGCACGGATATGTAGTCCAGTGGACAAACAGCAGCAAGCTTGTATCTATATCTGTTTGCAGATGACACTAAGGTAGGGGCAGTGGTGGATGGCATAGAGGGGTTGCAGAGTTTGTAGGAAGATCTGAAAAAGCTGGAGACCTGGTCAGACACTTGGAAGCTAGGGTTTAATGCCAAAAAGTGTAAGGTACTGCATTTTGGGGCAAAAAATCCAAAAGAGAAACTATTAACTTGTCAGTAATTGCTAGGTGATTTGTGTCCCCCATGTAGGCCTCCGCCATTTGCTCTACCAACTGGGGGGAGTACAGCTGGCAGAGACTGATGAGGAGGAGCTGGGAGTGGTCATCACGGGATCAATGAACAACTCAGCACAGTGTAGGAAGGCAACAGCAAGGGACAAAAAAATGCTGGAATGCATTGCAAAGGGGAATAACATCAAGGAACAGGGAGGTGATTTTGCCACTGTATGGATCATTAGTTAGACCTCATCTTGAGTACTGTGTGCAGTACTGGCACCTGTACCTGAAAAGGGACATTAAATTACTGGAAGAGGTGCAGCGAAGAGCAATTGAGATGATCCAGGGACTGGTGGACTTATCGATTGAGAGGAGGCTAAAGGAGTTAAACATGTACTCACTGGAGGAGAGGAGGGACAGAGGAGATATGATTGAGGCATTCAAGTACATGAGAGGGATAAACAAGACTAATACGGAGGGGCTATTCAGGGTAAGGGTGGAGAGAGACACTCAAGGCCATGACATGAGATTAGAGGGGAGGAAGGTTCAGGAGGGAAATGAGGACACAATTTTTTACAAAGAGGGTGGTGGCAGGGTGGCACACATTACTAGCAGAGGTGGTAGCCTGCAAAACAGTGGGAGACTTCAAAAGGGGCTGGAATAAGGCAAGCAGGAGGATAAAGGAAGGGGGTGCAGCTGCAGAATAGGGCTGCTAGCTGCAAAAACGAGCAGACTCGATAGACTAAATGGCTTTTTTCTGCTGGCAAATTTCATATGTTTGTATGCATAGTGGAACACTGGGCACATGTACCTGCGGTGGTAGTTGATTTTGGACCTGGCAAAACCTGACTGAAGCAAAATTGTAGGGGTAGCAACACCCCTGGAATTCGGCAGCATGCAACTCTGAGTATGTGATGTGTTACTGGTTCTCACACAGGTGAGAAAATGCATAATGTTCTGCTGGATGAGATTGATGAGTGGCTGCACACACAGTCACTTACAGCAGGATTCATCACAAGTGATAATGGCTCTAATGCAGTGAAGTGCATTAGTGATGGTGTTGTTTTCAAGGTGCACTGTCTAGCACACTGCCTTAATCTCATTGTGCAGCAGTTTCTAAACCATGCAGACATTAAGGAAACTGTGACTGTCACCTGTTGCATCTGTGTACACTTCACTCATTCTGCAAAGGCCTGTGACCATCTGCATGAGCTGCAGTGCAATAACCACCTGCCTTAGCACCATATGGAGCTTGATGTTGTGACCAGGTGGAACTCTACGCTGTACATGCTTGACCAGCTGTATGAGCAGTATAAGGCCGTTTCAGAATACCTGCTGGTGCACACCACCCGTGACAGTGCTGGAGTGGCCATCACTCCAACAACAGAGCAGTGGCACCAAATGGATGGGCTAATACATATTCTCCATCCATTTGAGCTTGCTACACAGGCAGGTAGTGGGGACACTGCTTGCATAAGTCAATCCATACCCCTCATATGTGTGCTGAGGCAGACATTGGTTAATGTCTAACACCAGATGGAGGCAAGTGGGGATCATAGCAGTTGTGATCTAAAGGATCACATGCTCCACATGCTGGACATGAATACCCATATATCCGGCATTGTACAGTTGGATGAATTTGCAATCGCTACCATGCTTGATCCACACTACAAACATGGCCTACCTTCTATATTTAAAAGAGATCATCAGTGAGTGCAAAAGTTGACAGAGAACCTCATTTGATGGGTATCTGCTGCACAGATGAAAAGGGCACTTAAGGGATGCACCGCAGAGAAAACGGGTATTGCTACCACCACCAGTGGCTCACAGGCAACCCGATCTGAGAAAATGGACAAGGTACAGCAGAAAATGGCAAACAATCCCATTTGGGATGTTCTCTATCAGGTTGGAGTGGAAGATATGAAAGAAAAGGAGGAGGAGACAGATGAGGCTGCTGGACTCAGGGCAACAGAACGAATGGTGGAGGCCTACATGGGGACACAAAGCACCTTGCCATTACTGACGAGCCATTGCAGTACTGGAGCAGCAAACTGACTGACTGGCCAGCACTAACATCGGTTGCTGTGAAATACCTGAGCTGCCCACCAACCAGTGTCACTGTGGAATGAGTGTTTAGTTCAATTGGGGCCATTGTGCATGACCGTAGGACCAGCTTATCACCCAAGAATGTGTCCATGCTAACATTCATCAAAATGAATGAATGGTACATTCCACATAACACAGTGATGTCAGTGGTGTTGCCACATGAACTGTGTTGCGGTGATGAGGATGATGACAATCCCTCTACTAAGGTATTCACCAGCAGCGAGGTGGATGAAGCAGCAATGCTGAGAGAATTTCCACCTGTTGACAACTCCAGTGTTGAAGACTTGAGGGCTGCTTCTTGGAGGATGTGGAAGTGGAACAAGGCTGAAGTTACTCGATGGCCCCCCGACCACTTTCAGCTCAGTATAGTGTTATAAATTATTTTTATCTCACTATCCTTGGATTTGTTATGGTTGTGTTATCTGCTGCAGTGTTAATCAGTGTCATTTGATTACCCTTTGCCCTAAACTGTTGTTTGGTCCCCACCCTGTATAAAGCAGCAGCAGCAGTCAAATTGCCATAAACATTTTGTATGATTAGTTATAATGTTTCACTGCCAAAACTATCAAGATACACATTTTACTTTTCATTTTGATTAGACCCATCTTAAAGCAAGATGTGCTGTCTTGACTTCTTTAAAAATGCCCATGCTATCACATGCCACACCTGGCCCTCCCCACCTGCCACCTGACATGCGCATGCCCTCCATGCGAAAAATAAATATTTTCTGCCACTTACTATCCATGACATGTTGAAGATCCCTCCTAGTACAAGTAGAGTATGAATGTAACACACTCATTCAACCGTTAACACCAGTTGAACAGATTTTGCAAATTGGTGAATGGTGACCATCTTTAAATATGTGAGTCATTAATTACAAAGTAATCATAAAAAGGACTTAAGAACATCAAATTCCCCCCAAAAGGTTAATTATAAGAACTACAATAGTACTTGTACACAAACTGTGTTGACCCTACAGGGGGAGGTGTTTGCTGCCTGCAGTTAGGCTTCTAAATTTTCCTAATTACTGCAGCTCTGCCACCTCAAATGATTAGACAAGACATTAGCCCCCTCCACCTAATTACTAAACACCATCTCCTCCATCCATTTTCACATGTACTTCCTCCCTGGATATGCTGTTTACTTGTTAATGAAACCAGTGGCCTACATCGCAGTTCAAGCAAGCCACTCTGTCTTCCACACACCAGCTCCTGCAGGGCCTGGATGTAGTCATCACGCAGACATGGGATGAAAACTCACCAGAAGAAAATGACCTAAGCAGAAACAATGACAGGAAGAACATATGGGGTGGGGCACATGAAGCACAGTAGCAGGCATCTAGATTCCACATTTCCCTTCCCCTAACAGTACTGTGTACCTGGAAATCAAATAAAAAGAACACATTTTGAGGATTATTTAAAGTCCCCCCCAACCCACGGCCCCATCCCCCACCACCAAAGACCTTAAAAAAATGAAGAAATGCTTACCTCAGGGACTGTATGAAACTGGAACCATTGCACAAATAATGAGTCGCCCATGTCTTGCGCAGCAGCAGCAGCAGGTAACATTACCAAAATTCCTGAATGTTGATCAAAGCAAAAAGAGCACATTTACTATCAAACTCTCAGAGATCTGTACTGCAGTAACCTACCCCTGTAATGAACAATTAAATACTTACCATCTGCTTTGGGAAATGTATTGCATTCCAACATCCCAGATCTGAATCCTGGCCTGGCACGATGATGATGTAATCCACAGCCAACTGCAAAATAATAGAAAAGCAGTGCAAACATTAGAACTCAAGAAGCCACAGTACCAACCCACCAACACCCTTCTCTTGCACAGATAAAACAATACAGACAGATACTTACATGTGCAGCACTATGGACTCTGTGAAGATGATCCATCAACCAGTAAAAACATTACTTCTCGTGGCAAGTTGACAACTAGTCAGAGCAGCAGGCAGCAAGCTACAGCACCCCAGAATCTCATTCCCTCAACACTGAGTTACAACCACAGAGTCAACACAGCCAAACAGTGCAGCAGCACTGAAAAACAATAATTCTACATTTCTCAATCAATTAAGAAACCAGAAGCAGGAGGCAACAAGTGCAAGTAGCAGAAGCATTTTGTAGGAGGAATTAATTTTCTCAGTGTGGCACCGCTTTTGGCTATTTCATTATTCTGACAATACTTGTATCTCCCTTCTCTCACAATTTTGCCATGTGGTTTTTCTGGACTTACTATATAAGGCTTTTTCTGCACACCACAGCAGCTAGTGGCAACAAGATTGATCTTAAAATAATTTGTAAATGGTGGGCAAAACAGCATTTTATTTGTCCAGGTGGTGGTGGGGCACTATATAACATCATGACTGAGAGCAGACTTCTGCCTCAGTTTTAAGTAACATTTTTCATGTCACATTTCTAGATTTATATGGCCTGTCCTGCACTAGCGGAAAAAAGATCCAGCCTGAAATCCTTTGTAAACAGTGGACAAAACAAAATTTTTTGGCCCGGGAGGTGTGTGTGTGTTGGGTTGGGGGGGGGAGGTGGGCTATATAAAGCTTCTGGACTGAGACCGCATTTCTGTCTCCGTTTTATGTAGCATTTGTCACATTACATTTCTGGACTTGTATGGCCTGTTCTGCACTAGTGGCAACAATTTCAGCCTGAAATCCTTTGTAAAAGGTGGACAAAACAGCATATTATTTATCTGGGTGATGGCAGGGCATTATAGCACATCATGACTGAGATCAGATTTCAGACTCAATTTTATGTCATGTAACATTTCTGGGTTTGTACAGCCTGTTCTGCACTAGCAGCAACAATATTCAACATGAAATCCTTGTAAACAGTAGACAAAACAGCATCTTCTTTTTCCGTGGCTGCACCAGTCCTGCGGAACTCATTACCAGTTTATTTAAGGGAGGCACCCTTGGTGGAAACCTTCAAAAAAGGATTAAAACCTTTTTTTATTTAGCCAAGCCTATAATGTGGATAGTGTATAATTGCTAGAGGCACTGTATTATACCGACTGTCGTGTTTTAAATTTAATACCATAGATAGATTTTAAAATATTGTTTATACTCTGCAAGGTGGAGTATAAATTTTGGTTGTGAAATGTATTAAAGATGTTTGTTTTAAAGGTTGCACAGAGCTCTGAGCCTCCGTGAATGGGCGCTATATAAAAAAAGTTTCTATCAATCATGTGATCTATCTATCTATCTACCTATCTATCTATCTATCTATCTATCTACTGTACCTATCTACCTAATGTATCTACCTATCTAGGAAGTGCAGCATATGATTCCCATAGGATCACATTGTAAATTGTAAGTAAGCAATAACACATGACAGGGTGTGGGGTAATGCTAAATTACCGCATACCCAGGTGGGTAGTGAGGCACAAGGCACAGCTGAGTGCCTTCAATCACCTGGGAGGTGTGGATGTTTTCACTCAGGTGCCAAAGGCACCTATGCTGCCATGGAAGCACATGCTAAGGACATAGGATCCTCAGATTGTTTCTGACACCCATGCATGACAAACTAAGAACAGGGAGTGGATAGTATACACACACAAGCAAGTGCTGTATTTACATTACACTTACAAAACATGAATCACTGAGACAAGGCAGGGTTATTATATGTCTCAGCAGAGGGCCACATGGAAATATCAGTCAGACTGAGATAGCCAGTACACAGGATTGGGATATGGTCATGGAACTCTTGGGAACTGGCTAATGCTGTGATGGGGCACATTCCCGTAACTAGACAGGCCTGTACCAGAAACTGCTTTTCAGTTCCATCTGGTGACAGGTGTGACCTGTACAGGGGCACAGCTGTCAGAAACAATCTTAGGTTCTCCGCCACTTAACCAAACTGCAGTTTTCTTTTCAAATAGCTCCCACCTCCCACCTTCCAAACAGGAGGAGAGGTGTGCAAAACTGTTGTGTGCTTAATATTTCTATTTCTAGTTTCCTCTGATCTGCGAATGGTGCATCGCCGTGACAGTGTGCACCACAGATTCTCGTATTCCCACTTTATGTTATTAAGCAAAGTGGCCTAGGAAACACTGAATTTCTAATGCAGCCACCCACTGACACTTCATTTTCTTCCTTGCAGTTAGTCAGTGAACATGAAAACTGCTTTCTCCAGACTAGTCAGAGCTACAGACACTGTGGGATACACAAGCAGGCAGTTAAGTAGGGGGATAGGAAGCCAAGGGAAGACTTGATGGATCATACGGCCCCCATCTGATGACAATTTCTTTGTTGCTATGTTTCTATGTTACATCTCACTCTGCTAACATTTCTCTTTTTTGGTTTCATTTTGAATCATTCAGTTGTGTGCCATTTAAGCTGGAATGTTACTTCTGTTTCCAGGGGAAGAAGCCAGGGTCCTGGTGCTCCTCAGAGCAGCCACCTGCTGACTCTCCCATGTCCTAAGCATGCACTTACATGGCGGTGTAGGTGCCTTTGGCACCTGAATGAAGACATCCACACTTCCCAGGTAGTTGATGGCCCTCAGCTGTGCCTCATGCCTCACAACCCATCTCACAACCCACCTGGGGCATGCAGTAGTTTAGCATTACTGCACACCCTGTTATTTGTTATTTCTTAATTACAATTTACAGTGTGTTCCTATAGGAACTATATATTGCACCTCCAAGGTGGTTGAAGGCACACAGTTGCACCTCCTACCTCAAAAACCACCTGGGGCATGCAGTTTAGCCTTTGTTGCACACCCTGCAGTGTGGTATTGATCACTAAAAATTTATAAAGTAATCTTATGCAAATTATAAACCACACTTCCCAGGTGAGTGAAGGCACCCAGCTGTGCCTCATACTTTATAGCCTACCTGGTACATGCAGCAATTTAGCATTGATGCACACCCTGCCATGTGATATTGCTTACTTACAATTTTAAATGTGATCCTATGGGAATTTTATATTGCACTTCCGAGTTGGTTGAAGGCACTCAGCTATGCCTCATGCCTCACAACTCACCTGGGGCATGCACCAATTTACCATTGCTGCACACCTTGTCATGTGTTATTCCTTACTTACTATTTACAATGTAATCCTATGGGAATTTTTTACCTCACTTCCCAGGTGGTGTACAAGTGTGCATGTGTATCCATGACTTCAGAAGCACTGGATCATGATGATGGATGTCTCTTGTGTCATGTGGAAAGAGTTGCATGTTTGTCTTAGCTGATGATGGACATCTGTGATTGCTTGTGTTGCCTTGCCCCCTTTGGGTGCTGGGGAGAGGAATGCGGAGTTAGTGTTGCAAACCCTAACATCACATTTCCCTACTTTCGTCACTTTCATAGCAAAACAAAGTGATGCACTGACAAGAGTTTTTTACAAAGAATATATAAGGGACATAATACCTCCCTTCCCCACATACACACTTGAAATACTGTTGATATCTTTTATTTTAGTGCTGCACTTCCCGGGTGGTTGAAGACACTTGACTGTACCTCACACCTCACAACCCACCTGGGGCATGCAGTAATATAGCATTGCTATGCCATAAGTGGTGTCATCAGGTCAATCACCATGTGAACAAAAAATATCAGCAATACTTCCAGTAGAGGGTAGCATATTCAATTTATGCCATACCTCCAAAAAAGTGAACACAATTTAATTTCCTGCCATTTTTTGCTGATTATAAAAAATCTAAAAGGTATTTATAAATGAAATATCACTCATTTGGTAGATATTTTTGTGCTGAACAACCTTTGTGCTCAGAGGCCCAGGTATTTAGACTGCACCAGGTAGTGGCGCAAATGGAGGCACAACACAACCAGTGTGCACCGTAGCCAGACAGGGGGATATTCAAAGGTGATGTACGATGGTGCATTACCTTTGAATATAGCACAGAATGTGCATGGTGCATATACAATGTGCTGTGCATTTCCAAGATATTCAGACTTGGACATGCAAATTTGGCCATAATGTATGCAAGGTGCAAATGGGGCCATTTGCACGTCATTATGGCCCCATTTGCATGAACTGAGCAGGGCAGCCCGGCAAAATGCACCGGGCACCCTGCACAGCATGTGGTACAGACAGAGGGGGTCCTGGGGCAACCCCCTGCCACATAGCCCCAATCGCTGTTAAACAGAATGATGGAATCCATGGTATCCTAGTGGTACCCCCGCCCCCATAACCATGATTGCTGGTATGTGAAATACAGAACTCCCTGGTAATCTAGTGGTACCCCCTCCCTCCCGTAGCAGTGATCATGGGTTATGATACATGACCATACACCTTGATGATCAAGTGGTACCCCTCTCCTGCCTCATAGCCGCAGTCGCTGAAAATGAATGATGTTACTAGCCCTGGTGATCTAGTGGTACCCCCCCAATGCACCAATCACTGGTAATTTGTAAGGAAATATATCCCTGGTGGTCCAGTGGCACCCCCCACCCTCATTGGCAGGCAGCTGCTACTCACCCACCTAGCTGCCCTCCGAATGACAGATTACAGTATGAGCTGTAAGCGGTGGACCAATGGACTTGAAGGGCATACTGTATGGACAGTAACAGATCTGTGAATGAGTCCATTCACAGATTTGTGACTGTCCCGTACAGTGCCACTGGACCACCAGGGATATATTTCCTTACGAATTACCAATGATCGGTGCATTGGGGGAGTACCACTAATTCACCAGGGCTAATGATATCAGTCATATTCAGCAATCGTGGCTACTGGGCAGGAGGAGGGTACCACTAGACCATGGGGGTGTATGGTTATGTATCATAACCCACGATCATGGCTACGGGGGGGTATCACTAGACTACCAGGGAGTTCTGTATTTTACATACCAGCAATCATGGCTACGGGGAAGGGGGATTACCGACAGACTACCAGGGACCATATGGGTGCTTGTGGATGGTGTTCTGGGTGAGCAGGTGGCCATCCACGGCTGGCAGCTGCTGTGATGTGTCCTGCAATACAGCAGCCTGTTTGTGGGTGGCCAGCATCTGAGGCAAGTTTTACTGGCTCAACTTTGTGCTCTGGTAAGTGGCACATCTAGGGGTTGTACCAGCAGATGCGCTGTACATCCCGGGCTGAATATCGAGATGTGCCACATATGCATAGGCATGCCCCCTTCAGATGTGCTGCATACATTACCAATGTGCCCCAGGGCATTGGGACTTGCACTGCACAAGTCCCCCCTTTTGGATATTGCTCCGGAGTGCATTACTGGGGTTGCACCTGCGCAACTCGGTTGTGCCAGAAGCAACCCCTTTGAATATCTGGGCCAAAGTATCATGGTATCATTTTTCATTTTAAAGCTATTTGCATTTGGTTGTTGCAGAAAAAGAAACCATTTGAATTGTCTGCTGTTTTTTGCTAGTTATAAAAAAATTTAAAAAGGTACATAGATACATAGAAACATAGACAGTGTCGGCAGATAAGGGCCTATGGCCCACCCAGTCTGCCCATTTGAGCTTGTAAGTTCAGTTTATGTTTTCCTAGAAGTCTGTTGCCCCTTACCCCTGACCTCCAGAATTCCTTTATGTCTATCCCATGCATTCTTAAATCCTGATTGTTTCAGCCCACACCACTTCCTCTGGCAGTGTGTTCCACTTGTCCACCACCCGTTCTGTGAAGAAATTCTTCCTCATGTTTCCTCTGAACTGTTCTCCCTCCAACTTCATCCCATGCCCTCTAGTTCTGGAACATCTTTTTTGCTTAAAAATAGTGTATTCCAGCACCCTGTTCCTCCCTGTAAGATACTTGTATGTCTCTATCATATCCCCTCTCTCTCTCTCCTCTCTTCCAGGGAGTACATGTTCAGTTCCTTCAACCAGTCTTCATAGGACTTGTGATGCAATCCATCCACCATCTTTGTTGCCCTCCTCTGAACCTTCTCTACCCTGTCTATGTCCTTACGTAGATATGGTCTCCAGAACTGTACACTGTACTCCAGGTGGGGCCTCACTAGTGTCTTGTATAGCGGAATTATGACCTCCTTTTTCTGCTGGTGATGCCCTGCCTACATCCCAGCATCCTATTTGCTTTACCTGCTGCCTTGTCATACTGTTTCCCTACCTTGAGGGTCATCAGAGATGATAACCTCAAGATCCCTTTCCTGCTTGGTGCATGCTATATCCTCACCCCCAACTGATATGTTGTGCCAGGGTTTTTGTGCCCCATATGCATTATCTTGCACTTCCTTGCATTGAATTTCAACTGCCAAACCCCTGACCATTCTTCAAGTTTCTGCAGGTCCCTTCTCATTCTGTCTACACTCTCTGGTGTGTCTACTCTGTTACAGAGCTTTGTGTCATCAGCGATCAGTGAAATTCTGCCTTCTAGGTCCTGCGCAATGTCACTGATGAAGATGTTGAATAGGACTGGTCCAGCACTGATCCTGTGGTACCCCACTGGTCACTCTTCCCTCTGTGGGTGACAGCCATTTACCACCACCCTCTGTGTCCTGCCACCCAGCCAGTTACCTACCCACCACACTACTGTCCTGCCCACACCCATATTCCCCAATTTGTGTAATAGTCTTCTATGTGGCACAGTGTCAAGGCCTTGCTGAAGTCCAGATAGGCCATGTCCACTGCCCTCCCTGATCCACCTCCTAATCACCCAGTCAAAAAACTCAATGAGGTTGGTCTGAGCAGCCTCCCTGGTGAAACCATGCTGCCTTGGGTCCTGTGGTCCATTTACAACCAGATGTTCCACCAATCTCTCCTTCAGTAGTGCTTCCATGATCATCCCCACTACCGGTGAGGCTGACTGGTCTGTAGTTCCCTGCTTCCTCTTTGTTCCCACTTTTGTATAAGGGGACTACATCTGCTGTCCTCCAGTCTTTGGGTACCTCCCCTGTTTCCAGTGATCGGCTAAACAGGATAGCCAGAGGTTCAGCCGCCACCTCTCTTAGTTCTTTAAGGACCCTGGGGTGCACCCCATCTGGCCCCATTGCTTTATCAACTCTTATTACTTCCAGTTCCTTCAGGACCCTTTCTCGTGTAAAGGGACTTGTGTCCATTTCTGCACCATTCTCACCCCTTGTACTCCCTTCAGACCCATTACCCTCCTCTTCCTCAGTAAAGACTGAGCAGAAATACCTGTTCAATATGTCAGCTTTACTGTTGTCATCCTCCACGTGGCACCCATCCTCCCCTTCAGTCTCACTATCCCTCCCTTTGTCTTTCTTTTTCCTTATGTACCTGTAAAGGTTTGTCCCTCTACACACTGATTTTGCAATGTGTTCTTCTGTCTGAGCTTTGGCTTCCCTTACTGACCTCCCTGCCTCCTTTTGCTTCTCCTGGTACTTCTCCTATCCCCTTCTGCCTGTGTCTTTTTGTATTGCCTGAATGCAATCTTTTTTGGCTTTCACTTTCTTTGCTACCTCTTTGGAAAACCATAAGGTCTCCTCTTCTTTCCTCTTGCTAACCTGCTTAATGCATAATTCTGTTGTTCTTGTAATCCCCATTTTAAATACCCCACTGTTCCTCAACCTGATTCCTGTCCCATTCCCTTAATGCCTCTTTCAAGTATCTCCCAATTTTCCCAAAGTCTGCCCCCCTAAAATCCAGGATACATGTTTTTGTGTGGTTTGGTTCTGCTCTTTCTGTGATTTCAAACCACAATGACTGGTGGTCATTGTTCCCAGGTGCTCTCCACTGTTACCCCATCACTGTCCCTGTTTGTGAGCACAAGGTCCAGTATTGCCTTCTGCTGAGTTGGTTCCATGACCAGTTGCTTGAGGAAGGCACCCAGAAGGGAGTCCAGGATAAATCTGCTCCTAGTTGATGCTGCTGCTGGGATGCTCCAGTCCACGTCTGGAATATTGAAGTCTCTAACCAGTACTACCTCACCCTTGTCTGCCATCCTTTGGATGTCTAGCATCAGTTCTCTATCTGTTTCTTCCTCCTGGGCTGGTGGTCTATAGACCACACCTGTGCGGATGGCTGTCCCCATTTTCCTTTCCAGCTTAACCCACAGTATCTCTCTCCCATTTTGTTCCTCTTGGATCTCTGTGGCCCTTATGTCATTTTTCACATACAGTGCCACTCCTCCTCCCTTCCTGCCTGCTGTGTCTCTTCTGAATATGTTGTAGCCAGGTATGGCCATCTCCCAGTTGTGGTTATCATTACACCAGGTTTCAGTGATGGCCACAATGTCCAGGTCTGACTGCACCATGACAGCCTCCAGATCTTATATTCCTCACAGTACCATGCTGTAATTTTTCATTTTAAAGTTATTCACATTGGAATATGGTTAGTACAACTAGTATACATCTACAGAGCTTTGCACTGAGACAGAGTGAAACATCGACATACACACATGGATGTTTTTTTTCTGTTACAGCTGACCTGAGCCCCTGGATGTTTAAAAACTCCAGCCTGATAAGCCAGAGCAGCTCTGTTGCCTAGATCAAAGGAGACAGCTGACCAAGGATTGGGTCGACTTTTTGTGTTGAAGTACATGACTACTCCATCCAGCAAGCTAAAACTCTGTCATTAGCAGCATGAATGATGATTGGTGTGGTACTGACATGCCCCTTAAACACTACTCTGCATTGGACAGACAGTGTTTCACCCCTCAAAAGGCATTATTATCGCAAGATGTTCACTGTGCAGACATGCACATGGTGAAAACAAAAAAAACAAAAGCAGGCACACAGAAAAGAAAGATAAAGGATCGGGGTATATAAGGGGAAATATGTGAATTACAGCCCCAAATAGATTCTTGTAATGTAAGACCCAGAGAGACATATTTACATTTTAGGTGGCTGGAGTCTGTGATCCAGGTGTCCTCAAGCTAGTGGGGGCAGCATGGCCAGCTTCACCTGTTTTTAAAGGCAACTGCACATGCTTAGTGCACTTCCTGCATTCCTGCATGGAATCTGACTGGAATCTGCAGCTTCAATTGCAGCTTAAGTTCAGTTAAAGCAATTAAAGCTTTTAATGCCTTTTCCCTCTGTGTTTTGGTGCTTTTATGTGGGGTTTTGTAATGTCTGTTTGTGGATGTTCAGGGGTGGGCTTTGTATGATTAGCCTGGTTAATAAAGGCCAGTTTGGGGTTAATGTCTGGATTAATTAGTAGACTAGGGGGGTTGGGTAATGGTTAGGTAATCCTCTGGGTGAGTATATAAGAGCTCAGAACCCTGTGAGGGTTCTTTTCTTTCAGGCACCTGAAATGGAAGGATGCATTGTACATAGCCTGCTGCCCAAGGACATGTTTTGTTCTTATCAATGTAAGGTTCTAAAGCTGGGTAAGTTTGTAGGGTCCTATTCAGCTGGTAGGCTTCATTAGTTTTCAATGCTAATACATTGATGTGGGTTCAGCCTTCAGACCTAATGTCCAGTGCAAAAAACTGCCTTCAGGAACTGTTGCTGCTTAAGCTGATGATCCTAACAATACTAAGCTAATAAAGCTGTGCTTTAAAATGAGCAGCAGTCATCTCCTAGTCACTTCCCTTGAGCCTTCTCCACATATTGTTCCAATTCTCACTACAGTGAAGCGAAAAAAAAGCAAATTTATAAGAGATGGTTTTATTAACTAATAATATAAACAGTATAAGTGTGTAGGTAATATAATGTGGTAGGGCCCACAATTAAAAGCAATCACCAGAAAAGTGAGACAGATATACATTAAACTAAAGTGTGTTTGACAGCATTAAAAGGGATGACTTTATAGACCAATATATGATTCACAACAATGGTGACCCGAGTTTGGAAGTGAACTCAGGGCATTGGATGGTCGGCTGGGGGGAGGAGGAGGATCAAGCATTCAGAGGACTGCTCTTCTTCTCTGGGGGGGGAGGGTTGCAGAGCTCAGACTCTCCCTGTCTTCTAGCAGCAGCAGCAGCTAGGGAAATGGCACCTGGAACAGTCCAGGTAGCAGGAGGGGCAGATGCCAATGAGTGGTGCATTGGTGCCCACAGTGCACATCATGGCACCATTGCATGCCACACCACTAGGGGTAGCTAAGGGGAACCCCTTCCAGTGGAAGTATGGTTCCCTGACAACCACAGGCTCCACACCTGACTAGCTGATCTCACCAGCCTGGATTACTTGATCTGGTTCCTGATGGGGACTGGGGAACCCCCTCTACCCCAACTTGGTTTGTAAGCCCTGGTTGCACTTGCTGGCAGGGAAGTCATGGTAGAAGTCGGGGTGATGGGGCTGAAGTGGCTAGGGCAGAGTGGGAGCTGTCTAGTATGGAGATGGGGGGAAAAAGTGTAGTAAGACACATCCAATAAATTAAAAGTGACTACCCTAAAAGTGAAAAAGTAATCTACATTAAACTAAAGTGTGTACACTTAAGCATTGAAAGGGGACACCTTTGTTAACTAACATATAGAGTATGGTGGAATGTTATTATTCATGAAATTCAATAGAAACACAGTCCTGTTATGGTATCGTTCTGATGTTCTCTTGCTATCAACCACCGTAGAATGATAGAAGAAGAAAAAGTAGAAGAAGAAGAATCAGAATTTATATAGCTCTTTACATATATCCAAAGTGCTTTACAAGCAATGTTAGACTGGTAGTGAAGTGACTGAATGTGTAGTGGCAGCCATATCACACATCATCACCCACACACAGCCTGGATAATTGCATGAACCAGTTTATGGGAAGGGGAATGTTGGCCAGGACACAGGGAATGTTCCCTAATCTTTGCGAAGAGTGCCCTGGGTTCTTTTACTTCCACCTGCACACCCACCAGGACAACACCAGGATGGGCAGAAGGTACGTCAGTTTAACATCTCATCCGAAGGACGGTACACCCCAGCAGTACAGCACCCCCCAATACTGCACTCGGATGCCAGAGATTTTTAGGTGCAATTCCAATCCCGGTGTCGAACGAGATATCATAACAAGACAGAATGTCACAGTTTCTGAAATTCCACAGCAGGGGCATTCACATCTAAGGAGTTATTCAAACCTCTGCGGGGGATGTGAGCACTCGACAGTAAAAAAAAACACACAACGTACCATTGCAGAATTACTTATGGATGCCGCTGTGTACTCACAAATGTCATCCCTGGATTGGCGGACATTCATAGCAGAACAGCAGAATCAGCGCACAGTAAAGAAAACAGCATCTGATGTAAAAGTGTTTAGAAATTACCTCACTAAGGTAAATGAAGCTTGCGCAGTAATTGACATCCCTGTCTCAAAACTTGACAATCTCCACGCAGATTTTATTTATAAAGTAAAAAGGGGAGATGAAACAGATTATGAGCCAAGCACACTGAGGGGCATAATAGGAAGTATCGATTGATTCCTAATTCACATAAATTATAGGCATTCGGTTTTCCACAGCAATAACACAGAGTTCAAAGAGACATTAGCCACTCTGTCTGCCAAGCAAAAGTTCTTCAAGAAACAGGGCAAGATCAGCAAACCACACTGAGCCAATGCCCTGTCACTATCCGATATAGAAAAACTGTACAGCAGTGGTGCCCTAGGGCTTCCCAACCCAACCTGTTTATTAAATCTGGTATTTTTCAACAATGACCTTTATTTTGCACTCAGAACAGCTGAACAATACAATCTACAGTGGGGAGACCTAACGCTGCACACAGACTCAGAGGGGCAGAAGTACATAGAAAACAGTGAACGGCAAACAAAGACCAGGACTGGGGAAAATCTGACAGATGTGAGGACAGTAAAGCATCAAATGTATGGTAATCCCGCCACCCCTGACAAAGATCCAGTTTTAGCCTACAAAGAGTATGCCTCTCACAGGCCAACCACCATGCTGTCACCCGATGCCCCTTTCTAATTAGCTCCCAATACAAATCTCAAGCCATCAGCAGCTATTTGGTATCGTACAATGACTCTTGGGGAAAATAAAGTCAGAAACATGCTAAAATCGATCAAAACAACAACAAGGTTACCAGTGGACAAGCACATCACCAACCACTCAATCAGCAAGACTGCCATTCAGTTCCTTGTCGACAATAAAGTACCACCAATAGAGGTTCAGCAAGTCTCAGGGCACCGCATTCTGCAATCCATAAACAATTACTCGTGTATCTCTGAAGCCAAGCAAAAACGGAACTCGGTAAAATTTGCCACGTAAAGCACAATATCATCACAGCAGCCTTCATGTTCCTCCCACACTGTCTGCTTGCCTGAAAATGATCCTGCACTAAACCCACAACCTGAACAAAGCAAGAAGACCCGCTGCAAGAGCTGACTAACTTCAATCTGCTTGGTGAAAAAAACATCTTCCAACAGGGAGTAACCATCAACTTTAATAGTTTTTTAGCACGGCAAAAGAGACGGAGAGTGACAGTCATTCAGGATTCATCTTCTGATGATGGCTGTTAACCTAACAGGTATGCAAAAAGAAAAACTAATCACCTACTTTTCCCCAACCATCCACTGTCTCTTGTTGGTGTAGTATTCAGCAAAAAACTCCATTTGTTTTTTTCCTTCTTTCCCTCTCCCCAGGTACCTGAATAAATCTCCCAGTACATGTCACCGAATGGCTCTCACTGAAAGTAAATAGTGACTTCATGACACTTCCTGAAGATGCAAAGAGCATGTTTTGACCCTAGGCTATCTGACCTTACTGGGCTGAGAATCCACATCCGAGTGTGGCAGGACTACTAATCGTTTACTGTTTACTTTTTTTTTTTTGCTTGTTCATCGGCTTAATTTTAAATTGTAGCCTGTTTAAAAAAAATAAAATCTGTTTCTAAACAGCACAAAAAGAATCACGATTTTAATCTGCATCCTAAGGTAAGGTAATGCTTTTTGACAAAATCAGTGTTATGCTGCTTTAACTCTTAAACCAGGCACCATGCACTGAAAAACAATGTATGGAAAGCAGTTAACAACCACTTTGAATTCCCATCTCAAGGTTACCATGGTTACTGTAAAACACCCGAGCTGTGCTCTTGAAGTTTACAGACCATGGTAAACTCTCTATGAGAATACAACGTGGTTGTTAACTGTCCCCCCATACATTATCCTCTATGCAGAACATGCTGAGAGGAACACCACTGAGTGTAGTCTTTGGATACTTGAACTGGAGTTTTTGGCTGGTTTTAAAGGCATCAAACTTGTTAAAAACATGTATGCTAGCATTGCTAAATGAATAAAAAAAACTTTAGTCATATATACTGATATGAATATATAGCCAGATAGATAGAGAGCAGTGAATCCTTAGCCCCACACACGCGTGTGCCACAAGTAACCACAAGTCAATGCCAAAAGTAAAACAAAGGCATCGCAGGTATTCAGCAATAATTATTCAAAGCTTAAAATCCAGTCACCCAGCAGCTTAGGACCAACAACCTTGACCAGTTTCACACTACTCATGCTTCATTGCTGTCTTGTCAGTTTGACATGGAACCTTTGTAAAAGAGCTCTGAGCTCAAAGGTATTTCCAATGACATAAACAAATAAATAAATAAATAAATGCAAAGACGAGAAGATTAGGAATGAGGAAGATGGGGTCAGGCTGACCTAAGGATAGCTCCATGGAGTATTGGCCAATGAGTGGTGCAACTGGATTTCAAAGGAAGGAAGAGGATTGAAGGAGCTTTACTACTTAACAGCAAGAGCAGCTGCATTGCCTGGAAGGAGGGATGGAGTCTGAGCAAAGTTTTGGATTACTGGCAGACTTGCAAAGGCTATGTCATGGCATGGGTATTCACAAAACACATGGACAGGCAAATCTTATGGAAAAACACAGCAGTCATGTATTTATCTGAGGAACAAGCAAAACAAATAACAAATAAAAATTGTAGTGTAACAGCAACTTTATTCAAATTCTGGCACTGTTGAACCTTTCTGGGATACTGGGTGGGAGGTCCTAAGCCTCTGGGAAGCAATCTGTGCAAGTTTCATCCTCCAGCAGTGACTGCAACAAGTCATCTTTCCTCTGCAGTGACCAGTCACCAACTGGCTCAAGATCCAATCAACGGGGATTACTTTAGAGGAAAAACCCCACCTCCCCATTTCCTATAGGTTCCACAGAACATCAATCTTCACAGCAAGTACTAGAATGTGCACAACAGTAATTGGGCATTGCATAACAAACAGATGCTGCATTTAGTACAAATAAGGTTGCCAATTTCAGGCAACCAGAATTGTCAGGGATTTTTGGAAGGAAATGACAGGGTGCTTGCTGCAGTAAGGGAAGGGGGAGGCAGCTAGGTAGAAAGTGGGAGGGGTGGAGTCAGGTAAGGTGGTGGACTGGTCCTGAAGGGGTCCAAAAGGGGTTTATAAGGTGATGCAAGGGTTAGGTTCTCCCTCCTTTCTGCTAGGTTTTTCATTGAAGAACTTGACCCTAGCACATCGATTGCAGCAGGTTTATTAATCCTGAAGTGGTAAGGCTATATAAGCTGGTGTGTGAGATGGTCTGTATGCAGTGGGCCCATGGCCTAAGGTATGGATAATACACTGCATGCTTATTCAGAGTGGTTTAATTTGTTATGGTTTAGCTATTGTGGTTTTAATGTTTTGCTTGGTTTCTGGAATGGTGTTGCTAAGTTTTAGCAGGGTTTAGTAGGGTGACAGTACTGGGTTTAGGTAGTCCTTGGTGGTTCCTGACAGATTTATTTTAGTTTGTTATGGCAGGCTAGTTTTCTGTAATGTTTACCTAGTTTCAAAGTCTGGTGGCTGAGCTGTTAAGTCAAAGGTACCGTGTTAGGCAGCCCTTGGAGTTTAAAGGTTTGTTTTCAGGGTTGCAGGCTACCAATGCGGTCATAAATAATAATTCAGTGCAATCGTACTTACAGTAAATTTTCGGCAGTTTCTTGGGACAGGGAGTGGTAGTAGGCTGACCATGTGCAGGGCCGGGCAATTACTTCCAAGATGGCACAGTAGATAAGGCACAGTAGGAGGGCCAGAGGCTGTTTCCGCAGTAAGGTGAGTTCAAAAAAAAGAAAAAGAAAAAATTACAAATGAGGATTTTGGTCACAGGCTGTAATGGTAGAGGTCAGTATGGGGGAATGCAGTTGATAGCATGGTGCACAGTGGGCGCAAACTCACAAGAGGAAGGATAATGCTGGCAGGCAGGTGGGAGCCAGGATGGAGGTGAAGCACTAGGAGGGATGACAACGAAGTGACGATGAGAACAGGCCATGGTGTTGGGGGCCAGGGGAGCACTGGACAGGCAGGTGGTAATTCCTGCAGTCAAAAAAAATAAATAAAGGTGGCCTGTATTTAAAATTTCGTAGAGGAGAATGTGGTGGGGAACACTGCCCAGGGGGTTACAGCTTTCAGAATCAAAGACTGGGGCTGGGATGGTCGGGCATCTGGACCTAGTTGACAATGTGCAAAGGGTCTGGCCATCTAAGCAGAGAAGGGGGGGTGGTGGGGGATCCCTACTGTCACTTGAGCGCAAACAAAAATACACATGGAAGGTAGGGGTGGGGCAGAGTGGGAGTTTAATGCTGCATGCACAGGGTGGAGGCCTGGTGGTGCACAAGGGGTGCTTCTGTCTTACAGGGCACAACAGGCAAAGGATGGGTGCCCATGTTCAGACAGTTGACGCACAAATTACCAATGGATACCAAGCACATAACATTTGGGAGAGGTTTATTATGCCTTCAAAAAAATAAAAAATAAACCACAGAACCTACGGGTGAAAATGGTACAGCCACAGCTTGGCCAAAGGCACAGGATGGTGCAGACCAGAGGCTCAAAATGGTGACCTCCCAGGAGGACAAAAGTGGTGGGCAGCTTCCACTGGCATGTGGTAGGGGTTTAAAAAAAAATAAAAGGAAAGAATGATGTGAGGCAGCTCGTCTCAAGAGAGTAGCCACTCACAGTGTCACTAATTATGGACAGAGAGGTGTATCAACTTAATGGAGGGTTTATTATGAGGGGCATTGAATCAAAAGGATAAGGCCAGCATGAATAGGGGGATTATCTCAA
The DNA here is from genome assembly GCA_016271365.2 of Neoceratodus forsteri. Taxonomy (NCBI): domain Eukaryota; kingdom Metazoa; phylum Chordata; order Ceratodontiformes; family Ceratodontidae; genus Neoceratodus; species Neoceratodus forsteri. Next base: position 910,687,578 of record CM028130.1, on the reverse strand, counting down.
GTGCCACAGTTCCAACAAGGCACTGCAGTGGGCTGGTAAGGGCTCACAAGCTAGGGATTCAGCTTTAAAATGTAGGTAGCTTGATGGCTCAGGAGTGCATAATTTCCCACATAACATAGTGGTACAGATGGGAACAGGTTCCAAAAAAATAAATATAGTAAAAAAAAGAGAAAAAATACAATAAATATATATCCTTAACAATTAATTGAGGTGGGAGCATTGGGACTGACTTGCAGGGGCAAGGCACATGTGGGAGGAGCATAAAAGAGAAAAGGGAAAAGGAAGAGGAAAGTTGGAGGCCCTAGAACCCCTCACAGGGGGTCAGCACTAGGCTCACAGATGCTGATATTAAACATGATTGGTTTCATGTCCCCCCTCCACCCATTTGTTGGGCATTGACAGGATGGCACCAAAGAAAGCACCGGTTACCTCCACAAGTGCCCAGCTGAGAGAGGAAGCCAGGGCATTAATGGAGAAGATTAATGAGCTCATTGAGGCTGCACAGAAGAGAGAGGGGGAGGAGAAGCTGTCCAGAAAGTGAAAGAATCTGCCTTGTCCTAAAGGGAAGGGCAGAGGAAAGCATCCACTGGCACCAATGTCCAAGCCGGCTCCTGAGATGGAGAATCCGGACATGGTGAATGGTAAGGAGAAGGTGGATTTGACAAAAGGGGGTGACCTGAAAGATTATCTGGAGGGAATTATAAATTATATGGGGGAAGGGCATGGAAGAGATGAAGAAGGTGTGGAAAGAGATAAAATTGGAAAAAGGGGGATAAAAAGAGAACAAGGGCTGGGGGAACAGGGGGAAAAATGGTTGAGAGGGGTCCCTGGGGTCACCATGGAGGACCATGTGCTGCTACCTATCAAAGAAAAAATATTGAAGGGAGAGTTTGTTGATATTTTTGTGCTTGTGGACAAATTGACAGTGAAGAAATATGAGCAGAAGAAGACAGTATGGAGATTAGAGATGGCGGTGGGATTGGCAGTAGTAGGGAAGACAGCTGAATAGGTAACTGACAAAGGGAAGAATATTGAAGCATGGTACATGGGTTTCACAATATTCAGTGCCATACAGATAGAAAAGCAATCATATTTAGCAATCTCACTTCTGGTGTATTTGACCATTATCAGGGATGCATACAAGGTCAAAATGGATTATGGGTGGTTCAAGTATGAGGAGGCTTTTCAACGGAGGATGGTGGCATGGGGTGATTTGAGATGGGACTGCACCCATTTGGAGCTTTGGGTGCGGACACTGGCTGGCCAGGTGGGGAGCAGTGGTAAGGTTGGGAAGAGAGGGAATAGTATGTAGTTTACCAAGACATAATGGGGATATAACAAGGCCTCTGCACATGGGCCAATTGCAAATTTTGGCAAGTGTTCTAAATGTGCAGGTCAGCACCCCGTGTCTCGCTGCAGGGCAAGAGGTGATAGGCAAGGCTACCAATAACATGGTGAACGGCCCATTCAGGGATGGTTAACTCTGCATGAGGAGGTGGAGCATATCAAGGAGGTAGGGGGGCAACAGGGAAGGGGCATATGAAGGGGATATAGTGGGAACTAAGATGGTAGGGAGCAAGGATAGGAGGCTTGGATTCCGGATGGCCATGAATCCCATTAAGCTGGATATAAGTCAGGAGAGGATCAGGGGATATCTGGATACAGAGAGGGGCAGAAGGTTGCAGGAGTGTTCTGCATGGGTTTTGAATTGGGATTCCAAGGGGTCAGAAAACAAATGTCAGCAAAGAACCTGGAATCGGTTCAGGATGAAGAAGAAGTGGTATGCAAAAATATTAAAAAGGAGGTAGTGGCACGCAGGGTGGATGGACTGTTCAGTGAGCCCCCACTTGAAGAATTTAGGGTATCGCCTCTTGGGGTGGTGCTGAAAAAGCATGTGTGGGATTTTAACTTGATTCACCATCTCTCTTATCCAAAGGGAGCATTGGTGAATGACGGCATACCAGACGAGCAGAGTGCAGCATCATTTACAACACTCAATAATGCAGTTGAATTGATTAAGACAGTTGGGGAGGGGGCATGGCTGTCAAGAATTGACACAGAGTTAACTTTTCAGCTATTGGCAGTGCAACCAGAAGACTGGGATCTTTTCGGCTTTCAATTCCAGGGCAGGTATTATTTCAACAAATCCATGCCCATGGGGTGTTCAATAGCATGTGCCACCTTTGAGTCTTTTAGTACATGGGTCCAGTGGGTGTTTGGGAAGCATTATGGACATACAGCAGTGGCGCACTATTTGGATGATTTCCTGCTAGTGGTGCAAAGTGAACAGAAGACTGCAGCAATGTTAGGGGATTTTCAGGAGATGTGTGGGTTAACAGGGATACCGCTAGCTGCAGAGAAGACAGAGGAGCTGGCCAAGAGGCTGGAGTTTTTAGGCATTGAGATGGATACTGATCTTGAGTTATTTTGATTGCCACAGGATACGGTGAGCAGATTAAGGGGGCTGATACAGCAGATGAGGTCCAGGAGGCGGGTGCCTTTGGCAATAATACAGCAGCTTTTAGGGCATCTAAATTTTGCCTGCAAAGCGATAGCACCAGGGAGGGCATTCACAAGGATGCCAGCATGGGCCACATGGAGGGCAAAGTTACCACACCACTAGGTGGATATTGCCAGAGGGGTATACCAGGACTTAAAGGTCTGGGAGCAGTTCCTAGAAGACTACAATGGGGTTACATTTTGGCAGAAAGACTGGCTGTTTAACACCAACTTAGAGTTATACATGGATGCCTCTGGGACCCTCAGCAAGGTGGCCTACTTTAAAGGAGAATGGATGTTAGAGTCATGACCTGGGAAGTGGAGACAGATGGGGTTACTGAAGGACATCACTTTTCTTGAAATATTTCCAATATGGGTAGCTATAGTGGTGTGGGGCAGAGGGATGAGGGATCAAAAGATGGTATTCTGCTGTGACAACAAGGCTGTAGTGGAGGTCATTAACAGGCAGAAGGGGTCCACTGAGATGGTTACTAGGGTATTATGTCCACTGGTATTTAGTTGAGCTTAAACTCAACCTGTTGTTCAAAGCATGGCACATTGAAAGAAACAGAATGACATTGCTGACAGCCTTTCCCATCTTCAGTTGGACAGATTCAGGTCATTGGTGCCTCAAGCCACTATCCAGAGAACTCTGGTGCCCACCCAGCTATGGGAGGTTGGTTGGAAGGAGCCTGACTATTTTATTAAAGTTCCTGGGTGGTGAACACACTAAAAGCATATGAGGGGGTGTGGAATGCTTTTCAGAAGATTCAGGAGCAGGACGAATTAGAGATAAGCAGGCCTGTCACAGAGGAGAAGATTATGTAGTACATGGTCAGGAGATGGGAAGCGGGAATGGCACATACAACCATGGGAGTTCAGGTGGCGGGGATAGGTTGGGTATGCACCTCCTAGGGTTGGTCCAAGCCAAATAAGTTTAAGGTAGTATCGCACATGCTAATAGGCTGGCAGAGAACACAAGGCAGTCTAGGAGATACCAGGAAGCCAACAGCAGGGCAGATATTAGTGAGGATGCTGGAGGCTCTGGGGTGGGTATGCACATCTGGGTATGAGGCATGCCTCTTCAGGGCTCTATTCACTGTAATGGCAAAAGGGGCATTCATGGTGGGGGAGGTGGTAGCAAAAATTAAGAAAATGATAGGCAGGGGTTATTATGGGAAGAGGTCCACTGGGAGACCAATAAGGTAGCCATTTGGCTAAGACAGTCAAAAACAGACCAAGCAGTTAAGGGGGTGGAGGTCATCCTTGAGACATAGCCAGAACAGGAGTGGTGTGCAGTACAAGCTTTACGACCTGTTACACTCGAATAGCAAAGTAAATATAAAACCAAGAACCAATTCGGCTCATAAGTATAAAGTTGATTAATTCAGCAATCCTCTTCATTTTGGGGGTTCTGAAATGGCATGGGAACTTAGTAGCTGAATCCTTTGTTATCCTTTACTAAGTAAAGCACCACAAAATCTATCTAAGGGAGGAGCTCAGGAAACAGATTTAGAACCGATAATTAGTAAGCCAAAGAATTTGGGGTGAACTGCTGGAGCCTACTAAAGCTTTTTTTTTTGAGAGATGTGATATGAGTTTACTTAATATTCTTTTTAAAGATAACAGTTTTATCATTATTGTATTGTGTTACTTCTCAATATTGTTTGGTGGCTTGCTGATACAAGTTTTAGAGCTTCCTAAGGTTTTTCTTTTTTACATTACCTGTAGGAGTGGGTCTGAAAGATAATTGTCCACAGTGCTTTTGTAAGCAAAGGGAAGCATTAAAAACCTAAGGAAGATAGTTTACTTATAATGGGGAACAAAATATAAACTAAGTTGGAAAGGATATAAAAACAACTGAAAGGATTTATTTTGTGGGCAATTGGGAAAATTCCTCATTTAGGCATTGATTGATTATATTAGTGTGTTTGGTATTGCCTATTTTGTGATTTTTCTGTTGTTCATGTATTTATAAAGAATGGGCTTTAGTCACAAAAGTGCAGGTTGTACACACAATTTGTGCGTACAGAGCTGGGAAAGGCACACATCAGCCTGTAATCACCATCGCTGGCTCCCTGTCTGCACCCCCGCCACAGCACACAGTAGCATGAAGCTGGAGCACAGTTGGGTGGGAGTGTATCGTGGGACTCAGGTAGGCATCCAATCAGATGTCCATCCTAGGTCCTGAAGCAGATCCCCTGCTCCATGCATGCATGTAAGGGATCATGGTAAGGTCTGGACTCCAGTGAGCTGACATTGAATAAAGAATGCCCAAATGGTTGCCCGAATGCTCACTGGCAGCCCAGTTGACTGGGGTAGTGGTGTGGAGGGGGTTCCTGTTGGCATCGTGGCCAGTGAGAATCCATTGGGGGGTGCATAAAACTTACAGCAGTTCCCCCCCACATTACTTGCCCCCTCAGGCCTGGCACTTTGTGCCTTAGTGAATGGCATGGAGTGTAAGCATGCCCCCTGGCACATCCCCAAACCACCCACGGTGTGTAGCTGTGCAGGCAGTCAGGGGATTGTGTCTGTAAGGGCTTGTGCACCTGCTGTGAATGCCACCAGGGATCAACCGGACCCCAGCTGTGTAGCATTCCAACTTAGGGTTGCCTACACACCTCATATGCACTGCATATAGGCAATCCACATTTTTATGAATAGACCCCATAAGCTTTTAATGCAGTAGATATAATAATGCTAGCAATAAGGAGACATAAAATTGTAGATACTATCAAGTGTAGATGCATAAAAATTAAGTAAATATGGTAAAAAAAGCATATAGAGAGATACCAAATCATAAGAAAGGAAAAGGTGAAAAAAACTATGAAATTAACAGAGGAATCATTTATTAGTAGCAGTGGATACAGAAAGTCAACAAGTGGGAGAGTTAAGCAGAAGGACACAAGGACTAATTGATAGGTTTTTAACCACTTCTATCCCTCTCCTGAATAAAATTAATCAAATTAAAGGGACATCACAAATATTGGGGTTAAGGAAAGATAGAGCAATATGTTCTTCTCTCAGCCATGCAGAGATAACATTTTAATTGAACACAGATCACTTACTGATAATTTAATTCAAGACACAAGTATGGTGCAATAGAAAAAAATATATATGGAAAACAATAAAAATATGCCACTTTACTACAAAATTTAACATTCCATCACCCATTGAATGTCAGTGGAAAAAAACGCTTCCAAAGTCCATCACTAAGCCAAGGAAGATGTTAAACTCACTGGAGAAATACCCTATTATAATGAAATCAACAGAGCAGGAGCAAATGGGAGATATGAGACAGAAGGTGCAGATAGAAGACCAGAGTGATATTTCATATTTTGATTTGGTAAAAGATTATACTGTGCCATTTACCCCAAGGTTACTGAAAGTTCTTACTGGCCAGCACATCTCGAATATTCTATTAATGGAGCAGGTGTACATTTTAGGGGACAAATTACTAACAATAAAATCAACCCATGCTCGTCGAGAGGCACTTACTGGAAACACCCTTCGGGAAATAGTTCAATCTGAATTGGGTTCTTTATGTGACTCTGTGCTACCAAACCCACTTAATAAAGCTGTTGTCAGCAAACCCAAGGTAAACAGTTCATTGCATCACAACTTACAAGTTCTTGAATGGGGTGTGCTAAAAAGAAAAGAAATAGTAAGGGTAACAAAACATGAAAAAAACAACCCCCCAAAAAAAAATCATGAGCCAAAACATTAACAATACAAAAGAAATTGCAGAAGGAAATCAACAGGAATTGCTCATAATTGACAAAAGCTATGAAGAACAAAATAAAAAATCATGGAAAACGAAAGAAACTTGCAGGATCAGACTCTACAATTACAATACACAACATACCCAATGGGGAAAGGGATAAGATGAGGAAAAGCTGAAAACAGGAAATGAAGAAAAAAGGGAAAAATCTGAAAAACAAACAGTACAAGGTAGAAATCCTAACATAAAGAGAGGAAACTAACCAGAATGGGAAAGAGCAGGGGAAGTCAGTCCCTTTGAATGTAATTAATCAAATACAAACTTATAGAACTTATAGAAATGGTTGAGCAGGTAGAAAATAATGAAATAATAAAAATACAAAATTGGCAAAAATGCCAGAAAGATCTGACTTACTGAAAATGAAGCATTTGTTAAGATCAAAGAAATGCATATGCCTTTTAATGAAGATGAATAGCACCATGTTAAATAGTTTAGTCTAAAAAAACTGCTAGAAGTAGAATTTTAAATACGCAATGTTTGGAACATGATTCATGTAAAAAGGAATTTAGCTTATATATGTTGTTTATAGCTTGCTGGAAATTGACAAATGAGTATGAGAAAAAATGGTGAGAGCTGCTAAACTGGGAATTGAAATGTGTTTCCCAGTTTCAATAGGCTCATATATAAGGCAGGAACATTTGCACTTTAATCACCTTCAGTTTGTCTTGACTAAGGAGCTGGATAATTGTTTAGTAAATGTCCCTTGGAATCTGAAGTTTAGAAGAAGTGAATAGAACCCAGTCCTTTAATGATACATGACTTGTAAGAACTGTTGTTAGCTCCTGGAACTGAGAATCAAGGTATTTTTCACTGTAATAGTTTCTACAGATGCGTAGGTACTGACCGTATGGTGGTGAATTTATGTGAGTGAGGGTGAGTGTTTTCAGCTGTTAGCAGGCTATCTATAGCTGTAGGCTTACAGTGTCCCTTACTGTGAACTAGCAGATCATCTCCTGCCTCCATAGTGACATCTAAGAAGCTTAGTTTCCCGGGGTCCACAATACCATTATTTATTTGAAAGGTTTCACCAGGAAAGGCATACTTAGCTGCACTAGCTCTTTTCCAGATGTGTTCTGGGGAAGGGGATACGTAGAGGATAAAGAATGCAAGACACATAAAGTTTCAGAGTAATGTACAAATAAACAGTTACATGTCAACCAGTTAGGAACAGGAAAGAATATTGAGTTACATAAAACAATACGTAAAATGCTTAATATATACATATACTTTACAGAAAGACAAAATTGTGTGAACATGCACAGTGCCAAGCTAAACATTTTCAAGACTGCAGCTTACAAGAAAGTGCTAGATAAGGGAATTTGTACAGCCATAAAGGAACAAACTGGGATCAGTTAGTTAGGCTGGTGGATTAGGGGGTGAGAGGGAGATTTGTCAAGCCAAAGGCCTTCACCCCTTCAGGATGCAAGTACCCCACAAGGGGTAGTCAGGGAATTGGCATGGTGAATTAGTTAACTAAGATAGGCTGTGCATTATTGAAGAGAGGAGAGTGAATCTAGAGGGGGGAGGTGGTCAGGTGCAATTGCAAGAGGGAGTTATGTGATGTTGGAGAAGGAGGGATAGGGAGCGAGGGGACTGTGCAGAGCAGATGTCTAAGGGGAGGGAGTTACCGATACTTGAGAAGTGATGAGAAGGCAGCTCACCCTGAAGTGGTATGCTGGGGGGGAGAGCCCTGTGGGGGTAGTTGTGGAGAGAGTAGATGGGGTGGGTGGGACAGAGATGAGGGAGTGCAGGTAGGGTGGCAGAGAGCCAAACCAGTACTTCCCAATTAACGATGTGCTTTGGGCAAGGCATCTGGCACTGTGAGATGGGAATGAGAGAGAAGAGTAAAGTTCACAGTGGTTAGTACAAGGCAGACAAATTCCAAGTTCCATTCATTAAAAACATTTAGCCATTTCAGAAAGTTATTGACCTCTTCCTGGGACCCTTCCCAGACACAGACGATATTGTCAATAAACCTATACCATTTTATGTGTTTCGTGTGCACACATGCAGCAAACACTTTGCCGTGAGAGTGGGTTTTGAGAAGTGAGACACTGTCAATCTAATGCAGAGTAGTCTGCAAGGGGCTCATCAGTGTCACACCAATCATTAGCCAGCCTGCCAATCACAGTGTTCTAGCTTTCTGGGTGGAAACTTTGTGTGGTTCAAAGGAGAGAGCCAACTCACTCAATTATAGGGTGGCTCATTCCTTTGATCTACATAATGTTGCCCAGCAAGCACAGCTGATCTGTTATGTTCAGCCTGCTAAAAACTGTCCGTCATAGTTTGTTTTTTAATTACACCCTGCAAAAGAGAAAACCGTCCATCAATGTTTGTTGCTGCCACCGCTGTAACTATCCCCCTGCCCACAAGCCCAACCCATGTTAATATTCTGGCATGGGGTGCTCAATCCCTGTGCCGGCTGTTACCCCCCATCCTGCCCATTATGATTCTGTGACACTTAGGAGCCCACCCCTGGTGCCACTCAGCATAACACTGACAGGGATGCCTAATCCCCAGTGTCTCAACCTGAAATACTGAAATAAAGAAAACCATCCCTCATAGTTTTTTCTTTAAATATACCCTGCAAAAAAAAAAAATGTCCATCAATGTCTGTTGCTGTCACCACTGTATATGTCCCCAAGCCCAACCCATGCATGTTTATATTCCAGCATGTGGCTGCCCAATTCCCTGTGCCAGCTGCTATCCTCCACCCTGCCCAGTTTGCTTCTTCAACACCAGGGAGCCCATTCCCAGGGCTTCCAAACCTAATATCGACACAGGGGTGCTCAATCCCCCAGTGTTGCCACCTGAAATGAAGAAAACTGTTCCGCATAGTTCTTTTAACATCCACCATGTAAAAAAAAAACTATCAATGTCTGTTGTTGCCACTGCTGTTACTGTCTTCCTCCCAACCCTTCCACTCAGCACCCAAAACCTCATACCCCCCCCAAGCCCTTACTTAGCCTACTGGGGGTTCAATGTCATAATCCTCTCTGGACCGCAGACATGTCTTCACTTTTCAACCCTGGAATGTGAAGTGAGGAAATCAGTAATGCGGTTCAATGTATTTCAATGGAGTTTTGAACTTGTCATCATTACTTGGACATTTTTTTGCCCCATATTTTCAATATGCATTTTTTGGTGTCCCAACTCATGAACAATGGCAGTGAAATTAATCAAATCTGCCCCAAAGGGTGATTTTTGTGGTCGCTGTGCAAAATAACCTTTCGCTCAGGAGTTGAACGTTTTCTCCACCGTAGTTCAGGAGGTGAGGTGATAAGAAGACTATGTTGAAAATTTGGAGTAAAATATTTAAAAACAACAAAGTTATGAGCCTATGTTGAAATTTACAAATGCAGGTTCGTAACATTGGCAATTATTTATTTATTTATTTAGTTTTTGTTAACCGGGTAAGTGCACTAGCCAGTAGGTGACTATTTTCAGGCATGACCCGGAAGAGTACAAGACAATACATACTGTGGGTGTTTACATAGACAATACAATTTGTATGGCAATAAAATGTTTAGACAGTAGAGCTGAGGCAATGTGGCTAAGATAGCAGTGAGGGCACAGATCGAAGTAAGACAGCCCTGGTCAGTACATAAATACAGCATTGTTCAGTACAGTATATAACAAGCAGAGCAGTTACAGTTTCAGAAGCAGGGTTATTCCAAGATCTACAGGTAGACATAAAGTACAAACAAGCAAGAGACATAAGGCAATAAGCAAGTAGGTGAGTATGGGGAGATGCTAGAGGGAGGGGAGGGGGGGAGGAAGGGGTGTGGTAGCAGGAGATCTTGGTTTGTAGGGAGGGGATAGGTGTAGGGCAGGGTTTCATGGGCACGGTCAGGTAGGGTCAAAACAGGTACACTGTTCAGTAGTAGCTAAGTAATGATGTAACCCACATTTAAAGTGGTAGTGAGATGAGGATTGCCTAAGGTCCAGTGGCAGCATGTTCTACATCTGGGGGGCAGCATACCTGAAAGCCCCGGTGCCTTTGGTGGTGTGACACTGGCGTAATCTTATTAGTGATTTGTCAGTTGACCTCAGACCATGGTTAGAGGTGACGGGATGTAGTAACTCAGCCAGTGATGCTGGGGTTTCCAGCCTAATAATGGAGTCACATAGGCAGCCGAGATAGTATAGTCTGGTAGCATAGGGGGAGAGCCAGCCTAGGTCACTATACAGCTGACAATGATGCTTGAGCTGAGGGGCTTTAGATGCATAACAATAGACATTATTATAGGTGACATCCCATTTCTGTAAGGCTGATTTATGGGCAGTAGTTAGGATAGGAGCACAGTAAGTCAGGGTTGGTAGAAGGATCCCCCTGGCGATGCTAGCTTAGCTGATGGCGTTAACATATAGCTAGTTCTGAGGCACTTCATCTTACAATTACTGTTTGCAGGTTGATTGAATGTAGGTTAAGGTCCAGAGATTGGTCAAGCAAAATTCCAAGATACCGAAAAGAGGTGACAGCCTCTAGTGAGTTCCCATTCAGGTCAAGTACTTTCAAGGGGAAGGTGCAGGATCTAAGTTTTTGGGCAGTGCCCAGGAGCATGGCTTTAGTTTTGTGTGTGTTAAGGGCAAGTCGATATAAGCTTAGCCAGTTTTGAATATTGCTGTAGGCCGTGGTCAGAGACGAGTTTAGGTAGTATATGTTATGTGAGCTGGCATAGATGACCAAGTCATCAGCATAGAGAAGAGAGGAGCAGGATGAGACATTGCTTGGTATGTTGTTTATGAAGAGGGAAAAAAGAAGAGGGCCTAGAATTGAACCTTGAGGCACTCCAATATTGATTGTGGTGCTGTCTGAAGTTGAAGAATTGAATTTCACAGCTTGGGTCCTGTCGGTTAGATAGCTCCTGTACCAGTTTACAACAGGTGGAGAAACCTCTGAGAATGAAGGGTGGACAGGAGTGAGAGTGATCCACAAGATCAAAGGCCTTTGTAAGGTCAATGAAGAAGGCACCTGTTAGCCGACCATCATCCATGTTGGAGAGAGTATCTGATGTGAATTTAGCAAGGGCTGTAGAAGTGCTCGGTTTTCCTAAAACCATGTTGAGCATCTGAAGAGCAGGTTTGTAGTTTCTATGTAGTTGAGGGTTTGGGTGGCGACAAGCTTTTCCAGTATTTTGCTTAGGACTGAGAGAATAGCTATCGGCCTGTAATTTGAGATCTCGTTTCTGTTCCCTTTCTTGAAAATGGGAGTTATTCTGGCAGTTTTCCAGAGATCAGGGACGGTACCACTGGAGAGGGATAGTGTGAAGATCTTGGCCAGTAGTTCGGCAATGAGAAGTGCAGCACTCTTCAAAAGGCGGGGTTCGAGAGAATCAGACTCAGAACTGGTGTTGTCAGAGATAGTTTTTAGTAATTTTAAAACTTGAGAGCTGGTTATAGCTTTAAAGTAAAAAGACCAAACTATTGGAGTCACAGTTGGTGAGGCCGAAGGGCTAGCTTGCTTGCTATAGTCAGAGGGCTGTGATGTGGTTGGTGCCTGTGGAAGGGTGGTGGTGTAGGGTGAGAGATCAGAGAACATTCTCTTGAAGGCATTCACCATGGTGTAGGAGTCATTGCAGCGGGCACCGTTGAGGATCATTTCAGTGGAGGTTATAGATTGTGGGGTGCTTAGGAAGGTCTTTATGTGGGCCCAAAATTTCCGAGGGTTGTGGGCTGAGTTAGATAGTAGGTTCTGGCAGTACCTACTTTTTGCTTGGCTTATCTGCTTTTTGCAGGAATTTCTGTGTTGTTTGTATAATGAGTGGTCTCTAGGTAGGCCAGTGTTTTTATAGTGCTTCCAGAGTTTGTCCCTATGCAGTAGCTGTAGGAGCAGGTCTTTTTGGAGCCATCTGGATTGCTTTCCTCTGACTCTTCTTTTCACTTTTGGTGGATGCCTATTCTGGACTTCACTGAAATTTATCAGGAAACCTCATAGGGCATCATCAACTTTTTCAGCATGGTGGATTTCAGACCAGTCTATGGTGGAGACATCATGGAGGAAGGCGTCTATGTCCATGTTGGCAAAGTTGGTAAAGGTGACAAGGCGTGGCGGAGGAGAAGGTGGGGGACATGAGGACCATCTGCAGAAAATGGGAGAGTGGTCAGTTATGGCATCTGCCAGGACACTGGCCTTGGTCACATGTTCAGGTCTATTGGTGAGAATCCACTCAATAAGTGTACCAGTTTGAGTTGGTGTTACCGTCCTAGTGTTCTCGGTTATGAGCTGGTAAAAGTTAAAACTGTGGACTAGCGACGTGAGGGCACTATGAGAAGGACCCAGCCAGTTTAGGTTTACATCACCGAGGATTAGGGCCTCATTTAGGTTAACAGATTGCGACATCAGTTTGAGTAGGTCCTGAACTCCATCCACATTTTCAATATTTTGATTCCAAATTTTCAACATAGCCATTTCTTCACAGCACCTCATGAATGTGACAGCTGTCATTTTTCAAATCCTGGCCAAAATGTGTTTTTGCACTTGTGGCATGAAATCACCTTTTGGGCAGGATGTGAATATTTTCTTCACCCTTGTTCATGAGGTGGGATCATAAGAAGGCTTTGTGGGGTCATAAGAAGGCAATGTTGAAAATAATATGAGAAAACAAATTTGTTTTTTGCAGTTAAACTTTTGATTGGAGTTTTCAGTAACTGCACATCAAACAGAAAACATCAAGCAGGATATAAGGATGTACAACTCTGAGCAGAGATAGCATGCAGTAAATAAAGAATTCAGATAGTTTCAGTCATATAACTTACCAGTGGTCTTCTTACTTCTGAAGGAACTGATTTGATGCAGGTATAGTACAAGGCATCCATATCCAGCAATAAAATAAAACTAACCACCAAGAACCAACAAAAAGGAAAAAAAGAACCATGCAGCTATTTACATACAGATAGTTCAATAGTGTCTATGAAACATAGAAACATAGAAACATAGAAACATAGAAGTTGACGGCAGATAAGGACCGCAAGGCCCATCCAGTCAGCCCATTTCTTTTTCTACCTTATAAATGTGCCATCGGCCTTTGCTCTGTCAGTGGCCTATCTATTCATAGTCATTTGTATCCATGCCTGTTTGAAGCCCTGCACTGTATTCATAGCCACCACTTCTTGTGGTAAGCCATTCCATGCATCCACCACCCTTTCTGTGAAAAGAATTTCCTCACTCCCTTAATCGGCCTCCCTCTAATCTCATGCTGTGTCCTCTTGTCCTGCTATTTTTCTTATATTTAAACATGTTAGACTCTTTCACCTTGTTTATGCCCTTAAGGTGTTTGAATGCCTCGATCATATCACCTCTCTCCCTCCTTTGCTCAAGGGTATACATATTGAGCTCCGTTAATCTGTCCTCATATGTTCTTCTGATGCAGTCCCTGCACCATTTTGGTTGCCCTTCTCTGGACTGCCTCAATCTGGTTAATGTCCTTGTGAAGGTGTGGCCTCCAGTACTGCACGCAGTACTCCAGATGGGGCCTAACCAGTGTCTTGTACAGAGGGATTATTACCTCCCTCTTCGACTTGTGATACCCCTACTAATACACCCTAACACCCCCTAGCCTTACCTACTGCTTTAGAGGTCTGCTTGATGATTTTAGGTCATCAGTGATGATGATGCCCAAGTCTCTTTCTTCCTTTGTGACTGCTAGCAACTCCTCCCAGCCTATAGGTGGCTTCAGGGTTTCTCTTCCCTATGTGCATGATTTTGCACTTCTTTGCATTAAATCCAGTTGCCACTCTTCTGACCATTCTGCTAGTTTATCCAGATCTCTTCTCATTCTGCCCATCCCATCTGGGTCATCTACTCTGTTGCAGATCTTGGTGTCATCTGCAAACAGACAAGCCTTACCCTCTAGTCCATCTGCAAGGTCACTAATGAAGATGTTGAAGAGGACTGGCCCCAGGACTGATCCCTGAGGTACCCACTTGTGACTTGCATCTCTTCTGACTGTATACCATTTACCACCACTCTCTGTTTCTGCCTGTCAACCAGTTTGCCACCCAGTTGACCAACTTGACCCACCCAAGCCTACCCAGCTTTTTATCAATCTTCTATGTAGAACAGTGTCAAAAGCTTTGCTGAAGTCAAGGTAGGCGACATCAACTGCTCCCCTTGGTACACCACTCTGGTTACCCAGTCAAAGAAATCTATGAGATTAGTTTGACAGGACCTTCCTTTGTAAACCCATGCTGTCTTGGATCCTGTGCCCCTATGGATTCCAGGTGTTGCACTATCCTTTCCTTAAGGAGTGCCTCCTAATCTTGCCCACTACTGAGGTAAGACTGACCGGTCTGTAGTTCCCGCCTCCTCCCTGCTACCACTCTTGTGGGCGGGATCACATGTAAGCCCTTCTCCAGTCTTCTGGGACCTCTCCTGTGCTCAGAGACTCACTAAACAATTCTGCTAATGGCTCTGCTAGTTCCTCCTTTAGCTCCTTAAGTACCCTGGGATGTATGCCATCAGGTCCCATTGCCTTTTCCACCTGAGCTTAGCAAGCTCTTGTAGGACCCTTTCTTTTGTGAAGGAGTAGTGCTCACCTCCCTCCCCCCTGTGTCCATGATGCTGAGCTGTGGGCCCTGCCCTACCTTCTCTTCAGTAAATACTGAGCAAAAGTATCTATTTAGGATAGATGCCTTTACAGGTCCTCCTCCTCACATGATCCCTTTTCTCCATTAAGCTTAGCAATACCCCCTCTGGACTTTCTCCTTTCACTAATGTATCTATAGAAAGTCTTGTCACCTTCTTTTACTGTTCGTGCTAGTGTTTCCTCAGTTTGGGACTTTGCCTGCCTTACTGCCTTGCCTGCTTCCCTTAGGGCAGTTTGGTATGCCTCCCTATCTTCATCCCTGTGTTCCCTTATATTTCCTGAAGGCCAGCCTTTTGGCTCTGACCTTTTCTGCTACTGTATTTGAGAACCAAAGTGGTTTCCTTCTTCTTTGCACTTCCTTTTCTGTCTAACACAATGGGATGTTGCTTCAAGTTCGCATCCTTAATGCTTGCCCACTTTGCCTGTACCCCTCACCTGTGTTTCTTTTGCCAGGACTAGCTTAACTCTGTTGGCCATCTTATCAAAGTCAGCTCCTCTGAAGTCCCATATTTTTGCCTTGGAATGGGATGATTTAGATGTAGTAGCCAAATTGAACCATACCATGTGATGGTCACTGGCCCCAGGTGACCTTCTACCTGGAGATCTGTGATCCCTTCTTTGTTAATCAGTACTAGATCTGGGATAGCCCTGTCTCTTGTGGGTTGCTGTACCAGTTGTTTGAGGCCCTTCCCCTGCAGGGAATCCACTATGAGTCTAGTTCTGGCAGATGTTCCTGCTGGTATTGACCAATCTGTATCCGGCATGTTGAAGTCTCCCATTATCAGAACCTCCCCTGAGGAAGGAACACTCGACAACTTGGTGCTATATAATGACCTTAGGTAGAGATTCAAGAGGAGGGCTAGAGTCTTGGGTTTTGGCCACTTATCCGATCCCTGTTTTTGGATGTGTGTACTTAAGGAAGGGTTACCAGCAAGAGTTGTACATATGTAGGGTGTTGGTGGATAAATGGAATTGGCTGTCCAGAGTTTATTACTGGTTAAGAGAGGATAGCAATTCCTAAGTACAGTAGTTGGAATGTCTGTTGTCCTTCATTTGCAGAGGAGAAACCATTTGACTTTCATATTGAGTAGGGCAAGTCACCTGTGCACTGGACTTGTTAAGTGGGGTGCCTTGGATTTTATTCCCTGTTAGCCACAATAGGATGGAAAGAGAGACTGGTTTCCCCAATATATGAGAACCTAACTGGCGGGCCTGATTCCACAGAGGTTGCAGTTTGGGGCAAGGGGGCAGGACCAGAAAATATGAATTAAGTCTCCGCAGTGTATTTGGCATCTCCAGGATTTGTCCGTGTTAAGGACACCCGCCGTATGGAGTTCTGCTGAGGTCCTGTACCATCAGTGCAGGATCTTGTTTTGGACTAATCAACTTCTAACACCAGTAAAGGCAGTGTGACCAAATTCCCAACATCCTTGCTATTGAATTTGTATATTGCCATGTGAAGGGCTGTTTCCCATTTGGCTTTGGATGCCAGGGATCATCTAGGTATGGTGTCCCTGATGGTCACGTATATCTTGCTTGCCTTGCTTTTGGTGTTAGCCTGTCATAGTGGCAGGACTGTGGGCTTGTTGGTGCGGGGTACATTCCAAAGATGGACCTGTACAGTGCTTCAGAGTTGTAGATATCTCCAGAAGTCCTGTATTCTCCAGAAGTCTCCTGTAAAAGACGAGGTGACTAGGGGAGGGGGAATGGGCAGACTGGATAGGCCAGTGGGGCCCTTTTCTGCCATCAGATTTCTGTGATTCTGTGACATCCTCTGCTGGGAGCCCCATCCAGGATTTAAGGCATTGAAACATGTCCAACACCTACAAGCCTGGCATCAAGAGGTCACCTAGTGTGTTGCCCCCTTTGTCTGCCTATTTAATCAAAAATACAGGTTTCTTGTTGATAAGGATAGCTGCTTTGCCCTAGACTGGTGTAGATTGCTGGGGGTTGGGGTTAATACCTAGCCTGTGGTGTATTTTAAACCAGTATTTAATAGTGGGTCCTATTGTCGGGTGGTACAGCAGGCATTTAGGGGGGTGTAAAAGAGAAATGGGAGAGAGAGTGCACTGTACTTTGGCTATGCTCTGTATGTACCCATTGTGGAGAGTCTTCCATCCCTGTTGAAAACCTTTGTAGAGCTTGCACATTCTGGAAGGACCACTTGTACCCCTCAAACCATGGAAGGCACCATCCCCCTTCTCTCCAATGTGCCCTCAGTTTGTTGTAGCTATATCTAGGCTGCTTCCATTCCCGTAGGAAATTACCAGTCATCTTGTCAATCTTCAGAAACCAGCCTGAATGAAGGTTTAGCAGAAGATGTAAAATTAAATAGAACAGTTTGAGGCCTGCTACCATTTTAATTGTTGCAATGTTGCCTGCTGGAGTAAGCTGCAGCTTTTTCCATCAGTCTAGTACTGTGGTAATATCAGCCAGTATGGGCTGTAGATTGAGTTCCTATAATTTTGTCAGGGCATTAGTAATCTTAATGCCCAAATATGTGATGCCTCCCACCTCCCCCTATCTGTGGCATGGTTGGAAGTACATAGGGGGATAAAGGAAGGACTTTGGTTTTAGTTTGGTTTATCTTTAAACCAGAGTATAGTGTAAAGTGCAGTAGTAGTTGGAGGACAGGGTCCAGCAATTGTGTTAAATTGACCAAGGGGACCAGCAAATCTTCTGCATACATGAGGTTGGGTACTGCTTTGTACCCACTTTAATTCATTGAATTTTCTCATGCTGCTGAATAGCTGCTGCTAGTGGCTTGAATGCCAGGATGAAGAGGAGGGGTGACAGGTTGCAACCTCGCCCAGTGCCTCTCTCTAGGGTGAAGAGGTCCGACAATGCAGAGTTTGTTAGGACATGGGCAGTTGATGAGGCATACAGTGTTTCCACCCTATGAGCATACAAACATATGAAACTGCTATTAGAAACAGGCCACACGGTCTATCAAGTTTACTCAAATGTGCAGCTAGCACCCTTACCTTGCAACTGCCCCCCTTCCCCCTTCATATTTACTCCTGTATTTCATCCTGTCCCATCCCCTTATCCACTGTCTTACAGAATACCACCTCCTCTGGCAGAGTGTTCCAATGTGACACAACCCTTTCTATGAAAAAGCGTCTCCTCATCTCCCTCTTATATCTCCCCTCCCCTCCAATATGAAATCATGACCTCTCGTGTCTCTCCCCCTCTTTAGCTTAAATACACCATCAGTACCACTCTTATTTATCCCCTTTAAGTACTTAAAGGTCTCAGTCATATCCTCCCGATCCCTCCTCTCCTCCAAGGAGTACAAATTCAACTCCGTAAGCCACTCCACATATGGTTTGCCTTCCAATGCCTGGATCAACTTTGTCACTCTGTGTTGTACCCCCTACAGCAATTTGACATCCTTCTTTAGACATGGGCACCAGTACTGCACACAGTATTCCAGGTGTGTTTTGACCAGTGGCCTGTAGAGAGGCAGAATCACCTTCCTGCTACTTGAGGAGATTCTTTTAGCAATACATCCCAGCATCTTGTTGGCCTTTGCAGCCACCTTCCTACACTGCTCTGTGTTGTTCATTTTCCCTGTTATAACCACCTCTAGATCTTTTTCCTCCTCAGTGGTACCAAGCTGCACTCCTCCTAGCTAATAACCCCTTCTAGGGTTATTTGCTCTGAAGTGCTGCACTTTTTAGCATTGAACCCCAACTGCCACTTTTCCAACCACTCCTCCAGTCTGGTCAGGTCATCCTGTAGCCCTTGCCGCCCTGCTTTGTCATCCACCACTGCCCCCAACTTGATGTCTTCAGTGAACAGACTGATCTTATTCCTGATGTCATGTGTGATGTCTGCTATAAATAACCCAAACAGCACCAGCACCAGCACCAGTACTGATCCCTGTGACACCCTGCTAGTCACCACCCTTGGAGATGAGAGCTCCTCCCACCACCCTCTGCTGTCTCCCCTGCAGCCAGTTCTCAATCCAGTTGACTATTTTAGTCCCTGCCCCCACATATCTCAATTTCCCCCCCACCTCCCATGTGGCATTGAATCAAAGGCCTTGCTGAAGTCCAAATAAATGACGTCCACAGCATGACCCTTGTCCAATTCCCTCCTTACCCAGTCATAATATTCCACGAGGTTACTAGGTTGGTCTGACAGGATCTTCCTGAGACAAACCCATGCAGATGATTGTCCTGGAGTCCATTGTCCTCCAGGAAGGTCACCAGCCTTTCCTTCAGAATTGTCTCCATTAGCTTCCCCTCAATGGATGTTTGGCTGACCAGTCTGTAATTGCCAGGTTTGTCCTTTGGGCCACTTTTATGGAGGGGCACCACACATGGGTCATCATCCAGTCCTGTGGTACGCAACTTGTGTCCAGAGAGGTACCGAACAGGTTTGCCCATGGCTCAGCCAGGACCTCTACCATTTCCTTCAGCATTTTGGGATGTATGCCATCAGATCTTGGTGCCTTATCCATCCTCAGAGCCCTTAGACCTTCCAACACCCTGTCCTCCATGATTATTCCATCAGTCACCCTCTTCACCCCCCGCCAACCCTCCCCACCACCTGCGGTAATTGCCTCCCTTCTCCCTTGTAACTACAGAACAGAAGTACTCGTTTAGTACTTTTTGCCTGTTCCACCCCTTTCTTTGCCCACCATCCATCCCTCCTAAGCCTCACTATCTGGTCCTTGCAGCTCCTTCTCTCCCATATATTTTTTTTATTTATTATGCTTTTTTCCGAGCCAACTGCCACCATACTTCAGCCTCAGTCACAGCCTCCTCTGCTTCCACTCCCACATTATCCACAACTTCCCTATACCCCCTGGCTTACCCCCAGGGTGGGGTTGCAGCACCGGCTTAAGTGCCACAAAGTCGGGAGAGGTCAGGGAGCCAGCCTGGGAGCTCATCGGAGTGGAAAGGAAGGCTTCATCTGGGCAGCAGGCAGTTGATTTTTCTACCCTGCATGTGAGGGGCGTGGACGTGCAATGACAGCCAGTGTCTGCCCCGCTCCTCAAACTACATTCTGGTGCTGGCTGCTGCAGTGCCCCAGGCCTCTGCCAGGGGTCCATCAGGCACTGGTCACACTCCCCTCCCTTCCTCCCCAAGAAGGAGATCAGTCCTTGGGATGCTCCATCCTTCTCCCTGGCTGGCTCTCCGACATCCCAGGTTTGTTCCCGAACCTGGGTCGCCGGCATCACAAGCAGAAATCTAAACACTGCTCTGATGGGCTGCTTCTCTCCCACATATATTTGAAGAAGTCCTTTTCCCCATCCTGGATGCCCTGGGCAAGCCGCAGTTCCCGGTAGGCCTTGGCCACCCTGACTTCCCTTGCAACCTCTTTGGACTTCTTCATGTACTCCTCCCAGTCCTCCATCCTCACGGACCTCCTGTATCTCCTGAATGCTGCTTTTTTCGCCCTCACTTTTTCTAGGACTACCCTACTCATCCAGCTTGGTTTCTTGTCCCTTCCCTTTCTGCTTTGTGAATTGGTACAGGTCTCAGTAGTCTCCACCAGCCCCAATTTTTTTTCTCATTTATGGTTCACATCCCAGTGAGACTGAATTCCTGTCAGATGCCCCTCTAAGATTTTTCCCATCCTTCCAAAATCAGCCTGTCTGAAGTTAAGCACCCTGGTCCCTGTACCTACTGCTTCTCTGCTCATGTTGAGCATGAACCACATCGAGTTGTGGTCGGTCCCTGCCAGTGGGTCTTTCACCTCCACCTCTCTTACAGCCTCACCATTGGACAATACTAGATCCAGTGTATTTCCAAACTTAGTTGGCTTGGTATCCATCTGTGCAAGGAAGCTGTTCTGGAAGGCTTCCAGGAGTACCTGTTCCCTAGCACTCGAGGTGGCTTGGGTTTTCCAATGCACTCCTGGCAGATTGAAATCCCCCACTATTACTGTGTTACCCTTCCTGCACAACTTCCTAATTTGCTCTGCTAGCTCCCTGTCACAGTCTTCCTCTTGAGTTGGTGGCTTGTAAACCACCCCCTATCCTGAGAGTCCTATTTTTCATGTCATGGAATTGCATCCACAAGACCCGTGTTCTACCCTCCTCCCACTCCTCCCTTGCTCACTTCACCCCTTTCCTCATGTAAATTACCACCCCTTCCCTTTTCCCTTTGCCCCAGCCCTCCTGTAAATCCTATACCCTGAGATCATCAGATCCCAGTCCTGGTATTGGTTGGCCCATGTTTTGATGATGGCTGCTATGTCCACCCCCTCCACACTCTACCATAAAAGCCTGTAGTTCGGTGATTTTGTTCCCCAGGCTTATTGCGTTCAAGGAGAAAACCTGCCATGCTGTACCCTTACCATACTCATCTCAAGTCCCATTCCCCTTAACTCCCCGACTCTTCCCTGGTACCATCCTTTTCATGCATGGGGTAAGCTCATTTGGCTCCCCTCTCAAGAGACCCTGACTACCAGCTGTCCACTTGCCACCCCCCACTCCTAGCTTAAATCCACCTTTGTTGCTGTGTACTCCTCTAGCCTCTGTTTAAACACCCCCTGCCCCTCCCTGCTCAAGTGTAGCTTGTCCCCTACATGCAGATCACTATTGTCCCAGATCCTGCCCCAACCTCCAACTATCCCATATCCCTTAGACTGACACCATTCCCCCAGCCAAGTGTTTAACTCTGCTATCTTTCCTTTCCTCACTGTGCTCACACAGGGTATTAGGAGTACCTCAGAGAAGGATGCTGATCCCCCATCTCTTCACACAGCCTTCCCAGTTCCTTGAACCTCTCCTTTACCACTTCTACCATCTCCCTCACCAAGTCATTCATACCCAAGTGCACCATGATATGTGGTTTCATCCTTCCCCTCCCTGTGCACTTGAGATTTGGCTGTCCCACCCTGCCCTCTGCTAAAAGTATTTCTATTAGTTTGAGGTTTGAAAAGGAGTAACTCTGGATTCTTGTTCTCGGGGATTGTAAAGTGGAAAGTTTAAGCTGCCATTGTGTGTGATGCATAGGCCACACCCAGAAGACAACAAAGTTGTGAGTCTACATTGCAGTTTTCAATGCATGATGATAACTGTAGTTATTTTCAATATTTTAACTCCAACTTTTGAACATAGCATTTTTTCATACCACCTTCCCAACGTGACAGCTGTCTTTTCTCAAACCCTACCCAAAATGTGTTTTAACACTTGTGGCACAAAATGACATTTCAGCCATTCTTTTATAAATGACACCTGTCATGCTCAAAGTGGTCAAAAAAGATTATGTTGAAGATGTGGGATAAAAATGTGAAAAAACAACTAAATTATGAGGAAATTAACTGTTCCAACATTTACTCATAACTTTATTGCTTCAAATTTTGGCCTCTATTGTTCAACATATCCCTTGCATTCGCCCACCTCCTGAAAATGGCAGGTGTCATTTTTCAATTCCCTTCCAAAACTTGTTTCCACAGTCATACAGCAAAATCACCTTTCAGATGGGATTTAAAAGATTTCACCTGTCTTGATCATAGTGTGAAAACTGTTACAACTTTGTGCGATGTACTACAATTGGGTGCAGTTGCATCAAAGGAGTTTGGCACAGCTGCACAAAAGAATGGGGTTCATGCAGGGTTTGATTCAAGACCTGTGTCAACCTTTGAAAACTGAGCTCTTGGGGTCAAAATGTGATAGCCCACTTAATAGTAGATATTGCCTCTCAGCTGCCTGATCCTGGTTAATTACAATCCAATAATGTGTTAAAGCAGGACACTAAAAATGAGACATTGCATCTCATATGTGCTATCCTGGGTAAATATATAGTAAAAATATGTACAAGCAAGACCCAGTTCAACAGCAATATCAATGACGAACATTCGGCATTGACAAATGCTTGTATAATATAGTCAAGAAAGGGGTTTGTTCCAGGAGCAAGGACTTGTGTCTTCTCCCAGAGTGAGAGGTTTGCAAAAATAAATGTGCTGTAGCTGCCCCATAGCTGTACTGGATAGTTGTAATTAGTACGCATGGGCTTGGTTAAACTCAAAATAATTGTGGCTGATTACAAAATTCAGGGCCTCTAATATGAATGGAATTGGAAATGAGTCTCCCTATGGATTATTCTCCAGGAAATATTTGCATGCCTGTACCCCTGTTCATGTTGTATACTGGTGTACAGTCATTTAACATCTATGCCAAGCCATACTAACTTGGAATGCCACTGAAATCCATTGAATTTATCCAGGACATACATTGTGTTATTTAGGTGGGACTCCAGACTAACAACAGTCTTTAAGAAAGATATCCAAGAATTTTCTGAGGTTCTCTCTCAATAAGTCCACCCCTGACACAATTGAACATCCTGGTGGCTTGGTTAGGCTCATGTGTATTTTATGGAGGGCATAAAAAGGTGGGAATTGTGGGGGAGTCAGTCCAGAGGGACTTAAATTCATCATAAAAAATCTGACCTGATGACCTATCCCATTCCATAAATTGTTACGTACCCCACAGAATTCTGATTACTACATAGATAATGTCTGAAATAATATCATAGATTGAGTTAAAACTGAACTTATTGCCCTACCTGGGTGATTTTAATGCCTGCTTGGGAAACACAGATATTTTTATGGATATGAAAAATGCAATTTCTCCTAAATGTAAAATTATAAACTAGTCTGTAAACAGAAATGGAAGAAACCTAATGGAACTGTTAAAAATACAGGATTATATGTGCTTAATTGAACCCTTAAAGGAGACATATCAGCTCACTATATCTTTGCCTCCAGTAAAGGAGTGAACACTGTAGACTATTCTTTTCAATGGCACATTTTTGACTTCCTTAAACTAAAGGGCTTTCACAGATCAGAAAGCCATCACTCACCAGTACAGTTATTAAAATTATAAATAAGAAAGTTAATCCCTACAATATTTCAAGGGGTACAAATCCATCTTTAGAGATTAGGAACAGTAAAATATCATTTTATTTTATTATGAAAGAATTCAAGAAACATTGGGACAGCTTATATTTGGTAAAGAGATTCAACATATTGTAATGAATATTAATGGGAAAATTAATGTTATTGAGATATACAGTATGACCAGTTCAAAACAAATTGTAATACGTTGCTTCCATTTCTGTGCAAAGATACTGTTGTAAGATCTAAGAGTGGATGGTTTAATGTGTTATGCAAACAATATAAAGCAGACATATTAGCACTCATGAACTACACAAAAAACACGCATGAACTATATAAAAAACAATCAACAATAATTTGTATCCTGTATCTCAATGGGGCAAGAAAGCTTCATAATTGCATCCTGGAGAAAGTGAAGTATGAATTCCAGTCTAAGTTACAGTATGGGCAGAAATATTTGAAATTATTCAGGAGAGCAACCATAACAAAATTTGGTTGCTGGTCTCTAAGAGCACCTGTAACTTTGCAGATAACATAAATGCACAATATAGCCCCATACAATTGGATAAGCCATTATGAAAACATTTTTACAGTGAAAGAAAAAACAGGAAGTGTAAATGTGTCAGATGATGCAGAATAAAGGGGGCAATAGCCTATACAATTCCACCAGAAGAAATACTGTAGCAGGAGCAATTGAGAGAATGAAGGAAAACAAAGCTCCAGGTATAGATACAGTTCCACCATATGTGTACAAATCTGAAAAAGTGTGGTGAAGTAAACCTTTAGCTATATTATATAATAAATTCAAAGTAAGCAGTACTCTTCCAGATTCATGGATGGGAAGTGTTACAAATCCCCATGTTAATCAAACTCTAGCAAGAGCCGGTACTACTGCAGCTGCAGTCATATCGGAACATGGCACTGTCTGCCATGTCCAAGATGGCCACCAGAGTTCCAGTGCACATGCACAATGACTTGTGCATGCACTGGCTCAATGTCTTGGACATGACAGACTGTGCCGTGTTCCATTTCGCTGTCTGACAAAGTAGTTTGGTGGACGCAAAGTGATTGCTGTTCACCTCCACTGTTAACAGGTCCATTCAGCATCTGGTAAACTCCCTTTTTTTACTGTGATTGCAGCATGTTTACAGGGCTCTGCCCACTGCAGCCATAAAACAGATGATCCTGCATGTCTCTAACTGCAGACCAATCAGTCTAATTAACTGCATTTCTAAAATTTTAGCAAAAGTAATATTAAGTAAGATAAATGTGTGCCTTCCCCTCTATTGAGATCTTAACCCCACCACTGTCATCACACTTACCCCCTTCAACCAGTTTGCATCTTTCCCTACACCCACCCCTATCTGCATTTAAATACCTCTCCTTCGTTCCATTCCCCTCTCCTAACCCCTGGTATTCCCATCCCCCATCTCACCTCAATTTCCCCAACTCTCACACCAATTTACCCTGTTTCTTTCCCCTCTCTCCTTCCTCCCCTACCCCTTTACTCTTATCACCTCTGCTCTGTCTCACCAACCCTACCCTCTTACTATCCCCCCATTTTTCACCCTTCTTGACAAAGTCATCCTTTTGGCTGCTGAAATCCCTAAAACTGCTCCTTAGTCAGCTTTCTCAGGCTTGTTAAGTACCATGAACCCCATTTTGTTTTGCCTAACTGCTGTATAATCTGTTTTATATTTTACCTGACCTGTAACCGTGAATTGCAATCTGTTTTATTCACTGTCAAATGTAACTGTTTTGTCACTTATCTGATGTGGAATATTTGTAAAAGAGACCCTGGCTCAGAAGTATATTCTCCAAGAATTTAATAAAATAAAACTAAATTTCTGGGTGGGGTGAAAAAACAGATTTCAAATGTGTTCCATGCAAGTTTTAGGGAAGATTTCTTAACAACTGACCAGTGCTTTACTCTACGACACACAATACAAAAATACTATATTAGTAGAAACTGCAATTTATTTCTGGGCTTTATTGATTTTAAGGAGCATTTAACTTTGTTTCAAGAAAACTGCTCTGGAAAAGGTTAAGAATACTTAAGATGGCTCAAATGCTAATAAGAATAATACAAAATCTATACTCATCAATCTGGTCATTGGTCAGATATGCTCTAAAAGGCAATCTTATGAGGCCTTGTACATCACATTTGGACAAAGTAATGCATCATAATGAAAATAAGTTAACAATGTTTAAAGAAAAACTAATCTTGGTTTAAGGCAGATACATATTCATCATGGCTAGGGATGATCAAGAATATATTACATGACATAAACACAGAATATCTATAGAATGACTGGCAAAGAAATGTGATAATTGATAATGCCTATAATAATTTATTAAAAGCCAACATATGTGAAATGTCTAAGATAAATTATTTGGAAATAATTAGGGCATTCAATATATACATTTGGTAATGTAAGAACAAAATTGTACATGGGCTGAAACCATACCTAATACTACTAAAGGATAAGGAAGACAGAAGAATTTATAAAACATATGGGTTGGAACTGCTTTGGTCTAAAACTATACAAATAAGATATGATAACAGTATGAGGGAGCATTTAGAGAAGTACATGACATGTCCCTGCAAAAAAACAAAAACAAAAACAACCAGAGCACCTCTTGTATCAATGTTAAACTGCCCTAAATATCAGCAGGGTAGGTTAATATGGTTAGCCCCATAGTTCAGTATTTAATATCCCTGGGAAGAGGGTGTGCTGAATGGATAAATTAATCCTGCTATAGGTTTTGTGGCCCAAGATGTTATTGAATTCCTGAAAAGGGTTAAAATAAGAAAAAACGGGTAATGAAGGTACTTAAAGAATGCCATATAAATATGGAAGTTGCATAGAAAAGCATTTGGTAAAACAAAAGTCTTAAGAGAGATTATAAATGAAAACATAGATGTTTACGATGAAGGGAAATATTGGAAATATGTTTTTGATAGTATGTAGACCTTTATTGTGTGTTAACACAAATGTAAGTGATCACTTGCTGATTACACTGCCAGGTGATGTAGATGTCCGGGCCTTAACCCTATGGGGTCTAGTTTACATCCCAGCATTCATATTAGGAGTTGTTGAAACTTACACCCATTCATCCCTTTACACATTAAGATAGGGATGTTGACTCATTAGGGATGTGAAACCTGTATCTGTAAAATTATGTATTTTATCATCTTATGTATAGCAAGATCTCCAGAGAATGCTTACACCAGCATGAAATATTGCACAATCAGACATTATTTCAGGAAACTCTATTTGTATGTCCAGTATGGTGTTGTTATAGATTGTCATTGTGCCTTGTATTTTGTGATGCTTTTATTAATAAAGACTACGGAAAGCTGAACAATAAACTTACTGAACTGAGCTAATGTATGATAAGCAATGAAAAGTGTAGTAGGGTCCCAACAGTAATTAAAAGCAATCACCACAAAAGTGAAAATGTAAATCTATAGTAAAGTGTGTTAGAGATAAGCATTAAAAAGAAACAACATTATTAACTAATATATGCTAGACAATGAAAATGTAGTAGGGCTCTTATAGTAATTAAAAACAATTGCCATAAATGCGAGAAGGAAATCTAGCAGTTCTTCCTAGAGGTTAGAGTAACGAGCTGTGAATGAGCTTGGTACATCCAGCAGATCTGGCTTTAATTCCCATAATCTCTACTTGCATATTATGTTTATTTCTGCATTTATTTATTTATGTAACCACTATCCCAACCAAGAACAACATCTTGTAACTGGGACCCCACTCCCAGGTATTATACAGACAAGGCAACAAACCACAAGTTGGCAAAAAATAAGTACCACCCCTGGCATTAGGGTAAATACTTGCCTTGGTCATCTCAGAGGTCGTGGGGGGGAGAGGGTAGTGCACAAAATAGCATTTCTATTTTAACTGAGTCTGGGAGAGGGGTGCCAGGGCTATGTTGTGTCTCTTATCTGAGGGGCCCCCCAAACATTACTCAGGTACTCAAAGATGGATAGTCCCTGAACAGGAATTTGAGATGTTACTATATGGCTTTTTATTTCTGACATAGTGTTAACAGCGAATAAAGGTGATGCCCCAGGGCTTGCACTGT
Source organism: Neoceratodus forsteri (assembly GCA_016271365.2). Classification (NCBI taxonomy): domain Eukaryota; kingdom Metazoa; phylum Chordata; order Ceratodontiformes; family Ceratodontidae; genus Neoceratodus; species Neoceratodus forsteri. Next base: position 910,659,750 of record CM028130.1, on the reverse strand, counting down.
ACATGACAGATGACACATTGCAGGCACAAATTTGAAAATGTCTTTCAGGTAAACTGTTCTCTTACCACGTGCATTTAACCACACCATGTCCAGCCCTATTTCAGGGTTACCAGACTTCTATGGCCTGTCGCCATCCCTATTTCAGGGACCTGGGACTTATGAGATCTGTTACCAGTTATATTTCCTGGCATTACTTTAAAGCAACTAGGTGACATGAGTTAACACCTAAAACACATTTTCCTCTAGATAACCAGTTAGATACATTTGCTCTTGGAATGAGAAGCCACTCATTCAGGCTACAAACTGGATTATCTCTGCCATTACTTTAGGACATTCTGAATTCTCCAACCCCACTAGCCTGCTAGAGACATACTTCTTCACAAATGTTGTGCTATGGTCCATGGCAACAGTATCCTGACAGACACCAGAAAACCTCCCTTTAAACAGTTTACATTTCACACACTTTGTTCCTTAGGGTTCACAGCACCAAGTATCTGACAAGGCACCAGCAAACCCCACTTAAACAGTACTTGAAATCCTCAAATATCACACAAGTCCATTTCTTTAACTTGTACTCACAAATCACTACAAATTGGGCAGTACTGATAGCTCTTACAGTCAATTGGGGTTTGCCCCAAATCACTTACTGAACCTGTAGTCCCATTGCTCTTACACTGTGAATAATCACCACCTCCTCAGGGCTTCACAAAATCTGGTAGCCACCACTTCCATGAAACCAGCCTTTGGATTACTGTTTTATGGCAGAAACACACAGAGGGTCCTTCCTTCTCGATCAAGAGTGCCAGCATGCCCTCTTGCCCTCAAAACTCTCAGTGAGCTCCTCTCACTTCAGACTCCAGCTTCAGACTAACACTCTGACAGCTCCAGCACAGCTGTTAGCCAAGTGTGGCTTATGCTGCTGCAAGAGTTCCGAGCAGCATTACCTCATCCTCTGCTCAGCAGTGCCAGGCAAATGATGATGTAATGTTTTGCAATCTGCCTGATCTAAAACTGATGAGATTCTAGTAACCCCAGGAACTGGCTGGTTATACTCATTGCCACCAGACAAGCTTGCTGTCCACAGCAAGGCTTTGGACTGCAACACAGGCCATCCAATCTCTGGACGCCATATGGGGAGGGGTGACCAGGCCCTTCCCTATCTATGACTTAACATAGTCAGGTTGCACCAGAGAACTTGGAGGCATGCTGAAGCAAACTTCCGCCATCACTGACAACTAGCTTAGGTACACTTCACTCCGTGATGTCCCAAAGAACATTCTGAAGAACTCCTGACAAGACAGAACTAGTCACCCCTGTCTGGATCAGGGTCACCTGCCTATCCAAACCCTAACCCACTAGGAAAAATCTATTGGTCACTGCACTACCCAAGGGGCAGCCTATACCATTACACATTTCACATTACATACTGCTTTAGGAACATACATATGCCATTGTTATGGATTCCCTAAACCCAGTACTACATACTTTAAACCTGCAATCGAAAAATGTCTAAACATTTCTAATTTACACTCTAAACACTCTAAAAAGACTAGGAAACACCAGAGACCTGGCTGATCCCCAAATATTCTTTTCTTTTTTCAGCCACACCTATAAGAAAAAACTTGCAAGGAAGAAACAACCTGCAAGAAAACACAGTGATAAACCTTCCAACAGCAAATACAATACCATCCCAAAAACATTTTGTAAAGGGTTATTCTAGAAAAGGCAGTGTAAAAGTACAAAAATACATACACATCATTTTTTGGGGGCCAAAAGTCTTTCTAGCGGTAAATGGCCTGAGTGCAGAAGGCACTTCCACACAGAAATAGTCTTTTTTGTAGAGAGTCTGAAGTCAGTCTTTAAACTGTTCCTGTAAGTAGGCACGGGATCTACTGGAAATGTCCAAAAAAGATGTCCACTGGACCAACTTGATAGAGCACATTACTTTAGAAAGGCAGTCAATCAACAGAAAATAAGAATAATGTGGCCTTACCAGTTAGCTGCACAAGTTGACAGTTCTGCAACACCTCTCTCACTGGTTCAGAACTTCTTCTCTTCTCCCAGTTGAGAAACAGGTCCTCAAATCACTCTTCCAAGATACCTCTGGATCTGGTTCTGCTGACCAAGGAAGAAACTGCAGCCATGACCTCCCTCATTGATCCCAGGGGAGACTATGCACTTTGACCTTCTGAATCTTCTTTCTTTGGCTGATTGCCAGCTGAGGATGTGGCCCACCAACCATGGCATTTTTCTTCATAGCTGTATCTTCTAGGTACTTTTATGGGTAGTACCATTTGGGATGAGGACCATGGATGATTGTCCCATCTGGACAGACAATCTCAATGGAGTATACAGTCTCTTTGCCTCCACAATCAACCACTACTACTGAGTCCAGTAAAGGGTGTAATCCGCCTTCCAAGACTTAACTTTATCTTGGCAAACTTTTTCCCTGGTAATTGGACCAATGCTTTTCATCCAGCACCAAAGATCACTGGTGTATGCTCTGGCTTCTTCCAGCATCCATTGCTCTCTACAGTCCTTAATTTTCTCCCACATCCATCTTGGCATAAGTGGATATTTGACATCAAATTCTTTCTCAGATCTCCTTCTGATTACTTATTCTTCTTTGCTGCTCTTTGGAAGAGGTAGGCCCACTGCCTGACTTGAAGGTGGCCAGAGCTGTTGCCACCATGCCTCTCTGTCCCACACAGGTACAAGGCAGTCCACACCTGTGTCTTTATGTGCCTTTTGCACATTGGAGCCCCTCCCCATCTATGAGGGCTCAAAAACATTTGTGGCCAAGGTATCTGGTAATCCAGTCTCTTCACCAGATGCCTCCACTTCTTCCAAAATCTCCATATGTTCTGCCCAGGAATCTGTTAATGGTTCAATCCCTGAGAACATCCACTCCTCACTACCGCTGGAGGCATGGGTCTCCCAGGTGATTAGGTCTTCCACTTCCTCATCTTCTCCAAGCAAACTCAGATCACTTGCCCCAGGGTCCACAGATTTAAGTCCTGCCACTGCCAGACACCTCTCAGCCTCTTTCTCGGCTCAGGGGCTACATGCTGCTTGCACCTCTTGCATGTTGCATTCAGCCACATTTACAAAAAAAATACCACAGGAAATCTTCTGCTTTCTCCTGCTTACTCTGTGTACCAGCTTGTCTTTCACAGCAATGCTTTGCTATGAGGGTCCATGTAGGAGCCACATGGTATACTCTGTTTTATTTATTTTATTTTATTTAGCTTTTGTTGACCGGGTAAGTGCACTAGACAAATCCTGCCTATTTTCAGGCATGACCCAGGGAAGGGGGGATACAGATGAATGCCAACTGACCTTGAACCAGATTAAGCTGTTGGTGGTATTTTTAGTGAATGAAGGAAATTTGGCCAGGACACCGGGGAAATTCCCCTACTCTGTAGGGTGGAGTTTCCGTTTCTTCTGACGACATGGAGGAGTCAGGTAGAGCTCTGACTACCTGTGTTACTGACTCCTTAATTTCATTTCTACCGACGACTCTTGATACAACTATCTCTAGAGATATGGAAAATACTACTGACCATTCTACGATTCCAGCACTGAAACAGACTGTTTGCCAAACTGAAGACTCTCAGACGGATCCTCTGCATGGTAAAACAAACAACCCAGCTAAAATCTGCATTACCCCACTTCGTCTGCCGGAACAAACTTTCCAGGACACGGCGGGAGTAACACCGCTCCTTCCCCCAACGCTTTCCGGTTCTCCCTCACGGCAAGTCGGAGAACGCTGCGACCAGGAATCTGCATCTAGCCTTGTAATAGAAAGTAGGATTTCCTCACAGATTACTACTGTTAACCAAACAAACGCTACGGTTCTCAACTCCTCTACTGATATGGACTTAGCATGCTCGTGTTTCGGATCACAACAGACAAAGTCAACCTCAGAGACTTCTTGGTCCGTTGTAACCTCATTAACGAATGCAGGATGGACTCAATTGCCGACAGGGACATGGACACCGGACCCAACATGGAACGAATCCACGCAGGGTGTTCTACCACCTACTAGCAGACCTGCAATGACTCTGAGCTCCAACGAGGTACCTCATATGCCTAAAATGACAGTACAAGACTTTAAAACTTTAAAACCTGAATCTACTGTATCTACACATTCCTGGGGGGATATAATGGATACTATTGATAAAGAAGTTAACCAAACATTACAAGAGGCTACTGACATGCCTTTAATATCTCTACACATATCGCCGTAGCCCCCCCCGGGTCACCCCACCCCTAAGACCAACTTCGCCCCAAAAACTATTGTCCCCCACTTACTTTATTAGATTCTGGACCAAACAACACATCTTCATTGGGTAACCTGAACCAGGTACAAATACCACATTAAACCTGAATAAAGATACCCCCCAACTCAGACACCTGGCGGTCACCAATTCTTTCAGACCTCTTCAAAATAAACTTGAACCAGCCCCCCTCAGAAATGCAGTTCATCTCCGATACAGAGGGGGACTGCCTGATTTTCCAGATCGATACTATGTAGCCAGAATGCTTCTGAAAAGTACACTACACTTTACAGCCTCTGATATTTATGCCCTGATACATATTTCAGGAGAGGAAACTTTTGATGTCAGCTTTAAGACCTCTGCAGGGTTAGACCGTTTCTGGCATTTATATACTTTACAGAAAAATTACCCCATATGGACCCCCTTCTCTGTTATTCCTTTATCTAAGCCCACAATATGAACTGTGACCATTATGTTTAGAAACGAAGGGGTCAGCATCAGTGACATCTACCATTGGTTACAAAACCACTGGAATGTCCTCTCCCCTCCTGAAGCTATCCTAGACGATGACGGTCTGTGGACTGGTGGCTGGAGGTTTAAAGTAAAACTATTCCAAGTTAACTCAGAAGTTATACACCTACCAAATAGTTTCTTTCTTGGCAAAGATAGAGGGGTCTGTTTTTACGGGGGCCAACCTAGAGCCTGCTATAAATGCGGTGCCACCACACATCTAAGCAGCACCTGTGATTTGCTTAAATGCAGCTTTTATGGAGGATATGGACATCCAGTATGTCATGTATGAACATGTTTAATGTAATCTAGGCAATGAAACAGGACATGCTTACCACCAATGTCCGTGGGCAAGTAGAAACAGATCAGAAGGGTGGAATTCAGATGCCCTAGTACAAAAGCACAAGATAAAGTGCAAGAGCATATACTTTCTATACCTACTACTTCTGATCCCCTTGGCCCCCCTCTGAACAAAGTATTTCTGCTTTACCGGAACATCTGACCCCCCTACCACAACAGAACCAGGTTTCCCAAGTGAAAATGTCTACCAACTCCCCCCTGAACCTTTACCTGTCATGCCTTCCTCCTCCACTACCAGTGATAAAGAAGGCTTTCAAACCGCTAAACGAATGACTAGAGCTACTGCTCGAAAGTCGCTGAAACCTTTAGATATTCCCATATCTAACACTTTTGATTGTTTGAAAGAAGATAAAGAAGTTTCAAATGGGGATTCAAATATGTCTATAGTACCCTCTGATGTTGATACCCCCACTATTAAGCCTCCTGATGTTACCAGAAAGAAATTAGTGAAAACAAAAAAAGATGGGAAAAAACGGAAAATATGACAATCACGGATGGAAGTGGTTAATATAAAACTTGTTGATGAACTTTCACATTGCTTCTTTAAATGTATGCAGCCTCAAAGGCTACAAAAGAGGCTGCTTTTTCATTATGCAAACCATCTAGCACTAGATATTCTATTAGTACAGGAAACTCACATTTCAAGCATCTGGGATATTCAACAATTAAAACGTGAATGGTATAAGGGCCCTTCTTATTGGACATTTGGAGTTGACTCTGCTGATGGTATAGGTATTCTTTTCTATTCCCCACATTTTTCAATAACCCGCATTATTGACATACTTCCAGGAAAAGCATTCATCATAGATTTCGTTAAACAATCTTTACCATTTAGAGTGATTGTAATTTACAGTCCTCAAACTAAAGCAGCTCGAATAGCTTTGTTAGACTTAATTAAACCTTATTTATGTACACGGAAATATATTTTCTGGGGTGGAGATTTTAACTGTTCTATTGATACACAAAGCAGAGTATCCTCAGGGAAAAAAATATACTGTGACTCCACAGCTTTATCTGCCTTAGTTAAAGAGCTGATTTAATTGATACATACCGATTTTTACACTCAGATGCAGATATACATACTATAGGTCAGTATTTCACACTAGGATAGATTATCTTTTTGTTTCTCGTCAATGCACCCCGCTTTCTATTTCAGTAGTTCCAAATGAGATCTCAGATCATTGCCTTCTGATTGGTAATTTTTCTATTAATTCCCCTAATACACCCATATCGCATCATCCTTTATGGAAATTAAATAATGCTTTGTTTTCATCACAAGCTGCGCAATCCCATATATACAGTCTTTTTCAAGCACGCCTTTCAGTCATGATCTGTTATGATTCTCTATGGAATGGTGGGATGACACAAAGATAGATTTGGCCTATTACTTCAAGGCTTTTAGGAAAAAGTTGCCGAGAAAATTACCTGGACGTATCTGATGTATCGTAATCAACTATATAAATTAATGTCTCTCCAATCACATCCAAAATAGATTATTCATCACAAATTTCTAAGATAAAACTAATATGCTCTCCACCAATATGATAGAGCCCAACACTAGATTTTATTATGAGAGCGGGCACTAATACTTCTCCAGTTATTGATCCTTTTATTGCTTTTAAAAACAGACTACATTCCACGATTATGCATGGCTTGAAAAATACTCATGGCACTATATTAACCTCTATTCCCGACATGATATCAGTAATGTCTGAATATTTACAAACTCATTTTTGTACTGTCCCTGAAGATTCTACTATGATACCTCCAGACTCATTAACCCAGCTCCCTCAACTTCCAAAGCAATATATTCCTAAACTAATTAGCCGGATATCACAAGAAGAAGTTGCTGAGGCCATCTCTTGCCTACAGTTGAAAGTTTCCCCTGGACCAGATGGCTTGACACATGAATTTTACAAAATGTTTAAAAAACACCTCTTAGAAATTCTAACACAGGTTTTAATTACCTTCTTGATACAATGGATAAAACATCAAGTTTTGGCTTATCTATTTTGACATTTATATATAAGAAAGGGGATGCAACTTCTCTAACAAATTGGAGACCTCTGCATCTCTTGAATACAGATTATAAGATTTTTTCCAAAATTCTTTGTTCTCGATTGCGGCTAGTTGCACCAGGTTTAATTGACGTCGCTCAAACCTGTGCTATACCTGGTAGAGCCATCCACACAAACCTCTTCTTATTACGTGAAATTTTTGAGAAAAAAACACAAAATAAATTATATGGCTATCTCTTTGCTTTAGATCAATCAAAAGCATTTGATTCGGTATATCACAAATTTTTACTACAGGTATTATCTTTATATGGCATTCCGAACCAATTCATATCATGGATTTCATACATGTTATCATCGGCATTTTTTTTTCCTATGATAAATGGATTTAGTGGTCCGACCCTTTTACAACAAATTGGACTATGCCAAGGCTGCCCTTTCAGCCCATTATTATACGTTTTCGCACTAGATCCCATCATCCGGCGAATACAACAAAGTCCAGACATTACAGGTATTACCCCTCACCCTAGTTTACCTTCCATTAAGATATCTGCTTATGCAGATGATGTAGTCTTATTATGTTCAGACCTTTCCTCGAGTGCTAAAGCTATTTTGACATTTCAATCCTTTACATCAATTTCTGGAAATAAGTTAAATTTAGAAAAAAGTGTGTGTATTCCCTTACACCACATTACAGATGATATAAAAATAATACATGGGATTAGAGTCTGTACTACACCTCAGAAAATATTAAGGATATGGTTCAATACACCAAATAATTCAATTTATAACTGGGATAAACAATTAGCTATAGGAGAAAATAAGATACGCATTTGGAAAACATGGAAATTAAGCAAGAAGAAACGGGTAATGATAGTTAAAAATTTTTATCCCGATTTTTTATTTTAAGTCATGTTTTTGCCCCGAAACATTTAGAATCTAAGTTATTTAGTCTTTTTTTCAAATGATATGGGTAGTCGACTAAATCCTGTAAAGAGACAGGTCACATACTTACCCCTTTCTCAAGGTGGCTTGGGAATGATAAACCCCTATTTTTTCTCTCTTTTTCTACATCATATTTTAAAGTTATACCTATACACTAACTGTATGTGACTCCTGGGTATCACATACAATAGATGCTGTAATGTCAGCATGGACTGATCTACCACCCATAGCCTCCCGTATACCCTCCGCCCCATCCTATATTTTTGATAGTTTTCGAATTCTTCGTTTCTGGAAAGTGACTAAAGTCTCCATCTTAGGTTTAACTAGAAAACAGTTATATACTTATTTACTTCAGCTTGATGACCCAAAATTAAGCTTCCCACTATGCCCTCCATCTCATATAACGACTGCACTTAAAACCCTCAAAGATAAAAGAATACCAGCTCACATGTGGGACGTTTCCTGGCTATGCTGTCATGGGAAGTTACAAGTCCGTGGTAATTTGAAACACAAATCAGCACAAGAAAGATTTTGTCCCAAACCATTTTGTATTAATATTGAAGAGTCCATGGAACATTTCTTCTTTACATGTGCAGGCTCTCTTATTTTGGAAAACCCTAGCAAATAAGTGGAATTGGCCTTTTTAAGCAGAATCACATATCCTGCTCTAATTTTGGAATCTTTCCTAAAGAGTGGATTCTTTCCACCCCAGTACACTTAGAGTATTTTTCATGCATGCAAATATTTCATGTGGCAGGCCAGATGCAAATATGTTCTACAACAAATCCCAACCTGCCCACTAGTCATTATACAATATATTGAATCCACTCTGTTGAACCTACAGGAATTAGAATTGAAGCAACTATCTCCTACCCAATTTACATCTTACTGGGCTGGTATACCCTTTCAATTTCATTAGATATGTGAATTTGCATTCAAAGCTAACCTTTTTTGCTTTTTTCTCCTTGTTTGAGGGGCATTATCATATGTTCAAGATTGAATGTATCAAATATATGTTTTTGTATATTTATATCTTTGTCTTTATGTTTATACACGTGATGTTATGTGTTTTTTTTCAATAAAAAATTCCCCTACTCTTTTCGATAAGTGCCATGGGATCTTTAACATCCACCTGAACTACCACCAGTCCAGGCAGATGGGACCTCGGTTTAACGTCTCATCCGAAAGACGGCACCTCAGAAATGCAGCACCCCTCTCATGCTGCATTAGTGTCAGTACTGGGATATTAACCCAAGTGCCATATGTGGGAACTGAACCCACAGCCCTCTGATCTCCCAGCCTCAGAGGTGAGTGTGCTACCTACTAAGCCACTGACACTGCATACACAAGCCAAAGTTCTTTCTACAGTCCTGGCAGTAGGGGACTGCTATTATGTCTCTTCCAACTGTCAAACATACAGCACATACACTGACTGGAAATCCAAGGAGCGCTATGTCATGGGCAGCTCCTAGACAACCATATTCCTCTTAAAATTTTCTCAGTTGTTGTTCTTTCTCAGTTACTCAGAACCTAACATGCAACAGACTGGGTTTTCCTCTGCTTGCCATGCTTAAGCTCTGCAAAACCTCCAGAAAATCACTATTACCAAAATGCACACATTTTCACAGTTTGCTATGTATTTCAAAAGTCTTTGTTTAGCCTGCCCACTTTATTGAGTCATCTGCATTTGCTTTACTGCACTGGTGGTTTACTTTTTGTTTTGCCCCTACCTCAAACATGGCTGCTGCAATTCTTCACTGCATCACATAGCATAACACACTGGTTGCTCTCTCAGTCTATCTGCACAAACACTTTACTTTCTGACTCAGAACTTGGTTACTTGGAACAAAACTTTGTTTACTTTCGCAGACTTGCTATTTTACTCAGTACTTTTATTTACTTGCACAGCATTGGCTACTTGTACAAACTTAGTTACTTTTCTCAGCACTCAGTTCATTGCACAGCCTTGGTTACGTGCATAAACTTAGCTACTTTTCTCAGCACTGCCCAGAAACTTTTTGTTTAGCTAAATCGCCTGCTTTACTTTGCAGGATGCAGCCTTCAATCCAGTTGATGGCCTTGTGCTTGTGTCTTTGGGTGGTCTGCCCAACAATTTGCTCCAAAACATACAGCGGTAGCTACTGGAATGATCGTTTACTCAGTTTACACAGGAGAAGCATGAATTAACTGCTTTCAGCACTTTTTTACAGTTCTTTTTATAAAAATCCAAAGTTCACCAATGCTACAGTCCTCACTCAGCCTGATGCCTCACATGCTCCTCTCTCTGTCCCTCATGAACACTAGCACTGTCCACTGAGCTCTAGCCAAGTGGCCAGTCTTTGCTGACAGAGCCAATCACTCGACGCCATGCAAATTAGCTTGATGCACTCTCTCTCTCTCTCTCTTTCTCTCTCTCCCTCCTCTTGATTCCTCAAGCTGGTGGAGCCAAATTTAAACTGCAAAACTGACTTTTTTTTCTCAGCTTGTGTTTACAGTCCCAAACAGCGTTTCTGAATTTTGACATTGCAACACATTTAAAATACAGTTCTTTCTAGTGACTGTGATACTTTCCTCCTCTGGCTTAGGGGAAAATGATATCCACAGTTTGCAAACATTTCTGGCACAAAATCACTTGCAGCTGGTGCATTTTGACCACTTTTTTCAGATTTAATCAAATTTCAAACACAGTTCCTCAGCTCCACAAAAACAGTCCATATCAGCACATTTATTGCAAAAGTCCACTTTCAATACTGTACATTGCAATACAGGCATTTTTCTTGGCAAAAACTGCAGCTTTTTTCCACAAAACAATCCTTGACATGGTGCACCGCCACCAGACAGAAAGACTACAGAGATACCCTCTACACTGGAATGGCAACTTTTTTCCTCTCCCCAAATCTTCAGACAAGCCCCCACTTTTGTAACATCTACCTTGGCCAAGAGCAACATCTTGTAACTAGGACCCCCACAGTTGTTACACAGACAAGGCAACAAACCACAAGTTAGCAGAAAATAAGTACAACTGCTGGCATTAGGTTAAATACTTGGCTCAGGCATCTCAGAGGTCAGGGGGTAGTCCACAAAATAACATTTCTAGTTTAACGTGAGTCTGGGAGAGAGGTGTCAGGGCTATGCTCTGTCTCTTATCTGAGGGCCCCCAAAAACATCACTCAGGTACTCAAAGATGGATTGTCCACAACCAGGGATTTGGGATGTTACTGTGTGTGTTTTTTTTTTATTCCTGACAGTGTTAACAGTGAATAAAGGGCTTGCACTGTACATGACAGATGACATGTTGCAGCCAAAACATTTTCAAACTTCATTCAGATAAACTGTTCTTTTCCCACGCACATTTTACCACACCGTGTCCAGCCCTATTTCAAGGTTACCAGGCTTCTTCAGACTGCCACCATCCCCATTTCAGGGACTTGGGACTTACAAAATCTGCTACCAGTCCTAGTTCAGGATTCCTAGCATTACTTTAAAGCAACTAGATGACATATGTTAACACCTAAAACACATTTTTCTCTGTGTAACCAGTTAGATCCATCTGTGCTTAGAATGAGGGGCTACTCACTCGGGCTACAAACTGGCTTATCTCTACCATTACTTTAGGACATTATGAATTTTCCAACCACATTGGCCTGCTAGAGACATACTTCCTCACAAATGTTGGGCTATTATCCATGGCACCTGTATCTGACATACACCAGAAAACCTCCCTTTAAACAGTTTACATCTCACACACTTTGTTCCTCAGGATACATGGCACCAAGTATCTGACAAGGCACCAGAAAACCCCACTTAAATAGTACTTGAAATCCTCAAATATCACACAAGTCCATTTATTTAAGTTGTACTCACAAATCTCTACAAATTGGTTAATGTTGATAGCTCTTACAGTCAATTGGGGTTTGCCCCAAATCCCTTACTGAACCTTCAGTCCCATTCCTCTTATACTGTGAAGAATCTTCACTGCCTCAGGGCTTCACAAAATCTGGTAGCTACCACTTCCAGGAAACCAACCTTTGGATTACTGTTCTATGGCAGAAACATGATCATAGGGTCCTTCCCTCTCAAACACTAGTGCCAGCAGGCTCTCTTGCCCTCATAACTCTCAGTGAGCACCTCTCACTTCAGATTCCAACTTCAGACTAACACTCTGACAGCTCCAGCACAGTTTTTAGCCAATTGTGGCTTATGCTACTGTGAGAGTTCCGAGAAGCATTACCTCATCCTCTGCTCAGCAGTGTCAGGTAAATGATGATGTACTGTTTTACAGAGAGCATGTAATCCCTATGAACACCGCCCAGCTATCTGCCTAGTCTAAATTTGATGGGATTCTAGCAACCCCAGGAACTTGTACATTTATTTGAAAACTAATGACTGGGAAACACATACTGAGCCAAGACTCTTTCCAGGTGAGACCCAGAGGAAAGGAACAGGGGATGCAAGCACATAGCACTTGCACAGTACACAGTTACAAAGCAAATACAATAGCACTGGCACAGGTCAGTTACAACAAAGTACATGCAATAAGAGCAAACAGCAACATCAGGCATTTAAGCCACACCTACACATAGATAGGAGGCAAAATGTAAGTGATGCCATCAGATCTGGCAAAACAGGAGCTGGGGAAGGAGTTTATGCTGGTACCATAAGGAAGAAGGGGAAGGTAGTGAAGTGGAGGGAAGATGGAAGTAGATCTCAGAGTGACAGTAGACAATAGGAAAAGGCTGATTGCCCAGTAGAGGAGCAGAGATGAGGAATGGTGAATGTGCAAGGATCCTGGCACGGAGGGAGCAGGATGCAGAGGGGATGGAGAAGAGGAGTGAAGAAAGGTCTGAAGAGAGAGAGGGACCCAAACCATTATTTGGACATGAATGAGGCTCAGTTTCTCTGGCAATATAAGTGTAGAGGAAGAATGGATAACGAGGAGTAGAGTGAGCAGTGATGGGTATGGGGGGGGTTGGTAGCAAAATAGTAAACAGAATTGTAGAGGGTGTCCAGTCTCACCAGGGAGGTGGAGTGAGTCCAGTCTGGCCAGGGAGGAGGAGGAAGTGGTGACATAGACCATGTCTGCATAGTCAAATACTGGGAGCAGTATTTTGGTGACAAGCTCATAGAAACATAGAATTTGATGGCAGATAAGGACCGCTTGGCCCACCTAGTCTGCCCTTTTCCCTACCTGATGGATTAGCTGCAGATTCTAGTTAGTCAACATCTTAACTTCCTCCTACCCCCCCCACTAGAATTGCCTTGTCTGTCCCATGCATTCTGGAATTCTCCCACTGTTCCTGACTCCACAATATCCTCAGGAAGGCTGTTCCATGCATCCACAACCCTCTCTGTGACAAAATACTTTCTAACATTACCTCTGAGCCGTCCCCCCTCTGTCTTCAAATTGTGCCCCCTTGTTCTCGCACATCTCTTCTTCTGAAAGATACTACCCTCTTGTACTTTAATTCCCTTGAGATACTTGAAAGTTTCTATCATGTCTCCCCACTCCCTCCTTTCCTCAAGGGTATACATATTAAGCTGCTTTAGCCTCTCCTCATATGTCTTCTGGTGAAGACCCTGCATCATTTTGGTTGCCCTCCTCTGAACAGCTGCCACTTTGTCTGTCTTTGTGGAGATGGGGTCTCCAGAATTGCATGCAGTACTCCAGATGGGGTCTTACTAACTGTCAGTACAGAGGGATAACAACTTCCTGTTTTCTACTGTTGATGCCTCTACCTATGCATCCCAGTATCCCCCAGCCCTCCTTACTGCCTTCTCACATTGCTTGCCCACCTTTAGGTCATCTGATATAATTACTCCTAGGTCTCTTTTGATTTTTGTTGTTGTTATTAACTCACCCCCCATTGTGTATTCTTCTGATGGGTTTTTGATTCCCAGATGCATTACCTTGCACTTCTTTGCATTGAATCTGAGCTGCCACATATTTGACCATTCCTTCAACCTTGCCAAGTCCCTTTTCACTCTTTCCACCCCACCTTGTGTATTAACCCTGTTGCAGATCTTTGTGTCATCTGCAAAGAGACATACCTTTCCTTCCAGGTGCTCCCCAATGTCACATATAAAGACATTAAGGGGGAACGGTTCCAATACCAAACATGGCGGTACCCCACTAGTTACCCTCCTTTCTTCACTGTGAACTCCGTTTACTATTACCCTTTGTATCTTGTTGCCCAGCCAATTTTTTATCCAGACTACCACCTTGTGACCCACTCCAAGGCTGGCTAACTTGTATATTAATCTTTTGTATGAGACTGTGTCAAATGCCTTGCTAAAATCTAGGTAGGCCATATCCACAGCCCCTCCCTGGTCTACTACTTTGGTCACCCAGTCAAAGAACTCTATTAGGTTCATCTGACATGACCTTCCTGCTGTGAAACCATGCTTCACTGGGTCCTGTGCTCCACTGGCCTCTAGGTACTCAACAATTCTTTCCTTCAGAAGTGATTCCATCATTTTCCCCTACCACTGAAGTCAAACTAACTGGTCTGTAGTTTCCTGTTTTTACCCTGCTCCCACTTTTGTGAAGTGGAATCACATTTGCCCTCCTCTAGTCTTCAGGTACCACCCCATCCTCCCATGAGTTGTTAAAGAGAGTAGTCAGTGGTGTTACTAATTCTACCCTTAGTTCTTTTAGAATTCTTGGGTGAATCCCATCAGGCCTCATTGCTTTGTCCACCCTCAGTTTCAAGAGTTCTTTCAAAACCCTTCCTTCTTTGAATGGACTGGTATCAACCCACCTATTCAGAGTTTCTCCCTTGTTTGGTTTAGGTACCTTCCCCTCCCCTCCTCTTCCGTTGTGAATACTGAGCAGAAATATTTGTTCAGTATCCCTGCTTTTTCACTGTTACCCTCTGCCCACATTACCTCCCCTTTATTAAGTTTCTACATCCTTCCCTTGGTCTTTCTTCACTCCCTACCTATAAAAGGTTGTATCCCCCTTCTTAACAGAATTGGCTATCTTTCCCTCAGTTTGTGCCTTTGCTGTTCTGATTGCCTTTCCTGCCTCCTTCTGCTTTAACTGATAAAGTTATCAGTGAAAGGTTGGAACTAGAGCCTGTGTGGCTGGCTGTGTGTATTTGTCTCTGTCAGTAGTTTAGTTTTTGTAGATTTTCATGTGTTTCTGCTTGGAGGAACTGGACCATTCTTGGACATAACATCTATGAACATTTCCTGGACTAAGAAACTGCAAAACATCACCACCAGGTATTGGCATTCTCATCATAAATCAACTTTTTTGGAAGCCTTCAAAGCCAAAAGTAAGGTCAGTAAATCTGTTATACAAGCACTGAGTTGTGGAGTGCTACATTGAATCCACAATTCTGTCTGACTTGTTCTTAAAGGATGTGTACTTGTCTTTGAGGTCTATTCACAACCATTTTGGAGAACAAAGGCTAGATACTAACAAAGGATTTTTACATCCTGCATATGTCCCAGGCCAATTTTCATCACCTTCAGGAATTTAACCCCTTCAGGAATTTATCACATTCTGGGTCTTTGAGCTACAATAACAGTTTTCTGGTCCCCAGTAGTTCACCATTTTCTGTGGATTTGATTACTTTTCATCAATCACGTGATACCTCTGAGAACACGGCTTTATATATTGTGCTGTGCACTATCACAGGGCAAACGCAGACCAGCAAGGCCAAGAAGACTAGATGCCCTACAGCAAAACTAGTCTGCAAAATGATTAAAGCCTACCTTCTTAGGATACTACTTATGCTACTTCTGATATCTAGAAATGTTCATCCTAACCCGGGGCCTACCGTCCGAGCACCCCATGCCACAAAAAGGCAGGAGAGGTCCCTCACATTAGCATCAATCAATGTCTGCAGCCTCCTTAACAAACTTGACATCTTGCAAACCTGGGTCCAGCAACATAGCCCTGATGTACTCTCTGTTGTCGAAACATGGCTTAACCCCAAGATACCAGATGCTGCAGTCACCATCCCTGGATACTCTATATTCAGGCAGGACAGAGTTTCCAAATGAGGTGGAGGCTGTGCCATCTACCTGAGGAATTCCTATCTGGGTCCCGTTCTCAAACCCTAAACTACCCTTGCAGGTTCTCGCTATTAAAGTTCTACTCGGAGCGCACAACAAGGAGCTCACCATTGCCTCTGTGTACCTTCCCCCTAAAGATCAAGATCAGCCCAATGGATTTATCAGCATATTGGAAAGCCTACAGGGATTACACCATAACTCTGAACTCATAGTACTAGGCGACTTCAACATAAATTGGCTATTGCTGGAGGCCAGAAACTACAAGGATGCTGTCACATCACAGAACCTCACCCTGCTTGTTACCACCCCCACCAGATGCAACTACAGGACAGGGTAGCACACACTTTTGGACTGGATCCTTACTAATAACCCTGAATGAATCTCAAAAGTCTCGGTGCTCCCTGATGGGATCAGTGACCACTCACCGGTCACATGTACCTGGACAAACAAATTCATTAAGCCCCCTCCTAAAATAATCCACACCAGAGTGCTAAAGCAGGGGTACCTTGAGCTACTAAAGACACACCTAAGCTACCTGGACTGGACATCAGTCGACTCTGCCATTGATGTAAACCAAGCCTTAGACCTTTTCATCAGCCACTTCACTGCGGCCTGCAATATCTTTGCACCTCTCAAAAAGCTGAAGGTCGGGGCAGAGCTAACCCTTGGATAACCCCTGATCTAATCACTTTACTCAAACATAGGGATCATCTCTGGCATGGTGCCTGTGCAACATCCAAACCTGGGGATATTCATAACTATAAAGCTGCCAGAAATTAGTGCACACAGGCAGTTAGGAGCGCCAAAAGCAAATACTTCAAGGAAGCTCTCACAAACTCCTGGGGTGATGGAAAAAATTTTGGAGTAACTTGAAAGACCTTACAGGCAAGGACCCTAAGTCACCACCCACAATGCTGAACATAAATGGAACACCAACATCTGACCTGTACACAATTGCCAACACCTTTAACAATGTGTTCTCCAACTTGGATAGTGTCCTCCCTTCTAATTTCTTTGATGCCCCCTCTGGTAGTAACCCTCCTACAACTACTCCTCTCCTACACCCTGCCCCACAATTCTACTTCAAGGAGATCCCAGTGCATGAAGCCAGAACCTATATTCGGAAGGCCATTCACAATGCAGGCTACAGCGGTGACTCACTTGACCTGAAGTTGTTAGCACTTGTCCTTGAAGTCCTTGAACCCCTGACAAAGGTTCTCAATCTATCACTAAGGATGTCCCAGTTCCCATCTCGCTGGAAACAGGTGACCATCACACCGGTACAGAAAAGTGGAGAAAAATCACTGCACTCCAACTACAGACCTATCTCCATCCTCCCTCCATTGTCTAAGGCCCTGGAGCACATCACCTCAGACCAACTAGTCAAGTACTTGGAAAAATACGACATCTAGTGTCCTGAGCAACATGGTTTCCAAAAAGGGCACAGTACCACCACTGCACTATTAGAATTCACGGGCTTCATCCATACCATGCTCGATCAAGGAAACTGTGTTGGGGCAGTATTCATCAACCTTACAAAAGCCTTTGATACTGTGAACCACCCACTCCTACTCAAGCAATTATCAAACATTGGGCTCTCCAATGAAGCACTGCTCTGGTTTTCAAGCTACCTTGGGGAGAGGGTCCAGTGGGTTAGGATTGCCGGTGCCAACTCGGAAGAAAAGCCAGTCCTTTCAGGGGTCCCACAGGGGTCCATCCTGGGGCCACTACTCTTCAGCCTCTTCCTCAATGACCTTCCCAGTGTCTGCCACCATAAATTACTGGTCTACGCCAATGACGCAGTCATGTTCACCAACCACCAAAATGCAGAGCTCCTTGAGAAACAATTACAGCTTGAATTCATGCACATCAAAGAATGGCTCAAGTCACACAAACTGGTCATGACCTACAGCAAAAGAAAGGTTATGACCTTCTACAATGCCAGGAGGAAGTACAAATCCCGTGACCTCACCATCCTATACCAAACAGGGACCTTACTTGAACACATTCCTGATTTTAAATACCTAGGTGTCACATTGGACAGCTCACTCTCCTACCATCGGCACATAGATTCTGTCATCAAAGCCACCAACATCCATATAGGCCTGCTCTACAAGCACAAACACTGCATGACTCCTGACACTCTCTGGTTGGCTATCAGCAGCTCTGTCACCTCCATCATCAATTACGAGCTAGCAATTTATGGCTCTGCCTCCACCTCTGCCCTCCGTAGAATTACAGTTGCACTTAACAAAGCATGCAGGCTGCTAACTGGGGCTGACTGACTTACACACTTGTGACATGTACACTGGCAGGATGGCTTCCTCCTCATCAGCCGGATACAGTATCAAACCTGCCTCTTAGCCAAAAAAGTCCTCCTTGGGGTCATGCCCCCGGGCATTGAAAAGCTCCTCATTGACCACCACAGCACCCAGAGAGCTAGAAGTTCACAACAACTAACCTTCCTTGTCCCCAGATGCCGGACTACCATGGGCCAGAGGGCCTTTGCCCACAGAGCACCACAGTGGTACAATACTCTCAACAAAAAATCTCTTACTGCTGCTGCTCTTGGCCCTTTTAAGAGACAATTCTGACTTCATCTCATCTCAGCTAGTCGTTGTGACTGCCTCACCTAATCAGGGGCCCACCACTCACTACCCTCCACTTCAGTCTTGACAGCTATCTCTCCCCACCTTGTCCCCTTCTACCTGTCTACCACCTTGCCCCCTCTCCCTTTCCTCCTCCCCCTGGCATTTCCTGACTTTTATCCTTCCCCTCTCTCTGCTTTAGAGCTCTTACCCTCACCCTCAAAAATAAAAATAAAAAGTTCTCTGTCCTACTCCTTTTGTGTTTCCTTATATTTCCTGAATGCTATCCTCTTCTCCTTAACCATCCCTGCCCCCTCTTTTGAGAACCATAGTGGTTTTTTC
The DNA here is from genome assembly GCA_016271365.2 of Neoceratodus forsteri. Lineage (NCBI taxonomy): Eukaryota > Metazoa > Chordata > Ceratodontiformes > Ceratodontidae > Neoceratodus > Neoceratodus forsteri. Next base: position 910,640,688 of record CM028130.1, on the reverse strand, counting down.
CTTCATTTTGTTTTATTGATTTGCTTCACACAAAGGCTTGTTGCCTCTGTGATGGCTGTTTTGATTATTCCCCATTGTTCCTCCACCCCTCCTTCTTGCCCGTTTGCTAGTGCTTTTCTGAGGCAGTCTCTCATTTTCCCAAAGTCAGCCTTCCTCAAGTCCAATACTCTTGTTTTTGCATGGCTTGACTCTATAGCTGTGTTTATTGTGAACCACACGGTTTGATGGTCACTTGTTACCAGATGGCTACCCACTTCTAAATCTGAGATCCTTTCTCCTTCTCCATTTGAGAGTACCAGGTCTAAGACTGCTCCCTCCTGAGTGGTTCCAACACTAGTTGTCTGAGGCATGCCCCCTGTAGGGCATCAAGAATGACCCTGCTCTTGGATGTGCCCGCAGCAAAGGTACTCCAGTTAACATCTGGCATATTCAGTTCCCCATCAACAATATCTCCCCTTTTTCTGCCATTTTAAGGATGCCTTCTATCATTTCCTTGTCCATTTCCTCCCCCTGAGATGGGGGTCTGTACACAACCCCCATGCAGATTGTGGTGCCATTTCCTGTCTCCACAGTGACCCATAGTGACTCATCAACTTCCTGTTTACTCTTTAGTTCTGTTGCTTTAATCCCTTCCCTTATATATAGAGAGCTACTCCTCCACCTCTTTTACCCACCCTATCCATCCTGTAGACTGTGTATCCTGGTATGTTGACATCCCAGTCATGGTTCTCTGTGTACCATGTTTCAGTGACTGCCATAATATCCAGGCATCTCTCTTCCATCAAGGCCACTAGTTCAGAGAGCTTGTTGCACAGACTGTGAGCATTGGTACTCATCACCTTCCATTTATTTTTTATGGCTTTACCCCTTTTAGCCCCATCCCTGTCCTTACTGCCTTTTTCTGCTATTATCCATGTCCTGCTCCCTTCTGACTTCTCTACCTTGGTGTTTACCTCTCTAACTACTGTGTTTTGTGGGAGGAGGCTGGGATTGCCCTGCTCCTTTTCAGTGCCTCCCCCCTTGGCTAGTTTAAATGCTTGAAAATGAAGCATTTAAACCTGTCACCTAGGATCCTGGTTTCCCCCTGGACAGATGCAGACCATTGCACCAGTATAAGCATGCATCCCTCAGATGGCTTTCCAGTCCCCAGTGAAGCCAAAACCATGAGCTCTGCACCAGTTTTTCAACCATGCATTGAATCCTATGGTGCGGAATATCCTAGCATCATCCTTTCCATAGACGGGCAGCACTTCTGAAGCCTCAGTCTTACCATGCATGCTACTTGTCTAAGGCCCCTTCCCAACTCCATAAACTCCTCTTGCACCACTCTGATCCCATTCACTGCCAGGTCATTTGTCCCAAGGTGGACAATGACATCCAGCTCCCTCCCTTGTGCAGCTGCTCCCACGATCCTGAGGATTCAATTCCTGTCCCTCCAAGCCATGGCACCAGGCAGGCATCTTACATCTCTATCCCCTTCCGCTGCCCACTTCTACCCCCAATGATCAAGTCACCCACCAGGAGTTGTTTCCTTCCCCTGTGGGGTCTCGTGCCACCATCCTGTGGGTCTCCTTGGTGGAGATTCCCAGCATCCTCCTTGGTCTCCACTGCAGGTGCCTCCATAGAGGAACCACTCTTTGCCAGAATGGCATATGAATTGTGGAGAGGTACAACTGGAGGGATGCACCTCTGTTCCACCACCCTCTCCTTCCCTGAGTCCATCTTCATCCAACCGCTCCTCTTTCTTGGCAACCTCTGAGGTAACGGTGGTGGACCTGGTGGCCCGTGGGCAGGGGAAGAGGTTTCACGAATCCTAGCCAGGTCAGCCTAGACATGAGAAACCTCCTCCCCTCAGAGCAGAGAGGTGTCTGCAAACACGGTAGCATCACAGCCTCCAGAATGTCTCCCAGAACACTGCTGCCCCACAGCCATTGCACTGCACCACTCCCATCTTGACTTATTTTGTGTCACCTCTCCTGATGCTTTGTATGCTTACTGTCTCCTCCCTCTATGTATTTCTACACTTACTTTCCTACTGCCTATGTGCCCTTACAACTCTCGCCCTTCCTGTTCTGGGAGAGGAACTTCCTGTAGTCTTCAGTAGTCTCCTTCTTCCGTGCTTGGATTCAGACCTCCAGCAGCCAGGGGGAGAGAAAGAGTTATTTTTTAGGTTCCTTCGAGGCTGATGAAACTAATGTGTCATGGCATACCTATGGAGACAGACAGTTTTTTTTTTTTGCAGTACAAGGCACCAAGTATAGGTGGAGCTTGGCATAAATGCTGTCAGTCTGAGCAGAGATGTCCAGTTTGCTGTTTAGCCTCACACCAAGGTATTTAAAGGACTGAACCACTTCAAGAGGGGTGTCATCCAAAGCTGACTAAAACTGGCAGAGTTGGGACTCTGGCCAGTTTTTGGCTGGTGTCAAAGATCATGGACACAGTTTTTCTTTTTTATATTCATAGGAATCCTAGGAAATTACAAGACATAAGCCATTTGGCCATAGTGACTTGCCTGTTTGAACCCAAGAATCCTCGAACCTCGTTTTTCCTAGAGCCTTCATGTGCACATCCAACAGTCTTTTAAACTGATCCATGCTCTTACTTTGCACTATTTTTTCTGGAAGGTTGTTCCATTCTGCCACAACCCTCTGGTTAAACCACTGTTTCCTGTTATTTCCTCTAAATCCCTCACTTCCAAGCTTCACTTGGTGTCCTCTAACACATCTCTCTGATTTCCTTTATGCTATGTTGACCCAGAGTTGGTTAGATTGGAACCAGCCCAGGCCATTATATATATCTTGCTGGAGCAGGTCTTCTATAGCTGCAGTGAAGGACTGGAGACGTAAATGAGTATGTCATCTGCATACATGTGGATATGCGAATTGACACAAGTCATAGGGAGGTGATTAAGGATAATGGAAAACAGGATTGGCCCCAAGATGGAGCCCTGTGGGATATCAGCCTGGATGGGAAGTAGAGGTGACAGGGTGCTACCAACCTGTACTGACTGCAGATGGCCTGAGAAGTAAGAATGGAAGCAGTCTACAGCAGGAGCTGAAAGGCCAGCAGAACTCAGCTTATCCAGGAGGAATGGGTGGGACACTGAGTCAAAGGCCTTGTCCAGATCAATGTAATGGCAGCTGTGATGTGCCCTTGATGAGAAGATAAAATCAGTTACATGCAGCAGGGAGAAGACAGTGGGGCAATGCTTCTGTAAGTCAGACTTGAACGAGGAGAGAAAATTGGTAGAGGATAGAAAATTGAAGTGTCTAATGTAGACAAGCATCCCTTGCAGCTCAGCAAGGGAAGGAGGGAGACTGGCTGTAAGTTACCTGTGGAGTAGGGAACCTTCCCTCTTGTGAAGTGGGTGAACTCTGATGAACTTCCAGGAATGAGGAACAGCACTGAAAAGTAGAGGTTGAGTAGGTGAGTCAGTGGATGTGCTATGGCAGGTGCAAAGATATGGGGTAGTTTAGGATCCAGTCCAACAGGACTAGATTTGTGCAGGTTGAGAGAGTAAAAGGTAGTAAGAGTTTCCTGAATAGTAAAAGGGGGGAAAGCAGAAATCAGAGGAAGGGAGACGAGAGGGAATGTAAGGAGGAGTGTAGGAGGCTTTAGGATGAGTGGAGGGGAGAGCACAAGTGGCAAAGAACACATTGAAATGAGCAGCAATAGAGGAGGGGTCAGGCACTGTTGAACCATTTACTAGAAGGACCAGAGAGCAGACTGGGTGGCAAGGTCAAAAAGGAAGTGAAATACCTTCCAGAACTTTGAGGGGTTAAAAAGTTTGTTCTGAATATTGACCTTGAAAAGTGCAATTTCACAGCCCAAACAGCCTTAGTATGGGAGTTCCTGATAGTCCTGTATAAGAAAAGGTCAGGAAAAGAGAGAAAATTTAAAATGAGCCCTAGAGAGATCAGGAAACTTGCACTAATCAATGATTTCTGGCTAAGCCAGGGATGAGGGAAGAGTTTTGACCCTAGATTTGCTGAGTATTGCATGCTTGTCCCACACAGAGGAGAGTTTGGCATGAAACAGAGAAGGGAAATATTGATATCAGTGGCAAAGGGTATGGCTGATTGGTATGCAGCAACAGGGGCACTCAAGAGAGCAGAGATGTTGAGTCACTGGAGGGACCTAGTCCAGATATATTTAGGGGAGGAGGATGGACATCAGATCTTCCTGATGCAGAACATCATGCAGTAGTCACAGAAAGCATACAGCAGGATTTCTGCTGCAACAGTATGGTGGGAATGAGAGAAGAGAACTCAGTCCAGCAAAGAAAGGTTTGGAGACTGGAGGTTAAGCTGGGTGGGATCAGTAATAATCTGTGAGAGTTTTAGGGACTCAGCCTTGTGGATGGTCAGCCTAGAGGCCAAAGAGAGTCAATTAACATTGAATTCCACTAGCAAGATGAGCTCACCAGTAGAGGAATGAAAAGTGATTGCAGACTGTATGACTCTGAGCAAGTCACTTAACAGTCCCACTGCTCCTGCATCACTCCTGTAAATGGGCATTGTGGCCCAGTGGGCCTTACCTGATTACCCAAAAAAATCTATAATAAACTAAGGTGAGTTAGAAATCAGTATGAAAAGGGGCTGACATTATTAACCAATATATGATATGCAATAAATGTGTAGTAGGGCCCATTCAGTAATTAAAAGTGATCACCACAAAAGTGAGAAAGAAATCTAAATTAAAGAAAAGTGAGCTTGAGATAAATATTAATAGGGGATGACTTTATTTACTAACATATGATAAGCAATGAAAGTGTAATAGGGCCCATAATTAGGAGAAATTGCATAACAATTAAAACAGAAATAAATAAAAGTGCGCAGGATTCCAGGTTATAAATTTCCAAGTCTCAAAATACAGTAGGATGGCCATGACAAAGCTAAAGGCCCAAGTCATTAAGACAGGAAGTGTGACCAACCCATAGGCATGGAGGACTGAGGTGCTGGGAGCCTTACCTCTTGCCATGCTGGTGACCCGGGTTTGGGAACAGATGTTGGTCACTCAAGGGCTGGCCTGGGTAGGAGGACTGAGCAACCCAAGGAAAGCTCTCATCCCTCAGGAATGGGGGACAAGATGTCTCGCTCAGCAGCTGTTACCTAGGAATCCTAGCTGGCAGCCCAGGGGGACATCAGGGAAGGTGTCCCACCTGTTGGACAGTGGGGACCACCTCCATGGAAGTGGAGCACAGACAATACATTATTGCTCTTGCAGAAGGCCCAGGAAGAAAAACATGGAAAACACCCCAGTTGCAGGATGAAGCCCGCCCCTCCACAGGCTTTGTACCAGCGACTGGGCACCTCCAAGAAGACCCTCTGGTGAGGGTGAAGGATAGAGTGATGTAAGCCCTGGAGAAGATGGGTGATGGGTCTGGGGTGGGTTGGTCAGATGGGGTAGCTGGGCAGTCAAGGTGGACAAACAAAGGATTGAAATAAAAGACAGGAATCATGAGAGGGGACAGCTAGTCAGCTAAAGAGTCCGTGAATAAACAATAGTACTGCTTTACTGCTATTTGTGTAGGGTGATATGGAGTGTGTATTAAAGTGTTTATTAGGCAAGTTCACCTATAATCTGGTGTGTCTGTTCATTGCTGTCCATGTCCATGCTTGAGGCTGATGCATGCACTGTAGTAATGCCATATAGTGACATCTGCACACAGCACACAATAAAACCCGATGCTGGAACGTAACAGAAAAAAACAAAACCATGCAAGTCTGATGCCCCGTGCTGTGCCATGTCTCAAAACTGGTACATGTGGCGATGGCTACCACTGTAAAGATGGAACACTAACTGAACTGCAACCAGTACTGTATTTTAAAAGCAGTCTACTGGGAAAAACAAAATAATTATCCACAAGCAGCATAAACATTTAGTTAATTAATTACACTAAAAGGAAACTATTTTTTATTTGAATAAACCCCTTACGGTACAATTACCTTTGAAATTTCTGTCTTAGAACCTCAATATCCAGAAACTAGAGTTACTATTTTCTTACCTTCTTCAATAAATTTTCTTACAAAAAGTCATGTTCCCTTACAATTAAATAAATAAACACAGAATACAGAAACATATATGCTAGGCAGGATTCTGAGTAATTTATGAAGTTTTATAATAGGTTTTCATTCACTCTGAGCCCATGCTCACCCTCATAGACACAACTAACACATAGATTCCACCTCTTCAGGATATAATGGACACTGGATATAACAGACAAAAGTTGTGTGCACAGATGTGTCCATTATAACAGGCTTGCACTGTATTTTAAAATCAGAGTCTACTGGGAAAAATGACTTTCAGGTTCAATGCCATTCTCCTTTAACTCATTTTCATCTAGGCAGCCATTTTATATTAAGGGGAAAGAAAGGATGTTTCAGAGTTCTAATGGAACTACTGGAATTAAGGAGTTTAAAAAAGAGCAGACACCTTTGGGAACACGTTAAAAAACATAATATTAGGCACAATCCAGCTGTTATTTCATATATATTCTATATATTTCTATAGCTTTCTCCTCTCCATTATTTATTATCGAAGAAATTACACAAAAACAAGATTTGCATCCCTTAGAGTCCATCTGCCTCTATAGCATATTCCCTTCTTGAAACTATAATGCTCTGTTGTGACATAAGTCTGTCATGAGAATAACTGTGAAGTAATAAGCAGAGTATTATGACATCAAGGGTCAGATATTTAAAACTTTGCGCTGAGCGCAAACTGTTTGTGTGGGGATTGCACCCCGTTTGCAGGAGCCTGCTATATTCAAAAGCCTGATTAGCGCAGGCAAACTGAAATAGCATCACACAAAATGACTATGTATGCACTGGGTAAAGGGGGAGTGTTCATGAGTACAGGTGCTATGCTGTATTCTGTGCATTAGCACCATACAAAGTGTGTTTGCATGAGTTTGTGTGACACATAGCATGGCAAAAGTTACAGCCCTGAAAATGGTAGTCTTAACTCTGGGAAAAACAAGGGTTGGGGGTGTGGACACAGCAGCAACAGGCAACAGGTAGGTATGCAACAACAGCATCATGGTGCACCTGATGACTGCAGTCATTGGGCAGGAAGAGAGGGCAGAAGGCCACCCTGGCGCACTGTATATGCCAAGGAAGAGATATGCTGCAAACCAATGGTACCAACCATGAGTCCTAGCACAGTACCATGGCAGTACCCATGGCACATTCATCTGGCACCAGTCCCAACTCTGCCACACAGTTGAGGGTGGCTTAGTACCCAGTGGACGTCCTGTTTGCTAGTACATGTAGCACCCACACCCAAACCCTCCATAGAGGGTACACCAACACAATACAGTGCACACATGCTGCACTGAAGGGAGGGAGGAGGGAGGTGGTAAGGGAGGTGTACAAGTGCCCAGGATGCACCACATGATAGGTGGTGCCACACAGCTATGGTCATCCACACAGTGCACATGCTGGATTACCTTAATGATCTGAGCACTCAAACCCATAAACGGGATGCCACACCATGATAAAATTTATAGCATCTTTATTAGAATCCCAGACTAAAGACTAGAGTCTCACCTGACACGTTTCAGATTTCCAATCTTTTATCAAAAGCAAATAGGTGCACACGCCCACTCCTTAAATACCATAAAATACAAAATGTGGTATAGTGATGTCTCTGGTACCTCTTTCCCAGTTGGTCAGCACATTGAGATTCCAAATAATGAGTTAAAAGTTGTAACTATATTCAAAAGCTAGAAACAACTTTATTTTAACATGTTTTAGATCCTTCCCAAATCAACATTAAATCTATAGTACTTACTAGAAAAAACATTAATTTTCACACTGAAAAATGAGCTACAAAAGACCTTCCAAAAGTAATCAGAAAAGGAAGCAAAGGGTAAAGAAAAGGGCTGGGGAGTGGAGAATGACTAAAGACGGGGGGAGGGCATTACACTGGGAAAAAAACATGAATACAAGAGGATGAGAAAAAAGGAAGGAGGTAGGGAATTGGTTGGGACAAAGAAAAAAAATCATTTTGGCAAGAGTAATTGTTTAAACTGATTATATACTATTGCACATGGTTATTTCAAATTGTTGAATTCACATATCCCAATTGCTACTTGAATACATCATTTATACAAGAAATAAATATTCTAAAGTGCCGGGTATATTAATTTCATTTACAACCAAAAAGAATCACCAATTCATTTTCGTGTTTTTCTCAAATAAGGCTGAACATCAAACTGAGTGTTAAGACCTGGTTGTACATTCACTCTGAGTGTCAGAATCCAAAAGTTTTCTCTCTCTAATATTACATTTTTGTAATCCCCACCTCTCGGTTTTCTGTTTACTTTGTCAATCGCTACAAACGTGAAAGCATGTTCTTCTCCATTTTGTGCTAAGGCACAATGTGCTGCTGTTGAATATGTTGCATCTTTTTTCTATCACCCTACAGTGTTCTTCAACTCTAATTTTAAAATACTGTTCTGTTCTCCCTATGTAGAAGGCTTGACAACTACTTTTGGCAAGATAAATTACGCCTTCTATAGTACCTGTTATACATTGCCTTATTTCATACTGTTTTTTGTACATTGCAACTAATGGGTTCACCACAACATATCCAAGACACACTGTCTTAGGGTAGCTGGTCCATTCCACTGGGGTGTCAAACAGATGAGGCATACTGATGAGTCCTGGTAGGACGAAACACATGTCTATGTCATCTGTTAGCACCCTTTGCAAACTGTGTGAGAGGCCTTCCGGCACCATGCAATTCTGCTTAAAGTTGGACCAGCATAACATTCTGTGGTGATTTGCATATGCAGCCCATGATGCTGTGCATTGTGTGGGCATGTGTGATTTTGTATCCACCACTGTGTCCACTGGGCCACTGTTGTTGTTTGCACTGCTCAGTTGTTATATTCAGAGATGTCTTCTTTGCTGGGCTGTCATTGCACTGCCCTCACAGCCACATTTGCCCACCTTAATTTGCCTACTATATTCAGCAGTGTTTGCCCCTAGGCTATTCCTTTGAATATTGTGTGCTATGGGCTAATTTTGCCCGCTGTGCAGTGCAAATCTGGCCTACGGGCATAGTTTTGAATAATGGGCCCCAAACTGGGAAGAAGCAAAAGGAGCTGATGAACCTTCAAGGAACAAAATACAGTTTTCATGCATACTACCTCAGTAATAAACAAGCATTTGTCAATGCCGAACGTTCGCTTGCAGGTATTTGCAGTGGTATTTGGCACTTGGACATGGCTTAAAAAAATCAGTGACAAAGAAGTACAAGCATTTGTCAATGCCGAATGTTGCTTTCTTCTTTGTGCTGTTTAGGTATTTGGAAGTCATCGGAGTGCAAATATTGAAAATTCGCGAACTTACGAGTGTGCGTAGGAACTGCGCAACGCACGCTCGTAAAACAGTCATTTTTAGGAATTGTTTCACCAAATTTTCAACATAGCCATTTTAAAACCTCTGCTAATGAACAGTGTCACTGTGATTTTCTTAATGTGTCCCATACATTGATTTCGCACACCGACTGTGCCATTGTGCGCTACATGGGCAGAAACACGTTTTGGGCAGGATGTGAAAAATGACAGCTGTACTGCTCATGAGGAGGTGTGGTAAAATGGCAATGTTGAAAATCTGGAGTGAAAATATTGAAAATTTGGAATTTACGAGCGTGCATAGGAACTGCGCAATGCACACTCGTAAAATAGTCATTGTTAGAAATTTTTTCACCAAATTTTCAACATAGCCATTTTAAGACCTCTGCTCATGAGCAGTGTCACTGTGATTTTCTTAATGTGTCCCATACATTGATTTCGCACACCAACTGCGCCATTGTGCGCTTCATGGGCGGAAACACATTTTGGATGAGATGTAAAAAATGACAGCTATACTACTCATAAGAAGGTGTGGTAAAATGGCAATGTTAAAAATCTGGAGTGAAAATATTGAAAATTCGCGAACTTACGAGCCTGCATAGGAACTGCACAACACACGCTCATAAAATGGTCATTTCTAGGAATTTTTCCACCAAATTTTCAAAATAGGCTTTTTAAGAGCCCACCTTATGAACGCTGGCACTGTCATTTCATTAATCAGGCCCAAAAGATGATTTCACACAGTGACTGCAAAATCACCCTTCGGGCCTGAATAACGCCATGACAGTGACAGAATTCATGAGAAGGGGTCCCAAACCCCCATGTTGAAAATTTGGTGCAAAAATTCCAAAAAATGCCTGAGATATGCAACAAAGTTTAAAAAAACCATCTAGCCCATTATACAGTTTACCAGCATTTCCTCAGTTCGCTGTCCTTTGAAGAGTGCAGATGTGTTCCCGGTCCAGCGATGATCATCGCGCCCAAGCACCGAAGGTAAGTATGGGGTGAGGGGGTGTGGGGGAGCAGGGTGCGCGGTGGAGTGGGTGCGGATTGTGGGAGGGGGCCAGGAGAAGCGCCGTGGGACCGCTTAATTTACAGGTTTTAAAAAAAGATGATGGGACACTTGCCATGCTGGGGTGGGCTTCCAGCATGGCAGAAGAGAAAAGCTGTTTGGGGGGCCCATGGAGCCGATGGGGGATTGGGCACTCTGTCGGCAGATGACGATGTTTGCCACGCTGGGGTGGGCTCTCAGCGTGGTACCAAAGATTTGGGGCGTGACGCGTTGCCAGCACACAGCGGTGGTTTTCTATGAAGAGAAGACCACCACTGTCATACACAGCACCACATCCGATTGGTGCAGGACCGCCACTCCTGCTCGACGGAGCAGGGGATTGCACAGGAGGGGCACACCTCCAAAGTGTCCCATTCTTCCAAGACGTTCCTTGTGCATGCGCGCAAGCGAACGTAATAATGGGGATAAGAAATACAAAATTAATGAGAAATATAAAGTTGCTTTAGGTCCAAATATTGTGTTTTTCAAAGTTCTCGAGGTGTCAGTGGCTTTTTAAGGCAGCAATCTAGCCTTTTCCTAGCTATCGTACATTTCTTTTGTACTGTAAATGGTTAGTATAGCTGCCTTTGGGATTCATAGTCCTAGGTTTGATTCCCAATAATAGACAATGGTGAGTCTTTGCAAGAGAAGGCAAAAGAGTAATCTCTATTGTGTCTGTCTAGGAGCATGATGGATGTCTATACTGAGTTTAAACCAGTTTCCATAATGCACAATTTTCTCATTGCACGATGCTCTGTGACATGTGGGATGGAGCATGCCCTTCCTGGTTATTAAAATATTACAGTGAGGACATAGTATCATCATTTGCAGAGTTCATGAATAGTTCTGTTTGTGGTGGGATTGGTAGAGAGAGGTGTTCAGTGAATCCCTGAAATTGAATTTGGTGAGGAAACTAAAGATCATTACTGAAAGAAACTTATACTATTATTTCATCAGTTCTACAATCTGCCCATTTCCCCTAAAGTGGAATGTGTTGAAAGGTCCATGGTGGATTGCCTGTGGAAAAGATTCTTGGAGCAGAGCATTTTTGACTTATTTCAGTCTGGATTTAGACCCAGGCATAGCACAGAAACAGCACTGGTTTGGGTCCTGACCTGGTTGAGATGGGGAAAATGGAATGCTGTGGTGATAATCCAACTGGACCTGTCAGTGACACTGTGGATCATGGAATCCTATTTAATCTCCTGAATGCATCAGTGGGTATGTCAGGGATCAGCCTGGAATGGTTCTAATAATTTCTAACTAATAAAATGCCATGTGTTTGCCTTCAGGGATTTACAGTGGCGTCCCCCAGGATGAAACCTAATTCTGCAGCATGTTGCAGCACTCTGTAGAATGCTGCAGCAGACCTTCCAAATAAAGCAATGTAATTTCAATGGCAATTTGTCCCTTTTGTCATGCAGGAAAATGTGACACTGCCAGGGTGAATTGAATGCCACAGTTTCCTGCATGAAAAAAGGGAGTAATTGCCATTGAAATTACATTGCTTTAATCCCTTGGTCTGCTGCAGCATACTGCAGAGTGCTGTAAAAGTGGGTTTCATCCTTGGGGACACCACTGTACATATTCATCTAGGAGACTTAACTGATGGCATACTTCTGCTGGTAGTGGCTCCCATGTTATTTGGTGCCTACTGTATATGCTGCCATTAGGTGAGCTCATGAAGCAGTATGGTGATGGAGGTCTCACAGTTATGCTGATAGTACCCCAGCTATAATTTTCTTTGACCCCAATACTGCTTTCAAATCCTTGTCCAGTTGTCTGACTGAGATGAGCATGTGGATGTCTAGTATCTGGCTACAGCTGAATCCAGATAAATCAGACATGATGCAGGTGAACTCAGGGAGAACAGCAGCAAGGAACTCAGTCATTCTGTGTGACTGTCATATGTATATATGACATAGCCCTGTAAAGGGTCAGTCTCTGTAGTCTTGGCATCCTCCTTGACAGTAGCTTGAACATGCCTTTTCTTTCTATTTCTGCCTGAGAGACACTGATCCGTGTCTTTATGGATTGGTAATTGGATTATACTGTCTAGCAGAGCACTGTTCTGTATTTAATTCCATCCATTTCAAAATGCTGTTGTACCACGGTTTGAAGGTAATGGAATGTGATTGCACCCTTTTGTGGTACAAAAGCATTCTGAAACCTCTAGAGACAGCACAAGTCAGTTTCATTCTGAAAGCAAAAGAACCCCCCTGTGCACATTTCGCATAATACTATACGCTATAAAAAATACAGAACGAGCAACGTTCTGCACAACCACTGTGTGCTGCCACCTCTCTCACTCTTGAGGTCAAGGGGAATCAGAACCCCCTCTGTGTCAGAACACACTGGTTGTGCATAGTTGCCCATCCAGTATTCTTTATATTGTAATGGGCTTTTATGCTGGTTTGTCACTTGGGTTAGTTTGATTGCTGAAGCTTTTCCACAAGGCAGTTACATGATTGTTTACAGGACAGAGTCAGTTTCATCATGTCACTCTGATACTGCTTGAGCTGGACTGGCTATAAAATCCAGAATCACGAAAGTATTAGTATTGGCATGGTGCATACCATTTGTGGACTAGAGCTAGAATATCATGCTAACCTTTCCTATTCTCTAATTTGAATCTGAACCCTCTTTTCTTCTGGTGATGGTCTGTTAGGTAAGCAGCAGGTCTGTAAAGGTATTTGAGAGCTGTGATTTTGTTCTTCAGCTCCAAGACTGTGGAATGTCATATTTAGATACCATACAACAATCCAACCAATACAACACCAGGAACATGGCCAGGAATGCCCTTAAGCCTCCTTTCTGGCATACTTAGCTGGGCAACCGGTCATTTGCACTCAGGGCCACTAACTGGTTAAACAAACTGCTGATACACTCGTAAATCTCCCTAAGCTTAATCAGTTTAGGAGAGCTGGGCAGTACGCCTTTGCAGTCCAATGCAATTGTAACCATTAAACAGTTTTATTTTGTTTCTCTCTGTATGTAACCTGTGACTTTTTATGCAACAAACATTATGTAATTGTTCTGCTTTGAGCCTGACTCAGCTGCATTTCCTCTGGAACTGCTTATTGTACTTCTAATGTTTTTTGTGACTATGTATTCGATGTGGAACTTTTGTAAATGAGCACTTGTTCTCAAAAATAATCTCTGAAGTTTTCAATAAATAACTAAATAAATAAAATGCCTTACCTTAGTTCTTGAGTATCCCAACATTATTATATGTGTTGAAACTGTTTATGAAAGCAAGCTCTCTGCTTTCTATGATGTTAATATTTTTAATGTGGTTGGATTGTTTTTATGTTTCTGTTGCATGCATTTTATGTTATTACTTTTCAACCTGTAAGGTGCCCTGTGTACCTTGACAGCAGGGTGCCTAAGAAACAAAATAATCTAGCAAACAAACTAACATAACAAAACTATAAAAATAAAAAGCCATGGTTGATGGAGGATAAACCAGAGGAATCTCAGAGTAGCAATCAAGAGAATGTAAAAATTCTACATCAGCCTGATAGTTACAATGGAGAGCAATGTATATGGCCTGAAGAGGAAGAGATTTTCACCCACATATTCAAATGGTTAGTGTGGCACTAACTGGCTAGCACCACACTAACTGTGAATAGAGCTGGCAGTCAGGGGCCATATTAGAGGCCCCCAGAGTGCCATGCTAACTCATCAGTGAACCAATACAAATAAGGACCCTCATGAATAAAGGGCACAGTGGAATAGTCTCAAGTTTTGACAGTGCTAAACAGCTGCCATCACAGTGCTGCTTATCACTGCTGAAACCCTGCCCTTAATAGAGCACCATTGCTGCATCCTCCCCTTACTCATGCTCTCAGTTTGGGTGTCCCTGGTGTCTAATGGTTTCTTACACCTGGCTGTCAATGAGTGCAATAGCATGTAGTGTAAAACCATCTGTTTCTACAGAACTCACAATTATGCTCATTGGAAGTTGGATAGCAGCTGAACAATGAGGTGAATGGAGGGCTATACCACTTGCCATTGCTTGAAGTAGAACTGGTGACCAGGGTGAGGGGGGTGTGGGGGTCCTAAGCAGGTGGGGGAATGGTAATCGGTCAGGGCTGCGGGGGTCCACTAGACAGCAAGGAAAAGGGAATATTATTGCAACACAGGTGATTAGGGGGAGGGGGATCACTAGATTTAATGATTTTATTTTATTTAACTTTGTTGACTGGGTAAGTACACTGGCAATAAAAGCCTTTTTCAGGTAAGACCCAGGTGCAAATGCACAGAAAAAGTATACAGTCATAGTAATACGTAGACAGCAGGTGATGGCAATAAATACAGAACATTATGTACAGAACAATATTTACATGATTACAAGTCATTTTATTAAACATGGGAAGAGGTAACAGTATATACAGAGCAATATTTGCATAAATACAATTGAAGGTTGCATACAGTTATGTGATTAGGAGGGAAAGGAAAGGAGGTACAGGTAGTGTGGGGGATCAGGGAGGTGTGGGGTAGAAGTAGAGGTGGGGGTCAGTGGAAGCATTGACATGTGACAGAGGAGGAGTAGTGGGATTTCAGGTTAGTTGAAGTTTTTCTTATGGGAGGAGGTATTGAGTTCCATATGGAGGCAGCGCTGTCAGAAAAGGACTGCTGACCCATACTGGTGTGAAACAGCGGAACTACAATGTTGTTGTGGGAGGAAGATCAGGAGGCAGGAAGATTAACAAGGGAGATCTGACTGGCTAGATAAGGTGGGTTTCCGGTATGCAAAGTTTTGTTGATTCGGAGGCAAGAGCAAGATTCACTATGAGTTCAGGAGGAAGCCATTTAAGGTTGTTGAGCATTGTGCAATGGTGGGTGTTGCATCTGCAGCTGGAGGCAATTATAGCTATATAAGGTATGGTAGAACGCTGTTAACCTTAGGAAATCATCATTTCCTAAGGTTGTTAACCTATCGATGTGACGTAGAAATGTTGTTAACCTATCGATGCTACATCACATCGATAGGTTAACAACAGCAATCGGTCTGCCCATGTGCGCCCCTTTTTTTAGACGGGAACCGACGGATGAACACAGCGGTTAGGGAAGGACTGAACGGCCGTGGTGGTGACTTTTTCAAAAAGTAAGCTGTCTTACTTTTTAAGTGGGACCATACACTATAAAAAATAATGTATGGTCCCGCTATCGGCAACCAGTCACTGTTAACCGTCTCGAGGTTGCCATGGCGACGTAAACCTCTTGAGCTTCGCTTTCAAGGTTTACACAGTCACCCTGGCAACCTCTCGACAGTTAACAGACCAGTTACCGATATAGGGCCATACATTATCCTCTATGTTATAATAGAGGGTATACTTTTTTTGTAGGGCAGATTTACCTGCAGCTATGATGACTGCCGAGCCGTATTTGAGTATGGTAAGAAGATTAGCCTGGGTGATATTAGCTTGGTGTCGGGGGTCAAGAAATGTCAGACTCTGTAGAGAGAACCCAATTTTTTATGCACTATGGAAATGGTGTGCTGGAGGTGAGTTTCAAAAGAGAGGAGGGGTCCCAGTGTACTCCGACGTATTTAAAGGAAAGGGTCTCTTCAAGCAGGATCCATTTCCAGTATTGATGCTAAAGAGGGGGGATAGTTTTAAGATTTTCTGCTTGGACCCAAACAACATGAACTGTGTTTTTGGTAGGATGAGGACCATTTTTTCTTGGGAGAGCCAGGCTTGCAGATTGGCAAATGAATTGCCAAGAGAGTTGTTAATGGAGGTGATGTTATCACTATGAGTGTAGAGGACTGCATCATCAGTGTAAAGAAGTGTTTGAACTGGTCCACAGATGGTGGGGAGATCATTAATGAAAACTGAGAACAAGAGGGCCCCCAATATGGATCCCTGGGGACAATTCTCTACTGGAGATGAGATTCACACCCAAGATGTTATTAATTTTGACACTTTGTTGGTGATGCAGCAGGTAATCTTTGAACCATGCTATGGTGGAGGGTCAGGAGGCCAAGTGCCAAGAGTTTTGAGTTTAGTAGATCGAGGTCAACAAGGTCGAAAAATTTTGTCAGGTCAATGAACACAGTGCCAGTGACATGGCCTGAGTCCATAGCCTAGTAAATGGCATCAGTGAAAGTTATAAATGCATTAGCTATACTATGGCGTTTTCAAAAGCTGTGCTGTTCCGAGCAGGTAAGATCATGTTGCTGAAGGCATTTGGTGAGTTGCTGGTGAACGATTTTCTCTTGTAATTTGGCTAGGGCTGAGAGAATTCATATAAGGTGATAGTTTTCAAGGGAGGAAGTTGTTTATTTCTTGTGTAAGGGGACAACTGGGGATGTTTTCCAGTGGGAAGGTACAGAACAGGAGGAGAAGGAAATGCTGAAGATTTTTGAGATGAGGAGTGCGATTTGGAGGGCTGCAAGTTTGAGAAATCTAAGGATAAGGCCATTAGGTCTGACAGATTTGTCGCTTTTGAGGGAGAGGAGTAGTTTATATACATCACAAGGAGTGACCCTTTTGATATAGAAAGGAGGCCTACTGGTAGGGATTGAGTCCTATCAGGGGAGGATCAGAGTGTCCGCAAGGTCTATATTCAGACATGTAGTGCCCCAAAGTAAGGGGGTAAAGAAATGGGGCACCACAGTATAAAAATAGAAGGGATTAGACTGCCCCAGGGTCCCTGTAGTGTTGTGTGGCATGGGGTGTAGTGTTCTGGGGTCCCTTGCAGCATTCTCCCCCCCCCCCAAAGAATCATCAGGCAGGGCACAGTTGTATTTTTTTTTTTAAAAAGAAATGGTTTTTCTATTTCCCTTTGATGCCTGCCTGCTTTGTTCCACCACCCCTCCCAGAGCAGGCAGCCCAAGAGTGGGCACCCACACGCGACCTCTGTCCCTGGCCAGTGCATGGTGCCCATTTCAAAAAATGCTGACATTGGAGGTGGCACGGGGTCAGGGTTCTGGAACTAGAACCCCGAGAGCCTTTTACAGTGGAGAGGATCATTTCTCTCAGTAGTTCGTGCTGGGCTGTTTAGTGGAGAGGACTGCGAGAGTGAGACAGGGATCTGGGCTTACCTGGTGTGTGCTGAAGCTAGTGCTGTCGACTCTGTGTGGTGCCATCCTCCAGCCAGTGAAGAAGACTGATGCTCCCATGATACGCCAATCCATTTTGTGGTCGAGTCCGGTGGTCAGCTCCCCGAAAGAAAATCCTGTCCCTGCAGTGGTGTGGGCTCTGTTTAGCCCCATTTATTTTTTTGTTTCACTGAGTGTTCTGGTCCCTCGTCGGCACCAGATAAAAGCTGCATTGCGATGGAAGAAGTCGTTGGTCCTCCAAAGGCCTCCTACATTCCACCACTTGCCTGCCTCCTTCGGTTCTCACCCACTGCCAAGAAGACCTCCCACCTCCCGAAGCAGTTCCTTCACCCCAGGCCAGGGCTGTAAGTCAGGTGGCAGCACAGTGAAGAGTGCTGACTGCCTACAAAAACAAACAAAAAAAACATTTTAAATAGTTAAGCGCTTGTAGCACCAGGATAGGACCAGGAGGGAGGGCCAGCTATAAATTTCCATATTTCTGGCACAGTGACGCCCACTGGCAGTAGCTGGCCATAGTGGCCCAGATGGGAATCTGCTAAACATTCAGCAGGGGGTGGAATAAAGGCAGGATTAGGAGGGGGAATAGACAGAAAGGCCTTGAGTAGGCCTACAGATCTAAAAAGGGAAACATCAGGCCACAGGCATTAGAAGGGGCAGAAGAAGAGTCCCAGTTCTAAAAGGGGCAACATCAGGCCCAGTGTCAGAAAGGGGCAATGTTGGGCCCAGTGTCAACAAGGGGAGGCAGAAGGGCCCCAGCTCTAAATGGGGCAATGTTAGGCCCAGTATCAAGAAGGGGCAACAGAAGGGCCCCAGCTCTAGAAGGGCAGCCTTAGGCCCGCTATAAACAGAGAGGTTGCAAAGGCCCCACATTGAAAAGAGGGTAAAAAGGGGCTCTGCCAGTAGGCCCAGCAGTTACAAGGGCAAGAGAGGCCCAGAGTGGAAAGGGCATTCCCCCAAAAGTTTCTAGTGGAGTAGCCAGATGCTGGTTTAAAAGGGACCCGCAAGTGCAGTACTTCTGGGAAGGGTCAACAAAGGAAAAAGAAAGGTGCTTAGCACACAACTGTTATTTAGTGACTGTCAAGTACTGAAAATGTGTATCTAAACTGTTGTGCTATTGCAAAGTACCAAGACTGTTGTTACTGGGATTGCTGTTATTTGTCCCTGCAACAAACAACTGCCTTGGAATTTTGGTTATTGGCCCCTGCAATGAACAATTGTCCTGAAAATTTGGTTATTTGCCCCTGCAATAAACAATTGCCCTGTAATTTTGGTTATTTGCCCCACAACAAACAAATGCTCCAGATTCTGGTAATTTGCTCCAGTTCCTGGCAAATTGCCCTTAAAACGAACAATTTCCCCGGATTCTGGTGATTTGCCTCTGTTCCTGGCAAATTGTCCATGCAACAAACAATTGCCCCAGAATCTGGAAGTTTTCCCCATTCCTGGTGTTCTGCCCCTGCAAAGAACAATTGCCCCAGATTCTGGTGATTTGCCCCTGTTCCTGGCAAATTGTCCCTCCGATGAAGAATTGCCCCAGATTCTGGTGATTTGCCCTTATTCCTGGCAAATTGCCCCTGCAATGAACAATTACCTCAGATTCTAGTAATTTGCCCCTGTTCCTGGCAAATTGCCCCTGCAATGAACAACTGCCCCGGATCTTGGTAATTTGCCCCTGCAAAAAACAGTTGCCTGGATTCTGGTAATTTGCCCCTGTTCCCGGCAAATTGCACCTGCAATGAACAATTGCACTGGATCTTGGTAATTTACCCCCTGTTCCTATAAAATTGTCCCTGCAATGAACAATTGCCCCAGATTCTCAGAATTTGCCCCTGTTCCTGGCAAATTACCCCAGTAATGAATAATTCTCTTGGTGTAGTGTGAAAGTATATCTGCCAGCTCTAGTGTTGCCAACATATGTGGATAAACTCAATCTTTTGCCACCATACTGCTCCATGGTATTGTCTGCCATCCTAATCATACGGGATTAGTCTCTACCTGAAGGAAAACGTCCTTCAACAGCTCTCTTCTCCAGAAGATATCTGCACAGAAGATCATCGACCACGTCCCTGTCATCCATTGAAGTAGAGTTCACCGAAGTCAAGTATGTCGAAACCCATGCAAGTCACACCTGCCATTTCTTGTTTTCCTCAGTTCAAAGTCGAGTACAACGAAGTCCAAGCGCATCGCTTCCACTGTTCCAGTGTTGTCTCTTGATTCCTGATCTTAATGTCCTGAAGTTGACTGCTCTTGGAAGAATGTGCAGGTCCTGGAAGAACCTTATCTGCATCCCCTGGTCATTTGCTGCAAGTCAAGTCCATTGAAGCCCAGTGCAGGACATGTCTGCTGTTTCATTGTTTTGATCCAGCTTCCTGTGTTGACACTTCAGAATCATCCATCTTCACCTCAGATTCTTCTGGTAAATGGTTGTATCAGAATTGCCACAGCATTGTCCAGTCCTTGATAATCCACCAGTAGATTCACTAAGTATCTTCATTGTTCTTTTCCATCCTTGGCAGCCCCAAAGTGGGTTTTGGCTGGGGAGCATTCTGCATCTAGTTTGATTCTGATAGACCCTCAGTGGGCTCATCTCAGGAACCTGTTCCTCTTGTTTCTTATTGCCGGCAGCCTCAGAGAGAGTGGGTTTTATGCTGAGAAACATATTGTCTGTCTAAACCTCTCACCACCCCAGTGGCATTAGGTAGGTCTGTGCTGGGACCAATATCTGAGTGTCATAGAAAATTCCTTATCCCTATCTCTGCAGCTACCAACTTTACTTGACGGTGTGAATGAAGACTTCAATGACGATTGAACTCTGTACTGTCTTTGCATGGACATTGCTGTAATTGACCTGAGTCAGTACTGTAAGGTCTTTCAAGGGGTAGCCATTGTATTCCAATACCTTAGACAGTACTACAGGTGACACAGAGTATTGTACTACTATACTATCACTGGGTCTAAGAAGTAACATAGAGTATAGTGCCACTAGGCCGAGGTGCACCTCAGGACATTTATTTTCTTTAGTATACAATTTAAGTGCTTGACTGTAAAACTTGCATTCCCAGAGAGGCAGTACTAGTTTAGTTGTTTGGTACTGTGGTATAAGAAGTGACTGTTCATGTTCCCTAGTGTTCTGTTTTCCCCTCCTGTGACCATGTCATCCTACCCCTGTTGTTAAATAAAGCCCAGCAGGCATCAGACTCATTGGACAACTCCTGCCTCTCCTTGTTGAACAAATTTCATCTATCCTAACTCATTCAGTTCTCGGTGTTCATCACCATCACTAGAGCAGATCACGACACAGAGAAAACATTTTTGGCATAGTCGGCAGAATTAGATAATTATTTGTCCGAGGAGTCCAAAGCCAGAGTTTCCTAGAGAGAGATGCCAATGGAGCCAGGGTGTAGCAGTGGGTTGTCCAGAGGAGATGGTTAGGTGATTGGAAGAGAAAGAGTCACGATTAGAAGAGAAAGAGTCAAACACCAAGGGAGTATGCCTCCATCACCATTAACTATGCCATATTACTTTGGGGCACCATGGCTTCCACAATTCTCAGGGGAAAGAGATGGCGGTGGAACCAGCAACTTAGGAGAGTTTTACTTGAAGATGCAGACAATGTTAGACTGTACCAGATCCCAGAGCAGCAAAAAGTGGAAAGTCTGACTGAGCAACTGAAAGGTGCAGGCCATCGAGAAGTATAGTCCTGGCAAGGTGGAGCGAAGACTATTGCCAAGCAGATTTTGCAGAGGCTGTAGCAGATACTTGATACAAGTATGGTGTCAAACCTCAAGATGAAGTTTTTCTCCTGCACTCAGAGGCCTCAAGAGACCCTTCGAGAGTATGCCCTAAGCTTGCAGGAATTTTTAAGGGCCATCAAGCAAAGCGGATGCTGAAGTTTGAGATGTGGACCGTGTGCTGGTTGTGAAATTTGTGGAAAGGGTGGACAGCGAGGCTTTGAGAAGAGAGCTCAGAATGTTGCACTTACAAGATCCCGAGGCTGATTACTTGGACTTCAAGAAGAAGGCGATTAAGATCCTAGGCTCTGAACACCTGGGAGAAGAGGTTAAGACCTATCCACAAATGGCAACACCACTTGGAGCTTCGTGGCCAGGGTACCCTATGGAAAGGTGGACCAGAGAGGGCTCATGGAGAAGAGGACCTTGGTCTGAGGAATTTTCCCTGCAAAGGTCAGAATATGAAAGAGAACCAATGGGTTACCCAAGCTATTGTTCAGATCATGTTCCAATGTATGGTCAAATGGCACAGGCACCAACCCATTCTGTCCAGTCCAACTCATGCCCAAACTTCAAATTAGCCGAACAAATTGCCATCCTGACCTGTAAAGTGACGGAGGTCTGTCAGGAAGTGCAGGGTCTGAAGGAAGGCTAGAGGAGAGAGGTGACCCATAACCAGACTGAATGGAATAAAAGAGTCAGCGATCACTCAGACCATCCAAGGAGAGGAGAGGGAAGGCGCCCAACAGATCATTTTGATAACCAAGGGAGACCTACCTGTCATCAGTGCAGCATCAGTGGTCACATAGAGCAATGATGCAATCAGTCTGTTGATACTGTACCACCTTGATGTTAAACAGGAATTCTTCAAGGATGAGGACCAATTCCCAAAGGACGGATGACTAAGTCCAACTACCTCAATAGACCAGTCTTGCTTCATCGGCAGGAGCCTGACAGTGCCAGTGAAAGTTGATGGAGTGCAACTGATGGCATCATTGGATACAGGATCACAAGTTACCACCATGCAGGGGGGATATTTCTGGAAGTATTGGACTCCTGAAGATCTCAAACCACCTCCAAGGTCATGGATAAAATTGATAGCAAGTAATGGAGTTGAAGTACTTTATCTGGGTTACATTGAAGCAGATATCCAATTGGGGAAAAATACCCAAGACTGACAGGGTATGACATCATCAGCGATATGGAAAGCGATAACCTGCCACCACTGATTCTGGGCATGAATTTCCTGCAAAACTGTTTCAAAGACCTGGTCCAGATTCTCCAACAGAAGGCCAAGCAATCACCTCCAGTTGATAAGCATGCCCTACAGCAGACCTCCTGCAATACCACCAATGATTTGCCAGTGCTGATGTTGAGATTGGTAAGGTTCATGTGACAGATGTTAGGCCAGTGATGTTGAAGCCAGGAACAGAGACCACCTTGTGATGCAAAGCGAAGCTAGGCCTGAGGGGCCAAGAGTACGATGGCTTGGTGGAGCCATATCCTAGTGGGAAAGAGGAACCCATAATAGTGTCTCGGAGTGTGGCTACCATGACCAAGGGGTGAATTCCCGTCAGAGTGTTAAGCTATGGAAACCATGAAATGCAACTCTATTGCAACCAGCCGATTGCTCAATTGCATACAGTATGCCTCCAGGAAATCATTGAGGCAGAAGAGGAGACTGGACCAAATGAAGATCCAGAGGCTGTACAAGAAAGGAAAGTGAGAGATACTGGTATGCAGGAGTGGGCCAAAGAGATCAATCTGGGTAACCCTGAAACCACTGAAGTGCAAAAGGCAGATGTACTTTGGGTAGTCCTCAAACATGAAGAAGCTTTCAACAAGCATCCACTGGGCTTCAGACTAGCTCACAATGTACAACATCACATTTGCATGAATCAACATCCTCCCATCAGAGAGTGCTTCAGGCCAATTCTACCAGCAATGTATCAGCCTGTTAAAGAAATGATAAAAGAAATGAAGGAGGCCAAAGTGATTAGAGAGTCACAGTTCATGGGTAGCCCCTATTGTGCTAGTCAAGAAGAAGGATGGCAAAATTTGATTTTGTGTTGATTATCAGAAATTAAATGCCATCACCCACAAAGATGCTTATTCCTTGCTCAGAATTGAGGATTCCTTCACAGCTCTTCAATCTGCTGCAGTGTTTTCTACCCTAGACCTAACCTGCAGATATTAGCAAGTCCCTATGGCACCTGAGGATCAAGAGAAGACAGCTTTCATCACTTCTGTTGGTCTTTTTGAATTTACTAGCATGTTTTTAGACTCTGTAATGCTCCCAGAGCCTTCCAGAGACTGGTTGAGCATTACCTATGGAGCTGAAATTTTGATGCCCTGTTACTATATCTAGATGATATTATTGTCTACTCTAAAACCCACAAGGAGCATTTGTTGCACTTGGGTGAGGTATTCCAATGACTAATTCAATATGGTCTCAAAGTAAAGCCATCCAAATGTCATCTGTTACAGTCATAAGTAAATTACTTGGAACAGATAGTTTCCTCAGACAGTGTCGCCAGACCCAGAGAAGATAAAAGTTGTATGGGACTGGTCTGTTCTTGTCACTGTCAGAGACATCGGAAAGTTCCTGGCTTTGTGGGGTACTATAGGTGATTCATCAAGGATTTTTCAAAGATCACTGTGTCTTTAAATGAACTGTTGCGAGGATCGACAGAAGGTTGAGTCCCTAAGAACCATCTTGCCAGATGGGCAACTAAGCATCAGGAGGCATTTAACATGTTGAGGAAGATACTGACTGAAGCTTTCATCCTGGCTTATTCTGACTAGACAAATCCCTTCATCCTGTATACAGATGCCAGCAACAAGGGATGGGGTGCAGTACTGGCACAAGAGTAAGATGGTGTTGAACAGGTCATAGCCTATGCAAGCCATGGACTGAGAGGCTCAGAGCAGAATGATGCCTGCTACAGCTCTGTTAAGCTTGAATTCTTGTCATTGGTATGGGCACTCACCTAAAAGTTTGGTCACTATTTGGCTGCCACCCCTTTTACAGTTTTCACCAACAATCCTTTAGCACACTTAAATATGGTGAGACTGTAAGCACTTGATCAGAGATGGACCTCCAGGCTAGCAAACTATCAATTCTCCCTCAATTACCACTCTGGCAAAGCAAATGTGAATGCAGTTGCATTATTCCAAGTGCCCGAAGAGAAGGAAACAGAAGACAGATAACACTTCCTTAGAAAATATAGAGATGCTGCCTTCCCTCCCAGTACCAGCAGAAACTGTGCAAGCCCGCTGCCAAATCTGTCCAGAACCAAACATTGAAAGCCAACCTGAAGCAGCTGACACAATCACAGACCAGAAAAGTTTGTGGGTTCGGCTACAGGATCAGTATCTCACTGTTAAACAAATCAAAACCCTTGCTTTAAAGCAAAAGAGTCTTACCTCCGCAAGAACGAAAGATACTAGATCATGAAGTGAAGAAACTATGGAGGAATAGAATCTGTCTGACTGTAGAAGAGACTCGCCTTATTAAATGAAGCAAAGACCCCATTACGCACTGCAAACTGACTCAAATCATAGTTCCCAAAGCTAGTGCACCCATGGTACTTGAAGCATACCATGACCATTTGGGACATTTTGGGAAAAAGAAAACACAGGCTGTCATTAGGAGAAGGTTCTATTGAGTCATAATGAGGAATGATATTGCAAAGTGGTGTGAGGAATGCCAAGCCTGTAGCCTTAAATGTGAAGAAAAGTGACCAGAGAGCTCCTCTTCACCCAATAATTAGCAACGCATCATTAGAGCTAGTTGCCTTGGATCATCTAAAGCTAGAACCAAGCCCAGTGGATACATGTATGTCCTCACAATGGTTGATCACTTCTCAAAATTTGTGTTTGCTAGTGCAGTCAAGGATCTCTTTGCTTGGACTACAGCAGAAACTTTCCTAAAATGTTTTGTGCCACCATTTGGCTACCCAACCAAAGTCTTTACAGATCAAAGAACCTCTTTTGAGTCTAAGCTCTTTCACCAACTATGTCTTCTTTTTGGAAGTCAGAAACTGAAAACCATGGCCTACCACTCCCAAAGTAATGGACTTTGCAAAAGAACCATCCAGACTCTGCTTGAAATGTTACGAGCCTTACCCAAGTACAAATGTCCCTACTGGCCAGCTCTTCTCTGTGAACTTGCTTATTTATATTTATTTTTTTATTTATTGAAATCTAGGATTAAACACTTTTGAGCTAGAAGCTCGTTTACAAAGGTTCCACATCAATGGGAGGGTAGACAAGTCTTACAAAGGTTATACAAGCAAGACAGTAAAAAAGTGGCATTTGTACAGTAGTTACAATACAATAGGTTTGAGAACACAGTAAGCAATCAATGCAGGCAAACTTGAACATAGTTGGCAAACAAATAGTAAGAGAAAAAGGCAGATAGGAGTTAGAAAGGGGCAATGGGAGTTATAACACTGTTCACTGCTCTACTGGGTAGACTCCTCATTATTTAATGTTCGGATGCCATGGAAGACTCCCGATGGATTTTGTACTAGAGGTACAGCCTGATGAAACCATGGCCAAACAGCCAATTATGAATTGGGTATAAGAGCATAACCAGTTACTGCAAGAGGCTGGACAAATTGTAGGCAAGCATATGGAACAGGTGCACTAAAAACAGAAAGCAAACTATGCTGCTAAGGCTAATGCTACACCCCTACAAATAGGAGAGAGACAGTAATGTTAAAAAGAACTCAAAAATGCATCAAGTTGGCTACAAAGTGGGAACCTGAACCGTACTGCATTATTGAAGTCCCCTATCCAGAGTTGCCTGTATACAAGATTCAGAAAGAAACAGGGAGAGTTACCAAGATTGTACACTGGAATCTTCTAAAAGCTTCTACTTTTAGAGACACTGTTACAGCTGAAGACAAGAACAGTTCTACGCCAAAGGAGAGGCAGGAGTCTAAAAAGGAAGGAATGTTGGGACTGGAATCACCAACCAGTTGGTGCAGAGATCCTTGGATTCGCACTTCCAATGTAAACTCCTTTCACCATCCAATCATCGTACCTGAAGTAAATCCTGAACTTCAGATTTCTTTGAACCAGAATGTATTTCCCTAGAACCTGAAGGTTTCCAACCCTGTCAATCCCAAAAATCTAATGCTGGTATCCTTCCTAGAAGATACACAATGGAAGCCTCTCAACTTGAATCATCCTTTTATAGATAGTCCTGTTTAGAGTAATTCTAAGACATGGTTACTTAGTTTAGCAAATTAGAAGGTTTCTACTGAAAGTTATAGATGTTTTAAGAGTGTTTTAACTAAAGAAAGGTTACATAGAGCTTTAAGTGAAATGTTAACATGTTAGAAATGTTATGAACACCTATAGAAGTAATAGTTAAGACATTTTTTATATAGAGTGTTAGAAGGGAATACATGGGGACATGTATTTTTAGGCGGCCTGAATCTGTAGTGCCCCAAAGTACGGGGGTAAAGGAATGGGGCACCACAGTATAAAAATAGAGAGGTTTAGACTGCCCCAGGTTACTGTAGTGTTGTGGGGCATGGGGTGTTATGTTCTGGGGTCCCTTGCAGGATTCTCCCCCCCCCCCAGAGAATCATCAGGCAAGGCATAGTTGTTGGTTTTTTTTTGTTTTTTTTTAAGTTTTTTCTCTTTCTCTCTGCTGCCTGCCTGCTCTGTTCCACCTCCCCCCCCCCAGAGCAGGCAGCATGAGAGTGGGCACAAACGTGCTGGGATCGCTGTCCCTGGCCGGTGCTTGGTGCCCATTTGGAAAAATGCTGTAGTTGGAGGTGGCACAGGATCGGGGTTCTGGAACTAGAACCCCAAGTGTTTAGGTTCCTCGTCAGCAGCAGGGAAAAGACGCATCATGATGGGAGAAGTTGTCAGCCCTCCGAAGGCCCCCCTGCTGCTGACAGGAGAAATCATCGGCTATCTGAAGACCCCTCTGTTGTCCACTGCTTACCTGACCCCTACTCATTTGGTTCTCACCCAATGCCAAGAAGACCTCCTGCCTCCCGAAGCAGTTCCTTCACCCTGGGTCAGGGCAGTGAGTCAGGCAGCAGCACAGTGAAGAGTGCTGACCGCCTACAAAAAAACCCACAAACATTTTAAATTGTTTAGCACTTGTAGTATCAGTATACGACTGGGAGGGAGGGCCAGCTATAAATTTCCATATTTTGGGCACAGTGACACCCATTGAGAGTGGCTGGCCTTAGTGGCCCAGAGGGGAATCTGCTTAATATTCAGGAGGGGATGGAATAATGGCGGGGTTAGGAGGAGGAGTTGACAGAAAGGCCTTGAGTAGGGCTACAGATCTAAAAGAAGCAACGTCAGGCTCCATGCATTAGAAGGGGCAGCAGAAGGGCTCTAGCTCTAAAAGGGGCAATGTCTGGCCCCAGGCTTTAAAAAGGGGCATCGTTGGGCCCAGTGTCAAGAAGGGACAGTGTTGGGCCCAGTATCAAGAAGGGGCAACACAAGGGCCCCAGCTCTAAAAGGGGCAACATTAGGCCAAGTGTCAAGAAGGGGCAGGAGAAGGGACCCAGTTCTAGAAGGGCAATGTTAGGCCCAGTGTCAAGAAGGGGCAGCAGAAGGGCCCCAGCTCTAGAAGGGCAGTCTGAGGCCTGCCATGATCAGAGGGGTTGCAAATGCCCCACATTGAGGAGAGGGTAAAAAGGGGCTCTGCCATTAGGCCCAGCAGTTATGAGGGCAAGAGATGCCCAGAGTGGAAAGGGCATTCACCCAAAGGTTTCCAGAGGGTAGCCAGATCCTGGTATAAAAGGGACCTGCAAGTGTAGTACTTCTGGGAAGGGTCCTGCCAGTCTGGGAGAGGGGGGCAGATGGACAGAAGGTCAGAGAAGGGGAGATAGGGGAGCTAAACATGTGGCTCAAGGGCTGGTGCCAGGAAAAAGCACACAGATTTGTGGGGAACTGGCAACAGTTCTGGGAGCAAAAGTTCTTTAAATTTGATGGACTGCATCTGTCTAAGGAGGGAGTCAGTGCATTGGGGCAGAAGGTTGACGTCTTTGCAGAATATTTAGACTAACAAATGGGGAGAGGGGTGCAGCACCCCATATGTTGAATGGGAAGAACACCTCTCTTCCCCTCCCCTCAGCTAGTGGTCAAACAGGGATTCAGCATGTTTGCAGTTCATTTGCATCACCAGGTAAGAAAAAAGGTCCATCTCCTCATACGACACACAGGGGAAATGCCAAACCTCACCCAACAACTAACACACTGAAATCTGGCCAATGGAAAATCATGTACACAAATGCTCACAGCCTGGGAAATAAGATATCAGACCTGTAGGCAATAATGCCAGAGGCTAAACTGGACATAGTAGCAATTAGTGAGACGTGGTTTACCAGTAACCACACTTGGGAGACTTCAGTACCTGACTATATACTGTTCAGAAGAGACCGAGGTGCAAAAAGGAGGGGGGGTGGAGTGGCCCTGTATGTCAATAAAAATATCAAAGCTGCAGAATTTCAGAATACACATAAGGAGCCAGAAGAACTGTGGGTCACCCTGGAAACAGGAAATGGGACAGCCATAAGAACTGGGGTTGTTTACAGGCCCCCAGGCCAGGGGGAGGACATAGACACATTACTGTTAGAAGATATACAAAACATGACAACTAAAGGGAGGTTCTGATAATGGAGACTTCAACATGCCGGATACAGATTGGTCAATACCAGCAGGAACATCTGCCAGAACTAGACACATGGTGGATTCCCTGCAGGGGGAGGGCCTCAAACAACTGGTACAACAACCCACAAGAGACAAGGCTATCCTAGATCTAGTACTGACTAACAGGGAAGGGATCACAGATCTCCAGGTAGAAGGTCACCTGGGGGCCAGTGACCATCACATGGTATGGTTCAATTTGGCCACTACATCTAAATCATCCCATTCCAAGGCAAAACTATGGGACTTCAGAGGAGCTGACTTTGATAAGATGGCCAACAGAGTTAAGCTAGCCCTGGCAAAAAGAAACACAGGTGAGGGGTACAGGCAAAGTGGGAAAGCATTAAGGATGCAATTCTTGAAGCAACAACCCATTGTGTTAGACAGAAAAGGAAGTGCAAAAGAAGAAGGAAAGCACTTTGGTTCTCAAATACAGTAGCAGAAAAGGTCAGAGCCAAAAGGCTGGCCTTCAGGAAATATAAGGGAACACAGCGAGATGAAGATAGGGAGGCATACCAAACTGCCCTAAGGGAAGCAGGGAAGACAGTAAGGCAGGCAAAGTCCCAAACTGAGGAAGCACTAGCACGAACAGTAAAAGAAGGTGACAAGACTTTCTATAGATACATTAGTGAAAGGAGAAAGTCCAGAGGGCGTATCGCTAAGCTCAAAGGAGAAAGGGGGGGCATATGAGGAGGAGGAGGACCTGTAAAAGCATCTATCCTAAATAGATACTTTTGCTCAGTATTTACTTAAGAGAAGGTAGGGCAGGGCCCACAGCTCAGCACCATGGACACGGGGGCAGGGAGGTGAGCACTACTCCCTTCACAAAAGAAAGGGTCCTACAAGAGCTCGCTAAGCTCAGGGTGGACAAGGCAATGGAGCCTGTTGGCATACATCCCAGGGTACTAAAGGAGCTAAGGGTGGAACTAGCAGACCCATTAGCAGAACTGTTTAGTGAGTCTCTGAGCACAGGAGAGGTCCCAGAAGACTGGAGAAGGGCTCATGTGATCCCGCTCCACAACAGTGGTAGCAGGGAGGAGGCAGGGAACTACATACCAGTCAGTCTTGCCTCAGTAGTGGGCAAGATTATGGAGGCACTCCTTAAGGAAAGGATAGTGTAACACCTGGAATCCATAGGGGTACAGGATCCAAGACAGCAGGGGTTTACAGAAGGAAGGTCCTGTCAAACTAATCTCATAGATTTCTTTGACTGGCTAACTAGAGTGGTGGCCCAAGGGGGAGCAGTTGATGTTGTCTACCTTGACTTCAGCAAAGCTTTCGACACTGTTCCACATAGAAGATTGATAAATAAGCTGGGTAGGCTCGGGTTGGGTCAGAAGTTGGTCAACTGGGCAAAACTGGTTGACGGGCAGAAACAGAGAGTGGTGGTAAATGATATACAGTCAGAAGAGATGCAAGTCTCAAGTGGGTACCCTCTGGGATCAGTCCTGGGGCCAGTCCTCTTCAACATCTTCATTAGGGACCTGGCAGATGGACTAGAGGGAAAGCTTGTCTGTTTGCAGATGACACCAAGATCTGCAACAGAGTAGATGATCCAGATGGGGTGGGCAGAATGAGAAGAGATCTGGATAAACTAGCAAAATGGTCAGAAGAGTGGCGACTGGATTTAATGCAAAGAAGTGCAAGATCATGCACATAGGGAAGAGAAACCTGAAGCCACCTATAGGCTGGGAGAGGAGTTGCTGGCAGTCACAAAGGAAGAAAGAGACTTGGGCATCATCATCATCACCGATGACCTGAAATCATCCAAGCAGACCTCTAAAGCAGTAGGTAAGGCTAGGGGGATGTTATGGTGTATTAGAAGGGGTATCACAAGTCGGAAGAAGGAGGTAATAATCCCTCTTTACAAGACACAGTTTAGGCCCCAAATGGAGTACTGCGTGCAGTACTGGAGATCACACCTTCACAAGGACATTAACCAAATTGAGGCAGTCCAGAGAAGGACAACCAAAGTGGTACAGGGACTGCATCAGAAGACATATGAGGACAGATTAACGGAGCTCAATATGTATACCATTGAGCAAAGGAGGGAGAGAGGTGATATGATTGAAACATTCAAACACCTTGAGGGCATTAACAAGGTGAAAGAGTCTAACATGTTTAAATATAAGAAAAATAGCAGGGCAAGAGGACACTGCATGAGATTAGAGGGAGGCTGATTAAGGGGGAATGTGAGGAAATTCTTTTTCACAGAAAGGGTGGTGGATGCATGGAATGGTCTACCTCAGGAAGTGGTGGCTATGAATACAGTGCAGGGCTTCAAACAGGCATGGGATAGGCATAAGGGAGCAATACAGATGAGTATGAATAGATAGGCCACTGACAGAGCAAAGGCCGATGGCACATTTATAAAGTAAACAAAGAAATGGGGCAGACTGGATGGGCCTTGCGGTCCTTATCTGCCTTCAACTTCTATGTTTCTATGTTGGTCAGCAAAGGAAAACAAAAGCTGCTAAGCACACAACTATTATCTAGTGACTATCAAGTACGTAAAATGTGTATCTGAACTGTTGTGCTATTGCAAAGTACCAAGACTGTGTTGTTACTGGGATTGTGGTTATTTGCCCCTGCAGCAAACAATTGCCCTCGATTCTGGTAATTTACCCCTGTTCCTGGCAAATTACCCCAATAATGAACAGTACTGCTGGTGATGTGAAAGTGTATCTGCCAGCTCTAGTGTTGCCAACATATGTGGATAGACTCAATCTTTTGCCACAATACTGCTCCATGGTGTTGTCTGCCATCCTACTCATACGGGATTAGTCTCTACCTGGAGGAAGACGTCCTTCAACATCTCTCTTCTCCAGAAGGTATCCACCCAGAAGATCATCGACCACGTCTCTGTCGTCTGCAGAAGTCTAGTTTGCCGAAGTCAAGTATGTCGAAACCCGTGCAAGTCACACCCGCCATTTCTAGTTTTCCTCAGTTCGAAGTCAAGTATGCCAAAGTCCAAGTGCATCGCTTCCGCCATTCCAGTGTCATCTCTTGGTTCCTGATCCACATGTCCTGAAGTTGGCTGCCCTCAGAAGAGTGTGCTTGTCCTGAAAGAACCTTCCCTGTGTCCCCTGGTCATTCGCCACAAGTAGAGTCCGTTGAAGCCCAGTGCGGTACATGTCCGCCGTTTTATTGTTTTGTTCCAGTTTCCTGTGTTGACACTTCAGAATCATCCATCTTCACCTCAGATTTTTCTGGTTCTTGGTTGCACTGCACTAAGTATCTTCCTTGTTCTCTTCCATCCTTGGTGGCCCCAAAGTGGGTTTTGGCCAGGGAACTTTCTGCATCTAGTTTGATTCTGATTGCTCTCCAGTGGGCTCATCCCAGGAACCTGTTTCTCTTGTTCCTTATTGTTGGCAGCCTTGGAGAGTGAGTTTTATGCCGAGAAACATATTATCTGTCTAAAAAACCTCTCACCACCCCAGTGGCCTTAGCTAGGTCTGTGTTGGGACCAATATCTGAGTGTCATAGGAAATTTCTTATCCATATCGCTGAGCTACCAACTGTACTCGATGGTGTGCACAAAGACTTCAATGACAATTGCACTCTGTACTGTCTTTGCATGGACATTTCTGTAATTGACCTGAGTCAGTATTGTAAGGTCTTTCAAGGGGTAGCCATTGTATTTCAATACCTTAGGCAGTACTAAAGATGACATAGAGTATTTAACTACCACACAATAACTGGGTCTAAGAAGTAATGTAGAGTATAGTGCCACTAGGCCAAGGTGCACCTCAGAACATTTCTTTTCTTTAGTATATAATTTAGGTGCCTGACTCCACAACCTGCATTCCCAGAGACTCAGTACCAGTTTAGTTGTTAGTAGTGCAGTATAAGAAGTGACTGTTCATGTTCCCTAGTGTTCTGTTTACCTCTCCTGTGACTGTGTCATCCTACCCCGTTGTCAAATAAAGCCCAGTGGGCATCAAACTCATTGGACGACTCCTGCCTCTCCTTGTTGGATAAATTGCATTTATTCTAACTCATTCAGACCTTGGTGCTCATCACCATCACCAAAGCAGAGCAGAGCACCACACAGAGGTCACTGAAAAGTTGTTGAAGAGGGTACCAATTTTTAGGAGGTCGGTGTGGGTGGAATTTTTTTGTTCAACAGAAATAGTATGGATTTGGAGCTGGCTATTAAGGAGTGAGTTAATAAACTGCCAGAACATTTTAGGGTTATGCAGGTTTTGTGTTAGTTGGGATTTTAGATATTGACTTTTGGCACAGTGGATTAGGTGTTTACCCTTGTTGCAATGGTATCTGTAGGTGCTCTAGTCAGAAATACAGTTTGTGGCCATATATATTTGGCCCACGATGCATCCCTTTTGTGCATAATGGTGAATATATCCTTTGTGAGCTGCAGGGTTTTTTGACTTTGCCTCTGCAGGTGCACAGTGGGGCATGCTTA
This sequence comes from Neoceratodus forsteri, assembly GCA_016271365.2. Classification (NCBI taxonomy): domain Eukaryota; kingdom Metazoa; phylum Chordata; order Ceratodontiformes; family Ceratodontidae; genus Neoceratodus; species Neoceratodus forsteri. Next base: position 910,607,361 of record CM028130.1, on the reverse strand, counting down.
TCAAGCACTGATGAGAATACATGAATGAAGAATTTGAGTGCTCTGTTGGTATCAGAGACTGTGTAGAGGTGGGACCAGTTGATGCTGTACAGGTCAGTCAAAAAGGTGTCAGTGTTAAGATAGGAGATGATTCTATAGGAGGTGATCCTAATGTTTAGGGGCGCTGTTTTGTCATTGGCAATATATGGCATGGCGGTCACTGACTGAGTCGCTCGACTCCTGAGGTGAGGATTCTGTTGGTGTTATTGACCAGGATACAGTCCAGGAGGGTATGTTTACCAGTCCTATGATTTGACCTAGTAGGGGATTGTATAATTTGCTGGAATTGGCCTGAGTTTAATGCATCCATGTAACTAGATGCTTTATCTAGCCAATCCAGGTTGAAATCACACAGTATGATGCGTTTGAAATTTTGAAGTGTGTTGAGCATTATCTGGAACAAGGAAATATCATAGCAACATGGGTGATGGGGGGGAGGGGACACTAGGCTACTAGGGAAAGGATAATAGACTACCATCATGGGCAGTCAGAGGGTAGGGAGGCCACTAGGCACCAGGGCTGTTCACTTTAGATAGGGGAAACAGCACTATGTGGCATGCTAATGAGCCCACAGTGGACATGCAAATGGGGCCCTAGTATCTTACATGCCCATGCAGCAATCCGCATGCTAGAGTGAAATATGGCCCACAGGAGCCCTGTCATTATCCCAGTTTGGGCAGCACCATCTCCAGTGGACTTCACAGAGGGCCATATTCGGCCATGATCTGTGTCAGTGCACTGCACTTTTTCAGACAGCGTGCTACATCGGAGCGTGCTGTCTGAATATTGTTCATGGCCAGCCATATGCCATTTGCCATGCAGCACTACTGGCTGTGTGGCACTAACGGCTGGCTCTGAATATCAGGGCCCTTGTCTATTATGCTAGCATTTCTCAAATTGTAAGGCCCGCCTGTGAGGCAAAGTTCCGTGCTGTCCCAAGGACAGTTCAAGACTCATAATGTTGAAATGAACGAAATAAATTATTTTTGCTGTCTTGTATGAAGATGGGAGGCAACCTAGACTTGAATGCTGTCGCATCCCACACCTCTGAGGGCAGAATGGGCACTAAAAGAAGGTATGGCCTCAGCTTTACTAAGGCAAATGAATTATTGGTTAAAAATTTATTTTATGAAATAAGGTTACCTTCTGGATCTATATCTCTTGGAAGAAAGCTCTTAATATTAAATGAGGACTTTCCATTGATTGGTTAAAGCATATGCTTTGCCTGATGGATAACAGTGGTTTAGGTAATATACCGCAGGAGACAGAGAAGAATCGCCATCTAAACTGGGATTGACCCACCCGGCCTCTCACTGGGGGGTGGTGTTTTGCCCACAGTCCCCAGCACATAACGGGGGTGGGCTGCCCAGGTCAGTAGACCATTGGGAGCAGCCCTGGCATAAGGTGCCAGTCAAGGAGATGGGCTAGCCCAGGCTTCTGGCAAGAGGCAGAGCCTGGGCAGAGTATGTGAGGGCTGGCTCTGAGGGGGTGCACCCTATTGGGACCAGCTCTCAAGACCAACAGGACTCCACCACTTCACCGATTGAGGTAAGCCAGTGGCTGGGTGGGTTGTTTTGGTGGGTAGTAGGGGTTTTCCATGGGCAGCCTTCTCCCACTCAGTGGCCATTTCTTTCACCCCCATCCCTCCAGCCCCCCATCCTTCCATCCAGTGCTGTGGGCGAATTCCCTTGGGAACACCTTTTCCTGGTTGTTGTTTCTATAAAAAAAAAAAAAGAATTGCAATTACCGGAGCTCGTCCCTTACCTCCCTAGCTGCAGCCTGGATCTCCTAGTGGCTTGTCAGTGGGCGGCTTGCTGGCGGGCCTGATGTTATTCCTGCCCCACCCTTGCCAGCGGGGGAGTGGAGTGCCCACTCACCACAGCCCAATGAGGCCGATCCTGGTGCATTTCTGGCCCAGACACTTCATGGGCCTGCCGCTCAGCTCTGTGCTATCCCTGTTCCCCCGGCAATGTGCCCAGTCAGTGCCTACTATCCATCAGTTCACACCACCTGCAGTTTCCCATGTGGCTGCCATTTTGGGCTTCCCACGGCCTCCAGCTCTGGCTTGGCTGTCATGGTGTGCTGCATGATGTGGCACCCCTCGCCCAGCGGCGATTGTAGGCGGGGTGCCAGTATTGCTTAAAAAAAAAATCAAAGGGATCAAATGGACAGTTAATTAAAGTAAATGTGTGTAGGTTCTCTTGAGCATTGGGCATACCTTCCCCTGTTCTACACCCTTTGTCCCCCTGCTTTGCCCAGCTGCTCCTACCGCCCAACCCCCAGCGTTAAAACACTGAGCCCTGGCCTGTCAAGCATGTGGCAGCAGTATGTGGAGCATCTATTAGTTTGGCATAAGGTGTTTTCATTAGTTTGGCCCTCTGGAGTTAGTATAATAAATGTTATTTAGTAGCCTCAGACTAGTTTGTGTGCCAGTCAAAGCTTAACTTTATTAGGAGCACCAGTAACATAAGCAGAGCAAGGGATAGTTTTGCCTGAAAAATCTTAGCACTAGGCACAACCCATAGCAGTGATGAGGTTTGCAGTTGCCCCCCCCCCCAACATTTAATTATTTATTTATTTATTTTGTTGCTTGGTTTTGGGTTCTTTGTTTGTTTTTTTTCCAGTGGGGTTAAGAGCTCCCCTAGGGTGCATCATGTATTTATTGGATTGGCAGTCCCCAGACTAGGCAGTTCACACAGGTTGATCTACCATGCATCTGGTGACCACACCCCCACCCCTTTTATTTTCTTCAGTTCACAAGTTGGTGGGGGGTAACTGACTTGTCCTGATATGGGGGGGGGATGTATGTTTTTTATTAACACATCTGTTTTAATTTTTCCTTAGATACAGTTCACTGTTGTCTGCCATTGTTTTGCCGTAGTGCAGTTAGGGAGTTAGTGTTTTGAGTGTTATGGCATCTCCAAGGGAACAGTGGGTACAGGGTAGGCAGGCGCCCCCTACGTCTCTTGTGCCTCAGATGGGACATCAGGATCAGGTCTTTCTGGAGGCTTTCCAATGTTCAAAGGAGTTGGGGGGACCAGACTGGATGCTTGCAGTATCCAGCTTGGAACCTGGGTTGTAGGTGGTCCCCGCTGATGGCTGGAGGCTCAGTCCTGGGGTTTCTCCTACTGGAATGGAGCAGGGCATAACCAGGGTGGGGGGGCAAAGTGGGGGTGATATAGGAGAAGGCAGGGAATGGTGGGTTTCAGAGATGGTGGTTCCAGGGAATGTTCCTCCCAGGAGCTGTCAGCCTTTGACTTGCTTAGTGGAATTGGTAGTGCAGAACACTAGAGGTAGGGAAAAAGGGGCAAAGTGGGCCGACTAAGCGAAGGTCACAGACCACTGCGGAGGAGGATGCAGATCAGAACCAGAGGATGGCAGGACAGAAGACTATGAGGATGGACACATTATCAGATCGGAGGGAGCCAGCTTCGACAGGTGAGTGTGAAAGAGGCTGTGATGTGCAGGGGGAGGACAGCAGTGGGCTGGTGAGGGTCAGACAGGATATGCTAGATGACAGGGAGGTCTGCGTTTTCGACGGTGGTGTGGCTGGAAGAGGTTCGTCACTGTCTGCTTCAAAATATGGTATATGGCAGGGAGTGCTGGACAGGATCACCAGGGAGGAGGCACAGCACAGGTGTGAACAGTTTACTGGGGGGCAGGAGGTGATGGACAGTGGCTTCCGGGATGAAGGTTGCCGGGGGGATGACCTAGACTGTTCAATTGGAGTTGGCACCGGAATGAGTTGGGTTAGCGATGCAGCACAAGGAGCCATAGGGGATCATGATTACAGGGATGGCGGTATGGGGGAGGGGGTACGATACAGTTACCCCTCCACATGTCAGGCTACCAGGCTCAGTCAGTGGACAGGACAGATGAAGGTTTAGTGGTGCCCATTGCTATGGATGGCCAGGGAGAAATGCAGAGGGAGCCAGAAGCAGGAGTCATGGGGCCTCGGTATTTACCACTTCCATCTTCAAGCATCCAGACCACGCCTTTCGGCAGTGGGAGGCAGGCCGGGCATCTCCATAACACATGTATCCACAGGACACCATGTGACAGGGCAGGGGTCTTGCGAGTAGCCAGAAACCCTCTGTTGATTTCACAGGAGAACTCAGGGTGGGGGGCAGTATTCCAGTGCAGCATCCGGGTCTGGCCGGGAACCCTCAGGGGATACCGTGGCCTCCTCCAGCATGGATTCTGCCATGGAACCAGTGACAACAGATGTGGCCCCCAGTTTTTGGTGGCCTGACCAGCTGGTCACCATCACCCCCCCCTTTTTCAATCCATATGGGCCCAGGAGCTGGGCACCTCAAGGGGGGGTGGCCAGCGGAACAGTCTCCGCAGACTTGGGGAGTGCACCACTGCAAACAGCTGGGGGGGTGGTGATGGCACTCCCAGCAGCCCCTTCAGTGATGGCAATGGTGGTGCCCCCAGCAGCCCCTTCAGTGACTCTGGCACCAGCTGCTGCTATATCAAACTCCACCCTGGTGATTGTGCCCCTCATCTGGGAGAGTCTGCATTGGCCCTTGGTTCAGGTGCCCAGGTGTGGAGTGGTCCTGGAGTGGCCATGTTTCACAGTGAACCTCGACTTCCTCCAGATGCCAGGGATGCAACTGGTGGAGGAATGGGACAGGATGCTGGCGGACCTGCTCTGGCTGTTGCGGGTGTGCCACACTCCTCAGCCGCAATGGCTGCCACAGTAGAAGCAGACAGTGCGGGGATTACTGGGCATATTCAGGGGTGGATAACCCCTTGGGAGATCACTTGTCTGATGCAGTTTGGGAAAAAATCTGGAAGGGGAGTTCATTGATATGTTTTCACTGTTACACCGGGAGCTACCGGAAGAGAGTGAGGACAAGAAAAAAAGGAGAGACCCTGGGAGCCCAAGGTGCCTTTTACATTTGAGAATTGGGCAGCAGCTTTCGATATATACATGTCGGTATATGGGATGAAATATCCAGAGAAGCTGGTGTCCTTGCTCAAGTACTGGGATTCTATCAAGTTTGCTCATCTTTCTTTTGAAGATTATGCATGGTTAAAATATGATGAGCAGTTTTGGTTAAAATTGGCAAGACAGCCAATGCTGAAGTGGGAAAATTTACATCTGGACCTCTGGGTGCATTATATGACATGGTGGAGGCCCAATGTGGTGACATACATGGATAGTGGACATGTCATAGCTAGGCCAGTAGGGGGAGATCTGAAAAAAGACCTAAAGAAGAGTGTCAAGAGGGCATGGTATGACTATAACAAGGGAAAGTGTTTTCGTGCCCACTGCAAGTTCAACCACATATGTAAGAATTTGGGGGGGGGGGGACACAAGGTCACTGCATGCAGAGTTGCCACAGACAAACAGCAAGGAGGTGAGGAAGCAAGTGGAAATAAGGCCAAGCCAGGAGTTGGGAAGTCTGGCTAGTTTTCTGGTTCGACTCTATAACATGAGGCCATGGCTCAGTCAGTATCTTAAAAGGGGAGAGTCATTGTATTTATTGGACAGATTCAACAAAGGTTTTCCCATACCATATGTGGGAACCAGCATTGCTACCATGGCTAGCAACTTAAAATCTGCAGGGTCCCTACCGGACATAATGGCAGAACAAATCCAGAAAGAAGTTCATGTGGAACTAGTAGCGGGCCCTTTCAAACAACCACCAATTCCAAATTTGTGAGTGCCCTCGTTGGGATTAGTACCCAAAAAAGCACCTGGTGAGTGTCGGCTGATACATCATCTGTCTTATTCAAAATGGGCGTCGGTGAATGATTTCATTGCTTCCAAGGATAGCTCAGTTAAATATGCATCATTTGACATGGCAGTGCAGCTGATTCAGAGATTGGGACCGGGCTCCCTGATGGCAATAAGTGACATTAAGTCAGCTTTCTGCCTCCTGCCAGTCAGATCTCAGGATCATGAGCTTCTGGGCTTCAGATTCAATGGTTGCTGGTAAGATTGACAAGGCCATGCCCATGGGGTGCTCTGTCAGCTGTGCTGCATTTGAAACATTTGTGACATTCCTCGAATGGGCAGCAAGGGTGCACACTGGGAACATAATGCATTATTTGGATGATTTTTTGTTTTCAGGACCCGCTGGGGATGAGATGTGTTTCAAAAAGATGGAGGGCTTCCGCGTTCTCATGGAACAGTTTGAGGTTCCATTGGCACTGGGAAAAACAGAGGGGCCTCCTCATGTCTGTCCTTTCTTGGTATTGAGATCGATTCGGTGAACATGGTCTCACAGTTGCCCATAGACAAGGTGCTACAACTCAAGCATTTGGTGGGGGAAATGGGAAGGCTTAAGAAAGTGACTTTGAAACAGTTGCAGTCAGTCATGGGTCACTTAAATTTTGCATGTTGTGCAGTTTGTCCTGGTCTCCCCTTCTTGAGTACATTGGCCACCGCTATATCTGGCCCCACGAGACCATGTCATCATATCTGAGTATCATAGGGAATGAGGGCTGACCTTAAGGTCTCAGAGTTGTTCTTGCAAGACTTCAGTGGAGTGTCAATGTGGCAGGACCCAGAGGCTTTGCACAACAGGATGGATTTGGTTACAGATGCAGCAGGGGTCATAGGGTCTGGAGCCTTCTTGAAAGGGTCATGGTTTCGGGCCCATGGACACAAGAGTGGGTGGAATCTGGCCTGACCCAGAATATCATACTCCTCGAACTGTTTCCCATCATGGTGGCTGTCTGCGATTGGGGGGACAGGCTCACTAATCAGCATGTGCTGTTTCATACGGACAACCAAGCAGTAGCAGAGATTGTGAATTCTCAGACTTCTAAGTCTGAGGATGTCATGAAGGCACTGCAGGTGTTGGTCATGTGCTGCCTGCAATATAATATCGCTATTACAGCCCAACATGTGCCGGGCAGGCAGAATGTGATAGCCAATGCCTTGTCTTGCTTACAGCTCAACTGATTCAGGCAGCTGGCCCAAGAAGCACACCCGACACTCATGCAGATACCGGAGGCAGTATGCCACCTGGGGAGGAAAGACAACGCCAACTGGTACAACTCTCTGTTGCTCCCTCGACATGGAGGAAATATGTAGGTAGCTATTTGGCCTTTGTAGAGTTCTGTGGGCAGCAGGTAAGCTTGAACCAGCTGGAGGCTGAGAGCAGGGTGCAGGATTATTTAATTCATCTGGTACAGTTAGAGAAGTCCCCTGCAGTAATACGTACACAATTATCAGGTATTGCTTTTTTGAGTATGGTGAATGGGCTCCAAGACCCTACCAACACCTTCATCACAAAAAAGATGTTGAAAGGGTGGGCTAGGTCAAAGGTAAAAACTCAGGACATCACGAAGCCCATTAGCTTTCCAGAATTGTCTGTGCTGTTGAGGTTCCTAGGTGTTATCTGCAGCTCTGTGTAGGAAACTCGGATGTTCCAAGCACTGCTTGCATGTGCTTTCTTCAGGCCTTCCAGGTCTCTGAACTGGTTTTGGATTCCAGCAACCCAGACCTCAAGGCCAACTGGCAGCTCAAGGATGTGGAGGTACTGCATGATAGGTTCTGCTTGCAGCTACGCAAGTTAGAAACAAACCAATGTGGTCCACCAGTGGTTATCATGTTATACAGGTCCCCGGTGGGAGATTTGTGCCCGTGGTTGCTGATGCAAGAATGACTGAGAGGCCTCCAGGGGAGAGGCATGTCTTTGTGCATGGAGATGGAAGACCTGTGACCAGGCGTCAATTTGCCACGGTATTGTGGAAGGGCTTATTGATGGTGGGGTTGGACAGTAGAACTTTTGTGACCCATTCATTCAGAATTGGCACGGCCATGGAGGCTGCAAGATTGGGTCTGGGGGAAAAACAGATAAAGAGTCTGGGCAGATGGTCTTCAGGGGCATACAAAGGCTACATTAGGCTCCAGGAAAAGAATTAGGATATAATATGGTAGGCGGCCCTGCATATGGAATACGTGCAGGTTTGGGATGCCTCGCAGATAAGAGGCTGGGGGGGGTTGAGAACTGTGGGTACCAAAAAAAAAAAAAAAGGGATGTTGCACAAAACTCACGCTGTCTTTTTGTGTTTCAGATATACCAACTCATATATGGATTATTGGACATTTTTATGTAAGTGAGGCTCATTCGAGAGCCATGGTGCAGCCTTACACAATGCAGCTGGGCATCCCAGAACAACAGGCTATTGTGCATTTGGCCAGGAAAGGGGGGATGAAGTGAGGACAATTTTTGGGGATGATTCGGGGTTTGGAGCTCCAGAGGCAGCCTCCAGCTACACTGGTGATTCATCTAGGCGGGAATGACTTAGTCTCCCTCGGGGCTCCACAATTGATCGTGGCCATTAAGAAAGGATTGGCTCACCTGAAGGAGCTCTTCCTATGGGCAGTTGTGGCATGGTCTTGGATTATTCCGTAACAGCAGTGGAGAGGGGCTTGCAATTTCCTGGCCATAAAAAAAGCACGCAAAGAACTGAACAGGGAGGTGTCCAGGTTCACTACTTCATGCGGTTTGGCAGTCATCCAGCATTTCAATATAACTTGAGCATGTGCCGGCATGTATAGCAGAGATGGGGTTCATTTGTTAGACATTGGTAATGACATTTTTAACTCAATGCTGCAGGATTTTTGTGAAACTGTGGTACTCTAAGATCCCTGGGGCATTGATGGGGAATACATATAAACGTATTTGGTGGCAATAAATGCATGGCTGAGCTGATACTTTGACCTGGCCTTAAGGAAGTAAGGTACTATAACTTTGGATGGGGTGACAGCTGGCTGGAGGCGCGATCCTAGGTGGGTGTGCTTCATGGAACTGGGGGAGCTGTCACTCCATTAGCAATGGGCACCGGAGTGCGGGGGGACTTGAAACATGAACTGCTGATGGGGAGTGCGGCTCTGGCTGGGCATGATCCTCAGAAACAGCCATGTCCCTCAGTCTGTTTTGGAAAGGGGGGGAACTGTCTGGAGGGGAGACACAGCCATGGGCAGGACTGTTCAACTGATGGGCCAGAGTTCTCTGGCCAGCAGGTTGTGGAAGGTCAAGGCAAAAAGCCACATGAATTTGCTACCCTAGGGATCTTAAAGTTTTTGTTGTTGTAATGTTCGAATGTTTGATACACATGTATGCATTGTGCTTGTATAATATTAGTAAAAGGCTGTGGCCCATTTGTTATCCACAAATGGAGTGGTGTGTGTTTACTGATGGGGCTCTTCTTGGGCAATGACCCACCTGGCCTCTCACAGTGGGGGGGAGTATTTTGCCCACAGTCCGCAGCACATAACGGGGGTGGGATACCCAGATCAGTAGACAGTTGGGAGCAGCCCTGGCATAAGGTGCCAGTCAAGGAGATGGGCTGGCCCAGGCTTCAGGTGAGAGGCAGAGCCTGGGAGGAGTATATGAGGGCTGGCTCTGAGGGTGTGCACCGTCTTGGGACCAGCCCTCAAGATTGACCCTCCCACCCACCCTGATAGTGGGCTGCAGCAATAGGTTTGAGGAGTTCAGTAGATAGTCGCAGCCTGTTGGATTGTTGGGTTTTCAGCGGTAAATTCATGGCTGACCTGATACTTTGACCTGGCCTTAAGGAAGTAAAGTACTATAACTTTGGATGGGGTGACAGCTGGCTGGAGGTGCGGCCCTGGGCAGCTATGCTTCACGGAACTGGGGAGGCTGTCACTCCGTTAGCAATGGGCACCAAAGTGTGGGGGACATGAACTGACGATGGAGAGTGCAGTAATGGGTGGGCATGCTCCTCAGAAACAGCCATGTCCTTCAGTCTGTTTTGGAAAAGGGGGGGAACTGTCTGGAAGGGAGACACAGTCATGGGCGGGTCTGTCTGACTGATGGGCCAGAGTTCCCCAGCAGGCAGGTTGTAGAAGGTCAAGGCAAAAAGCCACATGAATTTGCTGCCCCAGGGATCTTAAAGTTTTTTGTTGTTGTAATGTTCAAATGTTTGATATACATGTATGTGTTGTACTTGTATAATATTAGTAAAAGGCTGCGGCCCATTTTTTTATCCACAAATGGAGTGCTGTGTGTTTACAGATGGGGTTCTGCTTGGGAAAATTATTAAAGCAGCGGTACTGGATATCCAGGAAGTGATCGTCGAAAATTTTAATATTTGGCTGCATTGCTTAAGCTAGTGTTCTAGTTTCATGATCTGCGTTTTTTTATCGCCAACAGTTTACTTGTTGCAGAGATTTTAATAAAACTTTACCTTTCTTGTAGACCCACAGGAAAGATGGCAGCAGCGGTGTTTGGAGCCTGACTCCTCCTGTACGCCTGAGGACATCCAGTGTTTACTTCCTGTCCCTCTGTATAGCTTGCGTTCTCGCTCAGCACCCATATTACAACTGATACATCCCATTACTGAAACCGTGGTGTACCAGAACCTAGCCACATTTGTTTTGTTTGTTTTCGTGGTATGCTTAGCATCTATTCCAAGGGATAGTACTGTGTTCCATGTCTGCCAGACTAAACATTGCTGCACTACTTTGCAAACATACACGGGACCCACCGCCTAGCTCCCCAAATTGCCAGATGCTATGGTGCTACGGTGTTATTTACAGTGCGGCATGAATTTGCAGTCATGTTCACAATGATTGTAATTTAATAGTGCTCCTCCATTATTTCCTTGTGGTAAGACCGATTACCATTTAATAGTTTGGCACAGAGCGGACCCCTGACTGGCGGCTTTATTGCTAGCATGCATAAGGATCCTTATTGTGCCTACCATCTGATTGTCAGCTGTCATATTGCAGTGTTTACAGGTAGCACTCAGAGGGGTGGTTTTCGCTATCCACATGTCAGTGCCATCCTTTTCCACAGTCCCAGGTACCCCCACCCCCACTCCCACCATCAAAGGAAAGCAAGTATTTCAGGGAGCAGCTGTCCTGGCTGTTATCCATAGCTTATGTCAGAAATTCTCCAATAAAGTCTCCTGTCCTGTTCCACGATGGTTTAAAAATCAGTTTCCCAATTGCCAGCCGAATGTTGCTACCAGTGGGCTGAATAATTGCTGCTTTGCCAGATTGCAGGGTGAAGGTCAGCTGGCTTTGGTTTCTTCTTCAGGAGCTGTGGGCTATGTTTTTTTTGGGGTGGGGGTGGTACTGGGTTTGGCAGCAGTGATGACAGCTTGACTCCTGTACTGCATTATGTGTGTAAAGTTAGTGCCATCAAATCCATGTTTACATGGCACAAGTGTTGCCAGGTAACCTGAGTGGTCAATGAATCCACTCCTTACCTGGTAACACTAATGCCATGTAAACGTTGTTACAGTCTCTGTCATGCATCCTCCGAACCCGAAAGCTCCTGTCAGTACTCAGGTGATAAATTGAAATGCCCACTTTCTGATCCTGCCATTTCAATCTCCCGGGTCTTCTGACTGCCACTGCTGACTTCATGAGGCTGACCTGTGTGTGTGTGGGGTGGGGGGAGAATCATAATTGCAATCCAGTGATTCAAAGGAATACTGTACCTGGCTGTATCTCTGTGCTTTGATTTTGTTTTCTGCCTAACAGTAAAAGGGTTAGGGGTCTGTACTTGGATGGGACAAATGGAAAGGGGTTGCTATTTCTCTTTTGTTGCAAGGGTGAGGAGGCAGCCCTGTGTTGATGCTTCCTACCACTATGTTTTGTGGTGTGTTGTCAAGCAATGGTTGCTGTGGCATCTGTGTTCATGAAGTGTGTTGAAGGGGTGGGGAGGGGGAAGATAGGTACAGTCATACCTCTCAACCTTTTGCCTCATGAATCAGGAACAAGGCTTAAAAGAATCGAGGACAAAGACCCAAAATCAGGGACACATCTTAAAAATTGGAAAGAGTTATTCAGAAAGCTGGTAGAATAAGGGGATTTGTGTTAAGATGCATTTTCTGAAGAAGAAGAAGTTTTTAACTTTAATGTTTGACATTATTTTGTGATTTTAATCCCCACTGTTCTGCCACAAAAAACACAAATTTTGCGAGGGACAAAGGAAAATGTTGAGGCAAAATCAGGGACTGTTGAGAGGTATGGGTACAGTGTCGAGTGGTTTGGGGGCACACAGCATCATGGGTGTTGTTAGTACATGAAAAGGGCATGTACAGTACATCTGTGGGATGCACATGGCCAGTAATAACTGTGTGGCTGTGAGGGTCCATGTCCTTTCTCCTGCCTCCTATGCCTTCATCCATTCCCAATATAATCAATCATTTTTTCTCACTGCGAAGGAATGGTTGTAGCTGTGGGTAGATGGCACACAGCCATGGCTTCCTGAGGGTTGTCATGTTGTTACTGGATAGATGTTTAGTTGAAATGTGGTTGTGGCTCTGTGTATGTCACACTTGTGCTACAGTGCTTTGTGGTGTATCTGTTGGAGGGGTGCTTAGTCAAGGTGGGTCTGATGGTGGCATCAATGGTAAGGGATGGTAGTCATCACTGACTCGATGCGAATTGTTGGTTACCCTCATAGGACATTGATATCTACTATATCTTATGGGCCACTATGCACCTGAATTTGGGCAGTGTAGGAACTGGGGGTGTGGGTGACATTTAGTATTTTCTGATGACATGGTGTGCCTCCCTACATTATTAAATGGTCTGATGTGAAATGGTTCATAGCTGCAGGTGGATGGCTGTTCCATTATCCCCTTACCATTGAGTTGTAGACTTAGAAGAACAACCCAGCACAGCTCAGCTGCATGCTGAACAGTCTCATGGCCAGTCAGCTCGTGTTTTGCACCCATTGCCCAACCTTATCTCCATGGTTCCTTCACCAATCTTTGACTGCTATCACTGAATGCAAACTTGACAACCTTCACCCTTACTGTTTCACTGATATTCTCTCACTATGCCCTTCACACACACATTCTTTGCTCGCCCTCCACTTACACCTGTTTACAGGACCATGACACCAAAGCAGACACCGGTACTATATCTTTGATCTTCTCCTTTTCCCACCACAGGCAGTCACTAGATCCTGTGGCTCTGTTGCAGAAAAACACCCCCCATTCACTTAGTATTCCAAACCCACCACACTAATCACTCCCATATAGCAATGTAAGCTGACACACATGTGTCCTGCAGGAATTTCAGCAAAGGACTTGACACCTCTATGCATAAAAGGCTAGAAAGTAACTTATTCAGCCTTGCAGTGTGCCTGAACTTTGTAACTACTGTTATTCACTATTTGAGGGACAGAACACAAAGGGTGGTGGTAAATGAGGTTCTTTCTGAGGAAAGCGTGGTAACCAGTGTTGTCCCACCATGGTAACGCTGCTTCAATATCTTCTTAAGTGACTTTGAAGAGGTTCTGAGAGGAAATGTATGCCTCTTTGCAGATCAGATGAACATCTGCTTTAGGGAACAGTCTAAGCAAAGGGTGTGAAAAGTTATGAGCTACAGAGGTAAACTGGGCATATAGTCCACAGTGTTCAGATTGCAATGCAATGCTCAAAAAGTGCAAAATCAGACACTTATGTCACAGCTCACATGGGTTGCCTTATGTGATGCTCTGACACTACCTGACACATACCACACAGGAAAGGGATCTGTGGCTGATCATATCAGATGATATAAGTGTGTTCTCACAGTGTGTCAAGGTTGTGGATAACGTCAGTGTTGTACCTGGGTGCATAGGGAGATGTATCACAACTCCCTGATTCGAGGTGGTGATGCTTCTGTATAGCTCATTGCTCAGGACAAATTTGGACTGCTCTGTACAGTTCTGTGGGCCACATCCCTTAAAGATAGGAACTGAGGATGCCTGGGAACGCCCATACTTGTACAGGCCCACAGCGATGAGGTCACAGTGTGGGCGGTCTCTAGGCAAAGACTGGGAGAAGAAGCTGCCATGCAGAACAGTGCCCTCTGGTGAGGACCAAAGTGTATTACCTGCTACAACAGCTACTCTCAAAGATCTACCATTACGGTAGGTATGAAAAATACTTTCCGTACTGTACGCAAGCGATACATGTGACAACTGCAGCCAACGGGCTCCAATGCCATTATAGCTGTGAATGCTTGAAGCAATGCATGCTATGCTGCTGTTCACTGCAAAGCATGTTGCCATACTATTGCAACAGAACACAATCAAGCACAGCAGCAACCTTTCTGGCACCGTGAAACACAACCTTCATTTTTCATGTGGTTATGACCACTTCATGATCTTGAAAAGCACATTTGTTGTCAATGACTGTCACTGTTTATTGTCCATCTGCTTTTTTAGGTTGCTGTCCCGTCACCTAGTCATGTCTGCAATAGAACGCCGTGGTCGATCACTGACACCTTCACCATCGACTGCAAAGTGTTGTCGACTTCAGCAGTACCACGAGTACAGAAAAAAGTTTAACACTGGGACTTGCTATGAGCACTGTATTGCACTGAGAATGTTCCAAAGATTTCAGAAGGATGAGCAACTGGCAGCATTTCTGTTGGACTCGCTCAGGTATGTCACTTGAGTTTCAACCAGTGATGAACCAAGATTTTGTGTCACACAGAGACCGGTCAGAAGATGAATCTGTGACGCCACCATCGTCACAACATTTGGAACACGGTAAGTACGTTTTGAACTTGAACTACCAACAATGTTTCAAACATTTTCAGGGCAAATGACACATGTAACTGTGTGCTGCTGTGTGGGCCCTTATCAGCATCGATGCATGAAAACTTCTATGGGCAGAAAATTAACGTGCAAATAAAGCATTATGTGCTCTGCCCGACTCTATCACAGTATTCACAAATGTGGATTTTTTTTATGGATGCCATTTATTTCTTCTGGTACATTCTCTTGTAGACATGTGTTCTCCCAGATGAGAAAGTGAGACTACCATCTCTGTTGATTCATCTTTGTCTAACAGGAAGGCACCGGTGTGCTCCACTCCACTTATAACCTATGTCCCATCAAAGGAAATGTGAGTAGCTATGGCGATTGATCCAAGCACCAATGGCTGTGATAGTATTGAAAACTGTGTAATGACTCTTAATCTTACAGGACATTGCTGATGACAGACCTGCTCCAAGGATCATTCAGCAAAGTACAAATGCCTCCTTGCAAGGATCGTGATGTGACCTACACTCCACAGTCAGAAAGCTGAGTACTACCTTCACGTTTTCTATGAATGTGACTGCAGCATTGAATGACGTGTCCCGTTACTACCAATCATTATATTACGGCCTGTTTACACATAATAATAATAATAAATTTTATTTCACACAAGTGCCTTTCAGGCCATCAAGGCGCTTTCCAATAAGATAAAAACAATCATGATAAAAACAGTGAACGTAAGAATAAAATAACTATCAAAATAGTAGAGGATCCAAATTATTCAGTGCCACCAAAAGGATGGCACCTTATAAAGGTTTTCAGCGCCTGTCTGAACCCTCCCACAGTCGTGCACTCCCGAAGCTGACGGAGTAGAGAATTCCAAAGGGTTGGAGCCAAGTGCATAAAATGTGCAGGCCCCAGAAGATTTCAAAGACATCCTTGGAATCTCCAGGAATCCCGTGTCAGCCGGACGCAACTGTCGCACCGGGCGGTAAGGCACAAGAAGCTCTTTCAAGTAGTCAGGGCCTATTCTATGTAGGGCGTTATAAGTCAGTAAACCAACTTTAAAGGTGATCCGCCACCTAATTGGCACATGTGAGGCCCCATGCACTAATGGGCAGGTAATACATGCTGGAGGCGTGTCACCCACCCATGTAGTTCCACACCTACAGACAGGTGTGCACCAGCCATTATTCACTACCTCCTACCACCTGTCCATGGCCCTGACATCCCCAGTGCACAGGTATCTGCAGGGTGGCCAGTGGAGGACTTGCGGACCCAGCTGGACATCCAATCAAATACCCGGCATGGGTCCCAAAGTGGATCCCTTATGCAGCAGAGCATGGCTCTGAGTCCGTGAATAGCACATGCGTGCACCAGGAACATGCAGCCATTCCCCTTTGACCATCAGTCAGTGGAACCGACCACCACCCCACACAGCAAGGCCACAGAACAAAATCCGCAAATGCCCCACCTACCACGAACACAGGAATCTCCCACCCCATAGGTGCAAAGCACTCCCCCACACAGACACACACATATGGGGACTCCATCCCCATGCAAGCAGACACCACACACACCCTTGGCCCGTGCAACATCTGTCCACACAGACCCCCCCACCAAGTACAGCACAACCGGACATCCCCTGGCTCCTCTACCCAGCCCCTCAGCGTGATCACTGGTGTTCAGTGGACTGAACCCCCCCGACCCCCTACCTGCCCATCGATGCCATGTCTCGGGACGGTCAGCGGCATGGCCTTCCACACACGTTCTCATCCGCAGGGTGTCCAGGTTCTGCTGTGAGCATGCAGCTATATATAGGTGATGTGCACCCAGAAGCACTTGGGTGGTCAGCAGCTGAGGAGGTGTGAGGAGGGCCATGCTGATGGCTGTGCTAAGACATGACACTAATGGGCAGGTAGGGGTGTCGAGAGGGGGGTGTTGGTTCTGCGGGTGGGTGTATGAGCCACTGAACGCCTGAGGGTCTGTGTGGACCCCAGGATCATGGGTCCTATTGGTGGCCCAGTGCACTTGTTATGTATGCTGGGGTGGGATTGCCCATTGGTACCATGGTCCAGGCTGCACTGTGTTTGGGGGGAGGTTTCACAGTCAATGGTGCAGGAGTCTACATGGGTGGGTGATATGCCATCAGTATAGCATGGTCGGGCTTATTCAGGCATACAGCACTCATTCAGTGATGCTGATCTTGTCTGCACATTCCCATTGTCCACAAACATCTGTAGAAAGTATTACCATCATCCTCATTGCACCTACCAATACCCAGTGTGATTCATGGCACATGGCAGACATTAGTAATGGTATGCGATCCACAAATGAATGGATCGATGCAACCTTATAATGTGTCTTTTTTTTTCCAGCTACATTAAGTGAGATGTTGCGGACACCAGTATCGATGTTGTGGATGAAGACGTAGCTATCAATGACATGGACAGTGAGGTTCCAGCTGAGGAAATAGACTGCAGTGAAGCAGATGTCTTTGACACTGAAATGATGCAGACTTCCATTTGTTATGATCAATGCCTCCTGAACCTAGCAAGACTCACATTCACCAAATGCAAGACCTGAAACTGCTCCGGCTTCATGAGCATCCAGCATAAGAAAAATGGCACCTCAATTCAGATAACCACAAGTTGCAGTGAAGGTCACAAGCAGTCCTGGTGGTCACAGTCACTTCTTCAATGGATTCCTGTGGGTGACTTCATGCTGTGTGTCAATACTGTCCTCTCCAGGAACAACTATGCAAAAATTTCATTGCTAATGAAGTTCATGAATATATGTGTACCGGCTAAATTAACATTCTACGCGATACAGAGACAGTATGTTTGTCCCTCCATTTCACAATACTGGATGCAGTATCAGAAGGAAATTTTGACATCGCTACAGCAGCCTGTAGTGCTACTAGTGGATGGCCACAATGACAGCCCTGGTCACTGCACAAAGTACCAAATGTACATAGTAATGGACAATGTGACAAAACAAACTGTGGACCCACAAATAGTTGATGTTTGGGAGGTTGGCAGAAAATCAAGCAACATGGAGGTTATTGCCTTTGAGCAGAGCCTACAGAATCTGACCAGAGCTGGTATCTGCGTAGCTGAGGTGGTCACAGATGCTCACACACAAATTCTTTTCACCATGAGTACGTAATAGGTTCACTATGCCACAACAAATAAATGTGAATTCTGTTCATTTCCTGCTTAAACATTATTTTCCATTTGTCTTTACAGAGAAGTAATACCTAGATATACTTCACCAGCTGGACCTCTGGCATGGGAACAAGGCAGTTAATAAGCATCTATGCAAGGTAAGGCATATACTGATGATCAGTTTATTGCATGCACATACTTGTCATCATGGTACATTTGCACGGGCTGTTCTGTGTGCGCATACAGCACTAGAAGACAACACCAGATATCACTTCTAGGGCATGGTGATAATTGCCACAGTATGGCATAGACACAGGCTCATCATGCTGACAGGTGGTAAATGTCATTTCATTACTTCTTTCAGGCTATGAACAAATGATGTCAATTACTGCTTGGTCTTTTCTCACCATGGAGTCAGTATGACTTCTACATGTATGCCCTTGTGGCTTGGGTGCTGCTTGTCTAAAATTTACCGTTGATACACCCGATAGCTGCTGTTTTGCAAGACATAAATGTCAGGATTGCTGCCTGTCACTAGTGAAGTTGGATAAAGTTAAATATCTTATTGGTGTCTCATTCACAGCTAAGACTGTTTCTCTGTTATAGACATTTACAGAGGAACTGACTATGCAAGTAGTGAGACATGACATTGCAGTGTGTTCCATGACTGCTCAGTGTCTAGTAACCTATACATGTCTCTTTTACAGTTTGCTGCACACAAACAAAACAAAGATCTCACGCCATGGATCCACGATCTAATTAACCATTTCTGGTTTGCCTGCACCAACTGCCATAACAATGAACAGCTGATGACGGTAAATGCAACATCCACGACATGTCACATGAATTCATCCTCACTGTATGATGTGTAACTGAAGTCCATTAACTTTTTTTTTCCTTCTTACATTTCAGTCTATCTGGAGAGTGGTACATCACCACACTGTTAACACACGAGTGGCAGATAGAGAGACCAGGTGTTGTAGGTTGATGTCTGCATGGTCCCCATGGGCATGACAATCAAAAACCATGGCTGCAGACAGACTCAGATGCCCACAAAGAGCTATGGGCCATGGTCTATGACAAATGGCTTATGGCAAAATTGAGCTATTTCACAAATGCAAGGTACAAATTGGCAGATCTTTAATCTCAATATCTGCCTGTGGGTGGGGTGGGTTAACAACATGGTGACATGCAAAGCACAGGTGACATCCAAATTGTTTATGTTCTTGTGTGAAACCATTTTTTTGCTGCACAGTACTGTTTAGTTTTTGATATGCATGTCAAAAGACACTTCTAAGACTGCTTGGACATCGTCAGTGGTGAGTTCAGGCACATGAGAGTATTGTTGAAGTGTTCCACATCATTATTAGCTGGTGGTAGTCATGGTTGAGGCACTTGTGCATCCACTCTCATACGACACAGCAAACAGTGGTTGGAAAATGCAATAATGTCACAACCTCTGCCGGAATATAAGTAGTTTCCACAGAAGTCACCAATCAACATTTTGGTGTAGTGTACAGGAAATCACTCCAGCAGATTGTGAAATGTGCATGGTGACACCCAGTAATGTCACAATCATGTTCACAATCTTTGCTGTGCCAGGCCACCATTTGAAGGACGTCTGTGTGTGATTACCACACCAATGGAATCACACCAAGCGCAATGAAGGTGGTCCCTGACACCTGTCTGGCTGTGCAGAGTGTACTGTGATGTGTGCTGCCACAGTACCCATCCCTATAATGGCTAAGGTCATGGCCAATAGCTTCGTAAAGGGACTGTAATGTTTGCTGGATAACCTCAGAGGTGATTCCATTGTACGCATGGTAAAAGTCATTGGGCATGGGTGTTTTGGTCCAGGATTGGTTGACTAGCAACGCAGAGTGAGTTCACCCTGTCTCCTCCACTGCAATGAAACCAACTTGTGGCTCAAGTAATCTAGTCACACTCAGTAACACATAGCAAGTGATAAATGAAATGACTGAAACTGTGATTGACATTATGTCTTCATTTGCTCACAAGGGTCTTGCAATGTTTCTTTGTTCACGTAGGTCCACCAGTGAATTAGAAACTTTTAACAACCACATATTCATGTACGCCTCAAAGCACTTCGCATATGCGTAAGTATTTATCAACTAATGGTTTGGCTTGCAAGGCTTGCATATGTTAAATGGCATGACTTTTTGTTGTTTACAGTGTGGCATTAAAGAAGGACAACAGTTGACAACCAAAAGTTGTAACTGCTTCTTTGAGAAACCATTGCCATACGACGTCAAATCAGTAATGTCACTATTAGCATGTTAACTGATATTTACTGTTTTTGTACAAAATGTGAGTGGTCGACTGTGCCAGGGTATTCTGATTCCTTGCCATGGTCACACTGATGGGTAATGCCTTAAATACCACTTCCCACCATCTGACCTGTGACACAAGCTTGATGGCGATGTCAGCACACCAGTGTTTTGCAGGTGTAATTTCATGTAGTGGATGGAAATATAGTGGTGCATCTCACTCATCTTCCAGGAGGGTAGGATGTTTTCTCAAACCCAGCGAATGAAACGTTCATACCCAGTGATGTATGGTTGGCCAAGTACCATTTCTATGTGTGGATAAGGGGTGACGATGTAGGAATAATCATGTTCCACTATCACAAGTGCTCTGCCACATGTACTGAGTCCTGTTCGCATCATGGTGTTCTACAATGGCTGACTGAATACAAACAGAAACACCATGTCTGCACTATATCCATACAAGGAATGTCGCAACAGCTGTCCCACTGGTGCAGCGATTAGATTTCTGTTTGCGAGATGCTGGTGACCTGGGTTCAGGAATGGACCCAGGGAGTCAAAGGGACAGCCAGAGGAGAAGGATTGAGCACCTTGGAGACTGTTCTCCTTCTCCAAGAGGGAGGGAGGGGTACAGTGTCTGGTGCCTGATGGACCTCTGGTGGAGGCTAGTGGTGTGCAGTGGATGGTGCAAGTACATTAGGGGTCAGGACAGATGCTGGACATCATTGCACATCCCTGCCTCCGGGACAGCAAAAAGCAACAAAATACTGGTATCCCGGCATGATGGCCCATTCTGCTCTGCCGTCCACTGCCTCCGAAGCCTGCCAGGGGGGTCCTGCTCTCATGGCCCCAACCTGGGGGGTAATCCGGGGCTTTCCCATGATGTGTATTAGGGAGTGGGAAGCTCCCTCGGTGGCTGCACCCAGGGGGGGTAAGCCTGGGCATGGGGGCGGCAGGTGGACAGGTCCTGAGTAGGAAAGGGTGGGATCAGACCAAAAAAATGAAAAATAAAAAAAAAGGAATGTCACGACAACTGCATAGCCATTCTTTGTTCTTGCCACACACTACCCCCGATGGGAGGGGGGATCTGGTTTTGGTGGGACACATACGTAATCACCATGTCATTTGGCCTATGTGGGTGCTGGTGGGAGGTGGTTAGCAAAAATATAAAAAATGGTTGGAAAACCATGAAAAATATGGAATGTGGATAAAAAGGGAGAACATGATGCAGCAGCACCTCTGTCTGTCACATAGCGCAGGCCATGTACACAGATGTTTATTGCTGTATTAATGGCATTGAATGGTTAGGCAGTCAGTGCAGACAGTTGAATGCTCATCTAACTGTACAAGAGGTCATATATGGTTCTATTTACATAAGCTATGTCCTGCAAAACATTATTTGTGGGACAGTGTATACTGGAAGCATGTCTGTCTCTTCGTATGTGACAGTCACTTTCATTCACTGTATGTGTGCCCTTGCAACATCCAGTTTTGGTGAAGAAAGACACAAGGCATTATGTGCCTTGAATGCAGAAAATATTTCAATGGTCCTGTGTTGTTGCAAATACTAAAGTCTCACTCAATACTTTATGTGTCAATGACCATACCTTTTTATCCTGACAGGTATTTTTTTTTTATCAAAAAAGCTTCATTAATTTTATGCAGATAACATACAACAACTTACATAAATTATTGGGAACATAGCGGCAGGATAAAGCAACAAATAACACCCCTTCCCCCACAACCCTAACCCCCAAATGCCCCCCCACCCTGCGGAGTGCACCATAAAATTAGAAAACGAGAACTTCAAGAGGCAATACATAAGGAATAGTGTTATAAATACTACCAACTCCAATGAGGTGCCTGGGAAGCGCAAAAGGGAAGTTGGGTTAAGTAAAGAGCATATAATTTACCCTATTTTTTATCAAAAAGAGGCTTACTGTGTTGAACACTGGCAATTAGCTGTTCTGCTCTTAAAGAGAAAGAAAGTTCATGCAGCCATTCAGTATATGTAATAGGTGTTTGGTCCAACCAATGTCTAAGGATTAATTTTGTAACCGCTAAGGAAATGAGAGCCATATGATATCTCCTTTCCTTAACTGGAATCTCTGAGTAATCACCAATAATATATATTGGAGGGGAAAAAAGGCCTTGAGAAGCCAGAAGGGGATCAAACATGTTTCAAGTTTGCGCCCACAGGGAGGATACCCTCTCGTAATTCCAGAAAATATGAAGCAGAGTTCCCTCTTCCTTGCCACATCTGGAAAAAATAGGGAAGGGGAGATGACCCATCTTAGTGAGCTTAACTGGGGTACAATACATGTTGCTTAGGATATGATATTGGGTAAGTCTATACCGGTCTTGAGATAAATAAGTATATAAATCCTTCCAAAGGCATGACCAGTTTATTTCAAGATCCGGTAGGAGAGATTCCCAGATCTTAGAACCAGTCGGGGAAGGAGATTGTGGGTTAAGAAGTAAAAACCCATATAAAGAGGAGACACTATGGGGTTTGGAGGCTGGTTCCTGGATCTGTTGGAGAAAGTCACCAAATACAGACTGTGCATTGAGATTCCAAACTGCTTAACTAAAAGATGCCATAGTTGGTAAATCTTAAAAATAAAAGTTGGCGCCAGCCGGAATTTAGCTAGTAATTCAGTGGAGGTAAGGATAGATGTTTGAGAGTAGAGGTCCGAAACTTTAAGTTCAGGGGAAACCAGGAGCCAAGTGATAGGTAATGGATAACCTCTTATCTTAATGTTTAAGTTGAAAAAAATAGGCTGAGATAAGTCCCTAGAGGGTAACATCTTAAGGTATGCACAGAGCTGTGAAAGGACCCTGATAGAGATACCTATTGGCGAATGGCCTAGTGCCTTTGGAAGGGCCTTCAAGGGGGAAAAAGGATTGTGGCGGGATTCAGATTATGGTTAGAAATTAAGTCTGGTTCAATTTACAACCATATGGGTACATACTCATGCCCTGAGGTCAGGTGGGAAACAGAGCCATTTTCCACATTTATAAAAATGGCTAGCCCAATAATAAAACATAACATGAGAATATCAATCAATCAATCAATCAATCAAAATCTTTATTTATTCAGGTGAACATCATTGAGCAAAGCTCATTTACAAGATGGACCTGAGTGGTCATATAAATGAGGATACAAGTATTATTACATAGACAAGAATAGAATAAATAGCAATACAATGGCATGAAATGATTATATACAACAATTTACATATATACAAGTAACAGTAGAACCATTTAGCCTGTAGGAAAAAAGGGGACAAAGGGTATAGCAGGCATAAAATATAAATTATATGGTCTAACTAGTTTTATGAGAATATAATAGGTGATTCGGAAGAAAAATTGAATTAATATAATGGATGGAAAAAGGAAGGTGGGTCAGATAGGTAGGGATTAGGCTTTATAAAAGCAATTGCAGAGCTCTGGAAAAGGCGGAGAACAATCTTTGAAGGATGCCAGAGGTAGTAGGCTATCTAGCTTCATGGATTTTGAGAGAGTTCCATGCAACTGCTAAGGAATAGCTGAAAGCAGCCTCCCATACGGGTGCAGGCATTGGGGACCTTTAATATGATGAGTTTACTGATCCTTAAGGTGTATGGCCTAGTTGTAATTTGGGTAAAGCAATCAGTGATATAGGTCGGTAGTTTGCCTGTTAACGCTTTGAATATCCAGATAACAGCATTCCTATTTCTTCTGTGTTGCAATGATGTCCAGTTGACTGCCATATAAAGGAGCAATGATGGGTGCTGGAGGGAAGGTCAGTAATAAATCTTATGGACCTGTGATACAGGGTGTCCAGTTTATGTAAGAGATGACTTGAACAATGGCAGTAGAGAAAATCAGCATAATCAATGAGGGATAGGAATGAGGCCTGAATTAACCTTTTTTTGGAATCACTGTTTAGGTAATGTTTTATTCTAAAAAATAGTCCGAGCCTCTGTCTTAGCTTTTTAAGTAGCTCTTCAATATGGACAGAATAGTCAAGCCTGTTATCTATCCAGACTCCAAGGTATTTGAAGTTATCAACAAATTCAAGTTTCTCTCCAAGTAAGGTGGATAAATGTAGGGTGTTGGATGCTGGGGTAGTGGTAGTGCAACTCTTTGTGGCAAAGAACATAGCTTTTGTTTTTTTTGCATTTAGAAGTAGTTTTTGTCAAGTAGATTGTGCTGCAGAATGGAAATTCGGATTGTAACAGTTCACAGGCTTTGGAAGGTGAGGGATTGCTGACATATAATACAGTATCATCAGCAAACAGATGAATGTTAGATTGAGTGAGGTTGGCATCAATATTGTTTATATAAATAGCAAAGAGGATAGGGCCAAGAATAGAGCCTTGTGGTACGCCCCTTAGCAGTGGTTTTGAGGTGGATAGGTAATTTCCATTTCTAACCAGTTGTGACCTATCTGAAAGGTAATCCTTAAACCAGTTGAGTGATAGGGAATCCAGGCCTATTGAGTTAAGGGAGGTGATTAATAAGTCATGATCCACTGTGTCAAAGGCTTTACTCAAATCCAGAAACACAGCACAGGTAAAATTTTTCTTTGTCCAAGTTAGTCTGCCAATCGTTGGTTACCTTGGCTAAGGCAGTAATGGTGCTATGCTTTGATCTAAATCCAGATTGTGCAGAATTTAGAAGGTTATTGTTATCCAGATAGTCCCTTAACTGAGAGTTTACTAGTTTTCGAGCATCTTAGATAGTACTGGTAGGATGGAGATAGGTCTGTAATTGTTGAGATCCCTAGTATCACCAGATTTGAGTAATGGAACTACTTGAGCTGTTTTCCAAGTAGATGGAATGGATCCAGTAGTTAGGGAAAGATTGAAGAGATGAGTGAGGGGGGCAGATAAGACATGCAAAGCAATTTTCAGGAAATAGGGATCCAGGGAGTCTGCACCTGCACTCTTAGTGGTGTCTAAATTAGAGAGGAGATCTTCCACTTCTTTCACGGATATTGGGATGAAGGAAAAAGTTGAGGTGGCCATTTGTCCCACAGTAGTTTGCAGGTTCAAGGAAGATCTCAGGATATTTGCAGGTGATGAGTCAAATGCTAGGCCAGCAGTGGTGAAGTGAACATTGAAGGTATTTAAGATTTCTTGTTTACCTGTAATTTCTGTATCATCTAGTAGCAATTTGGTGGTTAAGGCAGGAGTAGATTTTGGCCCAGAAGTCCTTTTATTGTACCCCAGAGTCTGGATGGGTTATTGTAGGAGGCATCCAATTCAGCTGTATAGTAGGCAGTTTTGGCAGTTCTTATTTTTTTTGTACATGAATTCCTTGCTTTTCTGAAATTTAGCCAATCTCTGGTGTCCTTTGTTTTTCTTGTCTTTTTCCACAGCTTGTCTCTGTAATAATCAAAGTCCCCCTGATTCTTTGGGTAGACTCAGCTTAAAGTATAAATGTATGGGTGCTTTATCCATCCAGATAAAAGAAGTGATATCAGCATGGATATGTTTAAAGAAAGAAATGGGAAGCCAAATATTAAGCATACTGTATTTAGAGGGTAGAAGATCCTAGGGAGAACGTTCATCTTAATAACATTGATCCTGCCCCATAATGAAAGAGGAAGGTGCCTCCAATGAGCTAGGTCCTGCTGAATAGAACTCTACAGGTCTTCAAGGTTTAATTTCCACAATAGAGAGGGATCAGTGGTTAAAAATATGCCCAAGTATTTAATGCAACGAGGAGACCACTTCATACCAAAGGAGGAGAAGGCCTGCTTATGTGTAAAGGGATTAAGGGGATATTTTTTATTTATTTATTTATTCAGAAAAAAACCTTTGAGCACAAGCTCTTTTATAAAGGTTTCATGTCATAGATTGCAAAACAAAGTACAGTAGGAGAGAGGAAAGGTACATTACAATGAAAGATACAGCTTGGATTTAGAACTTACAGAATAACTCAAAAACATAGGTACAAGTTAAATAACAAGAAAAAACACTTTATGAGGGTGGGGAGGGAGGATAAGCAGCCACAAAGTGCCTTGTCAGTAGTTCAGAGGGACAGGGATAGCTGGCAGAGGGGTGAAGAATGGAGGTACGAGAGAGAGAGGTATGTACTGTAGTGGAGGTGAGAGGATGGGGAAAGAGGGACAATAAGGTATAGGGAGAAATGGTGGGGTGAGGGGAGGTTGAGCAGAGATGACATGCTACTGTAAAATGGTGGGATGTGAGGGGGCATGGTCAGGCAGCCAGCATTAGTAGTGACTGTTTGGGAAACTCATGGGACTGTGAATTGGGGAAGGGGGAGGAGGGTGGCAGGTGCCGAAGAAGCATGATGCAAACTGACTGCTGGGGCAAGTCATGAGATGGAGCAGAGGGAGGGGGTACCTGAGGCCTGCCTAGTGCTTCCTGGAGGGCAGAGAGAGCAGGTTGGCTGGACTCAGGGGCAAGTGCACTTAGAGAGTGTTACAAGGTGCTGTTTGAGGATAGTTTTGAATTGTGCCAGACAATTGGTGGCCAAGAGGTTCCTAGGAAGTTCATTTATCCATAGGGGGGCCCGGTAGGCAAATGCAAGTTGCCCAAGTTAGGTGCAACTGATATAGTTCTGTCTTATTAAGATTTAACTTATAATTTGAGTATTTCCCGGAATTGTCTATTGTCATTAAGATTTCAGTAAGAGAGGCTATGGGGTTTGAGAGATGAAGGAGGATGTCATCAGCATACACTGAAAGTGATGGTATTAAGTTACCGACAGGGATGCCAGTGATGTTAGAAGAAGATAGCAGGCACCTAATGAGTGGCTCGAGGTATAAGTTAAAAAAAAGGGAGAAAGTGGGCACCCTTGACATGTGCCAGTATATAAAGAAAAAGGAGAGGAAAAAACACTGTTACACTACATTTTGATTGTTGGGGATGAGTAGCTCACTTGTAGCCACTGAAGAAACGAGGCTGGGAAGCCCATTTTTTGAAGAGATGACCACAGGAAAGATCAGTCCACCCTGTTGAAAGCCTTTTCAATGTCAAAAGAGATTAGAGCCATAGGGAAGAAAGAGGAACCCGCCACATGGAAAATATGGGATATCTCACGTATGTGATCTGTAGAGGATCTCCCAGCTACAAAACTAACCTGCTCCAGACTGAGAAGGCAAGACCAGACCTTTTCTATTCTGGAAGCAAGGATCTTGGTAAGAATTTTGATATTGCAGTTCAGTAACGAGATGGGGAGGTAACCGGCTGGGCAAGTGGGTGGTTTGTCTGGTCTGAGAAGAACAATAGTAGACTCTAACAGCAAAGGATCAAGACTGTCTGAAGAGACCATAAAGTCACAGAGACATAGAAGAGTGGGAGCGAGGTCCTTAATAAAGAGTTTATAGAAATTCAATGGGAAACTGTCAGGCCCTGGAGCTTTATCTAATGTTAGGTTGTTAATAGCAGCTTCCACTTCCTCAAGGGAAATAGGAGTAGAGAGAGAAGCGCAATGGTGTTCTATAAGGTGCAGACATGCGAAAGAATTGAAATAAGTGGAAATTTCCTCTTTGATTGGTAGGGATGGGCATTGACTGTATAGGAAGGAGTAGAACTGTTCAAAAATTGCTGCTATATCTCTGGGGTGTGTTTTGATAGAGCCGTCTTGAGCACTA
This sequence comes from Neoceratodus forsteri, assembly GCA_016271365.2. Lineage (NCBI taxonomy): Eukaryota > Metazoa > Chordata > Ceratodontiformes > Ceratodontidae > Neoceratodus > Neoceratodus forsteri. The sequence continues at coordinate 910,579,781 of CM028130.1, read as the reverse complement.
ATGGAAGGTATAAGCCTTGATGCTTCCAGTTTCTGTAACTGGAGTGCCAGAAAGTGGCCAGCTTTTTCCCTGTACTCTATGTACTTGGTCTGGGTTTTTAGGATTGCAAATTCAGCCTTCTCCTGCATCAGAGCGGTGTACTTGTCTCTGAGCAAGAGCAATGCCTGCAGAGTCAGGAGGGGAAGTGGTAGAAAGAGACTGTTCTAACATATAAATTTGGGCAAGCAAAGATAAGGCTTCCAATTCTCGACAACGTTTCCTGGTAGAGGCAAGGCAGATGAATTCCCCTCTTAGGAAGCATTTTAGGGCTCAGCATTCATGGTCTACCCTCGTCACAGTGCTCTGATTAGATGTGATGAATGGTTGGATGAGTGGGGAGATTCTGAAGATCACATACTCATCCCTGAGAAGTTGAGTATTTAATTTCCAAGTTGTATCCCTTTGGAAGGTAGTGTCTAGTACGAGAGAAACCCAAGCAGTAGCATGGCCAAAAAGGACAATAGGTTCAATGCTAGAGTTACAGAGACCAGGAAGAAGGGAACAACTAACGAGAACGTAGTCCAGCCTAGAGGAGGTATGGTGAACCATGGAGTAAAAGGAGAATGTATGAGACAACAGGTTCAGAATTCTCCAAGGGTTACAAAGGCATAGCAGGTCCATTAAGTCTTGCAAGGCCCTTTGTGCTGCCGATGGAGGCCTGAGTGGATAGTTAGATTGGTCCAAATCCTGAGTAGGGGAAAGGTTTCAGTCTCCTCCCAAGATCAATGGGAGTGAAAGGAAAGGGGTTAGTTTCTCGGCCAACTCCATGAGAAATTCTGGGTCACCACCGATTGGTCCATAAATGCTTCTCAGTATCAGCTCTTTACAGTCGAAAAGGCCTTTTATGAGAATATATCATCCCTGAGGGTCTGAGATAATTTGGTCCACCTGAAAAGGAATTGAATGGTTCACTAAAATGGCTACACCCTTGCCTGAGGTAGAGGCACCAGATGCGAAGACTTGACCGATGTCATGTCTACGGAATCTAAGTGCCTCGTGGGGAAGAAGATGGATCTCTTGAATAAACGAGATGTGAGCATGCAGTAAGGAAATATGCTTAAGAACCTGATACTGTTCTGACAGTTCTCTGGCACCTCTGACATTCCATGTTAGGAATTTAGTTAAGCTACTAGCCATACTTGTAATAATAACAGATTCTGATCAATTGCTCCATAACCAACAAGTACACTCAGCTCCCGCCCCTCCAACCCTCCCTAACCCTTTTGAAACAAGAAACATTTAGGCAGTCCTGTAACACATAGAAGGAATCACAGTATAGCATGCAGAAATGATCTTGAAACATTTGGATAGTTTCCTATGGCCTCTTAACATGTCAGTAACCTAACCCCCTCCCCCCATTATTCCAACAGTAACAGAGCCAAAAATTAAACCCCCAACCCATCTTCCCTAGAACCCACCTCCACGTCCCTGCCTCCTCACTTCAAGACAGTAACCACTCTTTCTCACCCTAGATGAAAGCCCCTTTGTATTGGAGTTAGGCATTGAAGTTGTACAAATAAAACATGTTGTGTAATGCAATGACTGATCCCAGGAGGGAAAATATTTGTAGGAAGCCCCGCCCCTCCGCACTACCCAAATCAACCCATTCCACCCTCCTTGACACCCCCTACCCTTAAAAACTATTTACATGGGTTCCCCTATAAGAAAGAGAAAGCAGGAAACCAAACTGTAGTCGAATAGGGTAACCCCAACCCCCTGTGGTCCCGTTAAGCTGTTCCTTGTCAATGAAATTACTGAGATTATAGCCAGTTGTCCCTATGGCTAAAATTATTAAGACGAGTACCAAACCCCAGCAATATGGACTGGGACCATCCCCCCAATAAGTAGGATGTGGTGCAGTCTCACCCTTCGCTGTTAGGCACTGAAGCTCTCCCTCCCCCCATTCTCAGAGTCCCCCCCCATGACCCGGTGACCCCTTAAAATTAAATAATGCTGATTAACATCTGAAGCCTGGCGATTAAGGGCAGTAAGCCAGCAAACAATCGCAGGACCTGTAAAGACTCTCTGTACTAAAGCAGATTTGTTCTGTGTTAGCTACCGGAGATGTCTTAACTGCCTTAATATGTGAATTAGTCATCCAATTATGGGCCCGGGAGGGGCTACGATTAACTAACATAGCCTGTGTTAAGAACAATATTCACAACCATAATTTTAACTGTGGAACAAAATAAGGCAAACTGGATTTAGTGAACTATTAAATCCGCCAGGATGCCTCTCGAACAGGTTCACTGGGACACCAATTCTGAAGGATCGAGCCACAGGAAAGCGTTCCCAGCACAACCTCCCACTGGGTTTCAAAGGTCTGGTCCAAAACAAGGATAGGCACTTATATTGTTTCTAAAGGTGCTGGGCCTAGTCCAGCAGAAAGCCTGTGAAGGTGGTACTTGTCTCAGGGAGGGTAAAAGCCAGAGTCTGCTTGCCCATCAAGTCCTTCAGTCGGAAACAGGCCCAAAACAGATAAAGACATCAGGTTAGTAACAGCCACAAAACAACATATTTAGGAGACTAAGTACAGCATATAAGAATCCCCGGGTATTCTCTGTGTTTTCACCCCTTCTGGAACAGGTCATGGAGTTTCTTCGCCAAGTCCTCCACTGCATGGGTGGGTGTTTCATAGGAGATCCAGGTACCTGCTAACAATACCTGTAGCCAGGCAAGATAGCCTATCCTGAAGCGGATCCCTGCCGCAATCAGCTTGCTGATGGTCGGGTGGAAAACTACCCTTTTCCGTCTGGTTTCAAAGGGCAGGTCCTGGGAAATTCAGATTTTGGCTCCTTTCCACTGGATTGACTGGATTTCCCGGACCTTTGCCAAAACATGTTGTTTTTCAATGTAACTCAAGAATTTCAGTATAATCGGCCGGGGGGGGGGGGGTGTACCTGGCTGGGGATAAGATCTAAGCGAGCGGTGTGCTCTTTCAATTTGGTAGGCCATGCCTAATGGAGACGGACCAACAACCTTGTTGAAGAACTTCTGGAGGAAGGCCTGGATGCTCGGGCCCTTTTCAGCTTCAGGTATTCCAATTATGAAAATATTATTCCTATGACTCCTCCCCTCCAGGTACTCCATTTTAAGTGGGAGCGTGTGTATATGCTGTTTGAGTTGGCTGACTTCAGGATCCATCCTTTCTTTTCTCCTATCAAGAGATATTGTACATGCCTCCGTGTCCCCCACTCAGATAGGTCACCCCTCAGTGATTTAATTTCTTTAGAGATCTCAGAACGGGCTTCCTTGAAGGGGAGCAGTTCCTCCAAAAAACTATCTTCTGTCAGGGGGATTGTGGTATTAGCGGCTGTGCCTTGCTTCCCGGGCAAAGCTCCCTGGGCCTTAGACTTCTTTGGCACTTTTTCAGGCGTTGCAGGTGGCATGTGGTGAAGTGGAGCCTGCCTCATGTCTGCCTCCATCGCAGTTTTAAATAACCGATTGCGATCAGGATTTTTCAATAAGGAGAGCAGCAGACACTAATACATCAGATCTGGTCAAATTTAAAACTAATTTATCTCCGATTGCCCAGATAAAATGCCGAATAAGGAGATGAGAGGAGAGAGCTCAGCACCCCTGATGCTTTCAGGCTGCCTGCATCATGTGACTCCCCTTATACTGACAGGTATGATGCGTACCGTGTCCATTATGTTCTGGCAGCCATTGACTACAACAGACATCTATCCAGACCATATCTCAGGAACAACGATGGTGCAATTTAGTAAGTTTTCAAAAATTAAACGCTTCTGATGCACATGTTGTACAGGTCTCACCGCGATGCTTACAGAACCCTAATGTGCAGGGTTTCAAACAGGCATTGGATAGGCATAAGGGAGCAATACAGATGAGTATGAATAAATAGGCCATTGACAGAATACAGGCCTATGGCACATTCATGAGGTAGAAAAAATGGGCAGACTGGATGGGCCTTGTGGTCCTTATCTGTCATCAACTTCTATGTTTCTAAGGTAGCAAGTCAATACAGTGATTCATTTTCAGTGAGTCAATAACAGCGATGCAATAATAGTGACTGCAATAATGGTAATTGCTGCGGTACAGCGACAGACACATTCAGTGATAACAGGTCCATAGCCTACCTCTGAGGTCCTGGTGCACCTCGGAGGATGTTGTTTTAGAAACAGGAGGGATTTGGGGGTGGAGCTCCCCAGGGGGGTGCAGGGGAGCATAGCCCCCCATGCAATAACATGTAGATCGATTGTCTACAGATGAAGCGAGTGGGTCTGGGAGTGAATGACAGCAGAAAACTGTGAGTACAGCGACCAGGAACTGGAACTGCTTAAATTCTCACTGGAGTGATTTTCAGTTGCAGATCTGGATATAGTAGCTGAGGAGTGCCCTCACCAAAATTGCCAGTTGCTGTATTTCACATCGGTATAAAAGACTCGCTGTATTTGCACTTGCAATAATTCATTTGCTGAAATGACATCGATCCGTTTCTATGTTTCAATGTTTTTTCCCACCACACTAGAGGTTGTCAGAACTCTATTACTGTTAGTGTTTCACCAAGGTAGTCCTACACACAGTGCAACTGTCTGATGCTTACCTAACTTGTATCACCTGTCTCATCCATGTACATTCACAGCACTGAGGTGTGACTGCTCTGTATGATCTGTGCTATCCATACTCTTAAAAATCCCGGTTGGCAGATGCAGAGCATCTTCTGATCAGTAGTCACACAAAGCTATGATCATTACTCATATGCTGCTACATATGAATGTAATTGCCTGAGTATAGTAGTAAGCTTTCTTTAACCCCCCCCGTAATGTGTCCCATCCTTTGTGTCGAAGTGTCATGAGTGGCATTGCTGATGTAGGTCATCCGTTGGTCCTCACATCTCCTGGAACCACTCCAACACTCACTTTGCCATGAAGTTGTCATGCTTCCCATCACCCCTGTTGAAAATATGTCAAGGTACTGCAGTGCAGGGAGTCATCCCACAACACATACATGGATTCTGGATGTTGACACCCCAGCACATGTCATTCCCAGAAACTTCTCCACCCAGGGTGCATGCCCAGTCTAGGCACAAACACGGCTCTACAGTGTGACATGCATTACAATCTCATTGCATGGAGCCACAAAGGCAGACATCCAAAACGTAGTATTATATGCACCACTGAACCACCAACAGGCAAGGTGAGTCACAGACAGTGTTGTTTGTCTTACAGACTCAGTTTCTGACCATAGTGAGCCATTGCTTTCTTTTCTCCCTGCAGTTTGTTGGCAGACCTGGGCATACTTCATCCGGCGTGTCATGCCCCAGTAGTTAGTTACACAGGGTCCCCCTTTCCTTATGCCCACTATGGTGTTGACATCATCACACGCACGACATGTGACTCCATGAAACGTGCAGTCATTGTAATGTGTGCATGAATGTCACTATGTCACTAAGTAATGCTCTGTTCATTTCTGTAATATGCCAGTGTGGTACATCAACCATTATGTGACATGTCCACCATGTCCGGCACCCAACCCCACACACAAGTAACAATGTTATTTGAATACAGTGAGTGACGAGTTGTCTCACACAATAAAAGTCTGTGGCCATGTTCAATTGAAGAGGCACTACTTAGTCTTCCAAAACAGTTACACAACTACCATGTGCATGCAATGATGCAGGTCATCACCACGACACAGCTGATCCGTAGGAACATCAGCAAGGGTCAAGTCCTGCTTGTTATCTTTTCATGTCTTTAGGAACCCACATACCCATGGCTAACAAATTCCTCCAGTGACCAATGGCATTGCTGATAGTACCTGTCAATACTAAGATTCCCTCATTAGAAACATTGCCTCATAAAGACAATGTAACCAACTACTGGCATTACATCAGTCACGTGCAGTAAGCATGGATAGCTGTGACTTGCCCACAGGACCATTTTAACAGTGCAGAAACTGCAAGGGAACACATTGGATACAGCAGGCTTTTTCACCAACCATGGACCGGCTGGTAGAATGGCTGTTCTTATATTGTCCTCTCTGCAACAGCATCCACAGTTATTTATCAAGTTGTGGTAGCGTTTGTTTGGGGGGGGTGAATGATGCCTGCTGTCATCTCGCAGTGATAGGTAACATCCTCGAGCCATCAGCAGCATCATTCATCCTGTCCTTTGTGTCCCAAAACCTACCAAGAACCATCCATAGGACTCTTAAGTTTGACTCTGTAATGCAATCCTCTACTGACTTATGAGAGTGTACTAACAAGGGAGTAGTGGCTTCTGGGAAGGGTAGATTGATGTCAATGTCTCTGTTACATTGTGTAAATAGTTTTTTTTTCTGTCACAGGTATACCAGACACTATTCAAAACAAACTAAACAGTGGACTGCAGTTCCAATGAAGCTGAAGAAAACCTACAAATACATGCTTGATATGCGGAGAGAGATAGTGATGCTATGAATGCCTGACACAGATCCACTAATGAGGTTTGTTGGCATACCACCAGGTCATTCAAGCCTTCTTTCCATGACCACTGCTGCCTTGCCACCTCCACCTGTTAGTGAACTGATCACCACTGAGAAATCCAGGGTTCGGAAGACAGTGAGGTTGGAAGCCCTTGATTATGTTTCAGCACACAATGCTGATCAACAGAGAACTGACAGACAGTGATCAATACAAAGTGTGACATTATCTGCTGCAAACTGTGCACCATTGTTGTGCAGAACTGTTATGATGTTCACATAAGTGCGAGTTATGTGATGGCAGGAGGTCTACCATGACACGTTTATGCCTGTGATGTATCAATACAAGTAGGTAATAGATATATAGTTGTGAATTGCACATAATGCAATTTGACCCACCTCATGTGCACATTAAAGATTGTATTCACATGGTTCTTCAAGGTTTCCTCACAACATGTTGTACCATTGCACAAACCACCACAAGTACCTTATGCCTATTTCATGCATTTCTAAATATTGTGTTGGTTTATGACCTATGTTGCGGTCATAAACCAACACAATATTTAGAAATTGTCCGACTGTGCATTCTATTGCTCTGCATCCTTGTCTGTGAATATTTCAGTACTGAAAATCCATATGATCCTTCCTGTGTTGTGGTTCATACCATGTCCCACAATTGTAGACAATCTATTTCAATGATACTTCTTTTTGTAGTGCACCTCTACCCTCCCCTTGCGAACACTATCTATGAAAAGTATCCACCCATCCCCCTCCTGTATGTAAGGAACTACACATCTTGGTGTTTCATTCTGTCATCATGTGTTTATCATATAATCATGTCATTGTTTGGTTGCCTGTTCTGTGACATCTATCCAACCTGTCCGAATGCTTACACTGCTGAGATATCCTGACATGGACAGTGCACTCTTGGTGTGGCCTAAGTAATGCTTTCTTTAGAGGAATTATGAACTCACATTTCCTGCTCATTAATCCACTGACTATGTTTCCATGCATATGGCGTGCCTTTCTTTCTGTTTTGTCACACGAACTCCACACCTACAGGTCATCACAGATGATCTCAAGTGTGTGTCCATTTATCACGTGTAGCAGTACATGTTCTCATCACAACCTAAAATGCAGTTGCCATGGTTTGCCATGGTTTTGTCACCATGTGGAGTAAGTTTTTTGTCTTTGTGTTGCATCTCAACTGCCCCTCCGTTAATTACTTTTCAAGCTTCTGCAGATCTGACCACATTCTATCCACAGCCTGTGTATTGTCCACACCATTTCATAGGTTTGTGTCATCAGCCAACACTGTCCGTCACCTTTTTATGTCATCATTGATGTCAGTGATACAGATGTTGAAGAGGACTGCTGGTGCCATCTATCTCTGTGACACCCCAGTGGTTGCATATCACTCAGTGGTGTGACATGCATTTACCGCACCCCTGTGTTTCATGCTATGCAGATATTGTGATACTCGCCACACCTGCGTACGAACAACTCCCCAGTTTCCACATTTATGTAACATCCTTTTTGGCATAACAAAGTGAAAATGGCCTTGCAGTACTCTACTTTGGCCACATATCTCCCCCCCCATAAAAAACTTCCTTGACACCCATGACAGTAATTTTATGATGTTGGTGTTGGAGGACATCCCAAACTACAAAGTCTCATGTTGCGTTGCTCCATGTACATCATTGTCAAGATGGTGTTCCACTATTGTTTCTTTCTCTTCTGTTTCCATGAAGTTCCTCTTTACTGATTTAGACATGTAGAAAATGACGGCAGGCATGGACCGTGATGCAATTGTAGTCTGTCCATTTTACCTGCCTATCGTAAAAGAAGCAGACCACAATTGATCACCATCTTTACCTCCTCGTTCCCATTGCTAGTGTTCCCACATGCCTGTCCCATGCATGTTACAATACAAAAAAGCTGAAGCACACACGATTCCCAATAATGGAATGGACCCAGAGCTAAGGAAAATTATTTATTACACCAAAAAGGAACAGCCACTTGATGCGTTTCGGACAGCAGGTCCTTTATCAAAAGTTAAAAAGGCTGACCACAAACACCAGCTTATATAGTACTATCAATTAATTACATCACAATAATAACTAACAATTCATTGGTTGTTGAATGAACACCATCACCACTAAAATCACAGAAGCATACATTTAAAGAAATAGAGGCATGTAGCAAAAACATTAACTCTACATTAGATAAATACTTAAATTAAAATAAAAACATTATCTACACTCCAGATAGGGTCTCAGTTCTAAATGTGTATTAATTCCAGGAGCTTTATAGGCATTAAGTCGCAAAATCCATTCATTTTCCTTCCTCAAAATTTTGTTGCGATAATTACCTCCCCTTGAATCATGTAAGACTTATTCAATACCCAAATACTTAAATGCATGCAAAGTAAGTGCTGCCTTATTTTTAAAAATGTGCATAGCAGTGGCATAACTCAAATCATTTTCCTCAATTGCATGGACATGCTCCATAATTCTGATCTTAAAACATCATTCTGTCTTGCCAACATAATATGCACCACAGTTACAAAGCGCTAAATAAATGACCCCCTGTGTATTACAAGAAATTAGCTGCCTAATGTCATATTCTTTTTCAGGTTTACTTTCCAATCGAAATTTTTTCAAGTTTAATACGTACATGCAGGCACAACAATTTTTACATGAATAACATCCAGTGTAATTACCCAACCAACTGCTGGTGTGAACCACTGTATCTATAAAATGACTCTTAACTAAAGAGTCCTTTAAAGTTGGAGCTCGTCGATAAGTTATTATAGGTGGTTTTGCATACCTCTCGTAAACCCACTTCAGTCCTGAGCACATGCCAATGTTGTTTAATAATATTCACTATTGCATGGCTCTGATTATTATAAGTGGTAACATAAAGAAACCTCTGATTTGTGCCTATCATGCTCTCTTCTTTATCTTTTAACAAAATTGCTCTATCCATACTAGCTGCTGCCCCATAGCCTTTATTAATAACATTCTTTGAATATCCCCTATTGTCCAAATGTTTTTTCAAAGAATCTGCTGCAACCTCAAAATCATCTTGTGTACTGCAATTGCGTTTTAAACGCAACATTTGACCTTTTGGGATGTTATCTATGACATGTTTCGGATGACAACTAGTTGCAAAAAGTAAAGTGTTACCATCAGTAGGTTTTCTAAAGAGATTAGTTGTAACACATCCTTGAGAATTTCGAACTATCTGTAGATCTAAATAATTAACAGATACATCACTCACAGAGTATGAAAATTTCAAGTGTTGAGTAGTACTATGAAGGAACGTCGCAAATTCTGCTAACATCCTCTCTGTACCTAACCAAATTAATAAAATGTCATCAATAAAGCGTTTCCATAACCTGATATTATAAAAAAAAGGATTAACATCCTTATTCAAAACAATATCATTTTCCCATACTCCCACATATAAACTAGCCACCGATGGTGCGCAAGTAGCCCCCATCGCAGTACCTTTCACCTGTCTGAAAATCTCTTTATCAAAAGTGAACACATTCTTAGTTAAAACATGTTCAAGAAGTTTTAAAATAAAAATAATCTCTAAATCAGATCGACTATTCCCCATGATGGGGCTATGGATGCTGCAGCCTATTTTTTGAATCGTTCCCATCTATAGAAGTTAGTGCATCTGAAAGTCATTCCATTATTGGGAATCGTGTGTGCTTCAGCTTTTTTGGTATTTGTCTCTGTATTTGCTGAAAGCACCACATTTACCTTGTGCATGGTTCTTTGGCTGTTATGTTACAATACAACCACTGTGTTTGCACCAATCAACTCTGCAGGGAGTCGAGTCCATGCAGCCACAACTCATTCAGTGAAGAAATATTTCCTCATGCCACTCCTTAGTGTAGCCCCTTCCAACCTCATGTCAGGCCCTCTTGTTCCAGGACATTTTACTTTTATGAACTATGCTATCTCCCTGTACTGTGTTTCTGCATTGTACATACTGTATTTGAAGGTTTCTGTCATATCACCCCTGCCTGTTCTCTCTTCCAGACTATGCATATTGAGGGCTCACAGTATCTCCTCAAATGACTTTTGTTTAATGATGTACAACATCTTTGTGACCCTGCCTTGAACTGCCTCCAGCACGTCCATGTCCTTGCGGAGATGCCGCCTCAAGAACTGCACACCATATTCCAAATTAGGCCCTGACAATGATTTGTATAGTAACATTACCACCTCCTTACTTTTGAGAGTGATTCCTCTCACTATGCCCCACAGCATCCCACTGCCTCTCATCGTAGCCTTTGCACATTGTTTGGGCACCTGTTTAGCATCAGATTACCACTAAATCACTATCCCATTTGGTGACCATTGCTTTCTGCACCGCACATCATGCAACCCTTCCCTAGATTGTAGTGCCCAAAATGCATGATTTTGCACTCTGTCATATTAAATCTCAGCTGCCACACTCTGGCACATTCCTTCAGTTTACCTAGGTCCCTCATAATTTTGTGCACAACCACTGATGTGTCCACCCAATTGTTGATGTTAGTGTGATCTGCAAAGAGGTACACCTTTTCCGTGATGTCACCTATGAAGATATAAAGCAGGACAGTGCCTTGGACCGATCCCTGAGCTAACACACTGGTCACCTTGCTTTCCTATGATTGAGCAACCTTTACCATGACCAGCTGTGTTCTATCACTCAGACAGTTTTCACCCCAGTTTACAACTTTGTGACCCACTAGCAGTCTGCCCACCTTGTTCACAACTCTTCTATCTGGATCTGTATTGAATGCTTTTCTGAAATCCAGATAGGCCACATTTACCCCCCGCCACACATCAACAAGTGATGATAGCCAGTCAAGTAAATCACTTACATCTATTTGACAAGACCTTCACATAATCTCAATCCATGCTGTCTCATATCATGTCCTCCACTGTCTTCAACAAGTTACAAGATCCTTAGTTCAAGTAGTGATTCCATGATCATCCCCACTGTTGAGTTGAGGTTGTCTGCTTTACATTTTCAAGCATAATCACTTCTGTCACTTTTGAGAAGAGGGAGTACATCTGCCCTCCTGTAGTCCTCTGGAACCACTCCTTTTTTGATTGTATCATTCACTGTCGCTGCCAGTGGTTGCTCCAGCAAGTCCCGTAGTTCCCTTTATTATTATTACAGGACTGTAACATCCAGACCCATTACCCAGCACAACTGTTAGTATTGTGACTTCTTTTAAAACAGTTTTTTTTCTTAAAATAAGCTTGTGACCATCTACCTCCCCTATCTTTGTTCATGTTGCCTGTGTTTCTTCACCTTATGGTTCTGTGGATACAGTACCAAAACATTTGTTCAATATCGATGCTTTTTCAGTATGTGTTCATTATGTATGATTTCTGGCTTGATGGTCACTACTTTCCTGCATCCTGTATGTTATCTCTTATGTCTTTTGACAGTACCCATGGTTTACACTACTGATTTTTAAGCTCTCCTGTGTCACAGGACTACAGGGACAGGGTTGACTGATGTAAAGTCATCACCTTTATTGAATACCTAAAAAAAGATTGTTGGGTGTAACCCATTGTGCCTCATCGTTGTATGAACCACCACTCTTCATAGTTCCCTTAGGACCATTTCACATGGACAAGGACTTCTATCCATGTCCGTGCCTTTCATACACTTTTGCCTCCCTTATGTACCACACTCTGACCAGCACTCTAAAAACATTGAGGTGAAGTATCTATGTACAACCTCTACTTGTCAGTTGTCAACGTCCACTGTACTCCCTTTCTGACATTTCGTACTCAGTATCTCCCTTTTCCTTCCTTTTTGGAAGAATTATCCTGTTAAAGGTTTTGTTCCCTCAATCTCTGATTTTGCAATGCATTACTCTGTTTGTTCTTTGACTTCCATGACTGCCATTCCTTCATCCCTTTGTTAGACATGTGTCCTGTCCATATGCCAATACGCCTGTGTGGTTCAGCAGTGGTTTTATATGAGATTTTGTTTGTTGTTTGTGTTTGTCACGTAGCTACACATGTAGTGAACGTACTGTTGTGTTACAGTTACACCAAATAAAATGTATATTTTGTATTCCCTACAGTTTATTTCACTGTGTACTGAAATAGTGGTTAACTACCAATGAACCAGAAAGAACATTTTTCTTTGAAGGTTACAGCTATGATGAACATCCCAGAGAATAACCATAACATCCTGTTGCATGGTACTGAATGGCATCCACAACCATCTATGCCCCACCAGGATTATTTAATGACACTACAATCCAGACACATGGTCAACTGTGTGATGTGGTTTCGCAGTTCACATGGTCATGCATGGTGCACAGCGGGAAAGAGGTGATCATATGTGCCACACCTGCAGTCATCACTTTCTGATATATACAGCCTTCACAGACTGTGATGTCTGTCACATAAATGTATGAACATTTTGTCAGGTGCTGACTTGTATCAAGATCATCTTTGTGATGTTCATTTTCTCATAGAGCCAGTAAGGCTTTAAACGTATATCATAGACAAGTGTACTGTGGGTGTACATTTTTTGGATGAGTTGCCTTACATTGTTAAAGCATGTATAAATGTTTAATCTGATGAATGAAACCTGCTTCTCTGTTGTCCTTTGTGAAGCATAGAATACCAATTTTTTTTAGTTCTGTGCCTTTTCTCATGTCATTTTTGGCATTCGTAGGTGCTTAGACATCCGTGGCTGTACTTCTTTAGTTGTAGAAGTATTGCAATGTTTGGAGACCTCTATGGTGTTGAAGATATTGTAACTCGGGGCAACACATTGGCCACATGATCAGTTTCATATCACTATTGTCTCACCACAACATCATGCATGCAGGATCAGTGACATAGTGACATCAGGCAGTGGAAGCATTGGGACGGGCCACATGACATTTGGTGTTGTGAGATTTCAAAAGCTGCAGTATTTGTATGTAAGGAAATGTCATCATAAATTAAAGGCAGCAGTCCACTGTTGAGTGAAGTCCCCTTGAAGCAGTGGCTGTCCCATGTTTACACAGTGGTCAGCAGATACATAGTACATGATTGCAAATGTCCACCTGGTGGGAGTCAGTGTGGAGCCTCTTTACACTCCCCCTTGCATGATGTCCTGAAATGTCACAATGTGTTGTACTATTGAGGAAAGCATGAAGTAAAATGTGGTGGCTGGAAAGTGCCCTGTCATGACTTACAATCATATAAAGTAGTGGAAAAATTTACAGACAGGTTTTTAACTGTGTCTGAAGGCCAAAAATTATGTTTCTCTCAAGTTAACATCAACAGACAGAGTAGATGACTTGATGACGGTATCGTCATAAGGTAAGCATAACACATAGAGGCATCAGGATTTAACACAACAATATTTATTCCTGAGACCTAATGATAACGGATTATGCCTTGATGCAGCAGCTATACCCTGTTACAGTGCTTGGTAGTGAAGGTCATTGGTTGAAGAAACTTATGTACTCTATTGAACCATAACCATGAAGAAACATCTGATTAACTGTTTATCACATGAAGAGTAGTGACACATGAAACACAGAAACCTCAGAAGTATATGTTCAAGGACTTCTGTTATTGTGACTAACACCCTGAGAATAGGCAGCCAACAAACACATGACTAAATGTTTGGAAAATAGTTGTGACCGGCCTGTTGGCACAGAAGGTTGAGGTGCTGGGTGCATTACCTCATGATACGCCGATGACGCGGGATCGTGAACAACCTCGGGTAGTTGACGAGCGGGTGGGGAGGAGCGGAACAAGGTCAAACATGCTGATGGCTAGCTCTCCTCTCCTGGTGCTGCTGATAGTGGGTTTAAGCCCCCCATACTTCTGATCCCACCGGGCATATGTCCTGTGGGTAACATAGTTGGAGATAGGCTGGCAAAAGCTACAGGATGTGGAAGGGGCTGAGATGGCACCACAGCGTGCATGCATGCCTCCACACACTCACATGGCCATGTGCCATGGCCTTGGTGGTTTCTGGAGAAAAGCAATAAAGCTCCTATGTATTCCCCTTGCTAGTTGGCAGAAGTAGGTGATGGGGACCAAAAATCTGTATAAAAAAAATAGATAAAATAATTGTCAGTCATTGAAGGATGTGCAAGGAACCAGTGGCAGCAGCAGACTGCAATGGGAGAAACACTGAATCATTAACTCTCAGATAACACAACAAGGCAATTTTTCATCAATCAAAATCAGGCAAATCTGCATCCATACACTTCAAGGAATGGTATGTCAACAGCAAACTAGTCTGGTATCAGCTTCACACTTGCATGTGGGATTGGCTAAAGCATCTGAACCAACCATTATGAATAGGACTGAGCAATGACAGTGTCACATGACACTTTGTTGCCCACGACTGTGTTCCTTCAAGGTGGTGCAAGAGGTCAGCTGAGAGTGTATGACCTGTGGCACAGTACTCAGCCACCGCTGCAGTAACAGAGTTAAAATGTTACCTGAGAACTGTACACTGAAATATCAGGCACTTTTTCACTCAACATGACAAGTGTTAAAATGGTAACTTGTGGAAATCCACAATTGTAACATTACCTATTTAGCATGAAGCAGAAAAACTCACAGAAGAACAACAACAGTAACCAATGCTTTTGTCAGCACCATCACAAGTCACATGCATATGCAATGCTCACTCCAAGGCATGTGGTAGGAAACCAACATATATTAGTGACCATAGAGATCTGGGTAACATTCCCAAATGCACCATACACAATAGGAGGGGATGATCCGCCTGTTGCTAGCCACCAAACGCCCATGCTGCCATAACACAAACTGCCGATAGGCAGTGTATTGCATCTCTTTGTTGTGGTCTTCAACAACATGGTAATGAAGACCAAATGCATCATTCCTGTATGCACCTACCACTGCCAGAACAGGTGCATGTATGCAAATAAATCTCATGGTGACAGTTCGACTTATGCAATGCTGTGGCAGTTTTCCACAGCACACTCTCTCTAGGACCATGGGCATCTCTCTGCAATATGTGCAAACATACCAGTGTGGTTCACCATCATTACCTTGGCTGATAGGAGGTGAATGTTGAAGCAGACTTAATAGTCCACCTGGATGAGCTTGGATGAGTTGCACCATCACACGTTCCTATGTCTCTCTGTCCTCACTGTTGACAAATTGCTGAAAGAGAGCACGTTACCCAGTTTAGCAAAGAAGACCATATGGAAGTTGAAGACAAGAGATTCAGCATAACATTGTTGTCCATCTCCTTTTTAGAGACACAAATGGACATTGTAAGTATAGCCACACACTGAAGTGTGCAATGCATCATGCATTGGTGATTTCATCTGAAAGAGGGTGGTTGGAATAGTACAGTAACGGTGCAGCATTGGAGCAAATCTCACCAGTGTCTATGAAGTATCACCTTGTGGTACAGCATATACAGATGATGGTGACAAGTAAGCCATGCACAGCATTTCCCCCACTGTGTCATAGTGAGGGTACTGTCAGGACTGCTGGAATGAGCCGCAGTTCCCATGCATGTGCACAAAGAAAGTTCATTGATGCATACTGCAACACTAGTTTTGCACAAACATAATAGGAGTAACCTGCAACAACGTTTACTCTTCATACATGCACTTTTCTCATTCTCATGATGTTTCACTGGGTCAAGATGTAATTGTGCCACTCCAATAATTCAGAAAGGCAAGGATAACAAGACAGTTTGTGTCTATGTACAGCACTGAATGATATGTGTGCCCACAACATGCATGCCTTCAGTGCAGACTCAAAAGTGGACGTCACTGCACATTCAGAGTCAGTTTCCCATGCACAGTTTTATAGCCATGATGAAGTCCACTGTGACACACTGCAATGGTTTTGGTGACACATGCATTGTGGATGTCAGTTAGTATGGCAGTACACCACAGAAGCAACTATCCATAATGACATAAGGTCATGATCGTATCACCTTATAAGTCACTTATGTGACGTTCTGGAACAAAATGGCATACTTGTGGTTCCTGTATTTCCCTTTCCTGATCATGAAGTAGTGTCTCCTGGTCCTCCAAGTTGTCCTGTGTAAATGAAGCCCATCTATGACCATCTACCACTCTGCCTCTTCCACTGCCATGTTGTCGACGACTTGTCGATGAACCTCTGATCGGCCTTCTATTAGAGGTGCCACCAAGACAATGCCCACACCCACCATGAACAGAGACAACATCATCAGGCACAGAACTTTAGAAGGAAGTGCTGGTCGATTCTGAAGTCTCCTCGTCAGACCATTTGCAAAAAGGAAAAGGAATAGATACATACACATTGTAAGCAGCATTACAAGTGTGCATAGGAACACATGTCAGCATTGGTGATGGTAAAGTCCATCGTACTGTGCAACAATAACCCACAATGTCTAAACATATACCCACAGTAATGCCTGGCAATACCTGACAATTGTTACCTCTCCACAAAAGAAGCATTGATAAAGCATGTGACCAAATGGAAATGATGCACAAACAGCACAGTCATGCAGACACTCTGTGAAATGTGCTGGAACCACACAACTGCAGTTGTTTGATATGTCCATATTTCACTGTTATCTCACTGCAGTACCCCCATGTGGTATTTATGCACATGATGTACAATGACTTGTGAAGAACGGACAGAGCACCATGGGCAGCAGTACACTGATATAGAATCATAGGAAAAAGAAGATACATACACATGAAGGCCATGGTAATAGATAAGTAAGTGTTCACTGTTTCACGCACTGCTAGGACCATCCGTTATCCAATATTCCACAGGAGGCATATATGCTAAACATAATACCTGGTCCATTACCAAGGCCCATATTCTGGATGACTCAGCGGTCACTACAAAATGTACCTGTATGGTAGTATGTGGACTGTATGACACCAGCTGAAGGAGCAGTGACCCACACAGGTGGATGATGATCACTGAATCTCAGTTTTTGGAAGCCTGAAGTGGGCAACTGTGACATGTTTACAATGCAGCTGAAGTAAAACCCACACAACATCAAACTTAGTCCGGGTATGGAAAATAGAATCCATCGTGGCCTGATGGTCAGAAGCACACCAACCTGGAAAAGTATACATTGTGGTCTCTGGATGACTACCTCCCAGCACAGTGCTATTGATTCCACAGACCGGGTAACCTAACTCCCCCCCAAGTAACTTCAGTGAGCATGATGTTATTGTAATTCTGTCACCCACCTTCATGGCATGGAGTTCAATAGTGGTAAACATGTGTCATCAACAGTCTCACTACAGTAAACCAAGTAATAGTTATGGTGTTACATATGGATCACACACAAAAGCAGTGTTGGGGACAGGTATATGCAGAAAGTGTCAAGAATGACCTTACCACACAAACTCCACAGCCTAGTAGTAGTGACTCTGTTATTAGCAGAGTTTGAACAAATGGAGCCACACTCAGCAACATCAGTGGAGAAGGACCATGAACATAGGCGCATGACACCCTGGATGCATCCTGTAACATAGTTAAAGAGGATCATTGACACATTACACATCATTGTCCTCGCCACTGCATGGGGAGGTACCATCTCTGTGCATGTGTCTGACTTGAAACATGTGTATAGGCAACACCAAGTAGCAATACACGTCCAAGTGCATTGAATGTGGCAATTGCACAGTCAAAGCTGGTTACCCTTGAACCTGGCAATGGCACAGCAATACGCACAAGGGTATCAACAGGCCTCCAGTACAGGAAGAAATGGCCACAGAGAGCTAGTGGATAAACTACATAATATGAGCAACAAAGTTGAAGTTATACTACTGGGTGATTTCAATATGCCATACATGGATTAGACCACCAATTAAGCTGCTACACCCAGAATTAGAGATACAAGTATCATGTCATGCGCTGACAACATACCATGAAATGATGTCTGGACACATGTAGTGATCAGCATGGCCATAACCCTTGAGAGGGTGAGGGAGCAGGGGATAATTCCTGGGGTCCAACAACAAGAGGGTCCCAGGCCTCCAAGAATATTGGTATGTAGGGAAGGGGATGTAAGGTATTAGGATCCCCATAGTCTGAACTATCCCCTGGGCTAGGAATTACTCATAAGGGGCTTCAGCATGGCACATCCATGGCTCATCACTGACATGATGTGTGATAATTACAGACCAGTAGTAGAGCAAAAATGTCAAAGTATCATTGTTACCTTTCCCATGAAAATACTAATTAATTAATTAATTTTTTTATTTATTTAGTTTTTGTTGACCAGGTAAGTGCACTAGACAAATCCTGCCTATTTTCAGGTACTACCCAGGGAAGGGGGATACAGATGAATCCCAACTGACCTTGAATCAGATTGAGCTGTTGGTGGTATTTTCAGCGAATGAGGGAAATTTGGCCAGGACACCAGGGAAATTCCCCTACTGCATTGCTGGCAGTAGGGGGACTTGCTGTTGTGAGTCAGATCACTTCATGGTCAGACTAGGTGGAGGATGGACATCGCAGAGAATGGAGAGTGGTTGGGCTCTCCTATCATAATTCAAGAATTTACTGAGCCTGTGGGGCGTTTGTATCCAGATAAGGACTTGGAGGATGGTGAGCTTTTTGTCTCAATTGAGGATTTGATGATATCTACTGAACCAGAAAAGAATGGGAACCTGTCTACAATGACTGTAACTGAGGTCCGGCAGGAACAGCTTAAGCTGCAGCTTGCAGAACTAGCACAGGAGCAAGACCGCGTCAAACAACAGCTGTTTACATTACGCGCTGAGGATTCATCTGTCACTGCTTTACCTGTGGCTGTCAGCAATATGAACTGTGAGTCAGTGCTTTCCGTTCCCGACAAAGAGCAGTCGGGTGAGTTGCAAACTATTTCTACTTTGGTGCAACCTGAACAGCCTGTTTGTGTTACGGCTTTGGCTGTCAGTGGAAAATCTGACGGGATTCAGTGCCAAAAGCCTTTTTCAGCTGCAGGAGTACTTGCGGTTTCTCCTGGTTTACTTCAGGTTGCTATGGTACTCCCTAATGTCCCGGATGAATCTACATCGGAGCACGGAGGCTCCATTTCCATTGGGTATACCGTAACTCTGACTAAAGAAGCGGGATTTGTTTTCCATGGCCCGATTCCAACAACCTGTGCCACCCCTACAAACTACAGAAGTAAAATGTGTGTTCCAGACAGATCCTCTTAACCAGGAAGGAGTCTCTGACTTTTCTTTTACAAAACGGTCACAGTTAAATAATGAGAAACTTGGAGATGACGGAAAGAAGAAGAAGAGAGCAGCAGTGATTTTTTCTAAAAGAAACTTAGGGGCACTAGAAGGGGTTCAAGCAGATTCTTCTCCCAATGAAGCAGAGGCTGGTTTGATATCTTCAGTTGCTGTTCCCCCTGTACAGCCCTTAACTGATGAAACATGGTCCTCTCAGTGAGCTTTAAGTGACTCTGGATGGACTTTGGACAAAGGATCTTGGTGACCCATGCCTGACTGGGACCCCAAATTGAATTTTTCCCAGAATGAACCTACATGGAAACCACAGTTGCCATTTTCACCTATAACTTCTGGAACTACTGACGGAGTACAGGGGGGTGTGAGGCCTTCTGGTTTTGCCTTACAGGCCACTGCACCAGTGGACGCTACTAATTTAGGAGCTGAGCAACCTGCTGACACAGTACAGGGTAACCCTGACTCTGAAAACCCCCTGATGTCTGAATTATTCTCAAAAATTAAAAAAAGAAGCAGCACCACATAGAAATGCTGTACAACTGTGCTATAAGGGGGCTCTTGAAGTTAGGCCTGATAGGCTGTATGTAGGGAAAAGTTTGTTAAAAGATTCTTTGCATTTCTCTCCCAGGGAGGTGTTTGCATTTATAAATATATCTGGAGAAGATAACTTTGATGTAGCTTTCGCTCAATCTATGCCCTGGCTCTATTTTGGGAGAGATACAACCAGGTGAAATTTTCTCCCTTTTTAGTGCTCCCCTTAACAAAACCTTTAATTAAATATGTTACAATCATGTTTAGGAATGCGGGTGTTCATGTGGATGATATTTCATACTGGTTGTCTCAAAAATGTGAGATCTTGAGTCCTTCCGAAGCTATATTAGATTCAGAGCAGTTTTGGACAGGGGGATGGTGATTCAAAGTTAAGCTCAGGCAAACTGATACTGGGATAGATCATATTCCGAATTCTTTTTTGTTAGGATGGGATAAGGGGTGTGCTTTTATGCTGGGCAACCCCATGCTTGTTACAAATGTGGTTCCAGAACACATTTATCCAGTTCTTGTGATAATGAAGATGTGACAATTGTGGTGAAATTGGTCATATCGCTTTTCAATGTGCTAATTTCACCAAATGTGACCTCTGTGAGGAAACTGGTCATGTTTTTCCGGAATGTGTTTGGGCTGCAAAAAAACAAAGCATCTAGTGGTAGTCCAGATCTTTTAATTCAAAAAGCTCAGGACCTGGCTACAGGTGTTGCCCAGATAGCCCCTGTGTATACAGCAGAAGTAATAATTCCTTCTTCACATCCTTCCCAAGCTACATCTGAGGGTAAACCCTCTGAGGCTTCAGTTAAGACTTCTTCCATCCTTTCCTCTGTTTGTTATTCAGCACAGAAAGAAGGGTCATCTCAGGATTCTTCTATTAATCCACCAGTTATTCAGGTGAGAAGGTCCTCCAGGAAACTTAAACCCCCTCTTGCCTCCCCCCAGTAGAAATGGAAACCAATAATCCCTTTGTGGTATTGTCAGCACAGTGGGGTGATTCAGAAATGGATTGTCAGGAACCTGACTCTCAACCTATACAGAATAGTCCCCCTTCCCCTTTTCAGGTTCAGGAAGGTTATAAGGGTAAAAAGAAAAAAAAGAAGAAAAACAGATGGTTGACCCTCAAAATTCATAACTGACTTGTTTTAAACTAGGTATATTGAATGTACACAGTTTATTAAACTTTAAAAGAAGTCAGGTGATTTATGATTATGTCCATAGTAATTCTTTGGATATATGCCTACTACAAGACACCTGGATGTATACCCTAGACCAGGCCAGGTTTTTCCAAAGAGAATGGTGTTGGAGCCCATCCTATTGGTCCTTCGGACAACAAACAGCAGATGGTGTAGGATTTCTTTTTAATTCTTATGATTTCTCTTTAATAAAATTAATGGATTTCATTCCAGGGTGGTTAATGATCCTGGATGGGGTTTGGAGATCCATGACATGCTGATTTATTAATGTATACGGTTCACAGTTAAAAGCTGAACGGGTTGCACTTTTTCAGATGATAAAACCATTTTTATTGACGTCCTATGAGATCTTTCTGTGTGGAGACTTTAATTGTGAGTTGAAAGGTGTGGGAAGTCAACCCCTGGGGGTTGGGAAAAAGATTTACTGTGACTCTAATGCGTTATGTCAACTGATAAAATCATCTGGACTGGTCAATGGTAGTAGCCATCAGCAAGGTGGTACAACATTTACTTATAAAAGATACCTCTATACATATACTATAGATTATATTTTTCTTTCAGATAATCTTCCCTTTAAATTTTACACCTTCCTGGTTTCCTTTTCAGATCACATGCTCCTTCAATGTACTTTTTCCCCTCATTCTGTATCACTTATACAGAAAGCACAATGGAAACTTAGTGCACTTTTGCTAAATTCCCCTGATGTACTAGTTAATATTCAAGCATTACTTTTTGCTAGACTTTCTGTTTCCTTTTTATATGATGACTTGGGGCAATGGTGGAAAGATTCTAAAGAAGATTTTCGTAGTCTGTTAAAAAATCAAGGGCGGTCTAGGGAAAATTTAAAATTTCTTCATTATTTAAAATTGTGTCAGCAGTTACATTATTTAATTTCTGTAGCAAATACCTCAAATGGTGATTTCTCCTCTCAAATATTAACTCTAAAAAAACAAATTCAGGAGGTACAATATAGTACAGCTAACACATTTAAGGTGTTTTTTCAATATGGTGTGAAAAAGCAGCCTTATGGTGATCCTTATGAAGCTTTTAAAAAATATAAATATAAAACACATTTTGTAAAACTTTTGAATCAGGAAGGACAACTAGTGCAGGATACATACGGCTTTCAAGCGGTTATAAAAGCATTTTTACTTTCTCATAGGCCGGTGGCACTTCCTAGCATGGAAGATATGAGGAAGTTTTTGAATAAGATAAAACTTCCAGATACACAGTTTAATAAATCATTGTTAATTTCCCCCATTACACGTGCAGAAATAGTAACTGCTATTAAATCTCAAAAATTGGGTACTTCACCGGGGATCGATGGGCTAACTTCTGCACTATATAAAGCCTTCCCTGCTGAATTTTCTGAATGTTTAAAACTTGTATTTAATTTTTTTTTAGCCTCTGTGGAATTTCCAGTTTGGTTCTCTGAGAGGTTGTTAATTTTTTTGTGTTAATCTGGGGATAAAGAACTCCTAGACAATTGGAGACCAATTACGATTCTGAACTCTGATTACAAACTTTTGGCTGGAATTCTGAACACTAGGCTTAAACAGTTTGCTGTCACTGTACTTTCCTCCTCCCAATACTGTGGGATTCCCGGGAAAAAAATTCACCATGCTCATATGATTATTTGAGATTTGATAGAACATTATAATCTGTATTAACTTTCTGGATGTATTATTTCAGTAGACCAAATGAAGGCCTTCGATCGTGTTTATCACCTATTTCTATTTCTGACTTTAACACAGTATGGAGTTCCAGAAGTCTTTTTAAATTGGGTAAAATCACTCTATAATAATGCTATTACTCACCCAATCATTCAGACAGAAATTGGGGATGGGTTTCATGTTCCCACGGGGGTGCACCAAGGATGCCCCTTAAGCCCTCTATTATATGCTTTTATAATAGATACATTGATTCAATCTCTTTCGCAATATCCACTATGGAAAGTGGTCTTCGGCCCTCCCATATTGGAGGAATTACATGTGCAGGTTTATGCTGATGATCTGTGTGTTTTTTTTTTTTCAAATTATAGACAAGTGGCACTGTTTTTGGAGTTTATGAATTCTTATTCTTTTGTTTCCAATTCAAAAATTGATACAAAAAAAGCCAAGGATTGTTTATTGGGGTAGGCAATCCGTCAACACTTAATATCAAGGGACTTCGTATTTCATCAGATCCTATAAAAATTCTGGGACTATTATATGGGCCCCAGAATTTTCCAGAGTTAAATTGGGAAAATGCACTAACTTCTATAGATGGGAAAATTCAAATTTGGAAACACTGGAAATTCCTAGCCTTTAAATGGAAAATGAGATGGTTGTTGAATTTAGATTATGATATACTGGTTTTGGGTCATTCTCCTCAGTTAGGGGAAGACTTATAATTTAGAAACTTTGCAGATTTTTTGCTGCTCTTTAATATTTTATTTAAGGCAGGCCAGGTGCCAATGAGTTTTCTATCAAAAACTGATGCTCTTCAATACTGTAGGATTATTGATTCAAGGCGCCATGGAAAGGGTTTTTCTTAACAATTTAGGGTTTTTAACTACTAGGAAGGTGACAAATTGGTGGAAAGGATTCACAAGGTTTATAAAATATAAATAGTAAATGATAGTATTACTTAATTATATATTAATTTAAGGGGAAAGGTGGGTTATAAGGGATGAATTATGCTCTTACTTGTTCTGTAGGATTATAATATTATTTGACTATGTTATTTAGACTTTGTTATGTCTTCTGTATGACTCTAATATCTCTTTTTTCCCCCAGGTTAAGTGTGTGTGATGTTGCTTTATTGTAAACATTTGCTCTTGATGTTATATTAATAAAAAATTCCCCTACTCTTTTCGATAAGTGCCATGGGATCTTTTACATCCACCTGAACTTCCACCAATCTTGGCAGATGGGACCTCGGTTTAATGTCTCATCCGAAAGACGGCACCTCAGAAATACAGCACCCCTCTCATGCTGCACTACAGTGTCAGTACTGGGATATTAACCCAAGTGCCAGATGTGGGAACTGAACCCACAGCCTTCTGATCTCCCGACCTCAGAGGCGAGTGTGCTACATACTGAGCCACTGACACTGTTAATGAAAGAATGTGCCCAGTGTACATCATCATCAGCTTGTGTGCTTGCTTGTGTTCACACAAGCCAAAGCAATGGTGGACATGGCTCACAATTAGGATATCTATGACCACTTCTGGAAACACACCCTGGACATAACATGTTGGTGCATTTCAGATGGTTTCAGTTACCACACCACTCCATGCTGTACTGCTGATGAGCGTGTAACCACCACAAATATAGTGTATTCCCCTGCAAAGAGATGGAAAAGGAGGGGAATGGAACATGTCAACATGTCATCTCACCCTGTGGCATCACAGTAATCATACCAGTATGGAAGCCCATTCAAAGCCAGACAGTAGCCACATTTTAAAATGGGAAACACAGGCACATATGTGCCACACAGTATAAAACAATGCCATCAGTTGCAACCCACTTAACAGCTAAAGTACTGTCTTGACCAGCCAGATGCCTACAGGGATAGTATTCCAGCAGTAACTGCAGGACACCAATGTGTTATCTTCCAAGAGGACTACATAGTCCCAACTGATGTGGTTATCAGCAAAGAACTGTAATTAGTCCTCCAGTCAAAAGTACTTAGAAAACATTCCAAACTTGATAAGCTGCCACAACACACACAGATGGAGCCTCTGAGTGTTTTTTTTAAATATAGTTGTAAATGTGGGCACTGCATGTTACTGTAAGTGCCACAACCCACAGAATGAACCAGTGTACAGGAACCATCACCATGTGTGTGGCACCCAGTTCCATACATTCATAGGATTCATAGGATCAATCTGGAACTTTTAGCTGTTAGACCATTATTATCCTGCACCATTATTTACAACATTTTATAGAGACAATTTTGGTTTAGCTCATCTAAGGCAAGTTTAAACTGTCTAATAGTGTCACATGAAACAACAGAACCAAGTAAAGCATTCCATTGAGTAACTATTCTCTGAGAAAACCATGCCACTCTTTTATTAGTTTTGTAATTGTCTCCTATCAATTGATACTGATGGCCCCAATTCATTACTATACTTTGTCGTCCTTATAGCCCAAAAAATTCCCATATGGCAGGTTACCTATTTGCTCTTTAAGTTAAACACGTATCCCCACGATGTCTCCTATATTGTAGAGAGTACAGTCCAAGTTCCCTCAGCCTTGCCTCATAGGAAAGTGTCTCCAAACCTTTTATCTTTCTAGTAATCAGTCATTGAACCCACTTCAAATGCCTCATATCCTGTCTAAATTGCCAAGTTTGCTCACGTAGCACAGCATCCCTGACATCATGCTTTAACACACCACCGAACATGTATCGGCAAGCATGCTGTGAGACTCACCCCTCTAAACCAATGATGGGGATAGTGGTCCATAATAACAGTGGGAGACTAGGTTTGCTGGCAAAGGCACCTAGCTTCACCTGAGCTCTTTTCTTCTAGGTTTGCTTGTAAGGACAGAGCAAGGAACATTATCAGAGTAAGGAAAAAGATTAAGGCTTCTTTTGGCTAGGCAGATTTACTGTGTGTTATTATTTTCTTTTGTACTCACAAGGTTTGTTATTGTTTTTTGCTAACATTTTACTGCTTTATTGTTCTCTGATTCAAATTGCTGTCGCAGGGTATACTTTCTGCTGCATTATAATAGGGTGTGTCTACAGTACATGTTTGTTACTGCTGTGTGCTTACAGATTACTGCTGTAATCTTCTCTGATTCAAATTGTTTTTTGCAAGGTATATGTTCTGTTGCTGCTTTATTTTTCTCTGTAGAAAAGTGTTTTTTGCAGGGTACATCTTCTGTGAAATTATTACAGGTGATGCTTTGCAGGTGTTACAGTTTTATCTCTCATTAGGCTAAGCTTTCAGGGCTACTGCACTTGTTGTTGTTTGGTTGTTTCTGCTCTTACCTCCTTGTTTCTTTCATCCATGGTTCTTCTTATTTGGCAGGGGAAGGGCCCAGCCACTCACCCCCATCCCCAACCACCCCATGCTACAGTTCTTTTATAGAACAGCACAGCCGTAACATTTCCTGTAGCAAAGCAGGAAGGGGAGGATCAGAGGGGTATCCTCATGGAGACAGCATTTACAGGGGCACAAGTAATTTAACTTGTTGTTTATTTATTTATTTATTTAAAATTGGTGACCAGAAAAGGCACACTGAGCTGAGGCTCATTTCCAGGTGCGACCCGGGTACAAGGTGTATACAGAAGTATACAGAAGTACAACAATTTTTGGTTACACACAGTAATAGCAACAACTACAGACAGTATGTACATCCTACAGAAATACAGTATAGACATTGGTCTTTACAGGAAGGTAATATACAAGCACAGAAGAGACAAACATATTTACAATGTGGTATAAATAAGCACAGGAATAGTACAGTTGAGAAGCAGGAAATTCGGAACAGTAAGAGGCAACATATACACAATGACTGTATGAGGCCTCCTAGAAAAGTTAGGCCCTAGTAGGGGAGGGTACCATGGCGCATCTTTGGCAGAGAAGGGAAGGGAGGAGCCTGAGGTGTTGTTTAATGGCAGAAAGGGAGGAGGTCTGGCAAAGGTTGGTGGAAGACTGTTCCATAGGAGGGGAAGACGGTAGCAAAAAGTGGCTTGCTCAGTAGCAGAGTGTTATAACAACAAGTATACAAAAACAAACAAACAAAACAAAAAATCAAACTTTTGCTTTCATTTTCCTCCTTCTAATTACTTGGACCAGGTTATAAACCTGGCAACTCATCTGGAATGGATATTATTAACTGCAGGTACTGCAGGATACTTTTCAATAGGGCAGTTATACAGGATTTAGGATGCTGTCCTACATGCTGGACCATTGGAGATCTAAGGACTCAGCTCCAAGCAGCATGGGCAGAGATTGTGCAACTCAAATTGCATATTCAGGAGGAAATATATTATAAGAACTGCCCACCAGTTCCCCAACATCCAACTAAAGCACCTCGACTGCAGATGGTAGTTGGTCCAGGAGGCTGGCAGATGACTAGGAGGGGCAAATCGGGTGCCCCATCACTCAGTTTTCTCCAGCGATCACCTCCACAAACCATATAAAAACTACAAACAGATATCTGCCTCTATCTCTGAAATCAAACAAAGGGACAGAGGACACTGCAGAGCAGAACACCTCAGCATAGGAACTAGTGCAACAAAACTCACTCAAAACAGGAACCAGAACAAAAAAAGCAAAAAGGAAATCCAGAACACTTCTAATCATAGGAGA
Source organism: Neoceratodus forsteri (assembly GCA_016271365.2). NCBI lineage: Eukaryota > Metazoa > Chordata > Ceratodontiformes > Ceratodontidae > Neoceratodus > Neoceratodus forsteri. Next base: position 910,552,051 of record CM028130.1, on the reverse strand, counting down.
CTTCATGATTTGGGGAGTTGATACCTTCCTCCAGCCAGGGGTAATGGTCAGATGTCTTCCAGGTACCTCAGTGTGGAGAGACACTGACCGCATTGCTAAAATCATGCAGGAAGCAGGAGAAAACATCAACATTCTGGTACACATAGGGACTAACGATCTCACCAGCCGGTCAGTTGTGGAGACCAAGGAACACCTGACCAGGCTGGCAGACAAACTCTCATCTATTTCACCCGGCATCGCCTTCTCTGAGATCCTGCCAGTCTGGGATGGGGGGCAGATGGACGGAAGTTCAGAAAAGAGGAGATAGGGGAGCTAAACATGTAACTTAAGGGCCGGTGCCAAGAAAAATGACACAAATATGTAAAAAGCTGGCAAAAGTTTTGGGAGTGAAAGTTCTTTAAATTCAATGGATTGCATCTGACTAAAGAGGGAGTCAGTGCATTGGGGCAGAAGTTTGATGTCTTTGCAGAATATTTAACTAGCAAATGGGGAGAGGGGTGCAGCACCCGATATATCAGATTGGAAGAACACTTCTCCCACTTCAGCTAGTGATCAAGCAGGAGTTCAGCATGTTTGTAGTTCATTTGCATCACCAGGTAAGGAAAAAGGTTTGGCTCCCCATATGACATGCAGGGGAAAAGCCGGGCCTTGCCCAACAACTAACACACCAAAATCTGGCCAATGGAAAATCATGTAGGGGAGGCAGTATAGTGCAGTGATTTAAGGCTCTGAGCTGCAAATCTGGTGACATCCAGCAGACCTGACCTGGGTTTGAATCCCACAGCTTCCGCTTGCATACTGTGTGACCCTAAGCAAGTCACTTAACTTCCCTGTGCTCCCAGGTTGCTCCTGTAAAAAAACGTTCAGCTTAGTGGGCTAATCCTGGTTAAACAACTAAAAAAATGAGAGAATGCCTGCAGTCTGGAAAACAAGATACCAGACCTGCAGGCAACAATAACAGAGGCTAAATTGGACATAGTAGCCATTAGCGAGACATGGTTCACCAGTAATCACACTTGGGAGACTTCAGTACCCAGCTATGTACTGTTCAGAAGAGACTGAGGTGCAAAAAGGTGGGGAGGGAGTGGCCCTTTATGCCAATAAAAATATCAAAGCTACAGAAATTCAGAATACACATAAGGAGCCAGATGAACTGTGGGTCACCCTGGAAACAGGAAATGGGAGAGTCATATAACCTGGGGTTGTCTACAGGCCTCCAGACCAGGGAAGGATATACACATTACTATTAGAAGATATACAAAACATGACTGCTAAAGGAGAGGTTCTGATAATGGGAGACTTCAACATGCCGGATACAGATCAGTCAATACCAGCAGGAACATCCGCCAGAACTGGACACATAGTGGATTCCCTGCAGGGAGAGGGCCTCAAACAACTGGAAAAACAATCCACAAGAGACAGGGCTATCCTAGATCTAGTACTGACTAACAGAGAAAGGATAACAGATCTCCAGGTAGAAGATCACTTGGGGGCCAGTGACCATCACATAATATGGTTCAGTTTGGCCGCTAGAACTAAATCATCCCATTCCAAGGCAAAACTATGGGACTTCAGAGGAGCTGACTTTGATAAGATGGCCAACAGAGTTAAGCTAGCCCTGGCAAGAAGAAATACAAATAAGGGGGTACAGGCAAAGCGGGAAATCATTAAGGAAGCAATACTTGAAGCAATATCCCATTGTGTTAGAGAGAAAAGCAAGAGCAAAAGAAGTAGAAAACCACTTTGGTTCTCAAAAACAGTAGCAGAAAAGGTCAGAGCCAAAAGGCTGGCTTCCAGGAAATATAAGAAAATGCAGCAGGACGAAGATAGGGAGGCATACCAAACTTCCCTGAGGGAAGCAGGGAAGGCAGTAAGGTAGGCAAAGGCCCAAAATAAGGAAACACTAGCACGAACAGTAAAAGAAGGTGACAAGACTTTCTATAGATACATTAGTGAAGGAAGAAAGTCCAGAGGGGGGTATTGCTAAGATCAAAGGGGATAAGGGGGAGTGTGTGGAGGAGGACCAAGGAAAAGCATCTATGCTAAATAGATGCTTCTGCTCAGTATTTACTGAGGAGAAGGCAGGGCAGGGCCCATAGCTCAGCACCATGGACACAGGGGGGAGGGAGGTGTTCACAAGTTCCTTCACAAAAGAAAGGGTCCTACAAGAGCTCGCTAAGCTCAGGGTGGACAAGGCAACGGGACCTGACTGCATACATCCCAAGGTACAAAAGGAGCTAAGGGTGGAACTAGCAGGTCATTATCATAACTGTTTTGTGAGTCTCTGAGCACAGGAGAGGTCCCAGAAGACTGGAGAAGGGCTCATGTGATCCCGCTCCACAAGAGTGGTAGCAGGGAGGAGACAGGGAACTACAGACCAGTCAGTCTTACCTCAGTAGTGGGTAAGATTATGGAGGCACTGCTTAAGGGAAAGGAAAGTACAACACCTGGAATCCATAGGAGCACAGGATCTGAGACAGCATGGGTTTACAACAGGAAGGTCCTGTCAAACTAATCTCTTAGACTTCTTTGGCTGGGTAACCAGAGTGGTGGGCCAAGGGGTGCAGCTGATGCCACCTATCTTGACTTCAGCAAAGCTTTTGATTCTGTTCCACACAGAAGATTGATTAATAAGCTGGGTAGGCTTGGGTGGATCAGAAGTTGATCAATTGGGTGGCAAACTGGTTGGCGGGAAGAAAACAGAAAGTGGTGGTAAACAGTATACAGTCAGAGGAGATGCAAGTCACAAGTGGAGTACCTCATGGATCAGTCCTGGGGCCAGTCCTCCTCAATATCTTCATCAGTGACATTGCAGATGGACTGGAGGGCAAGGTTTGTCTGCTTGCAGATGACACCAAGCTCTGCAACAGAGTAGATGATCCAGATGGGGTGAGCAGAATGAGAAGAGATCTGGATAAACTGGCAAAATGGTCAGAAGAGTGGCAACTGGGGTTTAACTCAAAAAGCACGAGATCATGCACATAGGGAAGAGAAACACTGAAGCCACCTATAGGTTGGGAGGAGAGTTGCTGGCAATCACAAAGGAAGAAAGAGACTTGAGCATCATCATCACAGATGACATGAAATAATCCAAGCAGACCACTAAAGCAGTAGGTAAGGCTAGAGGGATGTTGGCATGTATTAGAAGGAGTAACGCAAGTCATATGAGAGAGGGAGGTAATAATCCCTCTTTACAAGACATTGGTTAGGCCCCATCTGGAGTACTGCATTCAGTACTGGAGGCAGCACCTGTACAAGTACATTAACAAAATGGAGGCAGTCCAGAGAAGGGCAACCAAAATGGTGCAGGGGCTGAATCAGAAAACATATGAGGACAGATTAACTGTACTCAATATGTATACCCTAGAGCAAAGGAGGGAGAGAGGTGATATGATCGAAACATTTAAACATCTTAAGGGCATTAACAAGGTGAAAGAGTCTAACATGTTTCAATATAAGAAAAATAGCAGGAGAAGAGGAGACATCATGAGATTAGAGGGATGTCGATTAAGGGGTAATGTGAGGAAGTTCTTTTTCATAGAAAGGGTGGTGGATGCATGGAATAGCATACCTCAGGAAGTGGTGGATATGAATACAGTGCAGGGCTTCAAACAGGCATGGGATAGGCATAAGGGAGCAATGCGGATGAGTATGAATAGATAGGCCATTGACAGAGTACAGGCCTATGGCACATTCATAAGATAGAAAAAATGTTCAGACTGGATGGGCCTTGCGGTCCTTATCTGCTGTCAACTTCTATGTTTCTATGTTTCAACTCACATTTGACAGTGTCTGCCAACATGGTGCGGGAAGCTGGTACATCTGTGTGAGGCACCCAGACCTGGGATAGGTGGAGAATGTACCATAATTTATTACACAGCATCACACAGTTGTTACCAAAGTGGACAATATCAACCAGACGCTTGTTTCGGTAGCACACAAATGAAAAATTGTGCACAAACACTGTAAGAAGTGGAACACAGCAATCACTGCGCCCATGAACAGATTGTAAAAGTGGGTGAGCTGTGTTTTGCATACATGATTAGCCAAGTGGGGGGAATCTAACGTATTCAGATGTCACATAACTATCATTGCTCCACCAGGGACAGGTGTGTACCAAGACATGAAGAATGCGACACTGACTGGGCACTTTTTGGGGATTATGGAGACTTCATAGCAACATGCAGCACAGTACACCTCTGCATGACACTAAAAGTAAGATGCTGAGGACCATGAACCACAGTTTATACTGTGTCTGCCTGGCCCTGACCACATAACCCCACGCACCACTGCATTCCATACTGAGCCCCCTGATGTCGTGACTGTGCATATGCAGCACAACGAATGGTATATGATGACAATGTGCCATCATGAAATACTCATCCACTGACAGTTTTGCACCATGCTGGACAACTTCCACACTGGGTACACTAGCCCCACCCCCCCACAATCAAATGATAACTATTGTATGTACACCAGCCACAAGCGATAGCCAGCACAGCAAATAACACCCACAGGAGTCTTTTTCACCAAATACTGCTCAGTACTATGGCCGCCCACCCCACCCCCAGTCCCCTACACCTACCACTTCCTGCCCAGATGCACCATGAACAAAGTGTTAGGGGCAAAAGTCACTGGTTGATTAGTGTGCATTCCCAGCGTTGCAGATGAAAGACAGTATTTCACTCCATTTATTAATATGCTGGGTTACTGGGAAAGGCACAGTGAGCTGTGGATCCTTGCAAGGTACAACCTAAAATAAAGCTATTGGTGGACCATACAGACAATGGGAGCATCCAACCACAAAAATAATACCAAATTACAGCATCAGTACTAACTTTGAGAGGTCAGCATCACTGGCAGTATTGAAAGACGTCATGGTGCAAAATCACATATTCCTGTGCTGCTGTATTGTTTACAAATGCAGCTTATCAGGGCTGTGCAGGAAGAGGAGGAGGAGGACTCTTCAGTGCCGTCCCACTACCCACAGAACTGCTGCTGACCTCTGAGACACACCAATTTGGTGGAGCATCACACAAAGTAAACAGACAAAGAAGGTATGAAAAAACACTTCTTTTAATATGAAAACAATAGCGATTTTAAATATAAAGGTTGGATTAGTGACTGGGGGGCAAAAGAGCATCCACTTTATGCTGAAAACACGTATTCCATTTAACTATACCGCTGCTTTAAAGGACAAATTCAAAAAGATTATTAGATATTGACACTCAAAATGATACTGCCTAATCAAAAACATAACATTGCTGAAGAAGTAAGCACAAATTAAAACAAAGCCTCAGCCAATCAGGTGTAACTATTACCAGTGATGTCTTCATTGATTCATTCAGATACCTCCAAATGCTGAGGACGTCTCACTGTGGAACAGGGCTATTTTCTGTTTTACAGGTGCAAGCTTATTTTTCGCTGTGTTCTGGGGAAAGAGGGAGGTGAGGCCAGAGGGGGCTGGGTGGGGTGAGTACTCATGAACAGGCTGGCTTTAGGTTGGGATATAATACGATTGATAACTGTTTTATTCTAAATCATCTAATTGAAAAATATACCGTATTTGATATTACCGATCATTTTGTACTGATTCTTGCAGCCGCTTTGTCTATCTTTATCTGTTATGATGTGAATTTACTGAATCAGCTATTACTGATTCTTCATGTTTGTTTGTTGCTTTTTCTTATCATAAATTTAATAAAGTATATTAACCCTTAGGCTGCAGACAAAATTAGAACATATAGGAATTTTGGACTGATATGTCAGTCCACGGCATATCAAGGGATAAATTGCAGAAAAGAAAAATATTCAGTATTACATCAGCAGAAATTATATGCATTATACGTTGATTTTAAAGCAGCTTTTGATACAGTGAATAGAAGCATCCTCTGGTTACTGATGAAGGAGAGGGGTATAGATAAACAATTGATCAACATTATTAGTAACCTATATGATGGGACTTGGGCCAAAATTTGAATAGGGCTTAATGGCCAGTTATCCAAAGCAGCAAAAACAATGAGAGGTGTTAGACAGGGGTGCATTATGGCACCCACTCTGTTTTCCCTCTATATTGATGGGCTACTGAGAAAAATGACAATTTTGGAGTCAGAGGGCTAGATATTCAAAGGGGTTGCACCTGACGCAACTGAGGTGTGCCAGTGCAACCCCAGAACTGTGCCCTGGGGCAATATTCAAAAGTGGGAATTACACAGTGCAATTCCCAATGCACCAGGGTGCTAATATAATATATGCGGCACATCTCAAGGGGACGTGCCCATATATATGCGGCACATCCCGATATTCAGCCCGGGATGTGCGGTGCATCTGCTGGCACAACCCTGGGATGCGCCTCATACCTGGGCTCAAAGTTGAACCCATAAAAAAAGGATCAAGTGCAGTTTACCCACTGGCGGCCCACTGTATAGCAGTGCACAACACAGCAGCCGTGGGTGGCAACCCCCCCAACACCATGCACAAGCACACACAATAGGCTGGCACTCCAGTGGTATCCCCTTCCCCACCTGCAGCTCCAATCACCGTATTTAAATATAAACACTCTCCCTGGTAGTCTAGTAGCACCCCCCTCCCTATCCTAACCCTCTGATCATCGTCATATTGATAAACAAAATATCGCTGCTGGTCCAGTGGAACCCCACTTCCCGCACGACCCTCTGATCACTGGAGAATTAATCAGTTACATGTCCTTGGTGGTCCAGTGGTAACCCCCACCCCCCACCCACGCAGGACCCCCAACCTACCCAACTCTCCTCCCCAATGGTCATAGGCAGGCAGCATACCTGCCTGCATACCACCAGCTGCCAGCCGAATGACAGCTTATAGTAGGAGCTGCAAGCTCATTGGTCCACACTGTGGATCAGTGGGTTAGAGTGCATACTGTAGTAATACACAACTTTGTGAATGAATGACTTCATTCACAATGTTATGTATTACTACAGTATGCACTGCAAGCCCATTTCTCCAAGCAGTCGGATGGTATGTAGGTGGGTGCGTTGCCCGCCAATGACCCGGGGAGCTGTGGGCTGGGGGTCCTGTGTGGGTGGGTAGGGGTACCCGGACCACCAGGGACATATAGCTGATTCATTTGTCGGCGATCGAAGGGTCAGGCAGGGAGGGGGATTCCACTGGACCACCAGAGATATTTTGTTTATCAATATGATGGCAATTGGAGGGTTGGGATGGGGGGCCACTAGACTATCGGGGAGGGTGCTGATATTTAAATACAGCTATCGGTGCTAGAGGAGGGGAGGGGGGTACCACTAGACTACCAGGGAGGTTATTCATATGTAATTGCAGAGATCAGTGCTACGGGTGGGGAGGGGATACCACTGGGCCACCAGAGATTTAGGATGCACATGATTACAGGTGCTGGAAGCTACAGGATGGGGGGGTGGGTAAACTCTGGATCTCCACTGCCAGCATAGTGCGTAGGGCGCTAGGTGCATTTTGCCGGCCGGCGCTACACAACACATGCAAATGAGCCCATAATGACATGCAAATGGACCCATTTGCACCTTGCATGCATAATGGCCCCATTTGCATATTGGTTTCTGAATATCAGGAATTTGCACATGGCATACAGTATCTCTGATGTGCTGGTGCATTACCTATTCCTGGTATTCAGACCTGTCTCGGGGAATGCGCCAGTGCATTGTATTTGAGCAGGGCACATTCTTTGATATATTCAGAAGGGATGCGCCATGGCACATCTCTTTTGAATATATCCCTTTGTTGCTCCAGTGCATCTCCGTTGTGCTGCACACTCACTTGTGCCATTGCCATGTGCAATTTTGAATATCAGGCCCAGACTCCCCAAAAATTATGGACCAGTTTTGTGCTGTTCTGGCATTTGCAGATGACCTAATCCTTTTAACTTTAACAAAAGAAGATCTACAAAAAAAGATAAACCTTTTAGAAGATGCATTTAAGATCTAGAAATTGCAAACAAATATTATAAAAACACAAGTTACGATATTTGGAAAAGGAAAACTAAGTGGGAGCTGGAATTTTGAACCAGAAAACTTTAGTATTATGGACTCTTGTGTCTTCCTAGGCATTACTTTTATAGCAAGATGGCAATGGAAAAAACACATTAATGAAACACTATGGGCCCAATTCTCAAAGCTCCCAGCATGGCACAAGGGTCTTGCGCCAAAAAGAATGAAGTAAAGTGCCTCTTGCACTAATTGATGCACCAGGAGAAATTCTCAAAGGCAGCCTGCATCAGCTGCAGGCTGCCTTCCCCAAATGGGGCTTGCGCCACCCCTGTGCCCAGGAATGGGCTGCGACAAGGCACTAGGGGGCATGTGGCAGATGCAAGCTGCCACACCCCCATAAATGCAATTATCAGAACACTCCCAGAGGGAGAAAGTCTAAGTACCCTTAGACCAGCCAGGGCTGGTCTAAGGGGACTTAAAAAATTCTACCCTGGGAGAGTTGCCCGTTTGCTGCAACATGCTGCGTTCCTCGATCTCCCTTGTTCACGGTATTAATAAGAATAATAGTTCTACACCCCGATCCCCATGTGTACATTATTTATACTATACTTACAGTTCCCGATCCCTGAGTTTACATTATTAATAATGGGGTACCATGGCCCAATTCTTAATCCCCGCGTTTATATTAATTTTACGTAAATGTCATGCCCTCCTCCCCATCTTCGATGATGCCAGTATGATTCAAACATATGTCCCATGCCTCTATCCCCAACCCCAAAGCTGCCAGCACTAATAGTAATAAACAGAGCCAGCGACCAGCACAGCCTACCTCACAACTCTGTGGCTGGCTATTGACTGAAGTGTCAATGTGCATACTGTAACAGGACTGGCCAACTAGAGAATGCATTTGACTTACATGTTACAAATGCTAGATCTGGACATACTTTTCTTTTACGGACTTGGAGAAAGTTACACTGAGTGAGAGGGTGGGGGCCTAGATAATAAGTTAATGTGCAGAGAAACATTCTGGCAGTACAAACTTCAGGCCAGCTCCTTTCCTGGTTTGAATGAGCACTTTCAGTTAGTACCTTTTCTTAAAAAAAAAAAGAGAAAAAATAGAAAAAAATATAAAAATAAATGGGTGTTTCATATGTATTTTCTAGATAGATAACTTTTAAATTAATATGTAAAACCTATCTATTTTCATCAGATCTCTATTATGTATCGCTCTATGCAATGAGTTTTTCAATTCTCTGACTTAGGTTTTTGATCTTTCAATCTGTGACTACTTAGATACTGTTAGCTACTAAGCTTATACCGGGTTTTTGTTTTAATTTTCAGCAGTGCTGAAACCCTGACACTTAGTTTATTTTTGTTGTTCATTTATGAACTGATAGATTAGTAAGACTTAATTTCAGTTAGTTAGTCAATATATGTTTTTTTGAGTTATTTATATGATGGTACCTGCTCCATGTGTTAATGAGTATTGCAATAACTTTGTATGTAGATATTATACCTCTGCATTCATGTTTATTTTGCAGTATGTCTTTTTAATAGTATTATAATATAGTAGCAAATGCAATTAGCTAGTACTATTTAACAGCGTCCATTTGGAGTGATGTCATGTCTTGACAAAGCATCAGCATGATACAAAATGTTGACATTGGTTCTGGGGGTGCTACTGTGCCATTTAGGCTTAATAAAATACAAATCTTTTTATTGTCTCCTAACAGTGGCGTGTATCTGTATCACTGGCATGCAGCCAATGTTCTTGTTTTCGTACCTAGTATACGCCTCATGCCTCACAATGCATGCATGTCAGAGAACACTCGAACACTTTGGCGGGTGTTATTCCTTACAGCTGGAATAAATTGACCAGATAAATGGTGTTATTCTTGTTGATGATGTATCTATACTATCAGAAAAGATACAGTACATAACGATGTCACAAAGATGATACATATGAAATGTTATCATGCTGCGCTTAACCAATGGGAGAGCAGTTGAAACAATGATGATATCACAGAGCAGCCCTGCAGTAGCCCAGACATACAGACATACAAACATACATACATAAAAACATACAAAGAAGCCAACAGAAGGCCATTTGATCTATCAAGTCTGCTCGTATAGCAGGGTCCACATCTTGAGCTAATGTCTCTGCCTTCCCTTCCCAATCCTTCCATCCTCCCTACCCATGATCCTTACTTTCCCTCTGTGCATATCCCAGCCTCTCTTAAAGCTTCCCAATATCTACAATGAGATGATCTCTTCCGGCAGTGCATTCCAAGTGTCCACCACCCTCTCTGTGAAGAAGTGCTTCCTGACCTACCTCCTAAACCTTCCACCCTCCAGCTTAAGACTGTGCCCCTTGTGTTATGGTTGCCACTCAGCTTAAAGAGACTCTCCTTATCAAACTTATTTATCCCTTTTAAGTACCTGAAGGTCCCAGTCATGTCTCCTCTCTCTCTCGTCCTCCAGGGAGTACATGTTCAGTGACCTCAACCTCTCCTCGTATGCCTTACCCTGCTGACCCAGTATCATCTTTGTAGCTCTCCTCTGGACCTTCTCCAGCAGGTTAATGTCCTTTTTGAGGTGTGGGCACCAGTACTGAACTCCATACTCTAGATGCGATCTTACCAGTGACCTGTACAGACAGAGCAATGATGTCAAGTTAAGAACCCACTTGAATGTTTCCTTTGAAAATGTTAATTATGAACCAGATACACAATGTCCTGACTTACAATTAAGCAATAATGCACAATGAGGGTGGGGGCCAAAGGCCAAGTGCATCCAACACCTTAGAAGTGACAATATCCCATGATATACCACACCCTGGGATGTATTATTGCTATTATGAACTTGACTGTAAAAAAAAGTATTAGTGACAATGAAGAGGCATTCTTGAAATGTATATATTTATGTGTTGCAGTACAGAAATGTTCTGCAGTAAGAGAAAAAAATAATTTTTTCTGCATTTAGTAACTTTGGAACTGTGTAACAGGAACCATTGGTTCAAGCATTCCGTAGGGAAAAAAAACATTCTATGGCTTCATTGTTTCTTTCTAGCAAGTAGTTATAGGAAAAAAAAACTTTGATGGGTTTATTTTATTTTTTTCAAGAAATGGTAAGTAAGTTTTAAAATGCAGTAATTATTTTTTTCTAATTAGTGGTAACTGGAAGTCTAACAAAACCTTTTCTTTACTACCTGTAAATAGGAACACCTTATAAGGCATAAAACATTTTATTTAATAACTGCAAATCAGAAAAGATAAAGATTTATTAGGAGTTATAAATTTAAATTTCTTTGAGGTTACATACATTAAACTGGATATTCCCTGACAAGGTGTCTACTTGGATGTAAGGGAACATTGTGTTTTCAGTGAATGGCAGGCTTATATTGTCAGTGTAGTGTAGGTTTCCTTCTGGGATTCTTTGAGTGGAGCCACGTTTCTTTGTTCTAGTGCACTGGCTGATGGGATATCCTGGTGTTCATTTAGGAGGAGCTGTAAAAGAGACAATAAGTTAGTGTGGTTCCTGTGTATTTTTTTTTTTTTTTCCAGAGTGGTTGCATGGGGGTTTGGTGAAGATGAGCATCAAATTTAACTCTTTTGGTTTTCTATCTTTTTGGGATTGAAATCTGTAGGACTGCTTCATTTTATGGAGATCCACAATGCGAGGGGAGTTGAAGATGGAGGTGGTGCTACACATGCTGCGGTTTCACTATTAGATGGGTTTTGTTTAATTGTCATTTTCTTTTTTATTCTGCAGCACTTTTTTATACTTCTTAGGAGTACTGAGCAGTTGTTTTGGCCTGTTTAAAATATTTCAGATATGTTGATGGTTTTGTGTAACCGGGATTTGAACATAAGGATTTTGTATTTTTTTAGGGCACTTTGAGTGGGGAGTGCTGAAGAATAGCAGCAAACAGAAGTCTTTTGATTTTCTGTGTTTGTGTATAGAAATTTGGAGGGCTCCTTCATTTTGTGCAGATTGACAATGCGAGGTGAGTTTTAGATGGAGGTGCTGCTATACATGCTGCAGTTTCACGATTGCTAGATTTTGTTCAATTGTCATTTTCTTTCTTTATTCTGCAGCACTTTTTGTAGTTTTTGGGAGTGCTGAGCAGTTTTTTTGCTCTTTAGAATATTTCAGATATGTTGATGGTTTCGTGTAAGGGGGAGGAGCAGGGTTGCTGGACGGGGATTCGAACCTAAGGACCTTGTATTGTTTTGGGGGGCACTTTTGGGTGTGTTTATGTGTGTGAGTTGTTGCATGGTGTGAGGTGTGTGATTTGATCAACATTTTATAATTAATTTACATTTGGTGCTTTTTAGTTCTTTTTTTTCACCATGTATCTTACCTGATTGTGTGACATTATGATTTTCTGGTCAGTTACCATGCAGTTATTTTCTTCTGAATTTGAAACCTGTGAAAACAATGAAAGTGGATCTTAGATCATCTGTTCTACATCAAGCTTTTTGGGTTGGGGGATGACTACATTACCCGTGGGTATGCTGTGTGCTGGGTTTCTCAACTGTCTTGACGCAACACGGAAAAGAGATTCAGTTTGTTTCTTTTATTTGGGATTGCTCCTTATTTGGGGCCAGTTCTGCTTGCTGAGGATTTCATTGGTTCTTTTGAGGTTTGCGAAAGTTTGTTGTTGCATTTTGAAGTGCAAAGAATATTTCTCCCATTGTTTTCTGTCTGTTAGGGACAGCTGCCAGTAACTCTGAATTGAGGTTTCTGACTTGGGGCCTGTAACAGCCATTATTTTTGTAGTCTCAAATCCTGCTTTTGACAGAAGTTGCGCAGCTGTACTCCACAGGCTATGTGAAACAGGTTCCTAAATTGGCTTCTTTGCAAATCCTGGGGAGCATCGATGCCAGATAGTTGACACCTAATGGTTCTTTGGTGTACCATATGGGCTGGATGTTAAAATAATCTTGCTGTATTCGCCTCGGGTGACAGTACAGTACCAGGGCTTGCATTGGCAGTTTGTTTAAGTACTTCTCAAGGCTTTCCACTGTGCACAGGGGATTGGTTGGGTTTTCAAACATTAATCCTAGTCTTGTCTGTTTGTTCCTTTCCAAAAGATCATTATGATTTTTCATATAATAATAATAAAACTTTATTTATATCGTGTCTTTCTCAAAATCAAAGCGCCTTACAATGATTACAGATAAAACAAATAAAACATCAATCTGATCTAATAACATCCCAATAATTAATCAGGATAGATCTTAGACCATAAACAGGTCTTTAAAGGAAACCTAAACAACATTTTTACAACAAATTATTCAAAAATCTGACCTCAAACAGGACTAAAGGAAAGGTTGCTGAACTCGTTAATGCTAAAACTACCTTTATATAGGTTACCTAAATGTGGTTCCAAAGCATTTGAAAAATGTAAAATCAGCATTCCAATTTCAAAAAACTGCCTTACCTGCTTCTTAAAATGGCCGACAAATGTGTTAAGTGATGACATCATCGGAGTCAAAGTCAGAGAGTTATATGGTTCTCTATAGTGTTAACTAGTTCTTTTTTCCCTTAGTATAAATTTTTTTCACCAAAATGGTCAAAACCATGTGCATTATTTAGCTCAATATGCATGTGAGGCTATGGTTCTGTTAATTTTGTGTATTTTAACATGCTGAAATTGTGTTTTAATCCAACCGACTTTCTCTTTGGCAAACCACAGTGCAATACACATCTTGAATAACCTGGTGGTCTAGTGGTTATGGCGGATCCAGGATGCTACAATGGGGGCTGGGAGTGTGCACATAGTTGATATGCATTTTTTAACATTTTTATGAAACTTTATATTTTCTGCTGTTATTGTTTAGTATGTTTTTGACTGAAACTACAAATGTAATCCATATTTTTGAATGTAAATATTTGTACAATCAATAAATCAGACTTCTTCAACAAAGAGAAATGCAGCAGCAGCAAGCGAGTACTTTACAATGGGGGGGGGGTTACAGCTGCACCCTTCACCACCCCATAGATCCACCACTTGTTTGTACAAAGTTCTTCTGTAGTCCAATGTCAGAGTTCATACTTTCTTGGAAATCAAAAATATGCTTGTCTCGTCTTCCCTTCTTTATCCATAGTAAATAATAATAATAAGAATCAGTATTTATACTGTGCTTTCATACCCACTGTATCCCAAAGTGCTTTACAAGCACTGCTAGACTGGCAGTGAAGTGACTGAATGTGTAGTGGCAGCCAAGTCACACATTAACACCCACACACAGTCTTGGACAATTGCATGAACTGGTTTTATGGGAAGGGGAATGTTGATCAGGACAATAGGGTCAGGTAGTGATCATGGTGCTGGCAGCCCCACATCTTATTTCTCACAGTGATCTGCTCATATTTCTCCCCTTCTGTCTTCCCCCTTCCCTGAATATAGCAGTACCTAGCAGGAGTGACCTTTTCAGTCCCCCTCTGGTATTCATTCTCACTACTCCTGCTCATACCAAAAACTGGTGAGCTCATCACCCTTGTGCATCCTGAATGTAGGTAGTGCAATCCCCAGGTTTTTTGACATATCAAAAATAAACAAATCTTTCCAGTAAGTAAGGCTGATAGCAGCAAGGGACAAGAGGAATTATAGGCTTTCCTATCCTTAAAAGATCTAGGCTACCATTGATTAGGTACTATTAAATGATGGGCGTGCACATCATTATGCACGTCATTTAATAGTGCCTCATCATAGGTGGATTAGATCTTATATGGGTAGGAATGCCTATGTTTCCTCTTGTGCTCTGCTGCTATCAGCCTGGCTTATCAGAAGATCATGTTTATTATTAATATGTAAAAATGACACGGGCGACTGTACTAACCATATTCATGATGCAAAAGGCTAGTGAGCTTTCCAGTTTTTGGTGTGGGGAGCAGTAGAGAAGAATGAATGCCAGAGAGGGACTGAAGAGACAATTCCAGCAGGGTACAGCTATATTCAGGTTAAGAGAAGACAGGAAGGGTGATGTTTAGCAGATCATTGTGAGATCTGAAATGTATGGCTGCCAGCACCATGATCACTACCTGACTGTAAATGAGAGCAGCCAGAGATGTCAAATACTCAGTGACAGGGCTGCACTTAAAGTGTTACTTGAATTCAGTCGAGGGAGATTACCCTCAGGTGGGGGAGGGTGTTGACATTTGTTAGGACAGTATTGAGGGAGCTGTGTATAGATCATTCAAGATTTAAAAGGGTGGTAGCCAACCAGCTCGCATTGTGGAGTAAGGAACTAAAAAGTACTGGAGAAGATTTGCATGGAACTGTCCTGCATGGTTCTGCAGATCACAGGTAAAGAAGTAGACTGACAGTGGAAGTCTGGTGGATTCGCTCCAGGCATTAGTATGCCTCTCCTGCTAATAATATTGTTATCTGCAGTAAGTACAGCCCTTATGAGGGCATGAACAGCAGTTTTCCTGATGAGTCCTGAGACTTATTGCTTGGCCCTACATGAAGACCCCATTGTTGGTTAATGAGGCGGGACAAAAACACAACAGGGGAACTGTACATACTGCCTTCACTGTGTAGAAGGGTGGTGATCTACTCAATGTTTATTGTAGGAGCAGAAGTCAAACATTGAAAAAGTGGACATAAGTGTGCTTTGGGAGGTATTTCTTAACAGTACCAGCTGATGATTCGTATCAGTGTAGGTATGTACAACTCTCTGAGGTATATGATTACAGTCTGAGATGTGATTATTCTCTTCATGAGACCGCAAGCTCATATGCAGCCCCAGGCATTACTAAGAACATGGTATGGATGGTGGGGTGTTCAACAGAAGCCAGGCTAGGTGCGGGGGGGGAAGTTCACCTTGAAAAAGAATACCAGAGAAGCTTTTTTTGTGGATTAACTAGAATGAATGAGCTTTGGAATTGGACCAGAACGGTTCTTCGCTGTGTGACCCTGAGCAAGTCACTTAACTTTCTTGTGCTGCCAGGCCACATCTGTAAATAAGGTTTCAGCATATTGTGTCTCTCCTGAATAACAAAAACAAAATTCAGGGTATCACATAACCACTAGATCATCAGGTATTTGAAGTGGTGTGCTGTTCTGCAGTTTGCCAAAGAGAAAGTCAGCTAGATTGCAAAACATTTTCAGCAAGTTAAAGTAAATAAAATGAACAAAATCATAGCCTAACATGTGTACTGATCAAAATAATCCACATGTTAACACATGGTGTTGATCATTCTGGTAAAACAGTTAAAAACAAAGAGGGAAAGAAGAACTAGTTAGCCTATAGGAATCTGTATTGGTCTCTGGCTCTGGCTCTGATGATGTCATCATGACTCATCACTTAACACAGTTGGCAGACATCTTAGGGAGAAGGCAAGGCTGTTTTTTGTAAGTGAAAGGCTGATGTTTACATTTTTCAAAAGCTATGAAACTGCATTTATGTTATTTACATAAATGTAGATTTAGCGTGAATGTAAACAGTAGCCTTTACTTTACCTCACAATGAAGCCAGATTTTGGAGTTTGCAGTTTTAAAAAACTGCTTGTTTAGGTATCCTTTAAGGCCTTTATAAATTCCTCCACAGATGCACACTGATGAAGCAGACGGGGTAGAGAATTCCAGAGGGTAGGGACAGCATATATAAAAGCACGAGCCCCTGAAGATTTTAAAGAAACCCTCGGAATCTCTAGCAACCCCTCGTCCACCGAGCAGAGACATCGCTTAAGGCAGTAGGGTAACAGAAGCTCTTTCAAGTAGTCTGGGTCCTGTCCGTGTAGGGCTTTGTAAGTCAAAAGATCAACTTTAAAGGTGATCCGCCACTGTATTGGCAGCCAGTTCAGATCACGCAGAACAGGAGAAATATGACAGGCACATGAATTACCAATCAATAACCAGGCCGCAGTGTTCTGCACCAGCTGCAGACAGCGGATATCAACCCTAGGAAGCCCTAGATAAAGGGAGTTGCAATAATCAAGACGTGAGGTCACAAAAGCGTGAATCAGTGTAGGCATGTCGCTGGGCGGAACAAGGTGCTTAACCCTGTCAATGTTCCTAAAATGGTAAAAGGATAGTTTGACAACTGCCGACACCTGCAAACGCAGTGTCAGCTCATTGTCAAAAATCACCCCCAGGTTCCGCACTTGTTAAGAGGTAGGGAGCTGTTTACTCATTGTATGCCAAGGAAACATATCCCTGGTCTGTGTGAAAACAAAACTGGTTGGCTTTAGTTGGTGAAGTCCTTCTTTCCCGTGCCAGGCAAAGTGTAGTTGGATATCAAGCCACACTTTTCTCAACAAACTGAGAGCCATTTCTGGACTCAATGTGGGACAGTTTTTAAGGAATACTGTATTAATTATTTTCCTATAATTACAGGGTGATGTTGTGTGATATACCTGCCTTCACGTTTTATGTTTTTTGTAATACCAATGAATACATTGTTGGAGGTAGTGAAGGCAGTATCATTCATTAGTGAGAAGCTTCTGTTTAGTGGGGGCTCATTAAAATAGCAATTCAGACCGGCTCTTAGCCCCACATATATTGTTCTCCTGTGACAGTCCTAACAGTTCCATAGAATTCTCTGAGAATTACATTAACATTTTGTGCTGTAATTGTGCTAAAGTCTATTTCTAAGCCTTTTTCTGTCAGCCAGTCCCAGAACACAGTCATTGTCCAGTTAGGCTGTCTTTTAGTATTCTGTTCACTTTTTCCCATTTGAACCATTTCTATGCTGTCTAATTGTTCAAGTGTTGCCTGAGCACATCATTTTTCTACTTTTTTCATATTGTTTTCTTCATTTTTTTCAAGGTTTCCTCTATTCCTATACTGAAATTTACCTGGAAGCCAGCTGCTCTTCTTGCCATTTGAGATGAGTGAAGGATTTCTGAGGGGCATATTGATGTCTGAATAATTGATTAGGGGTGTTGCTGGATCTTTTTTTTTTTTTTTGTGTGATGTTGTATTTAGATATCATCATGCCGGAAGTCAGTAATTAGCCAATCAGATTAAAGGATTTTTTTATAGAGTTCATAATATGCTATTTACCAATGGTTATGAGGAGCAGGACCTTCAAAGCTCGCCTGTGGTTCAGCCACTTGTTAGTTATGGTCTCGTACCCTCACTTATGAAGATTTTATTTTATTTAT
Organism: Neoceratodus forsteri; assembly: GCA_016271365.2. NCBI lineage: Eukaryota > Metazoa > Chordata > Ceratodontiformes > Ceratodontidae > Neoceratodus > Neoceratodus forsteri. The sequence goes on along the minus strand of CM028130.1, from coordinate 910,533,974 downwards.
TTAGTTTTTGTTAACAGAGTAAGTACAAAAGACCATTGCATGTTGAGTTTTGGAAAGACCCAGGAGATTATAGTGGAAAAACAGATTTACAATACAGTGAGATAACAATACAAATGCAGGTAACATGGACAGACCATCACACCATAAGATTCAGTTTTGGGGCACCCCCTAATAGGCCTATCCCTACGGAGATGGTCCAGTATCGCCCTTTAAGGGGAGTAAATCCAGAGGGCCTAACGGCGGTACTGGACCTATCGGGTATTTTGGATGAGAGCATGGATCCAGGGGACATGGTTATTGCCTATAACAAGGCGGTGACCGGGGCCCTGATCGAATTGTTCTCTGATTATACGCTTCACTCACTCAGCACCCAAAGACTCCTGGTTTGATGAGTCTTTGAAGGAGCTGAGGAGAGTGGGGCAAAGGCTAGAGAGAGCATGGCGGAAATCCTGCCTGGATGCCGACAAACTTAGATTGATGGATCATTATGTTATCTATCAATCGGCAATATCTCGTAAGAAGTCAGAATTCTGTCCAGGGAGATTGTTGCTGCAAGAAATCGACGTTTGCTTTTTTCGGACTGTTGACAGATTGTGCAATCCACTCTGTCTACAGTCCGAAGAGATTTTTCATAAATAAAGTGTGATGAGCTTGCTCGATTTTTGCTGATAAGATTGCCGCATTAGGGCAGATCTCAGCCATGTTCATTCTATAAGGGCTTGCAGTGATCGGTGAGGGGAAGCAATCACCTGTGTCACCTGGTCTGACTTTGGTAGGCCGGAATTCATGGACATTATGAGGATTGTCCAGACTGTACGTCCAACTAGTTGTAGTTTGGATCCGGGCCCTACGCCACTTTTATTAGGTTGCGTAGATATTATCTGCCCGACCATTGCTGAAATCATCTGGAAGTCCTTGAAGCAGGGATCTTTCCTGAACCCCTAAAGGAGGCGGTCGTTCGACCACTCCTAAAACCTTCACTGAACTGGACTGTCCAGCTAACTACAGACCTATCTCTAACCTCCCTATTTGGGTAAGGTTATTGAAAAGGTAGTTGCACTGCAACTGACGACCATCTTACAAATCATAATGTCTATGATACTCTTCAATCAGGATTCAGGAAAAGACATAGTACTGAGACTGCTCTTGTCCGGTTCTAAATGATCTCCTGATAGCGAGGGATCAAAAGGCTTGTACTATTCTAGTCCTTCTTGATCTCTCTGCGGCTTTCGACACTGTGGACCATGGTGTGCTTTTGGAATGCCTGCGGCTCCATTGTGGACTGTCTGGTACGGTCCTAAAATGGTTTCAATCTTTTCTCACAGGGCGGAGACATAGGGTTTTCACTGGAATTTATTCCTCTGATGCCGTCTCCTTACCTTGTGGGGTTCCGCAGGGTTCCATTTTGGCACCCATGCTGTTCGCTGTCTACATGCTGCCATTAGGAGACATTATTAGGCAATACGGTCTGGGTTTTCACTGCTATGCAGATGACACCCAGCTATATTTGTCCTTTAGCCCCGGGCAAGTAGATGCAGTCTCTAAACTTAACAACTGTCTATCTGAGATCAGTGATTGGATGAGTGCCAGCTGGCTAAGGTTAAACCCGGATAAGACTGAGGTGTTGGTGGTGGACCCAGGTCATCGTAAGGCGGATTGTAGGGCTAGTCTTCCTTGGGCATGTGGATCGATGGGCCCAGCTCTCAACCTCAGACGGTGCGTAACCTAGGCGTTATTATTGACGACAGTTTGACGCTGAAATTCCAGGTGTCATCTGTCACAAATCCTCTTTACCATCTGAGGAATATCGCCGGTGAAACACCTTGTTCCTCCGGCTGACCTCCCACATTAGTCCATGCCTTTGTTACTTCTCGCTTGACTACTGCAATGCCCTGTACCTAGGATGCCGGGGTTGATATCCGCCGCTGCAGCTGGTGCAGAATGCTGCAGTCAGGCTTTTGACGGGACATCAATAAGGAATCATATTACGCCTGTGCGGCGCGAACTGCACTGGCTGCGGTTCAGTGGTGGATCACCTTAAAGGTCGGTTTACTGACCTATAAAGCCTCACGAACAGGGACCGCAACATCTGCAAGATCTACTTGTTCCTTACTGCCTCCTGCTCACTCAGATCCACCGACGAGGGATTGCTAGAGGTTCCCAGGGTTCGCTTAAAACATCTGGGGCACGAAGCTCTTATGCTGCCCATACCCTGTGGAATTCTCTACCTCGTCGGATACGAAGCTGCCTGACCGTCGAAAGCTTTAAATCAGAGTTCAAAACATACTTATTTCAAAAGGCTTATGGGGAGTAGTTATTGCACTGATTTGAAATTGGAATTATATTTTATTGTTGTTTGTTACGTTATATGTATGTTTTATGTGTATTTAATTATTGTACAGCGCTTTGATGTCGAAAAGCGCTTAAAAATAAACTTTTACTTACTTACTTACTTACTTACTAACATTGAATACCATATGATTGCAATTCAAACAATAGTACTGTAAGATTAATCAGGAAACACTAAATCAATTGGGTAATTAAGCTAAATGGCATATTCTGAGTCAGGCCATTGTATATCCCTTATTGATACTGTAATAAATGTAACTAATGTCATGTTAAGAAACTTTGCTATTTGTTCAAAAGGCTTTTTTTTTCAGTTTTTATTCCTGATATGCTGAGCATAGTATAGTGCAGTATTTCCAAAGCTTAAGGGAGCTGCACTGTGGCAAAGCTGGAGAATTACTTCCCTTGAGCTTGACTGGATGGACTGTTCTGAACAGATAAAACCAAAGCAGGGTCTTTATCTACTGTCTATGATGCTGTAGAATGGAACAATTTTTCTTGTGTCCTACGAGCAGACTCTGTGGCTTGTGGTGCTTGCCTATTAATCTTTAGTCATGCTTGAGGATATCAGCTGTGTCGTGCATTGTATCAGCACAGCAGCACCTTGCAAAATGTGACATGGTGTCAGCTGAAACACTGCTGCCTGTTCTCTGCCTCCCTGTACTGAATCATGATCTCAGTTGAAACACTACTGCCTGTTCTCTGCCTCCCTGTACTGAATCATGATCTCAGCTGAAACACTGCTGCCTGTTCTCTGCCTCCCTGTACTGAATCATGATCTCAGCTGAAACACTGCTGCCTGTTCTCTGCCTCCCTGTACTGAATCATGATCTCAGCTGAAACACTGCTGCCTGTTCTCTGCCTCCCTGTACTGAATCAACGTCTCCTTAGGCACATGCTTTGAGTGAGAGACCAGCAAAGCAATGGTGAAACATTCAGGTGCCTAAAGGATGCAAGACAAGACACTTATAACCATAAAAGTGCTGTTCTGCACTCCTATAAATATATTCTTTGCAAAAAGCATTGTTAATACACCAGTTAGGGTAACAACATCACAAAAGTAGGGAAATGTTGCATTAGGGTTCCCAACCCAAACACCCCACCACCACCAACCCCCAAGCAGCAATGTAAAAAAACATTAAGGGTTTTGGGTCTCTGGAGTCTTACTGAATCAGTGGTGGGGTCTTCCTTGGGGGCTGTTAACCCTAATGCTTCCCCCTCCTCCCCAGCCCATAGCCTCCAATCCGAATCACAGGGTACAGCTCCAAGCCACAACTTGATAATGATACACTCTTCAAAGGTAGGGAAATATGTCTCACCACAGGTTGCCAACACAATGTGTTGTACCTTTCTTCAAACAAGGCCCTGTGGGCACTGTAAAAAGAAAGAAGATCATATGTAATGTTGTTTGGTAACAGATTGGGGTGGGCATTAGGGTTGACAACCCCCAAGGAAGACCCCACCATTGATTCACCAAGACTCCAGAGACCCAAAACCCTAATGTTTTTCCCCTTTTGCTGCTTGGGTTGTGGGGGTGGGGCATTAGGGTTGGAAACTATAATGCCACATTTCCCTACTTTTGTAGTGTTAAGTTACCCTAACTGGTGCATTAGTGAAGTTTTTGCAAGGAATGTCCTTTCTATTTGAGATAGTGGAATCATATCCTCATTTATGCAGGTCCCTTCAGGACCTGATGCCTGTGCCAATGGAAGACTCCATCTGTCTGGAGAACTGCAGGGCCCTGTGGGCCTGCACTTCATTGAAACAACAGATTTGAAGAACTCATGGGGCTGTCTGGTGGTCTGCCGAAGTAAAGGGCCCTGTGGTCCTTGTGCTTTCATGTGGCTGCAGGTACAGATACGCGGGGCAAAGAGTTAATCTGTAAGCCAATGCACAGGGCCCTCTGCCACCCAGGGATGCAGAGGTCTAGGGGACCTAGGCCAAAAGGACAGTTGCCTTCACTATATAGTACACAGATCCATGTGAATAATGCTGTGCCATTCTCTGGCTGGTGGAGTGTGGCATCACAGCACCATCTCCTCACCCTCACCCCATCCAGCTGGAACACTGAGTTCACCCCCAAACTCAGCTCACCAACACAGTATTACAAAGCATACCCATTGGTGTCAACAGTAGCAATACACACAAAGTTTGTTAGCAATGATGTATTGTTTTTTTTCAGTTTTGACCCAAAATGTTCAAGATACTCATTTTATGATTTACCTTATAAACACAACATGTACCATTTATAGGAATTTAGCTGACATTTCATTGCACACCAGAAGTGCAAAAACACATCTCATCCAGGATTTTAAAAATGGCACATCTCACATTTATGAGGTGGTGTGGAAAAATGGCTACGCTGAAAATTTGGAGTCAAAATAGTGAAAATTAGTGAAGTTATGAGCGAACGTTGAAATACTGCAGTGTTTACTCATAACCTGGGCATTTTACCGTATCTGTACACCAAATTGCCAGCACAGCCTTCTTATTACCCCACCTCATGAACCTGGTAGAGAAACATTTCAAATTCCTGCATTGAAATGTCATTCCGCACCACAGGTGTGAAAACACATTTTGGCCAGAGTTTGAAAAGTGGCTGTTGTCGCATTCATGAGGTGGGATAACAAAAATGTCTATGTTGAAAATTTGATGTCAAAATATTCACAATTACCAAAGTTATGAGCGAGCATAGTAAACTTTCAGCGTATGTGCAGAATTTTGCCATTTTTACATATCTTGACCCTAAATTTTCAACATAGCCTTCTTGAAGGTGATTTCACCAAGTGACTGCAAAATCACCTTTCTGGTTTGATTTGCCTAAGTCCACCAACACTGGTCATGAGTTGGAGTCCCAAAAAGGCCATTTTTAAAATTTGGGGTCAAAATATGCAAAAATTACAAAGTTATGCAGTAAATTTCAAAACCCTATTAAAATACATTGAACCATACTTACCTTAGGCAAGGCAATTTTATTTATCAGGTTCCCAATCCCAGAGGCTCTGGGCGCTGAATATGAATAAAATATACAGCAATAAATTAAAACATAAAATAAAACCTTATTAAAACCATAATGAAATTAATATTCTGCAACAATAAAAGGTTCCCAGAGGTCATACTTCAAGGGACTGGCCAAAACTAAGGAAGACATCAGCAGTCAAAGGCCAGACTGAAGAGGTGGGCCTTTAGCCTCCCCTTAAACACCTCTATTGAGGGGGCCTCCAGGACTGCAGGTGGAAGTGAGTTCCACAGGGTTGGCCCAGAGACACTAAAAGCACAATCTCCCAAGGTCTTGAGCCAGACCCTGGGAACGTCTAGGAGGCCCCTCAAAGAGGAGTGGAGGGAGCGAGCAGAGGACACCAGTGTCAGCAGCTCACACAGATAACCAGGACCCAGCCCATACAGGGCCTTAAAGGTGAGAAGACCCACTTGAAAAGGACCCTCTACCTGACCAGCAGCCAGTGCAATGCACGCAGGACAGAGTCACATGACAGGACCTCGAAAGGCCTGTCAGCAACCTGACCACTGTGTTTTGCACTAGCTGCAGTCTGTGAAGGTTCCCTCCAGTGTTCCCATTTACCCCCATCTGTACTTGATTCAAGTACAAATTATGAAATTAAAGTACATTTTTGTGTGAAGGGGGTAGAATGTACCCCCATAATTCTGTTTCAAGTATATGTACCACACAAAAATGCTGTACAAATGGTAGAATGAACCCGTATAATTTATTTCGTACTCCTGAAAATGTTTGGAGAGGGTGCAGTGCACCCCCAGATCTGCAGCCTTAATGGGAACACTGGTTCCCTCCCATGACCCTGAAGTACACAGCATTGCAGTAATCGAGCCTGGAAGTCACAAAGGCATGCACTAGTGTAGGCAGATCCTTGGGCGGAATGAGGGGCTTAATCTGGGCAATGTTCCACAAGTAGTAAAAACCACTGCTGACTATAGATGACACCTGATCTTTAAAGGTCAATCTACAGTCAAGGATCACATCCAGAGTTCGCACCCTTGGAGAAACCACCAGTGGCACAGACCCTAGAACAAGTCCAGAGTCCACTTCTGGTGGCAACCCTTCATGCCTGCGACCAGGCTCGATCACCAGCACCTCAGTCTTAGCCGGGTTGAGTCTCAGCCAGCTATAAGTCATCCAATCATTGATTTTAGCCAGACAGCTATTGAGCATATCGACAGTTCCCAATGTTCCGGGTGCAAAGGACAAATACAGTTGGGTATCAACTGCATAGCAGTGAAACTCCACACTGTATTGTCAAATGATCTTTCCCAGGGGCAGCATATACACTGCGAATAACATCGGCGACAAGATCAAACCCTGAGGCACACCACAGGACAGAGGCATTAGTTTCTCATACAGCAGTCAGCCATTGCAGCAGCAAAAAGTGCCTTTGATCAGAGAGTGGATCTTTGCCCTGTGACCTAGTCAAGTGAGTGAGGGTGTGTGGGGGTGTACTGGGGGTGTGGGGTGGTGGGTGCTGAGAGGGAGGTGGGGGAGTCAGATTAGTAAGGGACATTTTCTTTTTCGCAGATTTGAGAAAAAAACATGGAGGGACATTTTTCTTTATTTGAGATATGGACGGTGATCAGAGGGTGGGGGGAGAGTGCTACCAGACACCAGAGAAAGATAAAATCAATATGGGTATGGTGATTGGTTCGTGAAGGGTGCCACTAGACACTAGACAAAGATAAAATCAATATGGGGATGGTGATCAGTTCATGGGGTTGCTACTAGACACCAGAGAAAAATAAAATCAATATGGGTATGGTGATCAGTTCATGAAGGGTGCCACTAGACACCAGACAAATATAAAATCAATATGGGTATGGTGATCGGTTCATGGAAGGGGGGTGCTACTAGACACTAGAGAAAAATAAAATCATTACAGGGGTGGCAATCAGAGGGTGGGAGGTACTACTAGACACCAGGGAAAGATAAATCCATTGCAGGGATGGCGATCGGAGAGTGGGGGGTGCCACCAGACACCAGGAAAAGATAAACTCTTTTGGAGGGTGGAGGGTGCCAATAGATGCCAGGGAAGGATTAAATCATTACAGAGATGGTGATCATAGGGTGGGGGGTGCCACTAGACACCAGGGAAAGATAAAATCATTATGAGAATGGCAATCTGAGGGTAGGGGGTGCCACTAGACACCAGGGAAAGATAATATAAACATGGTGACAGCAATCAGAGGGTGGGGAGTGCCACTAGACACCGGATAAATGTAACATACTGAAAGGGAGGGCAAGGGGGGTACACTACTAGACACCAGGGAAATGGCAGCTCACTGCTGTCACTGCAGCTCACAGCACTAGTTCCAGCTGCAACTGCAGAAGTCAAGAAAGTCCTGCTGTTCAAATATAGAGAATGTGGGTGAATGACTCCTCTCACTAAGCTGGGTATCTTGGAATTTGAGTTCCCAGAAAATGTATTTCTGGCCCTTATTTTAAAAAAACGAACATCAGAATGAAGGTAAACTGGGCCCGTTCAGCTAGGTTCTGGTGTTTGTCTTTTAAAATGACAGCATTTATGTATTTTCCATGCTTGTTAGTTTGAGGAGGAAAACAACAATATGGTGGCTCTCACAGCAGACAAAAATGTTTCATGCTATGCCATGTAAGTGGTGAGAAACCAAAAAGGGTCCTGTGTCACAGAATTTTTGGTGTCATATCAGAACATTATTCCATTTCCAAGAGCCCTACTGAGCATATTCAGAACAGAAAAATACACTTCAAAGCCTTATAACTCTGAAATAATTTAATATTTTTTCCACAAAAGCTTTCAAATGCACTACCTTAGGACATCATGCCTGTACCCTGAAAGTTTGGTGAAAAAAATCCATTCCATGTAGGCTGTAGGTGAGAATAAAAAAAAATACAATGTTAAATATAGGAAAAAAATTTAGACAACTACAGAAAAATGACATATGCGGATCTCAGAAACCACGTAAGCTGCCATCACAGAACTTTCCACAGATTTAGATTTTGCATACTAGGCAATGCATGCAGAATTTCAGCTGATTTTGTCAAATGCCGCCAAAGCTATTAAGGTGCAAAGTTAAAGGTTTAACATTGACTCCCTACTCAACCCTAAGTATAGCACTCCTATAATTATAAATTGTCTGATTTCACCTCCAATTCACCTCTGAGAGTGTTAAAGGCACAGTAACAGACAAGCAGTTAAATTACTGTCTTTTTAATCATTCCCTGGGGGCGTAATGTGGCACTCAGCTGCACCCAATGTTTAAAGCTACCAACAGTCCCTATTTTCCCAGGACAGTCCTTATTTTAGGCAGCATGTCCCGGTGTCCCCACAAGTTTTGCAAAATGTCACTTTTGTCCTGGTTTTTGCTTGCTTGTCCCAGTTTTGTCCTTTTTTTTCTTTTGGCAGACTGCTAATCCATGAGTGACAGTTATTTCTGCACCACTGTGGTGCTACTCGGGTGGACAGCAGTTTGCAACTTCAGCCCCTGGTCTTGTGTTGCACTGTAATCATGTCAATGGGAGCACAGTAAAGCATGTTCCTTCCAATTAGATGAGAATGGGTAGTAGTGCAAACAAGCAAACGTGGACATCTGCCTGTCAGCAGCTGAGAGGGACTCCAGACAGAGAAGAGACTGTGAACTAAGGTACCTGAGCCTGATCAGCGGTAGGGAAATGTATGAAAACAATCTGGTGTGGTGGTGGGAGTCACTGAAGTGAAGTTTGCTCAGCAAATGAGGTGAGTGTAAACAGGTTGGATGGGACTGTCAGGAGGAGCAACACATGCGGCTAGAATGACTGATCACAATTTAGCACAGGTTTGCTTCTAATGAACTTTCTGCACATCATGATTTGGAACTTGCTGCAGCAGAATGATGTATTGTTTTAATCTGGATGTTTGCTACTGGTGTTACTGTGGGGTGGCATGGCCAGAGCAAGCAGCAAAATGTAATTGATTGTGTGCAGCGTTGTCTACGGTGATGCCCGTGGGAGTGACACGGTGGGAAGGGGGTCATGGTCAGGATGGACCATCCCAGTTTTAGGCCTCAGAAAGTTGGTAGCTTTACCAATGTCACATGCCCCCAGGGGTTGAGTAAATGGACATTAACATAACACCCTGGAGTTCATTATTACTGCTATTAGAACTGGGCTTAGCATAGTAATTTTAATGAACTGTATGATATAAAAGAATGATCTGTAGCAATGTATTTAAGTTTCTTGTTACTGTTATGTGAGGAGCAGGTAGGTGGCTTCTGATGGTGTTGGTTATTCTATGGGTTGCATATTTGTGATAAACAAGTAATATCGCCATAAAAGAAAAAAAAAACAGAATGTAACATAAAAATCACGTTTGTTTTTATGGTTTACTTCAGCTGGTGGTGCTTATGGTAGAAAAATAATTCAACTGTTTTCTCATAGTACAGTGCTGTGCACATACTTGCAGACTCTTCCCTCAGGATGTTGGGAAGCACTGTGCATCAAGATGCAGTTGGGTACTATGGATGTGTGAACTGTATTTTGTTTTGCACCCCATTCACTGAGCCAGCCCCCATCCTTGGCAATCTCTAGCCCCTTCCCCACCCTCTCTGGGTCTTTAGTCACCTACCTCTAGTGCCCCACTGTTTACCTCCCATGGTGGGACTTCAGGGTTCCTCAAGTCCCTCAGCAGTTCAGCCCAGATAGAGGTAGGGTGCCAAGTAGCTGATGTAGTGCCTGCGGAGGGCCACCACATCATCCTCTACCCCAAATGAAGAGGAAGCCTAAAAAGGTAGGATGGAGGATTGGGAGGAGATGAAGAGTTTGGAAGGGGGTGTGGGTGCACCCATGGTGGATACCAGTGAGGCATCAGTTCCAACCACTGAGTACGGTAGGGGATTAGGGTGACCTAAGTGGGACATATAGGTAAAGGAGGGGTGGATGGTCTTTGGAGGGAGTTCAGGAGAAGCTGCAGTGGATGTGGAGAAGTGAAAGGAGAGAGAGATAATGGTAAGAGGAGTAGGAGGGGGTGTCTGAGGGCTAGAGAGAAGAGGGAAGTAGAGAGATAGATAAGGCAGAGTTCAGTGGAGCAGAGGACCTGGGGGAGGCAGCTGAGAATGGGTTAGAGGAGGATAAGCAGGCAGATGCAGGAACACATGAGGAGGTGGGGGTAGTAGCAGTAAGAAGAGGGCAAAGATGGGTGGAAAATGAAAAAGTAGTTTCAGCAGGTAGGAGGTTAAGAGAAGGGAAAGGTGGTGGTAAGGTCAAAGTACTGTGGGATTCAATAGTGAAGGGGGTAAGAATGGATAAGCAGAGGACGTACAGCAAGGCAGGAGAGTGGTGTGCCTCCTAGATAAGACAACAGAATGCATATGCTGGATAGTAGGCCCACTCACACGAGTTGGGCAGAAGCCTTATGTGATAGTAAACACAAGTACGAATGACTTAGCAGGATGCGAGGTAGGGATGATGCAGGAGAGATTCAGGGCAGTTGAACAGGCTTGAAGGGGGCAGTTAGGTCAGTAGCCTTCTCAAAAGTGCTGCCAGTGCCAAGAACCAGCACAGTGAAGAAATGTAGGATACAGGATTTTATAGCTGGCTGAGGGAATGGTACAGGGAAGAGAGATTTGCGTGCATAGGAAACTAAGAGGGAACCTGGGATGATGAAAACCTCTATGCAGCTTATAGAATGCAGCTACAGTAAGTCAGGGGGCTCCAGGATACTTGGGGAATGAACTAGGGAATAAATTAGCAGGAGCTTGAATTTAAACTGAAGGTGAGGCTGAATGGGTTGCACCACCCAGGGTCTCCTGTAGGAAGGAGCAGCAGTGTAAAGATCAGGGAAGGGAGTGAGCAGGGATAGCAGAAGGGAGAAGGGTTGGGGGTTTCTAAAGGTGGGAGCAGTCAGGAAACAAGCTCAGAGGGATTGGGAAGAGGAGGGAGTGGGGGGCTGGGGCAAAGAAAGGACCAAGGGAAAAATAGGGAAGAGGCGGGTAACCAGACAGGGGAGAGGAGAGGTACGTGGTCAAATAAGAAGGGAGGGTATCAGAAGTGGTGGACAGTGGTATCCCTCAATGCTATAAGTCTCAGGAGCAAAATGGACAATCTGAAGGCAATGAAGGCAGAGGGGAGGGTGTATCTTGCAGCTGTTAGACACATGGGCTATTCTGAACCATGACTGGGACATCTCTGTTCCAGGGTATACTCTCTACAGAAAGGACAAGAAGAAGGGGAAGGGGGATAGGGTGGCACTTTATACTACTGAAGATATCACTGCCACCAGGGACAAGACTGGGAAAGGGAAGGTAGAGGCACTGTGGGTGCAACTTCAAAAAACAATGGGAAGGAAATTAAGACTGGGTGTAGTCTGTAGGCCACCATATCAAGAAGAAGACAAAGACAGGCAGCTGGGTGCCATGATCAGTATGGTAGTGGATAGGGGTGAGGTGGTAGTAGTGGGGATTTCAATTTGCCCAGAGAGGATTGCAGAGTCCTGTCCACCACCTATGCAGGGCCAGTTGATTTTGGACACAGTACAGAGTGGGTTCCTGGTTTAGGGTGTTACCGAACCTACATGAGAGGGGGCCATAGTGGACCTGGTACTAGCTAACAGAGAACATTTCCAGAATATCAAGGTACAGAAGCCCTTGGGGAGCAGCAACCCCCAGTTGGTAGTGTTCCAAGTGGATATGGCTAAGGAATCTGCAAGTACTAAGACAAAAGTGACAGTCTTCAGGTAGGCTGATTACAGGAAGATGGAGAGATAATGAGAGGTCATCTAGTTAGATGATATGGGAGTGGATAAAAAGTGGACATTGATCAAGGAGGAGACAGCAGCTGCCTCAAAATCCTGTATTAGATGGAAAGCGAAAGACACTAAAGCCAGGAGACCAAGTTGGTTCATTAGGGATGTGGGCCAGACAGTGAGGCAAAGGACTGACACATAGAGAAAGTTTAGGAAGAACCGAAGGGATGAAGATGGAGGAAATATTTGGATAAAGCTAAGGAGGTAAGCAGGATGGTCAAGCAAGCCAAGGCTATAAAGGAGTTGCAAATCCCAGAAGGGATCAAGGAGGGGGAGCCTTCCACTGGTGCTGTATATCAGTGAGAAGAGGGACAAGAAGCAAAGAATGGTGAAGTTAAAGGGGGGGGTGAATGGAAAGCAGTACAGAGAAGGCAAAGGTATTGAATGAATACTTCTGCTCAGTCTTTACTAAGGAAAAGATGGAACAGTGCCACAAGGTAGGATGGGAGGAGGGGGGGACAGGTCTGAGGACAGAATTACAGAGGACAGAGTAAGGGAAGAACTCATGGCTCTCAAGGTAAACAAGTCCCCAGGTCCAGATGGCATGCACACAAGGGTGTTGAGAGAACTGTTGGCAGAACTGGCAGGTCTGATGGCAGATCTAGTCAACAGCTCACAAGATATAGGGGTGGCACTGCAGGAGTGGAGAATCACATGTGGTGCCATTGGACAAAAGTGGGCTCAGAGTTGATCCTGTAAACTACACACCGGTCAGTCTGACCGCCACTGTAGGTAAACTTATGGTGACCATTCTTGAGGAAAATTTGATTCCTGGATGCAAATGGCTCCAAAATGAGAGACATGGGTTCCTGTCAATGAGATCCTGTTAAAGACACCAATCAGCTTCTTTGACTGGGTACCAAAAGCAGTAGACAAGGGCCAAGCAGTTGACATACTATACTTGGATTTCAGCAAGACCTTTGACTCAGTACCCCACAAGAGGATAATCGGGAAGCTAGAGGATCTAGGGGCGGGACATAAATTGCCAAGGTGGGTGGCAAGTTGTTTAAGAGGTAGGACACAAAGGGTGGTGGGGAGGCAGCTGTCCAGTATGAGAAAAGTCACCAGAAAGGTTCCACAGGGTCAGTGCACAGCCTGTTGTTTTGTTCATAAATGACACTGCAAAAAATGGCATGAAAGGCAACATCTATCCCTTTGTGGATGGCACCAAGCTCTGTGGGAGGGTGGACACAGATGAGAGGTTACAGGATGTTAAAGGAGACTTTATTTAATAAAGATGAATAAAAAAAAAAGAAAGAAGACCTAGCAAAGCTGGAAAGATGATCAGGCATATGGCAGCTTGGACTTAATGCAAATAAGTGCAAAATCATGCACATACGACCGACCACAGCCTGCAGGGGTTCAAGGTCACCAAATCAGAGGAGGAAGAGGTTGGGGATAGCCATCACCAATGATCTAAAACAGGCTACACAGTGTAGCAAGGCAGTAGCCAAGGCAAACAGAATGCTTGGCTGTACTACTGGGGGGGGGGGGTCACAGGCAGACAGGAGGAGTTTATATTGCTGCTGTACAGATCATTGGTGCAACCACACATAGAGTAAGGCATGCAATACTGGAGCCCCTGTCTGAAAAAGGATATCAGCTGAGGCAGTTCAGAGGAGGGGGACAAAAAAAGTCCAAAGGGCAGCAGGGCAAGGTTTACAAGAACATGCTTGGTGACCTCAACATATACTCACTGAAACAGAGGAGGAGAGAGGGGACACAATTGAAACCTTCAAGTACCTGAAAGGTACCAACAAGGGAGACACAGGGGACCTCCTTTATCTCAGTGGGAACAAGACCACAAGGGGGGGCACTGTTATAAGCTGGCAGAGTAAAGGCTCAGGAGACACTTCTTCATAAAACGAGAGGTGACAGGATGAAATGAACTCCGAGTGGATGTCATCACCCAAAAAATGGCGGAGAGGGCTTTAAGAGGAAGTGGGACAGAGTGAGAGGGGGCAGAGCCCACAATAATTGTTAGCTAGGGGGCTCCACAATCGAGTAGACTTGATAGACCATAAGGCCTTCCGCTGGCTATTTCATTATGTTCATATCCTGCTTGGCCCCGAGTAGCATTTTCTTGTGTTCTGTTCAAGGGTAGACACCACATGGGCTTAGGACGGCGAGTGACATAAGCATGCTAGATTGCTTAAAATGCTGTCAATAGGGGCCCGCCCAAGCACTGTCGCAACAGCTTGCACTATGAGCTGTGGTCCCCAGGTGGGGGGTTGCACAGAGGATGTCAAGAACCTCCCTTCATCCTATGGGATGGTCAATAACCCCCCCTCCCCCACGTCCCTCAATGATCCAGGGTCAGGGCATGAACCTGGGGTATTGGTGTAGCAATGATGTGAACTGTATTAATTTTTTTACAGAGCATACTGTTTCTGTGTTAGGATATGATATCAATATTGTACAGTTATGGCTGAAGTCACCAGTTTGATTACTTCCTGCTTTTTTTTTGAAATAATGTTTAAATTAGAATTGGGGCACAGTATGTCACATGTTGGCAGTAAGCCAATGAGAAACATGAAGAATATGTGCTGACTGTATGTTTTTAAACTTCGAAAAGTAAGTTACAGAAAGGTTGCAAATGCATTTCTCTCTCGCTAGGAAATTACTATGCTGGGCCTGAAGTGATGAGGCTCAGGTGGCATATTTATCTAACATTAACAGAGGGCACTTAGATTGCAGTTAGCCAATCAGATTTCATTACTATTCAACCATTACAATAATTATTTTAAAGCATTTTTTTTTCCTGAGGAGAGCCCAGTTGAAATACAATATCTTGTTTACAGTGGGGTCCTGCTACCCATTGACAGTTACGAAGACTGAAGCTCTAAGACAAAGTTTAAGTGGTATGCTTAGGGTTACACAGTACGTGACTCACTGTGGTGGGAGTCAAACCTAGACCCCCTGTTTGCCCCACTTGTGCTCTACCCAGTAGCTTACACTGCTTTATTTGTGTCTGTCTGTGTGTGCATGCATCTGTGTAGGCATGTCTGTCAGTGTGTGCTGATCTGACCTAGAGAACAAAACTGTAAATCTTGAGTCTTATGCTTGAATCCCACTACTTACTCACTTTGTGACCCAGGGTGATAGAAAAAAAAAACAAGGCACACAGTATGGCTGAGTGGCCAGAGCAGAGCTGTGAACCTGGATACCAAGTTGTTATTTGCAGTACTGACACTTACTTGCTTTGAACCTACTGGGGATAAGGAATGCATTGTCAGTGAAAACAGAATTGTCCATTTGTTACACCTCCTCATGAACAGTACAACTGTCACTTTCCACATCCTGCCTGAAATGTGTTTTTGCACCTGTGGCGCCAAATGATACAGTCGCTGAGCAAAATCACCTTTTGGCTAATGAACTGAGAGTGCCACTGTTTATGAGGTGGGGTCACAAAAGGCCTATGTTGAAAATGTGGAGTGAAAATACCAACAAATGACTGGGGCATTAGGATTTCCAATCATAATGCCCCACCCTATAGAAACTGACAGGTGTTGGAGGTGTGACTTGGGATCTTCAGCTGTAATGCTCATGCCATTCCACCCCCATCTTGCAGCCAGTGATAGGCATCGAGGTGTGCCTTGGAGTCTTCGGCCCCAAAGTTCACCCCATTCTCCTATACTGCACCCATCTCAGCATATTTCCTTATGGAATGGGGTGAGCCTAAGGCCCGAATACCCCAAGGCACACCTCAACACTTGTCGGTGTCTGCAGGGTAGGGTGAGGTGAAATGGCGTGAACGTTATGGCTGACAACCCAAAGGCACACAACCAATGCCTGTCAGTCTCTGCAGGATGGGGCTGACATCACTTTAATACTTCACTGCCATTCCTTTTATGCATCTCTTTAACTCCTGCACTACCAATGCCAATGCCAGCAAGCCAACATTCGGCATTGACAAATCCTTGTTTATGTTCAGATACAGTGTCTAGATTCAGATGTTTTGGATAAACCTTCATCAGTGAAACACTGTATCCACATTTACACATGAAAATATTTATAAAGAATTTACTTGCTATTTCATATGTTATTTCTACATAAAGTAAATGTCAAATAATGAACTGATATTACTTACCAGAATGGTACAATTTATCACTCCTCTGATTGTGTAAAGCTTTTATAATTAAATTAAATAAGTCACTTTAGTGCTTTGCCTCTTATGTAAACCAAAATGCTATAAAAGTCTAAAACGTATTTTATATTCTTACTTTTGCATACTCTTTCAAATGTTTACCCCAGTGGTGCTGCAATTTTGTTCAAAGTGTTCTATTATAGTATTACATAGAGCTGTGCAGGCCTGCTAATGCATGCACTGTGCATGCATGCAGTGCACGCATGCCACCCTATGCCCTGCATGTGCAGAAGGACCCACTCCCCCACTGGAAGTACATATTGCACTGTGCTAATTGACATTAGCACAGCACTAACATGGAAATGTGTTGTGCAAATGGAAAGGACACACCCATAAAGCCCTGAAACTTTCAAGAGCTTGGTGTAAGGATAAAGCTGCTGAAAATATCAAACCCTGAATATTAGGATACCAAATTGGATTTGGCTACAGAAATCTGATCCTATTTGGGATCCATAACCAGTTCACCCGCCATGAAACAGTAAAACCTGTCAAAACTACCCCATAAGCCATAAGGGTACCCAGTCCAGATTTCAAAGGAATGTGCGAGACCGCATAATAGCACATCAAAAATAGTCCATTGAGAAATGCTGCATGGTTGTTCTTGCCATGCTGGTGTTTTTGCTGAAGCCAACTGTAGTGCAATCTGGAGTTCATATATTATAGTATGGTGGGTGTGTGGGGTGTGGGGTTCTGTGACTACCACATTAGATTGTAAAGAGATTGCTTTGGCTTTGGTTACAGAAGGTTTATTTGGCACAGTTGTCCTATTGATTTTTGCTTAGTAGTGGTTTTGTCTTGTGAAGTGTGTTTAGTTCAAGTCAGATGGTGTGCTGGTGTCATGGCATGGTAGGTTAGGGCTCTTTGTAAGGTAGGTTGCATAGGTGTTGATGGCAGAAGTTTGTGATTTGAGTCTTGTTTACCCTGGTTTACATTTTGTGTAGTATATGGGATGGATATACAGTAGTTATGTTTCTTGTAAGATTTTTATAGTCATAATACCTAAGAGAAAAATGTATCTGAGAACAATCAGTAATCAACTACAGTGATGCCAAACAAAGTTCCTTTTTTTCAGACAGTTTGTGCAGTTTTTACTGCTCTTCATTTTATTGGGTAGCTTTGTTTGATATTGCTATAGTTTGTTAGCACTTGATGCTGGCAACATTTTTCTTTTAGGTATTATGACCCGGTGCCAGCCATAAGCCCCAACTTCTCGCCTCCTCCCAAGCCCCTGAGTGTACATACTGAAACACAATGACTTACTAAATAAATAGCTCTTACATTTTTTTTATTATAGCACTGCAGTTCTTTATAATAAGAAACTCCCCCCACCCATGCTAAATTAAGAGCCCTACACCACCATGGCGAAAGCAATCATCCCACATCCATCAGTCAAATTAAGCATGCCCCACCCAACACACCTAATAGCTCCCAATCCTCCGCCTCTATAACACCCAAAGAATACAACAAATACCATCAGGTCAGAGCAGAATGGTAAGCTGCCTGAGTGAAATGCGGTCCCATGGGGGAACAGCTTGCATTTCTCTTCAGTCCCGGTATGTGAATGAATGATGACATTCTCCTACAGTAACACCGGTTTGGCCATTTGGTGTTACTAAAAGAGGATGTTATCATTCATTTGTCATTGTCTGTTTCTATGTTCCCTGCCAATTTTGCTATAACACACTTGTTCAGAATAGTCCCAGGATCCACTGCAATACTGCAGCATACTGCTATAGAGTTACTGCAGCAAACAAGACAATTTCAACAGCAGTTAATCCTTTTTGTCATGCAGTAACTCGAGACACTGCATCCCATCCAGGCCAGCTCATAGATATACAGTATCTACTGTACCTACACCACCAATATCCCACCAAGCACCACCGGTTCTAAACTTTGGTCCTCCAACTTCCCTCCCTCCTCCCTGTACCTCCCTTTAAACAAATCACAGAATCACCGAAACATAGAATATGTGATAACAGAAACAGGATCACTGGCCATACGATTTGCCCAACCCTACCTATTGCTTGTATGATGGCCCTAATGACAACCCATTTTCCCATCCCTGTTACACCACCTCCTGCACATATCAGGCACCTGTCTTTGTCCGACCCATGCTTGATTCCACTCACTGTTTTGGCATAGATTACCTCCTCTGTAGAACTGGACGAAAACTGGAAATTCTGAATTTGCAGAAATTTGGTGAAAGTTCGCAAATTTTCTGAAATTTTGACTTTGTCAAAATCCGCATCTTCTGAACATGTTTGGTGAATTTTTGCCCTGTTCCACAAAATGTTCTGTCTGAATTCCAGAATAATACACATGAACTGTGGAATGACAGTTCTCAGGAATTCCATTCCCCAGTTTAATACTTAAAGGGGAAGTCTCCTACAGTTTCACACCAATATTTTCCCAACTCCTTATGTATAACTGTCGTGTGCCTCCTCCAGTTGCCAGCAGTCCTATTGCTGTCCAAATCTAGATTATGAATAAAAATATACAGACCCCAGAAGTTATCAATGTGTTTGTCCTCCATTTTACCTTCAATGTTGCTGGAGGATGATGTCATCAGAGCAACAGATAACGGTGCGGCACTAAATGCAGTTCCACCAGTAAACCAAACCCACAATATTTAGTTCCCAACTTGAGTAATGGAGGAACCCTTTAAGTGTTGTGCACATCCTGAAGTGCAGGTCTAATAGGGATTAGGATCGTGTGAGTGTGATGCATCACTGATCTGAGGTATATGCACTATTCATATAAGGAAGTGCCTGTGTGTGTTGTGTTACTGTTTCTGTTAGCAAAAACAATTTACCCAATAAATGACTCTGGGTGCAACAAGAGTTTTTAGTGGTATTATACAGCTGTTGTATTATGTTCTGTATGTGTTAGCATTCTCTGTTTTGAGTGACACCAGCAGTGAGAAACAAACTTTCAAATATGCCCCTTTCCCTTTGTAACTAGGCAGTCCATGATTGGAGGGCTGCTGTAAGGCAATAAAGAGTTCAGCTATAACAAGGAAAAGGTTACCAGGAAAGCATTAGCTGCAGCATATGGAAGAAGGGTAATCTAGTGGTTAAAACACAGGCACAAAAACTGGGAGACTCTGGTTCAAATCCTACTAGAGCCTCTTACTCTTAACCCTTAACAAGTTCCCCTAACCTCTTTGTGAACTGCTATGGCACCTCAGGTCCATGACTTTAAAAGTGCCCTCATTCCCATTATAAATCATTAGCAGTGATGTGAGAGCTACAGCACTTCACTTTGAAGGTACCATGGACAAACTGTGGCAGCGCCCCTCCACCTTGTAATGCCAGCATTTGAAGTAGGATGTCCCTCACAAATCAGATGCTACACTTCAACTGTAGTAGGTAAAGAAACTAATCAGGCTTAGTGTTTGTAGTGCTCTGTATTTGCTTAGCTCATTCCTGCCATGTCATATGCATTCTGTGTCTTGGTATTTCCAGTCAGAAACTCAAATTTAAGGAGCATTTGAAATGTAAAACAATACACTTTATAAAGTAAATGATCTAGCTCTCCACTTTCAGGCTGCTGAAAGGGTGTGTATCATTTGTGCAAAGGAGGACTTCAGTATTGTGTGACCCTTTGGGGAAACTGTCGAGGCCTACCTTGTAAATGAATCTTCTCAAGGGTGTTCACCTGGTTTAATACAGATTGACTGATTGATTCAGTCTACTGCTGTCCACAACATGTTACAACTGTCTCACAGAGAGAAATGAGCAGTACAAAGAAACATATTTTATTTCATGTGAATGAAACGCCATTAGATGTATTATTTGCTCTACATATACAATATTAAGGCTACAAGTACTACTCCCTGTGTGAGTTGCATGACAGAACTGTCTTAATCCATTACAAATGTAAACTAAAATCAGGATAGACAACATTGATACCCTTATGTTTTCTTCTGTACTGTTGCTGCAGTGACATCAAGGAATGAGAAGAACTGTATTACAAATCACTAATTTGCATGCAAATCGAGGCTTGCTTGACACTTTACTACCTTGTGTCAGAGCCTCAGGCTCTAGATATGTGATGCATTAGAAGAAATGACTTATCTCTTATTGACATATGTACAGTACTTGATGTAATGTATAATAAATACATCAGACATATCCAAATCATCAATATACAGGAGTCTTCTCCTTTAAATCCACAATACATATAATCATTCCACAGTTCAGATACTAGTTCTTCAGAATTTCTTTCCACAGTTTAATACATTAACCTGCAATTCATACATTCATTCTGCAGTTCAGTGACTCACTGAACTACAGGAATTAATATATGAATTATGGATTTATGTATTAAACTGCAGAAAGAAACTCCACAGAACTGATCCCTGACTGTGAATCTATGAATTCTTGCAATCTTCTTGAAATTCTGCCCTTCTGAAGTCCAGGACCCACTTCTTGTGGGATTTGCTTCTGCATCTGTCCTTATGTTTAAACCACACTGTAAGGTAATTGCTAGTTCCCAGCTGGCATCCAACCTTGACGTCTGCAATACTGACCCTGCTTGTGAGCACCAGATCTAGTATTGCCCCATCACAAGTGGGCTTCTTGACTAGTCACCTGAGAAATGCCCCCTGCAGTGAGACTAGGACAGTGATACTCTGTCTTGACTGGCTCAGGAGCCACATGGGCAGTCAGCGTTAGCCAAGGAGCCACAACATATATGTTATACTGCATTTTGGCAAACAAACTTCAAAGTAAAAGAAAAGTATAATACACATTCATTTAATAAACATTTATTTCATTTACTAGATATTTAGATAGCTAGATAACTAAATAGCTAAATAAATCAGTACATATTTCCTATGCACAATATGGCTAAATAAGCAAGAATGAGCTGTAAGGCAAGGCAAGGCAAATTTTATTTTTAGATGCCCAATCCCTGAGGTTCGGGGCGCCTAACAAAATATAACAAGATAAACAACAATTACAATCCAGAAATGACAGGGATAAATAAAATCACAGCTCAACTGTTAAAATTAACTGCAATAGTAAAACAGATTGGGTACATATTACTCTGTGAATGCCAGGCTGAAAAGGTGGGTCTTTAGCCTCTTCTTAAAAATACCAATCGACGGGGCCTCCCGGACTGCAGATGGACTTCATTACATAAATTAGCTAATATCTTGTAAGCAGTAATAACTTGCCTGGCAACTCAACAGTCACATAGTACATTAAAGTAGCAGAGCATGATAAGGTGAACAAAAATATGTATTTGATTTCAATAAAGTGAATAAAACAAACAACTCTTATGGATCTATGACAGTCAGTCGACAATTCCATTGCCGACTGACGTTACAGTGACTCCTTTATGTCGACTGCATTAGTGGTTGGCATAAAGGGAGTCACTTCAGACTGTGTTTTATTCGGAGGCTTTGCCCCCAAACCCCCCATGCGGGAGGCACACAAAAGCTAAATTTATTAACTCCAAGTTGGAGTTGCTTCAGGGAAAGGGTGCAATACCTCCAGAAAGCAGTGCCGTGCTGATACTACAGCAACCTGGCGGTGTTGTCGCTGTAGTGTCGGCGGTGGTAAAGTTGTCGCCATAGCGATGGTATAACATCTCTTATTGATTTGGGCAGTATGTTCCTTTTGTGTATTGTGTCTGTGCCATTTTTTAATTTGTAATATAAATATTAAAAGATGCACATCTTGTTTTACCGAGTCAGAACTGCTGCTGGCTGAAAACCAGTCCATGATTCATAGTGTGCGCACATACTGAAAGGATTTTTGACTGCTCGTCTGTATGTTATTGGTGCATTCATTCATTTGACACTGTCCACAGCCCTATAGTGGTTCAACTTGAGCAGGTAACATGTTTTTCTACATTGAAGAGCCACAGGTGATAAGAAGGTAATTTGGTGTTAAACAGCTGCAGGTAATATGCTGAAGAGCGGCTTGTGGCTTGTGAGCCATGGTCTGAGTATCACTGGTCTGGGATGCCCCTGCTTCTAGCTGAGGCCATGGCTGGGAGGTTTCAATCTACGTCTGGAAGACTGAGGTCCCCCACCAGAAGCACCTCCCATTTTTCTACCATTGTGCTGACAGAGTCCCCCAGTACCTTATCCAGTTTCTCCCTCTATGGGAAGTCTGTATATCACCCCAATGCAAATGCTGGCTGTGGTTCCTGTCTCCATGGTGACCCACAGTACTTCTAGCCCCTCCTTTCCACCTTGTTCCCTTGTGTTTCTGTCATCTTGATACCCTCCCTAATATACAGCACAACTCCTCCTCCTCCTCCTCCCTTCATCCCCTCCCTATCCTTCCTGAAATGAGTGTAACCTGTTATTGCTATGTCCTGGTCATGGCCTCCTGTGCACCATGACTCAGTAGTAGCCACAATATCTAGGTCTGCTTCTGCTATGATGGCCTCTATGCCTGGAATTTTATTTCCAAGACTCCTTACATTTGTACACGTGGCCCTCCACACCTTGTTCCCACTCTGCCTGCAAACCCCCTACCTCCCCTTGTGCCCAGCTTCATTTTCTCCTCTCTTTTTGCAACCTTTGTTTCTGTTCCCCTTGTCCTCCTCTTCTCTGCTGTTCCCAGTAACCAGCTCCCTGGGAGATTTTTCCTCCCCATGGTGTCTCCCTTCCAACTGCTTCAGTCTGGGGGGGTGAAGATTATGCCTCCCTTAGTCTTTACGCTACCACACACTCAATGAATAATATTTTCCCAAATACCATGAATAATGCACTATTCCTTATTTGGATCCTAAATAATGAATAGTGGCACCATTCATTCCTATTCAGGAAATGCTAACCAAAAATAAAAAACAGAAACAGCCCCCCTATTCCCTTTCTGAGATCATTTCACTATAGAAGCCCCCAACCCCTAGTTAGCACCCAACTCCTCATCAGCTACATCCATGTTCTGATAAAATGAAAGTTTAGCTTACTCCAATGATGGGCAGCCGGCACAACCCGTCCACCCACATGGCTGGACATTGACTTTCAGACAAGTGCTTCAGTTATGAATCACAGTCCCCCTACCTTCACCCTGGTAGCACTGTCATTCTAAAAGAAACAGGACCCTCATAACCCCCCCGCCACACCTGCATCCGCATACAAGAATGGAAGAAGGTGAACAACACAGCCCACTATTCTCAGTCCACGGCCCGGCCACCTTCTTCTGAATGAAGATACTTCTGCACTTGGCTTTGCATAGTAAAATCAGCTGATAACATGATCAGCTGTTTTTACTATGCAACCAAGCACAGGAATATTTTAATTCAGAAGAAGGTGATTGGTCGTGGACTGAAGAGGGTGGGCTGTGTCAGTCACCTTCTTCCATTCTTGCATATGGCTGACTGCAGGTGTGGCACTGGGGTGTTATGAGGGTCCTTTTTCTTTTAGAACAGTGGTGCTACCAGGGTGGAGTTGGGGGGGGGGCTGTCATTCATAACTAAAGCACTTATATAAAAGTCAACACTCGGCCGTGGGGACAGGCGGGTTGTACCAGCTGCCCCTCATTGGAGTAAACTAAACTTACATTTATCAGAACAAGGGTGCTGCTTGTGGGGGGAGGGGGTTTAGGTGCTACCTGTGGGTGAGGGGATGGGGTGGTTCTATGTTGAAATTATCTCAGCTAGGAAGGAGCGTGGGGTCTGTTTCTTGCCCTTTTTATTTATCTGAATACCTAATATTTGGCTAAATATTCAGAAAAAGGTATTTGCATAGCCATATCCCTCAGATCGCTTAAATGTTCATCAAAGACACATTTAAACCATCTACTGAGGACTGTGGTTTCCCTCCCAGATGGATGCAGGCCATCACCTTTGTATAGGTCCATATCTTTCCAGGTTGGTTCCCAGTTCCCAGTGTAGCCAAACTCCTCTTCTCTGCACCATTCCTTTAACCACAGGTTGAATCTCCTGGTGTGGAGTACCCTATCCTTCCCTCAAATGTAGACAGGCAGCAGGTCAATGAAAACCTCCATGCATGCTACTTGCCATAGGCCCTACCCAGTTTCCTGAACTTGCCATGTACTACACCAGCCTTGTCTCTTGCTAGTCATTAGTTCCCAGGTGGACAATGACATCCAGCTCCTCCACCTGCCCTGCCAACCTGATGATCCTTAGGACACGCTCCCCATCCCTCCAAGCTGTGGTGCCTGGTAGGCATCTTATCTCCCTCTCACCCCCTTCCTTTTCCTAAATCTACCTCCATAACAATTGAGTCCTCCACCAGAAGCTGCTTCCTCCTCTGCTGGGTCCTCTACCTCCCATCTTGGGGCATCCCCTATGGAGGGCCCCTCCTCCCTTGTCACTACTTCTGGTGCCTCCGACCAGCAGTCCCATGCCACAAGAACATTGAAGGAATCTAGTAGTTGCACAGGCTGAGTAATATGTCCCTGACCTTCCACCCCCAACCTGCTGCAGCCCACATATGAACATATGAAAAAGCCAGCAGAGGAAGACCATTCAATCTATCCAGTCTGATCATATTGCAGGGTCCTCAGCCTATGCTACTGACTCTGCCGCCCCCCCAGTCCTCCCTACCTCTCTGTCTGCCCCCACCCCATGATTTCCCCTTATGTCTATCCCAGCATCTCTTGAAGCTGCTCACTGACTTTGAGACCACTTCCTCCAACAGTGTATTCCAACTGGCCACCACCCTGTCCGTGAAGACGTGCTTCCTAACGTCCCTCTTAAACTTCCCTCCTTCCAGCTTTAAACTATGTCCCCTTGTGGTACAGCTGTCACTCAGCTTGAAGTGACCCTCCCTATTCACCCTGTTTATCCCTTTCGAGTAACTGAAGATCTCTATCATGTCCCTCCCTCTCTCCCTTCCTCCCTCCTCTCCTCCAGGGAGTACATCCTCAGGGCCCCCAATCTCTCCTCATATGTCTTACCCTTTTGACCAGCAGTCATCTTAGTTGCCTTTCTCTGGTTGATGTAATAGAAACATAGAAACATAGAAACATAGAAACATAGACTCTGATGACAGATATGGACCGCTTGGCCCATCCACTCTGCCCAGTTCCCTACCTATTGAATAAGCTGCAGATCCTAGTTAACCAACAGACTACTTTTTCCTACCCCCCCACCAGAATTGTCTTATGTCTGTCCCATGCATTCTTGAATTCACCCACTGTTTTGACCTCACACCCTCCTCATGAAGGCTGTTCCATGCGTTCACCACCCTCTCTGTGAAAAAATACTTCATGTTGCCCTTGAGCCATCTCCCCTTTATCTTCAAATTGAGCTCCCTTGTTCTAGCACATCTCTTTTTCTGAAAGATGCTACCCTCCTGGACTTTGTTGAGTCCCTTGAGGTACCTGAAAGTTTCTATCATATTCTCCCTCTCCCTCGATTTCTTGAGGGTATACATATTAAGCTCCTTTAGTCTCTCTTCGCATGGCTTCTGGTACAGACCCTGCACCATTTTAGTTGCCGTCTTCTGGACTGCCTCTATCCTGTCTATGTCCTTACGGAGATGGGGTCTCAAGAACTGCATGCAGTACTCCAGATGGGGTCTCACCAACTGTCTGTACAGAGGGATAACAATTTCCTGTTTTCTTCTAATGATGCCTCTTCCTGTACATCCTAGTATCCCCCCAGCCCTCTTTACTGCCTTCTCACATTGCTTGCTTACCTTTAGGTCATCTGATATGACTACCCCCAGGTCCCTTTCCATTTTTGTTGTTGTTAGTACCTCCCCCACAATTGTGTACTCTTCCCTGGGTTTTGTTTCCCAGGTGCATTACTTGCACTTCTTTGTATTGAATCAAATCTGCCTTTCTTAAGATATTGACACCAGTATCTTACTCTATACTCCAGATGTGGTCTCACCAGTAAGCTGTACAAGAGCAGTATAACCCCCTTCCTCCTATTGCTGATTCTTCTGGATATACACCCCAGCATCTTGTTTGCCTTTGCTGCTGCTTTTCTGCACTGCATGGAGTGCTTCAGGTCGCTAGTGATTATCACCCCCAGATCCTTCTCCTCCTCCGTTGCTACTGCCCAGTCCCCCACCCCCAGGTAGTACTCAGTCTTTGGATTCCTGGCTCAGATATGCATAACTCTGCATTTCTTGGCATGGAAGCCAAGTTGCCAAATTCCTGACCATCTCTCAAGTTTTCTCAGGTTTTCAACACAGGTCTTTTATCCCTTCTACTATGTCTATCCTCCCACAGAGTTTGGTGCCATCCACAGATAGGCACATTTTGCCCTTAATGCCTTCACCAATGTCATTGATGAAAACATTGAACAACACCGGTCACAGCACTGAGCCCTGTGGGAGCCTGCTGGTGACTTCCCTGGTGCTGGATAACTCTTCCCCTGCCACCACCCTCTGGGTCCTGTCCCTCAGCCAGTTTTCCATCCACCTGGTCATTTTCTCCTCAGCTCCAAGATCTGCCAGCTTCCTGATCAACTTCTTGTGGGGTACAGAGTAAAAGGCCTTGCTGAAGTCTAGATAAAGGATGTACACTGTCTGGCCCCTGTCCACTGACACAGTGACCCAATCAAAGAAGTCAATCAGAATCATCTGGCACGATCTTCCTTCCAGAAATCCATGCTGCCTCTCATCCTGGAGACCATTGTCCTTTAGATATCCTATCAATCTTTCCTTAAGTATGGTCTCCATGAGCTTGCACACTATTGAGATCAGACTGACAGTCCTGTAATTCCCTGGATCATTCCAGGGATCACTCTTATGGAGGAGCACCACATGTGCCATTCTCCAATCCTGTGATACCATGCCCAACTCATGGGAACCATTGAACAGGCCTGCCAGTGGCCTCTTAAGCCAGACCCTCCAACATTTGACAGATCAGAATAGGTACACTCTTCTGTGTTACAGTGTGAGTGGGGGCTGGAGGGCTACTGCCCCCACATTTGTCCATGAGTATTCCAAGGGCAGTTTACTGGATGAAACACTAGGATTCAGACAATCAGGTTGGGACATTCTATAGAGCTGCCCCCCTTTTCCTTCACTTACTCCCTTTAGTGTAGATTTCATATCTAACCGTCTTTTGTCCCTGAAATGATGTGTCACACTAACGCTTATATAGTGGTGCACTTGGTCTGCATAAGGAGTGGGAGAGATGCAGACTGAAGCCTGAACCATGTTGTATTCCGATTATATGTTAATCGTGTTAATTACCTCTGTCTTGCTTGCATAAAATTCAAATAAACAAACATGCACATCATCTCCAGCAACTAAGCACAATGGAATGAGAGGCAAGAAAGAAAGCAGAGAGAAAAAAAAACGGACATCCTTGAAGGTGAAGGGAAGGGGTGAGAGAAGCTCAGTTTTGAAGAAGCTTCACTAATAAAGGGAGAAAGTGCCCCCCCACCAAAACACTTCCTCATCTGTCCCCCCCTGATGGTTACTTATACATGGCTGATTTTATTCAGCAACTTTTATGGAGCAAAGCAATTTGGTGGTGATGTAATAAAATAAGGACGGATGTTCCTCATAATCATGTGGGTCAGTCAATGTCTGAGCTGCATGAGCAGCAGCACAAGCGTCAATTTCAGGAGCCAATGATTCCTAGCCTGTTACTCTCTCTTGCCCAAACAATACCCTCTGGTTATCCTGGAAGAAGAGTTCTGATTTTACCTCTGCAGCTGCTGTGATGTCTCACTTCATATGCCGGGCAGACTCATCTCATGCAGCACTTCCTTGCCACTTTGTTGAGGGTCCAGAGGATGATCTGTGACCGCGTCGTCACCCGACAGTCTAGTCACCGGGCCACCCCAGCCTGCAGACTCAGTCTGCCACTCACAGAATGAACTGGGATCGAGGAGATGCAGTCTGATGTCCCATCCAGACAACTCTTACAGACTGTGGCTGATTGTGCCAGTATGAAACAAAATTTATTGTCCAAATGTGCTCGTAGCTCCGACTCAGAGGCTGGAGCAAATTTCATCCAATCAGGGAGGAGTACTATCTCCTAACAGACTGTCACTCTTGCCAAGTAGTGTCAGTTGAAAATGGGGCTGCACACAGCACTCTCAGCTGCTAATAGTGATCACACAGTGTCAAGCCATCTGCCAGCAATGCCACATTATGTCAAGTGGTTACTACCATGGAGATGGACCCTCCCCTCAGACTGTCTGTGCTGGCACTCATGGCAATGAACTGACTGAGCAGACACGGAAGATTTTTGGGTCAAAAATTTAAGTATTTCAGCAGGAGACGGCCAAATATTCGGTGCACGGTACAAACTAGGCAGGATCCAGTACCAGTGTTGGAAATGTGGTATTGCATCAGCAAAAATGGTACAGTTGGAGGGTCTGATAAGCTCCCCTGCCAGCAAAGGAGACGTGGGTGTATGCCATCCAGGTCTGGTGATTTGTTCACCTTCAGTCCTAGCTGCCCCTCCCTCACTCTATCCTCCCCTATCACCACATCCATGCTCCCATCCAGCCTGTCCCCTTTCCCCAATGTAAGCACCACTTTCTCTTTTCCCTGGGTGAAGATGAAGCAGAAGTATTCTTTCAGTACCTCAGCTTTGGTATCCCATCAATAGTGCACAGCAAAGAGGGCTCCGTAATGTGAGAGGTGGCAATAGGGCATGGAGAATTACAGTACACAGGAGTTGTGGTCGTTGTGCAGTGGGCACATGGTGCTGAGGGTACCTTCTGTCTCCCTCCCACTCTTGCTGCTTCTGTCAACATTACCCTTCTCCTAACCCATATGGAGCAGGAGGAGGAGGAGGTGATTATATATATACGGGGTGGTGTGAGGGTAGAGCCCACCACATTATGGTGGCATGGGTGATACTAGGTGGTCTCTGGTCCTGTGTGCGGTGCTGCTTGGTTTGTGCTCCTGGCCAATGCACAGATGTACACATTTCCTGCTGTGTGCGCTCCTACTATCATGCGGACCTATTGACAGGTGCTGTCTTTCCCTGCGGCCAATTGTCTGTGCTCCTATTGGTGACACTCTGTTTATTTTCACCCTAAAGTGGGTGAATCCTCAGCCTTTCTCTCCTGCTTCTGTCCCATTCATCCCCTCTCCTAAGCCTAACAAGCCTAACAATCTCATCCTTCTTGTTCATTTTTTTTTTTGCTTATGTAATGAAGGAAAGCGTTCTTCCCCTTTTTGATTCCCTCAGCTACCTGGAGTTCATTTTGTGACAGCCTCCCATACTACCTTGCTTGCCACCTTGGTCAACATTAGGTCATTTTCCTTATCCACCTCTCCCTCAGTCTTTCTGTACCTCTTGTGGGCTGGCCACTTGTCCATCACCACTTGGACAACCTCAGAGCTGAACCAGCTGGGTGCATTGACCCTCAAGTTCTTGTCCTTGAGCCTAACACAATCCAGCCAGCCCTCCTTCTCCTAGGCAACCTCTGGGGCAATGGTGGTAGAATTTGTTGGCCCCTGGATGTAGAAAAGGTCCTTTAGATCCTAGCCAGCTTGGCTTGGACACCAGAAACCTCCTCCCTCAACCCAGGGAGGTCTCTTCCTAAATTAAGGGGCCCACTCACCCTAGCACATAGGAAAAGTTGGGCTTCACTACCCTTGCATGCCTTCTTGTGTTGCAAGAAGCTTCTCCAGCATGTTCATCCCCTGCCATGGTCATGCTACCCTCTGGCTGCCTGGAGTGCAACAGTCAGAGTCCACAGATATGCACAACGGATATGCTCCAGATGCACTCACCTCTCTTAGTTGCGGGCACAGATTGCTATACTTCAGGCTGAACTGGAAAGGGCACAACAAATCTTCTGCCCCACCCAGGGGCCAACAAATCTTCCACTGCTCCCTTATAGGATGACTAGACAGAGGCAGAGTGGATGGACTTTGGTGGGCTCCAAGAGGGTGGATGTAGCAAGAAGGGTGAATGCTTCTCCACTTATACCACTGTAGAACACCTTCACCATACTAGCAAAATGGGGAAAATGAGAGGAGGTACCCATCACAGTGGGAAGGGAGGAGGTGGGGCTCCTCTGAAGTGGAGGCCTAGTGAAGGGAGAGAGAGGCCCAGCCCAAGAGGAAGCAACTGCTGGTGGGGGACTCTATTGTGAGGGGGATATGCCTGGAACTGGTGTGGAAGGATAGGGAGGTGGCACACCTGAGAGGTGCTTCCACTTGGAGGGAGGGCAGCAGGAGCTGAAGGGGAGCTAGATGTCACTGTCCATCTGGGGACAAATGACCTGGTGAGCAAGAAGGTAAGAGTACTGCAGGGAAATTTCAGGGAGATGGGAAGGGGGCTTTAAGCAGGAAACATGCACTGTAGCCTTTTTTAAGGTGCTACCTGTGTATAGCTGGGGATAGGCAAGGACAACCCATAACAAATCATTTAATGGTTGGCTGAAGGCATGGTGCATGGAGAAGAGATTCAGATACATTGGGGTAGGGACCAACCTGGGATGATATTGGCCTATATAAGGGTATAGGGCCTGAATCCTTCAAAGAAAGGGAACGAAGTCCATGGTGGGAGGTTTAATGCTACTTAGATGAGCATTTAAAATAGCCAGGATGGAAGCATGAAAACCAAGGGAGGCAACAATCCCCAAATGCTAAAGAGTTATGAATGGAGGGCCTGTGGAGAGAAACTCCTGTTGGACAGAGGCAAAGAAAGGAAGGGACTGAGACAAGACAGAAATAAATGGGGTTATAACTCAGAAGAGGAGAGGAGAGGAGAGGAGAGGAGAGGAGAGGAGAGGAGATGAGATGAGATGAGATTGAATGAGAAGAGGAATGGGGAAAGCAACAAGGAAAGAGCTGAGTTATGGGGGTGTCCGTGAACTTCACAGTCAGGAACGGAAGGGAGAAGCAAGGTAACAGACAGAGGGGAAAAAAGTATGGAAAGCCATACAGGGAGCCTTGGAAACAAAATTACAGACCTGGAAGCATCATGATGAATGTTAACCTGGATTTAGTGGCCATAATGGAGTCATGGTGTACTGAGCATCAGAACTGGAACATGGTCATACCTAGCTACTCTCTGTTCAGAAGAGACAGGGTGAGAAGTAGAGTTGGTGGAGTTGTGTTATGCTGTATGTGAATGTGGGAGTCCACAGGGATACAGGGATACCAAGAGGAAAATGAGGGTCCGGAAGTGATGTGGGTCATCCTGGAGACAGGCTCTGGGACCATTATCCATCCCGGTAGTATACAGACCTTCAGCACAGGGTGAGGGGATGGATAAGTCACTTAGGGAAGCCATCATCAAAATGGGAAGTAAGGGGAAGGGGCAGCTAGTTGGTGACTCAAATTAGCCAGATGAGGAGTTGAGCCTTCCAACTGTGTTTTTAGCAAAGAGTAGGGCCATCCTGAACTCCCTATAAAGGTTTTTTTCCTCAGGCAGCAAGTCAAAGAACCCACCAGGGATGGGGCAGTGCTGGATCTAGTGCTTACAAACAGGGCAGCATTACAAACATCACAGTGAGCAATCCCCAAAATACTGGTGATTACCGTACTGTGTGATTCAACATAAGGGCAGGAGTAGAGGCAAACCACATGATGACAAAAGTCCTGGACTTTAGAAGAGTGGATTTTAAAGAAATAAGTGATTACCTCAGAAACTGCATTGAATGGGGATTGCCAAGCAGGGATAAAGGCACAGTGTGGAAAAGAGGGGGGATGACAGAGAGGTATGTAAGGCAAACACAAGGAAGCAGGTAAGGTGGTGAGTGGAACAAAGGCACTGAGACATCCTTATCTTTTTTTTGGAAACAGTTACGTGCAAACACTAGGTAGGCTGAATAATAATACCATTTTATGTTAGGTTATTAAAGGCCCTTTAGTTCCCTGGATAAATGGAGTTTTTCTAATTTCAAAAGAGGATGTTTTCCCTTCCAGGGAAACTTCTTAATACAAATATCAAACTGCTTAAAAAAGGTTCAGAAATTACTTTAGGGAGGTTTTGGAATATAGACAACAGTTTAGGGAGGGTATTCTTTTTATCACATTAACTCTCCCTATTAATATTACGAGTAAGGAATCCAGCGTTCTAACATTTTTTTGATTTTCTCCATTGGGGTAGAACATTTAATTCAAAAAGTTTGGTCAAGTCTTAATCTATCGTTATGCCCAGATATTTAATTTGGGTAACTATTTTGATTGGACATTCAACTGTAGGCTGAAAGGGGTCTGAATGATTGATGGTTTCCATCAGTTGTTTTACTCCAATTTAC
This sequence comes from Neoceratodus forsteri, assembly GCA_016271365.2. Lineage (NCBI taxonomy): Eukaryota > Metazoa > Chordata > Ceratodontiformes > Ceratodontidae > Neoceratodus > Neoceratodus forsteri. The sequence continues at coordinate 910,501,574 of CM028130.1, read as the reverse complement.
TTTATAGCCTGAGGCCCTACTATATTCTGTGATGATATGGTGAAGGTCAGGGTAACTGTAATTTAGATTAACTGTGAATGTTAGGGCATCATCAGCATATAAACTTTTTCAGTGTTCTGTTGTACCTGTTTTGATGCTAATAATTTGTTTATTACCACAAATGGCTATTGCAAGGGATTCTATTGCTAAAGCAAATATTAATGGGGAGAGAGAGCATCCTTGCCTGGTGCCCCTTTGTAACTGGATTGTTTCCAATACATTTCTATTGGTTTTAATCCTCACCACCAGGTCCAAATAAAAAGTATTTATCCATGCTCTAAGGTTTGGGCTGAAGCCATATTTTACCAGAACCACTTTCAAAAAATCCCACTCTAATCTATCAAAATCTTTTTCATCATCTAACAACAGTACTGCTAGATCTTGATTTTTGTATTTATCTATAATATTGATTGTTCTTCTGATATTTGATTTTAACATTCGTCCTTTGATAAAATCGTTTTGGTCTTTGTGTATAATTTCTGGTAGAACTTTTCTAACCTGGTGGCAAGGATTTTTGCCAAAATTTTTGCATCTGCATTGATCAATGATATTGGTCTATACAAACCTGAGCTGAGTGGATCTTTGTCCTTTTTTTAAATAATAGGATCCTTGCTTCCTTAAAAGATTAGGTTATGACACCAGTGGCAAATATATAATCATACAGATTTTTTAAATGGATAGATATGGTTGATGCAGATGATTTATAAAAATCCATTGGCAGCCCATGAGGACCTGGTGCTTTCCCAGGTGCAAGTTTTCTAATGGCTAATATAATTTCCTGTAGACTAATTTCTCATTCAAGTGGGAGTTCTGGGCTTCTGTTAAAATTGGGGTATCAATTTTGTCTAAGAAGTTTTCTACATCCGTTAGTTGGTCCGAGTGATCCGATGTATAAAGTGCTTGATAAAATTCCTGAAACACTTTATTAAATCCTGCTGGAGAGTTAATATTTTTTACCTTCTTGATCATGGATATTAGGAATAGTGTTTTCCTCCTGCTCTTTCTTGAGCTGCCATGCCAAGCTCTTGTCTGGCTTATCTCCCATTGCATAATATTTGCTCCTGGTATACAGCAATTCCCTTTTGGCTTCCTCAGTAGCCAGTGTATTGTATTCAGTCCTATAATTTATAAGTTCCTGTAATATATTAAATTCCTTTGTTATACTATTTATTACAGTTGTTCTTTCTGTGCTATTAATTTTTCTAATTCCATCAATTTATGCACTTATTTTTTTTTCATTTTGAATTAAATGTGATGGAGCATACCCTTATATAGGCTTTAAATGCCTCCCATATGTTATTCAGTGAGCTGTCCTTCAAAAATTTGTTTTGAAAATAAAACTCTCTTTCAGTTTTTATTGATTACAGTAATTTTCATCCTTAAGAAGGATTGGATCCAACCTGAATGTTGGAGATTGTGAGCATTGAGAAACTTCTATTTGTAACATAATGGGTGCATGATCTGAGATTACAGTGCTCTTGTACTTTATATTCCTGACCTGGTAGGCTATTGAATTTGATATTACAAACTTATCTATCTGGGAATAGTCCTGGTACACAAGTGGGAAGTAAGACTATTTAATACCGGAAGGATTCTTATTCCTCCAAGGGTCTAATATATTGTAGTCCTGCATAAATTGTTTTAATTTGGTTGCTGCAGATGTGGGCTTATCTAAGCGTATATTGGATTTATCTAAGGCAGGATCTAAAACAAGATTGAAATATCCACCTATAATATAGGGAGAGGTGAATGTCACCAGTTCCAAAAATATTTTATTGAAAAAGGATGGTGAAATTTTAGTTTGGACTGTAACTATTGGCTAATTTGTATTTTTGACCCAGAGTTATAATTTCTGCCATAATATATCTCCCATTATTGTCAATAATTGATCTCCTTATAGTAATACTCGAGTTCATCTTTATAAATATTGATACAACTCTTGTGTTGTTTTTAAACAGTGCATTAATACCAGGGTCCCATTTACTACTATAGTAATTAAAAATCCTTCAGGTGTGTTTCTTGTAATAGAATACAATTTATGTTATTTTTATCAGTACAATTAACAAATGTTCTTGCTTTTTGTGCGGTCTTGTAATCCTTTCACATTCCATGAGATCATTCTGATTGTTGATGCCAACACACTTCTATAAACAGTATTGGTCCTTGCTGCTGCAAGATTGCTTCTAGAATATGATCCAGAAACAAATTTTCCAAACAACTGGCATAAACTTCTGAGGAAGGACTTGGTTGGTCCAAAAGCCCATGCACTGTTTTCTTTTGTTACATCTATGTTGGTCCAATAAAAGGTATCAAACCATTTGTTTCTGGATTTGTTCTTACAAGGACCAATATGACAATTAAACTAATTCTAGAATATGAAAAATACCTATTATTTTTATATTTTGTTTTACTTTGGATGATGCACCATTGTTCATCGCTGTACTTAAATTCTGAAGCAAATGCCTTAATTTATTTGCACACTTCATTATAGACCCAGCTGGAGAGGACCCCCCCCCAGGACCCTCTCGCAACCACCCTTAAAGCCCCTGGGTCCTCTTTTTACATCTATCTTCCCAAATTTCCATGTGAATACCTTCTTTACCTGAGTTTTAAGATGCACCATTAATATTGAGATAATCAGTAACAATCCTTTAAGCTCTACCCTATATGAGGACCTGCCCACACTCCTACCATCTGCATCGACCATGATGACAGCTGGTGTATGGCCCATGAAAGCTGTCCACAGTACCAGCCCACACCTCCCACATGATTTCCTACATGCAAAAAGCTAACTTTAAATTTTATTTATTGATTATTTGAATTTTGTTGACCCGGTAGGCCCAAAGAGACTAGAAGTCCCTTTTTCAGGGGCGACCAGAGGGGTGGAATACAGATGGTAACCAACTGAAATTGAACCAGATTAAGCCCTTGGTGTTATTTTTTGTGAATTGTGGAAATTTGGCCAGGACACCAGGGAAATACTCCTACTCTTGCTGCAGAGGGCACTGTGCACTGCAGGAGAGATGGAGGATCTCAGTAGACCTTGAGAGGGTGAAGGAGATGGTCAAGTTCTAGGAACTCAGGTAGAACCTTTTGAGCTGAATGTGGAGGTTTCACATACCATGCTAGAACAGTTTCCAGACACAATCATGGATACACCTGCAGAGCCTTTAAGATTATCTGGTGAGGAATATTACACTGAAGATGAGGAAGAATGGCTTTGCATAGAGATGGAACAAACAAAACAACAACTTTTAACACTGATCTCAGTAGCTGAACAGGAATTTGAATTAAGTAAATCAAAATTGGATGAGGAAAAGATAAAATGCAATCGTGCTGTGGGGAGCCCTTTACAAGGTACCAGTAAATGTTTACCTGTAGATTTACCTTTACAAACTATGGAACTAGCAGGCATGCAGATGGAAGGTCCTAGTTTGGAGGTTGCAGATGGGAACACTGCTATGGATTCTGAGGAATGGACTCCAGCTGTGGCTTTGTAGTGAGCAGGATGGATTTTTCGAAGAGATGAGTGGATCCCTGATCCTTCAGTACCTCTTCTTGGCTCACCGATGGGTCTTAATTCAGTATCACAGGTTAATTTGGACTATGCCATACCACAACTTCATCCTGAACTATTGACAGAACCTAAGCCCTTGCCATCGACTACTAGGACTGTGCGGAATGAAGCAGAGGCTGAAATACAAAGGATTATGACAGATGCGGGTTCTCCGTAACGGTTACACTGGGAGCACATTCCGCAGACAGATTCAGCAAAAGACCAAGGTACTATTAAATCTTCACAGGATATTGTGAATGGGAAGGTAAGGAGAGATGCTGCAGATTTTGGGTTGGGGTTGCTAGATGTACAGGAACTGGGAGTGCCCCACCTAGACAAGATACACACAAGCTGAGATCCTATGCGGAACTTTTTCAGAAGCCAGCTGAAGCAGCAAAGGGGAGATTTTAGGCTGCTTATGATATAAAGGGTTGGTCCCAATCCCCCTGGATAGACTGTGGGTGGGAAAAACACTGACTAAAGATTCTATTGGTTTCCTTCCATTGGAAGTTTATGCCTTTATCCATGCTTCTGGGGATCGGGTCTATGATGTGAGTTTCTGTTCCATTGGTCTACTAGATAAATTCTGGAAATTGTACTATGAACTGAAGAATATGGAGGATTGGCAAGACTTTACAGTGATATCCATTACCAAACCCACAGTTAAGACAGTAACTTTGTTGTTTCAAAATGAGGGAGTTGATGTATCAAACATTATTATTTGGCTAGAAAAAAGATGTACTATTTTTGATCATCCCCAATCATTGATGATAATGGTTTTTGGAATGGGGATGGCACTTTTGAGTACAGCTGAAGCAGACAGTCAATGGAATACAACATTTGCCAAGTTCATTTTTCTTAGGGTGGGACAGAGGCATATTATTCTATGCTGGTCAACCAAAGAGCTGCTATATGTTTTCATTGTGGTGTGCTGGGCCATTCAGCAGTACAGTGTACACCCCCCCCCCATTTGTAATTTATGTGGTGATGATTATCATGCATTTCAGGACTGTCCTTGAGCTGCACATAATTTGACAGGTGCTTCTGACCATGATTTTATACTTTCACAGGCAAGACATCCTAGCAGGCAGACCCCTAGAGCAGAGCAGCCCCCCTTTTTTCCTCCTAGACATAGGGGTAGAGGCTGGGGTGGCAATACAAGCAGTAGATCAGGAGACCAGAGACCAAAGGGTGATTCTCCAGAGGTTCTGAGACCTCCTCATCCACTACCCTGAGATGGTGAATTAGAAATAGTTTTGGAGGTAGTAGAAATGCCTTATGTTACTACACAAGGCTCTCCTAAGAGAGTGGTAACACAGTCCATGTCACATCTTATAGAGCATTCAGTTTTAGAACCACATTCAGCAGATGTAAGAGCACTCTTAGTACAGCTACTGCTATGGTTTCTCCCTCCCTCCACCCAGTTAGCTGTTAGTTCGACCTTACTTCAGACAGGCTTATGCCTGTCCCCTCTGCCACTATCAAATTGATTTTCAATGTTTTCAATGTGGGGAGAACAGATTGTCATGGAAAACCCTATGGAAGAGGGTGATGCTTCCTCCTCACAACAGGTTCCTATTCCGTTAGTGGTAGCCCCACAAAAAAAAATGAATGGAGGGACCCCAGAAAAGGATGATGATGATGTCTAGTACAAAGATTTTTAAACCCCTTCCCTGAGCTGACCCAATTGAAAGTAGCTAGTCTCAATGTCAATAGTATTAAATCTAACTATAAACTTCTGACCACCTTTGGAATATTACAACAACTAGATTTTGACTTTTATATGTTGCAGGATACCAGACTGCAAACAAATGTAGAACTGACACAAGCAATGAAAGACTGGAAATGGGGTGATTCCTACTGGTCTTTGGGGGCTGAGACATGTTGTGGGTGGGTTTTTGTTTCTATTCTGCAGAGGTTGTAATATTACGCTTAGTAAATATAGATCCAGGTAGAGCTTTTTTATGAGTTGCTCAGATAAATTCCTTTACTTATCAATTATTGAATATTTATGTCCTCAGATGAAAGCTTTGAGGATTAATTTATTAACAAAAATGCAACCTTATTTATATACTAGCAGGCAGGTTTTTGGGGAGGTGATTTCTATATCGATTTCATGCAGCTGAATGACAGTGTTAAACAATACTGTGATAAAACTTTTTTAACAGTTGATTAAATTAGCAGCTTTAAAAGATGCCATTTTGAGTGGGAAGAGGGTGGGGGCTCCAGCTTATCATAAGGGCATTTTATCCTCAAGGATAGACTTCATTTTTTGAAGCAAATGCTGCCAGTCTTCCAGACTTTCAATATCCCTATTGAAACATCTGACCATATGTTAATTGAAATTCATATTGTAGTCTCTCCACTGAGGGAAGTGAGTCAGAGTTATTGGAGACTGAATGTTTCCCTACTGGAGAATTCTGACATTTTGGAGGCCTTTAAAAATCTTGTAAAAGATAAGGCCACTACCCTGTGTTTATATGACAATATTGAAAGTTGGTGGGAGGATTTAAAAGACCATATGAGAAGTTTTTTTACAATATCAAGGGAAAGCAGTGGCGGCATCATCTTACAGGAAATATTTGGCATTGAGAGGTAAATTTGGGTTATTATTGACTAAGCAGAGCTCTGAGAAAGTAGACTGAATGGAGGAAATTAAATTGATTAAAATAGATATGGGGTGTTTTCAGTATGACCGTCTTCGTTCCCTACAAAGACAACAAACATACGGAACACAAGGGAAAATGGCAAGTGTAAATCCCTTTGTTAGTAGTTTTCAGAGACAAGAAAGGAAACAAATTATGGGGCTTCATTCCCCTCATGTTTCAGTTGTTACAGGGAATAAAGGAAAAATGGCTTTGCTTGGTCAGCATGTAGAGAAAACATTTAGGTCTCCAGTAAAAGAATATGTTTCTGGACACCAGATATTGGTGGCTGCAGACACCCCTCGTTTGGCTTCAAGACAGGTTGGTCCCATGACTGCCCCCTTTACAGCATTGGAAATGAAAGGGGCAGTACAGGGCCTCCGAAACGGGATATCCCTGTGTTTGGATGATCTTCCAGGGGAGATATATACAATTTTATGGGAGATTATACCTCTTAAATTCTTGACAATCTATCATTTTTTTCTTGAGGACAGGTATTTGCTGACATCTATGTATGAAGGGCTTTTAATTTTTTCATATGAGGCTAGTGACTCTACAGATATTAACAAGTGGTGCCCCATTACGCTGCTCAATATGGATTTAAAACTTTTTGCTAAATGGTTGGGGAACAGATTGGCACATATAAGTGGCAGACTGCCTTAGACAAAAAGAATAACACCTGTGCTGTGTTCCTGGATCTAAGCAAAGCCTTTGACACTGTGGACCATGAACTACTAATCTCCTCTCTGAACTCCATAGGCCTTGACTCACTGTCTCTTAAATGGTTCAGATGCTATCTCTCCAGAAGAATACAACTGGTAAAAAATGAAGGTGACCTATCTACCTCTAAACCACTCCTAAGAGGTGTACATGAGGTTCCATCCTGGGCCCCATCCTCTTTGCCATTTACATCAACAATATTGACTCCAATCTCTCACAATCTAATATTCACCTCTTTGCAGATGATACTGTACTATATGTCAGTAATCCCTCACCATCAAAAGCCTGTGAGCTTTTACAGTCTGAGTTCTCCCTCCTACAGCACAACTTACTAGAAAAGAAATTACTACTAAATGCCAAGAAAACGAAAGCTATGTTCTTTGCCACCAAGAGCTGCTCTTCCACTGTCCCATCATTCACCCTCCCACAATTATCTACCATCCTTGGTGAAAATCTGGAATATGGACAAATTCAAATATCTTGGAGTCTGGATTGACAATAAACTTGACTATACTAGCCACATTGAAGAGCTCCTGAAAAGCTTAGACAAAGACTTGGCCTATTTTATAGGATCAAACACTACCTGACCAGAGATTCCAAACAAAGGCTAATCCTGGCATCATTCCTATCCCTCATTGACTACGCTGACTTCCTTTATGGTCACTGTTCCCTCTCCCATTTAAATAAATTAGACACCTTGTATCTTAGAGCTATTAGATTCATTACAGATCTTCCCTCCAGCACCCATCATTGCTCTCTACAATGCAGTCAGTTGGACATCCCTACAACATAGAAGAAACAAAATGCTGCTGTCTGGATCTACAAAGCTCTGACAAACAAACTCCTTCCTATATCTCAGATTGTTTCAACCGGATCACATCCAGGCCTTACACCCTAAGGATCAATAAACTCATCATGCTGAAGATTCCTATCACCTGCACCCGGTATGGAAGGGCTGCAATCAGCTATTCCCTAGCACTTATCTGGAATTCTCTTCAAAATACCTTGAAATTGGATACCCTCATTCATTTAACATCCTTCAAAAAACTGTACACTAGTCTTTCCCCAGAATCATGCAACTGCTTCCATAAGGCCTAGTCCTCTCACAAACCCTCCTTCCCCTACCCCTTTTTATACTACCCCCTACTTCTTTATTGTTCTTCTAGCTTGTTCTCCAACCTACTTCATACAAAAATGCCCCCCCAAGTCCCATTACCCTAGCTTTATCCCTACAATACTGTTTGTTTCTTTCCTTTTAATATGATCTAGGTCCAATGTCATTTTGCCTTGTATATATGTAAATATTTGTATATCTGTCTCATTAATAAATCTTTGTATTTGTGTTCATTCAGTACCATGTTTTTGTGTAAAATTTGTAACCTTATATTGTTATGACCACTCAGGTCCATCTTGTAAATGAGCTGTGCTCAATGATGTTCGCCTGAATAAATAAAGATTTTGATTGATTGATTGATTGATTGATACAATGGGGGATTTAATTAGTCCCCAACAGTATTGTTCAGTGCTGGGGAGATGGATTACAGAAGCGTTATTGTTTCTCAGGGAAGTGGTGGAGGATGTGGTGGGAGGAGTTAATACAGGGTTCCTAGTGAGTTTGGATCAAGCTAAAGCTTGTGATAAAGTTTTGCATTCCTTTTTGTGGCAATGCTTGGCTTCCTATGGCATTCCGGTACCATTTATAGATTGCATTAAATTATGCTATGAATTAGCTTATGTAGTTCCTTATGATAATGGGAACTGTTGGTCCAGATATCGGATTAGGAGGGGATTTGGCAAGGTTGTCCTCTAAGTCCCCTACTTCATGTTTTTATGATTGATTTACTGATGCAGCTTTTACAACATTCACTGAATAGTTATGGTATAGCTGGGGGTGTCTCCCAAAATTGCAAGATAGTAGCATATGCCGATGATTTATGTTTAATTCTTAGAAATGGTAACTCTTTTGAGACAGCAAAACATCTCATAAAAGAGGTGTGTAGAATTACTGGGGCTAGTCTTAACATAGCAAAAACAAAATGCATCAATTTACAGGGTCTGCAGGAGGCACCATGGGTGTTAGGAGGCTGTCAGGTAGAAACAACACCAATTAAAGTATTAGGTATTTATTATGGGGGCTCGGATATGGCATACTACTATTGGGAAAAGGCTCTCAGTAAAGGGAAAGAGTTGGTGGGCCACTGGAACCACTGGAAATTATCAAAAAAAAACTGAGTATATTTAATTGGAACTTATTTGGTCCTAGTTTTTTTGTATCTTAGTGCTGTATTTTTGATTCCAAAGCAGCTGGAGGTAACTTTGAAGGGGTGTTTATTCTCCTGTTTTGGGGGGAACAGATTGAACCTCATTAAAAGGGAAACTTTATATAAAGATTTAAAGGCAGGGGGAGTTAACATGATCCATCCTTTGTTGATTTATTTTACGATTTTTGTTTATTCCAACATACCTCCCTTGATGAAGGGTTTTGCTCAGGGATGGGGAGACAGGAGTCTTTTGATACTCAAGGGGGGTTTACAGAATGGAAAATGAATAGATTCCAACATAAAAAATAAAAGAAAACCATGACTGATGAAAAGATGGTTGTGCTTTTTTGATGGGGTTATTAAATGGGGCAATGGTTATACTACAGTGCTCTGCCTTAACAGAAAACAATTGTGTATGGAAGTTTTGTGGGTCCATTATGTGGAACACCCTTTTTCAGGTTTTTCACAGAGACCAGTATTTTATATCCCAGTACATTATGGATGAGAGGATACCAGAACAGGTGTGGGATGCGGTTTGGTTGGGGTTACATGAAAAAATAAATGTTAAAAATAATCAAAAACATAATCCCTTACAAGACAGATATTGCCCTAGGGAAGGTTGTGTTTTAAAACTGGAAACAATTCATCATCTATATTACACATGTCCATATATTGTACAATTTTGGGATATTGTTAAAAATTGATGGAAAGGGCAAATACCAATACCCCCAGATATGACTTTTTAGTTTTATGGCATAATTCCCAAATTAGCACACCGGCCACATAATAGTACACTTCAAGTTGTATGTGCACATTTGGTTTATTGGATATGGATTTGTAAGTGTCATTTAGTTTTACAACAAAATTATATTTCAGAACAGGAATTATTTCATATATTAAGTACAGATTTACACCTCTGGAAAGAGGCAGAACTTCAAAGTTTGGGACTGGAAATCTTGACACAATAGTGGACCAATTTAGAATATCTGTAAAGTCACAAAATATTCAGTTGGTGAAACTTGTATATGTAGAGTCAATGATTTTTAGCCTGGTGTATTTGTATACACTACCTTTCTTTCATGTTATATATTCAAATATGGGAACAGGGATCCCTCCTCATAATTATTGGGGGGTTTCCTTTTGGTACTATGCAATGTAATTCTGAGTAACCACAAGTTTTCTTTAATAGGATAAGAAGGGAGGATATGAGTATGCTGTTTTATTAATGAGATTAACTATAGTAATGGGGACTAGCATACATCACTCTACTCAACTATATTGTGTGTTGATGGTTTTATTGCTTGTATTTATGTTGTTATTTTTTTTCAAGAAGGCATTCTGACTCTTGTATTGTTTTCATTTTTGATTAAATGAATAATTCCCCTACTCTTTTGGTAGGGTGGGGGGAAGGTGGTATTTTAGTTTTTAAATACATTATTTTTTTTCTTTGACTGGGGTGTCTGTATGACTTATACTGTTTTGGCATTTATATTTTTTTTCTTTTTATGTGTATATATTCTTGTTTTTGATGTATGAAGTAATACTCAGTTTGAGTTTCTGTTCTTTTTTGTTCTGATTTTGTATAAAGTAATACTGATTTATTTGTAAGTTATTTTGTGATATGAATAAAAAAAAATCCACTATTCTGGGGAAGGGGGCGCTGATGACCCATTTCCTGTCATGAAGGAGCCAGACACTGCAGGGGAGATGGAGGAGAAGCAGCTTGTAGAGACTCCCCCAATATATCTGAGGAAAGTAAGGTGATTTCAAATGTAACTTTGACACAGTTTGAACTTGCTGCAATGGAATCTTTACTGATTGAAATTGAGAAGGACCTAAGAAAAAATCAGTCAGCTATGGAGTGCACTGATATGGACAAAGGTTTGGCAGAAGAATGGCTGGAAAAAACATTAAAGAAAAACTGTTGCAATTGGTAAGGGAAAGGGCAAATGAGGAAGAATTATATCTGAAGAAAAAGAAAGATCTGGAGAAGAAAGAGTTTAAAAGGAGAAAACTTGAAAAGAAAAATGGATGCCAAGCCAAAATGGAAACCTTTTCAATCAGGATCCGGTGGCACATCCAAAGGGCTCACAGCAAGAGAAAGGGTAAAAGAAGCCTTCAACACCTGTACACCTGAAAAGTATCTACCCTGAATGGACACCAGAGGCTCCACTCCAGGATGTTGGATGGAAGCTGGGCAAGTCAGGAATTTGGAAACCAGATACCTCGATGGACTTTGCAAGCAGTGGCTCACAAACAAAAGGCACATCCATAGATGCAGCTGAAGAATATGCCGATCCACAAGCTGCATAAATGACTGAAGACAGGAGTGGTAAATGAGGAACGAGCAAGGTTAGTGACTCTAACAATAGCCCTGCACAAACGTTGGACCATAATGTTACTGATCCCCTGATGAATCAGAAAGGTAGAAACCCTTTTGCTTTTACTGAAACTGACATTCATGTTAAAACAGTACCTCAGCAGCCTACAATTATTGTCAAGACAAAACCCAATATGATTGTTAATGACACAGTGTTGGTTGCGATGGAGGTGGCAGGGACTAACAGGATGGGTGTACTGGATGCAGAGAGGCCAAGCAGAGATTCAGAAAGTTTAAAAGCTCATGAGATCCCAAACATAGCCATAGTACCAGATGAATCAAATTCCACAGCAGGGGGAACAGGAAATGACACATATGTGGCAGAATCAGAGGGGGAACACATAGGAGACTCTGAACAATTTCATAGTGCTGCTGGCTCAAGCGATGAAGAAAGCTAGGTTAATGGGAGTGACCCTACACCCACCAGACCACCTAGATGTTTAGATCTATTTGATAGATCAACCCCAAAACCCAGATGAAATGCTGTGAGGCTGCGATATAGGGGTGACTTGGAGGTGCCCCCTGATTAAGAATATGTAGGTCAGAATCTTATAAAGGAATCCTTATATTTTTCACCAGGAGATGTAAATGCTCTCATTCACATCTCTGGGGAAGACTATTTTTATATTAGTTTCGACTCCTCCCAAGGACTAGAATGCTTTTGGTTAAAATATAACCAAATTAAATTTGCCCCATTATGGACCCCCCCTTATTGTCATCCCCTTCACTATGCACCTAATCAAATGTGTGACAATAATGTTCAGAAATGAAGGGGTCCATGTAGGCAATATCCATCACTGGCTTCAGAATAAATGTGATGTTCTAAGTGCCCCGAAGCAATATAATAGACTCCAAACAATTCTGGATAGGAGGCTGGCATTTTAGAGTAAAACTACAGTACATCAAAATAATGGTGGAATCCTACATATACCCAATATCTTTCTCATTGGTAAAGATTGAAGAATATGCTTCTATGAGGGGCAACCAAAGGCTTGCCCCAAGTCGGGGACAGGAACCATTTAGAGAGTACCAGTGATAAGTTACGCTGTATCCTTTGTTGAGAATATAACCCCATCAATGCTGCCTGTAAAAATGGGGCAAAGTGCAATCTTTGTGATGTCAGGGGTCATACCTTTCTAAAATGCCCATGGGCTACCCACAACTGCACAGACAGAATAAACCAAGATATAACTATCAAAGATGCCCAGAAGAAGGTAGAGGGACCAAGCCCAACCCGAGACAAAGAACAAGGGGCTGCTCTCCACAGAGAGGTACAAGAGGGATCTAACACAGCACAGCCGGGGCAACCGATCGAAAGAAACAATCCACGAGGGTTACACCAGATACTGAGTCAGAGACTGAAGCTGATAGAAGTGGGCCTGTACCTACCCCACAAGCTACCAGGGGGACTGGCACATCAGCCAAGGAATCCCAAAGCAATGTTAATATGCCCCCCCGAGTGGTCTAAACCTGCTACAAGGAAGAGTGCCAGATTGCAGGCAGCCCATGCCTCCCCAATGACTATCAAAAACAGATTTGAAACATTGTCAGCAACAAAAAACTGGGGGGATTCTGATATGGAAGGGCAAGAATCTGATACCTCTACCCAATTTCTACAGCTGCCAGAGGTACAAGATGGTCAGAAAAAAAAAACACCTGGAGGGGAAAACAGACATACCCCTGAAGGAAATGAAGGTGTAATACACCTCACTAACAACAAGTAGACCAATGACTGTGCTTCTTGCAGCTTTGTTGAATGCATGTAGCATAAAAAATACTATAACGAGAACTGCAGTATTTTTGGCTCTAGAACAATTACAATCTGATGTGATATACCTGCAAGAGACTTGGATATCAAATTCTTATCATCTGAAACACTCAAAGAATGTGTGTATCTGGGGGGCCCTCATATTGGTCTTTTGGCTCATATAGAGCCAATGAGGTGGAGATACTATTTAAGGGGGAACATTTTAAATTATAGAAATTAATGGATTTAACACCAGGGAGGGTACTAATTTTAGGTGGGCTATGGAAGGGGGAGTGCATGCAGGTTTATAAATATCAATGCCCCACAAGTGAAAAGTGAAAGAGTAGCACTCTTTGAGGTAATCCAACCTTATTTAGCTACAGCTAGGATGGTGGTTCGTGGGGGCCAACTTCAACTGTCCCATTGATACCCAAGATAGAATCAATGTTGGGAAGAAAGTATACTGTGATATAAACTCCTTGCTTCATTGTGTAGATAAGACGGGTTTGCAAGATGCCTTTGCAGTTAAAGGTTTAGTTCCAGGGGAAAACTTCTTATAGGAGCCTGTTCGCCACAAGGATAGATATTTTTTTCTACCCTCTCACAGCACCATTTTTCAGCTGGGGACTTTACCATGTGAATTTTCAAATCATCTTATACTACACGTTAAAATTGGTTTGTCTCTAAGTATGCCCTCAAAAATGAACAGATAGAGAGCCAATACCACACTGTTAAAAGAAAATGACATTAAGTATGGAATTCTGAATAAATTAAAAGCTTGGATGTCAGTATTAGTGTTGCATGACTCAGCAGGTTATTGAAGACACAAAAAAAGTATTAATGATTTGGTTACAAAAATGGGGCAAGGCACCAAAATGAAAAGTTTTTGAAATATTTGGCTTTAAGGGACCAATTGCAACACTTGTTTTCTGCTTCTCAGCTTCATGGGATGGATTACTCAGAACAAATTACCAATATTAAAGTACAGATGAAAAAATACTAGTGTGATAGAGCATCCACGTTACACATTGAATTAAGTTTTGGGACACATAAAACTCCCACATGTGACCCCTGTGAGGCCTGTAAATTCAAATTATATAACACAATGTTGACCAAATTATAGGATAACATTGGGAAACTTTGTTTTACCACAGAGGAACAATAGGATATAATTCAGAAACACTTTCAGAATTTACATATCCCTATAAAGGGGAAGGAAGAGGAAAGAGTAGAATATTTTTCTAACCTGCAGGTATCTCTAATGCAGGATGAACAGAATGCCCTAATTACACATACAACAAATGAAGAAATAGAACAGGCAGTTAAGGGAACGAAAAAAAAAATCTCACCAGGGTGGGATGGGTTACCTATAGAATTCTACCACCTGTATATCGCGGAAATTGCCCAAATGTTAAAATTAGTATTTGAGGAAATTTCCATGAGCATACAATTAACCCTGACTTTTCTAATGGTCTTCAGAGATTTTTATTTCAGAAATGAAATAGACTGTCGTTGCAAAATTGGAGGCCGATTTGCCTGGTAAATACAGATTGGAAGATATTGACTACTATTCTGAACAAAAGAATGCAAACATCTTTAAATACTTTAATACATCCCTCTCAGGCATGCTCATTTCAAGGGAGAACTATACAGGAAAATCTCTTTCTTGTTAGAGACTGTTTGTAATATTGCACTCAGACTGCTCAGACTGGATTTTCACTGGCAATGGAT
Organism: Neoceratodus forsteri; assembly: GCA_016271365.2. Classification (NCBI taxonomy): domain Eukaryota; kingdom Metazoa; phylum Chordata; order Ceratodontiformes; family Ceratodontidae; genus Neoceratodus; species Neoceratodus forsteri. Next base: position 910,486,495 of record CM028130.1, on the reverse strand, counting down.
CAGAGTAAGGCATTTGACAGAGTATCACATACCTGTCTGTTTCAAATTATGAAGAAATATGGATTTCCTATACAGTTAATCTCTTGTATAGCTACCCTTTCTAGTGTGGCAACAGTGGCACCCTTAATAAGAGGACAAGTACTGTAGGTGATAAAATTCCCCTGCAGTTAGTGCCTGATCTGCCCTCTATTATATGTACTGTATCTAGACCTCTGTATCAGACATATATGGGATAACACAGATATTGTGGGGTTGACAGGCCCTTATGGAAATACAATTAAATCATTAGCTTATATAGATGCCCTCCTGTTGTTCTGTAGAACTTGAAACAAGAATTGAGATTGTGGTAGAAGAATTACTGACTTTTTCAGACCTAACAGGGGCATGAATTAACAAAGAGAAGAGCGGTGGGATATATATTGGCCAACAGGGTGCCGATAGACAGGTTGCCAATATAACAATTAAATCTGAGCTGATCAATGTCCTGGGTGTGAATATGGGGGATAGGGATATGGCCTATTTAAACTAGGAGAAAGCCCTTACTAGGGGTGAACTTTTAGTATCCAAATGGAAAGGATGGCAGATGTCGAAATTCAAAAGAGTCTTTGTCATAAAACAGTTTATAATACCCATGTTACTGTATATAGCATGGATCTTCCCTGTTCCTTTCAGATTAGAAACTAGGATGTATAGTCTATTTTTAACATGCTTTGTGGTATCAGACTTAATCCTATTAAAAGGAACTTTACATATTTAAGAAGACATCAGGGAGGTGTGGGAATGATCCACCCTCTAGTATTTTTCCACATTTTATTCTAGGGGGGACCCTGAAATTGGCTCTTCAAGAAGAAGAGTCACTCTGTAAACAATGGATATTAAGTGTCATGCACCGCTTTATTGCTAAATGGGATGAAGACCCCCGAAAATTATCCCTTCAATGAAATTATCACCATATCTTTAACCCACCATAAAAAAAATGAATATTTGGAAAGTTAAATCCCAGATTGCTACGCTGCACGGGAGATGGTTATATGAAACAATTCTTGGCTCTGTTGGTTCAGGAGAACCAGAACTAAAAGAGTGCCAACTGCAGAAACTCCATCTGGCTATCCACTACTGAAACAATATCAGAATACCAATAAGAATGTGGGATAATTTAGACTGTATTACAAGGGTTATTGCAAACTACATAAATAGTAACTAACGGGATCATCTCCTTTTACTTTATTATCATTTGGTGTCCAAGATTATATTCTGTATTTTTCACTGAGTGGCATGTGAGTTGTTAGGATGGGGGGTATTATTCGATTTATGGGGTGCAGATGTTGTAGATTACTTTTTGATTTGCTTTATTTTTCTCATAACAAAATAATTTGATTTATGGTGCATGAAGTACAAGTTATGTTATCCCTTAAATTTTTTATTCTGACTGAGTATATTCCAGTGTATCTTTCATTCTCCTGCTTTTTTGTATACCTTGTCATGAATTTTTCTTTCAATAAAATACCCCTACACTTTTCAAGAAGTGTCATGGGTTCTTTAACAACCACCAGAACAGGCAGACGGGACCTCAGTTTAACATCTCATCTGAAAGACGTCACCTTAGGAGTGCAGCAGCCCCCTCATGCTGCACTACAGTGTCAGTACTGGGATTTAACCCAAGTGCATGGTGTGGGGATAGAACTCACAGCCTTCTGATCTTCTGGCCTCAAAGGTGAGTGTGCAACCTGGTGAGTCACTGACACCGACAAAAATTTTGGAGACCAGGATTAGAACCCTGGTCTCCACTACCATTTTGGTAGAGCTGCTCATGCTTTAGCACTCCACGCCATGGGAGCAGAGCCAGGGAGCAATTACCTTCCCATTATTCCTATTACCCTGCTTGCCTTGCTCCATTTAAATTACTTGCCATAATCCCTTTTATTGATGGGGCAATCATTGGTTTAAGATAGGGGAGAAGGGAGAGGGAAGACAGAGAGGTAAAAAAGGGTGGGTGGTCTAATAATGTACATTACAACAAAGCTATAATCCTTGCTTCCAGTTTTTTCCAATTTCTTACTCTTTCTGTTCCCCATCTCGGTCCCCAACTTCTCCTCCATTACCAAAAGGATGTGTAACAATATACTTTACTGTGTGTCTTCAACCCTTTATTCCTACTATTTTCATTTATATTTTGTTCTCCTCTGTTTCCCCTCCTTCCCTCGCCTTTCCCCTCATGAACCTCCGTTCTCAGTTTTTCCTCATCATGATGCTCTCCTAACCCTGCGAGATCGATTTAGAGCAAGAATGCCCATGTCCATACTCAGATCAATCTCACTTGTCCCCCGCCATTATTATACAAGAAATAGTCTTATTCAAAACTTATTACCACCAGTCCTTGCCAAGTTAATTAAAACATCAGATCTTCATTGTATCCTGGTAAAACTGAATCTATTTGGCTGGCTGAAGGCATGCTTTTTGGTGAATCAGGTTATTTCTTTTAGACAATCAGAGCAAGCATGCATTTTATAGGTTCTTTATACCTTGTGATTTATACATGGATTCATTAGTTCTCTTACCATGAGGTACCCAAAGCCACTGCAGTGTCCAAGTTCACCTGCGGCTCCTGTGTTTCTTGTGAATGAGTAGTAGAATGGGGAGTAGTATGAGACGTTGATTGATGGTTAAATCCTGATGTTCCTTCTGAGGTCAACAACAGGGTTTCTGCTTTTTTGGGGTCTGTAAATAACTGGATTTTGCCATGATAAAAAAAAACCTTAATTTGGCTGGAGGGAGTAAAGCAAATTTAATGCCTTCCTGCTGCAATATAGTTTTATTTCCATCAAAGACTTTACTTGCCTGAGTTGTAGATGAGCAGAAGTCCAGATAGCCAGAGAACTTTATGCCTTCAGCAACTAACCCCTTATCAATCCATGCCATTCGTAGGATTCTTTCTCTGTCCAAGAAATAGTGGATTTTAATATAAACTGGTTGTGGAAATCTAGCATGTTGAAATACTTTCATAGTTGTTTTTCAATCCCCCCCCCCCCCGATGTGGTCGACCTTGGACATTTTCTCCTCTGGGTATTTTTTATTAAGGGCCAGTGTTACAAGTTTCTTGAATTATGGGAGGGGTTCTGCTTTTCCCTCCAGCCCTTCTGGGATGCCTATCAATTTAACATTATTATGACGTGATCTGTTCTCTAAATCATTAATTCTCTGCTGCAATTCTTCCAAAAGTGAGTTTTGTTTGGAAACCTTAGTTATCACTGGATTGACATTGTCCTCCAGGTCACTGATCCTTTTCTGTACACCATCTGTCCTCACATGTAGTGCTTCCATTTTACTGCTGAGCTCAGTAAGTGATTTTGTTAAATTAGTAAGTGTGGTTGCAAGTGATGAGAACTCAGATTGCATGCCTTTTTTGATCTCTTATTTAAACTGAGCAGAGATAGTATAAACTTGAGTCAGTGTGTTGTGTTTCCTGAGTGCTTGTTTCATTTTGGGTCACCTTTGTACCACCTAAGGCCATTTCTCTGCTGTTTGCAGCGTGCAAATTACCAGCCCTTTGCTCTGCTCTGAAAATACCTTGGTTCTGTACTTTGATTAATTCTTTAACAATGTTTTGCTACATGGTAACTTCAGTTTCAGTATTAGATTGACGTAAATTAACAGCACTTGACTTTAGGTCTGTAAGATGTTCTCTGAAGCATGCACTTTTGTGGCCCAATGGTTATTGTCCTCTTTGTCTGTCGAGATGTACAATTGTTCTTCAGATTACATTTCTACTTCGAGTTCGATTTCCAATTCGGCTGGCGTCACCGTTGTGGCTGGTGACTCAGGAACAGGAGAGAGCAATGCTCAAAACAGCACAGACCCTATATTTGCAATAAAGTTTAGTTTTTGTTGCTGCCACCATGTACAAGATAGGTTATCATTATCATTAATCATAAGTGGAGACAGTCCAACTTGTTGGAGTGCCTTCTGCCGGTGGTGCAGCTTTCTGTCAGGTCCCTCTCTCACTGAAAGGATTTGGACATGCTGTACTGGAATTGTCTGATTTACCATGTAAGACCACAATGGTGGTGAGTTTCATTCACTGTTCTGAGCAATTTACAGCTTAACTGGGGAAACTAGGCAAAAAAAGGCTTTACATCAACCCTCTGGAGGTGCATTGCACATGCTTAGAGCCTGTGCTCAGCTCTCACTCTGTCATCTTGGATCCACCTCCATGGCTCTTCCCCCGTGTAGTCCCCAATTCCTTTTTTATGTTTGCCATGTGTGCTAGCACAAGTCGAACATTTTGCTATGTACAGGGTTTTGAGAGGTGTCATGGTGGTCCAATTCAGGAGAGTGTACAAGGGGCTTGATCAATAATCAGCAAGTCTCACCATGACACTGTTCAGGCATGAATGTGCATGGACTTCAAAACAATGTGCCAACAGACACATTCATAAATCAGCTCTTTCAGCAAGCTCAGCTGATCTCAACATGCTCTCAGCCTGCCTGCTCCTCCCCCCAGCATTTTACATACACACACACACACACACAACACACACACACACACACTCGTTATACAGGTCCAGCTGCAGTCTCTAGGTACTTGAGGCCAGTGGTGAGACATAACAGAACTTTGCTTATCTTTCATGTAACATTCCAGGGACTGAAACTGAAACCTCAAACTGCTCACTTTGCTAGTGTGTGTGTGTGTGCATGTGTACGTATGTGTGTGCGCATGCATATGTGTGTGTGTGTGTGTGTGTGTGTGTGTGTGTGTGTGTGTCTTTTCTCCTGGCTACACATACACACACACACACATGTGTGCTTGCATACACACACACACACACACACACACACACACACACATATATATGAGTCAGGTTACACATGCTGTAGTAGGCTGCTGATAGAGTGAAAATTGAACATTTATGTACATTAATGGTCACTTGGCTACTAGGGTAGTAAATAAGTGACCAGTTCGCATTAACATAGGGTAGATCAAACAATGAAATAAACTGTGGCTGGCATTGATTTTGAAATAATTGTTGCCTATAAAACTGCAATTTAGTTTACCCCTTCAAAGTGCAACAACTTGCAAATTTGAACACTTACCATTTAAACAATTTGTTGGAGAGGGATCCCATATTCTCTGTTTTAAAGGAAGAAAAAAACAGATCCCCTGGTAAAATCATGGAAATGGTCCTTCTCTCAGCCAGGCCCAGCTGCAGTCTCTAGGTATCTGAGGCCAGCCATAGAATTACATTTTTTCCTTGGATTCAGGGGTGGGGGGAGACCTAGCAGAACTTTGCTTTATCTTCCATGTAAGCCTTACAATGTACCACAGATCATCTAAAACCCCAGAGCTTCTGGGGGCTACTCATAACACTGAATGGGGATGCCCAATCCCCCAGTGTCTCCACCTGAAATAAAGAAAACCCTCACTTGTAGTTTAATTTTTTTTAAATAAATGCTATAAATAGAACAATGTCCATCAATGTCTGGTGCTGCCATGCTGTAATTGCCCTCCCCAAAGCCCAGCCTATATCAGTCTTCCGACATGGGGATCTGCACCTAAGATCCAATAAAACAGCAGTACCAGTGGTGAACATCTGGCACTGATAAATCCTTGTTCTTTATAAAAGTCTAACATAGACTTCCCACTATACTGGTATACACAATAATAAGCTTGTTTACAGTCCTTAATCAACTCCACTGCATCTTTCCTGGACTTGGGAAAATCCCCAACACAGTCTAGCTACTTATGATGTAGTAGGAGGAGAGGAGACTAATGCATCATGAGTGGCTGTACTGTTTGGAGGTTTTCTTAATGTTCAAACAGTATGCAATAACAGCAGATCAAGGATGTGAAATAAAACAAGGCTGGGTGTAATTACACCATTAGCATGCATTTCAGTTCTACTAAAAAAGAAGCAGATAAAACAACTAGCAACATCAATGAATTTTAGAGAAGGTAAGCAATCATAACATGTGGGTTTTCAACTAGAAATAAAATGATGCAGAATGGGTTGACAGTGTCCCTTTAAAAATATGAAATTATTACTAGTACTTCTACTCATGTTGGCAACCACAAATCCAGATCAAAATGTTTGTGTAGTGTTCAGCAGCACCAGAATCACAATGTGGTGATGGGGGTCTATTATGATGTTGTGACTCAGGGATTCCAATTTGGTTGTCTTTGATGCAAACCACTGTAGCAGATGCAAACTTACTTGCTTTACACTTAGACCTGGATGTACAAATACAGAGCCCAATGTGCTGTACATGTTAGATTATATTACATTTGCTGTTTCATGATATTGCAAAGGTGCATAGGTCATTTTTCAGCTTTGCAGTGCTCAGGTAATCTAGGTATTAAATGGCATCTACTTAATACTTTTAATGGAATTTGGTGACCTCATTAGGTAAGTTCCATGCCATGTGAAGTATGCAGCAAGATTCCAAATAAAGGACCAAGGGCACAGATGTAGTTATGTTTTTATCCACATTTTGTTGGTGGTCCTTTTAATTAAAACAATTATGCATTCAATGTCTATTGGATACTTGGAAAAGTATCAAGATTCATGGAAAATTAATTACAGCTGTCAGACTTCCCATGTTTAAACCATTTGTACACCAAGCAACATTCCATGTATTGCTACAAAAAATACGAACAAATGAAGAATTTCAAATGCAATGGTGATAAAAATCACTTAAAAAATGTTGGACTTAGGTTTAATAAACTCCAGAAACTTAAATTCTTGAGTGTAATGTTTCTATAAACCACAACCCTTTAGACTATTTAAAATAATATTTAGTTATCTAGAATATCATTTAAACAGTAGGCTTTTACTGTGCAGGGAGGGTATCATTATATGCTATCCAAATGCAGCATTAAAATGTTGGAAGTCTGCCTCTGCTGAATAGGAGTCATGCAAACGCCAAGCACAAACACTTTGCAATTAAATTATGAATACACAGAATAATGATTTTCAGTTCCAACATGTTTGCTCTGGTTATCTAAGGAAAACTGTGTCAGGGTACCGCTAACCCCCAGGGGTTGACAAATCTTATTGCCTCAGATCTAATACCAGTCTTTTTGGGTGCTTGTTGGGCATTTCAGAAATCACCATATTTCTTCTTCTACCTCCTCTGTATCCTTCAAAGTCCTCCCAGTAACCTCTTCACTCACAGCTGCTGCTACACGGTCACCCTGTCTCTGTCTCCCCTAATTTTCTTTTGCTTTTGCTCCACCTCCCTTTGTTATTGTCACCCCTTTCCCTTTTGCCTTTTTGGGCAACTACTGCTTGTCCAGTGTTTTCTCAGAGTAAGTCTGCCCCTTTTCTTTCTGTGCCATATACTGCTAATCCTATGCCTCCTCTCACACTTTTTCCACTACTTGCTCACTTCTGGGGCACTCACAGCACCAAAGAGTTTACCTCGAGAAATATGTGTTTGTATCTGCACCTGATTACCATTTGTAATTTGTACCATACTTACTGTACCCAGTTTACTCCTGTGTCCTGTTAATTCTTTGCTTCCTTGTATTCCTCCTTGCACTTTCTTTTGTAACATATTAGTTATGTATTACTGTACTTATACTTGCATACACTATAGTAATGTAGGTTAAGAGGGGATCTCTGCTTAGTTTTTCATGCCTTTAATAACCCTGACTCATGGGATAGCATCAGACTGGATACTAGAGAAATACAATATAGCACTAGATCACATGCACTCCAGCTCAAGGGTAATTTGAATCACTCCAAGGAAAGAGCAATGGGGTTTTCACAAAGGGTGACATTGGTCTGGAATAGCCTACTACTGGAAATCATGGGCAACAGGACAATGGATGAATTTAAAAGGAAACTTGATATATACTGCAGCAAGAATGCAGTTAGGGGCTATACATTTTAAGTTAAAGGCAAGCAGTTTAAGGACAAACTGTCTAACTTTGCACATAAAGAATTTATTAAACCTATTTTATTAATTTATTATTTATAAAATGGCAAGAACAAATACAGTAACCAGATTGGTCATGTCACCTGACCGTTCATCAAAACTCTATTCATACACCATCAATGTTCACATTCGGGCAGAATGGAATTTCTGACAAATTCCATCAGTGGTAGCATTATAATATTCTGCAAGGGAAATATTTTTCATAGATTAATAATCTGCAGTTTGAGGGGGGGTGGCTTAGCAATAGACAGTAGCAGCTGTGCCTTACTTCAGCTCCTGATATTTTTAATTACATTTGTAAAATGTTCTTGATATTTTCACCTCAAAATACTTTAGAGAGAAACATTTGGTGATAGAAATGCATACCAAAGATATGGAAAACTGCTACCTTGGAAGACTTCTTTACGCCAAAGCCACTGAACGTAAAAGACGCCAGGCTGCCACAACATGGGGCTGCTGCTAACACGACCAGGGATATAGAAGACAGAGATGTCATACTACAAATAATGAATAGGACATTTAGCCAACTAGTTTAGTCAGTAGAGGATTTGGACTGAAAACTGGACTCACCAACCAGAGACTGCTGAGGGGGAAGATGCTCTGGAGTTCTTCCATACCTTGTTGCCCTAGTTTCTTGGCATCTTGGAAGGAGAACCAGCCTTATCACTAGAAAAAGTGTATCAGCTCTCTCTATGCCAAGCACCAGCTGACAGAGACCTGCTAAGGACCTTTCTGGCAGTGTGCAGCTGAGTAGGAGATCAGGACAGGGAATTGATGATAGGGAGTGTGCCCCTCCACCCAGAGCCCACCAGCATAAACTCTGCTGGGTTGAAAATATGGAATGCTACATGTTTTTGCCTTTCCAGTAGATGGTTTTATTTCCCTTTAGAAAATGAACAGTTTTGTATTTGGACATTTCTGTGTTGCACACATACCAGAACTTTAGCCGTTAGATGGGAGTAAGAGAGGACTGCATCTTGACAGATTATCCAGCTCTGCAGACCACATGGTCAAAATGGTAGCACTCTGTCACATTTTTCCTTGGACATTCTCTCACTCCTGGACTAATGTTAATTTTCACTACTGTTTTGCAGCATTTATCCTTAAACTCAGGATGCTTGGGAAATTGTTAAATCATTTTCAATAAGGGTCACAGAAATCATTTATGCCGCGTTATCTGAAGGTGTTATTGAGGGAATCTAACAACAATGGGCAGAGCGCTAAATAGCTATTACAATAAAGCTTGTTTGCAGTGTTTAACATAGTTACACAGTTTACCAATGTTAAAAGTTATTAACAATTGGTTAATGTTTATGCATCTATGAATCTCTCTTGGAAAGCTCCTCAGGTGGCACACTGAATGTGTCCTTGCTTTTCAAGCAAAGGGTCAGAAATTTGATTCTAGGTGAGAGAATGTATTTTATGGGCAGACTAGGTGGGCCGTATGGTCCTTATCTGCAGACAGATTCTAAGTTTCTATGGGATTTTGTACTCATTGCTAGCAAGTGTTCTAAATTTGAGGGTTACTGGGTGGAATTTATTTATTTATTTATTTAGTTTTTGTTGACCGGATAAGTGCTCTAGACAAATTCTGCCTATTTTCAGGCATGACTTGGGGGAGGGGGATACAGATGAATGCCAACTGACCTTGAACCACATTAAGCTGTTGGTGGTATTTTTTTTTTTCAGTCAACAAGGGAAATTTGGCCTTTTGGCATACTTGTACATATTTTCTGTTGGACTCTAGATATTATCTAATGTTGCTGGCTCTGCTGATGTTTATCCATCCTTTGTTAGAGGATGTTGCTACATAGGCCTGTTTACATATATCTCATAACACCCACCTTGCTGATGTACTTGGCTGTTTACCTGCATGTATATGAACATACGAAATTTGCCAGCAGATAAAGGCCTAGTGGTCTATCAAGTCTGCTCAAATGTGCAGCTGGCTAGCACACTTTATTCTGCAGCTGCCTCCCTCCCTCCCCTCTATTGACTCTCCCTTTGTCCTGTCCCAGACCCTTTTGAAGCAGTCCACTGTTCTACTGGATACCACTTCCGCTGGTAATGCATTCCACCCAGCTACCACCCTCTCTGTAAAAAAGTGTTTCCTCATATCCCTACTGAACCTTCCTCCTTCCAGTCCCATATCATGGCCCTGGGTGTCCCTCCCCTTCCTTACTTTGAACAGCCTCTCTGTACCTGTCTTGTTTATTCCTTTCATGTACTTGAAGGTTTCAATCATATCCCCCAGTCTCTTCCCTCCTCCAGCAAGTACATGCTCAACTCCCTCGGCCTCCTCTCGTATGGTAAGTACCCCAGCCTCTGAATCATCTTTGTCACCCTGCACTGCACCCCGGCCAGTAACCTAATGTCCCTCTTCAGGTATAGGTGCCAGTACTGCATGCAGTACTCCAGGTGTGGTCTAACTAGTTGGAGGCAGTATAGTGCAGTGGTCTAAGGCTCTGAGCTGCAAATCTGGTGATATCCAGCAGACCAGACCTGGGTTTGAATCCCACAGCTTCCACTTGCATACTGTGTGACCCTGAGCAAGTCACTTAACCTCTTTGTGCTCCCAGGTCGCTCCTGTAAAAAAGCTTTCAGCTTAGTGTGCTATACCTGGTTAAAAATAAATAAAACTAATGATTTATAAAGTGGCAGAATTGTCTCCCCCCCCTTCCTCAAGGATATACCCCTTGCAATGCAACCCAGCATTTTGTTGGTCTTTGCAGCTGCCTTCCTACATTGTGCCGAGTTGTTCATTGACCCTGTAATGAGCACCCCCAGATCCTTCTCCTCCTCTGTCTTGGCTAACTGCACTCCCCCCACCCAGCTGATAACTCCTCCTTGGGTTTTTCACTCCAAAATGCAGCACCTTGCACTTTTTGTCATTGAACCCCAGTTGCCAGGTGTTCAACCAGGATCATCCTGCAACCCCTGCCATCCCACTAGGTCACCCACCACCTCTCCCATCTTGGTGTTGTCAGCAAACAGACTGGTCTTGCTTTTGATGCCCAATGATATGTCTGCAATGAATATCCCCAAAAATCACTGGTCCCAATACTGAGCCCTGCAGAACACCACTTGTCACCTTACTGTAACTCTTTGATTACTGTAACTCCCTATACCTGGGGCTTCCTGGGGTTGATAACTGCTGCATGCAGCTGGTGCAGAATGCTGTGTCCAGGTTACTGTCTGGCTGTTCTCAATACAGCCATATTACCCCTGTGCTGCACTCTCTGCACTGGCTGTCTGTTCAGTGGCAGATCACCTTTAAAGAATATTTACTAGCTTACAAAGCCCTACTCAGTTTGGGTCCACGTTACCTGCAAGGCCTTCAGCATCCCTACTGCCCCATCCAACTGCTCCATTCAGCCAGTGAGGGATTGCTAGAGATTCCTAGGTTGTGTTTGAAGGCTTCTGGAGCATGGGTTTTTGTCTTTACTGCCCCTATTCTGTGGAATTCTCTGCCTCATCAGATATGAGAATGCCTGACAGTGAAGAGCTTTAAGATTGCACTTAAAATACATCTTTTTCAGCTGGTCTTTTCTGATTTTTAGTATGGTATCCAGATATGGAACTTGGAAGTGTATATTTATAACTAATGTTAATTAGTTTTACAGTGTTTTATATGGTTTTAGTGAATTTTATGACTGTACAGCACTTTGACATTTATGAATTGCGCTAAACAAATAAAAATGTGGTTGATTGATTAATTGATTGATAAGAGCTTCCCACCCACCACCACCCTCTGTAGCATTCCCTGAAGCCAGTTCCCTACCCATCTCACCAGCTTTGCACCTGCCCCTGTGCCTTCTACCTTATTTCTCATCCTCCCATGTGGTACCGAGTCAAATGCCTTACTGAAGTCCAGGTACAGGACATCCATTGCATGGCCCCCGTCCAATTGCCTAGTTACCCAGTCATAGAACTCCACCAGACTGGTTTGTCAGGATCTGCCACTTATGAAACCATGCTGCCTGCTGTCGTGTAGCCCTTTGGCCTAAAGGAGGGCCACCAACCTCTCCTTCAGGATAGTCTCTACCAGCTTACCCATGATGGATGTGAGGCTCACCGGTCTGTAGTTCCCTGGTTCATCCTTGGGGCCACTCTTATGGAGGGGCACCAAATGAGCCATCTTCCAAACCTGAGGTACACACCCTGAGTGTAGTGAGGCATTGAATAGGTCTGCCAAAGGTCCCGCCAGGACCTCTGCCAGCTCCTTCAGTACCCTGGGGTGGATGCCATCTGAGCCTGGTGCCTTGCCACCATCAGTGCTCTCAAACCCTCCAGAACCCTTCCCTCCAAGAGTTCCCTGTCTGTCACCCCTCCCTCTCCTTTCCTGTCCTCCCTCCACCCTTGGGTATCACCCCCCTTTCTCCTTAGTAAATACTGAGCAGAAGTAATCTTTTAGTGTGTCTGCCTTATCACCCCCTGCTTCCACCCACCCCCCTTCCTAATCCTTACTATATGGCCCTTACAGCTCCTTTTCTCCCTGATGTACCTGAAGAAGTTCTTCTCCCTCTTCTTCATGCCCTGTCCCAGCCTGAGATCCTTAGATGCCTTTGCTGACCTTACTGCCCTTGCCACCTCCTTTGATTCTTTCAGGTACTCCTCCCTGTCCTCCCCCTCCCTATTTTTTTGTACCTCCTAAAGACAGCTCTTTTCCTCTTTACCTTTTACATGACCTCCTTGCTCACCCAGCTAAGTTTCTTTGCCCTAGCCTTCTTGCTCTGGGTCTTGCTGTAGGTTCTGATTGCCTCAACTATCCCTAGCTTTATGAGCTCCCACCTCTGGTTAGTGCCCAGGCTAGATTGAATTCTTGCCAGGTACCCTTTTACCACTTTCTCCATTCTCTCGAAGTCAACTCTCCTGAAGTCCAGCATCCTTGTGCTGGATTCCACTCCTTCCTTACCCTTATCCAATGTGAACCATACTGAGTGGTGGTCACTCCCTATCAGCAGTTCTTCCACCCTCAGTTGTCTTACAAACTCCCCATTTGCCAACACAAGGTCAAGGGTATTCCCTAACCTGGTTGGTTTATTGACCATTTGCATTAGGAAACTGTCCTGGAAGGCATCCAGCAGTACCTGCTCCCTTTTATTCCTGGTTGCTGGGGTACTCCAATCCACTCCTGGCATGTTGAATTCCTCCACGATCACCACGTTACCTTTCTCGCAGGTCCAACTGATCTGTCCCACTAGTTCCCTGTCTAACTCCTCTGTCTGAGAGGGTGGCCTGTACACCACTCCCATCCTGAGAGTCCTATTCTTGGAATACTGGATTTGCATCCATAGTAATGCTGTACTGCTCTCCTCCCCTTCCTCCGGTACACACTTCAGTCCTTCCCTCACATATAGTGCCACCCCCCCATTCGCTCTATCCCTACGAAAAATCCTGTAGCCTAGTATAGGCAGGTACCAGTCATTGTATTGGGTAACCCATGTTTCGGTGATGGCTACCTTGTCCCCCTCCCCCTCTGCCATGAGAGTCTGTAGCTCTGCTGTTTTCTTCCCAAGGCTCCAAGAATTCAGGGTGAACACCTTACACCCCTTCCTCTCCCCATCCCCTGCTGCCCTTCTTTACAAGCATCACCACTAGTACTTGCCCTTTGTCACTGTTATGGGGGGTAAGCTCATATGGATTCCCAATCTGTGGTCTCTGCATATCTCTTGCCCACTTGCCACCCCGCTCCTAGTTTAAATTCCCAACTACCTCTATGTACTCCTCCATCCTCTGTTTTAACACTTTCTTTCCCTCCTTGCTCAAGTGTAGCCTATCCTTGGCATAGAGACTAGTGTCCTTCCAGGTCTGTCCCCACCCCTCCACCAGCCCATACCCTTTAGCATGATACCAGGTTCTTAGTCATCCATTAAATTTCACTATTCTCAGCTTTCGTGCTGTGCTTGCTCTGGGCACTGGAAGTATCTCTGAAAAAGTTACTAATCTTCCTGCCCTCTCACATAATTGTCCTAGTTACTTAAACCTCCTCTGGACTATATCTACTGTCCTGTCAGCCAGGTTGTTTGTCCCAAAATGTATAATTAAATGAGGCTTCTCCCTACCCCTTCTAGAAAATTTCAAATAGATTGTCCCACCATTTCCACTGTCATTTCCGGCATGGCCTCTACCCAGACGCGATTATTCCTCTTCACTTTGCTGCCCCACCGGACTCCTCTTAGTATTGAGTCCCCCATCATTAAGATTCCACCCCTCTTACCAACTGCTTGCTTTACTTCCTTCCCAACTCTTGTTCTCGGCTCCTTCTCTTCCTCCTGCACAGCAGTTCCTCCTTCCGCCTGTATTGTAATTCGCCCAGCAGAACTTCCCCCCTTCAGTTTCATCCAGACTTCTATCAGTTACTCCTCCAATCTCAGCACCTCCCTCCTCCTCCTCCTTTCCTTCTAGTACTGCAAAATGATTTTCTGAAGACCTTTTTATGCCTGCTTTCTCCCTCCTCATACTAGCCCGTTACCTCCTTTCGACTCCATGATTATTGCTACTTCTCTTCCTCTCCTCACCAGTCCCTTTCTCCTTCCTGTTGTCTTTTTTCCCTTGACCTAAGTTCCCCTGACATTGTTCCCCTTGGCCTGGGTCCCCCATCTTTGCTTCCCTTCTTCTGACCCTCTGCTCCCCCCTGTTGGCCCAAACTGACCTCCCTCCTCATCTCCCTCCTCCCTCCTCCCTCCCTCCCTCCAGTGTTGGGCAATAGCCTCCTCCAGTCTGCCTTGCCTGTCTTAGCTCCTCCTGCAGACCCTTGATCTCCTTTTTAAGTTTCCCTGTTTGGTTGTACACTAAACACCCCCATCCGCCATGTAATTTTTAGAAAGATTGGTGCACCGCAGTTGCTGCAGCTTACCACACTACCCATTGCTCTCATCACCAGCCAATGACCCCCATTCCAGATGAAGGATATCCAATACTCCCCCAAGTCTCCCCTCTCCCCCCTCTATTATTGCAAAACATTCTTCTCCTTTTCTCAGTTTCCCTTGCCCCCTTTGTCATACACTTTAGATAGGTTGAGCAGCTGCCTTTTATGTTCCTGTCCCTCCTGTCCACACCAAAAAGGAACTGTAATCAACTATTGCACAGCCTCCTTCTAACTCTTACACCTCCTTTTCACAATACAAACAGGTAAAAAGGAAAACACTTCGTGTTGCAATTACTTCCCTTCCCTGAAGATAAGCAGTCACCTCTTCACTCACTGCTATTCCTTCCCTGGACATCTGCTTCTGCTATGACAGATGCATGTCCTTTGCCCTTTTGGGGAAGTGATGTCAGAATGCCTGGTATAAAAGAAATTATGTACCTGGGGTGGATGGGACCAAGCCTGTGCCCTTCAGAAACAATCAGGTAGCTGAGGCCCCTGGCCAGACAATTAGCACCCTTCCCCCACTATGCACTAAACTTTGCAGCTAGTGAAGACAGCAAAACAAAAATTAAACCCCACTAAAAGCACAAAACATAGGTTTGAATCTAGAAGAAATAGGTCTACAATTCAAAGAAACAACAGCCTCGTCAACAACACACCAAAACAGGTCTGAAATTAGAAGATACAGGTTTACAATTCAAAGAAACAACCCCATCAAAAGCACACCAAAATAGGTTTAAAATCAGAAGAAACAGGAATCCCATTTAAATAAATAAGAGCTCCACTTGAAGCACACCAATATAGGTTTCAAAGTTTCAACAGCTCCAGAACATTTCCCTGCTAGCTCCTTTTAAGAGGTAAGAAAAACAGCCTGCTACCAAGTGAAACAACAAGAAATAACAGCCCACTTAAAGCACACCAAAATAGGCTTAACATTTCAACAGCCCCAAAACAACTCCCTGCTAGCCCCTTAGAAGTAGTAAGAAAAAATTCCCCTGCTACCAAGTGAAATCAACAAGAAGCAATTTAAAAGCAGCAAGGAGCAGCTACATCACCTCTGTATTGATAGCCTGACTTGCACTTGATTTCCTGTTTATAATCCTTGTATGATTCTCTGCTGTTGTTCACACTGTATTCTTACCATTGTAAGTACCAGTATCTGGCCTGGGACATGCTTGAAAAAGGTCTTCAGCTCAGTACACTAACCCGGTTAACAAATGGATAAATAAATACAGCAGGGATAGTAAATACAAATGTAGAGACTCTGGGCTGGATTCACAAGGCCCCCAAAAATTCTGCAGCTGCGAGAAAATCCCAGTGCAAGAGGATTGCCACTTGCGGAGCTGCAGTTTTCCCCATAGATGTTATAGTCACAAAAGTGGAGCCAGTTTACAATCAGCTCCATCATTTATGGCAGCTTGCAGGTGTTTTTTCCCCAAAGCTGCAGAAAATCTGACGCCCAGCTGGACTAGGCATAACATCTCCTGCAGGTGTGGCGAACTGGGAATACAAATCTCCTCAGCTGCATAGATTTCAGTCCACAACTCAATTTGCAGAGTGGGACTTAGTCCTACATCATTTCATAAATCCAGCCCTCTGTTCATAGACATTTACCCCTGCAGCACTCTTAACTGTGTATCTTTATCAGTTCCCTCTAGTAATACATTTTTTTATTGGTAACCTGCAGATGATGTAATGAAAGACAAGTGGTACAACACATTCTTTGTAAGTGGAATCTAAGCTGTACTCTCATTATATTAACCCTATATATGACACTGTGAGCATGTAAATGCTTGCAGAATAGTAAATTAAATAAAAAAATGCATGATCTGTAGTTGACATATTCTGCTGATCCATGTTCAGCAATCTCCAGAAAATTATTTCACTTTTTACCTGGTCCACAGAAAACTGTTCTGCAGAAACTTTTTGGAATTCTGCTGAATTTAAAAAGAAATTCTGAAAAGCATTGCAGTAGTGAGATTTCCACTTTGCATTATTTCTGCAGCCAGAGTTCTGCATTCTGCACTGTCCTGTCAGTTTGTCAGTCTCCTTCCTATACCCCAGAAACCTGTTTCTCACACCAGCTCCACTTTGAAAGAACTGTGCTGAACTTATAAGTCATTTTTCCCAGTAGAAGCTGTTTTTTAAATACTGGTTCCAGTTCTGTTATTGCTTGCTTTATATGGGCAGTTTAGTAAACACAGTAGATGATTCTGATTTACACTCAAGTGTTAAAGAGCAATGGAATAGCTAAATGAGGTCATAAGCTACATCATATAGTTCTGAAATGGTGCTTACTACCTATGTATAAATCAGAAACACCCGCTAGTTAAAAACCCTGTAGAGATGCAACAGTAACAACACTGGAAAAATTGATTAAAAATTGGCTTTTATAGGGGTAAATGACATACAGGTGCAGTGCAGTTCTCCTTTAGCCCCAATAATACATTTCAGGTATGTGGGTTAAAGTATTTGTGATTCACATCACAGGGGTGTAAGGACACTTGGCCTTCAGCCTTGTGCCTCACAAATCCCAGGGAACTGATTTTCAAAATGGTAACTGTTTTTGAGGCATAGGCCAGGAAGCATAGGAACACCAGCAGCAGTTACAAAATTTGTAAGTAGTGTTTTATTATTTTCAATAACAATAAAATAAAAGAAATGTATAGCATGTTTTTTAGCATAGACAGGTCAAATAAAACAAAGTCCTTCATCTGAGAATATCTGCAATTGTAAATCTTAATTTCTCTCTAACAAAAGGTTGCTCTTTTTATAAGAAGTCTTTGCCTGGCAATTAACTTCCGCATCCTAAGCTCGTTAAGAGGCATCCTCTTTCTCACAAAATGTGTCAGAGCTTTATCAGTTTCTTTCCTTGCAGATGCAACAAAATAGAACCTTGTGTCCCAGAACTGATTTCACGTTGACAACTCTGTAAATGAGCTTGTGGAGTTGAAATTGCATCTCAATGTTAACCCTCTGAGTTCCAAATAGATTTTTGCAATCATTTCAACAATACAATTATATACATTGGCAAATAAAGGGATACCCAGTTTCACGTAAAGATCCACATATATTTTCACAACCACAGATAAACAAGGGTTATAAAAAGATAGTAACAGCAAGAAATGGCAAGTGAAGGCAGAGAGACAGCAGGATGGGGGAGAATCATGAGACTATCAGAGGGATCAGTTCCTAGTTTGACTGTGCAGTCAGACAGATAATAGATAGAACAGGAGAGGATAGAACAGATCCTTGCTTTTAACTCTTTCTGCATAACAAATGGGATAATGTCTTATTCAACTCTGTCACAGTAACTATTTGCGTACATTCTGCCAACTACATTGTGCAAGTGGGGGTCCTGCTCAATCCCATTTTCTGCTGCATACACATTATTTTTGAAAAGGCTGCCTTTTTTCAACCTTTTCCTGTTTATGGCTGTTTCTTTAAACTGATTTGCACAGAATACTGTGCCTGGTATCAGTAGCTGAACCATTTGCCTAAACACTGGAAAATGCTGCTGGCATGCCGAAAATGCTGAAAATAGCATTGCCACCAGTGGGGGACTTTCTCCCTGCACTGGTGAGTTGCACAAGGGGATCTAATCCTTGGGCTAGGACTATGAAAAGATGGTTTAGGGTGTGGGCAAAACAAATACTATAAAACTAGTTATTTTCATGCAAAGTAAATTTAGCACAATCATAAATGCAACCATAATTGTGTAAATTTATTTTAGCGGTAAGTCACTATTACCACATTCATTAAAATGGAAAAAATGCTAAAAGTGCTAATTAGTGCAAATTTGTTTTCATGCAAATTGGTGCTTCAGGAAAAATAGTGAAAATTATTTGACAGTGAAAATTTCAAGTTCTACAGTACTTTTATGCTTACCCAGTCATGCATTACTGCTTACTCATTAGACCTGTCTAGCCCATTTAAGCTGCATCTCATTTTTATCTACCCCAGGATAGTCCAGCTGAGATGCAATATTTCATTTTCGGGGGGGGGGGGTCCAGCTTTTAGAGAGTTCCAAGGAACTGTTAAACTGCGAATCCAGGTACAGGGCTGGTGCGGTGTCAAACAGGCTGCCAGCCTGAAAGTTCAAACAGTAAAAGTGGGAAACCACTCTCACAGAGATACGAGGAGAAGCACCATTCATCTGGAGTGTCAGATACAGCTTTATTACAAATGGTGCTCCAAAGATAAAAGTGCAGAACAACCACTCTTAACCCCGGCGCATCAAGTATCCCACTTTTTGTCAGGGAGTGTGGTTACAGGAGTTACATCAGTTTAAATAGCACAACTCATTAATATTAAACAAAATTAATTACAAATGAAAATCATGAAAATGTAAATGACATTAAGGAATCAATTACGTGAAAGTACCAGTGATCAGTAACAAGTATGAACAAGTGCAGCTTGAACTGATAGATTCATGAAGGAGCTGCAACTTTTTTTAGCCCTCACTTTCTGTCAAATGACATTCTACTATTTTTGAAAAGCAGTTCCCAGTTCAGTTACAAATATAAATACAAACAAATAAATGCAGCATGGAATAACAATTTAAAAAGAAGTTGCAACATTATTAGCATTCACTTTTACTTAAATGACATTTTGCTATATATGAAGATTATAATCAAAACAGCTTTTAGTCACTTGAAAAAAAATATATTGAAGACGTACACAGAAAGAACAGAGTTAAGCAAACGCGATCCACAGGCTCCTGAATTGTAAATACTATTTGTGTATAAATAAGGAGATGGCATACAGAATGAAAGGAAAGGATAGATTTTTTTGGGGGGGAGGAGAGAAGGACAATGAAATACAGTACAAAGGAGACACGATATTGTGGAGTCACTGTATGCCTATCTCATCAGTCAGAGAGACAAAAGGGGAGAACAACACCTGAGAAAGAGAGAACAGGCACATTAGAGATACAGATTACGTACAGTGGCAAAGAATATGTACAACATTTCATTTCTCCAGGTTGACCAGCGGCATCCCATGGGGGTCTACACTGGGGACGGTTTTATTCAGGCTTTACATCTCGGATATAGGGAAGGAATTAACATCTAGATATTGTGTTTTTGCAGATGATACTAAGATTGGGCAAAGAGTGAATACTATTCAACATTATGTTAAACTACAGCAGGATTTGGACAATCTAATGATGTGGGCAAAAAAGTGGGGAATGGCATTTAACACATCACAGTGCAAAGTTATGCATTTTGGTAAAAACAATCCAAGTTTCAGATACTGCTTACAAAAGGAGAATTTGGAAGAAACAACAAAAGGAAAGGATGTTGGAATTATAGTAACATATGACTTTAAAACACACATTCAGTGCACAGAGGTGATTCAGAAAAGAAATCATTTAATAAACATGATAAATGGGAATTTCATTAGTAATTCATTAGTAATTCAAAGAACTTGAGGTTGCCACTGTACAACATATACGTTAGACCCCAACTGAACTATTGTTCACATTTTGGGGGGACATTGAATATTACCGATAAGAATAGAAAAGAGCAGATACAGAGAAAGGCCACAAAACAAATAAAAGGGCTGGGGGATAAGACTTATGAAGACCATTTGAGAATACTCAGATTAAACACTTTGCAAAACAGATAAATCAGATGGGATTTGCTAATGTTATATAAAATCTTTAACAATGATGACTTAATGAAAGGTTTGAATCTAAAGCACAGATTGACTCATTGTTAGAGGGCATGATAAGCAAATTCAGTCAACAAATTTTAACACAGAGAAACAAAAGAAATATTTCACTCAAAGGGTAGTCGGCATATGGAATGAAACGTTATCAGAGGTGATGTGCAGCAGTGATTTTAACACCTACTGTACAAGAGCAATTTAAATATATACTTAGCAGATAGGGGACTAGAAGATTACTACTTTAACTTAAAGGGACAGCATACATAGGCTCATACCTTCTGCTGTCTCAGCAATTCATAAGTCATAAGTCAAAAATTGTTTAAAATCCCATTGATCATTTAGACCTGAAAGTCTGATACATCACAATATAAATATTCAAAAGCTTTTTTTTTTTTTTGCAGTAAGGTGTTTGTTCTGTTACCTCCCTTGAGAGGTGTCTCCACATGTTTGATTCTCATCAGCTTCATTAGATCAGTGAGAGACCCATGTTGCTCTGCAAAATGTACTCATACTGGGGTGTCAGATCTATGATTAACGCTGGATATCACATGCTCTTGGATCCTTTGTTTAGAAACATAGAAACACAGAAGTCGGCAGAAAATGACCTCTTGGTCCATCCAGTCTGCCCTTAAGTTCCTACCTACTGTGTTACCTTAGACCCTACTTGATCTCCGGCCTTACCTCAGGTTTAAGGTGTCTAACAGTTCTACCAATGGGAAGGCTTTAAGCCTGAGGCTCAATGAGCGGAGCAACACCGTCACTCCCCAATCAGGCCTTAAAAGGCCACTCCTCCTGGACTATTCCAGGATTATTTATTCACTGTGGCTGGAGGCGCCGCCTCCCTTCACTCTAGGTTTGTCCTCCACCTCCGGCCACTCGTTCTCCTCTCTTGATTACTTTTGCACCTCAGCACCCCCCTTGTCACTGGGTGAC
Source organism: Neoceratodus forsteri (assembly GCA_016271365.2). Taxonomy (NCBI): domain Eukaryota; kingdom Metazoa; phylum Chordata; order Ceratodontiformes; family Ceratodontidae; genus Neoceratodus; species Neoceratodus forsteri. Next base: position 910,465,086 of record CM028130.1, on the reverse strand, counting down.
TTTGCTCCTGCTCCCCCCTCATTGTTTTCTCTGTCCCTCCCTCCCCCATTGTCATCTCTTTCCTGCCATAGCACTAGCTCCCTCTCCTCACTCATTGCCCGTTTGTCCTCCCTTCTTCCTGTTTGCCATTTTTTTGGCTGCCTGCTCATTTCCCTACCTTTCCTGCATTTCTTTTTCTGCCCTCGCTCCACTGTGGTCTGGGCGTGCTGTCCTTCACTGCCTCTCTGCTCAGTTCATACTGCTTGGACTCCCCGACCACCACTGGCACCTTGCTTCTCATTCCTCTGAGCTGCCTCCCGCAGTGCTTGGTTTCCTCAGCCCCACTGCACCTTCTGTACCCTGGATACATCTCATTATCTCTGCCTGTACCACCTTAGGGTGGCCACTTCCCATTGCCTGCTCTGTTTCCTGTCTTGGGCTTCTCTCTGCTTGTCTGCCACCCACTTCATCCAGCTGGCGTACCTGCTGTGGCTGGGACTGCCCACCTCTCTCCTCGCTCTGACTGCTTTGATGTTTTTCTTCAACCAGGTGCTTTCTCATTTCATGCTGCCACTCTTCCTAGTTTTCCGGTCGTTCTTGTCCCTTCTGTGTGACCCCACTGACTACTGCTCTGTACCTCTCACCATCTTGCCTCCCAAATCGGGGACAAGGCTTCAAACATCAGAGACAAAGACCCTTAATCTGGAACTCCTCTTACCAGTCTTTGCTATTCTCTCCTAAAGTTGATGTGTTAAAGGTATTTGTGTTAAGCTGCATTTTCTGCCACAAACCTGGTATGTACCATTTCTGTTTGTCATTCTTTTGTGTTTCTTGTCCCAATTGTTCTATTTTTGGACCATTAATTTTACATGGGACAGTGGACGCTTTAGAGGCCCTTTGTTCCCTGCCTCGTATTTTGTCTCAGGTCTGTGGCCCACTGCAATCCGCTCCGTAGCTTGTCAGCATCATAGCCAGGTTGCCATCCAGCCACCTCCATTTTCAGGTATGACCTCTGCTTTCTTTTGGGGGCTTTTCTATCCTGCCATCCTGCTATTCTCTCCTGCTACCAACATACCCTACTCATTCACTTTGCCTAATATTCCCTCCTGCATATCACCCTGCCTACTCATCTCCTCCTCCTCCTCCGACTCTATCGTCTCCTCCTCTGACCCGATTCCATTGTTCTAGTCAAACCTATTCAGATGTCCTCCTGATATTGCTTGCCTCACCATCAGCTGCCGGCTTCACCTGGCAGCTCTCATTCCTACCTTCATGTAATTCTATCCATTCCTAATTTGTCTCTCAATGGACCCGGTTAGCACGCGCTCCCATAGTTACCAATAACAGTAACTTCCTCTTGAGATAAGTCTGGGTCTCCTTCACTCAGTCCAACCTCAGGGTCTACTTATTCACATCGATTAATTGAGCATACCTCTCATTGGGTCTTATGCTACCTCATTGATCTGCTCTCCACTTGGAGACATGTCTTCCATGTCCATTGTCCCTTGGCTCAGTACTAGCCTGTAGCTGACAGTTTCACTCTCACCCATGAAGTCTGCATCTAGAGCATGGGAAGCTTGGAGCGGGGTCCTTCTCCCTGGCCCGTAGCAAGAATGTCTTTGCTCCAGGTGGACCTTCAGTCATCCTTCATCTTAGCGACACCTCTGGATGAAGAATTTATTACTTCCAGCTGTGAGGGGTGGGGCTCTCATCTTCAGAGTCCCTTTGGCTGCCTGAGCAGGTTCAGAGGTACCCTCTACACTATTCTCCACCAAGACTGCCTCTGGTTCACTAGGTCTGTTTTGTAGGCTCACATAGGCCAGTTGAGTTCCTCAGTAGACATCTCTCTCCTCTCTCTTCTATTGCTTTTGAGTGTCTAGTTGCAGAGACATTACTCACAACCCTCAACAGCTGTCCATTTAGAAGGACAGAGTGAGAGCTTCCTCTAAATTGAAATATTTTCCTCCTCCCTCAATCTTGACACTTAAATTGCAGTAGCTGAACAGTCACTAATCAAAACGTCCTTCAGCCTGGAGGGAAGGCAACCTAGGCCTTGGATCCCCAGAGGTTTCCTCCTCAAAGGGGGGTTTTCCTCTCCTTTGTGCCAGTGGTCATAATATTAGTCAGGGTTAGTACTTTTATAGGTTCCGTAGTTAGGTTCTGCTGTTGGATGGAGTTGGATGTTGGCCCTATCTGTTACCTCTCTCCTTAGGAAGTTTGCCCTTCTGCATCGTCAGCTTTCATTTCATTACTTGTTTTCATCCTATCATGTTCTCCTCCTGTCCTTCTCATCTACGTCTATCTCTTTAGTTTTCGGTCTCGACATATTCTGATTTTTCGCCTCTTCGGTGTTTGACACCCTTTTGGGTATTCTTTTTGGGCTTCTTCCTAAACTGCCTTTAGCCAAGAGAATTATTCCCACAGCACCTATTGGGGGGGACCTTCCTCTAGGGTTCCTTGCATCGTACCCCTACAGGGTGGTATATCCCATGGATAGAGAAGCAAACAGCTACAATGTATCAAAGTCACATAAGCATACATCTTGTCCAGTTGTGTAAGCACAATTGAATGGAAAGGCTTTAAGCCTGAGGTTCAATGGGCAGAGCAACAACGTCACTCCCCCATCAGGCTTTAAAAGGCCACTCCTCCTGGACTATTCCAGAATTTGTTTCTTTGTTGCCTCACCATCCACCCCTCCTCCTCCTCCTCCTCCTCCTCCAGTGACGTGTCTTTCTTTCCTGTGGGTTTCTTTCTAAGCTACCTTTAGCCAAGGAAATTATTCCCACAACACCTATGGGGGAGCCCTCCTCTTGGGTTCCTTGTGTTGTACCCCTACAAGATGGTATATCTCATGGATAGAGAGGTGAACAGCCACAATGTATCAAAATAACACAAGCATACATCTCATCTAGTTGTGCAAGTACCATTGAGCATATATCAATTTACATTGGTATCAAAGGAGATACACTGAGAAGGGGGCATCACAAGTTATACATTGCTGTATTTCTACCCCTCTGGAATTATCCTTGGGGTGTACAAATTTGCTGCCTGGTTGTGCATTGTTTCATATATTGCAGTGCATACACTTATGGAACCCTTTGGGTCTGTGCAGTAACAAATTTCCCCTTGATACAGATGGAATTTTAGGTAGTCGACTATGGACTTGTCTATCCTTCAAATTGGTAGCCCCTTTAAAAGAAACCCTGGGTGTGTTACCTACTGAAGTACCCACTTCTCCATTACTTATTAGAATTATCCAGTTTTGATGAATGATGTTCTTTATTCTGCCTATCATATTGTTAAACTTGACAACAAAAGTGACAGGAGTTGAGCTATTACCTGAAGTATATTATGGTACCTCCCCTTTAGAAGGGAGGAGGAGCAAGATGGCAGCAGTGCTGTGCTGGCATCTGTAGCTCTCTGAGAGAGTGCAATCTATCTACCTCCCTCCGGGCAGCTTTTTTACTCCGGAGAGCTGATTTTTGTTTTCTGTTTTTAAACCAGGAGTGGCACACTAAGCTGAACGCTTGTTTACAGGTTTGACCTTGGAGCACAGGGAAGTTAAGTGACTTACTCAGAGTCACACAATATGCAAGTGAGGGCTTTGGTATTTAAACTCAGATCTCCAGATTTGCAGCTCATAGCCTTAAACCACTACACTATTCTGCCTCCTGGAAATTTGAATTCCTTGTTCTTGCAGTCACTTGTTCTGACCCCAAGAACCAAATATTTTTAGCTATTCGTATAGTAGTTTGGGGATTAACTAGGGTTCTCTAGCATAGGCAGGGCAAGGGAAGTGGGTTAGCAAAGAAGCTAGTTTTTTTATTTTATAGAGTCCTGCAGATAGCTTGCATTTCTTACCTGTCTGAGTGCTAAAGCTGGTGTAATTTGCTGCTCGGTGACTGCTAAGTCCATTATTGCCTTCACCAGTAGGATCACCTTTCTCAGTAGCTGACTACGGAGCTGGAACTGTTGCCTGACTTTCAGAGGTGCTCTTTTCTATGAAGGGGCTGATGACTATCAGGTGGTTTTTCCCATTTCCCAGACAGTGTGTCCTTCAACTCTTCTGTCCCCGTGAAAACTGGCTGTGAAAGCTTCAGCATCTATGGAGGTGCCTCTTTTGTCATCTTAATGAGAGGGTCAACTGTACTTGGAGTCCTAGGTTGCCAGCCGGGTTATCACCCTGGAAGAATGCAGGTTGTAGAGGGCGTCATCCACATTTCATTTCCCAGGGTTAAGGGAATGGAGTTTATTTTGGAAAGACTATCAGACCATCCATGAACTGGAGCTATGTCATCTGCTGGTCTCGTTGTTGCTCACTTTGTCAGTTGCTGTGCCATTTGGATCTGTCAACCTGGACTTTTCATGTGGATTATCGGAGAAGGAGCTGGACTGTGGTTGACCTTAGCTGCTACTGAGTTGCTGGTACTATCTTCTCTGTTTATCTTTTCTTGGAGCTTGTGAGAGGAGCTCCTAGTTAAACTTATATTTCCCTCTGGTTTTTGCACTCAGACAAACTATTTTCCAGACTTGTGTCATCTTGCCCTGAAGAGACTGGGGTCAGTGAGAGGGTCCCTTGCCTTTAAAGTTTTGGGCCCTGGATTAATTTTGGTTTATTTAAAAAATGTTCAGCCTGAATTATAACCCTTGGCCATATTGCAAAAGGGCCAGTTGGACTGATTGAGCTCTGCAGGTTGCTCTCCTTGATTTGGAAATTTAAGCTTTTGGCTTATGTGCTTGACCACGGAGGTTCAGTTGGGGTATTTTGGGGGTAGAGTGGTGAGGTAACTGGGGTGTGGGGTTTTAGCTTAACATATGTTTGTTGGTATGACTGGTTAGGCCTGTGTATATTAGTGTGTGGATGTTTGTATGATTGGTAGTGATTAGTTGTGTATTTGGCTTTCTGGTTAGGACAGTATGTGTCTGGAGAGGTCAGGGGATCTGGGGTGGGCCAGGATTGTGTACAAGACATCCCAATGTTTTGATCTGTTGTCCTTTTCTGATCTCCCTGTCTCCATCACCACAGCTCGGTGCTGTAGAGAGATTGGAATTAAGAGGTCTCGCATTGATTGACCTTGGCAGGGCACCTTGGGCACTCTGAGAAGGGGTAGGATTGAGGTCATTGGGTGCAGAAGGTGTGCTGGGTATCAGTGGGTCCCAGGGAGAGGCCAGACGTGTTTGGTTCCCATTCTCAGGGTTTCCACCAGACCGCATGGACTAGTACCCAGAAGGGCCACATTATCCACCAGTCCCCTGAGGATAGTGCTTTGCAATGCCAGATCTATTAGGAACAAGACCGCAATCATAGTGGACTTGATTTCCTCTGTTGATCTGGCATGCATCACCAAGATCTGGTTGGGTGATGAGGCAGGCCTGGTCTTAGAGGCCGCTGTACCCCCCCCGGGTTACTCGGTGGTGCACTGCCCCAGAGTGGAACACAGGGGCAGGGGAGTGTCCATCTGTTTTAGATCTCAGCTTGGCTTCACTGTGCACCAAGTGGGAAGACTGGGTTCGTTTGAATGTGTGGCTGTACATGGGGCTCCAGACGCAGGCTGCGGGTTCTCCTGATTTACCCCGCAGTGGCGGGTGAATTCCTGCAGGAGATAGCTGACTTTGTCATCTGTGAGATGTTGGAACCCCCAGATGTTTAGTTCTGGGGGATTTCAACACCTGGGCTGAAGACAAATCCTCTAGACTAGGTTACAGTCTCCTCCAGATGATGTCCTGTCTGGGTCTGTCACAAGAAGATTATTCACTGACCCACGAGGGTGGTCACATGCTGGACCTGATCTTCTCACTTGGACTTGAGATTATTAATCTCAAGACTGATTGGGTCACTTGGTCCAATCATTGCACAGTGTAGTTCTCACTATTGATCCCCGGAGAGCCCTCCCCCTGCTGAGATGGTCAGCTATCGTCCTTTGAGGGGGTTGACCCCAGAGGGATTTCTGGCAGTGGTAGATCTATCTAGTGTAGGTAGTGCATGTGAAGGTGATATGGGTGAGTCCATCGCTGCCTATAATAGGGCGATGTTGGCTGCACTTGACTCTCTCACACTGGTCCATGTATGACCCAAATCCTCTCACCTGAGATCCCCATGGTTTTATGGGGAGCTCAAGGCAATGAAGATTTTAGGTCAGAGGCTGGAGCGCTGCTGGCAGAGGTCTGGACTGGAGGTTGACAGATTGGCCCTGCACTCTCACTATGCTGAGTATCAAGGGGCAATCACCCATAAGAATGCAGAGTTCCTGTCCAGGGAGATTGCTGCTGGGAAGAATTGACCAACAGTACTCATTCAGACTCTGGACAGGCCGTTAAACCCAACCCATCAACAGCCGAAAAAAGCCTTTTCTGATGTGTTATGCTAAGAGTTTTCTTGTTTCTTCTTGGACAGGGTGTCCACAATCTGGCAGGGTATTCTGCCACTGTGCCACATTGTGGCTGACAGTGGTAGCCTTGGATGCCCAGAGAGCACTCTGCATAGTTGGGTGGAGTTTAAACCAGTGGAGGTGGCCAAGGTCATTGAGCTTGCCCTCGGGCTATAGCACACATACTATGAACTGGACCCAGTGCAGACATGTTTCTTGATGGGATGTGTCGACACTGTTGGCCCAGTATTCACCTTGATTGACCAGTGCTCTGTCTCAGAGGGGGTCTTCCCAGATTCCTTGAAGGAGGGGGTGGTGAGGCCTTTTCTGGAAAACCATCATTAGACCCTGATGTCAAGTTGAACTACCGTCTAATCTCCAACCTCCTTTTTCTAGGAAAGGTTGTTGAGAAAGTTGTGGTGCAGAAGCTAGAGGAGCACCTCATGACCTTCAACCTTTATGAGTCTCTCCAGTCAGGGTTTTTGGTAAGGCATAGCATGGAAACCACATTAGTTCTGGTGCTCAATGACCTCCATAGAGCTCAAGATCGAGGAGAGGGGACAATTCTCCTTCTTCTCGCTCTCTCTTCAGCATTTGACATGGTCGACCATTGGGTGTTGCTCGACTGCCTGAGGGACTTTTGTGGACTTGCTGGTGCTGTACTCCACTGGCTTGAGTCCTGTCTCATGAACAGGAAGCAACAGGTAATGATGGAGAATTTCTCTTCCTCCCCTAGCCTCCTGTCATGTGGAGCACCTCAGGGTTTGGTCCTGTCTCCAATGTTGTTTGCTGTGTAAATGCTGCCACTGGGAGAGATCATTAGGAAATACAGTTTGGGTTTTCATTGCTATTTGGATGATAGCCAACTGTATTTTTCCTTTGCCCCTGGAACATCCAATGCAGTGGAAGTGCTGAACAGCTGCCTTGCCAAGAGTGATGATTGGATGGCCTCAGGCTGGTTGTGACTGAACCCGTATAAGATGGAGGTACTAGTGGTGGAGTCAAACAGAGGGTGTGTTAGGATGACCTATGGCACAGCAACAGGGTTGTTCCTGGGTTCTGTGCCATTGAAGGTCTCCTCTAGGGTGCATGATCATGGTGTAACCTTCGACAGTGGATTGGCATTTGAAGCGCAGGTGTCATCAGTTGTCTGGACCAGCTTTTACCATCTTAGTAACATCGCCAGGATCAAGCTCCTATTTCCACCCATGGAACTCCCCACCTTGATACATGCCTTCGTAATGTCTAGGCTCAACTATTGTAATGCACTGTACTTTGGGATCTTGGGAGGTACCCTCTGCAGACTGCAGATGGTGGTGCGGAACATAGCTGCCAGGGCAGTCTAAATACTGCCACATCACCCCGGTGGTGTGTGAACTGCACTGGCTGCAGGTCAGGTGGAGGATCTTCTTCAAGGTGGGTTTGCTCAACTTTAAGGCTCTACATGGGCTTTTACTATGTATGTTTTTACTTTTTTTTTACTTTCCTTTTTATTCCACCTTACTTCCCCCCTTGATCCACTCCTTCGGACCTCTGATCAATCCTACCAGTCCCTCCCACAGAATCTTCCCCTAGAGTGCCAGGCATGCTCCTTTATCCCTCCTACCTTCTCCTATTCCTTGGAGTGCCTGCACAATGGGGTCTGTCCTATGGGTCGGCGATCCTGAAGTGGATCAGTCATCATCGTGGGCCAAGTTTTTTTTTTTTTTTCATCCCTTAGTCCCTCCTACCCTCTGAGGACATCAACACATAGGACTGACATCCAGTCTTATGGTGTGCTGATGCATGTCACCAACAAATGCCCACAATATCCTACCCACCCCGACTCTCAAAGAGCCACCTATATACTAGTGCCCATGCTTCCACTGGCATAGGTGTGTCAGGTGTGTGAGACACCCCAGGATCCCACCCTGGAGGAGGAAAGCATCCATTGGGATGCTCAATTCTCCTTCCCCCCTCCAACCCCCAGTGACCTGAGTCCATTCCCGAACCCAGGTCACTGGCGTGGTGCGAGGTGTGGCATCCAGCGCCTCAACCCTCAACGCCACCGGGCTGGGTATGTTTTTACTTTCAATGAATAGTTTGTACATATATGTACTGCACCCAGAGCCTCTGGGATTGGGAGCCTGAAAAATAAAACTTGCCTTGCTTTTATTCAGTAAAACCTCTCTATCCAAACTGAGAGCTCTTTGCTGGGACTGGATCAGTAATTCCTTACTGTAACCTCTTGCCAAGAATCTAGGTTCTAGCTATGAAGCTTGTGACTGGAAATCCTCCACTGTGGAGCAGTTCATCCATAACCACACCATTTGACTAAAGAGGATTGAATCTTTAAGCTTCCAGGTGGGTGGGCACTATCTATCCTCAACACAGAATTAGTATCTGTGGATTTTCTATGGCATCTGGTCTGTACCAGTTCCCCTGGGACTGTTATGAATTGTATATCTAAGAACTGAAGTTTCTCTCTGATGGAGTTCTAGGTGAATTTTAAATGTAGATCATTTTCTTTTAACCAATCAATGAATTTCACTATATTATCTTTTTCACCATCACAAATGTACACGCGCAGTTGTCAATTAAGTGGTGCCAAAGCCTGTTGTTATGAAAAATAGGGTTGTTCTTTTTGTTTGGAGCAAATAACATCTCCCACCAGCCCAAGAACAGATTAGCATAGCTAGGTGCCAAGCTAGCCCCAATTACTGTATCACAAGTTTGCAGGCACTATCTATCACCAAATTCAAAGGCATTGTGTGTTAATATGAAGTCTAATGCCTCAATGATAAGATCTACCAGGACGTCATTTGTTTTGGCAAAATCCTCAAGAAAGAATCTACATGCATGTATACCTAGTGGGTGTTGCATCTAGATATACAGGGATTCAACGTCGATACCTAGACATACAAATCTATCATCCCTCATGAGTTTGTCAAATTTTCACAGTGTGTAACTGGTGTCTTTTAAATAAAATGGCAATCCCATCACATATTTTATAAAAAAAAAATTGACGAAGTGTCTTCCCAAAGGTCACATAGTATTTGGCTGTGGTGGAGTTTGAACCTCTGATCTTGCAATTGTGGGACTGTGTTCTAACCACTAGGCCACACTGCTTCTAATTTTTAGTGAGGTTTGGCCAGCCTCTACACAACTGTGTAGCAGGCAGGACTGAAGTATTTGTACACAGAAGGTAGGGAGCTGAATACAATTTCTGAATTTTGCTTTGTTCATCTATTTCATGAAATGTAGTAAAATGTTGTGAAATTCCTTATTTCATTAAGCTGGCAAAAAGTAAAGGTTTAACTTTTTTTTCCATAGCTTAGGGGGTTTCCTACAACTTGATGACTTGTGTTTGGTTGCTGAATTAAAAACATTTCCATAAGCAAAAAAATTTGACTTGCTGATTTCCATGAACTGTTTACTATGCATACTGTTTGTGAACAATTAATTTCAAACTGCACCGGTGGCCTGCTCAAGATCATGCAGTGTGTCAGAGGCTCAGGCTGGATTCAATCCTAGGACTCTCCTGAATTACAACAGTGTCGATCTCCTGTGGCAACACACTGACCTCATCAGTTTTTACTTTAGGAGTGTGCCAGCAGTTTCATTCATTTAATAGTGACTGGCCTAGGAAGACAGAGGGCCATCAGTGGTTGGTCATCGCAGGTGAGGGACAGACTTCTTTATTACAGAACACTTCACTGACTGACCTTATGTCACTTAGTACCCTTTTTGGGTGAGTGTGGCTGGCTGCTGGGGAGGTGGGTGTGTGTGTGTGTGTCTGTCCTTGTTGTTCTGCTGGGTCAGGTGGGTGAGATGGGTGATGGAGTTACATTGCACACAACGAGATGCAGTGGACAGTGGGGGGGGATGGTATTAATAATATGCAACTTTGCTGGGATTGTTATGGAGGAAGGTACAGGTATTATGATAGTGGGCAGCGATTTTATTTCTATGGTCAGAGCAGGTGGAAGCGGGTGGGAGAGCATAGCTACATGGGTGGGCAGTGTATTTGTTTAACACTTTTAAGTTCCAATGTACAGTGACACTTTGGTAAAAAACCTACTTCACCAGGTAAACTTTTACACATTGAAGCATTTCTATAGTGAATTGCGACTGTATGTAGTCTTTGCTGATGAAGAGGAACAGCTACTCAAAATGTTACTTTGTGCTACGTAACATAGGAAAACTTCCCCAAGAATTTTGTGTAGTGAAATTTCCTGACATTGCCTATCTCTTGTCATGATTAGTGATGTCCATTTTTTTTTTTATTCTTTGGTAAGTGGATAAGGCTCAAAGCCAGTTTTCAGGGGCAACCTAAGAGCACTGGGGAGGTTACAGTATGTGACTTGTTCAGTGTCACACAGTATACAAGTGGAGGTTGTGGAAATCAAACCCAGGCCTGCTGGATGAACCAAGCTCATTCAGAATGCATTACTATAACCTGCAGGATATACTGCCAGTTGATAATTAGATTTTAAATTGACCACAAGCTGCATTATCTGACCTTTCTGATGTATGAAAAAATGGTTCTATGTGATGACCGCGATTGCAGAATAGTGATCGCTGTTTGGGCTAGTGTACATCACTGAAAATTAATTTCAGTGACGTAAACTCACAGCGAATGGCAAGAGGGCACCCAAGATCTACAAATGTATTTTCAATGCAGGGTCTTTGCCCCACACTTCTACTAATGGATTCTCAACTCCGGGGGCGGGTGCATGTTGGGGTGGTGAAAAACTTAAAAAAACGCAAGCCGCCTGCCAGCAAAAAAACAAAAAGCACAGCACCAGACCTGAACTCTGCACCTCCCAACCTATCACCCTCCCCACCATGCTAGCGGACCAGCCTGGCAGCTGCCCACCACACCCCCCTCACATACCTTCCCTCTCCTTCCTCTCCCTCCCATGCATGTGCGTGCATATATGCATGCACACTTCCCATTGCCTACCTCACCCACCCAGGTATCTGGTCGCTACCCTGCCAGGTAGTCCTGAACACAGGTGCTGTAATTGAGTCGCTGTTTTTGTAACTGCTCAACTGTGTTCACTGGATACCCTGGAAGGCATTGATGTGAGAAGAAGTTCAGTGCCAATCCTTGCAATGCCACTGCCAGTGGGGGTTTATGAGAATGCTACATTCAGCACAGTGAGGGGCGGGCAAGGGAATCTAGCTTTAGCGAGATAAAAGAGGAGCAACTAGGACAATAATGGAAAGGCACATTACAACTGAAAGAGCTAGTAGCACCCAAACATGCCAGTAGAAAATGTTTTAATTTTTAAAAGTAGTCATTTGTTACTTTTTATTCCTTTTTTGTTAATTTTATTTCTTAAATTTATTTTTCTTTTCCTATTTACTCATCACAAAATTTTCTACCCGATGGTATTTGGTGTGACAAAAATAGCAGCACTTTACCTGGAGACTGACATAATTGCAATCTCACTTATTACGACATTACAAGTGAATGATCTTGCAGCAGGTGATTGCATTTGTTGGGTCAGTTGTGATGTCACAGACAGGGAGGTTACAGTGCTGATGATACAGGAGGAGGAGGAACAAAACTACTTATGTCAGCCTCCAGGTAAAGCACTTTTCCACATATCACACCACATATTGTCAGAAATAAAATCTTCTAATTAGCAAAGGTAAAAGAAAAAAATGCTTCAGATATAAGGTGTAATAGTTCTCTACTTTTCAAAGTTAATATTAATTTCAGACAGTACATTAGTGCTTTAAAAGGAGAATAATGAATTTAAAGCAGCAGTGTATGTTACAGTGAAAATGTTGACCTATGCCTTTCTATTCTGTTTTAGAGCATCCTCATTCACCTGTCTAGTTGTAAGATGCCCTTTTGTCCGTTTTGAGTTTGCTTTAGTACTTTTTTTAACATTTGGAACAGTGAAATGAATGCTCTTTCAAATACGGCTTCTCTACTAAGGTATGGTTACTGAGTAGTGTCCTTTGTATGGTATTTCACCTTAGTCACAAGAAATAAAGTGATGCTAAACAATGAGTGTTCAAAAACTGCAGAGAATACAGATGAAAATCTGATGAATAGCCAGATTAAAGGGACACTGTCAACTTCTTTCGCATCATATTATTTCTAGTTTAAAGCCCACATTTTATGATTGTTTGTCTTCTCTAAAATTAATTGAGGATCCTGGTTGCTTTGTCTGCTTCTTTAATAAGTAGAACTGAAATGCATGATAATGGTGTCATTGTACCCAAACTTGTTTTGTTTCAAAATCCTTGATCTACTCTTCTCACATACTTCCTGAGCATTTGGAACACCCACAAACAGTGCTGCACTTTATGATTCAATAGTATCTTCTCCTCCCATGACATAATGAGTAGCTAGACTGTCTTGGGCATGTTCCAAAGTCCAGGGAAGATGCAGTGGGTGTTGATCAAGGACTGTAAACAAATATGTTTTTGTATGGGTCACCAGTATAGTGGGCCATCTGATTTTCACCTTTCAAAAGAAAATGAATCAGAATTTAACTCCCAGCTATAGTACATGGAAACACAGGAACACAGACAATGAGGGCAGACAAAGACCGCTAGTCCACCCTGTCTGCCCATTAACCTTAACAAACCCTGGGCCTATTGTCCATACAGGGTTCTAACCCACTCAATCCACCCCCATGCTCCCCATGCAACTGTTACCACCCCGAGTAACCATTAAGCCCTTCACTCTGTCCCAGCTGTGTCGGAAACCATTGATAGTTTTGGCACCCACCACATTGGCTGGCTGATTGTTTCACAGCTCCACCACCCTTTTTGCAAAATAAAACTTTCTCACTTCCCTCTTGAATCTCTCCCCCTTCTGTTTCCACTGATGTCTCCATGATCTTGATCCACTACTTATTCTAAATAGTTCCTCACAGTTAACCTTGTTCATTCCTTTCAGGAGCTTGAAGGCCTCTATTGTATCTCCCATCTTTTGTCTGGCCTCCAGCGCGTACATGTTCTTTGGCTTGAGCTGATCTTCATAAGAACTGCCCTGCTGGCTCAAAATCATTTTGTCCACCCTATGCTGCACAGTCTCCAGCCGGGTGTAGGTAAATATGCACAGGAAAGTTCATCACAGGGAAGTTCGGCACAGAAAAATCAAACAGCTGGAAATTTGGCCCATGCCACCATTTATTTATTTATTTTATTTATTGAACTCTCGGATTGATACCCGTGAGCGTAAGCTCACTCAGTAGGTTCCACCTCAAAGGACAATATAGACAGAGTACAATTAGTTTTACAGCTGACACAAATTACAAGAGTCACTAGGCCTACACACAAGGTGGGTCAGAGAAAACAGTAGTAGGATACTAGTACAACCTTTCAAAGACAGAGGCAGGATTGGTACAGAGCTAGTCAGAAAACATGGCAGCATAAATGACAGAAACAATTAACAGGGCTCTTTCTACAAGTAACAGAGGCATTGTACAATGTATGCCTGAGTCAGTAACTGTTAACTTACCATGGATCACCACTCCAGTGAAATTTCAGGTTTTAAGTGTGGCTTTACTATTACAACAGTATGCTGCCATGGAGCACCACTCCAGTGAAATTTGAGGTATTAGTGTAAATTTACTACTACAATACCACACCGCCATGGATCACCACTCCAGTGAAATGTGTGAGCAACTTTCTGGCTGCTTAATTTTTCTGTACCGAGCTTTCCTATACCGGACTTTCCAATAGTGAACTCTGCTGTTCTAAACTTTCTAGTGACATACTTGCCATGCCCCCTGTAGCCTGTCTTTATCTTTCCATAGGTGAGCACTCCAGCACTGGGCAAAGCACTCCAGGTGGGGCTTCACCAGTGATCTATAGAGAGGTAGTAAATACCTCCTTCCTTCTGCTGTCAATACCCCTTCCTATGCACCCCAGCATCCAGTTTGCCTTCCTCTAGGCCTTGCTGCACTGGTTTGATTGCTTAAGGGAGTCACGGATGATGCCCTCTGGGTCTCTTTCCTCAGAGATTGTGCACAGTTTTAACCCACAATCCAGTATTCTGTCCTTGGGTTCTTACTTCCCATGTACATCACTTTGTGCTTTTTGGCATTGAATTTCATCAGCCAAATCTCTGACTACCTCTCTACCTTTTGCAAGTCTCTCTGCATCTTTCTAACGCTCCCCCCCTCTGTCTACCCTGCCACAGAGCTGAGTGTTGTCTTCAAAGAGACATATGTTGTCATGAATTCCTTCTTCCATGTCACTAATGAACATATTGAAAAGGACTGGACCCAGGATGTATCCTTGTGGCACTCCACTGGTGACCATCTCCTCTGATTTGACTCAATTGACCACAGCCCTCTGCTGTCTCCATTCCAGCCAGTGCCTCACCCATCTAACTTTATCTTTCTCTGTACCCAGATCCTCTAGCTTCTTCAGCAACCTTCTGTAATCTACATCAGCAATCTCTGCAGTATGTCACCAGTCATTAAATACATTTTTTTAAACTAAACATATTTTGAGGCCCAAGGGTGTTGACAGTGTCCCTTTAGAGGAGTGACCTTTTAATAATTTCAGACATCAACAAAATGCTAGCAAAGACTGAAAGTGGTTTATCGTATCTGATCACCTCAAAGTGGAAGGGCAGTGTGACAAAGCATTGAGTAGGGCCAGTGAAATGCTGGGATACATAAGGAGAGGAATCTCTAGCAGGAGGAGGTAGGTGGTGTTGCCACTTTATCACTCACTGGTGAGACCCCACCTGGAGTATTGTGTCCAGTTTTGGAGGCCGCATCTCAGAAAGGACATAGATGGGGGGTATTCCTGATGACGGCAACTAAAATGGTGTGGGAGGTGCTCCAAAACCCTATGAGGAGAGACTATGTATATCTTGGAAGAGAGGAAAGTGAGAAGGGACATGATAAAGACTTACAGGTACTTCTCAGGGATGAACAGGGTGCAGGAGGGGAGTCTTTTTCAAATGAGGCAGAGCACCGGGACCAGAAGAAATGTGATGAACTGGATGGGGGGGTAGTTAAGAGGGATATGCGGAAGTACTACTTCACTGAAAGAGTGGTAGACACCTGGAACAGACTACCAGTGGAAGTGGCAGAGGACAAAACAGTAGGGCGCTTCAAGCCTGTGTGAGATAGACATAAGGGAATAGTAAATAGGCAGGGAGGAGGAGGGAGGGTTGCCTGAAACCAATTAGGTTTTGCGGAGACACACTAGGCACAAACCATCTGGGCAGACTGAGTGGGCCAAGTGGTTCTTTTCTGCCAACAAATTCTGTTTCTAAATGGGAAAAAAAGTATCTTACAAGAAAGGAGAACAAGAGCACTACAAAACAGAATAAAAAAAAGCATAGGTCATTTTTCACTGTAACATGTAGTGCTGCTTCAAAACTTCATGGACAAAGGTTACTATTGTTCTTCACTTGTGCAAATTAAATTTGACATGGTCATTGGTGCTATTTACAGTTTTGCATGATCTTAATACGTCTCTTTGCCCTGTATAGTTATGCAATGCAATCTTGAAGATGATGCCACTAGCACTTTCTTTAATTTGAAACAAATGTGCATTCCTGAGCAAATTACTCAATGAACGTAGAGCTTTTTACTAAATTAACATTGCAAATGACACCTGCCTGAAGTCCCAGAACCAGGTGTAACTCATTCCAGCAAAATTTCATGAGCTATTACACTAGGGATTTATTTAGTCATTTATTCATTTTTTGGTTTTACCAGAATGGAGAGCCACAATTGTTCAGAGGTTATAAAAGGTTCTGAAAAGCAATGAAAAATCCTGATAAGTACTGTAGCCTTATCAGAACCTTCAGAACATTTTGTAGACTTAAAACTAGTTTTAGTTTAATGTTAACCCATACTATAAATCTTGTGTTCTATGTAGACTAATAAGTATCATTGCTGCCACAGTGCATGTGACAGGCTAAGGCTTATTTGCTAAGAGTGTCTCATATGCTGCATGCCGTTTCCTCAGCAGCTGCTAGCAAGCATGTAGCATGCTGTGCACAGCTTCCCTGCTCACCACCAGAGTACAGTGTGCTCTGGTGGCAAAACAAGGGGGATTAAATTTTTTAGTCTGGCAGTTGGCAGCTAATTCTGTGAAGTGTCAACAATGACTGAGATGTAGCTGTAGTCAGGTGGGATTAATAATATATTTATATGACTAGAAGAGACAGACTTATGCTTTAATGAGTTGTTGCACTTGTGTTCTTCCGGAGACTCAGCTTTACTTCATGGTCCTCTCACCTTGAAGAATGCTCTTAGAACCACTCCTTAAAGTATGCCAGTGTCTCTTGCATTCATATCATTCTACAAACTATTCAGAGTGAAGGGCGAGAATGTTAAAAACAATACAGAGTAGTACAAAAATACTTACTACTGTGCAGTGTGGTCCTGGTTTGCCCTACCCCTTTGCCAAGGATTATTAAATGAAGTCAAGGGACAGGCCGCAACATTGAATACAGTACTTCAGAAAAGAGGAAAGAACAGCTCATCATTGAAACTTCATACACATCCTTTTTCTTTCAACTTTTTAGTTACCACCAGGGAGATGGACTGATGTTTCATGGCCAGCACTACTTCCCCAAGGCAATGTGGTGGACTTAGCATACAATTATTAATTTATTTGTCATTTCTGATGATGAAAAGGCACACTGGGCTGTGACAGCTGGTTTCCAGTTGCATTTTGCAGACGGTGAGATGAGTTACATGGGCCGGTTTTATTGATGGAGAAGTGTTAGCAATGACACTGGAGAAATTCCCCTACTCTCTAGCAGGAGGAACCTCTGGCTGTTTGGTTGCTAGCCCAGATGGCTGACCCTAGTGACGGTGAGAAGATTGACATGCTAGAAGCTGGGGAGCTGGCCTCCTTCCCTGCTTCTTTCATTTCAGAGACTGCTTTGGAGGAAGATACGGAGTTGGTTAGTGTTGCTGTCAAGGCTAAAGGTGGACTACAGCTGAAAAGTCCAGTAGCAGAGGAAAAAGAAAATCTGTCCTTTGTAAAAGAAACTATGAGAAGAAAAACATAAACTGCAAAGATTGCTGGATGAATGAAAGCAGCATCTTCTGTCATTGGTAGCAGAAGAAGAAGAAGAAACTACTGACTACAAAATTAAAAGCTGACAATAGACTTTTTATGCCCCCCTCAAGTATGAGCAGAAACTGCGCTGGCGAATCTGACAGTGCTGTCAAGCTGGCTCAACTGTTGCAGGATGTAAGTGATGACATGGTGTCATCAAATAAACAGAGCAACTGCAACAAAGAAAATAAAGAAACAGACAAAAACCTAACTGAGATACAAACTGATCAGGAAAATGACAGAACCCCTGCACAGCACACTGCAGGGACTCCAGAACAGTTCCATTCCTCTTTGCAGAAAATGGGAGATATTCGTTCTAGTCAAGAGGACACACCCACCACATCTGAAACAGTCAGACAGCCTGTCGAGGGGGAGCCAGCTCAACATGCTGCTGTGGCAAGTGCTGACAAGCAACGTCAGCATCAGAACTTCAGAAGAGGTACTATTTGTAAGGTGTACACTTGTTGATGTAAGCAAAAACCTCAATGAATAATAAATTAGAAAAAAAATAATGTGAATACATCTCTGTTTTGTTTTAGGATGTATCCCAAGGAGCATTTGTGTTAGCTCCTGCTAGGCTTGAAGATTTTTCTGCTATTCTGATACTATTTGTAAGTTGTACACTTGTTGATATAAGCAAAACCTCAATAAATAATAAATTATAAAAAAAGAACTTTGGAAAACAAAAAAGGATTGTAGGTTTGGAGACAGCCATGCCCAGAATGGCTCCAGCATGACATAGTCTTGGCCTAAGATGTGGCCCACCCACTTCTGCTGCCCCAACAAGGAAACACCTTCAGAAATAATCTGTGGTGGCTTCTTCATTGCAGCTGACTAGAGGAAGGCTGGTGATGGAGTTTCATGAGTTTTACAGGACCCAGACTACTACACTTAGGAGGACTGGGAAGTAAAAAATAAAGCTAGTGTTTTGAAAACCAACAAAAAGGAAAATGTAGCCTGGCAGGATGTCCCCCGAGTGCCTGCCAGGGAGTCTGGTATTCAGGTGGTGAGGTCAAGGAGACGTCCTGTGGCAAAATGGGGACTTGAACAGTGTGAGCCCTGTCTAGTCCCCATACCCAAGGGCTCCACCATAAAGAGTGGGCAGATGACTGGTCCAGCTGCCTTACCTCATCCTACTCGGGCTGTGATGTGCAATGCCAGATTGATAAGGAACAAGACAGCTATAACGGCAGACTTGATATCCTCTGTCAATCTGGCTTGCATCATGGAGGCCTGGCTGGATGAAAATGCTGCCCCAACTTTGGAGGTGGCAGTACCAGCCGGATACTCCATGATACACAGCCCGAGGAAGGATCATAGGGGAAGAGGGGTGGCCATTTGCTTTAAATCTAGCTTGAACCTCACAGTGCTGCCCATGGGTCCTATAGGGTCCTTTGAATGTGTGGTTGCCCGAGGGTGTACGGGTGTGGGCTTCAGTGTCCTTCTGCTCTATTGCCCCCCAGCTAGTAATGGGGATTTTCTGTGGGAGTTGGAGGAGCTAGTCGCTGGCCTAGTGTTGGAGTCCCCCAGGTGGCTGATCCTGGGGGATTTCAATGCCTGGGTAGATGGGGGGGCTGTCAAAATTTGGAAGAGATCTTCTTGAGAGCATGGGGGCACTGGACCTAGCACAAAATGTAATGACAGCAACGCACTCGGGCGGCCATACATTGCATCTGTTTTTTTCTGGTGAGTTAGATATTATGGACCTTAGTGTTGATCCGGTGGTTTGGTTGGATCATAGCACCATGGGGTTCACGTTTAGGGCCCCTCCCCTGGATGGTATTTCCCCTATGGAGATGGTTCAGTACTGGTCTTTAATGGGGGTTTCCCCAGAGTACCTATTGGTGGTGCTGGACATATCAAGTGTTAAGGCAGCTTGTGCGATTGGGTCAGAGGAGTCAGTAGCAGCCCATAATGGGGCGGTTGGTGTGGTCTTTGACTCAATCGCACCCTCATGTGTCCAACCCCGGTTTACTTGTCGGAGATCTCCCTGGTATAATGAGAATCTCTGAGGTTTAAAGACTAGGGATCAGAGGTTAGAGAGGCATTGGAGGAGATCTTGTCTGGTGGGAAACAAATTGGCCCTGAGGTCACATTATGTGGACTACCAGGGGGCAATCTCCTGTAGAAAGGTAGAATTTCTTTCTGGGGAGATTGCTACAGTGAGAAACAGACCAGCTCAGCTGTTATGCACAGTGGACAGACTTTTACATCCTGCCTGCCTGTCTGTGTGTCAGAGGGGTAAGTTCGAGTGCAAGGTATGAGAAGCTGGCTCTGTTTTTCGGTGACAAGGTGTCCTCCATCAGGGCTGAGATCTCGTCAAATGTCTCTTGAAAGGGCTGCAGGGTCTGGCCTGAGTTGAGTCAAAGCACTCCTCCTGTGTGGGATGAGTTTGAGCTGATTGGGGTTGGGGAGGTGGTAGAGATAATCTCTAAGCTGTGGCCAACCTACTGTGATTTAGATACAGGCTCAACTCACCTTTTGGTGGAATGTTTGGACCTGATTGGTCCTGTGATTGCTGGGGTAGTCGGGAGTTCCTTAGGGAGTGGGATCTTTCCTTCAGCCTTGGAAGAGGCTTTGGTTAGACTGCTCTTGAAAAAATCATCTTTGGACCCAGACTGCCTCAGCAACTACAGACCTGTTTCGAGCCTCCCATTTTTAGTGAAGTTTATAGAAAAGGTGGTTGCCATTCAGCTGGAGAGACATCTCGCTGCTTCCTCTGCCTATGAGCCTTTCCAGTCTGGGTTCCGAGCAGGGCATAGTACAGAGACAGCACTGGTGAGGGTGCTTAATGACCTCCTGATGACGAGGGATAGAAGGGACCATACTATCTTGGTCCTCCTAGACCTCTCTGTAGCGTTTGACACCATGGACCATGAGGTACTACTGGACCAACTGCAGTTCTGGTGTGGTCTATCCAGAAATGTCATCAACTGGTTTAGGTCATACCTGACAGACAAAGTGCAGAGAGAAACCATGGGAATTTTCTCATCAAACCCAAAGCCTCTGGGCTGTGGTGTTCCGCAGCGGTCGGTTTTGTCACCTCTGTTGTTCACGGTGTAGATGCTACCACTGGGGGACATTATTAGGCAGTATGGGCTGGGTTTCCACTGCTATGCAGATGACACACAGCTGTATCTGTCCTGTGCTGTCAATAGCCAGGTGTCTAACTCTGTATTTAACAGCTGTCTTGAGGAAATCCAGACATGAATGACTCAAAATTGGCTTAAACTAAACACAGACAAGACTGAGGTACTGGTGGTGGAGTCGGGTCATCGGGCCAGGGGGTTGAGATTACCCACTGAACTTGTGTTGAGGTGTGTGCCTTTAGCCCTCTCTAAGTGGGTGAAGAATTTGGGCATAATCCTGGATGGTGGCCTGACACTGGAAGCACAGGTGTCGGCTGTGGTGAGAACCGGGTTTTATCACCTCAGGAATATTAGCCAAATTCGAGCCCTGATCCCGCCCGATGACCTGCCCACACTGGTACATGCTTTCGTCACTTCCAGGTTAGACTGTTGCAATGCCCTGTACCTAGGGATATCTGGAGGCAACCTCCACAGACTGCAGCTGGTGCAGAACATGGCAGCAAGATTCTTGCTGGGGGTGAAAAGAGGTGAACATATTACCCCAGCAGTGCACAAACTGCACTGGCTGCCAGTTTGGTGGAGGATTGTCTTCAAGATAGGGCTGTTAACCTATAAATCCCTGCACTTGAGGGGCCCAGTCTATCTGCAAGAGCTCCTTGTGCCCTACCACCCAGCCCAGGCTCTTTGTTCTGCCGGGGATGGCCTCCTTGAGGTTCCCAGGGTTAGGCTGCAGCATTCTGGTGATTGGGCATTTGTAGCCGCTGCACCTACCCAGTGGAACTCCTTGCCTGTTATCTTAGGGAGGCTGTCATGGTGGATGCCTTTAGGAAGGGCCTGAAACCATATTTATTTAATCAGGCTTTTAACTAAAGAGGTTTTTAAAATAGTATATTTATGATGGTTAATTAATCTGTTGTTTTTAGGTATATTGTTTATAATGTTCTAGTTAGTTTTCGCATTGTATTAATGTACGGTAAATGTTATATGTGTTATATTGTACAGCACCCAGAATCTTTGGAAATGGGTGCTATATAAATAAAATATCTATCTATCTATCTATCTATCTATCTATCTATCTATCTATCTATCTATCTATCTATCTATCTATCGAAGTGGCCCCAGAGTATGAAATGATAAGAAAGATTAATAATGCTGACATGAATACACAGTTCGCAAGGGGAAATAATGATGTGCAGATAACACTTGTGAATGACACCAGACAAACTGAAACTGCACAAGCCTCTGATGTCTTTGAGCAACAAGAACAAATAGCACAGACTAATACAGAGACTGATAGGAGCTCAGATAATGTATCAGACCCAGGGGAAGGAATTTCAAAGACTGTGAAAACTGCACCAAAGACCCTAGATGTGTCCCTACTACAGGGAGTGAGAGGCCATTCAAAATGTCTGACCTATTTGCAACACATGGAGTTTGCACAATGAAGAAACACCATCAGGCTCAGATATCAAGGGGGTTTAGACCTCCACCCTGACAGAGTCTATGTAATTAGAAACTTGTTGAAAGAATGGCCATGTTTTTTTTTTCTGCCAAATTCAATTCCATACAATTATTTATGTACTGGGGGAAAAAACCTTTGATGTAAGTTTTAAAACACTAAAAGCCTTAGAGTGATTTTGGGTCAAATATGACAAATTGAAAGATTCTGCACTTTGGTCTCCTTTCATGGCCACCCCCCATCCAAGTCTGCAATAAAAACAATTATAGCATTATTTCAAAATTAAGGCAAGAGTGTGTCAGATTAGATATATGTTACTGGCTAAAACAACAGTGAGAGGTGATTGAAATACCAACACCAATTATTGATAGTGAGCAGATTTGGACTGGGGGTTGGAAATTCAAGGTAACATGACATCAAATTCTGGTAGGAGTTTTTTTCATTGGAAGGGATCAAGGAGTGCATTTTAACCCCGGACAACCCAGAACACGTCATAAATGTGGCGCACATACTCATCTGAATTCAGTATGTGATGCAGAGAAGTGTAACAGTTTCCTGGAGTATGGTCAGTTGAGCTAAGGCTGTCCAAACCCTTTCAAATGTATCTTGTGCAAGGACCAGGGGCATTTATTCAGGCAGTGCCTGTGGGCCTTGCACAACAGACATGATGGCACAAAGATCTGCAACAGGGTTGATACACAAGGAGGTGTGGAAAGGATGAGAAGGGACTTGGCAAGGTTGGAGGAATGGTCAGAAGTATGGCAGTTTGGATTCAATGCAAAGAAGTGCACCTGGGAAACAAAAACCCAGGGAAAGATTATACAATGGGGGGAAGTAGTAACAACAGCAAAAATGGAAAGGGACCTGGGGGTAATCATATCAGATAACCTTAAGGTTGGCAAGCAATGTGAGAAGGCAGTAGGGAGGGCTGGGGGGATAATGGGATGTAGAAGGAGAGGCATCACCAGCAGAAAACAGGAAGTTGTTATCCCCCTGTACAGACAGTTGGTGAGACCCCATCTGGAGTACTGTGTCCAGTTCTGGAGACCCCATTTCTGCAAGGACATAGACAGGATGGAGACAGTTCAGAGGAGGGCAACTAAAATGGTGCAGGGTCTGCAAGAGAAGCCATACGAGGAGAGGCTAAAGGAGCTTAATATGTATACCCTTGAGAAAAGGAAGGAGAGAGGGGACATGATAGAAATGTTGAAGTACCTCAGTGGAATCAACAAAGTCCAAGAGGGTAACATCTTTCAGAAAAAGAGATGTGCAAGAACAAGGGGACACAATTTGAAGATAGAGGGGGGACGGCTCAGGGGCAATGTGAGGAAGTATTTTTTCACAGAGAGGGTGGTGGATGCATGGAACAGCCTTCCTGAGGAGGTTATGGGATCTAAAACTGTGGGAGAATTCAAGAATGCAATTGACCAGACATAAGGCAATTTTTGTGGGGGGTAGGAAGAAATAGGCTGTTGGTTAAATAGGATGTGCAGTTTATCCTCTAGGTAGGGAACTGGGCAGATTAGGTGGGCCAAGCGGTCCCTATCTGCCATCAAAGTCTATATTTCTATGTTCTATGTTTCTATGATGGTGTTGATCAAGAAGAACAGGCCATACGGCACAAGGGGCAACTGAAGCTAGGATACAAAGTTTAGAGGATGTACAGATAGCGCCACAGGAGGTACAACAAGCAGAGGTACTGCAGGAAGAAACCCATGCCCAGGCCTCTCCAAAGCTTCTTCCAGCACCATATCTACCCCATGAACAAGAGGTGGTTACAGAACTCAGCCACACATAAGAAGGGTCACTAACCAGAATAACCACACACCATTGCAGTCATAGCAGGGAATATGTCAGCGAAAGATGGTTTACAGGCACAAGACAGCATGCCCCCTCCTCCCCCTCCTCAAGAGACAGACATGGCTTTATTTCCCTTCAAAAAGAGAGGCAGACAGAAAAAAATAAAACCTAAACATAATAGACTTCTTGCAATCAAGGTTAAAAATACATATACAGCATTGACATCAAAAAGACAATGGGGGATATTGAAGAAGAGGGAGACTCAGAAGCCTCCATAACTTCTTCACAACAAGACCTACCCTCAGATCTCAAGGACTCTCAGTCCACAAAATCAGCAAAAAGGGTGAGAGGCTGCACTAGGTCACAAACCAGAAATGTCTTAGATTTCCCCAACTAGCTGATTATTAAATGTGCTTAGGAGAAGCCATATCGCCAATTACCTTGAATGTAAACAGTATTAAGACCTATAAAAAAGAAAATGTCTGCTCTGTCTGTTTTGAATACTATACCTGGAAATATAATCTTCTTGCAAGATACTTGGTTGAAAACAACATAAGAGTTAACACAGCTGTAAGAAATGCGTTGTTGCAAGGACCTTCATTTTAGTCTCAGGGCCCAGACAAATGTGATGGAGTAGGTATTCTCATTAGAGGGACAGCATTTAAACTCCAACATTTTGTGCATATGTCACCTGAGTGGGCCTTACATTTGGACATAAATATTGGAAAGCAAAATCTTTCTGTAATAAATATTTATGCACCTCAGCAAAGGTAGCCTAAGTATAATTATTCCAAGAGGTGAGACCATTTCTGCACTCAAGTGGATTAGTGATATTGGGGGGGGGGGAGTGTTAATGGCGGCATTGCACTAAGTGATAGGGGTGGAACAACTGACCAATATATTTCCAATACAGCATATTTATGTCCCCTTCAACATGGCTTCTGAAAGCAGCACTGTACCACCTCTGCTCTGGCCATTGTCACTAGTCATGTACTGAGAGACATGGATCAGGGCAAACCCACAGGTACAGTCTTCATCGAATTTGTCAAAAGCATTTGACTTGATCGACCACCACCTCCTCCACTAAACCCTGCTACAAATTGATTGTGCACCACCAGGCCTGCTGCTTGGTTTCACAGCTACCTATCAAACTGGTGTCAGTCAGTCATCATCAGCAAAGCATCCTCTGCTCCCCTCCCTGTGCTCACTGGAGTCCCCCAAGTTTCCGTACTTGGACCCCTACTTTTTTCCATATTCATAAACACACTCCCTAGGTACAGCCTTAGTTGTAACACTCTACTCTATGCTGACGATCTAGTCCTCTATCACAGCGATAAATCCATTGACTCTATCTCTTTTGCCCTCACACAGAACTACGGCACTGCCCATAATTGGTTCCTCTCCAACAAGCTACTAGTCAATGAGAAAAAGATTAAAGCCATGATCTTCATATTTAAATCATGCCAAGCCAAGGCTGCCAAAACCAACTCCTCTCTTCTGGTACTCACCCCAACTGCACCCCCCCCAAAAAAAAAATATCACATCTTTTAAATACTGTACCTAGAAGTCACACTAGACCCCTTCCTCTCTTTCTCCGAACATGTCAACCTTACTATATGGAGAATTCAGCAAAAGCTGGGTGCTGCTTACCAGCACAAGCATTACATGTCTGCTGATGCATGTCTTGCCATAACACATGATAATCTACTACCCCCTCTTGACTACTGCTCCCCGATCTACTCACATCTATCCTCTACCCTATTCTCAAGACTAAGCACGACATACAACTCTATATGCCATTTTGCCCTATTGGCACCTTTCTGCTCCAATTACTTCTCCCTCTACCAGACACTGGGGAGGCTCCCACTACAAGGTCACTTTGACTATGCTCTGGGCTGCCTGGTAGACAATGCACTCCAAAACTGGCACCTATCCCCCTACTCACCTTTTCTGACAGGTAGAGAGGTCCCAAGGACTCTCAGGACTTCCTCAATCACCCCACTTAAAGTACCCCGCACCACCACTACTATGGGTAGTCAAGCCTTCTCAAGCATAGCTCCATCACTATGGAACAAGCTCCCCTTGTACATTCACATGTCCTCCACCAACCATGCTTTTAAACATGACCTGGAAGCTTGGCTCCTTATGGCTGCTAACTGCCACTGCTCAGTGCAAGGATGCTAGAGACTGCATACCAAATGCTCTTCCTTGAATTAATAGCATTTACCTTCCCCCTTTTTGTCTTCCCCTCCATTTCTCCAACCCCATTTTCCATACTTAAGCCCCAAGACTCCCCTAACCTTTTTCCCTGTCCCCCCCACCCTCAACACCTCTGCCTCCCCCACCCCATCTCCTCTGTCTCAAATCCAAGATTATACTATGCATATTTTTGATCTGTTAGAACCTGCACAGTTTACTGTATGGAATCATTGAAACTGTATACTGTTACTGTTTGTAATCTATACCATCTGTTTCTCATTGCTTGTTTTATGCTCATGTACTTATTATCCTGTAAACCTAGTTTTACCCACTGTATATCTTACCCTGCCACCTACAGTGGAATGCACACTGTATGATGCTCGTGTATGTACCATTTTGAATCTGTTGCTGCTTTTGTCACCTTGTGGCCTGGGTCATGACTGAAAATGGTCCTCTGGATCAGTGCACCTACCTGGTTACCAAAGACATAAATAAATAAATTTAAAATATATGATAAATGTCACTGATTTACAAGATGGCTTTCTGTCGGTACATAAGACACCTAGTGCCACTTTTACTAAAGGACATCAGGCCACCAGAATAGACTTTTTATTTTTATCTAGCAGTTGAAGATTACCAATGCAAAAGCTATTGCTGTAGAACTACAGACCATCTGTCTGTATTCTCAATGTGTGACGGCCCCCCACCCCACCCCCACAAGAAACATTGGAGACTGAACACTGTTTTACTAGATAAACAGGAAGTGGTAGAGAAATGGTATGACTCATTTCTTGCACAACGGTCAGTTTTCAGTGCGTATGATGATTTGGGAATGTGGTGGGAAGGTTCCAAACAGGAATTTAAAGCTTATTTTTCATAGAATTGCCAAGAAACTGCAAACAGACAACTATTTGTATTATCTAAATCTCAGAATACATCTACTTAAGTTAATATAAAGAATGTACAAATGTGAGACTGACCTTTTTAAACAGAGAATATTAAGCAAAATATGACAGAATAACAACATGACAGGGCACTTTCACTGGCACAAGAAGAGACGTTTGGCAGAAAAGGGGAAAAATCAATCTCTGGACACCTTCAAGGCTTGCCATAACAGAGTGCTGAAAAGAACAATGAAGAGTCTGAGTGCAGAGGAGGGGGGGACAACATGAAACTCATATTAATGACATAATGGACATTGCCCAAGTTTATGTAGAAAAGAACTTCAGTGCATCATTGCCATTTACAACACACACCTCAGATCTCCAGGATTTGGACATATCAGATATCCCAGATAATTAGCGGCAACATCTAATGCAGCCCGTTCAACTCTTGGAAGTTTAATCAACTATTAAGGCACTGAATAACAACACTGCCACAGGTACTAATGGCCTACCGACAAAATATTATAAAGTGTTTATATCTCACTTAGCCCCAATCTTACACATTTTGTATAGTCAGATGCTAACCATAGGAATATTACAACACTCAATGACACAAGCATTACTTATTTTCTTACACAAAAAGCAGAAGGTATTAAATTGGAGACCCTTGTGTGTATTAAATACAGATCAGAAAATAATATCCAAAACATTGGCTATAGATTGTCTCAAAAAGCTGCTGTAGTGACATCAAAATCTCAGTTTTGTGCAGTCCCATAATGTCACATTCAAGACAATTTATTAATTCTAAGAGAACTATTTGGGAGGGGAAATAAAGGACTTGTTCAAGATTTGTGCTTTCATTGGATCAAGAGAAAGCATTTGATCAAGTTAGCCACAGGTATTTGTTCACAGTGGCTCTGTAGGCAGGGAAAATAGGGTGGGCCTAGAAATCCTTCTTTGCCAACTACTTCTATGTCTCCAGATGTTAAAAATTTATGGTGTGCCAGATTATTTTACACGGTGGATTCAGTTGTTATACAGCATGTGGTTATGATACCATATATGAATTTGTAGTTGGGCCTACCCATGAGGATTAAAAGGGCTGTCTGCCAGGGTTGCCCACTAAGCCCTTTATTGTACATTTTTTCGCTGGCCCTCTTAATTAAAATGATTCAAAGAAACTGGAAAATTAAAGGAAAAAGATTGACACAAGACACTAGGATAGTGAGGATCTTGGCATATGCTGATGATCTGTGTATCATGCTGCAGGGCACTGTTTCAGGGGAAGAAACACAAAAAACTATAAATAGTTTTTCAGAGATGTCTGGCTCACATATAAATTATAACAAGGGTATACCTGTTCCTGTAGTAACCCCCTGACAGTGAATAACAGTCAAATTGCTGGGGTTGAATTATTTGATAATCTGGTGAAAATCTTAGGTATTTATTTTAATCACTGTGCGGTTGCTTTGCATAATTTGCAAGAATATTTACATAGTGCAGACCGAAAACTAACCAAGTGGAAGAGTTGAAACTTATCAAAACACAAGAGAGTACAGTATATTTAATTAAGACATAATTACTTCCATGTTTCATTTTTGTAAACCATTTTTTCCCACCACCACTGGAAATTGAGACTAGACTTTATAGTATTTTTTCAAAGGTGTTGTGGCTTCAGATGTAACCCTATTAAAAGAGACGCTACATAGGGGAATTGGCTAATGGTGAGAAAAACATGGTTATCCTAGTTGCTTTCCTCTATAGCATATTTTTTTTTGCCAATAACTTTACTCCAGTACTCTGGAACACTAGGAGAAGATGTATCCCCTTGATTGGCAATTGGATAGTGCCCCTCCTACTGGAAGAGGGACTTGGTAGGATACAACGTTTAAGACAAGACTATGACCATGTGGTATGTATTTAAGTAAAATCAGCATTCATTAAAATTCAGAAATGGAAGTTAACACTGAATGATATTAAAGCCAAACACAGGAAGGCATTGCATGGGGTAATTATGGATAGAAATTTTTCACCCCCTTTGGTAATTAGAGATGTGAGAAGCTGATGAATTTCAATACTTTGTGAAATTTGTCTGTTTAGCGAAATTCTTCACAGAAGCAAAATGCAGAATTTCACTTGTGGATAGTAAAATTTCACCCGCAGATGGCAACATTTTGCTTGCAAAATGGTGAAATGTCCAACCCTCGAGTGAAAGTTTGCTGTTTTTGAATGAAATTTCACATTTAGCGGGCACAATTTTTCACTTTTGCAACCTGCAAAATATTTCACGGAACAGCCAGATTTTGCGAAATATTTCTTGCTGCAAAATTGCCGACTTCATGGGAATTTTGCCCATGAAATTTAATTTTTCAACCTTTCTATTGGCAATTAAAGAATGTCCTGCAAAAGACATATAAGAGAAGCCACTTCATAACTGACAAATTATAGAAATATGAGATATTTTGTGGTTACGATTGCATGGGAAATTAGCAGTGAAAGATTCTTTGAAACACAAAGCAACAGAAGAGAGTACCTTCGTCCAGAGTGCAAACAGTTCTTAGAAACACAGAACCACTTTTTGTTTGAGTGCCCACTTAGCTATATTTTTGGGCCCAACATAGTAGAAACCGGAAAGATCCCTTGTTTGGCAGTTTTGCCACAGTGACTTACCAGATAGTGGTACTAATTGGTATGTATCTGACTGTACAGAGTAAATATCATGAAAGCACCTTTTAGGTTTGCTTTGCAGCATGTAAATATTATTTGTGACAGGCACATTGTATCCTCGCTTTTCAACAAAGAGACATACCACCACAAGCAGTTGCAGATATGGTACAAAAATGTTTACAGAGAATCTACTTTTCTGAAGTGTCTGCATTACCTAGAGCTAAGGTAAAACTTTGCAAATAATTTATTGCCTTGATAAATATAGAATGGGGTATGAAGTATGACATGGCATCACTTTGGTTTAACTATGTTTTCCATTTTCTTTGATTTCTGAGAAGCTATGTATACCTGATGTATGTTATGTTCTTTCTGTGTACTTTTCCCCTTATATTTTAACTTGTATGTTTTATTTATTATTGTATTAAAATATCCCTACTGTTCATGGTGGGGTCTAACATCAAGTTATACAAAGGAAAAGGATTGCCTTTAGGGTCTGCAACTGTGGGAGGCACATTGCAAGAGCTCCTGTAGGAAGGGACCCAGTAACAGTGCTAGGGATTAAATCTGGGGGCTCTGGATATGCCACTCAATAAATTGACAGAAACATTAAATTTGGCTGGAGCAAAACATTTTAGCTTGGAATTAATGGTCTATGATGAAAAAGAAAAGAATCTACATGGTGAATAGTTTCGTGATTCATATTTTCTTGTAGTTAAGCAATATTTTCCCCAACCTCACAGCCTGGAAACAAGACTTGTTAGCATTTTCTTCTGACTCCTTTGGAGGAGCCATTTAAACCCTGTAAAGTGGGTCCATATGTATACGTACTTTAAATAAATGGGTTTGTGTATGACTAACCCAACAGTTTTTTTTTACTGTATCTTGCTTCTTGTGTTAAACTTCTAATGTCCAATGCACACACATTTTGGATATCCCTCTGTAGACATTGGCGTGAAAATGTATTAATTCAGTATGAGATTGGCACACTCAGGAGAATATGTTGGTCCAATGGAGTACTCCCCTTCCCCAGTTATTTACAAGTTATAGTAATTTCCAGATGATAAAACAGTGGAAAGTATGATTTTTCCAAACTCTAATCACAGAGTAGACATCAGTTGTATAATAATATACTTGTGATATCTTATTTTCTGGAACTTGTGTTTCCTACTAACCCCAGTATACTGCCAGAGGTCATCAACAAGCAACTGTTGGATGATCAGACACTGTAAAAAATGTGGGATATGGGCTGTAACGTTGATGCAGTAACAGCATTATTGTTTGTGACTGCTCGCCGGTGACTCAGGTTCAGGAACGAGCCTGGGGCAATGGGGGTGTGGGAGGAAGATGACTGAGCATCCCAGAGGACACTCATCTCTTCCTGGGGGGTTTCTGTGTCCTGTTGCAGCATTGCCACCTGCAGACATGCAGGTGGTAGGGCAAACAGGACACAAGGGTGAGACACACCACACTGCATATCTCATGAGTGTGCCAAAGCATGCTCATGTCAAGGACTACATCCCAATGCCAACATCTCTAGGAGGAAGGCAGAACAGCACAACAAAGGGGGGGAGAAGACAGAAAACACCCTGGCTGGCAAGATGATTGCTGACCTCTGCCAGCCCCACACCAGTGACCCTGGCACCTCCCAGATCTGGATCCATTGTTTGGCTGATCAAGGGATTCCCTACCACACTGCCATGGAGGTCAAGCTGTGGGGGACTCAGGAGAGGTAAGTCCAAGGAAAAGCTGGGTGACAGGGGTAGAAGGATAACTGGTAAGGAGGGCCAGCCAGGGGTGTCAACGGAAAAAAAAACATGATAAAAAAAAAGTGGGCTATGCTGTGGTTATGTGTCCATGGTAAATTACAGGTCATTGGAAATCACAAACATACAAGTGCTGAAGAAAGATACTGTGTGAATCATACGTGTCACCAACAATAAAAATCAATGCAACATTTGCTTTTCTTTTGTTCAGACATCACTGGATTCTGGACTTTCCCAATTACAAAGTGGAACTTTTGAGAACTGGCAAATTTAACATAAGAGAACCTTATATAACAAACTTTTGATCCCAGCTGGACTCAGTGAGATTATAGTACCATGTGGCTAATTAAGGCTTGCATTAAGTGATGCATGTGGCATGACCAATGTTTGTTTTCCACCAAGCATCAGGGGCCAGATATTCAAAACTTTACGCTGGGAGCAAACCATTACTGCAGGATGTGTGCTGGATTTGCGTGGGTCCACTATATTCAAAAGGTCAAATAGCGCAGGCAAACTGCATTAGCACTGGGTAAAAGTATAATGTATGCAAGGGCCAAAAAGAGGGGGCATGTACATGAATACAGGTGCAATGCTATATTCAGTGCATTAGTTGTATGCAAAGTGTTTTTGCGCAACTTAGCACGACACTTTGTGCAGTGCAATTACCACCCAGGAAAAGGTAGTCTTAACTCTGGGCAAACCGTTGTGTGACTTTGTGTGACATAGAACCATGGTTAATGGAACTTTGTAATTCACAATTGGGAATTATGGAGTTTGCAAGGGTCTGCCAGCAGCGATTTATTGACCCTGACCAGTAAATATTAAACATAGAAAGAAACCAGACATGGAAGAAACATGCTGCACATGGATGGCACCTCCTATGTTGCCATCATCTGCCACCAGTCCCAGCCATGCCAGGTATTAATTGGTGACCTGGTGCCCAGTGGACACCATGGCAGTGTGTCCATACAGCACACACCTGCAGACCACCCTTTGGTGAACATCAACAGAATCCAGCACACACACATGCAGTACTGGGGACATTGAGGGTGTTGAGAGGAGGGTGTACAGGTGGCCAGTCTGCACCACATACTGGGTGTGGCCACAAGGCTGGGGCAATCCACACAGTGCAAATGGTCAGTATAGGGAATATCCCAACACCAGTGTGCCTGTCTTATAGTATATGCCCACCTGGTCACATACTGCACATCTGAACAGACACCACAGCACCCACAGCCAGCCATGTATATGTCACTGTGAGCATCCCATGCCAGTGGTGCAGTGTCTGTGGGTGGCACAACAGCATAACAGTAATGTCCACTGTCAGTATACACCTGAAAGGTAGGCCTGTCACTGTGTAAAGTGCAGCAGTCATTTATGCCCTACACACCATAGACATTGCTGTGTCCCTCACACTGCTGGCCCCCTTGTTACTGTAGTGTCTACTGTGCACTGCAGCATGAACTACAGTTTGACAATTGCATGCAGCACCACCACCAGTGCCTGTGCCGTGTAGTTCCCTGGGGCACAATATTCTATGCGGTTCTGTACAAATGTAGCCTGCAGCTACCATCATGCACTTCCAGTATTATATAGGTGGAGCTGTGGGACCCTGCAATAGCTCTGGACAAACTGCATGCAAATCAGAACATAATGAGAGGCTAGTCTGGATGTTTGCCCACAGACTGCCTAAGTAGGCTCATTTGCATGTCACGTTTGAATATAAAGAATGTTTGCCCCGAGCAAACATAATAGCACTGGCAAATAGATTAGCTCCGCACAAAACCTGCTCAAATGCATCTGAGCCACGCAAACTTTTTGGAAACATGGTACATTTCTGCAGAATTTCATATGCGTTGGTGCTTGCAGCATTAATGAATCCAATCCTTTGCTAGCACACACATTGGCCACATAGTTCACCTCTACCTTCCTTCACGTCGCTGTGCACTGGGTTGCTGTTGTGGTTTGCACTTCCTGGTTGCTATATTAGGAGCTGTCTTATTTCCTGGGCTATTTTTGCACTGCACTCCCAGCCCAGTTTTCTCAGCTTCCTTAGCATGCTATATTCAGCAGGATTAGCACCGGGTCTAATCCCTTTTGAATATAGCGGGCTATTGGGTACGGGCTAATTTAGCACACCGGGCAGTCCAAATTTAACCCTGGGACAAAGTTTTGAATATCTGGCCCATAATCTGCTAATGGAAAAGTCAGCACAGCAAACAAAAAAAATGCTTAGCACTACTCTGTCAACTCAGGCAGAGTTACAGGACAGAGAGGTGCATGCAGTCTAAAATTCTAGCAGCATTTGGCAATTTAAATCACAGCAAATGTAGACTCTAGGCATTGATACAAACTAATAAAATGCTGAAATCTATGCAGTATACACAGCAGCAAAATCAAACCAAGAATATAAAAAGTTAGTGCAATTATATTCCAATCTACTTTTTTTATAATTTATTGTAATGCATCGGGAAATCAATATATTTCAATATATTTTAAAATTTGCAAATATATTGCAATGTACTGTAATGATTAAATTCCAAACATAGTCCTTAGCACGCTATAGTCAGCAGGTTTAGCACTGGGGCTATCCCTTTTGAATATAGCGGGCTATTGGTTCTGGGCTAATTTAGCCCCGAGGCAAAGTTTTGAATATCTGGCCCCAGTTCCTTTAGCAGTATCGCGTGTTTGCATTCAGCAAGAACTGGTTGCAATATATGCAGTGCTTCAGAGTTCCATGGACTTCCAAGAAGGAGGTTTATGAAGCTTTGGAAAAAATGGGCAATGGCTACAATAATATGGTTTATGGGCTTGGGAACTGTTAATTCCAGTTACCAGTATTAAGAAAGGAATACTTTGGACTGCTGTCAGGGAAAACTGTCAGTATTCAGTAACTGTTAGTGGTGTGCAGAATTTTCAGATTTTAGCTGAATGGGATTTTATGAAATTCCACTGAAATTCCACCAAATTTTGTCAGAAGTTTTCCTTCAAACATTCTTAAGTGCATAACCCTTCCCCCAAAATGGGGCATACTGCAAAGACAGACAAAGCAATGTTTCTTATATGAACACATTCATGGGAATTTGCAATTATTTCCAATTATATACAAAAAGCCTCCTGCCAAACCAATGTATGTGCTTTATGAAAGTATTCTCCATAGTATTTCCAACATTAACCCTTTCTCTGTATTTGTAAAACAATACTTAGTACTCTTAGCCCCTTTTGACAAATTACACCTGTCTTCCCTTGCCAGTATTTTAAATTTTTTTACCAGGAAAAACATGCCGAGCTGCTAACAGCGCATTTCCAGATGCATCCTGTGATAAATCCCTCCATACAGTTCATCATATCTCAAGTTCTCTTCTTATTCCTGCAACTGCGCCTGCCCCTGCACCACTTTTCCCCTCCTTTCACTCCCTCCACCTCACCCATGCCTCATCACCTTCCCCCTCTAACTTTAACTTCTCACCCTAGCTCCAGCTGCCAACCCCCTTTCACCCCCTCTTCAAATAGACTCTTCTTGAATATCTACTGGTTAGTACTGCAACCACCTGCCTACATTATCTACACTTTGCACTTAATCTGCATCCTCTTGCTGTTCTCAAGATGCATCCTGCTATACCTATGCCAGTGTACAAACTTTGCTTAAATGCCTTTGATGTTGCTTGTTATACAATATGATGCTTATATGATGCTTACTTATGTTTCTTACCTGCTGTGTAAATACTGTTCTATTTGTTATTCATGAACCTCCTTTACCCCTCCCCCAAAACACATCTGGAAATGAGCTGTTACCAGTTCAATATGTCTTTCCTGGTGAAACTTATGAAATAAATAAATCAATAATACTGTAGGGGTAGGTAGTTGTTTACCAGATGTGTTCAGAGGGGGAGTGGTTCTTCAGGTATCATATTCTGTGGAAGGAGTTCAGGGGAGGAGATATGGGCAGTATAAAGTCAGGGTACCCTTGTGGTGCCAATCAGTCTTTGCAAGTTTCTGGGTGGCTTTTGGTCCTTGGAAGGGATCATCAACTCTCCAGGCTGCCTCACTTAGCAGGCACGCTCTGGGGCATGGGCGAGGGACTCGCTGGGCCACACTGAGCCTGGATGCAAGCCACAGGGGCATTTCCAGCAGGGGGCTGGTAGTGCTTAGGCATGGTCCAGTGAGCCTGGGAGGAGTGGGTACCCTGTATACTGCTGGCAAAGAAACAGACCCACTCACTGGTGTAGTATTTATTCAAAAAATAAATGTGTACAGGCAGGTGGACACTACATCTGTGAGCAATTTATAAATTCCTACGGGGCATAATTCTGTGGAATTTCAGAAGATTATGCCAAATTCTGTTGAATATCATCAGTAGTGAGATTCTCAAATTTTGAAAGTGGAATGGTTTCTGCAGATTAATAATCTGTGGTTTACATAAACCGCAGACTCATTTTTTGTAATCCACATAAAGTTAGTCTGTAGCTAGTGCTGTGCAGAATTTTCTAATTCTGGAAAAAATAAATTTTACAGAATTTTAGAAATTCTGCCAGATTTCACCAGAAACAGAATAGTGGAATTCTATGGCAGAAAAAATGTGGAATGAGATTTTCTGCAACATTTCCACAGAAGTTTATTCTTTGGATCTCAATAAGTTCTGCAGAAGTGGTTGCAGAATGATTTTCCCTGGAAAAAAAAATCTGTTCCATTGAATATTTTTCCACAGATGGTAGAGGGCAGAATTCTTCAGAAAAAACGGAAATTCCAGCAGAAATTCTGCTGGCAGAATGGTCATTCTGCGATAATTTCACCAGCAGAATTCCACATTCTGCACAGCACTATCCATAGCTTATGTGATCCATGGAAAGTTATTCCACTGTTTACATAGAAAAGCTTTTCAGAATTCCATGGAATTCAAAAAGGAATGTCTGAGAAGCATATGTGGAAGTGGAATTGCCATCCCACACAAATTTCACAGGCAGGAATTTTGTATTCCACTCTGCTCTACTGGACACATAAAAAATGTCTGTTCTGTTGGACCACTTCTTCTGAATTATTGTATGTTCAACTCAGCATTGTCACAGTCAGGGTCTTGCACTGAGTTATTATTCACAGAAAAAAAAATTCATTTTTTTTGGTTAATTAACTCACCAGTTTTAAAAATCCAAAGCTCCTGGATTACTAATTTTGACTTCCATATTTAATGTGATTGAGAAGGCGCTCGCTTTCCCAATTTTGTACTGGCACTTCTGTTGGGGCCCCAGTGGCCAGTGCTGAGACATGGAGCACCTACAATTTTCAGGTGAAAGCAGGCATTGAAGCAAAATAGCTGGAGAGTAAAGCAGAAGACTCAGCTTTGTGGAAATGGGGGGGGGATCCTGCAAGGAGATAGTGCCAATGGCCTGACTTATCTGTTAGAGCACTCTGGAGGGTGGGTTGAGGGTTCAGTTGCATGCCCTCAGACAATGTCTAGGCAATGATCAGCAAGACCAGGCTGGCCTGCCACATTCTAAGAGGGTTACAGATTTTGTGAGGGAAGTGCAACCTCTTTTGGTGCCCTCCAGTAAAGGAGCTCACAACATATATGTTGAATACCTTTCTGATACCTTTGTTTCTTTTCATTAGTTTCTGCACCGGAGACCACTATACCAAACAGAATCAAGATCACAGACCAGATTCCAAGACTCATTTAAGTAAAACAGCTACCTTATATTTATTTATATTTATTTATATTTATTTTCTAACTGCATAACATAACTCAGGAGGCTCAGCAGACACACTGGAGTCTTGGCCACACTGGCTCAAACTGGTTACACATGCACTCTATTTCCTGAGTGCATGACCCATACTGATGGAATCTTAAAGAGACAAGAGCATATATTACAATATATAGGACACATTACTGGCATGCCACAGAATGGTAACAAGAGGAATGTAGCCACTATAGAGCATTGCCATGCTTCATGGTAAAGTACTCCAAGTTGGCAGTAAAGTTAGTAATCCATGCTCAGGTGTAGAGGGAGTCCCCAGGCAGATGCTTGTCCAAGAAACATGAAGAGGCTGTCTGTGGGCACATGGTCATTCATAAAAAAAGCACAGATATTGCCCCAGGTTCAGGCGAGAACTGGAACTGCTTGAAGTGCAATAGGGTAACATGCTACAGCAGAAGACTGCGATGAGGCTGTCGTGCTGTATAAGATGGGCATGTGGGGTGGAGAGGTTACCTGAGAAAACTTAAAGGACATGTGGGGTGAACAGATTACATGGGAAAAACCTCACTGTAGAAATGAATTGCTCATGAACAATGAACTGAAGTCCTTGGGCCCACTAAGATCAGTGTATGTGTACAAATGAACATTTGTATATCTATCCAGTAGAAGTCAAGCACATGAACTCAGTGAGTCAATGGAATTTACTAAAGGTGTTCCAAATCTATCACCTCTGAAGCAGTACGAAGGGAACAAAAACAACCCATGAATCTGAGTGCAAGGAGCTCCCACTGAGCAATGTATATCCCTAGACACGGGATTTCCATGGCCCATGAATGCCCCCCCCCCCATTTTAGGTAGAGATACAGGTTGGTGACCATGCCTCCTGAAAGGGGGACTGAATTTATGAACATGTGCTTTTTAAAATAATGTTTCTTTCTCTAGATTATTTTGCATTCTGCCACTCTTATCTGTGGATACGGAAAATATTAGCAATGGGAGGGGATAACTGAGTATTTATAAGTTTGTTTAACACCACTAATAACATAGAAATATAGACAATGATGGCAGAAAAACACTAGAGGTCCATCCAGTCTGTTCAGATTCCCTATAATCCCTGGAACCATCCCTGAAACCTATTGTTCCTCCAGGGTACTAACCCTCCCTGTCCACTCCACATTCTCTTCCATGGTCCAGTTGCCCTGGGCAGCCACTATTACCTTCATTTTATCCCAGGCCTGCTTGAATCCCTTGACTGTGTTTGCACCCACCACCTCTGCCAACAGATTGTTCCAAGGTTTCACCAAACTATGAGTAAAGAAGTGCTTCCTCACATCCCTCCTGATCCTCAACCACTGCAAGGTTACTGATGGTTACTGATACCAGTTTATGTTTTATATTGTTCTTATTTGGGTTTTATCTGTATTTTACTTGCATCTCTATTTTTAATTGCTTATATTTGTTGGATTTGTAAGGTGACCTGAGCCTCAGAGCAGGGGGCGCCATAAAAATAAAGTAGGGATGGGAGGGCTGGCTCTGTGTCAAGTCAGCCCCCATCCCACAAAATGGACTGCCTCTGCTTGACTCTGGAAATCAGAGTCATTTGTGGCTCAACTTTGATTTGACCTAGGTCACAGCATTGACTAGGTTCTGATCTGCCAATGACCAGGTTCTGACTTAGCCCTGATAAGTTAAGCGGTTTTGGAGTTTTTATTCATACTAAAAATTGAGAACTGGTGGGAAAAACATAAAATAACTTTTTTAAACATGAAATGATAGAAAAAAAAGGGATTACAATGAGGTGGTGGGAACAACTAAATTCTGTCATTAGACCGGGTACTGATCTCCCTCTGACACAGTTCAGGGGTAGGAGCAGGAGTTCCTATGGGAATTTAATCTTCACAGTTTGCACAGCCATTCATTCATTCAATGGAGTCACTGGCCTAACACAGGTTGCTTCCACTGTGACCCAGGAATATGGCCACACCTTGGCTCCAATGTTCACTTTGGGACTAAGTATTTTTGATGTCAGGGTGGATCCAGTGGGATGTCTGGATCACAGTGCTGTTAGCGTCCTTGCAGGGGCTCCCTGCACTCCATTTCCCCTTATTTTCATCTCATTTTTATTTTGTTAATCGGGTAAGGGCACTGGAATAAGTTAATTTTCAGGCCCAACCTGAGCATAGAAAAATGCACATAAATACAAACAATAATACGTAATAAATACATTACTGTTATGTGCAAGTACAAATGTCACATTCCTGCAGAAACATTTTTAAATTAGTCTTAACGCTAGATAGGGATGAGGCAGACCTAACATTTTCCGGTAGTAAATTCCAAAAAGGAGGCACAGCATGAGAAAAGGAACAGGATACAGCTTTAGTTTCAGAAGGGGGAACATAAAGAAGGGTCCCTTTAAATGACCACAAGTTTAAAGTTGTGTCACGAACAGTAACCAAACTACTCAGAGGAAATAGGGTCTTTGAGTATAACAATTTCAAAATGAAACCCCCATAACAATACACAATAGATGGTTCAAAACTGTCCAAGATGTGCTTTGGAGCCAGAAGAATGTATGACAGTGTTGGTCATCTCAAGTATGGAAATGGCATCCGATGGAGGAGCAGAGGCAGCTGTTGATGGTTGTGCTTCACTCCATCACATTGATTCATGTCCATCCATTGACCATCCATTGCAACTTGCCATGCTATTGTATAATGATGAGTTGAGGTGGTTTAAGGCTACTGGCAGAGGCTGAAGCATTCCTGGAAGAGGACCCACTTACTGGAGGATGGGATGGCTCTGAGGTCCTTTTATAGGAATTATCAGAGGGCTATAACCCTGCAAAAGGCAGAGTTCCTGTCACAGATTATACTGTAGCTTCAGGAAGGAACAGGCCTGCTCAACTCTTCTGCACTGTGAACAGGTTAATCTGTCCTCCCTGTCTACTCTGGTGGAGTGTTATCACAAGAAAATGGTGAGGAGTTTGGTTCTTTTCTTCTGGACAGAGTGTCCTCCATTTGAGCTGGCATCTCTACATGTGGTCTGTCATGGTCCTGCAATGGTTCAGATGACAGCCATATTAGCACTCCATGGGTTTGGAGTGATTTCCAGCCAGTTATTATGGAGGAGCTCATCAAGGTGATTGTGATGCTGTGCCCCACCTGCAGTACTTTGGATCTGGGGCCTACGTGGCTGTTGGTGGACTGCCGTGAGGCCCTGGGGCTGATGTTTGTGAACATTATCTTGTACTCCTTTTTGGAAGGTTGTTTTCCCTTGGCTCTTAAAAATGTTGTGATGTCACTCCTCCTGAAGAAACCATCTTTGGACCTAAATGTGATGGCTTATTACTGGCCTATCTCAAACCTTCCTTTTATAGGGAAGGTTATCGAGAAGGTGGTGGTGTCATAGCTGGAGGTTCACCTTGAGAGGACTGACACCTATATGCTGTTTCAGTCAGGTTTCAGGCCTTGCCACAGTATAGAGACTGTGCTCATCAAGGTGTTTCATGACCTACTCCTGGCAAGGGACTGGGGACAGTGTTCTGTTCCCATTCTTCTTGACCTGTCTCCAGTATTTGACACTGTTGAACATAGTGTTTTGAAAGAGTATCTTGGGGCATATGGGGGATTCACTGGGACAACCTTGAAATGATTTGAGTCCTTTCTATCTAGCAGATCACAGCAGGTCATGATGAGTTCTTACTCGTCATGGTCATCTGCATTCTGCTGTTGGGTTCCCAAGGGTTCAGCTCTGTTCCTTATGTTGTTCCTAGTATATTCACTGCTGTTAGCATGGGTCATCAGATGGTATGGTGTGAATTTTCAATGCTATGCAAGGGATACTCAATTCTACCTGTCATTTACATCAGATGAGTGGGAGGCAGTCTTTGTGCAGGAGCAGTGCCTAAAAGTAATTTCTGATTGTATGGCCTCCAGCTGTATAAGACGGGTTTTGGGGTGGAGAGGTTACACCATGGAGTCTCAATCCGACCAAGACAGAGTTGACCCTGGTGAAACCAGGTGCTCGGGGATCAATGGGAAGTCTGGGTGTGGTCAGATTGTCATCTCTGAATGGTACACTTCTGACAGCTATGGATAGAGTGAAGAATCTGGGAGTCATTGTGGACTCTAAGCTGACACTAGAACATCAGGTGTCAGCTGTGGTCCACATTGGATTTTACTAGTCCAGGAATAAAACCCGTATTAAACTCTATATTGGGCAAGAGGATCTGGTGGCCCTGGGGCATGCTTCAATAAACTTGAGGCTGGACTATTGTAGCCCTTTTCATCTAGGGCTGTGTGGAGGGTTGGTGTACTGCCTACAGCTGGTGTGGAATGCTGCTGCCAGGTTGATATCAGGTACATCATACAGGAACCATATCATACCTGTGCTGTGGCAACTGCACTGGCTTCCAATTACGTGGCACACCACCTTCAAGATTACTTTGTTAACATACAAAGCCCTGCATGGATCAGGCTCTGCATATCTGAAAGACTGCTTAGTCTGGTATAGTCCCCGATGCTCTCTCTCTCTCTCTCTCTCTCTCTCTCTGCTTCATTTAGGAACTACAGTTTGCCATCCTTCACTCTTGCCTTAAACAATCAGAGTATAGAGCATTCTTTGTGGAGTCCCTGATTATTTGGAACTCCACACCTTTCCTTTCCTTTCCAACTTAGGAGTTCCCCCTCAGTGGAGGCATTTAAAAAGGGGATTAAAACGTGATTTGTTTGAGCAAGCTTTGGGGACAAATAATTGATTTCATTGAGCAGTACCTCCACTTCTTATACCTATTTTTGATTGTATTTAATATATATTATTATTTTGAGGGTATTACTGTGTAATTATGTATTTGTTATTGATATACAGTATGTATGTATGTATGTATGTGAAGTGCTCTGAGACTTTGGTATAGAGTGCTTTATAAATAAAATTGTCCTGCCCTTGCCTTGACTGATACAGTCTGGAAAATGGCCTATGTCAGACAACCAGAGCAAATCAGAGTAAATAAGAACTTTTTGGAAACAGATCAGAGTCAGAATCAGAACCGGGTAACATCTGACCCACCTAGCTATAAAATAAAACTTCTTCTACTACTACCAGTAAATGGACAATATTAACCCTTTAGGCCTCATATTACATAGGCCCTATTCACTAATGGGCAGGAATTACGCATTAAACATGCGTAACCCGCCAGCGCTACTCTGAACCCCAACACAGGAAGGTGCAATCTGGCATGCACAACCATCTGTCGATGCCCCTGCACCCTTGGTGAAGGATAGTTAAAGAAAATATGCTCCTCTGTCAGTGTTTGGATAATTTGGAGACTGGGGCAAGGCCTACAAACATACAGAGTTTTGGCCTTTCAGAAGCTGCTGAGGGTGATTCTCCAATAACTTTCTTTAAAACCTGGCTCCCAGAACTTTTACAATTAAATTGCTCCACCTCTGTGCAACGTGCTTATTGGATCACACCCCAGGACCCAGACCAGCTTGGCTGCTGGAAAGCAAAATGTCCTCACCGCAGTGGCTGACCTACACCAGGGCCCTTCAGGGCACGTGCCCCGGTAAAAAAATGCTGTGCCCCAGTTGGTGCCCCACATACTTCTCAACCTTTTGTCCTCCAAATGTGGAACATTGCCTCTCAAAATGTGGAACAAATGAGCAAAATGTGGAACACTTAATCAAATCTTTACTTAAGAAGCTCAGAACACTGTTACAATGTTTGCATTTATGCTCAGAAAGTCTGTTATTAATTGAATAATATATTTTTTGACTCATTTACTATAGATTTTTGCTTTAAAATGTTAACACTGAATGTGGGACAAGTCCTCACAATGTGGAACAGGGAGCTTTTGTGAAGAAAATGAGGAACGCTCCTCGCAATGTGGTACAGTTGAGAGGTATGGTGCCCCATATAATGCAGAACCTCCCCCATAGTAACAATATATCAGTGCCCTGGCTGCCATCTGTTGTGCCCCAGCTGTGCCCTGGTAACCATTTGTGGCTAGAGCCGCTATTGCCTCACAGTGCTCCTGACTCTTAGATGAGTGTCTGAAAGGGACTGTGTTTTGACGGAGGCCAATCAAAAATGCCGATTCCTGGAATAAAGAATCGATTCATATTTTCTTGGATCTCAGTTTTGGCACTCAACAATGCAGAAAGGTGTTTGACGGGGTGATGGCAAAATTTAGACAGAAGGGCAAACACCACCTGATGTTAATGCCTGCAAACTTCAAAGTTATGCAGGATGGTAAAGTGTACAGTATCAGTTTGTGTATCCTGTAGAAGATGTCATACTCCTCCAGCAGCTGAACAGGGAGTTCTCAACATATTAAGAGGACACCCAAGGCAAAGAGGGATCCGAGGAGTGAGGTATCATACCTAAAAATATTTATATTTTGAAATGAGCAGGCATTAGGTGATGAGTATTTAAAAAACCTGAATGACATGATAAATTTTTGTGCTCAGGAGTTATGCTTAATAAGCGTTGTATAAGTATGTTAAAATGTTATGGTGGGCTTTATTTATTACAGCTTTAGATGCCTCTATGACTGCAAAATGGTACCTTGCATAGCAGTTCTAGATAAGCTTTCACCATGTTGCTCTATCCTCAGAGGACCTTCCCGCCATGAAGACCTGTCCAGATGATTGATTTCATCGCTGCTTGAGCACTAACATTACTGCAGAATTTTTGGAACTTTTAACAACTTAGACTGTGGTACATACTACATGCAGGGTTTAGCCACGGATTTGTGAGTTTGAAGCATTTTTGAATTCTAAGATAATGGCCTGTACAATCCAATGCTGTTGCTTAAACAATGCCTGCTGTAGATTGAGGGGAAGCTCAGTAACAAGTTTAACACTGTTCTGAGTTTTTATACATAGGGAAAAGCCTGCTTTTCCACCAATCAGTTATTCTAACACAGTTGAGCTACTGTTACGAATTGTTATTTGATCATAAATTTAAATAGGTTTTCTTTCTTTTAGGGGAGTTATTGGAAGAAAGTTCTACAATTCAAATGTTATGCAATATATTAATGTTTTATATTACTTAAAGGTCACAGAGATAGTAGACCTCAATGGTAGGGGGCACTATGCTGAAAACTTTTTATAATTATAGGAATGTTTGCTTATGGTGGTAATTGGCTTCTTTAGTAATAATATATATGAGGACTTTAATTTGATCATCCCCAGTGATGTAACAACTTGCAAGAGTATAACATCTCTTGATTGTTAAAATGTATTTATTTATTGAGGTATCGGAATTACAAACCTTCGAGTCAGAGACTCCTTTACAAAGGCTCCACGTCATACGAACAGAAGGTACAATGAAGAGGTGAGAATACATAATCACAGTGACAGTACAGAAGCAATACAAAATCACAATGACAGTACAGAAGCAATTTCCAGAAAGGTATACAGGAAGACAAGGTACGGGAAACTACAATATCACCCAGGGAAACTGGGAACTTAGGTACAGAATTGATATAGAGAGGCAAGAAGACTATTAATAGCGTGAGTTAGGTGAAATAAAAATGGGTGATAATTATAGCTAGAACAACGTAAGTGCAATAATTAGCATCAAAACTGATACCTTGAATAAATATCTTGTCTTAGAAGAGACAGTTATGTAGAGGGGATACAATTGGAGAAGCAGGGAATCCAGGGGGGACAGGAAGCATGAGAGGGGGATGCATAGGGGATGGAAGCAGGGAACAGGAAAAGGGGAAGGCAGAGGAGGGGAGTTAGGGGTGGGGGAGGGAGGGAGGTAAATTATAATGGAGCAGCCAGAGTTGGTCTTGTCATAGTAGAGTGCAGATGTGTAGATGCAGAGACAATATGCCTACCTGTAGCACAATTGTAGTGTATAGTTTGACACAAAATGAATAAAATACAATTGAAAACAAGAAGGTGATTCCAGTATTTCTTTCCTGAAGGAAGCTGAGTGCATACTTTTGCTATTTGTTA
Source organism: Neoceratodus forsteri (assembly GCA_016271365.2). Classification (NCBI taxonomy): domain Eukaryota; kingdom Metazoa; phylum Chordata; order Ceratodontiformes; family Ceratodontidae; genus Neoceratodus; species Neoceratodus forsteri. The sequence goes on along the minus strand of CM028130.1, from coordinate 910,420,169 downwards.
AATGACTGCTGTGGTTTGAGCACTGGCAGACTTTTGACACAGATCCACCTTTCTCCACTTTGTAAAGTGTTATTTCATGTGAGATAAGTTATTCATAATAACATAATAACAGTGTTATTAGAATGGTGAGCTTGGGTTCTGGGGTTGATGTGGTGTGTATCACAGAAACCTGTTCGGATGACATTTTGAGGTAAATCGTGGATTTGTTACTACCCCCAGGTTTTTCTGTGATGCACCACCCAAGACTGGAGCACATGGATGGTGGTGTAGCCTTGTTCTTTAGAGCTGAGATGGCACTTCCCTTATCACCCATGGAACAACTGGGGTACTTTGAATGGGTGTCCATTTTATCTAGAACTGATCTGAGATGCAGTATCATCCTCTGGTACCACCCTCCATGGTGTAAAGGTGGAGTTCCTGCAGGAGTCTGCATATTGGCTGTCAGCCATGACATTGAACGCTCCAAGACATTTGCTACCAAGGAATTTCAATGCCTGGGTCAATGACCCCTCTGACAACTTTGCTAACAAACTCCTCCAGATTACTGAAACTCTGAGTCTCAAGTCACACAACCTTGGACACACATGAAAAGGAAAACACATTGGACCTGATGTTTGCCACAGGCTGGAGATTTGTTATATCTCATTGGATCACTTTGGTTGGTTCAACCACTGTACCGTGAGTTTTAACCTCAGGGCCTCCATAAAGCCACTTTCAACTGCAGATGTCAGCCGGTACTGTGCTATATGGGACCCGGTCCCAGGTAAGGTTTAAGGTCTTTTTGACATTTTTGCTATAGTAGAAGCATGCACCAGATGGCCCACTGCCACTGTGGAGACTTATAGCATAGTCCTAACAGTGGTGATTAACATCTTGGTGCCAATCTGGGGTTGCACCATTGCTCAATGTCAAAGCACCCCATGGTATTCTGCTGAAATTGAAAGTATGGGGTGAGAGTTAGAGCACAAGAAGAGGATTTCTAGGACAGGTGTGGATGTCTTGATGGCTCATTATGTCAGATATTGGGAACCTTGAGGGCCAAAAGAACTACATTCATTTTGGCACTCGTAAGAGCAAAAAAGAGTAGACTGGTAAGGCTTTTCCAGATGGTTGTGAGTTTTTTTACATCCTGCCTGCCTGCAGAAGATGGAAAAGTATTCCCAGGAGAAGTGTGAATGGTTAAAGCTGTTTTCCAAAAGCACTAGCCCACCAGCACAGTGATGGGGCAACCACTTGCAATGCCATCAACTCGGGTTTGGAAGCGAGCCTGAGGTGTCAGAGGGCCGGCTGGGGAGAGAATGATTGAGTGTTCAAAGGACCGCTCTTCTCCTCCAGGAGAGAAGGGTGGGGAACAACTTGGTCTTTGACTGGCCCCTGGTGGAAGCCAGGAGAGAGGCAGCCAAGCCTAGAGAGGTGGAGAAGACCTGGCAGACACCAGGTAACATGCCTTGATGTCAGAGTGCACCATATCTCCCAGTGAAAAAATGTCTCCCAGTAGCACAAGAAGACTGCCAGCTTCCTCAGCCCTCTGTATCTGGTCCTGGGTTGAGATACTCCATGCCATCCCGCCACCGAGGGCAAGGCATGGGGAACTATAGAGGAGGTAAGACCTGGGTGAAGCCAGGGTGGCAGGGTTTGGAGAACTTGCAGGAAGGAGGGCAAACATGGGATGGGGAGCAAAAACAAAACAAGAAAAAAAGCTGTTCTTCAAAAACCATGACTGTGGAAATCCAAAGAGGCTCTACGATGCCGATTCCACAACCCTTTAGTTGACCGTCATCTTGCCGACAGGAATCATGTCAACCACAAGTTGTAGTTTACATGATTCCTGTGTGTCTCCCAGTCCTTTATTTTTATAGGGGGGCATCACCCCTGAACCCTCATCTTTAGGATTCTCAACTCCAGTCAGAGTTGATTCAGGGTAGGGGTGCAGGACCGGGAAACAGTGTGCCTCTGTCTCAGGCACACCAACACAGCGACCTGTCGGCAAAGTGTCGATTTTGCCAACAGAAGTGTATTTCGTTGTGTTGGTGTTGCCGTACATGGCTACTACCATCCAAAGGCATATTGCTTCCGTGGCTCAAGTTAGATGTAACACTGGTACAGGAGCAATTATAACACTCTGATTATATGGAATGGGTTTAAGCAGGTGAATGTTAAAGAGATTGCCCAGGTGGTCTCCAAGCTGCACTGTACTACCTCTAGGTTGGATCCCGTACTAACCCAGTTTATCAAGGCTGGTGTGGTGGAACATGCCAGGCCAATAGATGTGATTCTCCATGCATATCTGAGAGAGAATCTGGATCCAGCTGCTTTAGAAAGGTCAGTAGTCAGGTTCTTTCTAAAGAGGCAGTCTTTTGATCAGTGCATTACAGCTGATTATCATCCGGTCTCTGCTATTCTTGGCTATGGTGGTGGAGAAAGTGGTGTCATTAGTTACCACAAAAAAATAGATTAATTTGATGTAAAAAGTAAAATATTGAAATATAGGACAATCAATAAAAGGATAACATCTGGTCATCTAAAGGTATAAGAACTTTTTCCTATTACCTTTCAAAAAATGATAATGCTGAGTATTGCCCGTGTATAGAAGGTCATTATTGTGATATAAAGTGAAGTTACCTAATGGCAAGAAATGCCTACCAAATAACCCCTAAGTAGGACCCTGGGGTATGTCAGAAATGCTGTACCCCAGATGACCTAGAGATTCTAAACAACTAGGTTATGTCTATAAACATCTTAAACAAATGAAGGGTGATGCCCACAATGCATTTAAAACAGTTATCTAGAAGTCTTCTTGCATTTCAGTAACCACATGCAGTCTATTCATATCATTATACATGTGCCTCTTGCTTGAAAGTGACATGTTCTGGCCTATGCATTAATAGATGGCAAACTATACAACATTTTCTATTAATCATGGCATTAGTCAGGAACTAGTCGATAAATATCATCATAAAATGCTTCCTACAGGAGTTCATGAATTAAGTTATGTCAGAGACAGATCGACAAGCCACAGAGCACAGGCAGGGCTTCCTCAGTGCTGGTTGGTACATTGTCTGTGACTCCATGCAAATCAAGTTATAGTTTTAAGCTGCTGCCATGTCTCACTACCGAAGTAGTAAATCATGAAGAGCTCCATATAGCTATATGACATGCCTTTCCGATTTGAGCCTTTATTACATTAAATTTCAATGCAAACATTAGTGCTAAGTAACTAAAGTTCAACAGCCCTCAGCCTTGTGCTTTCTGGGAGGAAACATTTGCAAACAAAAGTACTGTAGATGGGGTGAACCTGTTCTTTAATGGGAACTTAAACAATGCTGTTTACATTGTTTTCCCATCTCCTCAGCTGGTATCCTTCCACCTTGCTACTCCCCCCGGCCCTCTCACCCATTATCATTGGGATTTACAACCCCACTGCCTTGCACCATGGATTCCCCTGCATGAAGGAGCCTCCCAGGTTCCCCAGGTCCAAGAGGAGACTAGGTAACTAATGTGACAGTCAGCACCCAGTGGAAGGTGCAGAGGCTGTGGGGGAGTCTGGCATCATCCCTCAATGACCTTGGCTTTATTTGCTGCCCTCTGATGCCCTGTAAGTGAGGATGGAGTGGATGCATGCATGTGTGTGCATCCCAGTCAAGAGGCTCCCACTCTCCCCTTGTGGCTCTGCTTGCATTACCACTCATAGTTACCCAACTGGCAGTGTTGCTGCTGAGCCAGCCAGCCTCCCTTCCTGGAGGAAGAGAGCATCCTGTGGGACACTCAGTCCTCCTTCTCCTCCTCCTTCAACCGGGCTGACCCCTGAGCAACCCCAGTCTGGTCTCAAACTCAGGTCACTGGCATGGAGGCAGGTCACGCACCCATGCCTCAGCCCTCCACACCACTGAGTTGACTTCTTGTCTACATTTTTTAACCTATTTGTAAATGTGAGCACCTGTGAAGTCTGTTTAATCACCCCCTGTGTATTGGTTTGTACTTTTGTTTTGAAACAGTCCTATGGTTTCCTTGTTGTGGGCCCAATATTAATGCAGCCTTTTTTCCCTAACCAATATTAATTTTTAGGGCTGCACTTGGGCAGAGCCCCGCAGTCCTTTTTCGATCACTATGTAAAAGGCTTTGTGAACGAACAAAAGATTGGAGTGTCAACACAGTGGCCTCCGCCTCTGTGAAGCACTCTCTTTGGCTAAGGACGAGCAGCTGACAGTGAATTACATTCCCCCAATTGCCTGCAAGTCTTAGCTAGACAATGAAATGCAGTGATCAGTCCTGTCCAAGGAGATCCCTACCTGGCTAATAGATCCCTACCCAGCTCACCAAATTCAGAGTTGAGCACCAGCACTTTGGTAAGGTCCTGCGGTGTCTTCATTCATGCAGGTTGAACACTTTCTTTCAACTGAGTGGCTGCTTCTCCATGAGTACTGCAAGTCACCTACTTACTGAAACAGGACCATTTTCTCTTATTAAATAAGCACTGTCAACCTCTTTTTGGCAGCCTTACAGTACAAATGCCTCACGGCGCTTTCACTGCAGCCTGCTTTCTGAATCACAGAATACACGGCGGGCTGTTGCTCCATAACACCGATTGCTCCTTTTGTTGTGAGCTCCCTAAAGAAAAGAAGCAAATGATCCTTTGGTGTAAATTGATTGTTTTCAGTTCTACTTCACTTGCAGGCTATTAAAATCACAGTGTAAAGCAGAGGAGAAAGAGGGTTGAAACTGACAAATGCATGGTGTCTCTCTCTCTCTCTCTCTCTCCCTCTCCCTCTCCCTCTCCCTTCTTGCTCCCAACTTTAAGAAGTGGAGTGCCCTCAACCAAAAAGCAGCCTTAATAAAAACAAAACAAAACAAGTAAATATCCAAAATAATATTATTTTTTTTCTAATGCAACCCTTTTTATGGCTCCACAGGAAAAAAGGAACACTTCAGTGACCAGAGAATAGCCAGGAGAAAGACACTGAAATTGACAAGAGAATGGTGCGGTCTCTCTGTCTCTCGCTCACTCCTGGTACCTGTGGCACAGTTCAAGGGAAGGTAGAAAATGACAAAAATGCATTCTTCCAAAAAAAAAAAAATTCCCTTCTAGTCCAGTAGTCCCTCCCCCTCCCCCGTTCTCCCATTGCTGTCCCTCTACCAAATTGTTAGCCCTGCTTGCAATGCATGATGTGTGTCTATACCTTTTTTCCCCTTTTTACACTCTGCACTTGCACTATCTTCATCTTAAAACATTTTTTAGTCCCGCCCACCTGACCCTCCCTCTCAGCACCCCCTCCCCTGAAACGTAGCAGTGACACTGGGGGTGCCCAATCCCCCAATGGCAATATCAGGAATCATCTATCTTATTTTCACTGGCCTCCTCTCCCCAACTACCGTGCATGTGTTGTCAGCCTTTGGGACTAATTTTGAAAGGCTGAGAAGGTGTGTAGAGCAAGGCTTGGTGAGGTAAAATACATAAATAGCCCTATGTTTGCAAAGAAGAGCTAGAAATGCATTATTTCTTTAAAAATTGCATTTTCTTCAGTCCACCCAAAATATCGTCTCCCCGCGTCTATGAGCTAGACTGGCACTAAGCTGCAGAGAAAGTCTCCTCACAGACAGAGATTCTCCATCAACCTGCTTGTCTCTCGTAGGTTTTTTTGTGTGTCTGTTTTTTTGTATCACGGGCAAACAGTTTCCGTAAGAAATTAAATTGCTGTTGTATCTTCTTTGTACTGTATATGCAGCAGTCTAAACGTTAGATGCATTCATTACTTATCTGTAGATGATGATAAAACAAACTTTTACTGTGCACTTGGCAAATTATTTGTCAAATTATTCATCCCCTTAACTTGCAGTGTTTATGGAATGTAAATAATAACACTTTTAATGTCCAGATTGTAAACCAACTTAATGTGTAAAACAGTGGATTATAAAAAGGTGTGCAAATAAATTGTGTACTGGTTAAAATACTGCCTACTAGAATACTTTTGCCTGGTATTCCCCAGGTAAATACATTAAAAATTTCAATACTTCTGTGGGCATTTTAGTCTTTGAGGTTTTTAATGGGTCGGCCTTATACAGCAGCATATACTTTATTCTAATCACAAACACATGCATTGTGCATAATAAATATTTGCAGGTAGATCAGGTGAGGAAAATTTGGCACAGTGCCCAATTTTGGACCTGTAACCTCTGCAAAACCACTAGTTCTGCACCAGATTAGTCCCATCCATCCAGTGTCAATGGTTGTCTTGTTGAGAAATTCAGTGAGTAAACACGACTGACAGAAAGGGGGCTCAGCACTCTTCTGCTGAATGGCAGTTGCTTCCCCCATACTGGAGATAATGAAACCATCGGGGATCCAGCAGGGAATGCTGCTCCACGCTGGCTAAAGGACTACAGAAGCTGCCCTCATAGGCAACAGTTCAATGAACAGGATGTCCAACAAAACTGCCACCTCCAACTGCTCCATGAACTGCAGTCAGGACTTCATGGACTACTAAAATAGATTGCCAGGCCATCCACTACATCTCTTCCCAACACCAGTCCTCACCGGGATTCTGTAACTGATTTTCATCCTACTGTTTATTATTAGCGTTTGGGGCAATCTAGTAATGACAATCTTTTGGGGAGTAAACACAGGCAGCAGAGTTAACTGCATGCATAGGGCTCACACGTACATGAGAAGCTGTTAACTTTGTTATGCTGAAATTTTTAAAGCAGTTTCCTTACCTTGTCCCATTAAAATATACATAACAAAGTCAACAGCTTCCTGAATTTGTCTCATTAACATCTCATCTCACATTGATGCACCCTACTTATTTTCATACTGAGAACAGTGTATCAGGAACTACTACACTAGTGATATACTGTACCTGATCTGCAACTCAAACATTAAGAAAATATTTTTTCCACAAGGACTGAAATGTCAGCACCCCATACACACACCCTCCTAGGAAAAGCATAACTTTTAACAGATTCTCAGTATTAGTGGTCCTATACTGACATGCTGCTTTCAGGATGGAACATACTGTAGAAGAGACATCAATGAGATTAATTTTATGTCATCCATTTTAATGGAAAACTGCTTAAAAATCAGCATAACAAAACCAACAGCTTCTTGTGTAGGTCTAAATAGATTTCAGGTTTGTGCCTGCAAAGAAGCATCTTGTGACCTCTTCATCTTAAAGCAGTGTATGCAACCACATAAAACTCACAGTAATTGGTAAGGCTTTGCCTGGAGTTCAGTGGCCAAGCAGCCAGCCACTCCCACTTCCTGAGCTATATAAACAGGTCCTCTCAGCCTCACTGTGAAGCATTTTTTCATTGCAGCCGAAGGCTCTGTTGGTTTGTCCTCTGCGCTGCTTGGGCCTCCCTGGCTGTCTGGGGCACCCCCCCTTGCTGCTCCTGCTTGTCTCTGCTGGGCTTCTGTGTTTATTTTCCTGCTTCTGGTTTTTATTTTGCCTTCAGCTGTGTGTGCTTCCTTCCTTTTTTGGGGGGGCAGGGCTTTGTTTCTCAGCTCCTAGCATAGTGCTACTCAACGCTCTTGCTACTGCTTTCGTTACATACAACCGTAGCCACTGCTGCCATTTACTTTAACTATTATTATACCCAGTGCTTGTGTTTTTACACTGCTCTCACCACGCTCAAACTACTGCAATCATTATCTGTGTGTTTCAGCTGAGCCATAGCTGCTCCATGTTGCATACTCAATTCTTTTCGCCTGATACAGTTTACTCTGACCCTAGCTGTGCTGCTCAATCCTGCTCTCATTCTACTTGCAGCTTCACTGCACTGCCTGGCTGCACCTGCTTTTAAACCACTGTCTCTATGTTTTATTGCAGTTACAACTCTGAGGTCAGCCAATTAAGCTCCTGCTGAGGCTGTTAATATAGCTTGATATTACAAAATTGCCTCGCCGCAAAAAAATCCTCAGAGTATTTGTCACCTTGATTTGGCTATTCATGTCTGGCTAGTTTGCCCCCAGTTCAGTGCTGTTTAATTGCTATACAGTATGTTATGCAAACCTTCGTGCAGGTCCACCTATCACTACTACTGCTTACTGACCTACGTGCAGGTCCCACTTCAAGTGACTTGCTTATGCAACCGTTGCTCCTTGCTTAAGCAAACCATTGCTTCATGCTACTGCCATCTTCTTGGCTTCAGCCTCTGGGATTCTGCTGCACTCAATCTGCATTCAACCTTGCAAGATCTCAGCACTCCATGCTCATTATGATCTTAGCATGCCGTGCTCATTCAGCTTACCAGCTTTTCAGCTATCAATCAATTTCTGGGGCATGCCAGCCATTCTATTCTGGTGCAGGATTCCTGCAGCTGTCGGTCTCGCTCTGCATTTAGTCCACATCTCAAGTGTGTCCAGCTTGGGCAGGATCCTTCTCACCTGGCCATAGCTGGGAATGTTCTTGCCCTGGGCTTGGCTTTAGCTGCCTGCTATGCAACAGCAGCTCCTGGTGTAGAATTTAAGACTAGTGGTGAAGAATGGGAAAAAGTTACCTCCTTTGGCTCTAGTGTTACACTATAGTGGTCAGCCATTGACTTTAGTGGTTTCCCTAGCGAGGCACCTTCACCGCATTCTCCCTACGACTGTCTCTGATTCACCTGGTTTGATTTAGGGTGGGTAGGACAGGTGAGTGCCTCAGCAGTTGTTGCTCTCCTCCTGCACCTCAGATGCTCATATTGTTGCAGAGGTTTCTCACAACCTTCCATGGCATTCCTGCTCGAGGGTTTGAGTGAGAGCCTTCCTTCAAATTGGAATATTTTCCACCTCCCTTTAATTGGGTTTTCCAAATTGCAGCTGCAGAGCCGTCACTAACTAAACTATCCCAAGTCTGGAGGGAAGATGACCTTGGCCTTGGATCCCCAGAGATTCCCTCCTCATAGGCGTTTTTTTCTCTCCTCCATTGCCTCAGGTCATAACACTTAGTTAGCATAGTTGTTTCTCCTAATTTCTTTAGGTAGGTTCCATTGTTGGATAGAGGTGGAGGATGTCCTGCCATTCCCTCTCTCCTTAGGAGATCTCCTAATCTCAATGCAAATCATCAGTATCATGCTATTCAAACCTGGGCATTCATTACGTTATCCAACTGAACATCTCATTGCATTATCAAATGTGCCTATGCTTCTCTACTACTACATTACAGTTACTGCTCCTATGTCACAGTTACTGCTTGCTCATATGCTTCATGTTGCCTCCTTTTTGGGGATGATACTACATTTCTTTTGGGGATTCCTAAGGTACCTTTAGCCATGGAAATTGTCCCATGGCACCTCTAGGGGTGGAACCCTTTCCGAGGGTTCCCTAACTGTGTTCCTCTACAGGGTGGTCATTCCTCTGGAATAGAGAGTGCGAATGGCCAAAACCAAACTAACACAGTTGCACAAGCATAACACTATACTGGCTGCATAGGTCAGTGAATTGGTGAGGCTTTGCCTGGAGTTCAGTGGCTAAGCAGCCAGCCAGTCCCACTTCCTGAGCTATATAAGCAGTTCCTCTCGGCCTCACCGACCTCAAGCATTTTTTCTTTGTCCCACCATCCTCCCCTCCTCCTCCAGCAGCAGCACTCTTTCCATAGGGGGATTCCTAAGGTACCTTTAGCCATGGGAATTGTCCCGTGGCACCTCTAGGGGTGGAACCCTCTCAGAGGGTTACTTGCCTTCATACCCCTACAGGGTGGTAATTCCTCTGGAATAGAGAGTGCTAACGGCCAAAACCAAACTAACACAGTTGCACAAGCATAACACTATACTGGCTGCGTAGGTCAGTGAAACTGAGATTGAAGTCCCCTTTATTTACAGGCATTCTGGTTTGAGGTTTTTTATAAAGAACTGTCTAATCATGACATACTGTGAAGAGAGAGTGGCAGAGGTAGCTCAGTGTTTATCAGGAAAAGTATGTTTGAACATTTCAGGACAGATGGTTTGGAAGATGTCTAGTAGCCAAAGAGGTCAAGTTATTTCTTCTACGTGGCATTATATTCTAAGAGAAATATTCCTAGGTACAGAATGATACTTTTGCATCCCTTCAGCTCTTATACATACATATAAGGTGATGCCAAAAGTCCATCTAATCTGTCCTTCAGTTGCTACCTGAAGCCCTATTCTTTATATGGAGCACTCTAAACTAGAACAAGCTATACGTCAAAGTGGTAATTATCATCATATCGCTTTAATTCATTTAAAACATCACATAGATACATAGACAGTGTCGGCAGATAAGGGCCTATGGCCCACCCAGTCTGCCCATTTGAGCTTGTAAGTTCAGTTTATGTTTTCCTAGAAGTCTGTTGCCCCTTACCCCTGACCTCCAGAATTCCTTTATGTCTATCCCATGCATTCTTAAATCCCGTGATTGTTTCAGCCCCCACCACTTCCTCTGGCAGGGTGTTCCACTTATCCACCACCCGCTCTGTGAAGAAATTCTTCTCATGTTTCCTCTGAATCGTCCTCCCTCCAACTTCATCCCATGCCTCTAGTCCTGGAACATCTTTTCACTTAAAATAGTGTTTTCCTGCACCTGTTCCTCCCTATGAAGATTCTTGTATGTCTCCTCATTATCCCTCTCTCCCTCCTCTCCTCCAGGAGTACATGTTCAGTTCCTTCAACCTGTCTTCATAGGACTTGTGATGCAATCCATGCAACATCTTTGTTGCCCTCCTCTGAACCTTCTCTACCCTGTCTATGTCATACGTAGGTATGGTCTCAGAACTGTACACTGTACTCAGGTGGGGCCTTACTAGTGTCTTGTATATGGCGGAATTATGACCTCCTTTTCCTGCTGGTGATGCCCCTGCCTATACACCCCAGCATCCTATTTGCTTTACCTGCTGCCTTGTCACACTGTTTCCCTACCTTGGAGGTCATCAGATGATAACCCCAAGATCCCTTTCCTGCTTGGTGCATGCTATATCCTCACCCCCAACTGATATATTGTGCCAGGGTTTTTGTGCCCCATATGCATTATCTTGCACTTCTTTGCATTGAATTTCAACTGCCAAACCCCTGACCATTCTTCAAGTTTCTGCAGGTCGCTCTCATTCTGTCTACACCCTCTGGTGTGTCTACTCTGTTACAGAGCTTTGTGTCATCAGCGAACAGTGAAATTCTGCCTTCTAGGTCCTGCGCAATGTCACTGATGAAGATGTTGAATAGGACCGGTCCCAGCACTGATCCCTGTGGTACCCCACTGGTCACTCTTCCCTCTGTGGAGTGACAGCCATTTACCACCACCCTCTGTGTCCTGCCACCCAGCCAGTTACCTGCCACCCAGCCAGTTACCTACCCACCACACTACTGTCCTGCCCACACCCATATTCCCCAGTTTGTGTAATAGTCTTCTATGTGGCACAGTGTCAAAGGCCTTGCTGAAGTCCAGATAGGCCATGTCCACTGCCCTCCCCTGATCCACCTCCCTAGTCACCCAGTCAAAAATTCAACGAGGTTGGTCTGACATGACCTCCCCTGGTGAAACCATGCGCTTGGGTCCTGTAGTCCATTGACAACCAGATGTTCCACCAATCTCTCCTTCAGTAGTGCTTCCATGATCTTCCCCACTACTGAGGTGAGGCTGACAGGTCTGTAGTTCCCTGCTTCCTCTTTGTTCCCACTTTTGTATAAGGGGACTACATCTGCTGTCCTCCAGTCTTTGGGTACCTCCCCTGTTTCCAGTGATCGGCTAAACAGGATAGCCAGAGGTTCAGCCACCACCTCTCTTAGTTCTTTAAGGACCCTGGGTGCACCCATCTGGCCCCATTGCTTTATCAACTCTTATTACTCCAGTTCCTTCAGGACCCTTTCGTGTAAAGGGACTTGTGTCCATTTCTGCACCATTCTCACCCCTTGTACTCCCTTCAGACCCATTACCCTCCTCTTCCTCAGTAAAGACTGAGCAGAAATACTCTGTTCAATATGTCGGCTTTACTGTTGTCATCCTCCACGCGGCCCCCATCCTCCCCCTTCAGTCTCACTATCCCTCCCTTTGTCTTTCTTTTTTCACTTATGTACCTGTAAAAGGTTTTGTCCCCTCTACCCACTGATTTTGCAATGTTCTCTTCTGTCTGAGCTTTGGCTTCCCTTACTGACCTCCCTGCCTCCCTTTGCTTCTCCTGGTACTTCTCCCTATCCCCTTCTGCCTGTGTTTTTGTATTGCCTGAATGCAATCTTTTTGGCTTTCACTTTCTTTGCTACCTCTTTGGAAAACCATAATGGTCTCTTCTTCCTTTTCCTCTTGCTAACCTGCTTAATGCATAATTCTGTTGTTCTTGTAATCCCCATTTTAAATACTGACCACTGTTCCTCAACCCCTGATTCCTGTCCCATTCCCCTTAATGCCTCTTTCAAGTATCTCCCCATTTTCCCAAAGTCTGCCCCCTAAAATCCAGGATACGTGTTTTGTGTGGTTTGGTTCTGCTCTTTCTGTGATTTCAAACCACAATGACTGGTGGTCACTGTTTCCCAGGTGCTCCCCCACTGTTACCCCCATCACACTGTCCCTGTTTGTGAGCACAAGGTCCAGTATTGCCTTCTGCTGAGTTGGTTCCATGACTAGTTGCTTGAGGAAGGCACCCTGAAGGGATTCCAGGATAAATCTGCTCCTAGTTGATGCTGCTGCTGGGATGCTCCAGTCCACATCTGGAATATTGAAGTCTCCAACCAGTACTACCTCACCCTTGTCTGCCATCCTTTGGATGGCTAGCATCAGCTCCCTATCTGTTTCTTCCTCCTGGGCTGGTGGTCTATAGACCACACCTGTATGGATGGCTGTCCCCATTTTCCTTTCCAGCTTAACCCACAGTATCTCTCCCCCATTTTGTTCCTCCTGGATCTCTGTGGCCCTTATGTCATTTTTCACATACAGTGCCACTCCTCCTCCCTTCCTGCCTGCTCTGTCTCTTCTGAATATGTTGTAGCCAGGTATGGCCAGCTCCCAGTCGTGGTTATCAGGTTTCAGTGATGGCCACAATATCCAGGTCTGACTGCACCATGACAGCCTCCAGATCTTCCATCTTGTTGCTAAGGCTCCTGGCATTTGCACACATGGCTTTCCATGATTTGACCTCCCTAGACTGTTTCACTGTTCTACTCCAGCTCCTTCCTTGGTTGTCATTTATCCCTAGTTCTCCTTGCTGTCTGCCCTTCTGCTGAATTTTGCCCCTTTTCTGCTTATCCACCTCTTGGGCACTAATCTCCATCTTTACACTGCTTTGCAGAGATAGCCACTCCTCTGGTTCACTGGTTCCACTGCCTAGCTGTGGGGGGTGAGCAAGTAGGTACCCTCCTTGCTAGCCTGCCACCCCTTTGCTAGTTTAAATGCTTGTCAATGTAGCATTTAAACATATCATTGAATCTTGGATTCCCCATCAGGATGGATGCAGGCGTCAGGCCTAGACAAACCTCTATCCCTCAGGTGGGTCCCAGTCACCAATGAATCCAAACCCTTCCTCACAGCACCAGTTCTCAACCATGAGTTAAAGTTCCTGGTGCATGCACTCCTATGCTCTCCTTGCCTCTCTGAGGTAGTACTTCTGAGAAAGTGACAGAGTAGCTACTTGCTTGAGACCCTCCCCAGTTTCCTAAACTCTTCCTGTACTTCCTTTGGCTCCCCATTTGCCAGGTCATTAGTACCTAGGTGGATAATGACATCCAGCTCACCCTCTCCGTCTTGCCTTCCCAGTGATCCCCAGGATCTTCCTTCCATCCCTCCATGCCGTGGCACCTGGTAGGCACCTCACCTCCTGTCCTCCCCTCCTGTGTTCCTAGCTGGATCCCTCTTATGATGGAGTCCCCACCAGGATTCCTTCCTCCTCCTCTGGGGTCCACTGCTTTTCCCGCTGAGGTCACCTCCTTGGCTAACCTCCACATCCTTTCCTTCCACTTCTCTGGGTACCTCTATTTGGTTGTCCTCATTTGCCAGTGTGGCATATGAGTTCTTGAGTGGAATAGGATCTGGGATGTGCCTCTGCCTGACCGCTCTAACCCTCCTTGAGTCCACTGTCATCCAAGTGCTCCTCATTCTCGGCATCCTTTGAGGCAGTTGCATTGGACTGGGTGGTCCCTGGATAGGGGTGATGGTACTCCTGACCCAGTTTACTTCCGCTCTGAGTCTGGCTACCTCCTCCCACAGTCCAGAGAGATGCATGCAGATAGGGCAGCACCTCAGTGTCCAGAAGGTCAGCCTGAATATGGCTGCCCCACAGCCACTGCATTGCACCACTCCCCACATTATACTGCAATTCCACTACTTGTCTGCTACTGAAGCTCTCCTAGTTCCCTTTTTCCCTTCCATTCCAAATGCTATCCATATTAATGATGTGATCAACGTTTTAAAAAAACATTTAGTAAGCCAGCCTTAATTGACATATTTCTTCATTTAGAAAATTACATCTGTTATAGCTGGTAACCATTTGCTGCACTTGGTTTTGAATAATTTGTCATTCTTATCAGCTTCATGAGTGTCTTTTATAGATGTTCATGGCTGTACTTAGGTCTGTTTTCAAAAACAATATTTCCTCTCTGGTCCCTCTGTTTACATTTTCCTTTTATCCATTATCTTAGCCAAGGGGGATTGGGACGATATCATTTAAATTCATATTTTATTTTACCTGGCTAGCTTTTGCTTTTCATTTTCTTTCACTGTCATTTAATAGCAGAGGTCAATCAATCAATCCAATTTATTGTTTGGCTATATAGCCTTTACAATCACAAAAAAAACAGTAGAAACAAAGTACAAAGTAGTATAAAAGAAGAATACAGTAACATTATTAAATACAGCATCACAGGGAATACATACAATCATATATCCATCATTTTAGAACACGTGAATTACAACCTACTATCAGCCTAAATACATAAGGTGCTTGGGAGCACACAGTTTAGTTATTTCAGTGATCTCGATAAACACCTTATAATTGAATTCCAAATGTTGCTGCCGGGGGCACAAGCAGATATCGCCTTTTTGCTGTCCAAATGCCCGCTGTTGCTAAAGGAACTGAGCTACGTGTATATACACACTAAAAACTTAATAGGTCTTTGGGCAAGTTAATTTTAAAATAGCTTCATGTTAAAACTATCACTTGCCTTAATGAAACTAGGCACATCAGTTTTATGCACACAGCAAACAGACATGCTCACTGTTAACCTGCAAAGAACTGCTGATGACCCAGTGTAAAAAAAAACTGCATGCATTTAAAATGAGCACTATATAAACCATAATTTATATACTGCAGAATACAGGCTCTCATATAAAATATTATCTGTGTTGCATTATCTCTAAAGGACTGCTGCTGTCATATAACAAGTTAGCCATGTTGCTTCTAGCTGTGCTTTACAAAAATAGAACCCAAATTCAGTTCATTCATATTTTCATATTTTGTTCTGTGCCTCCTGACACATTTTATGAGAGATGGGGCAGATTACATGTGGTCAACCCTTCCCCTCTCTTAGTAACCCTTCCCCTCACCAGCTGGGAAGCCTGTGTGTGACTGTATGATTGAGTAAAGGATTTGGGACTCCCAATACAAATCCACAGTGTCCTAGAGTGGCATCCTCACATCTTTTGCTTTTTTTCACCACTGTCAGACTCCAGAGAGATAGAAATAATATTAAAGTACACCCAGAGAACAGCTTGCTGCACAGAACACTGCACCATTGCACAGAGTGTGGGACAGTAGGAAGCAGGCTCCCCTTGCTGGTATGAAATAATCTTTTGCAGTGCACCAGGATTGAGATGTCACACTATATACGTTAGCAGCACACCTCAAAACAGATGCATTTATATTTACTTTTAAATGTGGGAGGGGTGGTAGATTTTCACAGAGCCCTACTTGGTGCATAACTGTATATAAAACAGTGAAATAATGCAATCCTGCATTTTTTGGGGGGTAAACCGGATTTTTTGGTAAACCGGATAAATCACTGAGACTGAAAAAAGGGAGAAGTGACCTCCCTCTCAGCACCCCTTCCCCTGAAACATAACAGTGATACAGGGGGTGCCCAATCCCCCGTGTCGATCAGCATCTCTGTCATTTTTTTTAACCTGTAACAAGGAAACCGTTTGTCAATGGGAGGATTTAATCTCCCACTGCCGCTATAAAAAAAGGTAAAACAGGAGCTGGATATACACAATACTTCAGAGTGCAAAGACTAGTAATAATGTTTCGAAGAAATAGAGAAAGCTGGGATAAACTGAATTTGGAAGTGGTTTATTTAATCATTTATTTATTGCAGTTTAGGATTAATACCTTTGAGTCCTGGTACTCGCTTACAAAGGTTCCAGGTCATACACAAAACAATTAGTCAAACATACAGGTTGCAGACATTACAAAAAAAGTTAGACAAAGCATATTGGTTGCTTACATTTGAACGATACAAGTTAGAATACATTGAAGGAGCAGTTTGTTTCAGTCAGGTTACAAATCAAATAGGAGGAACATGGTTTCAAGGGTATGAAGCATTTCAGTGAGGGAACATTCAAGATACAGCTCAAACAAAGGAAACAGTTTCAAAGGAAGTGCTTTAGTCTGTCAATTTAGAGTCATCAGGCCCTTGGAAGTACTGGCTATACAGATGGGGACTAGCTATACAGAGGGGAAGTGGGTGGGGGAGCAGCCTAAGGATGGCATTGCTGTTTTGTGGGAAGGTGAGTGATGGGGGTGGTTGCTGCAGTGATGCCAGCAGCGTGGGGGTGCAAGCTGGAGCTCAGTAGGAGGCAAGTGGGGGGAACAGGTGTGAGAGAAACTAAAATAAGCGGTACTGGAGTGGGGGAGGTGAAAGGAGGTTGGGATATAAACAGCAAGGGAGGTAGGTGGTGTGGTAACGGAGGGGTTGTGCAGAGAGGAATTGAGGTGGAAATTAGGGGCAGGAGAGGGTGGGGGGATTGGGAGGGGAGGGAGATGGTGGTGTAGGAGGGGATGGGGTGGGAAGGGGTTATTCAGGCTATTGAGTCCTCTAGTTGGCTAGTCAAAGCATGCACAGGCCAGTTCATGATGCAGTAAAGTCCTAAGTCCTGTTTTGAAGAGGCTAATCTTATTGCTTTCAATGAGTGATGCAGGTATCCCATTATACCATTTTGGTCCTTGCTACGAGATGGACTTCTGTGCCAGGGTGGTCCATTTAAATGGTACTAGGAGCCCACTTTTCTGCACTCCTGGTTGGCTTAGATGATCTAGTCTGCTGGAAGAGTCCACATAGAGATGGAGGCGCTAGTCTTAATTGGGCTTTCTTGACAAGTAGGCAGGTCTGGTACTGGGCTGTGAGATGGAGAGGAAGACATCCAGTACCTGAGTAGAGGGAACAGGTGTGGGTTGAAGAATTGGTTCCTAGGGTCAGCCGGCAAGCCTTGTTTAATAGGGTTTTTATTCAATTGAGGGCAGTTTTGGTGCCCACCCAGTGTATTGGTAGGCCGTAGTCAATGGATGCAAGGACCAAACTGCTCGTGGTTAGTTTTAGTGCATCAGGTGTCATAGAGTGCCTGTGGTGGTATAGCACTCCAAGTTTCATATTGGCGGTTTTGACAACATGGTCAATATCACTAGAGAAATTGAGTGTGTTATCAATGTGAATGCCTAGGTATTTAAATGAGTAGACTTGCTCTAGAGCATCTCCATTAAGATTCCATATCGGCACATCAGTTCTGTGGGACAGTAAGCAGCATGCTCTTAGTTTTTTTGTGGTTTAGCAACAGTTTTTTGGTGCTGAACCAGGATTCTAGCTTGTGGAAGCTGTCAAGGAGTTTGCAGGTGATGGTTGACTGGTCCCTACCAGAGGCAGAAATTATGGTATCATCTGTATAGAGTACAATGTGAGCTGGGTAGGCTGAGGATAGGGTATTGATATAGAGACTGAAGAGGAGAGACCCTAGGATTGATCCTTGGGGGACTCCAATGCACATCTCTCTGGGAGATGATAGTGAGTCTCCAGTTCTGACATGCTGAGTGTGGTGAGCGAGGTAACTGTTAAACCATGCCACTGTGTCTGGGGATAGTCCTGTTGAGAGCAGGCTGTTAAGAAGAAGAAGATGGTTAATGGAGTCAAAAGCCTTCATGAGGTCTATGAATATTGACCCCACCACCATCTCTTTGTCTAAGGGGTCATATACTTGTGAGATGTATTCTACTAGGGCTGTTAGGGTGGAGTGGTGTTTCTAGAAACCATGCTGTTGGGAGCATAATTTGTTGTACTTCTCTAGGTACTCTGTGAGCTGATCAGAGACCACCCTCACTAGGGGCTTTGAGGGGGATGGATATCAGTCTGTAGTTGTAGGTGTTGGTTCTATCTCCAGCTATAAGGACAGGGGTGACTAAGACCATCTTCCAGGCATCAGGGAACACACCTGATCTGAGCGAGGCATTGAAAACCTTTGTGAGTGGGTCAGCAAGTTCATTTAGGACAAGGGCGACTAGCTTCGTATCGACTTGATCACTTCCCAACCTAGACTTTCCAAGGATGCGCTAACATACTTGATTGTCTCAGCCCTGGTGATTTACTTAAAGTAGAACAGCAGAGTCCCAGTTCTTGATGTTGTAAGGTGGGCATGATTTGGTGGTGGAGTAGTAGTTGGATTGAGATAATTGGCCAGTAGTACACCTGAAAGATCAGTAAAGGCTGATTTGAACTCATTAGCTATGTCTACAGGTTCCTGGAGTGTCTCTGTGGAGGTTGTAATCAGGTCTGGTGGGGCTCTGGGGGCCCTGCCCGTGAGGCTTTTCATGGGGTTCCAGAAGTCCTTACCTTAGCCCCAGCATTTGGTAAAAAGGTCTTTATAGTACGTGGCTTTAGCTGATCAGATGAGCCCGGTGCAGTAGTTTCTAGCTGTTCTGTATGCAGCGATGTCGGCTTGTTTCCCAGATGACTTGGCCTTATACCACAGATTGTCACGGTTATGCATTAGATCAACTAATGATCTGGAGAGCCATGGGTTGATGGTTCCTGTCACTTTTTGGATTTTGAAGGGTGTAAATATGTCACAGGCTCAATTGAGAGTCACTAGGTAGCTCAGGGCTTGGTTACCATCAGTGGTTCAGTCGAGTGGTGACCATCCAATCTGCTTTAGGTATTGCTTGAATGTGTCCAGTAGCCCTGGTCTCAGGGCTCTATTTCTGGAGACCTTGAGTGCATGTTTAGAGAACTTATTGGCCCAGTAGAACTGGACTGGTGAGTGGTCACTAAGGCTGTCTGGCAAGACAGATACTCCAGATATATGCTCAGGGTGAAAGGAGAGGAGTCAGTCGATGAGGGTACTGGTACCAGTTTTGTAGTTAACCCTGGTGGCACAAGTGACCAGTTGGGTGAGGTACAGACTGAATATGAGGTCTCTGGTCTGAGTTTCCTTCAGAGACTGCCAGTTGGTGATGAAGCCTCCAACAATGACTTGCTCCCAATTTGTGCCCAACTGTTGCCAATTGCTTACAAATAACTTGAGGCCAATGTCATGTTTATTTGGTGGTATGTACACAGTGGTGAACAGTAGGACCTTTTTTTGTTGCCCTATGGAAAGCTTTGGATTGAGGATGTGGGCCTCATTGGCATGCAGGCTGTTGTCCAGGGTCTGAACTTTAATGTCTTCTCTAATGTAGACAGGGCAACCACCCCCACGTTTGGTTAGCTTGTCCTGTCGGTAAGTGTTATAGCCATCTATCAAGAAAGAGGCATCTGAGTGTTTTGCTAAGAGCCAGGTTTCAGTGAGGGCTATTATGTCTGGTTTGGTCATCTCCACCCAAGCCTGGAAATGGGGGAACTTGTGCAGGAGGCTATGGATGTTAAGGGAGATGATCTTGAGGAGTCTGTTTACTTCAGAGGTCCTGGGGGGGGAGGCCCAGGTTGGGATGATCATTGCCAGATAGGAGTAGTATCATGAACATCAGTTTATGAAGGAAGCAGGAGGATATTAAAAAACATGTAAATAATTTTAATCAGTGTAATGAGGGTAAATTTAAACTTGTGGTTAAAAGCACAGTAAAAATATTCCAACTATTAACTGAAACAAGTGACAAAAAAAGAATTACAGAGTAGGTTGTTACAGAACCCTAGCCACAAACAGAAACTCTTTCAGGCAATGACAGCTACCAGGAAGTATAGCTAAGAGGCAGAAGGCAGGTGGGAGCATGAATAAATGGGAGTAGAGACCTTGATCAGTTACTGATAATGTTCAGATTCACTCTAGTAATAGGTGCAAGACTGAAAAAAGGGAGAAGTGACCTCCCTCTCTGCACCTACCCCCAGAAACATAACAGTGATACTGGGGGTGCCCAATCCCCAGTGTCAATCAGCATCTGTCTTTTTTTAACCTGTAACAAGAAAATTGTCCATTGATGGAAGGATTTAATCTCCTACTGTTGCTATCAAATAAAGTAAAACAGGGGCTGGATATACGCAATACTTCAAAGTGTAAAGACTCGTAATAATGTTTTGAAAAAATAGAGATAGCTGGGATAAACTGAATTTGGATATGGTTGAGGATATTAAAAAAGTAAATAATTTTAATCAGTGCAGTCAGGGTGAATTTAAACTTGTGGTTAAAAGCACGGGAAAAATATTCCAACTAATAACTGGAACAAGTGAGAAAAAAAAGAATTACAGAGTAGGTTGTTACAGAACCCTAGCCACAAACAGAAATTCTTTTTAGGCAATGACAGCTAATGGGAAGTATGGATAAGATGCTGAAGGCAGTTGGGAGCTTTCATAAATGGGAGTAGAGACCTTGATAGTTACTGATAATATTCAGATTCCCTCTAGAAATAAGTGCAAATCACTGAAAAACTTGGTTTCTTCTGAGGACTCTGAATGGCATCAGGAATGTACATATGTATTTAAAATTCTAACTTGGAACATTCAAGGCCTCCATGCAAAAATAGATGGTAGCTGTTAGTTTAATTTAATTAGTGATTGTACCATTATTCTATTCTGGAAACATGGTCTGTAGAAAAGCAGAAAAATGTTATAAAGGGTTTCTCTGGTTTATAGTCCCTGCAGTAAAGGAATAATGATTTGGTTCAGCTAAAGGGGTATGGTTATTTTGGTTGCCACACATTTGAATGTTGACTGAAATATTGAGGACATAAAAACACTAGACCTTCATGCCATTATTGTCAGGCATGAAAACAGACACTGCCTCTATTATCAATATGTACTGCTCACTTCAAACAAAGAATATGGATGTTCAAACATTTTTATTTAGGTAATTAAGGCTGATTATGGGGTGTGTGTTAAAAAAACTACACTGGCATTGCAATCCTACTGGCAGGGGACTGCAATGCCATGTTGGAGTGGAATTAGAGTTACAAATGTGCCAATAGGCAATTGATGTTTTCACATATGCTCTTTTGCTTGTGCAGTTTTTACCCTACTCTTATTCCCATGCACTCTTGATCACATACTGTTATGATATACCATTAAGGGACTGGGTCAGCAAAATAAAATTATGTCTGGGATCAGCACCTTTTAGATTTTTAAGAATAAACTTTAATGTTAGGTTACTGAATCAGGGATGCTTTTAGGACACGGAAGGAAATATTTCTATCCTACTAGCCTTTGGGGTGTGTGCGCTATACTTATTTTTGATAGCTATACAGCACTATTCCTTTGTAAAATGAACAGAAGTCATTATTAGAGAAGAAAGTGACATTCTCCCTGTCTTATGAAAGCTGAGATCAAATAAAATACAATTTGTTCTGCTAACAGTGACTCTGGAGGTGCCCAATCCCCTAGTGTCGATCGGCATCTCCGTCCTTTTTTTTTTAACCTGTAACAAGAAAACCTTCCATCAATGTCTTTTTTACCATTACAGTCCCCCCACCCAACTCCCTCACACTCAACGCCTACCACCCCACAGCCCCCAAGCCCTTGCTTACCCATCGGGGGTCCAACACCATAATCCTCTCTGGAACACAGACATATCTTCACTCTTCAAAGCCAGACCATGAACTGAAGAAACAGGTATGCAGTTTAATGTATTTCAATGGAGGTTTGAACTTAGAGGCATAACTTGTTTCCCTTTGTGGTGCAAACACTGCAAGAAGACAGGGTGATATATAATAAATTTTACAAAACACTCTCTGCGTTCCATATAAATATATTTCATACTTTTATCTGCTTTATAATTGTAAGTTGTGGAGAAATTAGAGAGATTAGATGGAGTTACCAGGATGTCTCCATTACTAATATTTGCATTCACTTTTTTACCATTTTTATTTGGTTTGGTTATAGCCTTAAATGATAAATTTTGTTTTATTTCAACTTTGCAAAGTTTTAAATGTTGTGCTTTTCCCTATCATGTGCTCACTAGATGGGTCATAATAAATTACACACAGAGTGAGGGTTATCATTACTCTGATGTCAGATACCACTCTGGTGCTGCAGGGGCTGATTTTGTTCGTCCTTACTGAACACATCCAACAAACCTTGCTATTTTTATCAGATTTCTGATCTTGGGAGATAAACACCCTATTCTGCACTTGGTTTGGCATTTACTTTTAAAACCTTTTTAAAACTGCCTCTTACCTCTATTGTTTTTTAACTAGTTGAGGATAGGAGCACACTCCTGAAATCTCCAGTTCTCCACATTCAGTACCACAATATATCAAATGAAGATGAAGCTGTGAGCAGTTGTTACATTCCATATTCAGAATTTCAATTAGAAAAACATTATTAATGAGCAACATGATCCATCTCAACTGCCTTTTGACCTGCTTTCTTCTCTGTGGTGTTGTACGTACTTTCCATAATTTGTATACAGGAGAAGGACATACAAGCTACTGGTGAAACCCCTAGGAACTGTCAAAATCAGCAGGATTGTAAAGTCAACCTTTGCTGGGTCAAAGTCGCACGCTATATCAAATTTATTTATTCTGCTTTCACAAGGTTACCAGGCTCAAGAATGGTGAAACTGTCAAGAATTTTTTATACTAATGTAAAGTACATATCAAGTAACATTGTAATGCATTGCTATTTTCCAGTATGTTGTCCTGAAACAGGCCAAAGCACAATTTAATTTACAATTTTGAGTGGTGTTGTGATTGACAGTGATTCTTGAAATTATAATTACCTGGGAACCTGTACTTCATGCAAAGGTCCTTTTTTCTAATTTCAGTTATAGTCCAGGAGGTGATTTTAACATATAACTAGGGTCACATTTAGGCAGGGTAATTACCGGTATTATATTTTTGTACAGGGACTTCATCTTTTATAACTAGTACAATGGGTGGTAAGACAAAACCCCATTTTCTTTAATAACAACTAAAATAATAGTGAAAAAGTAGATGGAAATAACAAACAAAAAAAATCACTCATTTTACAGGGTTACCTAAATCAGAAAATACTAAGGGAAGCAAAGTGCACACAAAACATTAATGCTCTAACTGATTCTCAGGATCCAGCAGGCCTAAAGTTAGAAAGCACTGTGAGTATTCCCTCAGTTCAAGGCCCCATGGATACTAATACAAGGCATACTGTATACTGCAGTACACAAAGGGGGATGCTTGTCACATTTTAATTTATAACCAGGATGGAAGTAACCAAATTACAGTTTCCAGTCAGGTTAAGTTGATGAAAAACAACAAATCAAACAAAAAACAATGTAATGGAAACTTGGAAGCAAATAAAGAGTAATAGGCAGGATGACGTGCAAGAAACAAACAGTAGAAGAATATATCTTGGAAAAGAAGAATTAGAATTCTCTGGTCTAGCACGTGAAGAAGACTGTCGTTAAAAACAATATTTAGAAGACTTTGAAACATTTTTAGTCTGATCTGACAAAGAAATTGGCAAATATTCCCCTTATCTAGCTTAACCTCTAGAGAGAACCTAAAATGCCTTCTCCAAATAGTCCTTTATACACAAACAGACACTCAAGTAAGATTAGGAGGCTGCAGTGTGATTTAATAAATAACAGCAAGGAAAGAAATCATCTGGAATTTTTAATTACTAAAGTTAATGTTATTTTAGGGAAAAAATATAATGTTCTATATTACAAAACAACAAGTTTAGAAGCCTACATTACATTTTGCTAAAGAAGGCTCTTAACTTTGGTAATTTTCAATATTTTTACACCAAGTTCCTCACCTGCAGCCCTATTGGCTCTGGCCAGAGTTTGTTATGTTTGCTTGCATGTGCAGTGTGAATGGGACATGTTTTGGCTAAGTGGGAGAGCAAAGACTGCCAAAATATGGCAGTATAGCCTCCAGTGCAGCTCAGGCTGCAGGAGACACCTCACTAACGGCCCAATGAGGAGCAGGCTGATAGTGATGGTGCTCAGCCTAGCTGATGGTAAAAAACATTTGGCCCGATTTTCAAAACCACCTGCTTCAGATACAACTTGCAGGAATGTAGGGGGCTGCATCTGAAACAGCAGTGGCAAACACAAAAGATGCTATTTTAGAAAGTTTGCCACTTGTGGCAAACCTCCTAGAATAGCCACAAGATGTGGCCCTGCACCAAGAAGAGTGGCGCATTGAGAAGCTGTAGCGCAGGGTCAGGATGCATCCCCAGACTTGTGCAGAGAGGATACACAGGGTGTCCCAAGGAGCAGAAAGCCTGGGAATGGGGCTCAGACAGGGCAGCCAATGCCAGGCTGTGGCATGGGGCAGTTTGTCCCCATAGGGCACTGTCTCAGGACTGCCAGGGCACCATTGTTCCATGAAAGGAGAATGCCTACTGCAGCAGGCTGTGGCCAACCCCCCAGCAATTGCTGTAAGAGCCACAATGGGGGTAGTATAGTGTCCCCAAGTCACAAGTAGCCCTGATCCATGTTTCCTAGTGTAAATCAAAAACCCAGTCCAAGTCCGTCTCCACCCCCCAGTCTATGATGTGCCTGATAACACCTCCCAATGTTGTAACTGGTGGTCTAGTGGCCCCCCACCCCAACAGGCAGTGGTCACCCACCCTGTTCCTCCAACCATCCCCAACTAACCTCTGCACCTGGCAATACCCTCCACACTCCACTACGGCCAGCCATAGAATGTGATTGCACAGACCACTAAATTGTAAAGTCTGATGCCCATGTTACAGCCTTATGAGGCAACAGCAACTGTTTCCCTCCCCACACTACTGGCTCTCATGCCCCTGGGGATCCCCCACAGGATGACTGATCCAGGGATCTGCCTAACGCAAGCCAGTTAGACCACCTCCAGGCTGGTCTAACTGGCGGCCCTTCCTGTGTTCATGTTGGGGCTTCCAAACTCCCACAAAAGGGAATGTGGCAGCCCTGCCATGGTGCAAGTCCCCTTGTGACATGGTGCCATGGGTTGTTGGATGCGACCCTGGTGCAAGGGAGCTTTGATGCACCTGTGTCTGGAACAGATGCAGGTCACCTTAGAAAATCCTGTCTGACACAAGTTGTGACTGAAAATCAGGCCCCTTGTGTAGTTGAAAAGACACAGCTGCACCTATCAGAGTGTGGCTGCATGCTTTCACCTACAGCATGCTGCCAATCAGCCAGCTGAGCATCATAATGATCAGCCTGCTCCACCTTCTTCCTCCCCCAATGTCTGGCAGTTGCAGTGCCCACCACACACACACTCAAACACTGTAACACTGTGTTGCCCACCCCCTGTGCCACCAAACAACACATGGTACTGGTGTACCTAATCACCAGTGTAGACACACAGAAACATAGAATCTGGTGGCAGATTGCCTCCCCAGTCTGCTAATTTTTCCCCTACCTATATTCTCACTGCAGACACCACTTGATCTATAGCTCTTTCTTCCTTGCCTCCCATGCCTTACCATCCTGAGAAACTGAGTCAGCCTACAGAGGTCCCTGGTTCTGTGGAATGGAAAACAGATCCCAAGGATTGAAAGGGCAGCAGGGTGCATGGCAGGAAGTGCTGGATGTCATTGTACACCTGGAGACTAATGACCTGGCTGGAGATGGGATTGGGATAATTCAGGTGGAGTTTTAGGAGCTGGGGAGGGATCTTAGACAGGTAGCGCACTCAGTGGTTTTCCCCATGGCTTCTCTCTGTCTATGACAGGGAGGAGGAGAGCATTCTCTGTACCAGGAGCTTCAATTCATAGTTGAAGGAATGGTGCAGAGAGGAGGGCTTTGGCTACATAGATACACAGAAGCTGACAGCAGATAAGAGCTGCATGGCCCATGTAGTCTGTCATGTTTTGTTGCATTGCTTGCACTGTAGACGCTTCCAGGTCCACAGTACTTATTTTTTCACCCCTTACCTATCCCTTATCATTCCATATTGCTTGTCCCAGACTTTTTTGAATCCCAGCACTATTTTTGCCCCCACAACCTCTGCTGGAAGACTGTTCCTGGCATCCACCAGCCTTTTCATGAAGAAGTATTTCCTCACATCTCTCCTAAATCTACTCCACTCCAGCTTCATATCATGGCCCCTTGTTCTGGAGCACCCTTTCCTCTGAAAAATAACCCCCACTTGTACCATATTCACCTCATAAGGTATTTAAAGGTCATGATCATATCTCCCCTCTCCCTCTTCTCCTCCAGGGTGTACATGTTTAACTCTTTTAGACTCCCTTCATAGAACATTTGATGTAGATCCTGTACCATCTTCACAGCCCTCCTTTGGATGGCCTCCATCCTGTCTCTGTCCTTTATGAGATGTGACCTCCAAAACTGGACACAATACTCCAAGAGGGTCTTATTAAAGACCTATATAATGGCAATACCACTTCCATCTTCCTGCTGGTAATACCCATACCTATACATCCCAGCATCCCACTAGCACTCCTGATCACTTGGTTGCATTGTCTGGCCACTTTCAGGTCATCCAATATGATTACCCCCAGGTCTTCTTCCTGCTTCATCATTGTTAGTATCTTTCCACCCATTTTGTACTGCACCCCTGGGTTTCTGTGATCCTAGTGCATTATTTTGCACTTTTTTGCATTATACATTAGCTGCCAAACATTTAACCACTCCTCCAGTCATTTCAAGTCTCTTTCCATCCTTTGCACCCCCTCCGGAGTGTCCACCCTGTTGCAGATCTTGGTGTCATCCACAAAGAAGCAGACCTTCCCTTCCAGTTCCTCTGCTGTGTCACTAATGAAGTCATTAAAGAGGGCTGCCCCAGTACTGACCCCTGTAGTATCATGCTGGTCACTCTCCCCTCCTCTGAGTGAACTCCATTTACCACCACCCTCTGCCTTCTATCCCCTAACAAGTTTTTTTACCAAGATTATCACCTTATTGCCCACCCCATGTTACCGAACTTGTTTACTAGCCTCCAATGTGAAACAGTGTCAAAGGCCTTGCTGATGTCCAAATAGGCCACACCCACTGCCCCACCCAATCCAACACCCTGGTTACTTAGTAAAAAATATTTGTTTGGCATGATATCACCTCAATAAAGCTATGCTGCCTTGGGTCCTGTAGTCCATTGTATTCCAGGTGTTCCATGATTCTTTCCTTTAATAGTGTTTCCATCAATTTCCCTACTACACATGTCAGGCTGACAGGCCTGTAATTCCCTGCCTCCTCCTTGCTACCATCTTTGTGAAGTAGGACTATATCTGCCCTTAAAGAATCCCACAGGGTACCCTCTCAGAGGAGGGGTGCTGCTGTCTGGTCATTTTTATTTATTTAATAAATGATATTATAAACCTGACCTAGCTTAAGAGGTTATTTTCTGTCAGTATATTGTGCTGCTCCACTTTAAGAATTGTACACATGAGGACTTTTATGGATGCACCAATAATATTTTGAGTAGCTGCTTTCCATGTTTTTTACCACATCTGCCCTTCTTCAGTCCTCTGGGACCACACCACTCTCCAATGAACTATTAAACAAGTCTGCCAGGGGTGCCGCTAGCACCTCCCTGAGTTTCTTTAACACTTCTGGATGTACCCTGTCTGGACCTATGGCTTTCTCCACCCTTAGATATGCAAGTGCTTTCCGAACCCTCTCCTCAGAAAAGGGACTGGTGTCCATTTTCCTTCCCCCAGTCTCTTGGTGGCTACATTGGGGACTGGGGAGCAGTCAGGAGGGATTAGGGCCTATATAGGGATGATGGCCTGCATCCGTCCAGGAGGGGAACAACAGCCTTCAGTGGATGGTTTAAATATTAAATTTGCTGAACATTTAAGCTAGCTGATGGAGGTGGAAGAAAAAATCTGGGAGGCATAGTCTGCCCCCCCACCCACCGACTGAAGTAGACAGTAGAGAGGACTCAAGGGGAGACAAATCCCTCAAGGTACAAATTAGTAAGAAAAGCAGGGTGGCAGAAATGAAGGGGGATTGGAAGAAGAGCATTAAAAAGAGGAGGAAGAGGGAGGGCAAAAAAGAAAAAAGGGGTTAGCAAGCAGAGTAGTAACAGAATCTGGAAGGCCATATGTGCAAAAGCAATGTCAAGGAAATAAAATTCCAGACCTAGAAGCCATCAAGGCAGAGGCTGACCCAGATATTGTGGGCATGATCAAGTCATAGTGCACTGAAAACCATGACTGGGACATGGCCATATCAGACTATACTCAATTCAGGAAAGACAGGGTGAAAAAATAAAGGAAGGAGGTGATGCTTTATGTAAGGGAAGGCATAAAAGCAACTGAGCTACAGAGAAGCAGGTGGGGTGGGGTAGAGGTGCTGTGGGTCACCCTGGAGATGGAAAATTGAACCACTATTCACACTGGCATGATCTTCAGGCCTCCAGCACAGGGGAAGGATTCAGATAAGGTACTGATGGGAGCCATTGGAAAAAGGCAGAAATGGGGAGGTACTGCTGGTGAGGGACTTCATTGTGCCAGATGTAGATAGGAGCTTCCCAGCAGCAGTTTCAGCTAGAAGCAGGGACATCCTTGACTCCCTCTAAGGGTTGTTCCTCAGGCAACTAGTCAGGCAGCCCACTTGCGATGGGTTAATACTGGACATGTTGCTCACTAACATGGACACTATTGTTGACATCAAGGTGAGTGGCCACCTGTGGACCAGTGATCACCAGACAGTGTGGTTCAATATAAGGATGTCAGCAAAAGTAAACCACACAAAGGCAAGGATCCTGGACTTCATGAGGGCAGATTTTGAAAAGATGGGTGTATGCCTCATAGATGACCTGGCAGGGGGATGACCTGGGTGGTGTGGAGGAATAGTGGGTGAAGCTAAAGGAGAGGGCATAGTGAAAGCAGCAAACCTTTGCACAAGCAAGTGAGAAAAAGCAAGAGGAAAAAGTGATTACTATGGTTCTCACAAGAAGTGACTGAAAAGGTAAGCACTAAAAGGGTAGCATGCAGGAGGTAGAAGCAAATGCAGAGGGATGAGGAATACGAGGTGTATCGGGGAAAAAGAAGGAGGCAGGGAAATCAGTAAGGAGTGTGAAGGCCTAAACTGAGGAGTGAATAGCCCAAGGGTTCATGAAAGGAGTCAAGATACTTTTTAAGTATGTATGTGAAAAAAGGAAGACCAAAGGAGTGATTGTAAGGCTGAGGAGGGAACGGGGGACTGTGCAGAGGAGGATCAGGAAAAGGCACATATTCTGATCAATTAATTTTGTTCAGTGTGTACACAAAGGAAGAAGTTGAAGGGGCCTCACAAAAGTAACAGAAGCACTGGAGGAGGGAAGTGGAGACTATCTTTTTTTTTTCAGAGGAGAGAGTCCTGAATGAACTCGCAAATGTGTAAGTGTACAAAGTGATGGTGCCAGATGGGGTGCATCCAAGGGTATTGAGGGAGCTCAGAGCAGTACTGGTTGCACAACTGACAGTCCTGTTTAACAGCTCACTGGAAACAGGAGTATTTCTGGAGGACTAGAGGAGGGCAGATGTTGTCCCACTTCCTAAAAGTGATAGCAGGAAGGAGGTTGGCAACTGTAGGACAGTCAGCATGACATCAATGGTGGGAAAGTTAATAGGGACACTGCTGAAGGAAAAGATTGTGGAATTTCTTAAACCCAACAGGTTACCAGACCCAAGGTAGCATGGTTTCATGGTGGAGAGGTCATATCAAATTAATCTAATAGAATTCTTTGACAGGGTAACCAGGGAATTAGATCAGGGTGGAGCGGTGGACACGGTCTACCTAAATCTTGCTAAGGCTTTCAACACTGTTCCACATAGGAGATTTGTCAGGAAGCTGGGCAGCCTAGGGATGGTCCAAAGGTGGTAAACTGGATAAGAAACTGGTTAGAGGATAGGCAACAGAGGGTGATGGTAAATGGAGTTCACACTGGAGAAGGGAGGTTGACCAGCAGGATGCCTCAGGGATCAGTACTGGAACTGGTCCTCTTTAATGTCTGTATAAGTGACACTGCAGAGGAGCTGGAAGGGAAGGTCTGCCTCTTTGTGGATGACTTAAAAATCTGCAATGGAGTAGACACTCCAGGGGAGAGGTGGGAGTAGAAATAATGTGCTGAGGCCTGAAGAAACTCAGAGTGGTTAAGGATATGGCAGTTAGGTTTCAATGCAAAAGAGTGCAAAAACATGCTTTTGGAGCACAGAACCCCAGAGATGGAGTACACAGTGACAGAGGAGGTACTGATGACCACCAAACAGGGAACAGACTGTCGGGTAATCATATCTGATGACCTAAAGGTAGACAGGCAGCGCAACAAGGCAGTTGGGGAGTTGGGGACCAGTGGGATATTGGGGTACATAGGGAGGGGTATCACCAGCAGAAGGAGGGAGGTTGTGCTGTCTCTGTATTATTCACTTGTTAGACCCCACCTAGAGTACTGTGTCCATTTCTGGAGTCAAGATCTCTGGAATGACATAGACAGGGTGGAGGCTGTCAAGAGGAGGGCCAACTAAAATGGTGCAGAGCCTACATCAGAATCCCTATGAGGATAGACTAAAGGACCTCATTATGTACAACCTGCAGGAGAGGATGGAGAGGGGGGATATGATAGAGATCTTAAAATACCTCATAGGAGTAAATAAGGTACAGGAGGAGAGAATTTTTCAGAAGAAAATGCTCAAGAACAAGAGGACATGCAATGAAGGTGGAGTGGAGTAGATTCAGGAGGGACGTGAAACAGTACTTCTTCACAGAAAGAGTGGAGGATTACTGGAACAGTCTGCCAGAAGTGGTTGTGGGGGCAAAAACAGTGGCGGGGTTCAAGAATGCATAGGATAGACATAAAGGAATGTTCACAAGGTGACACTGCAGGTAGCAAATGAAGGGGGAAACTGGGTGAGTCAAGCAGTTTGGGCTTATACCTACCTGACATTGACAGAATGAGGCAAATTTAAGGAAACTTCCACCATCTTTGAAGCAGGAACATACACACAAACATTTGGCATTGACAAATGCTTGCTTAATTACCTATGAGTTCAGCAACCCAGTGACATCAGTTGAGCTGAAGACTACAATGAAGCAGAACACAGTGACATCAGCTGAGCCAATGTCACTGTGTTTCCCTTCATTGCAGTCTTCGGCTCGACTGAGGTTTCTGAGTTCCAGAACTCATAAGTAATTAAAAAAGGAGTATTAAGCAGTAAAAATGCTGCATTATTATGGGACTCTAAATCAGGAAAAAATTGGACTATTTCAGATCAAACATATGAAACAATACACGGGGGGTGAGTATGTAAACAGTAATGTATGACAGGTGTATAATTATGGGTCAGTAATCACATGCCTCTTGAGTGTGTTATTAGGCAACAGGTGCTTGTGTCAAGTGCCTTTAAACACCTGAGAGGGAAGTATGATTATTGATGGTAATCACACATCTCTGGAGTGTTTTTTTTGCACTTGTAACATGTGCAAGAAAAATGACACCAACTAATTTTTCTTACAAATGTTATAATGTAAAAAGACATCTGGATGGGGAGCTGTGAGTAAAATTAAAAACAAAATCCCTTTTCCAGACCATGTGGCTCCCTCGATGGCACGGCAGCCTTGATTTCCCCAACACTTCCAGCTTACTCGATAGCACGGCTCCCGCATGATCAAAAATAGAAGTGATATTAACAATGTAGTCAACGGAGCTGCACAAAAGATTTACTTTTGCAAATGGCAGTCTTGGGGTACTGGCACAGGGCTCTTTAGGATGAATAATACTGAGGGGAATGAGGAGATCAGTTGCTGCAGTGTCTGCACTCAGTAGTGTCCTGACACGTGTTTAAACAGTTGCAAAATTTGCCAGCTTGACAGAAGTGCAGGCATGTAATCATAGGCAGCTAATTACATGGCTGTACTGGTGTTCCAATCAATCAGAAAATTTGACGTTTCATACACATGATATAAACACACTTCACACATGGCCAGAGTTACAAATGTGCTAAAAAATGTGAATGACATTGTTTATGTTCCCTTTAAAATAAAAATAACCAGAAACAAAAAGGATGTCTCCTTAATGAAAACAGTTCTGGGGCCAGCTGATGGCATGGCAGAAATGGTAAGGCTTTCATGCCTCAAGGAGCTGGAGTCATGGCAGCCAGAGCTAGGGAGTGCTTCCACTGACAGTGTGATCCAGCTATGGTTGAGGGCGGCAGGCAAACGGTGATGCAGAGGCCCCTTGTGGTGGACCTATGAGCTTGTGGTGGGCCTTTGAGCTTGCTCCTACACAGCGGGTGGTGCATCCACCCAGAGCATGTTGGATCATCTGAGGCCACTGGACAGCTGGCCCACATCATGGGGTGGGGGGAGTTAAAGAAAAAACAGAGAGAAAACACCAGCTGCCATCTGAATGACAGCAAAGCCTGAACAATGTATATTGCTGAACATAGGTTATATACATGAGGATGACTGCAGTTGGCCAGGAAAAAAAGATGTTCTGGTGGTTTCAAATGCAAATTAGCAAGTGCCAGGCAATTAGCATAATTTAAAATAATTTAAAATGGTTAAGGAAATCTTTATATCCTGACTGGCCAAGACTTGGTCCTAGCCATAATAATGATAGAGCACAACGAATGACTAAAAACAAGTCCCTGCCAACCAGGGGTACAGCACATTCCATATTAGTGTGCACGCGTCTTGGAATTTCCTTTTTTAAACTGGCAGCTATTTTTGTTCAACAACTCAAAATATTATAATGTCAAACATACCTGCTGGGTTGTTTAGAGGTTTATGGGTCTGCTTTTCCAGTTCTGACAGAAAAGCAGAATCAAAAATGCAATATAGAGGAAAAAGAAATTTCACAATCTATGTAAAAAAATAGAAAAAAATACATAGCAGCTCTGGGGCTACTTCGCTCAAAGGGCCAGTGTGAACCAGTGGCTTAGTTTTCTAGCCTTGCAGTGCTATGATGATCTCACCCAACCTATTTGAAGTCATTAGGAGAGGGATATATGACCTCATCATGGGTTTAGACAATCCTATACCCTCCTCCCCACCACTCAAATCCTCTGAAGATCTAAAACACTAGTCCACCACTTCCAGTAGCTTCTAGCCATGCTGTTACATGCAGACCAGCCACGTTGACAGAAAAACAATTAAGACGGCAAAAGGCAAAGAAGTAAGGTCAATTTAAACATTTCTTTAGCAAGGCAAGTCTCCAAAAGCACTCTAAGATCCCCATAGCTTTATGCCTCTTACTGGCAATTAAGGGGGGGCCTGAAACACTGGGAGATTTCAGCATGCTGTTTGGAGACTTGCCCATCTAAATCAGTGTTTAAGCTATTCTTACTTCTTTGCCTGTTGTGCTCTTTATTGTTTTAAAATACACAGTAAGCATGTTTCCCTAGAGTGTTCTAAATCTTGTAATCTATGGTTTGAACATTCAAAGAACTTGAATTATTTCTTTTCTCAGCTGCCCTGATCAGCATTGCACTCCGACCAACCAAACTGATGGATTATAGTGCGATCTGAGTCACAAAGCTGAACTACATTTCAGTTCACAACTCATAAGCACTTTTAAAACAGCACCTCACAACTTAAAAAAACACTTCACAGATCATTACCTACTCAAAGACCTAAAGCATGAAACTTGCTTAGAAAATGGGTTTCAGAATCCTTTTGAATCCCAGCATCTTCACTGGTCTAAAAAACACATCACCTGACCATTCATTACGTTTCCTTGTGCATGTGTAAGAAACATCTTGTGGTAGAAAGACATTTTGGAGGTGTGTCAGGGATGAGTCCAATGCACAGCACTATACAGTGGGCTCTTCCCTGACAGACCAATGAGACCGCAACCAGCCTGCGACACTAGTCTGTTTCACAGCTGGAATCCATTCTGTAGTTGAAAGAAATGAAGCACTCCAATGAGACCACATCACATCACTCCTTTCATTTGCAGTTCCCTCCCTCTCTTTGCAGTCCACCCCACTCCATTCCACTTCCTGGCACTCTGCATCCAAGTAAACTCTCTTGCTCCCTCCCTCTGCATGCTGTCCATCCCACTCCCTTTGTTCCTGTCCCCATGCCAAGTAAACCCCCCCACTCCCTCCCTCTGCATGCTGTCCACCCCACTCCCACTGTCCCCTGCAGCTAGTTTACCTGTTGCTTCACATAGCCAGAGGGATCACACCTCAATCTCAGTATAGGTACTTGAGTAGTTAGGTGGGAGCCTTTTCTTGCTCCTGATGCCATAGGTAATTCATGGAGTTTACACAAAGAGTATGCAAGGTCTGAGAGCCAGTGTCTGTAGGCAGCAGTACTGATGGTTGAAAGAATGCAACCACTGCAACAGCCGAGTTGGTGCTATCCAAGTCAACTGCAACTTTTTGGTTTGCCCCAGACTCTGAACGCAGCCACAGCTACAGCCAAGTTGATGATATATCCAAGTCAACTGCAGACTCTTCTCGGTTTGCTCCTGACTCTGTTCCCGATCCATGGTGTATGTGTCAACAACATGAAGGTCCCACATGGCCGTGTCCACTGCAGGCCTCTGAAGCTTCGGGGAATTGCGTGCGCAACTAGCCCCACTGACAGCCCTGCAGTTAGCCAACAGAAGTGGGGGTTTCTCTCTCCAGGACTGGTGTTTGTATTTGCCACTTTAATGAGGTAGAAGGAGCTTTTTCCCTTAGGTATAAAATAGCCTAATACCTCACACAACTCCCATATGGATTTGAACCTTTTATGACATAACCTTGTCGCATTCAACATTTTTCCCCCAGTCAGAAAAGCCTATTTAATTTTATTTTTGTAAAACAAAATTGTGGTTTCTGGGATTGGGTGGGTTATTAGCAGCTGTGTGCAGGATGGGTTTATCTTTTTTTATATTAATACATAAAAGGGAATTTTTTTGTAGTGTACAGGTGTTTGGGAGGTTGAAGATTTAGTTTGTCTGTCTGAGGCAGTGAAGAGAAACAGCCTGTGGCCAGAAAAAAAAAGTGTAAGGTGGCATGAGTTTCAGATTAATCAAAAGGTTGTTGTACCACATATGTGTGACTGGGTTCTGCTACGAATTGAGTTTGTGGCAATCGGGGTTGTGAAGGATCTAGTTGGGCTTAGAAGGTTGCTAGTTGTATGTCTAGACTTCTCTGGGCTGTCATTTGGGGCCCAGCTTCAGTGATAAATTTGTTCCTGTGTGCCCTTTTTATCTCCAGTCAGTATAAGGGGCTAGCTGTGCATTGAGCAAATATTGCTTGTGGTGAACATCAATCATCTGTTCCATTTGCCAAGAGTGTGGGGAAGTCAGGGTCATGAAAGAGCCAATCAGGCTCAGCAGGTTGCCTGTTATATTTCTGCACTTCTGGGCTGTGATTTGAGGCCCAGCTTCAGTTATCCATTTGCTCCTAATGTATGTGTCTCCAATTAGGATATAGGACTGGCTGTTGGCAGAACTCTGATACTACCACCACACGTGGTGAATATCCCTTCTTTGTTTCACAGTCAGCTATTCCAGATACCATGAGTGTGGGGAAGTCAGGGTTGTGAAGGGGCCAATCGGGCTCAGCTGGCTGCCAGTTGTGTGTCTGGACTTGTCTGAGCTGTCATTTACACCTCTGATCAGGTGGTGTCATTAGTTGTGGGTGGGGTTTACTGCTATTTTAAGCCCATTTCCCAGTGGTTCTCCATTGCAGTCTAGAGTCGAGGGGCCACAGTGTAAGGACGCCACACTCAGAATGTCAGGATGGAGTGTCAGCACGAAGCAACAGTCAGCAGGAGATGTTTCATCACTAGTGTGACAGTTATAGTTGAAGAATTGCATTGATTGTATGTGAATCTATGCTAAGTATGTGCTAAACAGCTGCCTTGCTGAGATCAACGACTGGATGGCCTCTAGCTGGTTGCAACTGAACCCCAATAAGATGGAGGTATTGGTGGTGGAGTCAAACAGAGTGTGTGATAGGATGGCCTCTGGATCAGAGACTGGACTTGTTCTGGAGTCTGTTCCATTGAAGGCCTCTTCTAGGGTGTGAAATCTTGGTGTCATTCTGGATAGGAGTTTGATGATGGAGGCACAGATATCTTCCACCATCCACTCCTGTTTTTCCATCTCAGAAATGTCACCAGGATAATGCCCCTTGTTCCACCTCTGGACCGCCCCACTTTGACGCATGCCTTAGTTACATCAAGGCTTCACTACTGTAATGCGCTCTACCTTGGGGTCACGGGAGGATCTCTTCGCAGACTGCAGCTAGTGCAGAATGCAGCTGCCCGGTTACTTACTGGGCAGCCAAAATTTTGCCACATTACACAGGTGTTGTGTGAGCTGCACTGGCTGCCGGTCACATGGAGGATCCTCTTTAAGGTGGGTCTTCTCACCTATAGGACCCTACATGGTCAGGGCCCTGGTTATCTGTTAGACCTTCTTGTACAGCACCTGCTCTCTTGGTTCACTCCCTCCATTTCTCCTGTGGAGGCTCCCCTAGTGATTCCCAGGACGAGGTTGAAATTGGCTGGCAACAGGGCTTTTAGTGTCGCCACCCCCCGTCCTGTGGAATTCACTGTCCCTTGGGGTTAAGGGGGCCCCTACTCTGGGGGTATTTAAGGCCCACCTTAAGTCCCTCCTATTCGCTCAGGCCTTTTTGGATTAAGTTATTAATTTATAGATCTGATTTGATTATAGCCATTGGTAAACTGATGTTTAGTTTATTATCTATTGGTAATGTTTATATGAAGCGTTATTATTTATATGTTTATAATTATTTCTGTGTTTTTATTGATCTATTTCTGAATATGTGTTTACTTATTTGTACTGCACCCAGAGCCTCCAGGATTGGGCATCTTTTAAATAAACTTTGCCTTGCCTTGCCTAATCTAACCTGCACCATACAAATTTATATATTAGCTTAGGCCTCTGCTGCTACTTGTGGCCCATTGTTTATTTATCATCCAACCCGGCCGGTGTTGTTTAATGCCAGCTCAATTAGAAACAAGACCGCTACTATAGCGGATTTTGTTGAAACATCTGACCTGGCATGCATCACCGAGACCTGGCTAGATGAGAATGCAGGCCCTATATTGGCATCTGCTGCTCTGGCTGAGTTCTCAGTGATACACCACCCGAGGTTGGATCGTAGGGGCGGGGGAGTAGCCATCATTTTTAGAATGGAGCTGGGTCTTGTGGATACTCTGGTGGGTCACACTCAATCCTTTGAGTGTATCCCGGGAGCAGGGTGTAAGGTTCAGGATTCTCCTCATCTACCATTCACCCAGTGATGGTGGAGAATTTCTGAAGGAGTTTGGAGACTTCATCATCGACGTGGCACTGGAGTTGCCCAGGTGGTTAATACTGGGCGACTTCAATGCCTGGGTCGATGATGAACTCTTGCACTTTGGGAATAATCTCCTTCAACTTGTGACTACGTTGGGCCTTATACAGGTGGTTACCTCTGCTACCCATATAGCGGGCCACTCATTGGAAAGAGTGTTTCTACTGGAGTTGGAGTTCACGTATTTGGTGGTGAAACCAAATGTGTGGATGGACAATCATACCATAAGATTCAGTTTCAGGGCACCCCCAAATAGGCCTGCCTCCACGGAGAAGGTCCAATATCGCCCTTTAAGGGGGAGATACCCCAGAAAGCCTATTGTCAGTACTGGACCTATCGAGTATTTCAAATCAGTGCATGGATCCAGGGGATTTTGTTCTTGCCTATAATAAGGCAGTGGCTGAGGCCCTGGATCTAATTGCTCCTGCTTGCATTTGCTTACTCATTCAGCGCCCAAGGACTCCATGGTTTGATGAGTCCTTGAAGGAGCTGAGGAGAATGGGGTGCAGGCTAGAGAGGGCTTGGTGGAAATCCGGCCTGGATGATAACAAACTTATATTGATGGATCATTATAGTATCTATCAATCAGCAGTCACCCGTAAGAAGGCAGAATTCATGTCCAGGGAGATTGCTGCTACACGGAACCGACCAGCTCAACTCTTTCAGACTGTCGACAGATTGTGCAATCCACTCTATCTACAGTCTGGAACAGATTTTTCACAAATGAAGTGTGATGAACTTGCTCGATTCTTTGCAGATAAGATTGCCAGCATTAGGTCGGGCATCGGCCCAGCCCCCTCTTTAAGGGATTGTGGTGATCAGCAGGAGGAAACGAACACCCATGCTGCCTGGTCTGACTTCAACAGGTCGGAATTCATGGATGTTGTGAGGATTGTTCAGACTGTATGACCAACCTTCTGTAGTTTGGATCTGGGCCCTACGCCACTACTAGTAGGTTGCCTAGAGGTTATCTGCCCAATCCTTGCTGAAATCATCTGGAAATCCCTGGAGCAGGGTTTTTTTCCTGATCCCTTAAAAGAAGCAGTCGTTCGACCACTCCTTAAAAACCTTCATTGAACCCTGGCTGTTTAGTGAACTACAGACCTATCTCTAACCTGCCTTTTGTGGGTAAGGTTATTGAAAAGGTGGTTGCGTCACAGCTAGATGACCATCTCCCAAATCACAGTATCTATGATACTCTTCAGTTGGGGTTTAGGAAAAGACATAGCACTGAGATCCGGGTTTTAAATGACCTCCTAATTGTGAGAGATTGAAAGTCTTGTACTATCTTAGTCCTTCTTGATCTCTTTGCAGCATTTGATACCATGGACCATGGAGTGCTGTTGGAGCATCTGCGGCTTTTTTGTGGACTGTCTGGAACAGTTTTACATTGGTTTTGATCTTTCCTTACAGGCTGGACACAGAGGGTTGTCACTGGAATTTATTGCTCTGACACCATCTCTCTGTCCTGTGGGGTGCCGCAGGGCTCCATCTTGGCACCCATGTTGTTCTCAGTATATATGCTGCCATTAGGAGACATTATTAGGCGATACAGTCTGGGTTTTCAC
Source organism: Neoceratodus forsteri (assembly GCA_016271365.2). NCBI lineage: Eukaryota > Metazoa > Chordata > Ceratodontiformes > Ceratodontidae > Neoceratodus > Neoceratodus forsteri. The sequence goes on along the minus strand of CM028130.1, from coordinate 910,381,107 downwards.
TGCTATGTAGATGATACCCAGCTGTATTTTTCCTTTATTCCTGGACAGGATGATGCAGTCTCTTTGCTTAACAGCTGTCTATCCGAAATCAGAGACTGGATGAGTGCTAGTTGGCTGAGGTTAAACCCGGATAAGACCGAGCTGTTGGTTGTGGACCCAGGTCACCTTGAGGCGGGTTGTAAGGCTGGGGTTCCATCGGGCCTTTGGCTTGATGGTGTCCGGCTCTCGACCTCAGACCAGGTAGGTAATCTGGGCATTATTATTGACGATGGTCTGACCCTGAAATCTCAGGTGTTGGCCGTTGTCAAGTCCTCTTTCTACCATCTCAGGAATATCACCGGGGTGAAACATCTGGTTCCTCTGGCTGACCTTCCTACCTTGGTCCACGCCTTCATGACCACCCACCTTGATTACTGCAATGCCCTGTACTTAGGGCTACCGGGAGTTGATATCCACTGCCTGCAGTTAGTGCAGAACACAGCGGCCAGGCTTTTAACTGGGACATCTAGAAATAGTCATATTATGCCTGTGCTGCGCAGGCTGCACTGGCTGCCGGTTCAGTGATGGATCTCCTTCAAGGTCAGTTTACTGACCTATAAAGCCCTACATGAACAGGGACCTCAGTATCTGCAAGATCTCCTGACTCCCTACTGCCCTTCTCATTCACTCTGATCCACTGGCAAGGGATTGCTAGAGGTTCCCAGGGTTCGTTTGAAGACATCTGGGGCACATGCATTCTCCTATGCTGCCCCTGACCTGTGGAATTCTCTACCTCATCAAATAAGAGGCCGCCTGACCGTCGAGAGCTTTAATTTGGAGCTTAAGACCTATTTGTTTTTTAAAGCCTATGGAGAATAATTTTATCAATATTGTTTTAAATGTATCTTGTTTTATATGTTGTTCTATTTGTACAGCGTTTTGGTCCTTTGAAAAGTGCTTAAAAAATAAAACGTATTTTACTTTCTTACAGTCGTCTACTTACAGTTACCAGCCTTGTTTCTGTATACAGTAACTGTAGGAGGAGCCACAATAGTTAGTACAAGGGCATCCAAATGACACCTTGCCACAGCCTTTTCATCCTAATGACAAATTATGTAATTTGACAACTGGCAGAGGGAAGGTAAGCATGCTAGAAGACAGTCGTGTGATAAGTGAGGCTACCACATAATCATGGCCACCACGTTACAGCAAACATCTCACAGGCAAAACAAGTATTAGGCCAAAGTCCTAGGTGAAATGTTGCAAGGCTGCATTTCTTTGCTCCAAATGTACCACAAACTGTAAGATCCCTGCCCTTAACAATCTTTGTGAGGTTAACTACTTTGTTATTTTCTGTATTACATCCCTCTCATCAGATGTAGTGGCCAACATACCCCCTCTAACACAATACGGCCCACATATACCATGCAAGGAAACGTTCAGCATTGGTAAATGCTTGTTAATCTCTGGTACACAAATAGTTCATAACTATCCCCCCCCCCAATCTACCTAGCAACAACCTGATTCCATGAAAATAAAACCTTTTTCCATTAAATTAAAAACGTTTCCACTTTTTAAATACAAAACCCAACAAACAGCCTGATTTCTTCAAGAGAAATGCAACTCTCTGGTTCACTGGAAGGCACTTGGACTTTGTTACCAAACCATTCTAATTAGCAACATCCTAATTAATGGAAATAAAACCTTTTTCCTTTAAATACATTTTTCTTTCTTTCTTTCTTTTTCTTTCTTTCTTTCTTTCTTTCTTTCTTTCTTTCTTTCTTTCTTTCTTTCTTTCTCCATTTTATAAGCATAATAACTCACTCAAGGACATGGGTTTCCTGAGAATTAATGCACTTGCCAGGTGTGTTGAAAGTCAGTCAACTGTTGGCCTTGTGCCTTCCTATTCATTGGGAGCCTGCATTTATTCTCTAGAAATGCATACTTTGTTGTGGGTTATTGCTTACATAATGGATTCCTTCAATCCACAGTTCCAGCTACTAGGTAACATTTACATTGAGAAACATGCTTATTTTTACAATACAAAAACCCTCACTGTAAAGAACTCAATGGTAACTCCATACCTCCTTAGTGTGGTGACATCATAAGGGCACTCAAAGTTCACTGTCACGCCCATGATGTCACCACACTAACAGTGTGGTTATCGGCTTGTTGTTCACAGTGAGGGATTAGTTATTGTCTATATAACCTCCTCCCTCCTTCTCCTTTTTAAAGTCACCCACCATACCCATGGTTTTATACAGCCCTTACCTTTTTGATGTCTTCAGGGACACAGCATCATGTGTCCCAATCAATTTCCTCTGTGTCTGTGATGGCGAGGGGGACTGCAGAGTCTTGGCAGGCCTGATGTGATTAGGCCCTCAATATTCAGAGGACACAGCTGCATGTGCCCGCCATGCTAACTCTGCCTCACTAGACTGCCTACTACTAAGCCTCACATTCATAGTGGCTGCACTCTGCCATGCTCCCTTATATTGGAGGAGCAACAGAATAATTACCATCCATGTGGCAGCTCAGGCCAACGTATGACCTCTATAACCAATGCATAGACAGATCTCAGCTGCCTGAAAAACTAACAATAATATCCAAAACCTTGGAACAGTTAAAATAATTTTATTAAACATCCATCTCATGAGTAGCACCCTCACCCAATGTCAATGTTTCATGTCTCACTGCTGCTTTTTCAAGATATCAACATTTTGTTACAGCACACAATTTATAGTGTAACAACCAATCATTGATCATTCATAACCTATGTATTTGTTAAAAGCTCAATTACAAGTGCTGAAAAATGAAAACATGTGCTAACTAACAAGGGACTAAGGGAAAGGAAAAACAAGGGGGGAAGGGGGATGAAGTAGATTTCAGATAATAGGTAGTTAATCACTTAGCTATAGTAACCCAAGAAACCATAGATAAAAATATTAAATATACAATCATAAAATGACAATAAATATTTTCGTATAAATAATCATAAATACAACCATTTAAAAAAAGGGCTAAGTTGAAAATGTCCATTCAAACCTGGTGGGCATAAGACTCATAGAAACATAGAATTTGATAGCAGATAATTACCGCTTGGCCCACCTAGTCTGTCCATTTCCCTACCAAACGGATAAGCTGCAGAGCCTAGTTAACCAACAGCCTACTTCCTCCTACTCCCCACTAGAATTGCCTTATGTCTGTCCCATGCATTCTTGAATTCCCCCACTGTTTTTGACTCTATGACCTCCTCAGGGAGGCTGTTCCATGTATCCACAACTCTGTCTGTGAAGAAATAGGGAGGCAGTATAGTGCAGTGGTTTAAGGCTCTGAGCTGCAAATCTGGTGATATCCAGCAGACCAGACCTGGGTTTGAATCCCACAGCTTCCACTTGCATACTGTGTGACCCTAAGCAAGTCACTTAACTTCCCTGTGCTCCCAGGTCGCACCTGTAAAAGCTTTCAGCTTAGTGTGCTAGTCCTGGTTAAATAAGAATACTTCCTCACATTACCTCTAAGCTGTCTTCCCCCCCCCTCTATCTTCAAATTGTGCCCCCTTGTTTTTGCACGCCTTTTTCTGAAAGATGCTACCCTCTTGGACTTTGTTGATTCCCTTAATATGGACAATAACTAATCCCTCAGTTTGTGCTGCCAGTAGCTCTCACTGTGTAATGTAGTGTCCAGCTCACCACTACGTATATTATGTCCTATGTTTTCCAAGCCCATGAATTTAAATTTAAGTTCAGGACCTTTGATACTTGTGTGACCTGCCAGATGATTTTCTTCTTGCTTTTAACATACAAACATAGAAACATAGACTTTGACGGCAGATAAGGACCGCTAGGCCCATCTAGTCTGCCCATTTCCCTACCTACAGGATAGGCCGCAGATCCTAGTTAACCAACAGCCTATATCTTCCTGCCCCCCACAAGAATTGCCTTATGTCTGTCCCATGCATTCTTGAATTCTCCCACAGTTTTAGACCATATTCTCAGGAAGGCTGTTCCATGCATCCACTACCTCTCTGTGAAATAATACTTCTCACATTGCCCCTGAACCGCCTCCTTCTATCTTTAAATTGTGTCCCTTGTTCTTGCAAGTCTCTTTTTCTGAAAGATGCTACCCTCTTGGACTTTGTTGATTCCCTTGAGGTACTTGAAAGTTTCTATCATGTCCCCCTCTCCTTCTTTCCTCAGGGTATACATAATAAGCTCCTTTAGTCTCTCCTCATCGGCTTCTCTTGCAGACCCTGCACCATTTTAGTTGCCCTCCTCTGGACTGCCTCTATCCTGTCTATGTCCTTGGAGATGGGGTCTCCAGAACTGGACACAGTATTCCAGATGGGGTCTCACCAACTGTCTGTACAGAGGATAACAACTTCCTGTTTTCTGCTGCTGATGCCTCTCCCTATACATCCCAGTATACCCACGGCCCTCCCTACTGCCTTCTCACATTGCTTGCTAACCTTAAGGTCATCTGATATGATTACCCCCAGGTCCCTTTCCTGTTTTGTTGTTGTTACTACCTCCCCACCCATTGTGTATTCTTCCCCTTTTAACTAATGCTCTGGATGTGTTCACTGATCCTGAGTCTAAATTTGCAAATTGTCTTACCCACATGGAAGCAAAGACAGGCTTCACCAGTAGCCACATAAATCACAGCCTCAGCATTACAAAAAAATAAGAATGTGCCACATAGATTTCTCCTGAAACCAGCTGGACAATGTTGCCATTCTTCACATAGTTACAAGCTGTGCAAGAACCACACCTAAATGTACCTTGTTTCTGTGTCACCATTGGTGTTTTAAAATATTAATATATTTTTCCTGATGGCTGTGAGCCAATAAATCCAGTCAGTTCTTGCCCCTGTCAAGGGTCATCATGGGTCTATGAGCAAAAACATCAGCCAATGAGGATTTCTGGGCTCAATTTTCAAAGCGTAGTGCAGGGCTTTCATCAAACCTGCATCCCCTTATTATAGGTTCTGACTGTAAGCTGAACCACTTTGCCACAGCTGCTAGATTCTCAAATCTCTGAAGCCAATTTGTGACAGTTTCCACATTTTATGCAAGCTTGTGCCACATATCTGGAACAAACTCCATAAAAACAGCCCCGAGGAATGCAACAAGCTAGACCAGAAAAAGTTGGTCTAACTTGTAGCACCAACTGCACAGAATTGAAACTCCCGATCGTCAGCCAGGTGAGTGCAAATCCCATGCGCCATATTTTTGGCACGGCTGGGGCTTGTGGCAATTGGGGAATTTGAAAATTGAGCCCATTGTCTCCAAAATATGCCAATTCTTGTTAATGACTTCCTAAATTGCTTGGCCTGTGAACTGAATGTAGTAATAAAATTAGGATCATCATGTACATTAATATTTTATAGTCTGTTTTTAGGTCTCAATAAAACTTCCCTAATAATACCATCAACTCCCTCTTTGGCTCTTAAAACACAACCTCAATCTGACAGCTCAGAAACAAAGGGCAACCCTAGGAGACATATGCCAAGTGTGGTCCAGCCCCTAGCCTTACTGTTTGCTGAGCTTCACTGATCTTCGCCAACTGGGAGAGAGACCAGTCACTGAGTGAAGTCAGGCTCCAACAGGTGCAGAAGTAGGGATTAATTGACAGAATTTCTACCTGGGTGACTCCCCCTTGGAGTGAACACTCTGGGCTCCTTTCTCTGATGAGGTGGCTTCTCTTATCACTCACTCTGCTCAGACCCAACCAGCGGCTGGTCTCTCAGCATAAGGAGCTGTTGGACCACTTACCCAGAATTCCTGGCTGCTGTATGTAAATCCAGTGATGAAAGTGAACAGGAATGCACAGGAACTCAGTTCCTGTACCTTTTTTCAGCAGGAATGGAGTTCCTGAACTTCTTCCCACTGACACTGGAACTGAAATTCTTAAACCAGCAACATAGTGACAATTTCTGGACCTGTGACCTGAAATCAAGGTTTCCACATTTGACTTGTAAAACAGTGCTATTTTGCTAGAAATACTTCACTATCTCTAACTGAATCTACTAGTGTCTAAAACAGATAGATGTGTCTTGACACAGCTATCCTTCACATTGAGGATCTTCGCTCTGCATTTCATATTTGCCAATGCCTGAGATCCTGTACTTCTTGTCTACCACTTGCACCACTGCATAAATCAGCATTTGTACTGTTGTACCCACTACTGAAATAGTGGTTGGCTGATAGAAAGCTCTCAGCTGGAAGCAACAGCTCAAGCACAAAGGGCACCTCTAGGAGGCATACGCCAAGAGTGGTCCAGCCCCTAGCCTTACTGTCTGATGAGCTTCACTGATCTTCACCAACTGCTGTACCTACTATTGAAATAGTGGTGAGCTAATAGAAAGTTCTCAGCCAGAAGCAACAGCTCAGACACAAAGGGCAACTCTAGCAGGCATATGCCAAGTGTGGTCCAGCCCCTAGCCTTACTGTCTGCTGAGAGTCACTGATCTTCACCAACTGGGAGAGAGACCAATCACAGAGGGAAGGCAGACTCAGACAGGGGCAGAAGCAATGATTCCTTGACAGCCGTTCTACCTGGATGAATCCCCCTTGGAGTGCACAGTCCAGGCTCCTCATTCAGCTGAAGCGGCTTCTCTCCTCACTCACTCTACTCAGACCCTGCTAGCAGCTGCTCTCTCAGTTCTCTTTTCTGTCCAGCAGATCCTCTAACTCCAGGTCCCATGTGATATAGCAGCTGGGCAGAGCAGATCTCTAGTCTCTGCTACAGCTACCGGACCAGGACCCACTGGGAATAGTGTCACTCTCCAGCGGCAACTTCTGAGGAATGGCGGCTGCACTCGCTCTTCTCCCTGATGCCTGAGGTTGCGGCAACAGTAAAAGAGCCCTAAAGCAAGTGGCTCCTGTAACAATCCAGGCATGCCAGTGAGCAGCATGAACACGCGCTCCAGGAGAGACAAGGAGCAAGCTACTGGAGGGCAAGGATGCCCACAGAAGTCAGCTGCCACTTGGCAGGGATGATTCTCTGTATCTGCCCTGTCCTCAGCACGTGTGCTCCATTTTTATGTTGTTCCTGCATAGGCTGCTATTAGCAGCCACCCTTGAGCAATACCCTTGTCCTGACAACAGGGTGAACTAGCACTCCTGAGACTCACCCTCCTCACAGGCTTTTGGAAGAGTTTATTTCTCTTACAGGTTGTTAGTAGCTGCTTTATTTTAAAGGTTTGATTTATTGCCACTCTAACTAACTTTACATCTTTTCTTTTAGTTGACTACCTGCTACTGTAACTAACTTTACAACTTTTCTTTTAGGTGACTATCCATTGTATTTGTTTCTGTCCATGCTTCCCGCTCATACAAACAAAGGAGTGACATCACAGGACAGCAGCATTGCTATTCTTCTCTGTCTTTTTAGGTTGGGAGGCAGACAGCAGCTTTGGCTCTGGGATGTGGCTGATTGTTTCTGAAGATCCAGGGCAGCTCCCACCTATGATGTCCCTCATCCCACACACCCCAGGGTTCTCACTTCTTTTATGGGAAGTTCCTTATGACATCACTGCACTAGGGACTGCAACATAAAAAATTCTTATTCACCTCTTTTTGCCTTTTCATCTGCTCACCACTAGGTACAATATACAGCACACCTTCTACCTTTCATCCACAATGATAAACTTTGTCAAATGCAATGCCTGCAGAACCCTCCCAACCAGGGCTTTTGCCCATCAGTTGGGACATCGTCCTACATGTACAGCCATCAATGACCTAAGATCCCAACTAATGGCTGCACATGCTGAAATCTATTACCTTAGATCACAACTATACCACACCACACAGCAATCTAATACTATGCCTCCTAAGCACACTCACATTGCACAAGAAAAGGACCCCAAAGGACTAACAGACCAGGGCAGTGGCAGTTGGTCACAAAATGCAAAGGATCCAAAGGAGCCACACCTAGATCATTGAGTAACACAATTCAAACAAACAGATTTGCCACATTAGCATCCATGTCATTAAATGGAACTAGCATCAATCTGGGGAGTAACACTTCACAATCTGGACGTGCTCCCCCAACCCCAACAATCACAAAATAGAAAAAAAAACATACTTATACTAGGTGACTCAAAGATATGAAGAGTGGTGTCACACATTCAGCATGAGGATCATGCTACGGTTGCGGTCAGGTGCCTTCCTGGGATGTTGGCATGGAGGGACACGAAATGTATAGAAAAACATGTACGCATGGCACCACAGAACATACACATTCTCATCCACGTGGGAACAGATGATCTGGCCAGCCAGTCTGTAGAACAGACAAAGTTAAACCTGTCCAAGCTAGGTGATAAACTATCTTCCATTTCATCCAGCATCTCATTCTCTGAGATCCTGCCTGTGTGGGAAAAAGGGGGCAGCAGGTGGAAAATCAGAGAAAGGGATTTTACCAAACTAAACAGCTGTCTAAAACAGTAGTGCTAGGAGAAAAAAAAACACTGCTTCATTAGCAATTGGCAGAACTTCTGAGACAGGGAGTTCTTCAAATTTGATGGGCTATACCTTACAAGACAAGAAACTAGGGCACTAGGCCAGAGGTTTGACATCTATCTCTGTCAGTTAAACTAAAGGGCGGGGAGGAGGCACAGGCACCCAGCACATAACACAGATCACCATCTGCCCCTCCATCAGTTCCTTACAGCAATCCATTGAATTAACAATATAAGCATACCATCATAAGCAACAATCATCATATTTCTGTCCACCAGGTTCCTACACATGCAAAGTATCTCATTTCCATCCAGCAGGTCCCTACACCAGCATTAGCTCCTGATAACCACTCAGATGAAAGAGCATGCCAGCATTCAAACATTAACACCAGGGAATATATTTTCATCCAACAACATCACAAGCTGCAAAGCCTTACTGAACCAAAAAAGCACAAAGCCTCTAGGGGACAACCACAACAAAAGACAAGTAGCCATCCAGGTGGCTCAATTGTTCAAGAGTGGAAGGCAATGTGCATCAATGCCCGTAGTCTTTCGAACGAAATCCATGAACTCTCAGCTATTATGGCAGAAGCACAACTAGACTGGGTAGCAGTCACAGAAATGTGGTTCTCTGAAAAACACACCTGTGATGTTAGCATACCTGGCTATTGACTTTTCCGAAAGGACCAGAAAACAAAGAGGGAAGGGGGAGTTGCGTTACATATCAAGGAAGGGATTAAGGCTACAGAAATTCAGGAGGAACATAGCACGGCAGAAGACCTATAGGTCACTCTGGGAGCTGGGAGCAGGGCTTCTATTTGCTAATATCATATACAGACCCCCAGCCCAGGACATTGGTGTGGACAAGGAGCTCCTTGAAACCATTCACACAATGGCTGACAAAGGGGAGCTGCTTCTGATTGGGGACATCAATCTATCAGATATGGATTGGTCCACTTGCACAGCTTCCACAGAAAAGAGAAAAGCATTTCTTATCTCTCTAAAGGAAGCAGGGATGAACCAATTAGTGGACTCCTCCACCAGGGATAATAAACTTCCTAAAGAGGGCAGGAAAACTCAACCCCAAACAACACAGGTTCACCGTAGGCAGATCATACCAGACTAACCTGATTGAGTTCTTTGATTGGGTGACCAGGACAGTGGACCAAGGTGGAGCAGTGGACATGGTATGCCTGGAAGCCTTTGACACCGTCCCACACAGGTGGCTAATCAAAACACTTGAACACAGGTGTCAGTCATAAGATAGTAAGCTAGGGACCACGTGATGCAAGCTACCGGATAGACGCTCCTCGGTACAGCTCCAGTCTCCCGTCTCTTTAAAAACAGTATTTGGTGTATTTACTCAGTCTCAAACCCTGCTAGTTTGAGTTACTCTGCTTTCTTACTACTTTGTGCTTTTGCTGGGTGATTTTGAGTGAGAATGGATGTGTACATGAAGAAACAACAGCAAAAACACACCCCGCCTGTTACCCTGGAGAAGACCCCCAAAAAATCCCGGGCCTCAAGTGGAGCTGAGAAAGCGGATGCCCTGAATCAAGGTGCAGATCAGGAGCCGCTCACATTGTGTAAATTCCTGGAAGAGTTGAAACCATTTCAGGATGAAATTAAAGAAATGGCATCAGAAATCAAGTTGCTTACTAGAAAGTTGGAAGAGGTTGCACTCACTACCACAGATAACTTGACCAGAATCTCCTCTCTAGAGAAGTAAGTGGAAAGGTTCAATCCTAGGATGGCAGCTATGCACCAGAAAATGGTCCGATTTGAAACTAAACTCGAAGAACTTGAAGGTCGTAGCTGGAGAAACAATGTGGTGATCCTTGGGCTACTGGAGGGAGAAGAGGGTCAGAATACTACTGCTTTTGCCCAGAAGCTGGTTGAGAAGATTGCTGGCCCGTCTCCCTTTTGGGCCAAATATATAATCAAGAGAGTCCACAGATCTTTAAGACTAAAGCCCCTCCTGGAGCAACACCCCGTCCTATAATATGCCGATTTTTAATTTTTAATTTTTTTAGAGCGGCAACATTTTTTGTATAAAGTAAGAGAACTCCAGGAAGTCCGATGGAAGCAAGCCAAGCTCAGGATAGCACAAGATATACCGGGCTCAGTCCGCTTGAAATGCGCTGCATTTCACCCAGTAGTTTCAAAGATTATCGCTGCTGGTCTCAAATTTTGTATGGGATACCCGGCCAGGCTACAGGTACAGGTGGGCAGTTCCTGGGCTACTTATGAGGATCCCGAGGCAGCACTCGCTGGTTTAAAAGTCTCCCTGCCTGATCTCTTCAGAGATACATGAGAGACCTCTGGACTACCTGTCAAGAAGAGCACCAGTGTGAGAAGTGTGGGCAGCTATTTGAAGAAACCTTGGGGAGGAGTGCTGTTAATTAAAGTTGGACTCTTATCTAAGCCTGATTAGAGGGCAGAAGGGACTTTTTCTTTATCAGAGTAATCCAGTTGTGGACAGATGTTGCTGTTTGTTTGTCTGAGATGGGGATTTCATTTAACTAAGGTGTTTAAGTATTGAATTTCTGCTCTCGGGGAGAGATAATTCCAACATCTGATCTACCTAATCCCCCTTCCCCTAGCGGGAGCGCGATAAGACTGGACCTGGCAAAGGTCTACGGTTACACCTCGTGGGGTCTAAACACTCATAACTTGGGCGAACTTAATAATAGGGGCATCGATGTTCTTCCCTTGTAAAGTATTGATGTGCATTTCCGTGCTGGTAACACTGGAGGGAGCCTGTGTTCTTTGCAATAAGGGCTAGCGGTTTTAAGGACCTGAGATAGGGGGGGTTTCCCTGGTGCAAGGGCATTATAATCAGAAGGGGTGTAATGGGGCCTGTCTCTATAGGGCCAGCAAGTTTTATGGAGAGAGGGGCCAGTATGGTAGATTGAATGCATCACTGTGGTTTGGCCTTTCAATCACCCACTGTGTGGTGCTTCCTTTCAAAAATGCAAGTCGCGAGAGTTAGTAAACTCTTAATGTTCCTAGCGGTTATGCCTTGCCAACACAGGGTCACTCCCAAGGTCTTTCAGAGGGGGATAGGCGGGCGACATAATGAGTCGTTACTGCAACATTCGAATACTCTTCACTCCTCATTGTTATTAAAAAGGGGATTCACATAAACCTAATCAGGGTTTGGGGATGGATGGTCGGGGCTGGGGGTAGGAAACAGTGTGTTGCTGAGCGTTGTTAGCGATAATAGGGGGTTAGTGAGGATGGGTTTATGGATAATTTTCTGGGTTTGTTGATGCTTTGTTCTGTTTGTGGGTCACTTGGGGGGGAGGGATAGTTTGGTTAGAGATGGGAAGGTTGAGGGGTGGGAGATTGGCACAGCAGTTTCAGAGGGACAGAGTTACCTGGTTTATAGTTGTAGTACCTGCATTATGTTTTATCTGGACTCATATTTGATATTATAGATGGCTCAGAACATTAATCTTGCTATGTGGAATGTGAAGAGGATTAGGAAAAAACTTAAACAATATCAGGTACTCAAGCACTTGAGCTTGTTGTTTGCTCAGATATCGTTTTTACAAGAATCTCACTTGGTAGATTCTGAAGTATTACAACTCAGGAGGCAACAGGTTGGTCAGGTTTTCTATGCCTCAGGGGCAACCAAAAGTAGCGGGGTCATGAAACTGATTAATAGAGATATTCCATTTATTCCTTCTCAGGTTTTTAAGGATGCCGATGTCAGGTATGTCTTAGTTCAGGGTACTATTTGGGCCATGCCATTATTGCTTGGCAACGTCTATGGACCAAATGTGGATGATCCCACTTTTTTTATGAAGCTGATCTCCACAATTCTTCCCATACTCCCTATTCCCATTATTTTAGGGGGTGACTTTAATTTAGTTTCTGACCCTAACATTGACAGATCGGGCAATGGGCCAAGGGGACTGTCCCCTGGGCATAGGGCCTTTAAGGAAATGATGGACCAATGCGGGTTGTGTGATGTCTGGCGAGTTATGCATCCCAACATCATAGAATATACTTTCAGTTCTCCAGTTCATGGCACACAGTCCCGCATTGACTACCTGTTCGTTTCTCATGCGCTCTTGCCAGGAGTACTGTCCACCTCGATCCAGCTGAGTCCCATATCGGGCCACTCTCTGGTGTTGTCTAACCTGGCTTTTCTTAACATTCCCAAGAAAGAAACCAGATGGAAATTAAATGAACAATTATTAAAAGATGAAAAGTATCGGGGATTGGTGAAGGATCAGATAGACTTCTTTTTTCTACCAACTCAATGGATAGCACAAAGCTGGACATATTGTGGGGAGCCTTTAAGGCTTATATAAGGGGTATTCTCATTAGTTTAGCTACAAAGAGAAAGAGGGTGCAGGAATGGAGTTAATGTCTTTATTGTCTCAAATACGGGAATTAGAAACCATACAGCCAAATAAAATCTCTCAAGAGGAGTCACAGAATTTATTAGTATTTAAGGATAGACATTTGGGATTGCTAAGAGAGAAAGCAGAGCTGGCAATTATCTGTTCTAAGGCCAGTTTTACAGATCAAGGAAAAAAAGCGGAGCACTTACTGGCTGTATGCCTAAAGCAACAAGAATCAGCAAGATTTATACCCCCAATAAGGTCACAGTCTGATGGGACTCTGAGAGTATCCCCCCCAGAGATAGTGCAGGAATTTGCTACATTTTATGAGCAATTATACAGGGATATGGATAGCCCTCCGCCCATAGAAAAGCTAGAGGAGTATCTCAAGGAAGCTCATCTTCCCTCATTATCTAACTCCCGAAAGAAATTTGTATCTTCCCATTTATCGCAGGAAGAAATTGCGGCTGTTATAATGGATCTGCCTTCGGATAAAGTCCCGGGACAAGATGGGTTTTCCACTTTATTTTATAAAGTTTTCAGAGATCAATTACTACCAGTGTTGTATCATCTTTACCTCCACATTTTATCCGGAGATGCAGTTGACACACATTTGTTTGAAGCTCTGATAGTTTTATTACCTAAATCGGACAAGGACCCAGATTTGGTTCAGAGCTATAGGCCAATATCTCTGTTGAATCAAGATGTCAAAATTATTTCGAAGATATTGGCAGATAGACTAACCCTGGTCTTCCCAGATCTGATTGGTATGTCTCAGGTTGGGTTTATGAGGGGGCGCTCATCCATGGATCACCTGCGTACCCTCTCGCAGATCTTCTCGGAGTCAGGGATGCTACCTTTCCGCGGGACAGGTCTCCTGGACACCGAGAAGGCATTTGATTGGGTTAATTGGATGTTTTTATTTCAAGCTCTTAAGGCATTTGGATTCCCTTCCATGTTCATAGATTGGATCAGGGCATTATACCGGTCTCCCTCTGTGAGGATTTCAGGGAATGGGGCCTTTTCCAAATCCTTCACGTTGCAGTCAGGTACGAGACAGGGATGCCCCCTCTCTCCATTACTTTTCAATCTTTATCGGGAACCCCTTATTCAATGTATCCTAAACAATAAAGGAATACAAGGTATACCCATTAGGAATAAGGTAGTGAAAATAACAGTGTAAGCAGACAATCTCCTATTACATTTGGCTAATCCGGTAACATCTATTCCGAATATGCTAAGGGAGGTCAATAAATTCAGTAGTTTTTTGAATTATAAGTTAAATCCCAATAAGACATCCTTTTTCACACTAAATCATAAGGTTTTCAAGACAGATATTATCTCTCTGGGATTATGCTGGTCACCCCGGGTTATTAAGTATTTAGACATAAAGTTAAAGCGTAACACCTCCCTGTGGTTTAAAGAAAATTTAAAGCCTCTTTCTCAGGCGATTACACAAGACTTTGAGAGATGGGACAAGCTGCTGATTTCTCTATGGTGTCGCATTTATATAATTAAGATGAATGTATTCCCCCGTTTATTTTATCCCCTGTTGCATCTTAACTCATTTGTCCCCTTATCTTGGTTTCAGAAAATGCATAAACTCTTTATCAAGTTTATGTGGTCTAACCAGCATTGCTGGGAGTGAGCCAAGATTTAGCTATGCTCTCCAATTACAAATTAAATGTCGACAAATCTCTGGTGTTTCCACTCAATCACAGGGTAGATAAGTCGCTAGTCAATCAGAATGGCATGTCTTGGGCCTCGAATTCCTTAAAATATCTGGGCATCCAAGTGGTTAGAGATCCGGCTCATCTTTTAAAGCTAAATCTGGATGATTTAATAAAAACCTTGGAAGTAGACTTGAAGAGATGGTCTAAGCTATCCATTACACTCTGGGGACAAGTAAATCTCATCAAGATGAATCTTTTCCCCAGAATTTTTTACCCATTACATTTGCTTAACATGTGGATTCCTAGTACATGGTTCCACAAAGTTAATGCAATAATAACTAACTTTATTTGGGCCGAAAGGCAACCCAGAATCACATACCACAAGTAAGCCACCCCGAAGGATAAAGGAGGCCTTCGCCTCCCATCCCTGGTTTTTTATTACTGGGTGAGTCATATGGTTAAATACTTAAGATGGTTGGAGAATGAAGGGGAAATTGCCTCAGCAGAGAGCCTATGGTTGCGAGTAGAGTTATCTTATATTAAGCAGGGGGGGGGTCTGACGCCACTATCGTTGCTGCATATAAGACCGAGCGACCTCCTTCCAAAATTGAAACTCACCCCACTGGCAATTTCAGTGAAGGTGCATGCACAGATATGTTCCAGCATGGAATATAGGCAGGCGATGGATTTGGCCCAACCGGTTTGCGGTAACCCTAACATAAAATTAAATAACAAGCCAATCAGCGAAACTGGCTCCCACAACTGGGTAATGCTACCCTTGCCCAGTTAGTGGCGCAGAGATAACTCGTGAGCTCCCAGTTACCATTATTTTGAGTCAGGTTGGGATACCTATTAAATCTATCTTCAAAGTTTACCAGTTAAAACACTTACTAGTAAAGAGTTTGAGCTGCTCCGCCTCTTTCAGATAGGAAAAGGTTCAGGATGTGTTGCAGTATTAATAGGACATAGACACTCTGTGTCCAGATTTCAAAAGTTTATATGACTGTAAATATCCTGAAGAATTCATACCAAAGACATACTGGGCAGTGTATTTTCCCAGTCTAGAAATAGATGGGGCAGCTCTTTGGAAAAATCTTCAAAGATATATTACGCAGGATAGATTGAAATTGACACAATTTCATATCTTGCATAATATATACTACACTCTTCAGAGGCTCCATAGGTTTGGCCTTATAGACTCGGCCCTCTGTTCCAGATGTGGACAGGAGGAGGGTACACTGTACCATATATTCTGGTCGTGCCCGAAAGTCACTATTCTCTGGAACGAGATCTGTTATAGGATGGACTCCCTCCTGGGCCTTTCTGACCTTTTCAAACCTGAGGTGTGCCTGTTGGGAGATTACACTTCCATACCAGTTGTATCTAGGAGGTACCACATGGCCTTAATTTCATTATCGGTCAAAAAGGTTATCCTTCGGCACTGGAAGGATAATACGGACATTTCTTTCTCAGAGTGCCTTAAGGAGATCTTAGCCAATATTAGAATGGAAAAAATGGTGGCTAGTTTAAATAATAGGCTGACTAAATACAAACGTATTTGGGAACCTTTGTACACAATGTTATGTATTTAAATTACCTTTCCAACTAACCGCTTAGGATATCCTGGAGAACTCTTGATTAATCTGAGCTGTGCTGGGGAAGGGTAGGGAGGGAGTTTGGGGGGTTGGGGGGAACAGCTTCTTCAACAGTTGTATGAACATTTTGCAAGTGGAATGTCATAAGTAATGTATGGAGCTGCTCTCATATGTAATTGTGAAAACTAATAAACTTTGAATTAAAAAAAAAAAGTTTATATGGTCTAATAAGACCTCCAGATTGGCATATCATAAGTTAGCTGCACCCAAAAAGAGGGGGGACTGCGGATTCCTTATTTGCAAATTTATTACTGGGCTAGCCATCTGGCTAAGTACCTGAGATGGGTAAGCCGGGCCTGGAAAACTTGAGACCGGCTTGGCTTAACATCGAATTAGATTTTGTCCAATCTATGAACATGGACCCCTTGACCATGCTTTATCTAAAAGTTTCTCATTTACAGAATGTTAATAAATGTCCCACTATCATGACCTCAATAAGAGTTCACTCGCAACTGTGCTTTTTTCTGAGATATAATCAAAGCAAAGATTTGGCCCAGTCTATCTGGAATTCCCTGGCCTTTACTATAAACAAGCACAAAATTTCCCATTCATGGTTGCCTCAGTTAGGAGATGGGATGGTCTTCTCATTTTTGGATGAGATTGGGGCTTGGCTCCCATTTACTGAGTTTATCAATAAATTTAATATTCCGGAATCTCAGATCTTTAGAGTGATCCAACTGAGGTACTTGTTAATCACGGTTCTTGGTACCATTCTGCCCCACCCAGCGGCCTTTGCATTGGTATCAGAACCTTCCTCTCCTCTTGACTCCTCAGGTGTGATCTCTAAGATATATCAAGTGCTGTACCAATGGCAGTTTGGGTGCGGTAGTGGCCCCACTACCTTTTGGATTTCATTTTTTCATCAATACACTTTTAATTGGCCAGCTCTCTGGATGTATTGTCATAAATATGTATCCCAAGATAGATTACATCTTATGCAATTTCATAACTTACATAATTTGTATTATACTCCAGTTAAATTGGTGAAATGGGGCCTTCTCGATACTGATAAGTGCAATAGGTGTTCCCAGGAGGCAGGATCTCTCTTTCATTTATTTTGGTTGTGTCCCCGGATAGCGTCATTATGGGAGTTAATTAGAGCTAACCTGTATCCTTTATTGGGATTAAAGGACTATTTCACACCTGATATCTGCCTGCTGGGAGATTCATCTTCCATCAAAGTCAGAATCCAGAGATTTCATATATCAATGGTAGCACTTTCAGTTAAAAAAAATTATCCTTAGGCATTGGATAGAAGGGACTTGCTCAACATACCAGGAGTGGATCCATGAGATCCTAGCAAACCTTCATACTGAGAAGGCTATTGCAAGCCTCCAAAATAAGTTACACAGGTATGAGGTTATTTGGGACCCCCTTCATACTCTAATTATGTTGGCTATGGAATAATGTGTAGTTGATGTTATTGCCTTAGCTTATCTTCAATTAACACAGTTAGCTTGTTATAACAGTATATGAATGAACTGCTGTGCAGGGGGGTTTGGGGCCAGTATGAGCTTGTTTTATAAATCTCTTTTTTAAATGATTGTTACTGCCTCCTGTATTGTGGAAAACATGGTGAATAAAGTTTGAATTGAAAAAAAGAAGATAGTAAGCTGGATTGCACACTGGCTGCACAATAGGACTCAGAAGGTCACTGTAAATGGCGCCATGTCCAAAGAGGGTTACGTGACCAGAAGAGTGCCTCAGGGGTTGGTGCTGGGTCCAGTCCTCTTCAACATATTCACCAGTGACATTGCTGATGGTCTACAGTAGTGTTGTGTGAAACGGACAAATTTTCCTCAGCTAAATATTTAGCGGAATACACGCATTTTGTGAGATATTTTGCGGGCAAAATGTGAAATTTCACCCATGGGGCAAGCACAGTTTCATTCCTGAACCAGTAAAATTCACCTTTCATGGGTGAAATTTAACCATCCTTGGGTGAAATTCTGCAATTTCATTACTAACATTCCCTGAGTCCCTGGTGTCTAGTGCCATCCCTCATCCCCCCACTGATCGCTCACTGGCTAACATTTAAAAAAAATATATATATCCTCTCCCTGGTGTCTAGTTTTTGTCCCCTCTGGCCAATCTCTGGCTGTAATTGAAAAAGGCCCCCCTCCCCCTGAGTTACCCTCATGCCCCTCCCGAGTCCTGAGTCCTCCCAACTCTCCTTTAGTAAAAAAATAAATAAATAAAATGTCCAACTCCCTGGTGTCTAGTGGACCCCCCCCAGCCTGTCAGCACATAGGGCCCACCCCACTCCCCCCAGTACCCTTGTAGTACAAACACACGCTCATTCATTGAATTGCTCAGTAGGGCTGCCAGCCATGGAGGTGAGAGGAGGTCTGTTCCAGTAGCCTGATTGTGATACTGGGGGGGGAGTGGGGTAGGTGCTATCTGCTGACAGGGTGGAGGGATGGTGATCCACTACACACCAGGGAGATGGACATTTTATTTATTAATTTTTACTAAAGAAGAGTGGGGAAGACTTGGGAGGGACATGAGGGTAACTCAGGGAGAGGGGGGCATTATTTAATTTCACCCGGAGATCAGCCAGTGGTGGGGAGCAACCAATAAACACCAGAGAGAGGATAATTTTTTCCTAAATTTTGGCCAGTTAGTGGCGGGTGGGCCACTAGATACCAGGAAGTGGGACTCTTAGTCTCAGGAGGAGATGCCCATTTGTGGGTGAAATTGTAGCCAAAGGTTTGACATTTCACTGCAATTATGCAAAAAATTTCACAGCAATTTAACCGGCAAAATTTTATTTTGCAACACCTCTAGTCTACAGGGTAAAGTCTGCCTGTTCATAGATTATACAAAACTCTGTAATAGGGTGGACACTCTAGAGGGAGCCTCTAGTATGATAGAAAATGTTAAAAGACTTGTACAGTGGTCCAAAGTGTGGCAACTTAGATTCAGTGCTAAAAAATGCAAAGTGATGCATCTGTGTAAACAGAATCTAGGAATACAGTATTTCCTAGGGGAGCATACACTAGAGGTGACTAAGAAAAAAGGGACTTAAGCATAATCATATCAGATGACCTTAAAGTAGGAAAACAATGTGAAATAGCAGCATGAAAGGCAAGCATTATCCTCAGATGCATAGACAGGGGAATTACAAGCTGAAAATAAGAAGTAATCATCCCACTCTATAGATCCCTGATGAGGCAGCATCTGGAATGCTGTGTCCAGTTCTGGAGGCCCACCTAAAGGAGGACTAGAAGCACCTGAAGACTATTCAGAGAAGGGCCACTAAGATGGTGCAGGGCCTCAGGGTCTTCAACCTGTACTCCCTGAAACAGAGAAGGGGCAGGGGGCGACATGATAGAAACATTCTAATTCATCAAAGAAATAAACACAGTTCAGACAGGCAACCTACTATAACCTAATCAAACAAACAATACAGAACAAATTAAACTTATGGCAAGATGTATCTATTTCACTTTGGGGCAGAGTTCAAACCATCAACATGATGGTTCTGTCTCACTATATATATTACAAGTAATATATGGGCTACCCAATCAGAAATGGTTTGCAGAAATGAGAAGGGTGTTCATAAAATTCTTGTTGAGAGGGGAGAACCCCGAATTGCTTGGAGAATGATCAAAAAGTCCCTTAAAGAGGGGGGACCTGGCTGTCCTGACCTGTATTTATATATGTTAGCACAAACAGTTTTTAACATGTGGAACTGGGCATACAAATCTAGCCAAGACTCTCAAATATTACAAGAGATCATTAAGAAAGAAAAAGGGAATAATAAGATAAATCAGTTTCTTTTCAAAAATAGCTTCAAAAAAACCCATCAATATTACAGAGAATTCTACATCAAAACAAATTAGCTTTAGACAAATTTGGATATTTGAATATACTGAAGCTTTTTGCACCTATATAGGAAATTGACAAGAAAAATTGTAAAAATAAAAGAAATAATCCAACAATTAACATCCTCCAAGATTACACACTGGAATCAGTTATTGGTACAAAACTAGTTTCCAGATTATAAAATTCATCCATAAAAATGGGATTAAATAAAAAATTACAAAACTTTTTAGTCTATCAAAGTCTTAAAACATTTTTTATTTTTATATTTATTTATTGAATTTTGGTAACCGGGTGGGCCCACTGAGACAAGACAGTCCCCTTTTCAGGGACGACCCAGGAAGTGCAGTACATTAACAGTGCCATGTGTTGAGAACAATACCTTCACTATAACACCTTGGTATTACAGCACAAGCTAACAAATGAACAATACAGATGTAGGATACATATGGAACAAAAAATACAGCAATTTAGAGCAAATACAGTAATAGCAAATTCAAAAACAGACAGTAGTTAGAGAACACAGATCTCTTGTGCACGAGTATTAAGTAAAGTCAGATTTTCACTAAATATCATACAATAAACACAGTTAACAAGTATAGCTGGCAGGATGGGAAGCCAGGCATTAGATAAGGTAAAGCAAAATTTATCAAGGAAATTCAGGATGACAGGATGGAGATAGCAGACTCCAGGAATCAGCGAAAACAGTTGCATTGTGTGGCAGCAAGGTGAGGTAACAGAGACAGCTGAAAAAGGAGAAAAGAGGTGATAGCCAGGATGGTTGGGGGAAGCAAGTTCCAATAGGATACAGTTAAGAAGGCAAAAGACCTCCAAGCAATGGCTAGCTGAGTGTTAGGCAAGAGGAGGAGGGGCAGTGAGGTAGATCTGAGAGGGTGGAGTATAGCAGTTTACCAACTTATGAGTGAAGCTGAGGGTAGAATACCATAGTTTTGAATCATGATAGCCGTCCTAGGGAAGATAATACATCACAGTGGTGATGTCGAGCATTGAGCCCCAAAGCAAACCTATCTACTCTATGGAAGACCTGAGTGAGATGAGACATGATGGTGGGGAAAGTAAAGAGAAGTAAGGGGGCCCCGTAAGTTAGGAGAGGAAGGAGGGTAGTGGGCACTATTTTGCGACAGGTAGACAGAGTGAGGAAGGGACAAATTCAATATAATATGCCAAGCTTTTGGTTTAGGGTTTTGGTGAGGACTGATACATGTGTGTCATAAGAAAGAGAGGAATGTAGGGTGACACCCAAATATTTAGAGGACTTAACCATTTCAAGAATAGCCCCAGTTCGAGAGGGAACAACTGGGAGGGGGGGAAGGGCTCGAAGTAGGCTTGGAAAAAGCCATACACTTCATTTTTTGAGTATTAAGTATGAGCTGTTTTTGCAGAAACCTGTCTTTGAGCTTTTTAAACAGTATAAATCAAATTACAACTTAAGAGGATCAGATTTCTCATTAATACTAGAGAAAGAACAACAAATAATTACCTATCTAAAAAAAGAAGCCTTTATCTAAGGTCTATAAAACAATTATTAGTAATTTGGATTACAAAATCTCAAAACAACAAAAAGCAAGGGAGAAAGATTTAGGCATATAATATACCAAGGAGCAATGGAAAAATGTATATAAAGAGACTATCACTTAATCCCAGCAAAAACTAAATCACTCCAATACAAATTACTTAACAGAGCCTACATAACACCAACAACAATACATAAAGTTACTAATACATACTCGGAAACCTGCTGCCTGGCATCAATGTGGTTTGCGAGCTGATATAAAACATTGCATTTGGGCTTGCCCCAAAATAAGAAAGTGTTGGTCTCAAATAACAGAAAAGATATCAGAAAAAATTGGTTCACCAGTATTAGAAACATTTCAAACTTTGGTTCTTAATGATCTCTCACAATTACAACTAAATAAACAACAGAAAAGAGTAATCTTTCTTGGGTCAATGGCCCTAAAGAATGTTATTTTAAATAATTGGAACAGCCAGGTCCTTCCCGATACTACATTGATGGAATGGTATTACACGTTCAATGAAATGCTTCTACAGTAATTGAAGAAATTTCTGCATCAATAGAGGACATTGACCAGGAAAACAATCCAAGTTGGAATGAACTTTTAAATATATTTTCACCTCTATTACAGTTACTGTATGAATGGCAATAAAACTATGGAGAATGAACATAGTGGGGGTGGGAGGGTAGAAAGGAGTAAATTGAACAAGTACTATATGTGTTCTAAATCTGTAATCATGTAAAAATGTAAATGAAATGTTCAAATATGAATATGGAATATAATAAAATATGCTTAAAAATAAAGTTTAGGCAGACAACCTCTTCCAGGCCAACAAAGAGGCGCGTACTAGAGGTTCATATTAAAGTTCATACAAAGAGTCATCAGGAGCGAGAAGGCATATGCCCATTATTGTTCATGTATGTCAGGTTTCAGTAATACTTCAAACAGCCTCCATTTAATGTAAAAGCATCCAGTTTCTTTTTGAACTCTGTTTTTGTCTTACTTATCACTACCTCAAGTGATAAAACTGTTCCATACATTCACCACCCTTAATGCGTAAAAATACTTCTTTTATTTACAGCATATGAGAATTTACCTCTCTTAATTTGTAATGGTTGACCTCTATCCTCCATGTGCCCTTCTTTAAATGTAATATTTAAATCATTAATAAGTAATGGGTCTTGCATAATATCAAACAAGTAAAACATCACCACTTATATATCTTGTGGTAAGAGACAGGGGGCCAGATATTCAAAACTTTGCCCCGAGGCAAAATTAGCACTGTCCAGCGGGCAAACTTAGCCCGGAGCACAGAGCAAGCTATATTCAAAAGGAATAGCCCAGGGCAAACAGCTCCGAGTATAGCATGGTAATGAGGTCATGCAAACTGGGCTGGGAGTGCAGGGCAAACATAGCCCTGGAATAAAGACAGCACTGAATAAAGCAACCAGGAAGTGCAACCCACAACAACAACACAGTGCACAGCAATGTAAGGGCAGGTACAGACAAACTACGTGGCCAATGTGTGTGCCAGCAAATACATGGACTCAGTACCTGCAGCAGGAAGCAGCAGATGTGAAAGAACAGTGATCAAAACTGTATAATATTCCCTGTACTGTTAGCGCCGCGCTAACACATTAGTGCGGCATTAGCGCTGAGCTAAGCAAGTTAGCCCGGTGCAAACACAGTTGCCCGAAGCTAAAATGTGCCATATTCAAAAGTGCCATGCAAATAAGCCTACTTAGGTAGTCTCTGGGCAAACAACCGTATTAGTATCTCACTATACCCTGATTTGCATGCAGTTTGCCCAGCATTACTGCAGGGTCCTACAGAGCCACCCGTAGGTCAGTCTGGAAGTACAGGGGCTGACCAGGTCCAACCACAGCTCCACCTGTAGGTCAGTCTGGCAGTGCACGATGATAGCAGCAGGCTACATGTAAACAGTACAGCATATCATAGCATATTGTACCCCAGGGGACAAGACAGCATAGGCACAGGTGGTGGTGGTGCTGCTGCATACAACTGTCACACTGTAGGGCATGCTACAGTGCACAGCAGAAACTACAGTAGCAAGGGGGCCAGTAGTGTGTGGACACAGCAATGCCTATGGTGTGTAGGGCAGTGATGATGACTGCACTATACACAGTGAGAGGCCCAACCTGCAGGTGTTTACTGACACTGGACATTATTGTTACGCTGTTGTGTGACCCACAGATGCTGCACCTGTGGCATGGATGCTCACAGTGACATGTACATTTCTGGCTTTGTGTGCTATGGCAGTTGTACAGCTGTGCGGTATGTGGCTGGGGGGGGCATATATTATCCGAAAGGCACACTGGTGTTGGGGTATTCCCAATACTGGCCCATGTACACTGCATGATGTGTCCCAGCCTCGTGGCCACACCTGGTCTGTAGCACAGCCTCGCCACCCATACATGCTCCCCTCAACATCCTCCATGCCCACAGCGCTGCATGTGTGTGCTGGCATCTGTTGGTGTCCACAGATGCGCGGTCCGCAGGTGTGTGCTGTATGGCCACACTGCTGTGCTGTCCACTGGTGGCAGGGTCACCACTTACTGCCTGGCATGGCTGGGACTGCTGGCAGATGATGGCATCATTGTGATGCCATCAGTTAGCAGCATGCTTCCTCTATGTTTGGCTTTATCTGTGTGTCATATTTATTTGTTAGGGTCGCACAAAACCCACGTTAAACCCATGCAAACACCACGCAAAGCCATAGTGTTGCACAAAGCTGATTGCCCATGGTTAAGACAAGCTTTTCCTGGGCGGTAATGTGCACCACGCTAAGTGTCGCGCTAAGTCACCCAAAACCACTTAGCGTGGTGCTAGTCGCTGAATATAGCATTGCGCCTGTATTCATGTCAGTTTGCCCCTTGCATACATTATACTTTTGCCCGACGCTAATGCGGTTTGCCCGCTCTATTTGGCCTTTTGAATATAGCAGACCTGCGCTAATCCCTCACTAAACCTGCTCAAACGGTTTTTGCCCGGTGCAAAGTTTTGAATATCTGGCCCAGAAAGTTTAATGACTGCAATCTTTCTTCATAACTTTTTCCCTCCAAGCCTTTTATTGACTTCATAAATTTTCTTTGAACTTTTTCAGTCTTGTTTATTTCATATATTTTGAAAGGATTCCAAAGGTGGCTCACAAACTCCAAGTGAAGACACATATATGCACTAAACAAAAGCATCATAACTTCGCTATCCCTCAAAGTTATATTCTTTTTTATGGCTCAAGATGCATTTTTTATTACTTCTAGGGTTTGTTTGTTAGTGTTGAAATCATTAGGGATTAAGATGCAGTGAATTTTTATTCCGCTGGTGAAGTGGACGTGAAGTGGCCACTTCACGTTAGCAGAACACAACATGAAGTGGGCACTGCAAGGTGCTCTCTTCGCATCATTATTATTACCACTTCGCATTGCCATTGTGCCTTAATGTGAAGTAAGTTGATGTGAGAAGAGAATAGGCAGCCCCCCACACATCGCATGGCTTACAGTACTGTAAGTCACATGTTTTAGCCAGGCAGAAAGGAAGTGAGTCAGAGAAGCAGTTTCACTTTCTCCTTTGCATTTGTAGAGGGAGAAAGCATTGTGAGAGGAGACTAGGAGTTAAAGTGCTTGATTGCCTTGCCACTTGCGTTTCAGAAGAAAAACAACAGCTTTTTTAAAAGCTATATCTTTATTTAGTTTTTGTGTTGTATTTGTGTTTTTTTTGTTAGTGAATTTTTTTGTATAAGTTTTGTTTTGTTTTGTGTGTGTGACTGACTGTGTGTGTCAGTGTGTGTGTGTGTCAGCCCGGGGACTTGTTGTGTTTGTCAGGATGGACCCAGGAGAAGGCAAGTCACTGGCCTGTGGGAGTGGTCTGAGGGGAGTGCGGACCCATGGGGGCGGGGTGGTCATGTCATGCTGGACCGCTCTCGACTCCTGGGTGTTGTTTCCACCCATGTTGAAGCAGCAGGAGCAGAGCAGCACCAGTGCCACTGGTGGCTGCTGTGCGTCCACCTTCTCCTCCACTACCACCACCACTGGTAGCAGCAGCTGTAGGGGCTTCAGCAGCACCCCCTCCACCACCTCCTCAGCCACAGGAGTTGGCCCTGGAAAATGTAGGTGATGGGACTCGTGTGAGGACTGTGTCTGGTTCCCCCCCTCACAGCTCCCCAGTGTGGGAGTTTTTTAACTCTGTTGGGGGAGACTTCACAGTGGTGGTGTGCCATCTGTGTGGTGTGGTGTGGTGTGGTGGTGTGCTGTGGCCCCCGTGGGACACATTTGGGGACCAGTGGCCAGCACACTCACATGCTGAACCACCACAGGGCAGAGTGGCAGGCTGCCACAGAAGGGGCCAGGAGTCCACCTGCTGGCCCTTCTGTGGCAGTGGCCGAGGATGCTGCTGGGGTGGGAGTTGTGCCCCATCACTGCCGCAGCAGGAGGAGGGCTAACACAGCAGCTGCTCCACCACCACCACCACCGCCACCACAGCCACCAGCACCACCCTCTCCACCACCACCCCAACTACCTGGATTCCCTGCTGCAGTGGACCCCACCACAGTCCCTGCAACAGAGGCTGACATCGCCCTGGTGTGGACAGCTCTTGAACAAAACAATGAGCGGTTTGGTGCTTTGCAGCAGCAGGTGAACAGAATAGAAGCATAGTAGCAGCAAATAGTTTCAGTGCTGCACCTGCTGCTGGACCACCATGGCATCCCACAGCCACAGTAAGTTAGGGGATTGTTTTCTGCCCCCCACCCCACCCCACTACTGTGTCGTACTGTTTTTGTGTGTTTTTTCTTTGTTGTTGTTTAATCATACACATTTTCACTTCCAGGGAAATCTTTCTTGCACCACATAGTGCAAAACATTTGTGTGAAAACTGCCTGTAATTTCATTACAGTGTGTCACAGGACGGAGGAATTCTAGTTTTGAAAATCTGCCCACATTCTGCCTCCCTTCTCAGCAACATTAGGATGTGATGTCAGAGAGAGCACGTGTGCGTGCTCCTTACAGTGAATATCTGATTGTCTGGCAGCTTTCCGAATGTTTCTTTATGTTATAATGGTCAGCTTGCTGTGAAATGTGTGGGCACGTTTCCAGTAAGAAGAGCCTTGTTAATAGAAACATTCCCACATTTCACCAGTCAACCTTATAACATAAGGAAACATTGGGATAGCTGCCGGGCATTCACTATAGTGGAGCATGCACCAGCGCTCCCCCTGGCATCATGTCCTAACGTTGCTGAGATGGGGGGGCAGAATGTGGGTAGCTTTTCTGATTGGTAATTCCTCAGTCACATGACACACTGTAATGAAATTATGGGCGGTTTTCACAGAAATATATTGCACTCTGTGGAGCAAGAGATATTCCAGTGGGAGTAATGCCCCCACATATTAGTTTATGTGCATCACCATAAATATGTAATGTGGTGAATCTCTGTAAAGCTTGGAAGCTGTCTGCCCTTGAACGGGGCTGCTTCAGCTCCCCGACGGTCGGCCGGCACCCCACCAGCCACCAACCGAGACCAGGACACCCGCTGCAGCTCCTTGGAAGCTGCCTGCCCTTGAACGGGGCTGCTTCAGTTCCCCCATGGTCTGCTGGCACCCAGCCAGCCACCGACCGAGACCAGGATGCCCACCTGCAGCTTCTTGGAAGCTGCCTGCCATTGAATGGGGCTGCTTTAGCTCCCCCACGGTCGGCCGGCACCCAGCCAGCCACCGACTGAGACCAGAACGCCTGCCTGCAGCTTCTTAGAAGCTGCCTGCCCTTGAATGGGGCTGCTTCAGCTCCCCTATGGTCAGCCGGCACCCAGCCAGCCACCGAGTAAGACCAGGACGCCTGCCTGCAGCTTCTTGGAAGCTGCCTGCCCTTGAATGGGGCTGCTTCAGCTCCCCCACGGTTAGCGGGCACCCAGCCAGCCACTGACCAAGACCAGGACGCCCGCCTGCAGCTCCTTGGAAGGCATGGGACAGCATAGCCAATCAGACCACCAGTGCTTCCAGCAAACCCGCTCTGATTGGCCAGGACTTTTCCCCTGCTTCAGCCACCTGGCACTTTTTACAAATAGATTTTCGATAGAACTAAGCACATTTCAACTGTGTAATAGAAGTTTTTCAACTGTATTAGCGGGATTGTAATTTCTACTAGTGTTTTAAAGTACTTACACCGCTTCTGTCTCAGTGCTCCTCCTGCAGTCCCCCCCCATCCAAGCACTCTGCCTTGGGGCCGAAAAGTCTAACTACCTTTTGTCTTACTAAACTGCTCAAACCTAACCCATCCTAACTTCTATGCTATTTAAGACCTGCTCTTTTTTCTTCTCTCCAGCTGCCTGCCCTTGAATGGGGCTGCTTCAGATCCCCCACGATCAGCTGGCACCCAGCCAGCCACCGACCGAGACCAGGACGCCCGCCTGTAGCTCCTTGGAAGGTAAGGGACAGCGCAGCCAAACAGAACACGGGTGCTTCCAGTGGCTAGTTTTCCATTAGCAGGTTATACAGACCTACCACTAGAGGGATTCTTGGTCTTTCTACACAAATCACTGTACTCAATCGTGGGCAATATGGCCTGCATTATCATTCTGCTTCTCATCCTGGCAAAAATTATGACTCATAAAGCACCGATCCATGCTAAGTCACAAGTCATCCCAGCCTGGGATCCCACAATCATAGTTCCTGCTGCATCTTCATATTGCTTCCCTACTCTTAATCTGTCAGGTTTTCATTTTAATTCTCATCCCTCTTCTCTGGCCCTCCTCCCTTTGCCAATGTCTTTCCGTGCACTTCCCCTGCTAGCCTTGAACGGCCATGTCAGCATCTCCTATGCCCTGGCTAGATGTACCTGAATGACTGAATACCACACAAGAACCCATATGAAAAATGCCCACTTCTACCTGATAAATGCCCTCAAGAAAATGTTTCTAATTCTCCTTTTCTGTTCAGGCAATGTCGAACTAAATTCAGGTCCCCCAACTCAAATCACTTCTCCGTCAGAATTTGCAGCTGCTCCTGGGATGAAACAGATGATGGTCAATATTCTAAGCCTGCTCAAAAAACTTGATCATCTTCAAGTTTGGGCAGCCCACACTGAACCAGATTTGATTACAATTACCAAGTCATGGCTAAAAAAGACCAACACTGATCCGCAAATTACTATACTGGGCTTCAAGCTCTTTAGGGCTGATAGGGATTCAAGGGGGAGGAGTGGTTGTATATGCCAAATCAAAATTTGATGTTAGCAGCATTTCCTGTAAAACTAAGCCCAAGGAATACGAGATTGTCTCACTTAAACTTCACCTTCCATCCTCAGAGTGCATCACAATCATTGGTGGCCATAGACCCCCGTCAGGAGGCACAGAAATTCTTAACGTGTTGAAATCCATAACTTTGGCTGCTAACACGGAAACAATAATCTTAGGGGACTTCAATATGGATTGGCTCACTGCTAAATCCCATTCCCTAAAAGCCATCTGTGATGAGCTGGGTCTTACACAGATAGTAACTGAACCCACAAGAAACAATGCTTCTAACTCTGCCAACAGCTCACTCTTAGACATCATCTTAACTTCGCATCCCCATAAAATCTCACATTCTGCAGTTTTCCATAATGACATCAGCGACCACAGTACTGTTGTATGTACAAGATTCCAATCTAAAACCCAGCAGCACCCTAAATTCAGAATCAAATGCTCGTTCCGTAAATTCAACTCAGTAAACTTCCTAACCGATCAAGCTATGATCAAGTGGCAAGACCTATATCTTGCCAAATCTGCTGATGTCGCCATCTCTGTCCTAAATGACAACCTTACCACCCTAATTAACAAGCATGCTCCTCTTATTAAAATGAGGGTGCAGAAAATCTCGCATCCGTGGTTCACCTAAGAGCTCAAATCTGCAATTACCAGTAGAGACAAGCTATGGGCTAGGGCCAGGCACACAAAGGACCCAGCAGACTGACAGGTGTTTAGAAATGCCAGAAATGCCTGTGTTAAAAGTGTACATGCTCCTAAAGCAAACTTCTACATCTCCACTCTGGAGCAGGCCAAAGGGAACTCCCAAAAAATCTGGAAGACACTGAGATCCATTGAAGGCCATCCTGCTGCTTCCACCCTTCCCTCCAAGATTCTGGCCAAGTACGGGGATGGTTGAAAATAAACTGCGAATCCTCAAAGAACTTAACCTTCACTTTGCCACTGCCGGGTTGGCATTCGACTCCTCCCCATATGCTAGCTGAGAGAATAGCAACACTAGCCCAGATACTACACATGCTACTCCATCTCATCCCTTCCAGTTGTGCCTGTTTAACTACAAAGAAGTCGAAGACATAATTCTTAGCCTTGATACCAAGAAAAGTGCAGGGTACGATGGCCTTGAATCATTTTTCTTGTGGTTAGGCTATGCCCAGCTCACAGCCCCCATCCTTCACATCTTCAACCTCTCTATTACCACAGCCACTGTTCCATCCTGCTGGAAATCTGCCCATATTCTTCCTCTCTTTAAATCAGGAGATCCTTGTGACTTAAACAACTACCGTCCTATCTCTATCTTGCCCGTTCTCTCCAAAGTGCTGGAAAAACTTATATACAACCAACTAAAAAATCACCTCAAAGCGCACTCACTCCTAAACCCGGCCCAATCTGGCTTCAAGTTGAAGCACAGTACCATCTCAGCCTTGGTTAAAGTCTCAATTGACTGGATCCATGCCATGGACACCAAGAAGGTTACTGGTGCAGTCTTTCTGGACTTCAGTAAGGCCTTCAACACTGTAGACCATCACCTCCTAATCACCTGTCTTGCCTACATAGGTGCCACTCCATTTACCTTACAGTGGTTTAACAGTTATCTCACAGGAAGGATACAAAAAGTCAAAGCTGATGGCCTACTCTCTGCCCCCCTTCCAATTGCCAGAGGAGTCTCTCAAGGCTCCATCCTAGGACCAATCATTTTTTCCCTGTACATCAACAACCTTGACTCCCACATAAAGAACTCTAGAATACATTTCTTTGTGGATGATACGGTTTTGTACGCATCAGGCTCGTCCTTAGCTGAAGTCAGGGAAGCACTCCAAGCTGACTTTATCCAGTTAGAAAGCAACCTTATCAATGCCATTCTCTTAAATGCCAAAAAAACCAAGACAATGATTTTCTCGAGACTTGCCTTGTCTGGTGCCCTACCTACCCCACCTAAAAACTTCATAGTTACCTCCCTAGGTGAACCCTTGGAAGTTGTACCTAAATTTAAATATCTAGGTATGTGGATAGACAACAAGCTTTCCTTCAACGACCACATCGAGAATCTATCAAAGAGGCTTAAAGCATGCTTGGGTTTCTTCTTTAGAAATAGGACCCTCTTTTCTCTCATGACCCTCAAAAGACTTGTCCAAGCAACATTCCTTCCCTTGCTTGACTACGGAGACATTATCTTTATCTCCTCCCCAACCTTGAGCCTATCTAAACTGAATGTACTCTATCACTGTGCTCTTCACTTCATTACTAACTCTGCATACAAGAACCACCACTGTGATCTTTATGCAGCAGTTGGGTGGACCTCTCTTGCCACCAGATGCCTCCTGCATGCTGGCATTTGGACCCTCAAATTACTACTCCACAAACTGCCTGTCTATTTAACGTCTCTCATATACATCTCGCATAGTGCCTACTCCCTAAGGAAATCCAACCTTATCCTACTAGATGTTTCCAGGACATGTACCAGAGCTGGCCAAAGAGCTGTCTCATACGCCCTCCCAAACATTTGGAACCAACTACAAGCCATGCTGAAGCTAACCAGCATTGTATCAATTAACTCCTACAAAACACTAGCTATCTCTAAATTAAAAGACATATGCAGGTGCTACTAGGCCCCCAATGCCAGGTTAACTTCCTAGGTACCAACTGGCCCTCTACTTATTAAGCTGAAATGTGTTGCATAATTTAGGGCAAGGTTAAAGCTGGAATGTACTGCATATATAGCATAAGAACTTCTATTGTGTATACCTCTTGTATTATATATTTTTTTTCTTTCTTTCTTGTTCTACATTTTATATCTCCTGTCTATGTAATTGTGAACTGTATGTGTATGTGCCTCAGGACCTCCTTGTGAATGAGCTTGCTCAACGGAGTCTTTCCTGCAATAAACTTGAACTTGAACTTGAAAGCAGTAGTGCAACAATCTGTTGAGAACTCTGACCTATATATTTTAATGCTATGTTACAATGTCCTTTACTTACATCCTGACTGACTGGAATGATAGGAGAATTTGCAGTAGTTGAGTTTGCTGTAATACCTTTTTATGTTTGCTTGCACACATGTGCAAGAAACATAGTGCCATCATCCGAGTTTTTGGAGGTGTGGCAGCCGTCTTCCAATTCAGTCAGTGTGTTTGCAGGCACGGCCGCAGTTTTCCAATGAACGTTGCAGCTGTCTATGACAGTAATTGAAAATGCAGTGGCCGTACAGTTGAAAGGGAGAGCTATGCTTCAGTGAGCAGCGATAAGATATCGTGTGCTCATGTGCGCTCCCCCCCACACACATGCACGCACGCACGCATGCATACTGCATGCTCATGCTTACCCCCACCCACGCACACACTGTATAGCTGATGGAAGTGCCTAATCCCCCGTCGGCTGTGCTGCGCTTCCCCCCCAACAGAGTTCCAGATGCCACGCTGGGAGCCCACCCCAGCATGGCAACAGATCGTATGGCCAATGGGGGTGCCAATCCCCCATCAGCTCCACGGCCCCCTCCAACAGCCATCCAGCTGCCACACTGGGAGTCCACTGCAGCATGGCAAATGTCCAGTGTCATCTAAGTCAAAAAAAAAAAGAAACCTGAAGGAAAAAAACCTTCCCTTGCTGCTGCCTTGACCCCACTCTCCCACCCATGCCCACCCACTGCGCAACCTGCCTTCCCACATCCCCATCTCACCCCATACTTACCTCTGGAGCTCGGCATGACAATCTTCGGTAGACCGGGAACACGTCTGCACTATTCAAAGCTGACCACAAACTGAGGAAATGCCGGTAAGCTGTATAATGTAATAAATAGGAATTTTTCAACTTTAGTGCATATCTCAGGCATTTGGGGGAATTTTTTCACCAAAGTTTCGACATGGGGTTTTTGGGACCCCACCTCATGAATTCTGTCACTGTCATGGTGCTAATCAGCCCCGCGAAAGGTGATTTCGCGGTCACTGCGTGGAACCACCTTTTGGGACTGATTTATGATATGACAGTATCACAGTTATGGGTGGCCCCAAAACCCTATCTTGAAAATTTGGTGAAAAAATTCCCAAAAATTACTGTTTTACGAGCATGCGTTGTGCTGTTCCTATGCACTCTCGTAAGTTCGTGAATTTTCAATATTTTCACTCCAAATTTTCAACATTGCCATTTTACCACACCTCCTTATGAGCAGTATAGCTGTCATTTCTCACAAGTGTCCCAAAATGTGTTTCCGCCCATGTAGCATACAATGGCGCAGTCGGTGTGCGAAATCAATGTTCAGGACAGATTAAGAAAATCACAGTAAAACTGTTCATGAGCAGAAGTGTTAAAATGGCTATGTTAAAAATTTTGTGAAATACGTCCATAAAATGACTGCATTATGAGCAACCATTGCGCAGTTTCCACACACCCTTGTAACTTCATAGATTTCTAATATTTTCAGTCCAGATTTTCACCACTGCCATTTTTCCACACTTCCTTATGAACAGTACAGCTGTCATTTTTCCCACCATGGCTGAATTGTATTTTTGCACTTCCAGTGCAGAAATGCGTGGTCGCTGTGGAAAATCACTGTTCGGGACAGATTAAGAAAATTACAGTGACACTGTTCATGAGCGGAGGTTACAAAATCCCTGTGTTGACAGTCTGCTGTAAAAAATCCCCAAACTAATTGCATCACAGTTGTGCATTGCATATTTTCTATGCACGCTCATGACTTCACCAGTTTTTTTAATATTTTCAATGTAGAATTTCAACATTGCCATTTTTTGCACCTCCCCATGAACAGTACAGCTGTCATTTTTCACATCCTGTTTGAAATATGTTTTCACACCTGTGGTGCCAAATGGCGTAGTCACTGTGCGAAATCAGCTTTCAGCTAACAAACTGATATTGCCACTGTTCATAAGGTGGGATCACAAAAAAACATGTTGAAAAATTGGAGTGAAAATGCCAATGAACGCCTGAGGCATTAGGGTTTCCGACCATAATGCCCCAGCCTGTAAGATTGAGGCATCAAGGGGTGTGACTTGGGATTCTCGCCTGTAATGCTCATACCATTTCACACCCTGCAGCCAGTGAGAGGTATCGAGGTGTGCCTTGGACTCTTTGGCCCCAAAGTTCACCCCAGTCTCCTATACAGGACCCATCTCACCATATTTCCTGATGGAATGGGGTAAGCATAAGAGCCAAAGAACCCAAGGTACACCTTGACACTTGTCAGTGTCTGCAGGGTAGGGTGTTCTGAAATGGCATGGCAGTTATGCCTGATGACTCAAAGGCACAGCCCAATGCCTGTCAGTCTCTGCAAGGTGGTGGTGGGGTTGGCTTCACTTCAATACTTCACTGCCATTCCTATTATGCAGCTCTCTAACTCCTACACTACCAATGCCAATGCCAGCAAGCAAACATTCATCATTGACAAATGCTTGTTTCATGTATGAAATAATGAAAGGAGCATTCCTTTTAATTTGGTGCTGACCAGGTCTTTGCCATTGTTTTGCTCTGCTTTTCTCTATCACATCAATTAGTTGTTATATATCACTTCTGTTGTTAATTAAGTTATGCAGCAGGCAGTGTTTCACGACACCACGGAACAATAGTTATTGAAAAGCAGTTGCAAATAAATACAAACCTGGTCTGAACAATACTGGAAGGCATGCTCATTTTTTTTCATACATGAAAAAAGTTGTCAGGTAAGTAAAGCAGACATAAATTATGAAAAGAAGTGTATCATTCAAGTCACAACTCGAAGGTAACTAATGGTGGCTGTGGCAATGTAAAGTAGCATAAAAAGTACAGTTCAAAACTGTCAGGACATTCTTGTAATGCTGCTTTAATTGTAAAAATGCCGGTATGACATCATGAGCTCACAGCAACAATCACAGAATACACAAAAGTGGCACAGAGTCCCCAGATTTTTTCTGCATGCCCACAATGCATCCTCCTTGTGTGCACAAAATTGACAAGTGGTAACACAGTGGATAGAAAGTGTTTCAGCACATACAAAGTCCCCCAGAATTAATTGCGCACTTAGTCAAGTGCACAGTGGTGGCAGAGTCCCCAGATTTGTTCTGCATGCCCACAATGCATCCTCCTTGTGTGCAGAAAATTGACAAGTTGTAACACAGTGGATAGAAAGTGTTTCAGCACATACAAAGTACCCCAGAATTAATTACGCACTTAATTAAGCGCACAGTGGTGGCACAGAGTCCTCAGATTTTATCTGCATGCCCACAATGCATTCTCCTTGTGTGCAGAAAATTGACAAGTGGTAACACATGAGAGTGTTTCAGCACATACCCCAGTATAAAATGATGACTGTGAGTGATGTGTTGCTGGTACAGTGTGTTCTGAGAGATGATTTGAGCAAATGCAATGTGATCATCTCAACTGGATTGAAGGGTGCCCTTTGGCTGTACACTGATAGTAACCTTGGTGAGTAAATATATACAGTATATAGATATATGGTTGTGTATTTTGTAGGTGGAGAGGGGGTTGACATGGACATGTACTCGTGGTATTGTTCTGCATCACAGGTCACAGAAACTGTTGGTGTGCACATTCCAGTGCTCAATGAGACTTTTTTGCACTGAAATTGGAAATGGATAACTCTCAAGCACATAAAGGTAAGTATTATTTTTTTTTGGGTGGGGGGAATCATATTTGCAGGTTTGTCTGTAATGGTTTCTTATTTTGTTACTTCTTCACAGATTTCATCTGCATCCTTCTAGAGTCCGGTTGTTAATGATGGTCATGGTCATCTAATGAAACGACTTCTGCGTGTTGCATGTATGCCCAAGCTTGGGGAAGGGGGGGTCCCTGATGTTGAAGAACTTTTTTGGATAAGACCACATTGACAGAACAACAAAGCATCTGGAAGTTTCCTAAAAAAAGAAATGAGTGACTTCTTACAACTTAATTGTTATTTGTCCCTCCCTGGTTCTCAAATCTCAATCTTTCTAAAGTCAAATTACATTTCAAACCCACATCTTGTCAACTAACACAACCTGTGTGTAATATTTGCTGCAGTCTTTCCAAAACAATGAAATGGATGAAATAAAATCTTCATACCTACCAGAATGGATTTCACATGGATATTATATTCCTTCCTTTCTGTACAGTACAGCTACAGTACCATTCCCAATGAGTTTTAGCAATGAAGCCTTTTTTTGTTACCCTATAACAGAAACAAAGTAAGTGTACTGAATGTGTTTTCCCATTGCGGTTCTGAAAAGCTACAGAAAACAAAACATACAAATAAAGGAAGTGAAGCAGCATAACAAACATGAGTATACATACTCACTTTATGGTTTAAATATTAAGAATCTTTGTGTCTGTGGCTGCTGGATGTGTAGGTCTGAACAGAATCAGGTTCAGTGGTGGCAGTGGCTAACATCAGTCCCGGTGGTGGTGGTCCGGGGGTGGACAGACTCAGGCTTAGTGATGACAGTGGCTAACATCAGTCCCGGTGGTGGTAGTCCAGGGGTGGACAGACTCAGGCTCAGTGGTGGCAGTGGCTAACATCAGTCCCGGTGGTGGTGGTCCGGGAGCAGACAGACTCAGGCTCAGTGATAGCAGTGGCTAACATCAGTCCCGATGGTGGTGGTCCGGGGGCAGACAGACTCAAGCTTAGTGGTGGCAGTGGCTTACATCAGTCCTGGTGGTGGTGGTCTGGGGGGTGAACAGGCTCAAGCGCAGTGGTGGCAGTGGCTAACATCAATCCCAGTGGTGGTGGTCTGGGGTGGACAGACTCAGGGTCAGTGGTGGCAGTGGCTAACATCAGTCCCGGTGGTGGTGGTGGTGGTCCGGGGTTGGACACACTCTGGCTCAGTGGTGGCAGTGGCTAACATCAGTCCCAGTGGTGGTGGTCCAGGGGTGGACAGACTCAGGCTCAGTGGTGGCAGTGGCTAACAACAGTCCCGGTGGTCTGGGGGCAGACAGACTCAGGCTCAGTGGTAGCAGTGGCTAACATCAGTCCCGATGGTGGTGGTCCGGGGGCAGACAGACTCAGGCTCAGTGGTGGCAGTGACTAACATCAGTCCCAGTGGTGGTGGTCCGTTGGGGCACATCGCCTTTTAAAAACTTCAGTTAAACCTTGCCAACATTAACCACATCATCATCCTCATAAAGAAAGTTGCCCTCACAGTCATCGATGTCTGAAGTCTGACCACTTGGAAATTCTTTCTCCATTGTGTCATCATCTATGTCAGTGGTGGGCTGTTTCAGGCAGCCACTGCCAGTGCCACCAGGATGCTCCATTTCCACATCAGCAAGACCACCATGACTAGGCCGGAGTACAAATACCGAGGTTGCAGTCTGTTCTGGTTGTGCCTCTCATTCATTTTTTTTTTGCATTATCTCTTTCTACCCTTACCTGCTCCACGGCAGCCACTCCTTCAGGCTTGCCAAGGCAGTCCTCCGACCCATCCATCCTCCGAGATTCCGCCTCAGATCGCAGCCGACCCCCCCCCGGGTGACCCGGCGTAACCCTTGGCCGGATGGGTCCCTCTCCTCTGAGGGGGATGGCACCAGCCTAGGGGCAGACCAGCACTCCTACTTTAGCCCCAGGGATGCTGCTGAGATGGAGAACTCGGTAGGACCTTGATGGCCTCAGAGTGCCAGGCAGCCATCATCTGGCTACCGTGAAGTGGTATTTCTGCTTTTCTAGTTACTCCCCCTCTCTCTTGCATGCATCAGCAGTGCTCCTGGTCTCCACCAGGGGCCACTGCAGCGCGACAAGACCCCAATACCCACCCCCAGGAGAGAAGAG
The DNA here is from genome assembly GCA_016271365.2 of Neoceratodus forsteri. Taxonomy (NCBI): domain Eukaryota; kingdom Metazoa; phylum Chordata; order Ceratodontiformes; family Ceratodontidae; genus Neoceratodus; species Neoceratodus forsteri. Next base: position 910,343,626 of record CM028130.1, on the reverse strand, counting down.
CAGTCCTTTGGATGCTCGATCCTCTCCTGCCCCTGCCAGCCCCCGATGACCCGAGTCCGTTCCCGAACCCAGGTCGCTGGCGTGGGATGAGGTAAGGCACCAGCGCCTCAACCCTCTGTGCCACTGGGCCACTCTCATTCATTTTAATGAATGTTAGCAAACTAACATTTGCAGAGACAGGTTTGTCCAATGATCCCTGACTATTGCACCTGCTGAGCTGAATACCCTCTCAACACTTACACTGGAGGGTGGGCATGTGAGGTATTTGACTGCCACTGCAGTGAGCTCTGGCCATTCACTGACCTTTCCACTCCAGTACAAAAGAGGATCTTCAGTTTTTGTCAGATGCCTGTTTTCAGACAAATATGAATCAACCATTTTCTGTCTCACACTAAGTCCAGTTATTGATGCATCATCCTGTTCTCCCGAATCATTTATTTCACAAATACCCACTTGGGAGAAAGCCTCCCAAAGTGGATTGATGCCAGCCACTTTGGATGACAGACCGCCTGGAAATGTAATCCCCTTCCTCTTGCAGGATATGCTTGATGGTTCTCCAGGAGCACCTTCAGTCGGATTATGCTGCTGAGGTTTGCTGACCTTGGCACGTGACTTCTGTGCCCCATGAACCAAGTGCACCAGTTGACCACTGATATTTTTTACCTGTTCGGGCCCTCCCTCCAGTACTGATGCAATTTTACGTTTGTATCGTGGGTCCAGCATTGTTGCTATGGCAAAGTTGTCACTACGCTAAATGCTCATAATGTGACGATTCTGGTCGAATACTGTCAGCATGTGTTGCAGCAACATACTGCTACCACCGTCTCTGGCAACATCAAGGCTATGCTGTACATTCACCAATGTCTGCCTCAGCACCTGCAGCAGTGGAATTGATTGGCTAATGGAGGCAGACTCGCCACTCACTGCCTGTGTGGCATGTTCAAAAGGCCACAAAATTATTATTACAGAGTCCATGAGGTGCCACCGTTCAGTCATCATAGATGTGGAGGCCCCGGAACTGTCACAGCTAGTGTGCATAACAAGATATTCTGAGATGGCTTTGTATTGTTCATACAACCTCTCTGCCATGTATAAAGTGGAGTTCTATCAGGTGACAACTTCCAGCTTCAAGTGGTGCTGAGGCAGGCTGTTTTGTATCTGCAACTGCCGCAGTTGGTCACGGGCCTTTCCAGATCTTGAAAAGTGAGAGCAGATACGTTGTGCAGTGGTCAGCATTTCTTTTGTATCAGGGGGTTGCAGAAACTCCTGAACCACAAGATTTAAACAGAGGGCCATGCATGGAACATGAAAAAAACCACCATTCGTGATGCATTTCACCACATTTGACCCATTGTCACTTGCTATGAACCCAGCTCTCAGGGACAGAGGGTTTAGCCATCTGTCAATTTCAGTCAGTACCATGTCCAGCATGTTCTCACCAGTGTGTGAACAGGTCCCATTGTGCATAGCAATTGTTGCATGCTGTCGAATTCCTGGAAGATTGCTACCACGACAATCCACCTTACTGCACTGATTATTCACACTACCAGCATCACAAACAACCCCCGGCACCTGCGCCAAGTGTGCAGTTGTATACAAATATGAACTCCCCGCTGTTTTGCCACTTGTTCACATCTCCATACTTAAATGGATGAATGGAGAGGAGGAATGTTGAAGGGCATTTCTTACTGAGTCGGACACAGTGAAGAACAGCTCAGGGACAGCACGAGTAGAAAAGTATGTCCTGGATGGAACTTTCCATTTTGGACAGGCATGTGAAGCAAGCCACCAGAACCCAGAATTCTCTGCAAAGGAGAAGGGCAAAAGATCAATTGCCAGCATTTCTGCTACAGCAGCATTGAGTTCACGTGACACTGTATGATTCAGGGGTACTACAACTTATGTGCAAAAACACTCTGTAACATGGGCTGACAAACGTTTTACACGAGGTGTGTTGATCACAAATGGTTGTGCTCTGTGATGAATGGCATTGGCAGGGGGTGGACTGTGGAAATTTGATGAAGACGGTTGCACAGGTGATGATGACAAACCCAGAAATGCAGTTATTTTGCCAGATTTGCCAACCGGGGTTGATGTACCACTTGCACTAGACATACTGCATTCACCACCTCCACCACACCAACAAAATCTGCTACTCTCACCAGCACTGGACAGCATTTCAAAGTCATTATGGTCCTCCACCTCATCATGCCTGTAGTAATCCTCTGCTCTTATTACCTCACTACTGCACACATTTAATTTACTACTGGACATAACAGTCATGGAAGGGGATAACATGCTGGCTATGGTTGCCGGTGACGAGGGTGAATGCCCCATTGTGGTATTAGCTGCCAGATTGTGCTGGGTCCACAGTGCTAAGTGCCTATTCTTAAGATGTGTATGCTGTCCTCCTGTGCCCAGATGGCTCCCCTTTTTACCTCAACTCACACGCACATGGCAAACCTGGCAGATTGCAACTGACTCATCATTTGCATCTTGAATAAAACAATCCCAAACTAGGGATTGTGATGCTCTGCTTTTAACATGTCCATGATGTGGCTTATTTAAGTCCATTATTTTAAGTACTGAAGTGGGGTGGGGGGCACGTGATATTTTGGGCACTGCACACCTGGACTGCAACTGACCACCACGACTACCTATCATATTGATTACTGGGTCATCGTCATCAACTAAAACCAGTAGATCACAAGTTTTTACGGGGAAGGGGGATTCCTGCAAACAGACTCAGACACAGCCACTTTGAATTTCATTTTCTCCGGTTCCCAACTGGGGTCAATTACAGCATCATCATATTCATCAACATCACACACATCCACATCTTCTGCTTGGATGCTAGCATGTGGACTGCATGTTGCAACAACAACATCATCATCATCATCACATTCATCATCAGCATCTACACCACCATCACCTGATATTTTTCACCACATTGTGAATCACTGCATGGAAAATGCGTGACGTTAAGTGCCATGGTGGATGGAATATCACATTGTATGCTATTGTTGACATGATTATCAGACTCCTCAGGTTCAGTTACTGGGATGTTACTTGGAAGTATGACATAATCTACGCTGCCACTCACTTGCATTGCTTCACACTCAATATTTTTGGATACAGTACACTGGTTGGAATTAGAACGTGACACAACAATACTAATACTATCTCCACCACCACTAACACCAGTAACACTAACACCACCGGCTGGGAAAATATCATCTCCTCCAACTATGAGTGAAGCTACTGATTGGGCTATAAAAAACATTGCAGGAGAAATACCTTTCCTCACATCAGCAATGCACTTCTGCATCTGCGTACTACTACCACGCCCACAGACCATCTTACTGCCAACGTTGCCATGGCAAGAAACAGCTTTGCTTGCACGTCTCTATGCAGGCCTTTTGAGGGTCAACCACAATATTATAACCAAATTCAGATTTTGATACGTTCACTCTCTGATTGGAGGGACGTGGATTGTGAAGCCAAATAAACAACGGTGGCTTCAGCAACAGATAAGAGACTACTCTGAGACTGTCACACAATTAAAACAACTTCAGTAACCAGTGGTGCTGATGAGGTCACAAAAACAATCCAATCTGGTGAAAAATAACTTTTGAACATGGGGGTGGGGGGCACTGATTGTAGACAGTGCAGATATTTACGGCACTAAAAGCAGCAAAACTAAGAACAGATACCATGATCGCAGTACAAAATCAGGCAGCTGCAGTGGATAGCAGGTTCACACTGCTGCGTCTGCAAATACACTAGTCTGTGGCACAATAAAAGGTGTATTATTTGATGCACACAACACTGCACACACACTCGCACACAGAACAGTTTGTGTACAATGCTAAATGAGGAATCGTAGCAAATGCAACAGTTCAGTACTGTGCCACGTTACGTATTGTAAATTTGTAATGTGAACAACCTGAACTTATGAACTGCTGCACCACATCCACACAACAAACAGCAAGAAAATTTCAACTATTACTGAAAATATTACTGTGTATATATTAACACAGTCAGTTATATAACAAAAATATAACCAAAACACAAAGAAATCACTATTTCTCCAACTTAAATCTACCTACACCACAGATAAGCCCTTCCCCCAAGCACACTTTCACTGTCTTTCACCACGCACACTCAATGTTTTAAATTAACATTCAAAATCCACACAAAAACAAAAACACTCAATGACATGAGCACAGGAGGGTTTCCTACAGTCGATGAATTAAAGTTTGAGCCCAAAACAGATGCAAAAATGCTTTTTGAACAGCTTTTACAAGATTTATTATCACAGACAGCTATCAGAACACACTGTCTCCTATTCCTTCCTACTCATACCACCCCAAACTGAGGCTGTGCAGATCAATATAGAGCCCATGTGACCTGAAATCCCATGAATCAATGCAAAATTCACCTTCAGAGCTCAAAAACAAGGTGAAGTGAGGTGAAGTGCACTGCCCGCAATGCACTACGCCTTAAATTTGGTGGAGTAGTGGTCTGAGAAGGCAGAGTAACACAAAGTCATTGTTTCCAATGGACTTCACGTTCCTCATTATAATGCGAAGTACTCCACTTCACATTGTGGAGCACTCGGCAAATCTGCCTTTAGTCTGCAAATCGCTTCGTGGAGCGGATTGAGCTCACTTCACCCACCACTACTAGGGATCTCAATGCCCAAATCCCTTTCACTATCAGCTTTGGGTAGGGGAATATTCTGCATGTAATAATTGGATCGTTTATTATTTTTCCCCATGTGTATCACCTTGCATTTGTTCAAATTTTATCTCATACCCCAGTCATCTGTCCATTTGACAAGTTTGTCTAGATGTCTCTGAATGACAGTTGTTTCCTTTTCCGTTCTAGAGGGGCCACCTATCTTAGTGTCACCAGCTTATCTGGATACCCAGCTTTCCAGGTTACATGATAAATCATCAGTAAAAATCTGGAATAGTACTGGGCCCAGGAAGGACCCCTGTGGCACCCTGCTGGTGACATACCCCACCCCAGACAAGTGTCCATTCACCAAAATTCTCTGTATTTGATTTTTAAGCCATTTGTGAATCCAGTTTAAACTGTATCAATGTCTAGGTGTTTTTTTAGTTTAGTTATGATAGCCTAACACAAGATAGTAGGAAAAGGGGTTATGTTTGCACTTGGCCCCAAATATCTGCAATCATCACCCTGCCCTATGACCTAGGTATTGTAGCTTGAATGACAACTACCAAATGCTTTCAATCATAGCAGAAAAATCAATGAGTTACAGACTCCTATTCCCCACCTTCTAGGCTTATCACAAAACAAGTTATCAGCTTAGACTATGTGACATTTTAATAATTGTTACCCTGCTAGTAACACTCACTCTGTTATTATTCAGAAACATTAATGACTATACTAGCTACTTATTAATGTACATACTGGTCCTAAGTTTAGAAGCAGCAGATTTAGGAGAGCAACAGGGAAGACAGCTACAGCTTCCCCTTACCCCAATCACGTAACTGATAATTGAGACAGCTAACTGGGAGAAGCCATGACCTGTAAAAGCAGAGTCAGCTGTACCCCAGTTCTATTTTGATCTTTTTAGAAGCAGCAGATTTGGGAGAGGAACAGGGAAGGCAGCTACAGCTTCCCCATCCCCCAATCACTAAACTGCTAGTTAAGACAGTTAACTGGGAGGGGTCTAGGACCTGTAAAAGCAGAGTTAGCTGTCCTCCAGCTCCATTTTGAGCTTTTAGAAGCAGCATATTTGGAAGAGGAACAGGAAAGACAACTACAGCTTCTCCTCCCCCCAGTCACTTAACTGCTAATTGAGACAGCTAACTGGGGGGGAGGGGGTTGCTACTTATGGTGAACCAAGAAGGAAACAGAGAACTCACAATACTGGTACATCTAGGAACTAATGACCTGGCAAACTAGATGGTGGAGGAAACCAGGCAAAGCTTTGTGAAGATGAGTGAACAGCTGACTTCTTGTTTGTCCTCATTAACCTTTTCGGAGGTCCTCCCGGTATGGGGCAAAGGAGTGGACACCAGCAGAGTCAGGAACAAAGAGATTTAAGAATTCAACAAATAGTTACGTGATTAGTGTGTGGAAAAGGGCTATCATTTCATTGGACACTGGGTGAGCTTCTGGGAGAGGAAGTTCTAGCTCAATGGACTTCACCTGACAAAGGAAGGGGTGAGTGTGCTTGTGCAGAAATTTGATGTCTTTGTGGGGCATTTAAACTAGGAAAGAGGGAGTTCATGGCTATGGAACCTGTCAATTACAGCATGGAAGATGGGAACTTAGCTGGCACTCCCCCAGTAACTCAGAACACTCTACCTCAAACTACAAAGAACTGTAGGGTACAAAGGGTGCACGGCGAGACCATAAAGGGGGCCAAGTATCCAATAAAAGGTAGCCAAAACCAAAAGAAGGAAAAAATGATTCTCCAGTAGATACCTGGAAGGGAATGTGCTTCAATGCAAGAAGCCTGGGAAATAAAGTGAGTGACCTGCAGGCAATAATGACGGACACCCAACTAGACCTGGTGGCAATAATGGAGACCTGGGCTATGAACAACAATGATTGGGACCTCTCGATAACTGGCTATTTGCTCTATTGAAGGGACAGGAAAGGAGCCAAGAGGGGAGGGGTAGTACTTTATGTTCTGGAAGAGGTGAGAGCCATGACACTCAATGTCAGTGAAAAAGAAGAGGTAGAATCCCTGTGGGTGCAAATCAACTCAGCATTGGGAGAAAGATCTTCTTCAAGGTCATATACATGCCACCAAGACAAGCAGAGGAAAAAGATGAGGTACTGCTGGAAGAGATATGGGGCATGACACAGAAAGTGGAAACAGTGATGGTAGGTGACCTGGATATGCCAGACATTGACTGGGGTATCCCCTTATCTAGATCCTCAAAAAGTCAAAAGGTGGGTGAGGCCTTACATGACTGCCTACTGACCCAACTAGTAAACACCCCATCTAGGCTTGACACCATCCTCATATGGTTCTCATCAACTCTGAGGTGGTTGGTGGTGTTAAGGTTGGGAAACCACTATATAGTAGCAACCACAACACCATCTGGTTCAAGTTGTCCCTAGAGGAAGTTAAATCTAATCCAAGATGAAGGTTTTGAACTTCAGAGGAGCCAACTTCAATAGGTTGAAACAGCTAGTTGGGGGAAAAATGTTGGGGGATCCATGAGAAAATGGAGGTAGAAGTCATCTGGGGCAAGTTAAACGAGCCATTCTAGGGGCCACCAAACTCTGTATAAGGACTGTGTTAAAAAGGAACAGGCACAAGAGACCCATTTGGTTCATGGCCAGGTCAGGGAAGCAGTTAGTAGTAGAATGGAAGCTTTTCACAAAAGACAAAGGTGAATACAACTGGAATGACTACACTCAGAAAAGCAAAGAAGCTAAGAGGGCAGTGAGACTGGCAAAACCGGCAACTGAGCTTTTGATCACGGTGGGGGTCAACTCAGGGGACAAACACTTCTTTTGTTACATTCAGGAGAACAGAAAAAAGAGAAGGGGGATAGTCCTGCTCTTAGATGGTGATATGACCATCGAGGATGATGAACACAAGGCATCTAATCTGAACAACTTCTTCTGTTTGGTATTCACCAATGAGTATGATGGGCCCATTCTGGATAGTGGCATAAAAGGCTGAGGATAGGAGGATCCCAAGAATGGCGACACCAAAATTCACCACAGACAGAGAGTCAGGGAAACACTGAAGCATCTTAAAGTGGACAAAGTACTTGGACCGAATGGACTACACCCAAGGGTGCTGAGGGAACTTGCCGAGGAATTGGCAGACCGTGGCACATTTGTTCAACTGCTCACTACTGATAGGAATCATGCCTAGGGACTGGAGAAGAGCAGATGTGGTACCACTCCACAAGGAAGGGGGTAGGGAGGAGACCAGCAATTATCGGCCGGTGAGCCTCACGTCGATTGTTGTGAAATTAATGGAAACATTAATTAAACAGGATCTAGTAGAATACCTGGAAAAGAACAAACTTCAGGATGGGAGACAGCATGGGTTTGTAGCAGGAAGGTCATGCCAGACAAACCTCATTATGTTCTTTGACTGGGTGACTAAAGGCCACCCAGTGGATCTCCTATACTTTGATTTTAATAAGGCCTTTGATTCAGTGCCACATATGTGCCTATTAAATGAAGTTAGAAGACCTAGGCACTGCTGGGAGCATAGTCAGATGGGTAGGAAACTGACTGAAGGACAGGCAGCAAAGAGTAGTGGTCAGTGGGGTGAAGTCGGGTGAGAGGGAGATGACTGGGGGGAAGCCACAGGGATCGGTCTTGGGACCGGTCCTTATTAATATGTTCATTAGTGACATTGAAGAAGGCATTCAGGGCAAAATAACTCTCCTTGCAGATGAAACTAAGTTAAGTGGTAGTGCTGACAGCATGGAGGCTGTGAAGGACCTGCAGCAAGACCTAAAAAAATTGAAGAGATGGTCCAAGGTTTGGCAGCTACAGTTCAAAGCAAAAATTTGCAAGATGTTACATCTGGGTAAAGAGAACCCTGGAGCAGAGTACTGGCACAATGGTGTCCAACTCAACACCTCACAAGAGGAAAGGGATCTCAGGGTCATCATATGTGACACCCTTAAGCAGTCAAGCCAATGCAACAAAGCTTAAGGCAAAGAAAATAAAATGCTGAGGTGTATAGAAAGAGGTTTTAACAGTAGGGACAGGGAAGTGATCCTCCCACTATACAGGCCCCTGATGAGACCCCACATGGAATACTGTGTCCAGTTCTGAAGCCCTCACCTTAGGAAGGACAGGGATTGGTTGGAGACTGTGTAGAGAATGGTGACCAAGATGGTTCAGAGCCTCTAGGGGCTCTCTTACAAGAAGCGACTAAAGGCATTGAACACGTACTCTCTAGAGATTAGAAGGGAGAGGGATGATATGATTGAGACATTCAAATTCATGAGGGGCATTAACAAAATGCCCTACTCAGAAATTTGAAAAAGAATAGATGACTCAGCCACCAGGGGACATGAATGGAAGCTACGGGGTGGGATCTGAGGAAGTATTACTTCACAAAAGGACTCATTGAACCATGGAACAGACTACCCGCTGAGGTGGTGGGCACTAAAACCGTGGTGGCTTTCAAGAGAGGGTGGGACAGGGTAAGAGCTCAACAAGGTACAGAGGATGGGGGGTTTGGTCCCAAGACCCATAGAAGGCCTCAGTAACCCTTGGGCAGACTAGATGGACCTATGGTCTCCTTCTGCTGTCATCTTCTATGTTTCTATGTTTCTGCAACTTGGCATCTACACCTGTCTTATGCAACTTCACCTTGTGTCGGTCCTGCATGGCGTGGATGGGCAATGACCTCAGCACATGGGTGTGCCTGCTCCCGTGCATGCCCCACAGACATCTACCACTGCCTTCCCTTTGCTATGCAGTACCAGCTTGATGTACTCCCGGTCTAAATCGGGTTTCACCCAAGTTCCAGTTGCCACCAACCCTCCACCTCTGAGAGCTGTCCCTGTGACACTTATACAATCTCCCCCTAGCCAGCCCTCTGATGCTCCAGGCTCATTCATGAACCTGGGTCACCAGCATCGCAAACAGTTGAGCTACCGCTGTGCGAGCAGGCCAGCCCTCAGATGCAGATGTCTTGATGGCTATGATAGATATTGGGAATCACATGGGCTGAAAGAACTACATTAATTTTGACACTCATAGGAGCAGAGAAGAGTAGACTGGTAAGGCTTTTCCAGACTCTTGACAGGCTTTTACATCCTGTCTGCCTACAGAAGATGGAAGAGGATTCCTAGGAGAAGTGTGAATGGTTAAAGCTGTTCTTCAAACAACCATGGCTGTGGACATTCAAAGTCATTTTGCTTCCAATGCTCAGGTTAGGTGTGACAGTGGTAGAGAAGCAGTTTTAACACTCTAATGATATGGAATGGGTTTAAGGAAGTGAATTTTAAAGAGATTGCCCGGGTGGTCTCCAAACTGCACTGTACCACCTCTAGGCTAGATCCAGTACTAACCCAGCTTATCCAGGATGGTGTGGTGGAATGTGCCCTGGCAATAGCTGTGATTGTCCATGCATATCTGAGAGAGGGTACTGGTTTAGCTGCTTTAGAAAGGTCAGTAGTCAGACTCTTTCTAAAGAGTCAGTCTTTTGATCAATGTAGTAAAGCTAACTATCATCCAGTCTCCAATTTGCTATTCTTGGCTATGGTGGTGGAGAAAGTGGTGTCGTTAGTTACCACACAAATAAAAATTGATTAAATTGACACAAAAAGTAAGACATTGTAACACAGGATAAACAGCAAAAGGATATGTCATCTAAAGGTATAAGAACTTTTTCCTATTACCTTTCAAAAAATGATAATGCTGAGTATTACCCGTGTATAGAAGGTATGAAGTTACCTGTTGGCAACAAATACCCACCACATAACCCCAAGTAGGACCCTGGGGAATGTAAGAAATACCATAGATGACCCTAGAGTATTTGTAATGAGAAATGAGAATGGTTGTTGCCTCTGAGTATCTGTAAACTAATTCTTTAAAACTAAAAATAAGGAAATAAAAAAAATAGATAAACCCTAGATGACCTAGAGATTCTAAACAACTAGGTCACATCTATAAACATCTTTTAAAAACTAAGGGTGATGTCCACAATACATTCAAACAGATAACTAGGAGTCTTCCAGCAGCATTTCAGTAACCACATGCAGTCTATTCATGTTATTATACGTGTCTCTTGCTTGCAAGTGACATGTTATAGCCTATGTATTAACAAAAGATGGCAAGCTATACCACATTTTGTATTAATCATGGCATTAGTCAGGCACTAGCTGATAAATACCATCATAAAATGCTTCCTACAGGAGTTCATGAATTAAGTTATGTCAGAGACAGATCGACAAGCCACAGAGCACAGGCAGGGCTTCCTCAGTGCTGGTTGGTACATTGTCTGTGACTCCATGCAAATCAAGTTATAGTTTTAAGCTGCTGCCATGTCTCACTACCGAAGTAGTAAATCATGAAGTGCTCCATATAGCTATATGACATGCCTTTCCGACTTGAGCCTTTATTACATTAAATTTCAATGCAAACATTAGTGCTAAGTAACTAAAGTTCAACAGACCTCAGCCTTGTGCTTTCTGGGAGGAATGATTTGCAAACAAAAGTACTGGAGATGGGGAGAACCTGTTCTTTAAAGTAAGCTTAAACAATGTTGTTTACATTGTTTTCCCCGGTCTCCTCAGCTGGTTCCCTTCCACCTTGCTACACCCCCCCAGTCCTGTCACCCATCTTCTCTGGGGTTTACAACCCCACTGTCTTGCACCATGGATTCCCCCCTGTGATGGATCCTCCCAGATTTCCCAGGTCCAGGAGGAGACTACTGTAGGTAACTAATGTGAAAGTTGATACCCAGTGGATGGTGCAGAGGCTGTGGAGGAGTGTGGCATCATCCTGCAATGGCCATGACTTTTTACACTATTTGCTACCCTCTGGTACCCTGTAAGTGAGGACAGAGAAGATGCATGCATGTATGTGTGTCCCAGTCAGGGGGCTCCTGTCCTCCCCTTGTGGCTCTGCTTACACTACCACTCATAGTCACCCAGCTGGCAGTGTTGCAGGGAACATGTTGTGGTTACTCAGGAGAGTAAAGACTCCAGAGGTATGGCAGTATACTCTCCAGTGCAGCTCAGGCTGCAGGAGACTCCCCACTAATAGCCCAAGTAAGCTTACTGATGTTTGTGAAGACATGATAAGAGGGCTGACTGATAATGCTGCAGATATGGGTTTGAATACATAGTTTTTGAAGAAGGACTAAGAAAGCTTAAAGCTGAGCATTCTGTTACAAGTAAGCAACAAGATTATATGTGAAACTTGGAGACCTGAAAAAGACACACTCTTTGAGTGTTTAAGAAAATATAAACCAGACTCCCTGAGGAAGGGGGACTTTTTCCCTGAAATGTAGGATTTTGAATTCTGGATGTCATATTAAATAAAATGGATTCTGAACTTTGGATATCATGTTAAATAAAATAACATAATTCATTATTACATGTATTTGGTGAGTTGGTCTGTTATTCCAATCTGAGTTCACATTGTGTAAGCCATCATTGATTTTGGGCATCTCCCTCTCTTTGATTTTTCTTGTTTTTGTTCTCACTGAGTTTGGCTGTGCTGGTTTTCAGCTCTCTCTTATGTAAGGAAAGCATAAAACTGACAGAGATACAGAGAAGCCGTTGGGGGGTGGGGGCAGAGTTACTGTGAGTCACCCTGGAGACAGAAAATGGACCATTATTCCTACTGGTATGATCTTCAAGTCACTAGCACATTGGAAGATTCAGATAAGGTACTGATGGAAGCCACTGGAAAATGGCAGAAAAGGGAGGTGTTGCTGGTGGGGGACTTCAGTCTGTCGGATGTAGACTGGAGCCTCACAGCTTTTGCTAGAAGCAGGGACATCCTGGACTCCATGCAGGGGTGTTCCTCAGGCAATTAGTCAGAGACCCCACTTGCAATGGAACAATTCTGGACCCGGTGCTCACTAACGTGAACAGTACTGCAGACATTATGGTGGGAGGCCACTTGGGGATCAGTGATCACCAGATAGTGTGGTACAATATAAGGATGTTAGCAGAATCAAACCACACAAAGGCAAGGGTCTTGGACTTCAGGAGGGCAGATTTTAAAAGGATGGATGAATGCCTCAGGGATGACCTGGCAGGGGGGATGACCTGGGTGGGGTTGGAGGAGTAGTGGGTGAAGCTCAAAGAGAGGGCATAGTGAAAGAAGCAATGAACCTCTGTGTCAAGCAAGTGAGCAAAAGCAAGAGGAAAAAGAGACTGCTATGGTTCTCAAAAGAAGTCGTTGAAAAGATAAACACTAAAATGGTAGCTTTCAGAAGGTAGAAGGAAATGTAAGAGGGAGGAGCACTAGAAGTTGTATCATGGAAACAGAGGGAGGCAGAGACAACAGTAAAGGAGTATGAAGGCATACACTGATGAGAGACTAGCCCAGGAGACATTTTTTAGGTATGTAAGTGAGAAGAGGAAGACCAAATGAGGGATTTTAGGTTAAGGAGGGAAGGGGGATTGTACAGAGAAGGACCAGGAAAAGGCAGATATTTTGATCCATTGCACTGTTCAGTGTGTTCACAGAGGAAGAAGTTGAGGGGACACACAAAAGTAAAGGGAGCACTGGAGGAGGGAAGTGGACACTAGTTTTTTTTCCCAGAGGAGAGAGTCCTGAGTGAATTCACAAATCTGTAAGTGGTTGAAGTGATGGGGCCAAATTAGGTGCATCCAAGGGTATTGAGGGAGCTGAGGAAGGTACTGGCTGCACAGCTGATAGCCCTATTTAACAGCTCACTCACAAAAGTAATAGCATGAAGGAGGCTGGCAACTACAGGCCAGTCAGCCTGATATCGATGGTGGGAAAGTTAATGGGGACACTGCCGAAGGAAAGGATTGTGGAATTTCATGAATCCAATGGGCTACCAGACCTGAAGCAGCATGGTTTCATGGGGTTGGGGTCATGTCAAATGAATCTAACAGAATTCTTTGATAGGGTAAGCAGAGAATTAGACCTGGATGGAGTGGTGGACATGTCCTACCTAAATTTCACTGAGGCCTTCAACACTTTTCAACATAGGAAACTTGTAAGGAAGCTGGACAGCTTAGGGATGGTCCAAAGGTGGTAAACTGGGTAAGAAATTAGTTAAGAGGATAGGCAACAGAGGGTGATGGTAAACAGAGTTCACACTGGAGAAGGGAGGGTGACCATCAGGGTGCCTCAGGGATCAGTACTGGAACTGGTCCTCTTTAATGTCTTTATAAGTGACATTGCAGAGGAGCTGAAAGGAAGCGTCTGCCTCTTTGTGGTGGACACTCCTGAGGTGGCCATGGAAATAATGTGCAGAGACCTGAGGACACTCGAGGAGTGATTAAGGGTATGGCAGTTGGGTTTCAATGCAAAAAAGTCCACAATCATGCACTTAGGGCAGGGAAACCCCAGAGGAGGAGTATAAAATGGGAAAGGAGGTATTGATGACCACCAAATAGGAAAGTGACCTTGGGGTAATCATATCTTTTGACCTAATGGTAGCCAGGCAGTGCAATAAGGCAGTTGGGGACCAGTGGGATGTTGGGGTACATAGGGAGGGATATCACCAGCAAAAAGAGGAAGGTGGTGATGCCTCTGTATTAATCACTGGTTAGACCCAACCTAGAGTACTGTGTCCAGTTCTGGAGTCAAGATCTCTGGAAGGACATAGACAGGGTGGAGGCTGTCCAGAGGAGGGGCAACTAAAATGGAGCAGGATCTGCATTTGAAGCCTTATGAGAAGACACTAAAGGACCTCAATATGTACACCCTGGAAGAGAAGATGGAGAGGGGGAGTTATGCTAGAGAGCTTAAAATACCTCACAGGATTAAATAATGTACAATGGGGGAGTATTTTTCAGAAAGAAAGATGCTCAAGAACAAGAGGACATGCAATGAAGCTGGAGGGGGGTATAGATTCAGGAGAGATGTGAAACAGTACTTCTTCACAGAAAGAGTGCAGGATTACTGGAACAATCTGTCAGCAGAGGTTGTGGGGGCCAATATAGTGGTGGAGCTCAAGAATGCATGGGATAGACATAAGGGAATCTTCATGGGAGGGAGAGCCAGAGATCAAGTAGAGTCTGCAATGACACTGTAGGTAGGGAAAAATTGGTCAGACTGTGTGGGCCAAGCAGTTTGGGCTTCTACCAGACATTGTCAGAATGAGGCATATCTAATGAAACTCTCACCATCTTTGAAGCAGGAGCATACAAGCAAAATTTGACATTGACAAGCGCTTGTTTAATTACTTATGCATTTGGGAATCCAATGACATCAATTGAGCTGAAGACTACAATGAAGCAGAATACAGTGACATCAGCTGAGCCGATGTCACTGTGTTTCTCTTCATTGCAGTCTTTGGCTCAACTGAGGTTTCTGGGTTCCAGAACTCATATGTAATTAAAAAATGAGTATTAAGCAGCAAAAATGCTGCATTAGTATGGGGCCCTAAACAAGGAAAAAAAATGGATGATTTCAGAAAAAACATATGAAACAATACACAGGGGGTGATTATGTAAACAGTAATGCATGACAAGGTGTGTAATTATGGGTCAGTAATCACAAGCCTCTCGAGTGTGTTGTTAGGCATGAGGTGCTTGTGCCAAGTGCCTTTAAACACCAAAGAGACAAATGTGATTCTTGATGATAATCACACATCCCTGGAGTGTTTTATCGCACTTATAACGTGTAAGAAAAATGACACTAACTAATTTTTCTTACAAATGTTATAAAGTAGAGGAATATTTCCTGTGAGGTGGCACCTGTGAAGAACTATATGATGTAGTTGGACTCCTAGATGGCCAGGTGAGCAGAGAGCTCACTCATGGCATGGGCGTTTGAAGGTAATGTCGTATGTAAGATTGCCCACTGAATATTACCATTGAAGCTTCACTGAATATAAAGGGATTCTACCAGGAGGAATGTCCAGAGTGGTTTGCCGAACAAAGGAGCTAACATAGGCTTACTTTCAAGAAAAACAACAAAAGAAACAAGTTGTAACTATGTTCACCACAGGACCCCCACTATCCCAGAATCTTCCTGCACTGACAATAGCAGTGAAAGATCTTCTATCTCCTCTCCCTGAAACACCTGCTCATAAAATATCATCATCTCAAGCTAACATTTTCTTTTTCCTTGCTAATATGAAAGCTAAAGGGGTGCCTAAATCCAAAACAACAGAACCAAACAAACCACACAAAATGCTGCTCTAAAAGACACAAACAAAAGGGAATGAAACTGTGGAAGTAGTTTTTTCTGTTTAAAAAAAAATCAGGCAAAAATCCCGAAGAATCAAAAGAAGCAAACTCCAAAGAACCAGAACCAATTCACAGCAAAAATGCTGGAGCAGAGCAAATCATGGATAAAACAAATACCAGTCAGAGTTGAGTGCAAATACAGTATTACCCTATTGGAAACCCTGCAAATAACTAAAACTACAGAAATAAAAAGAGTGACAGAGGAGGAACCGAATAAAGAACTGCTAAAAACAATGAAGACGCTTACAAATGACATGAAGGAGGCATTAGGGGAAATTCAAAAAATGCTAAAAGGGGTTACCAACTCTATCAGGGAACTTACATAATGTATGGAAATGTTATCATAAAGAACTGATGACATGGAAAGTATAATTTCTAAATTAGAGGATGACACAGCCCCGCTGCTCAAAACACCAGCTTGATAAACAGCTAAAGCAGCTAATGCAGAAAGTAACAGAGCAGGAAGACCGATCCAGACGAGGCACTTTGCAGCCCTAAAAAATTCCAGAAGAAACAGAGGAGTCCGGTGATCCTCTGCAGTTCTTCAAAAGATTAATTTCACTGGCAATAGTAGAAATTTCCAGCTGAAAAAATTTCCCTAGATTGGACACATAGGAGTGGTTCTAGATACTCAATAATACAAGCTTTCCACGTACAATTTTCCAAAAGCTACATAATTACCAAGCTAAAGAAGAAATTCCCCATAAAGCTAGGATAGAAAAGGGGCTGAAGTGTGAGAATATTCCTTTCTATGTCTTCTTGATTTATCAGTCAAAACCACTACACATAGAAAACAATTCAATCCATTGAAAACTAAGCTCTGTGATAAAGGGATCAGGTTTTCCATGTTCTAACGTACCAAGATCTGCTTTGCTGTGAATAACAAATTTTGAACATTTAATGACCCTGAAGAGGCAATGGAAGCCTTTAAAGAAACATGCAGGACAAGATAAATTCAAATTCCAAGTGCGTAAGAGCTACACAGCCCAACATCCACCAAGAACTTTTCCAAACAACAAAAATAATGCAGATCTGGTTCATTAGAAGAAGGAAAACACCAATTGACTGAAAAATGCTGTACTAATTTTGAAGAGTTAAGCAGAGAAGGAGAGGAAAAAAGAAAGAAAAAAGAAAGAGAAGGGAAGGAAGAAGTGAAAGGAAGAAAGAGGGGAATGAAGGGGAAAAGAAAAGGGAAAAAGGCAGAAGGAAAGATAAAGAAGAAGGAGGAGGAAGAAGAAAAAAGAGAAGACAGCAAGGAAGAATATGCAGAGCCATTGGAACAGATGTTTTTGGTCACTCGGCCACCTTATACCATGCTAAAATGATTATGGAGTACATGGCAGTTGGTTGGGAGGTGTGTATGGGGGTATAGGAGGGTACAGTGACAGTCAAAGACATGGTCAGATATTTCCAGAAATTTCTTTGATATTTCTAGAGAAATCTTCTGCTTTCTGCATTTCCACAGTAGGGGCAGCAGAGAGAAACTCTTAAGAAATTTTGCTAAATATTTCAATCAATCAGTCAATTAATCAATCAATTTTATTTGTATACTGGAAGGTATGTGAGCAAAAATGCCCATTTTCACAAATGTCCAGTGTAGTAAATACAGCGGATGAACAAATACATAGGCCAATGGAATACATAAGACATACAATGAGCTACCTATTACATACAATGAAGTAAATACATTATATATACAGGTATATAGAAGTACGTTATATATGCAGGTGTATAGAAGTACAAAGAACTAAAAAGTGCAAAATAAAACTAGCATGTTACATGGGTAAAATTGTACAAGAGTCGACCAGAAGGCAGACTGATAAACAAAAATGTTTTCAGGTATTTTATAGGGCTGGAAGTTTTAGTATACTTGGTGGGAAGAAGAAAAGTGTGGGTGATGCAGGGGAGAGTGAGCCACTGGGATTTACCGAGATGGCCATGGAGAAGGCCTATTAGGGCAGCTGCATGTGGACAATAGGAAGATATGCTCCTTTAGGAAGGAGTCAAAAGAGTATATGGACCCGCCAGCCTGGATTTCGTTGGGGGTAGATTGTTGTAAAGCTTCATTCCCGTGAAGGTAATGGACTTCTGGCATGCTTAGTCCTGTAGAAAGGGGTGTTAAAAATCAGACTTGAGGCACCTCTAGTCAAACGCCCAGGCACTGTGAGTGGAAATAGAGAGATCACACTGGGAGGGAGAATATTGAGGTATATCCTATGTAGGAAGGAGAGCATCTTAAGATGGAACCTCCCTGTAGGTAGTGGGGCAGTGGTTTTGGTGGGAACTGTGGTTGTCCAGTAGGTTACAGCAGATGGTTACAAGATTGGGGGTTGGGGGGGTTGAGGGTGGGGTGTTAATGTATGTATGCCAACATATTCTTTGTGAGCTGTTTTGACTGTTATACCTGATAAATATTTTCAATAAAGTTTATTAAATTGCAAAAAAAAAGATGGAACCTCCCTTCTAGAGTGGGCCACTCAAGGGAGGAATATAGTGAGCAGTGGTGTGTTTTCCAGGACAGACCGGTGACGAAACATGCTATGCTGTTGTATGTGACTACATTTGGAGAAAAGGAGCAATGAAGTGGGGGAGAGAAGACAGTAGATCCATAGTCCCTCCAGTCCCACTTTCTGGGTCTGTGTGGTGGCTGCTAGTGTTTGTCTGTGTCTGTAGCTTAGTTTTTGTGGATTTACATGGTTTTCTGCTTGGAGTAAACACACTATTCTTGCTCACTACATCCATGAAAGTCTCCTGGACTGGATTTCCAAAAAACATCATCACCAGGTATCTGCATTTTCAATTTAAAACCAACGTTTTGGAAGCAATCCCAAGCAAAACATAAGTCAAGCAACTAAGTCTGACAAACTCAGTGACTCTGGATCCTGCTTGAATCCACATTTTCATCTGACCTGCTCTATCATCTGTATGTGGACTTTTCAACAACCTCTTTGAATGACAAAGAAGCATACAGACAGAAGGTCTTCACATCCTGCATATGCACAGGCACAGTTCATCACCTTCAGGAATTCTAACACATTCTGTGACTCTGGACCTCAGCTGTTGTTAATTTCTTTTGACTTTTGACTTAACCACCAGGTATCAACATTTTCAATTGTAATCAACTTTTAATGTGCTTGTCTCTAAGGGCTATCTATCCAACTACCATTTTGAAGAACTAATGAAACTTTTGGCCTGTTCTCAAAAGCACTGCAACTGTGCCCTTACAGCTCTTTGCTATTACTAACTGGTCACTACTGTCACAAACTCACTCAGCAGGTCAGGCCCTCTACTCCCAAAGTGCCAACCTCTGAGCGCAGTCTTGTGAACAGTGTAACAGACAAGGTAACCCTCTTGTCTGTTTTTGTGAGTTCAGATCAACCTTTGGTCTCAGTTCTGGAGGGATTCAAACTGTTAACCTCTTGTTAGCATACCCAATGCACAGGCTCAGATATATCTGTCCTCGGGGGGGCCAGATATCTTTGCCTACGGGCACCTAACCAGGTGTGCAGAAATGAACCCCTTAAAACTTTAATAAAGACCTCGGATTTAAAACGCTTCTCTTTCCAGTTTGGTACCACCATACAAGCTATGTCTACTGTCTGCTAACCATAAATATTTCTTAGCAAAATAAAGCAATTCAAAGACAGACCAGGTTTGCTCTAAAATTAGAGTTTTTACTAAAATATATAATAATACATCAAACATGCAATACAGAACTCTTATATCAAAAGACATACAAATCTTTAAAACAAAACAAGGTTTAAAACAGTGCGATTCCTGCAACTATATTTAGATTTTGTCTAGCTTTCTAAATACCTGTTTTCAGTGCTCAGATGTTTCCTTAGTCAGTGGCAGATAAAAAGTGTATATCTATAGTGAAAGAGAATAATCTTTTCAAGCAGTATTGGCCAACCCCTTTTGGATGAAGTCATCCAGCCCCTCCTCTGGTCAAATATCTAACAAAAATATATTTTTATACAACTACAGGATGTAATTTTATTAATCTATACTATACAGCTATACATGATGTATTAATTCTGCTACCTTAGCATAACTCAAGTTTCAATGACACCTCTTTTGATCTCAAGCTGTACCCTCTTCACACAGGCTTCATAGGGTCATTTACAACCTTACACCTCTATGTAACATCCTAGTTTCCCTTATTTTAATGTCATAAACCTAGTTTGAGTTCTCTTTTAACAAAATTAACTTAAACCAATCTGTAATTAGCTCAGAGAAACAGGATCCTTAATAAAAGTCTTCCAGTAACACATTGTCTGTGTGTGATACATACTGTCAGCAGTTCTCTTGGCCTGCATCTGTCAGCTGAAATCTGGGGAAGGGGGTGAGAGAGGTCATCCCTAGGGCATTTGAATTTTCAGCAGACATTAATACATTTTATATAAAAAAAATATATAATATAGCACTCAGAACTGGCTGTCTGCGTCACAACTACCTCATGCATCATCCTTATGGAAAAGAACCTGTTAAAAAAAGGGCCCTGCTGCCACACAGAAGCAACTTTAAACCCCTTTTAAGACATCTAATACTGCTGCTGTTGCTCCTCTCAGGCAACATTCACCCTAACACCAGCCCACCACAACTTGGCGACTAGGTTACTAGCAGTGCAGGGTTACTCTCCTTGGCAAGTATTAACATCTGCAGCCTCCTCTCCAAATTTGATACCCTCTCTGCCTGGGTTTCCCAGCACAATCCAGACATCCTATCAGTGCTGGGAACATGGCTGTCTCCGAAGATACCTGACTCCTCAATAGAAATTCCTGGATATGCAGTTTTCAGACAGGACAGACTTACCAAGAAAGGAGGAGGCTGTGCCCTCTACCTTAAAGAGCCCCTCATGGGTCATGTCATGCCCTTGCCCATCTCCGGAAATGACATCCAAATCCTTGCTGCCAAAGTATTTCTCGGAACTCATAACAAGATCCGGACTGTTGTCTCTGTCTATATACCACCCAAGTTGAGCAATCTGGGCTTTCATTCCCTCCTTGACTGTCTCAACTCCCTGAATCAGAATACAGAAGTTATCCTGCTTGGCAATTTCAACGTCAACTGGCTGGCTTCCAGCTCTAATAGTTATAAGGATGCCCTAGCTGCTGCTTACTCCTCACAAATGGTCAAATCACCTACTACAGTAAACTGCAGAACAGGAACCTGTACACTTCTGAACTGGGTGCTAACTAATCATCCAGAGCATATCTTTGAAGCTACAGTCCTCCCAAACTCCTTAAGTGATCATTCCCCTATCTTGTGTCTCTGGACCAACAAATACACCAAACTCTCCCCCCCCCAAAAAAAAACTATTAACAGGAGAATGCTGACCCCCGGTCATCTTGAGTCACTTAAAACACTCCTTCATGAACATGATTGGTCACCAATTGATATAGCCCCCGACGTAGACACAGCACTTGAATATTTTATCACCTGTTTCAACTCAGCCTGTGATGTTCATGCTCCGTTCAAGAAGCGTAAGATCAAGGGTGTCAATAATCCATGGATGACACTAGGCTTCCTTACACAAATGAAATCTCAAGACCAGCTCTGGTATCATACTAAGGCTACTGGCACCCAAACTGACATCCAGGCCTACAAAACAGTGAGGAATGCATGTACCAGAGCAATCCACCATGAGAAGGCTAACTATTACAGGAACACCTTAGCCAGCACCTGGAATGATGGGAGTAAATTCTGGCTTAACCTTGCTGAAGTGACTGGAAAGGATCCCAAAACAACACCCATAATGTTGAACATAGATGGTACCATCACTCTTGACCATGTAATCATTGCCAAAGCATTTAACACCACTTTTGCTGACCCTAGTCATGTGCTACTCCCTAACTTTTTTGATCCCACCACAGTCAACTCAGCTCCTGTTAGTTCAGGTTTGCCACCAGGGCACTCTCCTTTCCATTTCAAAGCAATCCCAGAAAGCCTAGCTAAAAAACACATTCTTAAAGTGCTTGGAAAGTCTAGGGTCAGTGGTGATTCACTGCATATGAAACTTCTCACCCTCACCATTGATGAAGTCCTGCTCCCACTAACCAAAGTCCTCAACCATTCCCTCATGCTCTCCCAGTTCCCCCAAAAGTGGAAACTGGCAGTGGTGACTCCAATCCATAATAGTTGTGACAAGACTTTCACTAGCAACTACAGGCCTATATCCATCCTCCCCCCTCTATCCAAAGCATTGGATCGGATAGTGGCTGATCAGCTCACGGGGTACCTTGTAAAATACAGCATGCAATGTTCCCAGCAGTGTGGCTTCCACAAAGGGCACAGCATTACCACGGCACTCCTCGAATTCACCACACATATCCATAGTGCACTTGATCAGGGCCAGTTGGACTGCACCTCTTTTATTGACCTGACTAAGGCATTTGACACTGTCAATCACTCCATTCTCCTCGAACAATTATCCGTCCTTGGTCTTTCAAGTGAAACTACCCTCTGGTTTCAAAGCTACCTCAGTAACTGGACCCAACAGGTCAGGATTGGTGAATTCCTCTCGTCATCCCTACCAATCCACTCTGGAGTACCCCAAGGTTCTATCCTGGGTCCCTTGTTATTCAGCATATTCCTGAACAATCTCCCTACCTCCTGCCATAACAGAATGTTACTGTATGCAGATGATGCAGTAATCTTCACTTGCCACACTGACCCCACCTCCCTTCAGTCTCAACTACAGAAAAGTTTCACAGAAGTGGAAGACTGGTTTTGCTCACATAAACTCATCCTTAACCACAAAAAAATTAAACAATGTTGTTCCATGGAACCCACAACAAGTACAAGGACCATGAGCTCATAATTAACAACCATGAAGGTGTTGCCCTTGAGCAGGTGGATGTGTTTAAATATCTGGGCCTAACTCTTGACTGCTCCCTCTTGTATACCAAGCACATTGACATTATTGCTAAATCTGTGAACTCTAGCATAGGGCTACTATACAAGCATAAACATTGTCTAACAGCTGAAGACTTGAACCTCACTATCCAGAGCTCTGTTATCTCAACTATTGTCTATGGATCCACTACCAATACTGCACTCCGGCGCATATCTGTAGCCCTTAATAAGGCATATAGACTTCTTATTTCAGCTGCCCGCCTTTCTCACACATGTGACACTCACAAGCAGGCTAACTGGCTCCAGCTATCGGGCAGACTAAAGTATTAGACTTGCATCCTAGCTAAGAATACATCACTGGGTCTTATGTTCCTGAAGTCCAATCAATATTGACCCTGTAGCATGTCTGCTGCCTAACTAGAAGATCGGACAGTCTAACCTTTACAATACCTCGCTGCCGGCCCTCTCAAGCTCAGCATTCTTACCTTGTTGGAGCCTCCACCTGGTTCAACTTGCCACCTACAGAAATCTCCAACGTTGCCATGATTTGTGCTTTTAAGTGTAAACTACGTCAACAGCTTGTGGCTAGTGCCTTCTGTGATTTCTTCTTATAATCCCCTCCAGGCATACTACCCTCAAGCATCCCTCCTCACTGCCTCAGCTCCTCCTCCTCTTATACCCCCCATTACTGGATATAGGATGAATCTGTTTCCTGTTCCTTTTCATCTCCCCCATTCCTCCTCCCTTGCTATTTCCCACCTACCACATACCCAACGCAATGCCCTCCCTATTTCTCCCCTCCTCCTTCTCTCTCTCTCCCATACCCCACCCCCTCACCACCACACTTCTTTCTCTTTTCCCACTAGTCCACTCATAACAAAGCTTCACTGAGCCGCATATTGATTGTACTGTATAATTAACTCACAACAATTCCTTGACAATGCCTTTGGCTGCTATTATTGTAACCTTACTTGTCATTTTTTTTTTGTAAGTTCCATTATAATGATCATGTTATGTTTTGTACCTTATTTTCCTTATTGTCTTGATGTGGAATCTTTGTAAAAGAGCCCTTGGCTCAGAGGTGTCATCCGAAATACAAATAAATAAATAAATAAATAAATAAAATTAAAAAAATAGTGGATAAGGGGCAGGAGTAGAGAGCTACTGAGGCGAAGTCTTGATGTAGGGATGAGGAACTTTCTAATTCTGTAGAGCACACCAAGTCTGACATGCATCTTCTTTATGAGGTTACAGATGTGGAGATTGTATGAGAGGTGGGGGTCAAGGTGGAGACGTAGGTATTCAAATTCTGACACCTGTTCAATGAGGTTGCTGGAATTGTTGAGGAGTTTAAAACCAGAGGCTGGGGCTTTCCTGGGTCCTGAGAAGATCATGAGCTTGGTCTTTTTGGAGTTGAGGACAGATCATGAGCTTGGTCTTTTTGGAGTTGAAGACAAGGCCGTTACCAAAGAACCAGGAGTGAAGTTTCATGAAATCAGACTGCAGATTGTGGAACATCATGGCAGGGTTTTTGTCACTGCAGAAAAGGGCCGTGTCATCAGTGTAAAGGACAATTTGAGTGGAATGGCATATTGAGGGAAGGTTATTTATAAAGAGTGAGAAAAGAAGGGGGCCCAGGATTGATCCCTGGGGACACCATATTTAATTGGACATTCTGAGGAGAAGTGGCCTTCGATTGTGGTCTTGTGGGATCTTTTGGAGTGGTAGCTACTGACCCATTTTATGGCATTTTCAGAAAAATGTAGGCCTTTTAGGGTGTTAAGGAGGAGGGCATGGTCCACAATGCCAAAGGCCTTGGTAAGGTCGACAAAAATGGAGCCAGTGTACTGGCCTTTGTCATTAGTGTTAAGGATTTTGCTGGTGAAGTGGACTAAGGCTGTTTTGGTGCTATGCTCAGATCTGAACCCATGCTGGGTACTAGAGAGTAGGTTGTTGGATTCCAGGTAGTCGTCGAGTTGAGTGAGCACAACCTTCTCTATAATTTTTGAGAGAGGGGCAAGGAGGGAAATAGGATAGTAGTTGCCCACCTCGTTTCTAGACCCAGACTTGAATAAGGATCTGATGGTGGTGGTTTTCCAGAATGATGGGAAGAAGCCAAAACAGAGGGAGTGGTTCAGTAAGTTGGCGATGGAGACTGCCAAGGCATTGATGGACAGTTTAAGAATTTTATACTCCATACCTTTTACTGCATCTGGGATTATTTCTATGGATGAGTTTTTTGGTGTCAGCAGGTTTTAGGGCTTTGAAGTAGAAGTATGGGAAAGTCCTGCCTTTGAGGTTGGGGTGGGGGGGTGATGGGGGGAGGTGGGCATAGGAGAGGTGGGGGTAGGTTTGTATTTTTTGAGGTTGCTGAAAAAGTTGTTGAAAATATTAGCCACTTCAATCAGGTCATTAGTCTGGTTGGTGCCATAGTGCAATGTGATGGGATCAGAATTTTTGGTGTTGCCTAGTAGTGAGTTAAGGGTCCCCCAAAGCTGATGGGGATTAGAGAATTCACTGAGTTGTTTGTCATGCGGGAAGTTGATATCTTGAAATATCTGACCATGTCTGTGGCTACTACTGGACACATGACTTTGCAGGCTATATACCCAAACTGGGTATCTTATACAGAAATTGTGGTTGCATTCCTCTGCCAGCTCGCTGTGCAGTGGTCCAGAAAATGATCCTACCTATTTTTGACTACAGAAACATAGTTTACAGTGCTGCTCCCAAAACTTTTCTAACCAGGCTGGACTTTCTTTTCCACTCTTTCTGCCATTTTGCTCTTGACTGTCCTCCCTGTACACATCACAGCACTCTGTCCAGCTTCTCTTACTTCCTTCCCTAGCCAATAGGTGACATATCCACGGTGCCAATTTTCTTGGTGAATTCTGGTTTTACTCTCTCCATCTCTATCTCTCCTCCTCTATTTCTTTTAAACCACCTTATTCTCACTCATTTAGAAACCATGACCCCCATACCTTAACCATCCCATCCAGGACTACATCTGTTAGCCAGGAAGCATTCTCTCACCATTTCCCAAAAATTTGGAACAACCTCCCACCTCCAATCTATCTCGCTAACTCCCTTCAGATCCTCAACTCACTCCATAAGGGCCCCCCTTCCTGTAGATGTGTTTAATTGTGCTTTCCATTTTTGCCTCTGCACTTATTTGTAGGTTAGCACTTATCCTGTATTAGTCATGCTACTTATGGTTTTTGATTGTTTTATAGCTTCCTAGCACTTTCTCTTGATGTTGCTAAATGGTTATTGCAATATAATGTTATCTATTTTGTCATACTGTTTGATGTTTGTATTCTGTTTCCATTATTTGCTGTTTGACATTTGCTGTTGTATTTCCTATGTATTCCAATCCCCTCTTCCCCAAGACACATCTGGAAATGAGCATTTCTGCTCAGTGTGCCTTTCCTGGTGAAACTTTTAAATAAATAAATAAATATTGATATGTATATGCTCCAGGATCAGACAACAGATTTTCAGAAGGAAACTGAGCAAGCAAATGGTAGACGTGGATGGTCAGACTGTTTTCATCCCTCCCCCCCATTTGAGTTAGGTCTTACAACTGCAAGATGTACTGTATCTATAACCGCTTTTCATTTGTAATAGCAACAGAGGAGTTTTGAATCGTAATGTGGGGAATAGCAGTGTATTAATGAGGGTATTATCATTTAGTCAGAATTGATCCTTCACCACAACTTATCTGGTCAACACTATGGGAGCTAGGGACTCAGCCCCACCCTATGAGTGCACAATATGGCTATGATATGTGGATAGATTCCCCATGCTGAAAAGCTTGTCTGTTCTTTTTTTGTTTGTGTTTTTGTGTTTGTTTGTGGTCTTCATAACTCACAGGAATTTGAAAGATATACTAAATAATGAATTAAGGCAGAATTATGTGTGATTTACATGACTAACAGTGAATTATACTGCAAAGTAAAGTCATTAAAAGAGGGGAAAGAAAGAAAAGGGGGAGTAGGGGAATAGAAAGAAAAATGATATCCCTAGTTTATGGATTGGACGGCTGATTTGGATGGGATGCCCAATTTAGGCTTTATCAAGATCCCTAGCTAGACATGCTTTCCCCATGGCAGTTTAACAAAGACTTCCTCCACCTTTAACGATGCCCATCCACTATGGCAGGAACCTTGTGGGGTCTATACTTGACTGGGAGGGAGATGTGTTCAGGCTGCTCTGATTATGCAGGCTCAAGGTTAACTGCATTGCATACCATATGATGGGGGGGGAGAAACCATTCCAACCTTTCATTTTAGTTTCACCCTTGGTTCATGGACTTCATTAATAAGTTGGGGGGATCTGGGGGTTGGGACTTCCTTCATACTGTCTTTCTATCTATATGTCATCCTGTTATTAGTGAAGTCCTATGTAAATAGCTGCTGGAAATTTTGTGTGTTGACTTATAAAGGGGGTGGGATATCTGTATGCTTATATTTAATTGGTATTAGGATTGATGGTGGGATCCGGGACTTGTATTTTGGGGGATTCACTATTAGCTTTCCTGACTGGATTGCACATATATTGGGGGGGTGGGTTGTTATTAGATTGTCTTTTTCCTTTTTGTTAAGGGTTGAGGGTGGGAAACTTTATACCTTCCACTGGCTCATAATTAACAATTCAACGGTCAAGGGGGTGTGGGATCAGTCTCTCCGGATGCCCAACATCAATACTCTGAATAACACAGTCTACTTATTAGTACTGTCCATGTTTTGTTGGCGTTGTACTAGGACTTCATTATTCTGCAGTTGGGCCTTGCCCTTTTGGATGGCTTGTTCAAATGGGGGGGGGGAATGGAGCGTGCCTCATAAAGGATTTATTGGTTTGTATGCTGTCACCACTGTTTGTCTTGATGACCCTTAACTATGATGAGTAATGTGATTAAAATTGTGACATGGAATGTCAGAGGTTTGAGAGACCCCACTAAAAGATACCAAATTTTGAAACACTGTGCCCTTCTAAAGGCTAATATTATATTCCTACAGGAGACTCATCTCTTAGCTCAAGAGATCACCTGACTTCACCGGCAGGGCATGACTCAAGTTTTTGCAACCAGAGACTCATCCTTGAGCTGGGGTGGGTGGGGCAGCCATTCTAAATATGGGAAGTGTCCTCTTCCAAGCGGACCTCTCTATTGTAGATCTGAATGGAAGATACATTTTAGTCAAAGGTCTTCCGGACTGCAAAAAAGTTGTACTGGGCAGCGTATATGGACCAGTAAGTGGGGACACCCCATTTCTCATGGACCTCACAAGCAAACTGACAACCCTTCTACCTACCCAACTAATCCTTGGAGGGGATTGGAATATTTCACCTACGCAGGACTTGGATAGGATCTACCTCCTACTTAAACCTCTCGCCCATGCCCAGAGTGCCTTGAGTGACCTTATGGAGATGCTGGGCCTATGTGATCCATGGTGAATCCTTAACCCCTCCCTTCATCTCTACACCTTCTCTTCGGTTAGTCGTCTGTCCTGTCCTGCCTTGATTATATACTGATCAGTCTTCCCCTTCTTCCCGATCATTATGCGAGTATTGAACCAACAGTTCTCTCCAACCATTCAGTGACTTGGATAGAGCTATCTCCCGACCCCAACATTCACAAGGATACCACCTGGAAGCTGAACACCCAACTCCTGAAAGACAAATCCATCACTTCCACTATCCAATCTCTTATTCAAACCTTTACAGAATTCAACAGAGACTCTGTACCCATAATCGATTATGAATGGTGTGCACTTAAGTGCTTCCTAAAGTGGGAATGTATTAAGCTTGCCTCCAGAGGGAAAAAATTGCAAGAATCCCAGGCCTTATCTCTCCTATCACAAATAAGATCATTAGAGGTATCCCTCTCTTCCTCTTCCTCTCTTCTTCACCCGATTCTCTTGAAACCTTGCTTGTGTTAAAAAATAAATACTCCAACCTTATGCAAGAGAGGGCTGAATATGCCATCTTAAAAACTAAATCAAGATATGTAGACCAGGGTGAAAAGTCTGGGACACCAAACAGTGTGGTTCATGATAAACTCAACTACAGGGTCAAGTCATACAAAAGTGAGGGTACTGGACTTCAGCACGGCTGACTTTGGCAAGATGGAAGAGTGCTTTAGAAAAGTACTAGCAAACAGGCAAGAAGGAGGGGTGGAGCAACAATGAGGAAACATCAAAACTGCCATCACAGAGGCAGCAAGCCTTTGTGTAAAGCAAATAAGCAAATCAAAACAAAAGAAAAAGCCACTTTGGTTCTCAAAAGAGGTGGTGGGGAAGGTTAGGGAGAAAAAGATAGCATTTAGGAAGTATAAGGAAACACAGAAGGAGCACGACAGAGAACTGTACCAGTTAAGGCAGAAGGAAGCAGGGAGGGAAGTCAGACTAGCAAAGGCCCAAACTGAGGAAAAGATAGCCAAGTTGGTTAAGAAATGAGATAAACCCTTTTATAGGTACATCAGGGAGTGTAGAAAGACAAAGGGAGGGATAGTGTGGCTGAATAGAATGGACGGTGGGTGGGCAGAGGGACAGTGAAAAAGCAGGGATACCGAATGAATACTTTTGCTCAATATTCACAAAAGAGGAGGAAGGGAAGGTACCTAATCCAATTAACAGAAGCTCTTTGGATAGGGGGGTCGATCCCAGTCCTTTCACAGAAGAAAGGGTTCTGAAAGAACTCCTAAAACTAAAGGTGGACAAAGCAATGGGGCCTGATGGGACTCACCCCAGAATTCTAAAAGAATTAAGGGGAGAACTAGTGACACCACTGACTACCCTTTTTAACAAATCATGGGAGGATGGTGTGGTACCTGAGGACTGGAGCAAGGTGGATATGATTCCCCTTCACAAAAGTGGGATCAAGACAGAGGCAGGAAACTACAGACCCATCAGTTTGATGTCTGTGGTAGGGAAAGTGATGGAAGCAATTCTGAAGGAAAGAATTGTTGAGGACCTAGAGGCCAGTGGGGCACAGGACCCAATGCAGCACGAGTTCACAGCAGGAAGGTCATGCCAGATGATCTAATTGATTTCTTTGACTGGGTGACCAAAGTAGTAGACTAGGGAGGGGCTGTGGACATGGCCTACCTAGACTTTAGCAAGCCACTTGACACAGTCCCACACAAAAGATTAATAAACAAATTAACCAGCCTGGGAGTGGGTCCCAGGGTGATAGTCTGGGTAAAACTTTGTCTGGACAACAGGACACAGAAGGTAATTGTAAATGGAGTCCACACTGAAGAAAGGGGAGTTACTAGTGGGGTACCGCAGGGTTCAGTACTGGGTCCAGTCCTTTTTAATGTTTTTATAAGTGACATTGCAGAGGGACTGGAAAGAAAAGTATGCCTCTTTGCAGATGACACAAAGAGCTGCAACAGGGTTGATACACAAGGAGGCATGGAAAGGATGAGAAGGGACTTGGCAAGGTTGGAGGAATGGTCAGAAGTGTGGCAGCTTGGATTCAATGCAAAGAAGTGCAAAATAATGCACTTGGGAAACAAAAACCCAGGGGAAGATTACACAATGGGTGGGATAGTAGCAACAACAACAAGCATTTGTCAATGCCGAATGTTTGCTTGCTGGCATTTGCATTGGTAGTGTAGGAGTTACAAAGCTGCATAATGGGAATGGCAGTGAAGTATTGAACTGAAACCAACCCCATCACCACCCTGCAGAGAGTGACAGGCATTGGGGTGTGCCTTTGGGTCATCAGGCATAACAGCCACACCATTTCACCACACCCTACCGTGCAGACACCGACAATTGTCACGGTGTGCCTTGGGTCTTTGGCCCTTATGCGCACCCATTCCATCAGGAAATATTGTGAGATAAGGTGCGGATAGAGAATGGGTGAACTTTGGGGCCGAAGAGTCCAAGGCACACCTCAATGCCTCTCAGTGGCTGCAGGGTGGGGGTGGGGTGGAATGGTATGAGCATTGCAGGTGACAATCCCAAGTCACAGCCCTGATGCCTGTCATTCTCTACAGGGTGGGGTGTTATGGTCAGAAACCCTAATGCTTCAGGCATTCATTGGTATTTTCACTCCAAATTTTCAACATGGGTTTTTTTGTGACCCCCACCTCATGAACAGTGGCAATATCAGTTTGTTAGCTGAAAGCTGCTTTTGCACAATGACTATGGCATTTGGCACCACAGGTGCAAAAACACATTCTGAACAGGATGTGAAAAATGACAGCTGTACTGTTCATGGGGAGGTGTAAAAAATGGCATTGTTGAAAATCTGCAGTGAAAATGTTAAAAAAAAACTGGTGAAGTCATGAGTGTGCGTAGAAACTGTGCAACATGCACCCGTAATGTAATTAGTTTGGGAATTGTTTACAGCAGATTGTCAGCACAGGCATTTTGGGACCTCCGGTCATGAACAGTGTCACTGTGATTTTCTTTATCTGTCCCGACCAATGACTTCCCACAGCTACCACGCATTTCTGTGCTGAAAGTGTGAAAACACATTTCGGCCATGTTGTGAAAAATGACAGCTGTACTGTTCATAAGGAAGCGTGGAAAAATGACACTGGTGAAAATCTGGACTGAAAATATTACAAATTCATGAACTTAGGAGGGTGCGTGGGAACTGCACAATGCTTACTGGTAACACGGTCATTTTTAGGAATGTTTTCACTGAATTTTCAAAATAGCCATTTTAAGACCTCTGCTCATGAACAGTGTCACTGTGATTTTCTTAATCTGTCCCATACATTGATTTCGCACACTGACTGCACCATTGTGCACTACATGGGCGGAAACATGTTTTGGGTGAGATGTGAAAAATGACAGCTGTACTACTCATAAGGAGGTGTGGCAAAATGGCAATGTTGAAAATCTGGAGTGAAAATATTGAAAATTTGCGAACTTATGAGCATGTGTGGGATCAGCCCAACAAACGCATGCAAAACAGGGCAATTTTTTCACCAAATTTTTAACATAGCCATTTTAACACTTTTGCTCATGAACAGTGTGACTGTGATTTTCTTAATGTGTCCCATACATTGAGTTCGCAGACCAACTGCGCTATTGTGTACTGCATGTACAGAAATACATTTTGGGTGAGAAGTGAGAAATGACAGCTGTACTGCTCATAAGGAGGTGTGGTAAAATGGCAATGCTGAAAATCTGGAGTGAAAATATTGAAAATTCGCGAACTTATGTGCGAGCGTAGGAACAACGCAATGCATGCTGGTAAAATAGGCATTTTGGGGAATTTTTTCACCAAATTTTTAACATAGTCATTTTAACACCTCTGCTCATTAACAGCATCACAGTAATTTTCTTAATGTGTCCCAAACATTGATTTCGCACACCAACTGCGCCATTGTGCGCTACATGCGTGGAAACACATTTTGGATGAGATGTGAAAAATGACAGCTGTACTACTCATAAGGAAGTGTGGTCAAATGGCAATGTTGAAAATCCAGAGTGAAAATATTGAAAATTCGTGAACCTACGAGCGTATGTAGGAACAGCGCAAAGCACACTCGTAAAACTGTCATTTTTAGGAATTGTTTCACCAAATTTTCAACATAGGCTTTTTGAGAGCCCACCTTATGAACACTGGCACTTTCATTTCATTAATCAGTCCCAAAAGGTGATTTTGTGCAGTGACCGTAAAATCACCCTTTGGGCCCAACTAATGCCATGACAGTGGCAGAATTCATGAGGAGGGGCCCCAAAAACCCCATGTTGAAAATTTGGTGCCAAAATTCCAAAAAATGCCTGAGATATGCAGCAAAGTTGAAATAACCCTATTCATTACATTATACAGCTTACCGGCATTTCCTCAGTTCGCGGTCGGCTTTGAAGAGTGCAGACGTGTTCCTGGTCCACCGTAGATCATCGCGCCAAGCTCTGGAGGTAAGTATGGGGTGAGGTGGGGGTGTCAGGAGGCAGGGTGCGAGTGGGTGGGCGCGGGTGGGAGAGGGGGTAAAGACGGCAGTGAAGGAAGGTTTTTTCTTTCAGGTTTTTTTTTAATTTGGACTATGTGGGACATTTGCCATGCTGGGGTGGGCTCCAGTGTGGCAGCTGGAAGGCTGTTGGGGAAGCAGTGGAGTCGATGGGGGATTGGGCACCTCA
Source organism: Neoceratodus forsteri (assembly GCA_016271365.2). Classification (NCBI taxonomy): domain Eukaryota; kingdom Metazoa; phylum Chordata; order Ceratodontiformes; family Ceratodontidae; genus Neoceratodus; species Neoceratodus forsteri. The sequence goes on along the minus strand of CM028130.1, from coordinate 910,310,778 downwards.
TCGGCCATAGGACTTGTTGCCACACTGGGGTGGGCTCCCAGCATGGCACCCAATAGTCTGGGGAGAACAGTAGAGCCAGTGGGGGATTGGGCACCCCCATCAGCCATACAGACTCCAGGGGGGAGAACAGTGTGTGCATGGGGGAGGTAGGAGTGCATGAGCATGCAATGTGCATGTGTGCGCGCATGTGTGTGGGGAGGGGGAGCGCTGCTTACTCAAGCAGTGCTCTCCCTTTCAACTGTATGGCACTGCATTTTGAATCGTCGCACTATGTTTCTTGCACATGCATGCAAGCAAACATAAAAATGGAAAGGGACTGGGGGTAATCACATCAGATGACCTTAAGATTGGCAAGCAACGTGAGAAGGCAGTAGGGAGGGCTGGGGGTATGCCAGGATGTATAGGGAGAAGCATCACCAGCAGAAAACAGGAAGTTGTTATCCCTCTGTACAGACAGTTGGTGAGACCCCATCTGGAGTACTGCATCCAGTTCTGGAGACCTCATCTCTGCAAGGACATAGACAGGACAGAGGCAGTCCAGAGGAGGGCAACTAAAATGGTGCAGGGTCTGCAAGAGAAGCCATATGAAGAGAGACTAAAGGAGCTTAATATGTATACCCTTGAGGAAAGGAGGGAGAGAGGGGATATGATAGAAACTTTTAAGTACCTCAGTGGAATCAACAAAGTCCAAGAGGGTAGCATCTTTCAGAAAAAGAGATGTGAAAGAACAAGGGGACACAATCTGAAGATAGAGGGGGTAATGGCTCAGGGGCAATGGGAGGAAATATTTTTTTCACAGAGAGGGTGGTGGACACATGGAACAGCCTTCCTGAGGAGGTTGTGGGGTCTAAAACTGTGGGAGAATTCAAGAATGCATGGGACAGACATAAGGCAATTCTTGTTGGGGGCAGGAAGAAATAGGCTGTTGGTAAACTAGGATCTGTAGCTTATCCTGTAGGTAGGTAAATGGGCAGACTAGGAGGGCCAAGCAGTCCTTATCTGCCATCAAAGTCTATGTTCCTATAAAACCTCCCTCCCCTTCCACCCCTCATGTGGTGTGGTCCCTCCCCCATGACAGCATGTACTTCCCGTCACCCTCCCTTGCCCACCGTGATATCCTGTCGCTACCCTGCCAGGTAGCACAGAACACAGGCACCGCAACTGAGTCACCATTTTTTCAGTTGCTCAATCATGGTCACCGTGTTCACAGGATACCATGGAATACCCATTAAATTTTACAAAAAAATTAAAAACTCACTAATACCCAGTTTGGAAATATTGTTCAATAATTTTGATATCAACCATGTGCTCCCTAAATCATTTTACGAGGCTACAATTCATCTGTTTTTCTCAAAAAAGATAAAGACCCAGTCAATTGTGCTTTATACAGACCCATTTCACTATTGAACATAAACTACATAATTTTCACCAAAATCTTAGCACTTAGATTGGAACAATTTCTACCCGACTTAGTACACATAGATCAAAATGGATTCATGAAAGGAAGACACATATAAGAAAATATCAGGCAAACCACCAATATCATTAATAACAATATGGGAAAAGATGCACTATTGTTAACCAGCGAAGCCAAAAAAGGCATTTGATAGAATTGCATGGAAATTTATTTTTCAGACTTTAAAAAATATGGAATTGAGAACACGCTTTAGGGACTGGATTCAATTACATTATAATAATCCATTAGCAAGAATTAAAATTAATAATCATACATCTCAATATATCAAGGTAAGTTGAGGCAAAAGAGAGAAATGCCCTTTATCACCACTCATCTTTGCACTTATAAGGGAGCCATTTGCTATAGTTATCAGAGAAAATAATAACATCGAAGGGATTTTGATAAATAACAACATACACAAAATAAGTTTGTATGCAGATGATGTCCTCCTCTATATCATTAACCCAAATGAATCTTTAAAAGAATTTATAAATCTTTCAAAAATATTTGGCAAGGCTTCAGGGTATAGTATTAATTGGCAAAAAAAAAAACACAAAAATGACTCTCGACCCATCTTATATACTAAAATTGTCAGACTCATGCAATTGTAATCAAGCACAACAAATTCACTATCTGGGAGTAAACATTACTCATCAAATAGACCAAATAGTCAACCTTAACTACAACAATATATTAGAAACAATACAAAAAGACCTCAATAGGTGGCAATCCCTTCCATTAACAGTAATTGGTAGAGTAAATGTCAATAAAATGGACATACTCCCAAAACGACTTTATTTATTCCAAACCTTACCCATTGAAATACCAGATACATACTTAAAACATAAAATAAAAAGATAGTTACCATATTCATTTGGAAAAATAAAACACCACACATTGCTTATTGATACATTAATTCAGTCAGTAAGTAGAGGTGAATTAGCTCTTCAGGATTTTAAATTATATTTCTTGGCAGCACAATGAAATACAATATGGTTTTGGTTTAAGGAAATAGATATATATCCAACAGTTAGAACTGAACAGAAAATGTATATTAATCCAGTTAAGAACCTGTTGTTCTGAGCTTATGGCAAACTTAAAAAAGAGAAAAAAACACAATATTAAAGAAACTCTAGCTACTAAAACTGGGGTGGAAAGCTGGAATAAAATATATAAATTAACTAATTATGAGTTTACGGTATCAACATATACACCAATTTATAATAATTGTGCATTTTCTCCATTGATAAAGGCTAGCACATTTAAATATTGGCAACATAAAGGTATAATACAAATCGGCCAACTTTTTCAAAATAACCATTTCAAATCTTTTGATCAACTAAAAAATGAATTTAATATACCACAATCACAATTGTTTAGATATATGCAAATTAAAAACTACATAAAGTCAAATGGAACATTGGCACTACAACCTGATTCACCACTCTTGAATATGATTTTAGATAAGCATCAAAATGTTAAAATGATCTCCATGATTTGTGAAGCAATTTTCAAACATCTAAAGATTTACAAAATTAAAAAAAATATGAGAACAGGATTTAGGCATCTATATTACAGAAGAATTATGGACACAAATTTTAGCTACACCCTTTACAAATGTAAGATCAAGTAAGCTCCAAAACAAAATTCAGTATAATACAATGCACAGAATATGTTATACCCCATCAAGACTTAAAATAAATACAGATATACTATTAGTTTGCCTAAGATGCATTAATACTACTGGCACATTAACTTAGCTAATAAACGTATGCCGCTACCTTACAAATTTCTGGTCGAAAATAATCAAATTGTTAGAAAAAGCCACTATACAAGCAATAATATATACACCTATGTTGGCTCTTTTAACAGTGAAGCCCTCTCTCCAACAGTGTGATATATAGAGTATCAACAAAAAATGATCACAATTGCATTTATAATTGCAAAAAGAGTTTTTATCAATCAGATAGAAGGACCCTGATCCCCCAATATTTGAAGCTTGGATTAATTTTGTGCAAGACCTCATGAAACTGGAAAAGCTTTTTTACATGATATCAGAAGAAAAAGAGATTTTCAAAAAATTATGGGTTCCTTTCCAGTATGCAATTCAAGAAGGAATATTATAAGCAGATAGATAAGTACAGTGTAACATATCTGTGTAGTAAATAAAGTAATAGTTTTATCTTAAACACCAGAAAAAAACTAGAATAACAATAAAATTGTAGTATAAACCAGCTAGATCTGTATCTTGGACCTATAGGTGGGGAAGGACCAGGATATGATGATGAAACAGTCAAATCATAACAGGGCCTATGCACAACTGTGCAGAGTGCCTATGCACTGCGGATCCATGGCACGTAGCCACTATGCACCCATTGCAACCTCTGCATGGGGTGCACAAATCTGGGCACACAGGCCCTATACACGTGATACCCCAGCTGCACAGATAGCAATGCACTGGGCACTACATGCCATGCACCAAGGCGAGTAGTGCTGCAAACCTGGGTGGGGTATAGGAGGGAACCCTTTACACCATAGGAACCTTGCCCTAAGTGCCCTATGTGCCCTGCCTTGTGCACAAAGCAGCTCTGGCAGCAGCAAGACAGCCCTCCACCCCACATGCCCACCCTACCACTGATGTGTGGAATGACCCCCCCCACAACACAACCCCATTGCTGTATGTGTTAACCTCCCACGCCCTAGCTGGCGACCTGCCCGGTGCAAACTGCCAGTCAATCCAGCCCCACTGAACAATGCTGTGCACTATCCCCACCACCACAGTATCCTTGCATGGGACCCAGTACTGTGAACCAAACACCACCCCCCACCCTCACCCTCAACACACCGACCCTACATTGGTGGATAGTGTCCCCCACAACTGCCCCATTGTGAATGGCCCAGTGCTGCAGGTAACAACCCACAACCCCCTAAACCCCAATCCTGGCACCCCGCCACCTGCAGGTGTCCAGTGAACCCCACTGCCACCCCTGCAGCACTGCCACCATCACCCCATCCCCCGTACCCATGTGTTGATGCCACCTACTTGGACAGCCAGCAGCACAGCCCTCCACACACCTCCTCAGCTGCTAGCCATCCAAGAGATGCTTGGAGTACACCCCTATATATAGGCAGCATGCACCCAGCAGTAATTGGATGGCTGGCAGCCAGGGAAGTGTGTGGAGGGCTGTGCCACTGACCATCCAAGGAGGTGGCACTGAAATGCGGGTGTGGGGAATGGGAGTGATGGTGTTGGTGCCACAGGGATAGGGGCCACCGGACACTTACAGGGAGGTGGGAGTACAGTGCAGGGGTTTGGGGAGGGGCTGCACATGGGACCTCAGTGTGTTGGGGGGGTTGTCACACCTTGCATGGGGACTGGGCATCCACTTGCCGGGAGGGTGGGGGGTATGTTGTCCGCAGACTGGGGCCAGAGATGCAGTGAAATTTAACTTCACCCATGAAGTTAACTCGAAGTGGGCAACTTCAAATTCACATAGCATGAAGCAAAATTCCCATTAAAAGGTTGAAATTTACTTTTAATGGACTTTGCTTTGTCCACTTTGAGTTAACTTCGAGTTACAGATTGAGAAGGCAAAGTTGATAAGAAACAGCCCACAGATCACATGTCTGACTTTCTGCATGTCATATGATGCAGGCAGGCAGGCAGGCAGTTAATTAGGCAGGAAGTCAGTAAACTAGTTTCATTTTCTCTTGGAAAAGGAGCTGTTTAATCAGTAGTGTTGGTTTACAATGTGCTTTTTTACTCCAGTAGCTCTATTTAGTATTTTTTGTGTTTAAAATTTTTTGATTCTGTTGTGTAAGTTTTGCAACCAGTTTGAGTTGATTTGAAACCTTAGTTTAGTTTAAAAAAGTTATGTTTTCTTACTTAGTTTTAGCTACTGTAGTTTGAGTACTAGTATGTTTAGTAGTATTTTTTTGTTTTATTTTTGATTTACGTTTAATTTTTGTCAATATGAAGATCCCAAAGCAGCAGGACCAGCAGCAGCCTGAACTTCAGTAGCAGCAGGAACCACAACAGCAGTAACAGCAGCAGCAGCTTGTTGTCCCTCCACCAACTGCAGCACAGCAGGCAGCAGTATCAGGTGTCCCCCCACTGCCTGTGCCTGGTCCTCCATGCAGTTCACCATGTGGCAATTTTTCATCTCCCTCCCTGGTGACACAATGGTGGTTAAGTGCAAGTTATGTTAAGTGCTTGTACATTGTGGTCACAAGGGCAGGCATTTGGGCACAGGTGGGCAACAAATCCACCTTGTACTGCACTACTGTGCCGAGTGGGAGGTGAATCTGCAGGAGCTACCAGCCAGTCCTACAGTGGAAGTTGTTGAAGAGGGAGTGTGTCAGCCTGCATAGCATCGCTGAAGAATGGACAGGGCAGCAGAACCAGTGGTGGCTCCCGCAGCCACCTGCGAGCATGACCCATCACAAATGCCTGCCACACAGGCTGACTTGGCTGTGTTATGGAGTGAGGTGGAAGCCATCTGTAATGCTGTTGTGGGTGCATGTAAGCAGCTGAACCGGACTGAGGGTCAGAATGCTGAAATTAGCATGTTAAGAACACTTACTGGTGATGGTCAGCCCCAGGCCCCACAGGCCCAGTAAAGAATTATTATTTAATCAAATCTCTCCCCATAAAAACTGTCCTCTGCTTTTCCTTTTTTTCTTCATCAATAATTTTTTTCATATAGACTTAGGCACCAATTCTAGAAGCGTAACAGCACTTGCGCAAAGTAGAATGGTTCAAGAATCCTGCGCCCGGCTTATTTGCGACATGCAGCGATTCTACAATGTGGCCTGTGACATGTCACAGTCACTTCTGCTGAAGAGCTGTTACGCTGAAGAAGTTGCGCTAGAAACCCCTGCGACATGGCACTAGGGGGTTTATGGCACCGCTCATTCCAGAAGGGCAGCAACAAAGTCCCCAATGTCAGGATTCTACAAGAACCCCCAGAGGAGAACAAGCAATGTAAGTTACACCAGCATTTAGCTGGTGTAACTTAGGTATGCCCCCCGGGGGTTCTGTAGACCCACAAGCAGCCCAGCAGGCAATCCACATGTGACCTCTCCCCCATGCCTAGCATACCCCTGTAGGTGCCCCACAGGGCTTCCCACAGACCCCATGCCCTCAAACCCCCCACCACTAAATGACCCACAGGGCAGTGCTGTCAATCAATCAATCAGTCAAAATCTTTATTTAATCAGGCGAACATCATTGAGCGTAGCTCATTTACAAGATGGACCTGAGTGGTCAAGCAGTGCAAGTATTATTACATAATCAAGAATAACATAAACAGTAATACAATGACATAAAATGATAATATATAACAATTTACATATATACAAGGCACATTAAAACCATTTAACCTGTAAGAAAAGGAGGCAATGGGTATAGCAGGCATAATATATAAATTATAGGTCCTAATTGGCTTTTATGAGAGTATATCAGGTGACTGGAAAAGAAGTAGAACTAGCATAATGGAACACGGAAAAGGGGTGGGGTAGGTAGGGTCGGGATTAGCCCTTGTGAAAGCAGTTGCAGAGTTCTGGGAATAGGGTGGAGAATAATCTTTGAAGGATGTTAAGGTGAAGAGGCTATTTAGCTTCATGGTTTTTGGAGTGAGTTCCATGCAACTGCTAGTGAGTAGCTGATAGCGCCCTCCCAAACCGGTGCAGGCATTGGGGACCTTTAGAATGATAAGATTGCTGATCCTTAAGTTGTATGGCCTAGAAGTAATTTGGGTAAAACAGTCTGTGATATAGGTGGGTAGTTTGCCTGATAAAGCTTTTGAATATCCAGATTGCAGCATTCCTATTTCTTCTGTGTTGTAATGATGCCCAATTAACTGCCTTATAAAGGGAGCAGTGATGGGTGCTGGAGGGAAGGTCAGTAATAAATCTGATGGACCTGTGATATAGGGTGTCCAGCTTATTTAAGAGGGGGAGTGAACAATGGCCATAGAGAAAGTCAGCATAGTCAATGAGGGATAGGAATGATGCCTGGATTAATCTTTTTTTGGAGTCTCTGTTGAGGTAGTGTTTTATTCTAAAAAATAGACCAAGCCTTTGTCTCAGTTTTTTTAGTAGCTCTTCAATATGGAAAGAATAGTCAAGCTTGTTATCAATCCAGACTCCAAGGTATTTGAAGTTATCAACAAATTCAAGCTTCTCTCCAAGTAAGGTAGATAGTTGTAGGGTGGTGGGTGATGGGGTAGTGGCAGAGCAACTCTTTGTGGCAAAGAACATAGCTTTTGTTTTTTTGGCATTTAGAAGTAGCTTTTTATCCAGTAGATTGTGTTGCAGGATGGAGAATTCAGATTGTAACAGTTCACAGGCTTTAGGTAATGAAGGGTTGCTGACATATAATACAGTATCATCAGCAAACAGATGAATGTTGGATTGAGTGAGGTTGGCATCAATATTATTAATATAAATGGCAAAGAGGATGGGGCCAAGAATAGAGCTCATGCGGTACACCTCTTAGCAGTGGTTTTAAGGTGGATAGGTAATGTCCATTTTTACCAGTTGTGACCTATCTGATAGGTAGCACTTGAACCAGTTGAGTGAGGGAGAATCCAGCCCTAGTGAGCCAAGGGAGGTGATTAATGAATCATGATCCACTGTGTCAAATGCTTTACTCAAATCCAGGAACACCGCTAGCAGGTACTGTTCTTCTTATCCATGGCAATCTGCCAATCGTTGGTTACTTGGCTAGGGCCAAAATGGTGCTATGCCTTGATCTAAATCCTGATTGTGCTGAATTTAGGAGGTTATTGTTATCCAGGTAGTCCCTTAATTGTGAGTTTACTAACTTTTCGAGCATCTTGGATAGTACTGATAGGATGGAAATGGGCCTGTAATTATTGAGGTCCATGGGATCACCAGATTTAAGTAATGGAACTACTTGAGCTGTTTTCCAAGTGGAGGAATGGATCCAGTGGTGAGGAAAGATTGAAGAGATGAGTGGGGAGCAGATAAGACATGTGATGCAATTTTAAGGAAGTAGGGATCCAGGAGTCTGTACCTGCACTCTTAGAAATATCTAAATTAGAGAGGAGGTCTTCCACTTCTTTCAAGGATATTGGGTTGAAGGAAAAGTTGATGTAGCTTTTTGTCCCACAGTGGATTGAAGGTTCAAGGAAGATCTCAGGAGATTTGCAGGTGATGAGTCAAATGCTAGGCCAGCTGTGGTGAAGTGGTCATTGAAGGTATTTAGGATTTCTTGTTTGCCGTCATTTCTGTATCATTTAGTAGCAGTTTGGAGGTTAAGGCAGGAGTAGAGTTTGGCCCAGAATTCCTTTCATAGTTCCCCAGAGTCTGGTTGGGTTATTATAGGAGGCATCCAATTCAGCTCTATAATAGGCAGCTTTGGCAGTTCTTATTTGTTTTGTACATGAATTTCTTGCTTTTCTGAAATTTAGCCAGTCTCTGGTATCCTTTGTTTTTCTTGCCTTTTTCCACAGTTTGTCTCTGGTTAACAAGGCTGCTTTAAGATCAGTGGCGAACCAAGGGCAGGATCTTGCTTTAGTTCTGATACTGGTGATTGGTGCATGAATATTGAGAGCATTAGTGATAATGTCCTTTAAGGTCTGGAGAGCTGTTTCAACTGAGGTTGTAAGGTAGAAATCTTGCCAATATATTGTATTACTCAAGTCATGGAGGTATCCTAGGATGTTGAACTTCTTTTTTGACCTTTTGAGGACAAATTCTGCAGGATTGGGTGGTTTGAGTGTAGATCTTATGCCAGCTATAGGACAATGATCACTTACATCATTCGGTAGTACTCCTGCATGCGAATATAAGTGAGGCTTGTTTACCAACATAATATCCAGGAGTGAGCTGTTGCTAGAGTTTTTTGGGTTAACCCTGGTTGGGTCTTTAATTAGTTGTGTAAATCCATAGGTGTCACAAAAGGTTACCAATGGTGCAGATACATTAGATAGCCAGTTTAAATTCAAATCACCAAGGATGATGGTATCTTCAGGGCCTAGATTGAGTATTGACCCCAGGTGAGATAGTAGTTTGAGGCCTGCAGAGGGGCCTATAGCAGCCAATCAATTTAAATGAAGACAAGTTAGGAAGGGATATTTTGATTGACAAACATTCAAATTCCTTTGGTTCAGATGTGTTGATGAGGCAGGTAGCAGAGATGGTGTCCTTAATGTATATGGCCACCCCACCACCCCTGGAAGGGCGATCTGCTCTGAAGAGCTGATAGTTGGAAAGGTTTACAACACTGTCTTTTGTTGAAGGTCTGAGCCAAGATTCAGAGATGACCAGAAAGTCAGGCAGAGTATGTGCCACCCAAGCCTGTATTAAGGAGAATTTTTTTAAGAGGCTGCAGGCATTGAAATGTAGGAAGCTTAGGCCATTTATGGAGGATAGATCAGCAGGGGAAAAGAAACTTTCAATGGGGCCAGGATTTATTTCAATAGTACCAGTCCAGATCAGAAGGAAGAAGATTAATTTGAGGAGGGCACCAAGGGACAGGGATAGTGAGTGGTCAGAGCATTTCCTCTTATTCCTGGGTGCCTGCTGTGTGAAGGGAGATGGTTCTGATATATAGGTGTGAATTTTATCATAGCATAATAATCTGATGGACAGGCATAATGGGTTAATATAAAGCCAGGATACATGTAAGGTGCTAGGGGAGTGTTGAATTGTTAGAGAGGCTTTATGTGGGATACCCCAGGGGTTGCAGTGTAAAAGTGGTTCGAGGTGAATAAGGAATCCGTGGTTGTCCATTGTGGATGGCAGGAGTGGGCAGATCGTATTCACTAACTTATTCATCATGACAAGGGGTATATCATAAATATCATAAAGGATTGGGGGAGATGAGAGGCTCAGGAGCAAAAGGAAGCAAAGTAGCATTGTGGAGGTTAGGTATGGGTTAAGGGAGGAAGGGAAATAGATGTGGGCGTGGATTAAGAAATGGCGGGAGAAAGTGTATAAAAAGAATCAACCGAGGGGGGCGGGCAAAATTTTTTGGCTTTTGCCTCAGTACCTTTCTGCCTGCTTCTCCGCCTCCTGGAACCCTGATCGGCGCAGCAATGACCCGCTGGTGGCTCAGAGCCCCTCCGCTCCCTGGAACTCGAGGGCTGTGCCGGCTACAAGGTGGGGGACAGAGGAGAAGGCAGTCAGCAAGGTACCTTTATTGCAGTAATCTGCAATAAGGTGCTAAAACTTAGGATTTACACAACAAAAGACTGGGAGGGTATGGGGGGGGTTAGGCGCCTAAGCATCTAGCCCACACACAATTTCAAAAAGACTGTAAACACTTAATTTAAATACAGCAAAACAACCCTTAAGTCGGGCACAATACAAGAGAAAACAGCTCTTTTTAGGTGGAATTAAAAGAAATTAAAAAAAATAGCAGAAATCCCGGCCAGAATAGTGTAGCGAAGCCCAGTTTAAGTCTATGGGGAAGGCGCACCAATCGGAAGCAAGGCACAGACTGCGGTCGCTCTCCGATTGATTTGCGGCTTTGCCCGTACCTTTCTGCCTGTTTCTCCCAGCCTCCTGGAACCCTGGTCGGCTATGCAGGCGCCGCTGACCCGCTGGCGGCTCGGAGCCCCTCCGCTCCCTGGAACTCGAGGGCTGCACCGGCTTTCTGCCTGCTTCTGCCAGCCTCCTGGAACCCTGGTCGGCTATGCAGGTGCCGCCGGCCTGCTGGCGGCTCAGAACCCCTCCGCTCCCTGGAACTCGAGGGCTGCACCGGCTACAAGGTGGGGGGTCAATCCCCCCCACCCATGCCCAGACCAAGAGACACTGCCACAATTGATTACAATTACCCCCAGACCATCTCAGGTAGTCTAGTGGCCCCCAGCTGGCTGCCAGTCCACCCCAGCACCCCACCCATCTGGCTGGCTACTGGCACCCAGCTCTCACCTCCATGGTCACCTGCCGACTGGAGTTCAGTAGGAGCTCATTGTATAGATGTACCAGAAATCAGTTTCTGAGCACGTCTATTCAGTAAGCATGCCTACTGAATGCAGTCGGCAGCTGGCCATGGAGGTGAGAGGTGGGCTGTGCCAGTCGCCAGCTGGGGATGGGTGGGGGGATGCTGGGTGGAGGGGCCACTGACTACCAGGTGCCACTACACACATCTGACTGCGTGTACTGTACATATTCTACAGTACACTAGTCACAAGGGACACAGGATTGGTTTTGGGGTACCTATGATGGCATGACAGTGGGTGGGGAGCCTCTTGCCTGTGAGGATCTGCTGGGGTTTGGGCATGAGGGACACTTGCGCCTTGAAGCATTATGGTTGCAGCTTGCTACTACCTCACCAGGTACACCCTCTGTTCAGCATACCTGGCTGTATGTCGCAAGTCACAGGACTTAGACACGGGGACCCTGTCCCTTCTAGAATAGGGCGCAGGGTCCATGTTGCAATGGCGATTGGCGCAAGTCATATTTGGCGGCGGCTTGTGCCAACTTCCTAGAATCGGGGCCAAAGTATGTAATTTATGTTCAATTAGTGTTTTCTTCCTGATGTTAATTTTGTTAATCCTGTATTTCTTGACACTCATAATGCTAAATCTAATTCCCCACCACCCCCAAATGCCCTTCCACCCCATTATGCTTTCTGCAATAGAAATTTTTTGTTCTTACTCCTTACTTTATTACATTTAATAAGTCATGTGCTTGCCAACTTTGTGGATACTGTGTGCTTTCTTTTAATTTCATTTGAAATTGTGGTGCCAAAATGCCCTCTTCAAGACACTTTTATTGCAGCATGCATTGCGGCCCCACAGTTTCATCTGTAATGAAAGCATGCAGCTTTCACCATTTTGCCAATCCCCGGTCATTTAAAAAATAAAACTAAATTAAGTAACAACTCCTAAAATACTTGTTATTTTTCTTAACATTTTTTCAGAGGATTATTCTTCACATGTGAACATTAATACTGCATGCTGAATGATGTAGCAAGATATCAGTAAAATCCGGCCACATTCATAAGATAGTAAATTATGGGGGTTGATTGTCATGGTAGGTGACGTTATGGTATTTTAATTGTAGTTGTTGTGGCCCATGGGCACGTATACTATGACAATGTATATAACACATTAAACAGTAACCAAAAAGTAATACAGCATGCCAGTTAAAGCATCAGTGCAAGAATGCGGTTACAGTTCTGACCAATACTTTTTTATTCTATTTTACATTGCCCCTTATCTAATAACTTTTGTGTATGTATGCTACCCTTCTCACCACAGTTTATTTTATTCTGCATTACTCCATTTTTTTTAGATGAGAAATAATAAAAGTAGTGCTCATTGTAATGTTACTGTGACCTGGTTTTCGTCAGTATTACAGAAATAACACAGAACGGCTTCCCAGTAATCGACTTGAAATAACCAAATCCTACGATAGGGAATAACATAAAACAGCTTTTAATGAAATAGCAGAAGCAAGCAGCAATACAAAAGCCACAGACGCACATTTCACGTCCCAAAGACGCTTTTTCAATGTGATGTTGGCTTACGAAACACACACTTTAAATAATCCATGATTCAATTAACACAATTATTAACAATAATTACTATAATAGATTAAACACACTAAAATTCAATCAAAGTAATCAATGAGAAGTGAAGACAATATAAATTACTAATTGCCTAACAATCAACCATTTATTGCGTCATTAGACATCACTTCAAACTGAAGCAAATACACAATAATGTTAAAATTTAAACAAGTCACAGAAAAACTACTACTGAGTTTAAATTCAAAAGCTTACTTTAAATATGGAATGATACTAAACATGGCATTTAAACCTTTATCTCTATGTGCCCCTAACAGGCACTGCCATTTGCTCTCAGCTCGCAAGATCTTATTGTTCAAGTCCCCCCAGACGCCTAGCATAATCCTTTCAAGACCCTGAAATTTAAACAAATGTCCACTACCCTTTTGCATAACATGTAATGCTAGCACATTTGTAATGTCCTTGTTAGCAATACTATGTAGATGTTCTGCTATTCTATTTTTAAACAACCTTTGAGTTTTACCAATATAAAAATCCTTACAGCAACATTGTGCCAAATATACAACATTTGCTGTAGAGCAGCTGATGAAATCATGATTGAAATATTCCTTTTTAGTAATAGGGTGTTGAAAAACAGTACCTGTATTTAAATGATGACAAAATGTACAGTTACCACAATGAAAAGTCCCATTTGGCAATATCGCATTATTTTGATTCTTCGGTGATTCAAAACAGCTGCTGGTGACCATATCCGCAATGTTCCTTCCTCTTCTGTATGTCATCCTGGGGGGGACTGCAACATGTTTAGCCAGTTTTGGTTCCAATGTTAAAATATTCCAATGTTTCAAAAGAATGTCAGAAACAGCTGAACTCTGTGGTGTGTAATCTGAAACAAAATTAATTCTCATAAAGTCTTTCTGATTATAACACTTTTTAACACTGTTACTATTCTTTTGAAATAAAGTATCCCTTTCCATATTACTAACAAGATTCTCAGTCTTTTGTAGCAATGTTCTGTTATACCCTCTTCGTTCAAATTTATCCATAAGTAATTTAACATCTGATGTATATTGCTCATTTGAGGAAGTGTTTCTTTTTAGACGCATCATTTGGCCTTTGGGTATATTATCTGGAATATGTCTAGGATGACAACTGCTATATAGCAATAACGAATTTCTGGCTGTTTCTTTAGTAAACAATTTTGTATCTAACCCATTTGATTCATTCTTGCTAATACTAAGATCCAGAAATTCAATTTCAAAATCTTCCACCTTTCTAGTAAAATCCAAATTCTGATTTGTTGATTCCAAATAAGAAATAAACTTGTCTAACATACAAATATTGCCTCTCCAAATGAGCAGCATGTCATCAATAAAACACACATAAAAAACCAAATGATGGAAAAAAGGATTAATTTGTTCAGAAACCACAAACTGTTTTTCCCACTGCATAAGGTAAATATTGGCATAATTGGGGGCAAAAGATGCCCCCATGGCAGTACCCTAAGTTGCAAGAAGAAGGTATTATCAAACACGAAGACATTATTAGTGAGAACCAATTCAGTTAATGTGACTAAACACTCCACAAAAGAACTAGAAAAATCAGTACAATCACATAAAGATGTGTGTAATGCCTCAAGACCTCCCTCATGTGGGATATTGGTATATAGCGCAGCAATATACAAGGTGACCAAAAGGTCTCCCTTTTGAATGACCAAATCTTTAAGTCGTAAAATCACATCTGTGGTATCCCTCACATGCAATGGCCATAAGGGAACAATTTGTTTAATATGTTGATCAACAAATTTCGAATGAGGTTCTGTAATAGAACCTATCGAAGCTACAATGGGTCTAGCCGGAGGATTCACAAGATCTTTATGAATCTTGGGAAGACCATATAACATGGGATGAACTGGAAACTGGACAGTGAGATAATCATAAGTCTGCTTAGAAAATAAACCATTCAAAAACATTTCATAAAGAAAAACATCTATATGTTTTTTACACTCCAAAGTAGTATCTGTTGTCAATTTTTTTTGAAACAATGGATTATTTAATTGACTTAACATTTCCAACTGATACTTAACTTTGTCAAGTATTACAATCGCACCACCTTTATCTGCACTTTTAATCTCAATAGAAGTATTATCACGTAAAGATTTGATTACAGCTCTTTCTTCACTGGTGCAATTGTTATAATGTGGCAAAAACTTCTTGATGTGAGTTCCAAAATGTATTTTTCACAAGCTTTAAAAAAGTCATTGACCGTTGGATTTTTTGGAGGCATGTAAACAGAAGGTTTTTTTAAAAATTCCATGTTGAAAGAATTTTCATTCTCCATTACTTCAGCAGATAATTTGTTCCGTGTTTCTGATGGAAACATAACCTTCAAGTCCAGTTTTCTAACAAACTTGTGTAGATGTAGCATAACTTGAAATTCATCCAACTGTGTTGTGGTACAAAATTTAATCCTTTCTGAAGAATGGCAGTTTCAGACTCCGTAAGTACATAAGACGATAGATTTTCCACCAGAATGTCCTGAAAAGTACTTAATTCCACTGAGCTCTTCTCCTGTTCTGACGTCCCCAACTTTATCCTCAACTCCAATTGCCCCTGTATCCAGTATTTTCTGCCCTTGCCATGTGTGCCTCTTCTGGTCTGTCTTCTCGGAACTGTACAAATTGTGGACTCCTCCTCAGGTTCTTGTGCACTGTAGGTAACTTTGGCAAATTCGGATATATTTTCTCCCAAGCCTCCTCGTTCCCCACCTGTACTGGAATTGGCAAATTCAGCATTCTCTGTTCCCGTTGTTGTGGAATAGTGATATCTGCCTCTCCCTTTGCTTTTTCTGTCATCTCTTGCTCCAAAATCAATTGTTGCAGAGGCCTTTTCACTGGCATCTGAATCTGACCTAATGAATCCTGTAAATTGGGAAGGGGGGTTAAAATCAGAGCATTTTTTCTCAATCTGTTATGCTCTGAAACAGGTTGCGATGTCAGAGTTTCACCATATAGCGCAACATTCCCATCAGATTCTGAATCTGATCCACTGGTGTAAACATCATTGTTCACATTACATTTTTTAAGAATGGATTTAACGTGTCCAGTGGTCTTTTTACTCCACTCAGAGATACGTCCTTCAGCATAATCATGCCTGTCTCTTTCAAATTTTGTTTCCTTAATTTTTCTAATTCTAACATCATGTCTTTGTATAGTAGATTCCAACTGTTCTCTATATTTAGCATACTCAGCATCATGTTGAAATAACCATGCTTGTTGCTCTTTTTCTAAAATCAAAATTCTCATCTCCTTTTCTTGTTCACCTCCATCATCTAGAATCAGTAGAATTAAACCAGCACTGTAATTAAGACAATGTGTTTGCCATTTCCTCAAAAACGGGATTTGATCTTGACCAAATGCAGGTTGCAAATGAAATCTTAAACCTCTGAGAGCTCTATGAACAGTTAAATATACCGACATAGTGACCTTTTGCCAATATAAACGTCTAGCTTTCGATACTACTTTTTCCAATTGAAAAAAAGGCTTGTTTGTTAGTAAGTGGTAATTCTTGTACAGCAATGTTATTTGGTCCACTATAAGTCTCCCCTTGATTTGGTTTAACAAGCAAAGGATTAACATCCCCTTTTTTATAAAATAGCGATTCCACAAAATCATCTTTCTTTTTAGTACTTTCCGATGAACAATTTTCAAATGTGTGCATAGTCATATTTAAAAGATCCATATCCGTATACTCACAGAATAAAATAGGAATTCTGTTCACAATTTCCAAAGGATTATTATCCACACCACCACGTGCCATAATTATAGTGGTGTATGAAAGTCGATATCATTGTGCCTGGCACAATTAGAACATGTATGTACAGAAAGGCGGCTACAAACAAAAAAACTGGAGCTGGACAACAAAAGCATCACAGAAAAAACACAGAACGGCTGCCCAGTAATCGACTTAAAATAACCAAATCCTACGATAGGGAATAAGATAAAACAGCTTTTAATGAAATAGCGGAAGCAAGCAGCAATATAAAAGCCACAGACGCACGTTGCACATCCCAAAGATGCTTTTTCAATGTGATGTTGGCTTACAAAACACACACTTTAAATAATCCATGATTCAATTAACACAATTATTAACAATAATTACTATACTAGATTAAACACACTAAAATTCAATCAAAGTGATCAATGAGAAGTGAAGGCAATATAAATTACTAATTGCCTAACATTCAACCATTCATTGCTTCAATAGACATCACTTCGAACTGAAGCAAATACACAATAATGTTAAAATTTAAAGAAGTCACAGTCACACAAGGGGGAGACTTGAGCAATAAGATCTTGCGAGCTGAGAGTAAATGGCAGTGCCTGTTAGGGGCACATAGAGATAAAGTTTAAATGTCATGTTTAGTATCATTCCATATTTAAAGTAAGCTTTTGATTTAAACTCAGTAGTAGTTTTTCTGTGACTTTTTGAATTTTAACATTATTGTATTCAATGATGTCTGAAGGTAATGAATGGTTGAATGTTAGCAATTAGTGATTATATTGTTCACTTCTCGTGATACTTCTGATTGAATTTTAGTGTTTAATTTATTATAGTAATTATTTTATAATGTGTTAATTGAATCATGGATTATTTAGTGGTGTTTGTAGTCAACATCATTGAAAAGGCGTTTTGGGACATGAACGTATGCCTGTGGCTTTTGTATTGCTGCTTGCTTCAGCTATTTCATTAAAAGCTGTTTTATCTTATTCCCTATCATAGGATTTGTTATTTTAGTCGATTAGACAGCTATTCTGTGTTTTTTCTGATGCTTTGTTGTCCTGCTCCAGTTTTTCGTAGCCGCTTGTACATACATGTCTGTCTGTGGCAGGCACAACGATATCACTTTCTACACCACTAATTATGGCATGTGGTGGTGGATATTAACTTTTGAAATTATAGCATCCTCTTTTATTCCGTGAGTATATGGATATGGATCTTTAAATATGACTATGCACACATTTGAAAATTGTTCATCTGAAAGTACTAAAAGAAAGATGATTTGTGAATCGCTATTTTATAAAAAAAGGGATGTTAATCCTTTGTTTGTTAAACCAAATCAAGGGAGACTTATAGACCAAATGACATTGCCAGAAGAATTACCACTTACTATCAAACAACCTTTTCAATTGAAAAGTGGTATTGAAAGTTTGACATTTATATTGCAAAAGGTCACTATGTTGTATATTTAATTGTTCATAGAGCTCCCAGAGGTTTAGATTAATTGCAACCAGATTAATACACTAAAATTCACCAAAGTGAGTCAATGAGAAGTGAAGGCAATATAAATTACTAATTGCCTAACATTCAACCATTCATTGCTTCAATAGACATCACTTCGAACTGAAGCAAATACACAATAATGTTAAAATTTAAAGAAGTCACAGTCACACAAGGGGGAGACTTGAGCAATAAGATCTTGCGAGCTGAGAGTAAATGGCAGTGCCTGTTAGGGGCACATAGAGATAAAGGTTTAAATGTCATGTTTAGTATCATTCCATATTTAAAGTAAGCTTTTGAATTTAAACTCAGTAGTAGTTTTTCTGTGACTTGTTTAAATTTTAACATTATTGTGTATTTGCTTCAGCTCGAAGTGATGTCTATTGAAGCAATGAATGGTTGAATGTTAGGCAATTAGTAATTTATATTGTCTTCACTTCTCATTGATTACTTTGATTGAATTTTAGTGTGTTTAATTTATTATAGTAATTATTGTTAATAATTGTGTTAATTGAATCATGGATTATTTAAAGTGTGTGTTTTGTAAGCCAACATCACATTGAAAAAGCGTCTTTGGGACATGAAACGTGCGTCTGTGGCTTTTGTATTGCTGCTTGCTTCAGCTATTTCATTAAAAGCTGTTTTATCTTATTCCCTATCATAGGATTTGGTTATTTTCAGTCGATTACTAGACAGCCATTCTGTGTTTTTTCTGTGATGCTTTTGTTGTCCTGCTCCAGTTTTTTCGTTGGTAGCCGCCTTTCTGTACATACATGTTCTAATTGTGGCAGGCACAACGATATCAACTTTCATACACCACTATAATTATGGCATGTGGTGGTGTGGATAATAATCCTTTGGAAATTGCGAGCAGCATTCCTATTTTATTCCGTGAGTATACGGATATGGATCTTTTAAATATGACTATGCACACATTTGAAAATTGTTCATCTGAAAGTACTAAAAAGAAAGATGATTTTGTGGAATCGCTATTTTATAAAAAAGAGGATGTTAATCCTTTGCTTGTTAAACCAAATCAAGGGGAGACTTATAGTAGACCAAATGACATTGCCGTAGAAGAATTACCACTTACTATCAAACAACCTTTTTTTCAATTGGAAAAAGTGGTATTGAAAGCTAGACATTTATATTGGCAAAAGGTCACTATGTCTGCATATTTAACTGTTCATAGAGCTCCCAGAGGTTTAAGATTTAATTTGCAACCTGTATTTGGTCAAGATCAAATCCTGTTTTTGAGGAAATGGCAAACACATTGTCTTAATTACAGTGCTGGTTTAATTCTACTGATTCTAGATGATGGAGGTGAACAAGAAAAGGAGATGAAAATTTTGATTTTAGAAAAAGAGCAACAAGCATGGTTATTTCAACATGATGCTGAGTATTCTAAATATAGAGAACAGTTGGAATCTACTATATGAAGACATGATGTTAGAATTATAAAAATTAAGGAGACAAAATTTGAAAGAGACAGGCATGATTATGCTGAATGACGTATCTTTGAGTGGAGTAAAAAGACCACTGGACACGTTAAATCTATTCTTAAAAAATGTAATGTGAGCAATGATGTTTACACCAGTGGATCAGATTCAGAATCTGATGGGGAATGTTGTTCTATATGGTGAAACTCTGACATCGCAACCTCTTTCAGAGCATAATAGTTTGAGAAAAAATGCTCTGATTTTAACCCCCCCCCCAAATTTACAGGATTCATTAGGTCAGATTCAGATGCCACTGGAAAGGCCTCTGCAACAATTGATTTTGGAGCAAGAGATGACAGAAAAAGCAAAGGGAGAGGCAGATATCACTATTCCACAACAACAGGAACAGAGAATGCTGAATTTGCCAATTCCAGTACAGGTGGGGAACGAGGAGGCTTGGGAGAAAATATATCTGAATTTGCCAGAGTTACCTACAGTGCACAAGAACCTGAGGAGGAGTCCACAATTTGTACAGTTCTGAGAAGAAAGACCAGAAGAGGCACACGTGGCAAGGGCAGAAAATACTGGATACAGGGGCAACTGGAGTCGAGGAAAAAGTCGGGGACATTGGAACAGGAGAAGAGCTCAGTGGAATTAAGTACTTTTCAGGACATTCTGGTGGTAAATCTATCATCTTATGTACTTATGGAGTCCGAAACTGCCATTCTTCAGAAAGGATTAAATTTTGTACCCACAACACAGTTGGATGAATTTCAAGTTATGCTACATCTACACAAGTTCGTTAGAAAACTGGACTTGAAGGTTATGTTTCCATCAGATGCACAGGACGAATTATCTGCTGAAGTAATGGAGAATGAAAATTCTTTCAACATGGGATTTTTAAAAAAAACTTCTGTTTACATGCCTCCAAAAAATCCAACGGTCAATGACTTTTTTAAAGCTTGTGAAAAATACATTTTGGAACTCACATCAAGAAGTTTTTGACACATTATAACAATTGCACCAGTGAAGAAAGAGCTGCAATCAAATCTTTACGTGATAATACTTCTATTGAGATTAAAAGTGCAGATAAAGGTGGTGCGATTGTAATACTTGACAAAGTTAAGTATCAGTTGGAAATGTTAAGTCAATTAAATAATCCATTATTTTATAAAAAGTTGACAACAGATCCTACTTTGGAGTGTAAAAAACATAGATGTTTTTCTTTATGAAATGTTTTTGAATGGTTTATTTTCTAAGCAGATTTAAGATTATCTCACTGTCCAGTTTCCAGTTCGTCCCACGTTATATGGTCTTCCCATGATTCATAAAGATCTTGTGAATCCTCTGGCTAGACCCATTGTAGCTTCGATAGGTTCTATTACAGAACCTCTTTCGAAATTTGTTGATCAACATATTAAACAAATTGTTCCCTTATGGCCATTGCATGTGAGGGATACCATGGATGTGATTTTATGACTGAAAGATTTGGTCATTCAGAAGGGAGACCTTTTGGTCACCTTGTATATTGCTGCGCTATATACCAATATCCCATATGAGAGAGGTCTTGAGGCGTTACGCACATCCTTATGTGAATGTACTGATTTTTCTAGTTCTTTTGTGGAGTATTTAGTCACATTAACAGAACTGGTTCTCACTAATAATGTCTTCGTGTTTGATAATACCTTCTTCTTGTAACATAAGGGTACTGCCATGGGGGCATTTTTTGCCCCAATTATGCCAATATTTACCTTATGCAGTGGGAAAAACAGTTTGTGGTTTCTGAACAAATGAATCCTTTTTTCCATCATTTGGTTTTTTATGTGTGTTTTATTGACAACATGCTGCTCATTTGGAGAGGCAATATTTGTATGTTAGACAAGTTTATTTCTTATTTGGAATCAACAAATCAGAATTTGGCTTTTACTAGAAAGGTGGAAGATTTTGAAATTGAATTTCTGGATCTTAGTATTAGCAAGAATGAATCAAATGAGTTCGATAGAAAATTGTTTACTAAAGAAACAGCCAGAAATTCATTATTGCTATATAGCAGTTGTCATCCTAGGCATATTCCAGATAATATACCTAAAGGCCAAATGATGCGTCTAAAAAGAAACACGTCCTCAAATGAGCAATATACATCAGATGTTAAATTACTTTTGGATAAATTTGAACGAAGAGGGTATAACAGAACATTGCTACGAAAGACTGAAGATCTTGTTAGTAATATGGAAAGGGATACTTTATTTCAAAAGAATAGTAACAGTGTTAAAAAGTGTTATAATCAGAAAGACTTTATGAGAATTAATTTTATTTCAGATTACACACCACAGAGTTCAGCTGTTTCTGACATTCTTTTGAAACATTGGAATATTTTAACATTGGAACCAAAACTGGCTAAACATGTTGCAGTCCCCTCCAGGATGACATACAGAAGAGGAAGGAACATTGCGGATATGGTCACCAGCAGCTGTTTTGAATCACCGAAGAATCAAAATAATGTGATATTGCCAAATGGGACTTTTCATTGTGGTAACTGTACATTTTGTCATCATTTAAATACAGGTACTGTTTTCCAACACCCTATTACTAAAAAGGAATATTTCAATCGTGATTTCATCAGCTGCTCTACAGCAAATGTTGTATATTTGGCACAATGTTCCTGTAAGGATTTTTATATTGGTAAAACTCAAAGGTTGTTTAAAAATAGAATAGCAGAACATCTACGTAGCATTGCTAACAAGGACATTACAAATGCGTTAGCATTACATGTTATGCAAAGGGTAGTGGACATTTGTTTAAATTTCAGGGTCTTGAAAGGATTATGTTAGGCGTCTGGGGACTTGAACAATAAGATTCTTGAGAGCTGAGAGCAAATGGCAGTGCCTGTTAGGGCACATAGAGATAAAGGTTTAAATGCCATGTTTAGTATCATTCCATATTTAAAGTAAGCTTTTGAATTTAAACTCAGTAGTAGTTTTTCTGTGACTTGTTTAAATTTTAACATTATTGTGTATTTGCTTCAGTTTGAAGTGATGCCTATTGAAGCAATGAATGGTCGAATGTTAGGCAATTAGTAATTTATATTGTCTTCACTTCTCATTGATTACTTTGATTGAATTTTAGTGTGTTTAATCTATTATAGTAATTATTGTTAATAATTGTGTTAATTGAATCATGGATTATTTAAAGTGTGTATTTTGTAAGCCAACATCAAATTGAAAAAGCGTCTTTGGGATGTGAAACGTGCATCTGTGGCTTTATTCCCTATCACAGGATTTGGTTATTTTAAGTCGATTACTGGGCAGCCATTCTGTGTTTTCTCTGTGATGCTTTTGCTGTCCTGCTCCAGTTTTTTTCATTGGTAGCCGCCTTTCTGTACAAACATTTTCATCGGTATTCCCAGCTGTTTTTGAACATACTGTTCCATTATGTCATGTAGCACTGTCTGCTGCAAATGAGTTCATTGTAGTAACAACAGAACTGAATTTAAATACTTGCTGTCCAAAAGCGTGTAAGAAGACTGATGCAAACCTGGTGCAAGCCCGATTAAAATGAGCACTCCATTTATTACTTCCAATTTTTAAAAAAAATGTAGTGCTGCATATTTAAATTGTTGAAAGAAGGATATCTTTGGTCTAAGTTATTAGATTAAGTGGCAATGTAAAATACAATAAAAAAGTATAGGTCAAAATTGTAACTGCATTCTTGCACTGATGCATTCATTGTCAGGCTGTATTGCTTTTTGGTTACTGTTTACTATGCTAAATTTTAGTAGTATACATACCCACAACAACTACAATCAAAATACCCTAAAGTCATCTACCATGGCAATCCCCCCCACCATAATTTCCTATCTTCTGAATTTTGCTGGCTTATAGTATACATAATTTAGCATGCAGTATTAGTGTCCCGATATGAATAATAATCCCCTGAAAAAATGTTCAGAAAATTAACAAGGATTTCTTGATGCTCATAATTCTAAATCCCCAGCTCCCCCAAATGATTCACCCCAATTATGGTTTCCACAATAGAAACAATTTTTTTCTTATTACTTCATTTTATTTTTTTAAATTCCTGTGGTCACCAACTTTTTGGACTCTGCTTGTTTTCATTTCCTTTGAATTCACAGTGCCAAAATGCACACTGCAATACACTTTATGAAGCGGGTGGTGCATTGCCACAGTTTCACCTGTAATGAAAGCATGCAGCGTCCACCATTTTGCAGACCCTATGACATTTAAGAAATAAAAGAAAGTAAGTAAGAACTCTATTGTGGAAAGCATAATGGTAGTGTGATAGATTTGTGAGAGGTGTGATTTAGATTAGAATTCTGACTTATTTCCTTATATTTGGTTTAAGCAACAGTACAGTAATCACAATACCATTACATCACCTACCATGCCCCTCCAAATGTCCTATCTTGTGTATATCCCACTGTTTAAATTTCATGAAAAGTCCAGATGAAGAATAAGGCCAGAAATGTGTCACAATGTCCCAAGTGAGAGCATTTCCTGGTGATGCCAGTTCCTGCTGCTGTTTAAATGTCATTAAAAGTCCTGATTCCCGATGAAGAATAATCACATGAGAAACTGTTCAGAAAAGCCACAAGTATTTTTTGATACACTGCTTAAAGCTTGCTCATAGATCCAGAACTCTGCATAAGTGTCCCACGTGAGACAATGGCTTGCTGGTTAAACTATAATTTGATGTTCTGGAAAATTTTTCTGCTGTGCTGATTGAAACATGCTGCCCTATGTGTGTGTAGTCATACCAACAATGGTTTGTACATGTCACTGTCATTTTTTTTTTAGAGATACTGCCATTTAATTTGTATTGAATCTTGTTTTTTGATGTAAGCAGTCCATTGTGTTGTTCCTTTGCAAGGAATCCTCATATATATATTGAATGTTTCCCCTTCACCGGTGTGTTGGCCATGGTCACATTCACATGCCATACATAGGTGCTGCCATCTAATGTGGTACTGTAAAATTCAAATTTCTTCCGGGGGTTCTTCTGTGAGTGAGTGAATTATAAGCATTTCTCATTACTGTTCTAGTCTTTTACATTCTCAGGACACAGCACAAAATTCATGACCGTAGTGATGAAACCATGTTGCCGCTGCACATGTGTTCCACATGTGCCTAATTCTTGACTTCTGCTGTACGAACAATGTCAAGCCATGAAAGGTAAGTATTTTCTTTTGGGGTGGGGTTGCATGCATCATTGGAAAACAATTTTCATTAACATCTGTGTCTTATTTCCAGGACTTCAGTGTATCCAAACTGTTGTACATCTTCAGATTGGAAGATGGCATCAGTCCACAGTACCTTGATGCTACCTGCAAACAGAAGAAGAAGAAGTTATTCTGAGTTCATTTCAGTACCCCATTCGGTATCAGTACCCAATGGAGCTGTTCCTATCTTTTGTTATATCCATCATCTGGCCTGTATGTCACAACTGTTAAATACTTTACACCTGCAGAAAACAAGGGGAAACAAAAAAAAAGGAAAGCAGCACTCAAAATCCTCAATGCTGGAGTTGTACACACTTGGAAATTCTTTTTCCATGACTGCATCAGCAACCTTAATGATACACCATTTGATGCTGCCACCAGGATGGTCTGCTTCACCCGCATTATTCAGCACCACCATCATCATGACTGGGTACAAACACAGATGTGATTGTTTACTTGGTATGTGACCTTCATTCATTTTGATAAAAGTCAGTATGCTGACATTTGTAGGTGATAGGTTAGTAGGACAGTCATGAATGGTCCCTCTTACAATGGTATATGCTGCAGGTCACATAATGGGCAGGCAAGAAGTCAGCAAATTAGTTTCACTTTGACTTTTGCTTTGCTAGAGCAGGAGCTGTGTAGCTTAGTGTGCTACTCAAAACTAGTAAAAGAAAATTTTATGCTTTTCATCCTTTCTTTTCAAGATTCCAGAGTTTATTTTAAACCAGTTTAATCCCTAGTACACTGGTGGAAACCGAAGTTTAAAAATAAAACAGGGTTACACAAAAAAAAGTTGAAGTGGAGTGATTCGTGATCGTGAAGATGACCATGAAGAACAGGATTCTTCACGTGACTCATGACGTGAGTCATGAACTTGGCACTGGCAGCACTTATCAGAGCACCAGAAACTGGATGGAATTGAGCTTCCACAAACAGTCATCTCTGAAAATTCTAAATACCTATGGTTGCAATTCCCTGAACTGTACTGTGTTCGTGCTGAGATTATACCTACTGGATTAAATAGAGCCAGCTTGTTGTGAGGACAAAGATTTGAGTCCATCTGCTAGTAGGGCATCCTACAGAACGTGAACACTAGCAGAAGCATTGTACTGGACCAAGGCTCTTGAGTGACATGACGTGATAACTGGGTGTCCTGATTCGTGATGAAACCAAAGATTAAAAAAAAAAAAAACAGTGGTGTGATTCGTGATTATGATGACCATGAAGAATGTGATTCACCATGATGTGAGTGTGACATAAGTCATGAACTTGGCACTGGCAGCACTTCTCAGAGCACCACCACTGGTACTCTGACCACTACTGGAACATTCAAAGTCATTCTCCTCCTCATGCCTGTAGTAAACGTTTGGTGTTAATTCACAACTTTTACTTACTTGGCTACTTGCTGTTACCTGACGACTGGCTGGCAGATTTAATTTCAGGTACACACACATAATTTATTTCATACATCACCTACACTAAGTGTGATGCTGCAGGTACTGCTGCTACCCACACAGATTCAGGGACCTTGCCTGGCCTAACCCTCTTTGATGCAGTACTTTTTCCCTTCAAGGATTTTTTCCTTTTTTTTTTATTCCACATGATGTGACAGAATGCTTTGTACACAGAGCAGCTTATGCCTCCCTGACTTATGTGGCTTATATGCCACTGTCAGAAACACCTTTGCCAGACTGTGTCTTTGTGGGCATTCTTTTAGATTACACAGAGTCACCAAGAAAAGAAATACGTTTATTGCAAAAAGTGATTTTTCTAATTTTGTGGGTTGCTAACAAATTCAAGAAAATTCACACGACAGTACAATGCCAAAAACACTGCAATAGGTACATTTCTTTATTATGTCCTTCTTTCGGTTAAATGCTATAATATGCAGTGAGATACTTTACTCACGGTACTATGGGGGAAACACACGATAGTGGTACAGTGACAACAATTTTGGCAGATTGAACACAGACAATTAACAGCAACATTATATTTATTCAGTTTTTGGTGGATTGGAAACCAAAAAACAACAACAGAGACTTCCAGATGGCAATTGAACACTAAAGAGATGTAGCCACACAGGCACAGCAAGACCTTAACCAGTCTTCAGAAATCCAAAAGTGGGACAACAATACCTTATTTTGTGGGGAGGGGAAGGGAGATTTATAGCAGTAGCTAGATAGAAGCAGGAAAAAATACCGCAGATGGGCTGAGAAATTAAGAGTACTACTATTACAGTGGCACAATAAAATGTGTCTGACTTGATGGCACGCATGCAGACTAAAGATAATGCACAGAAACTTTAACAGTTCAGTAAACTACAATGCAGTCTTTTAAACAGACTGAAAAAATGCACACCAAACAGCAAAAACTGATAAAAACTAACTAGAAGTATCACTGTGTGTACCTGAACACACACATAGTAAAACACTAGCCAACAACAGTTGGAAAGACTGCCTTTCTCACTGAGAATCTCCCTTCTACACCACAGATCTGCCCCTCCCTTGAAACACACTTCCACAGTGTCTGTCAGTAGAGACTGAATGTACTAAATTAACATTCAATATTCACACAGAATCAGTAAATGCTTGATGATATAGACACACAAGGGTCTACTACAATCAGTGTACTGAATTTTGACACAAAACTTTGTTGCAGAAATGTTTTTTTAAAGGCTTTTCAATGGTTTGATTCTCAGAGCTCAGAGAGCAAACTGTCTCTAGCTTTCCACTACACACACTACATTGAACTGAGGCTGTGCAAGACAATATAGAGCCCATGTGACCTTACAGCCCATGAATCACTGCAAAATTGGCCTTAAAGAGTGCCCAAAAGGTGAAGTAACGCAAAGTCCATAGAGAACAATGGGAACTTCGCGTTACTTTGAGATGCGAAGTTATTCACTTTGCTTTGTAGAGTATTTCATGAAATTCAGTATGCAAAATACTACACATAGCAAAGTTTACAAACTTCACCCACCTCTAACTGGGACCAGGCTGCCTGTTGTCAGGGAGGTTTGTTGCAGATACCAGAGGACTGGGACATCCACCTGGGTGTGGGAGTAATCTGTATGCCCAGGTATGGGGCGGTGGTGCCATGAGGAAGGGGGCATCGGTGTGGTGTGCGGTGCAGGTGGGACAACTGTATGGCTAGGGTGGTCCACTGGACTGTGGGGCAACGCAGCACAGGTCCGGGTGTCTGCGTGGGCTATTCATGCACTCAGACCTGCATCACCCTGTGCAGGTAATCCACTCTGGGGCCCAATATGGGCAGCCCATTGGATGGCTGTCTGGGTCCACAACTCCACCCCCAGCCACCCTGTGGAGTCCTGTGCACTGGGCAGGGCCACAGACAGTTGCCCCGTGGGTGCCTGCAGTAGTGCATACTGTGCACCCTGCACTTGTCTGGGGCCATGGAGCTACACAGGCAGGATATGCACCTCCAGCACATAATTCCCACCCATTCATGCATATGCCCTAATGATAATAATAATCAAAAATTATGATGCCACGAAATGTATCTGACCACAAAAAAAATGTTATAAAGTAAAAAGACATCTGGATGGGGAGCAGTAAATAAAAAAATAAATAAATAAATTCATGTTCCAGACCATGGCTAGACCGTGGCTCCCTTGATGGCATGGCTGCCTTGATATCCCCAACATTTCCAGCTTCTTCAATAGCACGGCCCCCGCATGATCAAAAACAGAAGTGATATTAACAAAGTACTCAACAGAGCTGCACAAAAGACTTACTTTTGCTAATGACACTGGCCTTCGGGTACTTGAACAGAGCTCTTTAGAACAAGTAACACTGAGGGGTTGAGGAGACTGGCTGCTGCAGTGTCTGCACTCGGTAGTGCCCTGATACATGTTTCAACAATTGCAAAGGTTGCCAGCTTGACAGAAGTGAAGGCATGTAACTATGAGCACCTAATTGCATGGCTGTACTGGTGTTCTGACCTTGTAGAAAACTTGACTTTTTTTGCATGATATAATAAACACACTTCACACATGGCCAGAGTTACAAATATGCTAAAAAATGTGAATGACAATGTTTAACCTACTTCCCCTAATGGATTACTACTCTCCTATCCATGCACACACTTCTTCCTCAAGATTCCCCAGACTTAACACAGCCTGTAATAATTTTTGTAGATTTGCCCTTCTGACATCTTACTCCACCCATCACTACTCCCTTTACTAGGTACTGGGATGGCTCCCACACTGGTCTACCATGACAACCTCCTGGGTTGCCCTGTAGGGATAAAGAAACATCCCCCCCTCTCCCCTCCCTGCTCAGACCTAAGACATACCACCGTGACCTCCGAAATTCCTATAGCCTCTTGTTAGAGTGCCCATAGGTCACTACATGCATGGGCTGGAAAGCCTACATGTCAGCCACCCCAACCCTGTGGAACAGCCTTTCTGATTCACCACTGAACCAAGAGTTACACCCCCTTTTTAAGTCACACTATATAAGTCACTTCTTTTGGCAACTGTAAACTTTTCCTGTTCCCCTGGATGAATGACACACCCCTGAGTACCTGTCTGTCCTTATTGCCTCGGCCCTTATTCTTACATACCTATATGATATTTCACATCTATTTGTATTGATATGCACTTTAATTACTTGTACTGTAATCTTTTTATGCTTATTCATGCACAAAACTGAATAGTGTTAGTTTAATGTGTTCCAGTGCTTTGTGTTGTACTTGACACTCCTGTTGTACCTGTCCCCTTTGTATTTTGTGCCATCTTCATGGCCCGTGTCATGCCTGAAAATGGTCCATTGGATCAGTAAACTTACCCAGTAAACAAACAAATAAATAAAATGTTCCCTTTAAAATAAAAATAACTCAGAAACAAAACAGACATCTCTTTAATGAAAACAGTTTTGGGGCCTCGTGATGGCATAGTAGAAGTGCTAAGGCTTTCATGCCCTTGATTAGTAGCTGGCTTGAGGAGCTGGAATCATGGCAGCCAGTGGTACAGAGTGCTTCCACCAACAGTGTGAGCCAGCTCGTGGTGGGGGTGGCAAATAAACAGCAATGCAGAGGCCCCTTGAGGTGGATCTGTGAGCTTGTGGTGGGCCTGTGAGCTTGCTCCCATGCAGCAGATGGTGCATGCACCCAGAGCATGCTGCATCATCTGAGGCCATCAGATAGCTGGGCCCATGTCATGGGGTGGAGGGAGTTAAGAATAAAACAGAGAGAAAACCCCAGCTGCCATCTAAATGACAGCAAGGCCTGAACTGTGCATATTGCTGAACACAGGATATAAAGCTGAAGATGACTGCAGTTGGCCAGGAAAAAAGATGTTCTGGTGGTTTCCAATGCAAATTAATAAGCAGCAGGCAATTAGCATAATTTAAAATGGTTAAGGAAATCTCAACATCCTGATTGGCAAAGACTTGGTCCTAGCCATTGCCATGATAGAGCACTACGAATGCTAAAAACAAGTCCCTGCCAACCAGGGGTGCAGCACATTCCATATTAGTGTGCAAGCTGCTTGGAATATTATTTTATTTTTTTATCTGGCAGCCATTTTTGTTCAACAACTCAAAATATTATAACGTCAAACATACCTGCTGAGTTATTTAGAGGTGTGTGGGTCTGCTTTTCCAGTTCTGATGGCACTTCAGGGGGGGCCTGAAACACGGAGATTTCAACATGCTATATGGAGCCTTGCCCATCTAAATCAGTGTTTAAGCTATTCTTACTTTTTTGCTTGCTGTGCTCATTATTGTTTTAAAATACACAGTAAGCATGTTTCCCCAGTGTGTTCAAAATCTTGCAATCTATGGACTGAACATTCAAAGAGCTTTATTTCTTTTCACAGCTGCCCTGATCAGCATTGCACTCCAACCAACCAAACTGATGGATTGTTTTGCAAGATGACTCACAAAGCTGAACTACATGTCTGTTCACAACTCACAAGCACTTCTAAAACAGCATCTCACAATTTAAAAAACACTTCACAGATCATTACCTACTCAAGGACCTAAAACACGAACCTTACTTAGAAAATGGGTTTCAGAATCCTTTTGAATCCCAGCAACTTCATTGATCTAAACACATTACTTGACTATTCATTAATCTCTGGTATATGAGCAGTTCATAACTAACCTTCCCTAATCTACCTAGCAATAACCTAACTCCATCACAATAAAACCTTTTTCCATTAAAGAAAATTATTTCCTTCTTTCTTTCTTTCTTTCTTTCTTTCTTTATCTTTCTCTCTTTCTTCTTCCATCCTTTCTTATTTCCTTCTTTTTCCATTTTATAAGCATAATAACTCATTCAAGGACTTTTTTTAAAATTTTTTTTATTTTAGTCTTTGGTAACCAGGTAAGGCCCACTAGGCACAACTGCCTGTTTTCAGGTGCAACCTGTGAGCACTGGGCAGTTAAGTGACTTGCTCAGAGTCACACAGTATGCAAGTGGAGGTTGTGAGAATCAAACACAGTTCTGGTCTGCTGGATGTACTAAGCTTGTTCACACCTCATTACTCTAACCTCTAGGCTATACTGCCAGCCCATGGGTTTCTTGAGAATGAATACACATGCCTGGTGTGTTGAAAGTCAGTCAGCCGTTGGCCTTGTGCCTTCCAATTCATTGGGAGCCTGCATTTATCTTCTAGAAAACCATACTCTCTTGTGAGTTATTTCCTACCTAATGGATTCCTTCAATCCACAATTACAGCTACTAGATAACATTCTCATTGAGAAACATGCATATTTTTACAATAAAAAAACCTCACTGTGAGGAACTCATTGGTGACTCCACACCTCCTTAGTGTGGTGACATCATAAGTGCACTCGAGCTTCGCTGTCATGCCCATGATGTCAACACAATAACTGGTTGTGGTTACCAGCTTGTTGTTCACAGTGAGGGATTAGTTATTGTCTGTATAACCTCCTCCCTCCTTCTCCTTTTTAATGTCACCCACCATACCCATGGTTTTATACAGCCCTTACCTTTTTGATGTCTTCAGGGATACAGCATTGTGTGTCCCAATCCTTTTCCTCTGTGCCTGTGATGGCGAGGGGGACTGCAGAGTCTTGGCAGGCCTGATGTGATTAGGCCCTCAATATTCATGGGACACAGCTGCGTGTGCACCCCATGCTAACTCTGCCTCACTAGACTGCCTACTACTAAGCCTCACATTCATAGTGGCTACACTCTGCCTTGCTCCCTTATATTGGAAGAGCAACAGAATAATTACCATCCATGTGGCAGCCCAGGCCAACATATGGCCTCTATAACCAACATGTAGTGAAATCTCAGCTTCCAAAAAACTTACAATAATATCCAAAACCTTGGAACAGTTAAAATATTTTTATTACATATCCATCTCATGAGTAGCACCCTCACCCAACGTCAATGTTTTACATCTCACTGACAGTTTTTCAAGATGTCAGCACTTTCTTATAGTACAGTTGATAGTGTAACAACCAATCACTGATCATTCATAACCTATGTATTTGTTAAAAGCTCCATCAGAAGTGCTGAAAAACCAAAACATGTCCTAACTAACAAGGGACTGAGGGGAAAAGAAAAATGAGAGGGAGGAAGGAGGGGATGAAGTAGAGTGCAGATAACAGGTAGTTAATCACTTAGCTACAGTAACCTAAGAATGACCATAGATAAAAACATTAAATATACAATCATAAAATGCCAACAAATATTTTCATATAAAAAATCATAAATACAGTCATAAAAAAGGGCTAAGCTGAAAATGTCCATTCAAACCTGGTGGGAATAAGGCTCTCAATTTGTATTGCCAGTAGCTTTCACTACACAGCAGTTTAGAGTCCAAATCACTAGCACGTATGTTAAGTTCAACCTTCTCCAAGACCATGAATTTAAATTTAAGTTCAGGACCTTTGGGACATATATGAACTGCCAGAGTATTTTCTGCTTGCTTTTTACTAATGCGCCAGATGTGTTCATTGATCCTGAATCTAAATGTGCAAATTGTCTTACTCACATAGAATCAAGGGCAGGCTTCATAGAAACATAGAAACATAGCAAGGCCCATGCAGTCTGTCCATTTCTTTTTTCCACCTTATAAATGTGCCATCGGCCTTTGCTCTGTCAGTGGCCTATCTATTAATAGTCATTTGTATTGCTCCCTTATGCCTATCCCATGCCTGTTTGAAGCCCTGCACTGTATTCATAGCCACCACTTCTTGTGGTAAGCCATTCCATGCATCCACCACCCTTTCTGTGAAAAAGAATTTCCCACATTCCCTTAATCGCCCCCTCTAATCTCATGCTGTGTCCTCTTGTCCTGCTATTTTTCTTATATTTAAACATTTTAGACTCTTTCACCTTGTTAATGCCCTTAAGGTGTTTGAATGCCTCGATCATATCACCTCTCTCCCTCCTTTGCTCAAGGGTATACATATTGAGCTCTGTTAATCTGTCCTCATATGTCTTCTGATGCAGTCCCTGCACCATTTTGGTTGCCCTTCTCTGGACTGCCTCAATTTGGTTAATGTCCTTGTGAAGGTGTGGCCTCCAATACTGCACGCAGTACTCCAGATGGGGCTTAACCAGTGTCTTGTAAAGAGGGATTATTACCTCCCTCTTATGACTTGTGATACCCCTACTAATGCACCCTAACACCCCCCTAGCCTTACCTACTGCTTTAGAGGTCTGCTTGGATGATTTCAGGTCATCAGTGATGATGATGCCCAAGTCTCTTTCTTCCTTTGTGACTGCTAGCAACTCCCCTCCCAGCCTATAGGTGGCTTCAGGGTTTCTCTTCCCTATGTGCATGATCTTGCACTTCTTTGCATTAAATCCCAGTTGCCACTCTTCTGACCATTTTGCTAGGTTATCCCGATCTCTTCTCATTCTGCCCACCCCATCTG
Organism: Neoceratodus forsteri; assembly: GCA_016271365.2. Lineage (NCBI taxonomy): Eukaryota > Metazoa > Chordata > Ceratodontiformes > Ceratodontidae > Neoceratodus > Neoceratodus forsteri. The sequence goes on along the minus strand of CM028130.1, from coordinate 910,276,980 downwards.
GATCATCTACTCTGTTGCAGATCTTGGTGTCACCTGCAAACAGACAAGCCTTACCCTCTAGTCCATCTGCCAGGTCCCTAATGAAGATGTTGAAGAGGACTGGCCCCAGGACTGATCCCTGAGGTACTCCACTTGTGACTTGCATCTCTTCTGACTGTATACCATTTACCACCACTCTATGTTTTCTGCCCGTCAACCAGTTTGCCACCCAGTTGACCAACTTCTGACCCACCCCGAGCCTACCCAGCTTATTTATCAATCTTCTATGTGGAACAGTGTCTAAAGCTTTGCTGAAGTCAAGGTAGGTGACATCAACTGCTCCCCCTTTGTCCACCACTCTGGTTACCCAGTCAAATAAATCTATGAGATTAGTTTGACAGGACCTTCCTTTTGTAAACCCATGCTGTCTTGGATCCTGTGCCCATATGGATTCCAGGTGTTGCACTATCCTTTCCTTAAGGAGTGCCTCCATAATCTTGCCCACTACTGAGGTAAGACTGACTGGTCTGTAGTTCTCCGCCTCCTTCCTGCTACCACTCTTGTGAAGCGGGATCATATGAGCCCTTCTCCAGTCTTCTGGGACCTCTCCTGGCTCAGAGACTCACTAAACAGTTCTGCTAATGGCTCTGCTAGTTCCACCTTTAGCTCCTTAAGTACCCTGGGATGTATGCCATCAGGTCCCATTGCCTTATCCACCCTGATCTTAGCAAGCTCTTGTAGGACCCTTTCTTTTGTGAAGGAGTAGTGCTCACCTCCCTCCCCCCTGTGTCCATGATGCTGAGCTGTGGGCCCTGCCCTACCTTCTCTTCAGTAAATACTGAGCAAAAGTATCTATTTAGGATAGATGCCTTTACAGGGTCCTCCTCCTCCTCACATGCTCCCTTTTCTCCATTAAGCTTAGCAATACCCCCTCTGGACTTTCTTCTTTCACTAATGTAAGCAGCCGCATAAATTACAGCCTCAGTATTACAAGAAATATAAGAATGTGCCTCAAAGGTTTTGCTGAAACCAGCTGGACAAATCTGTTGCCATGCTTTACATAGTTACAAGATGTGCAAGAACCACATCTAAATGTACATTGTTTCTGTATCACCTTTGGTGTTTTAAAGCTTTCTCCTGAAGGCCGTGAGCCAATAAATCTAGTAAGTTTCTGCCCCGTGAAGGATCATCTTGGGTTCATGAGCAAAAACATCAGCCCATGATGATTTCTGGGCTCAATTTTCAAAGTGTGGTGTGGGGCTTTCGACAAGCCCTGCACCATGACACTTTGATCCTGGCAGTGCGCTGAGCCACTTTGTGGCAACTGCATCCGATTCTCAAATCTCAGGTGCAATTGCGATAGTTTCCACATTTTATGGCAGCTTGCATCAGATGTCACATATCTGGTGTAAGCTCTGTAACAACGGAAGAAGTTGGTCTAACTTGCAGCACCTGACACATGGGATTGAAACCCCCAATCGCCAGCTGGGTGATTGCTGTAATCCCCATGCACCGTATCTTTGGCTCGCCCAGGGCTTGCAGCAATGCCCCAATTGGGGGCTTTGAAAATCATGCCCACTGTCTTCAAAATATGACAATTCCTCTTAATGACTTCTTTAATTGCTTGGCCTGTGAACCATATAATAATAATAATAACAATAGAAACATAGAAGTTGACGGCAGATAAGGACCGCAAGGCCCATCCAGTCTGCCCATTAGTAATTTATTTTTATTTATTTAAAGGAATCAGATACACCTTTGAGCCAGGGGCTCTTTTACAAAGGTTCTATGTCAGGTTACTTGAAACATTAGGGCAGGCAGTGGTATTGTGAAAAAGAGAAATAAACATAGCAGACAGAGGGCTTTGTCAATTACCAAAACATCACAATTGTGCAAATCACTTCTATAATAAATTAAACAATACAGATTTGTATAGGTAGCCATCTGGCAGAGGAAGGCAAAGCCAGAGGCTGGTCTAAAGAGGGAGAAAGAGAGGAGTGGGGGTGGGTCAGGGGCAGGGCGAGGAGGTGTGTGGAGCGAGTAGAGGAGGAGGGAAGGAGTAGGGAGGGAAGGGTGGGGTAGGGAGGGACAAACCATTTAGGTGTAGCAGTTGCAGAAGGCACAGGAGATGAGGTATTATGCAGGCTGAGCTTAAAGGCACCCAGGGTTGCTTTGCTGGTAACTTCTGCTGGCAGGGTGTTGAACCAGGAGGAGGCTCTGAAAAAGAATGATCATTGGCCTTGGGTAGTCCTGCAAAGGGGAACAGTGAAGGAGAGGTTGTTTGGATTCCTGGTTTGTCGAGGGTCACTATATGGTCTCAGCAGTGCTTGTGATCCGGGGTAGTAGGTCCAATGTTTGCTTTTTTGCTTGGGTGCAGGTTTGATATTTAATTCTTCCAGATAGTTGGAGCCAGTTTGCGTGTTCGTAGATCTCGCAAGTGTGTGTAAGGCAGTTTGCAGATGTTTGGAGACAACATGCCTTGTTTAGTGCTGTGGTGATGCGTTGGAGAGCTGTGGCAGTGGCAGATCCGTATATCACAAGCCCAAAGTCTATTGTAGAGATTACTGAACTGTGAATGGCAGTGCTTAGGGTTTCATCCATGAGGCAGTTCTTATGCCTATAGAGCACGACTATGTGAGTATTCACAGTTTTTGCTACGTAGTTGATATGTTCAGATAATAATAATAATAACTTTATTTGTTAAGCGCCTTTCAAAGTTATCAAGGCGCTTTACATAAAATAGATAAAATAAGACAAAATGAACAGCAGTATAAAACAGATAATCAATAAAAATGTAATATAGTCAAACAGAAAAGGCTTGGCGCCACAAATATGTTTTTAATGCCTGCTTAAACCCCCCTGACAAGCGCGCACTCCCATAGCTGATGGGGTAGAGAATTCCAAAGGGCTGAGGCCATGTACATAAATGCATGGGCCCCCTGAAGATTTTAAGGATACCCTTAGAATCTCTAGCAACCCTTCATCAGCTGAGCGGAATGATCGCTCGGGGCAGTAGGGGGACAGAAGCTCTTTCAGGTAGTCTGGGCCGAGTCCGTGTAGGGCTTTGTAAGTCAGTAATCTGACTTTGAAGGTGATCCACCACTGAATTAGCAGCCAGTGCAGTTCACGCAGTACCAGTGTGATATGACACATCTGGGGAGTCCCTGTCAGCAACCAGGCTGCTGCATTCTGCACCAGCTGCAGGCAGTGGATATCAACCCCTGGTAGCCCTAAGTAAAGGCAGTTGCAATAATCAAGGTACAAGGTCACAAAGGCATGTATCAGCATGGGAAGATCACCAGATGGAACTAGGTGCTTGACCCTGGCGATGTTCCTCAGATGATAAAAGGATGACTTGATGACTGCCGACACCTGAGATCGCATTGTCAGCCCATCATCAAGCATCACCCCCAGGTCCCACACCCATTCGGAAGCAAGAAGCTGGAAGCCCCCAGGAAAAGCCCCATAGGTTGACCAGCCCCTGACCCCCCCATCCAGTGACCCGGATCCACAACCATCACCTCAGTCTTTCCCGAGTTCAACTTCAGCTAGCTGGAATTCCTCTAGGCAGTTGTTAAATACTTTGAGTGTACTATCCTGGTCAGGTGCAAAAGACAGGTAGAGCTGGGTATCATCAGCATAGCAGTGAAACCTCAGCCCATACAATCTTACAATGTCTCCAAGGGGCAGCATGTACACCGCAAACAACATGGGGGACAGCACTGAGCTCTGAGGGACCCCACATGACAGAGAGAGAGGGTCAAAAGAATAAATCCCCGACACCACCCTCTGGGTTCTGCCTATAAGAAAGGACTTAAACCATCTGAGGACTGTACCAGTCAGGCCACAGATAAATCTCAGGCACTCAAGCAGCACCCCATGGTCCATGGTGTCAAATGCTGAAGAATGATCAAGAAGCACCAAGATGGAATGGCTTTTCCGATCTCTCATGGAGATCATTGAGCACCCGAACCAGTGCAGTCTCGGTACTGTGCCTCTTTCGAAAACTGGTTTGAAGAGGTTCGTAGATGCTATGGATGGTCAAATGGTTCTCCAGCTATATAGCCACTACCTTCTCAATCACCTTCCCCATGAAGGGGAGGTTAGAGATGGGCCTGTAGTTAGCAAGGCAGTCTGGGTCCAGAGAAGCTTTCTTCAGGAGAGGTGTGACCACCGCCTCATTCAGGGAGCTAGAAAACTCACCCGACTCAAGGGAGCACCAGACAATCCATGCCAGGACTAGGCCAATGATGTCACAACAACCCACAATCAGGGAGGTTGGTCCCGGATCCAAACTACAGCACGCAAGGCACATGCCCTGGACAATCCACATGACATCTGCGAACCCCGGCTGGTCAAAGGTACTCCAGGAAAAATGGGTGAAAGTGGCCAAGCACCAATCAATAGCATCCCCATAGAGTATGCTGGTTGGATCTCTGCCTTGATGTCAGCCACCTTATCCACAAAGAACCAAGCAAGCTCATCACACTCCAACTGTGAAAAGACTCTTCCAAACTGCAGGCAGGCTGGGTTGCACAGCCTGTCCACAGTTCAAAAGAGCTGAACCAGTCAGTTCTGTGTGGCAGCAATCTCCCCGGACAGGAACTCTACCTTCTTATGTGAAATTGTTGATTGATAGACTTGATAGTGTTCTAACAATCTAAGATGGTCAGTTTCCAGGGCGGATTTCTATCAACAATACTCTAACCTTTGTCTTAGTCGCTGCATCTCCCTCAAGGTCCCATCTAACCAGGGGAACCAAAGGCAAAGGGAGAAAGGATGAACTCGGACAGGAGTGATGGAGTCCAGGGTCATGGCAATAACCTTAGTATAGGCTAGAACCAGAGGCTCTGGACTCCCACTTGCCACAGGAAACTCCGATAGGTCAAGTACCACTGCCAGGCCTTCAGGGCTCACATCCCGTAAAGTGCAATATCTGGCCATCTCCACAGGGTAGGCCTATGAAGGGGCCTGAAAATATTGAACCACATGTTTTAGTGATGGGACCATCGGACTGGTTGAACCACCAAATCAGAGGCCTCGATCCCCAGGAGGAAGACCAGGTCAAGAGAGTGACCATGTTTATGAGTAGCAAAGGCAACAATCTGTGTAAGGCCCAGTGATGTCATCAACTGCAGGAAGTTTTGTCTAAATTGCAAGGGTTCATCATTGACCTAGGCATTGAAATTGCCCAGGACCATCAGCCTGGGTGACTCAAGCACCATGTTGATCACAAAATCAGCTACTTCCTGAAGGAATTGCTTCTCATCCCCAGGTGGACGGTAGAGAAGGGCTATCCTACAGCCTACACCTGCTATTACTGTACACTTGAATGACCCAGTTTCCTCTGCTGGTGCACTTGTGAGGCCCGATTCAGTCTTTAAACAGACCACAATCCCTCCACCCACAGGCCAATCTCGAGCACTGTATCACTGAGTACCCAGTCGGAATCGCAGCCTCCAACATGGGGCCAGCATTTTCATCCAGCCAGGTCTTGGTGATGCAAGTCAGATCAACTGTCCTAACAAGATCTACAATAATTGCAGTCTTGTTCTTGATGGATCTGGCATTGCATAACACTGCTTGAGTTGGATGGGTCTCCAAGACTGTCCCGGCTACCTGCCCACCAATAATGGTGGTGCCCTTGGGTATGGAGACCAGACATGGAGGACCACGTTCTAGAATCCATTTCACCTCAGGGCATCTTCTGGACCTAACTACCCCGATGTGAGAGCCCTCTGATTCATCCTCCACCGTTAAGCACCCCACCACCACCCCTAGTACTGGCAATGCCCAGAGCTCTACAGCATTGATAGGTTGAAAACTTTAAAGGGGGGAGAAGGGTGGAGGGCACGAAGGGCACAGGATGAATAGCGCACAACCCCAGGCAGGCCTCCAACACATATTATTGTCCCAGAATGAATAGGATACACCAAGCCAAAAAAGAAAGGAAAAAGCCCACTCATAAAACAAAACCCCAAATAAATAATACAATTTACTACTCCCACAACTCTCACTTGAGAGAGCAGTAAACAAAAGCAAACAAATAAAAAAAACAGCCAAATATTAACAATTAAATTACACTCTCTTTGGAAACTCCTCCTCTCTCTCTCTCTCACCGAGAGGGTGAAGATTCAAACAGTTAAACTAACTCAAACTATCCACCCACCCCACACATACAATAGGCTATAATGCAATAAAGACTATAATAAGTTAAAAGTATGAAAACCACTCAAAAAGAATTAGGGTTTTCAGGACAAACATTAGAGTCTTGGACAAAAGGTAGCTCTGTGTAAAGAGTTTGAACCTCAGGGGAGAAGAATAATGTACCACCACTAAAGAAACTTCCACTTGAAAAGTTCAAGTCACAGAAATGAATAAATACTGAACCATGTAGACTGTGACTTAGGATCATCAAATGTAGAAATAAAATCTTAAATACACCTCTCACTGAGGTGTAAGAAATCAAATAATGCAGACAATGACAAATGACTTCAGACCCCCACAGATCCTCTCACTACCTGGGGGATCCAGGATAAAAAAGACACTCTCACTGCCCAGAAGCAAAAATCACTAAAATAAGTACATTTTGAGATCTGACCATATGTTTCTTTGTATGCATACTCCCTTTGAGAAAGATCCTCCTGGTGATAATCCAGGTCTACTAGGTGAGCCTGAGAAACTCTATTCATGAGGGCCGTGGCCAGAAATGTCTGCCCCCACAACCTCGACTCTCCACCGGCGCCAGCCCACCAGCTGACCCCATGGAGATCCTTGGAGAACGGCAGGCCTAACGGCTGGTTCACCAGACAATCCAAGGCCCGGTCCTCCCGAGTGGTAAAGAACTCCGGCGGCCGACCACCCACCAATATTGGGTCCTTCTGCTACCCTGGCACAAATCCGACCAGATTGTATCATCATCACCTCCAGGTATCAGCACTACTTCCAGGAGACAGCAACACAGCCGCAGAACACAGACTCGAACCCTCAGTCACATCCTTTCAAACTCCACCAGACTCCCCCAGCTCCCGGGAACTCATTCCATAACTTCATCTCTCCATAGCTTTGTCTCTCAACAGTGGACCAAATCAGAACCAGCAAGAAGGCAACGACAGTTCACAGAGTACACAGACTAGAGATAAGTCCCTTTTTCCTCTCTCAATCGGAGCAGTAGCGGGACCGATCAATAGCCCCAGTGCACACTTCGAGGATGGCCGAATGTCCCAATATCACTTTAATACTAGGTATCTCACTAATTTTGCCCTTTCTGACTAAAACAAAGCAGTTTGACTATTCAAGAGGGAGAATAAATGGAGGAAGAATTAAACAAAGCAGACAAAAGGAACACAGTCTATCTGTGAAACGAAGCAATGTAGAAATAAAATTAGGACCAGTATGTACATTAATATTTTATGGTCTGTTTTAAGGTCTCAATAAAACCTCCCTATTATACCATCAACTCTCTCTTCAGCTCTTAAAACACAATCTAAATCATAACTCCTAGCCTGAAATATTTTAACAAGAATATTTTTGCTATCCTAATATGTACTTTCCTCATTGCAATTGCCTTTGTAACCCCCTCCACCATCTAAAAAAAATTTGCTGCATGTGTCCACCATCCTCCGAATTCCAGCTCCCACATGTCCATTGGCTGTACCCTCCCACCACACCATTACTTGGCAGAGCAGCAAAATACTGTTTCAGTCATGAGGCTGACTGATCAGGTAGGAAGACAAGTTGAAAGAGCAAGGTGGGTACTGCATTCAGTGACATGCCAAGGGGTGGGACTCACTTAAAAGCGTTATTGCAGTTGGACCACTTACACAACTCCCGCCCTCGAGCAACATCACTGAATGATATTTTCTCACTCCATCTGTTCTTTCATATGCCTTCCCTCTGGCCACTGATTGATACTGTTACTTCCCCCCAAGAAATTAGGCATCGGGGGAGAAGCCAATGCAGTTAAGGGGGAGTTTGGAGGTTTGGGGGTACACAGAGCTGGTCCCCCTAAATACTGTCATTTTTTTTTGTCATGGAGAGAAGGAGGATATAAAAAATGGAAAATTGTCATTAAAAAATACAGGATGCAAATCAGGTTGGACTGACTCTGACTCGATTCTGGCCCGAAGATCGGACAGACCAATACCCAACTGGTCTAAATCTCTGCCCCAACCTGCTACAGACCCATAGTGTTATTTAGTTTAGTTGTTTATTTACTTCCTACACCCTGTGCCCTGTTTTTCTTAACAAAGCCTATTGGCTGATACCAATTTACTGTATGCATTTTCATGTGCCTGAAACTGATTAGCATATGTGTCTCTGTTTAATCACTTTGATTGTCCAGTATGATTTTTGTTTTCTTCTTTTTACATTTAAATGTACCATGCTTTATTTATCCTGTTTAATCTGTGTCTTATCTACTGACGTGGAACATTTGTAAAAGAGCTTAATGCTCAAAGGTATGTGTAATCCGAGACTTAAATAAATATAATTGAAAAATTTTGTTTTAACTGTGGACTGTTTTTTCTCATAGGAGAAGCTGGTTATAATTCACCATTATAACCCATGGGTTATAACGACGAACACAGGCCAGCTTCTCCTCAGTCCCACATGTGCTAACTCCTCACTCACGGCACTCTCACCCATATCGCCATCAAACGTCAACCACAAAAACAGTTCCACGAAACACCCCAGTCACTAAAAATGCATCTCAGAAATGAAAACTTTTTAAAAATCTGTAACCTACTACACCACTATTGGGCAGATTAGGCTGTCACAATTAGGGACCCAGCTTTTGCTCTGCCCCACTTGAACTTAGTCTTCCAAAACCAGCAGTCAATTGCTGGCATATCCTGGAGTCCCAGACAATAAATCATTAAAAAACATGGCTGTGAAGTGTCTTTACTTACAATTATCAAGATTTTTTTTCAGGTATGATTCCTTGTTGTCATGGAGATATGTAAATGAGCTATGACTCTCTAAACCTCATTTTCATATAGCCGTGACAACGATCACCCAGACCTAAACAAAATCTTAAGGACAAAAGCCTTCTTTTCACAATGTTTTAATGCCCCCTCTCCCTGGTATAACAGCTCAGTATTTTCTGTTGTTGTGCAAAATTTACTAATAAAAAAAAAGAGACAAGACTTTACTAAAAACAAAACTTATTTCAATAAATCTGAATGGAGAAGAAACATTCCTCAGCAATTACATAAAAAACAATACATGGGGGGAAGTGCACAAGTCGAATTTAATGCACACCCTTGGTGCGGGATGCTTTGGTAAACCCGTAGCAACCCCCACCTAGGGCGTGCATTAAATTCTCATTATGCACTCCCCCCCTTTTTTATTATTCTATATTATTAACTGAAGCCTGACTGTCCTCCCACCCTAGTGTCTGCTTGCTCATATATAATGCCATTTGTTTTTTTTAAGACCGCACCAACTATACCTACTCACCCCCTCGCTGTTCTCTTCATTGGATCATTTTTCCTGCTTCTCACTTCTCGCTGAGTCCACTGCCACTTGCTCACATTACCACCTAAAGACACAGGAAGCCACCTGCTCCTACCACATCTGCTTGATCATCACTCATTCTCATCATTCTGGAAGAAACAAACTAAACCACAGCAAAGTGTTCAGCCCGCTACTCTCTCAGAACATTGCAACTGCCTTTCCTTTTGGAAACAAACCCAAAAATCACAGCATCCAGAAGACATCATGTCTAAGTCTACTCTGTTGCTTTCACACACTGTGATATAAAAACACAGTCTGGAATAAAATAAATGGGCCCTTACATTTTGTTTAATAATTTATTAATATCTAGTGTCTGCAAAGTCACTAATGAACATGGCAGAACAGTTAACCAAGCAACAGAAGATCACATACAGTAGCATCTCCTGCTCTAAAAGCATCCCTTTGCTGTCAGTCTGGTTCCCTGCTCAGAGGGTCTCAGGATCTTATGGTCTTTTACAAGCCAACTCCTTCTCTAGGAAGGTTTATCAGGACATCATCAGCATATGGTTCCTTGACTCCTGTGTTCGGCAGGAGCCCCATTTATCTTTGCTGTCTTGGACAGAGGGTCAGGGGTCTACAGCTCTCTGTGGGCTGTTTCCTTTGTTTCATGATGGCATACCAGATGCCTTCCTGTAAGGTAGTCCACCTCTCCTGGTTGGTTGGCTTGCGTTTTCTCTCCTGGTTCCCTGAGGGGAGCTCCTGCAAGCATGAGATCCAGAGAGGAACTGAGGAGGGAGAGGGGCTGCCATGTTTATATAGAACGTATGTCAGTGTAAGACATTGTCATGGGAGGCCCCTAGTGGACTGCTTGTAAAATTTTTCTGTGTGGTTCTAGTGCCTGGCAGCTATAGTTCCATAGGTGAGGCCTGATGAAAGAGATTCTATCAAAGATCTACTGTTATGGTAAGTACATAACTGTTCTTTATCAGAGCAACTATATGTATAAATGCAGACCCCTACAGTTATACATATAGTAAGTATGTCAGACCTGATTGATACATTTCGATAGTGTGTCATCCCCCTTCCCCTCCACCTGCCCACCGCCGCTACTTCTTTCACTTCTATTCAACCACTGCACCTCATTATAGCCATTGTAAGGACTGAAGCTACTGCTCAGTTACAGTTCCTGGCCACAGCATCCAAGGTGCTCTCCTCTAAACTGCAAGGAGGATTTAACATGCAGCAAAATAAAATACTTTGTTTTTCTTTGACTTTTTTTTTCTTAAAGGGGAACAGTTACAACAAAGGGCCCCACATTCAGGTGTGTGACTGGCTTGTCCAAATGTGCACTTTGCGTGCCAAAATATTTAGGTTTACTTACAGTTTGCTGTAGCATAATAGATTGTATCAGAATAATATTGCTCAGTTCTAGGCTGAGATCTTCTTTTACTACAGATCACAGAATCACTTGCAGCTGACATCAGAGCAGTAGGCAGCAGTGAGATATTCAATAGCCTGCAGTGTATGTTAGAGCTTTTACAATCTCTGATCAGATGATCTCTGTGTCTGCTTTTCTCCAGTGGCTAAGTACTGTCCTCTAAGCAAAAGTAGTCTGATACAATCTACTATGCTTTAGTAGACAGTAAATAAACCAAAATACTTTTGCCTACAGAGTGCACATTGGGATGCACTTAGAAACATAGAAACAGAAAGTGATAGCAAAAGGGGACCTCATGGTCCACCTAGTCTGCCCAAGGTTTATGAGTTTCTACCCCCCTCTCTATTTGTCTTTCTGTATGATGATATCCCTGGGTCTATCCCACGCATTTTTGAACTAATTTACTGTTTTGGCACCCACGACCTCCTGGGGCAGGCAATTCCAGGGGTCTACTACCCGCTTGGTAAAAAATAACTTTATTTATTTATTTAGCTTTTGTTGACCAGGTAAGTGCACTAGACAAATTCTGCCTATTTTCAGGCACGACCCAGGGGAGGGGGATACAGATGAATGCCAACTGACCTTGAACCAGATTAAGCTGTTCCTAACATTGCTCCTGAACCTCCCTCGTTTTAGTTTCAAATTATGTCCTATTGTTCTTCCACTTGTCTTAAAATCAAAGAGCTCCTGTGCCTCAACCTGATTTATACCCCTGATGTATTTAAAGATTTCAATCATGTCAGCCCTTTCCCTTCTTTATTATAGGGAGTACATGTTGAGCTCCCTCAGCCTCTCCTCGTATGCCATCTAGTGAAGTCCCTGAATCATTTTCATAGCCCTCCTCTGCACCATCTCAGTCTCAATCCTGAAGAGTGTGGGGCCCTCGGTGGCAACTGTTCACCTTTAACTGTAACCATATCCCCCACTTTATATATTCAGCCCCCCACGCAGTTTCTTCAAGCTACACTGCTCCAGTCAAATATGAGCCTGCATACCACACTCATACCACCATTTGGGCAAGGCATATAATAACAGCCCAACTAGGGAACTCAACCTTGAGACAGTCAGAAGTTTGTGAATATTTATCTTAGTATGTGTGTGCACCACACTATTCAGGACCCCATAGCCAACCCCTTCTTTGGTACAGTACACTGATGGTTTGCTTTTTCTTGGGCATGGCACTGTGTGAAGAACTGCTAGATTTCAAAACCTACCTGGAGTGCAGTAATGTGAAGCAGACTTTCTACCTTAATACAACCCTACTCAGATTGAATATTTTGATCTGTTACTCAGTGTTAGAGAGGATGGTACCCTTGGTATGAGTCAGTACAGGAAAAACTAATTTTTGTCATACATCTGTAGTGTATCCAACACTGTCCCAAGCTGTCCCACATCATACATCATTCTGTTCACAGTGTGCAGGCACACAAGCTTTATTGCAAATATCTCTGCCCACCGAAAAAGCAGAGGTATTGCAAACAAGTTTATTCATGGAAGGTTGAAGGTTCAGGTGGACGTGGTGAGTGTGGGGGATGATAGAAGGTCAGTGCCAGGCTGCTAGCAGAGTGCTGTTTGCAAAAGGCAAATTTTCTTGTTGTCTAATGCACATTTACATGCATCCTGAATCTTAGGACCAATCCAAACTTTTGTCATCAGGACTGTTATGTGCTATTGTAGCACTTTGAATGCGTTTTTTCATATTTGCATGGTTTGCTGAGGTAGTTGCAAATGTGAACTGTGCTAACTGAATTGCGATAATACATGTTACTTACATACTGCCATTTTAGGTTATAATTGAACTACACATACAGTTGTATATCTTTTTCAGTGACCTCATACTAGCAACTAGTTTGGGGTTTATATGTAGTTTCATGTTAATCGATTTGCATTCATCTGTCTAGTGAGCTCATGGATGAAATTATGATCTGAACTATGTATTTGACCATTTTATCTCTGAATCATTTCTGAATAGCCGTTGATGGATTTTATATTATAAGTACACAAACAACAGCAGAGTAGAACCATGAGAAAGTTATTCATTTACTTACTTAGTTCTTTGGAAATTGCCTGTGGTGACCAGGAAAAGCATACTGAGCCAAGGCTTGTTTTAAGCAGGTACAACCTGAGGGAAGGGATAGAGAACACATGGAGGCAAGGCTTTGTGGTGTATGGATAGGTGTTCAGCAAGTAGCAGATCCAATTCCAGTCTGGTATCATGTCACACCACACATTGCTATTGTGTTTGGACCAGAAGAATCAACAGTGTGTGTGTGTCCTGTGTGACCAATTTGTTTCCTGATTTGGTAAAGAAAGTTGGATCAAGATTCACCAAATGTGATGAGTGACAGATTTTGGGGTAGACTGGGGAAGATCAACTGACACCCATCCAAGAGAGCTACGCTCCACTTGCTTGGTTTGGGAAATGCACCGCACAGGCAGTCATATTATATTGAATTCCCCATATGGTTCTTTTTGTCATTTATCTGTAGTGTATCTGACACTGTCCCAGGCTGTCCCAGTTCATACATCATCCTGTTTGCAGTGCGCAGGCACACCAGATTTATTGCTAATAATGCTGACTGTTAAAAAAGCTGAAGAAATGCGAACAACTTTATTAAGAGAAGATTGAAGGTTCAGGTGGGAGGGGGGTAGAAAGTCAATGCCAGCCTGCCAGCAGAGTGCTTTTTGCAACAGGCAAACTTTCATGTCATCTAATGCACATTTGCACATGTCTCGAATCTTAGAATCAGTCCAGACATTTGTCATCAGGACTGTTATGTACTATTATTAAATGGGTACTAATAATCTCGGATCCTGACTGGTCAAGACCTGCTTTCAGCTGGGCCATTATCCCAGCACAACAGCCCGACTGAAACTACTACCAGAGCAGCAGACTGACCACTCACATTTGAAGAGGTCTGCATCAACTGACCATCGCTGCTGCCCACCACACAGAGAGTGGATTGTGCCTTTGCTTTTTCTCTTTTCTTTTCCCCACAACATGGGGGGGGGGGCAGAACGGAAATGCATTGAAATCTCGCCATTCCTTACAGGCTTTTGTCTCCCCGGTGTCATAATCTTGTGGCTCCGCTCAACAAACACCTTTTTTTTTTTTTTAATTGAACTCACTCATGGATTCCATGAAGCGCACCAATGCAGCTCATCTTGTTCTGCTCCAAGTCTCATGCATGCTGCACCAACATAAACCACTGATTAACATTTATTTGGGTTAAACAAACAGCATAGCTCCCAAACTGCACAGTGCTGCCTCCTAAAAACACTAACAGGAGGTAAATGTGGCCTGGTGAATGTTGATGCCATCATGCCACACAGTAACAGATACCACAGCAGTCCCACCAACAGTGCAGACAAAAGCAAATTCCTATGGCAAGACACAGTAGCTGCTGGACTCATATACACAACACTAGTGCCATTAGCTAGCAATGAGAAAAACGCGAAATTAAACATGGAATGTTTTTCTTCTGTACTAGGATTTTACATTTTTTTACATTTTTCTCTTCTAAATGTATTAAACAAAAAACAATATTTTAAATACTGTATTCATATTACTAATAGGGACCCATTTGATAATCGCAATAAGGCACTCCGGGGGGAGATTATGGTGGGATAATGGCCCTTCTTGGGTGGTGGAAGCACTCGGCTTTACCTTGTGCTTCAATCCACCCAAAGCAGGATGTTATTCCACCATACCCCCCCGTCATGCCTTATTACTTAATTGTAGCACCTTGGATAAGTTTTTCTCATATTTGTATGGTTTCCTGAGGTAGTTTCAAATGTGAATTGAACTAACTGAATTGTGATAATACATGTTACGTACATACTGCCATCTTAGGTTATACTTGAACTACACATACAGTTGTATATATTTTTCAGTGACCTCATACTAGCATATAGTTTGGGGCTTATATGTAGTTTCATGTTTATCTATCTGCATTCATCTATCTAGTAAGCTCATGGAGGAAATTATGATCTGGACTGTGTATTTTGTTTTCTCTTCACCATTTTATCTCTGAGTCATTTCTGAATAGCCATTGATGGATTTTATAAGTACCTGAACAATAGTAGAGTAGAACCATGAGCAAGCTACTTATTGATTTACAGTCAGACCTGGTTAATCTGTAAACATTTGTTTTTGCCCATTTTCTTACATAATAGACATATACATAGTAACCAGACAGCCAGAAGCCAGAAGGGGAAGAAAACAGATTAATTTCAGTGCTTTACATTAACTGTTTATTGCTATTTTTGTTTTAAACTTAGATTGTGGGCTTTTACTGACACTGTAATTTCTTTGCTGTCTTTACTTAGAATTGTTTTTGGGCTGTTGAACATTTAAAATCTAGTTTGGTGTGCTTGTAGTGGTGGTCTATTCCTTTGCTGTCTTTGATTGCTGCACATTTAGTCTTGGCTTGTCTGACTTGCCCTATAGTTTGGGTGAGGGGTGCTAATTGTCTGGCCTCTGACCTCAGTTACATGATAACTGGAGGTGGGGCTTAGTCAGAGTTAAGGTAGCAAGTGATTTTTGTTTTCTCAGAAGAAGCCAGAAGCCAGAAGGGGAAGAAAACAGATTCATTTCAGTGCTTTACATTAGCTGTTCACTGCTATTTTTGTTTTAAAGTTAGATTGTGGGCTTTTAGTAACACTGTAATTTCTTTGCTGTCTTTACTTAGAATTGTTTTTGGGCTGTTGATAATTTAAAATCTAGTTTGGTGTGCTTGTAGTGGTGGTCTATTCCTTTGCTGTCTTTAATATCTGCAAATTTTCGCTCCCCCTGCCCCCAACTCTTCATTATATGCCCTGTTAAATCTGATTGACAGGAGCTAAGCACAGGGGATAGTAGGGGTTGTGGAGTAGGAGGGGCATAAGGGTGAAGAATCCCACCCTCAGCATGACACATATTTTGGCTGACTCATTTTTCTTTCTTTCTTTTTTTTTTCTTTTTTAAGGAAAAGTATCTGTGGATCAGTGGTAGGATTTTTAGAACAGTAAATTAATAAATAGAGAACTAGGAGAGCTTCTGCAACAGACAAGTACTGGAACAGCAGTATAGGTGCAGTATAATGTGGGGAGTGGTGCAATGCAGTGGCTGCGGGCCAGCCATATTCAGGCAGACCTTCTGGACACTGAGGTGCTACCCTATCTGCATGCATCTCTCTGGACTGCAGGATGAGGTAGCCAGACTCAGAGCGAGGTAAACTGGGTCAGGAGTACCATCACCCCTATCCAGAGACCACCCAATCCAATGCCGCTGCTTCAAAGGATGCCGAGAATGAGGAGCACTTGGATGACAGTGGGCTCAGGGAGGGTTAGGGTGGTCAGGCAGAGGCACATCCCAGATCCTACTCCACTCAAGAACTCATATGCCACACTGACAAATGGGGACAACCAAATTGAGGTACCCAGAGAAGTGGAAGGAAAGAATGTGGAGGTTGGCCAAGGAGGTGACCTCAGTGGGGAGGAAGCGAATCCAGTGGGGGACTCCATCATAAGAGGGATCCAGCTAGGCACACAGGAGAGGAAGGGCAGGGAGGTGAGGTGCCTTCCAGGTGCCACGGCATGGAGGGATGGAAGGAAGATCCTGGGGATCACTGGGAAGACAAGATGGGAGGATGAGCTGGATGTCATTATCCACCTAGGTACTAATGACCTTGCAAATGGGGAGCCAAATGTAGTTCAGGAAGAGTTTAGGAAATTGGGGAAGGGTCTCAAGCAAGTAGCTACTTCTGTCACTTTCTCAGAAGTACTACCTGTGAGAGGCATGGGAGAGCATAGGGGTGCATGCACCAGGAACTTTAACTCATGGTTGAATAACTGATGCTGTGAGGAAGGGTTTGGATTCATTGGTGACTGGGGACCCACCTGAAAGGATGGAGGTTTGTTCAAGCCTGACAGCCTGCATCCATCCTGGAGGGGAAACCAATCACTCAATGATAAGTTTAAATGCTACACTGACAAGCATTTAAACTAGCCAATGGAGGTGGCAGGCCAGCAAGGAGGGTACATAATTGCCCACCCCCCACAGCTAGCAGTGGAACCAGTGAACCAGAGGAATGGATATCTCTACAAAGCAGTGTGCAAAAGATGGAGATAAGTGCCCAAGAGGTGGATAGGCAGAAAAGGGGCAAAATTCAACAGAGGGGCAGACAGCAAGGAGAACCAGGGATAAAGGACAAGCAGGGAAGGGGCTGGAGTAGAACAGCTAAACAGTTTTGGGAGGTCAAATCATGGAAAGCCATGTTTGCCAATGCCAGGAGCCTTAGCAACAAGATGGAGGATCTGGAGGCTGTCATGGTGCAGTCAGACCTGGACATTGTGGCCATCACAGAAACCTGGTGTAATGATAACCACGACTGGGAGATGGCCATACCTGGCTACAACATATTCAAAAGAGACAGGGCAGGCAGGAAGGGAGGAGGAGCGGCATTGTATGTAAAAAATGACATAAGGGCCACAGAGATCCAGGAGGATCAAAATGGGGGAGAGATACTGTGGGTTAAGCTGGAAAGGAAAATGGGGCCAGCCATCCGCACGGGTGTGGTCTTTAGACCACCAGCCCAGGAGGAAGAAACAGATAGGAAGCTGATGCTAGCCATCCAAAGGATGGCAGATAAGGGTGAGGTAGTGCTGGTTGGAGACCTCAATATTCCAGACGTGGACTGGAGCACCCCAGCGGCAGCATCAACTAGGAGCAGATTTATTCTGGACTCCCTTCAGGGTGCCTTCCTCAAGCAACTGGTCATGGAACCAACTCAGCAGAAGGCAATATTGGATCTTGTGCTCACAAACAGGGACAGTGTGATGAGGGTAACAGTGGGGGAGCACATGGGGAACAATGACCACCAGTCATTGTGGTTTAAAATCATAGAAGGAGCAGAACCAAACCTCACAAAAACACGTATCCTGGATTTTAGGGGGGTAGACTTTGGAAAAATGGGGAGATGCTTGAAAGAGGCATTAAGGGAAATGGGTAAGGAATCAGGGGTTGAGGAATTGGGCAGTATTTAAAATGGGGATTACAAGAGCAACATAATTATGCATTAAGGAGGTTAGCAAGGGGAAAAGGAAGAGGAGGCAATTATGGTTTTCCAATGAGGTAGCGGAGAAAGTGCAAGCCAAAAAGATTGCATTCAGGTAATACAAAAAGACATAGGCAGAAGGGGATAGGGAGAAGTACCAGGAGAAGCAAAGGGAGGCAGGGAGGTCAGTAAGGGAAGCTAAAGCTCAGACAGAAGAGCACATTATAAAATCAGTGAGTAGAGGAGACAAAACCTTTCACAGGTACATAAGTGAAAAAAGAAAGGTGGGGGGGGTAGTGAGTCTGAAGGGGGAGGATGTGGGCCGTGTGGAGGATGACAACAGTAAAGCTGACATATTGAACAGGTATTTCTGCTCAGTCTTTACTGAGGAAGAGGAGGGTAATGGGTCTGAAGGGAGTACAAGGGGTGGGAATGGTGCAAAAATGGACACAAGTCCCTTTAAATGAGAAAGGGTCCGGAAGGAACTGGAAGTAATAAGAGTTGATAAAGCAATGGGGCCAGATGGGGGTGCACCTCAGAGTCCTTAAAGAACTAAGACAGGTGGTGGCTGAACCTCTGGCAATCTTGTTTAGCTGATCACTGGAAACAGGGGAGGTACCCAAAGACTGGAGGACAACCGATGTAGTCCCCTTATACAAAAGTGGGAACAAAGAGGAAGAGGGGAATTACAGACCAGTCAGCCTCACCTCGGTAGTGGGGAAGATCATGGAAGCACTACTGAAGGAGAGATTGGTGGAACATCTGGTTGTCAATGGACTACAGGACCCAAGGCAGCATGGTTTGATCAGGGGGAGGTCATGTCAGACCAACCTCATTGAATTTTTCGACTGGGTGACTAGGGAGGTGGATCAGGGAGGGCAGTGGACATGGTCTATCTGGACTTCAGTAAGGCCTTTGACACAGTGCCACATAGAAGACTATTACACAAACTGGGGAATATGGGTGTGGGCAGGACAGTAGTATGGTGGGTAGGTAACTGGCTGGGCAGCAGGACACAGAAGGTGGTAAATGGCTGTCACTCCACAGAGGTAAGAGTGACCAGTGGGGTACCACAGAGATCAGTGCTGGGACCGGTCCTATTCAACATCCTCATCAGTGACATTGCTCAGGACCTAGAAGGCAGAATTTCCCTGTTCACTGATGACACAAAGCTCTCTAACAGAGTAGACACACCAGAGAGTGTAGACAGAATAAGTGGGACCTGCAGAAACTTGAAGAATGGTCAGGGGTTTGGCAGTTGAAATTCAATGCAAAGAAGTGCAAGATAATGCATATGGGGCGCAAAAACCCTGGCACAATATATCAGTTGGGCGGTGAGGATATAGCATGCACCAAGCAGGAAAGGGATCTTGAGGTTATCATCTTTGATGACCTCAAGGTAGGGGAAACAGTGTGACAAGGCAGCAGGTAAAGCAAATAGGATGCTGGGATGCATAGGAAGGGGCACCACCAGCAGGAAAAGGGAGGTTATAATTCCACTATACAAGACACTAGTGAGGCCCCACCTGGAGTACAGTGTGCAGTTCTGGATACCTTACTTACATAAGGATATAAACATGGTAGAGAAGGTTCAGAGGAGGACAACAAAGATGGTACATGGATTGCATCACAAGTCCTATGAGGACTGGTTGAAGAAATTGAATATGTACTCCCTGGAGGAGAGGAGGGAGAGAGGGGATATGATAGAGACATACAAGTATCTTACAGGGAGGAACAGGGTGCAGGAATACACTATTTTTAAGTGAAAAAGTTGTTCCAGGACTGGAGGGCATGGAATGAAGTTGGAGGGAGGATGATTCAGAGGAAACGTGAGGAAGAATTTCTTCACAGAACAGCCAGTGGGGAAGTGGAATACCCTGCCAGAGGAAGTGGTGGGGGCTGAAACAATCATGGGATTTAAAAATGCATGGGATAGACATAAAGGAATTCTGGAGGTCAGGGTTAAGGGGCAACAGACTTCTAGGAAAACATAAAGTGAACTTACAAGCTCAAATGGGCAGACTGGGTGGGCTGTAGGCCCTTATCTGCCGACACTGTTTATGTATCTATGTAATGTCCAGAGGAGTTTTATTAACATAGCAAAAAATCCATTTCAGTTGTTCCCTGATCACATTATCAGGTATACATAATAACAAGGTATGGATTAACTAGGTTTGACTGTACTTAGTTCTTGGAAAATTGAGTACAGTAACTGGGAAAGGCACACTGAGCCAAGGCTCATTTCCAGCAGGTGTGACCTGGAGGAAGGGATAAGGAAGAGAGGGAAGCAAGGCATTGTAGTGCATGGATCAGTGTTTGACAAGCAGCAAATCTGAATCCAGTCTGACATCATGTTATGTCACACATTGCTATTGGGTTTGGATCAGAAGGATAAAAAGTCTGTGTATCTTCTGTGTGACCGATTTGTTTTCCGATTTGAGACAGAAGTTTGGATCAAGATTAACCGAATGTGATGAGTGGCTGGTTTTGGGGTAGATTGGGGAGGATCAACTGAGACCTACAAAATGGAGTGCTATCTTTGCCTGGTTTGGGAAATGCAAAGGCAGTCATATTATATCCAGGTATATATATATATTTTTTATTTATCTGTGGTGTTTCTGACGCTGTCCCACTTTATACATCATCCTGCTCGAACGTTTGCAGGCATTCCAGCTTTATTGCTAATAATGCTACCTGCCCAAAAAGCTGAAACATTGCAAACAAGACTACTCAAGGAGGTTAAAGGTTTGGGCGGGGGTATTTGGGGTGGTAGAAACTCAGTGCCAGGTTGGCAGCAGAGTGTTTTTTGCAACAGGCAAACTACAGGGTTTTAGGTAATATCATGCCAAATGGCACACTGTCAACTCCAGTTTCAAATCATTTCACTTTGTGATACTCATTTTTTTCCACAGGGCTGTTATGTGAAGTAATCAGACTCCACCTCTCCATTGCAACCGAACAAGGAGCCATCCTACAGCAAACACAATTGTTCAAGTACCTCGGCATCACCCTTTATCCCCACCTCTCATACACTGTCCATATCAGCAATGTTGCAAAGTCTGCCAATGCGAGGTTAGGCATATTATTCTGGCACAGGAAACACCTAACCCCAAAAGCACTGTCAGTGGCCATCTAAAGCTCCATCATCAGCATCATAGACTATGGTATTCTCATATATGGGTCTGCAACTACCACTGCTCTCAAATGTATTGCGACCTCCCTGAATAAAGCCTGTTGTCTCATCACTGGCTCACATCGCCATACCCATACATGTGACCTTTATTCCCAATCTGGATGGCTTCAACTGGACAAACACATAAAATACCAAACCTGCATCACGGCCCAGAAAATTATAATGGGGCTTGCCCCACCTGGTGTCTGTGCCCTCCTTAAGCCTAGACATAGGACCGTCACTACAAGGAGATCCTGTTCCCATCTACTACATATCCCATGATGTCGCACAACCCAAGGACAAAGATCATTCACCTATCGGGCATCCAACTGGCTCAACTCTCTTGGCAGCGGCATAGTGACCACTCCAACACTCAGCCTCTTCAAGTCCAAGCTGTGCCTCTCACTGCTTGTATCCTGCAATTGCCCATCTTAACATTGCCACCGTTCCAGCTACAAATGCCCCAGCACCAAACATTTACAATCAGTCTTTGCACCCCTAGCACCTTACCTGTCATATTCCCTCTACAATGCCCCCGGCTGCACTGTCTCCTACCCTCGCCCACCTCCCCGCCGTGTATCTCCATTCCTGCCCGCTCAACCACTCCCATGCTCCCTCCTACCCCCTGCACCTCCTTCCCCCCGATCTCCTACCCTCACTTCCCCCACCATCCACCACCCATTCCCTTGTCTTGCTCATAGCTCAAGTCTTTGTATTGGTTATTACATGTCTGTAAGTCAATGGCTATATGTTTGTAACTAAAAATGATGACTGTTGCACACGCTGACGTGGAACCTTTGTAAAAGAGCCTCAGCTCAAAGGTATTGTAATCCTAGATTGAAATAAAATAAAAAATACTAGGTGTGATTTAATTTTCACAGTCAGAACAAGGCTCAGATTTTATTATTTTTTTTTTTTAAATAAGCACAGTCAGTTGTACATTTATATAAAAAGGGTGTTCTAAAAAAAGAAACAAATCAAACAATTTTGTTGGGTGAAACACAGCAAATGACCATTGATTATTCACATAGGAACTGTATAATTCATAACATGCCTGCAGCCTCATGCCTTACCACACCCCTGGGAACCTGATTAAGCTAGTACAGCCAACACAGTCCCACACAAAAGATTAATACACAAGATAGCCAGCCTTGGAGTGGGTCCCAAGGGTGGTAGCCTGGATACAAAATTGACTAGACAACAGGACGCAAAGGGTAGTAGTAAATGGAGTACACAGTGAAGAAAGGAGGGTTACTAGCGGGGTACCGCGAGGTTCAGTACTGGACCGGTCCTTTTAATGTCTTTATAAGTGACATTGCAGAGGAACTGGAAGGAAAGTATGTCTCTTTGCAGATGACACAAAGATCTGCAACAGGGTTGATACACAAGATGGAGTGGAAAGGATGAGAAGGGACTTGGCAAGGATGGAGGAATGGTCAAATGTATGGCAGCTCAGATTCAATGCAAAGAAGTGCAAGGTAATGCACATGGAAACAAAACCCAGGGAAGCGTATAAATGGGGGTGAGATACTGACAACAGTAAAAATAGAAAGGGACCTGGGGGTAATTATATCAGATGACCTAAAGGTGGGCAAGCAATGTGAGAAGGCAGTAAGGAAGGCTGGGGGGATACTGGGATGCATAGGAAGAGGCATCAATAGTAGAAAACAGGAAGTTGTAATCCCTCTGTACAGACAGTTGGTGAGACCCCATCTGGAGTACTGTGTGCAGTTCTGGAGACCCCATCTCTGCAAAGACATAGACAGAGTGTAGGCTGTCCAGAGGAGGGCAACCAAAATGGTGCAGGGTCTGCACCAGAAGACATACGAAGAAAGACTAAAGGAGCTTAATATGTATACCCTTGAGGAAAGAAGGGAGAGGGACATGCTAGAAACTTTCAAGTACCTCAAGGAATTAACAAAGTCCAAGAAGGTAGCATCTTCCAGAAAAAGAGATGCAAGAACAAGGGGCACAATTTGAAGATAGAGGGGGACGCCCAAAGGTAATGTGGAGGAAGTATTTTTCACTGAGAGGGTTGTGGATGCATGGAACAGCCTCCCTGAGGAGGTCGTGGAGTCAAGAACAGTGGGGGACTTCAAGAATGCATGGGACAGGCATAAGGCAGTCCTAGTGGGGGGTAGGAGGAAGTAAGCTGTTGGTTAACTAGGATCTGCAGCTTATCTGTTAGGTAGGAAAATGGGCAGACTAGGTGGGCCAAGCGGTCCTTATCTGCCGTCAAATTCTATGTTTCTATGTTTCTAACACCCCATCATGTCATATTACTTAGTTAATCAGTATACAAATACATGTAGATTATTATGTTTATATTTTCTCACTCTAAAAATATATAAGGGATATGTGATGGCTGGCTGTGGAATACATGATTTTTATTTGAATGAGTCAAGAGTAACCTTGGATAACCTCATGACTGGCGGAGCCACAAGTGATGTTCCCAAAGTCACTCGAGGCTCATTCAAATAAATCCTATATTCCACAACCAGCCATCACATATTCCATTTATGTAATAAGGGTGGCTGGCTTTTTTTTTGCAGTTTTCTGTTTTATTCGAAAGATAAAACTTTTGTGTGTTTTTTTTTTTTTTGTAAAGTAAATCTTCTCCATGTCCGAGGACTACCATTGCCATGGCTGTTGCCATGGATCCACTAGAATGATGCTGCCATGTCTCAGTTGATTGGTGGAGGTGAGCAGCTTTGAAAAAATATCAGGGAAACACAGCAGTACTCTTTAGCAAGGGAGCACTTGTGGTTAGACCAGTGACCAGAACAGTGAGTGCACCCAGTAGTTTTTTGTCGTTTCATGAAAAAGAAAGAATGTTTTTTAATTAGATGGTGAAAGTGGGTGGCAGTGCAGTAGTTGGCAAGGGAGCAGAAAATTCAGCAGGAAAGCTGGATTTCTGTTTGTGGAGCCACAAGTGGTTGGTCGTGCAAGCGAGTGAGCCAAAGAGGGAGCTGGTGGGTGGGTGGGTGGATTTTAAAACAGCAGGTGGGGTTGTGAGGATGTGAAAACAGAAACTCTGGAGTGAAGCAAAGAGAAAGGTAACAATAGGAAAAAACCTTTCATTTTGTTACTACAGATGTGTGGGATCAAGAGTGGAGCTGTGGGCTTTTAGCTTGTGCCTTTGTCTATGGCAAGACGTAGTACTGGCCGTTTGGTCAAAGGGGTAGACACATGATGATGTACATACTATGTATATAAAAGCATCATAATGAGTCTACTATGTGCATAAATCCTGATGATGTAGCTACTATGTACATAAACAAAATTTATGTACACAGTAGCTCAAATATCAGCAGTTATGTAATGGATATTTTATCCACACCTATTGCATAAATATATTTATACAGTAATGTATACAAGGGGTACACAATAGGGATCTGTTGGATAAATGATTTATTTCACTCATGCTGTTTGACCTTGAATAACCTCACGAGTGGCATGATGAGTGATGTGGCCAAGGTCAAACCGCACAAGTGACAATCAATCATTTATCCACAAAGCTCCCCATCACATATTTCATTTATGTAATAGGGAACTTTTTGGACAGTGTACATAGATTTGTTTAAAGGTGTCTTTTTTTTAAATAATTGAAACTTGCAAGTATTGTTTTGATGGTTTAATTATGTGACATCGATTTTTAGAGCGGTTGCAAGGTGGTTGCTAGGAATGCCAGAATGGCCTGACATCCCTGATGGCAGTGATGTGTGATTTGATTGGTTGATAGGCCATGTTTTGAATAACTATCAAAGAAAAATGATGGTTGGTCTAAGTGAGAGTGGAGGACTGCACAGTAAGAGAGAGAGTGGATGACTGCAGTGAATTATGTGGTTCATGGTGTCTTTTTTTTTTCTTTTTTTGCAGTCATTTTTAAAATTGATAATGGAAATCAATTTAGTTTTTTTTTTTTACTGTGAGGGCAGGTTTCACCAGACAGTATCAAGTGTGTGCACATTTATGTCCCGATAAAGGGATCAGGTGCTGGTGTTATTTCCTGTAAATGGAACAAAAGTGGGTCAGTGCCACTGAGGACAGTCTTTATTTACTAATTTAAAAGATTTTACTTTCAGTTTGTGGCATGTTATGTGTGGAGACGGTGGCACAGTATGGAGAGAGTAGAAAGGAATCTGAGAAGAGGAGTGATATTAGGTTAAAAAAAGTAAAAAAACAGTGTGTACTGATAAAGGAAATGGGATGGGGTGCTGTTATGTAACAGGAGGAAAAGTGAGTTGGTGCTGCAGGGAAGACTAAGTAGAGTGAGGGAAGTGACAGTTGGACCAATGCTGAACACAGGAGTGGAATCTGCAGCTGTAAGTAGTGCCGGCATTCAGGGTGTGGTTGATGACTGTACTATATGAATAAATCAGTAATGAAGACAGTACTATGATAATAAATTTGTGGTCTCTGATTTTTTCATGTAGTTGGTCTGATAAATGTGTTTAGCAGCAGTCATCTGAGTGTACTTAGCAGATGGAAACTTTCCAATGCAGCATACATTTAAGCCAGAGGAAGTGCTGAAAATGTTTTTAGAGCTTAAGCCAAATAAATCACCAGGACCTGATATGCTGCACCCTAAATAATTAAGAGAAGTTGGGGCATTTATTGTAGAACCAGTAATCCGTTTCTATAATAGCTCATACGCTAATGGCGAAATATCCACAGATTGGAAGAGAGCAACAGTTGTGCCCTTATTCAAAAAGGGAGCTAGATCAGTACTGGAGAATTACAGACCTATTAGCCTGATGGCAGTATTGTGCAAAACTGGAGAGAGACTCACTAAATATAAATTGGAAGAAGATCTTAAAAAGGGATTACAGGACAGTACACAGCATGGCTTTAAAAAGAACAGAACAAGTATTACAAATATTCTATGATTCTATTAAAGGTGAATAAATCCATTCATGAAAACACACCAATGGACATTATATTGTTGAACTTCCAGAAAGCATTTGTTAAAGTTCCTCATACTATATTGTTATGAAAACAGGAAATGTACAAACTGCATTAGAGGATTATCACTTGGGTGCAAAACAGGCTAAGTGATGGGATGCAGACAGTTATAATAAAGGGAGTTCACTCTAGGGAGGTCAGTGTCATGAGCGGGGTTCCACAGGGGTCCGTATTGGGCCTGCTGCTTTTTTCAATATTTATCAGTGATATCCATAAATATCAGTGGTCAAATGGTCAGATTTGCCGATGACATTAAGCTTGGGGGTTCTGTGAAAAAAGACCATGAAAGGAACATACTCGCTGACGATCCATTTACGGTGGAACAATGGGCATATGACAACAAAAAAAAGCTTTAGTGTTGAGAAATGTTACATTTTGCACTTAGAAAAGAATAATGGTCATTATGACTACTTGATGAACGCTATCCCCATTAAAAAGGTTGACACTGAGAAGGATCTGGGTATCATAATTGACTAAGTGCTCAAATTTAGTATCCTCAGTACCAAGCTTGTTCACAAAACAAATTACTTAGTAACATCAAAAGAAATATTCAGGCATTATGCCTCTGTAGAGCCAATGTTAGGCCCCATCTGGATTACTGTGAAAAGCTGTGGAGCCCATTCATGAAGAAGGATATAGATCGGGTTGAGAGAGTCCAGTGGAGAGTAACTAAGATGGTCTACGGTTTGAGGCATTGAGTTACAAGGATATGCTGGGCAGATTGGTCTATGCCAGCTGGAACAGATGCGGGTGAGAGGAGACCTCTTGATAATGTCTAAAATCATAAATGACAGCACACTGATTAGTGAAATGGGTTTGGAGAACCAAAATAAACTTATTGGCTTAAGGCCACACAAAAAAACAAATCAAGTTAAAGTTTACTACCAAAAACAGAAGACTATACCCATTCTCACAATGGGCAGGAAGACTGGAAGTCTCTTTCAGATGACATAGTGCAGAATACTAATTAAGATGTCTCTAAACACAAACTAGAAAATTTTTGAAGGGATAAGTTGGATCTGCTGAAGTGACTAGACTGACACAATGGGCATCAGCCTTCTCCTGTCTAATCACTCAGTGCAATACCCAATGTACACCTATTGCATAAATATATACTGTATATACACAGTAATAATTATTAGTAGGGGCAGTGTTAATGGGATATGGAATTTTCCCAATCCCGATGGCTAAAAATTGCCAGTTATAGACAACTACAGATACTATTGAGAATATACAGTAGAACTGAAAATTTTCATTGTAAAAATATTATAGTTTTACAGTGAACATTTTCATTAATTGTATTCATTTCCTGCCTTTGCATGACCAAAACAGAATCCCTGCATGTTGGAATTCTGTGTCCTGCTGTTTATGGTCTGAATTAGATGTCCTACTTTCTGTCCCTACAGTTCCTCTGAAAAGAAAACCTGACTAGATTGGTTGACTTTTTCAACCTGCCGATTTTCTGATCCTAATTCCAAGACTTGTTGAGTTAGCACTAAGAGCACTGTTTTAACAATGCCCCGAAGTGCATGTGTATACCCTCACCTCACTTGCTGGGTACTGCTGCACTGAGCCAAACTCAGTCCCCTCCCCAACCACAAACACCACCACCACACACACACAAAAAAGAAAACCTGAGTTGGTTTATTTTTTAGGGCACCAGTCTATCACATAATCCCTTGCTGTTGAATGATGGCCTTCAGATTTCCAGATCTCAGCCTCTCTGAACATCATATTCACATTATCCCTAACCTACCCTCACCAGAACAAATACACCAAAAATTACAGCCAAACTATCACTACTACATAAATGTGCCCTTCTGTATTTCTTTTATTTATATTTCTTTATTTCTGTTGTATCACAATCTATGGAATCTAGGGGGAGGTCTGCTTTCATACAGGAGGTGCTTGGGAACTCCAGCAAATGTGCACATGAGATGCAACTATTAAACCTGTCTGCTTCAGTGCAGGACACTAGGAGCATAGAAAACAAGTTGAAGGGTCCAATTTTTAGCTTCCAACTTACTGTATGTACAATAAATATTAACAGTTTCCTAATGGCCATCATGTGGACTTTAACGGCTGTGTGGGTGGAGCTCCACAGACATTATGTGATCAATCATTATGTCTTACTAGCACTGTGGAAGCACATGACTGGACTGTTAGGCAGTGTGCTTCCACAGTGCTGCAGCATACTTTTCAGTGGTTATGTGTATGTAGCACTTCCCCTCCGAAAGCTGCATAAACACACTTACTTTGCAGAGCACTTCTTTTGCTTCTGTAACTGTGGAAGTGACGACTGCCATGCACAAGATGGTCACTGACTCAGACTGTGCATGCGTAAGTATCACGCATGCACATTTCTGTGTTCACCACCATCTTGTGTATGGCTAACATTGATGCCGCTCGACAGCATTATTAATGCCACTCCCTCATTTTTGTTTAGCTCTGACTTGCAGTTTTCCATCCTTGCTTCCCTCAGTCCCTGCAGCAGCACAGTAAGTTGATTCAATATTTTTATTGCCACATGCAAGTTTTAATTTCCTCAGCAGCATTGTGGTGGGGCTTTTAACCCTAAAACACAAACAGGCAATGGAACTGAAAAACTGTTCTTTTGAATCCCGAAACAGAACGACTGCCTGAAATTTACAAATGCTATTCCACAAGCTGCTCTGCTTTCAGGACAGAAATACCACATGCATTCCAAATGTTCTGTTACAGGTGGCAAGTACTTTTTAGGGCTGTTAAGCCCAATTACTAAAAAAATAAGCCACTGCATTCTTTTTACAAGGAGTAGGGATAGTTTTCTGGAACAGAGCAGCAGTTTGCATTAGAAACATGTTAATTTCAAAGCCGCTCCATTTTCTGCAGTCTGATGTTCATTCTGGACTGCCTGTTGACTACACATTAAACAATGTACACTACACTATCTTCTCCATGAAAGGGAAAGAAAATACTTTCTTTTTAACTTAAAACAAAAGCCTGGAAGGAATGCCTTATAATGTTTCCTACCAGCGTTCTACCTCAGAGAAATGTTTTTGGTTTCAAACTGCAAGTGGCTGCATTCCCGTTAGCCCATGAAGTACATAGCATGCAACATTTTTCTAAGTATTCTGGCAAGCCATCATACTTTTAACATTAGATAGTCACGTAAAAACTCTGACCAGCCATATCGACTCTGACTAGAATTTGTTCTCTATGGCAACGCTGCAGTGAAGCAGGGAGCAGCATTTCTGGAAGACAGGTGAGCTAAATGGTAATTTCAGATCCAGTTTATAGTTTCAGCAAAACCTGCAGCAATTTTTGTAATCACCGGAATTCACTGGCCATAATTATTAGATAGCGTTTTAAATGGGTTTTACTATAGCACTGCAACAGCGTTCACACCAATATCCCCGACAGTGACAGACACAATGCCTAGTGTCGGCATTGTACTGTTGGGGATGCCAGTGAGTTTCATTCGGGGGGCTCTGCCCCCTACATACCCCAGATCTCTAGATATCAAACTCCGAGTTGGAGTTGGACCAGGGAAGGGATGCGACAATGGGAGCCATGCTGCTAGTGTCTCACTGCTTTCAGGTGAAATCTGTCGCTGTGCTGGTCTTTGCGGTGGTGATTTTGACCTTGTGTCAAAACCTTTTGATTGTGGAGATCACGTGATGGTCTGGGCTTGCTAGCTGCTGTTTCCCTCGGCTCCCGCTTCCCCGGCTGATGATCTAATATCATCAAGTGCTTTAAGGCTTGTAATTTGGGGTATCCTCAACAGTTCTATACTCCTGCTCACCCAATGGAGCTTGCTGGCTGTTTCTTTGGTAGCATCCATTGTTTTAATATGCTCGGATGGAGGCCGAGATGAGAACGGCCTTACCCAGACATACCCCGTCTCGCCTGACAAGCAGGTGAAGAAGGTGAAACCTCTCCAGCAACTATCGGCTAAACAACTGGGTGCACTGGTGGCATCAACACCGCTCTCAGAAGAGCATTTTTTGCAAGAGCTGCAACCTTTTAAGGAGACGCTTCTGGATATCGCTACTGATCTAAAAAATATTCATACTGAAATGGCTGAACTCAGACCTCACACGGCAGACACGGAGACTCGCACCTATTCCTTAGAGGCCTGGAGAGACAGGATGGAACCAGAAGTCACAAAGCTCAGCCAACAAATTACTAAACTACAGCTCAAAACCGAAGACCTTGAGGGGCACAGTAGGAGGAACAATATTTTGATCTTTGGCCTACCAGAAGGGGCTGAAGGTCCCTCTGCAATTTTATTTATGCAGAAACTCTTCTCCAAGATCGTGGGCCCTTCCCCACACAACTCTGCCTATCTAATAGAAGGGGCGCACAGATCTCCATGTCCAAAACTGGAGGAGAATGCCTCCCCCCATCCGATGATCATTCGTTTTCTCAACTATCTGGAAAAACAGCACATTTTGGCAAAAATCAGAGAATTACAGTCTATACAATGGGAGGGCAAACGTCTAAGAATTACTCAGGATTTGCCATTAGAAAGGAAAATAGCCTCCTTTCATTCAATAGTCAGCAAGCTGATAGCTGCCAGTATTAAGTTTCGCATGGCATACCCAGCACGTTTGCAGGTTTTGGTGGATGGAGCATGGCTATCATACGATTCGGCCGACCAGGCTCAAGTCGATCTCTGCAAGAAGCTGCCTTCGTTATTCAAATCTTAGGACTGCATCCTCGTTTTCTTGCTACCAAAGAACTGTTTATTTCTGACTGTATCACTTGCTATTTGGGTGGCTTACCACTGAGGAGCTTGTTCTGAGGGACGCCTTTGGGAGGGGAGCTTTTTCCCAGTGTGGTGAGGACGGAGGCTGCCGAGGAGAGAGGCGGACGATGGCCTGTGGACCCAGAGAACTCTGCGTGGCAACGAGGCACCATCTTCCCTCGGATCCCCTTCTCCTGCAGCCACTTGTTTCCAGTGGAGACTCTTTCTCATCGGACAGTTTGGCCCGTTTCCAATATGGTTCCCCGAGGGAACACCTGCATATTCGAGAAGCTGCCTGTTACGCCTACATCTTATGGGGATGATTTTGCTGTTATTTTATGCAAACAATTCTGGAAAGACTCGTATTCCCTATTCTCCTGCTCACTATCAAATTACTCTCTTGGGCTCTTTCCGCTCCTCTCTATATTTCTTGATCTTCTGTATCTAGTGAGATAATTACACTACGCTTAATTGTCTCTTCTTGACTTCTCTTTCTCTATAGGACTCCAGTCCTGTTCTCCTCCTTTATTGCTCATGTCTCTCTTATTCTCTCATCACTCTTCTTGGTATACCTATCCCTTGGGTTTTTCCTCAGCTCTCTCTGTAGTCTTGTTTACCATACTTTCATATTTTTTACCTACTAATTCTGTCGGAGAGTGTGGTGTTGACTTTATTCCACTTTTGGTTCTCGCAGGAATAAGATTGGAGTCATGGGGTTTGCATGAAGTTTATACACTGCTGGGGTATCTCAGTCCGAACTGCAGAATAATTTCAGTATTCCTTTTCATCTTGGAGGGTGGGGGGGCAGGAGGGGGAAGGTATTGGTTTAAGAGTAACCCACCACACGTCCTGAAGTATGGGGGGGTAGTACCCTAATTACTCTCATTTCTCGTTTTGTTTGACTTGACATCCTGGGGATTCCTTTTGGTCTGTTAGACTGGTTTACATTAATGCCCAAATTGGGGTCGGAAGTGTACCCAGTACGAGTTCTCACCACATTTACTAGCCTATATTTGGTCAGCGGTATTGAGGGTAGTTACAATGGGGTGCTTGTGGGCTCTCTACCATTAAATAATAATGCAGTTTCTCTACTAGTCAGAGCTAGGTAGAGGATACTTGTAAATAGTTATACTGGGGGTTTATGGGGGTTTGGAAACTATGGTGTTCCTTTGTTTTCTATTGTTAATGATATTGTTTTCCCGTATCTCATAATTGTCATCATGGACAGAAGTATGTTCTGCTTCTTTTCTGGGACCTTGCAGGAACACTAATTTAATAATATATATGTAGGATTGGTGGGGGGGGTTAGCGGTGCACTCTCATAGTATATTGGTTTGGTTATGCAGTGGTTGGTATAACACTCAATGGCTACAGGTCTGAAAAAGTTTATAACTTGGAATGTAAGAGGGGCTCGTGATCTTAACAAGAGAATTCAGATCTTAAAACACTTATCACTACTGAATGCCCATATCTCCTTTATTCAGGAATCTCATCTGCTCTCTGGGGAAGCGGGGGGCCTGTGCAGATTCGGGATTAGGCAAGTTTTTACTTCTGGTAACTCATCCGCCAGTGGTGGTACTGCTATTTTAATTCACAAGGCGACAGCCTTTCAACCCAAAAAAACAATTGCTGATCCACAGGGGAGATATGTTTTAGTCCAAGGATTATTGAACTGTACTGAATTGGTCCTGGGGAGCGTGTATGGGCCTGTGGGGGGAAATTCTGTATTTTTTCAAGAATTATTGACCAAATTACAAAGGTTCTCGATGTTCCCCCTAATTCTCGGCAGGGACTGGAACCTGCCACCTAGTCAGGATTTGGATAGATCTAATTCCTCGCCTAAGCCCCCTTCTCGAGTCCAAAAGGCTCTTTCTGAATTTCTTGATTCTACTGGATTCATTCACTGCGATCCCTGGCATCTCCTAAATCCTGAGACCCGTGCTTTCTCATTCCACTCTATGAAGCATTCCACTTGGTCTCGGCTGGATTATATCTTACTTAGTCATTCTCTCATACACGGTCTCAATGATTCCACTCTAGAACCAATTGTTATATCGGACCATACTGTGGCATGGGTCACAGTTATGTTAAATCAAAATCTCCAAAGGGACTCAATATGGTGTTTAAACACACAGCTTCTAAAGGAGGATTACGTCATTACCAGGATCTCAGATCTCATTCAACTCTTTATTGCAAATAACCAGGGCTTGGTTGCAAGAATGGACCATGAATGGTGCGCCCTAAAATGCTTTTTGCGAGGTGAGTTTATCAGACTCTCCTCCACTCGTAAACGAAAAAGAGAGGCGGCCATTATTTCACTCCTGGGTCAGATTCGCACACTTGAGCATTCTCTCACCTCTTCCTCTTCTCCCGATGTGCTAAAATCAATGTTGAACTTAAGGAATCAGTATTCCCGTCTAGTGCAGGAAAAAGCAGAATTTCTCATTTTAAGAACGAAGGCAAAATATATAGAGCAGGGGGAGAAGGCAAGTTATCTTCTAGCTTTGCATCTGAGGAAACTAGAGGTGTCCAGATTTATTCCCTCGATTAATGATCTGGATGGAACCACTAAAACACTTCCAAGAGATATAACTGCCGTTTTTAGACAGTTTTATCTTTCTCTCTATAGTCAGCATCTTGTATCCCCGGCTCATGCCGAATTACTAGAGTATTTATCTGCCTTACCATTACCTACCCTCTCTCTCTCTCACAACAATCCCTTTTATCTGCGCCTATTTCTCTTCAGGAAGTACTCTCTGCTATTCATAACCTCGCCTCGGATAGGGCTCCTGGTCCAGATGGTTTCCCTTCAAACTTCTACAAGGTCTTTGCTAAAGATCTTGCTCCCTATCTATTACATCTATATCAATATATGCTCTCAGGACAAACCTTAGATCCATCCCTATTATAAGCCTCCATTATCCTTCTTCTTAAACCAGACAAGCCACCCCAATCTCCTGCGAGTTATCGTCCCATCTCTTTGTTAAATTGTGATATTAAAATCTTGGCTAAGATACTCGCTAGTAGAATTGAACAGTTTGGACTCCGCTTCTTAGCCCGGAGCAAATTGGGTTCGTATCAGGTAGAACACCTGCTGACCACCTTCGTAAATTGGCATATTTGGTTCAGGTGGCCAAGACTTCCCCTTCCCCATGGCTCTGATATCCCTTGATGCAGAAAAAGCATTTTACAGGGTGGATTGGAACTTCCTGTGGGCTACGCTGCAGTCAATGGGCTTTCCTGATACCTTTATCAACTGGATTCAGACTCTGTATTCCTCTCCTCAGGCAAAAATAAATTGTAATGGAGTCTTATCCGAGGCTTCCCCTCTTTTTTCAGGCACGTGGCAGGGTTGCCCGCTCTCTCCTTTTCTTTTTAATTTATATCTTGAACCCCTGATCAGGAGACTAAACTCCTCCCCCTTAATTACTAGCATTCCAATAGATAATAGGACCCCGGTCCTTTCAGTTTATGCGGATGACGTATTGCTTCACCTCTCAGATCCGGTCTCCTCCTTAACAGAAGCATTGCATATTATTGATACTTTTGGGAAATTCTCGAATTATAAACTCAATATTACTAAAACTGAAATCTTTCCCCTTAATTCTTTAACATATAGCTCAGCTTTCAGTGAGTTTGGTATGAAATGGACTTCTAAGTCCATCAAATACTTGGGCATTTATATTACCTCGGACTTATCATCACTCCGCAAACTTAATTTAGAGGATTTGTGGTCCAACATTGAACAGGACCTAGCAAGATGGAAGAGGCTCCCTCTCTCGCTCTGGGGCAGAATAAACACCGTTAAGATGAACGTTCTACCCAGATTGTTCTATCCACTAAATATGTTGGACGTCTGGTTACCCCTGTACTTCTTTCAGCATATCCACTCTGACGTTAGCTCCTTTATTTGGCAAGATAAGGCAATTATAAGATCCTACCGTAAGCTCTCTTTACCCAAGGAGATGGGGGGGGGCTTGCATCTCCCTAACTTCTTGTTTTACTACTGGGTCTGTCACCTTTATAAGTGTGGGAAATGGTTTTGTTAACTGATCTCTGTGCTCATCACGACTATGTTCCTATTTGGTTACTTATAGAGTCTGACATTCTCACTGCACATAATATAGCTCCCTCATCACTCTTTTATACGCCCTCTAAAAAACTGCAAAAATCCCTGCAGTCCTTCCTGATTGGTACCTCATTAAGAGTTCTCTCTCAAATGTTCAGCTTCTATAAGGTACTTTCGAGTTCAGACCCTTCTCAGCCACTATATGCCAATCTGAATCTCAAAATAGAGGGAGTCCCCATTTCTCAGCATTGGTTATCTCTTCCTCCCGAGCTCACGGTGGCTGAGTTCTATTCAAACGGTGCTATTCTATCCACCGAGGAGATTCTCACTAAACTGGGTCTAACGTCATGGGCTGTTTTTCAAATTTTACAGCTTAAGCACCTACTGGTTAAGGTAGTGGGGAAAGAGCGCAACCCTTCTTGTATTGAAGCCTTTCTCAAACAAATTAAGACTTTGGCTTGCAAATCCCATGGCATTTCTACCATATACAAGTTGGTCCTCACTTTTTCTCAATCCCCTTCAATTGCCGGTTCTTGGGTCTGGCAAGTTTCTTTCCCTGACAAAGCTATTAACTGGCGTTCAATATGGACAGGCCTATACACATACCTCACCCATGACCGATATATATATATATATATATATATTTTTTTTTAAAAGTGGTGTTGATTTTAATTTCTCCGAATCTCATTTCATCCTATTTCATTAACTTATGTATGGTCTTCTTGTCAGTGTGTATTGATAGTACTACATTTACTTTTTGAAATGTTTGTTGTATTGAGATATGCTTAATAAAGTATGTTACATTAAAAAAAAAAACTTTTGATTGCATACTTAATCATGTTATAATTAGGCATTACAAGTGGCTGTGTGCAGTCAGGATCCGTCTGACAAGCACACGGTTCTAAACTGCATGGCAGTCTCACAATTCAATTAGAAATGCAACCCAGTAATTATAAAAAAAAAAAACATGGGTTGGTGTGTGAAACCCAGAAATATAAAATCCCCCTCAGTATGCTGGCCCAGTGGAGGAATGCTATGCTTCCACTCCCCATGCCAGTGGCCCATGTTCAGGAACAGACAAGTGTCTCTCAGTGGGCTGGCTGAGTGAGGGAGGGAGGGTGGAGCAGAGCACCCAATAATAACTCTACTTCCACAGGGAGGAGGGGACACCAGATCCCGCTGCAGAGATTGCAACCTGGTGGATGCTGGACAGCAGTGCTGCACAAGGGGCAGAACAGTAGTGTGATGTGCTTGGTGCACATGTCCCAAAGATACAACTCAAAGGGCACAATTGGAGGCAAAAGATGCCATGTTTTCCATGGCTGGCATCGCTTGCAGGCTCTCACATGAGTGACATGGCAGGCCACCCACTCATCAAGATCCTGAGCAAGTGGTGGATAACCAGTAAATCCATGAGAAGGCCAGTGACAGGGCTGGTGGTTGCTGTCAGACAGCTTGGAGGGAAGAAAAACTACTGATTGAAATAACAAAACACCCTCAGTAGTCTTTATAAACCCTTGAGCTTTACTTTCAGGGTTTATATAGCATCACACACCCCAGGTGTGTATAACGTTCTGGTTACATACACCCACCTATGTATTATTGTTCATTTTTAATTAATTTTAAATTGTAAAGCATTTCAATGAGTTCATTGTGTAAAGATTTACCTGTTTCCATTTCATTACAATGCTCTGAGTGCAGCAGACACCATTGTGATGTCATTGGTCATTATGTAAGCTGGTCTTCCATTTGTTGAGTTCCTTTCTGACCTTTCCAAAGCAGAAATAAATGCTGATGACAAAGTCAAAATTGATATAAACATTTATATTCATGTCAGTGATGTCACAAGCAAAAAAAATTGTTTATGTTTAAGTTTTAACTTACACACTTGGTGATTTCAGCGAGTCATTGCACAGAACCACTAAACCTCTTACCTTATCTCATGTATTATGATCTCTCATGCAGGAATGTTTGGAGCAGACTTCCACTTCACAACAAGGGGGAGGGCAGCTTCATTTAAAGAGGTCAGGAAATGATTTGTAATTGGCAGCTGTTTATATTGTTCCCTTTTACAGAAATTATATCCAAAAACCTAAATAATCCATCTGTAACTGCACTTGACTAAAACGTGATTTGAGAAATTGAATTTTGCATTGTTTTGTTTTAATGGGCAGCATTCTATTACAGTTCTCCTCATGGAACCAGTGATCTGGAATTTTAACTATGCCACAATTTGTGCACAGAACTCTAAGCATGGTTCTGATAGGACAATAGCTAATGTTTAGCATTCTGTACACAAGCTGTGACATATTAAAAACTGCAAATTACCAGTTCCATGAAGAGAACACTGCAGAATGTTGTCCATGAAAAGAAAACAATTTAAAACAGTTTTTTCACGTCAGTGATTATGAAAGGTACAGTTAAATATGACTCATTTTTAGGCAGATCTTTCATTTTTCTTAGCATGAACATTATTAACTGCTGCCAATTACCACAAATTTCATGTCCCCTTTAACTTTTGAAATGAAAATTGCTTAATACATATTATGGGCTTAAAAAAACATAGTGGCCATGATTCACAAAACATCACAACATGTGCTGAATCAGGATGTAGAAGCCGTGTAGTTGGCTGCAGTGTGAGGGCCCACAGAGCAACACCGCATATATGATGGCCAACAGAAGGTGACATGAAGCGAGGGGAGGACCCTGGGGGGGATGCAGGGAGGAAGGACTGGAATATGCGAACATGCCCCCAACCGCCACATGAATGCAGCTGTGCGGGGGTGTGCTTCAGACATGCAGAAGCAGCCGCAGGACAGGGAAGGACAAACTGGAGGCTGCCATATCCACCACTGAGGGGGGAACACATGGGCAAGGGCCAGCAAATGAGGAGGGGGTCAGCGGTGGGACCAGGGAGCCACAGGCAGCAGCTGGGGCTGCAACATGGCCCAGGGCAAGCAACTTCATGGGCCCACAGGTGGCAGCCCTGGTCACAGACATCAGGACCAATTATGCCAACTTATATGGGGAGGACTCCCTGAGAGCTCCCACAGAGACCAAGGTGCAGCTGTGGCTTGAGGTGCAGGCATCTGTTAACACAGCTGGTCTGGAGATGTGCACCTTGCAGGTCATCAAGCATAAGTGGTGTTACATCTGGACAGCTGTGACATGAAAGCTGGCCAGTGTCACAGATCCCAAGTGGCCATGGGTGGTGAACCACCCCCCCAAATAACTTGTTCTGGCCCCTACAGAGAGGACTGTGGCTGAGACAATCATGGAGGTGGCATGCCATGGTGAGGGGAGTGGCATTGGCAAGGACCGGTCCTTTTTAATGTCTTTATAAGTGACATTGCAGAGGAACTGGAAGGAAAAGTATGTCTCTTTGCAGATGACACAAAGATCTGCAACAGGGTTGATACACCAGATGGAGTGGAAAGGATGAGAAGGGACTTGGCAAGGTTGGAGGAATGGTCAAATGTATGGCAGCTCAGATTCAATGCAAAGAAGTGCAAGGTAATGCACATGGGAAACAAAAACCCAAGGGAAGAGTACACAATGGTGAGTGAGATACTGGCAACAGTAAAAATGGAAAGGGACCTGGGGGTAGTTATATCAGATGACCTTAAGGTGGGCAACCAATGTGAGAAGGCAGTAAGGAAGGCTGGGGAATATTGGGATGCATAGGGAGAGGCATCAATAGTAGAAAACAGGAAGTTGTTATCCCTCTGTACAGACAGTTCGTGAGACCCCATCTGGAGTGCTGTGTGCAGTTCTGGAGACCCCATCTCCACAAAGACATAGACAGAGTGGAGGCTGTCCGGAGGAGGGAAACCAAAATGGTGCAGGGTCTGCACCAGAAGACATGAAGAAAGACTAAAGGAGCTTAATAAGTATACCCTTGAGAAAAGGAGGGAGAGAGGGGACATGATAGAAACTTTTAAGTACCTCAAGGGAATCAACAAAGTCCAAGAGGGTGGCATCTTTCAGAAAAAGAGAAGTGCAAGAACAAGGGGGGCACAATTTGAAGATGGGGGGGACGGCTCAGAGGTAATGTGAGGAAGTATTTTTTCACAAAGAGGGTCATGGATGCATGGAACAGAAGTCAAGAACAGTGGGGGAATTCAAGAATGTATGAGACAGACATAAGGCAGTCCTAGTGGGGGGTAGGAGGAAGTAAGCTGTTGGTTAACTAGGATCTGCAGCTTATCTGTTAGGTAGGAAAATGGGCAGACTAGGTGGGCCAAGTGGTCCTTATCTGCCGTCAAATTCTATATTTCTATGGCAGATGCATGGGCACATGGGAGGGGCCAGTGGTGATGGTTGCTAGTACACAGTAAACATGATTGTACCCATTCTGTCCCCAGAACTGCTGCACCAGCCGGACCATCCACTGTCAGCACACCCACAATGTCTGCATGTGTTCCGAAACAAGTGCCACACAGGGGTAGGTATGCACCACATGGCCACTGGTGGAGGAATGTCACCTACAGTGAGTGGCTAATGTACCTCTCCCCCACAGGGCCACCACATGAAGGCACATCTAAGGACATGGAGTTAGATGTAGCCACACCCAAGGACAGCAATGGAATAGTGGATCATGGTGACCAACAGGAGCAACCAGCAGTGGCACCCGGCCCTGTGGACAACATGCAGGTCACAGTGGGAACGGATGCACAACACAGTGATACATGCTACCTAGGGCTGCCAATGCCACTCATAAGTGCCACACACAAACAGGGGCAACATGGGGGGACCCAGACAATGGACCCCGATGGTGGTTGGTATGTGCCTGGAACAGGGGGTCCTCGCACATTCCTAGTTCCCACAGCCCAGAGTGGACATGATGACCTTTCCACATGCCAGCAACACTGCACCAGACACCACCCCCTTCCACGGGTGTCCTACTGACATACTAACATGACCTGAGGCAGCTGGAGAGGGACAAACTGTTGGCCCAGCAGGAGAATACGGGGCCAATAAGGAAATTGACCATGGAGGTGTGGGCCTTGGGTAGTGGCATCAACCAAATTAGGTATATCCTAGAGAGGGTCATGGTGGCCATACGGCCTGCCCATGCCTCTCTGCCCTACCAATATGGCTGACAAACAGGAGTAGAAGGCGGCACAGCACAAGTGGACCTTGGTCAGAGTGTATGCAAGGCACATGTGGCCAGACAGTGTCCAGGCCCCTGCCAGGGTAAACAGGGTGAGTATGGCTGGGTGGGAGATGGTGTGGTGGCAGGGCTGTCAGTGGACCGCCATGGATGTAGTAGCATATCACACACACATGTGACGGGTGCAGGCTGTGTGCACTGCCATGGCCATACCACACCTGCACCCCAGTGGGCATGTGTCCTGCACACAACACACACTACCTTGCTGCCATGGTATGCAATTTATATGCACAAGCACCAGTACACTTGATGTCCCCCTTCCTGATACAAAGCCCTTCACACATGTAGGTACGATGTCACTGACCATGGCAGTGTAACTGACACACACACACACCGTACCAGTGTTGTGCACCACACCAGGTCAATGCCAGGCCACATCCTGCAGGCAATGGCCCCCTCCCTGGGGGACACTATGATCAGGCATACCACCATGTACGACCATGGACACAGACCAGCCATACATGGCCAAGGAACACAGGCGACATGCACTACACACTACATGGGTGCCCCTTGGGCAGCCACCATCCCTGGCTAATGGGCACTCAGAGATGGAGCATCATCACAGAGCCACACCACCTGTACATCTGTCATGCAACTGTACCCTATGTGACTGCATGCCACACCTCAAGCCCCAAGAGAGTATCCCCCGGCCCCACTGTCGCATTGCTGTCCACATCACATGGTGGGTAGTTGTCCGGTACGTTGCCTGGCAGTGGTAGTCTACGGTGCACACATGTGTTATTGAGCATGGCACACACCGTGAATACTCAGCATGCCTTTCCAGGGCAAGCATCATTATGCCACCTGTGTGGTCCAAGCACCGGAACTGCATTTTCATGTGGCCAAAGGTGCATTCCACGATGGACCAGGTCTTCCTGTGTGCCTCGTTGAATGCCTTTTGTGCCTGTCCAGTTGACTCCAGGTATGGTGTCATCAGGTAGGGCCGTCAGGGATATCCGCTGTTACCTGTGTGTGGAATATAGAGTAAGTCAGTGTGTTTGGCGGTAGTTGTGTGAATGATACAGTGTCTTAGTATCCACCGAGCAGCCATCCATCACGTCCTCCATGCTCGTAAAGGTGGGCACCCAGGGCAGAGCTGTCCAGGATGTATGCATCATGGCATGAGCCCAAGTAACATGCACAGATGTTGGTGATTATGCCACCACCATCACACATCATCTGGAAATTCATGCTGTGGAAGCCCTTCCAGTTGCAGTATGCCTCCTTCTCTACAGTGGGTGTCAGGATAGGCATGTGGGTGCAGTCAGTACCACCCAGTACATTCGGCATGCCATACAGACCATAGAAACCCTCCTTTGTTGCACATATGTTCCCCAGGGAGGTGAGGAATATGATGTGGTCATGCAGGCTGAGGAGTGCGGCATCTGTTAGTTGGTGTAGTGCACGTGACACCATTGCTTGGCTCACACCTGTCACATCCCTGACCACCCGCTGGAAGGAGCCAGTGGCATAGTAGGACAATGCACACAGGACCCGTGACTCGACTGACAGTGCCTGTGACCATAGTGTCCTGGACGCCACATGTAGGGCCACCATGGCACACAGGTCGGCTATGGCTGCATGGTCCATACTGAACCTGGCAATGCAATGAGTTTCACTGAGCACTTGGGCCTATAGGCGTGGCCTGAAGATGGGTGGTTGTGGACTGCACCTGTGTCTGTGTTCCATTGCCAGTGCCTCATCCAGCAGGAGGATGTTATAGAGCAGCCCAGGGCACATGTTACACAATGGGATCAGGTGGGACTGCAGCAGTGCCATGTCATAGCAAGCACAATCACCACATTCCACAGTGTGGTATGTTCTGGGGCCTTTTGTACCACACACACAGGCTGTGGGCAGGCCCTGTACCCTGCTAATGGTGCTTCCCAGTTATTGGGCATGCACATGAGGGGCCCACGGGTGTCTGTTGTGTTCTCCCATGCACCTGTGTGCCCCACCCCCAGTGCACATGGTGTGGGGGCCTATGTCCATGGTGATTGCTGCCTGGTCCTGCTCCCCAGCAGACCTACATTGCAACCGCTCAAGGGCTTTCAGACCTCTGGTACTGTTCCAAAGCCTGTCCCATCTACTGGCCTGGTAAGCATTTCTGTTGTCCCATCACTGTACATTCCTGGAGGGTTTCAGGTGGAGTGTATTGTGCCCCACACTTTGCCTCACACTTATGCTCTGCCCTACAGTTCACACATACTGTACCTGCATTAGTTTCCATACTGTCTTCATGGCCCTGCTGTGTCCCGCTGTGTGGCTGTTCCCTGTGCTACACCCCGTCCTGACGTGACTGTCATGGTTTCCAGTGGTCTGCAGCCATTTTCCCTGCTCCACCTGTCATACTCCAACAGCTGCCGTACACCTCACACACCATGCACCTGGGGCTACCTCTCCCTCAGGTCACAGTTTGGTCTGGCCATGGTGTGGCATAGCTTCCTGACATTTGCTGTTTTCTGCATTGGCATCCACAAGCCATGTGTTGCTCCAGGCATGGTCCCACCCCTCTGCACCTGTGCCGCAATGCACCTGTGGCCATGAACGCCTGCATCTTCTACCCACTACTGCACTGGCTCTGTGATTGCCACTATCCTCACCCGTGGGTGAAGATCCTCAGATCTCGCATATGTGGCCCTGCTACTTGGCTCCAGGGCTTCTGCGCCACTTTGTTGAGCCATTATAATTACTGGTTACCCCCAGTAAATGCACATATAACATGTCTGCTGAAAAGCCTGCTAAAATGAAAAACATTTTTTTTTATATATTTTACACTTTCTTTGTTAAAGGATTGAACAAGATTACAGCTCTATAGCTCAACTGCTCTGACAACTCTCTCTCAAATGCTGAGGGATGGCTGACCAGCACTGGAGCACGCTCAATCTACAATACAAAGGATTCATGGGAACACCAATCTCCCCGCTCTTATAAAGTACCTGTTATTGAGATTGCGCTTGTTTAATTTTTTTATTAAGCTTTTCCCAGGGGTCGGTTCCAGCAGGCTCATTCAGTACTGTCCCTCTCTCCCCCATCTGGCAACTACCCACTTTGACTCACCTCACCCCATTCATTTCCCACGAATTGCCCCATTCTAGTAATACCAACAAAGCTGTGCTCCAGCAAACCAGTGGGTGCTAAAAAAATAAAAGACATAAGTCATTATAATAAAAATAATTCAGCACTCTAAACTCCAGAAAATACAGAGAGAGTATTTTTATTGCTCAAAAATGAAATACTTACAGAATTGTAAGAAAAAACATGTTAGTGCTTAGTGGAAATAGACTTTGTTTTACTTCCCACAAACCAGCCTCAGCACTTCAGGGCTATGCCACCCTTTCATCAGGAGGTGTGGACTGCCCCCGTGGCAGTGCTACAAAGGGGAGCGCCATCCTCCACCCAGCTGGTGACTCACATCCAGAACTTGAGGCAGTGGTCGGGTGGTGATGCAGGAATGGAAGCAGGCAGGCAGGGCTTCATTAAGCCAGTGCCTTCCTGTTTTCCATTTTCTCCCTTCCCCTTGTCACAGTGGCATGTAAGATTGTGTGCATGGAGGTGCACACATGCTACATAACTGCAGCCGTTGACTTCCACACCACTCAAGCTCTGGCAGCCAAGAAGCAAGATGGCATCTCTCCCCAACCCAGGAGAGGTCAGGAGAGGAGAGCAGTCCACTGCACACTCGATTCTCTTCCCCCTAGCCAACTCCCAGCATCCCAGGCTTGTTCCTAACTTCTGATTGCCGGCGTGGTGAGAGGCAAGGTGCACAGTGCCTCAGGCCTCTGTGCCACTGGACCTTTTTTTAACTGTCTTTACCACTCAGTAAAGGCAGGGAGATACCCTGGTGTCAGCTTTCTGGCTTTCTGGACTACCTACTTGGCATCCACCCCAAGCCACCAAGTCTGGGAGGCCTACAGCTTACACCCTGTGGTGGGGCACCCTGACGGGAGAGACTAATATCTACCTGAGGCCCCAGCTGAGGCTTACACCCAGGGTGTCATTAGGATGGTGTCCAGGAGCTTCATGCTGCAGCTATCACAAGGTCTTTTTCTAGCTTGGGTGTTTCCCCCAGAGAATAAGACCTGCAATGATGTCCTGGAGATGTCAGATGTGCTCCCATGCCTGACACTTCGATGTTAGCCTATCCTCCAATCCCCTTCTCTTGGGGGTCTCTGGCTCACCAACCCCCAGCCAACCCTAGGGATTGGACTGTTGCTGAGCACCATGGCCCACCTGCTTCAAAGAAGGAGAGATGTCCACCAGATGCTCGATCCTCCTCCCCCCAGTCAAACCTCTGATGCTCTGGGCT
The DNA here is from genome assembly GCA_016271365.2 of Neoceratodus forsteri. Lineage (NCBI taxonomy): Eukaryota > Metazoa > Chordata > Ceratodontiformes > Ceratodontidae > Neoceratodus > Neoceratodus forsteri. The sequence continues at coordinate 910,232,653 of CM028130.1, read as the reverse complement.
CATTCTCAAACCTGAGTCGTTGGTATCACAAGTGGTAGTACCTCTGCTGTTGTCAGCTGGTCTGCCCAAGATTGCTCTTGTTTATAAAGAAATGTTGATGCATTTTTGAATGTGTGCATTTGTTTTGAAAAGTTATGATGAAAATTGTGCAGCTTCTTTCAAATTACAAAATCAGCATGGTTGGCACAAAATGATTCCGATATCACAAGTTATCTTCTAGGCGAGTCATATGACCTGTAACACCATTCAGATTTACCAACTCAAATGAGAATGCCCATCATTTTATAACACACATGTACTGCTATGTAGGAATCAGACTTTTAAATGTAATATAGTCATTTCACGAAATTGCACAAACATTTGTGAAAATGGCACGTTTCCATGAAAAGTGCACAAAACAGATTTGCACAATATTGTCACCACCGCCACTGGTGTTGACCCCCTTTAATACACATATAGTGTGTCTGCTGAAACACTGCAATAACTGGGTATGATGTCATACCCAGTTATTACAGCTCTTTACTCGCACTCCCCCTGCTTTGTTTTCAGAACAGTGCCATAGTTGGAAACTGACATCTTTTCAAAGTGATTCCACTCACACAGCTGTTTTTCATCTAACCTCAACTGACAAAATAAATCTCATCAGAGGGCACAGTAGGGAAAATGAGGACAGCTGTTGGGAACACCTCAGAACTGTTCAAAAGCTGGGGTCTTTCAAGAGCAGCATAGGCAGTTAGTGCCATGACTGACCACATTTTTATTTAAATTCACATAGTTTGCTGTTCTTAGCCATGCGTCTCCTTGCCAGTGATTCAGGGACTAAACGTCTTGAAAATATCCCTCCATGCAGGAAATAAGCCACCAGCACAAAGTGCCCAGAATCACTGCTGCAGGGAGACTGAGGGTTTCTGCTGGTCATACAGAGCTATATAAAACACCAGCACCAGTTATTATAAAAAAAACCAAAATGCACATGTGATGGATTTTTTTACACATCATTGATGTGTGATAACCTGATGAACCTTGAGTATGTAAAAAAACTCATAACACACCTTTTGAATGCATTATTCTTTATATAAATCCCCTTACTGTAGCTAACTTGAGTAGTTTATGTAGAGAATAATAGAAACATAGAAACTTAATAGCCATTTTTTATTGAACCCTGTTATTTATCCCTCCTATGGTATACATATATCATATATAGAATAAATACTTGCAAAGTGTGGTGTACAAGACATTGTGCAATTCAGGAAGCTAATGCAATCATAAAGGTCATAAGCCCAAAGGATGAGTTCCTTTTTATCTCAGTAGCCCTTTTATCTCATTAGCACCCGAGATGGCATATTTTTGATGGTACAGTACACTTTGCCATAATGTATTATAGTAAATTAGGATGGTTGTGTTTTCATTTTTGTGATAATTTTTGGCCAGTTTGAAAATGCATGGCAGTTTGCTCATGCATGGTTCAACAAAGACACGTGGTCCAGTATGTGCACAACTACGCAAGCATGTGTGCATGACTCCTGATAGAAACAGAGAAGGTGACAGCAGACAAGGACCATGTGGCTCACCTAGTCTGCCCCTTTTTACTACCTAATGCAATACTGCAGATCCTAGTTGATCTGTGGCTTACCCTCTCTTCCCTACTGCAAGATTACTCTGAAGTATACCCCATGCATTCTTGAATTCCCCTCCCATTTATGCCCCCATCACCTCCACAGGGAGGCTGTACCAAGCATCCACTACTTTTTCTATGAAAAATTACTTCCTCATGTTGCTCCTGAGCCTACCCACTCTAGTTACATATCATGCCCCCTTGTTCTTGTATATCTTCTTTTCTGAAAGATGCTACCCTCCTGTACCTTGTTTATACCTCTGGTAGTTGAATGTCTCTATCCTATCCCCCCCCTCTCCTCCAGGGAATATATATTGAGGTCCCTTAATCTTTCCTCGTATGAATTTTGGTGCAGTCCTCAGTTGATAGGTTTCAGTTCTGGAGGCCACATCTCAGGAAAGACATATAATGGGTGGAGGCAGTACAGAGAAGAACAACCAAAATGGTGCATGGCCTGCATCAGAAGCAGTATGAAGAAAGACCCAGGGAATTAAATATGTATTCCCTGGAGGAAAGAAGAGAAAGTGAAGACATGATAGAAACATTCAAATACTCAAAGTTATTAATAAGGTACCGGAGGGTAGAATTTTGCACAGAAATGGATGCTCAAGGACAAGGGTGTATGATATGAAATTGAAAGGGGGAAGACTAAGAGGGGATATGAGAAAATATTTCTTTATGGAAAGGGTGGTGGACATCAGGAACACCCTCCCAGCAGAGGTGGTGGATACCAAACTGGTAACCGGTTTCAAACATGCACCTTAGTAATAGGATGGGGGGAGGCTGGAGATTAATTAGGGGCTACAGTAGCACAGTAGGCAGGTCCTTTTCTGCTGGCATTATCCATGTTTCTATGTATATGAGGAGAAGCAGCAGAGGAAATTCCTTTGGATGTTGGTATTTGCCAGGCAATGTGGGCTGCTGGCATGGAGTGGTGGGTGGAAAGCATATTGGTGGCATGAAGCTCAGCCTTTTGTGAGAGATGTCTAGAACAGCATTGAGAAACATGAGAGCTTGGTGAAGGAGGTGGGCAACAGCTAAGGGAGAGGTGTTAGTTTAGTAACAGTTTAGTGACAAGCTTATACATTTTGTAAAGGTTTTGTACTTGTGCCAGTATTGTAAGGGCTGTAGTTTTAGGATGTGCTTGAAGGTATGTTCTTTGCAGTGTTTTGTAATGTTTTTTGTAACTGGTCTATATACAGAGGTACATATCTAGTGGGTTAAGAAAATCAGGGGCCTGGAAGATGTAGGGAATAGGAGCATGTAGAGACACCAGAAGAGTAGGAAGAGGGTGGTGTTCTGTAATGGTTGTGGGGCAGCAGTCTTCCTGGGGATGATGTGGGTAACCAGGGGCTGTCCAGTGTGCAAGGGCATGGAGCAACTAATGGCAGAAGTAAAGCAGCTCAGATGGGAACTGTGGAGGATGGCATGGAGCCTAAAAGGAGCAGGGCAGATGAGAGAAAGATAGATGGGGATTGACTGGGGGATTGAGGTCAACACGCAGGGGAAGGAGGTGGGGAGGATCACCTAGTATCCAGAGTACACCTACCTTGGACGGCCAGGGAGCCCAAAGAGGGGGGAATGGCAAGTGGTAAGGGGTGGGTCTGCAAGGGCTGCAACAGGGTTGCAATAGGAGAGGAAGCATTCAAAGGGGTGCCTTTAAAGAACAGATTCCACCCACTGTCTGGAAGTGAGGAGGGGGGAACAGGAGGTGGGCAGAGAGGTTGGGTTAAGACAATGGTGTTGGGGGTAGTAGGACAGGAGAGAGGGGCAAGGCCAAACAAGGTAGTCAAGGTATGAGGGGAAGAGGGAACATGAAGAGTGGAGCAGGGGTAGGGTGACAGGAGGGGAAGGAAAGGAAACAGTGTGTGCGGGTGGCTAGAAAGGAATGGACATGGGGTGGTGGGAAAACAGACAGAGGGACAAGTAGAGGCTGTGGAGATGTCAGGAGTAAGGGTGGAATGTTAATCAGGACAGAGGAGGATTAGTTAAGTAAGGGAAAAGCTAGTACAGCAATTGAAGAAGGAAGTAATCGAGGCAGGAATGGAGAGGGTACAATGCCTACTGTAGGGTCAGTAGAGAAGCCTCCCTTTCTTTTGCCATAAAGATTTTTATTGATTTTTAAGGATAACACTGACACAGAGTAACAGACATGAGTAGAAGTAAACAAATACAAAGAACAAATTAGAGTAGCAAGTGGTAATACACAATTGTACAATGGCAAGAACATTTCCTGGACTCTGATTGGTCAGTGTGTGCCTGAGACAGTGATGTTATTACACAATAACATCACTGTATGGATTTGTCAGATGATATTGATTATTTTTTTTAAGAAACAAAGATATATTGCCACACTTAAAATCTACTAAAACCTTTTTTAATATTTTTTTTATTTTGTATAACATTGAGACATTGTATAATTGCAATGAGGCAGTCCAAGGTGTATGTTATTGTGTAATAATGTCACTCCTGGAGTGGGTGGAAGCACTTGGCTTTGCCTCATGCTGTAACCCACCCCAGGAGTGACATTATTACATGGTAACACGCACCTTGGAGTGCCTTATTGCTTGATTAAACCACAGTCCATCAATGAACTGTACTGGATACAAGGAAGGTACAACTGAAATTATAACCAATGTACAAGGGTAACTCAACAACCTGAAATAAAAATAGTGTAATGATGCAACAAAGCATCAATGATATAAAGATAAGGAATTAATAATGAATGTACTGTATAATATGAAACCAGAATGGCAAATAGCTTACACACATCTAGTCTGCTGAAGGAGGGGAGGGGAGGTTGAGACACATTCAGATAAGGAGTATGGGTAAGGGTGAAGGTGTTTGGCTAGAAACAAGACATATACTGTAGGGTGAGTGGTGATTCACTCTTGCAGTAGGGGAAGGTAGGTCAGATCAAAGGAAGAATAAAATAAATTTGAGTCAGCCATTAGGCCACCTCACAAAGTCAGGCCTGGGGAATTTAGTAAGGAAGGGTTGTCAGAGTTGCTCGAATAGGCATAGCTTACCCAACAATTGGTGGGAGGTTCTTTTATATATTGCTGTTAGTGACAACAGATGAAACCATTCACCATAGGAGGGAGGTTCATGAGAACACCAGTGTCTGAGAATAACTCTTTTTGTGGCAACACATGCACAGTTGACCCAGCAAATCTGGTTATGGGAAAGAGATAAACACTGGTGAGGTAAGCCCAAAAGAGCTAGCTGGTGGTCTCTTGCCCCAAATGAGGGAGTTACTAGAGAACAACTTGCCCAAATTTTGCCCAAATTTTGGACCAGTAGAAATCTAGGCTAGGGCAGGACCAAAGAATGTGTGTAAGAGATGCCTGTGGGGAGTTGCAGTGGTGGGAGGGTGTTTTAAGCTGGCACCAGGGGTTGGGCACCATAGTGTCACATACAGTGGACTGAAGGTGTTGTTAGCTGGCACCAGGGATTGGGTACCTGAATGTCACATACAGTGGAGGGAGGGTGTTATTAGTTAGCACCAGGGATTAGACACCTGAGTGTCACAAACAGTGTTGGAAGGGTGTTGTTAGCTGGCACCAGGGGTTGGTCTATACATCACATACAGTGATGAGAGGGTGTTGCTAGCTGGCACCAGGGATTGGGCTCCCACACGTTGCATACTGTGGTGGGACTATGCACACACTGGGAGGATAGTCAACAGTTCAGGAGAAGACGATGCAGTTTTGCTTCAGATTCTGTAGGAACCAATGGCTTAGAAAACCATAAGATGGAGGACACCAAACTGAACATTGAGAAGTTGGCAGAGTACCTGTCTGGAAGAGTATCATCCCTGGTCTTTTCAGAAGTCCTACCAGTGTGCAGCAAGAATGTATACAAGGACAAATTAAAGCATGAAGAGACTGAAGAATTCAACAACTGGCTAAAGGAGGGGTGTCAGCAAAATGGCTTCCACTGTGTCGGATCATGGGTCAATTTTTGGGATAGAGGGCTCTTCAAATTGGACTGACAACACCTCACATCCCAAGGAGTAAGGGCACTGGCATTGAAGTCTGAGGTCTATCTGGAACATCTAAAGTAGGAAGAGAAGGGAGATGCTGCTCAGCAAGCAATGGGGTGTTGAGCAGTCTCTTATCTGCATGGCATCATCAGTGAATGCTCAGGACATATGAAGAGAAAGGAAAAGAGAGACCCATATCAGATAACATCATACCAGAGCAGCAAAGACAGATCAGATGACCCAAATAGTCACGCAAACAGGGATGATAGTAATAAAGCTGGCAGGGTAAGGGAGGACAGCGGGTTAAATAGGAAGGGGCAAATGGGAATAGAGAGAAGGGACAAAGTCACAAAATGGAGAGTCATATGCACCAATGCTCACAGCCTGAGCAACAAAATCTGCAACCTAGCAGCCACTATGGTGGAAACCAACCTGGACATAGTGACCATCACAGAAACGTGGTGCAACAGCAACCATAGCTGGGAGGTGGTTATTCCAGGATGCAATCTATTTAGAAGGATAGAGTAGGTAAAAAGGGAGGGGGTGGCATTGTATGTTAGAGACACCATCAAAGCAACTGAGAAACAGTGTAATCAGGGAAAAGAGGAAATACTATGGGTCACACTAGAGAAGATAAAAGGAACAACTATCTGTACAGGGGTGATCTACAGACCTCCATCCAAGGATGACTCTATGGAGCAGGAATTGTTAACATCAATCAATAAAATGGCACATAAGGGGAAAGTGTTGATAGTTGGTAACTTCAACCTCCCAGACATGGACTGGAGATTACAGACAGCTGCTACAACCAGGAGTAGAAATTTCCTTGAGGGCCTTAGAGAGGCATTCCTAAAACAGTTAGTCACAGTCTTAACTATCAAAGAAGCAATACTCAACCTGGTGCTTTCAAACAGGGAAAATATGGGCAGTGTCACAGTGGGACAGCACGTGGGAAACAGCAATCACCAGACAGTGTGGTTTGAGGTACTAGCTGAGCATGAAGCAAACCCCACAAGGACAAGAACCCCAGATTTCAGAAGAGTGGACTATGGCAAAATGGGAGATTTCATGAGAACAGGCCAAGGAGAAGTCACAGGTGGGTCAACAGTGGGGGAGCTGTGGAAAACAATTAAGGAAACCATAGAGGAGGTAACAAAACTCTTTGTCAGACAACTAAACAAAGACAAGAGATGAAGGAGGCCACTTTGGTTCACTGGAGAAGTGACTAAAAAGGTGAGGGACAAGAGATTTGCCTTCAGGACCTACAAGCAGACTCAGGCAGTAGAAGATAGGGACAGATACCTAATAAAACAGAAAGTAGCACGGAAAGCAGTTAGACTGGTGAAAGTGCAAGCAGAAGAAAAGTTGGCAGATACAATAAAAAAAGGATAACAAAACATTCTTCAGGTGTATAAGCAATAGGAAAAAATTGGGTGGGGGTATTGTCAAGCTGAAAAGTGGGGAAGGAGGATGCACGGAGGATGATGTACTCAAGGCAGAATAGCTGAATGACTATTTTTGTTCAGTATTCACTGAGGAGGGGGAGAGGAATGGCCCATCTTTAACAGTGACAGACTCAAAGGGAAGATAGGTGGACACTAGGGACACAAACAGCAAAAGCACAATCACCTGACAGTGTATGAGTTTTTGGGACACAGAGGGGGTGCAAGTCAGCTGACCTTAGCTGGTATGATGATAGAACCGACTGAAGGAGTTTGGACAGGGCCAGTGGGGTGGCATTGTAGACGATTTTGTCTGTGAAGAAGCCCAAGACAAATGAGCAATAATTACCCAGGGACAACCAGTGTAGTTGCTTGTATAAATCACAGTGATGGATAAGTTGAGGGATAGTAAACGCAAAGCGTCTTTCGATAAGGTAACAAGATTTTTGATATGGTACCACATAGAAGGCTGCTGAATAAACTAGGGAGCCTGATGGTAGGAAGCAAGATACTGAGATGGGTAGGAAACTGGCTAAGCCATAGAACTCAGAGGGTGGTGGTAAATGAAGCATGTCTGACAGATGAAAGGGTGACCAGCGGTGTTCCACAGGGATCAATGTTGGGCCCAGTCCTCTTCAATGTCTTCATTTGTGACATTACTGAGGGGCTGGAAGGGCAGGTTTGCCTGTTTGCTGACAACACAACAATCTGCAACAAGGTAGACACTCTGGATGAGGTGGGTAAAATGCAAGGGGACATAAAGAGATTGGATGACTGGTCTAGGGAGTGGCAGCTGGGGTTCAATGATGAAAAATACAAGATTATGTATATGGGCAACAATAACCCAGGAACAGCATACAACCTAGGTGAGAGAACATTTCAAGTTCCAAGCAGGAGTGGGATCTGGGTGTCATCATATCAGATGACCTGAAGAAGGCCAGGCAATGTGACAAGGCAGTAATAAAAGCCAGCAGGATGCTGGGTTGCATAGGTAGGGGTATAACCAGCAGAAAAAGGGAGGTTATACTCCTGCTTTATAGATCACTGGTGTGGTTTCACCTCGAGCATTGAATACAGTTCTGGAGACCCCACCTCCAGAGAGACATGAACAGAGTGGAGGCTGTACAAAGGAGGGCAACCAAGATGATAGGAGGCCTACACAATAAACCATATGGAGACAGATTAAGGGAGCTAAACATGTATTCATTGGAGGAAAGGAGGGAGAGGGAGGACATGACTGAAACATATAAATACCTCACGGGAAGAAATAGAGGTCAAGTTGATAAACTTTTCCAAAGGAAAAAGTTCTCAAGAACTAGAGGCAACAACATGAAGCTGGGGGGGGGGGGCTCAGAGGAAATGTTAGAAAGTACTTTTACATGAAGAGGGTGGTGGATAGATGGAACAGCCTGCTGACAGAGGTGGTGGGGGCAGAAACAGTTGCAGACTTCAAGAAGACATTGGACAGGTACATAGGAAACTTGAGGACACTAAGAGAGTGACCCTTAGACTAATGGGTGACTATTGAACTAATCAGAGGTTCATTAGATACAAAATAGGGCAGACACAGTGGGCCTGGGTGCCCTTTTCTGCTATCAACTTCTATGTTTCTATGGGAGTGTGTTGTTAGCTGGCACCAGGGTTGGGCACTCTGGTGTCACATGCAGTGATGGGAAGGTGTTGTTAGCTGGCATCAGGGTTTTGTACCCCTGTGTCACATACAGTGGTAGGAGGGTATTCTAAGCTGGCACCAGTGGTTGGGTACCCCAATGTCATATTCAGTGGTGGGAGGGTGTTGTTAGCTGGCACCAGGGGTTAGACACCCCAATGTCACATTCATTGGTGAAGGGTGATGTCAGCTGGCACCAGGGGATGGGCACCCCAGTGTCAAATGCAGTGGTGGAATTGTGTTGTTAGCTGGCACCAGGGGTTGGGCACTTCAGTGTCACATACAGTGGTGGGGGGAATGTTAGCTAGCACCAAGGATTGGGCACCGTAGTGTCACATTCAGTGGTGGAAGCATGTTGATAGCTGGCACCAGAGGCTGGGCATCCCAATGCCACATGCAGTGGTAGAAGGGTGTTGTTGGTGGGAGGGCGATGTAAGCAGGCACCAAAGATTGGGCACTCCAATGTCACATACAGTGGTTGGAGGGTGTTGTTAGCTGGGACCAGTGGTTGCACACCCCAGTCTCAGAGGGGTTTTTTTGTTTGTTTGTTTAAACAGATAGGGCTGGGGTTCTGGTGGCAAGATTGGGCATCTGCCACCAATAATGATTAGATGGGTCAGAGACAGTGGGGTCTTGGAGAGGGAGGGAGGGAGGGAAGGATTAGGATAAGAGATCTGGCTGGGGGAACTGGCAGTGAAATTAGGGACCTGTGTTTGGTAATGATTAGCTTGGTCAGCGAAGCAGGGCCTTAATGAGGGAGAGAGTGGGGTTTGTTTAAGAGATTAGGCTGATGGGTATTGATCAGCAGGGTTTGGAGAGAGACAGCAGTACATCACAGAAGGAGGGAGTTTGTTTACTGAGAGAGAGCAGAGAACCAGTACTGCCAGTAGAGTAGGAGGCAAGACAGAAGAGGTGCCAGATGCACTGTAGCTGTAGGTCGACATGGTGGCCACAGCCTGGAAACAGCTGTGCCATTATACAGCATCTCTGCAGTCCCTAATATAGCAGGAAATACAGCAGGGGACAGCACCAGTAAAGCAAAACAAACTATTTAAAAAAAACGGTGGTGGTAGGAAGTACAACTGCACCAAAAGCACTATCACCTTTCATTTTCCAGCCTAATGACTGGCCAAGTACTTCAAAGGAAAAAGATGGAGAGTGTGCAGAATGAGGGAGGAGATTGGATATTTTGAAGCTGAGAGGAGGGACACACTCTCAAAAGCCTAATCACAGCTCAGACTGATCGCAGTATGTTTGCTAGCCTTTAGTATGCAAACATAGAAACATAGAATTTGATGGCAGATAAGGACCGCTTGGCCCACCCAGTCTGCTCATTTCCCTACCTAATTGATAAGTTGCAGATCATTAGCTAACCAACAGCCTACTTCTTCCAGCCTCCACCCCCGTAAATTGCCTTATGTCTGTTCCATGCATTCTTGAATTCCACCACTGTTTTGACTCCACAACCTCCTCAAGAAGGTTGTTCCATGCATCCATAACCCTTTCCATGAAAAAATACTTCCTCACATTACCTCTGAGCCATCCCCCCTCTAGCTTCAGATTGTACCCCCTTGTTCTTGCACATCTCTTTTTCTGAAAGATGCCACCCTCTTGGACTTTGTTGATTCCCTTGAGGTATTTGAAAGTTTCTATCATGTCCCCCCCTTCCTCCTCTCCTTGAGGCTATACATATTAAGATCCTTAAGTCTCTCTTGATATGTCTTCTGGTGCAGTCCCTGCACCATTTTAGTTGCCCTCCTCTTGACTGCCTCTATCCTGTCTATGTCTTTGCAGAGACTGGGTCTCAGAACTTCATGCAGTAACTCAGATGGGGTCTCACCAACTGTCTTTACAGAGGGATAACAACTTCCTGTTTTTGATGCCTCTCCTTATACATCCCAGTATCCCACCAGCCCTACTTACTACCCTCTCACATTGCTTGCTCACCTTTAGGTCATCTGATATGACTACCCCCAGGTCCCTTTCCATTTTTGTTGTTGTTAGTATCTCACCCCCCACTGAGTACTCTTCCCCTGGGTTTTTGTTTCCCAGGTACATTACTTCGCACTTCTTAGCATTGAATATAAGCTGCCATACATTTGACCACTACTCCAACCTTGCCAAGTCCCTTCTCATCCTTTCCACCCCACCTTGAGTATAACTCTGTTGCAGATCTTTGTGTCGTCTGCAAAGAGACATGCTTTTCCTTCCAGTCCCTCTGCAATGTCGCTTATAAAGACATTAACATTAAATTAATCATCCCCAGCTGTCCATCATCTGTCTTTCCACACATTCAGCAGATGGAGTGTTTGTTTATTATGGAAAACAGGAATTCAAACCTCAACACATTTCCTCTGGCAGAATTTTCATCCCCTAATGGGAGGCCCCGTCAGTGGAGGTGTTTAAGTGGGGTCTGAACGCATATCGTTTTAGAGTAGCATTAGAGAACTGTCTATGAGTCTCAGGAATTAGCAGACTGCTGAACAGTTTATTTTATTGAGGATTTTGTATTGGTACTGTTGTTGCTCACAATCGCTGTCATTAACATATGTTTTGTATTGTTATTGGTTATTTATTTTACCTCTGCCTGCCTGTACAGCACCAGGAGCCTCTGAGATTGGGTGCTTGATAAATGCAGTTTTACTTACTTACTTACTTACTTACGCACAACAGAATTCCTTATATGGAGACAGTTCTCAATTGTATCTGTAGCAGGGTAAGCAGCAGAGATTCTGCAGCTGATAATGATAGAAGGGGATTTCTCATGGTTTCTAAAGAAAAAATAGGAATGAAAATTGTGAATAGTACTTATTTATTTTATTTGTTTATGTGCATAAGGAGGACGGCATTAGAGGAAAGAATGTTTAGTTACTTATAGTTCTTTATTTTAACTTTTGCAATTTTAGGGTCTTTTATTTTTAGGGCCTGCAGAACATTTTCAGTGAGTAAAGATGGCAGCCATGTTTGTTGTGTTAATCATGGATGAGTTAAGTTCCTCATAAATTCTGTATGCGATTGGTCCAAACGCCAAATACCACTAGCTGAACTTGTTCCTACCTGTGCATTTCTGGGAAATTAACATATGTGTCTCAGAACCTATTTAGCCAATCAAGAAGCAAGAGATTTCCAACCCATTTAAAAATGCCACATAAACCATGAAAGCAAACCCTGAGTTCCTTATAAAGGCAAAACATACAGAGAATGTGTAAAAACAAATGCCTAATCACACAGTCACCCATATTTTATTTTTAACAATATTGGGTCTGATATCAGCCTGAACTAGGAGTAAGTGAATGTGTATAAAACGAGAGAGAGCATGCAAGTAGGCTGACAAACTGCCACAGTTATTTTCAGTTAGTGTGAAGCATAATGGCTTCCCATGTGTGTGTGTGTGTGTGTGTGTGTGTGTGTGTGTGTGTGTGTGTGTGTGATTGATTAGCTGTGACTTACTCCATATCTCCTGGTGTGATGTCATACCAGATTGATGTGGAGAATACAAGGTCTGATTTCATTTGGGCTCCTCCCTGCACCCCCAAACTGCCACACCTTCTATTTGCTCATCATCCCATTCTACCTGCCAGTCTCTCCCTTCACTGCTGCTTCCTGACACTTAGCTCCCCATGATGTGCCTATGTTCTTGGAGGGTTCAGCTTATCCTGCCAGGGTTCCCACTCCCTGGGGGAAGTAACATTCCTGGGGGGTCTTCCAAAGCATGCTGAGCTAGAGAGGTAGGAGTGGTGTAGTAGGCCAACTATAGTGTGGGCGGACTAGGCAGCCATCATCCAGCAAACTGAGACAGGTGCTGTTTTCATTTTCTGGACCTCTCCCAACACTCTAGTTGCATGCAGTGTGCTGACACCCTGGAGATGGAGCAAGCCAAGGTGTGGTCACCCATGGCAGCATGGCTTTGCACACCGGCAGGTGTCATTGTCTTAGCGGTGGTCCCCAGCACCCTCCCCTGGGAAGAGAACATTCATGTGAATGCTCTATTACCCTCCCGGCCAGTCTTTGCTCTTGTTGTTTCAGGCTCAGGGCTCAAACCCAGGTTACCAGCATGCCAAGTGCGTGCACCACTGCTCAGCATCATGGAGCCAGCTAGGGTCTGATTTCTGATTATTATCACACCTTCCCAGTTACTACTTTGAGTTTATACAGTCATTCCTCATAACTCTTTTGCCCAAAGCTGCCAGTCATCTTGGTGATCAAGTGTAGGACCCTCTTACTTTCTTTCATCTTCTTCTGTACCATGTGCCCTGAACTGGAGGCAGTATTCCACAGAAGATTCCTTAGAGATGTAAAGCAGTAACTCTCCACTGCTGATAAAATGTAAACCCTACCACTCTTCTGAACTACTCCAGTGAAATCCTTATTCCAGTGTTTTCATTTATTTTTTTAATGGTGCCTTATTCAATGCAATATTCACAGAATTTCTCATTTCTGCAGGTAACTGAAAACCATCAATCATGAAAAATGATGCAGTTCAGTAATGGCATTAAGAGAACTAACAATCATGAAAAGTTAACAGAATAAACTTTATGAAGTTCCCCACACTTGTCCAAGAAATCGGAATCCAGACTCCAGATCTGGATTCAATTTAATCTATTATTCACTCAGCTCACAATGCTGCAGCTATTAAATGCAAATAATGCAAGAAGCACATGTTTCCACTAAGCATCTAATTGCTCCTTTTGTTGGATGCCTACATAAAAATTAAAAAAACCTGATGATTTCCTCTTTATGATTAGTCCCAACCAACCTTGGATCTCAATAAGATTTTCCAGCATTTATTGCAACTGACCATTTTGATACAGGAAAGAGAAAAAAGTAATTCAATATAGATATTAAGCCCCTGCCATAAGAGATCAATGGGCAGACAAGCAGTAATCCATTCTAGGAGACTAGGTGTAGTCACTAGATACTAATACAAATGGAAATAAGATTTCTCAGTAACTGGGTAAATTGAATGCATTTACTGAAGTCAATGTAAAGCCATTTTCATTTGTTCCGAAAAGGGAGGACAGAAGTGGTTCAAGGGAAAAGAAAACACATCTTGGTCAGTTCTAAGCTTTAGAATCCTAAAGAGTATTAATGGACTGGCATTCAGTAGCAATTTACTGCTGACTGAAAACTGCATTTAACCCCCAAGGGTGACTACTGAGTATACACTAGCTCAGCTGCTATAGTGATATCACAGGTGCAAAGTTGGCTCAGTTTTAAGAGGAATACTTTTCCTAGGGAAATGGATGGCTCAGTGGATTGGTAATGGGTTATGAAGTCTTTCACCTCTAGGTCGCTGGTTCAGATCCAGCACAGGTTGGTTGTGGTCAAAAGCTATTATCACCTGAGCGTTGTTTGGTGGCTTATGTGAAATGAGGAGTGGTCTCATTCCAGTTCCCAGTGGGTAAGTTCCATATCACAAAACCACCAACACAACTGGCACTAATTAGCACCCTTATTGGTAGTCTCACATGAGAGGCCAAGGATTGGTTTGGATAGGGGAGTCTGAACTGCTCTCTCACCTGGTGGTCCCTCCATGGCAGTGCTGAGGCACACTGGAGGGGCAGTGTGCGGAAGTTTGCACAGTGACCCACCATGTGGATAAATGGAGGACTTCAGGTTCTGGTGCTGTCAGTTCAACACCTTTCACAAGCACTAAATTCACGCACAGGAAAAAGAAACAAACGAAAAAAGAAGAAAGCTTTTCCTGGGGCCACACAGTGGCATCTGTTTCTGCAGCAGAAAACTTTACTGGTGGACCAGAGAACATATCCTGACATGGCAGCTTAACATGTTATTTGCTGACCACAAGACCTACTGTATGTTTGCCTAGAACTTCCAGGAGTTGCTAGATAGTTTGATACAGTACCTTTCACTGGACCAACATACTGTTTATCTTGTATAAATATGGTATGATACACAAGCATCTGGGGTCCCACAGGTCTCTTCTTCAGAAGCAAATAGAAATCTAAACAAAAGAAGCTAACCTTATAAACACTGCAATGCATTGTTTCAAAATAACTTATGAAAGGATAGTGAGAAGACATAAAAGGAAGGGTGGATAGGCAATTATTTGGAACAGGTCTATAGCTGTGAGGGGTTGTTTAGCAAGAAAGGGCTAAGATATCTGAAGAGAGGCTGAATGGATGCCTTGAAGTGTTCATTTGAAAGGTATCCTGACAGGAACACAGGATAGTAATGACCTGAGATACACAAAGTGCATGGTAGGGGAGTCATGGAAAGAAAAAGAAACAGAAAAATATATTTGTATAAAGTAAGAGCTATTAGAGCTTTCTATAGTGTGTCATAAATCCAGTGTTCTGATTGAGCCCATTACAGTTGGAGCTAAATTGTTTGATGTATTTTAATTCCCATGTCCTTCTCTCCTATGTGTTTTTAACATTACCTGTTAGTATAGAAAAGTCTGAGAGAGAATGGTTTGGTTGGGAATACTGCTGTCCTACTGGTGTGCTGACAATCTGGTTTACTATTGTGTGTTGGTGGTGGTTCATCCTGATTTGTAGTGGTTGCCTGGTTTCTCGTATATAGCATTCATTTTTGCACTTTTTGCATTGAGTTAGGTAAAAAAACATTGCTTGATTGACATGCGTAGGATCCATTTCTTTTTATTGTTCTGTTCTATCCTGTTTCAATGGTGGTCTGTGCTCATATGTGGGTGCAGGTCTTACTGTACATCTTGTATTGTTGAATGATGTTGTTCCTCTCATTTCACAGTCCATACTACAGTTTGTAAGGAGTACATAAGGGTCTTTGACCCATGTTAACTACTCCCAGAGTTATTTCAGTGGTAGTAGGATATATGTCAGTTGATGCCATATACCTGTAGGTGTGCATATTTTTCTTGAATATGTCTTTATTGTTGCTTATTACCTGTAGTGGGAGACCGTTCCAAATCCCAGCCTCCCAATGTGTGAAGAAATGCTCTCTCTTTTGGCTCCTCAAATGTTTATTCTAAACCTGAAGAGGATACCCTCTGAAAGTTTTAATGCTTTGCTTAAAATCAAAGCGCAACAATGTCATCAGTTCTGGGTTATTTATAACATAAAACATGAACAGGTTTCCCCTAATGTAGCATTTTTCCAGTGATTGTAAATTTAGCTGTTATAGCCTACTCTTGTAGCACACATCCTTTAGGCCTCTGATGGACTCTGTTCCCCTCCGTAGCGGGTCATAATGCTGTATGCTTAATAGCGTACGTCATTATAGCTAACCCAAAATAGCACTGTCTAGGACAATGAATGGTACAATACCTCGTATGCAGCTGTACGCAGTATTACACCATTCACACACTCCCAGGCAGAGGATAAGACCTCTGCTGGGAGTGAGTTCTGACAAGCAGCTGCCATGGCTCACTGGACAGAGCCACAGCATCAAGAACCCAAGCATTGCGTCTGGGACTGGGTTTGATTCGGTCCCAAACATTTTATTTTTAAAGACTTTTCGCTCCCAAGTTGGACCCCAGTTAAGACTCTTTAGTGGGTGGTCAGGAGCCAGATTCCCCACAATGGAAGGTGTGCAGAGTGGAGCCCTACAAAAAAAGAGTTATGCCGCTTGGCATAAATCGAGCTGTTTTGGCAGTGTGATTCAGCTATGCAGCATAATGTCTTGCGACATTATGACCCTGTGCTGTTACCCTCTTCTGTACTTTTACTGAATTTCCTTCTTTTTGTAAGGTGCCCATAGTTCTGGCCCATAGTCCATAAGTGGACATATGTACACTCTATATAGTGGGCAGATATCTTTCATAGCTCTGCTTCTGAACAATTTATTTTTATTCCACCACACCTTATTCACTTCAGTGATTTCCTGTCTGCTTTGATTTTCCTAGTTAGGTTTATTATTAACGAGTATACTGCAATCTTTTTCAGAGTCTTCAATGTGTTGTTTCCAAGTTTATATTGTTGTTTTGTATAGTTATTTTAATCTGCTGGGAGTTAGCTATAAATTATTATGTTAGAAAGTTTAGGGGACTGCTTGTACTGAAGGCAGTAACAGGTGGTTCAGAGAAAATGTCTCTATACAGACATACCGGCTGACTTGTCCGCCCACTACTCCTGCATTTTTTACCTGGTTGTTATCTGAGTAATAAACTTGTTTTGGTGGAATGTCTGGAGCTCTGACTCTCCTTGAGCCTCTGGCAGATGAGTGCCCATTTTTCCTTTTGGTTTTCCTTCTTTGTTGTTTACTGGGTAGCACCACAGTCCTCTGAGGGCTGATTTACACAAACCAAGGCCACTGCTCAACTAACAAGGCTCTTGTTAGTTGAGTGGTAGCCTTGGTTTGTTTGAATTGGCCCTCTGAAATAGTCAAAACTGTAGTTTAAAATGCAACCCTATGCAAGTCTATGGCACTCACCCCTGTGCTCTCCCTATACTTACATCACAAAATGTGAGAGCAGGGGGTGTCTAGGAATGAGGAAGTGGAAGAAATTGGTCTCTCAGCTCAATGGAGTCGAAATATAATTCCTTCCTTCCTAAAATACAAACACATTTAAATTCATCAGTTACCAGCATTAGATTTTAGGGCAGGTAAGGGAGCTACAGTGTTTCTAAGGGGGGATTTACAAAAATTGAGTAAATGTGTTCTGTCAGTTATCAGTCTCCAGGCTGTGATAGAGCTACTTTGTGGTTATGACGGGGAAAGATGAAAGAGAAGAAATACTTCATTTCACTCAGGCCTGAGCGGCCTATACAGCATCTATGCCAGCAAGGTCCGAGAGTCACCATGCCAGTCACCTTGAGCCTCGTGACAGCCTTCAGCTGGTGTTGTCAGCATGATGCAAGAGATATTTCATTACTTTCTTCATTCAGTGGCTGCATGCATCAGACCCATAGCTTCTCCTTGGGTCAGGAGGCTAGGGGCTGAAAAGGGAAAGTGAGCATAAGGGATGAAAACTTGATTACCGGTCAGCAAGCCCAGATCATGTCTGCATAAGTTGCTTTTTTAATCACAGGAGGGCAAAGGCTTCATTGCCTCCTGGTTTGTTTACGAATGTGATGTTTCTGAGAGCCTTCTGTTCTCCTTTAAGTGAACAGGAATTTGGGGCTGCAGTTATGGAGCAAGTGGGTGGGCTTGAGGCTCTGTGTTTGTGTGTGTATGTGGGGGGGCACTTGCTGTTTTTTTGGGGGGTATATCTCTGTGACAAGGCAACAGAATACAAATTTAATTTCTGATTTATTTATTTAGAAATGTGGTGACTGGGAGAGGCATGCTGAATCATTTCACTGAGTGGAAATGCCAGACCCAGAGGTGAATACATGGAAATGGGGGGGGGGATAGGCCACCATGGAATGTAGTTTGTGTCAAATCAAAGGGGGGGGTTAAGAGTCACGTGATGCAGAGCGACTGGTAGCGGCTTTCTCCTGAGCTCCCACCTTCCACCCTATTAAATCGCTTATTTTTACTGATCTACAGGACTCCTTCACAAAGATTTTGTTTGCTGAAGTGACATTGATCATTTGGGATACTCCTGAACCAAACCTTGCGGTGGAACGTTCATTTCATAGGCCATTTGGGGCAATGGATTCGGAGATGAAAGCAGCCGGGGTGAAGCATACTCCACCCACATCTCCAGAGAAATCATCCAAAAAAGCCAGAAATGCTAACTCGGGCAGTTAACAAAACAATCGCCCTGCTTCACAAAGCAACTTGTTAACGGAATATCGATTCCTTCCAAGAGCTCCTGCCCTTCAGGAACGCTCAAGAAATCTCAAGCGAGATTAAACCAATAAGAAGTGACTTCACCGCCTTTATCGAGATGGGTGGGGGATATGGAGGCAAGAGCATCTTCTTTAGTGCATTGGAAAAACAAGACGGATCCAGAAATTGTCAAACTAAGGCAGCAAGTCCAGAAACTACAGACCAAGACTGAAGACCTAGAGGGCAGAAACAGGAGGAACAACATTTTAATCCTGGGCTTGCCTTAGTCGGAGGAAGGGGAGAACACCATCAGATTTGTTCAACAACTTTTAAATAAAATCATTGGCCCTTCACCCATTAATCAACAGTACCATATCGAGAGGGCACATAGATCCCTAAGACCTAAGCCTTCACCTGGTGCCCCCTCCAGACCGATTATCATCAGGTTCCTCAGCTACATAGAGAAGCAACACATTCTGGTGAAGGTCAAGGAATTAGAGTCAATCCAATGGGGCCACTAAAATCAGAATCACCCAGGACCTCCCACTCTGAAATCCGGCAAAGAAGCGGCCTTCCACCCGATTGTAAAGAAGCTAATTGCAGCAGGCGTGAAATTCAAAATGAACTACCCAGCAAAACTACTGGTCTCTCTGGATGGCACCTGGCATGCTTATGATAACCCGGAGCAAGCTTTATCTGACCTCGCCACGAGGCTCCTGAACCTCTTCAAAGGAGACTGACTTTTTCAAGGGGACTACTCACTAAAAGTGTCACTGAGTTGGTTGTAGATGTTTGCAATGCTTCATTCAGTTTAAATTGGATCGTTTTCGAATAGGATATCTCTTTTGGGCAGCTACTTGTGCTGGCTTACCTGGTTTCCTTGGGGGGAGAAGGCGTAGAGTCAGGATGGCAGTGTGTGGCGAGTTGGTAGGCCTTGAGGTCTATACGGCCTAGCAGACTCGTAGCGCCATGAACGAGCATCTCCACTGGTAGTTTAGGTACTAGTGAGAGGGGTAGCGGTTTCTGGTAGTTCCCTTTTGTGGTCGGACCATTTTGGTCCGTCCACGCGTCTTCCGACCGGAACTTCCCCTTACGTTGTTTTTCCGGTTCGAGGACGCCTGGGTCTTTCCCATTGACCCTCAAAAAATCTCTGGGCTGTTTTCGAAAGTCGGGACTGGAGTACTCCAGGTATTTATCCTTTTTTAGTGTACCAGGACCATGAGGGTTCGAAGGAATACTGTGATAGAGCCACACAGGTAGCCAATTCCCCGTTAACCTTTGGGTCCAGAGCTTAGTTAAATTGAATTGCTCGATGCGATTACAGCACAATTTTACTGTTGGGTTGGGGGGTTGGGGGCTCGGGTAGGAGCATAGCTCCAGAGAGTCTGTCTCGCGGCCGTAATTGGGTAACGGGGGCTTACCTTGGTCGCATCACGGTAAAAATGCTAGGTTTTTTCTCCAGTGGTCCAGCTTCAACTCAAGCAGGGTTTCATGGCTCGGCCATGGTTCTATTTCTAAGGTGGTTTGTGGCAGACCAAGGTATCCTGGGGGTCCCACTCTGTATGGCAGAATTGGGTGTTTTCTGCTTCTGGATACTTGAGGACTATTTGTAAATAGTTTCGGGGGTAGTGGGGAGGGAGGTTTACAAAGTATGGGGGTGGGAAGGGGGACCACATTTTCAAGATTCTCATTAATTTTCTCGGATTAATCCTTTTTGTCTCTTGTTTTCCTAAGGATTACGTAGTCTCAATTATGTGGCTGACAATACCTTTGGGTTATGTTTGGAATGTTTGGGGAGGACATGGGGGTGGGCGGAAGGTGCCACTTTGCAGGGGTTTGACTTATAAGACCATGGTTGACTGTTACAATGCTGTTTCCTACCAAGATTGTTAAATGGCTTTAGGTCACATTAAATTTGCTACTTGGAATGTCAGGAGTATTAGAGAAGTAACCAAGAGAGGCAAATCCTGCTGAATTGTTCAGCTTACTGGTGTTGATATTCTATTTTACAGGAAACTCATATGTTAGCCTCTGAAGTTAATCTGCTAAGGTGTCAAGGTTTCTCCCAGGTTTTTGTCTCGGAGGGTCTACAAACAGTAGGGAGTGGCTATCATGCTGAAACGTAATATACCATTTGTTCTAGAGAGTTGTACTACAGACTCAGATGGCAGGTATGTGTTGGTCAAAGGCACGCTTAACAACTTGGGAGTGGTTCTGGGGGCCATATACTGCCCAGTTGGAGGGGATTCCAATTTTCTTATGCAGTTAACCACTAGTTTATGTGAGCTTCTACCAACGGTTTTCATTTTGGGGGGGGATTGGAATATTGCCCCTTCGCAGGCTCTTGACCGAACTTACAGGCCCATAGGATCTTCCACATCCACCCAACTAGCCCTTCAGGATTTTGTAACCTGCTGGGCTTAAGCGATCCTTGGAGAATTTTGAATCCCTCCAGCCGTTGCTACACGTATTATTCCTCAATACACAAGTCCTGGTCTAGACTGGATTTCCTTTTGGTGAGCACTGGGTTCTTGGCTAATATATCCCTTTCCGGTATAGAGCCGATTGTAATTTCGGACCATGCCATGGCATGGATATAACTCACCTCCTGTCCCTTGGGCCAGAGAGACACCTCTTGGAAACTCAACACACAACTCCTAAAGGATGAACAGATCACTGTTTATATCAAATCTTTGATATCGTCCTTTCTCGAAATCAATCAGGGCTCAATCTCCAGAGATGATTTAGTCTGGTGTGCGTTAAAATGTTTTCTCAGAGGTGAGTTTATTAAAATAGCCACTAAAAGGAAAAGGGTGAGAGAAGAGAGAATTACCCTTCTGGCTAACTGAATCAAATCGGCTGAAAATGTCCTCTCCTCCTCAAACTCTCAAACTGACTTAGAAAACCTGCTCAGGATCAAGAATGAGTATGAGGATCTGATTAAGGAAAAAACCGAATATGCCATCTTAAAATCTAAAGCGCGATATCTTGACCAGGGTGAAAAACCCGGGAGGTTACTAGCTCTCAGGTTAAGGGAGGTAGAAAGTTCAAGACTAATTCCTGCTTTAAAAGGGGCTGATGGTTCAATTAAAACAGCACCAAGGGATATAGCCAAAATCTTTGAGGACTTCTACAAAGACTTATATAGCAATAACTTCTCCTCAACCCCAAGTTTGAACCCGGATTCTTTCTTGGCAGGGGTATCTCTCACTAAGCTGCTCCCCAGTCAATGCGAAGTGCTATCCTCGCCTATTACCCTGGAGGAGATTGAGGAAGTCATCCAAGGCCTACCCACTGACAAGTCCCCAGGTCCCGATGGCCTTCCATCCAATTTCTAAGCGTTCAGTAAGGAAGTTGCTCCCGCTCTCCTTAAGTTATTTAACTATATTCTCTCTTCGGCTCCACTGGATCCCTCTTTGCTGGAAGCTACTATTGTCCTAATCCCAAAGCCGGACAAGCCTAAGCTGGACCCAGCCAGTTATAGGCCAATATCACTACTTAACTATGACATTAAAATCTTAACCAAAATTCTTTCCTTAAGAATCAAACAGGTCTGGCAGGTACTGCTGAGTCAGGAGCAGGTAGGCTTTGTCCAGGGCAGATCAGCCGCAGATCATACACGCACACTCACTCACATCTTTCAGGCAGCCCAGGAGACCCAGATCCCTATGGCTTTAGTGGCTCTGGATGTGGAAAAGGCCTTTGACAGGGTCAGCTGGGATTTCCTGTGGGCTACCCTTAATAAAATGGGATTTCCCGGGAAGTTCATTGGCTGGTTAAGGGCAATATATACTCGCCTGCTGAGGTCTACTGCAACGGGTGTTCTCGTCCCATTTTATTTTGCAATCTGGCACTCGCCAGGGTGCCTTGTGCCCATATCTATTCAATTTATACTTTGAACCTTTGCTGCTTCACATCAAAGTTCACCCAAAATTTCTGGCTGTGTAATAGCTCAACGGGCCTTGACCCTCTCAGTTTTCGAGATGACATACTCTTGCATCTCTCAAACCCCGAAGTTTCCTTGGGGGAGGTATTGCGACTAGTTAGCCTGTTTGGTAAGGCAGCTAACTATAAGCTTATCTGTCTAAATCTGTGATATTCCCACAATTCCTCTTACACCATGCTAATGTTTCCAATTCGGTATGAAGTGGACCCCAAACCATCTCAAATATTTAGGTATTTATTTGGCCCATGACGAAGAGTCGGTCAAGAAACTTAACCTGGAAGACCTGTTAGACACCATCCAAAAAGATCTCATTAGATGGGAGAGCCTGCCCATTTCATTTGGGGGACGTGTCAATATAATTAAAATGAACGTTCTTCCGCGACTTTTTTACCCCTTAAATCTTCTTAATATCTGGCTCCCTAAATCTTATTTCCAGAAGTTGCACTCAATAATATCCAAATTCATCTGGGCCGGCAAAAAACCTAGAAGATCCTTCGTTAAGCTCTGTCTACCTAAAGATAAGGGAGGCCTTCGTCTGCCCAACTTTGGATGGTATTACTGGGCCAGCCACTTAGTCAAACTGGCCAGGTGGATCGGGCCCCCGAATGATCTCTATATGCCTGCCTGGTTAGAGTTGGAGCTTAGCCTGTTGAGGGAGCACAATATTCCCCCTACATCTTTTCTATAGTTTTTCTGCACTCCGAGGCTCTTTAAATCGGTGATAGGGTATCCACTAAAGTCTTGTCACAAATCTGGAATTTCCTTAAAATCCCATATACTAAAGATCATGCCCAGCCTCTACTTATAACCCCAATATTAGAATGGGCGGGCACATATTGTCATCGGCCTGGCTCCCACAAATACAGGACCGCTTTGGTAGAAGATCTGTACTTTCAGGGGCCCTTGGTTCCTCAAGGACATCCTCACTAAATTGGGTCTACCCTCTCAAAATATATTCAAGGTTTATCAACTAAGGCATCTCTTAGGTAGTAACTTTGGGTTGGTGGCGTGCCCTCTCAGGTTAGGCCCTTCTTGGAACAACTTAGGAATCACGCTGCTAAGCCCCACTGCATAGCTAAAATTTATATACACCTAATAACTGAAAAGTTTCCTGATTCCTTGTGTGGTTCCAGGTCATGGGTCTCTCAATTCTCTGGTCTTTCCCTTTCTTGGGCCCAAGTTTGGCAGGATGTATATAGATATCTTACCCTAGATAGAAACAGACTAATCCAGTTTTATATTCTAAACAATATGTACTACACTCCACTGAAGCTCGCCAAATTTGATAGTTCCAAATCTGACAGTTGTGTGAGATGTGGCTTAGAAGTGGGGGATTTACTACATATTTTTTGGTCATGCACCAAAGTTGCCCCATTGTGGCAGGCAATTCACAGAGGTCTGGATCCGATTCTTGGTTTGGATGATTTATTTAAAGCTGAAATTTGTATCTTTAGTGTGTACTCGAATATCAGGTGTGCAGAACGGAAATACCATATAGCCATAATTTCAATGGCAGTTAAGAGGCTAGTGCATAGACACTGGCTAGACCAAGTAGTAATTTCTTACAAAGATTGGTTAGAGGAAATCTCCATATGTTTTAAGATGGAAAGATTAATTGCTAACTCTCGACATGCCATGCCTACGTTCCAGAAAAAATGGGGCAAGCTATACGCTTTATATCTTCATTGAATTTACACTTTGTATCTAATGGCTTCAGTGAGTTATCTCAGGGTGACCTTAAGTTCTTTATGTGTACAGTTCCACGGAGCCAAGGAGAGCTCTCCAGGTTCATCTGGAACTGGAGGTGGCACCTTCCGGGGATGGGTTAGGGGTGGGTGGGGGTTTGGGGGTATATTGTCACGGTTTCTTCACTGCTTGTTCACAAATGGATGGTCAAGTTGTTACACTGCAGTATTTGTATCTTATCCACGTTTTCTTTGTAAATCAATAAAACTTTGAATTTCAAACAAAGGGGGGGTTAAGCGTGGGTGGGATAGGCCTACAGTGCTGGTGAAGGCAGTGGAAAAGAGGGGAGGTATGGGGAGAGGTGGACCACTGGGGTGCTCTCCAAATGAACATTAGCTAGTTATAGCTGGATAGACATTGTGGCTTTTTTCAGCCAGCATTTATGTTTCAATGTTTCTATGTTGCCATGTTCAACCTGAGTGAGAGATTCTAAAAAAAAAAAATATTTTCACAGATCAAGCCCAGCGCTGTCCGTTAATGAAATGCCATTGTGGAACAATCAGTTCATACTATATAATGGTAAATCCCTCAAATATCCTGAGTGGGGGAAATTGGACTGTGTAGATGCTCAGCTGTCCTACACAAGAAATATAAAGGACTGTTATCATTTGGAGAACTTTAAAGAGAAGTTTGAAATTCATAAATTTCACTTGTTATTATTTGCTGTTGAGGGAAGCACTGTTGCATGTTCTTGATGTAAACCTCACCCTCCCTGAAGTCCCAGATTGGCATAAATTTATCAGATTAGCCACATTTAAGAAGGGGGTCAGCCTTCTTTACAAACTGCTTTCTCTACCCAAAGAACATGTAACAAACTGTAAGAACAAATGGGAAATATTACTTAACCTTTCCATACCTCCTGATGATTGGAAAATTACATTGGCAAAATATTAAGACATCCAGTAGAGGCATGCAAGGGAGGCTAATACACTATAATGTTTTGCATCATTATTATTACTCCCCTTTAAAATTGGAAGGTTTGTGTCTATTAACAGATAGGACATGTTGGAAATGTAATCCTAAGCATGCAGACCTTATACATATGCTATGGGATTGCCCTATGATTAAGCCACTTTGTAGTCTGGTTTTAGATGTATGCCCAGTAGTAAAGCAAACCCTTACCCCTCCCCCCCAATCAACTTTATTTTTACTGGGTATCTTTCCTGGCAACAGTACTCTGAACAGAAATCAAAAGGCATGGACTTTTACAGCCTCACTGGGTGTCAAAACGGCTCATTCTCCAGAACTGGTAAACAAGTGAAATCTCCACCATGGTAGAATGATATTATTACACAAGCACCACAGCCAATAATGAGAGCATCAGTTATCAATTATTAAACAAGCTGGAAATGTTTAAAGGGAAACAGTCAACCTGTTTTTCATCATATTATTTCTAGTTAAAAACCTACATTTCATAATTGCTAACCTTCTCTAACATTCATTGATGTTACTGTTTGTTTTGTCTGTCTTCTTGTTTAGTAGAACTGAAATGCATGCTAATGTATGTATATTCATAAACAACCTTATTTTGTTTATAATTATGGGTCTGCTCTTACTGCATACTTCCTGAGCATTAGAGACACCCCCAAACAGTGCAGTCACTCATGATGCAATACCATCCTAAACTCCCATTGCATCATGAGTGGTTAGACTGTGTTGTGGGTGTTCTCAAGGCCAGAAAATATATAGTTGGAGTGAATCAAGGAATGTAAACAAACCTGTGTTTGTGTGGTAACACCAGAATGGTGGGCAGTCTGTTTTTCTTTTTTTTAAAGAAAAAAAGAATCACAATCAAACTACCAGCTACATCAGCAATTTTTATAGAATGTTGGCAATCATAAAATGTGTTTTTTTAAACTAGGGACACTTTGAGACCTAAGGGGGTTGACAGTGTCCTTTTAATGCTATTTGGAGTCCCTTTCTAACTGCATTAGTTAATTGAGTTAAGTCTCCACAACATTTTAAGCCAAGTGCTATGCAAGTTCTAATCGAACAACTGCTTGGTTAATTTATTGATCACTTACTCATAATCCACATTATGTTCATAAGGTTATGTAATTTCTTTTGATCAAAATTAATGATAGAGTAGTTACATTCTGTTATAACTTTAACATGTTCATTGATATTGTTACTCTGGGCCTTACTGTTACTTGTGGAAGTTTTATTGCTTCTATTTAAATTTTTTATGTAAATGTATTCTTGATTTGAAACTTAATAAACATTTTATTGTAAACAAAACCCGAGGGAGGGGTTGAAGTAAAAGAAATGGGACAAAAAGGTGACCAGTAACACAAAAATGCTGGGTAATTATACAGGGAAAATAAAATAAGTAGACAAAATAGAATATACAGTACAAGGCACTTCGGGGGTTACATTTTAAAATAACAAATGCTGATAGTGTAACAGCATGGTTTGGCAAAGCAGCAGAGTATACAGAATTTAGAAATATGGCTAGCCACCAGAAAGGAAAGGGGTGCTAGGCATAGACGGTAAAAGATACCAAAGGCAGAAAGGAAGGGTTAGAAACAGGAGCAGGAGTGTATAAGCAGGTCAGGAAGAAGGTGTTTGAAAGAAAGGGAAGAAGGGGGTACAAAGGGATAGTGCTGTGTGGAATGTGGAATTCTGCCAGCAAAACTACTGCAGAATGACCATTCTGCTGGTGGAATATCCACCAGAATTTCACTGGTTCTTCAGAGGAATTTTGCCTGTTGTAATCCATGGAATAATATTCTGTGGAACAGCATTTTTGTTCTGTGGAAAATCATTCTGCAACCATTTCTGCAGAACAAATTGAGATCTGCAGAATAATATTCAATGGAACAGCATTTATTTTGACAGAAAACTATTCTGCAGCTATTTCAATGGAAAATATTGAGATCTGAGAAATAAAATTCCATTTCTGGCAAAATTTGGCAGAACTTCAGCAGAATTTTGAAAATTCCATGAAATTTCATTCCACCGGAATTGAGAAATTCTGCACAGCACACGAAAGGGGGAGATTATTCCAGATGGAAGCAGGCAACAGAAGAAAGTCATCTGATTCACAGAAATCCTAGTGTGAGGGATACAAAAGGGCAGGCGTCTTCCAGCCTGTCTTCACAGTGCTAGGCCTATCCCTTGGGATGCTGGAAAATAGAGATGCAGTGAAGTTTAACTTCACTGGTGAAGTTGCCATGAAGTGGCCAAAATTCACATTCACAGAACTTCATGATGTTTCCAGAGCCGGCCCGGTGGCGCTGAGGGCTGAGGCGCTGGACGCCTTTCCATGTACCACGCCGGTGACCCTTGTTCGGGAATAAGCACAGATTGCCGGGGATCAGCCGGGCAGAAGAAGGATGGAGCACCTGATGGCTGCTCTCCTTCTCTGGGGAGGGTCATCTGCAAGCTCCCACTACGATACCGCCACCTGGAGGTGCTCGGGTGGAAGGTGCAGTAGGTGGAGATAGCAATGGAAAAGGGGACAGGTAGACATCTGCAGAGGGGCGGAGCAGGAGGCACGTCTCAATGTATCTCCCCGCTCCTAGGCCCTCATTGCATGCAGACGTCTGGGGTTGAACATAGGAAAAACACCCCCTGTCACTCCTAGGTGACGGCTCCTCATTGCAGGCACCCGCGATTCATCGGGGCAGACTCTACTGTACAGGACACATTGCAGGGAAAATAGCTGTTGGAGAGGGCTAGGGGGAACCCCTCCGCACCCCACCAGGGGGTTAACCGGGCATCAAGGGTCAAGGGCAGTATGACCGAGTACTCTAGGGGCAGACTCCGAGGTTGAGGTGTGTCTGTATGAGGAAGCCTGATTGAGTGGAGAGAAGGGGTAAGTAAGGCACAGAAAACATAAAGTTAAAAAAAAAGATAACAAATGAAGTTTCCATTGCCCTAAGCAACTTTGACTTTGCCAGAGGTCATGAAGTTTTCACTATAAAATGCAAATTTGGCCTATGAATCCCACCATTTGTGGATGAAATTCCATACTTCACAGGTAAATACTGCACTTTGCGAATTGCACAGACTTCTTGGATTAATTGGTAAATTGAATTTCATTAACTTCACACATCTCTACTGGCAACACAGGTGTTTGAATGGTCCAGAGTCATTGGATGCTAGCTGGGGAGAGGAGTATTGCACATCCCAGAGGATACTCTGCTCATATGGTGAAAGAGGATACCACCCTCTGCCACAATACTGCCACCAGGATGACCACAGTGTTAGTGTGGTTGCAGGGCCGAGGTTGGGTGGGGCATCACTGACATCTGCACACTTTCTTATACTGCTTGCATGCACCAATGACACCCATGCACAGAACTGCCCAGGGGATAGAGTGGAAATAATTAAATGTCCCTAGAAACACTGATGATAGACCCTGGTATATTTGGGCCCCACACCTCCTCCTGAGATGCCACCTGATGATGACTAAGACTCTAAGGTACCCCCTCTACCCCTTGCCCACCTGAGGAATAGTTAAGGCTCCATAGAGGTAAGCACTCAAGGTAGGGGATTGTGTACACAATTTGTGTGCCTGAAGGCGACTAGTGCTAGACACAGGAAGGGGGAATAGAGGTAAGTAATAAATGGAGAGAGGGTCTTCTTAAAGACAGCAGACTTGCATATAGTATATAGTATGGACATGTAAGCAATAAGACATGATAGGGTGTGGGTTTAGTTTTGTAAACCGAATGTAGAGATGCTTGCACTCATTGCCTTCAACCACCTGGAAGTGCAGAGTACAAAAATAAGCCCACACCCTGAAATGTCTTCTTCCACTTATAAAATGGGTAACTAATTAAAAAAATTACAATAATTTTCTACAACATTGAGATTAAAAGAAATAAATTATTGAATACAAACAAAACTTTTAAAAGTAACATGTAGCCCCTGTTGGATCTGTCTGTGTGCTGATTTTACTTGTGCCACTAAGAGCAAGGTGGCTCTGTTTGACAGAAATTAGATCATCATAGGTATCATTATAGGTATTGTACAAGCCAAAAGAGCTGAAGGCCCATAAGGAGGCTTGTCCTTTTCACAAAGGGATTGCCCGAAATTCCTACTTTTAAAAAAAAAGATTGTCTAATCTTGTCTTAAATACAGTCATTGAGCTACTGCCAATAACATCCAGTGGTAGCCCTTTCCAAATACCAACAACCCTTTGGCTAGACCATCCTGCTGTCCTTTTTGTTACACTAGTCAACTTTGAGCTGTAGGTCATGAGCCCTTGTGCTGTAATTTTGTTCCCTTAGTTGAAACCAAGGCAATTCCAAAGATTGTCATTAGAGAAAGACTTGAATAGCAAACAGAGATCACCCTTAAGTCTTCTGTACTTGAGTGTGTACAAGTCTAAATTAGTCAACCTGTCCTCATAGCATGGATGCTCAATACTGGAGGCCATCTTGGTTGCCCTTCTCTGCTCACCCCTCCAGTATCCCAATCTCTGATCTAGTAATTGAGGACCAAAACTGGGATCAGTACTCCATCTGCGACCTCCCCAAGGAGCAAAAGAGGGGGATAAGTACTTATCAATCCCTACTATAGATGTGTCTGCTTATGCAATGGAGATTTGCATGAGCCTTCTTAGCCCTCTGTCTGCAGTGTTATTTACATTTTAAATAATTGGAAATGGTCATGCACAAGCCCCTCTCTTATGTTTCTACCTTGAGTTGTGTACCATTTAGTACATAAATTGCACACTGATTAGTTCTTCCACAGTGCATAACTGCACACTTGCCTATGTTAAATTGAAGTTTGTGTATATCTGCCCAAACCTCTAGGTTTTGTAGTTCAGTTTGCAGTCTATCTGCACCCCTTTGGTTGGTGACAACAGTACTAGTCTTGGTGTCATCAGCATATTTTGATATCCAGACACCACTTTCACAATGCATTGTGGCAACATACATATTAAATAGGATGGGCCTGAGCACGGACCCCTGTGGTACCCCACTTGTCACCATAGCCCAGTCTGATGCTGTGCATCTGATTTTAACCTGCTGTGTCCTCCCATACAGCCAAGATTTTATTCATGCTACCACCCTAGTATCCAGTCCTGTTTCTAGTAATGTTTTTATGAATTCACTATGTGGGATAGTATCAAATGCCCTGCTATAGTCCAGGAACACAATAGCCACAAGATTCCTCTATCAAGGGACTTACTGTTTCAGAGAACTGCAAGAGATTTGTCTGACATGCTCTACTAGAAACAAAACCATGCAGATTTATATCTTCATGGCCTGATGTCTTTATGAAATCCCCTATGTATTCTTTTAAAAAGGACCCCAAGACTTTACCTTAGGTAGATGTCAGGCTTATAGGTCTGTAGTTCCCAGGGGTCTTCTTATCTCCCTTTTTATATATTGGTGATACTATTGGCTCTCACCAGTTTTTTACTGTGCAGCCATTATTAAGTGACATTTGGAATAAGGCCATAATAGGCCCTGCCAATTCCGCAACTAGTTCTTTGATCAGCCTTGGATGGATTCTATCAGGCCTGGAGTCTTATATGGGTTTATTTTCTCAAATTTTGACCGAACATCTTGTTCTGTAAGGACAACTGGTGATGTCTCCCCATCCAACAAATCCAAGTCTAGGCTAGCTGTCTGATCTCCAAAAACTGAGGTAAAACAATTATTTATCAATTCTGCTGGCCCCTCTCATCTCTAATAATAGGGAATATCGATTACTGACACTTCCCTACCTCTCCCCCGTATCTCCCTCTCTCTCTCTCTCCCTCTCCTTCTCTTATTCTCCCTCTCTCTGCCCTTATTTGTTCCCCTCTCTCAATAGTCCTGTTTACATGGCTGCATATGCACTACAGTAACCCAAGCACTCACATTGCCACAGTGTAAATGTGGCCATCGGTGCAACTACTCGATCACAGTAAGTTGTTCCTTGTTTCTTTCCCAGAGCCACTGCACAGCTGGGGACACATTCAGGAGTAAGAGGTGTAAGCAGCCATGTTGACAGGCTGCAGTGCTAGCTCTGAAAAACCCAGTTGGTGCCACCATATAACCGACCGTGTCCCCACACTCATGGCCCCTCTCCAGCATGGCTTGCATCAGTGCTGAGAGGAGCTGTCTAAATACAAAACTCATTGACACAGGAGGTCTTGGCAGCACCAGAACAAACTGGTGCTTGTGTTGGGGGACAGCCATGTAAATGGGCCTTAAGTGCTAGTACCACTTAACTACTCACCACCCAGAGCTATTAGGAAAATGAATAGGCTGAAAATGGTTAGGGGTTGCAGTCATTGAATGTAATCAACATGCAAAATAAACAGTTTTTTATTTGTCGTATTTATTGGAAGTCATGCATATTATTAAATAGAATTGACTGGTTTGTCACACTGGTGGAGCTGCTGCCATTAAGCTGAGTGTTGCTCAGGAAAAAAAAAACTGTATCATTTGTAGCTGGAATCAGAAGTGAGCTATGAGTGGGGGTTGGCATGTGCCACTGGAGGGGACCACATGGATGTGTGTGGCAGCCTTTATGAAAAGAGAGTTGTTCTGTCCTCTGCCCCCCCTTACAAAGTGCTCCCATCCCTGCCATTCTATGTCTTATGAAGTGCTGCCCCCCACACCTGATATAGTGATGGCTGGCTTTGTTTGGTGGTGTTTTGATTCATATGCAGGTCAGATTCTTTAAACCCTGGGTAGAGCACTGCAGTTCCATTTGAAATAAACATTTTATTGGTCATGTTCACTCCAACTAGTTCGATTGTATTCAAGCTGCACTCTCATTCAGCATTATAGAAAAGTGCTCTCAGGGCAGGTACAGGTGGTCCACTAGTGTTCCTCCCCTTTCTAAAGGGACACTCTCGGGAGAAGGTTTAGGTGACCTTGTGGAATTTATCCCCTTTCCATGTGAGCACAAAGTTATTTACGCTACTGCTGGTACAAGGGAGCGATATTTGTTTTTAAAATCTGAGTTGAAACTGATAGTAGATACTGTAGAATGGGGAAGTTGAGCAAGTGGAATTGGTGTGTAGCTGGGTAGCAGTGGTCAGGGCTGGAAAAGGAGTAAACATTAATTGGAGCTTGTACCTCTGTAGAAATCTAAATTCATCAGAGCTTGTACCTGCATAGAAAGCTAGTGTGGAGCATTTTGGGCCTTGCAGAAAAAGCAAGGAAGGAAGGGAAGAAAGAAAGAAAGAAATGAAGGATGGAAGGAAGGAAGGAAGGAAGGAAGAAAGAAAGAAAGAAAGAAAGAAAGAAAGAAAGAAAGAAAGAAAGAAAGAAAGAAAGAAAAGAAGAAAGAAAGAAAGAAAGAAAGTTTAGTAAAGGGTTCAATATCTGTCTGAGCTGGTATTTGTAGACGTAGTAATAGTATAGTAGTGTCAGTGGCTCAGCAGGTTGCACACTTGCCTCTGAGGCTGGAAGATGAGAAGGCTTTGGGTTCTATCCCCACACCAGGCACTTGGGTTAACTCCCAGTACTAACACTGTAGTGCAGCATGAAGGGGAGTTGCTGCACTCCTGAGATTTAATCTGTTGGATGAGATGTTAAACTGAGATCCCATCTGCCTGTTCAGGTGAATGTTAAAGATCCCATGGTACTTGTCGAAAAGAGTTGGAGAATTTTATTGGAGGAAAAGGGGTGTAAAACTCAGAAATAAAACAATTCTTTCCAATGTAGGTACACACATTATCTGAAATACATTTTACCTATAAGTCTATGTCAATGTCTTTACATTCCAAGGTTAACCATTTAGCTGATAATAACATTTCACATGATTTCCACAAATGTTTTAACTTTACTACAGGCAAATTTCTCCTATCGAGTTCATATACTTGTCGTATTACCATGCTTACATTTTTCAGTAAGCCATCAGGAGATATATATTGTTGCTGCAATATCCACTTACATCATGCCTGTCATATATAATATTTTAAAATAGCACAAATTATTTGGACAGTGCCTTTATGGAATATGTTCCATTTCTGAGAATAACTTGAAGAAATCAGTTCTGCATAGGTCAATGTACTAAACAAACTAGATCCCCATTTTCTAGGTAGAACCCTCCAAAATTCTTTTGCATACTCACATTTCATAAATAAATGTTCTTGTGTTTCCAGAATCTGATTACAGTGTGTACAAGGACAATACCTTTCTGTTACCTGTTTATGTTTATTGTTATTTTTTGGTGTCAGCGTGGCTGACTTGGTAGCATATTTGCCTCTGGACTAGAAGGTCATGGGTTCTCGTCCTACACGGGGATTGGACTTGTGCCTAAAATGCTGGCATCCGAGTGCAGTATTAGAGGAGTGCTGTACTGCTGGGGTGTGCTGTTCTTCGGAGGAGATGTTAAACCAAGGTCCCTTCTACTCATCCTGGTGTTGTCCTGGTGGGTGTCCAGGTGTAAGTAAAAGAATCCAGAGCACTCTTCACAAAGAGGAAACATTCCTGGTGTCCTGGTCAACATTCCCTTTCCCATAAACCAGTTCATGCAATTGTCCAGGCTTTGTGTGGGTGCTGATGTGCGATATGGCCACCATTACATATTCACTCACTTCACTACCAGTCTAGCATTGCTTGTAAAGTGCTTTGGGATACACTGTGTATGAAAAGTGCTATATAAATGCTGATTCTTCATCTTCTTCTACATTAAGCCTGCCATGTATATTGAGCCACAGTAAGTCCCAAGTGAAAGCAGGTATTCTGTTATTTGTCAGTTGTGATAGTGCCTGTTTATTTTGGTCTGGGGGACAGTTTGGTATTATTAAATCACTCTGGCACGAAGCTTCAGTTATAAATAGAATAATAGATAGGTTCTGGTGTATTACAATGTAGTAATTCTATCGAGAGGTTCTGGGGACACAGAAAATGTCGAGAGCGAAGCTTGAGAGGTTTCATGTGTCTCCAGAACCTCGAGATATAATTACTACCTTGTTATGCCAGAACCTATTTGTTATTTTTTTTAAATATGGATACAAGGTGAATTGACTCACCTTTGTTTGACCAGTGGAGTCACTGGGTCGATGTGCATGCTGGCAGGGCTCCCCAGTGCTGTGTGGATGAGCAGCTGCTGTGGGCTTCATTTAGCCCTGCTTTTTTTTTTTACCTGTTTGTCAGCGGCGTTATCGGGCGAGCAGAGGAGCAGAGGCGAAAGTCGTATTGTTAATAATCCAAGACAAATGTTTTTCAAAGTAAAAAAAAAATGGTTGTTGCTGTGAAGATTGTCTTGCTAAGCGAGCGAGCGAGCCACCATGTTTTTGGACTTATTCTGCCTGCCCAAAGAGGAGAAGCGGCCAATCAGAAGGCACACTTTGTAAGACATCGAGGATAGACTTGCGCGTGCGCTCTTCAGCTTTGTTGATAATACTATAGTTCGGGTACCGAACTATAGTATTACGGCACCCCAACGATAGTATTATCACTCAGGAACAGTACTATTATTGTTCCAGGAGCGATGATATTACCAGGCTTTTTTTGTATGCTTTTCAAGCATATTATTTTAACAATCCATATATTAAAACCTCATATACCCATTGTCTATTTTTTAACTGCATTATATTATATGGTAATCTCCATTTATACATAGATTTAACATATAGTGGAGCAACTTGTGCGCCAGACAATAATCTACTTTTATTCTGCTGCCATACCTGTTTATAAATTCCTGTTCCCTTTGCAACTATCCTTTTCCATGGTCTATTTTCAGGTGAAACTATGTTATAATATAGAAAGAGACTATAGAAAAATGCCAAAGGATGTAGCATCCCTAAACCCCCTTCTGAAATAGATCTATATGTAGTCTCTCTTTTAATGGGTTAAAACATCTCCACCATAGTGCTTGGAAAAAACACTCTATATCCATGTCTCTAGCTGCACAGGCAGTGGGAAAACACAATTCACATAAAGGAATATTGGAATTATTAATGGTTTTATCAAGAATACTCTTTTCTGTTTTGAAATCAGCTTATGTTTCCAATTTACTGTTATCCCTTCTGCTTTTTTAAGTTTCGTCTCCCAATTTAAGTAGGGTAGCTCTCCATTCCCATACCAAATGCCTAAGATTGAAATCATTTTTTGTGTTAATATAATGGCAGCATAACATGTGTGTTTCAGTGTTTAACTTCCTATCTGTACTCCAATACTTTTCTCTACATTTATCTTTGATCCTGAGTGTTTAGGAAATTCATTTAACTGAACTTGAATTGCTTCTTCTTTTGTGTTCTTTTTCATTATAAGCACAACATCATTGGCATATGCCAATACTTTCAATGGTGGTCCTGAGTTTATTAATTGCATTCCCTCAAGCTGTTTTGAAATTTGTATATTCCGTAAAAAGGGGTCTATACAGTATATACATAATAGGGGGCTAATGGGACACCCCTGTTGCACACCTCTGTGAATTCAGATTGTATCCCCCACCCATCCATTTACTCTAGGGGTTACTGTAGCTGTTGTATACATACTCTTAATCCAACCAATGAATTTCTCTGGTATACCGTATTTATGTAACACCAAAAACATGTAGTCATGTGATACTGAATCAAATGCCCACTGTTGGTCCAAACGTAATAGGAACCCTCCTTCAGTACCTGCTTGACTCCTTTGAAACAACTCTCTCAATGTAATCAAATTCTCTTGGATACCTCATTTTGGCATGTAACATGTTTTGTATTTTTTTGATCCGACACCCATCTTGTCAGGTCCCACTCTGCCCAAAGCCCCAGATTACCCCCTGGGTCAGGGCCATGAGAGTGGGACCCCTCCAATGGGGGTTGGAGGCAGTAGACAGCAGTGCAGAGCAGGCCATCATGCTGGGGGGGGCTGGCATTTTTGCTGCTTACTGCCCCGGGGGTGGGGATGTGCAATGACACCCAACATCTACCCCACCCCCCCCAACATACTGGTGCCAGTCACAGCAATGCTCCCCACCTTGTCCAAGGGTCCATCAAGCATCAGACACTCCTCCACTCCCTTCCCCCCCCCGGAGATGGAGAGCAGTCTCCAGGATGCTCAATCCCTCTCCCCTGGCCAGCCATCCGATTCCTGGATCCATTCCCTAACCTGGGTTGTCAGTGTCACCAGTGGACATCTAACCACTGCACTGGTGGGCCAGCTGGTACGCAACATGTTTGTGCAGTACTGATTAATGTACTTGAGATATGTGCCAATCCTCTTGCTAGCATTTTTCCTAACATTTTAAAACCTGTGTTTAGTAGGCTGATTGGTCTCCAATTTTTTAGATCATATTTGTTACCCTTTTTAAATAAAAAAATCAAGTCCACCATAGCCACAGTAACCAGGAATAATAAAGAGTCTAACATTTCATTATACAGACATGTCAATTCTGGTACTAAAAGTTCTGAAATTTTTTTTAATAAAACTCTGTCATAATCCCAACTATTCCAGGCACAGTATTATTTTGTAAGGCTTGTATCATAGTTTTTACTTCTTCTTCCCCAATAGGCTTTTTTTTTATTATGCTATTTGGTCCCCGTTGCTTCCTCCCACCAACTGACAATGGGAACACATTGATGTTGTTACATGTTTTCTCCCCTGCTCCCCCGCGAGGCCATGACACATGGCCATGGGAGCATGAGGGGTTAGAGTCTAAACCCGACTGTTAAAATCCCGACTGTCGAATGCCCATCCCCCGTAATTCAAAATACCGGCGAACAGAGAATACCAAGCAACAGAATCCCGACATGAACTGTTCTATTATGTCGGTGTTTGTTGCCACCGCTGCATTGCAACTTGCAAGTTAAATAAATGGACACATTTAGGGCTGCTGTATTGCTAGTTACACCCTTTCACCTTTACCCCTTGCACAGTAGTTCAGTGTTCACTACAGCAGCATTTCTAGTGATAGCAAACAAGGTAAAGAAATGGACACATTTAGGGCTGCCATGGAGTCAGGGTCAGGGATCTGTTTCCTCTCTCCTCTCTGCTTTATCATGCCCCTCCAGAAGTGTCCAGTCCAGTATGTGGTAAAGTGCAGACACTACCCGTGTCAAAGGATCCTGTCACATGTTACGCTACCCCCCAATGATGTACATGACAGAGTTACGCTACCCCCAATGATGTACATGACAGAGTCACAGTCCCACTACTGCATAAAACAGAAAGTGAGACACAGGACAGAGGGTTCCATCCTGCAGAAGTGGGTGATGCAGTCCTGAAAGTTGTCCTGAACTTTGGCCGGATGTCTTGACAGCATGTCCTTGGTTGCCCACATGATGTGTGCTCCCCATGCTCCACTCAGCAGAGTGACAGAGTGGCAGAACGGCTTCTGTGCAGTCAGTCATGTACTGTGTGTGGTCTTCCCCCCCTTCCTTTGGTGGGGACAAAGTAGAGCGAGAGTGACACTGACAGGTAGAAACACACACTGTCCTGTCCGTCTCTGTGTGCAGCCATACAATCACTGAAGATGTTCCTGTCTGTGCTGCAGTTTCCCCACTGCTGACCATGAACACAGCAGAGAAGAGAGCAAGAGAGACAGTGTCGGCTTTTTGGCTTACAGTCAGCTGTAAGTGCAAAGTCAGGAAATGATTTGTTGGCTTTTCGGCTTGCGGGATTTTTTTATTCGGGCATTCAATCTAGTCGGGATGTTAGTATCGAGAACATTATTGACGGGCATTCAGATGTCGGGATTTAGTATGGATCCCAGCATGAGGAGGCATGCTATGCACCCTGTGGCTTCAGCTCAGCCCCATCCACCTCCCATAATTGTTTGCCAGCCCCTCTCTGCCTACGCTACCCACTGGACCTCCACCTGGTGGGAGCGGAACTACGGCCGGGTGCCAACCCACCCTCACCACCCTCAGGAGAGGATAGCTGCCCATCAGCATGCTCAGTCCTGCTTTGCCCTCCCCCCATGCTGGCACTTTGATGAAGCAAGGTCGTTCCCGAACCCAGGTCGCTGGCATAGCATGAGATGTGGTGTCCAGCACCTCACCTCAACCCTCAGTGCCACCAAGGCGGCACTAATATGAGTTTCTTTTTTTTTTTTTTATTTAACTTTTTGGTCCCTGTCGTCTCCTCCCGCCAACTGGCAACAGGGACACATTCGTATTTTTGTTGACTTTTCTCCCCTAACCCCCTGAGGCCCCAGTACATGGCCATGCTAGTGTATGGAGGCACGCTTCATACCCGTGGTGCCAGCTGAGCCCCTTCCACCTCCCAATGCTTTGTCAGCCTCCTCTCCGCCTACGCTACCCACTGGACTTCCACTCGGTGGGAGCGGAACTATGGGGGGCACCAACCCACCCTCACCACCCTCAGGAGAGGAAAGCTGCCTACTGGCATGCTCAATCTTGCTCCACCATCCCCCTTACGCTGGCACCCTGATGACCTGAGGTTGTTCCTGAACTTGAGTCGCCGGCATGGCATGAGGTAAGGGCATTCAGCACCTCAATCCTCTGCACCACCGGGCTGGTGCCACTAATAGGGGTTTCTAAAGAAAATGTTGATGTTTTGTTAAACTTGGTTTCTGTAATAGATCTTAATACTGCAGTGTTAAAGGTACATCAGTTGGAGTACCAAAAGAACTGAGTACGTGTTTATTAACAATACTTATAATTCCTGATCT
The DNA here is from genome assembly GCA_016271365.2 of Neoceratodus forsteri. Taxonomy (NCBI): domain Eukaryota; kingdom Metazoa; phylum Chordata; order Ceratodontiformes; family Ceratodontidae; genus Neoceratodus; species Neoceratodus forsteri. The sequence goes on along the minus strand of CM028130.1, from coordinate 910,194,067 downwards.
TGTGGTATGTGTCCTCCCAGCCTTATCTTCTAATTTCAGAATTAATTTATTCTCTGTTCTTTTTTTTTTTGCAATCCTTAAAATGATCAAAAGTTTGTTTCTTATTCTCTGTTCCAAATTGTAACTCTTGTTGCAGAGTTTTTGCCCAGTTATACTGCTGTTTATACATTTCTTTTTTTATCAATATTTGTTGACTTGAGCTTATTTTCAGTGTTTCTGTCTTTGATATTAGTACATGCAATTGTTTTCTTTAGTTTAAATAGTTCAAATAATTGGTCATGGATTGTTTCCCTGCCAATTTCTAAGACAAAGTTTTGCAACTATGTTACATATCTTCCCACCATTCTACATAGGTGTCATACATACACTGAACCAATTTCTTAGCAGTCCATAATTTTTTACATTCCTTGGGCTCTCACTCTTTGCTCTACTGGCCCTCAAACTCATCTCTTGTTGCAGGCCCACCCCCTCTCACTGAGGAGTCAACTCGCAATTCCATTTACTCCAACCTGATAGCCGAAGGTTCCTCCGCACCCCCACCTCTAGCTTACCTTAGCTACAAACTCCTCGGCTCCCTTATAAGGCACTTGGTGCATAGGAGGATGACCTCCCCTACTATCGTCTCCTATGCCACTGCCCGTGCCTTACTATGGGTCACTACCTTAACTATCACACTAGCTGGGGATATTGAGACTAACCCTGGACCCTCGAACTACATCAACCATTCCCACCCCATCGCCACCCACCAGCTTCCCAAGTTCCTGGCCTATCTATCCTTTGCTCACCTAAACATCCGCAGTCTACTTGCAAATCTCTCTGAGCTAGACACTTGGGTTCGAGTAAACAACCCAGACATCCTTATTCTATCTGAAACATGGTTAAAACCAACTGTCCTGGACAACAGCTGTGTGCTACCTGGTTATAACATGTATCGCACAGACCGGGTATCCTCCAAAAGAGGGGGTGGCTTGGCACTATACTACAAGTCCCACCTGAACATCACACTGTTGCCTACACCCAGCCTGATCAACAGTGAAGTGCTGCACTCTCTCCTGCTCCTGGGTGGTGCCAAGAAGGTGCACATATTTGGGGTGTACTCACCCCCTAGAAACAGCAAACTTGGGCTAGAGGAACTTGCCAGTCTGATTTCTACCTTAACTAAGAAAAACGAGGTGATCTGTCTGGGAGATTTTAATCTTGACTGGCTGGGTCCCAACTCTGCCTCACTTGCTTCCACTATCAGTAAGGCCAACCTCAACCAACTCATCTCTTTCCACATTCGGGTAACCCACAACAACCTCTGCTGTTTGATGATTGATTGGATCCTTACTAATCACAAGGACTGCAACTCCTCTTTCGGGCTTCTGCATGACACCATTAGTGATCACTGCCCTGTCTACTGTGTTAGGGGTGCCTCGGCTGTCACTACTCCTCCCAAAGTTCTGTCTTCTGCTGACTTTTCTGCTCTGGACAGTGCAGCATTCCTAAGTGATTTGAAACACGCTGACTGGTCCCCTTTATTCCACACAAATGGTATAAACTTGGCAACTGACTATTTCAATGCCACTCTGCTAACCTTGCACTCTAAACATATCCCAGTTTCTACATGGCGGGTCAGTGGGAGGGTGACCAAGTGGCTGAAGCAGCCTCTCCTTCAACTACTCAAAGAGCAAGACAAGCTTTGGTCTAAATGGAAATCCTCCTTGGTGCATACAAAATCAGAATAATACAGAAAATGCCTTCCCCCATAAAAAAGTCTTAAGTGCCTGCTTGAAACTCCCCACCATCCTGCACTCCCAGAGCTGATGGGGCAGAGAATTCCAGAGGGTAGGTGAAGCAAACCCAAAGGCAAGTGCACCAAATGACTTTATGTTAACCCTTGGAATCTCCAGCAACCCCTCATCAGCTGAACGGAGCTGTCACAAAGGGGTGTGAGGAACCAGGAGCTCTTTCAAGTAATCGGGACCTGATCCGTGTAGGGCTTTGTAGGTCAATGGACCTACTTTAAAGGTGATCCGCCACTGTATTGGCAGCAAGTGCAATGTGTGCAGCACTGGTGTAATATAAGATCTTCTAGATGCCCCAGTCAACAAATGTGCTGCTGCATTCTGCACTAGCTGGAAGCGGTGAATATCAACCCCAGAAAGCCCTAGGTAAAGGAAGTTGCAATAATCAAGGCGTGATGACACAAAGGCATGGACCAAAACAGGCAGGTCACTGGATGGAACAAGGTGGCTAATCCTGGCAATGTTCCTAAGATGGAAAAAGGCCAGCTTGATGACTGCCGATACCTGATGTCGAAGAGTCAGACCATCGTCAAGCACCACTCCCAGGTTACGCACCCATTCAGAGATGAGAATCTGTGCCTCCCTCAGGACTAAACCGGAAGGGAGCCCAGTCCTCAGTCCCTCTACACTATGACCCGGGTCCACAACCAAAACCTCAGTCTTTCTTGGGTTCAACTTTAGACTGGTGGAATTCGTCCAGTCTTGGATTTCTGCTAGGCAGTTGTTCAGTACTGAGACAGCACCAACTGGTCAGGTGCAAAAGACAGGTAGAGCTGAATATCATCAGTGTAGCAATGAAACCTCAGCTTATACCATCTTACAATATCTTTGAGGGGTAGCATATATACTGTGAATAACATGGGGGACAGCACTGAACACTGAGGCACCCCACAAAGCAGAGAGAAAGCCCCGGATGAAAACAAACCCGAGACCACTCCCTGCATTCTCCCAGCGAGGAAAGATGAAAACATCTAAGGACTGTACCCAACAGCCCACAGATGAACCTCAGGCATTCAAGCAGAACCCCATGATCCACAGTATCAAAGGCTGATGATAGATCCAGGAGAACCAAGACAGAACGGTGTCTCTGATCTCTCACCATCAGGAGATCATTGAGCACCCGAACCAGAGCAGTCTCAGTACTATGCCTCTTACAAAAACCCTGTTGGAGAGGTTCATAAAAATTACAGATGGTTAAATGCTTATCCAGTTGAGCATCCACAAATTTCTCAATAACCTTCCTCACAAAAGGGAGGTTAGAGACAGGCCTGTTGTTTGCTAGGTTCTCCGGGTCTAAAGAAACTTTTTTCAGAAGGGGGATCACCACCCTCCTCCTTCAGGGAGCTAGGGTACTCACCCATGTCTAGACAGCACTGGACAGTCCAAGCAAAGACCGGGCCAATGATCTCACTACAACCCAAAATCAGGGGAGTAGGGCCTGGATCTAAACTACAGCACGTGGGATGCATCTCCTGGACAATCCTCATAATGTCTATGAAATCCAGCAGGTCAAAGGTACTCCAAGAAACTCCGGGCTCTGTGACAGAACACCGATCAACAGCAACCCCCTTAGAGTGAAGTTGGTGGCACTTCCTCCTGATGTCGTCAACCTTATTCGCAAAGGAGCGAGCAATCTCATCACAATCAATTTGTGTAAAAACTCGACAGAGCTGCTGATAGGCTGGGTTGCACAACCTGTCAACAGTTCTGAAGAGTTGAGCCTGTTGGTTCCGTGTGACAGAAATTTTCCTGGACAGGAATTCTGCCTTCTTATGGGAAATTTCAGTGTGGTAGAGTTTATAATGCTCTAGCAAAATACAGTGGTTGGCATCAGCTGCAGTCTTCCTCCAATGATGTTCTAACCTATTCCCTGATTTCCACAAATCTCTCAGAGCCCCATCAAACCATGGGGCTACAGGGTGATGCAGGAAGGGCTGAACTTGGACAGCAGCAATCAGATTGAGGGCTGAAGATATGGCCCCATTATAGGCCACAACCAACTGCTCGGGATCTGTGCAAGACCCGTCCAACAATGAGAGGTTAATAACTGCCATCAGGTCTTCAGGGACCACATCCCACAAAGGGCAGTACCTGACCAACTCCACAGGGGGGCTGCAAAACTGAACCCAACTCAGTAGTGATTAGACCAACCGACTAGTTCCACCACTAAATCAGAGGCCTCGATCTCCAGGAGGAAGACAAGGTCAAGAGAGTGACTTTACTTATGTGTAGCTGAGGAAACAACCTGTGTGAAGCCCAGAGATGTCATCACCTGGAGGAAATGTTGACCAAAATCGAGGATTCGTCATCGACCCAGGCATTGAAGTCACCCAGAACCATCAGTCTGGGAGACTCCAAAGCCTTGTCGGAGGTGAAGTCTGCTATTTCCTTCAGGAATAGCTTCTCATCACCTGGTGGATGGTAAATGAGGGCGATTCTGCACCCAACACCATCTACCATGGTACACTCAAATGACCTGGTCTCCTCAACTGGCATACCCATTAGGCCCAATTTGGTCTTGAAACAGACCACAACCCCCCGCCATGGTCCATTCTCAGGCAATGTACAACCAAGTACTCAGTGGGAACAGCGGCCTCTAAAAAAGGGGCCGCATACCCATCCAACCAGGTCTTGGTAATGCAAACCAGATCTGCCCTAGCAACAAAGTCTGCAATAAGACCAGTCTTGTTGCAGACAGATCTGGCATTGCATAACAGCGCCCGAGTTGGACGAGGTTAGCCAGCTGTCCCAACTACTTACCCTCCCAAACTGGAGTAACCCTTGATCCCATTCTTGATTTCTTTGTACATATCAATGAGGTATGTAAATCTATTAATACCAAACTAGGAGCAGCTTACCAAGTGTGCCACTCCTTAACCGCTGTTGCCAGGACCTCTGTAGCATGTGGAGTACTACTTCTAGGCTAATGTATGCTCTCCCCACTCTCTCTCACGCTAATGCAGGAATCCTGTCTCAAGTGGGATATCTCCTACAATAACATCTGTAGGTTCGCCCTCTCAGTCCCTCGGCTGACACACCACTGCCAGCTTTACTCCACTTTGCATTGGCTGTCCCCCCTATCCCAGTGCTCCTTCTCACTGGTCTGCTTTATTGACTCCAAGAACAGGACCCCCCGCCCAGACTGCATAGGCACCATGCTCACCCATGTGATTCACCCCCACACACTAAGGTCATCTAATCAAACTCTGTTCTCTGTCCCTCTCAGCTCTACCAAGATGGGGGAGCAAGCCTTCTCCCATTTTGCCCCTAAATTGTGGAACTCCTTACCTGCCAACTTAAAGAGCTCCTTATCTCACTCTGCCTTCAAATCTGCACTTTTTTCCCCCCTTCATGCACTTGACTCCTGCCACTGTACCTAAGCATCCCAGATCTCCTCCTACTTAACCTTATTCTGCTCTACCTAGATGTCACTGCACTGAACTGTACTGAATTGCCTGACTGAGTCATTTGTTCTACCCATCCCTGTGAGGATGGCTACTGCTTGTTGTTGTACCTTGATTTTCTCTGTGATGGACATCTGTCATGTAACTGCTACTTGTGCTTGCTTCTTATAAGTTATTTAAATTTATATCTATTACTGTCTGAAGCCAGTCACTGACAACAGTCTGTAACTGTTTTGTGTTAAGTCTCTGGTTTATGTACTGTACTCTCCCGGGTCATACTTGAAAATAGGCAGGCCTCTTGCCTAATGTACTTACCTGGTTAGCAAAAGCAAATAAATAAATAAATAATCTCTGGAAAGTCAATTAATTCTGAATTCAAACACCAGGGACCTTTTTAACATGTTGGAGTATCACCCCATGCTACTTCCATTTGGAGGAGTCTATGGTCTGAAAATGCCACATCTTGTACTGCTGCCAGCCTCAGCAATAAAGTTTTGGATACAAAGAAAAAAAAATAATTCTAGTGGCATGAACCCCTCTAATGTATATATGTCTCCTGAACTAAATTTTGTTCTACAAGCATCTTGTAATTGAGCACTGTTGAGAATGTATTTTAATGCATTTGTGTCACAAAACAGTTTTTGTGCCTTAAATCCTCTGTCTGACTGTTGCATACCACAATTGAAATCTCCTCCCCCAAATAACCAGCCTAGCCATAAGTAGATAGGGTTGAATTTTCCTAAATAGTTCAATTCTTTGTGTTTTTACTTGGGGAGCATAACTATTAATTAGCCGAAGCCTAGCTTCTCCATACTGGAGATCCAAAATTAAGGTTCTGCCAGGTTCTTGGTCAATCAATCAATCTTATGACCTTTAAATTACTGTTTGTTAAAAGTATCCCTACCCCATCACAGGTATCAGTGCCTAGTGACCAAAAGGTAGCACCCCTTTTATGGCAAGCCGTAAGGGACATAATTCAGAATCTCTGACTGTATAGTAAAACACACACTATATGGTAAAATACATACATCATATAGTGAAATATATACATTATATAGTGAGATACATACACAATGTAGCAAACCACATACACTATCTACTGAAATATATACATCGTATAGTGAAATACATATACTGTATACTGAAATACATATATTATATAGTGAAACACATACACTATATAGTGAAATGCTTACATTGCATAGTGAAATACATACACTATCTACTGAAATCCACATACTGAGTACTGAAAATCCACATACACTATATACTGAAACAAATGTACTATGTACTGAAACATATACACTACCTATTGAGATACATACACTACAGACTGAAACATCCACATAAAATATTTACTGAAACAAATACTCTATAGATTGTGACACATACACTATATATTGAGAAAAAACTGCATACACTATATACTGAAACAAATACACTATATATTGAAATGCATACACTACACACTGAAAAAAGCATATACACTATATACTGAAACAAATACACTATATATTGAAACATCTACACTTTATATTGAAATACATATACTATCTATTGAAATAAATACACTATGCACAGAAAAATCTGCATACACTATATATTGAAACAAATACACTATATATTGAAACAAATACACTGTATATTGAAATACATACACTATTGAAATGCATATACTACACACTGAAAAAAGCACATACACTATATACTGAAACAAATACACTATATATTGAAACATCTTCACTTTATATTGAAATACATACACTATCTGTTGAAATAAATACACTATGCACTGAAAAATCTGCATACACTATATACTGAAACAAATACACTACATGGTGAAACACATACACTATGTATTGAAACACATACACTGTAGACAGAAAAATTCACATGCTCTATATACTGAAACAAATAAACTATATACTGAAATGGACTATGTTCTGAAACTACCCATCCCCCTGCCCCTCCCTCGTGAATGTCCTAGAGCTGAACTCATGGCCTGTTGCATTCAGTTAGCTGTTAGCTTGATGAGAGGATGTCTGAAACTGCAGAGCTGAGGTAAACAAAACACGGCTATCTCTTATTCTACTTCTTTATGGGGATTTTGCTTTTGTTTTGCTTGTACACCTTTAGTCAAATTTCAGACCATTGTGATGTGACAAGAAACTTTTAAAACTAATTTAAATGCTGTAGTTTATTCTTTTAAATAAGTGCTGCCTTCATTTACTGTCAGACAATACATTTGTATAGGAAGCTAATACAGGATATTCCTAACATACCTGTATACATAGGGAGCTGCATGCATTTTTCCAAGTTAAAGCGTTGATTTGTTTTATGTGTAATTAATTACTGTGTAAGGTCCATAACTTATCTGAGTTAGATGCTAGGAAGCACTTCAGGAGCTGTGGAAGTGTAAGCCAAAATGATTGCTAGTTTGTACTCTATGGACTATGTCTTAAGTTTTATTTTAAAATATATATTTTTGCTGCAATCCTCAGTATTCAATTTTCATCAGGAGTTTAGCTGGCATATACATATAATTTGCATTGTTTTACTAAATAACTTTACTGTGAATCCTCACTGGAGGCATGCACAAGTCTGTTTTAAGAGTTTGAGCTTCTCAAACTGTGATTTATTTCTCTTTTTTGCACAGAGATTTTTATCTCCTTAGTCACCCTGCTACCCCTTGCCCACTGACATATCCAGCCCTATCACTTACCATCCACAGGACATATTTGATATGAGATCCCCCCCACTCACATCCCCTGTGTTGGGGCCAGGAGGGGGAAGGCCATTGACAAGGAGACACATATGTGAGCAGAGCCTGTTTAGCAGTGCAAAATCTGTGGCAGGTTGTTGGATCATTTTGCCATTCGGGGGTTTCTACCTTTGGTTTCATCCCCTGGGCAGCCAAGCATGGAATGATGCAATTGCATATAAAGACACATGCTTGCTTTGTGACTGCCTGAGTCCTCCCCCTTATGCAGCTCCACTGCCCTGCCAGCCCTCCTCAGCTAGGTGGATGTTGAGGAGCGGGGTGGGCAGACTTCCCCTCACTGAGAGGAGAGCATTCCCTGAGATGCTCAATCATATTCCCCCTTCCCAGCTAACCCTTGTGCAACTCAGGTCCACCCCCAAAACTGGGCCACTGGCATGGGAGGCAGTGCAATCACCACCAAGCTGCTAGCGGCCCACCAGACTGTGTTTTAATAAGTACATGAAGACAGCATATAGGTAAAAGAAGAAAACAAACTGTATTTTAACTAAGTCTGTTATAAACATTTTAAGTCACATCACAATGTTTTGAAATTGGATAAAGGTTTTGCAAGCAAAATACGATAAAACAATACATAAAGAGATAGATAAGGTAAACCTTTTATGTTTACCTTCTGCATCTTAGGAGGCATCGGCCAGAATTTTTAGTCAATTGGCTCCCATTTTCAGAAGGTTAGCATGCAGGCTAAACATTACACTGTAGGAACAGCATGGTTGGATCGGTGTCGTATTCAGCATCACTTGATGCTACCCTGATCATGTGCATGTGCATATATACTCCTACGGCCATGTAAATGAGTAATCCTCTCCTGCATACAGAGCACAGTGCTGTATAAAAAGTTTCCTTAGTGACCATAAGTGTCTCCCTCTACATTTTATACTCAGCATCTAGGCTTCTAGTACCTAGATGCTTGATGTTGCACTTTTTGGCTTTGAACCCGAACTGCCACGTCCCATAGCACTCTTTAAGTTTTCTAATGTCCCCTTTCGTTCTCCCCATCTACACCTATCAACGCTATTACAGATTGTGGTGTCATCTACAATAAGCATTTGTCAGTGCCGAATGTTGCTTGTTTCTATGTGCTGTTTAGGAATTTGGAAGTCACTGGAGTGTAAATATTGAAAATTCGTGAACTTACGAGCGTGCGAAGGAACTGCGCAATGTACGATTGTAAAACAGTCATTTTTAGAATTTTTCTCCAAATTTTCAACATAGCCATTTTAAGACCTCTGCTCATGAACAGTGTCACTATGATTTTCTTAATGTGTCCCATACATTGAGTTCACACACCGACTGCGCCATTGTGCATATGGCGGAAACATGTTTTGGGCAAGATGCGAAAAATGACAGCTGTACTGTTCATAAGGAGGTGTGGTAAAATGGAAATGTTGAAAATCTGGAGTGAAAATATTGAAAATTCACAAACTTACGAGCGTGTGTAGGAACTGGGCAACGCACACTCATAAAACAGTCATTTTTAGGAATTTTTTCACCAAATTTTCAACATAGCCATTTTAAGACATCTGCTAATGAACATTGTCACTGTGATTTTCTTAATGTGTCCCATACATTGAGTTCACACACCGACTGCGCCATTGTGCACTGCATGGGCAGAAACACGTTTTGGGCAGGATGTGGAAATAACAGCTGTACTGCTCATAAGAAGGTGTGGTAAAATGGCAATGTTGAAAATCTGGAGTGAAAATATTGAAAATTCGTGAACTTACGAGTGTGCATAGGAACTGCACAATGCACGCTTGTAAAACAGTCATTTTTTTTGAATTTTTCCACCAAATTTTCAAAATAGGCTTTTTTGAGAGCCCACCTGATGAACACTGGCAGTGTCGTTTCATTAATCATTCCAGAAAGGTGATTTCATGCACTGGCTGAAATCACCCTTTGAACAGTAGCATACTTGACAGTGACATCATTCAAGAGAAGGTCCCAAAACCCCATGTTGAAAATTTGGTGCAAAATCCAAAATACCTGAGATATGCAACAAAGTTGAAAAAACCCTATCTATTCCATTATACAGCTTACGGCATTTCCTCAGTTTTGCAGTCGAGCTTTGAGAGTGCAGACATGTTCCCGGTCAATCAGATTGTAGCGCCCGGACTTGGGTAAGTATGGGAGTGAGGGGGTGGGGAGGCAGGGTGCGCTGGGAGGGGGGGCAGAGAAGCGCCGAGGGACAGTTTTTTATTTCCAGGTTTCTTATTTTTAATGATGACACAGGACGTTTGCCATGCTGAGGCAGGCTCCCAGTATGAAACAAGGATGGGTGGTGGGGGCATAGAGCCAGCAGGTGTGGGCACCCGTCGGTTGTAACATCATTTTGTCATGCTGGGGTGGGCTCCCAGCGTGCACCTGGATGCTTTAGGGGGCAGTGGAGCCGACAGGGATTGAGCACCCCCATCAGCCGTACAGTGTGGGGGAGGGGGAAGGCGCATGAGCACGCAGTGTACGTCCGTGCGTGCGCGTGTATGGGGGGGAGAGCTTTGCTCAGTCAAGCGGAGCTCTCCCTTTCAACTGTATGCCACTGCATTTTCAGCTTGTCATAGACAGCTGCTGCAGTGATTGCGGAACTGGGGCCATAACTGCAAACACACTGACTGCATTGGAAGACGGGCTGATGCACCTCTGAAAACTCGGATGATGGCACTATGTTTCTTGCACATGCTTGCAAGCAACATAAAAAGGCATATCTTCCCTTCCATTTTTTCTGTTATGCCACTTATAAAGACACTGAAGAGGATATGTCCCATTACTGAGCCCTCCAGCACCCTACTGGTCACTCTCTCCTCACTGGAGGGAGTGCCATTTACCACCACCTTCTGTGGCTGTGCGCTATCTCAGGTGCATCACTTAGGAGTGCACAACACTAATCTGAAAATGGGGGCCCACATACCACTGTAACAAGACTAGCACTGCATTGTGATAAGCATGGCTGATACTATTTTAAAAAGCATTCTTCTGTGCAGTGCTAACCTGTTAATGTGGCACTATTTTTTTTTTTTTTAGCACAGGATTACTAATTGCAACCAGGTGCTCATACAACTGGGGGTTACTCTAATGCATATAAGGTGTAGCGGTATACTAAATGCTTTCTTGAAGTGTTAACACACTGCATGGTTAGTGCTAGTTAATGATTCTGGGAATTGTGTTTTAACTGCACACACGCAGCTTGCCAGCAACCCACCACACACACACATACACAGTCAGTTCTGGACACAATAAAAAAACAAGCATTTGTCAATGCTGAATGTTGATTGCATTGGTCCGTTGAGCTCGCTCACTGGCCCTCTGTCACTCGTTTATTCTGTTTCTCCCAGTGCTGCAGGCTGCTGTTTTGTACTGAGCTCCTTCTTGTGTTGGCACCCTTTTCTGTCCACAAAGAAATCCGCAGATGGCCTGACAGAGCTCCATTGAGGTGGGTCACTCCCCCCTCTGACTCTCTCATTCTGTTTCTCCTTGCACTGCAGGCTGGCCTTTTGTACTGGGCTCCTGCCTCTGTTGGTGGCCTTTTCTGCCAACAAAGAAATCTGCTGTAGTCCCAACACAGGTCCGTTGAGGTTGCTCACTCCATCTCTGTGACTCACTCGTTCTGTGTCTGCCGGCGCTGCAGGCTGGCCTCTTGTATTGGGCTCCTGCCCGCGTTGCCACCTTTTTCTGCCCACAAAGGAATCCACAACAGTCACGATAGAGGTCTGTTGAGCTCACTCACTACCCTCTCTCTCACTGACTCGTTTTGTTTCTGCCACCGCTGCAGGCTGTCCTTTTGTACTGGGCCCCTGGGTGCATTGCTGCCTTTTTCTACCCACAAAGAAATCTGTAGCAGTCCCAACAGAGCTCTGTTGAGCTCACTCACTCCACTTCCCTCACTCTCTCACTGGTTCTGTGTCTTCTGCGGCTGCAGGCTGTCCTTTTGTACAGGATTCCTGCCTGCGTTGGCTTATTCTGCCCACAAATAAATCTGCAGCAATCCTGATGCAGGTCCATTGAGCTTGCTCACTCCCCTTCTCTGTCACCCATTCCATTTCTGCCTGCACTGCAGTCTGGCCTTTTGTACTGTGCTCCTGCCTACATTGCTACTTTTTTCTTCCCACAAAGAAATCCGCAGCTGTCCCGACAGAGCTCCATTGAGGTCACTCACTCTCCTTGTCTCACTGACTCATTCTTTTTCTCCTGGCACTGCAGGCTGCCCTTTTATACTAGGCTCTTGCCAGCATTGCTGCATTCTTCTGCCCACAAAGAAATCTGCAGCAGTTATAATAGAGCTCTGTTGAGCTCGCTTAGTCCCCACCTCTCACTCGCTCGTTCTGTTTCTCACGCTAATGCAGGCTGCCTTTTTGTAGTGGGCTCCTGCATGCATTGCTGCCTTTTCCTGCCCACAAATAAATCTGCAGCAGTCCCAACAGAGCTCCGTTGAGCTCACTTACTCCCCATCCTTCACTCGCTCATTCTGTGTCTCTCGCTGCTGCAGGCTGTCCTTTTGTACTGGGCTTCTGCCTGTGTTGGCACCTTTCTTTGCCCACAAAGAAATTCGCAGCTGTCCTGACAGAGCTCTGTTGAGGTCACTCACTCTGCCTGTCTCATTTGCTCATTCTGTTTCTCCTGACGTTGCAGGCTGCCATTTTGTAGTTGGCTTCTGCCTCTCTTGGTGTCTTTTTCTGCCCACAAAGAAATCTGCAGCAGTCCCAACAGAGCTCCTTTGAACTTATTCACTCCCCCTCTCTTACTCGATCATTCAGTTTCTGCCAGTGCTGCAGGCAGCCCTATTGTACTGGGTTTCTGCCTGCATTGCCGCCTTCCTCTGCCCACAAAGAAATCTGCAGCAGTCACAATACAGCTCCATTGAGCTGGCTCACTCACCCCCCCACTCATTTGTTCTGTTTCTTCTGCCGTTGAAGGCTGCCCTTTTGTACTGGGCCCCTGCATGCATTGCTGCCTTTATCTGCCCACAAAGAAAGCTGCAGCAGTCGCAGCAAAGTTTTGGTGAGCTCACTCACTCCCCCTCCCTCACTCACTCATTCTGTGTCTCCCAGTGCTGCAGGCTGCACTTTTGTATTGGGTTCCTGCCTGCATTGGCAGCTTTTTCTGCCCACAGAGAAATCTGCAGCAGTCCTGACACAGCTCTGTTGAGGTCGCTCACTCCCCCTCTGTCACTCGCTCATTCCTTTTCTGCAGGCGCTGCAGACTGGCCTTTTGTACTGGGCTCCTGTGTGCATTGCTGCCTTTTTCTGCCCACAAAGAAATCGGCAGCAGTCCCGACACAGCTCCATTCAGCTCGCTTTCATTCCCCCGCTCTCACTCGCTCATTCCGTTTCTGCCAGCGCTGCAGGCTGCCCTTTTGTACTGGGCTCCTGCCTGTGTTGTCGGCTTTTCATGCCCACAAAGAAATGTGCAGCAGTCACGATAGAGCTCCATTGAGCTTGCTCACTCCCCCGTCTCACTCGCTCATTCTGGTTTTCCCGCCACTGCAGGCTGCCCTTTTGTGCTGGGCCCCAGCGTGCATTGCTGTCTTTTTCTGCCCACAAACAAATCTGCAGCAGTCCCAAAAGAGCTCCGTTGTGCTCACTCACTCATTCTGTGTCTCCTGCCACTGCAGGCTGCCCTTTTGTACTGGGCTCCTGCCTGCATTGGCGGCTTGTTCTGGCCAGAAAGAAATCTGAAGGAGTTCCGACACAGCTCCATTGAGCTCGCTCACTCCCCCCTCACTCACTCATTCCGTTTCTCCCGGTGCTGCAGGCTGGCCTTTTGTACTGGGCACCTGCCTCTGTTGCCGCATTTTCTGCCCACAAAGAAATCCACAGCAGTCACAATACAGTTCTGTTGAGCTCGCTCACTACTGCTCTGTCATGTCTCATTCTGTTTCTCTTGGTGCTGCAGGCTGCGCTTGTGCACGGGGCCCCTGACTGCATTGGCACCTTTGTCTGTCCACAAAAAAATCTGCAGCTGTCCCGACAGACCTACATTGAGGTCACTCAATCTCCCTCTGTCACACACTCATTCTGTTTGTCATGGTACTGCAAGCGGCCCTTTTGTACGGTGCTTCTGTCTGCATTGGTGCCTTTTCCAGCCCATAAAGAAATCAGCAGCAGTCCTGCTAGAGATCTGTTGAGTACACTCGGTCCCCCGTCTCACTCACTTGTACTGTTTCTCCCACTGCTGCAGGCTGGCCTTTTCTACTGGGCCCCTGCCTGCTTTGATGCCTTTTTCTGCCCACAAAGAAATCCACAGCAGTCCTGACAGTGCTCCAGTGAGTTCACTCACTCACCCTCCTTCACTTGCTCTCTCGTTCTTTTCTCCCAGTGCTGCAGGCTGCCCTTTTGTTCTGGGCTCTTGCACTGGGGCCTTTTTCTGCCCACAAACAAATCCACAGCAGTCCCAACAGAGCTCAGTTTAGCTGGGTCACTCATCCCCTCCTCACTTGTTCGATCTTAATCTGTCCCAAATACTGATTTCTCACAGCGACTGTGCTATTCTCCGGCAGGAGTGCAAAAACATATTTAGACCAGATGTGAAAAATGACAGCTGTACCATTCACAAGGAGGTGTGAAAAAAGTGCCACTGTTGAAAATGTGGTGTGAAAATATTACAAATGTGCAAAGTTACAAGGGTGTGTGAAACAGTTCAGTGCATGCTTGTAACACAGTCATGTTATGGAGTTTCATCACCAAACTTTCAACATAGGGCTTTTAGGACCTCTGCTCATGAACAGTGCCACTGTTATTTTCTTAATCTGTCCTTAACACTGATTTACCACAGCAACCACTTAACGTGTGCATCAACTGTGAAACCACATTTCAGTCAGGATTTTAAACCTAATCTCTTGTTATGTAAGACTCTCTATATATTATACTCTGCCATGTGTGTATGACCTGCCTTAAGTCAACAATAAAATGTTTAACTACATTTCAGTCAGGATGTGAAAAATGACAGCTGTACTGCTCATAAGGAGGTGTGAAAAAATGCCACTGTTGAAAATCTGGCATGATAATATTACAAATCTGCGATGTTATAAGGGGGTGTAGAAAGTGTGCAATGCACACTTATAATACAGTCATTTGCTGGGCTATCATCACCAAATTTTCAACACAGGCATTTTAGGACCTCTGCTCATGAACACTGTTAGCCAAGTTAGCCACTGTTGTCAAATTAGCCAGCCTGGGAGTGGGTCCCAGGGTGGTAGCCTGGGTAGTGAACTGGCTGCGTAACAGGACACAGAAGGTAATAGTGAATGGAACACATTCCGAAGAAAGGGGGGTTACTAGTGGAATACCTCAGGGCTCAGTACTGGGTCCAATCCTCTTTAACACCTTTATAAGTGACATTGCAGAGGATCTGGAGGGAAAGGTATGCCTCTTTGCAGATGACACAAAGATCTGTAACAGAGTTGATACACAAGAGGGGGTAGAAAAGATGAGAAGGGACTTGGCAAGGTTGGAGGAATGGTCAGACATATGGCAACTTAGATTCAATGCAAAGAAGTGCAAAGTAATGCAGCTGGGAAATAAAAACCCAAGAGAAGAGTACACAATAGCAGGGGAGCTACTAACAACAACAAAAATGGAAAGGGACCTGGGGTAGTCATATCAGATGACCTAAAGGTGAGTAAGCAATGTGAAAAGTCGGTAAGGAGAGCCAGGGGGATACTGGGATGCATAGGAGGGGCATCACAAGTAGAAAAAGAAGTGGTTATCCTCTATACAGACAGTTGGTGAGACCCCATCTGGAGTACTGTGTGCAGTTTTGGAGACCCAATCTCCATAAAAGACATGAACAGGATGGAAGCTGTCCAGAGGAGGGCAACTAAAATGGTGCAGGGTCTGCACGGAAACCATATGAAGAGAGACAGAGAGGCTTAATATGTATACCCTTGATGAAAGAAGGGACAGGGGAACATAATAGAAATTTTCAAGTACCTCAAGGAATCAACAAAGTCCAGGAGGTAGCATCTTTCAGAAAAGAGATGTGTAAGAACAAGGAGGCACAGTTTAAAGATAGAGGGTGAGGCTCAGGAGGTAATGTGAGAATTCTTGTTCATGGAGAGTGGTGGATACATGGAACAGCCTTCCTGAGGAGGTCGTTGGGTCTAAAACAGTGGGGGAATTCAAACATGCATGGGACAGACACAAAGCAATTATAGTGCGGGGTTGCAGGAAGCAGGCTGTTGGTTAACTAGAATCTGCAGCTTATCCAGTAGGTAGGGAAATGGGCAGACTGGGTGGGCCAAGTGGTCCTTATCTGCCGTCAAAGTCTATGTTTCTATGTCACTGTTACTTTCATTTTCTTAATCTGTCCTGGACAGTGATTTCCCACAGCGACTGCTCTATTCTGCGCCGGAAGTGCGAAAACACATTTCGGCCAGGATAGGAACAATGATGGATGCACTGTTCATAAGTAGGTGTGGGAAAATGGCAATGTTGAAAATCTGGAGTGAAAATATAAATTCATGAAGTTACAAGCATGCGTGCAAACTGCACAACACACGCTCGTAACACAGTCATTTTATGGAGTATCGTTAGCAGATTTTCAACACAGCCATTTCAGGACCTCTACTCATGAACAGTGTCACTGTCATTTTCTTAATCTGTCCTGAACACTGATTTCCCACAGTGACCACGCTATTCTGCACCAGAAGTGCGAAAACACATTTCCACCAGGATGTGAACAATGACAGCTGTACTGTTCACAAGGAGGTGTGAAAAAATACCAATGTTGAAAATCTGGCATGAAAATATTGCAAATTCATGAAGTTACGAGCATGGGTAGCAACTGTGCAGTGCACACTCGTAAAACAGTCATTTTTTTTGGATTTTTCCCACCAAATTTGCAACATAGGCTTTTTGAGATCCACCTCATGAACACTGGCACTGTCATTTTGTTAATCGGCCCCAAAAGGTGATTCCGCGCAGTGACCGTGAAATCATCTTTCGGGGCTGATTAACGCAATGACAGTTCAAGAATTCATGAGGAGGGTCCCAAAAATCCTATGTTGAAAATTTGGTGAAAAAAGTCCCAAAAATGACTGAGATATGTACTAAAGTTGAAAAAACACTATTTATTACGTTATACAGCTTACCGGCATTTCCTCAGCTCACGGTCAGATTTGAAGAGTGCAAACGTGTTCCTGGTCCACTGAAGATCGTCGTGCCAAGCTCCGGAGGTAAGTATGGGGTGACGGGGGGGTGTGGGGAGGCAGGGTGTGCAGTGGGTTGGTGCGGGTTGCAGGTGGGGGCCAGGGACACTACGAGAAACCATTTCCTTTTTTGCAGGTAAAAAAATAAATAAATACTTCACGGGACCATTTTTCCCTTTACAGGGGCATGTGGCATGCTGGGATGTCACCCAGCATGCCACCAATGGCTTTCTTTTGGTGGGGCAGCAGTAGCCGATGGGGATTGGGCACCCCATCGGCAGGAATAAAAGGGGGTGTTACAGAATGCCAACGGGGAGTGGGCTCACCCATCGGCACCAGAAACAATGGAGCACCGAGGTCGATGGGGTTTGTGGACCCCATTGGCACATAAACACGGTGGGGGGGTTATATTGTTTGTGAATATGGTGGTAACCTGCCGCCCTGTTCACAAACAATATCAGGGTTTTTACATCCCACCCTGCAATGATGGGTTGCTCCCTCATTGCAGCAGATGGCTGATGCTGCAATGATGAGGCGGCCCCTGACTGCAGCGGCGAAATTGTCAGCAGTTGGTGTAAATATTCTAAACTACTGTCACCAGCAGCCTGCAATAGGTTATTTGCACTGTGCGCAATCAATATAAAAATGGTATATCCTGTCTGCCCCATTTCCCATATTAAACCTCAGAACCTACTGTCCATTCAGGGTAATAGCCTTCACTATCCACTCCCTTGTTCCCCTCTCTACTACTATCAGCCTGAGTAACCATTATACCCTTCACTTTGTCACAGCCATGCTTGAAACCATTTATGGTTTTGGTGCCTGCCATCTCAGTTGACAAACTATTCCACATTTCCACCACCATTTCTGGAAAATAAAACTTTCCAGTATCCCTCTTGAACCTCCCTCCCATCAGTCTCTACTTGTGCCCCCATAACCTTGAACTGTTACTCATGCTAAGTAGTTCTTCAT
This sequence comes from Neoceratodus forsteri, assembly GCA_016271365.2. Classification (NCBI taxonomy): domain Eukaryota; kingdom Metazoa; phylum Chordata; order Ceratodontiformes; family Ceratodontidae; genus Neoceratodus; species Neoceratodus forsteri. Next base: position 910,175,986 of record CM028130.1, on the reverse strand, counting down.
TCACTTTGTTTATTCCTTACAGGAACTTGAAGGTCTCTATAATATCATTCCTCTCTTCTGGTCTCCAGTGAAGACATGTTCAGTGCCTTGAGCAGATCCTCATAGGATCTGTCCTGTCAGCTCTGAATCATCCTGATCACCCTTTGTCCTTATCTTTCCTGAGATGAGGTCTTCAGAAGTTCAGAACTGTGAACAGTATACCCAGTGCAGCCTCACCAATGATCAATAAAGAGCCAGTAAAACTCTTTTCTTCTACTATCAGAACCCCTTCTGGCACATCCTAATATCCTAATTGTCTTACTAGATGCCTCACTGTACTAGCTTGATTGTTTAAGGGAGTCACTAATGATGAATACTAGGTCCCTTTCCTCAGCTGTAGTGCTCAGCTCTACCCCTCCTATCCAGTACTCTGTCCTGGGGTTCTTGTCCCCTAAGTGAATCACCTTGCACTTTTTGGCATTGAATTTCAACTGCCAAAGCTTAGGCCACCTCTCAAATCTTTACATGTCAGTCTGCAGTTTCCTACTTCCCCATCACTATCTACCCTCCCGTGAGCTTGGTGTCATCTTCAAAGAAACACAGCCCCAGATTCATTGTCAAACGTTGTTAATGAGCTTATTGAAGAGAACAAGAGTCAGGATGGATCCCTGTGGCATTCCACTCTTGACTTCCCTCTTTTCTGATCCGACACCACAATCACAACCCTCTGATGCCTCTCATTCAACTAAAGCCCCCTCACCCCCACCAAAACACTGCTTATATTTTCCTTCAATTCCCTGGACCTCACCCCCTTGCGCCGTGACCTAAGTCACTCTGATTGGTCCCCTATCTCATTGGTCTGCTCCACTAATTCCATGCTAACATATTTCAAAACAAAATTACTCTAAATATATACATATTTTTTTAGTTGTTTAACCAGAAGTAGCACACTAAGCTGAAAGCTTTTTTACAGGAGTGACCTGGGAGCACAGGAAAGTTAAGTAACTTGCTCAGAGTCACACAGTATGCAAGTGGAAGCTGTGGGATTCAAACCCAGGTCTGGTCTGCTGGATATCATCAGATTTGCAGCTCAGAGCCTTAAACCACTGTGCTATACTGCCTTCCCTTTATAGCATTGCCATGCCCCCCCAGAGCAGGACATGAGAAAAGCTACACCACCTCCCCTAGATCATGGCTAACCTCATAGCTTACTTGCAAGTGCATAATTTGGCCTGGTCAAAAAATAAATGTAACCCATCCCCCATGGCTTCCAGAGGTATCATCATCTCCGAAGCACCTGTACCATGGCAATAAGCTTGCCAAAGGTGAGAAATTTACATCTAACTTCAGTACCAACATTGGTTACCTGTCTAAATTTTGAAAGGCTGCCACAATCTCTTCTCCCCTCCCACTCCTTTGCCTGTCCTCAGAGTCAGTGACACCCCTGTCTCTAACCTCTCCTTCATCACCATAGAGATGTAATTCCTTTTCTTCACCTGTACCTCCTCTCTCCTCTCCTCCCTTTCCCCTTCCTCACCTGCCTCTCACCCCTGCCAGCCTGCATGATTGTCATCTCCTTCTTTCCCACTATTGTTTGTTTTCTCTCCAGTGACTCCATCCTTTATCCCTGACACACTTCCCACCCTTAATCCTTCCAAGGTTAGGAGCCCAGATGGCCGGGATAGCAAGCTCCTCCATCTGATTGCTTCTGCAATCTCCTCTCCATTGGATGACCTCCCTAACTTCTCTTTCTGGTGTTCCTCTATACCTACTGACTGGAAGGCTGCCACTGTTACTCCTCTTCCTCCAAAAGATGGTGACCCGTAGATGGAAGAGGAGACATAGATGGCTACCCTACCTCCTCTCCCAAGTTGGTCCTGTCTCATATTGTGAAGCCAGGGAGAGTAAGAGATGAGTTGCTGATTTTTTATTTAGCCAGGATTCAGATATTATTATATCAGGGTTGAGCATAGCCGCCAGTAGCTGTAGCAAGTCCACTTTAGGGAGGGGACTACGTATATTGATATGTAGTATTTTAAGGCCATTTGGAAGAGCTGAGAGACAGGGCTCAGTGCTGGCTGCAGGAGCAGGTTGAGCTGGGCCAGGGTTGGGGTTTATGTCACCAGCTGATAAGAGTAGGAGGGCAATAATAATATAATGCAGCTTTGTGCTGTTGATCCAGGAGTGGTTGCATAGCAGTCAGGAGCTAGGGCTTTGGGTATTAGCAAAGGGTGGTCAGGAGCTAAGTAGCCATATAAGAGTAATGTACATAGGCAGCTGGGCCCTGTTTTCAGAAGGTTAGCGGAATGCTAAACATCTAAGCACTATGTCATGTGGGAGAACAGCATGGTTGAACAGGTACCATATATTTTATCAGCCTTAGATACTAATCTGATCATGTGCATTGTACATATATACTACTAAAACCTTGCAAATGAGGGATCCCCTCCTGCATACAGAGCACAGTGCTGAATAAAAGGTTTTTAAAGTACTTAACAACTGAAATTGCAATATTGTTTATTGCTTCCAAAAATCCTGCCCTCATTTGATCTGCCATATACCCAAAGTGGCGCTTCCAAATCCAAAAAGGTGGCACCTCCTCAGCTGCCCGCTGCTGACAGGACCCTACAGCTCCTGCCGCCCTCCTGGAACTCACCCTTGGATCAACTCCCCAGATCTGCCGAGCACCCCGAGTGGCGCTTCCAAATCTGAAAAGGCAGTGCCTCCTTGGCCGCCACTGCCAACAGGACCCTACAGCTCCTGCTGCCCTCCTGGAACTCACCCCCAGATCAACTCCCCAGGTATTCACCGCTGCTTCAAGCGCACACCAGCGGTGCTACGATTGGCTGCAGCTCCTTTTGCTACGGGCATCTGATTGGTCAGCCAGCTAGCATAGCTCACCGATTGGTGCGCCTTTTTGCATTTGGGTTTCCAGTTCAGCCTGCTCATATTCTTCTGCTGTGATTTTTCTCCCTCCCCCACCCCTTCCCAGGCCTCCTTTAAATACACATATGCTCCGCCTTCATCCTACTGTCCCTACTCTCATTGGCTCTCCCAGAACCCTGCTGCTCCACTGACCTACTGAGCCAGTACAGCTTTTCTTCTGACTCAGCCTCGTCCTCCGTGACCAATACTCCCCAGTTTAACCAAGATGCTGCCCTACACTTCACAGCACTTATTCTCCCCCGCCACCTAATCCCGCATCCCCTCCTCTGAAATTAGATGATATCCCTCTCCCTATCTACAATCAGGGTAACTCCCCCACTCCCATTACCATATCCTGGTCTCACTCACCCACTCGCCCCTGCGCCTCTCGTCCAGTTGCCTATGTACATTACTCTTATATGGCTGCTTAGCTCCTGGCCACCCTTTGCTAATACCCAAAGTCCTAGCTCCCGACTGCTATGCAAACACTCCTGGATCAACAGTGCAAAGCTGCATTATATTATTATTGCCCTCCTACTCTTATCATCTGGTGACATAAACCCCAACCCTGGCCCAGCTCAACCTCCTCCTGCAGCCAGCACTGAGCCACATTTCTCAGCTCTTCCAAATGGCCTTAAAATACTACATATCAATATACATAGTCTCCTCCCTAAAGTGGACTTGCTACAGCCACTGGCGGCTACGCTCAACCCTGATATAATAATAATTTCTGAATCCTGGCTAAATAAAAATCAGCAACTCATCTCTTACTCTGTCTGGCTTCACAATATCAAGACAGGACTGACTTGGGAGAGGAAGTAGGGTAGCCATCTATGTCTTCTCTTCCATCTATTTCACTTCAGTCTTTTCTAGTGCTCTACCAAAAGCTTACAAGGCTCTGCTGTTGCAAATCTTGCTCCCCTTCTCCAAACCTATCTTTGTTGTAGCAGGTGTCTACTGCTGTCCTGGCTCACAACCCAATATTGCTACTGAACTCATAACCACCTTAGTTAGCCACTCTTCTGCTGGCGAATTATATATTATGGGAGAGTTCAACATAAATTGGACTACCATACCCAGCAAAGTGCTAAATGCTATACATGCGCTCAACCTAACCCAAATTATCCAAGATCCAACTAGGCTAAATCACAAGACAGGAAACCATTCCCTCATTGACTGGGCCCTTACAACTCACACCCATAGGGTCATTAATTCTGGTACTCTAGCAGATGCCTTCAGTGACCATTGCATGACTTTCCTGGTGCGCAAAATTCACAAAGTCAAACTCCCCTATAAAACTCTATAAATCTGATCATACAAGTCCCTGAACATTGACCCACTTCTTTGTGATTTGACTAACACTAATTGGGCACCTATATCTGTTGCCAGTAACCTAGATGTCGCAGCTAACTACTTCAGAGAACGATTCCTTGAAGTCTGGAATCAACATGCACCACTACACCAGTACACGTCCATGGAAACCACCTCCCCTGGATCTCCCCAGAACTCATTGCTTGTCTAAGGGCAACGTGATACAGCCTGGAAGCTCCATAAAAGCACAAAGCTCCTTAAAGACTATGAGGCCTACTGGGTCCTCAGAAACAAATGCACAAAAGCCACTCATTTGGCCAAGGCTGATTACTTCAGCTCTACTTCTAACTCTAATAAAAATAACCCATCCAAATTCTGGAAAGTAATCCACTCACTTTTCTCCTCACAGGCTTCCCTTCCCTTCCCCTCTTCCAAATAAACAATACTGTCATTGCCGACCACCCTAGCATTGCTGCTGCTTTCAACTCACACTTTACCTCATGTGCTTCTACTCTGCTAGTCCCTCCCAACTATTAACCAGTTATTCTCCGCACCCATTAGAAGTCCTCCAGCCCCACCTCATAGCTTTTCCTTTTCTAAAATTCTGAGAACTGACATGCTGGTGGCCTTGGAAAGCCCTAAATCTGAGCAAAGGTAGCTCCTCTGATGGAATGGACCCAAAGTTACTAAACTTGTCTGCCTCTGCCATTGCTCCCCCACTCACTGCTCTTTTCAATCTCTCGTTTCACTTGGCCGAAATTCCCCGTGAGTGGAAACATGCTATTGTCCTCCCTCTCCATAAGTGTGGCGACTCCTTCTCCCTTGAGAACTACTGCCCTATATCTCTCCTCCTGATGTTAGCCAAACTACAAGAACTTCTAGTCCTTGACTAACTATCCTCATACCTCTCAGACAGAAATTTCTTCACCCAATATCAATCTGGGTTCCGTAAACATCACTCTACTACTACCTCACTGCATTGAATCACTGATGCGATCCTGACAGGCATGGATTGCGGTCACATAACCACTGCCATTTTTATTGATCTTGCTAAAGCTTTTGCCATGGTTTCCCACTTCCTCCTGCTCCACTCCCTCTCATCAGCTGGGCTGTCTGAACATGCCATTAAATGGTTCAGCACATACCTATATGACTGCTCACAGTCTGTAAAAATATCCGACTACATCTCCCCTCCTCTACCCATATACTCTGGAGTCCCCCAAGGGTCCATACTAGGCCTGATTCTCTTCTCCATCTTTCTGAATGATCTTCCTTCCATCTGTACCTCATCTTCTATACATATGTATGCTGATGATGTGGTTCTATTCTCCTCTGGGCCCTCACCCTTGGATGTCACCTCCAGACTCCAATGTGATTTCAATAATGCCTAGAGCTGGTGTCAATCTCACCAACCCTTCCTAAATGCCAAGAAATCTGTGTCCATGACTTTTGGCACATGTCAGAAGCTGTCAAGGCTCCCTTCTGCCCCTACCTTCACTACCCTCGACAGAGCAACTGTAATTGCTACCGAGTCTTTCAGGTATCTGGGTGTTTGGCTGGATAAACATCTCACCTTCTTGGCCCATGTAGATGCCATAATAAAAAAAGCTTCATCCCAAACTCTGTGCCTTATATGGAAATTGCTCCTGCCTCCCACCACAGGCATGACGCGAACTGATCCCAAAAAATGATCCTCCCGGCTTTCAACTATTGTGATGTTGTTTATTGCTCTGCTCCTGCCACCTCCTTAGCCACCCTGGATACTCTTTTCAACTCATTCTGTCGGTTTGCTCTGGATGCACCTCACGTTACCCACCGCTGCCACTTGTACCAAGCTTTAGCTTTCCCATCCCTAACAAATAGGCGACTGCATCATTGCACAAATCTCATCTCTAAGTACTGGCTTGGCACACTCCCTCCCTACCTAAATTCCCTAATCTCTCACCCACCCACTCTCTCTCAACTTCTAAGAGCCCATGACCATAGAACTCTGTCTGTTCCCTGGAGATCCACCACTACTGGACAGGCCTTCCACTCCTACCGTATCCCCAAAATGTGGAATGCTCTTCCTCCACATATCTGATCCTCTTCCTCGCCTGGCTCATTAAATCAAACTCTTCATAATTTCCTCTCTGTAAATTGCACCTGCACCTAGCTCCACCCTTTCTTGTCCTACATCCTGTTTGATGCCCTGCTGACTCACTTCACTTGCCACCCTGTGCTATTCTTAGTCTGCATAGTGCAGGTCATTGGCTCACACTTGCTATTACATTACACTCTCTCTCTCTCTCTCTGTCTCACCACAAGCTCACTGCAACTGGTTTTCACTTCTCTACCCTTGTAATAATTTGCTTTTCATGCTAATGTGTAATTCAGTTGTAACCTATGTTTTTGCATGATATTGTGTATTTTGTGTGTACTCATTGTTACTATGTAACTCCCACCACCCTCTCCCCCAGGTCATACCAGGAAATGAGCAACTTGTTTAGTATACCTTCTCTGGTGAAACTTTTCAATAAATAAATGAATTTGAGCACACAGTGGTGCATATTATGACCCTACCCATGGTCACCATTATGATGCTCCCAAGTAGTATACCAAAATGATCCCTGGCATGTAAAGGTTCTACACCCTGATCGCAGTTTAAATGGCTCCAATTATTATAGTAAAATGATCCTTGCTGTCGAGTGCTCCCCACCCAGGAATACTAAGCTGGGAGCTCATTTCTAGATGCATCCTGGGAAGGAACTTGCACAAGTGGGTCTTGGGTAGCACAATAGTTCAAAATACATAACATACATGGAGCAGAGTGGTACACAACCACAAATTACATTGGGAATAATACACCCAGGATGTGAGAACTTGAGTGACAAGCAAACAATCAACAATGCATATACAGCACAGTCAGCAGCCACAAACCTATGCTGGAGATCAAATACAGAGCAGTTTTATTTATTTAGCTTTTGTTAACTGGGTAGGTACACTAGACAAGTTATATGCCTATTTTCAGGAACTTCCCGGGAGAGTACAACAGGTAATACAGATACATCAGAACATAACAGCAAGTAAAGCAAGTACATAGAGTAACAAAATGCATTGAGTCACAAAACGGTAAGGCATGGAGAGAACTGCTATGACAGAAATTGATAAAGTACATATAATCAACAATATAGTCTAGAGCATACATAGTGCAGTCAGATGCCTAGGAGAGCAATTGGATCACGAGAAATGACCAAAAGATCATTGGCAGGTCCTCAGAACAGTTGGGCTCCAAGTACAATTAGGCTAGGGAGGCTTGGGACATTTGCACGCTGAGGCCAGCTTCAGATGCCCCCACAGGGCCTTCCGGAAGCACTGATGGGAGGAGGCAGAATGAACATGGTCAGGAAAGGAGTTCCAGAGCCTAGGAGCACATGCAACAAAGTCCCTGTCCCCCATAAGGGTTCAGGTGAGGGGTACTTTTAGCATCCCAGGACCCTGGGAACTGAGTGGGTAAGAGGAGGGGTCAGGAGGTGAGAGAAGCTGTGCCAGCCCCGGGGGGATGCCGGTTGTGATCACTTTGCTCACAAGGCATCCCAGCCCAAAGTTCAGGTGATTGGTTGGGGAAAGCCAACCTAGTTTATAAAGCTCACAATGGTGGGTGAGACGAGGGCGGCCAGTGCAAAGCGACAGATGTTAGTGTACATTCTGTGCCACCGAGTAAGAAGAGCTTTGGAGGTACAGGCAAATTGGTGGAGACCATAGCTAAGGGAGGGAAGTAGTACACCTCTAGCAAGTGCCAGATGAGCAGCAGGTGTCAGGTTATTTTTGGCCCTATAGGCCAGGCCCAATTTACAGTTCACAGTTCTACAGACATTTAGAATATGACTCCATAGGTCCAACTGGGGGTCAAGTGTCACCCCAAGGTATTTGATGGAGTTCACAGTTAGGAGGGGAGCTCCATCTGCACAACTGATATGCAAAGGGGCTAGAGAGGCTTTTACTTCAACATTAGCTATAAACATTAGTGCATAATGCCTAGCGTGAAAGCATAGGTGCCAAATTTTAGCTGTACCTAAACTGGAAACAAGTAATAGGAGAGCAAGAGGGAAAACTAGAGCAAGTGCAGGAGGGAGAGGTGAGACCACTAAAGTGGTTTGAAAGTATCCATGGGAAGGAGACTGGTGAATGGCTGGGGTGAGGGACTTCCAGATTTTAGGACAGCAGTGGCTGAACGTGACTTTACCAATGGTTGTGGAAACTGAAGGGACTGCTAGGGTTCGAATATTTCAGCTTCTGATGGTATGGCTATAACGGGGCCATCAGAGAGATAGGAGGGTAGGGAAACAAACCAGATTTGCCCACAAAGCTGGCACAGTGGGCATGGTGTCTGTCCACAAGGAAAGAAAAGGAGAGAGATTTATATATAGAACAATGGTGAGACCAAGAAGGATAATCGAGAGTGTAATGGCAGAAATAGTTGAAGAGTGTGTCTAGTCTGGCAAGGGTAGTGAAGGGGGCTACGCTGTAGACCACATCACCATAGTCACAGATTTGGAGGGTCATTCTCTGGATAATAGCATGGTATGCTGGAGGTGGGATACAGTCACAGTTCCTGTAAAGTGCACCAAATTGTGGTGCAGTTTTCTGACTATTGCATCCACTTGTTCAGAAGCGTTTAGGTGCTGGTCTAGCCAGATACCAAGATAACTAAATGTGGTGACATCCTCCACAGGGGAGCCATCCAGGGTATGGAAAGTAGGAAGGGGAGGGAGCCTAGAGAGTCTGGTGCCTTGTGCCAAAGGACATGGAGACAGCCTTCTTGGCATTGAGGAAAAGCTGATTTGTGTGTGGTAATGGCTGAACTTGATCAAAGTCCAGCTGGAGTCTGTGGGCTTGCTGTGAAGAGGACTGTGTTACCCATGTACATGTGAATGGATGCAGACAAGCACATGGAGGGAAAGATCAGTAAGGAAAATGGAGAAAAGTAGTGGGCTTAACACAGATCCTTGTGGGTCACAAGTGGATGCAGGCAGGGAGGAGAGAGGGAGTCACCACTTTTGACTGCTTGGGACCTACCCCTGTGGTAGGAGTGGAACAGCTGATGGCTAAGTCAGAGACGCCTGCAGCCTGGAGTTTGACTAATAACTGGGTGGTAGACAGGGCTGAATGCTTTGGCTAGATCGATGAAGATAGCAGAAGTAAATAGGCTGTGATCCATACCATTATGGATGGATTTGGTGAGCCTGAGCAGGTGGTGGAGTGATTTTTGCAGAAGTCAGACTTGTATTGGGTGAAAAAGGAAGAGGAGTCCAGAAAGGGAGAGAGTTGAACAAGATAATTTGTTCCTGTATTTTGGAGGGAGGAGAGAAATGAGTCAGTAGCTGTTCGTACCTGAAGGGTCGCCATCTTTTGGAGGAGGAGGAGGAGTAACAGTGGCAGCCTTCCAGTCAGCAGGGATGGAGGAACATCAGAAAGAGAGGTTAGGAAGGTCATCCAATGGAGAGGAGATTGCAGAATCAGTCAGATGGAGGAGCTTGCTATCCCGGCCATCTGGGCTCCTACCCTTGGAAGGATTAAGGTCGGGAAGTGTGTCGGGGATAAAGGATGGAGTTACTGGAGAGAAAAAAAAACAATAGTGGGAAGGAAGGAGATGACAATCATGCAGGCTGGCAGGGGTGAGAGGGAGGTGAGGAAGGGGAGAGGGAGGAGAGGAGAGAGGAGGTACAGGTGATGAAAAGGAATTACATCTCTATGGTGATGAAGGAGAGGTTAGAGACAGGGGTGTCACTGACTCTGAGGACAGGCAAAAGAGTGGGAGGGAGAAGAGATTGTGGCAGCCTTTCAAAATTTAGACAGGTAACCAATGTTGGTACTGAAGTTAGATGTAAAATTCTCACCTTTGGCAAGCTTATTGCCATGGTACAGGTGCTGCGGAGATGATGATATCTCTGGAAGCCACGAGGGATGGGTTATGTTTATTTTTTGACCAGACCAAATCATGCACTTTCAAGTAAGCTATGAGGTCAGCCATGATCTAGGGGAGGTGGTGTAGCTTTTCTCATGTCCTGCTCTGGGGGGGGCATGGCAGTCCCATAAAGGGAGGCAGTATGCGCAGTGGTTTAAGGCTCTGAGCTGCAAATCTGGTGACATCCAGCAGACCAGACCTGGGTTTGAATCCCACAGCTTCCACTTGTATACTGTGTGACTCTGAGCAAGTCACTTAACTTCCCTGTGCTCCCAGGTCTCTCCTGTAAAAAAGCTATCAGCTTAGTGTGCTACTCCTGGTTAAACAACTAAAAAAAAAATATGTATATATTTAGAGTAATTTTGTTTTGAAATATGTTAGCATGGAATCAGTGGAGCAGACCAATGAGATAGGGGACCAGTCAGAGTGACTTAGGTCATAGCACAAGAGGGTGAGGTCCAGGGATTTGAAGGAAAATATAAGCAGTGTTTTGGTGGGGGTGAGGGGGCTTTACTTGAATGAGAGGCATCAGAGGGTTGTGATTATGGTGTCAAATCAGAAAAGAGGAAAGTCAAGAGTGGAATGCCACAGGGATCCATCCTGACTCTTGTTCTCTTCAATATGCTCATTAACAACGTTTGACAATGAATCTGAGGCTGTGTCTCTTTGAAGATGACACCAAGCTCATGGGAGGGTAGATAGTGATGGGGAAGTAGGAAACTGCAGACTGACATGTAAAGATTTGAGAGGTGGCCTAAGCTTTGGCAGTTGAAATTCAATACCAAAAAGTGCAAGGTGATTCACTTAGGGGACAAGAACCCCAGGACAGAGTACTAGATAGGAGGAGTAGAGCTGAGCACTACAGCTGAAAAAAGGGACCTAGTGTTCGTCATTAGCGACTACCTTAAACAATCAAGCTAGTACAGTGAGGCATCTAGTAAGGCAAATAGGATACTAGGATGTGCCAGAAGGGGTTCTGATAGTAGAAGAAAAGAGGTTTACTGCCTCTTTATAGATCGTTGGTGAGGCTGCACTGTGTATACTGTTCAGAGTTCTGAACTTCAGAATACTTCACCTCAGGAAAGATAAGGTCAAAGGGTGATCAGGATGATTCAGAGCTGACAGAACAGATCGTATGAGGATCTGCTCATGACACTGAACATGTCTTCACTAGAGACCAGACAAGAGAGGAATGATATGATAGAGACCTTCAAGTTTCTGCAAGGAATAAACAAAGTGAATGGAGAACTACTTAGCATGAGTAACAGTTCTAGGTTATGGGGGCACAAGTAGAGACTGATGGGAGGGAGATTCAAGAGGGATACTGGAAAGTTTTATTTTCCCGAAATGGTGGTGGAAATGTGGAATAGTTTGCCAACTGAGATGGCAGGCACCAAAACCATAAATGGTTTCAAGCATGGCTGTGACAAAGTGAAGGGTATAATGGTTAATCAGGCTGATAGCAGTAGGGAAGGGAACAAGGGAGTGGATAGTGAAGGCTATTACCCTGCATGGACAGTAGGTTCTGAGGTTTAATATGGGAAATGGGGCAGACAGGATGTACCATTTTTATATTGATTGTGCACAGTGCAAATAACATATTGCAGGCTGCTGGTAACAGTAGTTTGGAATATTTGCACCAACTACTGACAATTTTGCCGCTGCAAATCAGGGGCCGCCTTGTCATTGCAGCATCAGCCATCTGCTGCAATGAGGCAACCCATCATTGCAGGGTGGGATGTAAAACCCTGATATTGTTTGTGAACAGGGGCGACGGGTTGCCACCGTGCTCACAAACAATATAACCCACCATGTTTATGTGCCAGCGGGTCACAAACCCCGTCATTTTCGGTGCCCCATTGTTTCTGGTGCTGATGGGGGCCATTCCCGTCGGCATTCTGTAACACCCCCGCTTTTATTCCTGCCAACGAGGTGCCCAATCCCCGTCGGCTACTGCTGCCCCTCCCAAAAGAAAGCCATTGGTGGCACGCTGGGTGCCCATCCCAGCGTGCCACATGCCCCTGTAAAGGCAAAAATGGTCCTGTGAAGTATTTTTTTTTTACCTGCAAAAAAGTAAATGGTTTCTCATAGTGTCCCTGGTCCCCACCTGCAACCTGCACCAACCCACTGTGCACCCTGCCTCCCCACACCCCCTCGTCACCCCATACTTACCTCCGGAACTTGGCACGATGATCTTCGGTGGACCAGGAACACGTCTGCACTCTTCAAATCCGACCGTGAACTGAGGAAATGCCCGTTAGCTGTATAACATAATAAATAGTGTTTTTTCAACTTTAGTGCATATCTCAGGCATTTTTGGGACTTTTTTCACCAAATTTTCAACATAGGGTTTTTGGGACCCTCCTCATGAATTATTGAACTGTCATTGCATTAATCAGCCCCAAAAGGTGATTTTGCAGTCACTGCGTGGAATCACCTTTTGGGGTCGATTAACAAAACAACAGTGCCAGTGTTCATGAGGTGGATCTCAAAAAGCCTATGATGCAAATTTGGTGAGAAAAATCAAAAAAATGACTGTTTTACGAGCTTGCGCTGCGCAGTTGCTACCCACGCTTGTAACTCCGTGAATTTGCAATATTTTCATGCCAGATTTTCAACATTGGCATTTTTTCACACCTCCTTGTGAACAGCACAGCTGTCATTGTTCACATCCCGGCGGAAATGTGTTTTCTCACTTCTGGCACAGAATAGTGTGGCCACTGTGGGAAATCAGTGTTCAGGACAGATTAGGAAAATTACAGTGACACTGTTCATGAGTAGAGGTCCTGAAATGGCTGTGTTGAAAATCTACTACCTTTACTCCATAAAATGACTGTGTTACAAGCATGTGTTACGCAGTTTCCGCGCACACTCGTAACTTCGTGAATTTATATTTTCACTCCAGATTTTCAACATAGCCATTTTCCCACACCTACTTATGAACAGTGCATCCGTCTTTTTTCCCTTCCTGGCCAAAATGTGTTTTCACACTTCCGGCACAGAATAGATCAGTCGCTGTGGGAAATCACTGTCCAGGACAGATTAAGAAAATGACAGTGATACTGTTCATGAGCAGAGGTCCTAAAGTGCCTATGTTGAAAATTTGATGATGATAGCCCATCAAATGACTGTATTACAAGTGTGTGTTGCACACTTTCCACACACCTTTGTAACTTCGCAGATTTGTAATATTGTCATGCCAGATTTTCAACAGTGGCATTTTTTTCACACCTACTTATGAGCAGTACAGTTGTCATTTTTCACATCCTGACTGAAATATGGTTTCACAGTTGATGCACACAATAAAGCGGTTGCTGTGGTAAATCATTGTTAGGGACAGATTAAGAAAATGACAGTGGCACTGTTGATGAGCAGAGGTCCTAAAAGCCCTATGTTGAAAATTTGGTGACGAAACTACATAACATGACTGTGTTACAAGCGTGCATTGAACTGTTTCACGCATCCTCGTAACTTTGCACATTTGTAATATTTTCACACCACATTTTCAACAGTGGCACCTTCTTCACACCTCCTTGTGAAGAGTACAGCTGTCATTTTTCACATCTGGTCTAAATATGTTTTTGCACTCCTGCCGGAGAATAGCACGGTCGCTGTGGGAAATCAGTGTTTGGGACAGATTAAGATCGAACAAGTGAGGGGAGGGAGTGACCCAGCTAAACTGAGCTCTGTCGGGACTGCTGCAGATTTGTTTGTGGGAAGAAAAAGGCCCCAGTGCAAGAGCCCAGTACAAAAGGGCAGCCTGCAGCACTGGGAGAAACAGAACGAGAGAGCGAGTGAGGGAGGGTGAGTGAGTGAACTAACGGAGCGCTGTCAGGATTGCTGTGGATTTCTTTGTGGGCAGAAAAAGGTGTCAAAGCAGGCAGGGTCCCAGTAGAAAAGGCCAGCCTGCAACAGTGGGAGAAACAGTACGAGTGAGATGGGGGACTGAGTGAACTCAACAGATCTCTAGCAGGGCTGCTGCAGATTTCTTTGTGGGCAGAAAAAGGCACCAGTGCAGGCAGGAGCACCGTACAAAAGGGCCGCTTGCAGTGCCAGGACAAACAGAATGAGTGTGTGACAGAGGGAGACTGAGTGACCTCAATGTAGCTCTGTCGGCACAGCTGCAGAATTCTTTGTGGACAAAGATGCCAATGCAGCCAGGGGTCCTGTACACAAGCGCAGCCTGCAGCACCAAGAGAAACAGAATGAGTGAGTAACAGAGCAGTAGTGAGCGAGCTCAACAGAGCTGTATTGTGACTGCTGTGGATTTCTTAGTGGGCAGAAAATGTGGCAACGGAGGCAGGAGCCCAGTACAAAAGGCCAGCCTGCAGCACCGGGAGAAACGGAATGAGTGAGTGAGAGGCGGGAGTGAGCAAGCTCAATGGAGCTGTGTCGGAACTGCTTCAGATTTCTTTCTGGCCAGAACAAGCCGCTAATGCAGGCAGGAGCCCAGTACAAAAGGGCAGCCTGCAGTGGCAGGAGACACAGAATGAGTGAGTGAGGGAGGGGGAGTGAGTGAGCACAACGGAGCTCTTTTGGAACTGCTGCAGATTTAGTTGTGGGCAGAAAAAGACAGCAATGCATGCTGGGGCCCAGTACAAAAGGGCAGTCTGCAGTGGCGGGAAATCCAGAATGAGTGAGTGAGAGAGGGTGAGTGAGCGAGCTCAGTGGAGCTCTATTGTGACTGCTGCACATTTCTTTGTGGGCATGAAAAGGCGGCAACACAGGCAGGAGCTCAGTACAAAAGGGCAGCCTGCAGCGCTGGCAGAAACGGAATGCGCGAGTGAGAGAAGGGGAATGAGAGCAATCTGAATGGAGCTGTGTCGGGACTGCTGCAGATTTCTTTGTGGGCAGAAAAAGGCAGCAATGCACACAGAAGCCCAGTACAAAAGGCCAGTCTGCAGCGCCTGCAGAAATGGAACGAGTGAGTGACAGAGGGGGAGTGAGCGACCTCAACAGAGCTGTGTCAGGACTGCTGCAGATCTCTCTGTGGGCAGGAAAAGCTGCCAATGCAGGCAGGAACCCAGTACAAAAGTGCAGCCTGCAGCACTAGGAGACACAGAACGAGCGAGTGAGGGAGGGTGAGTGAGTGAGTGAGCTCACTGAAGCTTTGCTGGGACTGCTGCAGATTTCTTTGTGGGCAGGAAAAGGCAGCAATGTACGCAGGGCCCACTACAAAAAGGCAGCCTGCATTAGCGTGAGAAACAGAATGAGCGAGTGAGAGAGGGGACTGATCGAACTCAACAGAGCTCTTTCGTAACTGCTGCAGATTTCTTTGTGGGCAGAAGAAGGCGGCAATGCTGGCAGGAGCCCAGTACAAAAGGGCTGCCTGCAGCACCGGCAGAAACGGAATGATCAAGTAAGAGAGAGGGAGTAAGCGAGCTCAACGGAGCACTGTTGGGACTGCTGCAGATTTCTTTGTGGGCAGAAAAAGGCGCCAAGAGAGGCAGAAGCCAACTACAAAATGGCAGCCTGCAATGCCAGGAGAAACAGAATGAGCGAATGAGACAGGCACAGTGAGCAACCTCAACAAAGCTCCGTCAGGATAGCTACGAATTTCTTTGTGGGCAAAAAAAGGTGCCAACACAGCCAGAAGCCCAGTACAAAAGGACAGCCTGCAGCAGTGAGAGACACAGAATGAGCAAGTGAAGGATGGGGAGTAAGTGAGCTCAATGGAGCTCTGTTGGGACTGCTGCGGATTTCTTTGTGGGCAGGAAAAGGCCGCAATGCACGCAGGGGCCCACTACAAAAAGGCAGCCTGCATTAGCGTGAGAAACAGAATGAGCGAGAGAGGGGGGACTGATTGAACTCAACAGAGCTCTATCATAACTGCTGCAGATTTCTTTGTGGGCAGAAGAAGGCGGGCAATGCCGGCAGGAGCCCAGTACAAAAGGCAGCCTGCAGTGCTGGCAGAAACAGAACAAGAGAGTGAGAGAAGAAGAGTGAGTTAGCTCAACGGAGCTCTGTTGGGACTGCTGTAGATTGTTTTGTGACCAGAAAAAGGTGCCTACAGAGACAGGAGCTTAGTACAAAAGGGCAGCCTGCAGCGCCAGGAGAAAAAGAATGAGCCGGTGAGACAAGGGGAGTGGGTGACCTCAATGGAGCTCTGTCGGGACAGCTGCGGATTTCTTTGTGGGCAGAAAAAAGCAGCTATGTAGGCAGGAGCCCAGTACAAAAGGCCAGCCTGCAGCGTAGGCAGAAATGGAATGGGTGACTGAGAGAGGGGAGTGAGCAAGCTCAGCGGACCTGCATCAGGACTGCTGCAGATTTATTTGTGGGCAGAATTAGGCAATTCAGGCAGGAACCCTGTACAAAAGGACAGCCTGCACCCACAGGAGACACAGAACCAGTGAGAGAGTGAGGGAAGTGGAGTGAGTGAGCTCAACAGAGCTCTGTTGGGACTGCTGCAGATTTCTTTGTGGGTAGAAAAAGGCAGCAATGCACCAGGGGCCCAGTACAAAAAGACAGCATACAGCGGTGGCAGAAACAGAATGAGTTAGTGAGAGAGAGGGGAGTGAGTGAGCTCAACAGAGCTCTATCATGACTGCTGTGGATTACTTTGTGGGCAGAAAAATGTGGCAATGCAGGCAGGAGCCCAATACAAGAGGCCAGCCTGCAGCACCGGCAGACACGGAATGAGTGAGTGACGGGGGAGTGAGCAACCTCAACGGACCTGTGTTGGGACTACAGCAGATTTCTTTGTTGGCAGAAAAAGCCACCAACAGAGGCAGGAGCCCAGTACAAAAGGTCAACCTGCAGTGCAAGGAGAAACAGAATGAGGGAGTCAGAGGGGTGGAATGACCCACCTCAATGGAGCTCTGTCAGGCCATCTGCGGATTTCTTTGTGGACAGGAAAGGGTGACAACGCAGGAAGGAGCTCAGTACAAAACAGCAGCCTGCAGCACTGGGAGAAACAGAATGAACGAGTGACAGAGGGCCAGTGAGCGAGCTCAACAGACCAATACAATCAACATTCAGCATTGACAAATTCTTGTTTTTTTATTGTGTCCATAACTGACTGTGTGTGTATGTGTGTGGGGGGGTTGCTGGCAGGCTGCGTGAGTGCAGTTAAAACACGATTCCCAGAATCATTAACTAGCACTAACCACGCAGTGTGTTAACACTTCAAGAAAGCATTTAGTATACCTGTACACCTTATACGCATTAGAGTAACCCCCAGTTGTATGAGCACCTGGTTGCAATTAGTAATCCTGTGCAAAAAAAAACCAAATAGTGCCTCATTAACAGGTTAGCACTGCACAGAAGAATGCTTTTTAAAATAGTATTAGTTATCACAGTGCAGTGCTAGTTCTGTTACAGTGGTGTGTGGGCCCCCATTTTCAGATTAGTGTTGTGCACTCCTAAGTGATGCACCTGAGATAGCGCACAGCCACAGAAGGTGGTGGTAAATGGCACTCCCTCCGGTGAGGAGAGAGTGACCAGTAGGGTGCTGGAGGGCTAAGTAATGCAACACATCCTCTTCAGTGTCTTTATAAGTGGCATAACAGAAAAACTGGAAGGAAAGATATGCCTTTTTATGTTGCTTGCATGCATGTGCAAGAAACATAGAGCCATCATCCGAGTTTTCGGAGGTGTGTCAGCCCATCTTCCAATGCAGTCAGCGTGTTTGCAGGCGCGGTCCCAGTTCCCCAATCACTACTGCAGCTGTCTATGACAAGCTGAAAAATGCAGTGGCATACAGTTGAAAAGGAGAGCTCCACTTGAGTGAGCAGAGCTCTCCCCACACCTGCGTGCCTACCTTGCACACTACCTCATGCCTTCCACCACACTGTATGGCCAACAGGGTGCCCAATTCCCCATCAGTTCCACGCTCCCCACCAGCCGTCCTTGTGCCATGCTGGGAGCCCACCCCAGCATGGCAAATGTCCACGTCGTCATTAAAAACAAAAACCTGGAAATAAAAAACTGTCCCTCGGCACTTCTCCCTTCCCCCCTGCCACAACCCGCACCCACCCACTGCGCACCCTGCCTCTATACACCCCCCTCACCCCATATTTATCTCTGGAGTCCAGCACGACCATCTTCAGTGGACCGGGAACACGTCTGCACTCTTCAAAGCCAACCACGAACTGAGGAAATGCCGGTAAGCTGTTTAATGGAATAGATAGATTTTTTTCAACTTTGTTGCATATCTCAGGCATTTTTTGGAATTTTTGCACCAAATTTTCAACATGAGGTTTTTGGGTCCCCTTCTCATGAATTATGTCACTGTCCTGGCATTACTCGGGCCCAAAGGGTGATTTCGCAGCCACTGCGTGAAATAACCTTTCTGGAATGATTAATGAAACGACTCTGCCAGTGTTCATAAGGTGGGCTCTCAAAAAGCCTATTTTGAAAATTTGGTGGAAAAATTCTAAAATATTGTTTTCAGTGTGGTTAGCAGTTCCTCATGCGGCTACGTAAGTTTGAGAATTTTCAATATTTTCACTCCAGATTTTCAACATTGCCATTTTACCCCACCTTCTTATGAGCAGTGCAGCTGTCATTTTCACATCTTGCCCAAAATGTGTTTCCACCTATGAAGCGCACAATGGCGCAGGTCGGTGTCCTGAACTCAATGTATGGGACACATTAAGAAAATCACAGTGACACTGTTCATGAGCAGTGGTCTTAAAATGGCTATGTTGAAAATTGGGAGAAAAAATTCCCTAAAAATGACTGTTTCTGAGCGTGCATTGCGCAGTTCCTCAGCCGCTTCGTAAATCCATGAATTTTCAATATTTGCACTCCAATGACTTCCAAATTCCTAAACAGCACATAGAAGCAAGCAACATTTGGCATTGACAAATGCTTGTTGTAGATGACACCACAATCTGTAATAGCATTGATAGGTGCAGATGGGGAGAATGAATGGGGACATTAGAAAACTTAAAGAGTGCTATGGAACGTGGCAGTTCGGGTTCAAAGCCAAAAAGTGCAACATCAAGCATCTAGGTACTAGAAGCCTAGAGGCTGAGTAGAAAATGTAGAGGGAGGTACTTATGGTCACTAAGGAAACCTTTTATACAGCACTGTGCTCTGTATGCAGGAGAGGATTACTCATTTACATGGCCGTAGGAGTATATATGCACATGCACATGATCAGGGTAGCATCAGGTGATGCTGAATATGACACCGATCCAACCATGCTGTTCCCACAGTGTAATGTTTAGCTCTGCACGCTAGCCTTCTGAAAATGGGACCCCAATTGACTAAAAATTCTGGCCGATGCCTCCTAAGATGCAGAAGGTAAACATAAAATGTTTACCTTATCTATCTCTTTATGTATTGTTTTATCGTATTTTGCTTGCAAAGCCTTTATCCGATTTCAAAACATTGTGATGTGACTTAAAATGTTTATAACAGACTAGTTAAAATACAGTTTGTTTTCTTCTTTTACCTATATGCTGTCTTTATTTACTTATAAAAACACAGTCTGGTGGGCTGGCCTAGCAGCTTGGTGATGATTGCACTGCCTCCCACGCCAGTGGCCCAGTTTTGGGGGTGGACCGGAGTTGCACAGGGGTTAGCTGGGGGGGACGAGATATGACTGAGCATCTAGGGGAATGCTCTCCCCTCAGTGAGGGGAAGTCTGACCACCCTGCTCTTCAACATCCACCTAGCTGAGGAGGGCTGGCAGGGCAGTGGAGTTGCATAAGGGGGAGGACTCAGGCAGTCACAAAGCAAGCATGTGTCTTTATATGCAATTGCATCATTTCGTGCTTGGCTGCCCAGGGGTTGAAACCAAAGGTAGAAACCCCCAATGGCAAAATGATCCAACAACCTGCCACAGATTTTGCACTGCTAAGCTAAACAGGCTCTGCTCATATATGTCTCCTTGTCAATGGCCCTCCCCCTCATGGCCCCAACACAGGGGATGTGAGAGGGGGGGGGTTCTCATAGCAAATATGTCCTGTGGATGGTAAGTGATTGGGCTGGAGATGTCAGTGGGCAAAGGGGTAGCAGGGTGACTAAAGAGATAAAAATCTCTATGGGAAAAAAAAAGAAATAAATCAGTTTGAGAAGCTCAAACCCCAAAACAGAATGTGCATGTCTCCAGTGAGGAGTCACAGTAAAGTTATTTAGTAAATCAATGCAAATTATATGTATATGCCAGCTAAACTCCTGACGAAAATTGAATACTGAGGGACTGCAGCAAAAATATATATTTTAAAATAAAAACTTAAAACATAGTCCATAGAGTACAAACTAGCAATCATTTTGGCTTACACTTCCACAGCTCCTGAAGTGCTTCTCAAGCATTCAACTCAGATAAGTTGCTGGACTTACACAGTAATTAATTACACATAAAAGAAATCAACACTTTAACTTGGAAAAATGCATGCAGCTCCCTGTGTATACAGGTATGTTAGGAATATCCTGTATTAACTTCCTATACAAATGTGTTGTCTGACAGTAAATGAAGGCAGCACTTATTTAAAAGAGTAAACTACAGCATTTAAATTAGTTTTAAAAGTTTCTTGTCACATCACAATGGTCTGAAATTTGACTAAAGGTGTGCAAGCAAAACAAAAGGAAAACCCCCATAAAGAAGTAGAATAAGATATAGCCCTGTTTACCTCAGCTCTGCAGTTTCAGAGGTCCTCTCATCAAGCTAGCAGCTAACTGAATGCAACAGGCCATGAGTTCAGCTCTAGGACATTCATGGGGGAGGGGCAGGGGGATGGGTAGTTTCAGAACATAGTCCATTTCAGTATATAGTTTATTTGTTTCAGTATATAGAGTATGTGAATTTTTCAGTCTACAGTGTATGTGTTTCAATACATAGTGTATGTGTTGCACCATGTAGTGTATTTGTTTCAGTATACAGTGTATGCAGATTTTTCAGTGCATAGTGTATTTATTTCAACAGATAGTGTATGTATTTCAATATAAAGTGAAGATGTTTCAATATATAGTGTATTTGTTTCAGTATATAGTGTATGTGCTTTTTTCAGTGTGTAGTATATGCATTTCAATAGATAGTGTATGTATTTCAATATACAGTGTATTTGTTTCAGTATATAGTGTATGCAGATTTTTCAGTGCGTAGTGTATTTATTTCAATAGATAGTATATGTATTTCAATATAAAGTGTAAATGTTTCAATATATAGTGTATTTGTTTCAGTATATAGTGTATATGCTTTTTTCAGTGTGTAGTGTATGCAGTTCAATATATAGTGTATTTGTTTCAGTATATAGTGTATGCAGTTTTTTCTCAATATATAGTGTATGTGTTACAATCTATAGAGTATTTGTTTCAATAGATAGTTTATGTGGATGTTTCATCCTGTAGTGTATGTATCTCAATAGGTAGTGTATATGTTTCAGTACATAGTACATTTGTTTCAGTATATAGTGTATGTGGATTTTCAGTACTCAGTATAAGGATTTCAGTAGATAGTGTATCTATTTCACTATGCAATGTAAGCATTTCACTATATAGTGTATGTGTTTCACTATATAATATATGTATTTCAGTATACAGTATATGTATTTCACTATATGATGTATATATTTCAGTAGATACTGTATGTGGTTCACTACATTGTGTATGTATCTCATTATATAATGTATATATTTCACTATATGATGTATGTATTTCACCATATAGTGTGTGTTTTACTATACAGCCGGAGATTCTGAATTATGTCCCTAACGGCTTGCCATACCCTTTGCCATAATTTATTTGCTTGTGCTACTTCATAGAGGGATTTCAATCTTATATCCTGTAGGCATACAAAATCTGTATTGTATCTTGTTAATTCAGACAAAATGGTTAAACGTCTTTTATTATTCTTAATGCTATTGGTGTTCAAAGTCAGGATTTTGAGAGATGCCACAAAATGAGATAAGGTTATCTCAACATATTTTAAATACTCAGTTTAGATCTGGTGCTCCAGTTTTTCTTTCTTCCATTCCCTTGACCTGTATTCTCCAACCCAGAGGAATGTCCTTTTGTTGAAGAAGCTATAGATGACGAATCTGATTCTATTTCTGTATCTTCCCAAGTAGTCTCTACTGGCAGTACTTTATGTTTATTTCCTTCAGGTAATGTTTTCCCAGATTGTGTTTTCCCCTTTTACTGCACTTTCCTTTCTTTTACTTTAGGTTCTGTTTTATTCCCCGGTTTGGCTCTGTGTGTCTTTTTGTGCACTACTGGTTTGAAAGCCTCTTCCTGTGGAGGTTTATTTGAGGGGGGGTATGGTGTCTTGGTCCTCCTGATTAGTAGGCACTGAAATATCTCCTGGAACTATAGGTGATATATGTCCCATCTACTACTTCGATATTCCATTTAGTGGATTCTACACCTCCAGTGGGAGAGGGGGGGGTCCTACCATAAGTGAACTGGAAGGTTCTGCCCTGTCAGACTCCATATTATGTCTTGGAGATTTATTTCTGCTGTGATACTCTCTTGTCTGCTGTCCTGCTCAAGCTCTCCTGCTAACATTGGTCCTTTACCATTATCTTTCTCTGTTTTTTCCCCCCTCAATAAGTTTTGCATTCTCATCTCAGAAGCTTTGGCACACCCCTGCCACTGTGCTTGAATGATTAAAGCTTCACAAGCTGATCCTCCATCACTGTTATGGGATGCCCATGGGCACTTAACAAAAGAATGACCCTTTTCTTCACAAAGGTTACATTGAAATAATTTCACACATGCAGTTGCCACATGTCCTAATTCTAAACAATGCGTACTCTTCTGTGTATCACATGCATTACTCCAGAGCAAGGGTGGTCCATATTTATGGCAAGACTTCTTCTGCCCTGGATAAAACAAGGATTCTCTGTCCTTGCCAAGGTAAAAACAACTAGGTAAATGAATATAGAGGATAATGGCTGGGGATCGGGTGATAACCATGCTGTAATCACCTTGAGTGGTTGCCAGGGCAACATGGTAAACCTCAAGAGCACAGCTCGAGAGGTTTATTGTAACCCTAGCGACCACGAGAGGTGATTTCAGCATGGTTGTCACCTGATCCCCAGCCATCATCTTTTATAGTGTATGGTCAAAAAAACACTGTTTGCATTCTATGTGTGAGAATTATGGAACTCTGGTGCATTCTTTTTTGTTGTTCTTTTTTGTTTGGAAGTTCCGAAGTGTGGTTAACAAGTTTTAAAATTCTGAGCAGTGCATAACAAAGCTGTGTAACTGCTGATTATGGTGGTTAATAGGCACTTACCATGCATTATAATGCCATTATTAGTTATTATTAGCTTATATTTCACCCTCCACCCCCTTGTCCAAATCTGTTGTGAATCTATAATAGGAGTAGGATGTTCCAAGACTTCACAACATTTTTAAAGCCAGAATAAAATGTCCATCACATTTACCCCTTTATTTTTAAACAAAATGGTAACAGTCCAAACTGCTGGCTTTGTAATTGGAACTGCCACAAAGGGTGTCCATAAAGGAGTGTCTTTTAAAATATTATATTTTGCTAGAATCAATCCAAACTTTTCAGTTTTAAAACTTATGACATAATCATAGTCATCAGTATATATGAGAGCAAAAATTTCAGAAGCATAACATTTTAGTGAATCTTTTAGCAAAGTTCTCCCCACATACACACTGTCGGGGGGGTCTCCAGACCTCCTTTATACAACAAACAAACCGCATTTCTTCTTGGCGCTGGTTTCCCTTTATTTTTAAAATGGTCTGACAGTCATAGCGGTGGCCTATAAATGTTTCTTTTCTGTTGACTTTGTGCATCAGTCGAGACTGCAACAGACTCTACAGGCTGGGTAACACCACAGCTTGTATTTGGTGCATTTAAAGTTTATTTTCTTACAGCCAAAGTTACATTTGTACTATAGTTGTATCTGAAGGTAAAAAACATTATAGTAGGCTCTAAAGGTATATGTTGTGGTGCAGTTTCAACAGTGCTCTCTTGTACCATATTTTCCTCCCCCATTAGATTCTGTAATATTTTCCCTTAAGTCAGTTTCTGCTGTAATACCCTTATTAGTCTTAAGGCAATCAAAGAGTCAATTATTTTACCTGTCTCTGTAATGGTTGCATTTTCAAAATGGGCACCAGCAGGATCTGCTGGATTCAGCTTCCAGCTACTGGCAGACATTTCGATCCACATTTCTTAGCACTGCAGCTGCAGTCCGTGCGCCAGTTTTTGAAGCAGTGCTAGCTCTCCCCTCGGAATTTCTTCCCATATTTAAACTAAGCTTGCTACACTGGGGTAATCCACATTACTGTGCTCAGTCTCCTCTGTCTCCCTCGTGACCATCGCCGTGTTGGGTGCAGTCTGCAAGAGCACCAAGTCATAGTCTGCCTGATCCAAATCCACGTATCCAAAGTTTTTACTTTGGGGAGATTCAAGAATCAACCCCTGTTGTACTATTTTTTATAAGGTCCAAACTGGGTTTTTTAGTTAACTACAATTACTGAGGGAGGGCCAAAACATTCAGTGTCATGTCTGAGATAGTTTGCACTGGGGGTAAGTTCAAAATGTTACCTGAAGCTGATTCTCTTCATTGCATTTTCGTGTTCATCTATTTCAAATGCTACATTTGCTGACCAGTCTATTTCTGCAACTGTATCGCTCTGACATAGCCTTAGGCCGAGTCTAGGTATAATCATATTTGCCATTCCCAGCTTGTCTCGACATCCTTGTAGATCTCTAGGTTGTCCATCTGTGTTTTCCTCATTCTCCTTCACTCCCTCCAGACTGACAGGCGGTGCCTTTGAAGCAGCCATTGCTTTGACAATCAGCTGAGGAGTTTTATCAGCTGTCCCAGATCTAGTTGTCACTGCTTACAAGGTCAGTAGCTGGTTTTGCAAAGCCTGACACTGTTCCAAGGAAAAACATTTTTCTTCTTTCTGCAGAGTCTCTTCAATTGCAGCAACAAGGGAAAATGTATCAGGTACCTGATTTAAAACATTTTTGGCTGCATCATTCTCTGTGTCTTTATTTTCGTAGGTGCCATTTGTGGTTTGTTGCAATCCCCGATCTCGTATCAAGGGCTGTACTACCATCGGGTAACTCCAGTTCTTTTTTTATCTCCTTATTTTGTTCAGTGTCGGTCTCTAAGCTGGCTGAGGCAGAGGAGGAGACCTCCTCCATCCATTCCTCTCAATCAGCAACAGCCACCATCTTGGCAGAGTGCCAAGATGAAAAGGAGTCCCCCTACTGTCTGAGTAGGCGTGTTTATTAGGAAGGAAAAATCATATATAACTTTACTTCACCAAGAAAAAAAAAAACAAACATTCCAAACATGCTAAAGTTATACAAGAAACACCATATGTCCTAAAAATAAGAAAACAGAAAAAATGCAGAGAAGTAAATATCCCCCAACCCATAATCTAATACCCAGAAACCACTTGAAGGACATAGGTATAAAAAAAGAAATTATGTCTCATGCCTAAACTGAACTGGCTTAGTAAATAGCAAAGACAAATTCACTGTACAAAAAGGAAAACCCGGATCCACTATTTAGGACACAGTAATTAAGTAATAGGTACATCTGACTCAGTTATCCATGGGAAATTATGCCATTGGACTTATAAGGTCACTCATTGCCCAAGCTGAGTCTCCTCCCAATATATCCTCTGTAAGTCTGACATGATTTTAGCTGTTAACTCAACATAATCCATAGTGTTCTGTTGTAAAGTAAACAGGCACCTGGAAATCCAAATATGCCACTTAATAACAGAAAACACCACCTGAAGCGTACTTGCATCCCATTTTTGCTTTCCATTCTGATGTGCCCCATAGGTTACAATATCTTAAGTGACCAATGCAAACAAAGGTTTGTGCCACTTTTGTGCCACAAAAAAAAAGAATTGTGACATATATGAACAGCTGAAAAACAGATGCTGAATGGTTTCTAAATCTTGGCTACAATGAGGTCTACTGCCATCCTTTCCAAAAGTTAGTTATGATTTTGGTTTGCTTTAACATTCAATTTTTCACAACAGCAGAGCCAGTGAATGTTCCACACATGTGATGGTATCCTTTTGTTAGACAGAAATTGTATCAAGAAAGGCAAGGGGGGGCAGATTGAGAATGTGACTGGATCTGTAAAAAAGGAATATATGACATATATGTATAGAGTCTTCCTATGTCCTGTTAAAATCATAGTACTAGTGATCTTCCAAGATTTTAATTTCAGAAAGAGATTCCAAACATAGGAGGGTGTCTGTCCTACAGCCCCCATGCCTCATAACTGCCAAGTATCCCATCATCTAAACCAAAGCAAGCATGAAAAAAAGAATAAGGAACTCCAACATTTCCCAGTATGAAATAATAATGGTTTCAAATTAGTCATGAAAAAAATGGAGTAAAAGAAAACTAAGGGATTTTGCATCCCTAGACCACCATCTATTATTGGGAGATTTAAAATGTTTCTTTTGATAGGGTTCAGACTACCCCACACAGCTTGAAAAAAAACACTGTATAGGTTAGTTTCTAGCATTTTGGGGGAAGGAAAGATATAGCTAATGTATAAAAAGAGAGGGACCAAATACATCTTAACCAAATACATTCTCTTCTTTTTACTCATCTTATGTACATTCCATTGAGCAACCAATGCTTTGCCCTGGTCCAACTTCATAGACCAGTTTAAGGAGTCCATCTGACCCTCCACAAAAATTATTCCTAAAATCTTCACTGGGATGGTCACCGGAGAAATTCTGGCTAGAACATCTCCAACTGGTTCCCCCCTCTCAGCTGTGTCCCCTGGCTTGTTTGCTAAATAGAAGCTAGCTCCTGAAAAAAGGCAGTTTTGCCAGATCTGGACAGCCTGTTCAGCTGAGAGGATGTCTGGAACTAAAATACATAAATCATCTGCATAAACTGTCACTTTGAATGAGATCTCTCCCTCCATACATTGAAGGGGGTGAAATAAGTGGGTGTTATTCAAGGCCCTAAGTAGGGGATCTATACTAAAAACATAAAATAGAGGGCTCAATGAGCAGTCCTGTTTAACTTCTCATTTTGGTGGGGAGCATAGGACCAGTCCAACCATTCACTATAGGCACCGCCATGGCAGTGCAGTACAAAGTACATAACAATCCTACAAATTCGCAGTGAATCCCATAAGATCTTAGAACAAACCACAAATAATTGTGGCTGACCAAATCAAAAGCTTGTTTTTGATCTAATGCAAAAAGCAAGCCCTTAGGGTATTGTTTCCTACCCCATCAAAAATTTCCTGTAAAAAAATCATATTATCAGTAACTGAGTGCTCTTTCACAGAACAAAATTGGGCAGAAGAAATCAAAAACTCTGCCACGTGTGATAATCTAGTATGCAAAATTTTCACTAGAATCTTGAAGCTGCAATTCGATAGACCAATTGGCCTCCAATTCGTATTACGTTGCTGATCTCCTTTTTTAAATAAAAAAAAATCCCTTTAGACATACTTAGGGGGCTGTCATGTGAGGTTAACATTACATTAAAACTTGAGCAAATTCTTCAGTTAAGGCTGGGCCAATCAATATATAGATTTAATTAGGGAGAACATCGGGCCCTGGGGCCTTCCACACTCTCAAGGATTTGATGGCCATGTCAACCTCTAGAGGGGAAGTACTACAGAGCAAGGTCTGTGCTTCCCCTTCTGGGCAAGTAGGAATAATCAATTCCTCAAAAAATCAGTCTGTACCAATAGTGTCAGAATGAGACCCTGAAAACAATTGAATGGTGTGCTGTGTAACAACACTCATGAGCCCTGCAGTGCTAGTTTGTAAGGTGTTCTGGTCATCCAGCAACCCTGTGAAAGATTTCTGGGAAACATTTGATTTACAACTATCATGAGGACGTAAAACTGCAGCTTTCCCACTCATACCATATTGCTGTTGTTTTCTTATGCTCTCAGACTGGAGAGCATGATCACATACCATATTAGATTTACTTTCTGGATCTGTGCTGTGTAATCTAGGCCTGTTATGGTACTAAGGGAAATACGCTTCTGAAGTTGCTGCCTATTTTGTAAATATCTGATATACTTGGTGTCCCTATATGTCTTCCCTTCTTTCCAAAGCAAAGCCCTTAAGTCCTGCTTTGTGTCCTCCCACCATTGCATGTATGAATCATACAAAACCAAAACAGACTTCCTGGCCACAACAAACTGCTGAATCTGCTGAACCAAAGAGCTCTGTTCTAACTGTGAAGGATAAGATTTCCAAAAACTTGCTCCAAAAGAATTTGAGCCTTGTATCACAACTTGTAAAGAACTTTAAACAGGGTTCCCAAGGTAGTTAATATTCTTTTTAAGAGACATATTAGTTCTGTTTGCACAAGGTCTGCTGATTCCATTTACTTTGAAATACCAAGGATGAAAACCTCTAAGGGCCAAAAACTCTACTGTATGTTCTTCCTTGTCTTTTTAATCATCTGTTACCCATTATAGATAGCCTGAAAGGATCAGGAAGAGACTTAGGAATTATCTATTTCTGGGAAGTGAATGCAAATGTTTTGCCTGATATGCTTGTAATGTATATTACTGCTGTTCTAAGATTTACTGTGAGTAGTATTTTTGTGTTTTGTATATTTGTATGTTTGTTTAATTTTATGTTTATGTGAAACTGGTCAACCTTGAAAACAGGTCTTTGGCCTATGATCTTACCAGTACAAATAAATAAAACAAACAAACAAAGAAGAAGATTATGATCTGAGAACTCCACTGGCTCTGCCTTTATAGAATGCACCGTCATGTTTTGATGAATAAAGAAAAAATCAATTCATGTGGCAAGTGGACCTTTATGAAAGGTTGGGTCAGACCTGGAATGAAAGGAATGGCACGCACCCTTCAAGGAAGCTGATTTAATCACATTATTCAAACAGGTCATATCACAAACAATCTTAGCAGTCTTTGCTTGCTTACCTCTATCGGCTAGTGAAAGGCCACAATTGAAATCTTCCCCAAAAACAATACAGTGTGGCATAAAAAAATATGGCTGAATCATTCTAAATAAATCAATTGACTCTGCCTTCATCTGTGCAGCATATATATTAATTAGACGAAACAACTGGCCATCTATTTGCACATCCAACCAGGTCATAAATCTACTAACGTCACAAGTCTAAAATCAATATTGCTGTACACAATACCAACCCCTGGGCCAGTGACTAGACCAAGAGACCAGTAGGAGGGCCCTGCGTACAATGCCTATAGTACCTTGGAGTGTTCAGGGAGTTTATGAATACAGGCGTCTTGCAGAAAAATCACTGCAGGACCATGGGACATTAACTGAGAAAAGTTGACACTCCTCTTCTGGCTAGACTTAATACTGTTTACATTAATGGAAAGAAAAGAAAGAGTAGCCAGAATGGTAAAGAAGTAAACAAAGTAAACAGGGAATCACAACCACAATAATTAATCAGGTTTTTTTTTTCAATTCCCCTTTTTGGATCTTAGCTTTCTTTTTCTTCTTCAAATAAGGATCCTCCCCCTCTGTACCAGGTACCACAGGTGGTCCAGCTGCCATTTCTTCAACATCTGTCCCTAAATCAGGGATGGAAGAGCTGAGGGATGACTCATCCGAGTCCTCACCCAAAACCCCGGACTGGTTCTGCAGCACCTCATATCTGTTAACGATAAAGACCTCAACTTCTTTGCCAGTTTTAGGGGAGGGGGTTACTTGCCATCTCTCCAATGGAGAACCATCCTGTCCCCACTGATGGTAGGTGGTTAAGAGGGGGGTGGAATTACTGCCTCCTGTAGGTGGATGGGGGCTATGTCCATAGCATCATCCCTTTGGACTAACGCATCTTCAGGTTGCACAGAAGGGACCACAGATGGGTCCGTGTCCTCCAGAGGAGCACTAACAGTCTCAGGCTGATCCAAGATGTCTTGAGGCAGGGAAGTGAGAATGGAAGCTGTTGCTAAAGACATGGCGGGGGGGTTCAAAATAGGATCCTGCTTTGTAAACGGTCTTCTGATGGGGGGGCCTTGTGTACCCTCTCACACTGTGCCAAAGCAATCAAGAGTCGCTGTTCAGTACTATCTGCCTGATCTTCCTGGTTATGAGCAGCTTTTGAACAATTAGCATAAGAATGACCTGTGGCAGAACATAAGCTGCAAACCAGACTGTTTGTACAATGCCAACTTGTATGACCCAATGCGTTACAGAGTACACTTCAATTTATCACACATACTGCTAAGGTGGGTAGAAGAACTGCACCTATTGCAAGCTTTTGGCTGGCCCACATAAAAAAGCACCCCCTGGTCCCTGCCAAGAAAAAAACTGTTAGGGAAGTGCTCAGCCTCCGATGAGGGAAGGGACACACATATTCTCCAATCTCCCATCCAAATTTATTCAGAGTCAAAGATTGCCTCTGGAGCCCCCTGGACAGTGCAATGTTGTTTCAGCCATAAAATCAAGTCTGTCATGCTGACCCCTTCATTCCTAAACAGGACAGTCACCATCTGAAAAGCAGGTTTAGTCAGAGGTGACTTCAAAGGGTGCCCAAAGAGGGGAAAGTTTAAGTTCCTGATACTTATGCCAGAATTTTGCCAAGCCAGAACTTTATTTAAAACTAATGTCAAAAGTAGTCTCACTAGAGACATGAATGAGTGTATAAACTTCCATGACGTGGAACCCCATGGAACCTTTCGGCAAAGATCTGGCCATGTAGAATCTATCTGGAAAGGAGTAAAGCCCCCCCTGTAATGTAAATGGACTGCATTATGTCATTTTGCTGGATACACAGGCATGTGGAAAAGGGATGCATAGGTCTTGGACTATGAATAAAAGCCCATGTCTATAGTGGCAGATGCCTGAGAGGGCTGCTCTGGAGCTATTTAGTGTTGAGAAAGTCAGGATGGACCAGTCGCCACTCATGCAGCCTCCTGGAACCCCCCCCACCAAGCTATTGGAAGGTCCCCTACTATGGAAAATTTTTTGGGTTCTGAGTCAGTTGGAGTTCTGTAGGTAAGCCTAAAGGGGAAGGGATGCACTCATTAGTAGCATCCATGTCTGAATCAGATATGCTAGCAACCAACTGCTGTTTGGGAGAAATAGGAAGTTCTGTACCTGTAATTAATTTGTCTCCCTCACTTGGCACTCTGATAGGCATCATTCCAGAGATCCATTTCCCCATAGTACTGTGCAGCACCCAGCCTGCATCATGCAGACACTGATCCACTGTAGATGATACTGTGATAGAAATGGGAGCCTTTGGAATGGGAGTCCGACTTTGGCTGGCCTTAATTTTGGCCATTTGTGCCATTCCAGATGAAGATCCACAAGAAGAACAGGGTAATCCAAAAATGAAAGAAACAGGATCCCATGAAGCAGTGGAGAAACTGAAGGTCTGTTGATTCTCCATCTGTGATCCAGAAGGGGCTGCTGACTCTGCCCCACTGAGCACAGAGGGTGGTGCTTCCATTTCTGGTGCCTCCATCAAGAGGCCTGATCGATTCTCTGCTGCAGCTGGCTTATCCTGAACATCATTGTTGCTCTCCAAAAGCCTAGTAAGTTCTTGTTTTCTCTTCACAAACTGTGCCTCTTCCTTCAGCAAAAGAGTCTATGTCTGGGCTGAACATCCTCCACTTCACCGGCATTTGAAGCAGCTGGGACTGAACCTGAACTTGGAGTCACTACGTTCAGCCTTGCAGTGGCAGAAACAGTGCCTTCTATGTCTGGAACAGGTTCTGCTGTGTTCAGATGCCCTTCAGCATCACAGAACCAATTGATATCTCATAATAGACAGAGGCAAATGAGGAGAACTGCTCACCAGCTCCCACACAGCCATCTCCTCTGACTCCGGAACAGAATTGGCCATCCTGGCTGGTGACCAGCGGTTCCCTCTATAGGAAGGTAGGAAAATTTCCCTGGTGTTCTGGCCAAGTTTCATAAAAACATAGACTTTGATTACAGATAAGGACCGCTTGGCCCACCCAGTCTGCCCATTTCCCAACCTACTGGATAAGCTGAAGATCTTAGTTAACCAACAGCCTACTCCTTCTTACCCCCCCCACAAGAATTGCCTGATGTCTGTCCCATGCATTCTTGAATTCCCTCACTGTTTTTGACCCCATGGCATCCTCAGGAAGGTCGTTCCTTGTGTCCACCATCTTCTCTGTGAAACAATACTTCCTCACATTGCCCCTGAGCCACCCCCCCTCTATCTTCAAATTGTGCCCCCTTGTTCTTGCACATCTCTTTTTCTGAAAGATGCTACCCTCTTGGCATGTACGGACGTAAAGTCTCTGGACAAAATGTTGCGGACATTTAGTGACGGCTAAAACGCCGAATGGATAAAATATCGCCGGACAATAAGTAGTGCAGTCAAAATAGTGCTAGACTAATTGTTGCCACATAATTGAGCGCTGGACTAAATGTCACATATACTTCTGTACAAAAGGTATTGGGACTGCTGGTAAAAGCGTAGTATGTGGTGCTTGATGTACACAATGTATTAAAAAACTTTATTTCTGTTAAAAACTCCGTTACTTATGCGACATTGATTTAGACCCACAAATGCTTAAGCGCTTAAATATACAGTACATTTATTACTTACACAAACTAGATAACCTAATAGATTACTGTCCCCTTTAAGAGGTAGGCTGCACCCTAGCTCAGATGACATTGCACATGGAAGTCAGCTTGTCCTGTAGCACAGCGAGATACTGCTTCCTTGTATAAGTGGATTACCGCAACAGAAAAAGAAAACACAGAAACAGAAAATTACATTTAAAAGTAAGTGATGCTTAGATAATCCTTAATGTTTTAGTTTCACTGACACAGTGTTTGATGAGGTAGGGGGCCGAATGGCACTAAGGCTTGACTTGAGAAAGCATTCGCGTGGGGTGAGTGGGAGATACAAATTAAAATGTCACCAGCGATGTACTGCTTCAGCTACATTCTGACCGCGACCGCTTAATACAACGCTGAAATTAGTTTCGCCTAATAGCCCGCAACATATTGTCCGCGGTGAAAATTTATCACAAAAAATTGACCGTATGCCCCCTCTTGGACTTTGAGGTACTTGAAAGTTTCTATCATGTTCCCCCCCTCCCCCTCCTTTCCCCTAGGGTATACATATTAGCTCTTTTAGTCTCTCTTTGTATGGCTTCTGGTGCAGACCCTGCACCATTTTGGTTGCCCTCCTCTGGACTGCCTGCATCCTGTCTATGTCCTTGCAGAGATGGGTTCTCTAGAACTGGATGCAGTACTCCAGATTGGGTCTCATCAACTGTCTGTACAGAGGGATAACAACTTCCAGTTTTCTACTGGTGATGCCTTTCCCTATGCATCCCAGTATCCCTCCAGCCCTCCTTACTGCCTTCTCACATTGCTTGCTTACCTTTAGGTCATCTGATATGACTACCCCCATGTCCCTTTCCATTTTTTTTGTTGATAGTACATCCTCTTCCCAACATTGTGTATTCTTTCCCTGGATTTTTGTTTCCCAGGTGCATTACTTTACACTTCTTTGCATTGAATCTAAGCTGCCATACTTTTGACCATTCCTCCGGCCTTGCCAAGTCCCTTCTCATCCTTTCCACTCCCCCACCTCATGTATCAACCCTGTCGCAGATCTTTGTGTTGTCTACAACAGGGTTGATACACAAGGGGGGGGTGATCTGTATTTCCCCCATTCAGTAAAAATACCGCCAACAGCTTAATCTGGTTCAATGTCAGTTGGCATCCATCTGTATACCCCTCCCCCCAGGACAAGGCTGAAAATAGGCAGAACTTTCTAGCCCTCCTTTTCCAGTCAACAGAAACTAAATTAAATTAAAATTAAAGTAGTACTTATAAATTTATTTATAAGACACCACCCTTCCCTGGAGGCTCGGGGCACCACACAGGAGTAGACAGGGAAATAAATAAAATTAATACAGTATATAAATAGGACAATACATTAAATAGCAACCTAAAATAGATAATGAAAATAAATTATAGTTAAAACAGCAGCTGCAGCAGGATGAATACCCAGACTATCTAAACAGCTAAGCCTTAAACCCACTTTAAAAGACCTCCACAAAGGGAGCTTCCCTTAATACCCTAGGCAGAATGTTCTAAAGCAAAGGACCAGCAACCTCGAACACACAGTCCCTCGAGGATTTCAACCAGACCCTTGGGACCAAGAGGAGACCTTCAGAGGAGGGGCAAAAGGGGCATGATGACTGGAGAGAATGCAGAAGATCTATCAGGTTGCCAGAACTCAACCTATGTAAGGCTTTGTAGGTCAGTAAACCAACTTGAAGGTAACAGTCCACTTCACAGCAGCAAGTGAAGCTCATACTGGACCCTGTTCACATGACTGAACCTCAAAAGGCCAGTCAGAAACATGGCCATTGTATTCTCCACCAGCTACAGGCATCATAGGGTACTTTCACTAACCCCAATGTAGATTACTTTACAGTAGTCCAGTCTGGACATCATAAATGCATACACTACTGTTGGCAGATCTTCAGGAAGGATAAGGGACTTAATCCAGCTGACGTTCCTAAGATGGTAAAAGCCACTCCTGGCAACCACAGACAACTGAGCCTCCAGCATCAGCTGATCACCAAACATTTCTCACAGATTTTTCATCTTTGCAGAAGCCAGCAGCCAGGATGACCCAAGCCAAAGCTCTGTCTCTCTCATGACTACTTCTGTTCCCCCCCAACCCAGCTCAATCAACAGTACCTCAGTCTTGTCTGGGTTAAGTCTCAGTCAAGTAGATTCCATCCACTTCTGAATTCTAGACAGAAACAAACTCATCTTGACAGTGTTAGGGGTCAAAAGATAAATACAATTTGGTATTGTCCACATACCAGTGGAAACCCAGATTGCATTGTCAAATATTCCTCCCAAAGGGCAGCATGTACACTGTGAAAAACATAAATGAGAGGAGTGAACCTTGGGGCAAGTCATGGAGAGGGGATATCGGGGATGATGAGAAGTTTCCATTACCACCTTCTGTGTCCTATTCCTGAGGTCACCTTTCTGAGTGGGCACTCTTGGGAGAGAGCCTTGGTGACCTGGGTCACCTGAAGGTAAATTATGCATTGGAAAAGCAGGGTATTGTATAGTTATAAACAAATTATCAAAGCTGCATTGTAAAGTAAAGGAAACTATTCCTTTTACTTGACAAACATGGCTGCCACAAATGTTTTTGTTTATATTTCTCAGAGGCATTAATACTAAGATGTGCTGCCCTGGTTGTGTGAAGAAGTCCAAAGCCCTGGGTTTTCTTTTCTAAAGAACATGGTTTCAGAATCTTCTTGATCAATCAGAATGCAGGAAATTCCCTCCCCATTTTAAAATTACATTTACGAAAAGGTAAATTTGTTTAATGAGTTCTACTGACACTCCATGGAAAGCATTTCTATTATGAAACAGTTCCGCTAATATTGTACTCATTTTATATTTATCTCCCCTTTCACTGGGTATCAGAGTAGCTGCATCAGAGGAGGAGAAGGACCTGGGAGTGATGATCACTAGTGTTCTGAAGCAATCCATGCAGTGCAAGAAATCAGCACCAAAGGTGAACAAGATTCTGGGATGCATATCTAGGGGGATAAGTAGTAGGAGAGAAGAGGTTATAAAAGAATATGCACTCATTTCAGTCACTCAAGCAAAGCCCATCACTTGTTTGAAAAAATCCAACAGGAACACAGTTTACCTTTGCACAGACTGATCCAAGACATTTCTACTCTATGGAATTCAACCTTTTATATGTTCCAAAGGCTGCTGGAATAAAAGAAAGCTGTCAGGCAGTACACCTTAGAAAATATAATTGGTGATGTAGACATCTATATTACTTCACCACAGTGGGCCATGCTGCAGTTTCTAATTTGTCTGCTCCAGCCATTTGAAGAAATCACCAAGGAGGTAAGTGCAAACACATCAACTCCCTTCCAGGTGATACCCCTAATAAAAAATGTTAAATTCAGATTGAATCTGATTAGAGAAAAATTAGAGAAGGAAGACAGTTCCATGATCACACATGCTGCTAGTGGTGCTGCTGACACATGCAGGTTGCCCCCCAGAATACAACAAGATCTAATGAGACGTATGATTAAAAAAGTTGAAGAAGATGACAAACTATGTAAAGTGCTTCATTCTGAGTACTACATTACAGCAACAATCTTGGACCCATGATACAAATTAAAGCAACTATTGCGTGATGACAATGACACTTGTTTCGACATAAACAAGAAATGATTGACGATGTGCATGCTGTCATGGAACAGAGTACAACAGCAGCACTACATTCAGAATCTTCTTCACGACATAGCACAGAATCAGGTGGCACATCCTCTACTGTTGTGTGACATTTTCTCCATCTTCCTCCTCAGCCACTACAGCAGAATCTTCTTCTTCTTCACCACCAGCCAAGCATAGTACTGTCCCACAGCCACTTGGTTCAGCTTCATGTCTTGGGAGTCACTTAGAAGATGTAATTGTAACATCTTCTTCATCTGTCTCTTGTAACACAGCCTCAGCACAGACGATTGTTGAAATGTACCTGACAGAGTCTAATATTAGCTGGAATGCTGATCCCTTGCAGCACTAGAAATCCAAACATAATGCGTATCCTGCTTTAGTAAATATTGCAATGAAGTACATGAATTGCCCTGTGACTAGCGTGTGTTCAGACTGATTGTTTAGTTCGGCTGGTAACATCATTACTGACACATGATCCTGTCTGACACTAGAAAAGGCTGAGTGCCTCACATTTCTCAAAGTCAGCATTCTTCATTTTAATTTCAAATATGATACCTGAATAAAACATACACTGACTGCTCTGAGCAGGCCCTATCCATAAAACACTTTCAAGAATTTGTGCATGTGCTGAAAATCTTTCGTAAATAGGGTCCACTACAAGAGGTAGCAATTAACTGCAACAAGTCAGGTTAGGATGGATTAGGCCAGGCCACTATTACTTGAATGATCACATGAGCAGTACAGAATAGAAAAAAATAACACCAGTGGGTTTAGAGTCCAAATACAGCAAGCAACTGCATTTCATGTCATAAACCTATTTGGTGTTACCTGGTACCGCTATCTGATCTAGAAGGTAGGGTACTGCTGTTTACTACTACTATTACTTTTTGTCCTCATGAGTCACGACTATTACTTATCACTTTTTTTCCTTACACCAGTTCTTACTACTACTGCTTGTCACTTTTTTTGCCCTCAGCAACTGATTCTGACTGCACTGTTTTAATTTTTATATAATGCATGGCTTAGCAGATGCCTGAAACCCAGAAACTGAATGCTCTTTGCATATTTCTCACATCCCCCATATTTGGCTGTGAATACTTCACAGAAAGAAATGCTACTAAACTGAAAATTCATATACTTTCTTTATTGTTTGTGTGTACATGGTATGCTAGCCTGGTTACATCTCACTTTTAGTAACTGGGCAGAGATTATTCTATTACTATATTTAATTTTTGATATTTAAATTAAATGGCAGTGGCTGGCAGCAATTGTGGAACTACGAAGGATGTAACTGTGTTTTGTGTGTGTGTGTGTGTGTGTGTGTCATCAGGTCTTCAAGTGGCAGTGGCAAACTTTTTTATGACTGCACTGCACTTGACCAGTATGATTTGTGACTGGTTACCTGCCTGCCTGGTGTTGATCAGTATGTCTTTCATTTTTCTTCTTTAAAGATTCAGCATGTTGATCAGATTCAGGAGAAGTAGTCATAGTACTAGAAAATATTACCACCTCTTGGACCAGGTAGTGTACCATGTTTCACAGTACACTGGGGCATGCAAAGAAGTTGCGTAATTCACATGGGTAGGGTAGGTGGGCTCTCTTAGTGCTGCTCATTTGATCATTCATATCCATTTCTTTGGCCTGTTCAGCTCTGAATAGAACATCCATAAAAATAATACCCACACAGCACCATTAATAAAAACAAATCTTAGCTGCCTGGCGTGCGTGCAGTGCTTGGTGGTGCTATGATATAGGTACTTGCACCTGTCTGTCTCTGTCTCTCCATCCCTCACAGTCTCTTCCAGCACACTCAAGTCATGGACCAAGCAGGATATGCCACGGTTGCCACCACACCATTATAGGCCAGCCATCAAAGGGCTAGTAGTGAGTTTCTGCTTTTTTATTTACTAGTTTTGCATTAATTTTTATACAAGTAATCCATTAAATTATTTCCTTTGGCCTCTGTGTCAAATCTGACCGACTTTGGCCAATTTTATGTATTTTTTCAAATATTTGTCAATAAAGCAAATAATAAGGAAGTGCAAGATAATGCATATGGGGCACAAAAACCCTGGCACAATATATCAGTTGGGGGGTGAGGATATAGCATGCACCAAGCAGGAAAGGGATCTTGGAGTTATCATCTCTGATGACCTCAAGGCAGGGAAACAGTGTGACAAGGCAGCAGGTAAAGCAAATAGGATGCTGGGATGCATAGGCAGGGGCATCACCAGCAGGAGGAAAAGGAGGTCATAATTCCACTATACAAGACACTAGTGAGGCCGCACCTGGAGTACACTGTGCAGTTCTGGAGACCTTACCTACGTAAGGACATAGACAGGGTAGAGAAGGTTCAGAGGAGGGCAACAAAGATGGTGCATGGATTGCATCACAAGTCCTATGAGGACAGGTTGAAGGCACTGAACATGTACTCCCTGGAGGAGAGGAGGGAGAGGGATATGATAGAGACATACAAGTATCTTACAGGGAGGAACAGGGTGCAGGAATGCACTATTTTAAGCGAAAAGATGTTCCAGGACTAGAGGGCATGGGATGAAGTTGGAGGGAGGGCGATTCAGAGGAAAGCGTGAGGAAGAATTTCTTCACAGAACGGGTGGTGGATAAGTGGAACACCCTGCCAGAGGAAGTGGTGGGGGCTGAAACAATCATGGGATTTAAGAATGCATGGGATAGACATAAAGGAATTCTGGAGGTCAGGGGTAAGGGGCAACAGACTTCCTGGAAAACATAAACTGAACTTACAAACTTAAATGGGCAGACTGGGTGGGCCATAGGCCCTTATCTGCCGACACTGTCTATGTATCTATGTATCTATGTATAATCAGAACAAATCTGAACTTCACCATGTTCTGGTTCTTATTTAATAAGGGTCAACACTTCACCGAGTTCTCCCAGCCCTAATGCCACCACCCCCTGGTTGTAGTCATGAGGTGTAGCTCATCAAGTTCAGTTGAACTGATAGATGCATGTCTGCTTACTTTGCTATTTTTAGGGACAGTGCCATCCTCGTCCATGTTGAAATGATTTTTACACCAGTCATATGGATTTGCACAAACAGCTCGCATTGGCTCACAGATAGGTAATTAATTTTGTTGATTTAGACTTTTATTGTTAATTCAAACTTTCATTGTAACTGAGAATTCTGAGGCAGCATAGTAATATTACAAAGCTCTTAGGTCAGTATAGAAAACAAGTTCCTGCACTAAGCAGGCAAAAGTCAAAAGTGTCAATGAATGACTGAGGAAATTATCCTTAAAGAAAAACATACATTGCTTAGCATATTGGGAAATATTTTCCAATAATCCAAGTCTATATTGTTGGGATGGGCCATACCTAAGTGAAAGGGGGAGTAACATTTTAGGGAAAACCATGGTGAAATACATCAGTGGTTATTTAAACTGATTCTGAGGGGAAACTGGGACTGCAATCAAATAAAACTATCCTAGGTAAGGACAGTTTTAAAGAGCTACTGACACAGTTGCGACAACTTTAAAAAAATGTAATATTCAGACATAACTGTAGCTTATATTTCATATTTTATTCTGTAATTCTCACCCTCATTTCCTTATTACTGAGGTAATTTGTATGAATGCAGTACCTCTGCCCTTTTAGGTCTGGCTGCCTCCCTACACCTGAAATCATAATTCTGTTTATGACATCAAAATATGTTGCTGTGGAGATAATTATGATGTCATAAACAGGGGATTGTGATGGCATATGTAGGAAAGCAGCCAGAGTAGATATACAGTAGTCTAGAGCACATGGCTCTTGTTTTCATGCAACTGTTTTCAGTAATAAAGAAAATGGGGAATGAATTACTGAAAATGCATAAAGTAATAAAGAAAATGGTATGGAGCTGAATATAAATCTTACTTTTTTCAATGGTTTGCTAATGTGTCAGGAGCTCTTTAAAATACTTGTTACAAATGCTAGAAGTCTGAATGTGACTAAAATAAGTCAGCTCACTACATTATTACTCCACCAGAACGTTGATATAGCTGCCATTAGTGAATCATGGTGGGATGAAACATCAGATTGGTACACAGAAATCCAAGGATATACTATGTATTGCAAAAACAGGAATGACAGAAAAAGGTTTGGTGTCTGTATTTATGGTAAAAACTCAATAAAATCAACAGAATACTCTTCTAACAATTCAGACTTCACTGGAGAAGGTATTACTGTTCAAATCACTGGTCAAAATGGAAAAAATTAATAACAGGAAACATATAAAGGCCACCATCATCAACACTGGAACGAGATCAAAATTTATGCCAGTGGATTACCGATCTTGCAGAAACATCTGACCTAGTGGTTTAGTGGGTGATTTCAATATGCCTGGTATAGACTGGGAAAATCCAACCGCTGTTTCTCCAGCAGAATCCCTATTCCTGGATTCAACACTAATGACTGGGCTTGATCAACTAGTGTCAGAGCACACTAGAGGTGGAAATATCCTTGATCTTGTCCTGACTAACCTGCCCTCAGAGGTTACTGATATAGGAGTCACAGCCCCCTTAGTTAACAGTGATCATAACTGTGTAATTTTTAACAGGTACAGGTTTCACTCTAGTCATGTAACTCACCAGTATAACTATCCAAAGCGGAACTATGTAAAAATCAGGGAAGCACTTCAGTTATTTGACTGGAAAACCATTATGTCTGACTTGCCAGTGTATGAATGCTGGGCTTTATTAAAATAATTTATTAAAGAACTGGAAAACCAATATATACCCCTGAAACAAATGCATAACAAAAGAGGTAAGATACCCCCTTGGATGACACGAAATATTAGAAAGCAAATAAAACAGAAGAATAAGGCCTTTAGGAGATACAAAACAAGCATTTTTCAATGCCGAATTTTTGCTTGCTTGCTGGCATTGGCATTGGTAGTGTAGAAGTTGCAGAGCTGTATAATAGGAATGGTAGTGAAGTACTGAACTGAAGCCAACCCCACCACCACCCTGCAGAGAGTGACAGGCATTGGGGTGTGCCTTTGGGTCGTCAGGCATAACGGCTATGCCATTTCACCACACCCTACCCTACAGACACTGACAAGTGTCACGGTGTGCCTTGGGGTCTTTGGCCCTTATGCGCACCCCATTCCATCAGGAAATATGGTGAGATGGGTGCAGTATAGGAGAATGGGGTGAACTTTGGGGCCGAAGAGTCCAAGGCATACCTCAATGCCTCTCACTGGCTGCAGGGTGTGGAATGGTATGAGCATTACAGGCAAGAATCCCAAGTCACACCCCTGATGCCTGTCATTCTCTACAAGGTGGGGCGTTATGGTTGGAAACCCTAACACCTCAGGCATTTGTTAGTATTTTCACTCCAAATTTTCAACATGGTTTTTTTGTGACCCCCACCTCATGAACAGTGGCAATATCAGTTTGTTAGCCGGAAGCTGCTTATCCCCAGCGACTACGGCATTTAGCACCACAGGTGCAAAAACACATTCCGAACAGGATGTGAAAAATGACAGCTGTACTGTTCATGGGGAAGTGTAAAAAATGGCAATGTTGCAAATCTGCAGTAAAAATATTAAAAAAACTGGTGAAGGCACGAGCATGCATAGAAACTGTGCAACGCACACCCGTAATGTAATTAGTTTGGGGATTTTTTACAGCAGACTGTCAACACAGGCATTTTGGGACCTCTGATCAAGAACAGTGTCACTGAGATTTTCTTTATCTGTCCTGAACAATGATTTCCCACAGCGACCACGCATCTCTGCGCTGAAAGTGTGAAAACACATTTCGGCCATGTTGTGAAAAATGACAGCTATACTGTTCATAAGGAAGTGTGGAAAAATGCCTCTGGTGAAAATCTGGACTGAAAATATTACAAAGCCATGAACTTACGAGGGTACATGGAAACTGCGCAATGCTCACTCATAACACAGTCATTTTATGAAATTTGTCACCAAATTTTCAACATAGCCATTTTAAGACCTCTGCTCATGAACAGTGTCACTGTGATTGTCTTAATGTGTACCATACATTGATCTCACACACCGACTGAGCCATTGTGCACTACATGGGCGGAAACACGTTTTGGGCAAGATGTGAAAAATGACAGCTGTACTGCTCATAAGGAGGTGTGGTAAAATGGCAATGTTGAAAATCTGGAATGAAAATATTGAAAATTCGTGAACTTATGAGTGTGCATAGGAACTGTGCAATGCACGCTCATAAAACAGTCATTTTTAGGAATTTTTCCAGCAAATTTTCAACATAGGCTTTTGAAAAGCCCACCTTATGAACAGTGGCAGTGTTGTTTCGTACAGTCCCAAAAGGTGATTTCCGCAGTGACCTCTTGAACTCTGCCAGACTAATTATTGCCATGACAGTGAGAGCATTCATGAGAAGGGGTGCCAAAAATGCAATGTTAAAAATTTGGTGCAAAAATTCCAAAAAATGCCTGAGATATGCTGCAAAGTTGAAAAAACTCTATCTATCCCATTATACAGCTTAACGGCATTTCCTCAGTTCGCGGTCGGCTTTGAAGAGTGCAGAGCGTGTTCCCAGTCCACGAAATCATTGCACCAGAGTCCGGGTAAGCATGGGGTGGGGGTGGGGAGGCATGGTGCACAGTGGGTTGGCTGTAGTGGGCTGGGTGAATGCCGGGGAATGCTTTCTTGTTTACAGGTTTCTTTTAACAGGAAGATGATGCGGGACATTTGCCATGCT
The DNA here is from genome assembly GCA_016271365.2 of Neoceratodus forsteri. Classification (NCBI taxonomy): domain Eukaryota; kingdom Metazoa; phylum Chordata; order Ceratodontiformes; family Ceratodontidae; genus Neoceratodus; species Neoceratodus forsteri. The sequence goes on along the minus strand of CM028130.1, from coordinate 910,132,984 downwards.
GGGGTTGGCTCCCAGTGTGGCAGCTAGAAGGCTGTTTTGGGGGCTGGAGCCAGTGAGGGATTGGGCACCCCCGTCAGCCATACGGATTTGTGCCATGCTGGGGTGGGCTCCCAGCGTGGCAGCTGTAAGGCTGTTTGGGGGGGCTGGAGCCAACAGGGATTGGGCACCCCTATCGGCCATACAGACTTGTGCCACACTGGGGTGGGCTCCCAGTGTGGCAGCTATAAGGCTGTTTGGGGGGTCTGGAGCCGATGGGGGGTTTGGCCACCCCCGTCATCCATACAGATGTGTTGCCACGCTGGGGTGGGCACCCAGCATGGCATCTGGAACTCTGTTTAGGGGGAAGCACAGCACAGCCGATGGGGGATTGGGCACCCCCGTCGACTCTACAGTGTGTACGTGGGGGGGGCGAGCACTCAGTATGCATGCGCATGTGTGTAAGGGGGGAGCACGCATGAGCAGGCAATATCTTATCGCTGCTCACTGAAGAGTAGCTCCCTCTTTTAACTGTATGCCACTGCATTTTCAACTGCTGTCATAGACAGCTCCAACGGTGATTGGAGAACTGTGACTGTGCCTGCAAACACACTGACTGAATTGGAAGACACTGACACACCTCTGAAAGACTTGGATGATGGCACTATGTTTCTTGCACATGCGTGCAAGCAAACATAAAAATGGGAATTAACAAAACAAGGCTATATTTAAGGCTGAACAAAACACGACCAAAAATCTAGATAGAAAGGAATGAAGAACACTAGAATGCAAATTATCTATAAACAAAGACAATCAATAATTGTTGTATGCACATATTAATAATGATCAAAAAAATGGACAATAGTTTTGGTCCACTTGTAGTAGATGGGATTGAACTGAAGGAATCACAAGAGGTAGCAGATGCATTCAACAATTATTTTGGACCAGTATGCTCACCTAAAAGCTCTACCAATACGATAGTGAATATTAGCAACTCAGACTTTCAATGTATAACACACAATGAGGTGAATAAGGCAATTAAATTAAAGTGTTGCTGCAAGTTTGCCATGGCAAATGGGAGTAGTAGCCCATAGGAGTTGTGAATCAGTCTCCTACCATTCAAACTGCCAAATAGTGCTGTTTTCCATGAAAAAAAAATCCTTTTATTTCGGTACTCTGCTTCATTTGCATAACCCACCCCTTTTTTCTCAGTGCTGCAACACCCAACCATGACATCATACAAAGGGAAACAAAGTTTATAAAGGGACACTGTTTGTATTTAGGTGCCTTTTTACATTGTTTGCCAGTAGCTGTATCTAGCACTGTAATGTGTAGAAACAGTCTAATGATTTGATTGGCTGAAAGCAGCTCAGAGCTGTGTAATCATTGACCCATAATTATACTCCTGAACTATGTATAGCCATTCAAGCCCTATAACATAAACATAGAAAAGTATCATCACACTCCCACATTCTAACAGGAGCTGTCACTTCAGACCTGTCACTGCACCAGCAGGCAGTAAAAGTGAAATATCTACACGGAATGTCAAATTAGTTTTGAGGCCTATCTGTATCACAAAACTAGTGTATTTTCCAGAAGCTTTGCTATAGATTGTACTGCTGTAAGCACTACCAAAATAGGAGACTTCACTCTGATTAGGAAGATAGAAAAATCAGTTCTTTACTATATTCACAATGCCTCACTATGTAAATTAGTATACAGGCTATTATATTTATGTGCTCACTACAGAAATAGGAGACTACATCTCTCAGTAAAAGAAGTCTTGTAGCTAGATATGGCATGCACAATGCCATGTTTTGAAAAATAAACATACAAGAGCGTATATTGTTGAAGCCATTATAGAAATACGAGACTGCACCTCACAGTAAGGAACTTGGAAATCTGCATCTTATTGTACCCACAATGCCTTGCCTTAGACATTTACATATTAGGTGCTCAGCACTACCGACATACAAGACTGTACTTTTGAGTAAGGCACATTTAAGGCAACCTTATAAATTACCCAGAATTCCTTGTTGCTGCATGTAAAACATTGGCAGCTCCTTTGTATGACATCATTCTGGGGGGTGGCCGCACTGAGAAACTGGAAGGCAACCAGAAACAAACCGCTGATAAAACATAACAATAAAATGACTATGTCAGCTTTTTTTTTTTCAAAACAAATTGCAGCTTCAACATCTGAAGCATAGCTGGCAATGGCATACTATGTGAAAAAGGCATTTGGGGAACCTTTCAATATCACTTTAATGAAAACAAATTCATCCCCCAGTCCAGACAATCTTAACACTTAGTTCACTAAAGAAACTGTGGACCAGCTAACTTTGCCTCTTACAATCCTCTTTAATAAGTCATATAGTACAAGTGTGGAGCCATGAGACTGGAGGAGAGCACTGGTAGTCCCAATACACAAAAAGGACAGTAAATCAATAGCAGAAAAGGTTAGACCCATTGGCATAACATCTGTGGTGTGTAAAACTATGGAGAGGATACTAAAAAATGGATTAGATATGGAAATATCCAACAAGGGACTTAAGGACGCTACACAGCGTGGCTTCCAGATAGGATGTGCATGCACAACAAATTTAATCTCATTTTATGAAAAAGTGAGTGGTAGCTTAGAAAGAGGGATACCTGTGGATGCTGTCTTTTTGGATTTCAGAACCGCATGTACAGTTAATTGAAAAAATTACCAAATTGGGATTTGATGCATACATTACAAGATGGATTGAGGAATGGCTTAGAGATGGGTCCCAACAAGTTAAGGCTTCTGGAACTCTGTCTGGGGAGATAAGGGTCACTAGTGGAGTTCCTCAGGGCTAAATACTGGGCACTTCACTCTTTAAAATACTCATAAGTGACCTACATATGCAGGTGCAATGCAACATAAGTAAATTCACAGACAACACTAAAATCAGTTCGAAGTTAATACGGTTGAAAAATCTGATATGCTCACTATAGACCTATGTCACATAGAGAATTGGGCAGCTTCCAACAGAATGGAATTTAATGTTAGCAAGTGTCCCATAATTCAACTGGGGGAAAAAAACATATGATAGAATATACACTAAATGGAGCATTAATAAAATGTGTAATAAGAGAGACAGACCTGGAGATTAACACCAGGACAACATTGTAGACAGGTAGCACTGATATCGAACCGACTTCTTAGATCTATAAAAAAGAGCTTTTATAACTAGATATGAAACCTGCATAATCCCACTTTATAAATCACATATAAGGCCCCATTTGGATTATGCTGTCTCATTTTGGTCCCCGCATTTAGTCAAGGGCAAATGCTAACTGGACAACATCCAAAGGAGAACCACTACATTAATTCCAAGAGTTTGAGGGTTGCCATATTCAGATAGAATACATACCCTTAATCTTTGTGATCTGCAACAAAGAAAAGATCAAGGGGATATTCTAAGGCTATTTAATATCTTGAGGGATCCTGATCTTGCTAATGAATGCAACATAATCGAAGCATCAAAGCCAGACAACTTATGATGCCACAATAAACAGCTTCTTATAGCAAGAGCCTCAACAAACTAAAATAATAATTACTTTGTGATAAGGGCTTGCAGACTGTGGAACACCCCCCTCCAGTTTATAGTTGATACTGCTAACTTCAGTAAATACAAACTTGAACTAGATAAGTTTCTAATGGAAAAAAATGGTTAATACACCCCACTTTGTGTGGGGATGGCAGTCTCGATGGGCCTAGTGCCCCCTTCTGCCATAAAAACTCAGAGTAATATTACATAATACAAGCCACTTTTCCTGACCTGTGCGGTTACTGGTCAGTTACTGCACTGCTGATGGACATGTGCAGGATCTTGGCTTTGTTTTCCAACTTATTTATTAGGGCTATCAGTGCTCGTTTTACTTAGTGAACAGAAAAGTTTTGTTCAGCGTCACATACTGTGCTGGATTACATATTCCATTCAATACCTCTGACACAAGATTTTCAAGCTTGATTTAGAGTTATGACCAGACGAGCATTCTGGCAGGGATATGCTTCCAGGTGGCAGGGATATGCTTCCAGGTGGCAGCTGAGTTCACGTGGACAGCTCAGCCTGAACATATCCATAAAAATGGCTCAAAAAGTAACATTGATGAATAATTGTATGTATTTGGGCATTCCACAGGCTTAGTTTGTCCAGTCTGTGCCTACACATAAAAGGTGTCCCTTTAATGAAATGATAGAAATATCACTTTCTCTCAGTGCAGTTTAACCCCTGCAAGGTATACATATTTTTAAATCAAGGATGGAAATGAGAAAGGAAAAGTGTGGCCTACTGGGATTCGAACCTCAGATCTCTGGTATGCCATTCCAGCGCTCTAACCACTAAGCTACAGGCTTACTGGTCAAAGCATCTGAGGAATTTCCTTACAGCCACAGACACTCCTTTCTCTAGTGTTGCGCAATTATGCAACTAGGAACCTATGTTAGAAATACCACTTTCTCTCAGTGCAGTTTAACCCATGCAAGGTATACATATTTTTAAATCAAGGATGGAAATGAGAAAGGAAAAGTGTGACCTACTGGGATTTAATGAAGCAGATTGTTCATCTATTTATTTATTTGTTTATTTATTTATTTGTTATTTGTGTATGTATTTCTTTATTTAATTATTGAGTGACTGATTGATGGATTTTGACAAAGAAAGGCACATTGAACTGCAACAGGTCATTTCCAGGTAAATCCTGAGACAGGGAAGGGTACATTTATTTGTTTTATCCATGGGGATGTTGGCATTGACAGAGGGTAAAAGCCCCTACTTGTACTGTTGCTTTCCTCCCTGGGACCCCCATGAAAACAAGATGCAGCACCTCATGAGGTTATCCCGGTTAGAGTACTCATTTCAAATGAATAAATAAATAAGTGCCATGGGATCTTTAATTTCCATTGGGGCAGCCACCCAAGATGGGCAGAAGGGACTTTGGTATAACATATCCAAAGGACAGCACCTCAGCTGTGCACTCTCCTGGCAGTACTCCCAGTAGCCCCAGGTCCCTGGTGTGGGACTAGATTTCAGACCTTCTTATCTTCTGGTCCCAGAGGCAATCATGCTATCTACTGTACAATGTGCTGTTTATAACATTGACATTCTGTGCACAGAATGCAGTTAGGAGTTTGACAAAATTAATTTAGTCTACAAAGTAAACTAATCAATATGACAATATTTAGCCCACAGAATGAATTAAGGAGATGGCAAAATGACTTTTTGTTCACAGAACGTGGCTAGAGTTTGAGAAATATATTTTGACCACAGAATACAGGAGTGGACAGCACATCTGCACCACAATCTCCCCACACCTTAATAGTTTGTCCCATAACTACACTTTAATATCTGCTTCCTCAAGCACCCTGCATCACTTTATTTGCTGCCACAGCTATCCACACTTTAGTACAAGTCTCACAGCTACCCAATATTCTGTCCCACAGCCACAGCTACCCAACACACCACTATCTGCCCTAGAATTACCCCTACCACTGTATCTGCTACTCAACTTCTTATCACCCCCATATCTGCACCAAACTACCCCACACACTAGAATCTGCCCCAAACTACCCCAAAACTAGAATTTCAAAACAACCACCACACCCCAGTATCTGCCCCATAGCCGACCACACCACGGTATATGTATCTCATACTGCAGAGCCACTGATACACATTCCCCCAGTTAAACAACAATAGTTTGAAATCTGGATTTAAGCATTTTTATGGCAAACACAGAGACTCGGGTGCCATTTTCAGAATTAATTACAACACCTTCTTGAAAGACAAAAGGTCTGTTTTAGTGAGAGTAAAAAAAAAGTCTTGCCACATTTAATGCAGATGTGATCAGTTAAGCTGTCATCAGAAATTATGACATTCAGTATTTGCTTTGGGCATCATGCCATTTTGGAAGTATTGTCTCCTATTAACAGTTATAAACTTCTTTGAAGTTCCAAGTTATGAGATGTATGATTGTAAAACTTCATTTTTTAAGATTATAAAAGACATTTACATAACGTATGAAAGTCATTTTAGACTTTTGTTTCACATAGGGTGCTTTTGTCATGGTTTAATGTAATACAGTGCAATTCATGATGACTGACCAAGGAGACAGTATAGCATGGTGGTTAAGAGTACTGAGCTGCCAACCTGGAAACTTGAGTTTGATTCCCAACAGCCTCTACATGCATACTGTACAGCCCAAAGCAAGTCACTTAACTTACTTGTGCTTCCAGGTCGCACCTGGGAACAAGTTCTGGCTTAGTGTGCCTTTCCTGCTTATACAATTTCCCCTTTCCCTGACGAAAACTGTGTCCATTTATTTTGAGCCACAGGCTGGAGTACATCAATGCATATTTAAAACTGTTTATTTTAAACAGTTTTAATTATTTAGTGAAAGTTTCTACACAGTATAATTCCCATGATGAGAGCAATGCCTCATTTGATGGAATGTCTTTCACATAAAACACACAGGAAAAATCATTTAAAACAAACACATACATCTTGAAATTTGGTTTTCGGCATACTGTAGTAGCGGAGGAGGCCAACACTGGAACCATTTTCGAGTGCTGGAGCCAGACAACTCCACACAGCTGGACAGGCAAATGGAAAGGGAAACTGTTGTCTGGGATAGGCACACTGAGCCAAGGCTCATTTCTAGTGGCAACCGGGGGTTACATGGGGGAAAACCAGCAGCAAATGTGAAAAATTAAAGCAGCCCAAATTCCAGTTAGTGCAGAGTAAAGGAAATATCACAGCAGCAAATCAGAATGATCATGGTTCCACAGTTACAGGCTAGAAATAAAATAAAAAACAAAAGAAAAAGGAAAAGGAAATTAAATTCTGTTGAAGCCAAATACAAAGCAGTGCCCTTGTGTTTACAGTCACAGAATGTGTTAGTTGTCCAAAATTGTCATTATATACTTTTTTATACAAATGTATCTGTGACATAGTTAAATTCATCATACGTATGGTTTTATTTCTGTAAGATGTTTCTAAAGCAACTTTTATTATTTTAATTATTAATAACTCAAGTCACTTAAGATGGCCGTCGGTAACAATTGTTTTTTTTTAAATCCATTCCCTTGAGGTTATTTTTGATATTACATACTGGAATAATACTTTGGATGCACTAGGAGAGTGCTAATATGAATTTCATTTTTTTTTACATAGGTGTTTATGTCCTCTCCACCACAGGGCCCCCACTGGCTCTTGGCCATCTTCCAGTCCCGGCACCCACCATCCCCATGGCTTAGCTTACTGGCCCATATCCAACCCAGATTACCCCTATGTGGCAGGGTCAGGTGGAGAGGGCCTTTCTCCCCTCCCTGGAGCCTGGCCAGTGGCACAGAACCTGCAGAGATGGTAAAGCATTATCCTGCCCTACAGGGTTTATCCTTCCTCTTTTTGCCAACCTCCACAAAAATCATGCGTAGCCCCATTCCAGCCTCAACATGCTCAGCATCCACTGCAGAGAGATAACTCCCTGGCCCAACTGCAGGGGGTCACTCAAATGGTGGTACATGACACACATTCTGCCCCAGGATGGGAGTGCTGCCAAGTGGTCACACTGTCCCCCAGCCCTGGGCTACCCAGTCAGCTTCCTGAGTTCACTCCTTAACACTGGCATAGGAGCCTGATGTGCTACCCGCTAGCCCATCAAGTGGCCCAAGCAAGCATATATTTCCAATGGTAAACAGCACTGAGCCACACCAAAATGTTTAATTTATTCACTGTGGATATAACCAGAGAGCAGGGACTTTTATAAACCTTAAAATCCCATATCTCAGTTAAGGAGCAAAATACAAAGAAAATAAAAAAATGCTTATATTGATGTTTTTGCCAGAAATACATTAAGGCCCAGATATTCAAAAGGGCTGCGCATAGCGCAACAGTGCTGCACCATGCACAACCCACTGATGTGCCCCGGTGCGATATTCAAAAGGGAAAAGTGCGGTGCACAAATCCCGATGCACTGAAACACATCAGTAATGTGTGCAGACACAGGTAGGCGTGCCCATGCATAACCTGCACAGCCCGATATTCAGCCCGGGATGTGTAGTGTCATGCATGCGCAACCCCTACCTGCTCCTGCACAAAGTTAAGCCAAAAAAAAAGGAACAAGTGATGGCCCCCCACAGGTGAGCTGCCGCATTGCAGGGTGCAACACAGCAGCTGCCACCTGTGAGTGACCACCCGAGTTCCTGCTGCACCTAGCGGTGCCTCCCCCGTGCCCCATCGTGGGCATCCCTGTAGTGAAATCCCCCCTCCTATATCCCTGGTGGTCCAGTGGACCTCTATGTGCCTGATGGCGGGCATTTGTGTAGAGAATAAGCCCCCCCTCCTATATCCCTGGTGGTCCAGTGGACCTCTATGTGCCCAAATGTGGGCATTGGTATAGTACCCCCCCAACGTCCAATATCCCTGGTGGTCCAGTGGACCGACCACCGCCCAATCGCGGGCATCTGTAACACATAAAATACCCCTACTACCCTGGTGATCTAGTGTACCCCCTCCCCATCCACCCACTGAGCCCCACTGCCCCACCCCTGTCAGCCGGGCGGGTGGCAGCACCCACCCGCCTACCGCCCCGCCGCCCGCCAAGGATTTAGATCTAGGATATGTGAATGAGAGGCAAAGAGCATAGAAAATGAAACAGGACAGGGATGGGAAATCCAGGACAGGTTGGACCACATAAACAGCAGTGCTGGGTCAGAGCAAAGGAGAAGGGTGACCAGCCTTCAAATGCAAGTGCAGAACCAAGAAGTGCCTACACACTCTAAGTGGAGCCATAAAAAATCACTGTCACAAGAAAGTAATCTTGAAGCTCGGTTATATATTTTGTTTGTTATTATATTCATATTCAATAACTTTACAACATTAAAGCACTTATTTATATATAGCATAACAGTATTACCTTAATTATGATTACTGGTGATCCCCTTTAACACATGGACTAGAGCCGTGTTTCAAATGCCGTAATAACTGGTAGAACCAGTTATTAGTGTTCGGAAAGCAACTCACTTGCACTTTCCTCGACTGCCATAGTCACGTTTTTCTTTCTTACCAGCGAAGCAAGACCGAGTGGTGTTCCTTCAGAAAAAAAACATAAATGCAGACAACTGGAATGCTGTTTTAAAACCCCTGTCTCTTGTAGCAGTTATGCTACTTTTATTTATTTTTTTGTTGTTGTTAAAGCCGTTGAGTATAGAGTGAGGAGAGTGAGTGACTCAGCGGCTTCAGAAGATGAGATTCAAACATAAGCGAGTGTTGCCATAGTGACACCTGCTTACTCGTGAATGTCGTTTTCTGAAGCAGACCAGTCACTCGCTCTCCTCAGTCTATACTCGGCAGCTTTAACACACAAAAGAACAACTAAAACTAGGTTAAGTGCTACAAGGGACAGGGTTTTTAAAACAGCATTCCAGTTTGTCTTCATTTTCGTTTTTTTTTCCCCAAATGGACACTGCTCGGTCATGTTACTTTGTACCAGCAATTATAAAAAATAAAGGTTATGCAACTGTTGTGTTTTTGGAATGTTTTTACACACCCTTGGGCTGTGTAAAAAAATTCCATAAAACTCAGTTGCATAACCATTATTCTCTATGTAATACCCATTCAATCAATCAATCAATCAATCATTTTATTTAACCAGGCATAATCACCATTGAGCAAGCTCATTTTCAAGGTGGTCCTGGGCATAAATACAATACAGTACACTTCATAAGATTACAATTACAGTGGACAATGGTGCAAAAAAAAAAAAAGGAAAAACATTGTGAGGTGCGGGTCAATATGGGCCTATACATACCGGTCAACATAATTAACATGCAGAGGTACATAATGATAAGCTTTACTGAAATGAGAAGAGACAACAATCCCATATAGTCTCCGCTGAGTAAGAGCTCATACCTGAATGATAAAAAATAAGGAGGTATTAAGGAATAGGGTAGAAACTGGGGTGAAAGAGTAGGCAGCCAAAGGAGGCCAGAATAGGTAAAAGGTAGAGAATAAGCAGGGTCATCTTGGATTAAGGGAACTAGGCTTGTAGGTTCTAGGTTTCTGTTGTTAGGAATGTGGGGTGGATAAGATACTTAGGCGTAGGATTTGAGAGTGGCACCCGAGGATTAGGGAGTCATCGGCATCTGAAACAGTTGCATGATTCCTTCAGATAATCCATTAGTAGAGCTTTGAATGTGAAAATGCTTGGAAGTGAAGATAATTTTAATGAGTCTTGCATAGTGTTCCAAAGTGATGGAAGTGAGAAGTTGATTGCCGTTGAGCCAAAGGTAGTTTTCACTCTAGGAATCTGGAAGCAGATTAAGGAGAAGCGTCTCAGGCCATAGGCGCCTTTAGCCCATTTGAAGATGTTTGAGATGTATGCAGGGAGGTTATCAGATAATGCTCTAAAAAACCTGAGGAGAGCATTCCTTTTTCTTCTAGTTGAGATTGAGGTCCATCCCGAAACCTGGTATAGACGACAGTGATGTGTACTACGGGGTAGATTTAAGAAAAATCTTAAAGCCCGGTGGTAAAAATTACAATTAATATTTCTATTATGCCTGTAACTTAAAAGATAAAGTCCTCAATTCAGGAGGAAAAACGAAACGATATTTCGTTTAGGCTTTTTGCCAAGCTAATCTTGAGTTAAATCAAAAAGAAATGAAACTATATAAGAGCTACTTAATTAGGCAAGAAACCTCTAATATTAAGTATTTTACAATATCAATAATTCATATTACTCCGGGTATTAACCACAAGCTTATAGAATATAATACCTGAAAAAAAAACATTAATCTTCACCCCTTAACACAAGGCATCAATGTCTAAATACATTTTAGAAACATACAAACATAGAATTTGATGGCAGATAAGGACCGCTTGGCCCACATAGTCTGCCCATTTTCCTACCTGTTGGATAAGCTGCAGATCCTAGTTAACCAACAGCCTACTTCCTCCTACCCCCACTAGAACTGCCTTATGTCTCTCCCATGCATTCTTGAATTCTCCCACTGTTCTTGACTCCACAACCTCCTCAGGAAGGTGGTTCCATGCATCCACAACCCTCTCTGTGAAAAAATATTTTCTCACATTACCTCTGAGCCGTCCCCCCTCTATCTTCAAATTGTGCCCCCTTGTTCTTGCACATCTCTTTTTCTGAAAGATACTACCCTCTTGGACTTTGTTGATTCCCTTGAGGTACTTGAAAGTTTCTATCATATCTCCCCTCTTCCTTCTTTCCTCAAGGGTATACATATTAAGCTCCTTTAGTCTCTCTTCATATGTCTTCTGGTGCAGACCCTGCACCATTTTGGTTGCCCTCCTCTGGACAGCCTCCACTCTGTCTATGTCTTTGCGGTGATGGGGTCTCCAGAACTGCACACAGTACTGCAGATGAGGTCTCACCAACAGTTTGTACAGAGGGATAACAACTTCCTGTTTTCTACTGTTGATGCCTCTCCCTGTGCATCCCAGTATCCCCCCCAGCCATCCTTACTGCCTTCTCACATTGCTTGCCCTCCTTTAGGTCATCTGATATAATTATTTATTTATTTATTTATTTTATTTATTGTAGTATTCAGAAAGACCTTTGAGTCAGTGACTCATTTACAAAGGTTCCACGTCATACATAGAAGGTACAGGGACAGTACTTAAAAACACAGATTATAGGATATTACAAAATTAACAGTCAGAGAGGTTACATAGTTGTTCAGCAGTTAGCTAACAGTAGTTTTGCTTTTCATGTCTATAGCACAGCCAGAAGGTTACAGAGGGCTCCGCAGAGGCTGATAGTCATATAGTTTCATAGGTGCTAGTCGGTACTGGGAATACGACAGTTGTTAGATTGAGGGAGGTATAGGACAGTCAGGTGCCAAGGGCAGTCACACTAGTTTGAGGCCTGGAGGCATTTCCTTAGCTTGGATTGATAAAGGCCAATCTTTAATTTGTTTGTTATATGATTTGGGAGGGTGTTAGTCCAGGTAGGGGGGTCTGTAATTGAAAGTACACTGGAATTGGGAAGTCCGGCCATGGGGTACTCATAGCAGCCACTTGTTTGAGCTATGGGTTGTTTTGCCTGGAGGTGTTGGGAGGATAATTTGGTCAAGGGTAGGAGGGGTGAGACCTAATAATGCTTTTTTGGTCATAAGGCAGGTGTGGTACCTAATTTGGTTATCAAGGTTTAGCCAGTTTGTGCTGCTGTATAGGGAGCAGGAGTGAGTAAAATGATCACATCCAAGGATGAGAGTACAGGCTTTGTTAAGTACAAGTCAAAGTCTGTTTAGGGTTGTGGATGGTGCAGCACTGTAGATTAAGATGCCATAGTCTAGTGGGGAGAGGATCGAGGAGTTTATGGTAAGTTGTAAAGCTTCAGGGGTGAGACAGTGTTTGAAATGGTATAGTACGCCCAGTCTGGAGCTAAGGGCTGTTGAGAGGTGTAGGATATGTTGATTAAAGCTGAGGGCGGGGTCTAATGTGTTCCCTAGGTATTTAAAATTGCTTACTTGTTCTAGTGGTGTATGATTGGCAGTGAGAAGTTGGGGGCAGAGGTTCCTTAGTGGGTTCTGGGGGTGGGCAAATATCATGACTGTTGTCTTATTGTAGTTAATAATAAGATGCTGGGAGGTGAGACAGTTTTCAATTTCATGGAAAGAGTGTTGGAGAGCTTGGTGGAGTTTGAGGGGTGTCGGGTCAGAGGTGAACAGGACCGCATCATCCGTGTATAGGAGCATATTTCCGGGGCATGACGATGGGAGGGAGTTGAGGTATAGGCTGAAGAGTAGGGGGCCAAATATGGAGCCCTGTGGGACACCAGAACGGATTGGGAGGTGGGGGTACAGGACAGGGCCTACCTTGACTATCTACATTCTATCTGAGAGATAGCTGGTGAACCAGTTTAGGGCATCATTGGAGAGCCCCGTGTAAGCTAGGGTGTTCAGTAGGAGTGCATGGTTAATGGTATTGAAGGCCTTAGATAGGTTCAGGAAGATGGCGCCTGTGAGGTGGCCGTGGTCCAGGGCTGAGTGGACATGGGAGGTAAATTCAAGGAGGGCGGTGGTGGTACTATGGCCCTTACGGAAACCATGTTGCTGTCCAGATAGAAGGTTATATTTATTAAGGTGGTCAGTGAGTTGGTCGGCGACTATGCGTTCTAGGGCCTTAGATGGGGGTGGGTAGGATAGAGATGGGGCGGTAGTTGTTTGTGGATGTGCGGTCACCACTTTTATGGATGGGTGTGATATAGGTCGATTTCCAGAGGGTGGGGATTTTTCCTTGGCAGAGGGAGCAGTTGAGAATGTGGGTGAGTGGTGCTAGAACTTCCTGGAGGGTGAGGAGGAGAAGTCTGAGGTCCAGGGAGTCGTGACTATAGTGATTTTGGCCAATAGCTTTGGTTAGGTAGGGTTTGGCAGTCTCAGGAGTAAGGACTCACAGGTGGAAAGGTGGAGAAAGGGAAGCATGTGGGGAGATACGGGCAGGTGGGGGGTGTTGAAGAAATTAGGGGGCAGTACATGGGAGAGATCAGTGAAAGCGGTGTTTAGGCCCGTGGCTATACTGAAAGGGTCAGAGGAGAGGTTACCATTTATTAGAATTTGGTCAGGTGGCAGATTTGGGGCCTTGCCACAGAGTTCCTTAATGTTTTCCCAGAACTTGCATCCATTGCCCCAAGTGGAGGTTAAGGAGACTTTGTAATAGTTTGCTTTAGCAATGCGTATGGCCCAGGTGCACTTGTTTCAGGACTCCTGATACCGTTGCTTGTCCAGAGGCTTTTGGGTCTTATTAGCAAGGTGCCATAGTGCATCATGGTGATGTAGTAGGCCTTGGAGGTGGTCTGAGAACCTGCATCACGGTGATGTAGTAGGCGTTGGAGGTGGTCCGAGAACCAAGGGGCTTGATGCCCTTTGGTCATTGTTTTGGTGAGGGGGGCGTACCTGTCACAGGCAGCATTAAAGGTGCTGATAAATAGTTTGAGGGCGTGGTCTGGGTTGAGGGTGTTTGTCAGGGGTGCCCAGTCCCATTCTCTGAGGAGGGTCTTGATAGGGCTAGTTTACCAGGCCCTAGTTTGCGTTGAGCAGTAATTTTGTGAGCGGTTTTGAGGTGGGTACCAGACCAGTTGCAGAGTACTGGTGAGTGGTCACTAAAGGTGTCAGGGAGGACTAGGGTGCTGGTTATTTTGTGGGGGCAGTTTGTGAATACTAGGTCTAGTAGGGAGGATGACCCTGTGTGGGCGTGTAGCTAGGTGGGGGTTCTGATGACCTGTGTGAGATCGAGGGCTGCAGCCTCGTTGATGTATGGGGCGGCTGTTGGGTGAATTCGTGGAGTGCTCCACAACATGAAGCAGAGTACTTCGCATTATAATGGGTAACGCGAAGTCCACTGAAAACAATGACTTTGCGTTACTCCGTCTTCCCAATTACCCCCAGGTCTCTTCATTTTTGTTGTTGTCAGTATCTCACCCCCCATTGTGTACTCTTCCCCAGGGATTTTGTTTCCCCGGTGCATTACCTTGCAGTTCTTTGCATTGAATCTAAGCTACAATACATTTGACCATTCCTCCAACCTTGCCAAGTCCCTTCTCATCCTTTCCACTCCATCTTGTGTATCAACCCTATTGCAGATCTTTGTGTTGTCTGCAAAGAGACATACTTTTCCTTCCAGTTCCTCTGCATGTCACTTATAAAGACATTAAAAAGGACTGGTCCCAGTACTGAACCCTGCGGTACCCACCTAGTAACCCTCCTTTCTTCACTGAGGACTCCGATTACTATTACCCTTTGTGTCCTGTTGTCCAGCCAATTTTTTATCCAGGCTACCACCTTGGGACCCACTCCAAGGCTGGCTAACTTGTATATTAATCTTTTGTGTGGGACTGTGTCAAATGCCTTGCTAAACTCTAGGTAGGCCATGTCCACAGCCCCTCCCTGGTCTACTACTTTGGTCACCCAGTCAAAGAAATCTATTAGATTCATCTGACATGATCTTCCGCTGTGAATCTATGCTGCATTGGGTCCTGTGCCCCACTGGCCTCTAGGTACTCAACAACAGAGGTGGGCGAAGTGGCCCCAATTCGCTCGGCGAAGTGATTCATGGAGTGAAGGTGAATTCACAGAGTGCTCCACAACGCGAAGTGGAGTACTTTGCATTATAATGGGTAACGCAAAGTCCATTGAAAAACAGTGACTTCTCATTACTCCGCTTCTTCCCAAACCACTACTCACCATTTCTAAGGCTAAGTACATTGAAAACAATGTACTTCGCCTTGTTTTTAAGCTCCAAAGGTGAATTTTGCAGTGATTCATGGGATTTCAGGTCACATGGGCTCTAGATTGTTCTGCACAGCCTCAGTTGTTGGTAGTATGTGTAGGAAGCTGTAGGAGACAATCTGTTCTGAGAGCTCTCTGCAATTCAAACCTTCTAAAAGCTGCTAAAAAAGCCTTTTTGAGTAATTTTTTTGGCTGAACTTTAGTTCATCGATTATAGGAAACCCTCCTGTGCTGATATCATCAAGCGTTTATTGTTTGTATGTGGATTTTGAATGTTAATATACAACATTCAGTCTGTGTACGGAGAGACAGTGGAAGTGTGCTTTGGGGAGGGATGTATCTGTGGTGTAGGTAGATTAACTTGGAGAAATAGACAGTGCTTTCTGTTTTGATGATATTTTTCTTGTGTAACTGTATTAATGTACACACAGTAATATTTTCAATAATTCTTACCATTTTTTTGCTGATTGTTGTGGTGCAGCAGTGCATAATTTAAGTTTGTTTAAAATATGTTGTTATATTACTGAAGTTTTCAATTTACTACGCATTACTTAGTGTGTGTGTGTTTGTGTGTGTGTGTGTGTGTGTGTGTGTGTGAGTATGTGTGTGATGTGTCATCAAATCGGACACCTTTTATTGTGCCACATAATAATTTCAGCAATGTGAACCTGCTATCCACTGCAGCTGCGTGATTTTTGTACTTCCTTGTGGTATCTTTACTGATACTAGTGCTAGTGACTGTTATTGCAGCAGCGCAGTACACTCCCCCCCGTGGCTTGCCCCAACTGGCAAAGGTATTCTTTTCCAGATTTGAATTTCTGATGGTGAGCACTGGTTAGGTGTTGTGCCTTTGCGTCTGTATTTCTTCATTGTGCAGCGCAATCTTAATCTGTCTGTGCATTTGCATCTCTTTAGGGCCCAATCTCCACCTGTAACTTAAGTCACAGTTGTTTCTTTGGCTTTCCTTCAGAGTACTGGACAGGTGTGGTGCATAATTCTGCATGAACATTGTACTCATTAATATGCATTTTTAAGTCAGGACCATCATCACAAGTCACTCATGATACAAATTATGTTATTCATCATCACGGTCACAAATACAGTCACAAATCACGATTCACAATTACGTCACAAATCACAACATTAATTTTTTGACTAGTTACTTTGATGTATTGTAAGCATATTTTAATAGTATCTCTCTCTCCAGGCTTCACCACCCTGCCATTGTACTCATTAATGAGCATTTTTAAGTCAGAGAGTTTGTGCTACAGCTCATCGGGGAAGTACAGCCGTAGGCATTTGCATTCCCAATACAGTTCCATATTTTTTATCCCACACCATCGACACCGAATCACGTTCTTCATTATCATGGTCACAAATGCAGTCGCAAATCATGATTCATGATCACGTCATGAATCACAACACAAATTTTTTGACTAGTTACTTGGATGTATTATAAACATGTTTTGTAGTATCTCTCCAGGCTTCACCACTCCACCATTGTACTCATTAATAAGCATTTTTAAGTTGGGGAGTTTTGTGCTACAGCTCATCAGTGAAGTACAGCCATAGACATTCACGTTCCTTCCCATACAGCATGCGAGTTACAGTACTGTAAGTAGTGGTGGACGAAGTGGCCCCAATTTGCTCCGTGAAGTGATTCACTGAGTAATGCAGAATTCGCAGAGAACTCCACAATGTGAAGTGGAGTACTTTGCTTCATAATGAGGAACGCGAAGTCCATTGAAACCAATGGCTTTGCATTATTCTGCCTTCCCCAAACCACTTCTCCACCAATTTTAAGGCAAAGTACATTGGAATCAATGTAATTCATCTCACTTCACCCTGTAATTGAGTTCCAAATGAAATTCTGCAGTTGTTCATGGGATTGCAGGTCACATGGGCTCTAGATTGTTTGGCACAGCCTCAGTTCTGGCCTAGGTAGTGTGTGTGCAATGGTAGCTGGAGACAGTTTGCTTTCAGAGCTCTGCGATTCAAAATTTCTAAAAGCTGTTTAAAATGCCTTTTTGAGTAATATTTTTTGCTCAAAATTTAGTACATCGATTATAGGAAACCCTTCTGTGCTCACATCATTGAGTGTTTATTGTTATGTGTGGATTTTGAATGTTAATTTAGAACAGTCAGTCTGTGTACTGTAAATTGTGCTTTGGGGGAGGAGTGTATTTGTGGTGTAGGCAGATTAACTGGGAGAAAAAGGCAGTCTTTCCGTTTTGGTTATATTTTTCTTGTATAACTGTGTTACTGTACACACAGTAATATTTTCAGTAATTCTTGAAATTTTTTTGCTGATTGTTGTGGTGCAGCAGTGTACCATTTGTCTGTTTAAAACATTTAGTTATATTACTAAAGGTATTCAATTTGCTACACGTTACTTGAGTGTTCGTGTGAGTGTGTGTGCGATGCATGCCATTAAATCAGACACCTTTTATTGTGTTACAGAGTAATTGCAGCAGTATAATCCTGCTATCCACCTTACCTGCATGAATTTTTTATATTGCTTTGTGGTATCTTTACTGGTAGTGGATTGTTACTGCCGTGCACTAATCCCCCAACTGGCAAAATATATTCCTTTCCAGATTTGGATTTGTGACTTGTGAGCACTGGTTAGGTGTTGCTGTGCCTTTTTGTATGCATCCCTTGAGTGTGCAGCGCAATCTTAATCTGTCTGTACGTTTTCATGGCACCATTAATTCTGGGAGACTGCATTTCTTGTCACACTCTCATTTCATTTGGTCAGCACTGGGGAATTTTCTGGACACGAGACAGTAGCATTTTGGGGATACACATTAATTCTGGCGACTCTGTGTGTGACCTGACCACTGCGTGCATGACTGAGTGCACCATTAATTCTGGGAGACTTTGCATTTCTTGTTACACTCTCATTTCACTTAATCAGCACTGTGGAGTTTTCTGGACAAAAGACAGTAGCACTTTGGGGATGCACATTCATTCTGGTGACTGTGTGGGTGAGATGCTGCCAGTATTGTTGTCACTCCACCTTACTTTGAGCTTAAGCAGAATGACAATGCGATAATAATAACAAAGGCGTGAGACTTTCCTGCTGGGGCTCTCGCAGTGGCAGTCACAAGTGTGGCCAGCTCAAGGCGTTCACTTTGCTGGCGGATTTTAAATTTGCTGCATCTCTACTCAACAATTCTTTCCTTCAGAAATGATTCCATCATTTTCCCTACCACTGAGGTCAAACTAACTGGTCTGTAGTTTCCTGCCTCTGCCCTGCTCCCACTTTTGTGAAGAGGAATCACATCCACCCTCCTCCAGTCCTCAGGTACCACCCCATCCTCCCACAATTTGTTAAAGAGAGTAGTCAGTGGTGTCACTAGTTCTACTCTTAGTTCTTGTAGAATTCTTGGGTGAATCCCATCAGGCCCCATTGCTATGTCCACCTTCAGTTGTACTAGTTCTTTCAGAACCCTTTCTTCTGTTAATGGACTGGTATCGACCCCTCTATCCAGAGTGTTTCTCTTGTTTGGTTTAGGTATCTAGTCCTCCTCTTTCTTTGTGAATATTGAGCAGAAATATTCATTCAGTATCCCTGCTTTTTCACTGACACCTTCTGTCCACATTCCCTCCCCTTTATTAAGACTCAGTATCCCTCCCTATGTCTTTCTTCACTCCCTAATATACCTATAAAAGGTCTTATCCCTCTTCTTAACAGAGTTAGCTATCCTTTCTTTGGTTTGGGCCTTTGCTATTCTGACTGCCTTCCTTGCCTCTTTCTGCTTTAACTGATAAAGTTCTCTGTCCTGCTCCTTCTGTGTTTCCTTATATTTCCTGAATGCTATCCTTTTCTCCTTAACCTTTCCTGCCACCTCTTTTGAGAACCATAGTGTTTCTTTCCTTTGTTGTGTTTTGTTTTTCACACAAAGGCTTGTTGTCTCTGTGATGGCTGTTTTGATAACTCCCCATTATTCCTCCACCCCTCCTTCTCGCTTGTTTGCTAGTGCTTTTCTGAGGCACTCTCTCTTTTTCCCAAAGTCAGCCCTCCTAAAGTCCAATACTTTTGCTTTTGTATGGCTTGACTCTATGGCTGTGTTTATAGTGAACCACACTGTTTGGTGGTCGCTTGTTCCCAGATGGCTAGCCAATTCTAAATCTGAGATTCTTTCTCTGTCCCCATTTGAGAGTACCAGGTCTAAGATTGCTGCCTCCCAAGTGGGTTCCAATACTAGCTGTCTGAGGCATGCCCCTTGAAGGGCATCAAGAATGACCCTACTCTTGGACGTGCCTACAGCAAAGGTGCTCCAGTTAACATCTGGTATATTCAGGTCCCCCATCATCAATATCTCCCCTTTTTTGCCATTCTAAGGATGCATTCTATCATTTCCTTGTCTATTCCTTCCTCCTGAGATGGGGGTCTGTATACAACCCTCATGCAGATTGTGGTGCCATTTTCTGTCTCCAGGGTGACCCAGAGTGCCTCATCTGTTCTCTGATTACTCTTCAGTTCTGTTGCCTTGATCCCTTCCCTTACATAGAGGACTACTCTTCCACCTCTTTTACCCTCCCTGTCCCTCCCATAGATTGTGTATCCTGGTCATAGTTCTCTGTGTACCATGTTTCTGTGGCTGCCACAATATTCAGGCATCCCTCTTCCATCATGGCCACTAGTTTAGGGAGCTTGTTACACAGACTATGGGCATTGGTACTCATCACCCGCCATTTTTTGATGGCCTTACCCCTTTAAGCCCCATCTCTGTCCTTACTGCCTTTGCCTTTTTTTGCATTTTTTTTTTGGTTTCTTCTTTTTTCCTTTCTTTTTTCCCTTTTGTTTATTTATTTATTGAAGTCTTGGATACACCTGAGAGTGGATGCTCGTTGAGAGGTTCCACATCAAATACATTAAATAACAAGGCAAAAAAGAGATTGAGGACAGTTTACAGATAATACAACAAGAGTTCAGCAAGCAGAAAATGAGAGTATTAAACATAATGAGTACATAAATCCAGCCAGGGACAGGTAAGCTGCAGCATTGTATAAAATATGCCTGCATCAGTAGGAGGAGCAGGAGAAGGAATAGGGAAAGAGGGGCAGGGTAAGCAGGGCAGTGTGGGAAGAGGTAGGGGTTTGACTGGAACAGGATAGGAGTATGAGAGGTTGGGAGGGATTGCTATTGTAAGTGCTGGGGTTTTCCTATGCCAAGGGATGAGGACTGAGAAGTGCTGGTGGTAGTCAGTCAGTGAGTAGGGTGTCTCAGTGGTGGCACCTGCAGGAACTCCTGTCAATGAGGTGTTGACGCAGTCTGAGTTTGAAGGATCCAAGCATAGTAGCACCAGAGATATCCAGCAGTAGCGCGTTTGTTCAGAGTGATGCCTGGTAGGAGAAAGCACAATGTGCCATGGATGTGCAGCATCTGGGCACATGGGAAGGTTTTTGTGAAGGAGCTCCTAGTTTGTCTGGTGTTTAGCAGTAGGGACAGTAGGTTCTGAACTTCAGGAGGAAGCCAGTTTAGCATGGCCTTTTTGGCGAGAAAGCAGGTTTGATATCTTATTGTGTCGTTAAGTTGGAGCCAGCACAGGTATAGAGTTCACATGTATGGGTTGGTTTAGGTGGATTTGTAAGCAAGTGGCAGGCTTTATTTAGGGAAACAACGATGCATTGGAGTGCCATGTCAGTTGCAGATCCATATATTACCAGTGCACTATCTATAAGGGATACAGTTGAGCTGTTAATTGCCAGTTTCAGTACTTCATGGTGAGACAGTGCCTGTGTCAGTAAAGGATGCCAATTCTGGTGCTGATGGCTTTAGCAGTGTTGTCAATGTATTGTGTGAAGGACATGGAAGAGTCGATTGTAACCCCCAGGTATTTGAAGTGTGGGATGAGTTCCAGGGTGCTGCCACTGCTATTCCATATTGCCAAGGGGTAGTTTTTAGTTTGTTTTGGGCTATTGCATTGAGCATGGTTTTGGTCTTTTTGTAATTTATGACCAGCTTTTGTTCTGTGACTCATTTTTTGGCTGATGCAAAGCTGCTTTGGAGATCTGTCTCGAGGAGTTCCAGATGCTGCTTGCTGGCAAAGGTTACCACATCATCAGCGTATAAGAGCATGTGGTACTGGCAAGCAGCTGGTAGGTTGTTTAAGAAGACACTGAATAGCAGCGGTCCCAGTATTGACCCTTGTGGTACACTGGATCTGACAGGTCAGCTATTGCTGACAGGTCTTCTATTCTGTGTAATGTAACAGATATCCAAATTCAATTTATATATTCTTTAAAAGCTCAGTTTTAATCTGTGTCAAAAGCATGATGCCCTCTGACAGAAAGTCCATTTTAACTATTGTGGTGGTGAAGTTACTTGTTGAATAACTGTATTTTGCTTTTGACACAGATTAAAACTGAACTTACTTTCTTGAAACAGTGATTTCTTATGGCACCACTTGGACTGCATAGGCACTTCCTGGTTCTGCAGGGGTGGGGGACTCAGTAGGACAGAAGGGGGAGAAGGGTGGGAGGGAAAGGGAGGTATACCTCTCAGCCTCCTGACTCACAAACCAGGGACAAGGCTTAAAAAATCAGGGACAAATGACCACAGTCAGTAACACATCTAAAAAAACTAAATAGTCATACTAGCTTAAAGACCTGCAGCAATATTTAGTAATGTGAGAAATTTTATGATGGAGAACTGCACTGTAACACTAATGCATGTCATGCCAGTTTTTTGGTGGGACAGAAGAAATGTTTGAGAAAAAATCAGGGACAGTTGAGAGGCATGAATGGGGCATTATGGATAGTTGCTGGCACAGGAAATAAAGTAAATAAAAAATGGATATACCCTACAAAGGTTATACTATTTTAAATGTCAGTTAACTACAGTGTAGTTACATTGTAACTACACTGTAACTGCAGTGCAACTGCAATGTAGTATCATGCAGCAAACATGTAACTAAAGGTTAATTACCCTGTTGCATGTAATTAATGATTAGTTACATTAAAAGTGACACCATTCTTACCGGTAGTGCCATATGGCATTGGAACCATCCATTGCTTAACCCAACCCAAAATGGCCCCACAAGATAGAGTTAAAAGATTCTTGATGGAAAATGGGTAACACAGCATGAGTGGGGTAACATCCATTCCCCAGCTGTTAAGCTTAGACATGTTTCTATGCTCAAATTCAATATTTAGTAATCACTGTCATCATGGGACAGGAGTGTCAGACAAGATGGAACCTTTATCCATTCTGTCATCATACTGTTAATGTATGTTACCATATACCAGTTCAACTTTAATATTTCCTGTGCCCATTTCTTTAATGCAAAGCATTGTAATTCCCTTCATCACAGTAAAGTAACAGGTACATCGCAATCCATATCAGCTCAATCACAGCTGGGAAATGGATGTACCAGATACAGTCTATTCAGAAGGGATGGGGCAGGCAGGAAGGGGGAGGAGTGGTACTTTATGTGAAGGATAATATAAAGGCCACAGAGATCCAAGGAGAACAGGGAGAGGGCAAGCTACTGTAGGTTAACTTAGAAAAGAGAATGGGGTCAGCCATCTGCATGGGGTAATATACTGTACAGACCACCAGCTCAACAGGAGGAAATAGATACAGAGATGATGCTAGCTATCCAAAGGATAGTGCACAGAAGGGAGGTACTACTGGTTGGAGAGTTCAATATACAAGACATAGACTGGAACCTCACAGCTGCAACAACAATCTGGAGCAAGTTTATCCTGGAATCCCTACAGGGAGCTTTCCTTAATCAGCTGGTTGTGGAACCCACATGGGAGACAGCAATACTTGACCTGATGCTCACAAATGGGGACAGTGTGACAGGGATTACAGTAGGGGAGCACCTGGGAAACAGTGATCACTGGTCAGTGGGGATTAAGATAACCGAAGGGGCGGAATCCAGTCATACAAGAACAAGAATCCTTGACATTAAGAAAGCAGATTTTAGAAAAATGGGGAAATGCTTAGAAGAGGCATTGGCTGGAATACAGGAGAAAAAGGGGGTAGAGGGACAGTGGGAGGTGAGAAAGTCCAAGATAAAAATGGGCTAACAATGGTGACACAACTCTATGTTAAGCAGGTTAGCAAGAGGAAGAGGAAGAGGAGACCATTATGGTTTTCAAAGGAGGTAGCTGAGAAAGTTAAAGCAAAAACAATGGCATTCAAGCAGTACAAGAAGTCACAGGAGGAAGGAGACAGGGAACGGTACCAGGAGAAACAAAGGAATGCAGGAAAGGCAGGAAGGGAAGCCAAGGCTCAAATGGAGGTATGCATTGCAAAATCAGTGGTGGGGGGGATAAAACCTTTTACAGGTACATCAGAGAAAAAAGGAAGGGATAGTGAGGCTGAAAGGGGAGGGTGGGTGGAGTGTAGAGGATGACAACCACAAACAGACATACTGAACAAATACTTCTGCTCAGTCTTTACAGAAGAGGGGCAGGATATAGGCCAGAAATGAACAGAAGGGTAGAAAGGGCACCGAAATGGATACAAGTCCTTTTCCAAAGGAAAGAGTCCTAAGGGAACTGGAAGCAATAAGAGTAGATAAGATTATGGGACCAGATGGGGTACACCCCAGGGTGCTGAGAGAGCTAAGAGAGGTGGTGGAGGTACCTCTGGCAACCCTGCTCAAGCTATCATTGGAAACAGGGAAGGTGCCCAAAAACTGGAGAAGAGCTGATGTAATCCCACTATACAAAAGTGGAAACAAGGAGGTAGTAGGGAACTACACATCAGTCAGCCTGACCTCAGTAGTGGGAAAGCACTACTGAAGGAAATAATAGAGGAACACCTCGTTGCCAGTGGTCTACAGGACCCAAAGCAACATGAGTTTACTGGAGGGAGGTCATGTCAATCTAACCTTATTGAGTTCTTCAACTGGGTGACCAGGGAGGTGGTTGGGGGTTGGGGGTGCAGTGAATATGGCCTACCTGGACTTCAGCAAGGCCTTTGACACTGTGCCACACAGAAAGCTGTTAAACAAGCTTAACCTGTTGGGGGGGAGTTGGTATTTTCTTAGTTAATTCTGCCACCCCCTTGGCTAGTTTAAATGTTTGCCAAATAAACATTTAAACCTCTCACTAAGGATCTCTCCCCCCCCACCAGACAGATGCAGGCCATCCCTCCCAGCTCCCATACAAGCCCACATCCCTTCAGGTGGTTCCCCAGTCCCCAATGAAGCCAAATACCTCAGCTCTGCACCAGCTCTTCTGATGTTTTCTGAATCCCCTGATGTGGAGTACACTGACCTCCTCCATGCTATAGACAGGTAGCACTTCCGAGAAAGTTACCATGCATGACACCTGTCTAAGACCCCTTCCCAACTCTGTGAACTTCCTTTACATTGCCCTCACCTCACCCCAGCCAGGTCATTCATCTCTAGGTGGACAATGGCATCTAGTTCACCCTCCTGTCTTGCTGCCCCAGCAATCCTTTGGATTCACTTCCGATCCTTCCAAGCCATGGTGCCTTATAGGCACCAGACTTCCTGGTTTCCTGCCCCCCCAGCACTACCCCCAAATAATAGATTCCCCCACTAGGAGTTGCTTTCTTCTCCTCTGGGGTCTCATGCCATCCCCCTTGGGGTCTTCACTGTGGAGGATTCCTGCACCCACCTTGTCCACCACTGTGGGTGTCTCATAGAGACAGTTCTGCCCTGCAAGAACAGTGTAGGAGTTGTGGATTGGAACCTCAGGTTGGATGCACTTCTGCCCCACCTCCCTCACCCTCCCTGAGCCCACCTTTGTCCAACTGCCCCTCAGTCCTGGCATCCTTTGAGGCAGCAGCTGTGGATTTGGTGGTCCCCGGGCAGGAGAGGAGGCCTCCCGAACCCTAGCCTACTCAGCCCGGAGAAGAGCAATCTCCTCCCTCAACATTGATTAGTGTGATTCATAGCCGAACACTAAAGCTATAGGGAGGATTTGACCATTGTCTGGATTGTGATAGGAAGTACACATTCTGATGACACGAGGAGGTCATTTACTGAATGAAGAACACTCGTAAGAGGAAAGATATTCTGAGGGATCTTTTCCAAGGTCCTCATGGTCCTAGTGACTATGAGGGATGACAGTTACAGAAATTAGGCACACAAATCTTTGCTATGATTCTGTTGAACATACCTCTTAGTATTAACATGCATAGCACTGGCCTTCAAAATTCATGGCAAATGGCCAGAATGTGTAGCACTTTCTTATTTCAAAGAATAATGCGTCTAACAATAGTGGACCCCCATATGTTTAGTGTTAAGGAATGTTTCTATCAATTTAGTTCAAAGTTTTAATAGTTTGTGTTCAGCAACAGCTCTAACATTATGAGGAACATCAGTAAACCTTCGCAGAGAAAGGGTAAATTTGAGTGTAAATATTATAGCACTATATGAAATTAATAGCAGTTGACAGGTATGCTATTGAAAGATGGAGGGTCTTCTTTTTCTGGCCAGCTAGATGGCGTTCTTGTCCAAGGAATGCCCACACATTCAGACTGGGCTGCATTTGTGCCAAGATGGAGGGGATGCTGGCCATGTTAAAGGAATAAGACAGTAAGGGGATTTTAACTGAATGATAGAGGTGGGCAGGCAGCTTGTGCAATGGGGGTCTCCAGTGGCATGAATCAGATGCATGGGTTTATCAAGAGATGGACAACTTAGCTACGAAGCACACTAATAGTAAACATTTGTTGGAGTATAGAGGGACAGCAATTCAGACTTGAAAGCAGGCCATGTAAGAATCCCATGCATCAACAATGACTAACCCGAGAGCCTGATGTATTTCCATGTCCAGGACTTAGAGGCACTGACAGAGACCTAGTGGGCAAGAATATGACTGGGGCACCAAGAAGGAGGAATTCTGGCTATAACTGTGGCTTCAGTTGATATTGGGAAGGCTTTAAGCCTGAGGTTCAGTGGGCAAAGCAACAACATTGAAACATAGAAACACAGAATTTGACGGCAGATAAGGACCACTTGGCCCACCCAGTCTGCCCATTTCCCTACCTAATAGATAAGCTGCAGATCCTAGTTAACCAGCAGCTTACTTCTTTCTACCCCCCCACCCCCTAGAATTGCCTTATGACTGTCCCATGCATGCTTGAATTCAACCACTGTTTTGACTCCACAACCTCCTCGGAAGGCCGTTCCATGCATCCACAGCCCTCTCTGTGAAAAAATACTTCCTACATTGCCTCTGAGCCACCCCCATCTTCAAATTGTGCCTCCTTGTTCTAGCACACCTCTTTTTTTGAAAGATGCTACCCTCTTGGATTTTGTTGATTACCTTGAGGTACTTGAAAGTTTCTATCATGTCCCCCCTCTCCCTCCTTTCCTCGAGGCTATACATATTAAGCTCCCTTAGCCTCTCTTCATTGTTTCATTGCTCCCCCATCAGGCCTTAAAAGGCTACTCCTCCTGGGCTATCC
Source organism: Neoceratodus forsteri (assembly GCA_016271365.2). Taxonomy (NCBI): domain Eukaryota; kingdom Metazoa; phylum Chordata; order Ceratodontiformes; family Ceratodontidae; genus Neoceratodus; species Neoceratodus forsteri. Next base: position 910,106,318 of record CM028130.1, on the reverse strand, counting down.
CAAGATTCATTTTTCATTGCCACCAGAGGCACCCTTGGCTGCCCCTTCTCCCTGTACCTTGCTTTGTCTATCCTCGTTGCCATCCCTGTTCTGTTGTTCTGCCTCCAGCTGCTCCCACTCTCATCTCTCTTTGCTCCTTTCCTTGTTGCCGCTGCTTGTGGATGTTAGCCTGTATACCCTTCCTGTTCCTCCTGTTCTCTGCCACTTTGTTTCCCCCACCCATTTATTCATTCATCCCTGCCACTCGCTCTGGTTTGGCATGCCCCCCCATCGCACTCTGCAGCCTACTCTATCTTCCTCGGGGTAGTGGCTTTCCCTGATTCCAGCTGCATCTGCTTTCCCTTTGGCTGTTTTGCCAGTTGTGCTTCTCCCTCCTCTCTGTGGCTTCTGTGGCCCGTACCTCACTGTGAATTCTCCCCTTCCATTCTGTTGCTTCCGTCTCTTCACCCTTGTTCTCCATTATGGAGTTTCTAACCACCACCTCTACTCTGTTCTGGGCCCCTTCCTTCTGTTGCAGGTGCTTTGACTGCCCTCCCCTTTGGTGTTCTGCTCAGATCGTTGCCCTCCTCTACTGCAGAACCACCATATCCCTCCTTTCTGTTCTGCATTCAGCGTGAGTATATGGATTCACTGACTGCTGGTAGGCTTTCTATTTCGAGTGCTCTTTTCCAAGTCTTCCTCGGGGGGCGGCCTTGAATCTTGAGCTCTGTGCCTACATCAAATATGGTTCATCAAAACAAAAAGAACTACAATTTATTGTGTGTTGGTTTCCTCCCATTTCTCATTTGTTTCTGCTGTTTCTGGGCACTCGAACTGTTCACTCGTTTACTGCATTGGTAGACACTTTCCTTCTCACTTCCTACATAGGTCCCTCTCTCTGTTGACTTTTTATTTCTTGCCATGAGACATGCTACCCATTCTGGCCTTTTGCTATGGATTTGAGGGCCAGTGCTCTGAATTTTCCTGCTCGTGATTTGTCTGCAGGTGTGAGCTCCCCTCTCGCCCGTCCATCTTCCCCTCACCCCATCGCTCGTGTTTGGCTCTGGCCTTCACCGCTCATTGTTCTTGGTTGCACCATGCTATGCTTTCTTTATTTCATCCTGGCTGTACTTCCCCATTGTGGACACTCACCCTCCTCCTCCTTCTCCCGTTACCTCCACCCTCCATTCCATTCCTTTTTTGATCTTTGCTACTTTGCTCCATAACCATGTCAGTTTCATGCTCTTCCCTCACCTTTGTCTTCCAGGTCTTGGTTTGCCAGACTTTTCCACCTCAGAGTCCGAGTTCCCCATGTCAGTGCCTGAATTCCTACTGGGTCATAGTACCGGGTCACGTCTTGGTCTCGGACTCCATATTGGACTTTGTGTTCCTCATCTCTCTACTGTCCCCTTTGCTTTCTTTTGGGGTTTTCCCTATCCTGCCATCACTTTCCCTTTTCATTTCCTCCTCTTACCCTAGTCCATTTGGTGTTGAGGTGCCTGAGTCTTGTTCCCTGTCACTCAGTCTGACCTTAGGGTCTACTCATTCACATCGATTAATCAAGCATACCTCTCATTGGGTCTTATGCTACCTCATACTGTAGAACTGCTGTACTCCTGTGGTTGTTATCATCATCAGTCTTCTCATGACTGCTTCTGGGTATCCCTCTCTCATCCAACTTCCATGTGGGTCTTTTCCATCACATTAATCACTCAAGCATAATGCTCCTGGGTCCATTCTACCTCTACTCGAAGTGCTGTCCACTCGGGGACATGCTTTTGTGTCTATTGCCGCTTTGCTCGGGGCTGGCAGGCTTATCTCCATCATCATACATCATTCATTTCATACCTCACCTTAACTGTACCGGTTTCCATGTCTTCACTCTGTCATCGTTCATCTTCTTTTTCATATTTCACCTAAACCGTACTGGCCTTCTTGGCCTCCTTTCATAATCATTCATCATCCATTTCATTCCTCCCCTTAAACCATTCAAGCCTTAAAGGCTTCTTTCCATCATCGTACATCCTCTCTTGCTTTTGAGCATCTAGTTTCAGAGAAATAGCGTGCATCCTTCTACAGCTGTCCATTTAGATGGACAAAGCAAGAGCTTTCTCTACTGTGGACTTTTCTCCTTCCTTGATCTTGACCTTAAGTTGCAATAGCTGATCCATCACTAATCACACCATCCTTCAGCCTGGAGAGAAGGTGACCTAGTCCTTGGATCCCCAGAGGTTTCCTCCTCAAAGGGTTTTTTTCCTCTCCTTTGTGCCGATGGCATTAATATTAAACAGGGTTAATGCTTTCATAGGTTCCGTAGTTAGGTTCAGCTGTTGAATGGAGTCGTTTGGTGGCCCCGGCTGTTCCCTCTCTCCTTAGGAAGTCTACCTCCTGCATCTTGTCCATTTTCATTTCATTCTTTGTCCTCAGTTTGTCCTCAGCTTATCTTGTTCTTCTGTTCTTCCTGTCTCCATTTCTCTCCTTACTTTACAGTCTCGACCTTTTCCAATTTCTCACCTCTTTGATGCTCGACACCCTTTTGGGTATTCTTTTTGGGCTTCTTCCTAAGCTACCTTTAGCCAAGGAAACAATTCCTGCAGCATCTATGGGGGGAGAAGCCCTCCTCTAGGGTTCCTTGTGTCGTACCCCTACAGGGTGCTATATCCCATGGCTAGAGAAGCGAATAGCCACAATGTATCAAAGTCACACAAGCATATATCTCATCAAGTTGCATAAGCACAATTGAATGGAAAGGTTTTAAGCCTGAGGTTTAATGAGCAGAGCAACAATGTCACTCCCCAATCAGGCCTTAAAAGGCCACTCCTCCTGGGCTTTCCCAGGATTCATTTCCCATTGCCCCACCATCCACACCACCTTCTCCAGTGGCTCATCTCACTTACTCATGGGCTTCTTTCTAAGCTACCATTAGCCAAGGGAACAATTCCTGTGGCACTTATGGGGGGACCCTTCTCTAGGGTTCCTTGCATCATACCCCTACAGGGTGGTATATCCCATGGATAGAGAGGTGAATAGCCACTATGTATCAAAGTCACACAAGCATACATCTCATCCAGTTGCATAAGCACAATTGAACTGTTCCTCAAATTTTTCATTCTTCAACTTTCTCACTGAAGATGATACTCTCAATATATTGAAAACACCAATTCAAAGTCATCTCTGGATCTCACTCTGGTCTTTTTAATCAAAAGTCTTTTTGTATTCTAATTTTACTTATCATTGACCTCATCAACTCCTTTATATCTACTAGTGTTTTCCCTACCTCTTTTAAGAAAGCCTTAGTTCTGCCCATTTAAAAAAAACACATGGAATCAGGCCAGTTCCATGTCATAAAGGTGATCGCCAAACAGTGATCTCCATTACAGGGACTGTACATCGCTGGAAAGAAAAATGGTGATGTACACTCCCAGTGAAAACCAGGCAAAAACAGTAAACAGTATAGCACCTCCCCAAATGGGGGGCTTTGCCCCACGCACCCCCTAACTATAGATTGTTAACTCCAGGGGGTACATGTCAGTGAGGGGAGACAATCACAAAAAAAATAAATGACCAACACAAAAACGTTCCCCTGTCCAGCTCCGAACCCTGTACCTAGCTCCCTACAGCTGAGCACCCTTACTGCCACACCATGGAGGCAGCTCAGCAACACTGAGCCACACTACCTCCCATATACTCTCTTCCTCATCCCTCCCCTTCCACTGGTTGTTCTACCTTGTTGCTGGTCTTCCTTCACTAACCTGCATCTCCGCTGTTCTTCTGTCACTACCCTTTGAGGATAGCTCACATTACAGGTGCTATGACTGAGTCACTCATATGCGAGTAGCTCAGTCTCAGTCACCCATATTATGGGCGACCATCAAGACATTCTTACCCACTACTGACTATTTGCCCAGTTGTCATTCATTTCCAAGGCATCAGAGAAAGCCGTAGCCTATCTGTTCACAGAGTATCTTACCTCAAACCAACTTCTACCTGAATTCCAGCCTGGTTTTTGGAGTGCTCTCAGCATTGACATACTGTAGTTCTTTTATGAGTGTCGAATTACATTCTATTATTCCCTTGATAAAAGAATCCCTACTGTACTGTTGCTGTCAGGCATCCCTTCTGCTTTAACACTATCAACCATCAAATATTGTTTGCCTACTTGAAATCCTTTTTTTTATTACCAATGCAGTTCTATACCAGCTTCACTTGTATCTCACTGGCCAAGCACAAACTGTCAGTTTGAGCACCACTATATCTTTACCAAAGCCAGTGACAGCTGGCATTCCACAAGGCTCTGTCCTGGGGCCCCACTTATTTGTGCTATATACTGGATAACACCTCCAGCTGACATAAACAGAACAACAGATGACTTTCTATCTGTCATGAGCTATAACTCCATCAAGGCATTCCAATGACATCATAAACCTTGAAAGCGAAGCTTGAGAGGTTAATGATGTCAGTGGAATGCTGAGAAGGAGTTACTTGTTCTGTAACAGACAGACATATATCTGTTGTTTTCTGTGATACATGGCTCCCTGTCTGTTTAATATGAGATCATCACCAACAATACAAATTAAATCAGACTCAGTCACTTCCACTCCTCATCCCACCCCCATATAGATTCAACTACCAGGCCAACAGCATTCTTACTCACTTGCAATAGATTTACTCATTTCCCATCCCCAGTATGAGCCCAGCCACCAGATCGACTACATTTTTACCCACCGGCTACAGCCCACTCACCTCACTCACATCAGGCATAGCCTGGACACAAACTGTGGTCTCACATCATCAGTTTCTTTTTGAAAAAACACCCACCATGAGAACTTTCTCTGTGGCTCCTGTCACTCTTTAACATTACAGTGTGAATCAGTGACAGCAGCATGCGATAAAACAGCAGTCAAATCACAATTGTATTGATCTGACATCAGACTGATGGTATTATGATTTCCTGACATCAGAATGATCTTATTATGAGTTTTTTAGGTGGCAGTTTTCCAACATAAAATAAGTAAAACCATGTATTACAATAATCGTTCATGGTTTGTTCTATCACAGCAATGCTGACAGCACCCAGATCTATGCCCCAGTCACTGACTCCTTGCAAGCTACCTTAACTTGAATGTCCATGTGCCTTATCAATGTCCAATTACGGATGACCACAAATTCACTTTGTCTAAATCTCAACAAGGCAGGACTTTTTACATGCAGTACAACAGAAATACTAATATGGCTGCTGTTGTCCTGCTTAGAAGTTCCAAGAAGCATTTGTTCATCAAATTTTGGGTTTCACCACTGAACAGTTATTCAGCTTTTTTAGCTTTTGACAATGCTTAGTGTCCTGAGTGCAAAACATGATTTTCAATAAACTAAAAGGAAACATGTCCACATTCAGTACACAGAACTCCCAACATCCACCCACTACCCCAGTGTTTCGGTCACCTGACCTTCCTCAAGGGGTGTGGTTAGGGTAGAATCAAGAGAATGTCTCCTCCTAGTGGCTCACCAGGTGAGGTCACAACTGTTTGCATATAAAAATTATAAATACAACCACCAACTCCTAACAAATTACAAAAAAGTACCTATTTACACAATAAATCAAATGTGATGAATATACAGAAAGCAACAAGTTCTTTCTCTACACAGTTCAGACTATAGCTTAGAAGGCTAATACCCCTCTACAATCTTTTTTCTGGATATTACATCCTGTAATCCATGCTATTGAGTTCCACTCATAGAGTAAATCACAAAATGGATAGCATTCATTATTTTCTCATTTCTACTACGGTCTCAGACCTGTCTAATAACAGTAAAGACAGAAAGGTGTGCTGCAGTCTTCCACCACCATAGCTGACTCTTGATAGCATCAAGGTTGAAAGACAGAGAGAAAGATATATCAATTTCTGAGTCTGAAAGAAGAAAAACAGGAAAGTATTATTAATGTTATACTGCACAATTTTTAACAAATCACAATGATAAACAGTCATTAAATTCCTTAAAAAGGAAGAGAAAATATTAAAAGGGGTAGGATGTTCAAGGAGGCAGAGGTGGGGATTCTTCAGGAAAAGTATCACAAGGGAACTTATTGAGAGATCTTTGTTAATGACTTTAAATCGATTACTTTCAAGGCTCTAAACTTGTAGGTTCAAAGTGTTTCCCTTTGTTGTAGTAGTAGTAGTAGTTGTAAGCAGCTACCACCTCTGTTTGTTGCCTTTACATGTTCAATGCCCATATAAGAGAGTACAGACCCATTCCTTTGAAATACAACAATAAAGACTGAGGGAGAGATTTTCAAAAGGGTTGGATGCACACACAAATGCATACCCCACTTGCAGGCAGCACTGCTGCTATTTTCAGAAGTTGCATTCATTTAGAATACAAAGTAACAATCTGCAGCAGAAAACAGATACAACTGTGTCTAAATTAGATGCATCTCATGACCGTTTCCAGTTTGGATGTGACTTCCCCTGTTATGGGATGTAAGCTTTGGACGTTGTTAGTCCATCTAATAGATGATCTTGAAGGTTTGAATGCAATTCTGGTTTAAAAATAGTATCAGACGCATCTTGGACATATCCCCTTTGAAAATCCTTCCCTAAATCTCTCAGCCAATCTGATCTTGGTCTGCAGCATGGTCCCATACTATTCATCACACTACAGCTGTCTGTTATCTTGGAGTTTTTTATGACCAATTACTTCATTTGAAATCCCATCTCAGCAGTATTGTGAGCTCTTATGTCTACTACCTACATACCACCATTACCACGATCCATTCTTTTTTAAGTCCTGAAATTGCCAGCACCCTGGTTCATAGCTTTATTTTTTTCTTGTCTGGACTATTGTAGCTCCCACCTACTGTATCTGGTCTCCCAGCACAAACTTTTCATCGCCTTCAGCTTGTTCATAATGCTACAGCTAGAGTCCTAGTTGGCTGTAGGAAGTTTGGTCATGCCTCTCTGCTGCTAGCCATATTTCTTTGGTTTCCAGTCAGAACTGACTACAAAATTCCTTTGCTCCTATTTAAATGTCAAAATGGACTTGCTTCTTCATACTTGAACTACTTCATCACCACTTTCCAACTCGTTGACTTTGTTCCTCTGATGTACACCTCTACAATGTTCCACCCACCAGACTGGCTACATTTGGTCATCCAGCCCTGTTGTTCTGTGGAATGGACTACGACTAGAATTCTGACCTCACGTTCATCCTGAGCTATTTGAAAGCAAACTAAAAACTCACCACGACAGATACGCTTTTACTACTCCTTGACTATTCTTGTATCCTTATATTGAACACTCTTGCACTCCATTGTATGGTGAATTCTGCATTTTGCATTTTATTGGATCTGCCAAATGTATTGTATTTTTTTTTTAATTCTGTTTATTCACCTTGCATCCTGGAACTCTCTTGGGCTGCCTCTGTTCACTGACCACTCTACCGCTGATCTAATCCCTTGCCTCCTCAGAGATGCTACTCCTCCATCAACCTCCGACCAGGAACCCCCCAGCTCTGAGCCCCCTGGGGCAGGGCTGCCACTTCATCCGACACTCTATCTACAATTTAGTCCTGGCCAAGGAGAAGGAGGAGGGGAAAGAGAAGCGGAGGCAAGGCCCAGTAGTGGCGTGTGGTGGTTGCTCTAAGAAGAGCCATCTCCTATCCAGGTGCAAGTTTTTTTTTCCCCTTGTTGCTTGAGTACCCCCAGGAGCCAGTCATGCACTGACATCTGCATGGAGAAGCTGTAAGCATCCACCGTGCTCCTCCCCTTGTGTTCCAGTCACAGGTAGTACAACCGGTCTCCACCTGGTGTCACTACTGCATCTAGGAGCCCCCGAACCCACCCCAGGGAGAGGAGAGCCATCCTCCAGATGCTCAATCCTCTCCCTCCCTCCCTCTCCTGCCAACCCCCAGCAGTCTGGGCTCATTCCCGAATCAGGGTCACCAGTGTGGTGTGAGGTGTGGCGTCCAGCGCCTCAACCCTCAGCGCCACCTGGCCAGCCCAACTGTATTGCTTTTGATTGCACTCACACCTTACTGTAATGCATGTCTGTATTTTGTATTTTATTCTGTATTTTGTATTTTATTTACTCTGTACCTTGTTATTGTGTCTACTCCCACATCCTCTTCCCCAAGACACATATGGAAACAAGTTGTTACCCGCTCAGTATGTCTTTCCTGATCAGACTTTTGAAACAAATAAATAAATATTGTGAAGTGATTGACATTTTAAAAGGTGCTAACAATTTTATCTATTACTTTTATATTCCATTTGGATAGGTCTGACTGGAAATGGAGAAGATGGCTCTCTTTTTAATTGAGAGTATCACTGTGAAGATAAAGATGTTGGGGGAACAGACAGGTCTACTAAATATGTTTGGTCAATCTAAAAGACAGAAAGAAGAAGAAATAAGCATTTGTCAATGCTGAACGTTCACGTGCAGATATTTGCAGTGATGTTTGGTACAGGTAGTTTCAGAGGTGAGAGGAGGAAGCAGTGAGAGTGGCAGGTACAGCATGGTGGAATCTGTACCGTAAATGGTTCCAGAACTGATCCCTGAGGTACACTGCTGGTCACCCCCCTCTCCTCAGATTGGATCACATTACCACCACCCTGCCTCCTATCTGTCAATCAGTTTCTGACCCAGTTTATCAGCTTGTGCCCCGTGGCCAGACTACCCATCTTGTTAATCAGCCTTCTATATTGGATGTTGTCAACCATCCCTCCCTGATTTACTTCCTTAATGAGGCATTAGGGTTTCCAACCCTAATGCCCCCCACCCCCCTTTGCAGAGATTGACAGGCATTAGGGGTGTGACTCTGGGTCATCAGCCATAATGCTTACGCCATTTCACCCCTGCACCCACCCTTCCATTCCATCCCCACCCCTACCCTGCAGACATTGACAGGCAAGCTGAGATGGGTGCAGTACAGTAGAATGGGGTGAACGTTAGGGCCGAAGACCCCAGGCACACCCTGATGCCTGTCACAGGCTGCACGATGGGGATGGAAAGGTGTGAGCATTATGACCAATGACCCAAAGGCACATCCCCAACGACTGTAAGTCTCTACAGGGTGGGGGGGTGGAGCCTCACAGTTAGAGACCCTAATGCCCTGGGTGTTTGCTGATATTTTCACTCCAAATTTTCAACATGGGCTTTTTGGGACCCCACTTCATGAGCAGTGGCACTATCATTTTGTTACTCAGTCCTAAAAGGTAATTTCATGCAGCGACTGTGCCATTCAGCGCCACAGGGGCGAAAACACATTTTGGGCAGGATGTGAAAAATGACAGTTATACTCTTCATGAGGTGGTGTGAAAAACTGGCACTGTTGAGTATTTGGAGTGAAGATATAAAAAATTGCCATTTATACGCTTGCATAGCAAACTTTCAACGACTGCATGTAACTTGGGCGTTTTGGGGTATCTTTGTACCAAATTTTCAACATGGCCTTTTTGGGACCCAAACTCATGAAGAGTGGCACTGTGATTTGGTTATTCCATCTCAAAAGTTGATTCTGCACAGCAACCTTGCCATTCTGTGCCATAGGCGCAAAAACATGTTTTGGGAAGCATTTGAAAAATGACAGCTGTACTGTTAGTGAGGAGGTGTGAAAAAATGGCAATGTGGAACATCTAGAGTGAAAATATTAAAAATTGACAAAGAAACCATGCAATGCATGCTTGTAATGTGGTCATTTTGGGGAATTTTTCATCAGATTTTCAAAATAGGCTTTTTGGGACATCCCCTCATGAACACTGGCACTAACATTTCATTAATTGGTCCCGAAAGATGATTCCACAGAGTGACCTCAAAATCACCTTTTGAGACTGAGTAATGAAATGACAGCACCAGTGTTCATGAAGCGGGGTCCCAAAAAGATTATGTTGATAATTTGGGGCAAAAATTCCCCAAAATGTCAGAGATATCAACATAAGTTTAAACCCCCATTGACAGCCATTATACGGCACTTACCTTGATTCTTCAGTTCGTGGTTCAGCTTTGAAGAGTGCAGACGTGTCCCAGTCCAGAGAAGATTGCAGCATCTGACCTCCAGATGTAAGTATGGGGTAAGGGGGATAAGGGTGGTTGGGTGTGCAATGGGAGGGCCGGGATGGGGGAGGTGGATGAGGGAGACGATGAAGGACCCTTTTCTTTTTTCAGGTACAAAAAAAAAATTGGGGAATCATTTTATTTTTTACAGGAAAACATAAACATAAGGCCCTTTGCACACAGTGATCTGTATTGCAATGAGCAATACAGATCAACTGCAATGTTACCCCACTGCCATGTAAAGGCAATCCGTTCCACAAGGAAAATGAATGGTTGCCGATTCCACGAACCCTGCTCTCCTGGGTTTGAGGGGTTTTGTTTCATTCTGCTGGGTCATGTAGAAGTGCCCTTCCACTCATTTCTGTCCCCTGACAAAGGGGAATCCCGACTCTCCTGGGTGTTGCAGAGCAGATCGCCTTTATATGGCACAAAAGGGTAACGTTATCAATGATCTGTACTGCACGTTCCAGTACAGATCCCACTGTGTAAATGTGATCTGCTCTGTGACAGTCAGAGAGGAACAAAACAGGTCTCAGAATGAGTGGTACTGAAAAGTGCCATGTAAAAGTGCCTATAGACTTTGACAGCAGATAAGGACTGCTTGGCCCACCCAGTCTGGCCATTTCTAAAGGGGGGTATAGATATGAGGATACTGAGAGTGGGCTCCCCAGTATCCCAGAATATTGGGGGGGTACAGATATGGAGACACTGGGAGTGGGCTTCCCAGTGTCCTTCAGTGGTGGCGTTGTTTTTTATGTTGATTGCGCACATGCACAAGAATCATATTGTGGAAGCTTTCTCCAGAAGCAGGATGTGGAGGCACAGCACTGTTGTGGCCAATGCCCTCACAGCCTGTAAAGGCTTGGCCTGCTTCCCCCAATGCCATGGCATGCTGCTGCTGACACTAGTTCAGACAGCGTGCCACCAACTTGTAAAAATTTAGCCGCTGCAATCAAGGGCCACTCGTCATTGCAGCGTCAGCCATTCTCTGCAATGAGGGAGCGACCCATCATTGCGGGGTGGAACTTCAAAACACTGATATTGTTTGTAAACATGGTGTTGGCTTGCCACCATATTCACAAACAATTTTAACCCCCCCCACCCACCGAGGGGGTGCCCAATCCCCCTCAGCAGCATGTGCCCCCTCCACCATGTTTGTTTGCCAATGGGGGCCCCAATCCCCATCGGCTTCAGTGCCATAAGGTTAACTCCCCCCTCTTATGTTGTCTGCTGATGGGGTGCCCAATCCCTGTCGGCATAATATCACCTCCCCCCCTTTTTTTGTGTGCTGGTGAGGGTGCCCAATCCCTGTCGGCATAATGTAACAACCCCACTCCCTTTTCTTATGTGCCAACGGTGGTGCCCAATCCCCCTTCAGCTACAGCTGCCCCTACCAAACAGAAGACTCCATTGGCATGCTGGGAGCCCACCCCAACATGCCACATGCCCCCGTAAAATTAAAAAATGATCCTGCGATGCAATTTTTTTTTTTTGCCCTGTAAAGAAGGAAACAATCCCTCAGCGGTCTCCCTGCTCCCCTCCTACAACTCGTGCCCACCCACTGGGCAAGCTGCCTCCTCACACCCCCTCACCCCATACTTACCTCCAGAGTCTGGCACGTTGATCTTCGGTGGACCGGGAACACATCTGCACTCTTCAAAGCTGACTGCAAACTGAGGAAATGTCGGTAAGCTGTATAATGGAATAAATAGGGTTTTTTCAACTTTGATGCATATCTCAGGCATTTTTTGGAATTGTGGCACCAAATTTTCAACATGGGGTTTTTTGGGACCCCTCCTCATGAATTCTGGCACTGTCATGGCGTTAATCGGCCCCAAAAGGTGGTTTCGCGGTCACTGCATGGAATCACCTTTCTGTACCAATTAATGAAACAACAGTGCCAGTGTTTATGAGGTGGGCTCTCAAAAAGCCTATTCTGCAAATTAGGTGGGAAACATCCAAAAAATAACTGCTTTACAAGCGTGCGTTGTGCAGTTGCTACGCATGCTCATAACTTTGCGAATTTGCAATATTTTCATGCTAGATTTTCAATTTTGGCATTTTTTCAGACCTCCTTGTGAACAGTACAGCTGTCATTTTCCACATCCTGGCCAAAATGTGTTTTCACACTTTCAGTGCAGAATAGCGTGGTCTCTGTGTGAAATCAGTGTTCAGGACAGATTAAGAAAATGACAGTGGCACTGTGCATGAGCAGAGGTCCTAAAATGCCTATGGCAAAAATTTGGTGATGATACTCCATAAAATGACTGTGTTACGAGTTGCATTGCGCAGTTTATATTTTCACTCCAGATTTTCAACATTGCCATTGTTCTGCACCTCCTTATGAACAGTACAGCTGTCATTTTTCACATCCTGACCGAAATGCGCTTTCGCAGTTCCGGCGCAGAATAGCATGGTCGCTGTGGGAAATTCATGTTTGGGACACATTATGAAAATGACTGACACTGTTCATTAGCAGAGGTCCTAAAATGCCTATGTTGAAAATTTGGTGACGAAAGTTCATAAAATGAGTGTGTTATGAATGTGCATTGCGCAGTTTCCACGCACGCTCGTACCTTTGCAACTTTGCAATATTTTCACTCTGGATTTTCAGCATTGCCATTTTGCCACACCTCCTTATGAACAGTGCAGCTGTCATTTTTCACATCCTGGCTGAAATGTGTTTTCGCTCTTCCGGGGCATAGTAGTACGGTTGCTGTGGGAAATCAGTGTTTGGGACATATTAAGAAAATCACACCGACACTGTTCATGAGCAGAGGTCCTAAAATGCCTATGTTGAAAATTTTGTGGTGAAACTCTAAAAATGACTGTTATGAGTGTGTGTTGTGCAGGTTGTAAGGTTGTAAGCTCCCTTGTAAGTTTGCAAATTAGTAATATTTTCATGCCAGATTTTCAACACTGGCATTTGTTCACACCTCCTTATGAACACTACAGCTGTCATTTTTCACATCCTGGCCAAAATGTGTTTTCATGCTTCTGGCGCAGAATACCGCAGTCACTGTCGGAAATCAGTGTTTGGGACAGATTAGTATCGAGCGACTTGGGGGGAGTGATTGAGCTCAACCGAGCTCTGTCAGGACTGCTGCAGATTTCTTTGGGGGCAAGAAAAGGTGACAGCGCAGGCAGGAGCCCAGTACAAAAAGGCAGCCTGTAGCCCGGGGAGACACAGAACGGGCGAGGGAGGGGGAGTGAGTAAGCTCAACGGAGCTCTGTTGTTACTGCTGCAGATTTCTTTGTGGGCAGGAAAAGGCAGCAATGCAAGCAGTGGCTGAGTACAAAAGGGCAGCCTGCAGCGGTGGGAGAAACAGAATGAGAGAGTGAGACAGGGGAGTAAGCGACCTCAACAGAGCTCTGTTGGTACAGCTGCAGATTTCTTTGTGAGAGGGAAAAAGTGCCAATGCAGGCAGGAGCCCAGCACAAAAGGGAAGCCTGCAGCGCTGGGAGAAACAGAATGAGCGAGTGAGAGAGGGGGAGTGAGCGAGCTCAGTGGAGGTCTATCATGACTGCTGCAGATTTATTTGTGGGCAGGAAAAGGCAGCAATGCAGGCAGCAGCCCAGTACAAAAGGCAAGCCTGCAGCACTGGCAGAAACAGAATGAGCGAGTGAGAGAGGGGGAGTGAGCGAGCTCAATGGAGTTGTGTCGGGACTGCTGCAGGTGTCTTTGTGGGCAGGAAAAACCGCCAATGCAGGCAGGAACCCAGTACAAAAAGGCAGCCTGCAGCAGCGGGAGACACAGAATGAGTGAGTGAGTGAGTGAGGGATGGGGAGAGAGTGAGCTCAACGGAGGTCTGTTGGGACTGCTGCAGATGTCTTTGTGGGCAGGAAAAGCTGCCAATGCAGGCAGGAACCCAGTACAAAAGGGCAGCCTGCAGCAGCAGGAGAAACAGAACAAATGAGTGAGAGGGGGGAGTGAGTGAACAAGCTCAACTGAGCTGCAACGTGACTGCTGCAGATTTCTTTGTAGGCAGAAAAGGGTGGCAATGCAGGTAGGAGTCCAGTACAAAAGGGCAGTCTGCAGCGCCAGAAGAAACAGAATGAGCAAGTGAGACAGGGGGAGTGAGCAACCTCAATGGAGCTCTGTTGGGACAGCTGCAGATTTCTTTGTGGGCAGGAAAAGGTGCTAACACAGGCAGGAGTCCAATACAAAAGAGCAGCCTGCAGCACTGGGAGAAACAGAAAGAGCAAGTCAGAGAGGGGGGAGCGAGCAAGCTCAACGGAGGTCTATTGTGACTGCTGTGGATTTCTTAGTGGGCAGGAATAGGCAGCCATGTAGGCAGGAGCCCAGTACAAAAGGTCACTCTGCAGCCGCAGCAGAAACAGAACAAGCGAGTGACAGAGAGGGGGAGTGAGTGAGCCCAACGAAACTGTGTTGGGACTGCTGCAGATTTCTTTGTGGGCAGAAAAAGCCACCAACGCAAGCTGGAGCCCAGTACAAAAGGGCAGCCTGCAGTGTGGGGAGACACAGAACAAGTGAGTGAATGAGAGAGGGGGAGTGAGTGAGCTCAATGGAGCTCTGTTGGAACTGCCGTGGATTTCTTTGTGGGCAGAAAAAGGCAGCAATGCATGCAGGGGCCCAGTACAAAAGGGCAGCTTGCAGCGGCAGTAGAAACAGAACGAATGAGTGAGACAGGGGGAGTGAGTGAACAAGTTCAACGGAGCTCTATCATGACTGCTGCAGATTTCTTTGTGGCCAGAAGAAGGCGGCAATGCAGGCAGGAGCTCAGTACAAAAGGGCAGCCTGCAGTGCCAACTGAAATGGAATGAGTGAGTGAGGGGGGGTGAGCGAGCTCAACGGAGCTCTATCATGACTGCTGCAGATTTCTTTGTGGCCAGAAGAAGGCGGCAATGCAGGCAGAAGCTCAGTACAAAAGGGCAGCTTGCAGTGCCAGCAGCAATGGAATGAGCGAGTGAGAGAGGGGGAGTGAGCAAGCTCAATGGAGCACTGTCAGGACTGATGCAGATTTCTTTGTGGGCAGAAAAAGGCACCAACAGAGGCAGGAGACCACTGCAAAATGGCAGCCTGCAGCGCCAGGAGAAACAGAATGAGCCAGTGAGACAGGAGGAGTGAGCGATCTCACCAGAGCTCTGTCAGGACAGCTGCGGATTTCTTTGTGGGCAGAAAAAGGTGCCAATGCAGGCAGATGTCCAGTACAAAAGGGCAGCCTGCAGTGCCGGGAGAAACACAATGAGTGAGTGAGAGAGGGGGAGTGAGCTACCTCAACAGACCTGTCAGTACTGCTTTAGATTTCTTTGTGGGCAGAAAAAGACACCAACAGAGGCAGGTATCCAGTACAAAAGGGCAGCCTGCAGTGCCACCAGAAACAGAATGAGCGAGTGAGAGAGTGGAAGTGACCCACCTCAACGGAGCTCTGTCGGGACACCTGCAGATTTCTTTGTGGGCAGCAAAATGTGCCAATGCAGGCAGAAGCCCAGTACAAAAGAACAGCCTGCAGCACCAGGAGAAACAGAATGAGTGAGTGAGACAGGTGGAGAGAGTGACCTCAACGAATCTCTGTCAGAACAGCTGCAGATTTCTTTGTGGGCAGAAAAAGGTGCAATGCAGGCAGAAGCCCAGTACAAAAGGGCAGCCAGCAGTGCCAGGAGAAACATAATGAGTGAGTGAGAGAGGGGGAGTGAGTGAGCTCAACAGACCTCTATTGTGACTGCTGCGCATTGCTTTGTGGGCAGAAAAAGGTGGCAGTGCAGGCAGGAGCCCAGTACAAAAGGCCAGTCTGCAGCACCAGCAGAAACAGAACGAGTGACAGTGGGGAGTGAGCTAGCTCAATGGACCTGTGTCAGGACTGCTGCAGATTTCTTTGTGGGCAGAAGAAGCCGCCAACAGAGGTGGGAGTCCAGTACAAAAGGGCAGCCTGCGGCACCAGCATAAACAGAATGAGCAAGTGAGAGAGTGGGAGAGACCCACCTCAACAGAACTCTGTCAGGACAGCGCAGATTTCTTTGTGGGCAGAAAAATGTGCCAATGCAGGCAGGAGCCCAGTACAAAAAAGCAGCCTGCAGCACCGGGAGAAACAGAACGAGCGAGTGACACAGGGCCAGTGAGCGCACTCAACAGACCAACACAATCAACATTTGGCATTGACAACATAGAAACATAGAATTTGATGGCAGATAAGAACCACTTGGCCCATCCAGTCTGCCCATTTCCCTACCTAATGGATAAGCTGCAGATCCTAGTTAACCAGTAGCCTACTTCTTTCTATCCCTACCCCCTAGAATTGCCTTATGACTGTCCCATGCATGCTTGAATTCAACCACTGTTTTTGACTTCACAACCTCCTCCGAAAGGCTGTTTCATGCATCCACAACCCTCTCTGTGAAAAAATACTTCCTTACATTACCTCTGAGCCGCCCCCCATCTTCAAATTGTGCCCCCTTGTTCTTGCACACCTCTTTTTTGAAAGATGCTACCCTCTTGGACTTTGTTGATTCCCTTGAGGTACTTGAAAGTTTCTATCATGTCCCCCCCTTTCCTCGAGGCTGTACATATTAAGCTCCTTTAGTTTCTCTTCATTTATATACAAATGCTTGTTTTTTATTGCCAACACAAATATTGGGCACTCCGATGTTGGCTTTAACAGAAAGACACACCACAGCTAATGTTGAGGCGGGGGGCCAAGAAGTGAGCACTGGGAGAGAAAGCCGCACCACAGGTAATTTTGAAGCCTTTGGGGCGGTTAAAGGAGCGAAGAGAGGGAGAGAGAATACAGCAGCAATAACTCTGGCCTTGCACATTAGTGTGCACTCTAATGCACATGGACAAAGTTCAGGCAACAGAAAGAAATGAAGCACTCCCATTGGAGCAGTTCACTTCTTGCAAGTCCAGAATGTGCCACATCAGCAAAGCTGAACTGCTGTCATGACCAGAGTGCCTGGTCATTGGTGTACACTGCCAAACTCATTGCAGTTTCAGCTGTAATTTGCTTGGCAGTGACACGTCTCTCATTTGCCGTATAGTCCCAAGATGTTCCTTGCACAAGCACAAGTGAATGCAAAAAGTCACCCAGGAAGGAACTACAGGACTGCAAACAGCTCAGTTTATCTAATGCAGAGGTGATAAGTGCTCTGCAAAAGTTAAGTTCCACAAGTGGAATTCTCATGGCATTACCTAATACATTGCCATCAATTTCTGTGAACATTTTGGCAATTAGTAATTTGCAGTACTTCCATTGAAAACTTAAAATGAAAAAGAAATACAATACCATACTCACCCTTACAGAATATTTATTTTATATTACAAATACAAATCAGTTGCTGTGATAATAATATATACCAACATTTGGTAACTATATTGTTACTTCTTCAGGGTGTCAAGCAATGTTCTCTGCCTTAAAAACATGTATAAAACACCATACATGATTCAAATAGATAAACTGTTATTACAGTTGGAGACTGTCACCTGGCAAAGGCTGGGCAGCAGCACAGTGGGAGTGAAGGTGGGGCAGGGCTATAGCATGACCTGCTTGGCATGCACATTTTGGCACTACATCCCAAAGGGAGAAAATGGAGGAAAATGATGCCAGGCTGCTCACAATGGGCACCCCCTGCAGGCTTTTTGATGATTGACACAGTGGCCCACCCACCCATCATGGTTCTGAGCAAGTGGTGGATAACCATTAAGTCTGTGAGAAGGTCAGTGACGGGGCTAGGGGAGTGCCACAGGCAGACCAGAGGGGAGAAAATATTGATTGAAAAAATAAATCCCAACCACTATGCTATTACTGCTATAATATATACACACAATTCTGCTTATACTTCACATAGTGTTTGCAGTTATCATCCCCATTTTGTTTATTAGGACAGCTTCTGAAACATAGGATCTTTGTCTGTCAGACTCCATCTGCTCCTGCAGACTGTCTGCATAAAATGTCATAGGGATGGTCACCAGGGTTGGTGCAGAGTAATTAGGTTCAGTGGGCAGACTGGATGGGCAGATGGATCTTTTGCTGCCATCATTGTCTATGTAGCAGTGATCCTCTGTTTTCATGAATCATGGTTGGTTTCCATGGCAGTGATTATGACATCCCAAGCAAGAGATGGTGACATCACAAGCAGGGGATGATGACACCATATGTAGACAAGCCATAAAAACAAATGAAGTGAAAAGGATTTTAATTGAAAATTGGTAACTGGGAAAGGCACATTGAGCCAAGGCTCATTTCCAGGTGCAACCCAACCCTATGGATCCTGTTTCCATACAAATTTCCATAGTAACAGAGAATAAGGGGAAGATAAAAACAGAAAATCAGAGAATGGTAATAAACTGATGTGTAATCCAGTGTTTTAGAGATATCACTGGTAATATACTGTAAAGGGTTAATTAAAAGTAATCATTTTCACACCCTCTTCATGGTAGACAGTTTTAGGGCCACATAACACAGGCAGTTTAGTAGATCAATTACTCTTGTGAGACAAGCATTCTGAACAGATTTTCAAATGGAACTGTCCAGTCCTTATTTTGACGGCAGACTTTCATCCACATCTATTTGCATGGGTGACTCCAGGACAGGATGCCACTAGAATGTTTCTGGATGCACACTGCCTTTACTGGGCCAAGTTATCTTGGTATTTGCTGTGGAGTAGTACTTCAGTGACAATGTGTTTCTGACAGTGAGAAGTTGGCAGCTCCCTGCACACAGCTATACAGTACTTTGCAAAAATGGATGAACAGTGGTCCCCATAAATACTTGAATTTTAATGGCAGAGCAGGGATGGCACATTAGCTTGCAGAAACATTAAGTTAGTACCAGAAAAGCTCCATGTAAATGAGAAATATACTTACAGAGAATATCTTCCATGTCTGAGGAAGTGGTATGGTATGGTATGGTATGGTATGGTATGGTATGGTATGGTATGGTATGGTATCACGCCCCTCAAATACCACTATAAAAGTTAATGAAACCATTAATTATGAAATAGAACAACCTAGCAATCTAGGGGATATTCTGTGTTGAGTGATGTAAACTATGGTGACATCTGTTGGTCATCTAACAGTGCAACACGTAGCCAAAGTAAAGATTTTGTTATGCTATATAACCAACTAAATTTAACACAACATGTTAACAATCCCACAAGGGAAGATAATATACTTGATATCATTCTGAGCTCTGAAAACAACAACATTAACAAATGTTCAGTAGGAATGCCACTAGGTGAGAGTCACCATAACAGTATTACATTTTATGTTACAGAAAATTATACAAGACTAATGGGATGTAGAGAAATATATTTATACTAAACTGCAAACATCAATGGAATTTTCCATGACATTAACAATATAAACTGGGAAACAAGACTGGAAAATAAATTGGTTGAGAATATATGGTACAAGACAAAAACAACCATAGTCTCCTTATCTGAGACATACTTTAAAAGAGTCAAAAAAATACAATAGTCAGAGCATCAAACCTAGATGGCTAAATAAGGAAATTAAAAAAAAATTACTCAAAAAGAAGCAAAAATGTATACTCTCTATATCATAAATGAAACATATAAAAATTACAAAACTGTGCTAAAGAAATGTAAAAACAAAATCAAGCATGCAAAACGTAATTTGGAAATCAAAATGGCTACAACGTCAACCAAGTACAATATGAAGGATTGCTACAGTTACAGCAACTCACTCAAAAATTCAAATAACAAACTTGGTTCCATTACTGAAAATGACACATTGATGACCAAGTCCTGAAAAATAGCTGATGTTTACGATAAATATTTTTGCTCTGTCTTTTCAAAAACTACTCCACCGACTGGAATGTTCCCACTATAGACTGTACACATCTTGAAATAAAAGTAGATGTAATCATAAATAAGATAAAAAAAATCTGAAAACTCATTGTGCAGCTGGATCAGATGGCATCTAATTTCAGATATTAAAAATACTATCACCGTGCATTGCATATCCAGTTTAATATCTTTTTAAAGCATCCATTACAAAAGGAGAGGTGCCACTAGACAGGCAGACTGCAAACATCATACCAGTCTACACACAAAGGGAAACAAAACTGATTGCAAATACTATCAACCAGCACGTTTGACCTCTGTCCCCAGTAAGATACTGGAATCCACAATAAAAGACAAAATAATAAACCAACTAAAAGAAATGGAAAAAGTAAATATGGAGCAACATGGATTTACTGCTGGGAGATGCTGTGTTACAAATGTGCTCCACTTTTGTGAAAAAGTATCAGACGCCCTTGACAATAGTGTCCCAGTAGATTGTGTTTACCTTGATTTCACCAAAGCTTTTGATTATGTGCCACACTGGGCAGTTATTCAGAAAACGGCCAAATTAAATATAAAGCATTACATAATTAACTGGGTCAAAAACTGGCTGTGATATTGGGAGGGGGTGCAAGACCCCCAGAAACAGCACCAGGTCGCTGTAGTGTCAGTGCTGGGCACTGGCACTGTTTTTTGAGGGTCTTGCACCCCTTCCCAATATCAATTCCAACTCAGAGTTCATTATATTAATTGGGGGTGCAGGGAGCACAGCTCCCCATTTGGGGAGGTTTGGGGGCAAAGCCCCTGAAGAAATCATGGAGGGCAGTGACTACCTTTATGCCGACTGCAAATGCAGTCGACATAAAGGTTTCTCTGTACCGTTGGTCGACAACATTTTGGTTGCCATATGAGTATAGATCCCTTCTCTACAACAGGTAATGTTACCAGTGGTGTTCTGCAATGTTTGGTGCTGGGTCCCATCCTGTTTCAGAATTTTATATCTTTGATATGTATCTAAATGTCATTGTCAGTGACTCAGTAGGTTGCACACTTGTCTATCAGGCCAGAAGATCAGAAGACTGTGAGTTCTATCCCCACACCAGGCACTTGGGTTAAAATCCCAATACTGACACAGTAGTGCAGCATGAGGGGGGTTACTGCATTCCGGAGGTGCCGTCTTTCAGATAAGACGTTAAACTCAGGTCCCATCTGCCTGTTCTGGTGGTAGTTCAGGTGGATGTTAAAGATACCGTGGCACTTCTCAAAAAGGGTAGGGGATTTTCCCAGTGTCCTGGCCAAATTTCCTCTGTTCACTAAAAATATCACCAACAGCTTAATCTGGCTCAATGTCAGTTGGCATCCATCTGTATCCCCCTCCCTCAGGACAAGGCTGAAAATAAGCAGAATTGTCTAGTCCTCCTTTCCTGGTCAACAAAAAACTAAATAAAAATAAATGTCCAAAATTGGGATCTAGGTGATAATATCATCTACAACATTGCAGCACACAATGCTGAAACCAAAACCTCTAAAACAATGTTGGACAAAACACCAACTGACACAGATGCTGACACAACACAGAAACTTACATAAAAACATCAGGAGTTTTTTGTTTTAAAGAAACAAAACTTCAGTTCCTGGAAATGGGGAACTAATCCCTGGTCCCAAGGTCTCCTCCGCTCAAGGTGTGAGTGCCTTAGCCACTTCACCATGGGAGCGGTTCAACCAGGCACCACATCTATTATTCCTTTATCCCTTCCCCATCTGCACATACAGTGACAGGGGTAACCGTAACTTCATAATGCTGTTATACCCGTCACTGAAAATGCTCTCGAGATTCCAGCTGCAATATTATTACGGTGACATTATGGAAGTGATACCTTAATGGGATGCCCAAAAATTGGACAAGTAAATATGCAGATGACACCAAACTGTCTGGTAAAGTCTGTACAACTGAAAAGATAGAGTCAAATCTAGGCAACATATATAAGTTGGCAAAATCATGGAGAACACAGTTTAACATCAAAAAATGCTGTGTCTTGCACCTTGGAAAACAGTCCATCAAACACCATTATAAACTTGGAAATAATCTTATAAAAGTGGTAGAAAATGAATGTAACTTAAGTGTCATTGTCAACACAAAGTTTGATCAAACTGACCGATGTACCGCTGTTAGCATTAAAACAAATACGGTCCTCTGGACCATGCAATGTAACTTCATGACGAGAAGGGAAGCAGTCATAATGCCTCTATAGAGGGCATATGTGAGACATATACTGAATTATGGGAGCTAGGTATGTTGCCTGCTCAGTAGGAAGGGGATTGACAGAGTGGAAAGGCTGAAGTGTTAGGCCACAAAAATGATTTATAGTATAAGACAACAGGACAGCTAAGAGGATCCCCTGGGATACCTAAACTTAATGTCCCTAGAAACAAGAAGGAAAAGGGGTGAGCTATTCATGTGTTAGGACATTTTGGAGGACCGTTATCTATTCAATGAATTAAACTTACAATTCGGAAATGGCAGCTTGAGTACCAGGGGTCACCCTTTGCAATTAAAAATGCAAAAGTTTAATACATCTAAAAGAAAAGTTTTTTACACACAATGTATCATTAATCCATGGAAAAATTACCAACAGATTTTTTTATTTATTTTGTTTTTGTTGACCAGGTAAGAGCACTAGACAAATTCTGCCTATTTTCAGACATGACCCGGGGGAGGGGGATACAGATGAATGCCAACTGGTCTTTAACCAGATTAAGCTATTGGTGGTATTAATAGTGAATGTAGGAAATTGGGCCAGGGCACTGTGGAAATTCCCCATCTCTGATGGTAGGGGGACCTTTGCAACTGTGATGGAGGAGCCATTTGCAGTTGGAATGGATGTGGAGGAGGTTGTGGAGACTGCTGCTGTGGTTTGTGCAGAGATTTCAATGGATGACCAGGTGGTACTGTGTGTTCCCATCATTAGCGTCCTTGATTTTGACACAGAAGCTATGGAGATAAAGAATGATTCATCTGTGAGACTTGGTTCTTCGGGAACCTTTGCAGGCTGCTTCCAAAAGTTTTTCCTCTGAGTTTTGTGACAAGGGATCTGCTGTGGAGACTCGGTGCCTGGGAGACACTGCTGACACTGCATGGCGTCATGAGGCTACGACTGTTTCGCAAGTGGTTTTTGCTAATTTTGGTGTTGTACGTAAACTGGTGGAAGGAGTACAGGACTGGTCCATGAAGGATTCTCTCAGCAATGCCAGCTGGTTGCAACTATTAGACGGTCACTGGGTTCCCATTGATGGGACAAAGGACAGAATGGTGTTCTGGTGAGATCTGACATTTTGGATCCCAGAGAAGGTACTAGTTCCTCCGGAATCCCTCACAAGGTACTGCCAGTATTGGGAGGTGTAGCCCAGCCATTAACCACTGTGCACAGTGACTTTGTTTCACCATTTAACTCTCTCCCATCTGAACCTCCACTTAGTCAAGACTCTTTGAACACTTCTGCTGTACAAACTGTGCAAACTGTACCTGCAGGGACATTGGTTTCTGATTCGGCTTTTGCAAGCTCTGTGAGACAGGATAGTCCTGTCTTGCCTGGGGCTTTGGGAGGGGGTTTACCCCAGGAGGGAAACTTCAGCAGGATGGGAGCGGAGGGCCTCAGGGTAAATCTTTGCCTGTCAGTATTCTTCCTGACACAGACCGCCATGATAATTCTACTCATGATGGGGGTCCCTTGGAGTCTCCTAACAGGTGGGGGAAAGGGCCCAAGTTAGCAGATCTGTTCAAGAGTAAACACAAACAGGCTCCCAGAAGAAATGCAGTACGCCTCCAATATAGCGGTGGTTTACCGGAACACCTCTATAGATATTATGTGGTAAGATGTCTTTTAAAAAGTTCAATGCAATTTTTTCCTATTGATATTTATGCCTTGATTCATGTTTCTGGGGAGGATACTTTTGACATTAGTTTTAGAACTAATGTTAGCTTAGAGAAGTTTTGGAGTAAATATGACCATGTTAAGAAAACGCCATTATGGATCCCTTTTCTTGCTATCCCTCTGAAGAAACTGGCATTCCGAACAATCCCAGTTATGTTTTGGAATGAGGGGGTTAACATCAGTGATATTTACCATTGGTTACAAAATCAGTGTGATGTCCTTGGACCTCCTGAGGCTATTGTGGATGATGAGGGCTTCTGGACGGGGGGCCGGAAGTTCAAGGATAAACTTTTTCAAGTTAATTCTGAGGTTACTCATCTCCCTAATAGCTTCTTTTTGGGCAAGGACAGGGGTGTTTTGTTTTATGGGGTCAACCGTGGGCCTGCTATAAATGTGGGACCCGGACTTATTTGAATAGTACTTGTGATATGTTGAAATGTTCCCTCTGTGGAGGGTATGGTCATCTGAGAGTAAACTGTGACAGTATTTTCAAATGTAACTTGTGTGATGAAAAGGGACATGCGTACCATCAGTGTCGCTGAGCAGAAAGGAATAGGGATCAAGGGTGGGGCCGAGAGAATTTAGCCAAGACTGGAGTGGGAGGCCTGAGCCAAACACTCCCCATGATAATAGTGCCCTGGGACACGAGACTCCTGATCCACAGCAGGAACACACAGAGACTGAGGAACAGGCTCAGGATCTGGCTTCTTCAAAAAGGCAGGAGCAACAGATCCTGCTTAAAACAGGGCTTGACCACACTTTAAATAATATTCCAGATCCCACCCCTGATACTACGTTGCTTTTAGACAAAGCCTAATCGAGAAGGCTTGAAAGTTGTGATGCCCCCCTCCAGCAGTATGCTCAAGGAGGGTGACTAGAGCTCATGTAAGACAAAACCAGGGTGCTTCTGCTTTTCAGTCCCATAATCCCTTTTTTCCCCTACAGAAAGAAAGGGGGGATTCCAAGCACGAATCCGATACTTCCTTGCAATCCAGGGTGGCCTCAGAAATTGAGGAAGAGGATAAATGTCCCCAGAGTAAGGTAAAGAAAAAGAGTAAAGGGAAGAAGAGAAAAGAGAGAGAGGTTCAGGACAAGTATGGATAACTGGCATGGGGGATTTTCCTTTTTGGACAGACATTTTTTCCATAGGATGGCTTCCATTTCCATTGCCACCTTTAATGTCTGTAGTCTTAAATGCTACAAAAGGAAATTGACGATCCTGCCATATTTACAGACTTTACAGGCTGATGTTTTGGTTTTTTTTTACAAGAAACCTGCACTTCTTCCTTATCTGAGATAACTCAATAAAAAAGAAGTTGGGTTTGGGGGCTTCTTATTGGTCATTTGGGGAGGATTCTTCGGACGGCCTGGGAATTCTTTTTAAAAACCCTAATTTTTCCATCATTAGAGTTCTGGACATTTCCCCGGGCCGGGCTATCGTGTTGGATTGCAAGCATCGGGATTTTGATTTTCGGTTTATTAATGTCTATGCACCTCAGACAAAAGCACTGAGAATTGCTTTGTTTACTGCAGTTAAACCTTACCTATATACAAGAAAACATGTTATATGGGGCGGAGATTTTAACTGCAGTTTAGACACCTCTTTCCGATCAAAAGAAAATTTATTTTGATTCTCATGCTCTCCGTTTTCTAGTTAAAGACGCCTTCCTCTCGGATACTTATCGGACACTCCACAAGGGTTCTGGGACTACTTATCATAGAAATATATACTCCACCAGAATTGATTATTTATTTGTTTCAAAATATTGTCTTCCGATGCATGTTTTGTTATGACCCACTGAATTTTCGGACCATTTTCTGTTAATTGCGGAATATAACATGGGTTTGGCCCCCCTAAATTATTTTCCTATAGTAGGTGGAAGTTAAATGCTGCTGCCTTGACACCGGCAGATGTCGTGCGTTGACTGGAAATTCTATTAGCTGCCAGAATATCAGTACTATGTCCGTACGATGATACCTGGCAATGGTAGGTGGATACCAAAAGTACTGTGAAACAGCTTTTTGTTTCCTATGGAAGAGAAAAATCTACCTCAGATTATATGAAGTATCTTGGCTTTAGGAATCAGTTTTATAAACTGCTGTCTATTCCAGACAAGGACAGAGTTTGGTACACACCTCAAATTTTGGAAATTAAAAAATGTATGGTACAGTACCAGTATGACCAGGCAAAATCTCTGGATGCAGAGATGAGATATGGTATTAATATCTCCCCTGCATCAGACCCTTTCCTGGCCTGCAAACAGAGGTTGGATAAAACCCTGATGGTTGGCCTCTATGATGCAACAGGAACCGTTGAAAGGCGGGATGAAAATATGTTGAATTTGATTCATAGTCATCTGTTGAAGGAATTCTCTAATGGGAGGTCAGCAGGGGATGGACTTGATATGTTGCTTTCAGCTCCCATGCCTAGCCTTTCCATCACAGATACCGAAACTTTACTTTCTCCCATTTCTAGGGAAGAAAGTTTAACCACCCTTAAAACCTTGAAAACTGGGACATCACCTGGACTTGATGGTTTAACTTATGATTTTTACAAGACATATGCGTCAGAACTCAGTGTGATTTTACAGCAAGTGTATGATTATATTTTGAACCATGAAGGAGCTTCCCTGCAAGGTTTTGGCACTGCAATTATTAGTTACATTTATAAAAAAGGGGACAAATTTCCCTTAGAGAACTGGAGACCAATTAGTCTTCTAAATTGTGACTACAAGATCCTGGCCAAAATCTTATGTAATAGATTATTAAAAGTAGCACACAGTTTGACTGATGAGGTTCAGACTTGCTCTATATGTCATAGGAGTATCCAACATAACATTTTCATTTTGCGAGAAATGTTTGACAAGAAAAAAAAACAAAGTAACGTGGGTTTTGTTATGGTCCTAGATCAGGCCAATGTCTTCAATAGAGTATGACATCATTTTTTATGGCAGGTTTTGGGAAGATATGGCATTCCCCCTACTGTCATATCATGGGTACAAACTTTGTATAAAGAAGCACAATGCATTCCATCTGTTAATGGCTTGTTGGGGGCCACAATTCCCTTTAAGAGAGGCATGAGACAAGGGTGTCCTTTAAGCCCACTTTTGTTTAGTTTTGCTCTGGACCCAATTATCCAAGAGTTAAAATGGGACTCTCAGATTTTAGGTTTATCCCCAAAATGTGATAGTCAGGTGGTTAAAGTTACTGCCTTTGCTAATGATATTGTGCTGCTTGTGCGAAATGAGGGCTCGGGTGTTCAGGCCTTACACATATTTACGAAATTTGCACTACCCTCTGGAGCAACCATAAATAAGGATAAGAGTGTAGTCATCCTATTACAACAAGGGGGAAGGGGGATCTGATCCATACCTTTGCAGGAATTAGGATTAGCAGAGATCCTCAGAAAATTTGGGGAATATGATTTGGCATGTCAGATGTGGCCTCCTTTAATTGGGACAAACAATTGGGTGTTTGTGAGGCTAAGGTCAAGATATGGAAAACTGGAAAATGGAGAAACAAAAGAGGGTCTTGTTAATTAAAAATTTTTATTGCCACTCTTTATTTTTTCAAGTTCGGTATTTAGTCCCCCAGCCCAACTTGAGGCTAGGCTTTTTAGTAATTTTTTTCAGATGTTATGGGGCAGTAGGCTGAACCCGATTAAAAGGGACATTACTTATAGACCATTGACTAAAGGTGGTTTAAACATGATTAACCCAATTTGTTTTTCCCACACCATGTTTTTAGATAGCATTTCCAAACTTTATAAATTGGATACACTCTCAATTGGCCAACAATGGGTCAATGAGGCTTTACAGCCATTTATGGATAAATGGCTTTTGTTACCCCCTAAGGTTTTGCAACATTGGGCACTGCTGGACTATGCTGTACTTTCTTTAAAAAAATTGCAGCAATAGAAATTGGCAAAAAATGATTTTCTAGGTTTAGGACGCAAAACCACAGAGTGATTGGGTACCACTGTTCGGAACCTTTACTTTTTCCACATTCTACCCCTGGACAGACCCCTCAGGTTTTCAAAATTTTAACAGAACAACAAATACCAACTGTCATGTGGGATGTTACTTGGCTTTGTTGCCATGGCAAGTTTGGGGTTCGGGGTAATTTGAAACACAAAGCGGTACAGGACAGGTATTGTCCACAGATCTCATGCCATGCAGTTGAAGAAACTATGCAGCACTTCCTTTTGGAGTGCCCAATGGTACAGTGCTTTTGGCAAGAGTTAGGACTTAAAAGGCATTGGCCCTTTGTCTGCAGATTAAGTTATCAAACCTTGGTGTTGGGAGATTTCTCAGGAATATGGAAGATGTTTCACGCTGGCACTTTGAGACTAATATTTGCAGTTATTAAATATTATTTATGGCAGAACAGGTGTCAGCTGGTGATACAACAGATTAAGTTGCCTCCATCAGTTTTGATCTCCCGTATTGAATCTGCAATTTCCCAGGTTAAGGAAAATGATGGAAAAAAGTTTACCAGGGATGCAATTCGAGTTTACTGGAGAAAAGTGGGTTTTGTAACCTGATGTCTTTATTTGTAACCTTTCATTTTCCACAGGAGAATGTGCTGGTTGTGGGGGAACTGTTTGGGAGCGTAGGATTTTCAGCTTAGTTCTCTTTTGTATTAGTTTCAGGTCACCTGTATTAATTTCAAGGTATTTTATGGGGAACACTTTCAGATTTTTTGTGCTTTTGATGGGACTTCACTGAGTCTATTGTACATTTTTTTCATTGTTTTCTCTTTCTCTTTTTCCTTTCTGCATTTTTCTTTTTTTACTATCCTGTGGTCACTGTTATTGTCAGTGATATAATGTGTTTTTTGTTCTAATAAAAAATTCCCCTACTCACCTCAAGGGGAACCTTTGTCATCCTGGTCTGTGACCAAGATGGCTGCCTCACAGGAGGTAGAGGAGCTGATGGACGTTGTGGAGACAGGGGAGCAGGCCTCATCCCCTGTCTGCTCCAACCTGGAGGCCGTTGAGAGTGCTATGTTATGCCAAGAATTTCTGGACCTTAATGCAGAGCAAGATTCAGGTGAAATTTCTGTCAACCAGATCACTGTGCTGGATTGTGATGTTTTTTGTTGTGGCTCATGAAACTGTCCTACCTGAGACACAGGTGGATCCACAAGTTGTGTTCAACATAAGTGTGGAGGTACCGCAGAACACTCCACTGAATGTTCCTTGTCCTATCCAGCGTTCTTCAGTTGGTGGTAAGCTTCCTACTACAGAATGCCCTGATAGTCAGCTGGAGGATGTGTGAAACGCTCCAGCTGAGGAAGTGGTGACTCACGCTGCAGCTATGTGAGAATCCGGTTGCCTGACAGGGGAGACGAACTCCGCGGAGGCAGCTGGCACGCGAATTCGATGTTCCAGTCGAGTGCCCAGAGCCGCGCAGTCTTCCGCTGCAGACTCCCCCTGTTGCTACAGTTCGACGATGACTGGGATCTAACTTGCTGCCAATTAAACAGGGAGTGGGAGGAACAGTTTCTGCCGGTGGCCTCCAATGCATGAAGGTACCTCTTTCTACTTCTCCTGGAACAGCTACTGTTAGTGGTGAAAGTGGGGCTGTTTTTTTCTTTATGGATCAGCAGGGAAATGATCATGCAGATATTGACTTTCCTCAGCCTAACTGGTTGCTTGAAAGAGCTCTTGCTGGAGCAGGGTGAGTACATGCACCCAATAGTTGCTGGGTCCCAGAGGACAATGGTTCAGCATCAATACACTGTGCAGCCTTGAACTTCACATCTGCTCAGCATGTTGGTCATGATTTGGCTGTTGTTTCACATGCTGTTGACTCCAACTCCCCTTTGCAGCAGGCTGTCCCGGTTACTACTTCAGCTCCACAAGACTCTTTTTCTTCAGATGCTTCTTTAAGTCTGGGCCCAGTAGAACACATTCTCAACAGCGCCGTAAAAAGTGCTTGGCTATCCCCTATGTTTAAACTTGCTGATTTGTTTCAAAATAAAGGGAACCCAGCACCAAGACGAAAAGCAGTTCTATTTATCTACAAAGGTGGCTTGGAGGAACCACTGGACAGACTTTATATAGCCAGAATGATGTTGAAAGGGTCCATGCATTTTTTTTCCTCAGAAATTTTTGCCTTGATTCATGTGGGGAATGCCAATTTTGATGTCAGTTTTAAAAATGTTTCAAACCTTGATAGATTTTGGGCACATTACCACAAGTTAAAGAATACCCATTTGTGGCTCCTTTTTTTAGCTATCCCCCTCACCAAGCCAGCTGTCAAATTCACTACTGTGATGTTTAAAAATGAAGGCATCAATATTGAGGACATCCTGTTTTGGCTTAGGCAGTGCTGTGAGGTACTGGATAGGCCCACCCCCATTCTAGACAGTGAGCAGATTTGGAATGGGGGTTGGAAAATTAAGGTCAAACTGTTTTTCTCCAATACTGGACCTATCCATCTGCCTATTTTTTTCTTTTTCGGTTGAGACAGGGGTTCTATCTTCTATGTAGGACAACCTAAAGCTTGCTTTAAGTGTGAGACACGGACCCACTTAATCTCTACTTGTGATACCATCAGATGTAACCACTGTTTTGAGTACGGGCATGTGCCAACAAACTGTTTAAACCTCTTTCCTTGTAATCTTTGGGACAAAACTGGACATGCATATGGGAAGTGTCCCTGGGCATCCCATAATAGGGATGACTGTCCATCACATGAGGGCTTCATCAATCAAGCCCAACAAGCGCAAGCCAAAAAAATAGCTAGATATGAGTGCAACGGACCCCATCCTCCTGAGGGTTCCACTCCCCCTGCACAGGACTTGGATCCTCCAGATCCTGAGGTCCTTGAGCAGCCTGCACAGCTCTCTCACACCTCCCCTGCAAGTGCAGCTGTTCCTAGGATTATTGATGCACAGGTAGTTTCTATACTAGCCTCCCTCGAGATTTTACCTTCTTCATCTAGCACAATCTTGAAAGAGGATATGCCTCCCCCCCCCCAGCTCTGGATACACCTTTCAAATTTGTTTCCTCTAAAAAGAGGACTAGATCAGGGGGCATTACAAAACCTGTCCCTCCTGGGGGTAAAGAAGGTAAAAGAGCTAAAAGGAGAACTTCCCCACTCTTGCAATCTGAAAATCGTTTTGCCTCTTTACCAGTGGAGAAACAATGGGGAGACTCTGATGATGAGGAATCAGGCACCCCTTCTGTTGCTTCCACTACAACTGATGATATGGATGAGTTGTGGGAAGGTTGACTATTCACTTGCAGTGCGCACCCTGCAGTGGCGATTTTCCAAAAATCCTGGTTGATTTGGTGCCAAGCTAATTTCAGGGGCTTCCTTTTTACAACCTTTCTTCCATGCATTCTCGCTCCATCTCTTCCTTAAATGTTAACAGCATTAAAAGTCAGAAAAAGTGGTGTTTTTTTTTTCCCTGTCCCAGTTTCCTACTGACATTTGGTGCCTGCAGGATACCAGGCTCAAATCCCTCCAGGACCTGAGGCAGACCTCAAACTCTTGGAGAGTTGGACCTTCCTTTTGGTCTATTGGGGAGGATAGTTGTGATGGGGTGGGTATTCTTTTCTCTAATCCTGGGATTACTGTTTCCCAGTTGTTGGATATTGTTCCTGGCAGGGTTCTTATGCATGACATCAATTATTGTCAGGAGAGACTGAGATTACTTACTATTTATGCTCCACAAACCAAAGCTCAGAGGGTTTCCTTGTTTAAAACCACTCAGCCTTATCTTCACTCCTCCACATTAATAGTGTGGGTGGATGATTTTAATTGTAGTTTAAAGTTAGCTGAATGGTGTCCTTATTGATCCTCTCCTTGTGCCCTACAAACTGAATCTTCCTTACTGTCCTCTTATCATTCCTGTTATCTCCGCTACCTTGTTTCTTCACTTGCTCTACTAGGTTACTGTGTTCGCTTGAGTCCTCACCCTCTGCCTTGCACTTAGTCTTCTCTTGCTGCCCTGTCATCATCCTGTCCCCTCCTCTCCTCTACCTGCTCCTACCTCTTCCTAATGTACTGCTCTAGCATGTCATACTAATTTTTTTGGTATGGTGTATGTTGCCCACTCCTTAAGCACGTGCAATATTAAACAACCCTTATGACCCTCCTCGAGTAGACTGCACACTATCAACGACCTTTACGTCTCCACCTGCGAAGATGACCCTACTTGTTGGTGGGAAGATATCAAGCTGTCCTGGTGGTGCCTTTTTCAAACCACGGCACAAGTTAAATCTAATGAGGAATATATAGGGGAGTTACAGCTAAGGGGAAAATTGCTGACTTTAATTTCTCTTTCAGAAGAGCATGTTAGGGATCTTAGTGCACAGATTTCAGAGGTTAAGGTACAGATGAAATCCCACCAATATAATAGGGCTAGATTGTTGCATCAGGAGGTACGCTTTAATACACGGGTATAAAAAGGGTCTTTAGACCCATTTAAGGAGTGCAGTGACAGGGTTGAATGACGGATTTTGACTGGTTTGAAAAATGATGCTGGTCAGGTGTTAACCGCGTCTGCTGACATGTTAGGACTGGTGGAACAGCATATTGAAACTTTGTATGACACTTGTATTGTAGAAGCTATGCCTAGTTCTTTCATTTCACATTTGCACTTACCACAAGTAACGAGGGCTGCCTCCCTATCCTTAATGCAGCCTATCACTGTGGAAGAATTAAAATCTGCCATTGGTGCGTTAAAGAAGGAGGCAGCTCCAGGACTAGATGGGTTTGGGGCAGGCATCTGCAAAACCTTTATAGAATATGTGGTGCCTGTGTTACTTGTTTTATTTAACTTTATGCTGGCTTAGGATACCTTGACCCCCTTATATGTCAGCTGCCATATTGATTCTTTTGTATAAGAAAGGAGACAAAGAGTTGTTATCTAATTGGAGACCCCTGTGTCTGCTGAACATGGATGTTAAAATTCTGAGCAAAATCCTTCTGGCTAGATTGTCCACAGTGGCCATGGATGTGATCCATCCCCTCCCCCCCAAATGTGCACAATTCCTCTTAGACATCAACAGGACAATTTAATATTTTTAAGAGAATTATTTCATAGAGGCACATGAGGTGCTGCTTGTGGGTATGTTTTAAGTCTTGACCAAGAAAAGGCTTTCAATAGGATTGCTCATTCTTTCCTTTTTTCAGCATTACAGGTGTGTGGAATCCCTCCCCAATTTCTAAACTGGTTAAAAACGTTACATCAGAATGCATCCTTAGTTCCCAATATTAATGGATGGCTGGGTCGGAAAATCAGGGTTAGGAGGGGAGTTCATCAGGGATGTCCTCTCACTCAGTCCATTACTATATGTATTTGGGATAGACGTACTGATCCGTTATGTCTCTATTCATGATAATATTCGAGGCTTGCAAGTCCTTCCAGATGGAGAAGAAACAAAAATCTTAGCTTATGCCAATGATTTGGTGCTCTGTTTATATCCAGAAACTTCTGAAACTGCGATACATGAGGTTTTCTCTAAATTTACTGTTATCTCTGGAGCACAGATTAATTATAGCAGAATCATAGGGATAGTTCTAGGTCATGGCTCTTTATCTGGTATAGACACTTTTGCAGGTTTTCCTCTTTCTCAACAGCCCATTAAGATACTGGGGGTACTGTTTGGAAATGGGGATATAGCTAAACTGAATTGGGATGTTTGTCTTGGTCGGGCCAACTGGCTAGTAGCTGATTGGAAAGGGGAACAGCTTTCCAAAAAGAAAAGAGTCACGTTAATTAAAACACTGTGTTCCTTTATATTAGTTATGTTTTTATACCTCCCCAGGCAGTAGTGACCCCTCTGTTAAGCATTTTTTTCAGGCCTTCTGGGGTAGTAGGTTAAATCCTATTAAAAGAGAGTTTACTTACAGACCACTAGCTGAGGGTGGTGTTAATATGATAAACCCTGTATCTTTTTTTCTAGCATTTTTCTTAGTTATAATTTTGGTTTTGCCCTGAAACCAGGAACTACCATCTGGAAACCTTTAGTACTGGAATGACTGACACCTAATATCCTTTTTTGGTTACAACATAGGGCTAGGATGCTTCGTACTGTTGACTCCATGCCCCCTGGGTGGGTAGATCTAATTAAAATTTTAATTGGGGCGGAGGGGAAATTGTTTAACCAGGAAATAGCTAGTAGCTGGTTAGAATGATTAAATGGAACATCTTACCAGTCATCCTGCAGACTGCAGTTAGGAAGAAAATCTATAAATCTATTGTTAAGGTGGAACAGAAGGAGGTGGTTATTTTCCCTAACTGCCCGGAGAATAAATTTCAGTGGGCATTAAAGCTCTTGGAAAATAAATAGTTACCTGGCTTTTTTGGGGATTCTGTTTGGCTCAGCAACTATGGCAGGCTGGGAGTCAGGGGCAACAACAAACATAAATCCCTTGCAGACAGATATTGTTCACAAAATTCCTGTGTCCAGGTGATAGAAACTGAGGGACATTTATACATGGAATGTATCTATGCAAAATGATTTTGGGCCCTTCCGGCCATTGCAAGGCATGAACCACTTTTTTTGACCTTACGTTATGCAGATCTTATGTTTGGAACTTGTATGCATGGGTTGGGTAAACATCATGAGGAAACAGTGTATTTAATTTTTTCTGTTATTAGATATTTTTTATAGCAGTCTCACTGTGTTTGGGTAACCCAGCAGAGGTTAGTTCCATATGAGGAATTACTGTATAATATTCAAACCACTGTACGACAGATCAGAGGTAGAGATGTTGGTATGTTTTCAAAACACAGATATAGGATGTTATGGGTGCATTGGGGAAAGAGGGGATCCAGATTAATTTTGTATGCTTACTATTTCTATTTTTGTCATGAAGTGCTTTATTTCTTTTCATGCTTATGTTTTATGTTTATTATTGGAATATGTATCTCTGTACACTTTGTGTTATGTAGTCCTCCTTTTCCAATAAAAATTCCCCTGCTCGTCAGACCTGGGATGGCCACTCTGATGGAGACCATCAAGAAGATGGATGCTTCTGAGGTAGGGGATCAGGCCTCCTCCCCTGTCTTGACTAGCCTAGAGGCCGTAGAAAATGCCTTGCTGCTTCAAGAATTTGGTGAAATTGTTGTAGAACAAGAGATTTCTGTCTCCACTGAAGATGTAAGTCCTGAACAAAATGAAGGAAGGTTTACAGGTAATAACACACCTGATGTAGCTGAAAATGCTAAAACCAAGGACACTGATCAGTTATGTTCTAAACTTTATGTCTCTCCCACTAACATGGGCTGTAATATGAAGGAAATGCCTCGTGCTGCTAAACGGAGCTCTAAAGGAGCAATGTCAACTTCTCAGGATGTTTCTGACAATCAACTGAACAGGCAGGCAGAAATGACAGCTGACAACCCTGTGACTCATGCTGAATCTATGCAGACTTCTTCCATTGTGGAGGGGAGTACGCTTACACAGAATGCGGCTGGCAGTGAAATCGGAAATCTCTCTGAGTGCCACGAGCCGGGTGGACTCCCAAAGAGAAACTTTCCAGTTGCTGCTGCTCATTGCAGATTGAGCCCTGGGCTACAACACAACAAACCTTCTGTGGAGCTAGGAGAGCTGTCAATAGCAACAGGTCATACAAAGGTAAACTCCAATGTTCCATCTGATGTCACTTTTTCTGAGCCACATACAGAAAAAGTGTTTTCTTTTACTAACTGTAAATCTAAGAAAAATGACACTGCTTACCCTAACCTGAGCGTGCATTAGAAGAAGCAGGCTGGTTGCACACACCTAATGGTTGGTGGGTTCCTGATCCTTCAGACCTGGTAGTAGAACATTTTAACAAAGTAAGCATGCCTCCCGAGACTGTGATACCACACGCTCCCAATTAGGATATAGTTAAGAGGCCTTAATTTCTGCTCCAAATGCTTCAGACTCTATAGAAACTGACTTGCAAATCTTACCCCCACAAAACAAACCTATTTCACGTCCTAAGGGTGCACCCTTATCAGAAGAACATTTGAGTATGGGACCTAAAGAATCTGTTTTGGGAGATCCAGAACAAAGTGCTTGGCTTGCTCCAATGTTTAGGCTGACAGACTTATTTCAAACAACTGGGGAGCCGGCTCCCAGAAAAATGCAGTTCAACTTATATACAAAGGAGGTTTGGAAGAGCCCCTGGACAGACGCTATATTGTTGAAAATCTGTAGAAAGGATCCTTAAGATTTTTTTCTTCTGAAATTTTTGCTCTAATTCATGTTGGGAATGCTAATTTTGATGTCAGTTTTAAAACAGTTACTAATTTAGACAGATTCTGGGTCCAGTATCATAAATTGAAAAATATTCCATTGTGGTTACCTTTTCTGGCTAATCCCTGAACTGAGCCAATTGTTAAGGTTATTACTGTTATGTTTAAAATCGAAGGCATTAACATTGAAGACATCTTATTTTGGCTTAGGCAGAGGTGCAAAGTCTTGGATAGGCCCACCCCCATTCTAGATAGTGAACAGATCTGGAATGGAGGTTGGAAGGTCAAGATTAAGCTGTTTTCCTCTAACAATGGCCCAGTACACTTGCCTAATTTTTTTCTTTTTGGGTAAAGACAGGGGTTCCTTGTTCTATGTTGGTCAACCCAAGGTGTGTTTTAAGTGTGGGGCTCATACCCATTTTAGTTCGGCCTGTGATTCCATCAGATGCAGCCATTGTTATGCATATGGACATGTGGCTGCTAACTGCCTCAATTTGTTTAGATGTAACTTGTGCGAAAAAACAGGCCATGTTTATGGTAGGTGCCAGTGGGCCTCCCATAATCGGGAGGATTGCCCATCCAATGAAGGTCTTATAAATCAGGCACAGCAGGCCCATGCCAAAATAATAGCTAAGCAAGATGAAGTAGGCACAGGAACCCCTGGGTGTGAATACTGCCCCAGCACAAGTCTTAGAGCCTGCCACAGGCAATACAGTCAGCCAACAACCCACGCTGTCTGCTGGCCCTGTAATTGAGGTATCCACAATCCAAGAAGGGCAATTGGAGGTACAAAAAGATTTCCACACATCTAAGACTGTTATACAAGGAGATATGCCCCCCCCCCACAGATGCCCCTTTTATAACAGTCTGCTCTAAAAAGAGATCCAGGCCTGGTGCTGCATCCAAAATGGGAATCACTGAAGAGAAAGAAGGTAAAAAATATAAGGGAAAAGCTCCTCTTGTGCGAAAGTCAGAGAACAGATTCGCCCCTTTACCTATACATAAACACTGTGGTGACTTAGGAGAAGAAGATTCAGATACCCCATCAGTTACCTCCACAACAACAGATGACACTGAGAAAGGGGGGAGAGGATTTTGTTACTAAGAGTACAAGGCAAAGTAAGAACTCTAGAACTCCATGATTATAGATGTTTAGTGCCCTTAACCCTGAATAGGTTTACCCTCCTTTTTTCCTTTTATGAATTTTCTATCACAACTATTAATGTGAATAGTATTAAGAATAAAAAGAAAAGGACTGGGGTATTTCTTTCATTGCAATAATTTCCAAGTGATATTTGGTGCCTCCAAGACACCAGGCTCAAAACATTCCAGGAACTATGTCAAGCCACTAATAGCTGGCCTTTGGGGCCATCTTTTTAGTCAGTAGGTGAGGAAAGCTGTGACGGGGTGGGCATTATCTTCTCTAAAGCTGGGATTTCTGTTTCTAGATTACTGGATATCTTTCCTGGTAGAGCTCTTATGCTGGATTTCAACCACTGCCAGGAAAGATTCAGTTTAATTACAATTTATGCTCCCAGACCAGAGCACAGAGGGTTTCTCTGTTTAAAACTATTTATCCATATCTATGTACCTCTAGGCTTGTAGTATGGGCAGGTGATTTTAACTGTGAATTAGAGCAAGCTGATAGGGGGCTCAGAACAAATAAATTATTCTGTAACACTGTAACTTTAAGAAATATCATCTCTGTGACTAGACTGTCAGACTCTATAGGACACTTCACCCAACACGAGGACATACCTTTTTTAAAGGAAACCTCTTGACTAGGATTGATTTCCTGTTTTTATCTCAGACCCTGATATTTGATAAGGTTTACACTACCGCCTGGGAATTCTCAGATCACAGATCTGTATCTATACACTTAAGCTGAGGTAATTCACCCAGATGTAAAAAGAATACCTGGAGATTTAATGAATCCCTCTTAGAGGACACCAACATTAAACAAGCCTGGGTTAAGAATTGGGGAGCAAGGATGTCTGTCCTAGCTTGTTATGGTGACTTAATTAACTGGTGGGAAGATGCAAAACATTCTTGGAAACAGTTTTTCCAATCTAAGTCCCAGAACATTACAAATTATGAATATCTAACTTACTTACAGTTGCGAGGGCAGTTACAGACCCTCATTTCCCTCTCTGAAACTCAAAACTTGAATGTTAGTTCTCAGAATAAAGCTGTTGAAGAACAAATGAAGTCTTGCCAATACAAAAGGGAAAATTCCTAGATCAAGAATTATGCTTCAGTACACATGTGAAAAAGGGCTCCCTTGCCCCATTCAAAGAATGTAGCACAAGAATAAGACATCGAATAATTACTGGATTATAAAATCCAGCTGGTCAGTTATGTACTTTACCGATCGATATGTTAGGTTTAGTAGAACTTCATCTGGAAGCTACCTTTGGAACTGACCGCACAGAAAGTAACTGATACTGCTTTCTTTTTCTCTATGAATCTTCCTTAAATCTTATATTCTGACAAAAACATTCTTGCCAAAGACATTACATTACAGGAAGCACAATATGCTATTAAAAATCTACGTAAGGATGCAGCCCCAGGGACGGATGGATTTGGGGCAGGTATATATAAGACATTTATAGATTGATTAGCTCCAGTAATGGTTATTTTATGTAATCGCATGTTGGCTCACAATACCTTAGCCCCTTTTATGGATGAGGCTATCTTAATATTATTCAAAAAAGGAGATAGATCATTACTGGAAAATTGGAGACCTCTGAGCCTCTTAAATACAGACCTCAAAACATTGAGTAAAATTCTATTGCATAGACTGAGAAAGGTAGCAGAGGGTTTAATTCACCCCACACAAACTTGTGCAGTGCTGAATAGTCGCCAACATGACAATTTAATTATTTTAAGGGAACTATTTAATAGAGGATCTCAAGGGAAGGTTCATGGGTTTGTATTAAGCCTGGACCAAGAAAAGGCTTTCAATAAGATAACCCACTCGTTTCTTTTTTCTGCTCTTCGAGCCTATGAGATACCAGAGAAATTCATCACATGGTTAACAACGCTGTATAGTAATGCTACTTTAATTCCAAATTTGAATGGGTTGGAGGGGTAAGAAAATTAAGGTTAGACAGGGAGTTCACCATGGGTGCCCCCTTAGCCCCCTGTTATATGTGTTCGGCGTCAATATTCTAATTTGTTATGTTTCTTCACATATGGGCATAAGAGGAGTACAACCTTCACCTGACCTTGAAACAGTAAAAATGTTAGCCTACGTTGATGTCCTGGTTTCACTCTTGCATCCAGACACTTCAGAAACTGCTATCTCTAACATATTAGGCTTGTGTGCAGAGATGTCCGGGGCACAAATTAATTATAGTAAGAGCATAGGTACAATATTAGGAAATACACCATTGCTGAGCACAGGAAAATTTGCAGGCTTCTCTATCTCCCTGTCCCCTGTTAGAATTCTGGGGGTAGACTTTGGGGATGGTGACTCAGCCAAACAAAGTTGGGATATTTGTCTTGGGAAAGCAAACCCGATTAGTTTCCGGATGGAAAAGTCAGCAAATCTCGAAGAAAAAGAGGGTCACTTTGATTTATTCACTTTTGATCCTAGTTTTTTTATACTTCAGTTATATTTTTCCCTCTCCCCAACCCATAGTGACATCTCTTTTAAGTGTTTTCTTCCAAGCATTTTGGGAAAGCAGATTAAATCCCATCAAAAGGGAATTTACTTATAGACCCATAGCTGAAGGTGGGGTTAATATGGTGCAGCCAGTGACCTTCTTTTACAGTATATTTGTTGAATATAGTATAGGGTATGCCTTAAAACCAGGAGACAAGGTCTGGAAGCCAATGGTCTTAGAGTGGCTGGTCCCTCGCATTCCCTTTTGGTCTCAGAATAAAATAAGACTTCTTCACAATATAGATACTATGACAACAGTTGGGGTGGAACTTGATTAAATGAAAACTCTCTCCTGAGCAAATTCAAATTCAAGACAGGAAAATAATTCATAGGGCTATGCTTCTGGCAGAATGAAGGGATGTAATTACATTTCCCAACTCTCCTGAAGCTAAACTTGGTAGTACCCTGAAATTCATGGAAAATAAGACTCCCAGTATATATCTGGGATATAATTTGATTACGTAACTATTGGAAACTGGGGGTTAAAAATAATAACAAACATAAACCTCTTTCAGAGAGGTATTGTCTAAGAGAATCATGTATTAAAATACTTGAAACTCAGGAACATTTGTTTCAAGAACGTAAATATGCAACAGATTTTTGGGCAACCTTAGCCACAGAATGGAGAGAGCCACTGTTTAAATCTCTACTATACAAGGATATTATGTTTGGAACCAGCTCAAGAGGGTGGAGTAGATGTCATTTTGAAACCTTCTACATTATTTTTGCAATCATCAAATATTTTTTGTGGCAATCTAGATGTGTGTGGGTAACACAACAACATGTAGTTCCATACTCAGAAATGGTTTACAATATTCAAATTTATGTACAAAAACTTAGAAGTTTTGATGCTAGTTTGTTTGCTAAAGAGTCATACAGACTATTATGGGTCAACTGTGAGAAATGGGATCCAGGGTGAGCAGTGTACAAAGTTTGAAACAATGTAATGAATTGTTTTCTTTTTCCTTGGAATATGTTTTTTGTCTCCAACACAGTATGTTATGATTTATGTACATATTAATGTTAATATTTTTGTAATGTAGTCCTTCTTTTCTAAATAAAAAATTCCCCTACTCTTTTCGAGAAGTGCCATATGATCTTTAACATCCACCTGATCTACCACCAGAACAGGCAAATGGGACCTCGGTTTAATGTCTCATCCAAAGGATGGCACCTCAGGAGTACAGCACCCCCCCTCATGCTGCACTGCAGTGTCAATATTGGGATTTAACCCAAGTGCCTGGCGTGGGGATAGAACCCACAGCCTTCTGATCTCCTGGCCTCAGAAGTGAGTGTGCTACCCGCTGAGCCACTGAAAGTGACAAATATATATAATGTAATAAAAATTAATGGGGTTCCTTTTTTTCCTTAGGAAACCCATTGCTTAATTTGCCATAATAAAGGAGTGTTTATTACGGCAAACACGCGCCGGGTTTCCTTTCTTCTGCGCATGCGCCAGCACCAGCAGGCACTCTTCCACATATCGCCACAAGCAAAAAAAGACAATAGACCAGACTGCTGTACTGATTTTGCGGTAAGTAAAACTTTAAAAACAAACAAAATCAGCCACATTAAACAATTTAAAACTGTCCAATCAAAAAAAATTCCTTCCTTCCAGCAGCCATATCCGACCACCCTGTTGAAACCCGGTTGGTCAGCGGCTGCATAGATACATCTTCAC
Source organism: Neoceratodus forsteri (assembly GCA_016271365.2). Taxonomy (NCBI): domain Eukaryota; kingdom Metazoa; phylum Chordata; order Ceratodontiformes; family Ceratodontidae; genus Neoceratodus; species Neoceratodus forsteri. The sequence goes on along the minus strand of CM028130.1, from coordinate 910,065,044 downwards.
TTTGTTTTATATAATTGCTGTGGCAAAAATACGAAACCCAGCAATTATATAAAATAAAATATGGGTTGCTGTGTGTAAACTTGAGGTTTACGCACACCCTTGGGGTTAGATGCTATTCATAAATACCTTGAGCTTCGCTCTCGGGGTTTACGTAGCATCTAACCCCTCGGGTGTGTGTAAACTTCTTGTTACACACACCAACACATACATTATTCTGTTTATAATAATATAATAATTAGCAAGGACAAAAAGGAATTAAAAATTATTTAGACAGATTTATCTTAAATGGTCATGAAGGGCAGAATTAAGTGTGATTGAGCAAACCTGTGAAAACCATTTTCTCTGCTCCTTTTCTCCTTTAGTATGGCCAAAAACATTGCAACAGAGGTGGAAGATAGTCAATAATGAAGAGTTTTTTGAAGTAGAGTCTTCAGGTATTTGTTTGGCTCCAGGACAAGGCCAGACAGGGTACATTCCTGTTATAAATCTGATGTGCCCAAGTAGTGATACATAGCTGGCAACACAATCTGTATTTAAATTCCCTGCATGGCCAGACACAAGTGCACTGCAGAAAAAAAGTGCTTTCTGAACCCTGCCTGTGCCCTGATTATCCTTAATTCTTTGAACTGCCAAACCCATCAACAACTGTTACACTATTTTGATCACTTTACTGTGAAAAGGCTTGACTGCTCTTCTGACAAAAAGAGGGGCCACATTGTGGCACCCCAGATCATTGAGGTTGGGGGGGGAGTGGCAAAAATTGAGAAAAAATTCAAAAAAATTACAGTCAGTGTACTGCCTGAAATTAATACTAACTTTAAAAATAATTATTTGGCATTATTTAAAGTCATCAATAAAAAGAAACTAGTCCCTAAAAACTGGCTTAGTGGCAAAATAGTGCCATTGTTTATAAAAAAAAAGAAAACAAAAAGGATCGAGCAAATTATCAACTGATTTCTTTTGTTTGTGTCCCTCTGAGATTTATAGTAGATATTTTCTTGATAAACTGGATTCCTGGGTCTCTGCTAATAATCTGCTTTCAGAAAATCAGTCAGGCTTTTGAGAAGGAAGGGCTATAGTAGATACATTGCTTGCTGGTCAAGCTGCCTTCTCATTCCACTTTCCTAATTTATGGGAATCTCTCCCCCCTTCTATATGTTCTGCTCCTTCCCTTCACACCCTGAAACTTCTCTTCTGAGATTTCTCTTCTCACTCCTGCAGTTGTTCCTGATTTGGGGGTGGACTACTGGTATCCACCCCAGGGTGCTGAGCGAGATGGCGGAGGTGTTGGCGGAGCCTCTGGCGGATCTGTACAGCACCTCCCTGGAGTTGGGATGTGTGCCAACGGACTGGAGGATGGCACATGTAGTGCCATTACACTAGAGCAGGCCAACGGATGAACTGGGTAATTATCGTCCAGTAAGTCTCACATCCATAGAGCACGAACTCATGGAAACGAAACTAAAGGAAAGACTGGTGTCATACCTGGAGGACAATGGCCTCCAGGATGTGAGGCAGCATGGGTTTGTTTCAGGGAAGTCTTATCAAACCAACCTGATACAATATTATGACTGGGTGACAGGTGAACAGGATAGGGGTCATGCGGTGGATGTTCTTTACTTGGACTTCAGCAAGACCTTCGATTCGGAGCCTCATGGGTGGCTTGGGGGGAAGCTAACTGGTGTAGGATTAGGGGCAAAAATGATAAACTGGATTACAAGATGGCTGAGTGGGAGGCTGCAATGGGTAGTGGTGAGAGAGGAACTCTCAACTCCAAGGCCAGTGATAAGTGGGGTGCCACAGGGCTCTTTGTTGGGGCCAGTATTGTTTGGGCTCTTCATATCAGACATTGGACATGGGGTGGTGAGCAAGGTAAGTCTGTTTGCTGACGACACCAAAATCGGAGCAGTGGTGGATGGAGAGGAGGGGTGGAAGCAGCTGCAGGGGGACCTAAGTAAGCTAGAAGAGTGGTCAGAAAGGTGGCAGCTGGGGTTCAATGCAAAGAAGTGTAAGGTTATGCACTTTGGGGTGAAGAACCCAAGGAGAGAATATTGACTGGGGGGGGGGGTTAAGCTGGGGATCACAGAGAAGGAAAAGGACCTTGGAGTAATGATAACGGGGACCATGAACAACACTGCCCAGTGCAGGAGAGTGACTGCAAAAGTGAACAACATAACAACATGCTGGGGTACATAGCAAGGGGATTTTCATCCAGGCGAAGTGAGGTGACCTTGCCCCTCGGCAGATCGCTGGTAAGGCCACACTTAGAGTACTGTGTGCAGTTTTGGAGGCCATACCTAAAGCGTGATATCAGGCTGCTGGAGCAGGAGCAGAGGAGGGCAACAAAGATGATATGTGGAATGGAGGGCAGAGACTATGACAGCAGGCTGGGAGACCTCAATATGTACACCCTGGAGGATAGAAGGGACAGGGGGGGCATGATAGGGACATTCAAGTATCTGAGGGGAATCAATAAGGATGGGGCAGATGGGGTCTTTAAGTTAAGTAGGGGGAAGGTTACCAGGGGGCATGGGCTAAGAATAGAGGGGGGAAGATTTAGGAAAGAAATGAGGAGACACAATTTCACAGAGAGGGTGGTAACAAAATGGAACACCCTACCAGAATGGGTGGTATCATGTAAATCTGTGAACAGCTTCAAAAGGGCATGGGACAGGGAACAGGGGAGAGTAAGGGTGGGGGGGTGGCAGTGGGATGACAAAAAAGAGGGGGGTTGGGGCAGTTGCAAACTAGGGGTGTTGATAGCACACTTGAGCAGACTTAGGTAGACTGGGGTGGTCTGTTTCTGCTGGCACATTCGTATGTTCGTATGTTCGTACTGTCCACTGCACTCCACCCTACACTGAAACTTGTACATTCATTCTCTCTTTGTTATCAGAGACTACACTCCACCCATCATATATTGCATTTTTGCTCAATGTTTATTGTTCTTCTAATTTTCTTTCTTCTATTTTTTTAACTCTTTTTTCTACTCCACTGGGCCTTGTGGAACTCTCTCCAGCTTCTTCAGGTCTCCTGGTCTCTACCTCCAACCATGACTGCTAGCTCTCCTCTCCCTCATGGACCTGACACAACCCCTGGATCTACACCCCCACCCAGAGGAAGGGCAGCCCTACCTGCCCAGGGCACTCTATCTAAGTTAAAGAGTGAAGGGCACACAAGTTGGCCATGTAGAGGAGTGGGTACGGTGTCTGGAGTGTGGACATCGGAGGCTGAGGAACCTTCACCAATCCCCAGGAGTAAGGATTTGTTCTGCTTTTTCTGTTCCACCCTACCCCTGCCCCCCCGGCACAGTCCCGACATGCAATGATGCCAGAAAACATCATGTCATGGTTCCGCAACCCTCCACATAAGCCCTGAGCATCGTGGTACCTCCGGTCTCCACCGGAGGTCACTGCTGTGCCAGGCATGGTCCCTGGAACCCCCCGAGGGAGGAGAGTAGTCCTCCTGATGCTTGATCCTCTCTCTCCCCTGCTGACCCCTGGTGGCCCAGGCTCCTTCCTGAACCCGGGTTGCTGGCGTGATGTGAGGTGTGCATCCAGCGCCTCAGCCCTCAGCACCACCGGGCTGGCTTCTTCTATTTTAATTGTATTGTAGTTTTATTCTTGGAAGAATGTTCCTGTAATTCACTTATTTAGTTATTCTTATTTCGCACACTCAGGCAGATTCGATAGACCATGAGGCCTGTTTGTGCTAGCAATTTTATATGTTTGCATGTTTGTATACTGTATTATTGGATTTTTATTCAGTGTACTTTGTATTGGCCCTGTTTTAACTCTTCCCCTTCCCCCCAGGATGCATCTGGGAATGAACTGATACCAGAACAGTATGACCTTCTTGGTAAAACATTTTAAGTAAGTATAAATATAGTTGAATAAAAGGAAGTCCCTTTTTAGCCTTATTGACATCAAAGGAGCTTCTGATAATGCCCACAGGAGTTTATTTTGGAAAATCTTGTCAGATTTGGGAATACATAATCAATTGCTCCTAGTCATCCAGATGTTGCACACAGATACAGTCATAAAAAGGTGGTTTAACTAGACCTATAAACATGATGGAGGAGTGAAAAGGGTGTATCTTAACCCCTTGTTATTTAATTTCTATATTGACAGGATAGTAACAAAACTTAATATGACAGAAACATATGCTCTAAAAATCAAGAGTCATTCATTATTTGTGTTACTTTGTGCTGCTGATGCCCCAGTAATTCCTCATACAGGTCAGGGATTACAAAGGACCTTAGACAATACAGCATCAGCGTTGCAAGCACTCAAGCTGAAAATAAATGTGGCTAACACAAAGACTGTAGTCATAAACAAACTGAAAAACTTAGTTAAATGGTTCAAAAAGCTTTCCTGGAGGAAGTTAAAACATATAGGCCCAGATATTCAAACTGAGCCAGTCTGAGGCGCAAGCCCCTGCGCTGCTCAAAATAGTTGCGCAGGGGTGTGGCAGTGATATTCAAAGGAGTTCGCTGTTGAGCAACTCCTTTAGATACACGCCCGAACCACAAGCACTTACAAGATGGCGCAGTGGAATCCTACGCCACCGCAAGTTGCCAGAGTTGAGCATTCAACTTGTGGTATGCTAAGTACCATTGCGCCATGCGCAAATTCCGATATTCAAAAGGTGACATGCAAATGGGGCCATAATTTATGCAAAGAGCGCGGGGGGCCATTTGCATCTCTTTATAGCCCCATTTGCCGTGTGGCTGCATGCCCATTGGCTGTAGCTCTGCACCATCGGGCGGCAGCCCACCGGACAGTAAGTCGGCGGGCGGCGGGCGGCAGGCGGGTGGATGCTGTCGCCCGCCGGGCCGCGGGGGAGCGGGGTGGAGGGGCTTCGTGGGTGGTGGGGGACACTAGACAATTGGAGATGTTTGGGGGTTGTGCTGGGACATTCTGCCCGCGATCGGGCTTTACGGTCCACTGACCACCAGGGAGTTATTCGGGTGGGGGAGGGTTACATTCTTCCCGCGATCGGGCACTGGGGGTTATACAGGTTCTGCCCGCGATCGGGCACTGGGGTTTATATAGGTTCTGCCCGCGATCGGGCACTGGGGTTTATACAGGTTCTGCCCGCGATCGGGCACTGGGGGTTTATACAGGTTCTGCCCGCGATCGGGCTGTGGGATGTGTGGGGGACATGACGGTACTGCCCGCGATCGGGCTGGTGGGGGCACAGGGAGCGAGTTGGGGGCCAGCCAGGGTGGCAGCTGCTGTGTTGCGCCTGCAATGCAGGCAGCAGCTCACCTGTGGGTACCCCCGACTTAAGCCTTTTTTTTGGGCTCGCTTGTGCGGGCGCAGCTTGGGGTTGCGATGACATTTCCGCGCAACCCGACTGAATATCGGGTTGCGCAGGTTATGCGTCGCGGATCCTCCCTCCTGTTGAGCATGCATTCATTTGCATTGCTCTCTTGCGCAACCTGGTGCCAGTGGCGTAACTGCCTCCGCTGAATATCGCAGAATGGCGCATTTTGGACTTGCGCATGGCGCAACCCTGTTGCGCATGGTGCAACCCTTTTGAATATCTGGGCCATAGTATACTGTAAATATTTAGACGTTGGCAGCAGTGCAAAGAAAATTTGTGATGGTCACATAATAATGATTTAAAAATGTACCAGGCAATTGATCTGGAACAGAAACAAATTTAGTAAAAATTCTGCCTGTCATGCTTTCACTGTGATGATGAATGTTTATAATGCCACAGTACACTCAGTTCTATTATATGGCTCAGAAGTGTGGGGGCTCGAAAAAGAGTTAACATTTTAGAAAGAATTCAAAACCTTAGTAGCAGTGAAGGTTAATATTTATGTATTTAAAAACTGGTAACCGGGAAAGCTACCTGAGCTTGGGCTCATTTCCAGCTGTGACCCAGGGGAGAGGGAAGGGGAAGGGAAGTACAGAAAGATCAAATTTACACCAGACATCAGAATGCAGTTACAATAGCAACTTACAAGTGTAAGAGCAAAATAATGAACAAGCAGATAAACAACACCATGGATCATAGCAATGACTTGTAGACAAGCATGTACATATTAAATAACATGCACAATGAAGACTGGAGAAGGTGACAGTGATTTAGGGGTGCAGAATCAGGCCACAGGCACAGCCTAATTCATAGCGTGAAGGCATTTTCAAGAGAGGAGGACAGGAGGGAGAGGATGGAAAGTCAAGAGGGGAGTTGACAGGGACAGGAAGGATGGGGGTGTCTTAGCTAGTATATAAGCGCTAGGAGTGATGGGATGAGGCAGATGAGGAGGAAAGCAGGTTCCAGAGGGAGGGGAGATGGTAGAAGAAAACAGCCTGCCCAGAAGAGAAGGGAGAGTGGGGAATGGGAAAGATACAGGGATCCCTGGAGTGGAGAGAATAGGAGGAGCAGGGAATGAACAATCGTTGCTGATGCTGTTCAAACAAGCATTTGTCAACACCGAATGTTGATTGCGTTGGTCTGTTGAGCATGCTCACTGGTTCTGTCAGTCACTCAGTCTGTATCTTCTGGTGCTGCAGGCTGCTCTTTTGTACTGGGCTCCTGCCTGGATTGGCACCTTGTTCTGCCCAATAAGAAATCTGCAGCTGCCCTGACAGAACTCCGTTGAGGTGGCTCACTCCCCCTCTCTCACTCACTCATTCTGTTTCTCCAGGCGCTGCAGGCTGCCCTCTTGTACTGGGCTCCTGCCTCTGTTGGTGGCTTTTTCTGCCCACAAAGAAATCTGCAGCAGTCCCGACAGGTCTGTTGAGCCTGCTGACTCCCTCTCTCTCACTCACTCATTCTGTTTCTGCCGGCGCTGCAGGCTGGCCTTTTGTACTGTGCTCCTGCCTGCATTGCCACCTTTTTCTGCCAAACAAAGAAATCTGCAGCAGTCACGATAGTGCTCCATTGAGCTCGCTCACTCCCCCTCTCTCACTCGCTGGTTGTGTTTCTCCCGGCGCTGCAGGCTGCCCTTTTGTACTGGGCTCCTGCCTGCATTGGAACCTTTTTCTGCCCACAAAGAAATCCACAGCTGTGCCAACAAAGCTCCGTTGAGGTCGCTCACTCCCCCTGTGTCACTCACTCATTCTGTTTCTCCTGGCGCTGCAGGCTGCCCTTTTGTACTGGGCTCCTGCCTCTGTTGGCGCCTTTGTCTGCCTACAAAGAAATCTGCAGCAGTCCCGACAAAGCTCCGTTGAGCTCGCTAACTCCCCTTCTCTAACTCGCTCATTCCGTTTCTGTCGGTGCTGCAGGCTGCCCTTTTCTATCGGGCTCCTGCTTGCGTTGCCACCTTCTTCTGCCCACAAAGAAATTTGCAGCAGTTATAATAGAGCTCTGTTGAGCTCGTTCACTCCCCTTCTCTCACTCGCTCATTCTGGTTTCACGACCAGTGCAGGCTGCCCATTTGTACTGGGCCCCTGCGTGCATTGCTGGCGTTTTCTGCCCACAAACAAATCTGCAGCAGTCCCAACAGCGCTCCATTGAGCTCACTCACTCTCCCTCCCTCACTCGCTCGTTCTGTGTCTCCTGCTGCTGCAGGCTGCCCTTTTGTACTGGGCTCCTGCCTGCATTGGCAGCTTGTTCTGGCCAAAAAGAAATCTGAAGCAGTCCCGACACAGCTCCATTGAGCTCTGTCACTCACTCATTCCGTTTCGGCCGGCGCTGAAAGCTAGTCTTTTATACTGGGCTCCTGTCTGTGTTGCTGCATTTTCTGCCCACAAAGAAATCCACAGCAATCATAATAGAGCTCCGTTGAGCTCACTCACTACTGCTCTGTCACTCAATCATTCTGTTTCTCTTGGCGCTGCAGGCTGCGCTTATATTATGGGGCTCCTGGCTGCGTTGGCACCTTTGTCTGTCCACAAACAAATCCACAGCTGTCCCGACAGAGCTCAGTTGAGGTCGCTCAGTCTCCCTCTCTCATGCGCTTATTCTGTTTGTCCTGGCACTGCAAGTGGCCCATTTGTATGGGACTCCTGCCTGCATTGGCGCCTTTTTCTGCCCACAAAGAAATCCGCAGCAGTCCTGACAGTGCTCCAGTGAGTTCGCTCACTCCCCCTCCGTCACTTTCTTTCTTGTTCTGTTTCTCCCAGTGCTGCAGGCTGCCCTTTTGTACTGGACTCTTGCGTTGGGCCCCTTCTCTGCCCACAAACAAATCCTCAGCAGTCCTGACAGAGCTCAGTTGAGCTCGGTCACTCCCCCCTCTCACTCATTTGATCTTAACGTGTCCCAAACAGTGATTTCCCACAGTGACCATGCTATTCTGCGGCAGGAGTGCAAAAACATATTTTAGCCAGGATGTGAAAAATGGCAGCTGTACTGTTCATAAGGAGGTGTGGAAAAATGCCACTGTTGAAAATGTGGCGTGAAAATATTACAAAATTGCGAAGTTACAAGACTGCATGGAAACAGTTCCATGCACGCTTGTAACACAGTCATGTTATGGAGTTTTGTCACCACATTTTCAACATAGACATTTTAGGACCTCTGCTCATGAACAGTGCCACTGTCATTTTCTTAATCTGTCCCGAACAGTGATTTCCCAAAGCAACTGCGTTATTTTGCGCTGGAACTGTGAAAACACATTTCGGTCAGGATGTGAAAAATGACAGCTGTACTGTTCGTAAGGAGGTGTGAAAAAATTCCACTGGTGAAAATCTGGTGTGACAATATTACATATCTGCAAAGTTACAAGGGTGCATGGAAAGTGTGCAACACACACTTGTTACACAGTCATTTGATGGGCTATCATCACCAAATTTTCAACATAGGCATTTTAGGATCTCTGCTCATGAAGAGTATCACTCTCATTTTCTTAATCTGTCCCGGATGATGATTTCCCACAGCGACTGCTCTATTCTGCGCCGGAAGTGCGAAAACACATTTCGGCCTGGATGGGAAAAATGACAGCAGTATTGCGCATAAGTAGCTGTGGGAAAATGGCAATGTTGGAAATCTGGAGTGAAAATATAAATTCGCGAAGTTATGAGCGTGTGTGCAAACTGCTCAATGCACACTTGTAACACAGTCACTTTATGGAGTATCATTACCAAATTTTCAACATAGCCATTTTAGGACCTCTACTCATGAACAGTATCACTGTCATTTTTTTAATCTGTCCCAAACACTGATTTCCTACAGCGATCGTGCTATTCGGCGCCGGAAGTGCGAAAACACATTTCTGCCAGGATGTGAACAATGACAGCTGCACTGTTCACAAGGAGGTGTGACAAAATGCCAATGTTGAAAATCTGGCATGAAAATATTGCAAATTCACGAAGTTACGAGCTTGCATAGCAACTATGCAGCACACGCTAGTAAAATAGTCTTTTTTTGGATTTTTTCCACCAAATTTGCAACAGAGGCTTTTTGAGAGCCCACCTCATGAACACTGGCACTGTCGTTTCATTAATCAGCCCCAAAAGGTGATTCTGTGCAGTGACCGCGAAATCACCTTTCGGGGCTGATTAACACCATGACAGTTCAAGAATTCATGAGGAGGGGTCCCAAAAACTCCATGCTGAAAATTTGGTGAAAAAATTCCCAAAAATGCCTGAGATATGCACTACAGTTGAAAAAACCCTAATTATTACATTATACAGCTTACTGGCATTTCCTCAGTTCGCGGTCGGCTTTGAAGAGTACAGACATGTTCCCGGTCCACTGAAGATCATCGCGCCGAGCTCTGGAGGTAAGTATGGGGTGAGGGGGGTGTGGGGATGCAGGGTGCGCAGTGGGTGGGTGGTGCAGGTTGCGGGTGGGGGACGGGGGCGGCGCCGAGGACAGTTTCCTTTTTCAGGAGAAAAAAAAAGGCGTTGTGGGACCGTTTTTCCTTCACAGGGGCATCTGGCACGCTGAGGTGGGCTCCCAGCATGCCAGCAGAGGCTTTTGTTTTGGGGGCCAGCAGTAGCTGATGGGGATTGGGCACCCCCGTCGGCAAACGGGGGGTATCGTTATGCCGACGGGGATTAGGCAAACTGTCAACAAGAATAAAAGCAGGGGGAGTTACAGAATGCCGACAGGGAGTGGGCTCCCCATCAGCAACAACAGAAACATGGGGAGGCTTTCATTTGGGGGGGCCAGCAGTAGCCAACAGGGGGATCGGGCACCTCCGTCGGCAAACAAGGGGTATCAGTATGCTGACGGGGATTGGGCACCCGTCGGCAGGAACAAAAGCGGGGGTTACAGAATGCCGATGGGGGTGGGCTCCTCCATCCAGCAACAACAGAAACAAGGGGCACCAAAAGCCCGATGGGGATTAGGGCCCATTAGCCAACAAAACACGGTGGGAGGGGTTATATTGTTATAAACACGGGCGGCAAGCCACCGCTATGTTCGCTACAAACAATATCAGGGGTTTTACATCCCACCCTGCAATGACGGGTTGATCCCTCATTGCAGTGGATGGCTGACGCTGCAATGACGAGGTGGCCCCTAATTGCAGCGGCTACTTTTTTAGTAGGCTGTGGCACGCTGGCTGAACTAGTGTCAGCAGCAACATGCCATGGCATTGGGGGAAGCGGGACAAGCCTTTGCAGCCTGTGGGAGCATTGGCCACAACAGTGCCACACCTCCACAACCTGCTTGTGGAGAAAGCTGCCGCAACATGTTTCTTGCGCATGCGCGCAATCAACATAAAACCGAAGTGTGTTTCAGAAGGCTTGTTGGATGAAGTCCATGCAAATGCTAAATGATAAAAACCCTAGGTCCACCTTGATTTAGGGAATTGAATAATAAGTTGAGAAATATAGCTCCTCGTCAATAGTAAGTAATGAGGCATTATGTAAGCCAATATTTTTAAGATATTTGGCTATAGTAAGGCTAAATCAATATTACTAGACAAAATGATATCACATAAGTAAAGGAATCAACAACATTTACATTATTTCATTTCATTTTTATGTTTGCTTGTGCGTGCAGTGCACAACAAACATTTTGAGGAGAGTGGACTATTGCAGAGGTGCGGCAGTGTTTGGCCAATCCAGCCAACGCTTTCAGGGGCTCGTCCCTCAGCCACCAATCAACAGGGAAGCTGCCGATGATGTCAATTTTAGAGCGAGCGCGGACTTGAAAGAAATGTGCTGCCCAATTGTGGACAGTTTTGTCATTGCAGCAGCAGATCCCCGGCAACAGGCAAATTCCAGCCACGTGCATTGCTGTGCACAGTAATGTGTATGGCTGGACATATGAGAAACTCATTTGCTCAGTGTGTCTTTCCTGGTGAAATAAGTAAATGAGCCCCACTACTCATAATTGGTGGCTCCTGCCGCCCATCACACACTCCCCCAAAGCTGATATCGGGGTTCCCAATCCTCATGTCATCATGCCCCCCCAAGCCCGAACATACATTGTGCCAACAACAGGGTTCCCAATCCCCATGTCGGCATGCCCCCCACTATTGTGGCACACTGGGAGCCCATCTCAGTGTGACAAAGTAATTCTTATGTTTTTCTGACACCAGGATGCCCATTTCCATGTCGGATGCACCCCCATACCCCCTTTTTGTCAGTCAACCTCGGGGTGCCCAATCCCTGGGTTGGCATTGATGCCCCCCCTCCACTAGTCTGGCACACTGGGAGCCCACCTCAGTGTGCCCAAATCCATTTTGTTGTCACCTATAAAAAAGAAAACAGTCCCAAGATGTATTTTTTTTAAATCTGAAAAAAAGAAAATCGTCCCTTGTTGTTCCCGCTGCCCCTCCCCAACCCGCACCCTTCTTCTGCACACCACACCTCTCCACACACCTCTCACCCATACTTACCTCTGGAGGTTGGGAGCAGTGATTTTCTGTGGACTGGGAACACATCTGCACTCTTCAAAAGCCGACAGCAAACTGAAGAAAATCATGGTAAGCCCTATAACGGCAATCAATGGGGGGGGGGGGTCTACTTAGGTTGATATCTCAGCCATTTTTTTGGAGTTTTGGCCCAAAATTTTCAACATGGAGCTCTTGGGACCCCACCTCATGGCCACTGACACTGTCATTTCATTTCTCAGTCCCAAAAGGTGATTTCGTGGTCGCTGTGTGGGATCACCTTTTGGAACCGATTAACAAAATGACAGTGCCACTGTTCATGAGGTGGGATCCCAAAAAGCCTATGTTGCAAGTCCAGTAAAAAACACCAAAAAATTACTGTTTTATGAGCATGTGTTGCACAGTTTGTATGCACACTTATAATGTCACCAATTTTTAATATTTTTGCTCCAAATTTCCAATATTTCCATTTTTTCACACCTCCTTATGAACAGGGCAGCCGTCATTTTTTGCATTCTATCTGAAATGTATTTTTGCACCTGTGGTGCAGAATGGCACAGTCACTGTGTGAAATCATCTTTTGGGACAGATTAATGAAATCACATTGCCACCGTTCATGTGGGGAGGTCCCAAAAAGGCCATGTTGAAAATTTGGTGAACAAATTCCCAAAATGACTGTGTTATGCAGTTTATATGCTTGCTCGTAACTTCGTCGTTTTTTCATATTTTCGCTCCATATTTTCAGCATTGCCATTCCTTCACACCTTCTCACGAACAGTACAGATGTCATTTTTCCCATCCTATTCAAAATGTGTTTTCACAGCTGTTGCGCAGAATGGCGCATTTACTGTGCAAAATCACCTTTCAGGACTGAGTAATGAAATGATAGTGCCACTGTTCATGAGATGGGGACTCAAAAAGCCCATGTTGAAAATGTGGAGTGAAAATACCAACAAGTGCCCTGAGCATTAGGGTTTCCAACCATAACACCCCACCCTGTACAAACTGACAGGCGCTGGGAGTGTGGCTTGGGGTCGTTGGCTGTAATACTCATGCTGTTCCACCCTCACTCCCACCCTGCAATCACTGACAGGCATTGATGTGTGCCTTGGGGTCTTCAGCCCTAGCGTTCATCCCATTCTGCTATACTACACCTATCTCAGCTTATTTCCTTATGTAATGGGGATGAGCATAAGAGCCCAAGACACACCCTGACACCTGTCAGTGTCTGCAGGGTGGGGTGAGATGGAATGGCATGAGCATTATGTCTGACAACCCCAAAACACACCCCAATGCCTGTCAGTCTCTACAAGGCAGGGGTGGGGGTTGGCGTTAGTTCAGTACTTCACTGCCATTCCTATTATGCATCTCTCTAACTCTTGCAGTACCAATACCAATACCAGCAAGCAAACATTTAGCATTGACAGATGCATGTTATTTTTTTATGCTGGAAAGGCATGTGAGCAGTACTGCCCCATTTTCACAAGTGTCCAGCTGGTATGCAAAGATACATTGGTAGATTGAAATACAGAATACTGGTATATAATAACTTTGACATTTTAAATTATATAAGAACTATGACATCTAAAATAAATAATGGGGGGATGTAGGAAAGAGGAGGAGAGTCAAAGACAGGAACAGTTGGACTGTTTGAGGAGGTGTTGCTTGATGTTATGCTGGAAGGCTCCAGGTGAAGTATGTTGGGTGAGTGCAGGTGGGATATAGTTGAAGAGTCTGGTCCCTCTGGAGGAGAGGGAGTGGAGTGGAGTCCATGGGATGTTGGTAGCATGGGACAAGGAAAGATTGTTGGAGAGAGGATCTGGTTGTATGGATGCTGACTGGCTTTTGGAAGCAGGAGTTGATGCTGGGGGGAAGCAGGCTGTGGTGTACTTTAAAGAAGAAGGTAAGGATTTAGGAGTTTATTCTGTCTTTGAGGGAGAGCCAGTAAGCTGCCTGGAAGAGATGGCAGTGGTGGGTGCTTTTGGGGAGTCCAATGATGAACCTGATGATGCAGTTATAGGTGGTGTTAAGCTTACTAAGCACTTTAAGGGGTGAAGTGCAGGAGTAGATGATAGAACCATAGTCGAGGAGGGGGAGGAGGAAGATGTTGGCTACAAGTGTTCAAGTTTCTAGTGTGAGGAATTGCTTGATTCTAAAGAGCATACCCAATCTTTAGTGGATTTTTTTTATAAGATGGGTGATGTGTTTGTAAGAGAAACATAGAAACACAGAAACATAGAGCTTGAAGGCAGATAAGGACCGCAAGGCCCATCCAGTCTGCCCATTTCTTTTTCTACCTTATAAATGTGCCATCGGCCTTTGCTCTGTCAGTGGCCTATCTATTCATACTCATCTGTATTGCTTCCTTATGCCTATCCCATGCCTGTTTGGAGCCCTGCACTGTATTCATAGCCACCATTTCCTGAGGTAGGCCATTCCATGCATCCACCACTCTTTCTGTGAAAAAGAATTTGCTCACATTCCCCCTTAATTGGACTCCCTCTAATCTCATGCTGTGTCCTCTTGTCCTGCTATTTTCCCTATATTGAAACATGTTAGACTCTTTCACCTTGTTAATGCCCTTAAGGTGTTTGAATGTTTCAATCATATCACCTATCTCCCTCCTTTGCTCAAGGGTATACATATTGAGCTACGTTAATCTGTCCTCATATGTCTTCTGATGCAGTCCCTGCACCATTTTGGTTGCTCTTCTCTGGACTGCCTCAATTTGGTTAATGTCCTTGTGAAGGTGTGGCCTCCAGTACTGCATGCAGTACTCTAGATGGGGCCTAACCAGTGTCTTGTAAAGAGGGATTATTACCTCCCTCTTACGACTTGAGTTGACTTGAGTTGGCAGTCCAGGTATATGCCAAGGTATTTAAATTCATTGACTCTCTTGATGGGGTTGCCATCATTATCACTGAGTGTAAAATAAAAACAGATATTTTTCTGGGGCCAGAGAAGATCATGGACATAGTTTTTTTGGCATTGAGAACAAGACCATGGGTGAAGAACCAGAAGTGTAGGTGGCTGAAATCGTGCTGCAGATTACTAAGGTGGGAGGTGGGGCACCTATCCTTGCAGTAGAAAGTTGCATTGTCTAAGTAGAGAATAAGTTTGGTGTGTGTACAGATGGAACGGAGGGAGTTTATGGCTAGTGAGAAAAGCAGGGGACCTAGGATTGATCCCTGGGGAATGCCATATTTGATATTATGGAGGCTGGAGTATTGTCTGTCAATTATTGTGGAATGGGATCTATCACAAAGGTAGTTATGGAACCAATGAATGATTTCCTGTGAGAAATGGAGTTGTGAGAGAGTTTGGAGGACTATGGGGTGATCGATAAGGTTGAAGGCCTTGGTGAGGTCTACAAAAACACTGCCAGAGTAGAGACATTTATTTATTTATTTTATTTATTTAGTTAAACATCAGTTTAGAAACCTTTGAGCCAGAGGCTCATTTACAAAGGTACCTCGTCACAAAGAGGACCTCAGAACAGTAGTACAAGGGACACAGTACTTACAAACAAAAAAGTTACAGTTCAATTACAATTTTGTTACAATAGAATACAATCTCCAACGAAGCAAAAGATAACAAAAGGTGCAAAACTTATGGTCGGGGAGAGCTGGTGGGGGGTAGAAGGGAGGGAGATAGGGAGGAGGAATTAGTAGGGAAAGGAAGGGGGGGGGAGCCGCTCAGTGTGCATTGTCAAACAGAGTATATATATATTTTTTTTTTTTTTTTACACTAGGCTAGCGGCAGTTGCATTTGCAAGAGCTAAGCAGGAAGTTTCTGAGCCTGAGCTTAAAGCAAGCTAAGGTTATCTATGGCCTTGTCAATGAAGGTGGTGAGTTTAACTAGGACAGTCTCAGTGTTGTGGCCAGGCCTGAAACTGTGTTGTGAGGGTGTAAGGAGATTGTATTTTTCTAGGAAATCCGTAGTTTGGTTGAGCATGATTTTTTTGAGGATTTTGGAGAGGGGGCTAAGAGGGAGATGGGTCTGTAGTTGTTAACTTCTGTTTAGGAGCCAGTTTTATGAAGGGGTTTGATTGTTATGAGTTTCCATTTACTGGGGAAGGATCCTGTCTGGAGAGAGTGGTTAAGGATGTTTGTGAGAGGAACAGTCATGTGTTCACATATGATTTGGAGGATGTGGTAGTCTGTTGCATCAGTGCCAAGGCTAGACTTTGGATCATTCTTTTTAATATGGTTTTTCACTTCAGAGGGGTGAAGATGGCGAAAATGGAAAGTGTGGCAGGGTGTGGTTGGGTGGGGGGGGAGTGAAGTGGGTGGGCATGTATTGCTGTGTGTGGGGATGTAGGATTTGTAGTTGAGATCGCCAAAGTGAGTGTTGAAGAGGTTGGCTACTTTCTTTGGATCCTTGATGAGAGAACCATCCTTGGCAAGGATATTATGTTCCTCTTTTGTTGTTCTGCCTATTAAATAACTTATGGTGTTCCTAGTGAGTTTAGAGTTACTCCAGGTGCTGTTTTGTTTATCTTTAAGAAATTTGGCTTTGGCAGCATGCAGAGTTGATTTTCAGGTGTTGTGCAGTGTCTTGTATTGTTGCAGTAAATTGGGGAGTTTGTGTTTACTGAAATTTGACCAGGCCATGTCCCTCTGTCGCATGAGGTGTAGGAGAGTTGGTGTTATCCATTCAGATTTTTTGTTTCTTACATTGACTTTTTTAAGGATAATGAGGGAGTTGCAGATGGCAAGAAAGGTGGAGCTGAAAGTGTCGAGAGCATTGTCTAGACAGTCAATGTTGTGTTTGAAGGACCAGTCAGTTATTACATTATATAAGCAACTTAAATGTACTTTTGAGAAGGGGCATTACCTAACTTCCCTGAGAATGTGATGCACACAGAAAGATAACTTCAAGAACAAGGTTCAATTAGAATTTTGGTAACAAAACAGTATACGTCTCTTGGGATAACTTTAGAATGGGTACACTTAATCGAGGTGACTGTGCAGTAAAACTGTCCACAGTGCACCTATTATTAGAATGTCCGTACTTGGAGGATCTTAGGGATCTGTGGCTATATCTCTGCCTGACAGCCATGCAATATCCATAAAATCTTGAAAATGTTTTGCATTTGGTAGATCCACAAGATAAAAAAAACATATTATTTGTTACAAAATATCTTTTGACTGCGTCTAGGTGTTGGCCTTGGTGCATTAATTCAGTTGTGTGATAATTTATTCTTCATAAGTTGTGAAACAAATAGACTTTTTAGAATTTAGGGTGAACAGATATAGTGAGCAACAAATGCTCTTTTTATGTTCTATTTTCTCTTTTTTTATAGGGTGTCATTTGTTGAATTTTTTTCTTTTATTTGTATAAAATGTGTTTCTTTATGGGTGTTCAGACAGTTGGCTATACACTTTTTAACTCAGCAAACTTTGGACTTTACTAACATTTAAATTAGTTAACTACACTTCTTATATTCATGGACCCCGAAGCAGCGGTTGTGATCGCAGCGAGCCAGGCAACTCCTGAAGCCCTCCCTCCCCTCCAGCTGAATCAATTCCCGGTGCTACAGATTGCTCCACTTGGACCCCCGAACCAGCCAGGCGGTTGGAGTCGCGAGGCCAGGCAGCTCCTGAAGCCCTCCTCCCTCCAGCTGAATCAATTCCGCACTACAGATTGCTCACTTGGACCCCTCCCAAAGCAGTGGGTGATTGACGGTCATGAGGGCCAGGCGGCTCCTGAAGCCCTCCCTCCCCTCCAGCTGAATCAATTCCCCAGCACTACAGATTGCTCACTCGGAACCTCCCCCCAAAGCAGCAGGTGGTTGATGGTCGCGAGGGCCAGGCGGCTCCAGAAGCCCTCCCTCCCCTCCAGCTGAATCAATTTCCAGGCGCTACAGATTGCTCACCTGGACCCCCCCCAAAGCAGTGGGCGGTTGATGGTCGCAAGGACCAGGCGGCTCCTGA
Source organism: Neoceratodus forsteri (assembly GCA_016271365.2). NCBI lineage: Eukaryota > Metazoa > Chordata > Ceratodontiformes > Ceratodontidae > Neoceratodus > Neoceratodus forsteri. The sequence continues at coordinate 910,047,365 of CM028130.1, read as the reverse complement.
AGCCCTCCTTCCCCTCCAGCTGAATCAATTCCCCGGTGCTACAGATTGCTCACTTGGACCCCCCCGAAGCAGCGGGCGGTTGATGGTCGCGAGGGCCAGGCAGCTCCTGAAGCCCTCCCTCCCCTCCAGCTGAACCAATTCCCCGGTGCTACAGGTACGGATAGCCGAGCCGAGAGCTGCTGCAGCATTTTAGAGGGACAGAGTTTAGACCCCGCCGCCCCCACCACCACCCTTGGTCAGTTCTCCCTTATAGAGGGCTGCCCAGGTGCGTTTTAACCAATCAGCTCACTTTCCAACCCGCAGGTTATAACTTTCTACCACTTGAGGCAGCACCACTTTTTCCCCTATCTCTTGCATACACTTGTACTCCCGGCCACTGAAACACTAGGAACTTACAAAGCTTAACTGTACTTTAACTAACAGCCTGTAGTGCAGTCTGGACAGCTCTTAGACATTTCTTTTGAGCTCTGCTCGTCTAGTCCTAAATGCTACTGTTCACAGTAATCAACAGGACCTCCTATCTATAAATTCAGTTAGCATAAAGCAACAGCCTGTTGGGCACTCAGGACAGCCCCCTCAGCAGCTTGTGCTGTGACTATCTTACCTAACTCTCACTGCAATCCCCAGTTGGAGCTACTTCCCTTGCTCCATAAATAAGCTTCAGAACCGGCGGTACAAATTTCACTTCCCCCTTAGTAGCCACGCTGAACGACCGACTCCTTGCCAATTAAACTGCCCCTATTCTCATACAGTCTGCAAAACCTGAATCTGAGGTGGATATCGGTCTCTCTTTTGCTATTCTTGTCTTGCTGGAACCAAATAGAGTTCTCTCTGTCTAGTTTCCTCTCATTTAAAGTGATAGCTGCTGTTATAATCCTCAACACAACTCACCTTACCACTAACCCTCTACCCTTTCCAGTGTGTTCCAAAAGTCTTAGTTCCTCTCACGCCAGCTCTAAAAATCCAACTCGTCTGGCTAGATAAGTTCTGCATCTCTCATTGCAAGGACTTCTCATACCCTATATCCCACTCACAAATAACTCACTTGAAGTATTTCAACATGACCTTGAGCTCATTTGGTACGGTACTACTAATCTCTTTTCTTCTCAGCCTTATATGGCTGCCTATTTTATATTACCCTCCAAGACCTCATCATCGCTGCACCCACCCAGATGACGGTACTCTCGCCACACTGGGATCACCTTCATACTGGCCGCATGACACTTCCCCTCTTCTCATCCCCCACAAACTCATCTACCACCTGTCCTATAACCTGCAAAAAGCACCAGTGCCTAGCATAACCCTGCCCACCCCTTTCATTCATCGTAAGCTATGATACCTCTTCCTCCTGGCCCTAATGCTAGCTGGTGATGTTGAACTAAACCCGGGTCCAGTGGGTACCCTCCGTCTAAATAACACAACCTGGAATGATACCAAAGGCCTCCGCATTGCACACATGAACATTAGGAGCCTCCTTCATAATATTGCTGAACTTGAGGCATGGACTGCTCAACACCACCCTGATATCCTGTGCCTATCTGAAACTTGGCTAAAACCCTCCACCCCTGATGCTCTCTGCTCCCTGCCCAACTACAATCTCACCAGACAAGATAGACCTTCATCCAAACGTGGAGGAGGAGTTGCCATCTTCTATAAGCAACACCTGTTGCTATCCCATAATGTACTGTCTACACTATCTCACTGTGAAGCACTCCATGCCACACTACAGCTAGGCTCAAAGAAATTACACATAGTCTGCAACTCACAACCCTCCTGCTAGTGGCAATAAGGGTCTTGAAGAACTCTCTCCTTAATAGACTGCACCATCAGTCGTAACGAAGTCCTTATTCTGGGAGACCTAAACCTGAACTGGTCTAGTACCACAAACCAGTCCTCCCACACCCTGGTACAAGGCCACAACCTTCACCAAATGATCACAGACCCAACTAGGGTCATGGCTCCCCCTCGGAACAGTACTCTGATCGACTGGATCCTAACTAACCATCCAGACAGCATAATAGGTGCAGGCACCCTTGCAGTATGTTATTAGTGATCACTCCCCTATCTACTGTATCTGGCACTCTACCAGTAAACCATCTCCACCCCCAAAACTCATTACCTTCCGGAATTTGGCCAATATTAACTTAGAGCAGTTTACTTATGATCTCTCACTGATTGACTGGTCCTCGATCTACGCTTCAACTAATGCCCAGGCTGCCCTTGACTACTTCTTGAACCACTTTAACCCTCTCCAAGACATCCATGCTCCCCGTGTCACCCGCTGGACTCATGGAACCCAGACAAAATGGTTAACAAAAGCCCTATTTACCCAAATAAGAGACAGGGATAAGGCTTGGCGGCGTTTCAAGATCACTGGATTACAAACTGACCACAACCTATATCGCTCGCTAAGAAACTCATGCAAGAAAAACATACGCTTAGCCAAAAGTTCCTGCTGTAAGGAACTGCTTATAAAAGCCTCAGGCGACTCTAGGAAATTTTGGTCGACCATAAAAACGCTCCTTGGTGCCAGTCACAGGGCACATACCAGTGACATGCTGTTAAATGGCATTCACTGTAATAACCCAACAACCATAGCAAACTCTTTTAATCACCATTTCTCTGACCTCTCAAACTACCTCACCTCCCGCCCTCCTGTCCCCAACACCATACCCCCAGGCGATATCAGTCCGATACTCACGCACCCACCTTTTAGGTTCCGGAGTATAAAGAGAGGTGAAGTGTTAAAACTGCTACTCACTATTCCTGACAGCAGCAGCACAGGGTCCGATGGACTTGAACCAAGGCTCCTAAAAGCCGCTGCCCCACTCATCGCCTCTCCCTTAACCAAAATTTTCAACCTATCTCTACGCCATGGCATAGTACCAAATATATGGAAAACAGCCAAAGTCACACCAATCCCAAAAAAGGGTGACCCTAAGGAAATAAATAACTACCGCCCCATTGCAATTCTCTCTGTACTTAGCAAACTCTTGGAAAAACTAGTGGCCACCCAATCCATAAAATATCTCCAAAGATACAACCTTCTATCTAGCTCACAGCATGGCTTCCGCAAAGGGCACAGCACCTCTACTGCCCTCCTCAAACTCACCAACGACATATATGCCTCCATGGACTTGGTCCTCCTAACAGGTGCAGTCTTCATTGACCTAACTAAGGCATTTGACCTGGTCAACCACTCCATTCTTCTAACTAAACCACGCTCCCTGGGCTTCACCACCAACGCAGTGGCCTGGTTTGAAAGCTACCTGTCTGGCAGAAAACAAGCGCTAGTGTTTAACTCTGCCATATCAGATCTTTCCACTATTAACGCTGGAGTGCCCCAGGGCTCAGTCCTTGGGCCCTTACTCTTCTCTATCTTTATTAATGACATCCCACTTCTTGCAAACAATTGTTCATCACTGCTCTATGCTGATGATCTAGTTATTTACCATAGTGCCAGAACTGTTGCCGACTTAATCCAACCTCTTGCTGTTGATTTTGCTAATATTCAATCCTGGCTCACCAATAACAAACTCATTCTCAACTCCAGTAAAACTTACTCCATGCTCTTCGGCTCCTCTGCCAGACTTAAAGCGAATCAAGATGCCCTAATTATCCCCTGTGCGGACGGATCTTCTCTGATTAGCACCAACTCCTTTAAATACCTTGGTGTTACTCTTGATCCATCCCTCGACTTTGACCTACACATTACAACCACCTGAAAGTCAGTTAACGCTAAGATAGATAGTGCCTACTGAACTAGATATGCCCTTACCCCATCTGCCAGACTTGCTGTGGCCCAAGGCTTTCTTCTCCCAGTTCTTGCTTATGGCTCAGTCACCTACCTCTTTGCCTCCAAATCATCCCTCCATAAGTGGGACACCACCTACAACAGCATCTGCCGCTATGCCTCCGCATTTCCACGTTACAAACATCATTGCCAGCTCTATAGTGACCTAAAATGGCCGTGCCCCTCTGCTCACAGACTCCAGGCCTTCGGCTCATTAATTGACAATATTGTCAGATTTGGCCTCCTGCAATCCCTTTCATCCCTACTGGATGCACTGCCTCTGTCTTATGGCCTGTGTTCGACTGACCAAGCTCTCTTTCACATACCCAGGCACAGAACCAATATGGATGCACGTGCCTTTTCCAACGTTGATCCAAAATACTGGAATTCCATACCCCAAGCTATTCGACAAGCAGCCTCCCACACCACTTTTAAGTCACTTCACAAAGAGCACTTACGCTTTATCAACCCCTGCACCTGCTTTAATCCACCTTAGCTCCACTCTTCTTCTCCTGTTGCTCTGTTTCAATCATCCTTGTTCCTCTCCCTCCCTCTCTCTGCTTTCTCTCTCTCCCTCACTCTCTCACATCTCTTTTTTATTACTTGATATTTTGTCTCTTTGAATGCCTGCTATTGCTAACGCCTATGTTGCTACTTAACTTTATTTTGAGATCCCTGTGCTACTGTGCTGTGTTTTCATCTTACTGTGTAAACCTATTTGTGTTTGTTGTCAAAATTTTGTATCCCATGTACGAAGTTTTGACTTGACTCTGTACTGCTACTGCTTTCATGTGCGTCACATACACAATTTGCATACCTAAAATGTTCTCTCCCGGGTCGTGCCTGAAAATAGGCATTTTTGTGCCTAGTGCACTTACCCGGTTACCAAAAGCAAATAAATAAATAAATATTTGTTTTCTCTTTTTGTTATTTAAAAGACTTTCTACCTGACAGTATGTGGTGTGACGTGTGGAGGGTACTCCACCTGGAGGCTGATACAGCTCATTCTGTATACCTCCTTATACTGTACATCATCAGCCCTCTGACCTCACTGTCTGCGATATCATAATGGCCAAGAAGAGCCAATCACCTGCTGTCAGATTGATCACTTGTGATGTCAGAGTAAGTCACAATGCTGATGAGATATGAAGAAGAACAGAACTAGATATACAGTATCAGTCTCCAGGTAAGTACTGCTCTTGATATTCCACCTAATATTATCTATCAGAAACCATCTAATGAGCAAATGTAAAAATAAAAATGCTTTAGATTGTAAAATGGAACCATCTGCTTTAAAAAATGAATAATAGCTTCTGCCTGCGTGTGTGCACTACCAGCCTCTTAAGTACCACACCTGTTCCTCAACAAGAAGGAATGAGAGTCTGCAATTATTTTTAGTCACACAATCTTGTTGGAAATGAAAGCCAAATTCTACAAAACAGTCACACTTATACTCAGACTTTATTGCTAGTTTAAACCTGTGCATGCGAGCTGGATGTAATCAGAATTAATAATTTGCTAATGCTCTTCCGGTAGTAAAAATCTAAATATGTATTTAAATAATGACCGAGTAAATCCTAATACAACAAAGGCCTGACTAATAGTTTTCTGTGTTTATTAAAACCACTTCTTAAGTGCATTCAATGAGCATATGCCTCATGGCAGTAATATTAGCATTACTTGTCCAATAAAGCCCTCAACACCTTGAGGCAACTTGATTGCACACCTGCCAGAAATTCACAGGCATAAGCCTAAAAAGTGGATGTACTCACCTTCAAAGATAGTAATTATAATTTTATAGATAGCTCACAGGAACTTCCTTTGTGCACATTAGGAGAGAAAGATTATGTTTTCATCGCACATGATAACATGACTAAATGCTGCCCAAACAGGTTTTAGCAATGAAACCTCTCTAGGGAAGACATACAGTACATAGTGCACAGCTGCAGAGGTAAATGCAAGAAAACGCTGCAGTTTAGGATTACTGTATGTTTGTCATGGTTGGCAAATTCCCCTTCCAGAGAATCTAGTACAGAATAAAGTACATTTCTGAGCACAGTGTTACACTGTGACAAAAAGCACTTACATCGGAATCTCATGTGAAGGCAGTCATCACTGAGATAATGGAAAGTTAGGAGCTCTACAATTGGTTGACTGAATGAGTCCATGGAAAGGAAACAGTAATTATTTATTTATTTGAAATTATTTCAGAAACAAGGATAATCTCATTTACAGATGTGACCTTGGTGAAAGGGAAGGGAAGGGAAGGAAGGGGAGCTAAGGGAGAGGTAAATACAAGGAGCCGATTCCAGAATGCATGGCGCAGCTTGCAGGCATCTCTGAAATTCGCCATGCACTACACTGGGGACCCTGCACCCTGTTCCAAGACAGTTAGGGTCCCGGACCTGTGACCCGTGACTTGTGGTAGCCGCAGGCTTGCGCCACAGGAATGGCGCAATGGACCTGGGTGCTGCCACAAGTCACAGACCGCATGTAACTGCCCCCCAAGAGCCCTCCCACCCCATAACATGGCCACAGTCCTCTGGGGGCCTTCAAGGATAGGCTGGGTGGCACAGGTGCAAGGGAGGGCATGGTGCATAATGGACCCAGGGTACCCCGAGATTCAGGGGTGGGGGACAGCACTGTGCTGGGGGGGTCCATGGGGCACAGCAATGTTTGTTCCACAGCACTGTGGGGGGCATCCATTGTTCTGCCAGGACAGATGTGCTTTAGACCACATCCATGCTGTTCTAACCCGCTGAGCCATTGTGGGATCTGGAATAGCAGAACTGGGTGCTGCCGTAACCCACCCTTGCACCACACTGCAGTGAGTTGTGTGCATAGTGGGTGACATAGCCCACCCTTGGTGCAACCTGCATGTGGCATGGTGCAAGCCACAACTTGGAATTGCAACTCACATAACTCATGGCATACATTGTGATTTGCGCCATAGGGTTTGGCATAAATCACCTTGCACCATGTGTAATGTGACTTGGAATCGGGCCCCAATGTATCATATATTTTATACACTGACAAGTTATACAAGGTCTAAACACAATGAGATAGATAGGAAAGCAGAACAGAGACGCTACTCAGAGCATGGTGCACACAGTACGTAGTAGATAAAGCCAAAGCAGCAAACTGTAGCACTGTGTGAGTGCTAAAGTTTGCTACAATGGGATAGATTTTGAAAGCCCCTGTCAGTCCCACATCTATGTGTAAAAACTGGTGCAAGTGAGTCACCACTTGCAGAGACACAGTTTTTTCTGCAGCTGTGGTATTTTCAAAGGGTGGAGCTGGTTTATAACCAGCTCCACAATTCATGGCAGCTTACGGCCATTTTTTGGTGTAGCTGCAGGAAAATGTTCCACCTGGGGGGACCAGGCGTAACATCCCCACAGCTGTGCTGGCTGAACATGTAAAACTCCACAGGTGCAGAGATTTCATCCTTGAACAGTGGCTGTGGTTTGGGATTTAGTTCCCAGAAAGGCTGAAAATCCAGCCCGAGACGTACAGGCAATGTAGTGCAGTATACATTAACCTAACAATGTGCATACAGCAACAGACATTTTGAAAAATTAATCTATAGAAGAGCAGCAGAAACAATACAGGCCATACAGTCACAGAACAAAGTAATAAAACTCCTGAGGTATAGCTTAGCCAAGGTTAAGCTGGAGTGAGGGCTGTCACCCAAGGCCAGATTGTTCCACAGCAGGGGGGAGTTTGCAGCTGAAAGCTGATTGCCCCAAGTTAAGTTTACAACAAGGAACAATGAATCTGTTACCTGTGCTAGATCTAAGGCTGTAGCTGGAGGAGGTAGATGGGGTAAGAATGGACCCCAAGTAGCTTGGGAGCTTATTTAGTCAAAATCTAACCAAATAAGGCAAGGTGGTGAGCATATCTGTCTCCAAAGGAAGGCCTGTTTAAGCGTCCATAGATTAGACACTGGTGGGTACGCACTGGGCAATGGAGAATGAACCAGCAGGGAGCATTTAGTAGTGAATCTAGCTTAGATATGTGGCATTGGGGAGCAGAACAACAAACCACATCACCATAGTCAATTACCGAGAGAATCAGGCATTCTGCTAAAGTTTTCTTAAGGCTTTGGGAGGAGAAGAAGAAGAATCTGTATTTATATAGCGCTTTTCATACATCCAAAGCGCTTTACAAGCAATGCTAGACTGGTAGTGAAGTGACTGAATGTGTGGTGGTGGCCATATCGCACATCATCACCCACACACAGCCTGGGTAATTGCATGAACCGGTTTATGGGAAGGGGAATGTTGGCCAGGACACTGGGAATGTTCCCTACTCTTTGCGAAGAGTGCCCTGGGTTCTTTTACTTCCACCTGGACACCCACCAGGACAACACCAGGATGGGCAGAAGGGACCTCAGTTTAACGTCTCATCCGAAGGACGGCACACCCCTGCAGTACAGCACCCCCCAATACTGCACTCAGATGCCAGCGATTTTTAGGTGCAAGTCCAATCCCGGTGTGGGACGAGAACCCACGACCTTCTGGTCCAGAGGCGGATGTGCTACCAACTGAGCCACGCTGACATCTGAAGCAGTCACCCACTCTGTATAAGGCTCCAGGCTTTCTGAATGATTTGGACACCAGAGACCAAATGTGAGAGGGGAAATCTAGAGATAGATCAAATAAAATGCCAAGGTACTTGTACTCCACTACAGATTCCACAGTCCCACCACTGAAAGTATTTATTCTGTATAGCCAGAGAAGGACCAGTTGCCAAGCTTTTTTGGATCCAAACAACATAGACATTGTTTCTGTCTGATTGAGGGCTAATCTGTTAGCTAAAAAACAGTTGGAAAGGGTATCAAAATCCTATTAGAGGTCAGCTGCTATAATTAATTTATTTGTTTATAGTGGCAGGAATTCTACCAGAAGTAAATAAAATAGTGTCATCAACATACAGTACATTTGGATGTTACATGATTTTACAACCTTCTGTAGGTCATTCATGAATACATTAATAAGAGGCCCAGTTCAGACCCTTGATGGAGACCCATGCTAACTTGCCTGTGACATGAGAGGGCTAAGCCAGTAGAGACTACATGGGAGCAAACAGAGAGGTAGGAAGAGAACCAGGAATCTGATGATGAGGAAAGACCAGAGGCAACAAGCTTAGCTAATAGGAGGGTGTGGCCCACAGTGTCAAACACCTTGGCTTGGTCAAAAATATAACACTGATAGGAAGGCTGTTGTCTATATGGGTGAGGATATAGTCAGTAAACCTGAGGAGGGAGGCAGATGTGCAGTAGGAAGCCCAAAAACCCAACGGGTAATCAGAAAATAAATTGTAGTAGTAGTAAAAATATTTATTTATATGGGAGTAAGAAATTTACATACACTATTAGGTAAATAAATATCCTATTTACAAGGTGTCCCTGTAGGCATTTATGAATCTTAAAATTTACACATAGTAGTAATAAACATATAAACATATAATACCACTTACAGACATCAATACTATGTCCAGTTAACTGGTTATTTGTACACAAGCAGTTTATACTATAGCCATCTAGTACAAGTACATTGAAATTGTAACTCTTGCTTCATTGCATCTTAAAATGCATTTACAGACATTTCAAAAGTTCTCATACGTGAAGGCAGCTTATTCCACGTAGTAGTAGCTTTAAATGTGGACATTTTTCCGTATTTATTATGCACCTTGGGCAAAATCAACTCCCTATCTCCCCTCTTTCTTAACTGATAGGAGTGACTATTTATTTTTTTTTGTATACTTCTTTATTGGTTAAAAGTTTCTTTAGATATACATACCGATTCCTGGGGTATACAAACATTCACCCCAGGGAAATATTCCACTCAAATACATTCACAATTTATATAGAACTTTATAATGTAAAACCAAAATCATTTCATGTCTTAATCGCTTTTTCTCTACATGTTTGCTAACCCATATCAAAGGTATAATATAGTCAAATCAATCTGTAGTGTTCCTAAAGACTCTTAACTGAGTTTGTAATTACTTGCTGGGCACATCAGACAAACATCCTGTCTCTCAGTCCTTCATGTAAGCCACAAAGAAATGAGAAGATCGATAAGAAGTCTTATGAACAGACATTAAGTAATCAGTATCTGTACTATTTAAAAACGTATATACTTAAAGTACTAGAAAACCATTTAGACGTTTCAACTACGTCTTAAAAAAACAAACTCAAAAGGTCAAGGCAAAGTATAAAGTGACTCTTCCAGATCCAACATTCCGGCAATTTAGGTATATGGAGCTAATGAGTACATAGGGTGCATTTCTGGCTATTATGGCTGGTTCTCATCTGCACGCCACCAATGGGAAGACCTTATCTCCCACACCCGGCAGACACCCAGAATCGTCTGCCTGTAGGAGGGAGAAGGGCAGTCCGGTGACACACAGGTTAGCAGGGGTGGTTCATCAAGGGTCCATGTCATCTCCCAGAAGGGCCTGGGTTCTCCACATCTCCCATCTGGTCCATCTATTCAAAAATGAAGTGACTCTCTGCTGCAGTTTGAAGGTGATTTCCTCCAATCTCTGGATCTGGGCGACCAACTCCAACCAGTCCTGGGCGATCGGTGGGTCAGTCCATAGCCACTTCCTAGTGACAGCTTTTAGGACAGCTACCACCAGGACCTGCCACAAATAGGTAGCCTCCCAGCCCCTTACTTCCCCTGGGATCTCCCCAAAAATCAAGAACTCGGGTTCCCATTATCCCTGGAGCTGAAATATTTGATTTTATGCATTATTGACATCTGACCAGTATTGTCGTAGATCCGGGCAGGCCCAGGGTGTGAGAGGCAGATAGTTCTCCACATTGCCTCCAGCACTGTGCAGACCTGTTTGGTCTATGTCTTGAAATCATCTCAGGGACCCTAAAATACCTGGTCCTCAATTTCCATAGGAACTCCCTCTACTGGAGGGAGGATGTTGCACTCCGGCATGTCTCCAACCTTTTACCCATTGCCTCTCTGAGATAGACAAGCCAATTTCTTGTTCCCACCTCTGTCTAAGATACTCAGTATTAAATTTAAATTGCTGTATATATCTTTGATATAGGAGAGACACTGCTCCTGAAGCCTGCTCTGATTTCCAGAGTTGCTCAAATACCTCCTCTCTGAAGTCAGATCTACCCATAAGCTGGTCTTTTCTGGATTTCTGATTTACGTAACTACTAATTTGGTAGTATCTCATTTTGTCTGATAGACTCAGGTTAAAGCACCTCTGCACTACTGTGAAGGGAAGAATTCCTCCCTCCTGTAAAAGCTGCCAGGGGGCTCTGAACCTGGACTTAGCCTTCATGCTGAACCAAGGATCCAGAACTGCAGGGCCAAACTCTGGGTCTGTCACCCACCATCTGTACCTCCAAAGTCTGTCACCCTGGACCGCACCCCTGGTCCCCCTCCTCCACCCCTCGAGTGTAGCTTAGGTAGCCATAGGTCTATGTGGATCCCTTCTTGCCAGCTCCCATGGTTGAAATAAGATGGAAGGCAGGAGAGGGTCTCCTGAGATCTCTATTTCTATCTCCCTCCATTTAGCTTTGTAAGTGGGATGTCCCCACAATAGACCGATTCTCATCTGACTGGCCACCCAATAACCCTCCAAATATGGTACACCTAGTCCCCCAGATGCCTTTGGGAGGAGCGTTGTCTACCTTCTTATTCTAACTTTCTGGTTCACCCATATAAACTTCATAAACATTCTCTGCCAAGTCTCTATCACCGTCCTCGAGAGGACACAAGGGACTCCCTGAAAGAGGTATAGGAAGTGAGGGAGAGCATTCATCTTAAGTGCTTGGATATGGGCAAACATAGGAAGGGGCAATATATTCCATTTTTGAATATCGGACCTAAGCTGATTTAACAAGGGGACAAAATTAAGCTGGTAAAGTTGAGCCAGGACAGAACTGATAATAATTCCCAAATATTTCATCTGTATTAAGTCCCACCTCATGGGGTATGTGGCTTTTAAATGTGGGGGGATCATAATTGACAGCTAATATCTCAATTTTGGAGGTATTCAAAGAGTACCCTGCCACAGAAGAGAAACTATTTAGACTCTCCATCACTCGGGGCAGTGAGCTAGTGGGGTTCTCCAGGTATAGCAGGATATCATCGGCATACGGGGAGAGCGTAAACTGCTCACCTCCCAGCCTGATACCTTCAATACTTTCATCTAGTCATATACTCTGAGCTAAGGGCTCAATATATAGGGCAAAGAGAAGGGGGAAGAGAGGACATCTCTGTCTCATTCCTCTTTCCAGGGGGAAAGGGTGGACATGGTGACCATTTGTCCTGACATAAGCCATCGGTGTTTGATAAAGTTTAGAGAGTAGGGACTGAAAGGGGCTTCCCAACCCAAATTGTCCAACTACCTCCTCCAGAAAGGTCCATGATACTTTATCAAATGCTTTTTCTGAGTCAATACTGATTAGAATGGCTGGAGTTTTGGTTGCGTTAAGATAGTCTATTATGTGAAAAGTTTTTCTTAGATTGTCTTGGGTTTGTCGACCAGGAATAAAGCCAGCTTGGTCAAGATCTATCAGATCCGGGATGAATGCCTGCAACCTTTTAGTCATAATAGGTGTGAATATTTTGTAGTCGATATTCAGTATTGATATAGGGTGATAAGAAGAGCAGAGCAATGGATCCTTCCCTGGCTTATGAATAACCGACATGATGGCCTGTGTCCATGAAGGTGGGACCTCCCCCTCTTCCCTCTACAATGCTTGGAACACTCGGCCCACTATAGGTATTAAATCCATCCAGAACTGCTTGTAGAATTCTCCTGGCAACCCATCATTACCCAGACATTTAAGGGTTTTTAGATTCCTAATAGCTGAATCTATTTCTCCAGCCCCCACAGGGCAGTTGTGGTGGTCCGCCTGCTCTTTGGTTAGGGAAGGAAGACCCAAACCTCAAAGGGAATTTCTCATTTCATCTTTCGAGGGTTGGGGACCTTGTTTATACAGAGCTGCAAAATATTCTTGAAAGGCTTCAGCAATTTGTATTACCCCCTTCTCTATTTTACATGTACTGGGGTGTTTTACAGTTTGTATGATGGCCCTAGCCCTCTGTGCCCTTAACCGTCCGGCCAAAAGCCTCAGGGAATGTGGGCCTCCTTCATAGTATTTTTATTTTAGGAATAACAATTTCTGTTCCACTGAGTAGTCTAATATATTAGAGAGCTGTGCTTTTAATTTTTTTAGAAGTTGTGTTCTTCTCTTATCTATATGGGCTTTTTGGAGCGTTTCTTGATAGTGTATTTTAGCTATTAAGTCCAATTTCTTAGCCTCCCTCTCCTTTTTCCGCCTACTGGACCACTCCACCAACATGCCCCAGATGACTGTCTTGGTTGTGTCCCACAGGATGGCTGGAGACACACCAGGAAGATCATTATCTTTTAGGGTGAGTTCTATCGTCCTACGGACCAACTCTAGAACTTCTTTATCTTGCAACAGGGATAAATTTAAACGTCAGAAGGTGATTCTCCTGACCTTGGCCAGCTCCATAGACATAAATATAGGGGCATGGTCTGACAAGATGAAATCCCCAATCGAGATTTCTAGCACACTGTCCACCATCTCTTTAGGGACCAAGAAATAATCCAATCTAGAGTAGGACTGGTGGACTGCAGAAAAGAATGTGCAGTCTCGCTTTCTCCCCTCTAGATGTTGCCAGACATCTATAAATCCTAACTCCCCCAATGTTCTCCTCACCCTCCTGGCAATAGCATGGTTCCTATGAGGTGTTTGTGCTGAAAAGTCCAAAAAAGGATTGAGGGTCAAGTTCAGGTCCCCTACCCAGATCACATCATCCTGCACACAGTCTTGCAGAGTGGTAAGAAATTTTAGGTAAAGCGCTGCATCTGAACCAGGAGGGAATTATACCGATGCCAGGGTCAGAGGCCTACCTTGTAATGTCCCTTTCATTAGGACATAGCTACCCTCTTGATCTGCCAGCACATCCAATTTTTCGAAAGGGGCCTGTTGAGGCACCAAGATTGCTACCCCCGATGGCACCCTCCCTTGTACGAAGCAGTTGCCGCACTCCCAAAGCCCATACCACACAACTTCAAGTGCTCCTCCGGGGACAAGTGCATCTCCTGGAGAAAAATGAAGTCTACATTTGCCCATTTTAAGTAGGACAAAATCTTATTCCTTTTAACAGGACTAGGAGCCCATGGACGTTATAAGAAAAACATTTTGTATATCTAGGCATAGTGTTGTTGTCCCAAAGCCCCTTTTTTCTCATTATGCCTCTCCATAGCCATAATTACCTTTAATCTACCCCCATGCCAGATATGTTGGTTGTAATAATATTGTTTCATCAGCCTTTGACCTAGTAAAACCAAGTGAACATTTGCCAACACGGCAAGAATAAAGTTAACTTTATGTACAATGGTATTTTGCTCCCAAGGTGGGAAACCTGAAACATCAGACTTCTGTTCTTCCCTCCCATCTAAGGGGGAGAGAAGGGGAGGACAATCTGTACCCCAAAGATATGGGGTCCTCCCCTGAGGTCCTAGGTTGCACACTAGACCTCTAGGATGTTCTAATTCAATCGTCATGGCAACCTCCATTACTATCTAGGCAGCTAGTATCACTTAACCCCCCCCCCCCCGAGGATACACTTATTTTTTACTCTGGTAGCCATGGAGTATATACTCAATGGACAGTTTATAAAAAAACTAAGCAGGTTATGTTAGATCTGTCCTTGGTCATTCTCCTGTTTGCATTAATCTTCAGTAACCCTTCTCACAGTTCAGTTTGACGTAACAGAAAGGTAGTCGATATTACAGCTTCTAATAAAGTAGCAGTCCTTGGGTCTCTAACTACTTTTAGTTGGAAAGGGCTATATGTCCCAGGATGTTATGTCCAGATCATTGCCCTGAACATCAGCTGTTCCAAAAACTTAAAGAATATTCCACAGCTTCTAGCCGTCTCAAACTGGAACTAAATGTCAGGATCAATAAAAAGGGACCATAATCGGGAAACATAAAAGAAAGAACCGTACACATAGTTCACCTTGTTTTGGATAAGTCTCTATAGGAACAGTTCAAGGCAACCAGCCATCAAGTTGTTATCCACGGGATAGTCAAAAATTGTACAGTTTACATTTGACACCACAACGAGGAGGCCAGATTGACGAAAGCTGTGTAGCCGTGAAGGGGCCATGGAAACCAGATCTAGCCCCATAGATGAGGATTTACAAATAGACATGCCAAATATCTCTGAAGTGCTCTGTTGCTGCACCATCTCTTTTTTCTTTTTCTGCAGGGAGATAACCTGATCCAGGATGGAGTGAGTAAATTCTAGCGCATTGGTTATTTTCTTCCAGCCACGCACCTGCTGCCAGTCCGAGGCAAATACTTGTTTCTGCTTCATTCATTCTGGATCTAGGATTGGGGGGGTGATGCCTTTCTCCCCGAATACTTTAAGTACTTCTTCAGGTGTGTTGTATACTTTCACCCCCTCCTCCCAAATGATTCTTAGTTTCGCCGGGTAGGGTGTCTGAAAACGGATTTGGTGGTCTCGAAGTGGCTTGAAGAAAGGAACCCATTTATGTTTAACTTGTTGGATCTCTGGGGGGTAATCCTGATCAAGTGACAGTTGGGAATCAAGATATTTCAGGTCTCTTTTTTGCCAGGCACATCTGAGGATATCTTCTTTGACCCAAAAGCTAGAAAACTTCATAATTATAGATCTGGGTCTGGCTGCCGGATTGGAGGGTTTTGGTGCCAGAGAGTGGTGGGCCCGTTCAGTCCCAAGCTGGTAACCCTTTGGGAGCTTGAGAATGTCTCTTAGGAGATCCTCTAAAAAGGAAGTCATCGGTTGTATTTCGGCACCCTCCTCCAGACCATAGAGGCAAAGATTATCCCTCCTGGACCTGCTCTCAAGGTCAGTACATTTAGCTTGCAGTGCCAAGGTTTGCTGATAAAGAGAGCCCACTGTTTGACCCAGAAGCTCTCCAGAGCTCTCCGTATCTGCTAAATGTTGTTCTGCCTGATCCAGCCACTTCTCCATTTTTCCGAATTGGTGTGAGAGATTGAGGAATTCTTTTTTGTTATCTTGTATCTCTTTTAAAAGTGTTTCAAACCGTGATCTACACAGGATTTCTGATTTGCCCTCTGTGTCATAGTCGGACCCCGGGAGGCTGTGTGGCGAGGTGCTCCTAGTGTAGGCCTGTGCTTTGTCTCTGGATCCCGAACCATCTAACTTCTTACTTGATCCCTTCAGTCTTTGTTTCTCTCCTCTGTCCTGCTTAGAACCTCCTGGAGGCATTTTGCAAATGATTTTGGAGGTTTAAGGTAATAAATGGAGGTTTTATAGATTCCCTCGGGGAGAGAGCTTAGCCCTTAAGCTGCTGAGAGTGCCGTGACATCACCGGAAGTCAGGAGTGACTAGGTTTAACCATTTTATCTGCAAGTCCAGTAGGTCTTTTGTTTTTACGTAGTCTATACACAGTTGTATATCAAATCTTTTGTCTTTTCATAGATTCATAGATTCACAGCTTGTCTTCCTTCATTTGATTTTAAACCCAGACACTGCAGGGGAAGGCAGCTATTAACACTTAGAAGGGACTCAGTGTTGCTACAGGGACACTTTAGTGCTGCATGAACTCCCACTCCTCGAGGGTTCTGCAGCTTGGCTGACACCTATTGTAGGTGTTTTGAAGAGGCTCTTTCTTGCTGCCAAGTTGGGCTTAACCTGATCTTTTAAGGACAGGTTACCCCCATAGGTCTGCCTTAGTGTACTCATGCTGGGTGAGCATTGCCATAGCTACTGGGCAACATCACCAGCAGGTGCCATAAAGGGCTTGGCTCCAGTGAGTGGAGGGGAAGGACAGGGACTCAGTCCTGTAATTGCTGTCACTGGTCAGACTGCAGGAGAAGGCAGCTAGCATAGAGAACTGCAGGTGTATGGCAGCTCGTCTTCCTTTATTTGATTCTAAACCCAGACACTGCAGGGGAAGGCAGCTATTAATGCTTAGAAGGGACTCAGTGTTGAAGCAGGGACACTTTGGTGCAGCATCAACTCCCCCTCCTCAAGGGTTCTGCAGCTTGACTGACACTTACTGTAGGTGTTTTGGAGAGGCTCTTTCTTGCTGCCAAGTGGGGTTTAACCTGATTTTTTAAAGGCAGGTAACCCCCATAGTCTGCCTTAGTGTGCTCACTGCCATAGCAATAGCATTGCCATAGCAACTGGGCAACATCACCACCAGGAGTCATAAAGGGTGTCACTACAGGGTACATGGACATTCCTGAAATAAAGGTTACAAAAATGGATGTTATCAATAAAATCAAAAAACTTAAAACTTGTAAATCTACTGGACCTGATGGCATTCATCTGCTCTTATTAAAAGAACTAATGAACAAACTTGCTGGACCAATAGCAAAACTTTTTTTAGCATCTATCAATGAGGGGAATACAATTCCTGAGTGGAGAGAAGCCACACTTACCTCAATATTTAAAAAAGGGGACAGGCAAATGGTTTCCAATTACCGGCCTGTAAGTCTAACTTTGATCCTGGGCAAATTATTGGAAATGGTTCTGCAAGATCATATAATTAATCACATCAGAGAACAGGGTTATGTAGACATCTCACAACATGGCTTTACACAGGGGCACACTTGCCTGACAGCCCAATTGATCTTCTATGAAAATGTGTGTGCAGCATTAGACAGCGGTCTATCTGTTGATATCATCTTTCTTGACTATTCTAAAGCCTTTGACCAAGTATGCCACCAAACCTTGATTAAAAATCTCAGGGACATACAGTTGCACCCAAAAGTGGTTTCTTGTATAGAAACATGGTTAGGTAATAGAAAGCAGAGAGTGGGCATTGCAGAACATTATTCAGAATGGGGGATTGTGACTAGTAGAGTCCCACAAGGATCAGTGTTGGGGACCCACACTGTTTAATATTTTGTTTCATCAATGCAGACTTCAAAACATTCTTGGTTAGGTAAATATGCTGATGACAGCAAATTAGGGTCCATCATTCATAACAAAGAATGCACTAATCAACTCCAACATGATCTGGAACAATTAGAAACATGGGCCAAACTACAGAAATTGAGTTTCAATGTAGACGTGTAAAGTTATGCACCTTGGTAAAAACAACCCTATGGCACAGTATAAATTAAATAAGAGTAAGTAAGCAAGTAAGTAATTATAGGACAAAGAACCTCTGTTTGCAAGCACTGAGGCAATGGTTACCCCAAAGGGCATTGGCCGGGAAGCCAAGTTTCAAAGAAGTAATTATAGGTCCATGACCTCCTAACTTGTAACTCTTCAATGAATCTATGAATCTATGAAACCAACACTGTATCATTGGCATAAATCCGAATGTTAGTTAAATTCATATTATATGGTAGATTGTTAATATATATCAAAAATAGTAAGGGGCCCATTATGGACCCCTGTGGAATACCCCTAGTTACTGATAATATATTAGAATATGTTCCACTCACAGTGACCATCTGGGTCCAATCTGCTATGAACCATTTGCAAGGTTCTTTTGCTATACCTACAGCTATTAATCTGTTTGTAAGGATTTCATGGTCCACAAGATCAAAAGCTTTTGACAAATCCACAACCACTGCACCCACAGATCTCGCCTCACCCAGTGGCATAGCCACCAGGTCGAGGAAGACTGTGAGCATGGTGCCCATGGACAGTTTGTTTCTTGATCCTGACTGCCAGTTATATATGTTTATTATATTTCTCAAGATGATCAGTTAATTGGCTGTGCACTAATCTTTCCATTATTTACGAAACTATTGACAGCAGGGCAATTTGCCAGTAATTTGTTGGCTGCAAGTTATCACCACCCTTAAATACAGGGACGATTTGCGTCAATTTCCACATACTAGGAAAGGTGCATTTTATTAGGCTCCAATTAAAAATGTTCTTCAATGTCTGAGGAATTCCAAGAGCTGAGTCTTTAATAAACCTTATTTCAATGTTGTTGTTGGGACTGCTGGACTCATTTACCTTTAGTTTATTTATTACTTTAATAATTTCCCACTTTTGTATCCTTTTAAACCTAAACATTGGTGTATTTTGTTCTCCAGTTTGTCCTTTTTTATGGTACTACTTAGGTCATGGTCCCTTTTGTTCTTGTTTAATGCATCTAAGTCAGGTAGTTCAGCAACATATCTGTTTAATAAGTCTGCTGCTTTTTCTAATGTATGAATTTTTCCATTCTCTAAAATAATTATCTCCACTGTACTTTTTTTAAGATTTGTTAATGATTTAACTAATGGCCAATGTTGCTTAGGATCTGTTAATGTATTTATTTTTTGTTTATAGTAAAACCCTTTCAATTTTTTGACTTCCTGAGTGACCTTGTTTCTTTTTTTTTTAAATTTATTCCAAACCTCCTGGCTCAGTGACCTATTTATTTGCTTTATTCCTCAAGTAATTTTTTTAATTGGATTGACTTTTTTTTAATTTTTGCATTTATTCAAGGCAAGTGGTTCTTTTTTGGGTTTGATTTCTTAAGGGAGCATTTTGGTTACAAACATCAGGAACATATTTGTAAACTAATCTTCCGTTATGTCTAGATTGGGAAGTAATGTGATCCTGTACCATTTTGCTCTTGAAACGTGATTTTGGAAAACTTGTTTTCTTATAGTTTTTAAAGCATCTTTTTAATCTTTCAGGCTCATTCAACTGTTTTTGAATTTGCAATTCAGCACTAATGGTGCAACAGGTGACATTATGGTCTCCTAAATTCAGGGGATTACCACTCTTTTCCAATATTTGTAACTCTGGAGACACAAATATTAAATCTAAAATTGTGATGACAGTAGTAATTTGTAAGCTGCCTGACAGCTAGCCCCTCTAAGGTTTTGGAGATGCAAGAGAGAAACGAGATGGACCATTAGATTACAGAGGAGTTTGAGAGACCGCTTTTGTGTAGAGGAAGGACTACAGCACTTTCACAGGATGTTGAAAAACCCTCAGTGGCCAATGAGCAATTGAAGATATGGATGACTGGTGCTGCAGTAGCTGAAACAGCCAACTCCAGCAATCTGGGGAGAGGGAGGCATCAGCCCCAGGGCAAGTGGTAGTGGGTTCTAAATGCATAAGCTCATGAAGAACCTTGGAGGGAGTGATCCAGGAGAATAAAAACCTAGGTGTGTCATAATGCAAGTAACAAGGTTGGGGAGAAGCGGTAGCACTATTAGGGGTGGAGGTACCACCAACAAGGGGCGATCAGAAAACTGATCATGTAAAACATTTGGAATGGCACTTGGGACAGAGATTAGGCCAGAGGCACACTTGAGGTTTGGGATGGAAGAAGCAGAGCAAGCAGGCTGAAATAGGCTTTTTATTGTGTCTTAGAATTTGGAAGGCGATGGGGAGACATTGATGCATTTGGTGGGGCTGGAAGCAGCCTTTGCTTTCCTACATGCCTTGGTATAGAGGTTTCTGAGTCTGCTATAATGTAGCCTGTCAACAGGGTCACTTGGTGCCTTATGGGCAGACCAAGCAGCCTTCTTTTTCCTGACCATATTGATAATATCGCAATTGCATCATGGCTTCTCTACTTATGAGAAAATGAATGGTGGTGGCTCTTTGAATCCACTAGCTGGAGGTGAGAAGTGAAGGACTGTAAATTCAGGGATGTACAAATGAATCATTTCTGATGTGGTTTGCTGTTGTGAAAGGCAATTGTGAGTTTGATCTTGATGTTTGGTAGTATTACTTCTTCACAGTTTTGTAAGCAACAAGATACGTGTAATTATGGTGAGATAATCATACTCCTCTGGTGTGGCATGGCCAAGTGGCATCAAATGCACCTGAGAAGTACGATTAGTTCATCATAATTACACAGCCTACAGCACCTAATTGCAATTATAACTTTTAATATGTCTGATTTAAGATGAATTAAAATAAGAAGAAATGATTTTGAAGTGACAAAAACAAAAGACATTTCATTGAAATATGCTTCAGTTTTTCTGCAGTTTATTTACCCAGGATAGCCTAGCTGAGATGCAACCTCTCACTTCCAGTGGGGCTCTGCTTTTACCATTTATGCAGCTGGGAAGACAAGAGCATTGGGTAGTTAAGTGACTTGCCCAAGTTCACACAATAGATATTTGGCTTAGGGGAAGGGGGACTACAATATCCTGGCTCCCAACAAAAGCTTTAATTACTAGACTACAATTATTCACACATATTACTTGAAAGCCAAAAAAGTTCCACTGCTGCTTGCTATTAGGTGGTAGCTAAATACAATAAATGTCAATGAAAATCCTGTGTGCCACTTCTCTTTTTTTTTGCTAAAAAACACCTTAGTTACCTAATTTATATTTCAAACCAACTGGGTATTTTTGTGGAAGGACTAATGGTCAAAACTGTTGAATCCACCATGCTTTGAGGTTGTGGGGATGTAGACTTCTCCTGACGCAGGTTCACACATCTCTAGTTACAATACATGTGCTTTTAAGAACTATAGTAAAGGACACAGTTTATGTTTGCTTGCACGCATGTGCAACACAGACATCTTGTGGCCACTTGGGCACTGTATGGGCCGGGGAGGTAGGTACTGTAGCAACCAAAGAAGCTCTTTCTGCAGGAGGTGTGTGAGTGAAAACCTAATACTGGCAAGGCTGACAAAGATGATGCTATACTGCTTGCTGATGGGCAGAAACTTCTCACATATGAAAGGATGCCATGACACCTAACACAGGGCTTTTACACCCATCAACCAGCTAAGAAGCATCATCATTAGCCAATTCTGCCACAAGATATCTCTGCAGTTACCCCCTGAATGTCCAGTGGTTGAGTGCCTTACCTCACCGCCAGAGAACTATGCATCCCAAGGGTGCATGATCTAGGTGTGATCCTGGACAGCAGGCTGACTTTTGAAGATCAGGTGTCTTCTGTTCTTAAGAGTAGTTTCTACCACTTATGGAACATCCCCAGGATCAAGCCCTTCATTCCACCCAAGGATCTACCAACTCTAGTACTTGCCTTTGTCACCTCCAGCCTCAACTACTGCAATGCTTATTACTTCGAGGTTGTGGGAGGGACCCTTCATGTACTGCAGCTGGTGCAGAACTCGGCTCGGTTACTGACAGGCCTACCCAGGTCATGTCATGTGACCCCGGTCCTGCATGCTCTGCACTGGCTGCCGTTCAGGTGGAGGGTCCTTTTCAAGGTGGCTTGTTCGTCCATAAGGCCCTATACGGGCTGGGTCCTGGCTACCTGTCAGAGCTCCTGACACCTGCAACCTCTGTTTTCTCCCTCTGCTCCTCCTTGAGGGGCCTCCTGGATGTTCCCAGGGTTCAACTCAGGACTTCTGGTGATCAAGCTTTCAGTGTCTCTGGGCTGACCCTGTGGAACATGCTTTTACCTGCAGTCTGGGAGGCCCCCTCAATTGGTGTTTTTAAGCAGAGACTTAAGGCCCCCCCTCTTCAGCCAGGCATTTACTGAATAATTTATTTACAACCCTGGCTATACTACACTTAATACTATAGTTAATTTTAAATATTGAGTGCAGATTTGATCTTCCCGCTGCTTCTGAGATGTATTTTTATGTACTTTGTTATACTGTGTATGGCATCCAGAGCCTCTGAGATTGGGTGCCTTAAAATTAAAAATTGCCTTGCCTTGCCTTCCCCCAAATGCCTGACATTCAGATACCCAACTCCACAACTGGGGAACACTGCAGTTACTCCTAAATGTATAGCGGCAGGGTGCCCAACCTTGCCAACAGACAACTGTACTGTTACCCATAGAATGTCCAGTATCCAGGTGCCCAGCCCTGCCTCTAAAGAACTGTATTCACCTTCAACTGTAAATAACTTAGAATAACTGGGTTCCCTTTTCTCCCGTAGGGAAACTGTGGCGTAATTTGCCATAATAAAGCAGTGTTTATTACGGCAAACACACGCACAGTTTCCCTCATTCTGTACATGTGCCTGCTGCAGTTCGTCCCTTCCCAACCGCTCACCGCTTGTCTTCAGTTCTACCAGAGAAGTCAGCCACCAGAAGAATTTGGAGGTAAGTTATTTGGAAAAAAAAGATAACACAACCTAATTTAACTCAAGGGACAAAATATTTAAAAAATTCAGACAGGACAAATTTTGGCACCAGGCGAAAATGGAACCGGAGCACAGCCACATAGCCACTATTTTATATAATTGCTGT
The DNA here is from genome assembly GCA_016271365.2 of Neoceratodus forsteri. Taxonomy (NCBI): domain Eukaryota; kingdom Metazoa; phylum Chordata; order Ceratodontiformes; family Ceratodontidae; genus Neoceratodus; species Neoceratodus forsteri. Next base: position 910,024,389 of record CM028130.1, on the reverse strand, counting down.
GGCAAAAAAGGGAAACCTAGCAATTATATAAAATAAAATATGGGATGGTATGTGTAAACTCGAAGTTTACATGCCCCCTCAGTGTTAGATGCTTTAATAAACCCCTTGAGCTTCACTCTCGGGGTTTATGTAGCATTTAACACCTCAGAGGGGGTGTAAACTTCTCATTACACACAGCAACCCATACTTTATTCTATATATAATAACTGGGTTAGGCTTTTTCCCATAGGGAAACTGTGGCATAATTTTCCATTATAAGGAGCATTTATAATGGCAAACATCGCAACAGTTTCCCTTGCTATCTTATGCCAACCTACAACTCTCTTCGGATTTTCACTGCTGCCACCAGATTTCTTCGCAGTCGAAACCGCACCGCCACCACTATCTCTAGGAGGTAAGTAACTATTTAAAAAAAACCTTCCTAAAAAAAATCACACCGTAAAGGGGACAACAAAACAAGAAAAAGTAAACTGCTGAAAAGTGACCAAGGACTCGGCTAAACATCATCCAGACTGCAGCCGCACCAGACCATTTATTTTATATAATTGGCTGTGACAAAAAAGCCTAACCCAGCAATTAAAATAAAATATGTGGTGGTGTGTGTAAACTCGAATTTTACACACACCTTCGGGGTTAGATGCCTGGATAAACCCCTCGAGCCTCGCTCTCGGGGTTTATATGCCATCCAACCCCATGGGTGTGTGTAAAATCTCGTTACACACACCACCCCATACTTTATTCTCTATATAATAACTGGTTAGCAGTTTTACCCATAGGAAAACCCGGTTATAATTCACCATTATAACCTGCAGGCTATAATGGCAAACATGCACCAGGTTTCCCTAGGTCCGCGCATTCACCAGCCACCGCTCTTCCCTTACTTCTCTGCCATTACTTACCACTGGACACTTGACCGTCACTTGCACTCCGCAGTAAGTTAATATTAAAAACATTAACATTCAGCTCAAACATTAACTGGGTTCCTTGTGTAATTATACTGAAGCATTGAATAAAACAAAGAAAAAGGGAAATCATTTGTTTTACCATCCACTGCGGACTGCACTGAAACCGGAAAGGACCGTACTGTACAGGAATGTGTGTTTATTTTATATAATTGCTCTGGTGAAAAAATGCTTGCCAGCAATTAAATAAAATAAAACATGGGTAGTGTGTTTAACTCGAGATTTTACACACACACCCTCTGTGTTAGAGGCTTAAATAAATCCCTCAAGCTTCACTCACGGGGTTTATGTAGCATCCAGCACTTCGGGTGTGTTTAAAATCTAGTTAAATACACTGCCCCATGCATTATTCTATATATAAAGATGTACTCTATTCTGTTTACCATTTTTTCAGCTCTATACTCCTTAGCCCAGTGGAACACAAAATCCATGAGACAATGGCTACTGGGGGTAAGAAAAGTCTGCCTGAAGCCTCAAGATACTGTTGTTCTAATTTGTAATAGCATGCAAGCAAACATGTTCTACATTGACTATTGCTTGTGTATTCCTCTGACTGTTTAAATGAGAACATCCATGTTCATCAGTGTCAGTGGCTCATCAGGTTGCACACTTGCTTCTGAGGTAGAAGATGAGAAGGCTGTGGATTCTAGCCCCACACCAGGAACTTGGGCTAAAATCCCAATACTGACACTCTAGTGCAGCATGAGAGGGGTGCTGCACTCCTGGCCTGCAATCTTGCGTGAGACATTAAACCAAGGTTCTGTCTGCTTGTTCTGGTGGCTGTTCAGGTGGACTTTAAAAATACCATGAGACTTCTCAGAAAGAGTAGGGACATTTTCCCTATGTCCCAGCCAAATTTCCCCCATTCGGTAAAAATACCACCAGCAGCTTAATCTGGTTCAATGTCAGTTGGTTTCCATTGGTATCTCTCCCTTCCCCTCTGGCACGAGGCTGAAAATAAGCAGAATTGCCTAGTCCTCCTTTCCCAATCAACAAAAACTAAATGAAACTAACAATGGAAGTTATGCAGCATTGTTGTCAATGGAAAACTATTACAAATAAGCTATTGGCTAAATCTGTAAATCTAGCAGGGTCAGAAATATAACATATTTAGTTCCCTTCACTTTACAGCTGCAGGCATCCATTTTCTAAATCACTAACAAATGGAATGACAACACACATGGGGGAAGCAGCTGGAAAATACAGTGCTGGCAGTAATTCCTAATGAAGAGTTCCTGATTCCAACAATGCTCTGTGCTATCATTTTTGAAAACTTATGTTGATGCCATTTTCAGGACTAGTACTGCTGCTGTCTTGAAAATTTTTTAAAGCCACTGTTTCAGGGAACTAAATTTAGCATTATTTTGAGAAATGTTTAATGCTGGTTGGTACCACAAGTTTCCAAAACTTAACATAAAGCAAAGTAACAGAATAACCAAAGTTCTTGGAAACTGTTGGTACTTGCAGCATAAACATTTCTCAAAATAATGCAGATCTGGCCACCTCACCTGCTGGAAACTTAATAAAGTCTGCACTTGAGACTTTGTGAATTTGGTAAACTAAACAAAGTAATTTGCAATATGAAGTCTGCCAGCTTCACACATCCCTAACCTTACACGACATGGATGTGTTTTCATCAAGGGATTTTGAGTAATGTGGAAACAGAAAATGTCAGCAGAAAAACACCATTGGTCCATCTGGTCTGCCCTCTTTTCCCCATCCTACCCCAAGACCTAACGTCTAGTCAGAGTTATTGCCCCTACCTTCCCCCCTTGCCCCCTGCCTTACTGCTTTGCCTCTATGTAACTAGTAAGCCTGTTTCTCAGTCCCAGGTGTGTCTGAAACCAATAGCTGCTCATGCACCCACCACCTCTGTTGGTAGGCTATTCCTTGGCTCAACCACTGTCTCTGTAAAATAAAACTTTCTCACATCCCTTCTGAATTTCCACCCTGCCAGCTTCCACTCATGTGCCAGTGTTGTTGCTTTGTCAGTTCCGCTGAATATTTCCCCATGATGTATCTTTCTCATTCCTTTCAGGAATTTAAAAGGTCTTTATAGAAACATAGAAACATAGAAACATAGACTTTGACGGCAGATAAGGACCGCTAGACCCATCTAGTCTGCCCTACCTACAGGATAGGCCTCAGATCCTAGTTAACCAACAGCCTATTTCTTCCTGCCCCCCGGAAGAATTACCTTATGTCTGTCCCATGCATTCTTGAATTCTCCCACAGTTTTAGACCCCAAACTTCCTCAGGAAGGCTGTTCCATGCATCCACTACCCTCTCTGTGAAATAATACTTCCTCACATTGCCCCTGAACTGCCCTCCTTCTATCTTTAAATTGTGTCCCCTTGTTCTTGCAAGTCTCTTTTCTGAAAGATGCTACCCTCTTGGACTTTGTTGATTCCCTTGAGGTACTTGAAAGTTTCTATCATGTCCCCCTCCCTTCTTTCCTCAAGGGTATACATATTAAGCTCCTTTAGTCTCTCCTCATCGGCTTCTCTTGCAGACCCTGCACCATTTTAGTTGCCCTCCTCTGGACTGCCTCTATCCTGTCTATGTCCTTGCGGAGATGTGGTCTCCAGAACTGGACACAGTATTCCAGATGGGGTCTCACCAACTGTCTGTACAGAGGGATAACAACTTCCTGTTTTCTGCTGCTGATGCCTCTCCCTATACATACCAGTATACCCCCGGCCCTCCCTACTGCCTTCTCACATTGCTTGCTAACCTTAAGGTCATCTGATATGATTACCCCCAGGTCCCTTTCCTGTTTTGTTGTTGTTACTACCTCCCCACCCATTGTGTATTCTTCCCCTGGGTTCTTGTTTCCTAGGTGCATCATATCATAACATATCATACCTCGCCTCTCCATTCTGGTCTCCAGCCATAGGTAAGTGTTCAGGGTCTTATGCTGATCCTCGTAGGATCTGCTCTGCTGGCCCTGGATCATTTTGGTTACCCTACACTGTTCTGTCTCTAGCCTGTCTTTCTCTTTTCTTAGGTGATGGCTCCAGAACTGGGCACAGTATTCCAGATGCAGCCTCACCAGTGATTTATAGAAAGGGAGTATCACCTCCTTCCTATCAAACCCCCTCCCAGTACACACAATACATCCTGATCGCCTTGCTGTAAGCCTTCTTCCTTTCACTTGATTGTTTTAGTGAGTTGCTTATGATGACTTCTGGGTCCCTTTCCTCAGAAGTAGTGCCAACGTACCCCCTCCTATGCAATATTCCTTCCTAGGGTTCTTGTTCAATATATGCATCACATCACACTTTTTGGCATTTAATTTTAACCACCAAACTTTGGACCATCTCTCCAATCTTTGCAGGTCCTCTGCATCTCCTTAAACCCTTCCTTGCTGTCTACTGTGCCACAGAGCTTAGTATCATCTGTGAAGAGACACATATTGCCTTTGTATTCCTTCTCCTGTGTCACTGATGAAAATATTATAAAGGTCCAGCCCCTTGACTGAGCCCTTTGGTACTCCACTTGTGACCTCCCTGTTTACTACCACCCTCTGCTGTCCCCACCTCCCAGCCAGCTTCCCACCTATCAAACCAGATCCTCTAACTTCTTCAGCAACCTTCTGTGTGGCACAGAGTCAAACATCTTGATGAAGTCAAAGTACAGCAAAACCACTACTTGTCCTATAACATCATGGTAACCTCAAGAGCAAAGCTCAAGAGATCCCTAATATCATCAGAATCCCAATATGTAAACACAGAGCTGTGCATGGTTGCCCATATGCTATTTTGTATAGTATATGGTGTGAAACATACAATAAAAAATGCCGACTTAGTTTTTTCTTCCCAAGAAATCTTTGGTTTATTTTTTATTATTTTAAAAAAGCAAAAAAAAAAAAAAGAAAAGAAGTAAGAAACCCACCATCACCAAGCTGCTGAAAACCCACCGTATCATGGTGGTTTTTTTTTTCCATGATGAAACAAAAGAAGATTTTGTGTTGGGAAAGTGGGTTTTGTGCATCAAAAATCAAAGTAAATAACAGGTGGCATGAATTTCTATTCAGATTAAAATGGCTGTTGTACTGTGGAAGGGTGCAACAGCATTCAATGACCTTTAAACCATGTTACAACAGCTTTTTGTTAGCATGGAAATTCATGCAAAACAAGGAGTAACCGTTTACTTTTATGTACTTTTGGCTGCCATAAGTTTACAATCAGTAGCTTTTTAATTTCCTCGGATATATAAAAACAGTTTTCATAACTATTTCTAGTTTACTACTCAAGATGGCCACCACCCAAAATGTAACAAAATCCCTTCTGTTGAGGATACTTTTTGACTGTAACTACTGAACTGATACTGTGCATGTATTATCATATGAGTCTGATATTAAATAACATCACTCCACAACAAAATGTTAATTTTTTTCATGGTGGGCATTGTAAGGGAGCAAGAAGTTTTAAAAACTTGTAAATCACATATCTCAGTTCATGAATGAAAAAAAAAAAAAAAAATGGGCATAGTGATGTTTTGACCAAAATACATTATTGCTAAAAGAAACAACATAATGGCAAGCAAATACTGTCACTTTAATTGCATTTGGTAAGAGAACTGCAAAGTGAGGCCCAGTAGTTCTGGCACACAAAGGACTCATGAAGAAACTTAAAACCATAAGAGACAACAGTAACTCAACATACAATATGAACATATTATAAATGATGTTGGAGATCTGTTTTTTTAACATAAATTGAATTAAAAATCAAAATATTTGACTTTGCAGAAAATTTAAGAAATCTCTTGGTGAAAAATTGATCTATGCCAACTGTGAACCTAGAACTTAAGGATTTTGGGACAGTTTGCATGAGATAATCAATAAGACATGATCAAGGGTTATGTCAATGTCTGTTAATCATCCTCTAGTGTAATGTGGCGCAAGGCAGAGCTGAGAAAAAATATGTTTTTTAAATAGTGTTGTACCTTGATTAGCATGTGATTAAGCTTCACATAGAAACATAGAAACATAGACTTTGACGGCAGATAAGGACCACTTGGCCCACCCAGTCTGCCCATTTCCCTTCCTACTGGATAAGCTGCAGATTCTAGTTAACCAACAGCCTACTTCCTGCAACCCCCCCACTACAATTGCCTTATGTCTGTCCCATGATTGTTTGAATTCCCCCACTGTTTTAGACCCAACACCCTCCCCAGGAAGGTGGTTCCATGCATCCACCACTCTCTCCGTGAAAATAAATTTCCTCACATTACCCCTGAGCCGTCCCCCCTCTATCTTTAAATTGTGCCCCCTTGTTCTTACACATCTCTTTTTCTGAAAGATGCTACCCTTCTGGACTTTGTTGTTTCCCTTGAGGTACTTAAAAGTTTCTATCATGTCCCCCCGTCCCTCCTTTCATCGAGGGTATACATATTAAGCTCTCTCAGTCTCTCTTCATATGGTTTCTGATGCAGACCTTGCACCATTTTAGTTGCCCTCCTCTAGACTGCTTCCATCCTGTCTATGTCCTTGCATAGATGGGGTCTCAAAACTGCACACAGTATTCCAGATGGGATCCACCAACTGTCTGTACAGAGGGATAACCACTTCCCTTTTTCTACTTGTGATGCCCGTCCTATGCATCCCAGTATCCCCTGGCTCTCCTTACTGACTTCTCACATTGCTTACCCACCTTTAGGTCATCTGATATGACTACCCCCAAGTCCCTTTCCATTTTTGTTGTTGTTAGTACCTCCCCTGCTATTGTGTACTCTTCTCCTGGGTTTTTGTTTCCCAGGTGCATTACTTTGCACTTCTTTGCATTGAATCTAAGTTGCCATATGTCTGACCATTCCTCCAACCTTGCCAAGTCCCTTCTCATCCTTTCTACCCCCCTTGTGTATCAACTCTGTTACAGATCTTTGTGTCATCTGCAAAGAGGTATACCTTTCCCACCAGATCTTCTGCAATATCACCTATAAAGATGTTAAAGAGGACTGGGCCCAGTACTGAGCCCTGAGGTACTCCACTAGTAACTCCCCTTTCTTCAGAATGTGTTCCATTCACTATTACCTTCTGTCTCCTGTTGTGCAGTCAGTTTGCTACCCAGGCTACCACCCTGGAACCCACTCCCAGGCTGGCTAACTTGATTATTAGTCTTTTGTGCGGGACTGTGTCAAATGCCTTGCTAAAGTCTAGGTAGGTCATATCCACAGCCCCTCCCTGGTCTATTACTTTGGTCACCCAGTCAAAGAAATCAATTAGATTCATCTGACATGACCTTCCTGCTGTAAATCTATGCTGCTTTGGGTCCTGTGCCCCTATGGCCTCTAGGTACTCAACAATTCTTGCTTTCAGAAGTGATTCCATCATTTTCCCTACCACTGAGGTCAAACTTACAGGTCTGTAGTTTCCTGCTTCTGCCTTGCTCTCACTTTTGTGAAGGGGAATCACATCTGCCCTCCTCCAGTCCTCAGGTACCACCCCATCCTCCCATGATTTGTTAAAAAGTGTAGTCAGTGGTGTCACTAGGTCCTCCCTTAGTTCTTTTAGATTCTAGGGTGAATCCCATCAGGCCCCATTGCTTTGTCCACCTTGAGTTTTAGGATTTCTTTCAGGACTCTTTCTTCTGTAAATGGACTTGTGTCAACCCCTACCAGAGTGCTTCTATTGTCTGGTTTAGGTAACTCCTCATCATCTTCTTTTGTGAATACTGAGCAAAAGTTTTCATTCAGTATCTCTGCCTTTTCACTGTCTCCCTCTGCCCACCCCCCTCTCCTTTATTAATCTTCACTATTCCTCCCTTAACCTTTCTATGCTCCCTAATGTACCTATAGAAGGTTTTATCTCCCTTCTTAACTGAGTTGGCTAATTTTCCCTCGGTTTGGGCCTTTGCTATTCTGACTGCTTTCCCCACTTCTTTCTGCTTTAATTGATATAGTTCCCTGTCATTCTCCTTCTGTGATTCCTTATACTTTTTGAATGCAGCCTTTTTCTCCTTAATCTTCCCTGCCACCTCTTTTGAGAACCATAGTGTTTTTTTTACTCTGCTTTGTTTTCTTTATTTGTTTCACACAAAGGCTTGTTGCCTCTATGATAGCATTTTTGATTTTTCTCCATTGTTCGTCCACCCCTCCTTTTTGGCCATTTGCTAGTGCATTCCTCAGGCATTCACCCATGTTGCCAAAGTTGACCCTTCTAAACTCCAGTATCCTTGTTTTTGTATGGCTTGTCTCCATGGTTGTGTTTATTGTGAAGCACACTGTGCAGTGGTCACTTGTTCCCAGATGTCTACTGACTTCTAAATTTGTGATCCTCTCTCCATTTGAGAGTACCAGGTCTAGTATTGCTCCCTCCTGTGTGGGTTCCAACACTAGCTGTCTAAGGTCTGCCCCCTGGAGGGCATTGAGAATGACCCTGCTCTTGGATGTGGCTGCAGTACATGTCATCCAGCTAACATCTGGCATATTCAGGTCCCCCATCAACAGTATCTCCCCCTTTTCAGCCATTTTGAGAATGTTCTCCATCATTTTCTTTTCCGTTACCTCCCTTGAGACAGGGGTCTGTATACAACCCCTGTGCGGATTGTGATGCCATTCCCTGTCTCCAAGGTGACCCAGAGTGCCTCTTGTCCTCCCCCTTTACTTTTTAGTTCTGTAGCTTTGATCCCTTCCCTTGTGTATAGAGCTACTCCACCTCCTCTTTTACCCTCTCTGTCCCTTCTGTAGACTGTGCACCCCGGTATGTTGACATCCCAGTCATGGTTCTCCATGTACCATGTTTCTGTGACTGCCACAATATCCAATTTTTCATCTTCCATCAGGGCTACTAGCTCAGGAAGCTTGTTTCCCAGACTATGGGTATTGGTACTCATTGCCCTCCATTTAATGTTGGCTTTATCCTTTTTCCCCATCCCTGCTCTTATTGCCCTTGTCTATTTTTCCATTTACCCCTGTCCTGCCCTCTGTTGAGCTCTGTACCTCAGTGTTTACCTTACTACCTGCCATGTTTTGTGGGGGGAGGCTTGAAATTTCCTGCCTCTTATCATCACCTCCCCCCTTGGGTAGTTTAAAAGCTTACCAAGGAAGCATTTAAACCTGTCACTTAGGAGCTTTGTTCCCTTCATGGACAGATGCAGACCATCATGCCAGTATAGACCTTCATCTCTCCAGGTGTACCTCCAGTCCCCAATGAAGCCAAAGCCCTGTGCTCTGCACCAGTTTTGCAACCATTCATTAAACTGCATGGTGTGCAGTACCCTAGTCTCAACCCTGCCATGGACTGGCAGCACCTCTGAGAAGGTAACCGTGCTTGCTACCTGTCTGAGACCCCTCCCCAACTCCACAAATTCATCCTGCACTGCACTGATTCCATGCCTAGCTAGGTCATTTGTCCCAAGGTGGACAGTGATATCTAGTTCCCTCTCCTGTGATGCTGCTTCTGCAATTGTGAGGATTTGCTTCTTGTCCTTCCAAGCCATGGCTCCAGGTAGGCACCTTACTTCCTTCTCCTTTCCCTTCCCCAGTTCTACCCCCCTAACAATTGAGTCCCCTATCAGAAGCTGTTTTCTTCCCCTGTGGTGTCCCTTGCCACCCTTTTGTGGTCCTCCCTTGTGGATGTCCTCAGCATTCTTCTTGGTCTCCACTGAGGGTGCCGTCATAGAGGAACCTTGCTTTGCCAGACTGGCGTATGATTTGCGTACATGTATGGTATGTTATCAAAAGATTAACGTAAGACACATAGAATTTGCATAGCCGATCAGAAAGCTTTGAGTCTCAGACTTGTTTTATAATATATGTTAATATCACCACTTAGACAACTGTTATGGTTGTAAGAGTGGTGTCTCGCGCAGTCTTAGGGTATGAGTAGTGCAAACTGAAGGTGAGAAGCTCCAATAGCCTACACATGTTCATAAGACCTTATTTACAGTTGTAAGAGTGATCTCAGTCTAGGTATCAATACATTATTGATCAATGTTGATCAATAATATTCAGAATAAACTATAGGGTATCATGTGTAATAAGATGTTTACACACACTCGAACATAGAAACATAGAAGTTGATGGCAGATAAGGACCGCAAGGCCTATCCAGTCTGCCTATTTTTTATGTTGGCTCGCACTTGCGCAGCCAACATATTGTGATAGTAGTACATTTGGAGGCACACGGTCACTGTTAGGTGAATGTAGGACACACATCAGAAGGTGTGTCCCTCTATCCCCAATCATGCAGCAGGAGGCACTGACCTCATGCATGCCTAATGTGGCCATCACAACAAAGAAAAGGTCTGCTGCAATGAGAGTGAAGCTCTCATGCAGCGTGACCATTACATGCCTCCCGTGGTGCAGGCAACATGGCGGCAGTGACTGCCGCTGCTGCTGCCTGTCACAATGCCGATGGAGGGAGCCCAGTCCCCATTGGCATAATGTGTCTCCACCCTTTTTGTTGATTACCAAGGGGGATGCCCAATCCCCCTCGGCATCATGTGTCCCCCCCAACAGTTTTTCTTTGCGGAAGTGGGAGCCCACTCCCCGTCGGCATCATGCACCCTCCCCCCCATTTCCTATGTGCCAACGGGGGTGCCCACCATCGGCTAAAGCACCCCCCCCATAAACACTGAGGTGGCAAGCTGGGGAAATCCCACCTGAAAAATGGAAACCATCCCGCAATGTCTTTTATTTTTTTAAACCCTGTAAAATAAAAACGGTCCTTCGCTGTCTCCCTGCCCCCCCACAACCCACACCTATCCACTCGCACCTACCTCCCCCAACCCCCCATACTTACCTCCTCTAGAGTCAGTCCGATGATCTTGAGTGGACCGGAACATGTTTGCACTCTTCAAAGCTGACGCGAACTGAGGAAATGCTGGTAAGCTGTATAATGGAATAAATAGGGTTTTCAACTTTGATGTATATCTTGGGCATTTTGAGAATTTTGGAACCAAATTTTCAACATGGGGTTTTAGGACCCTCATCATGAATTCTTTCACTGTCATGGCATTAATCATTCCCGAAAGGTGATTTCACGGTCACTATGCGGAATCACCTTTTGGGACTGATTAATGCCATGACAGTGCTAGAATTCATGAGGTGGGCTCTCAGAAAGCCTATGTTGCAAATTTGGTGGGAAAAATCCGACAAATGACTGTTTTACGAGTGTGCATTGCACAGTTTCCACTCACGCTCGTAACTTCACGAATTTGCAATATTTTGATGCCAGATTTTCAACATTGGCATTTTTCCACACCTCCTTGTGAACAGTACAGCTGTCATTTTTCACATCCTGGCTGAAATGTGTTTTCGCACTCCTGGCACACAATAGCATGGTCGCTGTAGGAATTCAATGTTTGGGACAGATTATGAAAATGACAGTGGCACTGTTCATGAGCAAAGGTCCTAAAATGCCTATGTTGAAAATTTGGTGCCGATATTCCATAAAATGACTGTGTTACACATGTACGTTGCGCAGTTTGCATGCATCGCAAGTTCACAAATTTATAATATTTTCACTCCACATTTCCGACATTGCCATTGTTCTGCACCTCCTTATGAACAGTACAGCTGTCATTTTCCACCTCCTCGCCAAAATGTGTTTTTGCACTTCCGGTGCAGAATAGTGTGGTCGCTGTGGGAAATCGGTCTTCGAGACACATTATGAAAATGACAGTGACACTGTTCATGAGCAGAGGTCCTAAAATGCCTTTGTTGAAAATTTGGTGATGAAAGTCCGTAAAATGAGGATTTTCCGAGTGTGTGTTGCTCAGTTTGCATGCACACTCGTAACTTTGTGAATCTGTAATATGTTCACTCCAGATTTTCACAATTGCCATTTTTCCACACCTCCTTATGAACAGTACAGCTGTCATTTTACATAGCCTGGCTGAAATGTATTTTCGCATGTCCAGTGCAGAAGTGCATGATCGCTGTGCGAAATCAGTTTTTGGGACAGTGTGAGGAAATGACAGTGACACAGTTCATGAGCAGAGTTCCTAAAATGCCTATGTTGAAAATCTGCTGCCAAAAGTCCATAAAATGGCTGTGTTGCAAGCATGTGTTGCACAGTTTCCATGCACCCTTGTAACTTCGCAAATTTGCAATATTTTAATGCCAGATTTTCACCACCGGCATTTTTTTACAGCTCCTTATCAACAGTACAGCTGTCATTTTTCATATCCTGCCCAAAATGTGTTTCCGCACCTATGGCCCACAATGGCGTGGTTGCTGTGGGAAATCAACATTTGGGACTGATTAACAAAATCACAGCATCACTGTTCATGAGGGGAGGTCCCAAAATGCCTATGTTAAAAAATGTGGGTAACAAGCTCCCACAAATAATTGGGTTACGGCTGTGTGTTGTGCAGTTTCTATGCATGCTAATGACTTCACCAATTTCTCATATTTTCACTCCAAATTTTCAATGTTGCCATTTTCTATGCTTCCTTATGAACAATTCAGTTGACATTCTCCACATCCTGCCCAAAATGTGTTTTCGTCCCTGTGTCGCCAAAGAGCATAGCTGCTGTGCAAAACCACCTTTCAGCTCACAAACTGATTGTGCCGCTTCTCTTGAGGTGGCCTCACAAACAGCCCATGTTGAAAATCTGGAGTGAAAATACCACTGCACCCCTACAGTGTTAGGGTTTCCAACTGTAGCACCCTGCCCAGTACAGACTGACAGGTGCCAGGACTGTGACTTGGGATCATCAGATGTAATGCTCATGCCATTGCACCCCTCATCCCCACCCTGCAGCCACTGGCAGGCATCGTGGTGTGCCTTGCACTGTTCGGCCACAAAATTCACCCCATTCTCCTATACTGCACCAACGTCAGTGTATTTCCTTATGGAATGGGGTAAGTATAATGCCCAAAGACCCCAAAGCGCACCACGACACTTGTCAGTGTCTACAGGGTAGGGTGACATACAATGGCATGAGCATTATAGCTGATGACCCAAAGGCACACACCAATGCCTGTCACTTTCTACAGGGTGAGGGTGGGGTTGACATCACTTCAATACTTCACTGCCATTCCTATTATGCACCTCTACCTCTGGCACTACCAAAGCCAATACCAGCGAGACAACATTCGGCATTGACAAATGCTTGTTTTCTACTTTATGAATGTGCCATAGGCCTTTACTCTGTCAATGGCCTATCTATTCATACTCATCTGTATTGCTCCCTTGTGCCTATCCCATGCCTGTTTGATGCCCTGCACTGTCTTCATATCCACCACTCCCTGAGGTAGACCGTTCATGCATCCACCACCCTTTCTGTGAAAAAGAACTTTCTCACATTACCCCTTAATCGGCCTCCCTCTAATCTCATGCTGTGTCCTCTTGTCCTGCTATTTTTCTTATATTGAAACATGTTAGACTCTTTCACCTTGTTGATGCCCTTAAGATGTTTGAATGTTTTGATCATATCACCTCTCTCTCTCCTTTGCTTTAGGGTATATATACTGAGCTCCATTAATCTGTCCTCATATGTTTTCTGATGTAGTCCTTGCACCATTGTGGTTGCCCTTTTCTGGACTGCCTCCATTTTGTTAATGTCCTTGTAAAGGTGTGGCCTTCAGTACTGCATGCAGTACTCCAGGTGGGGCCTAACCAGTGTCTTGTAAAGAGGAATTATTACATCCCTTTTATGACTTATGATACCCCTACTAATACACCCCAGCATCCCCCTTGCCTTACCTATTGCTTTAGTGGTCTGTTTGGATGATTTCAGGTCATCTGTGATGATGATGATGCCCAAGTCTCTTTCTCCCCTTGTGATTGCCAGCAACTCCCCTCCCAGCCTATAGGTGGCTTCAGGGTTTTGCTTCCCTATGTGCATGATCTTACACTTCTTTGCGTTAAACATAGAAACATAAAAACATAGACTTTGACGGCAGATAAGGACTGCTTGACCCACCTAGTCTGCCCATTTCCCTACCTACTGGATAAGCTGCAGATCCTAGTTAACCAACAGCCTATTGCTACTCTTCCGACCATTTTGCCAGTTTATCCAGATCTCTTCTCATTCTGCCCACCCCATATGGATCATCTACTCTGTTGCAGATCTTGGTGTCATCTGCAAACAGACAAACCTTACCCTCCAGTCCATCTGCAATGTCACTGATGAAGATATTGAAGAGGACAGGCCCCAGGACTGATCCCTGAGGTATCCCACTTGTGACTTGCATCTCTTCTGACTGTATACTGTTTACCACCACTCTCTGTTTTCTGCCTGCCAAAAAGTCTGCCACCCAATTGACCAACTTCTGACCCACCCCAAGCCTACCTATCTTATTAATCAATCTTCTATGTGGAACAGTATCAAAAGCTTTGCTGAAGTGAACGTAGGTGACATCAACTGCACTCCCTTGGTCCACCACTCTGGTTACCCAGTCAAATAAATCTATGAGATTAGTTTGACAGGACCTTTCTTTTGTAAACCCTTGCTGTCTTGGATACACTATCCTTTCCTTAAGGAGTGCCTCCATAATCTTGCCCACTACTGAGGTAAGACTGACTGGTCTGTAGTTCCTTGCATCCTCCCTGCTACCACTCTTGTGGAGCAGGATCACATGAGCCCTTCTCCAGTCTTCTGGAACCTCTCCTGTGCTCAGAGATTCACTAAATAGTTCTGATAATGGCTCTGCTAGTTCCACCACTAGTTCCTTTAGTACACTGGGGTGTATGCCATCAAGTCCCATTGCCATGTCCACCCTGAACTTAGCAAGATTTTATAGGATCCTTTCTTTCGTGAAGGGACTTGTGCAAACTCCTTCCCCTGGCTACCGTGAGTAGGGCTGTATCGCTCATGTGGACCAATGGTACAGCCCTACCTACGGTGTCAGTCGGCGGGTGGCGGGGCAGCAGGCGGGTGGGGTGCTGATGCCTGCCGCTGACCGGGGGGAGCAGGGTGGTGGGACTCAGTGGGTGGGTGGGGAGGAGGGTACCACTAGACCACCAGGGATATTGGACGTAAATCTTCTTTTATTACAAAAGCTCACGATCTGGCTGACAGCAGTCCACTTGACCATCAGGGGTATAGAAAATCATTTTATTTATACTTAAGCCTGCGATCGGGTCGACAGCAGTCCACCGGACCACCAGGGATATAGGATTCATTTTATATATACTGAAGCCCGCGATCAGGCTGTGGGACACATTGCCGCGCTGGGCAGGAGGGCGGCTGCTGCCTGGCAGGGCGCCAGGCACAAGTCACTGGGGATCGGCGCACCTGCATGCAAATGGGGCCGTAATGACATGCAAATGGCCCCATTTGCTCCTTGCATACATTATGGCCCCATTTGCATGTGCACTTTTGAATATTGCGGTTGCTGCGCATAGCGCAATGGAACTTGTGCTAGCGCATCCCCCTGCTCCACTCTGGCCACTTGCACTAGCACAGTGCCACTGCACCATGCACACTGCAGGTGGCCAGGGTGCGATATTCAATGATGCTGTGCCATGGCGCAGCTCCGTTGAATATCACCCAGTCAACACCCCAGGGCAGCCAAGTTGCTCTGCACCCAGGCTTGCACCACAGCCTGGCGCAGTTTGAATATCTGGGCCTCTGAATATAAACAGACAAGCTGGCTAAAAATTATGCTATTATTTATAATGGTCATTATTTTATGATGGATTATATGTCACTCACCCTACAGAGAAAGTTAGATAATTAATAGGACTTTCATGCTCTGCCAGAGTCAGGATGTTCTGGTAGAGTCCTGAAAGGGAAGAACAGAGAAGACAGAGGAGAGACAAAGGGTCAGAGGTCCAAAAGGAGGGACTAGAAGTTAGAATTAAATAAATAAGATACTTGTCTATTAGTTAGACAACTGTCACCTGACCAGACCTGCAGAAATAAAGGGGAAAATGGGTTAGTATGGGGAACAAATATTTATATATTTAGTTGTTCTTTACCAGGAAAATGCACTAGACAATAAAATGCCTATTTTAGGCATGGCTCAGAAGAGTACAACAAAAATAACAGAAGTACAGTGGCACAAGGTTACAAAGACAATCTTACATGTATTAACAGTAGAAGTCAAACAATACCATAGTCCAGAAACTTAAGAGCAGAGTACATCCAGAGTACAACTGAAAATCAAATAAAAAGGCACATACTAGCAGTGATACAAAGCATCAAGAACACTTATTAGCTGAGCACTTAATGAGTAATTACAGTCCTAAACATTTAAATAATTTCATAAAAATGGGGATAGAAGTTGATACAGAGAAAAATATATTTAAAATTGGGGTAATAAATTATTTAAATGCAGTCAGTTTTCTGCTGTTATAATAATACTTAAATTTGTAATACAGATCATACTCACACTGTATAAATATTGTATGTAAGTGTGAAGAGACCATATTTGTATATTGTATAATTTAGTATTATTTTGATATGTTTGATTGTATGTGCAAGAAAGTTGTTTATATTCCTATTGTACTTCCCCTTCCCCAGGAGTGGCTGAAAATGGGTCTTTGATCGAGTCCACTTTCCTGGTAAATCAGTTAAATAAAATAAATTAGAAGTCCATAGGAACTTACAAAGCTCATTCTTGAAAACAAGATGTGTCTGAGAGACCCTCAGGTTTGGTGGAAGTGAGTTGCAGAGTTTAGGGCCGAAGTCAGAAAATGTCTGCTCATCCATAGTGTATTTGGGCACAGACAGAAGTGACAGATCATTAGATCTCAGGGGTAAGCCTGATTATGTTTAGCAAACATATTGTCCAGAGCAGCAGGTTTAGCTGTTCTAACACTCTTGTATATGGTACACCCAAGGGTATATAAATGACATCAGTATGGGGAAAGCCATCCTAGGCTTAAGTAAAGACAGCAGTGGTGAGTCAGCTTGGGCGCAGATAAGGCGAAGCGACAGATGTTGTTATAACTGGTGTTCATTTATTTATGATACATTTGCGTGCCTCAGAATAAGGTACAACTTCATAAGTGAGGCTAGATTGCAAAACACCCTAAGCAATAGCAAACCTGGCAGCAAGAATCAGGGCGTGTCTTACCTTTTAAGCAAGTGCAAGCTTCAAATTAACAGAAGCACCAAGGGAGGTTGACAGTGAAAATGTCGACCTCCCACACGAAGGACAAGTGTTTTCTGTGGGGGTCTCTGCCCCCTGCCCCCCCGGACTTTAGGATTATCAACTCCAGGTCAGAGTTGGTCCAGGGAGGGGGCAGAACACTGGGGGATGGTTACACTCGAAAACAGACCATTACAGCGACTGTCGCTGTACTGGTCCTTTTTAGAGTGTAGCTGTCGAGGTGTCGAGCTGGAAGGAGGCACCAAAATTGACAGACACATCGGAACTGCAAGCAGGGAAATATCCTTGTATTGTAGTGGTGTCCGCAGCTCTCCAGAATGTTGCTGCCATTTTTGGGGCTCCAGACCACTTCAGATCGACTGTCTACCACTATGGACCAAGGGCTGTGCAAAGGGGAAGCAGATGCCTTAGCAAACTGCTGGGTACTGCTGCACCACTGTCTCTCACCACTACTTAAGGACAGCACACAGATCAGAAGCGCTACCTGTAGAACAGACAGTAACCCACAAACTTGAGTAGCTGACAAGTGGAGCGGAAGCAGGGACTTTTTTTTAAAACTCCACCTTTCTGCCTCACAGAAGCTGCCAGCTGCAAAACAGACTGTGAGCTGGTAAGTTAAAGGAAGGCGAGTAAACCTCCCAAAGCAGGCTGTACACACATACAGGGATGCAATTAGAAAAACTCACTTGATTGTTTCTTTCCGTCCATGGTAGGGGAAGCAAAGGGGGATAATCAAGTTGTCCCTCGTCCTCAATGATGTCGCTGGATAATCACCCAATCTGTAACTGGGCAAAAGGGCACCAAGCCCGAACAATAGGTAAGGGGCTTTAAAAAGAGCTCCATGGCACATTGTCAAAGCAGACATATTGGGACTGCAAGCAGGTAAATATACCTGAATTGTGCTGGTGTCTGCAGCTCTCCTGAGCATTGCTGCTGTTTTAAGGGGCTCCAGACCTCCACAGATTGACTGTTTACTACCGTGGACCGAGTGCTGTGCAAACAGGAAGCAGCTGCCTTAGCAAACTGCCGGGTACTGCTGTACCACTGTCCCTCACCAGAACTTAAAGACGGCACATACTGTAGATCCGAAGCACTACCTGTAGAACAGACAGTAACCCACAGACTCGAGTAGCTAACAAGTGGAGCAGAAGCAGGGACTTTTTAAAAAACTCTACCTTTCTGCCTCTTGGGAACTGCTGGCTGCAAAACAGACTGTGAGCTGGTAAGTTAAAGGGAGGAGAGTAAACCTCCCAAAGCAGGCTGTACACACATAAAGGGCTGTAATTAGGGAAACCTATCTGATTGTTTCTTTCTGTCCATGGCAGGGGAGGCAAAGGAAACACCCTCTCTCCTACACTCATTCCCACTCTCCCACGGCTCATCTACCTGTATAGACTATCCATCAGGCTCATACTTCCTGCTAGGTGCAGGACAGGGAAAGGACTTAGTGTCACTAGGAAGGTATTGATAAAAAATTATTACTTTTGTTTACTTTTTCAATTCACTTTTCCATCTGATAGGTTCTTCCGTGGAGTACATAGATTGCCACCACTGTGTATGTGTGTGGGGGAGGGATTAACGCACATCTGCCCTGAGCATCCTATGAAATTGCCCCATGTTCTGGGCTATACAGAACCTCAGAGCACAGCTCCAAAAAACCAGGGATGAAATATGCTGGCTGCGACATCAGCTGGAGATGACCGACTCATCAAACTACCCTCTGCACCACCCAGACCCTAGGAGGTTATATCCACCCCAAAGGAGTCCTTCAACATCAAAGCCCTTGTGGGGGTTACATCTTCACAGGGACTCCACCATCACCCTTGCCCCAAGGGGGTACCACTTCCACAAAGACCAACAGCTCCTGGTGGATGGCAGGTGGTGCCCAGTGGCAAGGGCAGTTGTGGCTGGACCCAGCCAACTAGTGGGGACAAAGGATTCCCACAGCAGTAAGCAACAGGTTTTCACTGCTCCTGGATACAGACACTGAGCAGGCTGAGGCTGCTAAAACAGGGCAGCAAAAGCAAACTAAAGATATCCAAAGAAAAAAGCAAAAAGACAGGATCTCAGCAGAAAAGGACAAAAATAAAATAATAATCATGGGGAATTCAATGATAAAGGAAACAGAAGCACACCTAAGTGACAATGCCCTATGGAGGTGAAAGTTCGATGCCTCCAGGGAGCCACAGCACAAAAACAACCAGAATGAATTGTCAAGATTTTGGAGCAGGAAAGTGACATAAAGGACATCATTGTTCATGTCAGCACAAATGACATTGCAGGTACATCACTGGAGGAAACCAAAACACACATCTCGGCACTTGGCAATAAACTAACTCCTTTTTTGTTTGTCCTAGCCTTCTCTAAGGTACTCCCAGTATGGGAGAGGAGACCCAGCTTACAAAAAATCAGGGTGAAGAAGATCAATGAGCTAAACTCATAGCTACAAGCCTGGTGCTTAGAAAAAGGACACCACTACATCGGGGACTGGAATAACTTTAGCGACAGGAGCACTCGGACAGAAACTCACCATCTTTGTGGAAGGTTTTTAACTAGCAGATGGGGAGACAGTGATTAAACTGGACCTGCAAAACGGAGTCAAGGTCACCTCTCCCCACACTACTAAAAGCACTACTAAAGACAAAAAAAAACATCAGCAAAAACAAACTACAATGATACAAAGAAAACAAACAAAGCAAACAAAAATGAAACAAATCCGGAAAGATGGAAGTGGAAGGCAATGATAGTTAATGCAAGTAGTCTACCAAATAAAATGGCAGCTCTAATAGCCTTTACTGCAGAGGCAGAACATGACTGGATAGTAGTAACCGAAACATGGTTTAACGAAAACCATGAATGGGACATTGCCATTCCAGGTTACAATCTCTTTAGAAGAGACAGGAGAAGAGAAAAGGGGAGAGGGGTAGCTCTGTACATAAGGGAGGGCATAAAAGTGACCGAGGTCCAGTTAACACAAACAGGGCCAGAGATCCTATGGATCACAATTAAGGAAGGCAAAGGCTCTGTCACATGGGTTGGAGCAGCCTATAGGCCTCCAGAACATGACACAGAGGCAGACAAAAGCCTGCTAAAAAATATAACTAACATGACCTACAAGGGGGAAGTGATACTGGTGAGAGATTTCAATTTACCGGATGTAGATTGGCAATCCTCCATGGCCACTTCAGCCAGAAGTAGAGACATTATCAGAGCCCTGAGAGGAGCTGGACTCAAGCAACTTGTTGCTGACCCCACGAGGGGGGACTCTATCCTGGATTTAGTCCTAACAAGCAGTACAAAGGCTATAGGGGTTGAGGTTGGGAATCATCTGGGGTCAAGAGACTGTAAAACTGTTTGGCTTGACATCAGTGGAAAGGAGGATCATATCCACTCGAGGACCGAGGTCTACAATTTCAAAAAAGAAAACTTCTCACTAATGAGGAGTTGTCTCAGGAAGGTACTGAAGAAAAATCGTCCAGGGGGTGTGGAAGAGAGTTGGAACCACCTCAAGGAAGCATTAAACCAGGCAGCAGAAAGATGCATGAGAACGGTCAGTGAAACAAAAGGGAGAAGAATCCCAATCTGGTTCACAATGGAAGTACAAAAAGGGGGAAGGGGGAATTGTTTAACCAGGAAAGGCACACTAAGCTTGAGCTTGTTTCCAGGTGCGACCTGGGGCACAAGGAAGTTAAGTGACTTGCTCAGGGTCACACAGCATGCAAGTGGGGACTGATAGGATTCAAACCCAGGTCTCCAGGTTTGCAGTTCAGTGCCCTTAACCACTTTGCTATACTGCCTCCATTATGCTATACTGCCTATAAGAAGTGATAAGATAAAAAAAAAACATAATTTAAGAGGTACAAAGCCACAAAAAAGGATGAGGACATGAATCATTATAGAAACAAATTGAAGAAAGTCAGTAATAAAATAAGGCGGCCAAAGTGCCAGCAGAGGAAAATATTGCAAGAGACATATCGGGAGGTACAAAGAAGATCTTCAGGAACGCTAGTGAAAAGAAGAAAACAAAGGAGGAATAGTCAAGTTCAAATCGGAGGAAGGGGAGATGATGATAGAAGGGGACGCTGACAAAACAGAAGCACTAAACAAATACTTCTGCTCAGTATTTAAAAACGTGGTGACAGGAGATGGATCCAACTTGATAACTGAAAATAGACAGGCCAGGGGTGTGGACTTAAGCCCTTTTTCAGCAGAAAGGGTTATGACAGAACTAGCAAGGCTAAAAACTGACAAGGCCGTGTGTCCAGATGGGATCCATCTAAGGTTACTAAGAGAACTAAAAAAGGAGCTGGCAGCACCCCTGACTGATCTCTTTAACAAGTCTGTGGAAGAAGGGATAGTTCCAAAGGACTGGATGAGAGCCACAGTGGTACCTATGCATGAGGGGGGAAGCAAGGAGTCAGGAAACTATAGGCCGGTCAGTCTGACCTCTGTGGTGGGTAAACTGATGGAATCCCTGCTCAAGGAGAGGATTACAGAGTTCCTGGAGGCCAGCAGGCAGCAGGACTCCAGGCAGCATGGGTTTATAACAGGCAAATCCTGCCAGACCAATCTGCTACAGTTCTTCGACTGGGTCACAAGGACAGTGGACCAGGGAAGAGTGGTAGACGTAGTCTACCTGGATGAGAGTGAGTATGAAAGCAAACAGTCACGGCACTCAGCCCTTCTGCACTTAAAAGAACAAGGCCACAAACGAATACTTTTATATTCACCAAAAATTTAGTCTACCTGGACTTTAGTCAGGCCTCGACTCAGTACCACACAGAAGGCTGCTGAGGAAGATATAGTGGATGGGAGTAAAGGAAAAAATAGTAGCATGGGTAGGAAACTGGTTGGAGGGTAGAACCCAGATAGTAGTGGTAAATGAAGCCATATCTAGTGAGAGGGAGGTGACAAGTGGGGTGCCCCAGAGATCAATCCTAAGACCACTACTTTTCAACATATTCATTAGCGACATCACGGAGAAACTGGAGGGAAAGGTGTGATTATTTGTGGATGACACAAAAATCTGTTATAGAGTTGATACAGGGGAGGGAGTACAACAAATGAGGGATGATCTCTGCACACTTGAGAAATGGTCTACTGCATGGTAACTAAAATTTAACACCAAGAAGTGCAAGGTCATGCACCTCAGAAAGGGCAACACCAGGGCTGAATACCACTAGGGAGGGAAAAAATTCATCACCTCCAGCCAAAAGCATGACTTAGTGGTCATCATTTCAGAAGATTTGAAGGTCGGTAGTCAGTGTGAGAAGGCAGCACTAAAAGCAAACTGTATGCTGGGGTGAATAGGTAGGGGCATCACGAGCAGACAGAGGGAGGTGGTCCTGCCTCTGTACAAGTCCTTGGTAAGGACCCAGCTTGAGTACAGGAGACAGTTCCTGAGGCTGTATCTGAGCAAGGATATTGACAGGGTGGAGACAGTCCAGAGGAGGGCAACTAAAATGATACATAGACTCCAGGAAAAGAGCTATGAGGACAGACTGGGATAGCTCAACCTGTACTCACTCTGGACAGTGGCGGGATAAGGGGGATATGATAGAGACCTTTAAGTACCTCAAAGGATTAAACAGAGTCCAGGCAAATGAGCTGTTCAAGCTAAATACATCCACAAGGATACAAAGTCATAGCCTGAGGTTGGGGGGGGATTTTAAGAGCAACAAATGCAAGTTTTTCTTCACTGAGACAGTGGTGGCACCATGGAATGGGCTACCAGAGGAGACAGCGGAAGCCAAGATGGTTAGGGGATTCAAGAATGTGTGGGATAGACACACAGGAATTGTGACAACAAAGGCAAGGAAAACCTACGGGGGGGGGGTCAATTCAAAGAAAAAACAATCAGGAGCAGACTAGATGGATCAATGGTCGCCATCCACCGACACCTTCTATGTATCTATGACTTGCAAACATTAGCTATGTACAAGCCAAAGTGAAGGGCAGGGTCAAGAGTTAAACAAAGTATTTTTTTTTTGCAGTTAGTCTTTTTGTTGAGGAGTAAATACAAATGCATCTTACCTTTCTTATAATTTGCAGACAGGGTTTTAACCGTGTACGGACGTTATGTCCCCGGACAAAAGGTCGCGGACTTTATGTAGCGGATATTAAGTCGAGTGGATAAATAGTCACCGGACTATTAGTAAATCGGTTAAAAAATCGCAAGACTAAATGTCGCAACTCTATTAGGCGCCGGACTAAATGTCGCTGTAAACGAAGGGTACAGTATGCAAATAATTGATCACACCAGCTTTACATGCCATTTGATGATGCATTGCAGTTCTAGTCATAATATTCTATTTCTGGACACAGACAGAATGGAGAAGGCTATTCATTAATTATTTTGGTGGGGGGCATGGGGAGGTGCTGGGGTTACGGAGGAAAGGGGGAAGGGATTGGATTGAGGTTTTCTTCTATTCTATTTCTGGGCATGGGACAGTCACTGTACTACCTCGACAGGAACTGCAGCATGGCAGATCAAACCAATTGCCTCTACACTGTACAGTTACTGGCACAGTACGCAAATAATTGATCCCTGTAGTGGTTGCACTACTATGCTTACAGTTTGCAACAATCTGTACTGTGACAAATACTGTAGGTGCTGTGAGCACTCCTGCTGATACAGGGGTACAGAAACGCAAATAATCATGTTAATTCACCGATGTCGAGGTTGCAGCACTTGTGCATATAGTGTAGTGCTCGATGTACACTTAATTTGTGTTAAAAACTCTTGTAAAAACTTGGCATAGTGTAATTAGGACTGCTGGTGAAAGGTATTGGGAGCTGTGGCGCTTGATGTACACTTTATTTCTGTTAAAAACTCTGTTAAAATCTTTATTTATTTAAAAACTCTGTTTCTTATGCCACATTTACTTCAATAACAGCAGCGATGTCCTTTAAATATTGTTTTGGCTGTCTGTTTTCAAAATCCTCGCAAATGGAATGGAAGACTTTATTAACTCTTGCATACCTAGTATTCTTACGCGGTGCGTGCTGCCCAAGTTGCAACTGCCTCCTTTGAATGGCAACTGCATGTTGTTCTTGCCTCAGCTTATGGGCAAGCTTAGCACAGGTTGTGTGGCTGATGCTCACTGTTCGGGCAAAGGCACGATGCCATGCCTCTATGGCATTGTTGCTGCAAGGGAGGTCTTGCATTACCCTTTCATATTGATTCCAGAAAGTAATAGCAAAACGTGGCTGCCTCCTATTTTTCCTGTTTCTTGTCAATCTGCCTATGTAACAGTCCTCAAAATAGTCTAGCAGGCACTGTAGATCTTCAAACTGGTCATCTTCTTGCATGATTTCAAAATAATCTTATACCCTCTGTGGTTTAACAAATGCCAGTCCCAATATACATCTCACTCTGTGTGCAAAGTCTTCATCCTGCACATACCGTACTTGTAGCCCTTCCTGCTGAACACGTCGCCACATGGCCTGGCCAAGGTGAAAGTTACACCCAGACAGTTCAGCATTTGGTACCAATGTAAGCAGTACCTTAATAGCCGCGACTTCAAAATCTGTCATTATTGAAATCGGACAGATCTTGTCACCTATAAGAGCTTGGAGACTGGTAAACAGCTTTCTGTATACTTCTTCACTACGTCCTGGCAAAAGTGAGTAAACACAGGGTCTGTTGACCCCCTGCACAAGAGCGTGAATGGTGTACAGTTGATCATCTTGCTGTGGTGCAACACTGAATGTACCATCGCAGAACCAGTGTGGGCTGTCCTTTAGAACTGCAAGATCATCATCGTTTGCAAAAATCGCCAGGTCATCTTCGTGTACACAAAGAAATTCCTCATCACTGGCTGTCTTTGAGTATTTCAATATGTCAGTGTCATTAGGACCACCAATCTGCCTATGTCTACGTACATCTCTGCGCAGTGTTTCATGTGTTGGCAGAAGGTGTGCGTGCTGCACTGCAACTGATTGCAATGCTTGGTGGACAACATTGCGAGCTGACTCTTCAGATTCACAAGCTTTCCTTTTCATTGATGTCCTTGCTCGTAAAACCTCTGCTTGTCCATGCACTGGTGCATGGTTATTCTCACTTGGAGTCTGGGTTATGGTGTCGCCTAGAGTGTGTAACCTGGCTCTGCATGTTCTCAGCTCACACCGCCAAATAATTTTACCACCACTACCCAACTTCTCTTGTGTATACAGGTAGTTGTCAAGTGTCAGTTTTGATTTTCCCTTCTGTGATGCTACGTACTCCATTGCAGATCTGCTCAGAATGAAAATCCCAACTCACAAAAGCTCATCCCTTAAATATTGAGTCAGTTTGTTACTTGCACAAACTGGATAACATAATAGATTACTGTCCCCTTTAAGAGGAAGGCTGCACCCTAGCACTGATGACGTTGTACATGGAAGTCTTGTAGTACCGTAGCACAGTCCTTGTAAAACTGGATGACATCAAAATAAAATGCAAACACCAATAAGAATAATTGATAATAAAGTAAGTTATCTGCAATGTTTATTTTTAACAGCCAATATGTTGTTGAAATAGGGAGTACAATGGAAATATGGCTAGGCATGAGAAGGCAGTACCATGGTCTCAGGTCATGTAGCTACATTCTGCTTTATAAAGCTTCAATGCGAAGAAACTGGTAAAACCACAGGGGACTGAGAAAGGTTTATTGTGACTGTAAAATGAGGTATTCAGCTGGTAAAAGTCTTTACACGACTGCTGGCTAAACGGCAAATACAAAAAGCGGGAGATTTAAAGAGGACCTTAAATGGAAATGGGCTTCAGTTTCTAATAGGTTTGGTATTTGTATCTGTATCCCTTAGAAACTCTGGCTAGGAGTGAAGCTGCCTGGAGTCAAATGAATGGATAAATAAGGCAAATTAAATGCACCAGTAGAGCCTCACTGTGTTTAGTGTGACAGTCGGATTGGGATGTATTTTGGATTCCCGGCATTGAATGTAGCTGAACCAATTGAAAACGTCACCGGTAAATGAAGGGTTCAGCAACATTATGACCGTGACCAATTCTTACGTCACCCTATTTTATTTTCACCGAAATGACCGCAACATTTAGTCCGCGGCGAAAGTTTATCACGACTATTTGTCCGTATGCCATTTTAACACATTGAATCATAACAATGACATATATGAATATCTTAGTAGAGAAACAGGCATATTAATCTAAGCAGTATGAAATATCAGGCTGGTTAACTGAGCAGTCCATGGGGGTTTCAGTAAGTCCTTTATGTTGAATACCACAGGGGTGGGAGGGGATCTAGTGACTCGAGCCATGTATGGAGCCCAAATTTTTACAAAGGCTGTTCTTGTCTTCTTGGCAAAGTGAATAAGACGCGTTCAGGAGACTAAGGACTCCATTGCTTCTAACCATGTTTGAAAGGCTGGAGGACTTGATGTCCACCATTTCATTAGAGTTAGTCAGAGAAGTTCCACCAAAGCCTGTGTGAGCCATATCAGCTGCGCATTAGTCATCGGCCAGCTACATGGAAGAACACCGAGTAACCAGAAAGAGGGGGAGTGAGGCAAAGTGCATGCCAAGGTGTGGGAGCAGAACTGGATCACTTTCCCCCATACCATTTGGAGTGGTTTGCAGCTCCACAATATGTGCAGTAGATCCGCCCATGGGGCCTGACATCTCCAGCATTGGTTATTGGGTAACAATCTTATTTTGTGCAGCTGATAAGGGGTTCTATACCAGAGGTGAATAACTTTGTTTTTAATAAGAAGGCTTCTCTGGTCCACACAGGCCTTATGTGCAAGCTACCAACAATTAGACCATTCTTGAGGAGTAATTGAGATTCCAAGCATTTTTTCCCACCTGTTTTTAGCAGGCAGAGATGGGTCTGGGTCAGAGTCTCTAACCCAACTTTGAATCATACCTGCTAACCCTTTACCTTGTTTAGACCATCGGGAGATTAGGAGTGTTTCCCTAGAGGGGCCTAGATTCACCCTGCAACTCATACACTTACAGTTAGTTCTGGACCAGACACCATACAAACTCCGGAGCTGTAAATACTGCCAGAAACATTCTTTAGGCAAAGAATGTTGAGCTCTCAGGTATTGAAAGGGGACAAAGGTTCTCTTGTCCTCCTGAACTAAGTCTTGGAATGTATTTATCTGGCAAGCACTCCATATCGGCCAATAAAAGGGCTTCTGGTCTATTGTCAGGAATGGGTTATTCCATAGTGGGGTATGAAGGCCCAAACTCAAGCATCTTTGTTTAGCATTGCCCAAGGATTTTCAGGCTAGGTGACTGTCCCTTATTGTCCACCATCCTTGTGCAGTTCTGAGGAGAGGGTGCCCCAGAAAACAGAGAGGGGAGATATTACCCAACACATCGCTTTTCAGCTGGACCCACGAAGGGGGTGGATGAGACAACCCTCCAATTCCTTTACAAGTTTTGGCTACCAAAAATGCTTGAGAGTATCTACTAAAGTACGGAAGGTTCCAGTCCCCCCAATCCATGGGGATCTTAATTTAGCTCTGCTCTTGCGAGGCTTTTTGGGACCCCAGAGAAACCTGCTCATTAGACGTGAAACTTAAGAGGAACCAATCATGTTAATGGACGTGTGGAAGTTAAGTGGTAGGATCTCTGACTTAGTTTTGTTGATTCGAAGGCCGGATATGTTCTCAAATGTGGTAAGAGTGTCCAGAAGGGGTTGTAAACTTCCTTGGACGTCACTTGTGAGGATCAGACAATCAACCGCATATGATTTAGTCTAGTAGCTCTGGTTTCCCACCTGTATCCCTTGGATTCTGAGGTGAGCACGTATAGCTGCTGACAAGGGTTCCATAGCCAAACCAAAAAGTAGGGGGGACAAAGGGCAACCCTGTCTGGTACCCCTATGAAGCTGAAGGGGGGGGCAGCGTGGTGTTAGTGAGCACCTTGCCTACTGGATGCTGATATAAAGTGTATCCAAGAGGAAAAATATGGACCTATGTTAAACCTCTTCAGGACAGCATGCAGAAACTCCCACTCCACTGAATCAAAAGCTTTTTCGAAGTCAATGGCTGCAGGAGTAGGGAGTTTCACCGCCACCTGTATCAAAGTGACCAGGGCCCTCACAAGATCTGAACTGTGTCACCTCTTAATGACACCCACCTGAGAGGGATGGATAATGAATGGCAATACTTTTTCTAATCTGGTCGCCATAGCTTTTGCAAGTATTTTGGCATCCGCATTAATCAGAGAGACTGGCCAGTAATTACTAGGGTACGTCTGGTCCTTGCCTTCTTTTGGTAGTTTGGTAATCACTACCTCTCTTAGGGAAGGAGGAAGTTCTCTTTTACTCTGGGCTTCCTTAAGCATCTCTAAGAGAGGAGAGATTATTTCTGGGTGTACAATTCTATAAAAATCCATCGCTCCCCAATGCCTTGTGTGGGGCCATACTTAGAATTACCTTAAGTAGTTTGTCCTCAGAAAGTGGAGCATCTAATGCATGGTTTTGAGCCATGGTCATAGCCGGCAATGATAAGTGGTCCATAAAGCTGCGTAACTTTTTCTCATCCCATTTTACCTGAGATGTGTATAGGTTTTGGTAAAAGTTGGCCATGGAGTCACTGATTTCATTTTGTGAGTGGACCAAGTCTCCCCCCGGGTCACGAAGGCTTATTATGTGTCATTCTGCTTGCCTTTTTTTTTAGCCTATAAGCAAGGAGTTTTCCTGCCTTCTCCCCTTCTGCCCAGTACCAGTGTTGGGGGTGCCTAATATTCAATTCTGCCCTTCTAGTTAACAATGAATTAAGCTGTATTCGGATCCGAGTCAGTTCTGCCCATAGGCAGTTACTCTTAAGCCTTCCTGGATTTCCCTTATACTCAGGCTCCAACTGTTGCAACCTGCTCTCTAGTTGTAATACTCCCCCCCGTGCTTTCTCCGAAATGTGGTGAAACTTATAATTCGGCCCCTTAGGGTAGCCTTGTATGCTTCCCATATAATTGCAGCTGAGGAAGAACCAGATGGGTTTAGTCTGAAAAAGGATTTAGTTTCCTCCTTAACTAGGGTTTGAAAATCCCCATCAGTAAGAAGAAGCGGGTTCAACCTCCAGGAATTAGATTTTCCTTTAGTAATTGGGCTCACTGCTAAATTTAGCAGCAGCAGGGCATGATCGGATAGGTAGATTAGAGCTATGTGTGTGTCTGTGGTGCTGGTGACCAAAGTTTCGGAAATGAACCAATAGTCCAATCTACTTGCCATTGCTTTCGCTGCAGAAAAGTAGGTATAATCCCTATACGCTGGATGCTGCAACCTCCAAATGTCAACAAGGCTGTGCAGGGAAAGCAGATCCTGGAGGGCTTTAAGCGAGTTGGTATGGGGTTCCTACCTGGCATTAAATCGATCGATGAGGTAATCTAAAGCTAAATTATGGCCTCCCCCAATTATTATCCCCAGCTTGTCGACTGCAAGGTTTAACATTTGTTGTGAAACCTCATTGAAAAATGCAGGAATATCTTCATTTGGGGCATATAAATTAACGAGCATGAGTGGGCCCATTGGTGTATCCAGCTTAACTATGACCCATCCTTATCTGTTTTCTCAGCAGTCACTTCCCATTTTAGTTTTTTGTGCAGTAGAATAGAGACCCCTCTCTTAGCCTTCCCTGAACTACTATGAAATTCTCTTCCCACCCACTCCCTAACGAGTTTTTTTGATGCCGGGTGGTTTAGTTTAGTTTCTTGGAGAAACACTATGTGACTCTTGAGCTTACAGAGCCTAGCCAAGATCTTACTCCTTTTAATTGGGGAGTTTAGTCCCCTTACATTCCATGATGTAAAAACCTACCTCTGACAAGTTATCCATCTTCCCTGTGGTTGGTGTTTGCTTTTAATAATGCGGTCATTGGGTAGCTAAATAATCTCTTCTTTTCAGATGACATTACCCCCTTCCCTGTTCCCAAAGAAATCTGCCCTTCTTTATTCTCATATTTAGATCTGCATATCCACTGCTGTCTACTAGTATTTTCTTCTGGTTCCTCTTTTTCCACAGGGGAAGCACTCCTACTTCCAGTGGCCCCTTGCAATCCCCTACCTTGTTTATGAGAAACTTCCTGACCCATTTGCAGATGATTCTGGTGTGATTTCAAAGGCACTGCAATGTCTGTTCGATCCTGTCGTGGAGGTAAGGTTCTGCTCCTGGAATGGGGTGACAGAAGTCTTCCCTAGCTCCCAGAGCCTCCCTCTGGGGGCAGTGGTGGAAGCCTTACAAAGAGATATGGTATTGATCTCAGTATGCTGAGTTCTCTGGGGGGGGGGGATCCTACCCTCAATTATTCCTAATCTATTGTGATGGTTCCTATCCCAAAAAATAAAAACCGAGGGAATCGAATGTAATATCTGCTCAACCCCTACCTTTCTACCATGCTGGGCTCTGTGGTACTAGCTACCCAGGTCTGAAGCTCGCTCAAAACCATCATCCTACATTAACCTGTAAACTAATAACAACATAGAACCACTGCAGAAGAAAAAAAACAGTGAATAACATTTCAAAATATTAAAGAGAGCAAAATCTTATCTCTCTGTGAAACTTTAAACATTCTAGCAACCTGAAAAATCTGATCTGTCTTAAGATTAAGATCCAGGCTCTAGCCTATATGAGCAAGCCCTGCAGTCTATTATCGTAATCTGACTTGTGCAAAGAGTGCACCAACCTGCCGACCTCGGCAGGAGAAGGAACGTCACAGCTCCTACCTGGAGCTTCTCTCAGGAGCCACAGCAACAGGCGGGCTCACCCCCCACCTCAGAACGCTGCCGACCGCGGCAGGAGAAGGAACGCCACAGCTCCTACCTGGAGCTTCTCTCGGGAGCCACAGCAACAGGTGGGCTCACCCCCCCACCTCAGAACGCTGCTGACCATGGCAGGAGAAGGAATGCCACAGCTCCTACCTGGAGCTTCTCTCGGTAGCCACAGCAACAGGTAAAGGCACCCTGCAATTTGACTCCTGGGAGTTTTCGGACGTGATTCCTACAGACTCGTGGCTTCTCTGCCCCTCAGCCCTAATAGTTTTCTGCAGACTCGGCTGTAGGGGGCTACCTGAGAGGGTGGTTGGGACATGTGCTTATGCTAAACCTAGGCAACTTTACTTGGGACCAGGTTGTTCAATCGCAAGATCCTTTGTGTATAAATAAATAAATAAATAAAATTTACTGTGTAGTGCTTAGTGAAATTCTGTTGTGGACTGCTGCTTTAAACCTTTAACTGGTAGCACACCATGTCTGTTTAGTATTACCACAGTGTAGCTCCCACTAGGTTTAGCTGTTTTGAGACTGTGTTTGTTAACTTAACACCACTGATTAATGGTGCAAAAAGCCTACCCAGTAGCACCTCCGTGTACTGTTTCAGAGCTGAGTTTCACTCTGAAGTGCAGTACATAGTACAAGTTATTAAAATTATAGTTAGGGGCTACTTGCTGAGTGTGTGATAGAGCTCGTATCTGCGCATGTGTTACCTGAGCTAGCCACTTTAAACCTCCCGCTGCATACTAATATCCTCCTTCCTACCTCTTTACAGGCGAGCTCACCCCCCCACCCCTACCTCAGAACGCTGCCGACCGCAGCAGGAGAAGGAACACCACAGCTCCTACCTGGAACTTCTCTCGGGAGCCACAGCAACAGGTAAAGGCACCCTGCAATTTGACTCCTGGGAGTTTTCTGACGTGATTCCTACAGACTCGTGGCTTCTCTGCCCCTCAGCCCTGATTGTTTTCTGCAGACTCGGCTGTAGGGGGCTAGCCTGATGATGCTCCACGTCATCTGCCCCACCCACCCCAATCACCCACCCACCCAGAAGCCTTTGATTTATTGGCCACGTTAGTACGTCACTTCCCTGTGACATCACTTCCTGTGTGCCTAATACTAAGTCCCCACTTTCCCATTTGCAGGTTATACCTGCTGGCCACCAGTGGGCACTGTTCTCCACCTATCAATCTTGCTCCTGTACCATCCTCCCCGATCCTATCCCGGTGTCTGTCTCTCTACCTCGCCTCCTCCAGGTCCCACAGCTGCCCTCCCAAGCAGCAGCCTTCCAAATTCACGATATTTTCATCCTAAAACTCTCACCCCTCTCCATTCATGTCTATCACTCCCCGTCCTGCTCATCTCCCTCTCCTTCCCCTCATCCTAATAGTCCTTACCTCCCCTAGGGGCACTATATGCTCAATGGCTATCTACTCTTATGCCCCCAATTGTCCGCCAGCAATCCACCCCTTTTCTGCTCCTGCCCTCCTCCCCCCTCCTCCTTCACACACCCAACTTGCCTCCTCTCTATATCACCATTTGTATTAGGCATCTTCTCTCCCGCGCCCCCTGCCCCTTCATGCATCTGATCACGCTTGCATTCCCCAGTCTGTGCTGCCCTTCCTATCCCCTGTACTACTATACCCCCATCCCTCCTACCCCAATCGGTGTAAACTTTCCTTCTGCCACTTGCTTCCAAGAGCAGCTCTCCTCCTCCTGCTCCTGTCTGGCAACATCCATCCCAATCCTGGGCCTGGCAACAATGGCTCCCCCTTGAAATCCTCTGGACTATGTATAGCATCTATGAACATATGTAGCCTCCTTAAAAAACTGGACTCACTACACTGTTGGGTGATGGTTCTTAAACCAGATGTGGTTGCCTTGGTTGAAACCTGGCTGTCTGATTCCACCTCTGACTCCCAGGTCTCTCTTCCTGGCTACACCCTCCACCGGCTGGACCAGGTCAGCAGGAGAGGTGGGGGATGTGCCATTTATGTAAAAGACCCTCTCATTGGACTAGCCCTCCCTCCCTCCCCTGACATTGACCATAAGGCCCAGGCCCTAACACTAAAAATCATCTCCTGACCCTCTAGGGGTCCTATCTTCCTGACTACAGCTTACTTACCTCCAAAGAACCAAGCTCAGGTGCTGGACTTGCTAATTGACTATCTTACCTCCTCACCCAACCCCTCTGACCAAATCCTGGTGGGTGACTTGAACATCAATTGGCTTTGTCCCTCATCCTCTTCCTCCCATGAGGCTTTTGCTGCTATTGATCTAACCCAACTAGTCTCCCAGCCTACCAGAATTAATCCCAGAAGGGGCTCTAGCACTCTTCTAGATGTGGTCCTCACTAACAGGCCTTGCCACGTCCACAATATCCAAATCCTCCCTGACTGCCTTAGTGACCACTCCCTGTTCTCTTCAACTGGGTAACCTCTCTGCCCCAAGCCCTCTGTCCAAACCACCTTTCAGGCGGCTTAGACCTGGTGGGTTGAAAGACCTAAAGCATTACCTTGCCCACACAAACTGGTCTCCATTGCTAAACACTCCTAACATTGACAAGGCACTGGCCTTCTTTATCAGCACCTTCAACTCTGCCTGTGACATCTTTTGCACATAACTGCTTGTAGGTCTAAAGTAAGACATGCCTAGGTCACCTGCCCTGCGACTACTTTTTAAGCAGCGGGACACCTTGGCACCTTGCTGTTGAAACTGGCACTCATGGACAGACAGGCCTATGCTGCAGCTCAGAACAGGTGCACTTGGGCTATCTGCAGCAAAGGCTGAGCATTACTGCCTCCCTTACCCTCCTTATGGGGGAACCCAGACCTTCTGGGACAACATCACAGCTGAATGGTCACTCCGGTCCCCCCACCTTCACTTCTTAACATCAATGGTACTGTCTCTCTGATTCTGCCCTCATTGCCACTCACCCAATAACTCCTTTACCGATCTTAGCCCAGTGCTCCCTGGCAATTTCTTCAGTCCTCCTCCCCCCAGGTCTGCCCCACCCATCTCACGCCCCTTGTTCCACCTGCATTGTGTCACCGCTCAAGAAGTCAGGCCATACTTGCTTAAAGCCTTAAAATGTAACACCATCGGTAATGACTCCCTAGATCCCTGTCTCCTACTTCAGGTCCTGGACCAGGTCATCTCGCCTATCACCTGCATCTTTAATAAATCCCTATACCTCAGACAATTCCCCTCTGTCTGGGGGGTCGCTACAGTTACCCCTATCCACAAAGGTGGCGACAGGACGCTTCCAGGTAACTACTGGCCTATCTCAATCCTCCCCCAAGGCCTTAGAGAAAATTGTGGCC
Source organism: Neoceratodus forsteri (assembly GCA_016271365.2). NCBI lineage: Eukaryota > Metazoa > Chordata > Ceratodontiformes > Ceratodontidae > Neoceratodus > Neoceratodus forsteri. The sequence continues at coordinate 909,990,365 of CM028130.1, read as the reverse complement.
ACCCAAATCTCTGGCTACCTCTCTAAATACAATGTTCTTTGCCCTGAACAACATGGGCTCAGAGCTGGCCATAGTACCAATACAGCACTCCTGGAGTTCGCTAACTTCCTCCACACCTCTTTGGACTCTGGCTCCATGGCTGGTGCGGTATTCATTGACCTGTCTAAAGCCTTTGACACCGTCTCACATCCTCTCTTGTTAACCATCCTCGACCACCTAGGCTTTGCCACTGGTCCAGTCTCCTGGTGCGCTAGCTACCTCTCGGCCCGCTCTCAATGTGTGAAGGTTAGTGGAACTCTCTCCAGCACCTGCCCAATCCACTCTGGAGTCCCTCAGGGCTCTATTCTCGGACCCTTAATCTTCTCCCTCTTCCTCAACTCGCTACCTAGTGAATGTGCAGGTAAGATCCTACTCTACGCTGATGATGCAGTACTCATTGCCTCTGACAGTAACCCCATTTCGCTCCAGAATTCTCTCCAGCTAGCCTATGATACCGTTGAAACCTGGTTCACTGAGCACCGACTCATAATCAACCTAAAGAAAACAAAAACCATGCTCTTTGCCCACCCTCAAAATAAGTCCAGCAATTTTCCTCTCGCTGTCCACTCCACCCTCAATATCCCCATCGAACGTGTGCAGTCCTATAAATACCTTGGAATAATCTTTGACTCTGCCATCTCCTTCCATGGCCATATCTCTGCACATCTGCCTCCAACACACGGCTGGGTATTCTTTAATGTCACAAAAACTGCCTCCCCTCGGATGCCCTCCACCTGGCTGTCACCTCCTCTGTCATATCACTAATCGACTACGGCCTTCCTGTCTATGGGGGCTGCAGATCAGATGGCCCTGCGCAAGGTTCGCCTTACACTTAACAAAGCCTGCAGACTTATTACCAGTGCTCCTAGACTTACCCACACCTGTCTGCTGTACTCCATGGCTACCCTACTCAACCTGGAAGAGCGGTTCATGTACCAAACCTGCCAACTCACCTTTAAAGCCCTCCATGGCCTATCCCTCCCTTGCTTATCTGACTCAATCCGCCAGGCTAATCCAACAGTGAACACCCGCAGCTCATGCAAAACAGCACTGGTCATACCAAGAGCTAGGACCTCACAAGACCAATGGGCTTTCCCTTACAGAGCACCCACCTGGTATAACTCCCTCCCTACCGTTATCACTGACGCCCCCTCGTTAGCATGCTTTAAACACAGCCTCAGAAATCACTTGCTCACCTCACGCAGCTGCCACTGCCCCTAAAAATCCCCTCCCCTCTGACAATGCTCACTGAGCTGCACTCCCCCTTCCTACACGCCACCTCACTTGCTCACTCTACCTCTCTGGCCTTCCCCCTTCTTCTGCTTCCCAGCCCTACTCCTATCCTCCTTTACCCACCATCCCACTAACCCTAATTAGCTTATTTATTCCTCCTACGTATTGGAAACAACTGCAACCTTGACTGACACTTATTTTGAGCCTGCATTGCTGTCTATCTGTTGTCTCTTGTACCACTGTCTGTGTCCTCTATGTGACGAGGTACCTTTGTAAATGAGCCCCTGGCTCAAAGGTTGTTAAACTGATGTTTAAATAAATAAATAAATAAACCTACCCCCTCCCCCCCAAGAGCAGGAACATGGGCAAGGGACAAATAGTAACCTATAAACATTTTAAACCTCTAAACCTCTGTTATAGCCATGATCCCCTTTGTGCACAAGTCTCTAAATATCTTTAGCCGTAGTACCCCTTTTTAGGGGGGTGGATCTGTAACTGTGGGATCTTCTGAGATTTTAAACAAGGTCTCTCGTCTTTCACTGGAGTTCTCTGCATCCTCGTCCTCTCCATTTGGAGTATAGCCGGCCCAATCCCCAGGTAGTGGAGACCAGTCATCAGGAGTCTCCTGAGCATCCTTTGTGTGTTGGGAATCAGGAGATAAGTCCAACACCATTGGTCGGAGATCACGTAGCGGCTCATACCAGTTCCCAAGCTTGATTGGAGTATCCCCCGGGGAGCAACTGCTGGTGTCTGATTGCAAATATTGCCTTTGTCGGCTCCTGGATCGCTCCCTCTTTGCAAGTGGTTTGCCCCCAGCTGGGGGTTTCTTCTTTTGTCGGACCCTCATTACTGCCTGCCACTGTGGAGTGTGATCTTTAGCAGGAGGGCCAGATTCCGGGCCCTGTTTGGAGGCATCCTGACTTATTTCCATCATACAATTCGAGTTGTCTTGTGCCTGACTAGGTTCTAAGCTGGAGGAAGCTCATCTATCCTGTTCATGAAGAAAGGCTTCTGCTGCTGATGGACTATCAAAAGTTATATACTCCCCATGGTACAGAATCCTAAGTAGGGCACGGTACCACAGTGATGTTGGAATATTTAGCTTGTAAAACTGTTGTTTTACCTCACCATATGGTCTTCTTCTATTTGAAAGATCCTGGGAGAATCCTGATATATCTGGATGTGTGTGCCATGCCACTCAGAAGAACCCTGTTCTCTTGCTCTGCGTAAGTAGTATTCTTTTTCTGGATATCTCAGGAATTTACAGAGGAAGGGTCTAGGACGCTCTCCTTGTTTGGGACGAGGGGCCAGGGAGCGATGGGACCTTTCTGTCTCTGGAGGGCTGCAGTTGTTGTCCTTAATGATCTCAGATAAAAACACTTTCAAAAACGTATGCATGTCCCTGTCTTCAGCTCCTTCTGGCACCCCCACAATGCGCAGATTCTTTCTCCTGGCCCTGTTTTCCATGTCATCTACCTTATGTAACAAGTAAGTAATTTTATTCTGATGGTCTTGTATGATTTCCCTTTGCTGCTGTACAGCGTTATCAAGCTTTTGAGAAGAGTGTTCAGTGCGTGCCACTTGGGAGGCCAAAGCAGCTAGGTCTTGATTTGTTTTCCTTGTTGTTTGCTTCAGGTCTGCTGTATCCAGTAGGATTTGGTCTAATTTGGCCAACATGACTTGTAAGCTGGAGACTGCAGTGCTTTCCATCGTTGTTTCCCTGTTTTATTTCTTTCTGCATGACCGATAGGTCGGCTCTAGTATCACTGTATTATTTCCTCCACTTTCACTTATGTTTAACAACTGCGCACTCACGGTCTGGAGAGGCCCTGTCTTTATGCTGCAGTACATTAAATCTCAGCTTCTGCATCCACACCATGTATCCGCACCAATTCTGTTGGTACCAGGTGAAGGGCAGCGACTTTCTCTTTCTATACACCGATCGGTAAGTCACTTTTGGCGTTGATTTTATGGATCTGGATAGGAATATGACCCCCGCTGAACGCAGTCAACAAAGTACACTGCCACTATCTTACTGGCAAGCTGTGCCCCAAACCAAGAGTTAAACAAAGGTATTTAAGGGATAGGCGGCCCGGTGATGCCGAGGGTTGAGGCACTGGACACCACACCTTGCACCACACTGGCGACCTGGGTTCAGGAACAGACTCCGGTCATTTGGGGGTCAGTCGGGGGAGGAAAGGATTGAGCATCCAGTGGACTGCTCTCCTTCCTTGGGGAGGGAGTAATAGCACTGTACTCTGTCAACTGACACCCAGTGGCAGCTAGATGTCGGAACAGATTCAAGCCACAGGGCTGGCCCACATACAGGTCGATTGGCTGCCTCCGCGGAGGTGCAGACAACCGCTCCACCATTGCACTTGTGTGGGTGTGGGAAAAATTGGAGGAGGAACACCCAGGACTGGACAGGACCCGTGATGGACCAGGTTGTTCTCGTCTGAGCCACCCTCGATGCTGGATTGCTGTTCTCTGGGGGGGGAAGGGAGCAACCCAGCACTCCTCGCCCTGGCCCTGCCATGGGGAGGGCTGTGGTGAAACCCAGGATGGCTGGCCAAGAGCAGTCAGTGGGGTTGGAGGACGTAGTCCTCTGAGGGAGGGGTCATGGCCCTGTCTGGTCCTCAGAAAGCATGGAGAAAAGGTCATATAAAAAAAGATATTTGAGGGAATAAAAGCAGTAAGGGAAGAATCATCAGAGCAGTGGATATCTAATGTGCAGTGAATAACTCGGCACAGTGTAGAGCTGCAGCTGCAAAGACCAACAGGATGCTGGGTTGTATTGCCAATGGCATATCCCCCAGGAGGGGGGAGGTGATCCTACCACTATATAGGTCACTGGATAGACTACACTTGGAGTACTGCATGCAGAACTGGTGACCATACCTGACGAAGGACATTAGGTTACTGGAGGGGGTGCAGTGCAGAGCAATGAAGATGATCCAGGAGCTAGGGGACATACCCTACGAGAGCAAGCTGAGTGAGTTGAACATGTATTCCCTGGAGGAGAGGAGGGATAGGGAGGGACATGATTGAAACCTTCAAGTACCTGAAAGGAATAAACTGGACAGGCACAGAGGTGCTTTTCAAATTAAGGGAGGGGTGGGACACTCAAGAGCATGATCTGAGATTAGAAGGGGAAAGGTTCAGGTGGGAAATGAAGAGATACTTTTTAACGGAGAGGGTGGTGTCTGAGTGGAACACATTGCCAAAGGAAGTGGTATCCTGTAGAACAGTGAGCTCCTTCAAAGAGGATGGGACAGGGTAAGAGGAGGGTCACGGGGGAGGGAGGGCAGCTGCAGTATAAGGGTTGCTAGCTGCACAACTGAGCAGACTCGATAGACCTTAAGGCCTTTATCTGCTGGCAATTTTGTATGTTCGTATTTTCATAAAGCAGGAGAACAAGCTCCTAGCTTCAGTGCTGAACCAAAGAGCATGGAGTGAGTTTTGCTACAGTTCAGGAGAAGCCTGTTTTGAGTTAGCCAAACTGAGCACCCCCAAAGTCTGCATTAAGCCACAAGCTGATATCAGTAGTTTTCTTAGAGCGAGTATATATATCACTATATTGTCTGCATAAAGCAGAGTGGAGCAGGAAGCTGTGGCCCTAGGTAAGTTATTGATAAAGAGGATAAAAAGCAGTGGGTCCAGAATGGAGACTTGAGGGACACAAATAATAATGTTGAAGAGGTCCGATTCGGATTGGTTGAATTTAACAAACTGCTGTCGATCACTAAAGTAGCTTCAAAATCAGGAGATATCTGAGGGTAAAAAAAGAAGGGCAGAAAGTTTTGTTTTGACTGGGTAGTGGTCCACAAGGTCAAAGGCCTTTGTAAGGTTGCTATAAACAGCCCCAGTATGCATTCCCCCTTTCCATGGCCAGTTTGACATCATTAGTATACTGGATGAGGGCAGCTGACATACTATGGGCCTGCCTGAAACCATGCTACACTGGGGATAGAAGGTTGTAGTTATGAAGGTACTCAGGAACCTGAGAAACCATTTGATTCTCCAGCAGCTTGTTGAGCACTGACCGGATTGGAACTGGATGTTCCAGGGGAGGCTCAAACAAGTCAGAAAAGTACTGTATTTAAATTTTGAGTTATAGATGTACTGTAGGTGAATTTATGTATTTATTTATACATCAGTGGAGGATTAGTTTAAACTACATAACCCTTCCTTGACTACAAAAAAACAAGACTATGCTATTCTCTGGATCTCAAGTGAAGAAAAAGGCCTGTCCCCTTGCCTTCCACAATGCTAATGGAACTATATTCGATCAAGTAGTTTCCTTTAAATACCTTGGAGTCACCCTAGATGATATCTTTTCCTTTGCACCTATGTGGATGACATCATCAGTCTTGCCAATAAACTAGGTGTACTATTCAGGCAACACCAGAACCTCATGCCAGAAGCCAGACACCTTGTGGTATCCAGTACAGTCCTCCCACTATTAGACTATGACCTACCAGTCTACGGTGCAGCCACTGACTCTGTTCTTAACAGAGTTAGGCTGGTACCAAACAAGGCATGTCACTTTGCACTTGGAGTGGACAGGCTCACCCATACCTGCTCCCTATATTCCCTATCTAACTGGTTTTCCCTACAGGACAGAATGAGGTATCAGACCTGTCTGCTCAGGCAAAAAGCCCTGCTTGGCCTTACCCCCACAGAAATACAAAACCTCCTTCGCCCAGTAACCAATCAATACCACACTAGGAATATGTCCAGGAATGCCCTGTTTGCACCCTTCTGTAAAGCAAGCCAGGCAATGTGTTCCTTTGCAGTCAGAGCACCCCAATGGCTGAACAATCTCCCTGAATCCCTGGTGGGTCTCCCCAAAATGGCTCCATTTAAGAGAGACTTGGAAAAGGTGTTCACACTTAGTTCCAAATTTAATTGCTCTGGCTGATTTACTCATCTTTTGTAACTGACTTTACAACTCATTGTTACTACTGTCTCTTCCTCAGTCATAGGTTAATGTCATGAACTATTGTCTCTTTATAACAGGTTAATGCCATATGCTTTGCATCAGCTGTCTTTTGCCCTTGACAACACATTATGCCATACAGTAATATGAACTTGTAAATACCTGTTTGCAATGTTGCCAGACAATGTTCCTCTGGAACTGCTCACTTTGTAGAAGGTTCATGATAGGTTAATGCCATGTACTTTGCACTAGCTGATTTTTTTTTATTCAGTTGTTTAACCAGAAGTAGCACACTAAGCTAAAAGCTTTTTTACAGGAGCGACCAGGAAGGTTAAGTGACTTGCTCAGGGTCATACAGTATGTGAGTGGAAGCTGTGGGATTCAAACCCAGGTCTGGTCTGCTGGATGTCACCAGATTTGTAGCTCAGAGCCTTAAACCACTGCGCTATACTGCCTCCCTAATTTTTGCCCTTGACAACACACTATGCTGTTATATAAACTTGTAAATGCCTGCATAAAATACTATTTGACAATGTTCTTCTGGAACTGCATACTTTGTATCATGTAGTTATTCAATCTGTGTACTTTGTCCTTGTCCATCGTACGTGGAATCTTTGTAAAAGAGCTGCTGAGAGCAAACGTTTATTTCCAAATAAATAAAATAAATAAATACACTTAGGATCTTCTTTTTTGTAAACCAACATCAGTTTAGCAACCTTCCAAATTTTTGGCACCATACCAGAGGAGAGGGAAAGGTTAAATTGCTGAGTTGCTGGGGAGGCTAGCTGTGATGCAGCAATCCTGAGAAGCTTGGTTCAAGGCCATCATGACCAGTGCTACTGCAGGCAGATATAGTCTTCAAAAGGTGTAAGACCTCACTGTGGGTGGCAGCCCTAAGATAGAAAGTAGGGAAACTATTTGTTCCACTAGGGAGTGCTGGTCAGGGGCACCACAAGACATCTTAGTGTACTTGGTCAGGTCAGAAAAGTGTGAATTAAATGCATTTGCAATAGTCACAGCATTGTTACAACTTGTACCATCCGATATGATGTCAAACACTGGGTGGTTAATGCCTGTACCCATAAAACCCTGAATATGACTCCAGAAGCTACAGGAGTCACCTACAGAGGTCTGGAGGACCTCTTTACAATAGTTACTTTTAGCAACCTGTATTGCTTTTTTCACATTTATTTCTCTACCAGTCAGAGGTTACCCTGAGACTTTTTAATTCAAACCAGCATTAATTCCTAGCTTCCAGTGATGCAAGCAGGCCACTGTGTAACCATTAGAGATGTGCAATGTCCACGAAATTCACTCCATGATGTAATTCATGGATTTCATGCAGCGAATGTTGCCCACAAATTTCATGCTTCATAGGAAAAAACAGCAAATGTCACCAAATATTTCACGCAAATTGTGCGAATTGAAGTTTTAACAGCCAGCCAGAACTCCGCGAATTCCGCTAAGCATGAATTTACGGCACGTCATGTGAAATATCATGGATGAAGTTTAACTTCACAACATCTCTAGTAACCATCTAGTGGTAGTACCTCTAACCCTATGCCTTATTAGAGGGATATGCTTGTCTTGTAAGATGCTTGTAAGAGCTTACAAACAAGATAGTTTAAAGCAAGGTTTCTCAAACAGTGAAGTGTTGTCTATTTTCTCTGACAAATGCCGCTGGCTGCCTTGTTACAATGTTACCCTTGAATTGTATTAATCTGTATTCTGTTTGCAATGTCCACATTGTTGTAATGTCTGTCTTGCTATTCCCTATAATTTGTATTTCTCTGACGTGGAACCTTTGTAAAAGAGTCAAGGCACAAAGGTATTTGTAATCCTAGACTTGATAAATAAGTAAATAAATGAAGTCAGGCTATCTTGGGAGGCCCCAACCTGTTCCAGGGGAGGTTCAAGCAAGTCTGAAAAAGTACTGTATTTAATTTTTGAGTTATAGATGTAGGTGAATTTATGCATTTCTTTACATATCAGTGACGAGGAAAGGTATTGCGCCCAGGCTCATTTCAGGTGTACCCAGGTAAGGGTAGGGAGTGAATACAATTCAAAAAATAACTGAAAAACAGTCAAGCAATACAAAATTAAAAATAGTAAAACCCAATGGAAACAATGAGCAAATAATAAGAGGTAACATTGATTAATTAGACTGGTGGAAGAATGAGCAAGAGCCGGAGGGAGCAAAAGGATTCACCCATGCCGGCACAGCAGCAAACATTTTGGTGATGCTGATTATGGTGCAGGCAAAAGGTCACCTGGCATTACAGCACCAGGCATTTTGTCTCTTGGGAGTTACAGCACCAAAGCGCCCTCCTGGGACACAGTCAGCTTTTGAGGGGGTCTTTGCCACCCCCCCCCACAACTAAATATAACCTCCTCCGGGGCAAACATGTCCAAGAGGCGGTAGAAATTGTGTGGGTGCAAAGGGCAACATGAGTGAGGGGCAATCTAAAATCAAGATCGCCCCTTTCACTATTGCTCTTGTTGCAGCACCATAATTGCTGCAGCCAAAATCAGTCAGCAACTTGACAGGATATGGAGCAAAAGGATCCTTGAGAAGCTGCTTAAGAGCAGGGTGGGGGGCAGAGGTGGGGTGGTTAGGAAAGTTATTCCAGACAGAGGGGAAACAGAGAATTCAGCCTGACCTGTGAATGTACTGCAACAAGGGGTAACAATGGTTTGAGTGTCAAAATAGCAGAACAAGTAGGCTGGTCTGGGAATGGGGAGGTTTCAAAGGGAGGCTTATGATAAGCTGAATGAAATGAGAGCCAACTGCTCAAAGGAGTTTTATTTTATTCCTGACATACTGTGCAAAGTATGCTGTTTTTCTATGGGGGGGTCCAAGATGATTTTAATACTTGGGGGAGGCTCAAGAGCTTTTCTATGGCTTAGAGGAGGCTGACTATGACAAAGTCTTAGAACTAATAGTTTAGAGCATTATCAACATTGGACGTGTGATACAAAGGAGACCAATCTATACAATGGATATCCATAGAATGGTGACTAGAGTTAAGTTTAGAAAAATCATGAAACAGTATTTCTTTAGGAGGACTAGATGGAGCATGGGCTTTCCAGATGCAGAAGTCAGGCGAATGATCACTGATGGAGTCAGGCAGAGTGCCCTCAGAAATAATCCTGTCATTTCTCTTTAAAAGGATCCAGTCAATGAGGAACTGGTGGTTGCTTCTAGCTGTTAACCTAGTGGGGCAAGTGATAAGCTAGGCCAGGTGAAGCTTGCCTAGCAAGGGTTCAAATGAGTTTGTTTTGTTGCCAAGCCAATCCAGGTTTTGATTGCCCAAAAAGAGGATTTCATTTTTACCAGTACTAGAGGTCAGGTAATACAAAACATCTGATAGGCCAGGGAACCCACATTTAGATTATAAACACATGCAATATGCAACCTCTTGGTATTTCCAAGGACTGGCAGAGGGTGCGGGACTCCATAGAATTTTGGGTATTCACAAATAGCAAAGAGAGATGAAGGTGTTCTCTAAAGTAAATAGCAATGCCACTGATACTAGAGAAGTATTAGATAGATAGATAGATAGACAGATAGATAGATAGATAGATAGATAGATAGATAGATAGGTAGATAGATAGATAGATAGATAAAAACTTTTATTTTTTGACAGGAGGGTAACTTTTAGGACCGAAAGAGGCCCTGTTTATCAAAGTTGTCCTGTTTTAAAATACAGTTTCAAAAGGTACAAAGCATCATGTACTAAAGTATATTACAGGAACAATCTTACAAATATCACAAACATAGTTTCCCAAGGACATAGACCTGATGAAAATTCAGCCAGGCTGTGCACTTACAGGGATTACATAAAGCTGAACATAGTTTTAGTGAACATGCAGCCAGGCCAAACATTTGTAAAAGTGAAATAAATAAGAAATTACAAGCACTGATAACTGCAAGATAACCACAGGAAGTTCATCCAAGCTAAAGGGGATTTAGCTAACCACAAGTAGTTAAGTTTTATTATGCTTAGCAACCAGCTGATGTTCTTACACTTTTGACCCTCAGCAGCCTGCTACTCACCTCCCAACTCTTTCAAACCACTTGATGTTCTTGACCTTTTAGCAGCCATGAGTTGTTATTTATGTTTTTTGCAATATCAATTGTTATCTGCATCAACACCACCTTTTAGATGGTCCAAGGATATAAAATCCCTGGACTTCTAACAGTCAGGAGGACAGTACGAGCAGGTTCAAGACAGCTGCTGGCCACTAGTCTTAGCGGGCATTGGCTGCAGGGTGCAAACAGGGTCACTGAGGGGTAAGAATAAGTACTCAGCTCTTGCTCCGAGCATTGACAAGCCTCTCATGCAACATTTAGCAGCCAAGACACTAGGTCACTGAGGCCACTGCCTTAGGGGATAACTGCTTAATAACATATATGCAAATATTATGCCATAGGTTAGTTTAGGATAATTGTTTTATAATAGGAATGCTGCTTTATGATATGAATACTGCTTTACAATATGAATGTTTTGTTGTGTAATATGACTACTCATACAGTTCAGTTAGGTTAGCTTGCTTTTCAACTTATATTAGCAGTCAGAGCCATAGGCCATAAGTCTACAGGACACAGGAAATAATAATTTTGTGACATTTCTTTTGCTTAATTGAGAAATAATAGACTTTGTTATATGTTTTTGATAACTCTTTCTAATATGACTTTATGAATACTTACTCTCATCTAGAAAGTGCCTTTGTAATAAAAAACATTTGAACTATGGCAGTATGCTCCAGGTGCCTTCTACAAAATATAAAATAAAGTATTCATACTCGTGCTGTGTCATTCGAACCCATGACACCACCACCCCTCTCTGAGATTGGTAGGTCTAGTCTGAGCAGTTTGTAACCTGCTAAGGAGCATAAGGTGGAAAGGATGTTAGCCTTAAGCGAGGTTTCTGTTAATCCAGGTATGTCAGGCCTGTAGTGCATTACCCAAGCCTCAAGTTCAGCAAAGTTTAGTGAAAGTAGAGACAGAGAGTGGAGAGATACAAAAGAGCACAGTATGACCTAGAAATTAAGAAAAGGGTGCCTTAGAGGAAAAGGTACACTTTAAAGTCAAATTGAGGAAATGTTGGGAAAATAGAAATAAGAAACAGAAAATAAATAAGCAGACACAGGAAAAGGGAATACAGTTTTTGGGGTCAGGTCTCTGCAAAGTCTCTGTAGCTTCCTGAGGTGGCTTAGTTGCCAGTAGCTTCAAGTAGTAGCCCTGTTGGTCCAATGGGCTAATTCCCTGGTGGCCAGTGACTAGCGAACTGAATTTTTTTGAATAATTAACCTGATCTTGGTGTTTAGTGTGGGGGGGTTCCGGGCCCCAAAACTGCAGACAGGGAGTTTGGTAGATAGTGCTGCTGACCAAAGGGGAGAGACAGTTGCTGCTGCAGCTTAGCATGATCACAATCATGCAAAAGTGAAAGTGTTCCCTGGCACTTTCAACTATTAACCAATATGGAGTGTGAGCAGTGGCATGCTTGGTGCAAATGGGAGATGAGGTAGAAGGAGATCATTGAAAGGTGGAGAAGGCAATGGCAAGAGTTTCTCACTCCATGGACCTAAACTACTGCTCCTGCAGCTGTGTTAGTGCCCATAATGGTGGGCTGGTTAGGAGAGAGGGGAAACTATGAGAAAGTGTAGGCATATGGCCGGGAGCTGCAGACAATAAAGCTTCACCATGGTTTTTCTGAAAATGTCCAGCATGGACTTAACTTAATAAATAGCTGTTGGAGGCAGGTCCCATGGTATGATTAGCTCTTGGAGGGGATCAGTATGTGTCTAGAGCTGCTGAAGTAAAGCTGGACCATGACTATGTGTAAATGCCTGAAACTGGCTTAATTAAAGTAAATAACTGGAAACATAGACAATGATGGAAGAAAAAGACCAAAGGTCCAGCTAGTCTGCCCAGAGTTCCCTATCTGCCCTAAGACATAGTGTCCACAAAGGGTTTTATGCTTTCTGGTCTTCCCCCTGCTCCCCCAGTTCACCTCCTTGCTCCTCTTGGTGGCAGGTCCGGGGGGAGGTCACTTGGCTCCCCAATGGGAGCAGTAAGTGGGCATTCAAAGAAATAATTTGAGCCATACCATTGCTGATATCTAGAACCCAATGGCTTAACTTTAAGGAACGGTGGTAGTGGTCAATGGAAGGCGCCCGGGGGGAAAATAAATGTACTGTATAAATTATTATTTACCCTGGATGCTGGCACTATAGTACCTGAGGAGACAAACACAAAGGCAGATGTGGAGAGCATGCTGGCAGATGTCAGGCATCAGAAGGATGTCCTGACTTGAGCAGCAGGAGGCAGGATCACCCAGATATGGATATAAAGTTGGGGGGAGGAGCTGTTCTGCTGGCCTATCAAACAATGGTTCCATGTCATAACAGTGAAAATTTTACTGTGACTTATGAAAGAGAGAGTACATCTTGCCGAATATCTAATTGGCATAACACACACCACAGCAAACACCAATTCGGCAAACAATAAAATTAATGTTTAATGCGGGGGGGGCTATGCCCCCTACACACCCCAAACTAAAGCAATCATCTCCATGGGGGGGGGGGGTAGACACTGGGAGACAGGAGATTACTACGTCCCCAGAACCAGACAATGGCAAAAAATGAAAAACATAACTCCAACACTGGTAAAAGTAACAAACCTGTAGGCAGTCCCAAAACTGGCACCATCATTGCCATAGGCAGCATCCCTACCAACCACACCAAACAGCCAGCTCAGCAGCAGCAGGCTGCACTCCTGCATTTAACCAATGCCTCCTGCAAAAACTCAGTCACTAGCAGTCACTGCTCTTTCCTCCTCCCTCGTTATTCCCCAATCCTCACTGTATCCTAACTGTCGCTACTCCCTTTTGGCACCAATATTGAGTCACTCATATTTGAGTTGCTCAATTTGGTTTGCCAATATAATGAAATACCTCAAAAAACTGGGTAAAGACTGCATGATGTGGGGTTGATAGGAAATCACTAGTCCTATCAACCCCAACTTTTTTGGCTACCCAGAATCCTCTTTAGGGGAACAAATAAGGGATTTGGACTTGACTAAAAGTGGGTTCTGTAGAGGTAAGCTGGAGATGTTCCCACATCTGAGGGGCATGAGCTAATCCTTGATTAACTTCCAGAAGCCCTGGAATCTCAGCTGCCTATCAGGAACTGAATAAGGGAGCCAAGAGGCTGCAAAAGGAGTAGGTCAAGGTCTTCTCCTCCTCCCAAGATGACAGGACTGCTGTGCATGGTCTCTGCCACAGACAACTACTCCTTCTTTAGAATTTCAAAAGCAGAAAAAAGTTTAAAAATGGTTTAAAGTAGTGCTGTGCGGAATGCGAAATTCTGCCGGTGAAATTAGTGCTGAATGATCATTCTGCCCGCAGAATTTCTGCCAGAATTTCACTGGTTCTTCTACAGAATTCTGCCTGCTATGATCCATGGAATAATATTCTGCAGAACAGCATTTTTTCGCAGAAAATCATTCTGCAACCATTTCCATGGAAAATATTGAGATCTGCAGAATAATATTCCACGGAACAGCTTTTTTTTGGTGGAAAATTATTTTGCAACCATTTTCTGCTGCAGAATTCCACCATTCCATTTCTGGTGAAATTCAATGGAATTTCAGTAGAATTTCAAAAATTCTACAAAATTTCATTATGCCAGAATTTGAAAATTCTGCACAGCACTAGTTTAAAGTGACAGAACAGTTATTGCCAGGAGCTACCTTGGCCATAGTTAGAAATAAAGATTTTGGCTGGGAAGAGTTAGCTAGAGTTAAGTACCTGAGTTGCTGGACCCTGCTAGCCTACCCTAAGGGTGAGTGAGGAAAAGGTTAATTTATTTTGATGTTTTATAAAACCTCATTCTTCCTGGAAGGAATGCATTTTATTTTTGATAAAAAAAAAGTGTATATTTAGGGAAGGGAGCAACACACCCACATACCAGGACTAATCACCCAGGGGACCAAGAGTAGCAGATGACCAGACTGGACCTGGGAGAAGAGTGGTCAAAGCGGACCCAGGGATGGCATGTCACCACCTGTCCAAGGCAATGCATCAGTCAACCAGTCCAGCACCCTGGGGAAACCAACTTACCTGTACAGGTAGAAGGAACATTTTCTGACTTTTGGGAACTCTGGGATATTTTGCACATTGGTGTGGTTTCACTAAATGACTGCACATGGTCTCTGCTGTGTTAAGAGGGGAGAGCAAATTCTGGTTTAATGTTAACTGTAGACATTTTCTCGAATTGGCTGCAAAGCCAGTTAACAGAGTTAAATGAAGTAAAAGCAAATCTGACAAAAGAAGAATTTTTTTTTAAATAAATCTGTTTGCTTCTAATTTGCCAAGCTGCTTCTCTGTCATCCATCAGTGTGATTTGCTTTAAATTATTTATATAACCTTGCCCCGCAATGGAAGTAACCTTCTCTAGAGCTAGGCAGTGCACCATCTTTTGCCATGTAAGGGGAATACAGTGTATGCAGGTGTCCTAAGTACTTGGCCAAGTTACAACTTTCCTGCAGGGTGCCAGTGTTTCCAGCATTAGAACAAACAGTATGGATCTCTGAGGAGATCTTGGCAAAGGATACCACAGATTTCATCACAAGTCTGGCTTTGTTTCCCTATGTACAGAGTTTACTCATTGCTATCTCCAAATTCCACACTGAGGCACAACCTAGGACAAGCCTCCATTAGTTAAAGGTTCCTCCACATCTGGAACAGCCTCTCAGTCAAAACAATCACTTCCCACACCTTCCACTCCAGCAAGAGGCTGATCATAACCCCTTACTACTCTCTGATGACCGGCCCTACATGTGCCCTAGGTCCCCCTCCTGAATCTTATGACAGGTTCCTGGACTCTGTAGTTCCTCTTAGCCATGTGCCTCTGTAAATAATACTGGAATGCAAAATACTACCTGAGACTGGATAACACAGTTACCAAAGTTACTTCTCTCTACCAAACGCAGTGTAATTACAACTCAAACTATCTGCATTGTACATCTGCTTGCACCTTCTCTGAAGGCATGCAGGAGCTCTCTGTATCTGCACATTCTGGTACCATGTGTATTAGCTCACTTATAGCTTGTGTATGTTAATGAATGAAATTATGTAATTATACCCTTGAGCTTGTTGTCTCCTCCACCTCTTGCAATCCAGTCGCAACTGGAAAAGAGTCCTGGGCTCTGTGTGCTTACCTGGTAAAACGTTTAAATAAACAAACAAAGAGATGGTAACCAGGACACCAAAGTATCATACTGTCTGCAGCTAAAAATAAATAATTGATTTAGTAAACATAAACTAGTTTAATAAATTGTAATAGTTACCCTTTGCCAAACAGGTTTGCACTTTTTTGTGTGTAACCATTTTTGGCAAAATAAACTCCAAATTTATGAGAATGCTGCTCTCCTAGGAAATGTCCAGGCAAATGCCAATTGCACTGTAGGAATATGGCCCACCTGTCAAATACAGGAACGAAAGTTCTTAAACTGGAAAACAAAAATGAAATGCAGTACACCACAGCTGCAGAGGTAAATGCTGGAAAGTCTGCAAATTAGAAGCAGGTTTGCCATGGCAGACAAATGCTCTTGCAGAGAATTCAGCGTGTAATTAAACTCCATCTCCAAGCCCAGATTTATTCTGTACTGTGACTGAAAGCTCTAAAGTCTGAACCTCACACGAAGTCAGTAACTGAGATATGGAAAGTTTATCTGTCTGTCTGTCTGTGTTCCAGAATACATTGGCTAAAAAAAGAAAGCATGTTTTTTTTGTTGTTTTTTATAAGACCCACAACACTGGACAGTGATAGATGCCATTTAAAGGTGAGGAGGTTTAAAAGGTTTAGTGAATACTATCTGGTGCAGATTGGATGCCATCTGAGGCATTTGCTTTGACTTAAATTGGATGCATTGGGCTCAAGAGTTCTTTCCCATCAGATGCTGTTCAACAAAATCCATTTTCTGAGTTCCAGTGAGATACAAAGCTGCTTTCCATCCAGTCTCTCATGTTACAACAGTGGCTTTAGGCCAGGTCTGAAATGCTATTTTTACTTCAAGTTCATAAAACAGGGTCCCAATAATAAAAAAATATTCAGCAAGCCACTGCTTAGCGGTGCATGTCTAAAAATTTCTATTTGCCCTACTTGTACATTCTCTTACATCCACACATTCAGTTGGGAATTAAAAATCTTTCCTAAGGCTAAGCCTGTTAGCTTAATGGTAGTGCTGGCCCTTGTGATATGAGGAACCCTGGTTCACTTCAGGAGCAGAAAGATGGAGACTGCTATCACCTACCAGGGTGCATCATGGAGTCAGTTCAGCATGCAACCTCCCCCTGCTGGCTGGGTGCAGACATTGCAACCCCACAATTATTGGGTGGTAGGAGGCACAGAAAGGTGCCATGAAAGCATACCATTGCATACTCTCACACAGTGCCAACATATTGATAACTCCTGGGAGGTGTGGAGCAGGCATGTTCAGAAAAAAATACAGGCCCACATTCTTAACCCCTAAATCATTAGTTCTTATGTAATCCCTAGGTGGCGCTATATCTAGGGTTACTACCCCTGCTTATACTTTGGGCAACAGGTTGAGGGGCCTGGGTTCACTATTTTGGTGCCTCCACCCAGAGTAAAGTATGTGGGGGTATCTACCTAACCTGGTATAGCCCTCTGGAAAGTTATATCCACCCACAAACCCACCTAGTGACCAAGGATCTTTGAAATAAACACAGCCCCTTTTAGCAGTCAGCACACAGCTGGCAATAAATATTTACAATATGCACACACCCTTTGCACTTACCACCAGGGTCTGATCTTCAGCAAATCCCCTGAAATCCCCTGTAAAACAGCATTTAATACTGACATGCACTTTTAAATGTGTTTCCCCCAAACACATCAACCTCAACTCAGACAATGAGATATATGTGAGGCAATGTAACAGTGAAACAAACCAATTGATCAATTAAAGGGAATAGGAACAAGGGGAGGGGCAGATTAAGATGAATGATTGCTACACTGGATTTAAATCAGGGCACATTTGCATGCATGCATGTAGTCCCACTGTAAAGTTTTGCAGCTGCTGGTTACCCAGACTGTTGGCAGCTAGTCTGATCATTTCCGGGGGTTGTAGCTGTTGTTGGGACCCTTGGTAGAAAGAAAGGCAGTTAAACATGCAATGACAAAGACTTTGGCCATTTGTATCCTCGGCTGGTTGGCCCAGTCCAATGTAACCCTGTAACACACTGACGAAATCAGATGGCACCACAAAATGATTAAAAGAACTGTGGCAGGGAGCAACCCTGAGTTTACTCACAACACCCGTTGGTAGTAGATAACCTGGTGATATGAAGACCTGTTACAAAGCACTAAAAAGCATGGGGAAGCTGGGCCTGCATGACTCACCTTCGCTTCACAGGCTTTCCCTCCAGGTGGCTGCAACTTGCGATTGCTTGCTGCACAGGGGCTGAATCCCCAAGCTGGTCTCATTGAGAAAACAGTAACTGGTGCAAAGATGATTGATTTGGGCTGAGTTTGGCATGAGTCCAAGGCTGGATAAGCACTTCTGGCAAAGTTCAGTTTGTTTGCAGGTGAAAGCCTCCAGCTGGAAGACAGTTCAGTCACTGGTAAAGACAGGCTTCTTTCTGGCAATCAAGAGCCCCTGGACAGTAGGTCTTGACCCACAATAAACATTCAGCACATTTAATGGAAACAACATTAACTTCTCTACCACTCGATTCAGTTTTAGGCCAGTTCACAATTGCAGACAATTGCACTGAACAAACCTCTTAGTCTATAGAAACAGTCTCCAATCAGAGTTCTTGGGCTGAACGCTCCGCAGAAGACCTCTTGGTCCAATAGCTTGAACTGCTCTCCTCCAAGTCTCGGGGCTAACTGCCACAGTTGAAGATTTGTTTTCAGAGTAGTCATTTTTACTGCTAACAGGTAGTCCAATGCTGGAATTAATAGCAGGGAGGCAAGTCAGGCCTCTCCCTGCCAATTCTTCTCAGTTGCTTTCCTGGAGCTGCGTCTTGATGGCTTGAGCTGCTCGCTCCCTGAACTCTCCATGCAACTGCCCACTTTTTCTAACAGTTTTTGAACTAGTCTGTTTTTTCTGGATTCTGGTTGGCTAGGGGAGCTGTCACTCACAGTTCTGGTGCCCCCATTTGTCAGTTTAGGTGCCAACCTGTAAAACAAGAAGAATTACAGCTTTTTTCCACAAGGCACCTGAACTAAGGACCCCTCAATGTCCCCTGTGTCCCAATTGTTCCAAATTCCTGAAAATCCCAGAACAAACATGGTGGCTCCCATTTGGATGAATAAGCTGCAATAAAGGCAGGTTAAAGTAATACTCTAATTTAAATATAACAAGTTAGAAGTAAATATTTACAGTAATAGTTAGAGCTCCCTCTGCTTTACTATTGACCACAGAGTGGAGCAAATTGGGATGGTACCTGGCTGGTCATGAGCTTTGAAAGACTCAGACCAAGCCCAGACCATTTATTGTATCCACACTGGCTAATAGCCTTAAAGGAACAGGCATGGAGACACATCATGGCACCCTCACACAGCTCAACAGGATTAAACAAATAGCCATGGATTTATTATCTCTGCAGGATGTCTGCCTGGTATTGCTGGTTTCCTGGGAGACACTTAAGGTAAGCCCCAAATTGGAGGGGGGCTACACTCTTCCCCACCTAGGAAACTTGGTGCCCGTGTCAAGTCTATACACCATAAACATTTTTAATTAGTGAAATATTACTTTTTACAATGTACAGGTTGTAACTATAAATCACTATATACATTACTATGCACTTTCATTGTTAAGATTCATAATAAGCATGCTTTACTTGTAAATAGCATTTTCATAAATATGGGTATTATTTAAACAATTACATTTTCATTTCAACATTTTATTTGTATTTCATTCTGTCTCAGATGGATAGTTATATGCATTACCTTGGTCTGTACCACTTTTTGTACACTAACCCACATGGCTGGTAATCTGAACTTATCAACTAACTCTGGACTTTTTACACAATAACTACGGATATATTGGTTGGAATGTTTTATCACTAACTTAGCAGCTGCAGTGTATGCTATCTTAGGAAGGGAACTGGCCATAATATAAACCCCTTTATGGATCACATTCATAGGAAGGTCTACAGCTTCTCCTGGAGCATCATATGTAAGGTATACTACAAGCTTGACAGCTCTTTCAGATCTTCAAGGCAGAAGGGGCACAGGCATAGGCCTTTCAACATCTGCATTTGGGTTAGCAACTCCTGACTTATTGTCCAGCAATAAAGCAGCTTCTGATGAAAGGGGAACCTCTGCACTCTTTGTTTGTTCAGAGTTGGAAGTATTACTTGTATTTGTAGTAGCACTTGCACTTGCTGGTTCTGTAGACTCTGGTTCATTAGTAAGAGGTATATCAACACAATTTAAGTCATTGAGCACACTGCTAGTACTTTCAGAATTAGCAATACTTTTGGAGTTGAGGTCAGATTCACTAGGTCCAGATATTTCAGCTTCAGGTAAGGACTCATCAGCAGGGTCCTCATTCTCTTGATTAAAGGTAAACATTTCAGTTTCTAACAGTTCTACAATACATAACGAGTCAGCTACTTCTGAAGTTACACTATGTATCTCACTGTCAGGTGGTACGGGGTAGTTGAGAGGGCTGGAAAGCCAGACAGTTCTGAATCTTCAGTGTTATCTCCCATGTTAGTAGCAGGGATCCACTGAAATAGCTGTGCCAGGTCAAATGAAGGGTAATACACAGGCCCATATTCATTTTCATCAGACTCGAAGTTGACATCATCATTAAAGACAGCATTACTTGTTGAAGGCTTGGGTGAGGACCACCTCCTTCTGCCTCACACCACCCCAACAGGCAGTTCACAGCCATTTTGTGAGGGGAAATTTCAAGTTTAGCCTTAGTGAGGTTCTCCATTTTGGTTTTGGTGCTAAACTATCAAATAACTGCAATTTGGGGTTTGGCAACTAGAGGGGTGCTAATCCCAGTGGTGCCTCCAAAGATGTAATCCCTAGGTGGCACTATAGCTAAGGTTACTAACCCTGCCTGTACTTTGGACAACAGGTTGACGGGCCTGGGTTCACTATTTTGGTGCCTCCACCCAGTGTAAAGTATATCGGGGTATCTACCTAACCTCGTATAGCCCTCTGGGAAACTATATCCACCCACAAACCTACCTAATGACCAAGGATCTTTGAAATAAACACAGCCTCTTTTAGTAGTTAGCACACAGTTGGCAATAAACATTTACAATATGCACACACCCTTGCCCTTACCACCAGGGTATGATCTTCAGCAAATCCCCTGGAACCCCCTGTAAAACAGCATGTAATACAGGCATGCACTTTTAAATGTGTTTCCCCCAAATGCATCAACCTCAACTCAGACAATGAAATATTCGTGAGGCAATGTAACAGTTAAACAAACCAACCAATTTATTAAGGGGAAATTGAACAAGGGAAGGGGCAGATTTAGATGAATGATTGCTACACTGGATGTGCACATTTGCATGCATGCATGTAGTCCCACTGTAAAGTTTTGCAGCTGCTGGGTACCCAGACTGTTGGTGGCTAGCCTGATAATTTCCAAGGGTTGTAGCTGTTGTTGGGGCCTTTGGCGGAAAGAAAGGCAGTTAAACATGCAATGACAAAGACTTTGGCCATTTGTATCCTCGGCTGGTTGGCCCAGTGCAGTGTAACCCTGTAACATACTGATGAAATCAGATGGCACCACAAAATGATTAAAAGAACTGTGGCAGGGAGCTACCCTGAGTTTACTCACAACACCCGTTGTTAGTAGATGACCTGGTGATATGAAGACCTGTTGCAAAGCATTAAAAAGCATGGGGAAGCTGGGCCTGCATGACTCACCTTCGCTTCATGGGCTTTCCCCTCCAGGTAGCCACAATCTGTGATTGCTTGCTGCTCAGGGGCTGGATCCCCAAGCTGGTCTCTCACCGAGAAAACAGTAACTGGTGCAAAGATGATCAGCTTGGTTTGGATCTGGCATGAGCCCAAGGCTGGATAAACACTTCTTGAAAAGTTTAGTTTGTTTGTTGGTGAAAACCTCCAGCTGGCAGACACTTCAGTCACTGGTAAAGACAGGCTTCTTTCTGGCAATCAGGAGTCCCTGGCCAGTAGGCCTTGACCCACAATGAACATTCAGCACATTTAACAGAAACAACATTCACTTCTCTGTCTCTCAATTCAGTTTGAGACCAGTTCACAATTGTAGTCAATTCACTGAGCAAACCCCTTAGTCTGTGTCCCAATTGGTTCAAATTCCTGGAAGTCCCAGACCAAACATGATGGCTCCCACTTGGATGAATAAGCTGCAATAAAGGCAGGTTAAAACAAGCACTCTAATTTAAATATAACAAGTTAGAAGTAAATATTTACAGTAATAGTTAGAACCCCCTCTGCTTTACTATTGATTGCAGAGTGGAGCAAACCAGGACACTGCCTGGCTAGTCGCGAGCTTTGAAAACTTTGACCCAGCCAGCTCATTTTCTGTAGACACACTGGTTAATGACCTTAAAGGGAAAGGCACAGAGACACATCATGGCACTCTCATGCAGATCAACAGGATTAAACAAATAACCATGGATTTACTATCTCTGCAGGATGTCTACCTGGCAGTGGCATTGCTGGAGCCCAGGGAGATAATTGAGGTAAGCCCCTAATTGGTGGGGGGGGGTTACACTTATAATAGCAGTCCCATACATTCTTTACAAGATATGTATAGCTACCACATTATCCAGTTGTAAACTCAGAAATATGTGGGGTTCACCTCCCATTAGTACCCTACCCATACCATATAGAGAATAGTGAGGCTCCAGTCTCATTGTGGAGCATGGGTTCGGATCTCAGCTCTAGCACCAATATGTTTTTAATTTAATTTTAATTTAATTGTTTTTTTAAGTTTAATTTATATAATACATCGGAAGGATCCTTTGAGCTTGAAGCTCATTTACAAAGGTTCCACGTCAGTTGACAAGAGACACAGCTTATATTACAGAGGCAGTGATACAGATACATTCACATTGACAAGAGCAAACAGATACAAACTAGTAATGAAAAGGGTGAGTACACATTTACAAATCATCAGCAGCAACACACAGTTGGTAAGGAATCAAGACAGCCTATGTAACTAGGCTTTGTCACTAAGCTATGTAAGTACAAAAAAAAAAGTTTTTTTCCCTTTTTTTAAGTTAGAATGCCAGCGGGGGGTAGGAGCATGGAGTTCAAGGGGGAGACAGACAAGAAAGCGGTAAGAGGGAAGGCATCTGGTGGGACAGGTGGAAAAGGAGGAGTAAGGAGGGTTATTCACAGAAGTGGGTGAGGGGCAATTGGTGCAGGAGTCTAGGGCGGTGAGACAGAGTGGGATGGGGATGGAGGTGAGCAGGTAGGAGCAGCAGGTGAGTTCAGTGCTGAGTGGGGACATAGATAGAAACATTGAAATATGGTATGTGAGTTCTGTCTCTCACTAGTACAGTATGTGAGTTCTGCCTCTCAATAGTACCAGTCACATATGGTGAAGAATCATAGTGACATTCATGGTAACATAGAAATTAAGGTTAAAAGGGGCTTTAGGTCTATATAGTCCATGCCCTCTACTTTTTACAGCTGCATTGCTATCAGAAGAAGAGGTCTGACGACCAGAATTCCCAATTCAGCACAGCTGGGTTGTTACAAGGGAGTGGCCTCAAAGCACAACTTCCTGGAAATCTGGCTGCCTGCTCCCCATTCACCAAAATGTGTTTCTTTCTTCTCGCCCTCCCCCACTGCACTAATTTCTCTCTCAGCAGATTGTGTGGGCCTAGCGGTGCTTTCTGTTCACAAATTCTAGGTTTCTATAGTTCAGCAGTTTAGCACGTCCAATCTTCTGCTAAATGTTAGTCTTTGGCCAGACTGTTCTTTCACTTGTTTTCACAGGTAGCACAGCAGAAGAAGGAAGAAAATTTGGTTTTAAACGGTGCATGTTTTATAATCTGCATCCTGAGGTGCTTTACAGTGCAGGCTTTACAGTGCAGGAAGTGGAGACTTGGGAGTGATTTGAGCAAATGTTGCCACTGCCATTTTCAGCAGTCGGATAGTCAGGGTTGGGGATATGGCTTGTAGAAGGTCAGACATTAAGTGGCAGTTCTGGGATTCAGTCCTGAGACCCTTGGTTAACAACCCTGCTCTCTAGCAAATTGAATCAATTCTTCTCTCTGGCATCACTGCAGTCTATTTTTATTTGCTCCCTGTACTGCTATTTATATTATTCCCCACCACTGGGATGTTTGGCTATAACTTCCAACACAGTTCCTTTTCAAAAAGACTGATCTGTGTCTCACTGGCTTTATCCTGGAAAATGTTGAGTACACATTTAAACAAAATATGAAGATATGGCTTATTTACACCATATAGCTGCCCATTTCCTATCAACAAGTGGTATTCTTTCCACTCTTGGTTTTTATAGCAATATGCAAATTTTGATCAAACTCATTAGATTCATTTATTTAGCATACTTGTGGGTTACACATAGACCATATGGAGAACAAGGCTGTAAAATACACAACCACATTACTAGACTGCATGTGCTGTTGGACTTGAACATAGAAACATAGACTTTGGTGGTAGATAAGGACCGCTTGACCCTCCTAGTCTGCCCATTTCCCTACCTACAGGATAAGCTGCAGATCCTAGTTAACCAACAGCCTATTTCTTCCTACCCCCCCAAGAATTGCCTTATGTCTGTCCCATGCATTCTTGAATTCTCTCATAGTTTTAGACCCCCACAACCTCCTCTGGAATGCTGTTTCATGCATCCACCACCCTCTCTGTGAAAAAATACTTCCTCACATTGCCTCTGAGCCATCCCCCCATCTTCAAATTATGTCCCCTTGTTCTTGCACATCTCTTTTTCTGAAAGATGCTACCATCTTGGACTTTTTTGAGTCCACTGAGGAACTTAAAAGTTTCTATCATGTCCCCCCTCCCCTTCCCCCTCCCCCTCCTTTCCTCAAGGGTATACATATTAAGCTCCTTAAGGCCCCGTTTGCACTACAGCACATTTCAGCAATCTGTTTTTGAAAATGGATTACAGCTTACCTTGTTGCAGGGTTCGCACTGTAGTCCACTTCATTGACCCATTTCAGCTGATGCATGCTAGAGTGTTCTCACTAACTGTTAATCCATTTCCCCTTCTATTCGGATTTAGGAGCACTTGCACAGCTGCTTACCATGATGCTTTGCGCGATCGAGAGGTGGGAGGACATACAAACACGAATGGATGTGACCCTGTCTGTTCACATTGTGAGTAGCTCACTTCACTTTTGAAACGGATTTCTGGAAGCGTGCTCAAGCCCTGAGTCTCATCGGGGTTTGAGCCTCAGAAATGTGGTGAGCTACAACAGAATTATGTCTTGACAGCGATCCAGCCAGTACGCATTTGAAACGGTTCAAGCGCTCAGAACTGTTTCAAATGCCCTAGTGCGAATGGGACCTGAGTCTCTCCTTGTATGGCTTCTCTTGCAGACTCTGCACCATTTTAGTTGCCTTCCTCTGGACTGCCTCCATCCTGTCTATGTCCTTGCAGAGATGGGGTCACCAGAACTGGACTCAGTACTCCAGATGGGGCCTCACAAACTGTCTGTACAGAGGGATAACAACTTCCTGTTTTCTGCTGGTGATGCCTCTCCCTATGCATCCCAGTATCCCCCCAGCCCTCCCTACTGCCTTCTCACATTGCTTACCAACCTTAAGGTCGTCTGATATGATTACCCCCAGGTCCCTTTCCATTTTTGTTGTTGTTACTACCCTTCCCCCATTGTGTAATCTTCCCCTAGGTTTTTGTTTCCCAGGTGCATTATTTTGCACTTCTTTGCATTGAATCTAAGCTGCAATACTTCTGACCATTCCTCCAACCTTGCCAAGTCCCTTTTCACCCTTTCCATCCCTCCTTGTGTATCAACCCTGTTGCAGATCTTTGTGTCATCTGAAAAGAGGCATACTTTTCCTTCCAGTCCCTCTGCAATGTTACTTATAAAGACATTAAAAAGGACTGGACCCAGTACTGAACCCTGCGGTTCTCCACTAATAACCTCCGTTTCTTCAGAGTGGACTCCATTTAAAATTACCTTCTGTATCCTGTTGTCCAGCCAATGTTTTACTCAGGAAACCACCCTGGGACCCACTCCTAGGCTGGTTAATTTGTTTATTAATCTTTTGTGTGGGACTGTGTCAAATGCCTTGCTAAAATCTAGGTAGGCCATGTACACGGCCCCTCTCTGGTCTACTACTGTGGTCACCCAGTCAAAGAAATCAATTAGATTCATCTGATATGACCTTCCCACTGTGAACCCATGCTGTCTTGGGTCCTGTGCCCCACTGGCCTCTAGACATTCAACAATTATTTCCTTCAGAAGTGATTCTATCACTTTCCCTACCACTGAGGTCAAACTGATTGTCCTAGAAAGTTAAGGAAAGGTAGATACCAACTTTACAAGATATACTCCACCTCATACCTAGAGTTATAAGTATTCCAAGTATTTGTATTGGATTACTAAAATAAATGACCCACTCTCTGCCTACATATGTTCTACAACTGATAAAAAGTTAAGTTTACATATGCTCCTACTCCTACTACGTCCTATGTTACTCCTTTAAAACAAAAACAACAAACAAATCAATAGTTTTAACAATTCAGACAGCCAAGTCTCACTTGTTTTGTGAAGCCAGCAGGGAGAAATCTGAATGTTTCCCTTTCCAGGTGAAAACACAAATCACATACCCAGTGAACACTTATATGATGTCCAGTCTTCTATGGGAAACTCCTACAGACCAGTGATATTGTTATTATCCATGGTGGTGATATTCAGCACCTCCCATCTCAATTTGGGGTTTATAAACCTAAATCAATTAATGAGTTAGAGGAAAGCGGGTATTTCTTCAGTTGCAGAGTACAAGTGAAAGCTAACTTCTACAGTGCTTTAAGCATCTTCCTCCAGCTGCACTCCAGTTACTGTAACTTATTTACAAGGAGGAAGTACAGGGAGACTGGAGCTGTGATGGGTGACCTTATAAAGACACCTTAGACTGAGAACACTGTCCCAGCTCTATGCATATCCTCCACCTGACTTGCTGCCAAAACTGCTGCTGCTGCTACAATTATTCCCTTTGGATGTACATGCTGGGTTTCCTAAAAGAAAAACAGTGCATTTGGAGTGGAGGTATTTTTTTTAGTGACACTGAAACCAAAACAAAGTGGAGTGGCACTGGCCCTATTAAAACTCCTGCCTTGCAGCATCCCCAAACTTCAGCAATGCCAATCCAGCAGAAATGGTAAATGGATATACTTTATATACTGTTCTTGTAGTTGGCCAGTTAGTGTCCAGAAAGTGCTTGATGGGGTCTTCCTCATGGTATCCTGTCAAAACAGCACAGGACTTACATTGTGTTGCAATGTGAGGTGCTAAAGTAGCATGAATAAAGACAGCTGCTTGGACATAACAGTGTGGGCATGCTGTAGCTCTGTATGTATAGCCAGTCAAGTGTTTTCATTCAATCTGGCTGCTTTAACTCCTCCAGTGTGTGCTATGAACCTGTGCTGGCAGCATAGTGTAGCGGTTAGGATCACTGCCTGTGTGTACACTTGCTACCTTCAACAGACCTGGATTCAATACTAGCTGGTTCCTTTTGTTTTTGTTTTTATATGATGCACCCATTTGTCCCACTCCCCAAGTTTTCTCCCCCGAGTTAGTTTAATGCATCTGCCCTCCTCCAGAGTTTGTCCCCCTCCCCAAGTTTCCTCCCCAGAGTTAGTTTTATAAATCTGCCCTCCCTCCTGAGTTTATTCCTCTCCCTGAGTTTCCTCCCCCTGAGTTAGTTGAATAAATCTGCTCCCTTCCCAAGTTTGTTCCCTTCCCCGACTTCCATGCTTCCCAGAATCAGTGTAACAGGGTCCCTTAGGGGTGGTATATTGATGTGCTGCACTGGTCTGACATTGTGTTGCTTGCACGTAGTCTTACATTGAGGTGTTTCCATTAGCTCAGTTCTGGGCAATCCCATCCTCGCTAGGTGAAAGTTGCCACTTACCATCTGTAACTTGGAACAAAAGTAGTTGGTTTTACACTTATTCCACAAAATAGCCCTGTACATTTTATCAGTATACTGCACAATGTCAAACTCACAGCGGGAATTAGCAGTATACACAACTGTCCCAAATTACAATTTACTGCAGTGAAAATAATTGTTGAGCATTTTAAAATGGGTTAGCGTATTATTTCTCCTGTTTAATGCATTGCACTGGTGGTGTACAGTCCATGTATATTGGCAATACTTTTATATTTTTCAACCAAATACATTTTTTGAAGGACTTTTGTAACAAAACAAAAAAACAGGTTAACACATAGCAGCCATGTTGGCTCTGACCAAAATTTGTTAGTATGGGCAGACAAGAAAGTGTCTTATTTTTTACAATGTTTATTAAAATGATAATTAGAAAGATTTTTTTTTTCAAAGGAGTTTAAAACTTAGAGGTACCCACAGAGAAGTAATAGTGGCAGAAAATGACTGCAGCACTAAGAAGAAATTCTAGCTATTTTAAAGGGATGTGTCTGACAGAAACAGCAGTAGATGGCTTTCTTTTTAAGGGAAAGTGTTTGTGAAGAACAAAGAGGGAATCAACGTGACAAGCAATTCCAGTGAGTTTATCTGGTAAAGCTCAGAGAAAAAGCAGCGTGGTAGGGCAAAATTGTCATCCAGAAAGCATTGGTAGTGGAATGGTCAGAAAAGTGTTAGAACCAAGGATGTAAGGGGTAACCCCCCTCCCAATTGAGTGGGTTCACACACAACCTCAGTTTTTCCTCACTGAGGAATCTAAAAAAACACCCAGTGCTTAGGAGGCTCAATGTTGTGCCTGAAAATGGAAATGATTAAATAGCAGGGGTTGGAAGCGCCGGGGCTTTTCCAGCTTGTTGATTTTTCTTCTATGTCTCACTAAAAAAGTCACTTTGCATTCAGCCCTGACTTCAGCCTGCTTGTATTCCTTTGTGCACTTTTTTGTTATTTCAGTTTTTTGCTCCTCCACATTTGTAATATCTGGAATATCTTCCCCCCCCTCGACTTACAGCAGCTTCTAGTGCCTGGTTCCTAGATGCATACCTGAAGGCCTGGCCCATCCTTGTCATTTTTACATTTGTTTGGAGATGTGCAAGAAATGTTTGTTTCATTAAAGGGAATTTTTTATTACAATAAAGGGGATTTTGAAGGGGTGTCACTGCTGAGCCCATTGCAGTTCAAAGTGGAAGGGGCTCAGCAGTCCAGAAGAATGACCACACACTGTGGTCATGTTACCACTTGCTGATTACTGGTAAGAAACTTTGTGTACTTGAAAGGACCAAAGCTGCTCCAGTCAGAAAGGGCTTCAGTCCTTTCATTTGCATGAAGCCAGTAAGCAAACAACAGATCTGCTTTCAACATCAGGACAGACTTTTCGCCATCCTCTCCAGATAGCTTGCCCACCTGCCCATCCACTCTTCCCATCTTTATAAATATTTTTTGTTAATGTAAGTAGAGCGAGATGCCCACACCCACACTATCACTTCTTTCTCCTCATCCCCTCCAGGTCACTCACCTGCCTGAATGCCCTTCCCATCTTTATAAATATTTGTTTTACTGTAAGGGGAGTGGGGTGCCCACCCATGCTACTGCTTCCTTCTCCCCATCCCCACCAGGTTGCTCACCCACCTGAATGCCCTTCCCATCTTTATAAATATTTGTTTTAATGTTTAACAACTTTCTCCCTGTTCCCTCCAGGCCACTCACCCACCCTTCCCATATAGAAACATAGAAGTTGTCAGCAGAAAAGGACTGCCAGTCCCATCCACTCTGCTTGTTTGCCTAGCTGTACTAATGGTCTACGACCCTAGTTGGTCATTGGCTTAGCTATTCCTTCTCTTAGCTATTCCATCCCATCACTATGATTCCCTTATACATTTTTTTTAAATGTATGCAGTCCAAGGTGCTCACCCCTGATACTGCTTCTCTTGATCCCCTTCCCCTCCAGGTTGACCCCTTCCCCAAAATGCCTGACAGTGGTGTGCCCAAT
The DNA here is from genome assembly GCA_016271365.2 of Neoceratodus forsteri. Classification (NCBI taxonomy): domain Eukaryota; kingdom Metazoa; phylum Chordata; order Ceratodontiformes; family Ceratodontidae; genus Neoceratodus; species Neoceratodus forsteri. The sequence continues at coordinate 909,960,996 of CM028130.1, read as the reverse complement.
TCCAGTGTCAGAATGTATCTGAAATAAAGTAAACTGTCTCTCAATGTTTTTTTTTGTAACCTGTTTTTTTACAACTGTAAAAAATGGGAAAACTGTCCCTCGCCAATCTGCTCCCTCCACACCCACCATCCACCACCCACCCCACCCCAACCTCTCACTTAGCAGTCAACACCCCACCCACCCCCACACCCACACCCTCGCTCACCTGAACAGGTCCCAGGGTGAAGATTCACTCTCTGATCCAAGACACGTCCTGCTGCTGGAACTGCTGACTGCAATATAAGAAACTAAGATGAGTGTGGTTCGATGTATTTCAATGGGGTTTTGAACTTTGATGCATAACTGTCATTTTTGCATATTTTGGCCCCAAATTTTTAATATTGTCTTTCTGGCACCCCACCTCATGACCAATTGTGGTGGAACTATGCAAATCAGGTTAGTTGATTTTGCGGTCGCATTGTGAAATCACTTCTTGAGCGGGATTTGAACATTTTCACTGCCCTTGTTTATGAGGTGGGGTCATATGAAGGCTATGTTGAAAACTTGGGGTCAAAATATCTAAAAATGGCAAAGTTATGTGCATACATTGAAATGTTTCTGCGCTTGCTCATAACTTTGGTACTTTTAAATATTTTGACCTCAAATTTTAATCATAGCTATTTTTTTCACACCATCTTATGAACATGACAGCAGTCATTTCTCAAATCCTGGCCAAAATGTGTTTTCCTACTTGTGACATGGAATGACGTTTCAGTGGTGTGAAATGACGTTTTGGTGGGAATTTGAACTGGGTTCTTTAGGTGGGGTAATAAGAAGGCTATGCTGAAAATTGCCTAGGTTATGACTGAACATCGCACTATTTCAGCGTGCACTCATAACTTTGCTGATTTTCAATATTTTGACTCTAAATTCAACATTGTCATTTCTCTACACCACCGCATAAATGTGCCATGTGTCATTTTTTAAATCCTTGAGGAGATGTATTTTTGTACCTGTGGTGTGAAATGACATTTCAACCAATATACTATAAATAGTAAATGTCATGTCTAAAAGGCAAATCCTAAAACAAGTATCTTTAAGAGTTGGGGTCAAAATAAAAAAAAAAATTGTATAGCAGCCTTTGTGTGTAGTGGCTATCAGTACCAAACACCAACACAGCACATACTGTACCTGCAAGCAAATATTCGGCATTGACAAATGCTTCTTAAGGTTTGACCACTGTGACTTAACTCAGCAGGCCATGAACCCTGCCCACTCCCATCAACATTACTCAGGTCTTCACTTTTCAAAATTCTACTGATACCTTGCAGTCCACAAAGGAAGTGATTTGAAACCAACACTGCTTTCTGCATATGCAGCATTTTAAAGGCACAGTCCTCCTTAATAATGAAGTAACATGACAAAAAATCTAATAAAACCAGGCCTTACTACTTATGAAAGTGGTAGGGCCATGGCTGTAGTGGTACTACTAAATAGACTCAGTAGTAGGAGTGTTCTGAATTTTAACTACATCAGTGAAGCTGGTGTGAAGCCAGAAAATTTGTACTACACTTAGTGGGGTGAACTTCCCTTTTGTGCTACACATAGCATGGAGAACTTCCCCTTTGTACTAGATTTAGTGGGGTGAAGTTTCCCTTTGTGCTATACTTAGTGGGGGTGAAGTTCCCCTTTGTCATACATTTGGCAGGGTGAAGTTCCACTTTGTGCTACACTTATCTCAACCAAGTTCCCCTTTGTCATACATTTGGAGGGGTGAAGTTCCCCTTTGTGCTGTACTTACCTAGACAAAGTTCATCTTTGTCCTACACTTAGTGGGGTGAAATTACCCTTTCCACTAAACTTAGCAGAGTGATGTTCCCCTATGTGCTGCAGTTCATGGGACAGACCTCCACTTTGTGCAACACTTAGCAGGGTGAAGTTACCCTTTGTGCTACACTTAGTGGGGTGAAGTTCCTCTTTGTGCTACACTTAGCAGGGCAAAGTTTTTCTTTGAAGTACACTTGGCACAGTGAAGTTCCCCTTTGTGGTACACTTAGTGGGGTAGAAGTTTCCCTTTGTTGTACACTTGACAGGGCAATGTTCTCCTTTGTGCTTTGCTTAGTGTGGTGAAATTCCCCATTTTGTTATATTTTGCTGGGTGAAGTTCCCCTTTGTACTACACTTAGCGGGGCAAAGATTACCTTTGGGCTACACTTTTTGGGGTAAATTTACCCTTTATGCTTTGCATAAGAGGGTGACCTTCCCCTTCATGCTACAGTTAGTGCAGTGAAATTCCCCTTTGTTCTACACTTAGTGCAGCAAAGTTCCCCTTTGTGCTACACTTAGCAGGAAGAAGTTCCCATTGTATTACGCTTAACAGGGCGAAGTTTCTCTTTGCACTACACTAAGCGGGACAAAGTTCCCCTTTGTGCTACACTTAGCAGGGAGAAGTTCCCCATTGTTCTATGCTTAACAGGGTGAAGTTCCTCTTTGCACTACACTTAGTGGGGCAAAGTTCCCCTTTGTGCTACTCTTAGCAGGGAGAAGTTCCCAATTGTTCTACACTTAACAGGGTGAAGTTCCACTTAGTGCTACACTTAGCAAGGCAAAGTTCACCTTTGTGCTACACTTAGTGGGACAAAGTTCCCCTTTGTGCTACACTTAGCAGGGAAAGGTTTCCCCATTGTTCTACACTTAGGGTGAAGTTCCCCTTAATGCTACACTTAGTAAGGCAAAGTTCACCTTTGTGCTACACTTAGCGGAGCAAAGTTGCCCTTTGTGCTACACTTAGGGAAAAGTTTCCTCATTGTTCTACACATAACAAGGTGAAGTTTCCCTTTACAATACACTCAGCAGGGCAAAGTTCACCTTTGTGCTACACTTATTTATTTATTCTATTTATTTATTTAAAATTTGATGACTGGGAAAGGCACACTGAGCCAAGGCTCGTTTCCAGGTGTGAACTTCCCCATTGTTACACACTTAACAGGTGAAGTTCCCCTTTGCACTACACTTAGAGGGGCACTGTTTACCTTTGTACTACACTTGATGGAGAGCAGTTCCCCTTTGTACTACACATAGCAGGGCACAGGTCCCCTTTGTGCTACACTTAGCTGGGCAAAGTTCACCTTTGTGCTACAATTAGCAGGGTGAAGTTCCCCTTTGTGCTGCACTTAGCAGGGCAAAGTCTATCTTTGTACTATACTTGGTGGGTCGAAGTTTCCCGTTGTACTACACTTAGCAGGATGAAGTTTCCCTTAGTGCTACACTTAAAAGGGCAAAGTTCACCTTTCTATTGCACTTAGTGGGAAGATGTTCCCCTTTGTACTACACATAGCAGGGCACAGTTCCCCTTTGTGCTACACTTGGCAGGGCGAAGTTCCCCTTTTTGCTACACTTAGTGGGGCAAAGTTTTCCTTAGTGCTACACTTAGCAGGGTAAAGTTCCCCTTTGTGCTACACTTAACAGGGAGAAGTTCCCCTTAGTGCTACACTTAGCAGGGCAAAGTTTTCCTTTGTACTACACTTAGTGGGGTAAAATCCTCCTTTGTACTATGCCTAGTGGGGTGAAGTTCCCCTTTGTGCTACACTTAGCAGAGCGAAATTCCCCTTAGTGATACACTTAGCAGGGCAAAGTTCCCCTTTGCATTACACTTAGCGAGGCAAAGTTCTCCTTTGTAATATTCTTAGCCAGGTGAAGTTCCCGTTTGTACTACACTTGGAGGTTCAATGTTCCCCTTTGTACTGCACTTAGCGGGATAAAGTTCATCTTTGTACTACACAGTGGGGTGAACATCCTCTTTGTGCTGCAGTTAGTAGGCAAAGTTCCCCTTTGTGCTACCCTTAGCCAGGTGAAGTTTGCCCTGTACTACACTCAGGAGAGTGAAATTCTCCTTTGTGCTACACTTAGCGGGATGAAGTTCTCCTTTGTAATACACTTAGCAGGGTTAAGTTCCAGGCTGTCCCCCTCAACTTCACTAGCATAGTTCTTTTTGCTTATACAATCTTTCAAAATGAATACCTGACCCACTGTGACATGTTTCCACTTCCCTCCAACCACCCAGGTGGGCAGTGGGGGATACCGACATACCATGGGTGGGGGAAAGGGTGACACATATTTCATTCTAAATATATAAGTAAAACTTCATTGGGACTGTGGGTGGGGAGGAGGGAGGTAGGGTACAAGGGGGTGAAGAGATGGGAGTACATACAGCTAAAGGATCTGGGTGATAGGATGGGGTTGGTACAATTTGTCACACTGGGTGGGGTGGGTTATTCATTTGAAAAGTTTTCCCATGAAGTGCTATTTCCCTAATGTGAAACTACTCATATTGGCACTTTGCTGACACTTTCAGTGATGAAGTGCCACTACACGTAGTGTTTGCCTGGCGAAGTTTGCATTTCACCAGGTGAAGAAATACAGGAAGTGTCCCTCTGTATTACAGGAAGTCAGGAGAGTTCACATAGCGCTATGTATAGTAAAGTTTCCTGACTTTACCTACAAATATTCGATGACTACTAGTGCTTTATGAGAGTTAAATTCCACAAGTGGAATTCTACTGACATCACATTTTATACTGCCACAAATTTTTGACCAGATAAAAACACAGAATTTAACAGTTGAAAAGGATAGCTTGGCCTACCCAGTCTGCCCATTTTTCTCTGCCTATCATTCTGTCACTGTAGACCAGATCATACTTGATCTCTATCTCTGTACCCCCTCACTTTCCCACTAATTCTCTTGTGCCTATCCCATACATACTTGAAGCCCACAACTGTCTTCGCACCTACAGTCTCTGCAGGAAGATTGTTCCTGGCATCCACAACTCTTTCAGTGCAGATGTACTTCCTCCCATCTCTCCTATGATTCCCCCCTGACCAGCTTCATTGCACGTCCCCTTGTTCTTGTGTATCTTTGTTTCTGAAAAGTACTCCCCTCCTGTACCCTATTTAATCCTGTGAAATATTTATAGGTCTCTATAATGTGCCCCTCTCCCTTCTTTCTTCTAGGGTGTACATACTGAGGTCCTTCAGCCTATTCTCATAGGGCTTTTGATGCAGCCCCTGCACAATTTTAGTTGCCCTCCTCTGGACAATCTCCATTCTGCCTATATCCTTCCTGAGATGTGGTCTCCAGAATGGGATATAGTACTCCAGGTGGGGTCTCGCCACTGAGCTATGCAGTGGCAACACCAAGTCCCTCTTTCTGATGGTGATACCCTTCCCGATGCACCCCAGCATCCCACTGGCCCTACCCACTGCCCACTGTTCCTCCACCCCAACCAGGTCATCTTCCCTACTAGGTCATCTCTGAGGAATTAACCCATTTTCTTTTAAATCTTCCCTTCTAAAGTCTAGGACCCTCATCCTTGTGTAGTTTAGTTCCACTGCCATCCTTATGTTGAACCACAATACAATGATTGCTGGTCCCTTGGTGGCCTCCCACCTTGATGTCTATAACACCGTCACTGTTTGTAGCCACTAGGTCCAGTATTACATCATACGGGTGGGCTCCCTAGCTAGTTGCTTGAGAACCACCCCTTACAGTAAGTCCAGGCTATCCCAAAGCTGCAGCTGGGAGGCTCCAATCTATAGCTGGCAGATAGAAGTTCCCCACTAGCAGCACATTCCCTTTTCCTGCCATTGCGCTAATGACTTCCACCAGTGCCCTATCCAGTTTCTCCCTCTCTGCTGGAGGTCTGTAGATCACGTCAGTGAGAATAGTCACTCTGGTTCCTGTTTCCAGGATGATCCACAGTACCTCCAACCCCTCCATTCTGTTTTGGCTCTCTGTGTTTCTATCACCTTGATACCCTCATTTACATACACCACCACCCCCCTCCTCCCTTTCTTCCCACCTTATCTTTCCTAAACTGAGTATAGCCTGGTATGGCCAGTCAGGGTTTCCTGTGCACCTTGACTCAGTAATGGCCACAATATCCAAGTTTTCCTCCTCCATGGCCTCTAGGTCCGATATTTTGTTTCCTAGGCTTCTTGCACTGAACATATGGCCTTACACACTTTGTTCCTACTGCCTGCTACCCCCCTCTTTTCCCTTTTGGCCTGTCTCATTTTCACCTGTCTTTTTACAACTCTGTTCCTATTCCAGTTGTTTTCTACCATACTGCCTTTGTTTATCTGGCACCCTGGGGGGATTTTCTTCCTCTCTGATCTTCCCTTCTCTCTGCTTCAGTCTGTTGGAGGTGCTGTTTATGCTTCCCTTTTTTCTCTCCCACCACCCCCTCAGCTGGTTTAAATGTTCATCAAAGTAACATTTAAACCATCCACTAAGGTCTGCAGTTCCTCTCCCAGATGGATGCAGGCCATTACGACTGTATAGGCCCAGATCCCTCTAGGTTGGTCCCCACTCCCCAATGCAGCTGAACCCCTCTTCTTTACACTATTCCTTCAACCATAAGCTGAAGCTTCTGGTATGGAGAACCATGTCCTCTCCCCGGTCGTAGTTAGGCTGCACCTCAGTGAAAGCCACCAAGCATGCTACTTGCCTAAGACCCCACCCTAGATCCATAAAATCTCCCTGAACATTCTCAGTCCCTTTCCTACCCAGGTCATTAGTCACTAGGTGTACATGACATCCAGCTCTCCTTCCTGCCCATCTGCCCACGTGATCTTTACAATCTGCTTTCCATCCTTCTGAGCCATGGTGCCAGGTAAGCACCTCACTTCCCTCTTTCTCTCCCTTCCTGTTCCCAAATCTATCCCCCTTAACCATTGAGTTCTCCACCATAAGTTGCTTCCTCCTGTACTGGGGGCCTCTACCTCCCATCTTGGGGCCTCCCCTGTGGAGGAACCCCACATCCTCCCTGACCACTACTATTGGGTGCCTCCTCCCTGCAGTCTCATCCTGCCAGAGCAGTGAATGAATTCTGTAGTGTCACATGCTGAGGAATATGCCCCTGACCCACCACCCCCAGCCTCCCAGAGCCTAGCACAGTTCAGCTGGCCCTCCTTCTCCTAGGCATGCTCTGGAGCATTGGTGGTAGACTCGGTGGCCCCTGGGTAAGGGAAGAGGTCCCCCAAATCCTAACCAAGTTGGCCTAGAATCCAGAGACCTCCTTGTTCAGCCCAGAGAGGTGTGTGTAGATGGGGCAGCACCTCTGTCTCCACAAGGTCTCTCTGAAAACTGCAGCTCCACATTCACTGCACTGTACCATTCCTCAAAGTCCCATTCCTTCACTCTTTACTTAAGTTATTTTGCACTGTTACCCTAGATAGGGTGTTTTTAAGTTTTCCTTTTTTTGCTTTACTTCAACCTCTTTGTACCCTTACCTTATATAGGCTGTTTAGTCCTTTCCCACTCAACAGGTAGTTACTGCTTGCAGAGCCTGCTTCCTCCCTTCTGTTACCCCCGTACCTTCTTTCAGTACTCTCCTACTCAGGCAGCAACAGGGAAACAGATACTTTACCTTACCATGGTGGACTGGCAGAGTTCTCTGTATGTCTGCGATCACCTGCAGTTGCCTGCTGATGCCTAAAATGCCAATCATTTTACCTGTTCCACTCCTGCCATGTTCCACTCATGCTCTGGAACATGAGAGTGATGGAACATGCTGAGTCGATGGAAATTTATGCAGGATCCTGAACTTCCTGGTTAGCTCAGATTGGTCCTGCTAGTCCCCCATCGTGAGTCCTGACCCCTGACCTTAGCTTGCTTCTTCCTATCCTGGAAGAGAAAATAGAAATACAAAAAGCAGGCTAGTTTCAACAAAAATCAATTTTCACCACTGTTTTAGTCCTCCTGCTGCAAGTGCTCTCCTCTCCAGCACAAAAGCTACAATTAGTGATTTGCGGCATTTCCACCATAACATTTTAAACTACTTAACCTAACTTCTCCAGCTTTGCTAGATTCCAAGATCCATTGACATTGGCAATTTACAGCGTACATCTACTAAAGCAGAGGAGCTGCAAACATCCACATATTTGGAAAATTGCATCAAATAATTAAAATTGGGACATTATAAAACCCTGTAACTTAAAATGTCTCAATATGCAGCAGTGTCTAAGTTGTTTTAAGAAAATTATGTATGCAAATTTTCAGGTATCGAGTTCTAAAGGTGGCTGAGTAATAAGCAGAGAAATAGTTTCAAAAAGCTTCACAAATTATATAAATTGTCAGACTTGGAGCTCCTATAAATTCAAAACTTCTCATCCAAATGTCTGACTTTTGGCATGCTCTTAGGACTTCTTATAAAAAGAAAGCAAACCAATTCTCAGAGGCTAGCTATTAAAAAATGGGCAAAAGCGGGGCGTAAAGAGGCTGCTGTATTCAGTCAGACAATGGACTTGTGCTATTTGACTGAACATTGGCTCATGTCAGTGCAGTGCTAAGTTAAGTTGCGCTGCCCCAGTATAGACCTGGGCTGTATCCAGCCCATAGGGAAATGTGCCCCAGACAAAGTAGCACCAGGAGCTATGGTACAGTATTCAGTCGTAAAAATGTAAATGAGCCCATTGGCATGCAAGGCACTATGGGGCCATTAACATGCCCATTATGGGCTCATTTGCATTGGAAACAGTGGCCCATTAGTGCCCATCTTGTGGGAGCCTGCTACATCATCCCTGGTGGCTAGTAGCATCCCCCACCCCTCTACACACCTGTCTTGTCATTTTAAATGTTTTCCCTGGTGCCTAATGGCACCCACTTGCACATCCATCCCAATGCTGATAATATTGTCTCTGGTATCCAGTGGACCCGTGCACACCCATCCTGGTAATGGGCAACCCCACCCTCCGATCCACTGTCCTGGTAAAACAACATATTCCCTGGTGTCTAGTGGTAGCCCCACCCTCCGATCCACTGTCCTGGTAAAACAACATATTCCCTGGTGTCTAGTGGTACCCCACCCTCCGATCCACTGTCCTGGTAAACAACATATTCCTGGTGTCTAGTGGTACCCCACCTCCGATCCACTGTCCTGGTAAAACAACATATTCCCTGGTGTCTAGTGGTACCCCACCCTCCGATCCACTGTCCTGGTAAAACAACATATTCCCTGGTGTCTAGTGGTACCCCCACCCTCCGATCCACTGTCCTGGTAAAACAACATATTTCCTGGTGTCTAGTGGTACCCCCACCCTCCGATCCACTGTCCTGGTAAAACAACATATTCCCGGTGTCTAGTGGTACCCCCACCCTCTGATCCACTGTCCTGGTAAAGCAACATATTCCCTGGTGTCTAGTGGTACCCCCACCCTCCGATCCACTGTCCTGGTAAAACAACATACTCCCTGATGTCTAGTGGTACCCCCACCCTCTGATCGCCCATCCCAGTAAACTAAAGTATGCCCTGGTGTCTAGTGGCACCCCCCACCCTGCAATCACCTGTGCTGGAGCAGTATATTATTTCTGTGGTGCCTAGTGAAACCCTCCAACCTACAGTCGCCCAGCCTATGTCCATTACACTATCCCTGGTGTCCAGTGATACTCCCATCCCCTTGAATGATGGTTGACACACAGACCAGCAAACAGTGGTGGACCAGTGGCCCCCCCCCCATCCTGAACCCTAAACACCACCCAACCATACACCCTTATTTGCATGGCTGGGGACCTGAGACAGCAACTGGCACAGTCCTCCTCTCACCTTTTCAACCAGCCACCATATGAGCTGCAGGGAATGCACGTACAGTATACTGTACATGTGTTCCCTACAGCTCATACAATGGGCAGCTGAGGAGATGAGAGGAGGTCTGTGTCAGTCACTTTCTCTGGCTTTACCGCATATCTCCAGCCACACTGGTAAGGGGGGTGGATGGGTGGTGTTCTGGATGCAGTTTGGGGGCCACTTGTCCACCACTGTTGCTGGTCCATGTGTCAATCAGCATTTGGGGGGCAGGAGCACAGGCACAACTGGACCCCAGGGATGGCATAAGGGACATAGGTCATGTGATTGGAGGTTGAGGAGTGCCACTAAACACCGAGGCATACTTTGGTGTGCTGGGATGGGAGATCAGAGAGTGGGTCTGTGATTAGACACCAGGGCATACTTTATTGTACCAGGACAGGGGTTTGGAGGGTTGGGGGTGTAACTAGACACCAGGGTATACATTAGTTTACCAGGATGGAGGAGCAGAGAGTGGGTGATGTCACTAGGCACCAGGGAATATTTTGGTTTACCAAGACAGAAGATCAGAGAGTGAAGGTGTCGCTAGACACCAGGGAGATATTCACATCATCAGGACAGGTGTGGAGGGAAGGGATCACTGGACACAATGGACAATATTATCATCGACAGGACAGGTGTGTTAGGGGGTACCACTAGACACCAGGGAATAGTATGCATTGCTGGGATAGGGGATCAGAGAGTGGGGGTGCCACTGACACCAGGGATACTGTGTATCATAGGGGACAAGTATGGGTGGGGGGAGCTGCAATACAGCTATCCCGCCATTGGTGGGGTGACAGCATGGTCTTTGTGCCCAGTCAAACCTTGGTTTTCAGAAGCAGTAAACAGCATCCCTTTGGGTACCATTTACAGCTGATGCACACCATTGAAATTGCCACTGCACCTGTATGCAAGGGGGGGGGCCTCATTTACATGTAGGGTTACCACCTTTTAAGAAGCCCAAAGTGGGACATTTCTTACTGAAACATGATTTTTCGTAGGACAGTACATAACCTTGACCAATACAACAGTCTTGTTTTCCCTATATAATCAGAATTAAGGCTAAGTATTGTAGTTTCTTAGTTGCTTCTATTGTTTCTTATCATTTTAAGGTATTGTGGTTAAGTTATTGTAGTTTTCTAGAACATTTAGTGGAAAGTTAGAAAATATTTTTTCTACTATAAAATCAGGACATTTGGTATTTTTCATGTTTTTTTGCAGGACACAGCTACCCAAATCAGGACTGTCCTGAGAAAATCAGGACAGGCGGTAACCCTATTTGAATGACTGCAGCATTATGTTAGCGGTCAGGTGCTAATGGGTTTAGCCTGCATTACAGAGATCTTTAAATACAAACTCCACTCCAAAACTGAGCACAAATTTCAGATAGTGTGGGCAAACATCCGTTAGCACCCATGCTAACATTTGAATATCTGACCCCAGGTCTCCAGGTGTAAGAATGGCTGAGTTATTACCAAAGAATTTCATGAAATTTCACAAAATTCCTCAAACGCAGAAGTTGATAATTTTGTTCAGTCCTAGTACAGACAGTTTCCTTTTGTTTTAAAACTTTTTTAAATTCTTTTACAAAATGTTGATGTTTTTTGACCAAGTATTTTTTTTTAAACAGTTTATGCATGAAAAGCCAAATTCTGCACTATAAAGCAAACAAGAAAGGTCTTCTGCAATAGAAGTCCATCCATCTTCTATAATTGTGACCCCTACAAGCTCACCAGCTTTATTCTGCACCCTTTGAGTCCTGAGTTTTGTTACACTACTACTCTAAGCGGTAGGATCATGGCTCACAATTTTTTTTTTCATAAAATGTTTTATTGACTTTTAAAATACATAGTGAATACAAACATTCAGTAATGTTGATTGGACTGAACAGTTACTTCTACTGTCAAACGCTTTCAAGAAACAATCACTTAGAAAAGGGCATATTTAAGACTATCAGTAGTAAAATTATGTATGCAAATTTGATAAGGAGGAACCGGATGGAATCAAAAATGCTCATTTGTTTCTAGATGCAAAAAGCTGATCATGTCATTATTTGCTTGCTAGCTCATGCAGGTGAACAAATCTTCAAGGGGTCCCAATTTTTCTAATTTCTTAGCAGATCTTTTAACTCCTTAGGCCCTGTCCAGATGGTTAATCCATTTTTGAAAATGTTTTTAAAAAGGTTTTCAGCAAACTGATCTAGTGTGTTCAAAACACCTGCAAAGCATATTTGAACATGGGTTAAACAACACTTTAGAAACACTTATGTTGCATCTGCACTGCACTTTTATTAGTGGTGTTTAAAAATGTTTTAAACTTACATTGTTATAAGTTACATTTTGATCACAGTGTACAATACTGTTTAGACTGTACAGTAATAGTGTGTTTGGATTAAAATGTTTTAAAAATGGATTAAAGACTACCCCTGGATCTGGGCTTGAACGTGATTCTTAAAATGTTTTAAAACCACATTTAATGTGAATGCAAAATGTGTTTACTGAGTTTAATCTACACTACATTCAAAAAAATCATGCTATACTAGCCAACGATTCATCTTTAGCTGGGATGATTCTGTTTCCTTTTCTAGTATTCCTCCATCGAGGATGTGGATGGCTGCCAAGGTGGGGGGATGGGTGGTTAGGGGGATGGGAGGGAGAGGGGGGTGGGATATTTTCTTTTTCCTTGTTGAGGGGTCTGTGTGTATTTGCATAAATGATGTTTGTTGTTTAATATAAATGTGTTGTTTATAAAATAAAGTGATTTGCCAAAAAAAAAAAATCATGCTATAGATGCTATAGATGAGGACCTAATGCTGCTATGAGAACCCAGAGCTTTTGATGGATAGTAAGGCATGTGTTGATTGATACTGTACCCAATAAAAATGAAGAGGGAGAGCTGTTTAGACAGATGATGTAAATTTGATGTCATTATGGAAACAATAAGGCCTAAGTACTAATGCGGGCCAAGTATGTGCAACAGTCACGTACCCAACCTGTGCCCACATTCACCCCAGACTGGAACACATGGCTCACCATTTAGAATTGCTGGACACCTGTCTGCTAGCAGGATGGAGGACACTGGCAGGCATCCAATCAGATGCTCACCTGCTGCTGGAGTGGATCCTCTGCTATGTGCAGAGCAAGGGTTTTTTGGGGACACAGTGGGTCCCAAAGTTCCTTAAAGGGATGCAATTCTGGGCAAGTGCCCTGAAGGTCAGCCTTAGTCATGCTACAGGTCTGGAGGGCTGGGGTGGATTGGGGGGGTTGCTTGCTCAACTGCAACCAGCTGTGGCAGAACTGAGGGGCTGCATAGCATCTACGGTAGGGTCCCTGCCTACGTAGCCTGTACCCCCTCCTCCGGCACTCTGCACCTTAGATCATGGCACAGAGTGTAGCACCACCCCCTGGCTATTCTCCTGGTCTATCCTCACATGCAGAGTAGTGGACAGACAGGGGACCAGGTGTGCAAGGGGTGTGCACCCCTTTAATGAATGCCAAAGGGGTCCACGGAACCCCCAATACATGGTGGCTACACACTGCATATAAGTGGCTCATAGGATTCATGCATAGGGGTCAAAATGAGGACAGTACCATAACATATGGGTCAGGTTTGCCTGAGGAGCCCCACATCTTCAACATGATCTATCTGAGAAGTAATCTGTTTCTTGTAGCATTTGTGGAGGGTCGTAGAATTGATATGAAATCTTAAATTGTATCAACCTACCCTGCATTTCTCTGCTAGTTTTTTCCCTTACTTTTCTCCTCCTTCCATCCCTGGACCCAGTGGCATCCCCCAGCCCTGTCATGGATCCATTTTATGCACATACAGGTTAACAACAACTTACACAGAGCAAGGTTTAATGAGTGATCTGCCACGTAAGGTTGTCAAGTGCCTGCCAGGGATGCTAAGCAAGCCAGGGCTATTTCCTCTGGTTTTCTATATCCCAGGGTGTCGACTCCTACCCCCACTAGGATGCAGTATAGTGCAGTGGTTAAGGCTACTGAGCTGCAAATCTGGAGACCTGGTTTGAATCCCATCGGCCCCTACTTACATACTGTGTGACCCCGAGCAAGTCTCTTAACTTCCTTGTACTCCCAGGTCACACCTAGAAACAAGCTTCAGCTTAGTGTCCCTTTCCTGGTTATTACAAAGCAGTGGAACTGCCTCCACCAGTCAGAGGACAGCATTATTGCACCTCTTATTCTGTGTATAGTTGCTGCCTCATGCTCCTCAGCACTGCTGATTTCTGCTGCGGTGACTCTCATCTATCACTCTGCACCTGCCAGAATAGCTGCAGCATAAATCAGCTGTGAGAGGAATCCAGATTGAAAAAAAAAAATCTGTGTATTGAAGCAGAAAAGTTACCAGAGAACTGCCATCACAGTGTTTGAAACGAGTAGTCCTTCGGCCACACTAGTGGTCAGGGAGTGTAAGCAAATAGAAAATCAGTGTATCTGGCTATAAAACTTCACAAGTGACTATAACAGCACTTCCTGAAATGAGCAGTGCTTCAGGCACAGAAGTTATCTGGAATTCGCATTCAGGCACAGTAGTTAAACTGACTGCTGTTTTCTGGCTAAAACTGCTCGTTTGACAGAATGACCAACACTGTCACTTAACTTCAGATTTTTTTTCAATCAAGATTCCTCTCACAGCTGATTTCTGCCACGGCAGTTCTGACCACTCAGGGAATGTACCACTACTACAAGAAAGAGCGGGAAAACCTGTAAAAAAGGCAAAAATAAATCAAACATCCTCAGCACAATTTCTATTCTTTTGGGCTGGAGGCAGTTCCACTGCTTCATAATATATTAATAGGTAGAGTGAGGGGTATCTCTTATGGGATAAGAAGGTTATCTCATACTGTTTTGGGGTGACAGAACCTTTCAGCTTAGTTTTATGGTCCTCTCGCACAAAACAGCACAAGATGACCTCCTATCCCATGAGACACCCCTAACTCTACGTATTAATATATAAACAATTTCCCCTTCCCATTCCTACTACTGCTGGTTCTGTCTGTGCTTTTGCCTGGCCTCCACAAGGTGGCAGGTGAGTGGCCGGACTCAGGAACCCCCCACCCCAAGGGAGGACAGCTGTTCTTGGGATGCTCAGTCCTCCCTATCTCAGCCAGCCCTTGAGCAGCTCTGGTCCATTTCTGAGCCTGAGTCACTAGCATGGGTGAAAGTAAGGTGTCCAGCCCCTTAGCCCTCCATGATTTTTCTACCTGTTTTAACCTCAGTGGACCAAGCTGAGAACCAGTCCCATGTAGAGAGCTCCTCATCTAACTCTAGCTCCCATTTTCTCCTTGCAAATTCAGTGATATCACCTTCAGTAATTGACCTGTATAGGACTTGCTCCTTTTTTAATGAGGCTATTTTAATCAACTGATCCCATTCTAGAAAGAGAAGGGTTGATGGATCCTTTTGAAGTATCCAGTCACTTACAGCAGTCCATAACTGCAGAAAGTGATGAAAACTGACATCTACATAATTTGCACTTCAATTCAAGTTCTTCAAAGGACATTAAAGAGCTTGTGTGCTGCATAAAACTAACATCAGTTGACCATTGCCTTTTATATCTGAGATACTTTTTATTTTTCCTTTGGGTAATTAGAAGATCATTTACCTGATATTAGTAGGTGTGCTGCATCAAACAGCACTCTGCCTGGGAGTTGACATATCTAGTTTTATGCAACACGTGTCAGGATAAAAACTGACACATAACTTCAGTTATCTTAGACACTGTGTGGATAAACGGGTGGTGATATAATCACTATGTGGATAACTTCAAGTTATCCATGTGGTGATTACATCATCACCCATTTATCCACACAGTGACTACATCACTAACCACCACCACCACCACCTGTGCTACCTGCTCAGCAGTACTGCCTGCCAGTTTCACTTTCACCTTCTCACAGTGCTCTTTACAACCCAAGCTATCACAGTCCCAAAGACTCACAAAATACACACACCCAAACCAACTGGAACCACATTTTAAATGAAAATACTTTTAAGGAAAAAAAAGCAATTCTTTCCTCTTTCTCAGCACAGCAACCCTGCAAACGAAACACAGCAACCAGGCACAGAGAAAAAACATGGAAAGAAACTTAAGAAAAAAATAAAATATAACAAAACTGAACCCAAAAAATCCTGTTGCATAAATCAAGTATGTGTGGGGTGACTGTGGGATAGCAAGGTTATTTGTAAAGTTGCCAGTGACCACTCGTAACCCTCACTCATGGCTTTGCCTCTCGTGAGGTTACTTGAGGTCACAGGCAACTGAACAAATAACTTTGTTATGCCACAGGCACCCCTCGCATATCCCATATCTATTCCCTGTACTACATCATTGGCACTGTGGCCTTACTGATTGTGACATCACAGATGACTGACCTGGCAGTTACTGAGTGGCTCTTCCTGAGCACCTGTGATGTCACAGTCAGTAAAGCTGAAGATGTAATGGGGGGTGAATAGAGACAGATATGTCAGCTGCCAGACTGAGAGCTGTTCCACTCATCCAACACAATATTATCACATAGAAAACTTTCTAACGAACAAAAGGAGAAAGAAAAATACTTCAGAATTAAAAAGTTACAACTGTCTACTTCCTAAAGTTTGTATAATTTTTCTGTGGCTGTTTTAGTTTCACTAGCTCTTTAAGTTGTAAATTTTCTTGCTCAATACATCCACCACTCTCCTAATACCTAGTTTTCCCCTACCCAAGTCTTGCAAAATTATGTTGTTATGTAAGTTTATTTTTATATGAAATTTGTTGCTCAGGTAGGCCAATGATGCAAAAAGCCTCTTTTTCAGGTGCAACTCGGAATTAATTGCAATCAATAACAAAAGTGTATACAGGATCAAATACACATGCAAGATTAGATAAGGAATTGCAATACTGCACAAATGAGGACAACATTATCGCACGAATCATGGTACACAAACAATTTCCAGTGTTAATTACACTTCGAGTTCCTTCACAACATGAATACAATTCAAGGGTCCAGGTTACATCATAAGTGTCTGCAAGACTTGCCACCCTAACACACACCACCCTAGTACACATGTACCATGTAGAATTATATGGCCAAGTGTAAAGTGCAGTAGGCATCGTCAACGATTACATTTACAATGACTTCCCACAATCAAGTGAGCCTTGAGGATATTCTTGAATGCAGCTGCAGAGGAGCAGTTTAGCACATCCAGTGGTAGACTGTGCCAGAGGGATGGTGCAAAAGACTTAACTACTGCACACATTCTGGCCCTCGGGACCTCCAGCAGTGGGCAGGTTGAAGACCTTAGTACTGTTCACTGGCTTTTTAGTTTTCAGTATGCCATGGAGACTGAGAGGGGCAGCAATTTTGATTAGCATGAAGGTAAGGCAGAGAACCAGATGAGCTAATCTTGCCTCAAGAGCAAGTTTAGAGCTACAAGAATGTCATAGTCTTTGTTACCCATAATGAGAAAAGCTTTGTTGGAAAATATATTACATTACTATCTTGTCTCTTCTGCACAAAGTAAAAAAAATGAATATGCCATTTTGAGGATATAAATTATATAGTGCAGTAGGAAGCAGTTAGCAGCCAGGTAAGAGGCAGTCAGTAAAAAGAATACAAAGCTTCCCCCGATCCTGTCAGCATACGAATCACAATAAACAACTACTGTATGCACACACACACACATACACACACACGCAAAGTAGACTGGAGACTTTATTACAATGTGATTGGCAAAACAAATAGGAAAGATTAGCAATTGGCACAGACTGCTAAACAGCACTCCAGCGTTAGTGTACAGATGTCAAACTATCCACTTCAGCACCTCCATAGTGTCACCTCCTCTCTCGGCGGGCTGCTCATGCAGTGACTAGATCACGACAGTTTCGGTCAAGAAATGCATACCACAGGTAATTTTGAATGATCCCTAAAACACCAAACAGTGAATAAAGGTTTATATGTAAGAATTTATACACACTGGCTAGTCACTCCAGTCACAACCATACAGCCAGCTAACTCATTACACTCGCTCTTTAAATTTGAAGCAATTTCCCATAATTGCTTATTTTGTTATACTTACTGTATTTCCTTATTATTATACTTTGTATATTGAACTATTTTATTTGCACTGCTCTCTCCTCTTCCTCTTCCCCTTCCCCAGGATACATCTGGAAACAAGCTAATACTAGCTCAGTATGATTTTACTGATAGAACTTTTGAAATCAATAAATAAATTATTTTTGTTGCAAATCCTTTTAATTAATCTAACGGAGTCTGCTATGCACATGTTACTTCTGAGCTCAGGAGAGAGTCGTATGGATAGGAAGAGTTTTAGTGAAAGGAAATAAGAGCTTTCCCTCCAAATCAAGCCAGAGCAGAGAGTCTGGGTGTTTTATTTTACTAAGGTGAATCGCTGCTTGCTTAAAGTGAAAGGTTTCCTTGTATTTGTTCCACCAATGCAGTGCAAATCCCCTGTGTCAACCGTAGATCTATGTTTGGCTATTTCCAGAGTGGGATGTTTGTCTCCTCAAATACATTTTCTGACTAACCTGTCTAATGAGTGTAATAATAATTACAGTATAAGATCACTGGCTCCCCGGCTGCTTTGGCCAACTATCGGCACCTTTGCAATGCATGTACTAAAGCCGTTGACTTGTGAAGTCTGAGTATTTTGCATCCACACTCCAGAACAACACCAATCAATCCTCCAAGTTCTGGTAGATAATCCATTCCCTCTTCTCGGTAACACCCAATATGGGTGAATATTATTGAATGGCTCAATTTGTGAAACTCAATAGTACCACCCACATTGACAGAGAGTGTGTAAAACACAGAGAAGTGAGATACAGTGAGTATAGCGGTGAGCTGCACTGGCTGTAAAAAGGTATCAGTATTTGTATGGCCAAGCTCTACCGAGCTGGTTGTTTGGAGTAGTGGCTAGAGCCACCACCAACTGAACTGGGAGTCCCGGGTTCGGGTCTACCTACAGGAAAGATATTTTTGACATTTTATTTTTTATCTTGCTTCTAAGTCTGCTCCCCCTGGAGTTTAGAATATATATATTGGGGGGGGCAGCAGCCCCCTTCATAAAACATTTTATATTTTCTTGCCGTGTGCAAGGGAGTAAGTGACCATTGCTGTCTGCGATGGTTGGTGGAATGTTGCTTGCTCTCTTTGTTCAGGGTGGATATGTGTCCCCTCTTATTGTCTGGCAAGATAACAGACTCGCCTTTATCACATAAAACCCTTTTATCCCATCTGATCCAGTTTCCCTCACCTGTTCTCAAGGCTGATGACTCCCTCATCTCTGACTCTTCCTCTGTTGTCTCTTCCTTTAACACCAGTGTCACCACCTGTACTCTCTCTCTCTCTCTCACATGTACCTCTCCTTCCCCTGCCTCTGCCTACCCCTTCATTCTTTCTCCTCTCCTACATCTTCCTTTGCTTTTGTAAAGTCCTGCTTGCCTTTAATCCTCACAAGGGAGGAACCCTGATGGTCTTGATCCTAAGCTGCTGCTTCTCTTAGCTTCTGCCATCACTATGCTTATTACCCTACTCCTTAATCTTTCTTTCCTCTGCCACTGTCCCTGAATCCTGGAAGCAGGCCACTGTCATCGTTCTCCCTAAAGGTGGTGAATCCTTCCTCTCCTGCTAACTTTCATTCTGTCTCTCTCCTTCTCACTCTGACTAAGTGACAGGAACACCTTGTTCCCTTTCAGCTCTTTTCCTTTTTTGACTCCTCTTCCTTTTTAACCCTTTCCAGTTTAGATTTCAGAAGTCCCACTCTACCTCCATCTCTCTCCCTCCCTCCTCCAGCTTACTGACCACATACTTTCAGATACAGACAAGGGTCTGATCACCTCTGCCATATTTGTCGATCTTGCTGAAGCTTTTGACACTGTGGCACTCCCCCTCTCCTCCTCCTAGACAAGTTTACAGCAGTGGGACTTTCATCCTCCTCAATCAACTGGTTCTGCTCCTACCCTGAGGACAGGTCTCAAGCTGTCTGGCTGTCTGGCTAAGAAGCTCCCTATCCCCCCACTCCCCATCTGTTCAGGCATTTCTCAAGGGTGTGTCCTGGGTCCCATTCTCTTTTCCATATTCTTGAATGGCCTCCCCTCTGTCTGTTCCTTTACATCCATTCACATATATGCTGATGATACAGTACTCTTTGCATCTGGTTCCTCTTTCAGTGACCTTACTTCCTAGCTACAACTGGATTTTGATGATATCCAGTGCTGCGTCCAGTCTAATCAGCTGTCATCCCTCAATGCCAAAAAGGTTTCCATGACATTTGGCACCTGAGAGAGACTTATCAGACTCCCATCCCTCCCATTATTCCACACCCTTGATAGTGCTGTAGTAGAGGATATATTCTCCTTTCAGCACCTTGGAGTCTGACTGGACCAGCATAATGATTTCTCATTGCACATTGATGTTATACACCATAAGCTTCACCCCAAGTTTGGTGCTCTGTACAAGAACAAAAAGAGTATTCTGCTTCCTGCATGCCATGAGATTGTTTTAAAGATGATTCTCCCTTGTTTTGACTATGGACTCAGCCCAGCAGCAGAGACTGAAATCGGGGATTGCCAGAGCCTGTAAGAGGCCCTGAAGCAGCCCGCTCCCCTCAGAACTCAGCCCAGCAGCAGAGACTGAAATCGGGGATTGCCAGAGCCTGTAAGAGGCCCTGAAGCAGCCCACTCCCCTCAGAACTCAGCCCAGCAGCAGAGACTGAAATCGGGGATTGCCAGAGCCTGTAAGAGGTAAAGTGTCCTGCACTACAGTCTGACTGTTGGAGAAGATTACTCGTCTGGAGTCTTTTTTCTGTCCCCACACAGTGACTGATTGACTGTGCTTCTGGATATCTGGACTGCTCTGAACGGGGATTTGGGGGCTATCTCGGTGTTATTTAAGGGCTAGGTTTAGAGCATCTAGCACTAGTATCCTGTGATATTTTAGCTGTTTAAATGCTGTATTAGAGTGCTTACCTTGGTAGGACTGCATATAGAATGTGTGGCGTGTAGCATGAGTGTTGCCATCTTTAGCATCGCATGATAACCTCTGTCGGGATACAGTTCCAATAGTTGGCGCATGCGCAGTAGGGTCCTGTACTAGCCCGCTGCATACTAATGGGATTCCTTTGTTTGTCCTCCCTATATAGGCCCTGAAGCAGCCCGCTCCCCTCAGAACTCAGCTCAGCAGCAGAGACTGAAATCGGGCTTGCCAGAGCCTGTAAGAGGTAAAGTGTCCTGCACTACAGTCTGACTGTTGGAGAAGATTACTCGTCTGGAGTCTTTTTTCTGTCCCCACACAGTGACTGATTGACTGTGCTTCTGGATATCTGGACTGCTCTGAACGGGGATTTGGGGGCTATCTCGGTGTTACTTAAGGGCTAGGTTTAGAGCATCTAGCACTAGTATCCTGTGATATTTTAGCTGTTTAAATGCTGTATTAGAGTGCTTACCTTGGTAGGACTGCATAGAATGTGTAGCGTGTAGCATGGGTGTTCGCCATCTTGCGCATGCGCAGTAGCCTCCTGTATCGGGATACAGTTCCAATAGTTGGCGCATGCGCAGTAGGGTCCTGTACTAGCCCGCTGCATACTAATGGGACTCCTTTGTTTGTCCTCCCTATATAGGCCCTGAAGCAGCCCGCTCCCCTCAGAACTCAGCTCAGCAGCAGAGACTGAAATCGGGGCTTGCCAGAGCCTGTAAGAGGTAAAGTGTCCTGCACTACAGCCTGACTGTTGTGAGGCACTATCCTCTAAGCCACTGAACCAGGCCAACAACTTCCTCTATTTTTATGCTCTTAACCATACCTCACTCCCTCCTGCCCAGATTTAAAATATTGGCCCTGTCTGGGCCCAGTGCTCTTGCGGTCAGAGTCAGCAGCTCTGCCTCTGCGCCACAGTGTCTACCTACTTTATTACTACCTTCTAAGCCTCTTAATCACTTCCCTACCCAATCTGCCAAAATATAAGTTTACCTCTTCTTCCTGCTGCCTTGCAGGATTTGAACCCTGCACCCTTGTTTCCAAAGTCCCCAGTTCCACCACTCACCTAGAACACCTACATATTTTTACTGCAGGATTTCATAACTATAAAGAACGCACTAACCCTGTGACACAACTAAAGTGTTATCTAAGTGCTTCTACAAACCTGAACCCAACTCCCTGCTGCTACAGCCACCAGTCTAGCTCTCTCCTATTACCCTGATCAAGACTTGAACCTGGTACTCTATACACTTCAGGCACATACACTACCACCACACCATAGCAGCAACTAGACTCAGAGGTGATCTCTCACTACTATCTCCCCTCTTTCATCCTAGTCCCCCCATTCTTTCCTCACTTCAGCTCCACCAGCCTTCCCAACTATGCACATGCATCCCCTGCTCGCCAGTCTATCTCTTCTCCTCCTCCTCCTCCCTTTGCCTTCCACATACCCTAGTGTCCCTATTAACCCTCAGCCTCACTACTCCAGTGTTTCTACCTACCTCCTGTCCTCCCTCCTCCTTTACCACTGCTCCTACCCTCCCTCCTCCTCCACACATCCCATATGCTCTCTCCACCTCACCCCTTCCAGACATCACCTGTCCTCCCCTACAGCCCCCTTGCACTTCTGATCACTCAGGCCTTCTCTGCCTGTGCTACCCTACCCACCCTTGTACAACCAAACCCCATTCCTTATTCTATCGCTCCCGCGTAAACTCTCCATCTGCCTCCCTCTGACCAGATCACTCTCCTCCTTCTGCTCCTAACAGGAACATACACCCCAACCCAGGCCCTGCCCCTCCCATCCACCCACTCAGCCCACTGAGTTCGAGTAGCCTCCATGAACATATGCAGCCTGCTGAAGAAATTTGACACCCTACAGTGCTGGGCCATGGCTCACCAACCAGACATCATAGCCCTGGTTGAAACCTGGCTGTCCAAATCAACTCCTGACTCATTTGTCTCCCTCCCAGGCTATACCTTATACCGGGAGGACCGAGTAGGCAAACGAGGGGGAGGCTGTGCAATCTACACCAGGGACACAATACCTGGACATGCACTCCCCACCCCTACCCTCACAAATGGGGCCCAGGCCCTTACCCTCAGACTCACCCCAGACCCCTCTAGGAGCCCTTTCTATCTCACCACAGCCTACGTTCCCCCAAAGAACCAGCACCCAGCCCTGATATCTTTAACGGACTACCTAGCCACCCTCCACCATAAGGCAGAACAAGTCCTAGTGGGGGACCTTAATGTAAATTAGCTCAGCACCTCCTCATCCACCACCAGAGACTCATTTGCCACCCAAGATCTGACACAACTCGTCACCCAGCCCACGAGACTTAACCCTAAGAGTGGTACCACCTGCTGGATGTTATTATAACTAACCGAACCCTATAAAATCCAAAACATCCAAGTCCTCCCGACTCCTGAGTGACCACTCCCCTATCCTATTCCACTGGGTAGCCCCAATCCCAAGCCCAAAGCCCAGACCACCCTCCATGGCGCCTCGCCCTGGTGGGCTGAAGAAACTTAAGGCACTCCTCACCCAGATAGACTGGTCCCCATTCAGCAGGCAACCAACATTGATACTGCCCTCACCTTTTCACCCACACCTTCAACATGGCCTGTGATCTCTTTGCACCCTAACCAAAACCCAGTCCAAAAACAGAACGCACCCTGGGTTAGCCCGCCTCCACAATTACTTAGAAACCAGGATAACCTCTGGCACCTTGCCACTGAAACAGGTCATCTGTCTGATAGGCAAGCATACAATGCAGCCCAAAATAAATGCTCATGGGCCATCAGGAAAGCCAAAGGCAGACCGCTACCAGGCCCCCTTACCTCCTCCTGGGCTCAGCCGGACCTTCTGGGATAATATAAGCAACTCAATGGTAAAGCTTGCTCCCTGCCCCATCCCAGCTCACTAGAAATGGCACAACCTCCACCGAGCCTGCCACCATAGCTAACTGGTTCAACACCACTTTCACTGACCTTAGCTCAGTCCTCCCTAGTAATTTCTTTGACCTCCCCCAGCCAAACTCCCCTGTCCTCCAGCATTCCAGCTTTCTCCCTGCGAAAGATTTCCACCCGGAAGCCAGACCCATCCTAATCAAAGCTCTCAATGGCAACAATCCCGCAGTGACTCACTGGACCCCAGCATCCTCAGGCTGGTGCTAGATAAGTCCTTGCACCTCTCACAAGCCTAATTAACCAGTCACTCTGCCTGGAACAATTCCCCACAGCTTGGAAAACAGCCATTATCACACCTATTCATAAAGGAGGCGACAGGTCATCGGCCACAACTACCGCCAATCTCCATCCTCCCTCCCTCTCTAAAGCCCTGGAGAAAGTGGTGGCCATTCAAATCACTGATTATCTGGCTAAGCATAACATATTATGCCCAGAGCAACATGGCTTCTGTGCTGGTCACAGTACCAGCACTGCCCTTATTGAATTCTCCAACTTCCTACACTCCTCCTTGGATACCAGCTCCCTAGCTGGTGCAGTGTTCATTGACCTCTCAAAGGCTTTCGACACTGTCTCCCATCCACTGCTGCTGAATGCACTCTGCCTCACTGGTCTCTTGGCTGGCCCCCTGGCATGGTGTGCTAGCTATCTTGACACTCGATCCCAGTGTGTCAAGTTAATAGCACACTCTCCACTACCGTCCCATTCTCTCTGGGGTCCCCAAGGCTCCATCCTGGGCCCCCTTCTCTTCTCGCTGTATCTGAACACCCTGCCCAGTGCATGCTCTGGCAAAATTCTGCTGTATGCAGGCGACGCTGTCCTTTGCCACCCACCGTAATCCCATCTCCTACAGGACTCCCTACAGCAGTCTTTCAACAGTGCGAGGCTTGGTTTAAGGGGCGCAGACTCGTCATCAATCTTAAGAAAACCAAAACTATGCTCTTTTCACACCCCAAAACAAAGCTAGCAACCACCACTCTATATCCTTCCAAGCACCAACCAACCACTGGAACAAGTCTGCTCCTACAAATACCTTGGTTACCTTCGATTCAGCCCTCACATTTCACAACCACATCGATGCCTAACATCCACCACCAACACACGGCTTGCATCCTATTCCGCCATAAAACCTGCCTTCCACCAAATGCTCTCCGCTAGCTGTTAGCATCGTCTGCTCTGTCCCTGTAGACTATGGTCTACCAGTATACGTGCTGCCGACACCACTGCACTCAACAAAATTCACCTAACCCTGAATAAAGTATGCAGATTGATTACTGGTGCCCCCAGGCTCACACACACCTGTCAGCTATATGTCGATGCTAACCTGCTTACCCTGGATGAACAGCTCCGATACCAGACCTGTCTCCTCTCCAAAAAAACCCTACTCGGGCTCTCCCCCCCTGGGGTAACGGCATCCATCCACCAGAGCCCTCCCACCATTGCAACACGGTCTTCCTACAAGACCACTCTAAAGGTCCCCAGAACGAGAACCAGCCGTGGCCAGAGGTCCTTCAGCTATAGAGCCCCAACCTGGTTTAACTCTCTCCCTGCCACCATCACCAATGCCATCACCATCTCCACATTCAAAACCGCACTTCGGAACCACATCTTCAGCACTCGTAACTGCTCCTGTCTCTGAACATAGCCTCCACCTCTTTCTCTTGACAATGCCCCCCGGGCAGCTCTCCACCCTACCATCCCCTCCACCACTTCCCTGTACACCATGCCTAGGTTTAACCTGGCCAGTGCCAGCTGTTTTCAATGTTTATCTACCAGAATGCTCACTTGATACCGACTTGTGTAATACCTGTTATCAATTACATGTACCCTGTACCCAATTGTATTTGTCTGACCACTATGTGACGTGGCACCTCTGGTGAATGCCTATTGATTTTTTGCAAATCTTTGCTATGTAACCGAAACGCAATGTATGTCTTTATGTGACGAAGTACCTTTGGAAACGAGCCTCTGGCTCAAAGGTTGTAAACTGATTCTTAAATAAATAAATAAATAAATAATGGTGACATAGTTTACAGTGGAGCTGCAAATCCTGTCTTGCCAACCTGCCCCCCATTCATTCTTTTTGTCATTTTGCCTCAGATTGTGCCCCTCATATCCACCATTGCTCATTCTACTCTACATCATCCTCTCCCTCCCCTCCTCTCTTTTCATGCCAAGCATCTTTCCATTGTGCATCCTTTATTTTTTTATCATGAAACATTTTGTTGGCAGTTTTCATTATACAATGAACCTGGCAGCACGGTATCATCTATCAAAGTATACAGTTTGCTGGAACATAAATGTGCGCCTGTGATTATCCATCTGTGAGGAGCTGTTACTTTGGTACTTATTTTATACAGCTGTTAACATCTGGTAGAGAGGAGATACAGTATGATTATCAAGAGCAGTTGTGATAATCTCTAGGAGTTTAGTTTTACACTGTGCTTTGTACTTAATCCATGGGGTTTTCTGGGACTGGGATGTGGCTGCACATAGGTGAGAGCTGAGGTATCTTTTTCATTTTTCGAAATATCTGGGGAGGGTGTTTTGTGATGAGAATGTCATCCTTTTGAAGACTGCTAGCTAGGCCATGGCAGAGTGCCATGTTAGGAGGGATGGGGGTTAGGTTGTCTCCTTTTCATTGGGATGGTTCCTTTGGCCTCCATGAGGGCCACCAATAACCCTTTAGAGTCTAACATGGAGCGCACAGGTAGTGTAGCTGTGTCTCCTAGCAATATTAGTGCTGGGAATGGGGGGAAACTGCAATTGCAGTTTTCTGGAGCAGTCTTTCAGTACACCTTTCCAGAAATGGTGTAAGTGTGGGCATGCCCAAACAATATGAGATAGATTGGCATCTGGGGCATTACATCTCCAACAGTCTAAATGTAGCAGAAGCTTTCTGTGGTGAAGGAATGCTGGAGTTTGATACCACCTGTGTAGTATTTAGAGTTGGATCAATTGGACTCTGACATCTCTGTAGGCAGTATGAGTCACTTTGAGGATCGGTTCCCAGTTCTCCTGAGGTATGGGTGTGCCTAGCTCCTGTTCCCACTGGGTCTTACATTTAATTAGTATTTGGTGGGGTTGTACATCTCTGATAGTTCAATATATATGTCCTGCTAACCCTTTGGATTTCTGTGGGAGATGTAAGTGTTGCAGTCAATCTCACTCTTTCTCTAGGTTTGTGCCTTGTTGATATGCCTTTAAAGCACTGCACAGTTGCAGATATTTCCAAACATCTACTCTAGGGATGCCAGATCTGTCCTGGATCTGTTGAAAGGAGAGCAGGTCTACTGAATTTGGCCCTGAGATGTCTGCAATGGTATTTATTCTTGCGGCACTCCATGGTTCCCATGCTAGTGTCTCTTTTCCCATTAATATGTCCTGGTTCTCCCATACGTGAGTATAGCTCCAAGGAGGTCTACGAACTTCTTTGAGGCAGTGGGTGTCCTGTAGACATCTGTGCCAGGCTTGTTGTGTAGTACTGATGATAGGATTTTAACCTTGGACTTTGATGGGCTATGAGCCAAGGAGTGAGCCCAGCCATTGCGTCCCTAATGGCCTGTTCTATCACTATCCACAAAACAATGTTTTTAGGCCTGCTCAAGCAAATGAATGCTTCTGCACAAGAAAAATATCTTTAACAATTCTTCTTTATTTTTTAATTTGGTCCCAAAGTTTCACCTATCAGTTAGACTTCCTCTGGGGAACTGTGAACAAATTCAGAAAAAATATATGTTCAAATATGCATTTTCATAGGATAATAAGGCATCAACATCCTCTTATCTCCCTTAAAACACAAAATTGTCACTTTGATTAATCATAAACTTTCAGAGATTTGATAAGTTATGATCATTATGTGGTTTGCAAGTGATTATTTGTGTCACTATATGACCATAAAAACCAGCCACCATTTTTTAAATTGTGTTATAAAACACTACCGTGCTCATTAACATGGCCAGAGGGCTCCTTGGCTGCCATACTTTTCTCTTAGTTTGTCTTCGGTCAGTAAGTTCTTATATACAAAAAAGGTAAAAAATATTATATACAAAGAAAATTAACATTTCAACATGCCTTGTCTCATCATAATGATAATTAAGCAATCACTGATAAACTTTAATATCAGTGATTGCTTAATTATCATTATGATGAGAAAAGGCATGTTGAAGTGCTAATTTGCTTTGTGTATAATATTGTTTACCTTTTTTGTATATAAGAACTCACTGACCAAAGACAAACTAAGAGAAACGTGTGGCAGCCAAGGAGCCCTCTAGCCGTGTTATTGAGCATGGTAGTGTTTTATAAAACAATTTAAACAAGCATTTGTCAATGCTGAATGTTGTCTCTCTGGCATTGGTAGTGTCAGAGTTAGAGATGCATAATAAGAATGGCTGTGAAGAATTAAAATGACGCCAACCCCACCCCCACCCTGTAGAGACCAACAGGCATTGGGGTGTGCCTTTGGGTCGTCAGCTATAATGCTCATGCCATTTTGCCTCACCCTACCCTGTAGACACTGACAAGTGTTGTGGTGTGCTTTGGGGTCCTTGGTCATTATACATACCCCATTCCATAAGGAAATACGCTGAGGTGGGTGCAGTATAGGAGAATAATGTGAATTTTGTGGCCGAACAGTGCAAGGCACACCACGATGCCTGTGAGTGGCTGCAGGGTGGGGTTGGGGGTGGAATGGCATGAGCATTACAGCCAATGATCCCAAGTCACACCCCTGACACCTGTCAGTCTCTACAGGGTGGGGTGCTACAGCTGGAATCCCTAACACCGTAGGTGTGTGTTGGTATTTTCACTCAAATTTTCAACATGAGCTTTTTGTGAGCCCACCTCATGAAAAGCGGCACTATCAGTTTGTTAGCTGAAAGGACATTTTGCACAGTGGCTATGCCACTTGACAACACAGGGATGAAAACACATTTTGGACAGGATGTGGAAAATGACAACTGTATTGTTCATGAGAGATGTAAAAAAATGGCAACATTGAAAATCTGGAGTGAAAATATGAAAAATTGGTGAAGGTATGAGCATGCATAGAAACTGTGCAACACACCTCAGTAACCCAATTATTTTCGGAATTTTTTTAACCACATCTTTAACATAGGTATTTTGGGACCTTCCCTCATGAACAGTGGCAGTGTGATTCTGTTAATGTGTCTGAAACATTGATTTCTCAGTGACCATGGCATTGTGTGTCACACGTGTGAAAACACATTTAAGGCAGGATGTGAAAAATGACAGCTGCACTGTTCATAAGGAGGTGTAAAAAAATGGCAGTGTTGAAAATCTGGCATGAAAATAGTGCAAATTTGCAAAGTTAAAAGGGTGCATGGAAACTGCACAATGCACGGTTGTAACACAGTCATTTTATGGAATTTTGTCACCAAATTTTCAATATAGGCATTTTAGGACTTCTACTCATGAACAGTGTCACCATCATTTCCTGAAACTGTCCCAAAAACTGATTTCGCACAGCAACCACGCTATTCGCGCTGGACATGTAAAAACATATTTTGGCCAGGATATGTAAAATAACAGCTGTACTGTTCATAAGGAGGTGTGAGAAAATGCCAATTTTGAAAATCTGGAGTGAAAATATTAAAAATTCACAAAGTTACGAGAGTAAGTGGCAACCGCATAACGCATGCTCGTAAAACAGTCATTTTTGGTGGGATTTTTCCACCAAATTTGCAACATAGGCTTTTTGAGAGCCCACCTCATGAACACTGGTACTGTCATTTCATTAATCCGTCCCAAAAGGTGATTTTTGCAGTGACCAAGAAATCACCTTTCGGACCCGATTAACGCCATAACAGTGCCAGAATTCATGAGGAGGGGTCCCAAAACCCCCATGTTGAAAATTTGGTGCCAAAATTCAAAAAAATGGCTGAGATATTCATCAAAGTTGAAAAAAGCCTATTTATTCTATTATACAGCTTACCGGCATTTCCTCAGTTCGCAGTCAACTTTAAAGAGTGCAGATGTGCTCCTGGTCCACCGAAGATCATCACACTGGACTCCAGAGGTAAGTATGGGGTGAGGGGGGTATGGGGAGGCAGGGTGTGCACAGTGGGTGGATGTGAGTTGTGGGGGGGCAGGGAGACCGCGAGGGACCATTGTCTTTTTTGACAGGGTAAAAAAAAAAAAAACATTGCAGGACTGTTTTTTTTTAAACAGGAGCAAGTGGCATGCTGGGGTGGACTCCCAGCATACCAATGGACTCTTTTTGTGGGGGCAGCTGTAGCTGACGGGGGATTGGGCACTCCCATTGGCACACAACAAAAGCGGGGGGGGTGACATTATGCCGATAGGGATTGGGCACCCCCATCAGCAAACAAAAAAAGAGGGGAGGGTTACTTAATGACGGGGAGTGGGCTGCCCCATCAGCAACATCACTTGGGCACTGAAGTTGATGGGGATTGGGGCCCCCATCGGCAAAGAAAAACTGTTGGGGAGCGACCATGATGCCAAGGGGGATTAGGCACCCCCTTGGCATACATTGTAAATGGGAGGGGGTTATTTTGCTGACGGAGAGTGGGGTCCACCATCGGCATTCTGACAGGAGGCAGCAGCAGTGTTGTGTACACGTCGGGAGGCATGTTGTGGTCTCGCTGCATGAGAGCACTGCTCTCATTGCAGTGGACCTTTTGTTAGATCTGGTGGCCACATTCCAAATTGCTGATGTGGCGCCTACATGATGCCTGACTGGGGAAAGAGGGACGCATCTACTGATGCGTGCCCTGCATTCGCTTAAAGGTGACCGTGCCTCCAAATCTGCTGCTACTGCAATATGTTGGCTGTGCATGCGTGAGCCAACATAAAAATGGTGGCCGGTTTTAATGGTGATACAGTGACACAAATAATAGCTTACAAACCACATAATGATCATAACTTATAGAATCTCTGAAAGTATATGATTAATCAAAGTGACAATTTTGTGTTTTAAGTGAAATAAGAGGATGTCGATGCCTTATGGTCCTATGAAAATGTATAGTTGAACATATATTTTTCTGAATTTGTTCACAGTTCCCCAGAAAAAGCATAATTGATAGGCAAAGGTTGGGATTGAATTAAAAAATAAAGAAGAATTGTTAAAGATATTTTTCTTGTGTAGAAGCATTCATTTGTTCGAGCAGGTCTAAAAACGTTGTTTTATGGATTTTGAACATACCGATTCCTGGCCAGCTCCACCAATTACATCAGCTATATCATTTATGAGACTATCTGTCAATTTCCCTTGGGCAAAAACTTTCTTGCTCTGTTCTATCACTACCCATTGAGTCATGTCAATGCTTAGAGGCAGAAACCATTTAGTGGCATGTGCCATCCTGAAAGCCAATGCATAACCTTGAAACCAGGGAAGTCCTAAACCACCTTGAGACTAGCGTGCCCATAACTTTTCTTTGCTGATTCTGGGTGACTTGCCTTCCCACAAGAATGTTCCCAGAAGTTTATCTAGTTTGCTAAATATTTTTTGGGGGATCATAAGTGGGAGATTGGAGAAGAGGTAGGAGAAGCGAGGCAGCGCAAACATCCTTATAGCTTTGACCTTGCCCTTGAGTGAGAGGTGTATCTTCAGCCATCTTTGACTATCTCGTTCTAATGCATGAAACAACGGGGAAAAGTTTTCAGTAATGATATCTGCCCATTTGGTTGGTATGTTTATTCTTAGATACTTAAAACCCATTTTAGCCCATGCTACGGGGGAACCCTCTCTGCAGACCACAGTACAGATTGTATTCAGAGGGGATATTGTGGTTTTATTCCAGTTTACCACAAGCCCTGAGGCTGACACAAACTTATCTAATAGTGCCATGAGATGAGGCATTGCTTGGCCCCGGTTCATTAGAGTTAGTAGGAAATCATCTGCATAGCTGTTCACTAGCACATTCTTTTTCCCAATTTGGATGCCCTGTATATTGGCAGAGTCCAGGAGTTTCCTCGTGAGAGGATCAGTGGCTATTAAGAACAACAGGGGTTATTGGGAGCACTCTCCCTTGCCTTGTACCTCTACAAATTGGGAAGGGTTGGGAGATGTTGCGGTTAGTAACATAGAAACATAGATTTTGATGGCAGATATGGACTGCTTGGCCCACCCAGTCAGCCCATTTCCCTATTGGATAAGCTGCAGATCCTAGTTAACCAACAGCCTACTTCCTCCTACCCCACCACCAGAATTGCCTTAAGTCTGTTCCATGCATTCTTGAATTCCCCCTCTGTTTTTGACCCCACAACCTCTTCAGGAAGGCCATTCTATTCATCCACCACCCTCTGTGTGAAAAAATACTTCCTCACATTGCCCCTGAGCCATCCCCCTTCTATTTTTAAATTGTGCCACCTTGTTCTTGTACATCACTTTTTCTGAAATATGCTACCCTCTTGGACTTTGTTGATTCCCTTGACATACTTGAACATTTCTATCATGTCCCCCCTCCTTACTTTCCTCGAGGGTATACATATTAAGCTGGTTTAGTCTCTCTGCATATGGCTTCTGGTGCAGACCCTGCGCCACTTTAAGGATAGTGGCGCAGGGTTTATTGCATAGAGTAGAGACCTAACTTCAAAAGTAGGGACCAAAGTCACATTCTTTAACAGCAGAGTGCATATATTGCCATTTCAATTAGTCAAAAGCCTTGCAGCAGTCGACTGCCATGGCAGCCATTGGCAAGGAGCTCTGTCCTGCTTGCCATTTGGCAGGGAGCACTGCTCAATTGTTATCTGCCCCTGTTTTCTTTTTTCTAATCCCTGCATGAGATGGGTGTATGATGCTGGGTAGTACCTTCTCTAGCCTGTTGGCTAGGACCTTGGCAATTATTTTTGTGTCTGTGGGTACAAGTGAAATGGGTCATAAATTTGTGCATTCAAGTGAGCCAGAGGATTTTTTGAGTAGTAGTATCACCATAGCTTCCTTCATGGTGGGGGGTAGGCCACCTGATGTTCAGCCCTCCTGTATGGTAGCATGGAGAGGTGGGATGATTAGGTCCAGCATCATCTAGAATAAATCTACTGTCATATGCCATACCATCTGGACCTGGGGCCTTTCCCTTGGACAGTCATTTCAGGACTAGGTTGAGTTCTGAGCTTGATATGAGTGCCTCTTATTCATCTCTGAGGTTTACCAGGACTGTGGGTAACTGAGTGAACTCTAGGAAGGTTTTTGCAGGGGATTGTTCCCCAGGTATAGGGGATTGTGAGGCATATAATTTCATGTGTTCCATGAACAGACAGAACACCAGGAGGAAGGAGCTACTGGTATAACTAAAATTTCTCTACTGGAACTAAGAACTAGAACTCTTGTACTGGGACCTTCAATTCAGGGTAAATAAAAAAGAGTTAATGTGTTTGTCAGAGGTAGTTGAAGTAAATTGTTATCTGTTATCTGTGTTATCTGTGTACTTATCTAGGTGCTTGTCACAGGTGCCAGAAGGGAATTGTTATCTGTGAAATTAACTAAGTGTAGAAAGATTTGCAAAGTAGGAGGAGCGGCTTAGCTAAAAGGAGCCAGGTTAAAACCAGATTTAAGCACTGCCCTAGATAGCTTCTGCCAGAGAACAGACAGAACGTCAGGAGGAAGGAGCTACTGGTACAGTATAACTAAAACTTGTCTACTGGAACTAAGAACTAGAACTCTTGTACTGGGACCTTCAATTCAGGGTGAAAAAAAAGAGTTAGTGTGTTTGTCAGAGGTTGTTGAAGTAAATTGTTATCTGTGTTATCTGTGTACTTATCTAGGTGCTTGTCACAGGTGTCAGAAGGGAATTGTTATCTGTGAAATTAACTAAGTGTAGAAAGGTTTGCAAAGTAGGGGGAGTGGCTTAGCTAGAAGGAGCCAGGTTAAAACCAGATTTAAGCACTGCCCTAGATAGCGTCTGCCAGAGAACAGACAGAACACCAGGAGGAAGGAGCTACTGGTATAACTAAAACTTCTCTACTGGGACTATATTGCCCTCCTTCCCTCCCCCTCCAACCCTCCAACCCCCCCACCCTAAACCTGTTCTACTTTTATAGACACAGGATTTTACTGACAACAGGAACTTCCTATTTGGGAGCAGGAGGTGAGTGATCACAGAGCCACCAAAGACTCACCATCCTAGAAGGGCAAGAGTAGCTCTCCAATCCCCCCACCTCAGCTGCTGGAGGTCTGACTCTGAGCAAGTAAGGAGACTACTGAGAAATATAGGAACTTCTTGCCTCAGAACAGGAAGATCAGGAGCTAAAAGGGCACAGAGGCAGTAAGTAAGTAGGGGCCAAAAAGGAAAATAAACAAACAGAGAAAAGAGTAATTATTCCAAACAACAGTTAGGGGGCCAGTAAAAAGACATGATGGGAGTGGTGCAGTACAGTGGCAGTAGAGCATCAGTCTTCTGGGAGATGTTCTGGAGAATGCAGTGTTGTCCCATCTGCAGGCACCTCTCTGGCCTGAGGGAGGAGGTTGCTCATCTCCAGGCTGAGTTGGCCAGGATTTGTGGGACCTCATCTCCCACCCAGGGACCACCAGGGTCACTGCTGTTGCCTCAGAGGTTGCCAAGAAAGAGGAGAGGAGAGGTTGGGCCACAGTGGGCTCAGGGACGGTGATGGTGGTGGAACAGAGGTGCATCCCTCCAGTTGTACCTCTCCACAATTTCTATGCCATTCTGGAAAAGTGTGGTTCCTCTATGGAGGCACCCACAGTGGAGACCAAGGAGGATACTGGGAACCTCCACAAAAGAGACCCACAGGAGGGTGGCATGGGACCCCAGAGGGGAAGGAAACAACTCCTGGTGGGGGACTCAATTGTTAGGAAGGTAGAACTGGGGGAGGAAGGGAGAGGGAGGTAAGGTGCCTGCCTGGTGCCATGGCTTGGAGGGACAGGGAGCGAATCCTCAGGATCACAAGAGCAGCTGCACAGGGAAGGGAGCTGGATGTCATTGTCCACCTAGGGACAAATGACCTGGCTAAGAAAGGGATCAGAGCAGTGCAAGAAGCATTTGTGGAGATGGGGAGGGGCCTTAGACAAATAGCACACACAGTAACCTTCTCGGAGGTGCTGCCTGTCTATGGCATGGATGAGGCTAAGGTGCTCCATACCATGGAATTCAATCAGTGGTTGAAAAACTGGTATAGAGCTCAGGGATTTGGCTTCATTGGGGACTGGGGGTCTACCTGGATGGATGCAGGCCTATACTGGCATGAAGGTCTGCATCTGTCGAAAAGGGGAACCCAGGTCCAAGATGATGGGTTTAAATACTTCATTGGCAAGCATTTAAACTAGCCAAGGGGGGAGGCACTGGAAAGGAGCAGGGAAATCCTAGCCCCCCCCAAAAAAAAATCAGGATACTAAATGAGGTAGACGCCAACATAGAGATGTCAATAGGGAGAAGCACAGGGGTAAATGGAGAAAGTGACAAACACAATAAGGACAGGGATGGGGCAAAAAGGGGTAAGGTCATAAAGAAATAGAGGGTAATGAGTACCAATGCCCGTAGTCTGGGCAACAAGCTCCCTGAACTGGTGGCCTTGATGGAAGAGGGATGCCTGGATATCGTAGCAGTCACAGAAACATAGTACACAGAGAACCATGACTGGGATGTTAACATACCAGGGTACACAACCTACAGGAGAGACAGGGAGGGAAGAAGAGGGGGGGAGTAGCTCTCTATGTAAGGGAAGGGATAAAAGCAACCGAGCAAAAGAGTAAACAGGGAGGACAGGAGGCGCTGTGGGTCACCTTAGAGACTGGAAATGGCACCACAATCTGTACAGGGGTTGTATACAGACCCCCATGT
This sequence comes from Neoceratodus forsteri, assembly GCA_016271365.2. NCBI lineage: Eukaryota > Metazoa > Chordata > Ceratodontiformes > Ceratodontidae > Neoceratodus > Neoceratodus forsteri. Next base: position 909,925,655 of record CM028130.1, on the reverse strand, counting down.
CAGGGGAAGGGAGGGAATGAACAAGGATATGATAGAAGGCATACTTAGGATGGCAGAGAAAGGGGAGATACTGTTGATAGGGGCCTTAATATGCCAGATGTTAACTGGAGCACCTTTGTTGCAGCCACATCCAAAAGCAGGGCCATTCTTGATGCCCTTCAGGGAGCATGCCTCAGACAGCTAGTTTTGGAACATACTCATGAGGGAGCATTCTTAGACCTTGTACTCTCAAATGGGGACAGCGAGAGGATTTCAGATCTAGAAGTGGGTAGCCATTTGGGAACAAGTGACCACCAAACAGTGTGGTTCACAATAAACTCAGCTACAGAGTCAAGCCATACGAAAGTGAGGGTTCTGGACTTCAGGAGGGCTGACTTTGGCAAGATGGGAGAGTGCCTTAGAAAAGCACTAGCAAACAGGCTAGAAGGAGGAGTGAAGCAACAATGGGGAAATATAAAACTGCCATCACAGAGGCAACAAGCCTTGTGTGAAGCAAATAAACAAATAAAAATGAAAGAAAAGCCACTATGGTTCTCAAAAGAAGTGGTGGTGAAGGTTAGGTGAAAAAGATAGCATTTAGGAAGAATAAGGAAACACAGAAGGAGCAGGACAGAGAACTGTACCAGTTAAGGCAGAAGGAAGCAGGAGGGTAGCAGAATAGCAAAGGCACAAACTGAGGAAAAGATAGCCAACTCGGTTAAGAAGGGGATAAAACCTTTTTACTAGTATATCAAGGAGCGAGAAAGACAAAGGAGGATAGTGAGGCTGAAAAAATGGATGGTGGGTGGGCAGAGAATGACAGTGAAAAGCAGGGATACTGAGTGAATACTTCTGCTCAGTATTCACAAAAGAGGAAGTGGAGAGGTGCCTAATCCAATTAACAGAAGTACTTTGAGAGGGGGGTCGATCCCTGTCCTTTCACAGAAGAAAGGGTTCTGAAAGAACTCCTAAAACTGAAGGTGGACAAAGAAATGGGGCCAGATGGAATTCACCCCAGAATTCTAAAAGAATTAAGCAGAGAACTAGTGGCACCACTGACTACCCTTTATAACAAATTGTGGGAGGATGGTGTGGTACTTGAGGACTGGAAGAAGGCTAATGTGATTCCCCTTCACAAAAGTGGGACCAAGACAGAGGCAGGAAACTACAGACCTGTCAGTTTGACCTCTGTGGTAGGGAAAGTGATGGAATCACTTCTGAAGGAAAGAATTGTAGAGTATCTAGAGGCCAGAGGGGCACAGGACCCAAGGCAGCATGGGTTCACAGTGGGAAGGTCATGTCAGATGAATCTAATTGATTTCTTTGACTGGGTGACCAAAGTAGTAGACCAGGGAGGGTCTGTAGACATGGCCTACCTAGACTTTAGCAAGGCATTTGACACAGCCCCACACAAAAGATTAATTGACAAATTAACCAGCCTGGGAGTAGGTCCCAGGGTGGTAGCCTGGATAAAACATTGGCTGGACAACAGGACACAGAAGGTAATTGTAAATGGAGTCCACTCTGAAGAAAGAGGGTTTACTAGTGGGGTACCACAGGGTTCAGTACTGGGTCCAGTCCCTTTTAATATCTTTATAAGTGACATTGCAGAGGGACTGGAAGGAAAAGTATGCCTCTTTGCAGATGACACAAAGATCTGCAACAGGGTTGATACACAAGGAGGCATGGAAAGGATGAGAAGGGACTTGGCAAGGTTGGAGGAATGGTCAGAAGTATGGCAGCTTGGATTCAATGCAAAGAAGTGCAAAGTAATGCACCTGGGAAACAAAAACCCAGGGAAGATTACACAATTGGGGGAGGGAGGTAGTAACAACAACAAAAATAGAAAGGGACCTGAGGGTAATCATGTCAGATGACCTTAAGGTTGGCAAGCAATGTGAGAAGGTGGTAGGGAGGGCTGGGGGGATACTGGGATGTATAGGGAGAGGCATCACCAGCAGAAAACAGGAAGTTGTTATCCACCTGTATAGACAGTTGGTGAGACCCCATCTGGAGTACTGCATCCAGTTCTGGAGATCCCATCTCCGCAAGGACATAGACAGGATGGAGGCTGTTTAGAGGAGGGTAACTAAAATGGTGCAGGGTCTGCAAGAGAAGCCATACAAGGAGAGGCTAAAGGAGCTTAATATGTATACCCTTGAGGAAAGGAGGGAGATGGGGGACATGATAGAAACGTTGTACCTCAATGGAATCAACAAAGTCCAAGAGGGTAGCATCTTTCAGAAAAAGAGATGTGCGAGAACAAGGGGACACAATTTGAAGATAGAGGGGGGACGGCTCAGGGGCAATGTGAGGAAGTATTTTTTCACAGAGAGGGTCGTGGATGCATGGAACAGCCTTCCTGAGGAAGTTGTGGGGTCTAAAACTGTGGGAGAATTCAAGAATGCATGGGACAGACATAAGGCAATTTTTGTGTAGGGTAGGAAGAAATACGCTGTTGGTTAAATAGGATCTGCAGCTTATCCTCTAGGTAGAGAAATGGGCAGACTAGGTGGGCCAAGCGGTCCTTATCTGCTGTCAAAGTCTATGTTTCTATGTTTCTATGTAGTAGTGCTTTGCTATGTCGTTGACTTCCATTGGAGTGGTTATGACTTCCCCTGCTTTGTTTCATAGGGCCAAAAACTGGTTTTCAGCTCTAAGTTTGCACAGCTTGTACACAATTAGTTTGCCACTTTTATCCCCCAATTCCAAATAAGTATGCTTGGCTCTTAACACTTGCCACTCTACCTTCCGATTGAGGAGCACGTTGATTTTATACTGTAAACTAGCAATCTCTGCTGTTAAATCAGAGGATGGGTGTAAGGTGGATTTAAACTGTTCCTCTTTGCTTTTTATGTCTGCTTGCAACTTAAGTGTCTTCTGTCTTCTTCTTTTGGTTTGTGATGCTGTGTACACTATCATTCTGCCCCAAAGATATGCCTTTAAGGCTTCCCATACCACCCCTAGTCCTGTCTCTCCCATGCTGTTAATTTGGAAGTAGATCTCTGTCTCTTCTGTGATCCAGGTGCAATGTTTTGGGTCCCTAAGTAACAGAGAGTTGTGTCTCCAGTGAGGTGAGTGTCCCTGCTCTTGAATGGGTGAGCACACTATCCCAACCAGGACATGATCTGAGATTAGAATGGGTTCTATCGATGGGTCATGGGTGTTGAAGGATGCTTCCCCATTTGCTGACCACAGATCAATGTGGTTGTGCATCTTTTATACTTGGGAGTAGAAGGAATAGTCCCTTCCATCCTGGTGATCTCTCCACCAGATATCTGTCAGACCCCATTCTGACTGTAGCGTCTCGAAGGCTGCCCTTGCCATGGGATGAGTGTCTGTGGAGACTTGGGATTTATCAAGAAGGATGTCTGGGGCTAGACTGAAGTCCCCTCCTATAAGCAGAGGTAATGGCTCCCAAAGAAATGCCATGAACTGCAGTAAAGGAAGTGATGCAAGTAAAGGTCAGCCAGCCGCATTATTAGCAAAGTTCCAAAGAACTTGCACTCCAGCTAAAATAAAGAACCGAGGCAAATGCCAGATAATAAAGTAAATGCAATTTATTACAAGTTCTTTTTACAATGCAGTTGCCGCTACCCCAGTGCTTTGGCGATTAGCCTTTGTGAGGGGGTATGACTTATACAGTGTACCGGTCACTTTTTTATCCACCCATAATTAATCATTAACAGGTTAAAACAATTAATGAATCACAAAAAAAATTAAGTGACAGTCTCAAATTTAGTTACTATAGTTTCAGAGATTGGCAACTGTTGGTTACTAATAACACTGTCTATAATACTTAAATCATTATTCTAGTATTGAAATACATTATTTTTTTAATTATTCAATAGTAACCATTACATATAAGAAACATTATATCAAATAAACTTAATAAAGTTGGGCCGGCCTGGTGGCGCAGAGGGCTGAGGTGCTGGATGTCTCACCTCACGGCATGCCGGCGAACCAGGTTCAGGAATGAGCCTGGGTCATCAGAGATCAACATGGGGGGGGCTGGATGGAGCAGCGGTCAAGGCAGCTGTCCTCTCCAGGGAAGTGGGTGGCATCCCTCACTCATGGCTACCCCTTGGGGGAAGCTGAGGGGTTGCACAAGGAAGGGTGCTGGTGATAGGCCAATGGGGCAGGTGGAGGAGGACCATTACCAGGGCTGTAAGGTGCATGTGTGCCTCCACATGCATGCATACTTCTCCTGGGGTCCTCAGGTAAAAAAAATTGGGGAGAAAAGTGGAAAAACACCAGCGGCAAGATAGCGACCAACTCACCGCAGGCACTGCCCCTGGACCAGGCGTAAAGTAAGCCCTGGAAATTCCGACGGACAGAGCTGGGGGAGTCGGTCAGATGGGGGCCGTATGGTGACAGAACAAATATAAATGAAATAAAAAAGCAAAACTTAATAAAATCAATTCTTTTTATACTTTTTTTTACTGTTTCATTTGCTGCTTAACTTTATACTTAGTTGTCAGTTCTTAAACTTAAGGAGGCAAGAAAGACCTTTGATTAACATTATTTATTTGTATGAAGTTTCTAGATTATTAAATCTGAATGTTTGAAACAGGCAAAGAGGCAACCAGAGGAAAAAACGTTATCCAGTGATCTCTCTTGGGTGTACAGTGCATCTTAATTGCATGGGGATCCACGTGAACATATGTCCCAAAGTGCCTAAAAGAAAAAGAGAAATCACAAACTGTTAATCTGAGTGTAAAATCATTATTTTTTACAATACTGCTATTGTCATTTTTATTTTGAACACACTGATACCATTTAAAGATTTCTGTCCTTTATTTTTTCAGAAAAGGTTTTAAATCTAGTTCATTGTTCAGGCCAACGGGTTTAAGACTTCTTAGTTTATAGATCCATAAACTTTCTCTTTGGGTGGGGGAACGTGATCTATCCATATGAACGTAAAACATTTAGGGTCAGATTCATGCTTCTCGAGAAAGTGAAGTCCCACATGTTTATCAGTTCTTCTGTTTATGATAGACCTGATATGTTCTTGGATTCTGGTTTTCAATATTCTTACAGTGTGGCCAGTGTACAAGATATTGCGTGAACACCAGCTAGCATAAATAACAAATGGCATGTCACATGTAATAAAATCATTAATTCTTAAATTTAATGTGGGTTCCTTAGGGTGTTTAAATTCTTTCCTTGCTATGCAATACTTACAAATATTACATTTCTTATACTTAAACATCCCATAAGGTTTTCGGGGGAACCAACTGGCACTTGTTACTTCATGCAAATCTGCCAATCTGCTGTGTACTAACTTGTCCCTCAAGTTAGCTGCCCTTTATGGCCACTGCCACCTGTGGGTCACTGGTTAGAATATCCTAGTTTCTGTACAGTATATTACCTATTCTACCAGCATACTCATTGTATTCTGTTACAAAACTCATTTGCTGGTATAGAAGTGGTAATGCTGCCAGAGTCCCTACCTTCCAGTAATCCAGCCCTGTCCCTAGCGTATGCTTTTTCTTTGGCATTATGTAGCAGTTTGGAATCATAACATCATCTTAAAAATCGACCCTCTAATTCAGTGGCTTGTTCCACAAAAGTATTATTGCCTTAGCGATTTCTCCTAAGTCTTAGGAACTGACTGAATGGAATCAAATCTTTCAGTTTTGTGGGTGGGCACTTCGTGCCAGCAGAACTGAATTCATATCTGTACTTTTCCCTATAACATTTTGTCTTCACATTTACTTTGTTCTGCGGGAGTTCAGAAAGTGTAATGTCCAGGAAGTTGACACTGTCAGAACTGGCTATGTGGGTGAAGTGTAAATTGAAGTTATTATTATTAATTCATGACATGAAGAACTCAATATATCCCGGGTCCCCTTTTCATATACAAATAATATTGTTGCTCAAGCAATACCATTGAAAAATATTTTCATGAAAGGGGTTGTTGTTAGAAAAGATATGCTCCTCCTTCCACAGTCCAAGAAAGAGATTTGCATATGAGGGGGCCATAGAGGCCCCCATTCCAGTCCCACATATCTGTAGGTAATGATCTCCATTAAACTCAAAGCTGTTATGAGTTAAAAATAATCCTAATTAATGTAACAGGAACTTAATGGGTGTCTCTTTATTGTTAGTTTGTTTCTCTAAATAATAGTTACATGCCTCTATTCCCAGATTGTGCTTAATAGATGTATATAAACTCTACGTCTATAGTTAACCATGTCATATTTATCATTTTATTCCAAATATTTGAATTTATTTAGGATATCTGTGGTATCCCTAAAATGAGATGGCAATCTAGTTACACAGTTCTGTATAGAAAAAAGTTAATAATTTTACAATGGTGTGTGAAAATCCTGTAGCCTCATTGGTCAAAACATGTCACATGACCATGGGTAAATCCTGCATTACCCATGGCTGAGGAATTGCATTTATAAAAAGCATAATTAAACACATTTTTTACATTTATTTTACACATGGGTTCATTGTATAATCACAATAAGGCACTCCAGGGTGTGAGTTATTGGGGATTTACCCACTTCTTGTGTGGTTAAGTCACTCGGCTGCGCCTCATGACACACCACACAAGGCGTGGGTAAATCCTCACTAATCCACACCCTGTTGTGCCTCATTGCTTAAATATACCCCATTTCTGTGTGACAGAACCAACCCCCGAAATTATTGGTCTCTATGGAGGGTTTTCTTTATTCTTGTGAACCTTAGGAATGGCATTCATGCAAGGAACTTTGGGATTTTCTTCCCAAATATATTTAGGTTCCTTTTCAATAATAAGACCTTCTGACTCAGCATCTTTCAGTAATCTAAATAATTCCTTTCTGTAAGTTACAATAGGGTTACCTAGTAATTTTTTATAACTTCCTTCATTATTTACTAAATTCGTTATATAATAGGCAGTGTTATTAGTAAACAACAGTTGCCAGTCTCTGAAACTATAGTAACTAAATTTGAGAGTGTCACTTAATATTTTTGTGATTTATTAATTGTTTTTACCTGTTGATGATTAATTATGGTTAGATATAAAAGTGACTGGTACTCTGTGTAAACCACACACCCTGATGAAGGCTAATCACCGAAGCACTGGGGTAGCAGCACCTGCATTGTAGAGAACCTTCTACTTGGGAGTAGAAGGAAAAGTCCCTTCCATCCTGGTGCTCTCTCTGCCAAACACCTGTCAAACACAATTCTAACTGTAGGGTCTTGAAAGCTGCTCTTGCCCTGGGGTGAGCGTCTCTGGAGACTTGGGAGCTATGGTGGACCAGTCCAACCCAGGTTTCCTTGAGTCAGTGGGCATTCTTATTAGCTAAGTGTGTCTCCTGCAGTAGGCCAATCAAAGCTTTTAAGGATTTGAGATGTTGAAGCACTTCTGTGCATTTAACTGGGTGAGTTAGTCCCTTTACATTTCAAAAGACACACTTAAATTCTTGCTACCCATTGTGGGCATGATGACAGTTTGTTCCATTATACATTCGACACCCCGGTGAGGTCTTTTTTTTTTTTTGTCAACTCTCTTTATCTACGGCTGCCTGGGAACTCTCCCAGGCTGACCCCATGCAACACCACTGCTCTACCATCCACCTGAAGCCCGCCATCCAGATCAGAGACAGACACCATCACCTACCCTGGACCAACAGACCCCATGGCTCTGACCCCCTGAGGCAGAGGCACCTTCCACTCCTGGCACTCTATCTGAAATCCAGTGTGTCGGCTAAGGCAGGATGGTGAAAGGAATAGAGAGACATGCCCGGTGTTGAGTATGTGGTAGCAGGGCACTGAAGGTAGCTGTCATCTATCCCAGGGCAAGGGCTTTTTTGGCTTGAGTTCCCCAGGAGCGTGAATGTGCAATGATGTCTGTGCAGGTGTGCTGCTGACATCTGCCACCGCTCCACCCCTGTACATTGCTGGTACCTGTAGTGGCCCCAATCTCCATTGGCAGTCACTAAGCCTCTAAGCAAGCCCTCAAACCCTCCCCTGGAGAGGAGAGCAGTTCTCCGGATGCTCAATCCTCCCCCCCACTGACCCCTGGCACCAGAATCAATCCCTTAACCCAGGTCACCGGTGTGATGCAAGGCATGGCATCCAGCACCTCAATCCTCAGCACCATTGCATCCTGGTGAGGTCTTTATCCTGATTTATTGTGAACTCCTTATACACCTGAGGTTTGGCACAATGTTTTGCTGTAGTAACCAAGTAGGAATAGAGTAAGGGTGTGGTCCCTGTGGGTCAGTCAGTCCAGAGGAACCATAGTGAGTTTTGGTCAGCAGTGCCTGCTGCTTGTGTAGGCACTGTCTGTTCCCCAAATTTGTCCCAGTCCCGCTTTACCTATGACCAAATTACTATGTGGCCAACTATTTAAGGGAAACTCCCATGTAGGTATTGTAGATTAAACCTCTCCTAAGGGACATAACAGTCTGGTCCTGAAGTACAATAGTACCTAGCTGACCTGTGTTCTTAAAACTTTGGGATCCAGCTGGTTAACTGTAGTCTGTTATGATAATCAGATAACATATTATGAATCAAACAAATAAAAACACTTAATTCTATATAACCTTAACTTTGAGATTAAAATAGCCCTGCTTCCACCTTCTAATCCCACTGTAGATAACACCTGTTAACAATAGGGGTCACCTGGCTAAGAACCTAGAATCCAAAAGCTGTACAACTCTAGGTATTTAACTAAGCTATGGTGAAACAACAACTAACTAAACTAAAACATATTTAAAGTACCAAGAGTGTGTGTGAGAAGGAGGTGAATTTGCTACCTCCGAGCCTCACCACAATAGTACCAAGTAGGAGGGTGGACTGAAAGACAAAACTAGAATTCTGTTCCATCCCTTGTGTCTGTTAGTAATAATCTAGGCTGTAGACTCATCTAAGCTTGCTAGGCATTTACTAAAAGACTTGACAATGTAGGGCTGCAAGTGGGTCATTTATACTATTGGAGAGGTTACTTAGGTGCCTGATATATCTGTAAATTGTAATATTATGGATATTTTAGTGGTTGGCCTTTCAGTTCTGACTTGGTATTGTCTGCAGATGTGCTTCTGCCCTCTTACTGAGGGGAGGGAAGGGCAATCCTGCTGAGCTAGTGTCTCCCACTCTCTCTCCATGGGGAGAGGGTAAGGTGTGTGTGTGTGTGATGCTGTGGCTTGTGGGGTGGGTTAAGTAAATGTTGACCTGCACAAGGCAAGGGGGGTTAGAGACACATTCCCCTGTCATCTGGTTATGCTACCTTTGTATCCTTCCCTTGTTTGTGAACCATACACTTTCTTATGCATCCTATGCTACTATCATGCCTTGGAGCTGTCCCCCTCCATATAAAACAAATCTAGATCTTGCAAGGGAAATGTTTAGCACTGTAGAGTTTATGACTATAGTGCAGCTTTGCTCCACACTGCTTGCTGAGATAGCATAGCCCTCTATTCGGCAATTATATCTACTGTGTACCTGCAGCCTGCACAGGCCAGGAGGGCCCAGCTTATTGTTCTGTATATACTGTTGTGCAGATTCCCATAATGTGCCCTAGTACCCTTTCAACCTTCCCTTACCTACTCCAATGCAGAAGATGGTTAATTTTTAAAACAAGTCCCCTCTCCCATCTGTTGGCAGTTAGCAAGAGAAGAGTCCACTGAAAAGGGAGTGAAGCTCCCCTTACCTGGAGGCAATCACTGCGGAGCAGTGGCAGTGATTTCAGTGAATGTGAGACTCCCAGACTTTATCACCTGTGGGTTGGCTTCCATAGTGTCCATATCTTCCGCATCGATTGGTAATTTCACACATGAATTAGATAGATGAAGGTAGTCCAACGATTGATCTAGTGATCTGCGTGCAGCCAGTGGATTGGAGGTGTAGGTGTCCAAGGTGTCATCCTGGACTGCTTTGGTGGGTGGGGATGCTGAGTCCCCTGGGAGGCATGGCATGCAATGACACAATGTGCCAAAGTATTAACATCTGGCACGCATCCCCAACATCTCAGCTCTGGCAGTGGCTCCCCCTGGCCTCTGCCAGGGGTCGATCTCACACCAGATGCACCCCCCCCAGAGGAGAACAGCAATTCATGGGATGCTCCATCCTCCTCTCCCCAACCTGCCCTCTGACTCCCAGGTCTGTTCCTGAACCCAAGTCATTGGCATTGTGATTGGTAGCACTACTGCTGCGCTGGTGGGCCAACTCAGTTTTTTATTTATAGCATGTACCTTGCTGTACTGTTATGTTTAGCAGTGTTTATGATTATGCTCCTCTGATGTACTGTATTGCTTGTATATGACTATTATTGTACAGTATATGACTATTTTTGTAATGCTGCTTATTTCTATTTATTTTTTCACATCTTGTACTATCTGCAAACCCCTCCCTTCAGGACTGATCTAGAAATGAGCTGTTATCAGCTTAGCATGTCTTTCCTGGTAAAACTTTTGAAATAAAATAATAAATAAATAAATAGATAAATTAAAAAAAAATACTTGATTTTGTAAATTTGTGGGGATGTTCTGAAACAAACAAAAGCTTAGGGGCTGTAATCATTTTTATAGCTTGCATTTTACTGCAGAGTGAGAGATTCCGTTCATGCCATCATCAAAATCTTCTCGAGTAGCTCTGAATACAGGTTAAAAATTTATTTCCAGGATTTTTTGAGGGTCGTTAGTAATTTTTAAACTGATGTACGTAATACTAGATCTTGCAAGTTGTTTAGTCAAATGGGTATTTAATTGTATCTCCAAAGTTTTGGGGCAAAAAATAGGTAAATTCTGTTTTTTCCCCCAGTGAACTTTAAGATCTGAGATGTTGGCAAAGTCTGACAATATTGTTTCTATGCTTCAGATAGATTCAGAGGTCAACTCAGTGAAACCAACATGTTTGATCGAAAGGACAAAAATGTAGGAGGAGAGTGGGCATCCTTGCCTGGTTCTTCGTGGCTCCTTGTGCTAGATCAAATGACTGGGAAATTGTACCATCAAAGTGATTAGTTCAGCCACAGGCCTATTATAAATTGCTGTAATTGAATTAATAAAGTCATTGTTGAAAAGGATCTGGGTATCCTAGTCACCAATGACCTCACATTTAGACAACACACTACTAAAGTAGTTTACAAGGCCAATGGAATGTTGCACTGTATCCTGCATAACATACAAAGTAGAGACAGATCTGTGATACTGCCTCTATACAAAGCTCTGGTTAGATCATTAATGGAGTATAGTGTGCAGTTCTAGAGTCCATACCATAAAACAGACATAAACCATCTTGAAAGAGTTCAAAGGAGAGTGACAAAAAGGATACACAATCTTCATTCCCTCCCATATGAGGTGTGGTTGAGAGAGCTGGACTTGTACTCATTGGAGTACTGTAGGATCCGGGGGGACCAATGCTTGGTATATTCTACATTTCTCAGCATGGATTTGTGGGAATGTGTGGAACTGGAAAGGAAAGTTACAATCAGAACTACTGGAACCCATGACTATCAACTGAAGAGTGAACTACAGTATACAAGTCAAGAAACAGGGGGTCCTGGATCAACCAGAAAGTTGTGGCCCCTTGGAATTGGCTCCCTACAGACATAGTTAATAGTAACATGATGACCACTTTTAAGACTAAGATAGATGCCCTTTACAGAGTCACTGGTATACCCTAGCTGATACTCACTATGATCCTTTCAACAATGAGACTTCATGGCTCAAGCTACTGTCTCAAAACCTGACTTATGATACTTATGATCGTTGAAGCCAAATGTCTTAAGCACCTGAAAGATATATTCTCACCCCAGGAGTCGAATTCTTTGGACACATTGCAAAATCTGAAGATGACACAAAGATTACTAGGAAGGTAGAATCTGCAAATGAATTGCAGAAGGACTTTCACATACTACAGAACTGGTTGATCAAATGGGGGATGGTGATGCCACTATTGAGGTGGGATTGGGGGAACTGATGGTGGCTTATAACAGAGCTATTACTGAGGCCCTTGACTCGGTTGTACCAGTATGTATATGACCCAGGTCCTCTCAGTTAAGAACCCTGAGGTTTGACGGGGAGCCTAGGAAGATGAAGGCTATGGTTTGGAGGTTAGAGTATTATTGTCAGAAGTTTAGGACCAACATGGACAAACCGGCTTTGAAGACTCACTCAATGATTATCAAATGGTAATCTCCCATAAGATGGCAGCATTTCTGTCCAGAGAGATTGCTATAAGGAAGCACAGACCAGCTCAGCTCTTCCAGACTGTAGGCAAGTTACTTCTTCCTACCTGTCTACAGCCAGTAAGAGCATCTTCATCCATCAGGTGCAAAAAGTTTGCTCAGTTCTTCTCTGACAGTGTCCTCCATCATGTTCAGAATAACCCCAGCTGGGCTGTTGTGGCCCTGTAGAGGGGAGCTGTTTGTTAATGTCAGTGCTTTTCATGTCTGGGGAGAGTTTAGGCTAGTATTGCTGGGATAAGTTTGTGGGATGATCTCAGAGGTGTGGACCACTTTTTGTGAAATGGACCCTGGCCTGACACACCTTCTAGAGAGTTGTGTGGGTTTTCTGTGTCCAGTGTTTGCTTCCATAGTCCACTGCTCCCTTTCAGGGGAATCCTTTCTATGCACATAGAAAGATGTGCTGGTGAGGCCCCTTCTGAAAAAAAACATCTCTAGACCCAGACTGCTAACAGAATTTGGGCAGACTAAGTGAGTCAAGAGGTGTTTATCTGCTAGCAAATTCTGTTTCTGTTAATTTTAGAGCTGTCTCTAACTTCCCCATTCTGGGAGAGGTTATTAACAAGACAGTGGCACTGCAGCTCGAGGCACACCTTATGACCTTTAAGATCCATGAGCCTCTCCAGTCCAGAGTTAGGTCTAGGTGTAGTACAGAGCCTGCATTGGTCAGGGTGCAAAATGATCTTCTCAGTGCAAGAGATAGAGGGGAATGATTAGTTTTCATTCTTCTTGATCTCGCTTCAGCATTTGATACTATGGACCATGGGCTGTTGCTGGATCACCTTAGAGAGTACTGCAGACTCACCACACTGTAATCAGTTGGTAGAAGTCTTTCCTTTGAGACAGGACAGAGAGGGTAGTGATGTGAATTTCTCATCTCTCCCAAAGCCCCTGCTCTGAGGTGTACCCAGGGCTTGATACTTTCACCTGTGCTGTTCACAGTGTACATGCTGTCCCTGGGTGAGACCATTGGACATTACAGACTGGGTTTTCACTGCTATGCAAATGACAACCAGCTGTGTCCATCATTTGTACCCAGGACACCTGATGCTGTTGAGGTACTTAATTTGTGCCTGGTTAAGATCTACGAATAGATGTCTTGCAGCTGGCTAAGACTCAGCCCGGATAAGATGGAGGTATTAGTGATTGAGCCTAGTCACTGGCAGGGGCCGGGGGGAAGGGGCTACTGGGGAGATGAATAGCCTGGTGCTTGATCCCTCCAGGCTTGTAACCTCTGTAAGGTGAAGAATTTAGGGGGTCATTCTCTATGAAAGACTGGCATTTGGGTCTCAGGTGTCATCCATAATTTGGAGTGTTTTTTGCCATCTCAGGAACATCACCCGGATTAAAGTCTTGATCCTACCAGATGACTTGACATCATTGGTACATGCCTTTGTAACTTCCAGATTTGACTACTGTGATGTCCAATATCTTGGGGTTAGTGGAGGGGTCCTACAACACCCACAGCTGGTACAGAATGCAGCATCCACATTGCTGATGGGCCTTCTGAGATCCTATCACACAACTCCAGTCCAGCATAGCCTGCACTGGCTGCAGGTGAGGTGGCTAATTAACTTCAAAATCAATTTACTGACCTATAAAGCCATATATATGGACTGGGCCCAGTTTATCTGAGTTACCTCCTGACTCCCTGCCATATCCTTGCCCTCTGCGCTCCTCCAAGGTCAGCCTCCTTATAGTTCCCAGAGCTAGGCTTAAGTCATCGAGTGATTATGCTTCTGAAATTGCCAGCCCAGGCCCTGTGTTATCCAAAACATCATCAATTTATTTTATTACACTTAGCTCTTTATTACTGTATTTTTGTACACTGTACTTTGTATTTGCACTGTTCTGTCTTCAAACCCCCTCCTCTCGGATGCATCTGGAAATTAGCTGATATCAGTTCAGTATCACTTTACTGTCCCCTTTACTTCCCCTTCCCCTGGGATGCATCTGGAAACAAGTTGATGCCAGCTCAATATGATTTTTCTGTTCTCTTCCCCTTCCCCCAGGACGTATCTGGAAATGAGCAGATACCAGCTCAGTATGACTTTCCGGGTAAAACTTTTAAAATAAATAAATATAAAAATCACAGAGAGATGGCACGATAACACAACGTCTGGTAAGAAATTCAGTATGGCATTCCATCTACGGCACTTTATCTAACATAATTGGAGGCTGGGGCTCATATTTCAGTGCAGCTTTTATTAAAATGTTTCACTACAACTTCCTTCTTGTTGTTGGGGGCTGGTTATATTCAAGGGTGGCTTGTAATTAAGCTGTTTTTCCTTTTTATGACAACAGAATGATTGCTAGGGCATATGACTGTGATGTCATAATCGTGCCATTTTTACCAGCAGAGGAATTTTGATTGCACATTACAACAACTCTATTGCAGCCCAGTATATTTAACAGTGTAAGGCAGTTTCCTCTGGGAAGAGTTTCTGTCAAATTAGTTGTCATGGCATAGAATATATCTTTATTCCCAGGAATGGTGTGGAGGTGGAGAATCAATAAAAATAAACAGTTCTTTGCCATCTTTAGACATAGCACCATAAATCTTCTACAATAAATCCAAGCAAGCAATCCCATTTGAATTCCCACAGTACGCCTTTTTCTGCATTTGCGTATGTGAATAATACTTGAACAAGTGTTAGAAGCACAGTGATATAAATCTTAATAATTACAGAAACATATCGGCGCCCACTGTCTCAACAGTGTTAATGTTGTCCTTCATTGATTTGTACTCATGGAAAAACAATTTCAATCTTTCTGGACTGACACTTTATCTACAAATCTTTCAGTTTGGGAGTTTGTAGTAAAAAGGAATTGTATCCGCATTGGTCCTTGGACAACAGGAGTTGCTGGATAGTTTCCAGTGACTCCAGTATGTACTTTATAGATGGAATTAAAATGAAAACCAGAGCCTTGATTGAGAAGTAGTTACTACAGTAGGTATGAATCCTGATCCCTCAAGGTAGTACATGGGATATAACCATGCCTTGCTGGCAGTATAGCCTAGAAGTTAGAGTAAGGCGCTATGAATGAGCTTGGTACATCCAACAGACCTGGATTCAGTTCCCACAACCTCCACTTGCAGATTGTGTGACTATAAGCAAGTCACTTAAACTCCCAAGTGCTCCTGGGTCACCCCTGAAAACAGGTATTGTGCCTAGCAGCCCTTACCGAGTTATCAAAGAATGAAAAAAACAACATTATTAGCAGCGTCAATACAAACACTGTATCGAGAGTAATAGTAATGATTCTAGCCAAGTTAGACAAAGATTTTGGAGGCAGTAACACAGTGAATATTTATGCAAGACCACAATTTATGTTTGAAAATCTAGGATACTGCAAAAGCAATTCTAGGAGTAAAACCATCACTCTTCAAGGCCTGTACACCCTGCTGACATAGTAATGAAAATGGTTTCAAAACGGTGTTCAGTCTTACCATGCTAGCACATCCATACTACTGCGAACCATGTTTAAAGTGGTTTAAAATCTCTAAGATCATCTGGTTGCTGTAATTGAAGTTTGCTTCCTTTGCAGACATGATGTGCCATTCAGTTCCGGAGTCCTGGAATGCAGTACTGACTGTGGGTATATTAGAAGGTATCAGGAGGCAGTATAGCACGGTGGTTAAGGGTACTGAGCTACAAACCTGGAGAACTGATTTTGAATCCCATCAGCCCCTTCTTGCATACTGTGTGACCCTGAGCAAGTCACTTAACTTCCTAGTGCTCCCAGGTAGCACCTCGAAAAAAGCTCCAGTTAAGTTTGCCTTTCCTGGTTAAACAATTTCCCATATTTCACATCGGGCATAATGCGGTTGCCAGGAGACTGTTCTTTACAGATAGTACCATCCATGCGACTGACTGCTCTGTCAGTGATGACAGAGGGGTATTTGAGATTTTGGAGGAGAAATGGCAGTATGTTTTAGCAAAAGGTCAGTTGAGGATCAGAAGGGAAAGGAGATTGATGTTTGCTATGCTATGATTGTTGAAAACACTGTTTTTATGCAGAATTTGACCACTAGCTGCTATGTAAATATCATAGTAAATCAGTCAGTCTGATGAGTTGACAGAAGTGCTTTCTGGTTAAAAGAGATTTGGTTATGTACTTGTTATGTGGGGAAAGGATATCCATGTCTGGACATCTAAGGGCACATGCAAAATGCTATGGGATGTGTAACCCCTAGGTGGCACTATCCCAAGGGCTACTACCCCTACCTGCTTGGCTAGTAGCAGGTTAAGAGACCTGAGTTCTGAAACGGGTACCTCCACCCGGAGGTCAAGGTTGGTAGTGGTCAAGCTAACCTGAGCTCAGCCCTCCGGGACACTGTAACCCCCCTCTTTCCTTACTAGTGGCAGGAACAATACACAATAATCACTTTCACAATACTCCTGATACACCACACAAGTACCCACACTGTTTGCTCTTACCACCAGGGCTTTCCTCTGGCCAGCCCTGGAGACCCCCTGTAAAACAAGGTTATACACAGCAAATAACAGCAGTACAGTACTCTTGCACAAACTGGAACCACAGTCAGAGTAAATGCAAAAAAGAGTTAGATCTGATTTATTTAAGGGGCTTGAACAAGGGAAGGATGTAATCAGATTAATTTGCTTAAAGGCTCTATCAATCAAACAGTTATGCATGCACTTCAGGGTCCATAAACAGTCACACACTCTGGGTACCCAGATGGAGAATGGTGGGCTAGCCAGGAACATTGCAGCTGGTTGGGGCCCTGTGATGGAAGAAAACAACATGCACAACACACACTATTTGTAATCTGGACCCTGAGGGCTCAGTTTGTGAAAAGAAAACAACAAGACAATCAGATGACACACTTTTAGATTAGGCTGCTGTTGCAGGGAGCTACCCTGATGATTACTCAAGAGACCCAAGACTGGACACAGGCTGGATGAAAATTGAGACAGCAGGTGGTTAATCTGGAGTGCCAGGAGAAGCAGGGCCCACATGATTCACCGAGGCATTTTTCCTGTTCAAGCGTGGAACCGGTGGCTGATCGTCAGGCAGATCTCTCTTTGGTGGCTTTCTCTGTGTAGTGGGGTAGTCTGGCAAGGCCAGCATGGCATGGCCCAGGCCGAATGGAGATGAACACAGATTCAGTATGATTAGGCTGGATAAAGCTTCCAGCAAGCAGAAGACAGTTCACACAGTGGGGAACCAAATCACTACACACTTTCAATACACAGCTCATTTACATGTAAAAGATTCTATGGTACCAGCAAGCAGAACACAGTTCACACAGTGGGGAACCAAATCACGACCCACTTTCAATACACAGCCTATTTAGATGTAAGGAAATTGTACTGTACTAGGCAAACCGCTCTCCAGTCATGATCGCAAAGACTCGGCACAAACCAGGGATTCAAAAGCAGCTGGAAATCCTGACAGGCCGATCGCATTCAGCAAATCTTCAGTCTTGTTCAGGTTAAAGCCTAGTCACAGTCCAGTGGCTTAAATAGTCCTCACAACTCAGATTCAGTCCGAATAAACTCTATTTTCCCTCTCAGGGACAGCCAGCAGACAGGCCAAAACTCAGCCCTTTCACAGTTCTCCCATATAAAACTACACAGAACTGCTGCTCAAAATCACTTTAGCTATTACTTCTTCCCTTCTCAGCTCAAAACTGAAACTAGCTACAGCAGCCTGGGAAATTTCCCACGATTCAAAAGGTTCAGTTGTCTGATCCTCCTGTCAGTTAGAACAAAGGCCCTCCCCCCTTCAGGTGCAAAGAGGCGCAATTCAAAACTACAATTCCTACAGATCTTGACTCCAGACAGCTCCTGTAGTCTGGCTCCATTTTAAGTCCCACCAGTACTGATTGGTCCAATTCGCAGTCCTGGACCAAGATAGTGGAGATAAACAAAACAGTCCTTCTTGCAAAGAAGGCAGGTTACACAAACTACATTATCATTATCATTCTACATGATTTTCAGCAAATAGTTACATCTTTCAACAGAGCTCCCTCTCAGATTACTTATACTGTAATCCAGGCAGTTCTTAAAGAGACAGTACACAGAGGCTAGACAGGCACTCTCTGGCATTCACATTTAAACTGCTAAAATGCAGGACACCAGCCCGGCAGTGAGCATTTAGGCAAGCTCGAGCAAGACTTTTCAGGAATCCCCATTTGTAGGGGGGGTACACCCTTCCCTGCCTGGAGAAAACATGGTGTCCACATCAAGTCTGTGCCATCATGCATCAGTTAACATAAACTTTTTACTTTACTATATACTGTATATTCACTACACTTCATGATACTATATCCATTCTGACAACACACTGTGCATATTTCACACAGGTAAATTGAACTTTACTATACTGAATCAGGTAATAACTTCTTGTACCTTAATTAATTCTCTGGTCTGTGAGCTGTATGAAGTGAGGGTGGAGCACCAAGGTATAAAACAGCATTGTGCTACAAGGCTGCACTGACTGCTTTCACTGAGTATTCATGCTTGCTGAAACTTCTGAAAACCTGAACTGTTGCACTTTAAAACTTGCTGCTGCTTAATTAATTCCCTGGTCTGTGAGCTGTATGAAGTGAGGGGAGTAGCCCCTGGAAGGTATAAAACAGCATTGTGCTACAAGGCTGCACTGACTGCTTTCATTGAATTTTTGTGCTTTCTGAAGACTTCTGAAAACCTGAACTGTTGCACTTTAAAACTTGCTGCTGTTTAATTAATTCCCTGGTCTGTGAGCTGTATGAAATGAGGGCAGGAGCACCTGGCAGGTATAAAACAGCATTGCGCTACAAGGCACGAGTGCTGTGGTACGAGCAGTGTGAGTGGCGTGAGCACCACTCGGTCACAGAAAGTTGTTTACTAGGTCTGGGGAATAAAGAAACTTGGATAGTAGAAAGAAAAAAGAGAAGAAAGTGGCATGCATTATTTGGCAAGAAGGCCTACAGAGAGTTCAACTAGTTGGCGTTTTACCAGCAAGTACAGATAAAGTATTACTTTCCTTCTACTGTTATGTGTTCTGCATCAGTACCTTAGCATTTTCTAATATTGTCCAGTCTACCCGTTATATTTTTATAGCCTTTTAGGTATTAATTAATCCTGGTGTTAGCCCAAGAGATTCATTTTGGGACTGGCTTTTAATAATAATTTTTATATTTAGACATGCTAAATAAGTTTAAAGGGCAATTCAAAGAACATTGTCAACTTACAGAATTTACACAGAATTTATTCTGAAGGTAAATCAGAATATTGTTTATGTAGGCTATACTACTGGGCATATATTGGGCATATAAACATATATAGCATACAGTATAACCGTCTCCTCCATATTGCAACTTAACATTTAGTACTTTTTTTTTTTACATTTTTTAATGCCCATAATAAAATTAACCTATTAGATTGTTCTAAGGATTAATCTAAAGGATTAAAGGGCATTTAGGGTTGCGTTGAGTTTGTATTACCTGATACATTGCATGATATACTAAATAAGTTTAGCTTATTTCAATGCCCCTTGTTTAATCGATTAAGTTATAAGAGTTTAATGCTTAGTAGCATTATTAACTGTTTTATGTTAGTAATTCAATCAATCAATCAATCAATCAATCAAAGTCTTTATTAAACCAGGCAATCACCGTTGAGCAAGCTTACTGTATTTTCGAGGTGGACCTGGGTTTGTTAACAAGGAACAAGGGACAATATACATGGGATGCAACACACAAGAAAATAGTAATAATACAAATAAAGTGAGATACAATAATACAGTATACTTAAAGTATCAGCAGGTAGCATTGACAGTAGTAGGCCCTCAGCCGACTGGGACTAGCACTAATAGTCCCCCTTCTGTCTCCCCTAGGGACTCCTGCAAGCCGGCAGAAGGACGAGCGGCCACCGGGCGGTCGGCGCTTCTACAGCCGACGCCTGAGACCTCCGCACCGGACTCTCCCTGCCTGAAAGGTACGGCGAAGCCGCAGCCAATCAGAACGCGAGCGCCTTTTCTAGGCGGATTCCGATTGGCTTGCCCTTACACCCTTGTTTCTAAGCTGAAAACTTGCTTAAAAGGGCTGCTCTCTTGCTTACAGGGATATTTTGGACTTTGTAAAATGTTTGTTTAATCTGAAAACAAGACTAAATGAGTGTAATCATTTGCCAGAAGTGTTAAGGAGGGTGTGTTTAAAGTCATTACAGCCCTTCTTTTGTTTTTAGAGCAGAAGCCAGCTAGACATAGGGGCAGGAAATCGCTCCTATTGTCCTGCAAATTTCTAGCTCTGCATCACACTGCTTGGCCGCCCTCAGCCGACTGGGACTAGCACTAATGATCCCCTTCTATCTCCCTAGGACTCCTGCAAGCCGGCAGAAGGACCTAGCGGCCACCGGAGGTCGGCACTTCTACAGCCGACACCTGAGACCAAGACCGACTCTCCTGCCTGAAAGGTAGCGCGGCCGCACCTTTCGGCCCACCCACCCATCCCTCCCTGAGTGTTTTTTATAGCCCACTAGCTCCGCTTACAGCCCTCTATTGGCCTGGCCCATATGGAATAGGGCTCTCCTTCTTTCCGCGTTTTAGCAGTAAAGAAAAAAAATATATATATACTTCCATCCTTCCCCACCCCAGTAAAACCTATTAACTAAACGTGGCTTTTAAGCAGTTACTGCTAAAGATTATACCTCAAATACTAAACGCCAAGAGCCTTCCGTAGTAGCACCTTTTGCACAAAATTTTGATAGCATAAGAGACTCTGGTTGGCAGTTCTTGTAGCGGTTTACCCACTTTGTGAAAACAAATATGGGCAGCATTATTTGGCTTTGCCTACTAGCTAATATCATTCTGCTACATAATATAAATGAACTCCCTGACAGACCCGACCTAATTACAGAGACATGTTCCGCCCCACTGGTCCTCACACACAATAAATCCATGTACTTATCATGCTGCCCCTGTCTGCCACTGTTTAACTCGAACTACGTTGTTATTACCAACAGTGGTACAGCAACTTACCACGCCACGACTATCCCCAAACCTCTGGTACCTAAACAATGTACAGGTCACTACTACCCTGCCTGGATCCTAAGCTATGTATCCATAGGGCATAGCAAGAGGTCCATCCGACCACTGGACCCATGCGCTTTAACCTGTAGCAGACGCAGAAAGACCCGTACTCTTAAAAATCTCCTTGTCTATCTGAGAAGAATTCTCCTCCTTCTACTACTGTGTGCAGGAGACATTGAACTTAATCCTGGCCCCACAAAGTTGCTTTCATCACCGTCCGAAATTACTACTTTGAAAGGAATCAGCTTCTTGCATGCTAATATCTGCAGCCTTCTAAAAGTTGGATACTGTCCAGGCTTGGATCATTCCTCCTCCAGATATTCTTGTGATCCCAGGAATCATGGCTTAGGGCATCCATGCGGACAGCGAGGTTAATTTCCCAAATTACCTACTTTTCAGAGCAGACAGAAAGACTGGGGGTAGCAATTTATGTTAAAAATAAATTCACAGTATCCATATTAGACGCTACATCCGTGGCTGGAGGATTTGAATGCCTGTCTCTCAGAATTGAAGCATCTCACCAGTGGCCTCCGATAATTGGCTGCTACAGACCTCCTGCAGCAGGACCACAGCTCTTGACTCACCTGTCATCACAAATGGATGCAACACCCATGGAGACAGTCCTACTAGGTGACCTAAACTATGACTGGCTAACCAATGGATCCCTACCCTAAAGCGTTCTCTTGACTCACATGGGTTCACCCAACTTATAACTGAACCAATCCGTATCAACAAAAAAAATCCTATGAGGAGCACCCTTTTGGATGTGCTTCTTGTTAACAAACCTCAATACTTTTCACACTCCGGTATCCTGCCAGCTGACGTTAGCGACCACTGTATAACAGCTGGCATCAGAACCATCACCAAGCCACTATCCACTTCAAAATTCTCTATCAAAAGATCCAAACGGAACTTCGACCCCACGGCTTATTTTAATGATCTAAAAAACTCTCTGCTCTGGCAGAGCTTCTACCTAGCCAAATCAGTGAGTGAGGCTTATGATATTCTGCACAATCATAGCCAGTGCCCTCAATACCCATGCTCCCTTGATCAAAGCTCGGATAAAAACAAGGACCTGCCGTTGGTTCACACCAGAACTGAAAGCCTTGCTCAAAGAGACCAGCTATGGAAAAATGCCGAAAATCACATGCTGATGCTGATTGGTGTCTCTTTAGGTCAGCTAGGAATGCCTGTACAAAATGATCAGGAAACTAAGGCTATTTATTACCAAAAGGAATTGTGTTCTGCATCCACCAACCCTACCAAATTCTGGTCCACTATAAAAGAACTATCTGGACACTCACCAAGTAGTATGCTACCATCTAAAATTATGATTGACAATGTCACTGTCACTGACAGATCTGAAATTCTCCAAGCTTTTAATAACCATTTTGCCACAGCAGGCATGGCTTTTGATAATGCACCAGTAAGCAGTCTTCATCCACTTTCCAAAGCCCAGCCATATGAACCAATTAACATTAGTATGACTTTTTCCTTTTCCACAATCAACATAAAAGAAGTTGAAGACCTGCTGCTACGGTTGGACACTAGGAAAAGTGCAGGAACTGATTTATTTGACCCATACTTTCTGAAAATAGCCTATCACATACTTGCCGCACCCATTTCGCACTTATTCAACCTATCCCTAACTCAAGGCTCTCTCCCCACAGAATGGAAAACTGCTCATGTTATCCCACTTTTCAAAGCAGGGGACCCAAGTGACCTGAACAACTATAGGCCAATCTCCCTACTACCTATACTTTCGAAAATGCTGCAAAAAGTTGTGGATACACAGTTGAGATCATTCCTAGACAACTCTGCATTTTTAACCCCATGCAGTCCGGATTTAGAGCTAAGCACAGTACTACTACGGCACTGTCGCGTTACTAATGACTGGCATGCAGGGAACTCGATAAAAAAAAATTTGTTTGTGCAGTGTTTCTAGACCTCAGCAAG
The DNA here is from genome assembly GCA_016271365.2 of Neoceratodus forsteri. Taxonomy (NCBI): domain Eukaryota; kingdom Metazoa; phylum Chordata; order Ceratodontiformes; family Ceratodontidae; genus Neoceratodus; species Neoceratodus forsteri. The sequence continues at coordinate 909,902,497 of CM028130.1, read as the reverse complement.
GCATTCGACACCGTCGACCACTGCCTACTTCTTTCCATGCTAAACACCATAGGTCTGGACTCTATCTCACTGAAATGGTTTCAGGACTACCTGTCTGGTAGGCAGCAACAAATCAAAGCTGAAGGAGAACTTTCTCCACTCAAACCGCTAAAAAGAGGAGTTCCTCAGGGTTCCATATTGGGCCCCCTACTGTTCAATATCTACATTAATAATCTGGACTTAGGAATCAAGAAAGCCAGTATCCACCTGTTTGCTGATGATACAGTGCTCTACCTAAGTCGTGACTCTCCTGGAGCCACATGCTCAGAACTCCAAGCCAATTCAATACGCTACAAAACCAGCTTATCAACAAAAACTATTGCTAAATGCAAAAAACAAAGGCCATGCTGTTCTCTCCATCCAGCATTGGGGCCAAATCCACACTAGCTGGTACAGTTCCTCCTATAACCACCCTACTAGGTGAAAAACTTGAGTTAAGTAACTAAGTTCAAATACCTGGGTCTATGGCTGGATAACAAACTCTCCTTTATGGAGCACATTGAAGAACTGATGAAAAAACTAAGGCAAAGGCTTGGCCTATTTTATAGAATCAGACATCTCCTGACAGTAGCCGCTAAAAGACAGCTAGTTCATTCTACCTTCCTTTCTTTAATCGATTACGCTGACATCATATATGGTCAATGCTCTGTTTCATACCTTGCAAAACTGGATGTACTGTATCATAGAGCATTAAGATTCATTACTGGCCTCCCATCCTCCACACATCACTGCTTGTTATACACTGCAGTGGTGGCCTTCTCTACAATACAGGCGACATAGAAATGCAGCTCTCTGGATACTCCGTGCACTTACCAACAAACTCCTAACTACATTGTTGATTGCCTCCCGTTGTGTCCATAGCGCCTATGCCATAAGAAGCCTCTCACTAACTTCAATAAAAATCCCCAGAATCAATAACCACTTTGGTAGGGCAGCTATAAGCCATGCCTTGCCTACACTCTGGAGAAGGATACAAGGTTCACTGAAACTTAGCTCTCCTATCAGTATCTCCGTGTTTAGGAACCTGTATGACAGAACATTTGCTGAAATCTGCAAATGTTTCCATAGTACATAGTAGTCCTGTTGATAGCTCATGCTCTAGCCTCACCATATGCAGCTATAACCGAACCCCTCCCCGCCATACATAAACCTATTCAGCATTCAGCTGCCATGCTGACACTAGAACCATAGACATTTTTTCTTTTTCCTTTTTCTCCTCTGCCACCCAAATACGTGAGCAACATGGGCTCCCTGAAGCCCTGGTCACCTCCCATGCACTGAACATTCCGGGCCTGTAATGCTATTAACTTGTACCATCCTGTAAAGTCATGGACAAATATGCAACTCTAAATCCTATGTCATTAAAGGCTGTAATTAATGTCATGTAATCCTATGTGAATACTTGGAATTGTATTTATTGCACCCACCTCATGTTTGTAAGTTTATTCTTTTGCCTTCCTTACATTGTTCAGCTCATCTTTAAGTTATGTGTGTATAACTGTCATCTTACAAATGCAGGTCCACCTTGTAAATGAGCTTGCTCAACGGTGTCCGCCTGGATAAATAAAGATTTGATTTGATTTGATTTGATATGTTTGGAACAGAAGATAAGCTAGTTTTGGGTAGGACACAATTTTTTATAAAAGTAAAGCAATATACATATCAGGTACACCGAACACAAATAAAACATAATATAAAAAGATATATAGTGATATGGTATGGAGAATTTAGAGCTGAAGCCAGGGTCAAAGGAACGTGGAAGGGACAGATATGGGGGTAGAAAAAGGGGAGAGGGAAGAGTCGATTATAGAAGTGATCAGTTTTTCAACAGTAGTAATTAGAGTGCTTGGACTTATAGGAGACACTATTTAGGGTAGATAGGCACAGGACTCCTTATTATGATGTAGATATATTTTATTTTATTTATTTATTAAGTCTAGGATTACAAATACCTTTGAGCCTTGGCTCTTTTACAAAGGTTCCATGTCAGAGAAATACAAATTATGGGGAACATCAAGACAGACATTACAACAATGTGGACATTGCAAACAGAGTACAGATTAATACAATTCAAGGGTGGCATTGTAACAAGGCAGCCAGCAGCATTTGTCAGAGAAAATAGACAACAGATAAGAAGTGCCAGAGTCATAGGGAGAGGGAAGAGGGGAGGAGGGAAGGAATGTAGGAAGGGTGGGGAGAGGGTGAAAGTTGCAGCACTGGGTATACCAAGATGTGAGGGTAGAATCCAGTGAGGAGGGAAGGGGGGACCACTAGAGCAGGAAGGGAAGTGGAGAAACAAGGTTAAGTTGGGCAGTCACAGGAGCTGTTGGTAGTGAGATAGTCCCAGAGCCTAGTTTTAAACATACCAATTTTTGAGGCAGAGGAGATGGTGGGGCTGAGGCCATTGAACAAGAGTGATGCTCGATAAGCAAAAGAGCGTTGTCCCTGTGAAGTGTGACAGTGGGGGACATTCAGTAGCTGTAGCGTGGATCTCCTAATGCACCATTTGTTAATTCGGTGTTGTAACAGAGTTGAGACCCCAGAAGGTGCGAGGCCAAGGTAGATTTTTTTCACCATGGAGCAGGTGAGAAACTTTATGCGGTTTGATAGTTGGAGCCAGATGGTCTGAGTGTACAGGTCACATGTGTGGGTGAGACAGTGAGCACCAGTGATGAGCCCACATGCCTTATTTAAGGCAGTTGAGAGGTGTCTAAGGGTTGTGGTTGTGGCCGAGCCATAAATGATGAGACCATAGTCTATTACAGAGATCACAGAGCTCAGGACTGCAACCTTCAAAGCTTCTGGCATGAGGTGTGGTCTGTGTTTGTAGAGGAGACCAAGCCGTATATTAGCAGCTCTAGCTACATTATCTACATAAAGTCCATAGGAGAGATTAGGGTCAAGCTGTATCCCTAAGTATTTGAAGGACCTCACCTGATCTAGAGTGTTCCCCTGGGTGGTGGAGATAGCCAAGTGGTGTAGCTTGTGTGGGTTATGAGAGCTGCAGAAGAGCATAGATTTGGTTTTCTTGTCATTGAGGACCAGTTTATGATTAAGAAACCATGTCTCTACAGATATAGATATTTAAAAGCTGCTAGGCTGATGGGGTGAGTTAATTGCAAAGTTTTTTGCAGCTTGTTCCACAGTTGAGGGAGCACAAAGCTGATGGCTGCTCTGCCAATTCGAGAATTTGCTTTGTAAACATAAAGGCAGATATATGAGGTGCTTCTTAGGGCATACTTCCCCAGAGTGCACAAAGGTAAACAGACAGAGATATACTGGGGCAGTTTATTTGAGATAGCTTTGTATGTCCAAACCACAGCATTTTTTTGCCATCTGTAAGCAAGTGATGACCATCCCACTGCTGTGTACAATGCACAGTGGTGGGTTGAGTATGGAAAACCCGTGATAAATCTTATGGCTCTGTGATAAAGCATACCGAGTTTGGTTAGGATGCCTGCAGGTCCCTGACTATATAGAAAGTCTGCATAATCCAATAGGGAAAGAAAGGTATTTTGAACCAGTTTCAGTTTAGAGTCTCTTGTGAGGAGATTATTAATCCTAAAGAACTGACCAAGTCTTTGTCTAAGTTTCTTTGCCAGTTCTTCTAAGTGATCTGTGAAAGTAAGTCTATGGTCTAACCAGACCCCCAGGTACTTGAACTTTGGCACATAGTCCAACTGCTCACCTAGAATGGTAGTAATTTGTGGGAGTGTCCCAGCAATTGCAGGATTTATTGCATTTTGAAGGGGCGAGAGGAACACTGCTTTGGTTTTTTATGCATTTAAGAGCAGTTTCTGGTTTATAAGCTGCTGTTGCAGCAGCTTAAATTCATTTTGAAGGGCTTTACAGGCTACTTCAGGTGTGGGGCTGCTAACATAGAGTACCGTATCATCCGCGAATAGGTGTATTTGTGCTTCTTTGATGGGGGCATTCTACGTTGTTAATATAAATGGTGAAGAGCAAGGGACCAAAAATGGAACCTTGTGGTAAACCCCTCAATAGGGGTTTTGGTGGAGAAACTTCCCCTTCTACCTTTACTTGTTGAAGTTGTCCTGAGAGGTAGTTGGAGAACCATTTAAGGGATAGGGAATCCAAATCAATGTTCCAGAGGGACGACAGAAGCAGTCTGTGATCAATGGTATCGAATGCCTTGCTTAGGTCCAAGACAACTGTGCAGACAAAGCTTTTTTGTCTAAATTCAAGCTGCCAGTCATTTGTCACCTTGGCTAGAGCAGAGATTGTACTGTGCTGTGCTCTAAAACTGGATTGTAACAGGTTGAGCAATTTTTCTGATTCCAGGAACTTCCAAAGCTGGGAGTTCACTATTTTCTCCAGCATCTTTGACAGGATTGGAAGTAGGGAGATTGGCCTGTATTTATTGAGGTCAGTAGGATCTCCTGACTTAAACAAAGGGAACACAAGTGCATTTTTCCAAATGGGCAGTAGGTCACCCTGGGACAAAGATAAGTTGAAGAGATGAGTAATTGGGACTGCGAGGACATGGTAGCCAACCTTTAAGAAGTACGGATCAATGAGATCAGCCCCAGCACTTTTCCTAGTGTCCAGCTGAAGGAGGAGATCTTCGACTTCTTTCAGGGAGGTAGGCTGCAGAGAGAAGGATGGACTGGGGATGGGTTTTTCTTGTGTATCCAATCTAAGTTGTTGACGGAGGATATTCATGGGAGATGAGTCAAAGGCTAGCTCTGCAGTGGCAAAATAATTATTGAGAGCATTGAGGATAGACGGTCTGTCAGAGATGATAGTATTGTCGATCAATAATTTAGTAGGTAGGGAATTTACAGAGGTGTGACCTTCAATGTCTTTGATAGTCCTTCAGAATTTGAAGGCATTTCTTGAGGAGCTCTTCAGTTGAGAGCAGTAGAAATTAGCTTTGACTTCTCTGACCATTTTGGTGCAGAGGTTCCTCACCTCCAGAAAGAATTCCAGTCATTTATTAAATTAGTTTTCCTAGCAGTTCTCCAGAGTACATCTCTACTCTGCAAAGCATCTTTCAGGTCTTCTGTAAACCACCGACAGGATTTGTTTCTGGTACAGACTTTTACTATGGGAGCATACTTGTTGAGAGCCCCTAGCACAATTTCTGAGAAAATATCATAAGCCGTAGTTAGAGCCATAATTAGAGAATTTTAAATATTTGGGTAGATTGGGTAGTCAACATAACTACTTATTGCATTTTTTCCCTATTCCATTTGAATTTTTTAGAACAAAGCTAAACATAATGGAGAAGGTTCTCACCATTGAGACATTTTAGCTTGTTGTATATTGCTTTGCATACCGCTTTAAACAGATTGTAATTTTAAATGGTTATAACAAGAAGTGGTAAAGCCTGTGTAATAATGGATAAAGATTATAAAGGAAACTTGATTAAAAGGGGGAAAGGAGGTTCAAAGGTGGCCAAATATAAAGACTTTGCTAAAGATTTGGCTAAAGAGAGGGAAGAAAAGGTTAATGATAGACATATGGAAGTCCCCTTTGAGGATTCCCTACAAATTAAGATTACAAAAATGTGGCCAGTAGTAATGGGTGATACCAATAAACAGAGAGATTTAAACATGGATCAAGAAATCATATGGAGGGGCTAAACAGAGAAATGAATAATACACAAAATACTGGAGATAAAAATATTCTGGGGAAAATACAAGGAAAATCATCTAAAGGGGTAAATACCTCAATACCCATAGAACAGTGCGAAGGGATCTCAATGGATAAATATGAATGGAATACCTTTTCAACATTCATTTCTCCCTCTTCAGAAATAAGCTTGGATCAGGAGACCCCTATTGAGAGCCCTATTATGTGTAGTAAGGAGCCTTATGAGTCATATAATAGCGACAGCAGATATGATTATGTTGGTGGAAGTTTTTCCCCACTGAGTTTACAAAAAGAGCCTGGACATGGCACTGTTAGTTCTAAGCATAAAATGAATGAAAATGAAATGTCTCTGAAAGAAACAGGGCCCTATAACAAAGTTAATAGATATAGGAACAAGATTGAAATACAAAACATCAAAGAAAATTTAAGTGTTATTATTGATGGCCTAAAAAAATCTGGAAAAAACCAAAGGTGAATTACATGATAAAATTATGACCCCACAACCCCTGAGAGATTCATTATGAAAGAAGGGGTTAGTAGATAGTGTTACAAAGGAGCTTCTAGATAGAAGGGAAAATTTAGTAACTTGTAGCACAAATTGCAAGCAAACCCAAGGGCTAACGGAGAACTCATTACTCATAGTTATACTAAAGCACCTGGCAATAATCCAGAAGGAAATTATTAGACTTAGGATAGAGATACAAGGAGATCAGATGCTTGGGATTCCAGATAAAATACAAGAGGGAAAGCAAACTCAAGAGAGGATTGGGGAAATGGAAAATAAGGCTCTACATGTCAATTTACCCTCACCTTTTGACAAGAACCAACCTTGCACTTGTCATTTTGAATCCATTATGCAAGAAATAATAAAGAAAATTAAGGACAAAAAATAAGAACTAAGCAGCTAGAACCCAAAAAAGGGAAAAATACCGTACAAAGGAATAGAAATATTTTAGAGGATTATATGCAAAACTTGTTAAATATAGAGGGAAAGGGGAAATGAGAGGGTAAAGGAAAATCTCCAATACAAGGAGATAAAGCTGAAATAAAATGGAATTTGGTTAAAGAATCTCCTAACAAAGGGCAGATTGTGAAAGATAGAAATATCAATAGGAACATAGAGAAAATAATGAATAAGGGGAATCAGGTTGAGGTTGGCATAATGTCACCAAGGATAAAAGAAAAATAATTTGTGAAAAGTAAATTTGCAGACTTAAAGGGAACAAATATGGAATATTTAGTGGAGATTTATGGAGTTGCTAGGCTTGGCAATGAAAATGAAGGAAAATTGAAGGAATAGATCATCCATATTTTACACCTTGACATTTATGACAAGGATAAAGTATATGTGATGAGACCACCTAGTACTCTGTACCAAGGCCGTATGTTACTCTGTACCAATAAAGGACATTTGATAGAAGATATTTGGAAACAAGATAAGACCCTAAAGTTCTTGGGATTGCATATTATACCAACACAAATTTTACCACACGAGGAGCCCAAAGAAAATATAGAAATAAGAAAAGGAATGGAATAGGGGAAGTTAAAGAAATAATAGTAGAGGAAATTAGGGAAATAAAACAGAATAAGGCTAGAGGAAACTATGTTGGAGTTTTTAAGAAAATTAAAGAATTTGAGCGTAAACAAGAGGAAAAATGGGAAAACAGGACCTTGACAGTGTTTGGATGGGAAATAACTCAAAAGGATACTACAGGACAAATTAAATGAGATATGGCATCTTTTTTCTCAAGAATTACCAAATTAGACATAGCTAAACATCTTATAGATTACATTATGATACACAAAGGAAGGAAATTAACATCCCAGACAGATGTTACATTCAAGAAGGCAGAGGTAGTTCAACATCTGTTAAAGAAAGGCTACCTGCTTGAAAAAACAGGAATTTATTTAATTTCAAGTAATGACTGGACTAAAGCAGAAAGTATAGATGAGACTAGAAAAGATAAAATACGGAGAAAATGTTCTAGAGAGATGGAAGACAACTGGAATCAGGAGGAAGGAGTGCTGTGTGACTGGACTTCTCTACTGGGACTATATTGCCCTCCTTCCCACCAAAAGCTAGTTTTACTTTTATAGGCACAGGATTTGACTGACAACAGGAACTTCCTGTTTGGGAGCAGGAAGTGAGTTATCACAAAGCCACCAAGGACTCGCCATCCTAGAAGGGCAAGCATAGCTCTCTGCCCCCCCCCAGCTGCTGGAGGTCTGCCTCTGAGCAAGTAAGGGGTCTACTAAGTAATATAGGATATTATTGTCTCAGAACAGGATGATCAGGAGCTTAAAGGGCACAGAGGCAGTAAGTAAGTAAGTAAGTAGGGAGAGGAGAAAAAAAAACAGAGGAAAGAGTAAGGATTCCAAACAACAGTGAAGGGGCCAGAAGTAAGACATGATGGGAGTGGTGTAGTGCAGTGGCTGTGAAGCAGCAGTCTTCTGGGAGATGTTCTGGAGGATGCAGTGTTGTCCCATCTGCAGAAACCTCTCTGGGCTGAGGGAGTAGGTTGCTCATCTCCAGGATGAGTTGGCTAGGATTTGTGAGACCTCCTCTGCCATCCAGGGACCACCAGGGCCAATGCCATTGCCTCAGAGGTTGCCAAGAAAGAGGAGAGGTTGGACCACAGTGGGCTCAGGGAGGGTGAGGGTGGTGGAACAGAGGTGCATCCCTCCAGTTGTACCTCTCCACAGTTCCAATTCTTTTCTGACAAAGTGTGATTCCTCTATGGAGGCACCCACAGTGGAGACCAAGGAGGATGCTGGGAACATCTACAAGGGATTCCCACAGGAGCATGGCATGGGACCCCACAGAGGAAGGAAACAACTCCTGGTGGGGGACTCCATTGTTAGGAAGGAGAACTGGGGAAGGAAGGGGAGAGGGAGGTAAGGGCCTGCCTGGTGCCATGGCTTGGAGGGACAGGGGGAGAATCCTCAGGATCTCTGGAGCAACTACACAGGGAAGGGAACTGGATGTCATTGTCCACCTAGGGACAAATGACTTGGCTAAGAAAGGGATCACAGCAGTGCAGGAAGAGTTTGTGGAGTTGGGGAGGGGCCTTAGACAAGTAGCATGCACGGCAACCTTCTCGGAGGTGCTGCTTGTCAATGGCATAGGTGAGGCTAGGGTGCTCCACACCAAGGGATTCAATCAGCAGTTGAAAAACTGGTGCAGAGCTCAGGGATTTGGCTTCATTGGAGATTGGGGGTCCACCTGGAGTGATGCAGGCCTATACAGGCATGATGGGCTGCATCTGTCCTGGAGGGGAACCAGGATCCTAGGTGATAGGTTTAAATGCTTCATTGGTAAGCATTTAAACTAGCCAAGGGGGGAGGCACTGGAAAGGAACAGGGAATTCCTAGCCCCCCAAAAAATGTCATGGTAGTAAGTGAGGTAAACACCAAAATAGAGATGTCTGTAGGGAGAAGGGCAGGGGTAAATGGAAAAAGTGACAAAGGCAATAAGGACAGAGATGGGGCAAAAAGGAGTAAGGCCATCAGGAAATGGAGGGTAGTGAGTACCAATGCCCGTAGTCTAGGAAACAAGCTCTCTGAACTGATGGCCTTGATGGAAGAAGGATGCCTGGATATTGTAGCAGTCAAGAAACATGGTACACAGAGAACCATGACTGGGATGTTAACATACCAGGGTACATAACCTACAGGAGAGACAGGAAGGGTAGAAGAGGAGGAGGAGTAGCTCTCTATGTAAAGGAAGGGATAAAAACAAATGAACAAAAGAGTAAAAAGGGAGGAGAGGAGGCACTGTGGGTCACCTTAGAGACTGGAAATGGCACCACAATATGTACAGGGGTTGTATAAAGACCCCCATGTCAGGGGGAGAGAATGGACAAGGATGTGACAGAAGGCATTCTTAGGATGGCAGAGAAAGGGGATATACTGTTGATGGGAGACCTGAATATGCCAGATGTTAACTGGAGCACATTTGCTGCAGCCACATCCAAGAGCAGGGCCATTCTCGATGCCCTACAGGTGGCATGCCTCAGACAACTAGTTTCATAACTAATTCATGAGGGAGCAATCTTAGACCTCATACTCTCAAATGGGGACAGTGAGAGGATCTCAGATTTAGAAGTGGGTTGCCATCTGGGAACAAGTGACCATCAAATAGTGTGGTTCATGATAAACTCAGCTACAGAATCAAGCCTTACAAAAGTGAGGGTACTGGACTTTAGGAGGGCTGACTGTGGAAAGATGGGAGAGTGCCTTAGAAATGCACTAGCAAACAGGCTAGACAGAGGGGTGGAGCAACAATGGGGAAACATCAAAACTGCCATCACAGAGGCAACAAGCCTTTGTGTGAAGCAAATAAACAAATCAAAATGAAAGAAAAAGCCACCACGGTTCTCAAAAGAGGAGTCTGGGAAAGTCATGGAGAAAAAGTTAGCATTCAGGAAGTATAAGAAAACACAGAAGGAGCAGGACAGAGAGCTGTACCAGTTAAGGCAGAAGGAAGCAGGAAGGGAAGTCAGAATAGGAAAGGCCCAAACTGAGGAAAAGATAGCCAACTTGGTTAAGAAGGGGGATAAAACCTTTTATAGGTACATCAGGCAGTGTAGAAAGACAAAGGGAGGGATAGTGAGGCTGAATAGAATGGACAGTGGGTGGGCAGAGAGGGACAGTGAAAAAGCAGGATACTGAACAAATATTTCTGCTCAGGATTCACAAAAGCGGAGGAGGGGGAGGTGCCTAATCCAATTAAGAGAAGCACTCTTGATGAGGGGGTCGATCCCAGTCCATTCACAGAAGAAAGGGTTCTGAAAGAACTCCTAAAACTGAAGGTGGACAAAGCAATGGGGCCTGATGGAAATCACCCCAGAATTCTAAAAGAATTAAGTGGAGAACTAGTGAAACCACTGACTACCTTTTTTAACAAATCATGGGAGGATGGTGCGGTACCTGAGGACTTGAAGAGGGCAGATGTTATTCCTCTTCACAAAAGTGGGACCAAGACAGAGCAGAGGCAGGAAACTACAGACCTGTCAGTTTGACCTCTGTGGTAGGGAAAGTGATGGAATCACTTCTGAAGGAAAGAATTATTGAGTACCTAGAGGCCAGTGGGGCACAGAACCCAAGGCAGCATGGGTTCACAGTGGGAAGGTCATGTCAGATGAATCTAATTGATTTCTTTGACTGGGTCACCAAAGTAGTAGACCAGGGAGGGTCTGTAGACATGGCCTACCTAGACTTTAGCAAGGCATTTGACACAGCCCCACACAAAAGATTAATTGACAAATTAACCAGCCTGGGAGTAGGTCCCAGGGTGGTAGCCTGGATAAAACATTGGCTGGACAACAGGACACAGAAGGTAATTGTAAATGGAGTCCACTCTGAAGAAAGAGGGCTTACTAGTGGGGTACCGCAGGGTTCAGTACTGGGTCCAGTCCCTTTTAATATCTTTATAAGTGACATTGCAGAGGGACTGGAAGGAAAAGTATGCCTCTTTGCAGATGACACAAAGATCTGAAACAGGGTTGATACACAAGTAGGCATGGAAAGGATGAGAAGGGACTTGGCAAGTTGGAGAAATGGTCAGAAGTATGGCAGCTTGGATTCAATGTAAAGAAATGCAAAATAATGCACCTGGGAAACAAAACCCCAGGGGAAGATTACACAATGGGGGGGAGGTAGTAGCAACAACAAAAATGGAAAGTGGCCGGGGGTAATCATATCAGATAACCTTAAGGTTAGCAAGCAATGTGAGAAGGCAGTAGGGAGGGCTGGGGGTATACTGGGAGGTATAGAGAGAAGCATCACCAGCAGAAAACAGGAAGTTGTTATCCCTCTGTACAGACAGTTGATGAGACCCCATGTGGAGTACTGCATCCATTTCTGGGGACCCCATCTCTGCAAGGACATAGACAGGATAGAGGCAGTCCAGAGAAGGGCAACTAAAAAGGTGCAGGGTCTGCAAGAGAAGCCATACGAGGAGAGACTGAAGGAGCTTAATATGTATACCCTTGAGGAAAGGAGGGAGAGGGAGGACATGATAGAAACTTTTATGTACCTCAGAGGAATCAATGAAGTCCAAGAGGGTAGCATCTTTCAGAAAAGGAGATGTGCAAGAACAAGGGGACACAATTTAAAGATGGGGGGATGTTCAGGGGCAATGTGAGGAAGTATTTTTTTCACAGAGAGGGTGGTGGATGCATGGAACAGCTATCCTGAGGAGGTTGTGGGGTCTAAAACTGTGGGAGAATTCAAGAATACATGGGACAGGCATAAGACAATTCTTGTGGGGGCGGTAAGAAGAAGTAGGCTGTTGATTAACTAGGATCTGCAGCTTATCCTGTAGGTAGAGAAATGGGCAGATTGGGTGGGCCAAGTGGTCCTTATCTGTCATCAAAGTCTATGTTTCTATGTTTCTATAATAGATATGAGGTTTTGGAAAAGGAAAAAAGAAAAAAAAAATATTGACAAGAATCTAAAAGGATTAGCCATGAGGAGGAACAGAATAATAATATAAAAACAGAAATAAAAATTCTGTTGTGGAATATAGAAGGTACATACTTCAAAATAGCAGACCCTGAAGTTGAACGTTTTTTTACAAGTTTTGACCTAATATGTTTTCAAGAAACTTGGTGCAAGGCAGACATGGCCCCTAAAATACTGGGTTATGCGAATATCTCGAAATCTGCAATCAAAGGGAAAAATTATGGGCGACAGAAGGGTGGAGTTGCAATATATTTAACAACTAAAAACAATTATAAAATCACCAGGCAGTACTCCACCCCAGAAGACATGTTGATGGTGAAAATAGAAGATGGAGATGAGGAAAATATTGGTAAAATTTAAATCATGATCGTGAATATATATTTAAAGGGGCACTGTCAGCTTTGCCCCTCGGTTTTGCCTCAATTTGAAATAATGATTTCACAAGCACATACCCCTACCAATGTGAGAGTAAAATGCAGCTACATAAGCAAAAAACTCAACCGGTTACCTGTTTTCCTAAAAAAAGCATTACTTCAGATAAATTTCGGCCCGAAAGCAAACCAGCCCCACCGGAAGAAAATTCCATGCCGAAGCAGCGCATGTAGTCGTAGCGATTACCAAAGTGAATTTTTATGGTCCCCATTAGAACAACGCTAAATATTAGTAGAACTCCGTAATACAAAGTGCTGCTGGTGTTTAAAAGCTTAAACCCGAGCACGGTTCAGCAACAAAACACTTTCAAACTATGGCACGAAATCACGCATGCTTAATAGCAGCGGGAGGAAAGATCTCGGCGCATGCGCGGGCTGCTAATGGCATGCGCGGGATGCAGTGCCACAATTAATGACGCTGCGAACGATGCTGAGACTAAACCACAGCACACTATATGAGTTCTACTAATGATAATTATGAGACCTCATCACTGACACCAGCACAACAGCGTTCTCGCCATCTTCTTCGATGAAACGGTGACCGAACAAGTATCTGAGTATTTAAAACGAGTAACGACCATTTGCATTCTCTCACGATAACAAACTATGTGCTATGAAACCATTCAGAATGAGAACGAAAAGCTGATGATACTATCCAACAGTAAAAGATGAATATATTAACGGGTCAAAGTAATATTTGATCAATTGGTGGATGAGGAGCTGAATATCCCAATTTATCTGGTTAGGTACTAAATCCAGCGTTGCAATTTCACGCATGCTGTTACACCGTTGGCGATATCCCAATTCATTTTCATCCCGACAATCATTAATGCCGCAGAGTAGAAATACCAACAATGCTAATACGAAGCTCGGTAGCAGCAAACAGAGCTCATCCTTTATTAAGCTTGGTACCTTACCTGTGCAGGTGAGCAGGTGTTTCCGTGCAACTGCAGGATTTAATCCTGGCTACATGAAATCCAGGATACATAAAGTTACCTGGTTACAGCACCCAGCTTTCACCCAGCTCTCCCTGATATACAATGGCTGAGGCAGCAATCAATGTTTGCCATGTTGTGCCTTCTCAGAAAGGATTTTACAAGCTTTGTGTTGGTGGCTACTTGCTGGTCATGGAGAAGATCCGAATCAAGCGCCATTATTGGTGTTGTCAATACTGCAAGTCTAAATACTGTCACAGATGAGCGATTACTGTTCTGCAGGGTGCACAGCATCTCTTGGTGATCGAAGCAGCTCATAATCATTCACCCAATGCAGCTAACACTCCCATGGCAGAGGCAATGGCTACTTTGAAGAGGTGGGCAATGGCCATCCACGATAATCCCGCACAGTTAGTGCAGGAAGCAATGTCCAGTGTCCCACAAGAGTTGTGCCAAAGCATACCACATAAACAGGCACTGCTGCAGGTGGTCAAGCATGCACGCACAGCTAATCAGACCTTAGAACCGTGCAATATTGCAGAGTTGTGTGTTCCACAGGTGCTGACAGTATTAAATGGGCAACCATGGCTTTTGAAGAACTCTACAGTGGGGGATGACCAGTTTCTTCTATTGACAACCAAGGCCAACAATGAGCGTTTATCGCAAGCAAAGTACTGGATAATGGACAGAACATTCCGTACAGTCCCATGCCTTTTCAGGTAGCTTTATTCCATTCATGCCCCTGTTGGCCCAGAAGAAACATCCCCCACTGTCCCTTTAGTTTTTGTTCTGATGACATCTAACTCACAAAACAGCTATGTCCAGTTGTTTCAGGACATGCAAGACCTGGCTGATGAAGAGTCAATATCGTTAGCTCCACACTACATTATAACTGATTTTAAGCAAGCTGTGATTAATGCATCTAAGCAGGAATTCCCGGACACAATCAATAAGGGGTGCCTTTTCCATTTAGGACAGATAGTGTGGCACCAAATACAAGCACTGGGCTTGGCTCCTCAATATGGGTCGGATTTAGAGTTCAGCCTTCTTTTGAGGCATGTTGTTGCACTTGCCTTCTTACCAGCAGAAGAAATAAAAATAGCATATCTTGAACTAAAACAAATAATGCCACCAAATGCTGAGCCACTGCTATTGTGGTTAGAAGAGAATTACATTTTGGGAAGAGAGAAGGGGCAAATGAGAAATAGACCCGCTATCAGAAGCCCACCCATTTTTCCACCAGAGTTCTGGTCAGTCAATGATCAAATGGCAAGTGACATTCCCAGAACCCAAAACAAGGTGGAAGCTTGGCACTGACAACTCGGTGCATTAGTAGGAGCTTCACATGTAGGCACCTATCATTTCATTAAACACTTGCAGAAGGAGGCATTACTTGCAGAGACAACTTGTGAAAAAATATTGAGAGGCTTGCCCAGGTCACCAGTCCACCAGTCAAGAAGAGGTACTATAAGAGGGAGGAAACGATCGCGACAGTGATAAGCAATAAAAAGCAGCATTCAAACTTGGATTTCTTGCATGGAATTGCGCACAATCTGAATATTTGATTTCTCTGCAGAGAATTTTTAACACGTGTAATAAAGTCTTGCATTTTTAATTAGTGTGATATCTTTGGATCTATGGCTGCTGAAAGAACGCCGCTGCTGCTGCTGACAGATATTTATGATATTTATGAATGATGCTGATTGAGCCGCTGCTGCTGACCAAATGCCACATGGTGAGTACAATTCATGATTTCTATATTCAGGATTCTGGTAATTCTGTGAAATGTAATTTAGGAATTTTTTTTATTAGGATTTTTTGATGCAGGGTTTCATCAGGAGGGATTTAGAACAGATCCCCAATTTATATAATAGGAGAGTTCAATGATAGGATTGGAAGAGATTCAGAAAGTCCTGGATATTTGGATATAATAAGTGAATTAAATCCAAGGATAGTATGGAATAGAGTTTCAAAAGATAGTAGGAATAATGTGAGTGGGACAATGATAAATTCATATCTAATAGGTAAGAATATGCTTCTAATAAATGGAAGAACACTAGGGGACAAAGAGGGGGAATTCACATATATTGGACCTAGGGGTTCTTCAGTTATTGATCATGTTTGGAGTAATATGGAGGGAGTTAAAATAATTAAAGACTTGAAAGTTACAGACAGAAGGGACTACACATAATGCAATAGGTTTGACTATTGAGATCAAACAAAATATAAACAAAGAGGTAAAAATAATTAGGAAATATAAAGGTCTGGAAATTGTTAATCAAAGAAGGATTAAGTGGAATTTAAATTCTATGAGACAATTTGACAATTTATTTAAAGGACCAATAAAAAATATAAGAACTGAGATTGTTGAGAACTAGATCTATTATATAGTTTCAACATATTGTGCTGATTTAAATAGTTTAGTCAGACCATACTGTATAAGCAATAAGATAGGAAGACAAATAAAGATCAGGCATGGTAAAGCATGTTTTAATGGGATATGTAGGAGAGCTAAAAAAGACGAATAAAATCATTAGAAAATATAAAAAGAATGAACAAATTCAAAATAATAAAGATAACATAGATGTAAATAAGGAAAGAAAAACATATAAACAAATATTAGAGGCAGAAAAATATAAATATTCTATAATTATCTGGGAAAAACTGAGGAAGAAAAAGATAGTAGAACATTTTGGTTAATGGTCAGTCAAGGTTATAATAAGTACACTAAGACAGTAGATGCATATATTCCTTCAGACACATGGGTCCTGTTTTTTACAGATCTTTATTATTCCCAACAAGATGAATTATTATTACGAGAAATAGAAAGCTTAAAAGATCAAAATATAATATACCCAATACCTATGATTATAAATTTAGAGGAAGTAAAAACAGCAGTTAAGCAGTTAAAATCTAATAAAGCCCAGGGCCGGATAAACTATTAGGAGACGTGTATAAACACTATGCAGATTGGTGGGCTCCAGTGCTGGAGACACTATATAACATTTTGATGCAAAGAAAGGAATATCCTATTAGCTGGAAGGGGAGCATTATATATCCAATTAATAAGAAATGTGACCCTAACAATCCACAAATGTATTGTCCAATAAGTTTAAGAGATATTTCACAAAAAATATTTACCAGAATTATATTACAGAGATTAGAGGAATGGAAAAATTCAAATAGTATTTTTCATAAAACTCAAAATGGATTCCAGAAAAATAGATCTACATCTCAACATTGTTAATCATTTAAACATCAGGGCCCAGATATTCAAAAGGGTTGCACATGGCACAACAGTGTTGCGCCATGCGCAACCCACTGACGTGCCGCGATTGCAATATTCAAATGGAGATTGTGTTACATTAAATCCTGATGCACCGGAGTGCATCAGTAATGTATGCGGCGCCAGTAGGGGGGCATGCCCATGCCTACTCCACACATCCTGATATTCAGCCCCGGTAGTGCTGAGTCCTTGCATGCACAAACCCTACTTGCGCCGCACACAGGTAAGCCAAAAAAAAAGGAACAATGGCTGGCCACCAACAGATGAGCTGCAATATTGCAGGGTGCAACACGGCAGCTGCCACCAAGCTCCAGCTGCACCTCCGTGGCGGAGCCCCCCATGCCTGATCATGGGCATCTGTTAAAAATAATAATGTCCAATATCCCTGGTGGTCCAGTGGACCACTGTCAGCCCGACTGTGGGCATTTGTAATAATAAAGAAAGTCCAATATCCCTGGAGGTCCAGTGGACCACTCGCAGCCCACCCAAGCTCTAGCTGCACCTCCGTGGAGGTGCCCCCCCATGCCCGATCATGGGCATCTGCGATCAGGCTGCGAGCGATCCACTGGACCACCAGGGATATTGTACTTCATTATCTTTAATACAAATGCCCGCGATCGGGCTGACAGTGGTCCACTGTACCACCAGAGATATAGGACATGATTTATTTTATTTAAGCCCGCAATCAGGCTGTGGGGCACATTGCTGTGCTGTGCAGGGCACATCGGTCCCCGACGGCTACTGCCTGGCAGGGTGCCAGGAGCAAGTCGCCAGGGATTGGTGCACCTGCATGCAAATGGGGCCATAATGACATGCAGATGGCCCCATTTGCACCTTGCATACATTATGGCTCCATTTGCATGTGCACTTTTGAATATCGTGGTTGTTGCATATAGCGCAATGGAACTTGCACTAGCGCATCCCCCTGCTCAACACTGGCCACTTGCACTGGTGCAATGCCACTGCGCCATGTGCACTGCGGGTGGCAAGGGTGCGATTTTCAATTATGCTGTGCCATGTGCAGCTCTGCTGAATATCGCCTAGTCAACGTTCCTGCGCAGCCAAGTTGCGTTGCATCCAGGCTTGCGCCACAACCTGGCACAACCTGAATATCCGGGCCCGGGTCTGGAAATGTATAAAAATTTAAAAGACCAAGCTTTTCTGTTGTTTTGTGGATTTTACGTCTGCATTTGATAGCATTAGCAGAGTAATACTATGGAATAAGTTAAAAGAGTTGGGATTGTACCCGACATTACTTAATACTCTAATAAGATTGCACTCAGACACATGGAGAGTAGTGCAATATGATCAATATGGGAATATTTCTCACCCATTTCTAACGACACATGGGGTTAGACAAGGCTGCCTATTGGCTCCCTTTTTGTTTAACATACACATTAATTATATTTTGAAGGAATTAGATAACCCAATATTTCATGCACCAAAAATAGGAGATACCAGAGTAGATTGCCTGGCAAACGCTGATGACTTAGTATTAATTTCAACATCGGCTCTGGGATTACAAAGGAAACTTGATTATTTTTTCTAAATTATGTGACACTCATGAACTAAAAATAAATATGTCTAAAATTAAGATATTGATTTTTGGGAATACTAAAAAATATAAACCATTATGGATAAATGCAGAGAAAGTACAAAATGTAAAATATTATGATTACTTAGGAGTCAGGTTTAGCCAGACCCTAAAGTAGAAAGATCATATAGGGCAGGTTTACGAGAAAGTTAGGAAAGCATTTAACGCATTTAAAATATTTAATGCTAAGATGGGTCAAACATCGGTTAAAGGAGTGTTGAGGGTTTTTGAGGCCAAAGTCATTTTGTGTATACACTATGCTGCAGAAATCTGGGGCATAGTAGACTTAAATAATCCAGAAGTACTATGTAATAAAATGAAAAGGTATATTTTGACGTTACCGCAATCAGTACCAATAAGTATAGTAAATTTGGAATTGGGCCAGTATTCAATTTCAACACTAGTGAAAGAAAGCATGATTTTATCATCATTAAAACTATTCCAGCTAGAAGAAAATAGGTTACCTAGGCAATACCTAGAGGAAGAAATTAAATATTCCTCGATGGGGAAGATTTTCCCAACCTTGACAATTTTTAGGCATTTTGTTTTTCCAAATGGGCTTGGAGATGTCCAATGGAGCATGTTTATATATCCATCACAAATAATAGCTGAAAAGGTAAAAAGCAGATTAAGGGCCCAGGAAAAAACTATGACACAGACAAAATTAAAACAGCTTAAGCTTTATAGATGGTATAAACAGATCAAAATTACATACGATTTGGAGCCTTACCTGGTTAAATTAATTAACCCTAAATAGAGGAGAATAATAACCAAATTTAGGCTTGAAATCTATAATGTTAATTGCATACTTCATAAGCAGAAAAGGGAAACTATTTCGACTCCATTTTGCAAATGCGATAAGTTCTCTGAAGATGATTTAAAGCATGTATTACTTTCATGCCCATTATATAAAAAGTTACGTCTAAAACGGCTTGGTGGCATCACGGCGAATCGTGACCTCCCCCTGATAAAATTGTAGAATACCCGATGAATAATAAAAATGTATATGTACTTCAGCAAGTAGCTGGCTTTTTACGGTCAACCCACTTATAAACATTCTGTATAATGTCAGCAGTGATTACCTAAAATATTTCTTGAAAGTACAATAAGATGAATTATAATGTTATCTGGAATGTATTCATGAAGTGACATTTTTTTATGTGTATATTTTAACTTTATGATTTTAATAATTTGTAATGACCTTATCAAACAAATAAATAAATCTTGAAACTTCTTGTACCTTAAACAATGCAAGAGGGGGCCCTTCCCTATCAGCTAATTTGGGGCTAGAGGGAGAAGGGGCAAAATGGTGAGAGGGAAAGACAAGTAACCTGGAATTGGCTGTCAAGCTCAGTTTGGGCAGTGAGCTTGGTGAGACATAAACACCTTTGTGCACCACGTTGAGAGGCAAATTCACTGGCCTCATGGGAGAATCATAACTGAAGCATACTACTGGCTTGACAGCTCAGCCAGTTTTTCTGAGGGGGACAACTATAGTCTCTGTACTCTCAGCACTGCTCTGGGGACTCTCGTCACTTGTGAAGGGTTCCTCTGCCTGGGTGGGAATGTCCTAACTTGAGGCACTGTCTGATCCTTGCTCTGCAGGCTCTGTTTCTACAACACTTGACTTATTTTGTGAAGGCTCAGGCACAATCAAGCTTTGAGGCACTGAAAATGGGTGATCAGCACTCTCATAGTGTTCTTCAAGTTCTGGTATGTCACCAGAAAGACTCAAACCCTCAGTCCCTTCTTCAGGCAAATCATATAGTTCCACAATACACAGAGACTCAACGTCTTCAGACGTGATACTTTGCACTTCACTTTCTGGGAGCATTGACTCCAAGGATGAAGCTGGGGGGTAAGGCAGTCCAGAAGGCCCAGCTTCATCCCCACAATTTATCAGGGAGTTACCTTGAAACCGCTGACTCAGTTCATAAGAGGGGTAATAGGCATGGTCGTATTCACTTTCGTCAGAAGTGGACTGACAGTCACTATCTTTCTGAGCCTGTTGCAGAGGAAACCTTTAATCTGTGACCATTGGGGTAGGTTGACTCTGTCTCTTTCTTGCAGCAGCATGTGTCACCAGCCAAGGGGGCTCAATTTCTGGGGGTTCAGCCTCAATCATGACTTGGCTGATAGGTAGCAAGTGGTTGTAGTGCATGGTTTTGACAGCTTTGGAGTTGTTCTCTGGGCGCACCTTGACACAGGTAAATCATCCAACTTTCCAGCTACTTCATGGGGAAGATGGTGCCACTGATCAGCAATTTTGTGTTTACCATGCAGTCCCAAATTGCGTAACAATACACAGTCTCCAGGTCGAAGCTCTTGAGCCTTTGCTTTTTTATCATGCCTCTCTTTGTTGGCCAGATTTCTCTTGCCGGCCATTGTCTGGTCCAGTTGATAGGCATGATTCAATTGAGCTTTCAGTTTTTGTACATATTGCAAGTAGTTTTCGGCTCGGACCCCATCAGGAGAGACCCCAAAACAGACATCAACTGGCAGCCAGGCCTCTCTCCAGAACATGAGACAGTAGGGGGAGAACCCAGTAGCATCATTTTTCATGCGATTGTATGCGTGTACCAAGGTGCTAATCTGCTGGCTCCATTTATGCTTGTCTTTTGAGTGGAGGGTGCCCAGCATGTCTAGAAGGGTGCAGTTAAAATGTTCTGGATGAGGGTCTCCCTCCGGGTGATAGGGTGTGGTTCTTGACTTTCACACCCCTCATAGAGAGAGCATTTCTTTGATTAGCCAACTCTCAAAGTCTCTGCCTTGATCAGAATGAATCTGCTGGGGGGCACCATAGTGGACGAAGAAATTTTCCACTAGCACCTTGGCCACAGTAGATGCCTTTTGATCTTTGGTGGGAAAAGCTTGTACATACCACGTGAAATGATCCGTAACCACTAACATAGTGCCAATGTTCTGCTGATCAGGTTCTAAACACAAGAAGTCTATGCAGACTAGTTCCATGGGGACACTGGTAGTAATATTAACAAGGGGGCAGCCCTCTGAGGCAGGGCTTTTCTTTGCAGGCAGCGACTACAAGTCTTTACATGGTGCTTAACATCGGCCCCAATTTTGGACCAGTAGAAGTGAGATCGTACCAGGTCGAGGGTTCTGTCAATACCAAGGTGCCCCATGTGATTGTGGAGGGACCACAGTGCCAAATCTTTAAAGGCCGTGGGCAGGACCAATTGTTGCTTGTCTACTTTGCCACTATGATCTACTGTCTCTCTATACAACAACTTATTCAGTAACTTCAATCTGGGGCCTTCTTTAAACAATAAAGCAGTTCATAAGTCAGTGGAACATAACTTAGACACATCTTTCCCTGCATGCAGGGCATCAAGTGCTGGCTGAATTATAGGATCTTGGGATTGAGCCCACTGAATGCTGTCATTGTCAAATTGAGGTAGTGCACTAATATCTAGAGCAGAGAAGTGGCAATAAGCAGCTAGTATGTAGGTGTCAGAAGGGCCCAAGCAATCTACTAAACAGTCCACTGTGTCTGCAGACATCTGTTCATCTCTATCAAATGTTTGGCACAATGATTGAATGTCAGGTTCAGACAGCCTGACCCAATCACTCTTGGAAGTGAGCTTTCGTGATAGGGCATCAGCATCAGTATTGTTCAGGCCCGGTCTGTATTTCACAGTATAATCATAGGTTGATTATGCAGAAAACCACCGGTGCCCAGTGGTGTCTAACTTAGCTGAAGTCTGTACATAGCACAATGGGTTATTGTCAGTCTTCACCAATATCTTTGCCCCATAGAGGTATTCATGAAACTGGTCAACGATGGCCCATTTTAGCGCAAGGAACTCCAACTTATGCACAGGATAGTTTTGTTTGGATGGGGTCAAGCTCCTACTGGTGAAAGCTACTGGTCTCAGGTCATCCTCATGGTCGTGACACAGCTCCACTTCTAGACCCTGAAGACTAGCGTCCATATGCAGCACATAGGGTTTGGTGGGGTCAGCATAGGCGAGGATGGGGGCATGGGTAAGCTGGTATATGATCTCATGGAAGGCTGCTTCACAGTCGGGCATCCAGCGGGGCCCAAAGAGTTCACCTGAGTGGAAGTATACTTTTTCTGGTCCTTTAACAGACCCTTTTTTGTATTTACGATTGGTAGGAGGGTAACCCTGGGTAAGGTTCAAGAGTGGGTGAATCACCTTGGAATAGTCTTTTATGAACCTGCAGTAGTAGCCACAGAACCCCAGGAAACATTGTAGTTCTTTCAGATTATGGTGCTGGGGCCAAGTAGTCAGTGCTTCAACCTTACTGGGATCAGTCTCTATCCCTTTTGTAGATACTATGTGCCCCACATACTTCACGGAGGTTTGGAAAAACTGGCACTTGTCAATGGACAGCTTGAGGCTGAAGTCTTCCAGTCAGTCTAGGACTTTAAACAGTAGGTTCTCATGCTCCTCTAAGGTGCTCCCAAATACAATGACATTGTCCAAGTACACCAGGTATTCCAGCAAATTCATATCTCCCACTGCACGTTCCATCAGTCGTTGAAAGCTGGCCAGGGCAACCGATATCCCCTGTGACATCCTCAGAAACTCATAGAACCCCAATGGACAGATGAAGGCTGTTTTCTCATGGTCTTCCGGGGCCATTGGGATCTGGTAGTATCTGTTGCAAAGATCCAACACTGAGAACCATTTGCTCCCATTCAAGCAGTCCAGGGCATCTTGTATATGAGGCACAGTGTATTGGTCTGAGATGGTCCACCGGTTCAGGGTTCAATAATCAACACACATCCTCACAGACCCATTCTTCTTATGCTCAACCACAATGGGAGAGGGGGAGAGGCATATGGGCTCTTAGATTCTTGTGTCATGCTAGCAGTGAGCATTTCCTGCAGGTATCTTCACACATCATCTATGTCTGCTGGGGCTAGGCATCAGGAACTCTCTCGAAATGGGCATTCATCGTGCAGGCATATATGATGCTCCACACCCTAAACACATCCCACATCCCATTCCTTCAATGAAAACACTTGGTCTCTCTTGGCAAGTCTCTTGCTAATTCTAGCCTTCCATTCAGCTAGCAACGGGGAGTCACCAATGTCAAAACAGTCTGGGGTCACTCTCTCCTTCTCACCAGGGTACTTGTTGCTGGGCAATACTGCAGTGTCTGCGCAGTGTACCATAGCTAGGGTGCACCCTCTGCTCACCTGGCTCTCCCGATCTGACACATTGTGAATCTGGACCATCACTCATCATGCATAGGCATGGGCACAAGCAGGCAAGATGCTGGGCTTGACCAATAATCCTTCTGGCAATTTTCCATCGCCTGGCACATCCAACATCAGTATTTTGTTCTTGACATCTTTCTGGAGGCAGACCTCCCCTTGAATGGTACACTGGGAATTAGGGGCCAGTACCATTGAATCGGAATCCTTCTTCCACATGATCCCCACCAGTTCATCCTGGTCTACTTCCTCGGGTTTCTTTTGCAAATCATAGGACCTCTCGATCAGAGCCAGAATTCTCAGGGCCATCCCAGTCTGTCACCCTTACTTCTTATGACAGAGTTGCGCCAGTCTCCCAAGCATAAGGGCGTTTGTCCCAGTTAACAGGGGGACCCCATCATACAGTCTGGTGGGGGGACACCTTGGGCCAATGTCTCTACTCACTCCTCTACACCTGTTACAGTTGCAGGAAAAGACAACCAGAGGTGGACATACCCTAGGCAGGGATAAGACTTGTCGCTCAGGCCTCACACATGTAGGCCTTCCAGGGATTGCAAAGGCACATCAGATAAGTGTTTGTCATACCAGTCCTGGAATACAATGGTCACTTGTGACCCACTGTCAAGCACAGTCTGAGTATGAATACCATTCACAGTCACCATAGTCTCCATTGAAGGGCCCACTATTTTGCACCAGTCTGGAGAGAAAGTAGCACAGGCCTGGACAGACGATTTAGCCACAAAGAAATTTGAGTTAGGGTTTCTCGAACCCTCACTGCAGTCATTTCGGGCACCCCTTGGCCACTGATTTGCTCTTTGGAGCTCCACTTGGAGTCTGTTTACTACTCTTTCTAAGTCCTTCTGTGACTTGCATTCTCTTGTCATATGGCCATCCTTTCCACAGTTGTGACAAATGATAGACTCCTGGATCATCCTAGGAGAGAACATAGTATGAGGAACTGAAGCAGTAGTAAGAGACTGGGGTCTAGTATCAACTTGCAGTGGTGAGAGTGGTACAACATGTCTTAACAGTTCCTTTAGAGTGGCAGTCAATCTGGTGATCTCAGCCTTGGAACCACCCTCGATAGCAGATGCCTGAGGGTGCACCCCCACCCTCACGGTAGTCACATCCTGAAAGGGACCAGAGTCTTGTTCCAAGGGGGAAACCCTTGCAGAGGCACCCATTTTCAACTTTCAGACTTCCTTTAGTAGCTTGTCTTTCCAATGCTGGGCCCAGGGCAGGAAGTCCTTTGCATTCTCAGAGTGCTCACTAAGTGCCAACTTTTGCCCCTGAGCCTCACTGAGCTGATCACTCACAGTTGCTTGCACAGCAGCAGCAGATATGGGTGCAATTCCTCCATGGGGTCACCTTTGCTCAACCCCCCCCCGAATTTCTTTCATTAGCTCGTCATAGGAGGGGGGCAATTCCAGTCAGGTGGCAAGGTGCAACTGAAGTAGTAACAATTCTGAAAATGGAGCAGATTTAAGGATCCGGTCCAGCCTAGTTCGATCTAATTCATTTGACAGCAAACTACCCTTTTTGAGGCACTCTCATAGCATCTTTTCAAGCTGAGGTACATACACAGACAACAGCTCCCCTGGGTACTGCTGAGCATTTCTTACTCTCCACCACAGATCCAAATCCAGGCTCCCATACACATTTTCCAATGCATCAAGATAGTCCTGTGCAGTTGCTTTGGGGTTATTGGCCCACTTGGCACAGATGGTAGCCAGGGCAGGACCTTGGAGGCTCTCACTCAACCTCTTTCTCTCCTGCTGAGCATTGCCATTCAAGTACTAGAGGGGCAGCACAGTCTATCCAGGTCTCCCAGTCATCCTCCCCCAGGGGGCTGGGAAGAGTGCCCGAGAAGATTCTCAGCCTTCGGTAGGAGTCGTGAATAATGGCATATAGGGGCCAGCATTGCCAAGGGCACAGAAGGTGGGGCAGTAACAGGTGCTGGGGTGGGGGGGTGTTGGGGAAGGAACACCCCCAGGTGGCAAGAATAGTTTCTTAAAGTCCTCTGTGGTTTTCCCTTCCTCCAGCAGCAACTTGGCAAATTTCTCCTCAAAAGTCTCAGATAATGGTGGGAGCTCATTCTCCCTGGGGTCTTTACTGTCTTTTGTTATCACTGTCCAGGCAGCTGGAACCCTTTCTGAGGCAATATTCTGTAGCACTTTAGAGTTGTCCATGAGGTCACTACACTCTACCAAGGCTATGAAAGTTTGGGCTTTCAAATCAGTCTGTCGACCCACCACCACAAGGTTTTTTAAACATTCAAC
This sequence comes from Neoceratodus forsteri, assembly GCA_016271365.2. NCBI lineage: Eukaryota > Metazoa > Chordata > Ceratodontiformes > Ceratodontidae > Neoceratodus > Neoceratodus forsteri. The sequence continues at coordinate 909,876,649 of CM028130.1, read as the reverse complement.
TTTGGAGAGTGCTCCCTCTACAGTGTCTTTACTGGTACCCAGGGGAATATCCAGTATAAGTAGAGCATTTTGGGGGTCAATCTCCTGCCCAGTACACCACCCCACCAACTGGTGTACAGCCATTTCTATGGGGGTAGCCATTAATCTTTAACAATAATTAGTCATTTTTGGCCACTGGAAGGCACAAAATCCCAGTGGTGAGCCTCCAAAATGTAACCCCTAGGTGGCGCTATCTCAAAGGCTACTACCTCTGCCTGCTTAGCTAGTAGCAGGTCAAGGGGCCTAAGTTCTGAAACAGGTGCCTCCACCCGGAGGTCAGAGTAGGTAGTGGTCAAGCTAACCTGGGCACAGCCCTCCAGGACACTGCAACCCTCCTCTTTCCTTACTAGTCACCAGAAAAATACACAACAATAACTTTCACAATACCCCTGATACACCACACAAGTACCCACTCTATTTACACTTACCACCAGGGCTTTCCTCTGGCCTGACCATGGGGACCCCTTGTAACACAAGGTAATACACAGCAAATAACAGCAGTACAGTACTCTTGCACAAACTGGAACCACAGTCAGGGTGAATGCAAAAAAGAGTTAGATCTGAATTATTTAAGGGGCTTGAACAAGGGAGGGGCGTAATCAGGTTAATTTGCTTAAAGGCTCTATCAATCAAACAGTTATGCCATGCACTTCAGGGTCCATAAACAGTCACACACTCTGGGTAACCAGAAGGAGAATGGTGGGCTAGCCAGGAATGTTGCAGCAGTTTGGGGCCCTGTGATGGAAGAAAACAACATGCACAACACACACTATTTGTAATCCGGAGCCAGAGGGCTCTGTTCATGAAAAGAAAACAACAAGACAATCAGATGACACACTTTTAGATTAGGCTGTTGATGCAGGGAGCTACCCTGATGATTACTCATGATACCCAAGACTGGACACAGGCTGGACGAAAATTGAAACAGCAGATGGTTAATCTGGAGTGCCAGGAGAAGCAGGGACCACACGATTCGCCGAGGCATTGTTCCTGTTCAAGCGTGGAGCAGGGGGCTGATCCCCAGGCAGATCTCTCATCGGTGGCTTTCTCTGTGCAGTGGGGTAGTCTGGCAGGGCCAGCGTGACATGGCCCAGGCCGAATGGAGATGAACACGGATTCAGTCTGATTAGGCTGGATAAAGCTTCTAGCAAGCAGAACACAGTTCGCACAGTGGGGAACCAAATCACGACCCACTTTCAATACACAGCACATTTACATGTAAGGACATTCTACTGTACCAGGCAAACCACTCTGCGGTCACGATCGCAAAGTCTCTGCACAAACCGGGGATTCAAAAGCAGCTGGAAATCCTGACAGGCCAATCACATTCAGCAAATTTTCAGTCTTCTTCAGGTGAGGAACATGCAGTTCCTGTGAGTTTGCAGATTGAGTGAAGCTGTAGCAAGAAGAAATTCTGAACAGCAGTGTGAGTGTGAGGATTGTTTGAAGCAGTTTCTACGTATTGTGAGGATCCACTTTGAACAACCATCGAAAATGAAAAAGCCACTGGGAAAAGTAGCTGTGAACTGTTGTTGGGTTTGAAACTGTTGCTGGTAGAAGCCACAGTTACCTTTTTTACATGCAGGGTTATAATTGATTACAGAGTAATCAGTTACTTTGTAATTAATTCTAACCTTGCATGTAAACAGTACTTTCAATGCAGTTAGGATTGATCTCGGGATCGATCCAAGTGCATTCAATAAGTGCATCAATTCCCCAGGGCTTCGGTTCTCAAATTTCAACACTGTAGTTCATACCAAGCTGTCACTAAGCATGCTATGTGCTAAAACTGCAGGTGTCCGATCAGCTGTGTCCCCCCCCCACCCGAGACACCTAATAACTGTGGCTTCAAGCACCAGGGGTACACCATTGCTGGTAGGGGATCTGTGCACTCAAACAGGTTATAAAACCCCTCCACTATGTCACAAATTAATAAGTTGAAAATGTTATTTTTGTTTGCCCAGAATTTCTGTGCCTAGGGTTGATGGCATCACAGCTGGTTTTGAAAGAGATTTGTGGGGGTGGTGGTGGTGTAGCGGGAGCACACTTCCCTATCATTACCCTATGTTGCAATGCCACAGAACATTATAATCGCAAGCCACGCTACTTGGCAGTAATGCAAGCTCTTGTTGATCATTGAGACTATTTCATAAACACTGAGGGGACCAGAAAATTTCACAATAAAAACAGCAAGCTGTATGAGAGAGGACAAAGTGGCACATTGTTTCCACCAATACAACAACAGTTTTCAGGTCTATCTCGAAATTGAACTTGCTCAACAATGTTCGCCTGGTTAAATAAAGATTTTGATTGATTTGATTGATTGATTGATTGATTGATTGATTGATTGAAATGCAATTGCAGCAGTTGTCTTACTTGATGGCCTTCCATACTACAGCTGTCCACTACGTGACATTCCACAGGTGAAATTTGTGCAAAATGGCAATTCTACTTCAGAAATGCTTTTTATAATTTCTTCTTTAATTCTGCAGAATTCTGAAAAGCATTTCCATGTAAACCCCGGAATAATATTCCATGGATTACGTAATCCACAGAATATTACTTGGTGGTTTACAGAAAATAAACCCCCAGTTTATGCATACCCACTGAATACTATTCTGACATTTATGTAAAGCACGCATTAATAATCTGCAGTTAAAAAAAAATGCTTTCAGAATTTTTAATTTCTGATGGAATTCCAGGGACTTAGAATTTCAGAAATTCCATGGAATTCTGTCAGAATTGGACATTCAAAATTCCTCACAGTTCTAATGCATATCCCTTGCTGCTATGGGTAATGAAACCTTCCCTAACTATAGTATACAGATCCCAGAAAAATAATTTTTTTTAAACTCAAGTTCATCGAGAAAGGTGGTCAAATCAACATTTTACTCATATTTCATGATTATTGATACAAATAATGTCAAGAGCAGATTTTACACATGTACTTTGTTCTGTCATGTTACAGTACTGATTATTCTTATGTATTGTATTTTTGTATTCCCTTGGAGATCAGTTACCATGCATCTATGCATCCCAGTGGCAGATTTTCTGGTCCCTTAGTGCTGCCAGCTTTGTACCACATGAACAAATTAATAAACTATCAACCAACAAACAGTATTCCACAACTGTGTCCACCACTGATTTTGCTGGTAGGTGTTGGAATATTTCTAAATTAGTCCAACCTGAAATAAACAAATTGATAGAAAATGCCATTCTGTGGCATTACCCTCTAGAGTGTCTGCAATGCCATCATGCAGAGTATTGAATCAGTTGCCTCACTTTTACACAAATGTTTTCCCTAATGAGTCTGAGATTGTAGGTAATGTGTTCCACTGACATAATCTGTTGTATTCTGTCCGTCCATTTTCTCACTGTAGCTGTTGGTATTGTAAGTGAGTGACAGGTAATGCAGCCATGCATGTAATATTTATTTTTATTTATTTATTTTAGTCTTTGGTAACCAGGTAAGGCCCACTAGGCACAAGTGCCTGTTTTCAGGGGCGGCCTGGATAACATAGGTAATGATGCAGGTGCCTGCATATGGCAGGTAGTGGCTGACCTAACACCAGTGATGTAAGTAAGCATACTTCCCCTACACACAGGCATTCAAAAACCTGTTAACATGGCCTGAAGCAGCCAGCCAGGAGATGGCATTTAAAAAAGTTACAGTCTTCTTCATTTTTTTTTTACACATTTTCCACATTCCCCGTGGTGCAAGGGTTCAGGGCAGAAGTCCGGTCAGCCATAAAGGGAGTAGTGATGTGTGCGATAATGTTTGCAGCGGAACTGCAGCAGGGAAGTTGTCACTTATAACCAGGTGCCAAAAGTACAATTCTCTTGAGGCTAAGGTGCTCAGTGGTCTGTGTGGCTATGAAGACTGTGCAGCAACTTAATGGATGGAGTCAACTAAGTGGAAATGGCACTGGACTGGCAGGCTGTTGTGGACCATGGCTCACTTTGTCAGTGCATGGCTGCTGTGCGGCCAGCCAGTGAAGTAGCATTTGGTTCAGTGTGTGGTGCAGTGTTTGGATCATGGTTAGAGGACTGGTTGGTGCTGTCGTTGCACTGCATTTTAGTACAGCTTGCACACATTACCAGTTTTTTTCTTTGTATTGTATTGCATTGCCTTGTCTGTCTAGGTCAGGGTGGAAGAGCATTTGAAATGCATGATGATGTAGGAAAAAGATGAGTGCGTGCAATATAAATCAGTCAAGAGTACAAGAAAAGGTTATGTTGACATCACTATCCTTGTCTTCTGAAGCCTGCGATGTATATACAGTAGCTTAAATAAAAAGTTCCCACGCATTTAAGGAACCAACCTTTTGCAAAGTATGGTAATTGCAATATCATACTGTGCCTCTCTCATTGAGTAAGTATTAAAAATGAATCATATCAACCCACACTTGACACTAAGTCCTGGCTGGGCTAATGTTTCCATGGAAAAGTCAAAAGATATAATATTCAGGCTTAAGTAGTAGGAAATGCCATGTGGACATGCAGACAGGCATCCCTATGAGGTTGTTGTATATTGTCCTAGTATTAGGAATAATTTGTGAGTTATGGCAGGAAATTGGAAGAAGCAGCAGGGAGGGATGGGCATTTCAAGGGGGGCTTTAATACGGGAATGCGGGATGTGGCTATATAGGCGGCAGACTTGCGCAAATTGCTGCTGCTTGGTGCAAATGTATTGGTCTGTCGTTTATCGATGCATCACAATTTGCTGTGCTGGGGGAAGGGCAACATACTGGGTTGGAGGGAGGAAGCATCTAGTGAGGGGGGTAGGATGCAACTTGCTGTGCTGGGGCAGGACTGTACATTCTAGGGAGGGGAGCTAGGGTGCAACTTGCTGGACTTGGGGAGGGCTAGGGACCTCGCACTTGAGTAGGTAGCAGGGCTATGGGGAGGGTTGTTTGGACAACATGCTGGACTGTGTGGACTCTGGCTAGGGGGCTAGAGTGCAGCTTACTGGGCATGGGGATGGATAACAGGGTAACACATTTTGCTTCAAATGACCTCCAAAATTCACCAAAATACACCATAGCTCATTTTTATGGGGCCCCCAGACCCTCCAGCCTATAGTTCCAATATTTGAACCCTGTGTGTACACTTTTTGAAAGGCTAGTTACTCTACTGCCTAGCACTATGCAGGGAAAGCTCAGAGGGACTGGCAAACATAGGAACATAGAAACATAAAAGTTAATGGCAAATAGGACCGCAAGGCCCATCCAGTCTGCCCATTTCTTTTTCTACCTTATGAATGTGCCATCAGCCTTTGCTCTGTTAATGGCCTATCTATTCATACTCATCTGTATTGCTCCCTTATGCCAATCCCATGCCTGTTTGAAGCCCTGCATTGTAGTTATATCCACCACTTTCTGAGGTAGGTCCTTCCATGCATCCACCACCCTTTCTATGAAAAAGAACTTCCTCACATTACCCCTTAATCAGCCTCCCTCTAATCTCATGCTGTGTTCTCTTAGAAACATAGAAACAAAGAATTTGATGGCAGATAAGGACCGCTTGGCCCATCCAGTCTGCCCATTTCCCTACCTACTGGATAAGCTGCAGATCCTAGTTAACCAGCAGCCTACTTCTTCTTACCCCAACCCCCCAGAATTGCCTTATGACTGTCCCATGCATGCTTGAATTCCACCACTGATTTTGACTCCACAACCTCCTCTGGAAGGCCGTTCCATGCATCCACAACCCTCTCTGTGAAAAAATACTTCCTTAAATTACCTCTGAGCCGCCCCCATCTTCAAATTGTGCCCTATTGTTCTTGCACACCTTTTTTGAAAGATGCTACCTCTTGGACTTTGTTGATTCCTTGAGGTACTTGAAGTTTCTATCATGTCCCCCTCTTCCTCCTTTCCTCGAGGCTATACATATTAAGCTCCTTAAGTCTCTTCATATGTCTTCCAGTGCAGACCCTGCACCATTTTAGTTGCCCTCCTTTGGACAGCTTCCATCCTGTCTATGTCTTTAGGAGATTGGGTTCCAGAATTGCACACAATACCCAGATGGGGTCTCACCAGCTGTCTGTACAGAGGATAATAACTTCCTGTTTTCTACTGGTGATGCCTCTCCATGCATCCCAGTATTCCCCCAGCCCTCCTTGCTGCCCTCTCACATTGCTTGCCCACCTTTAGGTCATCTGATATGACTACCCCCAGGTCCCTTTCCATTTTTGTTGTTGTTAGTATCTCACCCCCCATTGTGTACTCTTCGCCTGGGTTTTTGTTTCCCAGGTGCATTACCTTGCACTTCTTAGCACTGAATCTAAGCTGCCATACATTTGACCATTCCTCTAACCTTGCCAAGTCCCTTCTCATCCTTTCCATCCCACCCTGTGCATCAACTCTGTTGCAGATCTTAGTGTCATCTGCAAAGAGACATACTTTTCCTTCCAGTCCTTCTGCAATGTCGCTTATAAAGACATTGAAGAGGACCGGTCCTAATACTGAACCCTGCGGTACCCCACTAGTAACCCTCCTTTCTTCTGAGTGGACTCTATTTACTATTACCTCTGTGTCCTATTCTCCAGCCAATTCTTTACCCAGGCTGTCATCTTGGGACCCACTCAAGGCTGGCTAACTTGTATATTAATCTTTTGTGTGGGACTGTGTCAAATGCCTTGCTAAAGTCTAGGTAGGCCATGTCCACAGCCCCTCCCTGATCTACTACTTTGGTCACCCAGTCAAAGAAATCTATCAGATTTGTCGGGCATGACCTTCCCACTGTGAATCCATGCTGCCTAGGGTCCTGTGCCCCTCTGGCCTCTAGATACTCTACAATTCTTTCCTTCAGAAGTGATTCCATCATTTTCCCTATCACTGAGGTTAAACTAACAGGTCTGTAGTTTCCTGCTTCTGCCTTGCTCCCACTTTTGTGAAGGGAATCACATCTGCCCTCCTCCAGTCCTCAGGTACCACCCATCCTCCCATGATTTGTTAAAAAGGGTAGTCAGTGGTGTCACTAGTTCTACCCTTAGCTCTTTTAGAATTCTGGGATGAATCCCATCAGGCCCCATTGCTTTGTCCAGCTTCAGTTTTAAGAGTTCTTTCAGAACCCTTTCTTCTGTAAATGGGCTGGTATCAACTTCTGTATCCAGAGTGTTACTACTGTTTGTTTTATGTACCTCCCCTCTTCATTTGTAAATACTGAGCAAAAATATTTGTTTAGTATCTCTGCCTTTTCACAGTCTCCATCTGCCCACCCTCCCCCTTTATTAAGCCTCACTATCCCTCCCTCCCTTGGTCTTCCTTTGCTCCCTGATGTACCTATAAAAGGTTTTATCCCCCTTCTTAACTGAGTTGGCTATCTTTTCCTTGGTTTGGACCTTTGCTGTTCTGACTGCCTTCCCAGCCTCCTTTTGCTTTAACTGATACAGTTCTCTGTCCTGCTTCTTCTGCGATTCCTTGTACTTCCTGAGTGCTTTCTTTTTCTGTTGAACCTTCACTGCCACTTTCTTTGAGAACCATAGTGGTTTCTTACATCGTCTTGTTTTGTTTATTTGCTTCACACAAAGGCTCGTTACCTCTGTGATGGCAGTTTTATTATTCCCATTGTTCTTCCACCCTCCTTCCTGCCCATTTGCTAGTGCATTCCTTAGGCACTCACCCATTTTGGCAAAGTCAGCCCTCCTAAAGTCCAGTACTTTTGTCTTTCTATGGCTTGACTCTATTGCTGTGTTTATTGTGAACCATACTGTTCGATGGTCGCTAGTTCCCAGATGGCTACCCACTTCTACATCTGTGATCCTCTCACCATCTCCATTTGAGAGAACCAGGCCTAAGATTGCTCCCTCTTGAGTGGGCTCCAATACTAGTTGTCTAAGGCATGCCCCCTGTAGGGCATCTAGAATAACTGCACTCTTCGAAGTGGCAGCTGCAACTGCACTCCAGTTAACATCTGGCATATTCAGATCATCCATCAGCAATATCTCCCCTTTTTCTGCCATTCTAAGTATACTTTCTACCATTTCCCTGTCCATTTCCTCCCCCTGAGAAGGGGGTCTGCATACAACCCCTGTGCGTATTGTGGTGCCATTGCCTGTCTCCAAATTTACCCACAGTGCTTCTTCTCCTCCCTGTTTACCCTTTTGTTCTGTTGCTTTTATTCCTTCCCTTATGTAAAGAACTACTCCTCCTCCTCTTTTACCCTCCCTGTTCCTCCTGTAGACAGTGTATCCTGGTATGTTTATGTCCCAGTCATGGTTTTGTGTGTATCATGTTTCTGTGACTGCCACAATATCCAGATGTTCCTCCTCCATCAAGGCCACTAATTCAGGAAGCTTGTTACCCAGACTACGGGCATTGGTAATCATTGCTCTCCATTTTTTGATGGCTTTACCTTCTGTTGCAGCATCCCCCACTGACCGTTCTACCTCGGTCTTTTTCTCATTTAGTACCCCGTTTTGTAGGGAGAGGCTGGGATTTTCCTGCTGCTTGTCCTGCTATTTTTCTTATATTGAAACATGTTAGATTCTTTCACCTTATTAATGCCCTTAAGGTGTTTGAATGTTTCAAACATGTCACCTCTCTCCCTCCATTGCTCTAGGGTATACATATTGAGCTCTGTTAATCTGTCCTCCTATGTTTTCTGATGCAGTCCCTGCACCATTCTGGTTGCCCTTCTCTGGACTGCCTCAATTTGGTTAATGTCCTTGTGAAGGTGTGGCTCAATACTGCTAAAGTACTCCAGATGGGGTTCAACCAGTGTCTTGTAAAGAGGGTATTACCTCCCTCTTACAACTTGTGATACCCCTACTAATACACCCCAACATCCCCCTAGCCTTACCTACTGCTTTAGTGGTCTGCTTGGATGATTTCAGATCATCTGTGATGATGATGATGCCCTAGTCTTTTTCTTCCCTTGTGACTGCTAGCAACTCCCCTTCCAACCTATAAGTGGCTTCAGGGTTTCTCTTCCCTATGTGCATGATCTTGCACTTCTTTGCGTTAAACCCCAGTTGCCACTCTTCTGACCATATCCTACACAATTCGTATTTATATTATGCCAATACACTTGAATTAAGGAGCGGGATCAAAAAAACATGAAGGCGGTTCCTTGCATCTGGCAATCCCTCCAGCAGAGATCTGTATTCCCTTGCTGGACATGTACAGTGAGTGTAGAAATACATTATGAGGACCTTCCATCTGTATTCCTGCCATGTGGGTGAGGATGTAACCTTCTATCCTTTGTCTAATAATTTCTGCCAGTCTGCCTGTGAGATTTCCTGTCCCAATTCACATCCCATTTATGTTTTCTTCCTATGAAGCTGTGTCCCCCTCCTTCCCAAAATAGCTTGCAAAGTACTGAGATATATCTGCAGCTGACATTCAGCCTGACAAGCCCGCAAAAGCAGTCTTCCCACTTGGTCAAGTTCCCTGACAAATTTATATCAATTCTCATCCTCTAACATATATTGTCTGACCTGGAGAAAGTGAAAATGATTGAAGTGGGGAAGATTAAATAACTGCTGAAGATCTGCAAAGGAACAGCAAACCCCATGGATAATTAGTTCCACCATTTAAATCATGGGTCTGTTCTGCCTTGTGGAAAATCTGTATGGCCTACTATGACTGTGAGTGGAAGCACTTAATGCAGGGTCACTGTGAGTTTATGAATGTGGGTCAACACTTTTAAAGCCCATTTGTTCCATAGATTGGCAATATGTTGTCTGAGGGATGGTGTCCATTTCATGTAGGGGACCAAAAATAATGGACCGGGGAGGGAGGCTCTATTTTCCAACAGATACCATCCTGTGTTCACTCTCTGCTTTGCCATCATTGCTATTTATGTTGTTTGTGCTGCCAGTTGGTAGCATTCAAAATTGGGTATTCCCAACCCCCTGCTCCTGGGGTAAGGTCAAGGTATTCAGGCCCACTCTCATCCAATGCCCCTTGCCACTGGATTTTTAAAATTATTTTTTTCAGTCTTTACCAACCAAATTGATTTGTGAATTACTATGGGATGGCTTTGAAAATAAAAGAGGAGACAGGGGAGAACATTCATTTTTAATAGAGAGACCCTTCCTTCAAAGGATAGTGGCAAAAAGGATCAGACATTGAAGTCCTGCACCATTTCTTCTAGAAGATGGTTTAACTCAAAAAAGAAAATTTAATTATCAGTTAAGTAAAGTTGAATAGTTGCAGTATGTGCATTTGGCAGACTGAAGGCCTGTTGGTGCCATCTTTTAAAACGTAGTGATTCCAACATTGAAAACTTTCCATCAGTCATTGAGGCATGCTGCATACTGCACCATATGTGTGAAGCAAAAGGAGAGCTGTTCAATGTAAGCTTGATTGCAGAGTGCAATGGAACCATTTCAATAACCAGAGGATGAGTCACTAGTACATGAAGATATGTCCATTACTGCCCAGGGGGAGGCAAGCAAGGTCAGTCGGAGGGAACCTGACAACATATTTTGGAGGAGCAAGATTAATCACGGCAGTGGATGATAAATGTACTCCAAAAAGCACTGTCAAAGATAGTGAAAGTTTTTTTTGTCATAACATCAATGACTTGATTTAAGAATGAACGAAATAAAAAAAGTTTGTGGATGTTAAGTTAATACATCAATATGTTAACATTCTGTGGAACTGTTGTGTTACTTACAACACAGAGCATCTTTTATCTTGTTATGCAAATCAGCATTAAATGTATTCCCACCATATGGTACATGTAATTTGCTTTGCAAGATTAGATAAGGGTAACTTGTCAACAAAGGTTTTCTTTAAGAAGCAGACGTGAAATTTCCACCTGACCTATAAATAACTAACAATGTATGCCTATGCTGTGCAATTTCAATATAAAGTTGCACAGTTGAACTGTTGTAGCTAAAAATGTGCCATTACTATAAATAGTGCAGTGTACCTAACATACATGCAATATTAAGAACATTTGTAATAGACAAACCTTACAAACATTCAGCTTGATTTTTGTGGTTGGGCATTACTGGTTCTTAAAATGTAACCAAGTTATCATCCTCTACTGTTTCAACCAGACCAGAACCAGAATGGTGGGACAAAATGTGTATACAATTATGTGTGTGTTGCTAAGTTAATTAACTGCCTGTGTACTGTCTATGTATGTGTTTACAGTACATATATGTATACGGTACTTTTACTCCTATGTTTAGTCTATTTTTTTTTTTGTAACCTGTAATGTTTTATTATTGGAAATTGTGCAATAGGATCTCGTAAATTAGCCTTGCCTCAATCGAGCTTATCCTTGTTCATGAATTCATGAATAGAAGATTTTACTACTACTACTACTACTAGCTACTAAAAGGTCACAAAGTGCAGATCATCGAATTCCTGGAGGATTCCAAGTCCCCCCTCTAGCTTTAATAAGGCATTGGACCATGCATGGCTATAGAAGTGTGGGCTATGCAAATGCTGGAGAGCAGCCTGCCACTCCCATCCAATCCCTCATTAAAAGAGAAAAGCATGTGTACCAATCAGTTCTAGTCTTGCCTGGGCTGAGTTCTGAGTCTCAGCTCAGAGGAATGCAGGCATCACGTTGAGAGAGAGAGAGAGAGAGAGAGAGAGTCCATCAGCTTCTCCTCCTTGAAGGGGGAGGTGCTTTTTGCTAGACGCAGCAAGGAAGGATCTACATCAGAAGCCCTATGAGAATAGACTAAAGGACCTCAACATGTATACTCTGGAACAGAGAAGGGAGAGGGAGGATATGATAGAGATCTTTAAATAGCTCACAGGAGGTAAATATCCAGTAAATATGAGGCAGTATAGTGCAGTGGTCTAAGGCTCTGAGCAGCAAATCTGGTGACATCCAGCAGACCAGACCTGGGTTTGAATCCAACAGCTTCCACTTGCATACTGTGTGACCTTGAGCAAGTCACTTAACCTCCTTGTGCTCCCAGGTCACTCCTGTAAAAAAGCTTTCAGCTTAGTGTGCTATACCTGGTTAAACAACTAAATAAAAAAAAAAATAAATAAGGTATAGGAGGGCAGTATTTTTCAGGAAATAAGGTGCTCAATGACAAGAGGGCATGATAAGAAGCTGGAGGGGGTAGATTTAGGAGAGATGTGAGGAAGTACTTCTTCTAGGGTTACCACCTTTGGACGAGGTAAAAACCGGATGCTAAACCACACCCCAAACTCTGGCTCCATCCCTTTTTTATGACTGGTGAGTATATCACTCCTCCTCCAAAGCCATTTGTAATGTTGGAATAGACATTATTAGTGATAGGAAATTATTTGTATACTGTTATTTATTTGATTTATTTATTCAGTTATTTATTTTTATTGTTTGGCAACCAGGTTACCTCCCATAGGCCACATAGCCCATTTTACAGGAGTGACCCAGGAGCACAGGAAGGTTAAGTGACTTGCTCAGGGTCACACAGTATTTAAGTGGAGGTTGTGGGAATCAAACTTAGGTCTGCTGGATGTGCCAAGCTCAGCCATAGCGTATTACTCAGCCCCCTGTTAAACACTCTCCCATTTTCCTTTCCATATCAGCCATGTATTCTGATTCTTTGACCAATTTTTGATAACTTAATTATCGATACTTGTGGTACCTTTAATACTGCACTGTGTTCCCCTTTACCTCAGCAGATACACCATTCCATGCTGTTTATCTGAATGACCTGTCAAAGTGTAGCTAATATCATGGAATGTTCAGGTAATACAAAAAATTAGAGCAAATGTAGTGATAAAAGCAATAAAAGTTAGATTATTAATTTAACAAAAATGGGTCTAAAACTTACCATAATATAGAACAAACAAAAAGAAACATGAGAGCACATAAAGGTGTAAAAACTGTTTCCTGTCATAGCAGTAAAAGACCATAATTAAAATTCAGAGTGGAAAAGAATAGGTTACTTTACTGCTAATGATCTTAATGGCCATACTTTACACCTCTCAGACAGTCTGATTTTACAAAGGCAGGTCTGAATGATTGTGACAACAGGACTTCTTTGTAACCTGGACATGTAATGCAGCCAAAACAGTGAATGATTTGATACATCAGTTTTATGAGTATATGAGCACTCAAAATGGCCCAAAAACCGGACTGCATGTAACCAAAACTGGATGACCAGATAAGGACCCTAAAAAATGGATTATCCGGTCAAAAACCGGATAGGTGGCAGCCCTAACTTCTTCACAGAAAAAGTAGTGGATTCCTGGAACAGTCTTCTAGCAGAGCTGGTGGGGGTGAAAACAGTGGTGGGGTTCAAGAATGCATGGGATAAGCATAAGGTAATCATAGTGGAAAGGACATGGAGGAGGTGAATGGGCTACAGATCAAGTGGGATCTGCTGTGATAATATAGGCAGGGAAAAACAGGTGGACTAGGTGAGCCAAGTGGTCCTTATCTGCTGGCAATTCTATGCTTTTATGTCCGGTCCTTCACTCTACAAGATGGGGTCTATAGAATTTTTTTTTTTTTTATTTAGCTTTTGTTGACCAGGTAAGTGCACTAGACAAATCCTGCCTATTTTCAGGCACGACCCGGGAAGGGGGATACAGATGAATGCCAACTGACTTTGAACCAGATTAAGCATTGAAGGGATCAGCTACAATATTGTTTCATTTGCTTGAAATATATGAAACTATAGAAATGTGTAACGGTAACTGAAACTGTGTATGATGTATAATACATACAGCTGACTATTGAAATATGCTGTTTCGTTTGTTTAAAAAGAGTGGTAGGTTACAAATATTTGCCAATAAACATTTTATGATTGCAAAACATCAATAGGATTTTGAAACATGGTAATTATCAGGGACCCTGGTTTTCCATTTTTACCAGTAACACCGGTAACGAACACGGTATCCTGCTTGGTTTGCGGATTTTGAATTCTTGTACCGGTGCCTCACGGAAATTGCATGTCACTGCACAGAATCTCTAAGATTTCAGCATCTTTTAAAACATTTTTTATTTTCTTTTTCTATGTCCCCTTCTCACGCATCAGTCTCTACCTTTCAGAGATCCCTAGGCTGCGTATCCTATAGCTTCACCCCCAGGAGCTCCTGTGGGCCTGCCCCTATCTTGCCTGGATTGTACCCCCCCCAGGTGGGAAGGGAAGGGACCCCAGGTCGCCCCTCCACACTCCCTTAGTGTGTGTCCCTCATAGAGCCTGGTTATGAAATCTGGGGCACCTGGGTCCTTTCTGCCAGTGGCCAATGTGGGATGATTTTTCCTGGTTTTCTGGTCTCTGTCCCTGAGGGCACTGGCACTAGAGGAGATCCAAAGAGGTAGATCACATAGAGACATGCCACTGCTCCAGATTCTGGCTAGCGCGCTGCTCCCCTCCTGATCACTCTGCTGCACCATTGCACCACCACCCATGGCCACACAGGTGGTGGTAAAGCAGCAGGACCTGCAGTCCACCCTCTCTGGAGGAGGAGAGCAGTTCCCCAGGTGCACGATCCTACTCCCCTGGGCAGACCTCCAGCAACCCAAGTTAGCTTCTGACCCTGGGTCGCTGGCATTGCAAGCAATACTGCTACCACAACACCAGTGAGCCCACCCAGATTTCAGCATCTTAAAATGAATGCTGCTGTGCTTTGCATTCTTTCTGTTTTGCTGCATATAGAGTCAGTAAGGAAATCACATGCACTGCTTTATTGTAATCCGCCATTCAGTTTATTTATTTATTTAGTTTTTGTTAACCGGGTAGTTTAACCACCCATGCCTAGTGGTTAGAGCAACAAACTGTGATTGAACTGGGTACATCCATCAGACTTTGGTTTGATTCCCACAACCTCCACTTGCATACTGTGTGACTCCAAGCAAGTCACTTAACCTCCCCAGTGCTTCTAGGTCACTCCTGAAAACAGACAGTTCTGCCTAGTGGGCCTTACCTGCTTTACAAAGAATATAAAAAAAAATACCAATATATGTTTACTACATCATAGAATAGTAGTCAGGGTACCACGTAATTTACCTGAGTTTTTCTTGGGCTGCAATGATTTTGTATAGGTAAAGATAAATGTTCAGATACAGTTTGTGTTTTATAAGCTTGTTTTAGATTTTAGTCACATTTTTATTGTATTCTTCACATATAAGCATCTAGCTTGTAGATTGCTAAATGCGGGATCACTGTTACCAACTAGCTTATTCAAGTTTGCAATCAGTAGGGCCATCCAAAATCCTCAGTTGTTTGAATGAAAAGTAGTCTGAATGAAAGTATGTTCACAAAGAAGAAACTGCCTTACTACTTATTAAAAGGCTTCACAGTTAGCACCCCATCTACAGTAGGTGCATTGGATAATTTGCACCTTTTCTCCCACCTGCTGTTTCAGTGTTTGTGACAACAAAAATTTTTCTGATAGACTGCTTCAACAAAAAGCAAATGTTACGTATTTGAGTGTGCTTATGTTTGGTCAGTGGATTTTGAAAGCACAATGACATACAGAAGGTAGGACCCTAGGGGCTGTATGATGCTGGTGGGCAGAGTAGTGCTCCGTTCACATCTGAGCAAAGACATGAAAACTGGGAGACACCCTTTTTATGGACACCAAGTAAAAAAAAAAAAGGCATCCACATGTCTAGGAGATGCATGAATCCATTTTAAGGTCCTCCACTAATCACTTGTGGATTTTTTTGGTGAAGATACTTTATTTCAAAAAAGCAAATTCAAGCAGTTTTTTTTTTGGGGGGGGGCTCCTCCTACCTCCTGGCCATCCACTCCTTTAGGCCTGCCAAGGCCTCCTACCACCACTGCTGCATCCTGACCACCATCCACTGCCCCTTACTGCAGTGCTACCACGTAACCCAAAGTAACCCTTTATTGAGTGGGCCCCTACCCATGTGGGTGGCTGCCAGGGGAGGAGAATTGCCCTCAAAGAGCTTCTTGTGTATCCTGGGCATCACAGGGTCAGAACGGACAAATGTCTGGGGCTTCCGGCTTATGGAGGGACCAACAGCCATCCTTCGGTTAGTCAGTGGGTGCTTTCCCATTTTCTTGGGAGCGTGACAGGCCACATGATGTCAAGGCACAAGCCAGCGACCATCATGCTCCCTCCTGCAGTGAGGGCTGACATGTTGTGCCTCTGGCCTCCACCAGGGGCCATCAAATGCTGAGCCATGAACCCACCTTCCCTCCCAGGAGAAGGTGAGTGGTCGTTGGACACTCAAGCCTTCACTCACCAGCTGGCCCTCCAACACCCTAGTCTGTTCCCTAAACCTGGTCAGCAGTGTCACAGGCAGAAATCCAATTCAGGCAGTTAAATTATAGATAGGAAAAAACAAAGGTAGTCCACCTTAGCGGTGATGGTTCCGATTAATTCACAGCTGAGTTCTAACAAGCAAGGAGACTGTCATTTGTAACTTGTGCATGTGGAGTGTGGGTGTTGAAGAAAGGGGATCATAGTGCTGTCACTACTGCCATCACTCCTGAGGGATGTGGACTGCATTGTTGCTACTGCCATCACACCGAAGGGGTGGGGGCTGTACTGCTTCTGCCATCACCACTGGTGGATGGGGAATGTAGTACTGCTGCTGTCCCACCTGAGGGATGGGGACCATAGTGCTGATACTGCCATCACACCTGAGGAATGGTGAACGTAGTACTGCTGCCATCACATCTAAGGGATGGGGGCCACAGTGCTGCTGCTTCTGTCACACCTGAGAGAGGTCATAGTGCTGTTGATGCTGCCATCGCACCTGAGGGATGGGGCCATAGTGCTGCTTCCATCACACCTTAAGTATGGGGACTGTAGTGTTGCTGCTGCCATCACATCTTGTACCTAAAATAACTTTAAATTGGTACAAGGATGGAAGGATGTGTAATAGTGGAGGTCAACATTGCTAAAATGCATGTTAGCAGAGTTAAACATTGTTAAATAAAGTACACAAAACCAAACACCGGTAAAACTGGATTTTGGCTTAGCAGACACCGGTGACAATACCGTTTTTTACAACGCGCAAAATGGAATATGCCCTTTCTCAATCCCGGTAAACCAGTGTCCCTGTAATTATTCATTTTATCCATATATGCTGCTCCTGTAACCATATGCTGAAGACTTCATAACTATTTATAATTGCAATTACTGGTGCTCGGATAGAGCTTTTTTGTTTTCCCGAGTGTCCTCCAATGGATACTTCTGCTGTTCATCACCAAATCTGAGTTCTAGCCATCCAATTAAGGATTTCAGATCCCCACTCAGATTGTGGAGATCTGATATTAGAGGCTGGGATCCAGGAGCAGATGTTTGTATCGGAGTGTCAGGTTTTTGGATCCAGGGGTCAGAAAATTTGGGACCTGATGGAATCCAACCATCATTTTCCATAAAAAATGGCTGTTTTGAAAAAGTTTTCTTTGGGATTGTAAGAATTAGATGAGAGCAGCTAGTTCTTCAAATTCCAAGTATTCATCTGCAGCAACACTTGTATTCTTTGAGCTATTAATCATGTTTATGATGCATATTCTCCTTTTCACTTGCCTTCCTGTAAAACAAAAAAACATGTAAGCCATGTTAGTTCAGTCAATGATGTAGAAGAATAAAAAACAACAAATGTGTTGCAGGTGATACCTTTCAATGGACTAACAACATTATTTTTGAATCTAGCTTTCCAGAAGTAATCTCTATTCTTCAGGTCAGTGAAAGCAGATCTGAATAAGATGTCAGACATGGATGTCAGCTGTAGATTCAAATGATATATGTAGGGCTGGGATTCATATTGGATCAACACTTAACATGGCATTATCATATTAATTATGTTATTAGAACAGTGTATTCTAAATTAGGTCAGCTTTATAGATTGAGTAGCTGCCTATCAACTTATTCAAAGAAGATATTAACTCAGTCTTTGTTGTTATAATGATTATGGTCTTTCAATTTTTGGAAGGCTATAGCATGTAGTTCAAGGGGGCAGTGCAACTGACCACACACCCCTTTTTGCCTATTTAAGGGCTGCTCTGCACACTCCACACACAAGCATTTCTCCTTGCAGCAGGAGGCTTTGTTGGTCTGCCTTCCTCCTTGGGCCTACTAGGTCTTTGTCCCCTCCCCCCCCCACCGTGCATGCTTGGACTCTGCTTGGTTTGTGCTGGACTCCAGTTTTTCTGTTCTCCTACTTTTGGTTTGTATTACTCCATGCGTCAGTGTGTGCTGGTTCCCTTCCTGGTCCTGTCCTTGTATTTTGCCTGGTTTGTTTCTTTTGCGCCTTCTGGTTTTCTAGTGCCCTGTCTTTACATTGCTACTTGTGCTTCAGGTTATACTCTGTGTTTCTTCTCTTGAAGCTGCTTTATGCCTGTACCCTCAGGCTCCATTTCTCACCTACTATTGCAGCCCTCTGTTCACTGTAATGTTCTCTGTATGCTTTAACTCAACCTGTTTTCTGCCTAACAAACCTCAGTCCCTGCTATTGTCATTGTCTGTCTCAGCTCACACTGCAGTCTGCTGGTTTGTTCTCCTTAATTGATTACCCCTGTTCATGGCTTTGCTGTCTAATTAACAATGTTTCCCTGTATTATTTATTCACAACAACCTAAGCAACCTAGTCCATGGAACGCAATCCTGCTTCATGAACTTATACCAAGCAAATATTGCTGCTGTTTTCAGTGCATTGCCTCTCCCTACAATTTCTATGTTCATTCAGATTGCTACCACTACAAGCTATAGTTAATTGCTGCTGGATGTTGCTCAATTGCTTTTGCAGCCCTACTGCATTACTCCTCATTTCCATGTTTGTGTTATTTAGGCTCATTTATTGCAACTCCCACCTTTACCAAACCCACAGCAGCTTGTTTCTGATGATAACCTAATCCTGCTTTCATGACTGGCATGTATTTAACTTATTTCATTAGCTGCTTGGTGTTGTGGTATCATGTTTATGGCTTCTTTATTTTTCCTATGGTGGGGGACTGAGGAATAACATCAGGCATCATGGCTCCAGGCAACGGGAGCAGCTTTTAACTTCCTATATGTTTTATTGGTCACTGGCTCACCCCAGCTTTCTATTGCCACTCCACACAGCCTTTATGGCATTCTGCAACCAGCTATTCTAGGCAACTTTCTACCTTAGGGCAGCTGGCTCTGCTAAGCCTTCTACTACCCTTTCCCTGCTATTCTGCACTTGATTTACACAGTTATCCCAGGCTTCCTGTCCCTTGCACTACCGGTATTGCTCATATACCGGCCGTCATGGCACTAACACAATCAGCTTGCAAGTCCATTCATTCCAGGACCTCTCCCTTTCAATACTGGCATCCCCTTCCAAGTCTGAGAGCATATAATGTTTACTAGTTTCGAACCTCACCTCATACCTTATTGTCTTTGCAGCCTCCTCCTCACCTCCTACCTTATTGTCTTGGCAGTCTCCTCCTCGTACATAACCTGCTTCACAGCCTCCTCATATCCAGCCATTGGCCCAGGGCTTCGCCCAGCCTTGCCATTCTCTTACTCATAATATACTATCCAATTCACTCTCAATTTGGCTTTCTAATGGTTTTAGTCGGCATGCATTCCTGTGGTTAACAACTGCTATTTGCCTCACCTAGACCTCTGAGAGGAAAGGCAAGGCAAGGCAAGTTTTATTTTTCCAGGTGCCCAAACTCTGAGGCTCTGGGCACCGTTCAAATCAGAAACACTAATCAAAAAACAATAAAATGACAACAGTAATATATAAATATAAAGAAGTAATTAAGACACAGATTGAAAATTATAATAAAAGAACTGTAACTAAAAAAAAGGTAAAAAAGATAAAAAGGGGCCAACCGAGGCAAGATCTAATACAGAAAGCCCAGGAAAGAGAGGGTCCAGACTTACTCAGTCTGACCTATGGACAGGTCTCCCATGTCTGCTGTCATACATAATGACCCACATACGGGTCCCATGCACCTTACCATGTGTAGATTTCATGCTCATTACAACTCACTTTTCCACATTTTGGAGACATGCCGATGATATCCATTACTCCAGAACTCAGGGCTAGCCCTGAAGCTGACAGTCTCTCTATCTACCCCAAAGTCCACATCTTGAGCATGTGAAGCTTTGGGCAGGGTCCTTCTCACCTGGCCTACAGTTGGGAAGGTCCTCACTCTGGGTGGACCTTCAGTTGTCAATCATACTGACAACACCTCTTGATGTAGCATTTAAGACTTCAGTGGTGAAGGGGTGGGGCTTTCACAGGAAGGGCCCCTTTAGCAGCCCTAGAGGGTTCGGAGGCACCCTTTCAGACTATTCTGCCTATGACTGCCTCCGGTTTACCTGGTTTGTTCATAGATCAGTTGGCCGGCTGAGCGCCTCAATGGTCATAACTTTCCTCCTCCCGTCTTGGTCGCCTCTTGTTGCAGAGTGTGATCACAACCTTCCACAGCATTCCCATTAGAGGGATAGAGAGAGAGAGTGTTCCCCGAAATTGCAGTTCCCTTGGACTGGTCTACTAAATTTCAGTAGCAGAGCCATCACTAACCAAAACTGTCCCAAAGCCTGGAGGGAAGGCGACCTACAGTAGGCCTTGGATCCCCAGAGGTTTCCCCCTCAAAGGTTTTTTTCCTCTCCTCCATGCTAATGGTCATAATACTAGATAGGCATCCTTGTAGTCCCTAGGTCACTTAGGTAGGTTTCCCACTTAGGTAGGTTTCTGCTGTTGGATGGAGTCATGTAGATGTCCCATAATCATCCTGTCTCCCTCTTTGGATCTTCTCTCTCTCCTTAGGAAGCCAAGCCTCTACGCCTTACAATCAGACCTCCGAGGGAGTCACGATTCACATGTCATTTCCTGCCTACTTTACTCAAGCAATAAGACCAAATGACCTATGCTACCAGCTGAACCCCATTACCAACCAACCTACGTACATGTCTTTATTGACCAATGCTACCAACTGAACCTATACTACCAACTGACCTACGTACAGGTTCTCGACCCCAATATGTGTTCACTATCTTGTATGCTTTGTTTGACACTCTCTTGGGGCTTCTTCTTAAGGTACCTTTAGCCAAGGGAATCACTCCCGTGGCACCTCAAGGGGTGGAACCCTTTCCTAGGGTTCTTTGCCTTCGTACCTGTACAGGGTGATATATCCCATGGATAGAAAGGTGAACAGTCAAAGTTTATGTATGTTACACAAGCACGAAACCAGTTGCACAGGCACATTGAATTGGAAGGCTATAGCCTGTAGTTAAAGAGGGTGGTGCAACTGGCCACACACACACCCCTTTTTGCCTATTTAAGGGTTGCTCTGCGCACTCCACACACAAGCATTTTTCCTTGCCCCTCCATCCTCCCTTACTCCTCCAGTGGCATGTCTCTCTCTCCTGTGGGCTTCTTCCTAAGGTACCTTTAGTTAAGGGAACCAAACCATTCCCATGGCACCTCAAGGGTGGAACCTTCCCCTAGGGTTCCTTGCCTTCATACCCCTGCAGGGTGGTATATCTCATGGATAGAAAGGTGAACAGCCAAAGTTTATCTATATCACACGAGCACGAAACCAGTTGCACAGGCACATTGAAATTCTTCTGTTACTATTACTACTTTGCATCATGTGAAAACATTTGGCCCAATTCACAAAGACCTGAATTAACACAAACATAGAAACATAGAAGTTGATGGCAGATAAGGACTACAAGGCCCATCCAGTCTGCCCATTTTTTCTACCTTATGAATGTGCCATAGGCCTGTACTCTATCAATGGCCTATCTATTCATACTCATCTGTATTGCTCCCTTATGCCTATCCCATGCCTGTTTGAAGCCCTTCACTGTATTCATATCCACCACTTCTTGAGGTAGGCCGTTCCATGCATCCACCACCCTTTCTGTGAGAAAGAACTTCCTCACATTACCCCTTAATCAGCCTCCCTCTAATCTCATGCTGTGTCGTCTTGTCCTGCTATTTTTCTTATATTGAAACATGTTAGACTCTTTCACCTTGTTAATGCCTTAAGATTTTTGAATGTTTTGATCATATCACCTCTCTCCCTCCTTTGCTCTATGGTATACATATTGAGCTCCCTTAATCTGTCCTCATATGTTTTCTGATGCAGTTCCTGTACCATTTTGGTTGCCCTTCTCTGGACTGCTTCCATTTTGTTAATGTCCTTGTGCTGGTGCGGCCTCCAGTACTGCATGCAGTACTCAAGATGGGACTTTACCAGTGTCTTATAAAGAGGGATTGTTACCACCCTATTATGACTTGCAATACACCTATTAATACACCCCAACATCCCTCTAGCCTTACCTACTGCTTTAGTGGTCTGCTTTGATGATTTCCGATCATCTGTGATGATGATGCCCAAGTCTCTTTCTTCCCTTGTGATAGCTAGCAACTCCCCTCCCAACCTATAGGTGGCTTCAGGGTTTCTCTTCCCTATGTGCATGATCTTGCACTTCTTTGCATTAAACCTCAGTTGCCACTCTTCCAACCTTTTTGCCAGTTCATCCAGTTCTCTTCTTATTCTGCCCACTCCATCTGGATCATCTACTCTGTTGCAGATCTTGGTGTCATCTGTAAACAGACAAACCTTACCCTCCAGTCCATCTGCAATGTCACTGATGAAGATATTGAAGAGGACTGGCCCCAGAACTGATCCCAGAGGTACTCCACTTGCGACCTGCATCTCTTCTGACTGTATACCATTTACCACCACTCTGTTTTCTGCCGACCAACCAGTTTGCCATCCAATTGACCAACCTCTGACCCAACCCGAGCCTACCCAGCTCTTTAATCCATCTTCTATGTGGAACAGTATTGAAAGCTTTGCTGAAGTCAAGGTAGGCAATATCAACTGCAACCCCTTGGTCCACCACTCTGGTCACCCAGTCAAAGAAATCTATGAGATTAGTTTGACAGGACCTTCCTGTTGTAAACCCATGCTGTCTTGGATCCTGTGCTCCTATGGATTCCAGGTGATGCACTATCCTTTCCTTAAGGAATGCCTCCATAATCTCGCCCACTACTGAGGCAAGACTGACTGGTCTGTAGTTCTCTGCCTCCTCCCTGCTACCAGTCTTTTGGAGCGAGATCACATGAGCCCTTCTCCAGTCTTCTGGGACCTGTCCTGTGCTCACGGACTCATTAAACAGTTCTGCTAATGGCTCTGCTAGTTCCACCCTTCTCCTTTAGTACCCTGTGATGTATGCCATTAGGTCCCATTGCTTTGTCCACCCTGAGCTTAGCAAGCTCTTGTAGGACCCTTCCTTTTGTGAAGGGACTTGTGCACACCTCCTTCGCCCCTGTGTCCATGGTGCTGAGCTGTCGGCTCTGCCCTACCTTCTCCTCAGTAAATACTGAGCAGAAGTATCTATTTAGGATAGATGCTTTTCCTTGGCCCTCCTCCACACACTCTCCCTTATCCCCTTTGATCTTAGCAATACCCCCTCTGGATTTTCTCCTTTTACTAATGTATCTATAAAAAGTCTTGTCCCCTTCTTTTACTGTCCATGCTAGTGTTTCCTTGGTTTGGGCTTTTGCCTGCCTTACTGCCTTCACTGCTTCACTTAGGGAAGTTTGGTATGCCTTCCTTAGGGAGTGAAGAAAGACCAAAGGAGGGATACTGAGGCTCAATAAAGAGGAGGGAATGTGGGTAGAGGGGGACAGTGAAAAAGCAGGGATACTGAACGAATATTTCTGCTCAGTATTCACAAAGGAAGAGGAGGGGGAGGTACCTAAACCAAACAAGAGAAACACTCTGAAGATGGGGGTCGATACCAGTCCATTTACAGAAGAAAGGGTTCTGAAAGAACTAATACAATTGAAGGTGGACAAAGCAATGGGGCCTGATGGAATTCACCCAAGAATTCTAAAAGAACTAAGGGTAGAACTAGTGACACCGCTGACTACCTCTTTAACAAATCATGGGAGGATGGTGGTACCTGAGGACTGGAGGAGGGCAGATGTGATTCCTCTTCACAAAAGTGGGAGCAGGACAGAGGCAGGAAACTACAGACCAGTTAGTTTGACCTCAGTGGTAGGGAAAATGATGGAATCACTCTGAAGGAAAGAATTGTTGAGTACCTAGAGGCCAGTGGGGCACAGGACCCAAGGCAGCATGGATTTACGATGGAAGGTCATGTCAGATGAATCTAATAGATTTCTTTGACTGGGTGACCAAGTAGTAGACCAGGGAGGGGCTGTGGACACGTCTACCTAGATTTTAGCAAGGCATTTGATACAGTCCCATACAAAGATTAATACACAAGTTAGCCAGCCTTGGAGTGGGCCCCAAGGTGGTAGCCTGGATAAAAAATTGGCTAGACAACAGGACGCAAAGGGTAGTAGTAAATGGAGTACACAGTGAAGAAAGGAGGGTTACTAGTGGGGTATCGCAGGGTTCTGTACTGGGACCGGTCCTTCTTAATGTCTTTATAAGTGACATTGCAGAGCAACTGGAAGGAAAAGTATGTCTCTTTGCAGATGACACAAAGATCTGCAACAGGGTTGATACACAAGATGGAGTGGAAAGGATGAGAAGGGACTTGGCAAGGTTGGAGGAATGGTTAAATGTATGGCAGCTCAGAGTCAATGCAAAGAAGTGCAAGGTAATGCACATGGGAAACAAAAACCCAGGGGAAGAGTACATGATGGGGGGTGAGATACTAACAACAGTAAAAATGGAAAGGGACCTGGGGGTAATTATATCAGATGACCTAAAGGTGGTCAAGCAATGTGAGAAGGCAGTAAGGAAGGCTGGGGGGATACTGGGATGCCTAGGAAGAGATATCAATAGTAGAAAACAGGAAGTTGTTATCCCTCTGTACAGACAGTTGGTGAGACCCCATCTGGAGTACTATGTGCAGTTCTGGAGACCCCATCTCCGCAAAGACATAGACAGAGTGGAGGCTGTCCAGAGTAGGGCAACCAAAATGGTGCAGGGTCTGCACCAGAAGACATACGAAGAAAGACTAAAGGAGCTTAATATGTATCCCCTTGAGGAAAGAAGGGAGAGAGGGGACATGATAGAAACTTTCCAGTACCTCAAGGGAATCAACAAAGTCCAAGAGGGTAGCATCTTTCTGAAAAAGAAATGTGCAAGAACAAGGGGGCACAATTTGAAGATAGAGGGGGGACATCTCAGAGATAACGTGAGGAAGTATTTTTTCATGGAGAGGGTTGTGGATGCATGGAACAGCCTCCCTGAGGAGGTCGTGGAGTCAAGAACAGTGGGGGAATTCAAGAATGCATGGGACAGACATAAGGCAGTCCTAGTGGGGGGTAGGAGGAAGTAAGCTGTTGGTTAACTAGGATCTGCAGCTTATCTGTTAGGTAGGAAAATGGGCAGACTAGGTGGGCCAAGCAGTCCTTATCTGCCATCAAATTCTATGTTTCTATGTTTCTATGCTTCCTATCTTCGTTCCACTGCGTTCCCTTATATTTCCTGAAGGCCAGCCTTTTGACTCTGCCCTTTTCTGCTACTGTTTTTGAGAACCAAAGTGGTTTCCTCCTTCTTTTGCTCTTGCTTTTCTCTCTCACACAATGAGATGTTGCTTCAAGTATTGCATCCTTAATGCTTGCCCACTTTGCCTGTACCCCCTCACCTATATTTCCTCTTGCCAGGGCTAGCTTAATTCTGTTGGCCATCTTATCAAAGTCAGCTTCTCTGAAGTCCCATATTTTTGCCTTGGAATGGGATGATTTAGTTCTCGTTGCCTAACTGAACCATACCATGTTATGGTCACTGGCCCCCAGGTGACCTTCTACGTGAAGATCTGTGATCCTTTCCCCATTAGTCAGTACTAGATCTAGGATAGCCCTGTCTCTTGTGGGTTGTTGTACCAGTTGTTTGAGGCCCTTCCCCAGCAGGGAATCCACTATGTGCCTAATTCTGGTGGATGTTTCTGCTGATATTGACCAATCTGTATCTGGCATGTTGAAGTCTCCCATTATCCAAACCTCCCTTTAGCTGTCATGTTTTGTATGTCTTCTAACAGTAATGTGTCTATGTCCTCCCACTGGTCTGGAGGCCTGTAGACAACCACAGTCCATATGGTTGTCCCATTTCATGTTTCCAGGCTGACACACAGTTCTTCTGGCTCCATATGTGTATTCTGAATTTCTGTAGCTTTGATATTTTCATTGCCATAAAGGGCCATTCCACGCTCCCTTTTTGCCCCTCGGTCTCTTCTGAACAGTACATAGCTGGGTACTGAAGTCTCCCAAGTGTGGTTACTGGTGAAACATGTCTCGCTAATGGCTACTATGTCCAGTTTAGCCTCAGTCATTGTTGCCTGCAAGTCTGGGCTCTCGTTTCTCAGACTGCAGGCATTTGTGTACATGATTTTCCATTGGCCAGATATCAGTGTGTTAGTTGTTGGGCGAGGTCTAGCATTTCCCCTGCATGTCGTTTGGGGAACTGGACTTTTTTCCTTACCTGGTGATGCAAATGAACTACAAACATGCTGCACTCCTGTTTGATCACTAGCTGAGGGGGGGAGGTTTGCCTGCACCAAACATAAATAGTGCAGGTAGCACCTTGTGTCAAATGCTGCCCCCTGAGCTAGTCACAAAGGCAGCCTGCATCAACCACTGGCTTCCTGCCACAAACAGATTTTGCACACCCTGTGTGCCCAGAAATTGGCTGTGACATGGTGCTGGGGCTAGCAGCAGATACAGGCTTCCATAGATCCACAATCGGGATTCACAAAGCACACCCAGAGGGCAAATTTCAAAGCACCCTTAGACCAACCAGGACTGGTCTAAGGGCACTTAAACATTTGCCCTCTGGGTGAGCAGAGCACTGTGAGGCAATGTGCCACAGTTCCCCCGCCCCAATAAGGTCCTAGATCCCTGGTGGTCTAGTGGTCTTCCCTTCCTGAACCAGGGAAAACTAGGTGGGCCAAGCAGTCCTTATCTGCCGTCAAATTCTATGTTTCTATGTTTCAGGGTAGCACCTGTTATTATATAATAAAACAATACCCCAATCTGGTGGTCTAGTTGCCCCTGTCCCTGATTCTCAATTGTGCCAGTTATTATATAATAAAATATTTCTCCTGACCAATGGTCCCCCTTCCCAATAGCACCCGTTGTTATATGATAAAGTAAGTCCCCCGACCTGATGATATAGTGGCACCCCCTCCCTTATCCTCGAGAGTGCATGTTATTATGTTGTATATTAATATGCCTGTCCTTGTGGCCTAGTGGTCCCCCACCCCCCCACCACAGCTGGAAGTGCCCACCATCCCACCCCAAATCCCCACATGCAGCCAGAGCACTGGCACAGCCCACCTCCCACTCAGCAGGCCTACTTGACTACATGATCATTGAGCAACTACTGTATATTGGATGTGCTTGCATACATTATACAGTAGCTGCCCAATGACAGTGCAGTCCCGTAGCTGGCTGTGGAGGTGTGAGGTGGCCGTGCCAGCTGCCGGGCTGCATGTGGGTATTTGGGGGAAGGCAGGGTGGTGGGCACTTCCTGCTTGGTTGGGGGGTGGGGGACCACTAGACCACAAGGACAGGCATATTAATATATAGCATAATAACACGTGCTCTCAGGGATTGGGAAGGGGGGTCACTATACCACCAGATTGGGGGCCTTGATTTATCATATTATTACAGGTGCTATTGGCAGGGGGGACACTAGACCACCACAGCAGGGGACTTAATTTATCAAATCATAATGGACGCTATCGGGAATCGGGAAGGGGGGCCAGTAGACCATGTTTACTGCCATTGACAGACATGTTGGGGCAGGAGTGGGACCGGTTGTCCATCAGGGAGGAGGGCATGGATGTTTGCCTGTGCTGCAGGAGCTTGCAGTAACTCCTCCCATGTGCCAGTCATTGTCACACATGAGGGGTTGCTGCAAGTGTGGGGACTTGGGCACTGGGACCCCTTCTGTACCAGAATCTGGTCTAGGGTCCCAGGCGTACCAGGCTTCTGTTTGCTGCAGCTTGCGCTGATCTCAGCTCCTTTTGTGAATCAGGCCCATTGTATCACTCTGCAGATTTGATAGTTCTGCTTCTTATTTGATTCATCATTGTACTCTATAGTATTTTAGGTTGGTTTTCATATGAGCAAAGGGAGTATTATTTTAGTTTGTTAATATTCAAATAGATATTGTTTACTCAAATGCCTGTTTCATTTATGTCCAATATCTCAGTTAGTTCTCATTCTTACTGTATTGGATCGATAAACATTGGGAAATTGACCCATCCCTCATATAGGCCTTCCTTAGGTCAAAGGTCTTGGCTTTTTCATGTTGTAAAATTGTGGAATGACTTGCCTAATAACATTTTAACATGTAATTCATTATATTCTTTAAAAAAAATGTTTGAAGCAGCTTTGTCTTTCTTTTTCTACATAGATAGATAGATAGATAGATACTTTATTTATAAAGCACCTCTTTCCAGGGACTCGGAGCAATGTACACATCACAATCAATTAAAACATACATAAAATAAATAAATAGCAATAAAACATTATAATAATTAATTAGTCTACCTATATCTCAACTGAATTTCAATAATTTAAAACACTTAATCAAAGGCATGGTTGAATAAAAAAGTTTTCAGACCCTTCTTAAAGGCTTCCACCAAGGGTGCCTCCCTAAGATGTCTAGGCAGTGAGTTCCACAAGGTAGGAATGGCCACCAAGAAAGCTCAATCCCTGGAGTGCCACAGCCTAGCCCTGCGAACTCCAAGGAGGCAACCCCCGGTGGAATGAAGAGCCCAGCATGGCTGATGGGGCACAAGGAGATCTTGCAGGTAAAATGGTCCCCTTTTGTGTAGGGCCTTATAGGTCAGCAAACCAACCTTGAAGGCAATCCTCCACCTGACTTACAGCCAGTGCAACTCATGGAGGACAGATGTTATAGGCCCATGTCTTAACACACCTGTCAAGAGTCTTGCTGCCATGTTCTGCACCATCTGCAGGTGGTGGAGGTTGCCTCCAGATAGCCCTAGGTACAGGGCATTGCAGTAGTCCAGCCTCAATGTGACAAAAGCGTGCACTAGGGTGGCCAAGTCCTCAGATGGTACCAGGGCTTGGATCTGGGTGATATTCTTCAGATGATAGAACACATTTCTGATGATGGACAACACCTGAGTATCAAGTGTTAGCCCATCATCAAGGATCATGCCCTGATCATTCATCTGTGAGGATGGGTTCAATGGGACCCCCCCAGGACCAGACCTGGGGTGGCATCCCAACCCCTCACTACAACAAAGGCAGCTAATCTCAGTATGCCCTCTATACAGTGACACCATTACAGTGAACATGTCGATGCTGACAACATTGACAGTTCACTGTAATAGTCTGCCCGAGACCCCAGCACTCTGTCCCCTGGTCCTGCACCCCATCCCCGAATAAACTCTGATTCAGAGTTGATAATCCTTAAGTTCAGGGGGGTAGGGAGCAGATTCCTACGCATGGGGGTTCGGGGGCAAAGCTCCCCAATAGAAAAGTAACTGGGGTCTCCTCCTGGATTTATGTCAACTGCAACTTGCGGCAGACATAAATCCATCGCTGTGATGTTGGTCGACAACATACTTGTCGAACTGGCATCGTAGATTCACTGGGATCCACCACCAGTACCTCAATCTTGTTGGGGGTTGAATTGTAACCAGTTCTGAGTAATCCACACCTGGATCTCACCTAGACAGTTGTTAAATACAGAGGCTGACATCTGGTTTCCAGGTGCACAGGACGAGTATAGCTGGGTATCATCGACATAGCAATGAAACCCCTGCCCATACCGCCTGATAATGTCCACTAATGACAGCATGTGCACTGCGAACAGCAAGGGCAACAAGATCTATCCCTGCAGAACTCCACAGGGCAGAGGCTTCAGGCCAGATGAGGCTAAGCCCACTGTCACCCTCTGCACTCTACCCGTGAGGTATGACCTGAACCATTTGATGACATTTCTGGATAGGCTTCACCAGTACCGCAGTTGATCAAGTAGCACCTCGTGGTCCATGGTGTCAAATGCCACTGAGCAGTTCAGGAGAACCAGAATAGTACATTCTCTACTGTCCCTCACCATCAGGAGATCATGAAGCACCTTCACCAGCACAGTCTCTGTACTATGTCCAGCATGGAACCCAGACTGGAAGGACTCATAAGAAGAGGAGGAGGTGAGATGTTCCTCGAGCTGAATGGTCACCACTTTTTCAATAACCTTCCTTAAAAATTGGAGGTTAGAGACTGGTCTGTAGTTGCTGAGACACTCCAGGTCCAAAGAAGGTTTTTTCAGCAGGGGTCTAACCAAGGCCTCTTTCAAGGCCATTGGAAAAACCCCACTCCTCAAAGAACTCTGGACAATCTAAGCCACCGCAGAACCAATCAGGTCCAAACATCCAACTGAAAGATGTGCTGCACCTGGGTCCAGATCACATTGTGTTGGACACAGCCTTGAGACAATTTCCAGCACCTCATCCACTCCAACCAGGTTAAACTCAGTCCATACAGGAGTGCTCTGATGCGCCTCGGCATGGGCCCAGCAATCCCTAAGAGTGATGCTGGAGGAGATCTCTGCTCTGCTACAGGACACTGTCAGGAAAGAACAGAGCAAACTCTTTATACCTAGTGGTAGAACCTGCTCCCCCAAGATGGAGACAGGCTGGATGTAATAGTCCATCCACCGTGCAGAAGAGCTGAGCCGGTTTGTTCCTTGCTGCAGCAATCTCCCTAGACAAAAAATGTGCCTTCTTTTGAGAGATTGTCCCCTGATAATCATTATAATGTGATCTCAGGGCAAATTTATCCTCCACCAGGCCAGATCTCCTCCAATGCCTCTCCAGCCTCTGGCCCCTTATCATTGACTCCCAGAGCTCCCCATCAAACCAGGGAAGCCTCTGGCGAGTAGAAAGGGGTTTGACACAAATGGGTACAATTGAATCAAAGGCCGCAGTGATGGACAAATTATAGGCCACCACTGCCTCCTCTCACAAGCAATCTCCACACTCGATAGGTCCAGCACTGCCTGTAGTCCCACTGGGGATACTCCCCATAATGGGCGATACCAGACCTTGTCCACAGAGGATGGACTAATGGGGGTGGGTGGTCCTAAATGAGAACCCCACAGTGCTGTAATCAGACTAAATCACAGATTGTACCGTGAGGTCTTCAACTTCGACACATGGTAAAAACCAAACCCAGATTGTAGCCATGAGAGTATATCCCAGAGGTGACATTTTGAGTCAGGCCCAAGGACTCCATGCTCCTAAGGAGGACCCTCCCAAATGGTGGGAGCTTGTCATTGACCAAGGTGTTGAAGTCCCCCAGAACCAACCATCTGGGGGACTCCAATGCCAGGCCGGCAACAAGATCACCAAGTTCACTCAGGAAGTCTCCTTCCCCTCCAAGGGGATGATAGAGCAAAAGAACCCTAAAGCCTGTCCCAGGGTCCCCTCTCAAAGCAACACACTCAAAGGATCTAGTCTGACCAGTAAGTAACAATGTGAGGCACAAGTCCAATTTAAAACATATAGTCATCCCCCCCACCACGATCCTGCCTTGGGGTGTGTGTCACGGAGTACCCAGCCAGCACAGCTGCCTCCAAAATGGTAGCAGTATTTTTGTCCAGCCAGGTCTCTGTGATGCAAGCCAGGTCTATTGAGGATATTAAGTGTGCCATTACAGTAGTGTTGTGGGAAACTGAAAAATTTTGTTCAGCAAAATATTTCATGGAATTCACACATTTTTCTCAAAATATTTTGTGGGGTAAAATGTGAAATTTCACCTTTGGAACAAGTGAAATTACACCCGTAAACTGGTGAAATTTACTGGTTGCGGGTCAAATTCCATAATTTTGCCACTACATCAGCTTTCTTGTCTGGTGTCTAGTGGTCCCCCTCCCCCGGCTGCTCAACAGCCCAAATAAAAAAAAAAAATGTTCTCCCTGGTGTCTAGTGGCCCCCCCTGGCCGATCATGGATGAAACTGAATAAAGCCCCCAACAGTTACCCTGAATCATATCCCTCCTGACTCCTGACTAAGTCCCGAATCCAACCTTGTGTTAAAAAAATAATTAATTAAATCCCCAACTCCCTGGTGTCTCATGGACCCCAACCCCCAACCCTTGCATCAGATAGCACCCACCTCGCTCCCTCCTAGTACCCTGATCGGGCCACCGGCACAGCCCTCCACTCACCTCCATGATCGGCAGCCTGACTGAGCACCTCAATGAATGAGCGCGTGCTTGTACAAGCTCGCGCTCATTCATTGTCAGACAGCCAGCACTCTCACTACAATTCAATATTAATGGGAATGCTGTCTGTCTGAATCCAATGAATGAGTGTGTGCTTGTACAAGTGGCATACCTCATCTGGTCACAATGCCTTCTCATATTTATTCCCCAGCTCCTGGAACTCTCTCCACCTCAAACTTCACTCTGCACATTTTCGCCAATCTCTCACATTCCTCCTTTGGAAGCACTCAGCACACTGCTGCAACTGCAACAAACTCACTGCAGACCTTTCCCTACATAATTCCTACTGTGCAACTGCAACACATCCCCACCGCATACTCTTCCCTATATCATTCCTACCCCCCTGCTACTTTAGCTTCCCACGACCTCTACCTCTAAATTACACAAACCCTCTTACTCTCCCTCCCTTCTCCCCTTCTCCTTTCTCTCTCTCTCCCCCCCCAAGCCCAACTCCACTTTCGTCTGCCAGCTCCCCATCCCCTTGCAAGGTTCTCTGCATCCTGAAGGTGAGAAGGCTCTGGCTTCCCACTCCCTCAATCTTCCTCAATTCCTCCTTAACTTGACTCCCCTCCCACCCTATCCCTTCCTCCTGCTCCTCTCCCCTTAGACCATGTCTACTTTCTTCTGCAGCTCCCCATCCCATTGCAGCATTTCCTGCATCCTGAAGAGGTGAATCACTGGCTTCCTATCCCTCTCCACTTGACCAACTCTCTTTCTTCTGCCAGCACCCCATCCCCTTGCAGGGTTCTCTGCATTCTGAAGGGGTGAAGTCACTGGCTTCCTTTCCCAAAATCCACCTCAATTCTTCTGTAACTTGCCCTCACCTATCCCATACTATCCCAAGTAACCCTGCCCATAGTCCCTGTCCCTCTATCCCTCACCCCTTCTCCTCTATTTTTTCTCCTGCGGGCTCTCTCGTCCCCTTGCAGGGTTCTCAGCACCCTGGGGGGAGAAAACCCTGACTTTCCACCTACCTCCCTCCCTCCCTACACCCCCTAGCTTTTTACTTTATAGGTCAAACAACTAGCGCTTGGATACTATTTCCCCAACTTCAACATTTCAGTCTCTCCCCATTGTACTAAAAATGGTTTATCACCTGATAAAAGTCAAATGTCACATCCAAAAACAAATGCTGCTATGTTCACTTTAAGTCTGTCATTGAACTTAAGTTCATGCTTGTATTACCTGGTCTGAACTGAAATGTATATGTAAACAATTGCTGCTCTGCTCACCATAGGTCTGTGATTTAACTTATGTTCATGCTTTTATTACCTGGTCTGTAACTGAAATGTGTAAGATTTTGTACACTGCTCTTGTTCTTAATTACCTACTTCTTGATTTTTACTTGTAATGTGTGTGTTTCTGTGCTCTGTTTCTCTTAAATGTTGCCTTTTGCTCCCCTATGTAACCCCACCTTCCCCCAGGATGTTTCTGGAAACTAGCTGTTTATAGTTCATGTTGCTTTCCTGGTGAATCTCTTCTAAATAAATAAAACAAATAAGATCAAAGTGACAGTTCTACTTTGGTCCAGCAGGGGAAGGCTGATGTGGTGGTCCGAGGAAGAAAGGAAAAACATTTGAAACATTGTTTTTCTTTTTGGGTGGTGGATATGAATTTATCTCTGGTAACATAACAAAAAGTCAACATCTTTATTAAGTCCTTTTCCATTAGTGTCGAAAATGTGGATAATTTTCAGTTCAAATCTTCATCATTCCTGAATAGTCTTGAAATTATATTTTAATACTCTGACAGTAAAATCACTGATGGAGTGGCCTGATCTTGAGAAATGGTCCCCTATCAGTGTACTCTCCTCTTTGTGGGTGATTGTGACTCTGTGGTGGTTCATTTTGTTTCTCTCTAAAGGTATGACATTCTGCCCCTCTACCAAACTCGATGAAATACAACTATACTCCCTCAAACCTGGAGAAACTTTTTAGAAGACTACAGCTGAAAGAATTCTTTCACAATCAAGAGGGCTCATCTGACACAAGTTACAATCAAACAGAGAAGCATTATCTCTTTACTATACCAAGTGAGCATAACTCTAAACTGGACAACTATAAAGACCATTTTTGACACAAGGTAGCATCACACATCTCCATCAAACAGAAAACAATTGCATACAACCTCTCACTTTTGTGAAGAACAGCAATTGGTTGTATGGAAATACTGGAGAACAGAGTGCTAGAAGGTCAAAGCGGAGTAAAAAACCACTCTGGTTCTCAAAAGAGGTGGCAGGGAAGGTTAAGGAGAAAAAGGCTGCATTCAAAAAGTATAAGGAATCACAGAAGGAGCACGACAGGGAACTGCATCAATTAAAGCAGAAAGAAGTGGGGAAGGCAGTCAGAATAGCAAAAGCCCAA
Organism: Neoceratodus forsteri; assembly: GCA_016271365.2. Taxonomy (NCBI): domain Eukaryota; kingdom Metazoa; phylum Chordata; order Ceratodontiformes; family Ceratodontidae; genus Neoceratodus; species Neoceratodus forsteri. Next base: position 909,842,171 of record CM028130.1, on the reverse strand, counting down.
ACAGAGGAAAAATAGCCAATTCAGTTAAGAAGGGGATAAAACCTTTATAGGTACATATAGGAGCATGGAAAGGTTAAGGGAGATAGTGAAGATTAATAAGGGAGAGGGGAGGTGGGCAGAGGGAGACAGTGAAAAGGCAGTTACTGAATGAATACTTTTGCTCAGTATTCACAAAAGAAGATGATGAGGAGGAGGAGTTACGTAAACCAGACAGTAGAAGCACTCAGGGTAGGGGGGTTGACACCAGTCCATTTACAGAAGAAAGAGTCCTGAAAGAACTCCTACAACTCAAGGTGAACAAAGCAATGGGGCCTGCCAGAATTCACCCCAGAATCCTAAAAGAAACTAAGGGAGGACCTAGTGACACCACTGACCACACTTTTTAACAAATCATAGATGGATGGGGTGGTATCTGAGGACTGAAGGAGGGCAGATGTGATTCCCCTTCACAAAAGTGGGAGCAAGGCAGAAGCAGGAAACTACAGACCTGTAAGTTTGACCTCAGTGATAGGGAAAATGATGGAATCACTTCTGAAAGAAAGAATTGTTGAGTACCTAGAGGCCAGGGGGGCACAGGACCAAAAGCAGCATGGATTTACAGCAGAAAGGTCATGTCAGATGAATCTAATAGATTTTTTTGACTGGGTGACCAAAGTAATAGACCAGGGAGGGGCTATGGATATGGTCTTACCTAGACTTTAGCAAGGCATTTGACACAGTCCTGCACAAAAGATTGATAATCAAGTTAGCCAGCCTGGGAGTGGGTCCCAGGGTGATAGCCTGGGTAGCAAACTGGCTGTACAACAGGACACAGAAGGTAATAGTGAACAGAACACATTCCGAAGAAAGGGGAGTCACTAGTGGAGTACCTCAGGGCTCAGTACTAGGTCCAGTCCTCTTTAACATCTTTATAGGTGACATTGCAGAGGGTCTGGAGGGAAAGGTATGCCTCTTTGCAGATGACACAAAGATCTGTAACAGAGCTGATATACGGGGGGGGTAGAAAGGATGAGAAGGGACTTGGCAAGGTTGGAGGAATGGTCAGACATATGGTGACTTAGAATCAATGCAAAGAAGTGCAAAGTAATGCACCTGGGAAACAAAAACCCAGGAGAAGAGTGCACAATAGCAAGGGAGGTACTAACAACAACAAAAATGGAAAGGGACCTGGGGGTAGTCATATCAAATGATCAAAGGGGGGATACTGGGATGCATAGGAAGGGGCATCACAAGTAGAACAAGCATTTGTCAATGCCGAACGTTCGCCTGCAGGTATTTGCAGTGGTGTTTGGCATGTATGGTGCTTTACCCTAATGTCTTGTGTGATTGCTGGTATTTGCACAATAAATTGTCAGCATGACCTTTTTATTACCCCCATTGTGCGCTACATAGGCGGAAATACGTTTTGGGAAGGATGTGAAAAATGACAGCTGTACTGCTCATAAGGAAGTGTGGTAAAATGGCAATGTTGAAAATCTGGAGTGGAAATATTGAAAATTCGCAAACCTAGAAGCGTACGTGGGAACTGTGCAATGCACGCCCGTAAAACTATCATTGTTAGGAATTTTTCACCAAATTGTCAACACTGGCATTTTAAAACCTCTGCTAATGAACAGTGTCACTGTGATTGTCTTACTGTGTGCCATACATTGATTTTGCACCGACTCATATTGTGCACTACATGAGGCGGAAACACGTTTTGGGCAGGATGTGAAAAAAATGACAGCTGTACTGCCATAAGGAGGTGTGTAAAATGGCAATGTTGAAAATGTGGAGTGAAAATATTGAAAATTAGAAACTTACGAAAGCGTATAGGAACTGCACAATGAACACTGTGAAAACAGTCATTTCTAGGAATTTTGTCACCAAATTTTCAACACAGCCATTTTAAGACCTCTGCTCATGAACAGTGTCACTGTGATTTTCTTAATGTGTCCATACATTAAGTTCACACCGCGGACTTCTTTGTAAATTATTAAATACATGAAGCGAGGCTACGTTTTGGGCAGGATGTGAAAAATGACAGCTGTACTGCTCATGAGGAGGTGTAAATAGCAATAGTGAAAATCTGGAGGAAATATTGAAAATTGCGAAACTCACGAGCGCAGGTGGGAACGGCAACACCCGCCTCAGAAACAGTCATTTTTAGGAATTTGTTCACCAAATTTTCAACATTGCCATTTTAAGATCTCTGCTCATGAACAGTGTCACTGTGATTTTCTTAATGTGTCCCATACACTGAGTTTGCACACCAACTGTGCCATTGTGCGCTACATGGGCAGAAACACGTTTTGGGCAAGATGTGAAAAATGACAGTTGTACTGCTCATGAGGAGGTGTGGTAAAATGGCAATGTTGAAAATCTGGAGTGAAAATATTGAAAATCCGTGAACTAACGAGCCTGCGTAGGAACTGCACAATGCACGCTAGTAAAACAGTCATTTTTTGAATTTTGCACCAAATGTTCAGCGTGGTGTTTTGGGACCTTCTCATGAATGATGTCACTGTCATGGCGTTATTCGAGCGCAAAGGGTGATTTGGCGCGGTGACTGCGCAGTGCTCACGAAATCATCTTCGGGCTTGAATACGCCATGACAGTGACATCATTCATGAGAGAGGTCCAAACCCCATGTTGAATATTTGATGCAAAAATTCCCAAAAATGACTGAGATATGCACAGTTGAACCCCTATTCTAGCCCATTATACAGCTTACCGGCATTTCTCAGTTCGCAGTCGCCTTTGAAGAGTGCAGACGTGTTCCCGTCCACTGAAGATCGCCGGCCAGAGTCCGGAGGTAAGTATGGGGTGGGGGTGTGGGAAGGCTGGGAGTGGGCGGGTGGGTGCGGGTTGTGGGAGGGGGCTGAGAGACGCCGCCATGGGACCGCTTTTATTTTACAGGTTTTAAAACAAAAAATGACGACATGGGATGTTTGCCACACTGGGGTGGGCCCCAGCATGGCAGAAGATGGCTGGGGGGCGAGGCCGGCGGGATTGGGCACCCCATCGGCCAACTACGGGGGGCCGAGGAGCCGATGGGGATTGGGAACCCGTTGGCAAAACAAAGGGAATGTTTGCCACGCTGGGGTGGGCTCCCAGCATGGCAGCAGGATGTGGGGGGCGATGGGCCGATGGGATAGGGCACCCCGTCGTAAACAACGTTTGCCACGCTGGGAGTGGGCTCCCAGGCGTGGCACCAAAGCTTTGGAGGGCGGTGATGCACACGGGGGAGTGGTCGCGAGGGGTGGATGGCGTGACACTGTGCTCAGTATGGCAGCGGTGCTTTCCTTTGAAGCAGAGGAACACCGCTGTCATACAGAGCTCCTGCACCCATTGGTGCAGGACCGCCACACCTGCTCAAGGGAGCAGTGCATTGGATGGGAGAGGCACACCTCCAAAGTGTGCTACTCTCCCAAAATGTTCCTTGTGCATGCGCGCAAGCGAACGTAAAAAGGGAAGTGTTTTTTCCTCTGTATAGACAGTTGATGAGACCCCATCTGGAGTACTGTGTGCAGTTTTGGAGATCTCATCTACGCAAGGACATAGACAGGATGGAAGCAGTCCAGAGGAGGGCAACTAAAATGGTGCAGGGTCTGCATCAGTAACCATATGAAGAGAGACTGAGAGAGCTTAATATGTATGCCCTTGATGAAAGGAGGGACGGGGGGGCATGATAGAAACGTTCAAGTACCTCAAGGGAATCAACAAAGTCCAGGAGGGTAGCATCTTTCAGAAAAAGAGATGTGTAAGTACAAGGGGGCACAATTTAAAGATAGAGGGGGGACGGTTCAGGGGTAATGTGAAGAAATTTTTTTTCACGGAGAGAGTGGTGGACGTGTGGAACCGCCTTCTTGGAGAGGCTGTGGGGTCTAAAACAGTGAAGGAATTCAAACATGCATGGGACAGACATAAGGCAATTATAGTTGGGGGTTGCAGGAAGTAGGCTGTTGGTTAACTAAAATCTGCAGCTTATCCAGTAAGTAGGGAAATGGGCAGACTGGGTGGGCCAAGTGGTCCTTATCTGCCATCAAAGTCTATGTTTCTGTGTTTCTATAGGCTGATCAGCCTCACCTCCATCATGGGGAAGCTTATGGAGACTATCCTTAAAGAGGGGCTAGTAACCTTTCTGGAGGAAAATGGTCTCCAGGACTGCAGGCAACATGGGTTTGTCACCAGTAGATCCTCCCAGACAAACATGGTTGACTTCTATGGCTGGGTAACAAGAGCAATCGACACAGGCCAGGTGGTGGATGACTTGTACTTGGACTTCAGCAAGGCCTTTGATTTGGTGCCACATGGGAGGCAGGTTAGCAAATTGGGTCATCTGGGGGCAGAGGAGATGATGGTGGAGTGGGTTAAAAACTGGCTGCAAGATAGGCAGTAGAGGGTTATTGTAAGGGAGAAACTCTCATTCCCAAGGGCTGTAACAAACGGGGTTCCACAGGGATCAGTGTGCATCTAGTGTTGTTTGGCATTTTCATTGCTGACATAGCAGATGGAGTTAGTAATAAGATCAGCCTATTTGCAGATGACACTAAAATCGGAGCAGTGGTGGACAGCACAGAGGGGTGACTAGGAGTGCAGGATGACCTGAATAAACTAGAATGCTTATCAAACACATGGCAGCTGGGTTTCAATGCAAAGAAGTGCAACATTTTGCACATCGGAGCCAGAAACCAAAAGTTCTGTTACAGGCTGGGGGAGAGGTGGGAGTATAGTTATCCAATAAGGAGGAAGAGAAAGATCTTGCGGTGATAATCACATGGCAAATGAACAATTCAGCACAGTGCAGGAAGGCAGCAACTAAGGCTAAGAAGATGCTAGGGTATATTGCCAGGGGCATCATCTCACAGAGAAGGGAGGTTATCCTGCCACTGTACTGGCCTCTGGTCAGTCCAAACCTGGAGTACTGTGTGCAGTTCTGGTGGCCCTACTTAAAGAAGGATGTCAAGTTATTGAAGGGGATCCAGTGTAGAGCCATCAGGATAATCACGGGAATGAAGGACAAACCCTTTGAGGACAAACTGAGGGAGCTCAACATGTACTCCCTGGAGGAGAGGAGGGATAGAGGGGATATGATTGAAACCTTCGAATACATGAAGGGCATAAACAAGGTTAGTACAGAATGGGATTTTTACATAGAAACATAGAAACATAGAAGTTGACGGCAGATAAGGACCGCAAGGCCCATCCAGTCTGCCCATTTCTTTTTCTACCTTATAAATGTGCCATCGGCCTTTGCTCTGTCAGTGACCTATCTATTCATAGTCATTTGTATTGCTCCCTTATGCCTATCCCATGCCTGTTTGAAGCCCTGCACTGTATTCATAGCCACCACTTCTTGTGGTAAGCCATTCCATGCATCTACCACCCTTTCTGTGAAAAAGAATTTCCTCACATTCCCCTTAATCGGCCTCCTCTAATCTCATGCTGTGTCCTCTTGTCCTGCTATTTTTCTTATATTTAAACATGTTAGACTCTTTCACCTTGTTTATGCCCTTAAGGTGTTTAAATGTCTCGATCATATCACCTCTCTCCCTCCTTTGCTCAAGGGTATACATATTAAGCTCCATTAATCTGTCCTCATATGTCTTCTGATGCAGTCCCTGCACCATTTTGGTTGCCCTTCTCTGGACTGCCTCAATTTGGTTAATGTCCTTGTGAAGGTGTGGCCTCCAATACTGCACGCAGTACTCAGATGGGCCTAACCAATGTCTTGTACAGAGGGATATTACCTCCTCTTACGACTTGTGATACCCCTACTAATACACCCTAACACCCCTAGCCTTACCTACTGCTTTAGAGGTCTGCTTGATGATTTTAGGTCATCAGTGATGATGATGCCCAAGTCTCTTTCTTCCTTTGTGACTGCTAGCAACTCCTCCCAGCCTATAAGTGGCTTCAGGGTTTCTCTTCCCTATGTGCATGATTTTGCACTTCTTTGCATTAAATCCCAGTTGCCACTCTTCTGACCATTCTGCTAGTTTATCCAGATCTCTTCTCATTCTGCCCACCCCATCTGGATCATCTACTCTGTTGCAGATCTTGGTGTCATCTGCAAACAGACAAGCCTTACCCTCTAGTCCATCTGCGAGGTCACTAATGAAGATGTTGAATAGGACTGGCCCCAGGACTGATCCCTGAGGTCCCCCACTTGTGACTTGCATCTCTTCTGACTGTATACCATTTACCACCACTCTCTGTTTTCTGCCAGTCAACCAGTTTGCCACCCAGTTGACCAACTTCTGACCCACCCCGAGCCTACCTAGCTTATTTATCAATCTTCTATGTGGAACAGTGTCAAAGCTTTGCTGAAGTCAAGGTAGGCGACATCAACTGCTCCCCCTTGGTCCACCACTCTGGTTACCCAGTCAAAGAAATCTATGAGATTAGTTTGACAGGACCTTCCTTTGTAAACCCATGCTGTCTTGGATCCTGTGCCCTATGGATTCCAGGTGTTGCACTATCCTTTCCTTAAGGAGTGCCTCCATAATCTTGCCCACTACTGAGGTAAGACTGACCGGTCTGTAGTTCCCGCTCCTCCCTGCTACCACTCTTGTGAGTGGGATCACATGAGCCCTTCTCCAGTCTTCTGGGACCTCTCCGTGCTCAGAGACTCACTAAACAATTCTGCTAATGGCTCTGCTAGTTCCTCCTTTAGCTCCTTAAGTACCCTGGGATGTATGCCATCAGGTCCCATTGCCTTATCCACCCTGAGCTTAGCAAGCTCTTGTAGGACCCTTTCTTTTGTGAAGGAGTAGTGCTCACCTCCCCCCTGTGTCCATGATGCTGAGCTGTGGGCCCTGCCCTACCTTCTCTTCAGTAAATACTGAGCAAAAGTATCTATTTAGGATAGATGCCTTTCAGGGTCCTCCTCCTCACATGCTCCCTTTTCTCCATTAAGCTTAGCAATACCCCTCTGGACTTTCTCCTTTCACTAATGTATCTATAGAAAGTCTTGTCACCTTCTTTACTGTTCGTGCTAGTGTTTCCTCAGTTTGGGACTTTGCCTGCCTTACTCTTACCTGCTTCCCTTAGGGCAGTTTGGTATGCCTCCTATCTTCATCCCGCTGTGCTCCCTTATATTTTCTGAAGGCCAGCCTTTTGGCTCTGACCTTTCTGCTACTGTATTTGAGAACCAAAGTGGTTTCCTTCTTCTTTGCACTTCCTTTTCTGTCTAACACAATGGGATGTTGCTTCAAGTATTGTATCCTTAATGCTTGCCCACTTTGCCTGTACCTCCTCACCTGTGTTTCTTTTGCCAGGGCTAGCTTAACTCTGTTGGCCATCTTATCAAAGTCAGCTCCTCTGAAGTCCCATATTTTTGCTTTGGAATGGGATGATTTAGATGTAGTAGCCAAATTGAACCATACCATGTGATGGTCACTGGCCTCAGGTGACCTTCTACCTGGAGATCTGTGATCCCTTCTTTGTTAGTCAGTACTAGATCTAGGATAGCCCTGTCTCTTGTGGGTTGCTGTACCAGTTGTTTGAGGCCCTCCCTGCAGGAATCCACTATGAGTCTAGTTCTGGCAGATGTTCCTGCTGGTATTGACCAATCTGTATCTGGCATGTTGAAGTCTCCCATTATCAGAACCTCCCTTTAGCTGTCATGTTTTGTATATCTTCTAACAGTAATGTGTCTATGTCCTCCCTCTGGTCTGGGGCCTGTAGACAACCCCAGTTCTTATGGCTGTCCCATTTCCTGTTTCAGGGTGACCCACAGTTCTTCTGGCTCCTTATGTGTGTATTCTGAATTTCTGTAGCTTTGATATTTTCATTAACATACAGGCCACCCCTCCCCTTTTTGCACCTCGGTCTCTTCTGAACAATACATAGCCAGGTACTGAAGTCTCCTAAGTGTGGTTACTGGTAAACCACGCCTCACTAATTGCTACTATGTCCAGTTTAGCCTCTGACATAATTGCCTGCAGGTCTGGGATCTTATTTCAGGTTGTGAGCATTTGTGTCACATGATTTTCCATTGGCCAGATTTTTGTGTGTGTTAGTTGTTGGTGAAGTTTGGCATTACCCCTGTGCATCGTATGGGGAGACAAACCTTTTTTCTTACCTGGTGATGCAAATGAATGGCAAACACGCTGAATTCCTGTTTGACCACTAGCTGAGGGGGGAGGGGTGTTCTTCCCATTTGACGTATGGGATGCTGCACCCCTCTCCCCATTTGCTAGTTTAAATATTCTGCAAAGACGTCAAACTTCTGCCCCAATGCACTGACTCCCTCTTTAGTCAGATGCAGTCCATCAAATTTGAAGAACTTTCGCTCCCAGAACTGTTGCCAGTTCCCTACAAATCTGTGTCCTTTTTCCTGGCACCAGTCCTTGAGCCACGTGTTTAGCTCCCCTATCTCCCTTCTCTGACCTTCCATCCATCTGCTCCCTTCTCCCAGACTGGCAGGATCTCAGAGAAGGAGATGCCGGACGAAATAGATGATAGTTTGTCACCCAGCCTAGTCAGGTGTTCCTTGGTCTCCACAACTGACCGCTGGCGAGATCATTAGTCCCTATGTTACTAGGACATCAATGTTTTCTCCTGCTTTGTGAACAATTTAGCAATGCGGTCAGTGTCTCTCCATGCTGATGTACCTGGGAGACATCTGACCATCACCCTGGCTGGAGATGGGTATCAACTCCCCGAATCATGGAGTCTCCTATGATCAGAAGTTTTTGGATTTCCTTTGTGCTTGTTTAGTTTTGGTTCCTGATTTGGGTGAGTATTGTTGTGCTAGCTCCTGTGCCACAGTGTCCTGCTCTGCAGTGTCTTCTGCCTCTTTATTTGATTTCAGAGATGAGGCAGATACCTGTTTGTAGTGTTTATATGGTTTTGGAGGTAATGTGTTGAGAGTAGAGAGTGATGGGGCACCTGATTTGCTCCTCCTAACCACCCCAACCTCCTGGACCAACTACCCTCTGCGGTCGAGGTTTTTCTGTTGGATGCTGGGGAAATGGCGGGTGGTTCTTATAATGTATTTCCTCTTCAATATGAAATTTGGGCGTGCAATCTCTGCCCATGCTGCCTGGAGCTGAGACCTAAGATCTCCAAAGGCCCAGCATGTAGGACAGTGTCCTAAATCTTGTAAGACTGTCCTTCTGAAAATTGTTCCACAGTACCTGCAGTTAATGAAATCCATTCCAAATAAGTTGCTGGGTTTGTAACCTAGTCAGAGTAATTAGAAGGAAAAAAAAAAAATGCAAGTAATGGTTTAATTGTGCTTTGCTTAACTTGTTATAACAAGTTAAATTACTAGTGCCCTGTAAATGAGATCACCTTGTGGAGGCCCCACTGATCCGCCCCTTCCTGCTCTGCCACAGGAAATGTCACAACTGTGGTACCCTATAAAAGGAGTGTAGCGTGGGGTGGTTGGGGATGGGGTGGGTGGCTGGGCCCTTCCCCTGCCTAAAAAGAAGAACCACAGGACGAAAAGAACAAGGAGGTAAGAGCAGAAACAATCAGTCAACAACAAATGCAGTAACCCTGAAAGCTTATCCTAATGTTAGATAAAACTGTAAAGCACCACCTGTAATAATTTCAGAGAAGATATACCTGTAAGAAACACTTTGCTCCAGAGAAAATAAAGCAGTAACAGAAGATATACCTTGCAAAGACAATTTGACTCAGAAGATTACAGCAGTAATCTGTTAGCACACACCTGTAGGCACACCTTGTAATAATGCAGAAGAAGGTATACCAGCAACAACAATTTGAATCAGAGAAAAATAAAGCAATGAAATGTTAGCAACAAACAGTAGCAATCCCTGTGAGTAAAAAATAAAAACACCACCACACAGTAAATCTGCTTAGCCAAACTAAGTCTTAATCCTCCCTTGCTCTGGTAAGTTTCTCTACGCTGCCTTTCAAGCAGTCTTAGAAGGAAAGAGCTCAGGTGAAGCTAGGTGCCTTGGCCAGTAAACCAAGTCTTCTACCTCCAAGATATCAACTAACCTGACTTTTTAACCCTTCTTTCTGTTGGAAATTACTGACAGTTTGTCAGCTCCACCCCCACATACACACCTAATCCTTTGGAAGAGCTGTGGGAGGAAAAGCAATTAGCTCCTTCAATGTGAGAAGGAGACTGAAACACCTCTGAGACAACAAACCTTTTCAACAAACAAGAATAAAATAAAACAGTGTCAAACAGTAATTTTGCTTAGCCCAATGATAAAAAAGTCACAAAAATGTAAGCTCCACCTGTAATACAGTAATTTCAGAGAAGATATACCCTGTAAGAAACACTTTGCTCCAGAGAAAAATAAAGCAGTAACAGAAGATATACCTTGCAAAGACAATTTGACTCAGAAGATTACAGCAGTAATCTGTTAGCACACACCTGTAGGCACACCTTGTAATAATGCAGAAGAAGGTATACCAGCAACAACAATTTGAATCAGAGAAAAATAAAGCAATGAAATGTTAGCAACAAACAGTAGCAATCTGTGAGTAAAAATAAAAACACCACCACACAGTAAATCTGCTTAGCCAAACTAAGTCTTAATCCTTCTCCCTTGCTCTGGTAAGTTTCTCTACTCTGCCTTTCAAGCAGTCTTAGAAGGAAAGAGCTCAGGTGAAGCTAGGTGCCTTGGCCAGCAAACCAAGTCTTTTAGACTAAAGGGAGGCAGAAACACTAGGGGGCACAGTCTGAAATTGGAAGGGAGAATGTTCAAGAGGGAAATGAGAAGACACTACTTCACGGAATGGGTGGTGGATGGCTGGAACGCAATGCCGGAGGAGGTGGTAACCTTCAAGTCAGTGGCTAGTTTTAAGAGGGTGTGGGACAGGTTCAGGGGAAAGGTTACTACCGTACTGGTGGGGAGGGCAGCTACAGAGTAATACTTTACTAGCTGCACATACAAGCCGACTCGACAGACCTTAGGGCCTGTATCTGCTGGCATTTTTCATATGTTCGTATAGTAACTTACAAAACAATGCACGCTTTTTTTTATGGTAATACCTTTTTTCAGACTAACTGTAGAATTTTTACATAAGCTTTCAAGAGAGACCTGATGAAGGGACCTGGGAGGTCTCTAAAACTTGTGTAAAAGTTCCTCAGTTACCCTAATAAAAGATATTACCACAAAAAAGTGTACTAGATGTTCCTGAAACTGACACAGAATCACAAACCTGCTACAAAACAATTATAGCATCACTATTAAACCTGCACTAAAGGGGGTGCAGTTTTGATCATGGATACAAACAACTATATACAGGAATGCAACAGAAACTTTCAGACAACACCTGCTGCAGGATGCTCACCACGGACCAAACAAAGAAATTCACAAAATAATTGAAAAACAACAAGCAAATAGTTACACAATTAATACGAGAGGGGATTATTCTTATCCTGCTTAAAGATTTATTGCCATGAGCAACAAGTGGAAAAATATGTGTCAGAGGTCAGCGTGGTATACTTTTATTATTCCAACTGAAAAAGTTTGGCTCTAAGATAACAATGCCTAGAAAACAGCTCATCTGGTAAATGTCCCCACCATAAGTATGATGAATCTGTGAACAAATATGTATGTCCATGAGTCATACTTGCATAAACTCTCAACAGACAAAGGTACCAGGTTGAGTTCCATGTTGATTATCTATGTGAAAAAAGAAGAACAGAAAAGGGAAAAGTCATAGTATTAAACATTTTGGGCAGGATTCACAAAAGGGATGCACCCAACGCACCTGAGATGTGCCGGCGCATCCCTGATATGCACCAAAAGGTGCTTCTGGAAGGGGTCCGATGCACCAGTGCAACCCCAATGAGCCAACACATCACAGATGCACCGCATGAAGCCAGCAATGATATGCAGTGCATCTGGGGGGGGACGTGCCCATGCATACCAGGCGCAGCCCCATTCAAAGCCCATATCGGCAGCGCATCCCTGGGGCATGTCCAGGGATGCACCACGGAAAGATAAGTCCAGTAACACTAGACTTATGTGAGTGGCCACCCACATCCAGGCTGCCCTAATGCAGCCAGCAGCACAGCAGCCTGCACATCCTGGCAGTCCAGTGTGTCCTCCTTATCCACAGTCCTGCAGATCTTCTTATTATCTTGGTTCAGTTCATGCCATCTTTCCAGAGTGATACCAGTTAGCCTCGGTGGTGGCGTGGACCTTACCCCGCCCCCATCTGGTCAGCGAATGTCATTATGTTCTGTGTCCAATGATTTCACTTCACTCAGGCACTTCTCCATACCATGCCTTCTCCCGCTAAAAGCCCAACATCAGTTGGTGATACATCCCACCCACAATAATGCCTGCCGTTACTGACTGTTGCGACTGAATGATAGTGGATAGTATGTTGTAATCCGAGCTAGCTCCTCTTAACCACGTGTCTTGCACTGTATTGTACACTTTCATTCTGTCTACCGTGACAGCTGGGCCAGTCATATGTTGTGAATGAAAGCGTCACGGTACACAATGCAAGCCCTTTGGTCAACAGGAGCTATCAATGGACTTACAGGCATACTATACACTGTCATTCAGTGACAGCACAGTCGGCGGGCAGCTGTGGTGTTTTGCGGTTGGGATGTCCTGCCTGCCAACATTAGGCATTAGCTGGGACAGGGGAGCAGGGTGTGAAGGGCTGCCTGAGTGGGTAGGGGGATCCACTGGACCACTGGACCACCAGGGAGATGATGGTCATTCTACGGCTGCTGTGCTCAAGTTGGGACAGGAAGGGGGGTCCACATCACTACCAGGGGTTCGGCTGGGTGTCTGTACTGATAGGGAGATGGGCATGAGGGGAACACTAGACCACCAGAGATGTGTGGGGCACCATAGAATTGGCATGGGACTGGGAGGGCAAGGGGTGGTGTCGCTAGCCAACCGGGATGTCGGTGTATGGTGGTGGAGGCACACAGCTCTTGCAGGGAGCCCGGCACATTTGCTGAGTGCATCCCTGCAAGCACAATGCAAATGGGGCCATAATGACATGCAAATGGACCCATTGCACCTTGCATGTCTAATAGCCCCATTTGCATGTTGTCTGCTCTGAATAGCAGTTTCGGGTGCAGTGCATTGTGAGATGCACTGCCCCATTGGTTCCCAGCCCGATGTGGGGGATGTGCCAGTGCAGCCTGGGCCGGGCGCAACTGTGGTATTCACAGAGGGGATACACTGGGGGCATTCACCTATGCATTGTCTGTGAATACCACACTATGTGCTTGGCACATCTCCACTGTGCTGGGGCAGTCGAAATGCGCCAAGCGTATCTCCTTTGTGAATTCTGCCCTTTAAATTCACAAATATGGAGAAAAGTCAACTTCTTCATTTAGTCTCAATTGTACTGCTGTTTTTAATCTTATTATCCATTTTGTTTTCTTCTGTGATAATATTTGAGTTCTGTTGCTACCTCTTGGATTGCGTTTGACATGTTCTAATACAATGTATTTCAGACTGTCTGATTTGTTATTGTTTCTCAGTGAAGTGTGCTCCTATGGAATTCAAACAGTTTACATTAGTGACTGCTCTAATGTGCTCTTGTATTCTGAGCTTAGCAGATCTGGTTGTCATTCCTACATAGTAACTGGGACAAGAGCACAAACATGCCTGCACCATGAATGGTGTCATGCATGTAATAAATTCATTTAGCTTAAATTTGTCACTATCTTTTTCAAAAATTTTACCACTTTGTACATGTGCATACACGTTACATCTGCCACACTTCTGGTGACATGCTAGTTTTGCACCAAGCCAGCTCTTTGCTCTAGGAGTACTGGATGAGAAGTGACTGTTAGTTATCCTGTCCCCTATGCTTTTTCCTTTTCTGAACATAACCCTAGGTTTTATATGGATATGTTCTTTTAAGATGTTGTTACTAAGTAAGATTGACCATAGTCTATGTACTATGCCACCTACTTTGCCTGCAAGGGGTTTAAAGTCTGTTATAAATGTTACCATGTCTTTTGTATTTTCATTCTCTCTATTTTCTGTGTACATACTTGCTCTCTCTCTCTTTCTCTCTCTGTCTCTGTTTTTTTGGGATAAGTAGTTCCCATCGATTTAGTAAGGCTGTCTTGCTGTACTATGAGCTTCCTCTAACACTTTTTCAGTATACCCTCTAGCTTTTCATCTGAGTTTCAACTCTCCCATCTGTTTCCTAAAATCATTTTATTCTGAGCAGTTCCTTTTGAACCTTAGCATTTCTCCATAAGGAATAGAGGAGATAAGTTTCCTGGGGTGTGCACTTTAAGCATGTGAAATTGTGTTACCAGCAGTTTTTTTTTTACTAAAGCCTGCAATTTTTATTGATTCCTCATATTTTCTCATCTAATTTAGATCCAATAATTGTATATTCTCTGGATCAGTCTCATATGTAAATTCCAGGCCCATTTTATTATTTTTAGATGTTACATGAATTGTGATATGTTTTCCTTTTCTCCATCCTAAATTAATATGATATCATCAATAAATATGTACCACAAATGTATTTGGCACAGATATTGATTTACACCAGCCTCAAAGATCCAGGTCTTTTTCAGGTACCCCATACTGTAACTAAGTTTGCACAAGACGGGGCGAAAGACGCCCCCATTGCTGTTCCACACTTTTGTAAAAGAATTTCTGATCAAATGTACAGTAATTGCATGTCAATGCAAACTTTGTGGTATGCAGGAGAAATTCTGTGGGGGTTGTCTGAGTCTGTTCTCAAAAGTGTGATAATGCCAATAATCCTATTTCATGTTTTATAGATGTATATACACTACTTATATCTATTGCGACCCGGCTCCAGTTTCTATGCCACACATTTCCTTCAGTCTTTTTCAAAAGGTCCATGCTATCTCTTATGTAAGATGGTAATCTGGTAACATGGAACTGTAGGCAGCTATCTATAAGATCACCTAGATTTTATGTAAGTGGATCAATTCCTGAAATTATTGGGTGACTTGGGGGATCTGTAATGTTTTTGTGTGTTTTAGGTAATATGTAAAATGTTATCATTGGATGGTGCACCCTCAAAAATTCAGCTTCATTTGTATCGATCCATTCACAGTGTGTGGACAGATCTATAAACTCAAACAATTCAGACTGGTATCTCACTGTGGGATCCCTGTTCAGTTTCTCATACTTGTCAACATCATTTAAAAATTCCAAACATTTACCCACATACATATGCTCAGGCATTATAACAAGAGTCCCACCTTTATCTGAATGCTGGCATACTAAAAAAATCCTTCATATTCAGTCCAAACTCTGCATGTCCAGAGAAGAACTGTCAAAATACAAGTCAAAGAGAACATCTGAATGCTCACCGCTGGTACAGTAGTAACATACAAAAACTGGAAAAATGATGAAAAATAATAAAAGATTTATATCTGCTACTGTTTGAAGATGAGATTTTAAAAAATATATATTTCCCACACCACCAATGCTTGCCTTTTACCAACCACCAAACCTGAAGCAGAAACTGGTGCAAATCAAACTTGCCACAGAGCTCGAGATAGGTGACAAAGGTGCTCAATCAGACAAAATGCCTCATTGCAAATTATGTACACACAGCTCTCCTGAGATATCTGTCAGTCACAATGGAAAAACATTTGAAATCCAAAACTCATATTCCTGTTCTTCCAGCAATGTGAGGTTGGCTGCTATATTGATGAAACTGGACAGAGGCTCAAAATCAGAATGCACTGCCACAGATTAACAATCACCCACAAAGATGAGAATACACCAACAGAACATTTCTGAAGACCAGGCCACTCCAGTGATTTTACTGTCAGAGTATTAAAAAGTAATTTCAAGAATATTCAGGAACCATGAACATTTGAAATGAATGTGGTCAAACTTTTCAATGCAGTATACATACATATATATTTATTTATATAAAATTTGGTGACCGGGAAAGGCACACTGAGCTGAGGCTCATTTACAGGTTCGACCCAGGTACAGAGGTGTACATAGAGGTTATCCAGAGGAAATATGTACAAACCAAATTAATTTGTTACATACAGGATTATTACAAAGAGATTAGTGTTATAGGCAGTAGTTACTACATACAGTGCTTTATGTAAAAGCATTTGTCTTACAATATGGTATAAACAGAAGCTGGAGTGGTACAGTAGGGATGTAGGAAATTAGTAATAGATTGGAAATTTGCTGGCTAAAGTGTGATTAACTGAGGCTTCATGGTACGGGTGGTGATGGGGTCTCATAGTGCAACTATGGCAAGGCGGGGTTGGGATGGGGTCTGAGGAGGTGCCTAATTGCTGGGAGGGAGGAGGCCTGGTGAAAGATGGGTGGGAGGTTGTTCAATAGGAAAAGGAGGTGAAATGAAAAGGCGGCTTGGCCGGAGGCATTATGAGGGTGTGGGAGGTTGAAAGTTCAGGAATCCCTGTGGCGGAGGGAGTAGCCTAGGGAGTTAGCAGGTGCAAGGCAGGAGATGAGGTAGGGGGGCAGGGAGCCCAACCAGTATTTGGCTATGAGGGAGGTGCTGTGGGTGGTTTTCCTGTGTGAGAGTGAGGCCAGGGAGAGAGTGGAGTAGAGGGGGAAATGATGAATAAGTGGGGGAGAGGCTGTGGCAAAAAGACAGAATGCATTTCATAGGATGTCAAGTTTGGAGAGGGATGAGGTTGGTGCTGTGCAGTATATGATGTCAGCATAGTCTATTAATGGTCAGATTGTTTTATGTATGATTTTACTGCGGGCGGGAAGGGGAAGACTGTCTTTGTGGTGATATAGGATGGCAAATTGGGGCTGGAGTTAGGCCTCTATGTGGGTTGAGAAATTTAGGTGGCTGTCAAGCTAGACTCCTAGGTATTTGAAAGTGTGGACCAGGTCAAGGGGAGAGCCATCCAGGGTGGAGATTACTGGGGGAGTTGGAAGGGAGGTAAGCTTTTTTCTAGATCTGAAAACCATGGTTACTGTTTTTTTGTCATTAAGTTTAAGCTGATTTGCAGGAACCAGGCTTGGACTCTATTGAAGCTGTTTTGGAGCTCCGGGAGGACACTGTCGTGGGAGGGTCCCAAGGCAAAAATGATAGCATCATCAGCGTATAGATGAACATTTGCTGAGAGGTAGACAGAGGGGAGGTCATTTATAAATCAGGAGAAAATGATGGGGCTGAGAATTGAGCCTTGTGGGACACCAGAGAGGGTGGGAAGAAGGGGAGAGGGTGTCCCCTATTTGAACGGATTGCTGTCTATTTTTTTCCAATTGTTTAACCAGGAGAGACACACTAAGCTGAAAGCTTGTCTACAGGTGCGACCTGGGAGCACAGGAAGTTAAGTGACCTGCTCAGGGTCACACATTATGCAAGTGGGGGCTGTGGGATTCAAACCCAGGTCTCCAGATTTGCAGCTCAGAGCCTTAAACCACTGCACTATACTGCCTGGAGGTAAGAGTGGAACCAGTCTATGGTGGGTTTGGCAAGGCCGAAATGGCTGAGTTTGTGGAGTAACAAGAGGTGGGAGACTGAGTCAAAAGCTTTTGCTAAGTTGATAAATATGGCAGAAGTGGTCAGACTTCTGTCCATGGCTGAGAGGATAGAGTCTGTTATACACAGCAAGGTGGTGATGGGGGAGTGGTGTTTTCTGAAGCCTGACTGATAGAGAGAGAGAGGGAGCTGTTTGAGGAGAGAAAATCAATTAGTTTTGACAGTGCATGGGATTCTTGTAGTTTAGCGAGTAAGGGAAAGAGCGAGATGGGCCTATAGTTTCCCGGCGAGGAAGGGTCACCACATTTATGCAGAGGGATGATCGTGGCCATTTTCCAAGCCGAAGGTACTGTGGCAGTGGCGAGGGAGAGGTTTAGTATGTGTGTTAGGGGTGCTGTTATGGCTGACGCCGAGATATGGAGAAGTCTAGGGTGCAAGCCATCTGGGTTGGTTTTGGCCTGGTTAAGAGAGGTGATTGCATTGTAGACTTCCCGGGTGTGAATGGTGGAAATAGGAAGCTGGGTAAAGAAAGGGGGGTTTCGGAGTTGTTAGGTGGAAGGGGGGAGGCGAGCAAGGCGCATGAGACAAAAAACAAATTGAAAATAGCAGCTACAGAAACAGGATCAGAAATGTGTCTGCAATCAATGTTGAGGACAGGGCAGATCAGTTTGGACAGGGGTTTGATCATGGAGTTGACTACCTTCCAGAAGGATGCTGGGGAGATTTGGTTCTGGGTGATTTGTGCTTTGAAGCATGAGGATTTTGATTGCCGAATAGCTTTAGTGCTTTTATTTCTGAGGTGTCTGTAGTATTGGAGGTTGTGGGAGGTATGGGTGTCTTTGTACAGCAACCATGCCTTGTCCCTGACTTGACACAGAGCGATGAGATTGGTTGTGATCCAGGGGTGGTGATGCCTTTCACTCTAACTTTCCTGAGGGGGGTGTGGAAGTCCCAGGTACATTGGAAGATGTCACAGAAGTGGGATAGGGCAGTGTTGACATCTGGTGCAGAAAAGATTGGATACCAGTCTGCGTTTGCTAGGTCCTGCTGCAGATCAGATTCATTTAGCAGGTGAAGAGGATGAGACCAGATAAATTTGGGGTGAGAGTAGGGGGTGTGGATTTTGTGGATGCAGTAAGTGATGCAGTGGTCACTGAGGGCATCAGAGAAGATGCCAACTGATACGATCCTGTGGGGATGGGAGGATAAAATCCAGTCCAGAAGGGTGTGAATTAAGGACTGATGATTTAGGCGGGTAGGTTCCTGGATTAGCTGGGATAGATTTAGGGCTTCGATCCTTAGGGCAGTGGGTTTAGCGGCAGAGGAGAGCCAGTTGAGGTTGAAATCACCTAATAATATGAGTTCCCCATTTGTAGTTCTCGTGGAGATTTCTGAGATGGCTTTGACCAGGGTGTCGGATGATGTCTTTGATGGGGAATACAGAGCCCCAATATACAGGGGGCAGGTTGAGGAAAAGGTAAGGTGAGCAATGATGGTTTCATGGGAAGAGGGGCAGGACTCCTTGTTTATAACGGAGCATTGGATGGAGTCCCTGATGTACAGAGCTACCCCCCCCCAGCCTCGATTAGCCCGGTCCTGGCAGAAAAGGTTGTAGTTTGGGATGGCCATGGAATAGTGGGGAATTTTGGAAGAAAGCCAAGTTTCCATGAGGCAGAGTATGTCTGAGTTGTACTGGGTGGCCCAGATGGTGAGGGCATCTAGTTTGGGGAGGAGACTCCTGATGTTGAGGTGGAATATATGGAGGCCCTTGGAGAGAGTGTCTGAGGGCAGGCTGGATGAGGGTGGTAGTGCAGATGTGGGTTTGTTAGGTGCTAAAGGGCCTGGGTTGGGGTGAATGTCTCCTGCCAGCAGCAGTAGAAGAGATATGGTAAGAAATGGGGATTGCTTGTGTCTACCAGGGCTGCGCTTGGAGTGTGGAGCATGGAGGTTTAGACACCAGAGGAGAGTCTCCAAATTTAAAAGGTAAGAGTGGAGCAATGCAGGGTGAATGGTTGGGGATGGTGGGAGGATGGTTGAGGTGGAGGAAAAAGGAGAGGGTTTGTTGAGGAGAGAGAGGAGGTGGTAAGATGGGCGTGGGTGAGGTAGGGGTAGTTGGGGGTGAGTCTTGAGAAATGTAGGGTAGGAGAGTGAGTGGAGCGGTGGTGAGGGTTCACTAGGGGCTGGAGAGGGTGGGTGGGTGGTGGTGGACAGGAGAGTGAAATATTTAGGAGGAGGCATAGTAGCAGGGGCTGCAGCATAGTGGCTTAGAGAAGAAGATAAAGGAAAAAAAATGTTAGTACTGTAGCTGGTCACTAGAACAGAGTAGGTAGCAGTAGCGGCCTCTAGTGGCAGGATGAGATAGCATGCTAATGGGAAAGCTGGCTGATTGTTTTTGGCTGTCACCTGACTGCACAGCCATACGCTATATATTCTAGAGTTGACCAAGGGTGGTGGAGGGGGTGGTGGGGAGCTGACGCAGAGCGTCATTGGGGCAGCCCTTCAGTATTTTAAATAAAAAAGGTACCAAGAGTCCTCATGGAGCATGGAGAGCCATTGGGATCGTATCTGCAGCTGTTGTGGGGGAGTACTTCCTTCACGGGTCCTCACGACCCCCGGGGAGTTGACAGAAAGGTTTGTGGAAGAAGACAGAGGAAGAGTTTAGATGCAGGTAGGCTTAAGGAAGGGCTAACAAATGGGGGGCAAAGCCTCAAGTTGCTGGGCCTGATGTAGGTATTAGAGAGGAACCCAAGGACAGGGAGCTAAGATTAAAGAACTCTTTACAGCAAAATTAAATATCTCCAACTACAGTGCTAGCTAGCAGGATTGCTGGATTCAAATTGCAGACTTCAAATAAATACATGTTTTATAGACTCAGAGAAAAACGCAGAGTACTGTTTATTTTGTGAGGCACAAGACAGCACCATTACTTGTTGCCTTTAAAGCAGCCTTTTGGTCCTTTTTCAGTCTTAATAAATAAAATTAGGAGAAAAAAACACTGACTGCAGGCTGGTTTCAGCAACTAGAAATTCTATCTCCACTTGCGTGTTGACTGTCATTTCAGATGGCTGCAGTTTAAAGGCGCTCAATCTTCCTTCAGTATTTTAAATTAAAAAATGCACCAAGAGTCCTCACGGAGCATGGAGAGCCATTGGGATTGTACCTGCAGCTGTTGTGGGGGTGGGCTTCCTTCTCTGGCCCTCGTGACCCTCGGGGAGCCGACAGAAAGGTCTACAGCTGTTGTGGAGGAGGGCTTCCTTCTCTGGCCCTCGCAACCCTCGGGGAGCCGATGGAAAGGTCTGCAGCTATTGTGGGTGAGGGCTTCCTTCTCTGGCCCTCGTGACCCACGGGGAGCAGACACTATATATATATATATATATATATATATATATGTGTGTGTGTGTGTGCATATGTATATATTCTTTGCAAAAAACTCAGTTAATGCAACAGTTATGGTTTTTCTACAGCTACAAAATTGAGGAAATTCGATGTTAGGGTTTTCAACCCTAACTCCAAATTCTGCCCCCCCACATTCACACACACACACACACACTCAAGCGGGGGACAGTACAAGGCAACACAACCAATCAGAAACAGACACCATAAGGTAACAGAAAGAACATACAACTTTGTAAACATACCACAACAGGCATCCATGATCATGTTTCACCAACTGCATCACTTCTGCTGCCATCTCAGTGTCTTGGGGGGGTACACCCATGTGCTGTGCAAGCATGTGAGATGGTCACTGCATGAACTGTATGCCCACGTGCAGATACTGCAAGATTACACATAACCTTCTTGTACTACCAGATGCTGAGGTTATCCATGTCATTTCATCCCTCCATTGAAATAGTACACTGTGCATATGTCACACTGTTATGCCAAGCTCCTATGTACTCTATACTACCATCCCTGCATAACCATAGTACACCAGCGCCTATATGTCAGTATGTCCATATGTCAGTGTCACAACATATTATTCAAAAAGTGAAGTAACATCCATTCATCAAGCTATAAGTACAATCTAATCTATATGTCACAATGACAGTACAGGGTGTTTTTTCTGCTGTATTCTTATTCCTGTTTCGACATACAACAACACAATGCATAAGTCACGCTACCTATATTTCACAATGAGAACAGTGGAACATATTTTGTTAGTGTGCACTCCGCGGCCAAAATCCCGTGCATGCGCATCAATGGCATGCTTTTACATATGCGCGAGATATTTTGATCATGGATCTTTTAGACATGCGTGGGATTTCGGCCGCGGAGTGCAAATATGAATAATGCCACTTCTAGTGCTCGTTTTGTGATGGCAGATAGTTGCAACCTATTAAGATAACATAAGGAACAGGGGCAATATGACTGCAAGGGGATGTTTGTGAAAAAATCGTATTTCGGGACTGCGCTTGTGGCAGATGTTGCGGTCCCGACCTTGATGTGCTTCCGGTTTGTTGGGACTTGTCATCGGGGCCACAGAAAGTGTATGTATATATATATATACAAAAACAGGGAAAGCAGGTAAAATACCAGTCTTTTAAATATATTGGGGTGTTTTCAGTACAGTAATGAATGTTGTGTGAGCAGTAGGAACACTGAATGCTATTGCCAAAAACGGAGGGGCAAAGCTGACAGTGTCGCTTTAAATGTTTCAGAGTTGCAAGTTTGAAAGTCATACTGACGGGTTTGGGTTTAGGAGGAGTAACTGCATATTTAAAGTTGAAAGTTAAAAGTTCAAACTGCCACGGTCATGTAAAAATGTGTCAACCAGAGATACTGAGCTAGCAAGCTACGGACCAACGGGGGTACAAAAGGACTCTGAAGCAAGCTAGTAGGGTCACATATAGTATCCAGATATTGCTGTACAGACTGTGTGATAAGAAACTGAGGTTACGTTTAAGTTAAGTGTGAATAATGGAGGGAAGGAAAATGGGGAATTATGGGGGGATCACACTGGGGGTGGAGGGGCTTTAATAAGGATAGCTGGAGACATCGGAATAATGGATGGGATGAGGACACCATGGAGTGAGGGTGGCAGGCACAGGGAGGATAGTGGGGTGCAATGGTTGTGGAGTGGCTGTTTGGATAAATATCCTATGGAAACTGGAGGGTTGTCCAATTTGTTACAGGCTGAGCAGACTGGAAGAGGAGGTGCAGGGGCTCTGGAGGAAGCTGGAGAGGGTGGGGGGCTGGGGTAGGATGGACTCCAGAGAGAGTAGCTGGAAGAAGCAGAAGAGGAACAGCAGGGCTAAATCCTGTGAGGATGTAGGGAGGGGGAATGGGGGTAAGGGGAGCAGAGGGGCAGTAAGTGGAGGGAAAGCTTAGAGCAGGGGGAAGGAGGAGATGGGCACCACTGTGGGGGTAGCAAATAATAGGTATTCAGTGTTGGCATCGGAGGTGGTTGTGGAGGTGTCAGAGATTGATAGGAGGGGAGGAGGAGAAGAGTAGTGAAGGCCCAGATGTCAGGAGTCAGGCTGGTAAGGAAAGAAGGGGGAAGGGGAAGACCACGGTAGAGGCAGAGGGAGAAGCAGAAACAGGGGGGAAGTTGTAGGAGTCACAAATGGTGCAGATAGAGGTAATGAGGGGTAGGGCAGTGTGTACTCTGGAAATGTGGACTGGGAAACAGGAGGAGGGGGTATGGGACAAGAAAAAGGGGGTACTAGTGCTGGAGGATTCTATCCTGAAAGGGGACAGATGGGGCAGAAGGGGAGAAAGGCACAGTCATATCTGGGTTGAGGCTATTCCTGGGTTGACCGCAGGAAGGGCGGGGCAGGCACTTCTCAAGTGCACACAGAAAGGGAGGAAGAAACCTCACATAGTGATGCAGATGAGTACAAACAACTTGGCAGGGGAGACTGTAGTGGTGGTAAAGGGGAGGTTTGAGGTTTTGGGTAGGCAGTGTGAGGAGGAGAGAGGGTCGGTGGTGTTCTCTGAGGTACTCCCAGTACCATGTACAAGTACAGTGAGGAAAAAAAGGATAGAGGAGATCAAGGAGTGGCTGAGAGGTTGGTGCCACACCAGGGAGTATGGATTAGTGTTAGACTGGGGCAGAAACTGGGGAAATAGTGACCTATATGCAGGGGACAGGTTGCATTTGAGCAGGGAGGGGAAGAGGGAGTACTAAAAAGTGTAACAGAGGGGTATATATCAACAAAGGTGGATTTAAACTAGAAGGGGGGTGGTAAGGGGACTGCTGATAAGAAAAGGGTCTGGAAAAGGGAGCCAAGTGAGCTCATCCTCCTAGTTATGGGTAAATGCAGTGGTGAAGCAGCACAGGGATGGAGCATGCAGGGTCACCAGGTTGGAATGCAAAACGTGCTGTCCCCCTGTGATAACACTGAGGGTAAGGGGAGGGGACCATGGAGAGGAGGGGGGCAGATAAAGGAGCCGAGGGGGGGAATGAATGGGAACAGTTGGAAGGTGGTCTCCCTAAATGCGAGGAGCCTGGGCAAAAAAAACAGCAGAGCTTCAGCCACTCCTTTCAGAGGGGAGAGTGGACGTCGCTGCAGTGACTGAGACTTGGGCCACCCAGTACCATGATTGGGATCAGGTAATCCTGGAGTATAAAATTTACAGGAAAAACCAGGGGGTTGGGAGAGGGGGTGGGGTAGCACTCTATGTGAGGGAAGGGATCAGATGTATGAGGGAGGAGGGGGAGGAAAGGAAGACAGAGGCACTATGGATGCAGCTTCTGGACTCCAAGGGTAGAAAGCTGAGGATGGGGTGTGGTGTACAGACCACCAACCCATTCAGTAGAACTGGATAGGGAGTTAGCGGAGCAACTACGGAGGGTGTGTAGAAAGGGGAGTGTGGTAATAGTGGGGGATTTCAATCTGCTGGGGGTATATTGGAGCACCCCTGCTACCTCCAGTGCCAGGGAGCAGGTGCTCCTGGACGTGATCCAGGATGGTCTCCTGACACAGCTGGTCAGTGGACCAACATGACTAGGTAACACATTGGACTTGGTGCTGTCAAAAGAGGAGGCAGTGAGGGAAATAAGGGTGGAAGACCCACTAGCTGGTAGTGACCACCAAACAGTGTGGTTCACTCTCAAGTTGGGCAGGGAGTCTGGAGGCACAGTAACAAAGGTGGTGGATTTTAGGAGGGTAGACTTTGGGTGGATGAGAAAAATACTGCAAGGGAGACCTTAGGGTATTAGGCCAGATATGGATGTACACCAAAAGTGGGAAATTATTAAAACTGGGCTAAAAGAGGCCACAGAAGCATACACCAGGACTTGCAACTCATGATCATGGTCACTCACTCGATCTGGTTTTTCTCCTTGGTTTGGAGGCCACCGATTTGGTGGTGGAACCAGTCAGTTGGTCGGATCATCACACCATAGGTTTCAATTTCCAGTCTTCCCTCTATAGGCCTGCCCTTGTGGAGATGGTCAGATACCGCCCTTTGAGGGATGTGTCTCCCGATAGTCTACTGGTAGTATTGGACCTATCGAGTTTACTGGGTGCAAGCAGGAGTCCTCAGGACTTGGTCCTGGCCTACAAAAAGGCCATTGTGGATGCCCTGGAATCTAGCGCTCCTGTCCGTGTTCATCCTCTTTCTCTTCGCCCTTGGTCCCCTTGGTTTGATGGGACCTTGAGAGAATTGAGACGAGCAGAATGAAGGCTAGAGCTTCGCTAGAAGAAATCCTCCCTGGATGCCGACCACCTTAGATTGATGGAGCATTATCAGCCCTGTCAATCAGCAATTACCCGTAAGAAGGCAGAGTTCCTGTCCGGGGAGATTGCTGCAGCTCAGAATCGACCAGCTCAGCTCTTTTGGACCGTAGACAGACTGTGCAACCCAACCTGTCTACAGGTCTGAGGAGCATTTTCACAATCTAAGTGTGATGACTTTGCTCAATTCCTTGCTGATAAGGTGGCCAACATCAGGGCAGAAATCCGACCAGCTTTCTCTATGGGGGTTGACGGTTGTCGGTGCCTGTTCACTGCACCCCAGTTTTCGCAGTCTTCTTTCGATCGGTCGGAGACCATCGATATCATGCGGATTATCCAGAATATGTGGCCGACCTACTGTTGTTTGGACCCAGGCCCAATATGCCTCATTTTTGGGTGTATTGATTCTATCGGCCCTGTCCTAGCCATAATGGTGTGGTGCTCCTTAGAGACAGGTGAGCTCCCTAGCTCCCTGAAGGAGGCAGTGGTTACATTACTCCTTAAGAAAGCTTCTCTGGACCCGAACTGCTTGGCTAACTACAGACCCATCTCTATTCTTTCCTTTTTAGGGAAGGTGATTGAGAAAGTTGTTGCACTGCAGGGGGAGAACCATATTACCATCCATGATATCTATGATCCTCTCCAGTACAGTTTTTGGAAGAGGCCTAGTACTGAGACAGCTCTGGTTCGGGTGCTCAATGATCTCCTGATGGCTAGAGATCAGAAGTGCCTCTCCATCTTGGTGCTTCTTGATCTCTCATCAGCTTTTGACACCATTGACCATGTGGTGTTGTTCAAGCACCTGAGGGTTATCTGAGGTCTGGCTGGTCCAGTCCTCAGGTGGTTTCAATCTTTCCTGTCTTGCAGATCTCAGAGGGTGGTGTCCGGGTTGTTTTCCTTGGACTGAGTTACCCTGACTTGCGGGGTCCCTCAGGGCTCGGTGCTCTCCCCAATGTTGCTCACACTGTATTTGCTCCCTCTAGGAGACACTGTAAGACAGTATGGGCTGAGATTTCACTGCTACCCAGATGATACCCAGCTCTACCTGTCTTTCGCTCCCAATCAGGATGGTGCTCTCTCAGTCTTTAACAGCTGCCTCACAGAAATGCAGGACTGGATGAAATTGAATTCTGGTAAGACTGAGGTGTTGGTTGTGGATCCAGGTTTCCGGATAGAGGGGTCAGTGGCAGAGTGTCCCTTTGGGCTTTGGCTCGGGAATAGTCAGCTGCCTTCCTCTGAACAGGTACGTGACCTAGGGGTGCTCCTTGATAACAGGCTGACACTGCATTCACAGGTGTCCGCAGTTGTCATGTCCTCTTTTTACCATCTCAGGAACATCACTCGGGTCAAGCACCTTGTTCCGTCTGGTGACCTACCAACATTGATCCACACCTTTGTGTTCTCGTGCCTGGACGACTGCAACTCCCTCTACCTAGGGCTTCCAGGGGTTGATATCTGCCACTTGCAGCTGGTGCAGAACACTGAAGCATGGTTGTTGATTGGGGCTCCTCATTCGAGCCACATCACGCCTGTGCTGTGCGAACTGCACTGGCTGCCTGTTCAGTGGCAGATCACCTTCAAGGTCGGCTTCTGACCTTTAAAGCACTACATGGACTGGGCCCGGACTACCTGCAAGAGCTCCTGGTTTCTTACTGCCCTGCCAGCTCACTCTGCTCAGCTGACGAGGGGTTGTTAGAGATTCCCAGGGTACAACTGAAAACCTCTGGCTCGCGTATTTTTATGTTTGCAGCACTGACCCTGTGGAATTCTCTGACTTGTCAGATTTGAAAGTGCCAGACTGTGGGGGGGCTTTAAAACACCTTTAAAGACCTTTTTATTCTGCTAGGCATTCAGCGACTAGTTATGTTATATGATCCTGCTTGTTTCTGTATTTTTACTACTTGATTTTAACTGTTTTGATATTTATGTTTTGATTTTTTAACTGTTTTATGAATTGTACAGTGCATTGATTTTAGAGATTGCACTTCATAAATAAAATTATTATTATCATTATTATTCAGAAGTGCAGACCCAGGAAACCATGCTGGCTGAACAGAGAAGTGCTGGAGGGGGTGAGGACAAAGAGAGTTGTGTACCAGAAGTTCAGGAGAATGAGGAAGAAAGAGGACAGGGAGGCTTATGAGAGTTGCTCCAAGGAGGTGACCAAGTGAGTGAGAGTAGCCAAGGCCTCCAGGGAGTTAAGGTTAGAGCAGGGCATCAAGTGAGGGGAGAAGGACTTTTTTAGATATATCAGGGAACAGAGGAAGTGTAGACACCACATAGTGAAGATAAAGTGGGGAGGGGAGTGGGTGGAAAAGGGAGAGGAACAAGTGGGAGCACTAAATGAATACTTTTACTCCAGTTTCTCAAAAGAGAATGATGGTCCACTACCACCATGGACTGGGATGGTGGGGGTGGGGGGGGGAGATGACAGAATGATCGAGGGGAGTAGAGTACTACAGTGTCTGAGGGTATTAAGGGTGGACAAGGCACCAGGTCCTGATGTCATCCACCTCAGGGTGCTGAGAAAGATGGCAGAGGTGTTGGCTGAGCCGCTGGCGGACTTGTTCAGCACCTCCCTGGACATGGGATGGGTGCCTTAGGACTGGAGGGTGGCCCATGTGGTGCCCATACACAAGAGTGGCCCTAGGGATGAGCCAATAAATTATCGGCCTGTCAGTCTCACTTCCCTAGTGGGTAAACTTATGGAGATGATACTGAAGGAGAGGCTGGTGTCATTCATCGAGGGTAATAACTTCCAGGATGGGCAGCAGCATGGGTTTGTCTCGGGAAGGTCTTATCAGACCAATCTAATAGAATATTGCAACTGGGTAACAAGATAACTGGATATGGGTCATGCTGTAGATGTCCTGTACTTGGACTTCAGCAAGGCCTTTGATTCAGTGCCTCATGGGAGGCTGGGGGGGGAAGCTGACTGCTGTGGGGGTGGGGATGAAGCTGACAAACTGGATAAGGAACTAGCTGCAGGGGAGGCTGCAATGAGTGGTAGTGGGGAGGGGGAGCTCTCGACACCTGGACCAGTGGCAAGCGGTGTGCCACAGGGCTCGGTGCTGGGCCCGTTGCTATTTGGGCTCTTTATCTCAGATATTGAACACAAAGTTGGGAGCAGGGTTAGTCTGTTCACAGATGATACCAAAATGGGGCAGTGCTGGATGGGAATGATATACCATCACCGCAGTGACTCCCTGATGGCGAAGACCAGCACAGCACCAGGAATCAGGCAAAATCTGCCCATCGCTCTGCTGGTCTCTGCAGCAACCGGTACTGTATCACTGGGTGTTTGCCCCCCCCCGCCCGCTCCAACTCTGACTCGGAGTTAGAATCCTAGAGACCGGGTGTCTAGGGGGGCGCAGCCTCCCGATTGTGTGCACCGACATCCCGTGGCTACAATGCCGACAGTTGGCATTGTAGCTGTCACTGTAGGAGATGTCGGCGCTAGCGATTTTGAAGTGCTATGGGTGAACCGATGGGAACAACTGCAAGGGGACCTAACCAAACTGGAGATATGGTCGGAGAAGTGGCAGCTGGGATTCAAAGCGAAAAAGTGCAAGGTTATGCACTTTGGGGCAAAGAACCTAAGGAGTGACTATTGGTTGGGAGGGGTGTGGCTGGGGAATCACTGAGGGAGAGAAGGACCTAGCGGTATTGGTAGCGGAGCATGAACAACTCTGCCCAATGCAGGAAAGCAGCAGCTAAGGTGAACAGGATGCTGGGCTGGGCTGTATCACAAGGGGTTTCTCATCCAGGCATAGGGAGGTGATACTGTCCCTCTACAGATGTTTGGTCAGGCCACACTTGGAGTACTGTCTGCAGTACTGGCAGCCGTATCTGAAAAGGGATATTAATTTACTGGAAGGTGTGCAATGGAGGGCAACAAAATGTTACAGGGGATGGAGGGCAAGGCCTACGAAGACAGGCTGAATGAGCTGAATAAGTAAACTCTGGAGGAGAGGAGGGATAAGGGGGATATAATTGAAACGTTCAAGTATTTGAGGGGGATAAACAAAGTTAGCACTGAAGGAGTGTTTAAAAGGAGGAGGGGTAGGGACAAAAGGGGGCACAGACTAAGGTTTGACGGCAGAAGATTTAGGAGGGAGATGAGGAGGCACTACTTCATGGAGAGGGTGGCATCTAAATGGAATGCTTTACTGGGGGGGGTGTATCATGCAAGACAGTAGGAAGCTTTAAGAGGGAGTGGGACAAAGCAAGAGGAAGGGTCTGGGTGGAGGGGTCTGAGGCCATCATGGGAATTACAGATGGCGAGGAGATTGGGGCAACTGCAATCTAGGGTGCTAGCTGCACACTTGGGCAGACACTGATAGACCGGCTAGTCTGTTTCTGCTGGCAGATTCGTATGTTCGTATGTTACAGTGTGGACAGCCCCAGTGTGGCTGATGGAGTTTCTGAACAGGGCAGAGTTGTAGCAAGCATGCGAGTCAGTTAGGGACTGTAAAACTGAAAGTATGCTGCTTAAGCTGTTTACTCCAATCAGTTGGCACCTACTGTGAAAACATTGTTGCACCCAGAGAACTTGAGTGAGAATATCGCAATATTCTCATTTTATTTCTGGAGGGAGCAAAAATATCACTGATGAATGGCAGAAAATATACTACCAGGTGTTGCATATAGATAGATAGATAGATAGATAGATAGATAGATAGATAGATAGGGAGGTAGATGGATGGGTGGATGGATACGTAGGTAGTAGGTAGGTAGGAAGGTGGATAGATAGCTAGATAGATAGAAAGATAGGGAGGTAGATGGATGGATGGATGGATACATAGGTAGTAGGTAGGTAGGTAGAAAGGTGGATAGATAGACAGACAGACATATTATACAGGTGCAGTAGCACTTACATATTATGACTGAGTAGGCATATTCATTTTAAACTCTGATTTTTGCACTTTAGTAACACGGCCCTTGTCTAACGTCCAATTGGCCAGAAAATTGGCATGCATGGAGTTGCTGCTAGGGGCTCTGGATTCTGTAAAGTTGGTAATGATTGGTACAGATGTTGAAATATTTTAGAAGAAAATGGACTGGTCCTTAATGTTTTCAAGACTGCATTTAATGATTTTTGGTAGTAAATCAAATCATCTGTTTCATCTTTATTATTTTTTTTCATAGAGGTTTTTCTGCTCCCTGGCAGGCTGGGTGGCTGTATAATCCCATCCCATGATCACCGGCTGTCCCGATCCCCTTTCCATTGCCTAGGACAGGGCAGGCCATTTGCACTCTCGGGGAGGGCTTCATTAAGCCCAGCTTCCATATTTTCCACTGATTTTCTCCCTTGGGGCTTGCATGACATTCAATATATGCGATGTCCAAGCACCAGCTCTGCAGAGATGCCCCCAGCATCCTGAATGTGGACCCTTCCCTTTACGTGGTGGTGACGCATGTGCTGCCATCTAGCCATCGCTGGTGGCAGTCAAGCAGCATGCCACACTAACCCCCCTCCCCGAGGAAGGAGAGCCATCATAGGATACTCAATCCTTCCTCTTCCCTCTGGCTCTCGAGCAACCTGAGCCCATTCTCGACCTTGGGTAGCTGGCATGGCAGGAGGTAAGGCACCCAGTGCCTCAGTCCTCCACGCCACTGGGCCGGCTTGTTCCATCTTTATTATTAATAATTGATGAACAAACTAATGTAGTAAAGATGGTAGATAATTTTAATTTCTTGGGTTTTTATCTGGACAAGTTTTTGTTGCTTAATATACATGTAGAGAATAATGTATGGGCAACCATTTATAAGGCTGTGTTTTCATTGTGGGGTTGAGATGACATCATAGTGACCTTGAGAGCAAAGCTGGAGAGGTCCATGATGTCATCACAACCCTAAGATGGAAACATGAGCTGAGCTGGGTATGGTTGCCTTTGTTTTATTTTTTATATTACAAGCTTTTCCTGTATGTCAGAAGTGAAAATTCCAATTTATATACAGTAGTAAGGGGGACCCATCTGTTCTGCTCCCACTCACAGTTCATCCCTCATAGTCAGTAACTACATTACAGATAAAATACTGCATGTCAGTGGGAAGAGGCTTAACAGAAGATAACCATACACAGCAACTCTTTGTGACCTTTGAACTGTGCACAACAACTTTGTATTACCTTTGAACTGTTCACAACAAAGTTTTTATAAACCTTTGACTGGTGCACAACAACCTTTGCCCATGCACAACAAGGATTCTGAGTGCATGGAAATCCATACACAACACTTAACCAGCTTCATCCTTGACACAGGTGCCTCTGCTGCTGCAAGCAGCCGAGTGGGCCCCCTCTATCCGCTGGCTGCCTTCCTCGCTGTACTGCCTGCCGATCACCAGACCAAAGCCTCACCCTTGACATGGGTGCTTCTGCTGCTGCAAGCAGCCCGGCGAGCCCCCTCTGTCCGTTGGCTGTCTTCCTCACTGTACTGCCCACCGATCACCAGACTGAAGGTATGCTGCTGAAACTTGACTGGCCAGAACCATCGGCTCTGCCTGCTGACAGGCTGCTGCACTTCTTTAATTCTTTGCTACTCCTGTTCCTTTTGGACTTTAAGTTAAAGTTACATACTGAGTGTGGTACTGGTAAGTCTCTCCAAATCGCCCTGTGAATCCTAATTTAAACGTGAACCTAAGCCTGTTTACAGCAATTTTGCACTCCGAGGGTAGTTTGAAATGCAAGTTCTTTTAGGCTGCAGGTTTGTAGATTTTAAAGTATTACAGCTCTCTTTGTTTTAAGGCCCAGTGGTAATCTACCCTGGATCAGAAACTAAGTTTAAAGTGATACAGTTTTTTCTGTTTAGACCAGATTTCATTTGGGTCACAGCTGCAAGCTTTGCCCTGCAAATAATCCAATTTTTGTTTCACTGTGTCTTCTTCTGTCTCTTTCCTGCTTGAATTTTTGCGCCCACCCTCCCATCCAATTTCTGTTTCACTTTGTCTCTGTTTCATTCCTGCTTGAATTTTTGTGCCCAGCCTCCCATCCTCCACCTCCAGCCTTTACTAAATACTCTCCTTCCCCCCCTCGGCACCACCTTTATGCAATCTTCATCCTCCCCTCTCACTAATATTACAACTCCACTTAAAGTTAGAGAGCAGTTATTAGGCCTAACACTTGTCCTGCCCTCCCTTTAAAGACATCTTCCTACTTTTGCCATCTGCTTATCTATCAGCTTTGTTTAGCACCTGTTCTGCTATCTACTCTACAGTTCCATACCTGAGCTTCCTCCCTTGCTACCCTCTACATAGCCCCAATAATCTTCAGGTTGCCTTGGTATCCCTCCGCCCTAGCTAAAACACCCTATTTTAACCTACAATTTATATCTTAAAATAGATCCATTGTTCCGTAGAGGTGAATTTGGTTACTACTGATGGGGAAGGGGGTTCTCCCACCTCTCGCTCCCACAATTCATACCTAGCCATTTCTCTGGACTATAAACACCTCTTCCTTTAACACTTTGCTGTTTAGATTCTTGCTAAATGTATTTCACATTCAGTCTACTTTTCTTACTTCCCATTTGTGCGGAACTTGAACATAATTAAAAATAAGTGGCATTGTCCATTACTCTAGACCCCCCACAGGTTAAGCAGTCCAGTCCCCACATTCTTTCTTTCCATTTTGTGCTGGCCTTGAACATACTTATAAGTGGCTTTGTCCATTACTCTAGACCCCCCCACCGAGTTAAGCAGTCCAATCCCCACATCTTCCAACTGTATGTGGCTGTCTTTTCCTGACCCCACAGTAACAGTTCCTTTAGTTTCCTTCTGTTTTGGATGAAAACACTTGGCCTTTTGTCAGAGCAAACTCACCCTTTGGTTGCAGGTGCCCCACAGGCGTTTCCTCCTCAAGGAATCTCTTACAGAGCTTCTGGTGCCTCAGCACAACTCAGAAAGGCAGCTTCTTTCCTTTAGCCAGACCCAGGGTGGTTGCCCCTGGAAAACAGGCAGACATCTTCCCTCCATCCCCTCAGGGATGGGGCTCTGAACCATTGAAAGCAGCCTCCATCACTTCAATTACCAGTTCCTGTGTTCCTCTTCAGGTGGAAACACACACCTTGAACAAAAGTAGCTCTGAAACAGAGCTTAAAGCTCTGAGAGCCTGCACACACTTTGCTGCACTACAGTCTCTCTCTAAGACTGCACACAGACCGGCTTCAAATTCCCCAATGTTCTACTCTAACCTCCAACTGCAACATTCCAGTGTGGCTTATGCAGCTGCGACAGTTCTAAAATGATGTCATCCCTCAGTCTCAGCTGAGACTGAGAACAGAGTGAGATAGTGTGAAATCCATTTAACTGGAGTTTCATAACCTGCCTTCCCTGCCTACCACTAGGTCTTACTGGGATTCTAGTAACCTCGGGTAACAGGGGGGTTACATATGACTTTGTGGAAAGCTGCTTCACAGTCAGGCATCCATCGGGACCCAAAAGGTTCACCTGGGCAAAAATATGCTTTGTCCGGTTCTTTGATGGACCCTTTTGGTAGGAGGGTAACCCTGGGTAAGATTCAAGAGTGGCCGAATCACTTTGGAATAGTCCTTTGTGAACCGGCGATAGCAGCCACAGAATCCCAGGAAACGTTGTAGTTCTTTCAAATCATGGGGCTTGGGCCAAGTAGTCAAGGCTTCAGCTTTACTAGGATCAGTCTCTATCCCCTCTGTAGACACTATGTGCCCCACATACTTCACAGAGGTTTGGAAAAATTGGTACTTACTAATGGACAGCTTGAGGCCGAAATCTTCCAGTCGGTCTAGTACTTTGAACAGTCAACTCTCATGTTCCTCTAGGGAACTCCTGAACACAATGACATCATCCAAGTACACCAGGCATTCTAGCAAATTCATGTCTCCCACTGCTCATTCCATCAGTCGCTGGAAGGTGGCTGGGGTGCCCGATATCCCCTGTGGCATTCTCAGGAATTCGTAGAACCCAAAAGGACAGTTGAAGGCTGTCTTCTCATGGTCCTCTGGAGCCATCGGAATCTGGTAATATCCACTGCAAAGATCCAACACCAAGAACCATTTGCTCCCAATAAAACAATCCAGATAATCTTGTATACGGGGCATGGTGTATTGATCAGGGATGGTCTGCCGATTCAGAGTTCGATAATCACAACCATTCTCACAGATCCATTCTTCTTATGCACAACCACAATGGGAGAAACATATGGGCTCCTGGATTCTTGCATCACACTAGCCATGAGCATTTCCTGCAAGGGTCTTCTTACATCGTCTATGTCTGCAGGGGCTAGGCTTCGAGACCTCTCTCAAAATGGCCATTCATCGTGCAGGCGTTTGTGATGTTCTGCACCCTGGACTCATCCCACGTCTCATTCCTTCAATGAAAACACCTGATCGCTTTGGGCAAGTTTCTGGCTAATTCTAGTCTTCTATTCAGCTGGCAATGGGGAGTCACCAAAATCAAATAAGTCAGGAGTCACTCTATCTGTCTTGCCAGGGTGCTTGTTGCTGGGAAACACTGCAGTGTCTGCGCAGTGTACCGTAGCTAAGGTGCATCCTCTGTTCACCCGGATCTCCCAATCTGACACATTATGAATCTGGACCATCACTCGTTGTGCATAGGCATGAGTACAAGCTGGCAAGATGCTGGGCTTAACCAATAATCCTTCTGGCAAGTTTCCATCGCCTGGCACATCCAACATCAGTATTTTGTTCTTGACATCTTTGGGGAGGCAGACCTCCCCTTGAACGGTACACTGGGTGTTGGGGCCAGTACCATTGAATTGGGATCCTTCTTCCACACGACCCCTACCGGTTCATTCTGGTCCACTCCCTTGGGGTTCTGCTGCAAATCATAGGCCCTTTTGATCAGAGCGGGAATTCTTAGGGCCCTCCCAGTCCATCACCCTCGTTCCTCGCAACAGAGTTGTGCCAGTCTCCCAAACATATGGGTGTTGGTCCCAATTAACAGGGGAACCCCATCATATAGTCCAGTAGGGGGACACACTAAGGCTAGTGTCTCAGCTTGCTCCTCTACACCAGTTACAGCTGCAGGAAATGACAACCAGAGGTGGACATATAGTAGGTAGGGATAAGACTTGTTGCTCAGCCCCCACACATGTAGGCCTTCCAGGGATTGTAAGGGCACAGCAGGTAAGTGTTTGTCATACCAGTCCTTAAATACAATGGTCACTTGCGACCCACTGTCCAGCACAGCCTGAGTAGGAATACCATTCACAGCCACGGTAGTCTCCATTGAAGGGCGAGCTATTCTGAACCAGTCTGAAGGGACAGCAGCAGAGGCTTGGACACATGATTTAACCACATAGGGATTTGAGTTACTACTTCTTGAACCCTCACTGCGGTCATTTTGGCACTCCTCGACCTCTAATTTGTTCTCTGAAGCTCTCCTTGAAGCCTGTATACAACTTTATCTAGGTCTTTTGTGGACCGGCATTCTCTCTTCATGTGCCCATCCTTCCCACAATTATGGCAAAATATGTTTTCTGGGATTTGGGGTGGCCGAGGCATCACACTGGGAGCTGGATCAGTGGTACTACCAACTGAAAACCTTGGTGCCATCTCTGTCTGCTGTGTGGTGAGCATTTGGAGACATCTTGTTAATTCTTTTACTTTCATAGTCAAGACATCAAGTTTCGAGCTGCTGTCAGCAGGAAATGCCTGGGTGGACACCCCCACCCCCATAGCAGATGCAGTTGGATAATGGTCAGTGCCTGTACTTGCAAGAGTGGCCTTCATAAAGAGACTGTTTTTTGTTTCCCTGAACTCCCTCAGCAGTTCATCCCATGGCAGCCCACCCTCATTGGTCCCTACTTCAGAAGGGCCTTTCGATGCTGTGATCATTTAGGCTGCGCTCACCTTAGAATTACAATCCCCCTCTTCATCTTCAACCTCCCAGAGTTCTTTTATCAAGCCACAATAGTCTGGTGGGTTACCCCTTCTATCTGGGAGCCTTAATTGAAGGAGCTGCAATTCAGAATGCTTTACATGTTGCAGTATGTGCCACAATCTCACATGGTTTAAGTCACTGACAGCTACCCCACCTTTTCGGTAAGCCTTCTGCAGAGCTCTTTCCAGACAAGTAACATATGCAGACAAACTTTCCCCTGGCCATAGTTTTGTACCTTGAAATTTCCACATCAAGTTCTCCCCTGACTCAATGCTCCCAAAAGTGCCTTTGAGTGCAGATAGGTACTTCTGGGCAGATGCATCAGGGTTTGTGGACCTCAGAAATTTAATGGCCTCTATGGCAGGACCCCTCAGACTCTCTATGATCTTTTTCCATTTCTCAGCCTCCACACACTGCCATTCAGGTACCAAAGGGGCAACACAATCTATCCAGGTCTCCCAATCATCCTCCCCTTGGGGGTGGGGAGGGTGCCGGAGAAGATTCTCAACCTTTGGTAAGAGTCATGACTAATGGCAGGTACAGACATAGGAGCCAGCATTGGCACGGGCACAGAAGGAGGTGCAATAACGGGTGCTGGAGAGGGAGGGGGTGTTGCGGGAGGAATACCCCCAAGTAGCAGGAATAGTTTCTTTAAGTCCTCCACAGTTTTCCCTTCCTTCAGCAACAACTTAGCAAATTTCTCCTCAAAATTCTCAGATAGTGGTAGGGGGCTCATTCTCCCCCGGGGTCTTTACTGTCTTTAGTTATCACTGTCTAGGCAGTGAGGGCTCCTTCGGGGATGATAGTCCATGACACTTTGGAACTGTCTACTGGGTCCTTACACTCTACTAACATCATGAAACTTTGGACGAGCAGATTAGCCTGTCGACCCACAACCCTGGGTTTTGTAAACATTCAGCCTTGGAAAGTACTCCCTCTACAGTGTTCTTATTAGTACCCAGGGGAATATCCAGGATAAGTACAGCATTTTGGGGGTCGATCTCCTGCCCAGTACACCACCCCACCAACTGGTGTACAGCCACTTCTGTTGGGGTAGTGGTCAAGCTAACCTGGGCATAGCCCTCC
The DNA here is from genome assembly GCA_016271365.2 of Neoceratodus forsteri. Taxonomy (NCBI): domain Eukaryota; kingdom Metazoa; phylum Chordata; order Ceratodontiformes; family Ceratodontidae; genus Neoceratodus; species Neoceratodus forsteri. The sequence goes on along the minus strand of CM028130.1, from coordinate 909,805,149 downwards.
GGGACACTGTAACCCCCCTCTTTCCCCTCTAGTGGCCTGAACACTGTACAATAATCACTTTCACAATACCCCTGGTACACTACACAAGTACCCACACTGTTTGCACTTACCACCAGGTCTGGTTCCTCTGGCTCGACCCTGGGGACCCCCTGTAAAACAAGGTTGTGCACAGCAAATATCAACAGTACACTACTTTCAGCACAAACTGCAACCACACTCAGATTATGTGCAGAAAAAGTTAGATCTGATTTATTCAGAGGACTTGAACAAGGAAGGGGCAAAATCAGGCTAATTAGCTTAAAGGTTATATCAATGAAGCAGTTATGCATGTGCTTTGAGTCCCCCACAAACAGTCACACCTCTGGGTACCCAGGTGGAGAAAAGGTGGGCTAGCCAGGACTGTTGATCGGGGTTGCAGCTGGTTGGGGCCCTGTGATGGAAAATGCAATATACACAGTACACAATATTTGTAATCCGGAGCCAGAGGGCTCAGTTCGTAAAGGAAACGAAACAACAAGACAATCAAATGACACATTCACATTGAGCTGTTGTTGCAGTTAGCTACCCTGGTATTTACTCACGATACCCAAGACTGGACACAGGCTGGATGAAAATCGAGACTGCAGGTGGTTGATCTGGAATGCCAGGAGAAGCAGGGCCCACATGAGTCACAGAGGCGTCATTCCTGTTCAAGCGCGGAGCAGGGGACTGATCCCCAGGCAAGTCTCTCATCGATGGCTTCTCCGTGCAGTGGATAGTCTGGCTAGACCAGTCTGGCAAGACCCAGACCGCATGGAGACAAATTCGGATGCAGTCCGTTTAGGGCTGGATACAGCTTCCAGCAAACAGAACACAGTTCACACAGTGGGGAACTAACTCACAACCCACTAGCAGCTCATAGCACATTTACATGTATGGGAATTCTACTGTACCAGGCAAAGTGCTCCCTGGTCACAATTGCAAAGTCTCTACGCACACCGGGACCTTAGGGGAAGCTGGAACTCCTGACAGGCCGATCGCATTCAGCAAAATCTTCAGTCATCTTCAGCTTGAGCCTGACCCACTTCAGTAGCTTACTTTAGTCACACAAACTTGGATTTAATCCAAAATAATTCTCTTCTCTTCTCTCCCTCTCAGGAGCAGCTGGCAGACATGCAAGCCAGAACTCAGCCCTTTCACAGTTTTCCCATGCAAATTCACTCAGGATTGCTACCCAAAATCACCTGAGCTCTTCTCATTTCACTTCCCAGCTCAGAACTAACTGAAAACTGCCAGCAGCCTGGGATTTCCCCAAGATCCAAAAGATTTGGTTGGATGATTTGGCATTGGCTGTCAGTCAAAGCAAGAGCTCCTCCTTCAGTTGCAAAAAAGGCGCAAAAAGTTCAAAACTACAATTCCTACAAATTTTGACTTCAGACAGCTCCTGTAGTCCGGCTACATTTTAGGTCCCACCAGAACTGACTAGTCCAATTTACAGTGCAGGACCAAGATAGTGGAGACAAACAAAACAGTCCTTGCTATAAAGAAGGCAGGTTAGACAAACTACATTATCATTATCACTCTAAATGATTTTCAGCAAATAGTTACATATTTCAACAGAGCTCCCTTTCAGATTACTTAGGCTGCAATCAGGCAGCTCTTAAAGAGACAGTACACAGAGGCTATACAGGCTCTGGTAATTACATTTAAACTGCTAAAATGCAGGACACCAGCCTGGCAGTGAGCATTTAGGCAAGCTCAAGGAAGACTTTTTGGGAACCCCCATTTGTAGGGGGGTTACACTTGGTTTAGTATACATAAATTGGTTCTCAACTCTGAAAAAAACAAGTCCATGCTCTTATGCAGCCCACACAACAAACACAGACTCAATCCCATCACGATCAAAAACTGCCTTGGTACAACCCTCGAACAAGTTCAATCCTTTAAATATCTAGGAGTTACCATTGATTGTAACCTATCATATGCTACGCACATTGACAACATTGCCAAGGCTGCCAACACTCACATTGGCCTACTCTTCAGGCACAGGCAATGCCTTACCTCAGATGCCTTAGGATTTCAGTACAGAGCTCAGTATTCTCAATAATCGACTATGGCCTGATCATCTATGGCTCTGTCTCTGCCATCGCCCTCAGGCACATATCCATTGGACCAAACAAAGCTTGCTGTCTCATAACTGGCACCCATCGCCTCATCCACACATGTGATCTCTATGCACAGATGGGGTGGCTTCAACTTTCAAACCAGATCAAGTACTAAACCTGCCTTATGGCAAAGAAAATAATACTAGGCCTGCTCCCACAGGTGTCCAAGCTCTCCTCTGCCCAGAGCGAACTTCTCGCATCACCAGGGGCTCTGAATCCCAGCTACTGCATATCCCTTGTTTCTGCACCGCACAAGGGCAAAGATCCTTTGTGCACAGAGCTCCCAGCTGGTTCAGTGGTCTCAACACTGATATCTTCTTAATGCCAAAGCTTGGGTCCATTCAAATCCAGTCTCCATCACATCCTCTCTGTATCTAGCTCCAGTGACTGTCCTTCCTAATTGTTCTCTCCTCTACTCTTTGCTTTTTCCACCTAGCACTTATCCCTCTCCCCCTCAACTCCCTCTCCCATACACCCACTCATCCTCCCCTCCTCCCACCCACCTTCCCTACCCCCTTGTAGCACTTTAATTGATATTTGACAAGAGCCTATGGCTGCACCCCACTACTGTGTCTCTCTTCCATACCATATTAACCCTGTTACCAGACCTCCTTCTGGCATTTTTGCCACTGTATTGAATGTATAAAACTGTATGTAACTGCCTGTAACCCACTGTTATACTGTTACTCAATGTTTTGTTTGAATTGTACCTCATCCGACGTGGAACCTTTGTAAAAGAGCCCTGGCGCAAAGGTACTTGTAATCCTAGATTCAAATAAATAAAAAAATATATTATATTGCTATTTTAGTTTAGACTGTGAAAGTCAGATTTTGATTATTGCACAACATCAGAACTTGTCTTTCTTTTAATTATAAGAAACTTTTAGTTAGTCCCTTATTTTTTCTGTTATTGAGTATAGGCTCATGGTGCACTCTTCTGCCTCAAAAACTGCTTAAAACAGTGTTAAGGTTTTGTAACATAATGCTTGTCGATTTATTTTAACATGCTCTAGGAATAGAAGTCACTTTGATTTGTATTCATTACTAAATTTGTTCATTTGAAACACACTGGCCCAGATATTCAAACTGCACCTGGCTGTGGCACAAGCCTGAGTGCAGCTCAACTTTGCTGTGCAGGGGTGTGGACTAAGCGATATTCAAAGGAGCTGTGCCATGGCTCAGCAGCTTTGAATATTGCACCCTGGCCACCCCCAGTGTGCATGGTGCAGTGGCACTGCACCAGCGCAAGTGGCCAGAGAGGAGCATGGAGATGCGCTAGCGCAAGTTCCATTGTGCCATGTACAGCACCTGCGATATTCAAAAGTTGACATGCAAATGGGGCCATAATTTATGCAAAGGCACACATGGGGCCATTTGCATGTCATTATGGCCCCATTTGCATGCAGGTGCGCTGATCCCCGACAACTTGCACCTGGCGCCCTGCCAGGCAGCAGCCGTCGGGGACCGACACCCCCTGAAGCCAGATCGTGGGCATCTGTAAAATTAAAAAACCCCATCCAATATCCCTGGTGGTCCAGTGAACTGCTTTCTCCCTGATCGCGGGCATCTGTATGAATAAACAACCCCGTCCAATATCCCTAGTGGTCCAGTGGACCTCTATCTGGTCGATCTCGAGCATCAGTTAAAAAAAAACCTATATCCCTGGTGGTCCAGTGGACCGCTCTCTGCCCGATCGCGGGCATCTGTAATGAAAAGATGTCCTATATCCCTGGTGGTCCAGTGGACTGCACACTGCCCGATCGCAGGCATCTGTAATGAAAAGATGTCCTATATCCCTGGTGTTCCAGTGGACCGCACTCTGCCCCATCGTGGGCATCTTTAAAACACAACGTCCTATATCCCTGGTGGTCTAGGGCACCCCCTCCCCACTCACCCACTGAGTCCCACCGCCCCGCTGCCCCCGGTCAGCCGGCAAGGGCAGCACCCCACCCGCCTGCCACCCCGCCGCCACCAATGACACCTCAGTGAGACTGCATGCCCATTGGTTCGGCGTGAGCCAATGGGCAGCAACACCTCCAGTACTACACAGTCCATATGTGAATGAATCATTCACATATCTGTAATGTGTAGTATGGTTGGGCTGCTGCCCATTGGCTCATGCTGTGAACTAGTGGGCATGCAGCTCACCGAGGTGTCAGTTGGTGGGCAGCGGGTGGCAGGCGTGAGGTGCTGCCCCTGCTGGCTGACTGGGGGTGGGGCAGGGGCCCAGTGGGTGGGTGGAGGGGTACCCAACCACCAGGGATATAGACATTGTGTTTTAAAGATGCCTGTGATCGGGCAGAGTGCGGTCCATTGGACCACCAGGGATATAGGATGTCTTTTCATTACAGATGCCCACAATCGGGCAGAGAGCGGTCTACTGGACCACCAGGGATATTGGGCGGGGTTGTTTATTCATACAGATGCCAGCGATCGGGCAGAAAGTGGTCCACTGGACCACCAGGGATATAGGACAGGGAGCTTTCTTTCAACAAATGCCCGCGATCGGGCGTGGGTGGCGCCGCCAGGTGCAGCCGGCACTCGGGTGGCCACCCACAAGTGGCAGCTGCTGTGTTGTGCCATGCAATGCGGCAGCTCACCTGTGGGTAGCCATAAGTTGTTCCTTTTTTGGGGGGCTTAACTTTGTGCTGGCGCAGGTAGGGGTTGCGCATGCATGGCTCTGTACATCCTGGGCTGAATATTGGGCTGTGCAGTTTATGCATGGGCATGCCCCCCACCTGTGCCTGAATACATTACTCATGCTCTCCGGCACATCAGGATTTGTGCCGCGCACTTTTCCCTTTTGATTATCACGCCGGGGCACATCAGTGAGTTGCGCATGGTGCAACCCTTTTGAATATCTGGGCCACTGTGTATTTTTATTTGATTACTTTTTGGTGTTTGTGGCACCTACTGCAAGATTTTCTTTTAAAAACACATTGAGGACTTCTGGTTCCAGTTCTAGCATGGCAGCAGCCTAGAGGAGAGAGCTCCACCAGACCGCACCTAAATCCATGACCATCTTGTGCATAGAACAGCACTAAACAGCCACAGCTTGCTACATTTGGTGAACAACAGGCCCAGGAACTCATCCCGTCGAGCATGAATGCCAAAATGCACCCCCTCAAGAACAGATTGTAGCTCCCGAAGCCACTCTGACTCAAAGCCATCTCAAGCTCTCTCTCCCACACCCAGCTGTGATGGAGGTGAGCACATCAGTTTAAAATGAATCTGGACCAAGCTGAACTCTCTAACCCACTCGGTCCAGAAATTGAATACCAATATAGAAGACTTCAGGAAGAGACTGAAAGAAGTAGAGCACCACACTTCAGAGTCACAGAGAGGGCTGGCAGAGACTGTAGAACAATCAGACCTGCATGGCAGGGCCCTATTCTCTCTATATCACTAGGAGAATCAGCTACACAGAAATCAGGAAGATGCTGAAAATAGAGACCACAGGCTGAGCATTAGACTAATGTAATAAAATATCTCTGGTTGCTACCTGACGTGGTACTTGTGTACCTATATTATGACTACTATGATCTACCTATTACCAAGCGTGTACCACCAGTGAATGCCTGTGACACTGGTTGCTTTTTTAATCTAAGCGTTATGTACTGTACTGTTTGTTTGCTGTGATGTATTGCTCTCTTGATGAGGTGCCTTTGTAAATGAGTCTATGACTCAAAGGTCTGAAAACTGATGCTCTAATAAATAAATAGAATTAATGGGCTCCCTGAAGATCCTGAAAAGAGGCCCATGATAACATTTTTACAAGATTTGCTAAAAGAATTGCTGCATCTTTCACCTGATTAGGACCTAGAAATGGAGAGTACCCACAGAGATCTGGATAAAAGGCCTGCAGCACCAGATTCTAGGCCCCGATCCATCATCATCATCCATTTTTTCTGCTTCCCCACAAGGCAGTTTACCTTCTCCACATCACCGGCAGCAAAAAAGGTGAACTTTAAAGGGAGCTCTTCTTTGAATCGGACTACTCTTTGGAACTCAAAATGAAGAGAAAACAAATTTCTGACAAGCAGGGGCTCCTGAAGGAAAATTAAAATGATCGTTATCTGAAACGTGTTGCCTCATGAAGTAAAATATTTATTTTAATTTATTCTGAGACTGGTGCCCTTGTTTTTATTGGGTTTGAGTGCTCTGCTTTGACTTTGTGGTTTTTGAGTTTCCCTTAAAGCATAGAAGCACCGTTTCCATGTGCCCCTCTCTGTATTGGTATTGTAAATAAAGAGTAACCTCTCCTTTCCCACTAAGAACCACTCCACTACCACATGCCTTCTCAGACTCACAGATTCCATCTTCACCAGGATGGACAATGCTCTTAACACCTCTGCCGTCTTTGCCAACCTAGCTAAGGCTTTCAACACTGTCTCCCATGCCCATCTTCTTGATTCCCTAATTGCTGCTAGTCTGTCTCTGTCTGCTCAAAACTGGTTTAGAGTTTATCTCTCAGGCAGAACACAATCAGTCAAGATCCAGGTTGTAATCTCTTCCCCCCCCCTCCCTATTACCATTGAAGTACCACAGGGCTCTGTGCTTGGCCCCATTCTCTTCTCCATCTTCCTCAACAACCTACCCTCAGTATGCTCCTCTTCCTCCTCCTCTTTCTACATGTATGCCAATGACACAGTCGTGTTCACCTCCGGCAAATGCCCTGTAGATGTTGCAACCACCCTTCAGCACAACTTCCATCAGGTTTAATGCTGGTTTGCTTCACATCAACTGTTCCTAAACACCAAGAAGACTGTCTCAGTGACCTTTGGCACTAGACAGAAACTCTCTAGGCTTCATCCCTTGCCAGCAGTGCACCTCAAATTTTTCAGGGCTTGGGTAGGTCAGTTTTTTACAGCCTTGCACCCAACACACAAAAAATGTGGCTAGCCTTTTTATTCCACAGCACCTGTTTGGTTAAAGTCCTGTCCCACTACCCGGACCCGGAGGGTAGGTACATCCAGGTAAATGCAGAATACCAAAATCAACCAACAGCATTTTTGAATGTGTATGCTCCTACTTTGGACTCATCTGCTTTTATCAAAAACCTTCACCAACTAATAGCAGATAAAGCTGAGGCCATATGCTTACTCCTGGGGGACTTCAATTGTGTCCTGAACCCTAAACTTGATAAATCCCCTTCTTCAAACCTCCCATGCCTCTGCATGGTGAAGGCATTGCTAGATATGGGGATCAGCTTGATTTCCAAGACGTCTGGAGATTCCTGCACCCAACCAAGCAGGACTTCACATTTTACTCATACACTCACAAAATTTACTCCTGTATAGATTTACGTTTTCTACCCAGAAACTTGCTTCATGTGGTAATAGACTGCTGCATTCACAATACCGTATTACCCACCCTGACCATGCCCCTTTATCCTTAGAGGTTGAAATCCATCCTGCGCTCATGCACAAACTTTGTCATATGAATGTTAGAGTTTTCTAACTAATGAAGCAAATTTTTTTCCCAATTTTTTAATCAGATGAGACACACTAAGCTGAAAGCTTATTTACAGGTGCAACCTGGGAGCACAGGAAAGTTATGTGACTTGTTCAGGGTCACACAGTATGCAGGTGGGGGCTGTGGGATTCAAACCCAGGTCTCCAGATTTGCAGCTCAGAGCCTTAAACGACTGCATTATACTGCCTCCCATTTGACTAAATATGACGAAAATTAAGCAAGAAATCCAAGAGTACTTGACACTCAACTTAAGGGGGGGGGGACCACTGAGATGGCACAGTGGAATGTCTTGAAGGCAGTTCTCCAATGAACACTCATGTCTGTCACTAGTGCCCAGCAAAAAAAAGCAGTAGCAGACAGCATATTGGTTGAAAGTGAACTGGCAACATTAATAAATGTTCCCAAAAAAGACATAAAGGATGCCCATATCCTTAGACACCTTACCATGGCTAGACATAGGCTGACTGATATGAATATGCAAAAAGCCAAAGTCATGCTTTTCTATACTAGACAGAAATACTATGCTCACAGGAATAGAGAAGGGTGCCTGCTAGCCTTGCAACTGAGAAAACAGGAGGCAGACAGGTACATGGCATCCCTTTCTGTACCGACTCCACACTCACCATAATATACCCTACCACAGGACATAGCCCAGCAATTTGTCTCTTTCTACCAGGCCCTCTTCACAGAATCTAATCAGCACAACACCACTAGGGAGATGCAACATTTGTTTGTCCCCCTCCACCTCCCACATAGAAATGCCCAGGAGGCAACAATGCTTGATACCCAGTTATGGAACAGGAAGGAATAGTGGTGATATAAACATTAAAGCATGGGAAATCCCTGAGCCTGGATAGGTTCCTGGGAGAATTCTACAAGGTATGTAGAGAAGATGTGCTAACTCCTCTTACTAGAACTATTAATTGGGGCTTGGCAAAAAAGCAATTACCTGATGAATGGAAGAAGGCAATTATAACTATTATTCCAACACAGGGCACCCCACCATTGTAGATTATACAGTCCAATTTTGCTCATTAATGTTGATCAAAAAATCATGACTACAATATTTGCTAACAGGCTACAAAAAATAATTCAGAAATGTATCCACTGGAAGCAAGCAGGCTTTATACCCAATACCCAATTCTCTGATAATGTTCGCAGACTGATCATTGTTATGCATGCATTCAAACATTCCAAAATAATAAACCTGGCCATCTCACTGTACTATTCACTCTACACAAATTGGGATTTTGACCTAACTTCCTATCCTGGATGCATGCCCTATACACAAAGTCTAGGGCATGTGTCAAGGTGAATGGCACACTATGCACTTTTTTTTAACTCCCAAGAGGCACTCAGCAGGGGTGGCCACTCTCATCTCTTCTTCTTATTTTGGGGATTGAACCTCTTGCTACAGCCTTCTGAGGGAACTCAGCCATAAAGGGAGCCTCCTGTGATCCACAAGGTCAAAAAATGTCCTTATACGTGGATGAGAGCCTCCTGTTTGCCAGTGACATCACCCACTCGATGCCTCCCCATCAGATATTGTGGAGCAGTATGGCTCTGTATCAGGGTTTAAGATAAACCATAACAAATCTGAGGCCTTTAAGCTCAGTGGAGTAATGTCCTCACAACTTAGAGGAGGGATGCCCTTTAATGGACCACCAAAGTCTTTAAGTATTTGGACATCCACATTAGGAAAGACACCTCTAGTCTCTTCAACATGAATTATGTGCCACTGCTGAAGAAAATATGCACAGATTACCACAGGTGGGTCTCTCTCTTACTGTCAGTGGGAGGCAGAGTACAGACCATATCAATGAATGTCTTATTGAGAGTTCTGTATTGATTTGTATGCTCTCCACTACAGTGCCTTCAGGGGTATGGAAACAGCTAGACAGAGCCACTCATAAGTTTGTGTGTGGGTCCTGCCATTCAAGGGTACAGCTACCAATACTAAGACAACACAAAGATATGGGGGCCTAGGGTTACCTAATCTCAAATATTATTACTGGGCTGCACAAACCACACCAGTTCTAGTGGCTGTTAAGAAAACACAGGGTGGATTGAATTAGAAGCCACAAACCTCCCTAGAGGATGGCAGGCATCGTTGCTCCTTGTAAACTTCACCCACAACACCCTCAAGCACCTATCAAACCTGTGAGTACAACACTCCCTCAAAATGTGGACCACTCTGACAGAACAGGAGTGATGCTAACACTATATGTCCACTGTCCAACATATTACATTCACCTGAGAGCACCTTAGGGTTGGTAGATCCATGGTTAGAGACATGGTACATGAAAGGCATAATCTTACTGCAACACTTAAAAAACTCTGACATGATGTCCCCGAAGATCATCTAGCAGCGCCAGACAGACTTTGGCTTAGGCAGGAAAAAAATTTTCAGATATTTTCAACCGAGACATTTTATTCTGCCACCACACATTAAACAACAGCTCCTCAGACCCTTATCTCCGCTAGAAGCACTTGTCAAATCAACACAACAGATTGGTTGACTGCTGCAAACTGTCATTAGGATAAGCTGCATGGCTTCAGAGTGTGGAACTGTGGCACTCACAGACAGCTAGACATGCTTGATTGAGGGAAGCCTGAGAGTTATCCAGCGGTGAAATCTGCGACTGACCCTGACTGTCTGGAGCTCTGCACCCCATAAAGCACCCAGACCACACTGCCCTTGCACAATGGTAACATAAAAACATAGACAATGATGGCAAAAAAAGACCAAAGGTCCATCCAGTCTGCCCAAGTTCCATATTACCCTGTGGCCTACTGCTCCTCCAGGGTCCTAGCCCTCCCAACCCCCATTCTCCTCCCCATTTCTGACACCTGGGACAACCATTATACCCTTCATTCTGTCCCAGCCATACTTAAAACCACTACACTTCTTTGCACCCACCATCTTGGCTGGAAGCCTGTTCCACGGATCCTGATGAAAAGCAAGGAAGCGGGGCTGGGATGGTCAGAATCTGGAGGGCAGCTTAAGCACCTAAGAAATAGAACTAACTTTAAAAAAAAAGCTCAGAGTATACCTTGTATTGTTGAAATGTTTGTATCTCATGGTATTGTGCATATGTTTATTGCATTGCTATATGTGTTCCTGGTCCTTCACGAAAAAAGGGCATTTGATTCCTTTGGGGTTTAACTGGTTAACAAATTTGAAATAAAATTAAAAAAGAAGGCTAAAAATAGATACAGTCCCCCTAACCGAGACCCCCTTTTTGCTCAGAAATAGCCAAAAGTTGGAACCAGCCCATTGTAGCAGTGATAACACTACTGCATGCAGCGCCAATGACCCGAGTTTGGAAGCGAACATAGGGCATCAGATTACCGGCCAGGGTGGAGGAGGATACAGCATGTGATGGACTGCTCCCCTCCTCCGTGTGTGGGGGGGAGTGGCAGAGTGGTGCTTGCCTGGCCACTAGAAGAAAGACACCCATGAATGCATAAACGGCAAGGAGGGGGGTATGGCAGATACCAATGTGTGATGTGCAGGACAGCACAGCCCATGTCATGATGTCATTGCATGTGACGTCTCTCAGAGGACCACAGGAGGAGAAAATGTCACCTGCACAAACTCACACTGGGACTCCTACCAAGAAGCATTGTCTCTCTTTTCCCCAAGTCTGATCACCCATGGTCCACCAGATGGTCCTCCTCCCTCTCCTTCTCCCTTCCTTCCTTTCTGTCTCACTACCCAAGGTCAGCACACCCTCTCCTACAAGGGTGTGAAACTGTTAAATAGCCTGCCCCCATCCCCTGTCCAATGTCCCTCACTAGCTTCATTCAAATGCAACCTAAGGAATCACGTCTCCAGCTCTCAATCATATAAATCCCTGTCTCTGATTGTCTTGGAATGTTTGCTTACACCTGTCACTACTGCTAAAGTTGCCTGTTATGTATACATAATTATTTAATGACACTGTTATCCCTGAAACCTAGACTGTAATGTTATGTATTAATTTCTATATGATGGCACTTTGTATACCCGTCTAAGTCTGATATTCTTCACCCTTTTTTGTACAGCACATTCCAGTTTACTCTGTAATTGTTTTTATATCTGTCTATAATGGGACACTTGTGAAACCTGGCAATTTTTGCTGACATGCCTTTTCAGTATAAAAAAATAAACTGAAACTGAAGTGGCAGGATAGCACCAGGATAGCTGCAGGCCCCACAACCGACCAGCTTGGCTTTGTTGGCCAGGAATTGAATCCTTTTCCAGTGGAGGTTAGGGAACCCCATCGGCCCCACCGGGGGGCAAGCCGTGGGGGAAGAATGGCCAGCAGGCAAGTTCCAGTGGATGTTGGGTTGACGGGGTGGGTGTCCCACAGACGGAGGTTGTCCAGTGACAGGGAGAGAAAAAAACTGACAAAAAAAAAGGCTACTAGCCAAAAGATGCTTGGGATTTCAATGTTAAAACATACAAGTTGGTTAAAGTTTGTTAGAATTTGGCCCAAGGATAAATCTTTGCTGGTTAATGTTCACAAAAACAATTAACTTTTTAAATTATTAACAAAATGAAGTTCCATTTTTATGCATGTGCAGCTCAAAAACTGAATGTTCCAAGGATAAGTGACTTTTGCAAAACCAGTTCATGAGACCAGTAGCTGTCAGCAGTAAAAAATTAAAAAATAAAACTAAGGTTGCAAATTTAAATCTCTTCAATGGCTGGGGGATCAGGCTGTAATGTTTGTGGGTGACAGGGTAAGATGTGAGGAAGAGTCCTTACTATCATGATGTGCCTGGTTAAATAAAGTGATTGATGATGTAAATCTTTTCAAATGTTTTTGAACACTCGCCTGTGCTCTCCAGAAAGACGCCTTGAGAAAGAATAGAGATGAGTGTTTGAAAACGTTTGGCATTTTGTGAGTTGTGCTGCACTTTATTTATCAATAAAAATAGTGATGTCTAGAATCAGACACCCAAGCAAAGTGTGTTTTATTTCCTCAAGTGAAGCCTGAGCTCATTCTTTTTGGATAAATCACACTCAGAAATCGCCTTTCATTGTCACATTCTAAAAATGTAAATCCCAACCACATTAAAAAATTGTACGTACCCACCACATTCTGAAAATGCGTTTCACTGCCACATTCTGAAATTGCATGTTCCAAGTCATATTAAAAAATGATGCATTCCTGCTTCATTCTGAAATTGCATGTGACTGCCACATTCTGAAACTGCACCACCGCCCCAATCTGAGATTCCAAGTCCACGCCACATTGTGAAATTACATGCCACCACCACAATCTGAAATCAACCATCCTAACTGCATTTTGAAATTGTGCATCACCACATGTCATATTTGTGCATCCAAGACACATCACGAAATTACATATCCATGCCACCTTCCACAACTGTGTCCCCTACATTTCAAAATTGTGTACCTCTGCCACATTTTAAAAATATGTGACACCACCCCATTATGAATTTTAGTGTCCTTGCTACATTCCAAAATTATGTGTCCAAGCTACTTTCTGAGATTGTGTCATTGCTGCATTCCACAATTGCAACCTAGTGACATTTCAAAATTTCATACTTGCAGTATTCTACAAATTGCACACAACTTTGTCAATCAAAAACCATGTTTACCGCTGCATTCCAACACCCTGTCACATTCTGAAGTACTGTATCTTGTATCTACACATTATGGAAGTGCATGCACTGACCCACTCCAGTGTCAGTTTTTCCTTTTTCAGATGTTTACTACAACTTGAGTTTTTAAGTAACATAGGAGAAATAAATCATATAAGGTAGCTTGCAGGGAGGACTCGGCTGTGAGTTCAGGAGATGACATCACCAGTAGCTCTTCTCTGAAACTGGCTTTTTTGAACAGGCAGTGAATTTAGGGTCATACAATGACTTGTAACTTTAAATGAAGTAACTTTGAGATATTACATTTTTGGCATGAGACAGACTGAGGATATGCTAATCCAAATTCTGAATTTATTGATGGCAAACATTTTGGCCAGAACCCCTCTTTAAATATAGCTGGGATTCCCCCCACCCATTGCAGGGTTTTTTTTGCCATAGCCAGCTGTGGGTGCCCAATCAACCTGCCAACATCTTCTTACTGTAACCTGATTACTGATAGTTACCAATGGTAGGTGCCCAAACCAATTGCTGGTCTCCCCCCACCTGACCCATGCTGCCCAAACCCCACACCCTAGCCCACTCTCTAGCAACCATGACTAGAGATGTTGCAAAATTAAAATTTCACCAGCAAAATTGTGGCAAAATCAGCAATTTCACCACACAAAACTTTTCCTCGAAATTGCAGCAAAATTATACAATTTGGCCCGTCAATTGCTTTTTAAATAATTATGTTTTAATTTTATTTTTTTTAAAGCTTCCTGGTGTCTAGTGATCCCCCCCCACCAGCCACACACAAGCCCAAATGAATTAAACCCCCCACACCAATCACCATCTGGCAGCCGAATTAAAGAACTCCCCCAAATTATAGTCAATCCCGACTCTGGCCCAGTCATAATGGCTAAATTTGTTTAAAAAAATACAAAAAACGTGTCCCTCTCCCTAGTGTCTGGTGGACTCCCATCCTGTCACCATATCAGACTGACACTGACAGTGCCCACCGCTCCCCAAGTAACCCAATCAAGCCACCAGCACAGCCCTCCACTCACTCACCATGGCGGCGGCCGAGTGAGCACTTCAATGAATGAGTGCATGCTTGTACAAGCACCGCTCATTCATTGAAGTGCCACCACCTCAGTCAGGCCACCAGCTGTGGAGTTCAGTGGAGGGCTGTGCCAGTGTCCTGATCGGTTACTGGGGGCAGGGGGGCGCTTGTCAGTGTCAGTCTGACACAGTTGTGACAGGGTGGGGGGGTTCCACTAGACACCAGGGAGAGGGATTTTTTTTTTCTTTTGTATTTTGTTTTAAGCAGATTTAGGTCATCATGGCTGGGCCAGGGTCGGGGATCAGACAATAACTCAGGGGGGCAGGGGTCTTTCATTCAGCCGCTGGCAGTGATCGCTAGAAGGAGGTGCCACTAGACACCAGGGATATTATATGGGCCGGTGAGTGGCCATGAGTGGAGGGTTCCACAACTACAAGACACTGCAGTCAGGACAGGACAGGACAGAGTCCCCTCCAAAATTGGTTAATTGTGAAATTGACCACCATTTAACCCCTTTAAATCAATTAATAGACAAGACTGTGTATTTTATTGGACTGCTGATTGTTAGTCTGCTTTTTGCCAGCTATGAGATGCATGGCTAAGTGAGCCTGTTATTACTCTGTCATACTTCAGCAAATGATTCTTGGTATTGTATACTGATGCATTGCAAAGTGCAGTAAGGACAGCATTTGCACAAATTCAGGATGGTGTGGAGGAATTGTTGGCATAAGATAACTGCATGTTGACAGTCAATGAGAAATGCTGGTCCACCTATGACCAGGTAATGGAGGTCTATAGCCTGGGCTGTTGCCAAATTTCAACAATACCTCGGTACAGATCTCTTCAGTATTGTAACAGATCATAAACTACTGCAGGGACTGCTGCAAATTCCAATTGATAAGCCGCCCCCCCCCGGGCATTGCAGTTGCTGGGCTTTAGAACTGGGTCCATATGACTAGGTTGTGGTCCATCATAATGGATAGTCTGAAATCAATCGTTAATTGCAAAATTTTGCTGATGGGTGGCAAAATTTAATCCGTGAGTGAAATTTCACTGACTCAGGAGCGAAATATCGGTCACATGCAGGGGTGAAATTTCACATTTCACCCTGAAATATTTTGTGAAATGCATATATTCCATGAAATATTTTGTTGTGTGAAATTTTCAAATTTTGCACATCTCTAACCATGACACACACACACACACACACACACTCTGCCACTAATCATTGATTCTTTTTGTCTGTCATTGAGAATTCTCCAGATCCTCAGTGAGATTCCTTCAGTTCTTCCTGAGAAACCTCAATAGTGGGTGCCCAATCCCTCTACCCGTCTCTCCCCATCCACTTGACCCTTTAACAAAAACTACCCCCACTCTCTACCACCCTCTCAGTACCCCGCCACCCTCTTCCATACCACAATCACTACAACCCCAACCCACACACAAATCAGTGCCAGTGGCAGGTGCCCAGTCCCACTGTCAGTATCCCCCACCCCAAAACATTTTTAAAACTAAGCCCCCACCCTTTCCCACCTTTTTATATACCCCAACACCCACCTCCCCCCCACTTGCACCCACCTCTGCCCTTCATCCCAGCTTTACTGTTCCTCGTTGCTGACTTCTCAGTGTCTCAGTATATATTTCCATTAGGGATTGTTATAACCGCATTAGAGTACTTATTTGGGAGACTGAAACTGCTAGGGTTGTTAGGAGGTTTTTGTGTAATGTACGGGTAGCACTGGCAGAGGCTTAAGAAGACAGGTCAGTACGCACATTGTTGTTCTAAGCAGTGGTGGATAGACAAAGGAAGGCACAGTACTTTTAATGGCTGAGCATAGGGACAGAAATAGGGGGCGGGCGCAGGAAGGGAGATGAGGACACCAGGGGGACATAGGAGGAGGAGGGGTTGTGGTTGGTAGGACAGAGGTGGTGAGGTCAAGAGGGAAGGGGAGCAGGCTCCAGGGGACTGGTGGCAGAAGTAGGAACAGGAGGGACAGGCTAGTAATCTGCAATGGATGTGGGTCGGCAATCTGGATAGGCACATTATGGAGGCTACAGGAGTGTCTCATATGTCGCAGGATAAGTGAACTACAATGGGAGATCCAGTGGATGGAGGAGGAGATAAGGAGGTTGAGGAACATGGTCGGAGCAGGTGGGGTAGGTAGGCACAAGGGGGGGGAGAGGATGCCAAGGAGAAATACAGAGCAGGAGCAAGGACACAGCAGGAGATGGGGGTGGGGATTAGGGTCATTCAACAGGTACGAGGTACTGGCAATGGAAGAAGAAGGGGGTAGGGAGATGCTTGAGAGAGGGGAAGGGGCACTGGGGCCAGTGCTCCAGAGGATGGGTGCAGGACAGAGGGACAGTGTTACATTGTGAAGAGGGGGCAATGACATGGCAACGGCAGGAGGGGGCACCCAGGAGGAAGGGGACATGGGGCATAGGGGGATGGGGGGACCACAGGAGGAGAATGGATGTTTAGGAGAGAGGGAGCTAGTGTGGGCAGGAGGCTGGATGGGGGGAGGAGAAGGAGAAATGGGAACAGCTCCAGGAATTAAGAGACAGGGAAGGAACAAAGGCCATGAGAAGAGAGGTGGGGGAGGTGCAGCCAGAAGGGGTATGTGGAAGAGGGGGAATGTAGTGATAGGAGATTCTATCCTGAAAGAGATCAGATAGGGGGGTGAAAGACACAGTCAGATTTGGGTGGAACCTGTACCGGGCCTGACAGCAGACAGGACAGGGCAGGCTCTGAGGAAGTGTGTTAAGGGAGGATGGCAGGTGCTTCATGTGGTGGTACATGTGGGCACAAATGACCAGGGGGGCTGCATGGTGGAGTTGGTACAGGAGAGGTTTGAGGAGCTAGAGAAGCTATGCTCAGAAACAGGGAGTTCTATGGCATTCTGGGAGGTGTTACCAGTCCCAAGGGCGAGCAGGGCAAGAAAGGAAAGTATAGTGGAATTCAACTCCTGGCTGAGAGATTGGTGTAAATCACAAGGGTATGGGTTGGTAGGAGAATGGGGAGATACATGGACTAATAGAGAAATGTATGCAAGGGACAGTCTACACCTGAATGGGGCAGGTAAAGGGGTGTTAAAGAGCAAATTAGAGGATTATATTGTTTCAAGAGTGTATTTAAACTAGGTGGGGGGAGGAGAATGTGCAGTTAGCATGCAGGGTCACCAGGATGGGGAACCGAACGCACTGTCCCCCCATGATAACATTGAGGGCAAGGGGGAACCGCTGAGAGGAGGGGAGCAGACCAAGGAGCCGAGGGGGGTAGGACAGATGGGAATGGGTGGAAGGTGATCTTCCTAAATGCAAGGAGCCTTGGTAATAAAACAGTGGAGCTTCAGGTGCTCTTTGCTGAGGGGGTGTGGCTGTTGCAGCAGTGACTGAGACTTGGGCCACCCAGTACCATGACTGGGATCTGGCAGTCCCGGGGTATAAAATTTACAGGATAGACCAGGGGGTTGGGAGTGGGGGTGGGGTAGCACTCTATGTGAGAGAAGGGATCAGATGTAAGAGCGAACAGGGGGAAGAAAGGAGGACAGAGGCAATATGGATGCAGCTTCTGGACTCCAAGGGTAGAAAGCTGAGGTGGTGGGTGGTGTACAGACCACCGGCCCAGTCAGTGGAACTGGGCAGAGAGTTAGCAGAGCGAATAAGGAGAGTGCTTAGAAAGAGGAGTGTGGTGACTGTGGGGGATTTCAACCTGCCAAGGGTAGTTTGGAGCACCCCTGCCACCTCCAGTGACAGGGAGCAGGTGCTCCTGGACGCAATCCATGGTCTCCTGACACAGCTGGTCAGTGGGCCAACACAACTAGGTAACATGCTGGACTTGGCGTTCTCAAATGGGGATGCAGTGAGGGAAATAAGGATGGAAGACCCACTAGCTGGTAGTGACCACCAAACAGTGTGGTTCACTCTCAAGTTGGCCAGGGAGTCTGGAGGCTCAATAACAAAGGTGGTGGATTTTAGGAGGGTGGACTTTGGAAGGATGAGAGAAATACTACAAAGGAGACTTCAGGGTATTATTCCAGTGATGGACATACAGCAAAACTGGGAAATTATTAAAACTGGGCTAACAAAGGTTATGGAAGCTTGCACCAGGACTGGAAGCAGGAAGTGCAGAGACAGAAAACCATGCTGGCTGAACAGAGAAGTGTTGGAGGGGGTGAGGGTGAAGAGAACTGTGTACCAGAAGTTCAGGAGAACGGGGAAGGAAGAAGACAGGGAGGCTTATGTGAGTTGGTCCAAGGAGGTGACCAAGTGAGCGAAGGCAACCAAAGCCTCCAGGGAGCTAAGATTAGCATGGGGCATTAAAGGAGGGGAAAGGACTGTTTTAGATATGTCATGGAAAAGAAGAAGTGCAGACACCACATAGTGAAGATAAAGTGGGAAGGGGAGTGGGTGGAAAAGGGAGAGGAACAAGTGGAAGCACTAAATGAATACTTCTGCACCATTTTCACAAAGAAGAATAATGGTCCACTACCACCATGGACTGGGAGAGAGTGAGGGGGGAGGAAATGACGGATGGAATGATCAAGGGAGGTAGAGTACTAGAGGGTATGAGGGCATTAAGGGTGGACAAGGCACCAGGTCCTGATGGCATCCATCCCAAGGTGTTTAGAAAGATGGCGGAGGTGTTGGTTGAGCTGCTGGTGGACCTGTTCAGCACCTCCCTAGACACAGGATGAATGCCTCAAGACTGGAGGTTGGCCTATGTGGTGCCCATGCACAAGGGTGGCCCTAGGGATGAGCTGAGTAATTATCTGCCTGTCAGTCTCACTTCTATAGTGGGTAAAGTTATTGAGATGATACTGAAGGAGAGGCTGGTGTCGTTACTTGAGGGTAATGACCTCCAGGATGGGCGGTAGTATGGGTTCATCTCTGGGAGGTCTTGTCAGACCAATCTAATAGAATATTATGACTGGGTAACAAGAGAGCTGGATATGGGTCACGCTGTAGATGTCCGGTACTTGGACTTCAGCAAGGCCTTTGATTCAGTGCCTCATGGGAGGCTAGGGGAGAAGCTGACTGCTGTGGGGGCAGGGACAAAGCTGGCAAACTGGATAAGGAACTGGCTGCAGGGGAGGCTGCAATGGGTGTTGGGGGGCCCTCAACACCTAGACCAGTGATGAGTGGAGTGCTGCAGGGGTCTGTGCTGTGCCCAGTGCTATTTGGGCTGTTTACCACAGATATTGCACACAGAGTTGGAAGCAGGGTTAGTCTATTTGCAGATGATACCAAAATGGGGGCAGTAGTGGATGAAGAGGATGGATGGAAACAACTACAAGGGGACCTAACCAAATTGGAGGAATGGTTGGAGAAGTGGCAGATGTGATTCAACGCAAAAAAGTGCAAGGTTATGCACTTCAAGGCAAAGAACCCAAAGAGAGACTATTGGTTGGGAAGAGTGAGACTAGGAATCACTGAGGAAGAGAAGGATCTAGAGGTGTTGGTAACAGGGAGCATGAACAACTAGACCCAATGCAGGAAATGGTGAAACAGCAAAGGCACCACAGATATATTTGTCATATAGTTTAATAGGTGAATACAAATCACGCAGCCACCCAGCAGTACAGGGAAGAAAGCCTCCACTAGTTTCGCATGCCGTGCGTCATCAGGTGTGCTAAACTAGTTGAGGCTTTCTTCCCTGTACTGCTGGGTGGCTGTGTGATTTGTATGCACCTATTAAACTATATGACAAATATACCTGTGGTGCCTTTGCTGTTTCACCATATACTGGCTATTTTACAAGGTGGTACATGTGTGTGGAGCTGAGGATTCTGAACTTCACCCAATGCAGGAAAGCAGCATCTAAGGCAAACAGGATGCTGGGCTGTATCACAAGGGGTTTCTCATCCAGGCATAGGGAGGTGATCATGCCCATCTCCAGATCATTGGTCAGGCTGCACTTGGAGTATTGTGTGCAGTACTGGCAGCCATATCTGAAGAGAGATATTACATTAATGGAAGGTGTGCAACGGAGGGCAACAAAAATGTTACAGGGGATGGAGGGCAAGGCCTATGAGGACAGGCTGGATAAGCTGAATATGTACATGCTGGAGGAGAGGAGGGACAGGGGGGATATGATTGAAACATTCTAGTATTTGAGGGGGATAAACAAAGCTAGCACTGATGGGGTGTTTAAACTGAGGAAGAGTAAGGACACGAGGGGTCACGGACTAAGATTGGAGGGCAGAAGATTTAGGAGGGAGATTAGGAGGCATTACTTCACCTAGAGGGTGGTGTCAAAATGGAATGTTCTACCATGGGGGTGATATCATGTAGGACAGCAGGACGTTTTTAAGAGGGCATGGGACAGATCACAACGGAGGGTCCGGGTGGAGGGGGTTGAGGATGTCATGGGAATGACAGAAGGAGAGGGTGCTGGGACAGCTGCAAACTAGGGGGCTAGCTGCACACTCGGGCAGACATTGATAGTCCACGAGGTCTGTTTTTGCTGGCAGATTCATATATTCATATGTATCTTTGTGTAATGCACTGCTTCTCTTAATGATAACTACATTGAAATTAATATGACCCATTCATGTTCAATGGGCCTTATTTATTTCAATGTTGTTAGTCTTCTTTAATTCATAATATTTTTGTTTTTAATATTTTCACCTACTTTTTCTGTTAAGATCATTTTTAGCCACATCCTCACATACCCTTTGGATGTCAACTTTCAAATCCCCCCTGAAATTAATGTTCGCAGTCTAGGCAACACAGGCAAAGACATTATTACCAAATGTAAACTTTTGAAATTTGTGGAATGCTGATGTTTATGTCAGTTTCTGTAATGCTGTGGAATACTGACATTCTGTCAATTGCCTGTTGTATGATTCTGATTGGCTAATAGTCCCATGCACAACAGCAGATCACTCCCACACACTACAGATGATGGGAAGCTGTAAACTATGCCCAACAGCACCGTGGTGTCTATGAATTTTATTGTACAAAATGTTCCATCACAGTCCGACACAGTGAAAATCCTTATGATGTGAAACCCTAGGCACTAAGATTTTGTTTTCCCAGGTACATGTCCTTCATAATGAAGACTGACAGGAGGATAGATATAGTCAATTATATATAAAACACAAGCGGAATTGTCTCAATGCATGAGTTTTCCCTGAGGCATCAGGAGTTCTTTGAGAAACAGCCAAGGAGTCTGGGAGTTCTAGCATTACAAACCAAATGCTGGAACGTTTGCTAGGCAATGATTGCAACTCCAAAATCAGACATGTCTCTAAAGTCTACCTTTTCACCATTTGTATTCAAAGACAAGATTGCACTAAGCATTTAAACCATTTAATAACTTACTAACCCAGGTACAAAGGTTTTGTTTTTTAATGTGTTAGGGTTAGGTCAGCTTGATTTATACCATCGAAAAAGACACTCCAGGCCCAGCAGAAATTAATAATACACTGACAGAAATGTATTTTTAAACATGAGGGGAAAGGAAAATGAAGATGTCAACAGATAAAATAAGGCATTCTCATAGCTACCAACCTCTCAACACTCGGAAGCTATTCGTCAACATGTCGTGGGGGGGGGTGAAATGCAGGACATAGCAATACATCATGGAGAAGTCCTCTAGCCCACAATACTGGAAATATGTGTTTCATGCTTATAATGTCTGCTGTGCATTGTGCCTACAAAATGAATGTTAATTTTTTTATTTAAATCTCATTTTTAGGATACTGGGCAGTGCCTTTTCAATGTGCACAAAGAGTTTCTAAAGGATAAATCGAGAGCTATATTCTAATGCGGGCCAGTTCAGAGTTATGGTGTGACAGGGTAGTGAACTGGGTGGCTTCTGGGGAACATGCTCAAAGAGAACACACCAAATTAAATTAAATGCAATCTACTTTACTTTCAGTAGCAGAAAAATAAAACAGCTTGTATTCAGCTTAATAAACAATTCAGTTCAATCACCCTCTGCTTCCACATGCATCTCTGAAACAGAAACCTTCTTCTCCTTGTTCACCCTTCCCCCTTTATTGTGCTCAGGTGCTGCATGTTAACACCCCTCCCCATCAGGTACATCCAGCACCCAGTGCAAGCAGGGCAGTGAGATCTAAAAGGGCCAACTTGAAAGTAGTAGGGGGTTGTTACAAATCCCACCACAGCCTCAGTCAAAATCTGTGCTGCCTGTGTTGTAGAGTTATGAAGCGGTTTACGGGTAAAAGGAGCATGATGGACATAGACTCCATCACATATGGGTACAGTTGTTTGAGGGGCCAGATAGCATTTAAAATATTATTAATATAACTATGATTTGAACTGGAAAGGACAGGAAACTGGTTTAACAGCTGGATTGGTAAGGCAGTATAGTACAGTGGTTAGAGAATTTAACTGTAAAACCAGAGGCTGCAGGTTTGAATCTCACCTCAGCCAACAGGCCAGAGCAAGTCATTTTACCTCAGTGTGCTTTTGTTCTCCCACAGAATTGGACTGAACCTCCACTGTCATGCAACAGTATGCCTTAGTTGGGTTACTGCAGCAGTTCTCAAACTTTGTCTTAGTGAGCCTCCCCTAAGCCATGAGAAAGATCTTGAGCCTCCCCCAAAATACTGAAATATTTTGGGGCCTCTCCATAGAAAAATAGCCTACTTTTCACAGTACATCAGGAATAAATTGAAACCTCTTTGCACAGCTTGCACTCATGTTATTAAGCTTATTTAACCCCCCCCCCCAACAGGACAACCTACTTGCTCCAATAGTTTGACTCTTGAACCATTGTTACCCCCTACTGCCATACCTTCATGGGTCAGACTGCTTTTTCTGTTGCCCATCTAACTAGAATAACCTTCCTGCCGACCTCTGCCTCTCCTCCTCTCACCCTGCTCTTAAGCAACTTCTCAGGGATTATTTTGCTCCCTCCTGCTCTTATCCCTAGTACCTGTATGATTATCTCTTGTATTTGGACAGTTCTGCTGCCAGTCTAATTGATCAACTGTTGCTCGCATTGTTAGTTTATTGTTCTTAATTTGTTTGCACTTGTATTCATTCTGTATTGCTTGAGTGTTCTGCAGTTACATTTTGAATTGTATTCTCTCACTACCCTTCCCTGGGTACACCTGAAATAAGCCATGGCTCAGTGTACAGCACCTTCCTGGTCACCGACTTGTGAGTAAATGCATACATTCACCTACTATTATTCTCTTTCAGTTTGCCTTATCCCTTCACTCAAACTCTATAAAGTTCAAAGTTTAAATACAGTACTTTTTTCAAGACCTGTTTGAGCCTCCCCTAGAACAGATTGGGGCCTCCCCAGGGAGGCTGGCCTCACCATTTGAGAACCCCTGGGTTACTGTATGTGAATTAGTCTTTAAAATACATGTTGTCAAATAAACAAGTAAAACAACATTTGGGGAAAAAACACTATGTAATCAGATAGCATGTAGCACAGTACTGGAATAATCTCCCATTTGGAATGCATACAGAAACCTCTCACTATAAATTTATTACTGATGTGAAAAATCATTTTCAATTAATTTGTAAATGCTAGCTTATTTCGTCAGATTTACCTGTATAGTTGTCTATAGAAAGAAGTGTGTAGTATAACGTGTTTGTGCCTTATTGAATTGACTATCACTTGTTTTCTGTTTGTAATCTGTATGTTTTTTTACACACAAGACTGTCTTGCAAACAGGGTTTATTCCCTAACGACAGGTATTTTTCTGTATAAAATACATTTTTTATCTATCTATAAAAAATATAGCACTTTAAAAAATGTGTTCTTACCCCATGATATGCAATGTCTTGTTTTCCTTAGGGTTATGTAGAAAACAGCAGCAGATAGCATAAAAGCATAGCTCTTATAGCAGATGAATACATTTAGTATAGTGTATGCATAAGGTATGTTGTGTATTGAAATCCAAACACTCGAAAGTACTGTTGTACCATAGTAGTGATGTCAGAAAGTCATTGTACCAAGGTACAGTAGCCACCTCACTATGATAATAACAGCATGTGTTGATTCTCATGTCAATACAACACCCCTGCTAACCTCTCACTCTGCTTATCACATTTAACCCTTACATTTGAACTCCCTTTATTCCCTGAAACAGTGAATTGCCCAGTTGTTGAATGCAACTCCCTCTCCCACTAGGGGTTTGCAGCTGGCATGGCTCCTAGTAAGGGGTGCACAATGAACATTTATATTTACTCCAGATCTGAGGATGTAGGGCCTACAGAGCACAAGGACACATGAGGGACTCCTAGAAACACACAAAACACGCACGAAAGTCCACAAGCACTGTTAGAGTCAAATAGCTTGCCTGTATTCAGTATCCTTACAGCTTCTCCTCTTTTATAATAACAGCCCCAGCAGGAAGTGTAGGGTTATTCTCCATATAAGGTTTGCAATAAAGCATACTTTTACTTGTAACCTGCAGCCATAAAGCTCATCACTGGGCTTACAGGAAGTCTAGTTTCCAGTGGAGTAATACAGTATAGACAGGATCTAGATTATACCCCTTTTAACTTTTCCAGTCCACACAAAGAAAAAGTCCCAGAGATACAAGATCTGTGGATATACAGTACAAAGAGACTCCCAATTTCCTCAGACATCTCCCAGATATAAGTTAGTTACAGTAAGAAATTCTGTTACACTCTGAGTTGACTCTCAGCTTAGCTGGGTAACTTCACATCTGGTACTCTGAGTTCCAGTTATTTTAACACTGATCATTGACCCTGGCATAAGAGTGGATGTGTGGTCAGTAAGGATCCTACACAAGAGTCTGCCCTCAGTCAAGGGCTTCTGTTGAAGTGACAATATGCCCAATTATCCAAACTCCATACATCTAAAAACAGCTGTCATGTTACTCCCAGCAAGCCTGAGTTCTCTGTGTGTCTCTGGGCATGGAGCAGAATGGTATAATGAGTCCTCCTCCCTCTGAACTCACCCACAGAAAAATATACAGAATTTGCATAGAGCGTATGGTAAAGCATTATTGTGGATGGAATTCTGTGAGTAGAATCATCCTGCTGTGCTGCAGTAGTGACATCATAATGCCATTGTGCTGCACTAGCTGCATCACTCTGCAGCACAAGACAGAACAGTTTCTCATGCTTAAGTATTCTCAAGCTGCAGCTGCCATTGTTAGTGCTGTCAGACATCAGTTTCTCTCAGTTAGTGACAGTGCTAAGAAAGAACG
This sequence comes from Neoceratodus forsteri, assembly GCA_016271365.2. NCBI lineage: Eukaryota > Metazoa > Chordata > Ceratodontiformes > Ceratodontidae > Neoceratodus > Neoceratodus forsteri. Next base: position 909,779,704 of record CM028130.1, on the reverse strand, counting down.
AAACTGTAGCAGCCGCCTGTTAAACAGTAGCACAGTTACAGTTAAACTTAGCACAAACGGACTCTAACGGAACTAATAGAAATACAGTTAAACGAAGTTCAGAAAAATGCTATGAAGTTCCCATTTTTAAATGCTTCGTGAACTAAATGCATTTTTATGTTTGCTTGCACGCATGTGCAAGAAACATAGTGCCATGAACGGAGATTTAGGAGGTGTGTCACCTCCTCCTCCAATTCAGGCACTGGGCTGGCAGGCGCTGCCCCTGAAGCTATCGCATTTTGGAGCTGTCTATGACACGCTCCAAATGCAGTGGCATACAGTTGAAAGGGGGAGCTACGCTTGAGTGAGTAGCGATAAGGAGCTGCTCACGCAGCTCCCCCAGCCGCAGGTATGCAGCACCGCACGCAGTAAGCGCATAGTCGACGGGTGCTCCAATCTCGCCGACTGAACTATTTGTCTCCCTCCCTCCCATTAGTTGCTGCCACGCTGGGAGCCCACCCCAGCATGGCAATCCATTATGTTGCCGACGGGGATGCCTAATCCTCCGTCGGCTGAACTGCCCAAAGTTCTTGTGGCACGCTGGGAGCCCACTCCAGCATGGCAAGCGGTCCCGTTAACGTTTTTTGTTTTTACCTCCTGTAAAAACTGTCCCACGACGCTGCCTCCGAGCCCCCTCCCACATCCCGCACCCACCCACCGCGCACTCCAGCCTCCCCACACCCCCCTCACCCCATACTTACCTCCGGACTCCGGCACGACGATCTTCGGTGGACCGGGAACACGTCTGCACTCTTCAAAGCCGACCGCGAACTGAGGAAATGCCGGTAAGCTGTATAATGGGCTAGATAGGAGGGGTTAAACTTTATTGCATATCTCGGCATTTTTGAGAATTTTTGCACCAAATTTTCAACATGGAATTTTTGGGACCCCTTCTCATGAATGATGTCACTGTCATGGCGTGATTCGGGCTCGAAGGGTGATTTCGCGCAGTGACTGTGAAATCACCCTTCAGGACTGAATACCGCCATGACAGTGACATCATTCATGAGAAGGGGCCCAAACCCCATGTTGAAAATTTGGTGACAAAATTCCAAAATGACTGTTTAACGAGCGCATGCTATGCAGTTCCTACGAGGCTCAGAATTCACAAATTTCAATATTTTCACCCAGATTTTCAACATTGCCATTTCACTACACCATCTTATGAGTAGTACAGCTGTCATTTTGCATCTCACCCAAAATGTGTTTCCACCATTAGGCGCAGAATGGCACAGTCGGTGTGCGAAATCAATGTACGGGACAAATTAAGAAAATCATAGTGACACTGTTCATGAGCAGAGGTCTTGAAATGGCTATGTTGAAAATTTGGTGAAAAAATTCCTAAAAATGACTGTTTTACAAGCATGCGTTTCGCAGTTATTACGCACGCTCATAGGTTTGCGAATTTTCAATATTTCCACTCCAGATTTTCAACATTGCCATTTTTCCACACCTTCTTATGAGTAGTATAGCTGTCATTTTTCACATCTCACCCCAAACATGTTTCCACTCATGTAGCGCACAATGGCGCAGTCATTGTGCGAACTCAGTGTATGGGACATATTAAGAAAATCACAGTGTCACTGTTCATGAGCAGAGATCTTAAAATGGCAATGTTGAAAATTTGGTGACAGAATTCCTAAAAATGACTGTTTTACGAGTGTGTGTTGCACAGTTCCCACGCACGCTCGTAGGTTTGCGAATTTTCAATATTTCCACTCCAGATTTTCAACATTGCCATTTTTCCACACCTCCTTATGAGCAGTACAGCTGTCATTTTTCACATCCTGCCCAAAACGCAGCTCCCCATGTAGCGACAATGGCGCAGTCGGTGTGCAACCTCAATGTATGGGACACATTAACAAAACCACAGTGACACTGTTCATGAGCAGAGGTCTTAAAATGGCTATGTTGAAAACTTGGTGAAAAATGCCTAAAATGACTTTTACTGAGCATCGTTGCACAGTTCCTATGCATGCTCGTTAGTTTGCAAATTTAATATTTTCACTCTAGATTTTCAACATGTCCATTTTATTAAACTTCCTTATGAACAGTACAGCTGCAATTTTCATATGTCACCCAAAATGTGTTATCGACATATGGCACACAATGGTGCTGTTGGTGTGAAGCAATGTTTAGGACAGATTAAGAAAATCACGGTTACACTGTTCATGAGCAGAGGTCTTAAAATGGCTATGTTGAAAATTTGTGTGACAAAAGTCCATAAAATGACTGTGTTACGAGTGAGCATTGTGCAGTTTCCACGCATCTCGTTAGTTCATGACTGTAATATTTCCAGTCCAGATTTTCACTAGTGGCATTTTCAACACTTCCTTATGAACAGTACAGCTGCCATTTTTCACAACATGGCCAAAGTGTGTTTTCACACTTTCAGTGCAGAGATGTGGTCGCTTATGGGAAATCATTGTTCGGCACTGATAAAGAAAATCACAGTGACACTGTTCATGATCGGAGGCACCAAAATGCCTGAGTTGACAATCTGCTATAAAATATCCCCAACCTACTTATATATAGCGTTTGTGCGTTGCTACAGTTTCTATGTATGCTTGTGACTTCACCATTTTTTTAAATATTTTTACTACACATTTGCAACATAGCCATTTTTACACCTCCCCGTGAAAGAGTACAGCTGTCATTTTTTACAGCCTGTTCGGAATATGTTTGCATCTGTGGTGCTAAATCCCATAGTCACTGTGCATAAGCAGCTTTCGGCTACCACACTGATATTCTCCCTGTTCGTGAGGTGGGGTCACAAAACAAACATGTTGAAGATTTGGAGTTAAAATACCAATGAATGCCTGAGGTATTAGACTTTTCAACTAAATCGCCAACCCTATATAGAATGACAGGAATCAGGGTGTGACTTGGGATTCTTGCCTGTGATGCTCATACCATTCCACCCTGCAGTCACTGAGGGCATCGAGGTATGCCTTGGACTCTTCGTCCTCAAACTTCACCCCATTCTCCTATATCACACCCATCTCACCATATTTCCTAATGAAATGGGTGGCGATAAGGGCCAAAGACCCCAAGGAACACGTGACATTTGTCAGTCTCTGCAGAGTGGGGTGTGGTGAAAATGGGCTGTTATGCCTGACGACCCAAATGCACACCCCAATGCCTGTCACTCTCTGCAGGGTGGTGGTGGGGTTGGCTTCAGTTCAATACTTCACTGCCATTCCTATTACGCAGCTCTGTAACTTCTACACTACCACTGCCAATGCCAGTAAGCAAACATTCGGCATTGACAAATGCTTGTTTCTCTCTTCTGCACTACTGTGTAGTTTCTATTGTTCATTTTGTTTACTGACATAATGAAAACACTAAGTGAATACAAAAAAGTCACTTTACTAAGTAGCAATTTCTTCTGTTGTTTTTTTTATCTTTTTTTTCTTAGTTACGCCTGCCCATACACTATGAAAGATTGTGTATGAGCTCACACCCTAGATGAGTTCTCCATTGAGGATGTTCCCACTTTCAAGTACCTTGGGGTTTGGGTAGACTGTCAGCTTGACTTTTCTAGGCATGTGGATGCCATCCTTAAAAAGTTGCATCAAAAATTAGGTGCGTTATGCAGAAATTGTGGGTGCATCCCTTTGCCGGCTCACAAAGCCATTCTGTAGAAAATTATTCTATTTTTGACTATGGAGACACTGTTTACAGTGCTGCTTCAAAGTCCACTCTTGTCAGACTGGATTGTCTCCATGACTCCTTCTGCCGCTTGGCCCCAGACTGTCTACCCCACAGTCACCATTGCTCCCTTTACACCTCCCTCTCCCTTCCCTCCCTTGAAGCCAAGAGCCTCGCTCATTGCTCTTCCTTTATTGCCGAATACTGGCTGAGCTCTCTCCCCTCATACCTCTCCTCTCTCCTCTCCCGCCCCCTTCTTCATACATACTTCTCAACTCTGGCTTTCACTTCCTAACACTCTCACCAAGGTTGACCATAGCTCGCCAGGTTGCTTTCTCCTAGCACTTCCCTAAACTATGGAATTATCTCCCTCCCTCTCTCTGCCTGCTCTGCCTCTTCCCTTTGATGTCTCTCTCTCTCTCTCTCCTCTCTTCTCTAGGACCTCATCTCTCCATCTTAAAAATGTATCTGATCTCCACCACTGCTCCTCCACTCAGTTGTTCCCCCCACCATCTACCCCTTGTTTTTTCCTTCTGTTATAATTCTGCCTAGCCCCCCTGCTCACCTACACCTAGAAACCTCCGCCTAGAAACATACTGTTTAGCTTCCACTGCATCCACCTATATAGTCACATGTCACACTTAATTGGTATTTGCATTTCCATGGCTAACTGTTATTTGTAAGGCTGCCAGTTGTTACTGATTGTTTCTTGTTGCAAATATTACTCTAATTCCTGATTGTAATTATTGTTTTGGTTTGTTATGCTGCCTCCCATTGCCTCTTCCCCCCAGGACGCATCTGGAAACTAGCTGCTACTCAGCTCAGTATGTCTTTCCTGCTGAAACTTTTGAAATAAATAAATTAATTAACACAGCCTTGTTGCGTATGCCTGCTCATATACAAACAGTCCTCTATTATTTAAGTATCAGCCATGAAAGCTTTGATGAAGAATATTGTTTTGATTCTCAGCTTAGCATTTGTTACAAATCAAAAAGCTGATTTCACCTTAAAGAGGTTTTTAAGTGTATGAAAAACATGTTGCACATCTGATGATGGACCCCTCTTTACAATGAAGGGCAAGGATGTCTCCAGTAGAGTCCATTATTGAAATGCTAAAGTACAGAACCAGACTGGAAAGTGGAAATGTGTTACCTAGTATAGTGGCTGGCCTCTACTGCGACTGCCTTGACTGGCACCAGCATATGTGCTTGGTCTGCAGTGTGCCACCTCTGCATGTGCTCACCAACACTTGCTAGGGCTCTTCTGATACAGGGCCAGAACCAGAAGTGATGTTGCACCATACTTCTGGTTTTGGCGCTCACATAAACCCTTTCACAAATTAATAAAAAGCCTTTTTAAGACATTTTAGGCAATGTTCTTTACCTTTCTAAGTAAAATAAGCCCCAAATACTGGCTAAAACCTCTTAAAAGAGGGTTTACAAAACCAGAGATACCAGTTAACTCAGGCAGTCTTCTAGCTATCCCATAATGCCTTAGTAGGCTGCTAGAGGACAGAGACAGAGAAAGTCTTTTTTTTGTTTTTTTTTTTATTTGTTTGTTTTGTTTAGTTTTTAGCCAAAGATGGAAGTTAGGGTGGCAGGCAAAGGCTGGGATTCCGTGTGTTGGGAATGGCAGCTTTCATCTCTATAAGTAGAAAATTGATTTGGTCTATATTAGCAGATCATGGGATGGACCCTGAGTTTTTAGATATCCTAATATGATTGCACAACTAAACTTGGTTACAAGTGAAATACGACCAAAAAGATAACTTAACTAAAAGTATAAGGACTAACTTAGGTGTCCACCAAGGATGTCTACTTGCCCCGTTACTCTTTAGCTTATACAGTATATAAATAAAATATTACAACAATTAGGTAATCCTGATTTTCATTCATCTTCTTCACTTCTCTCAATAAAGGTGTCCTGTCTTGCGTATGCAGACGATATAGTGTTAGTATCTACCTCACTATTAGGTTTACAGCGTAAATTAATGTATTTTTCAAAATTGTGTAACCAATATGGCTTAACAATTAACATAAATAAAACTAATTTAATGATTTTGGGAAATAAAAGTAAAAACATTTCAATACTATTTTTAGCTAATAATAAAATAATTTCAGCTACATATTATGACTATCTGGGATTACGATTTTCACAAAGCTGTCTTTGGTCTTTACATGTAAATATTATGAAACAAAAACTGAAAACAGTTTTCAATGCCTTTAGAAAATTTAACACCAAGATAGGACAAGGCTCGATCAAAGGCCTACTTAATGTGGTAAATGCAAAAATAAAGACCAGCATAATATATGCAGCAGAAATCTGGACTCCCACTGATATTAAACCTCTGGAAATTGAACTAAACAAAATGCATACATATATATATATATATATATATACTCAGAATCCAAAATTCTGCACCTGCACAAATAGCAAGGAGAGAACTTGGACAGTATTCTATAGATATACTGGTAACAGAAAAGAGGATAATATTTATGTTAAATTTATTTAAATTTGCAGAGGATAGGTTGCCAGGAATGTGTTTTAGAAGAAGAGTTAATTTATCATCATAAAGATTTTACTTCTGAAACGATCAAAACAATAAAGGAGGCCCTCTTCCCTTTGTGTTTAGTACATTTGCTTTATAGATATATTATGTCCCACAGGAAGATAGAGTGGCTCAAATAAAGACAAGGGTTCAAGATACATCAATAGGACAAGATACAGATAAGGCAGTGAGAAGGCAGTAAAGATGGCTGGGGGGGGATACTGGGATGTATAGGGAGAGGCATCACCAGTAAAAAAAAAAGGAAGTTGTTATCCCTCTATACAGACAGTTGATGAGACCCATCTGGAGTACTGTGTGCAGTTCTGGAGACCCCCTTTCCTCAACGACATAGACAGGATGGAGGCAGTCCAGAGGAGGGCAGCTAAAATGGTGCAGGGTCTGCAACAGAAGCCATATGAAGAGAGACTAAAAGAGCTTAATATGTATACCCTCGAGGAAAGAAGGGAGGGGAGGGGCATGATAGAAACTTTCAAGTACCTCAAGGGAATCAACAAAGTCCAAGAGGGTAGCATCTTTCAGAAAAAGAGATGTGCGAGAACAAGGGGACACAAATTGAAGATAAAGAGGGGATGGCACAGGGGCAATATGATGAAGTATTTTTTCACAGAGAGGGTGGTGGATGCATGGAACGGCCTTCCTAAGGAAGTTGTGGGGTCAAAAAAAACAGTGGGGGAATTCAAGAATGCATGGGACAGACATAAGGTACATCTGGTGGGGGGTAGGAAGAAGTAGGCTGTTGGTTAACTAGGATCTGCAGCTTATCCAATAGGTAGGGAAATGGGCAGACTAGGTGGGCCAAGCAGTCCTCATCTGCCATTAATGTCTATGTTTCTATGTTTCTATATCTAAGTTAAAGCATTCCAGATGGTGTTAACAAATTAAGACAACTCACTTTTTAGAATCATATTTAACAATTGTGTGAGATCCTGAGGATCGAAGGATCATGACTGGATTCCGTATGGAACTGTATGTACTGAACTACATCTATTTCGATCATAAACATTCAGGCTTCATCCATCACTTGCGTAAATGTAATAAAGGAATGTAAGACGATTTCAAACATATTCTACTTCACTTTCCAATGTATGAATCATCATGGAAAAATGGCTGAATTTTACATTGGCCACCCTTGGTCTCCTCCCTGAAGATTTTGTTATGTTTTTAATTATAAATACTGAAAGAGAAATATTACAGAAATTATGTAAATTCTTGAAAGCTACCTGTCTATAGAGCATTATTTAACACTAAATGATATTTGTATCATCTGGATCCATCTTGTATAGGTGTTAACTGGATGATTCTCCATAAGGCTGTGCAATATTTAATGTGCAATATTTAATTTTGTATGTAAAGCTGTTTATATTTATTAGAATTTGTATCTGATTGTAAAGACTTATGTCGAACAATAAAACTTATCTACCTACCTACCTGTATCAGGGGTAGATTTCTGCTCTAGAGTCCCTGTAGTGCCTCTTGCCCTTTTAAAGGTGATGTCATGCCAGACTGACTGTGCAGGGGTAGGCTTTTATCTTGGTTGAAGGAGATCCTCATTCTTGCCAGAGCTCCATCTGGACCAGCACTTGTCGTCTTCCCAGTGGGTGTCTTGTGGCTCAAAAGCAGCTGGTGGAATCAAATTTAATTTTCTTGAAAGTAGCAAAGGTGTCAGTGCCCACAAGCGTCCACTGATACAGTTGAGCAAATGCAGAGCCTCACCATGGGTTCCAACAGACCATTCTTTCTGTTCTGGTATGGCAACTATTGAAGGTACAGGTTCTTCCTGAATGAAGTTGGACACAGTTGTGTTGTCCGGGGTGGGTTGTTCGAGGGAGGCACAACCTGTGGTCCCTTCATTCCATCAGGGGCTACTTGGGCTGACACATAGTGAGATTCTTCTGCTTACGGGGTTAGAAAATCAACTGTTTTGAGGGCACCCCTTGGAGACTGATAGCCAGCACCAAATAACAAGGTGTAAAGTGCAGTAAGGCCCTAACATTGTTTTTCCACTGCCTGCATAGATCACAAATGGCAAAAGCCATTCCAGCCTCATGAACATTGGGGGTGCTCCTAGCACCATCTCAAGTGGCGACATATTGGAAGAATAATATTCCTCACATTTAGTCATCCAGTGCCAGATGTTTTCCCCTTGGGGAGTTAACGGTGTTTCATCAACAGCTGTGGCCATCTCACTATGGCCTTCACAAATGGAACAGTGCTGGTGTGAAGTATTGGCTACCAAAATGTTAACATGATGTGTTCTTCTGTACTGAGGCAGCCTGTTGGACTTCCTGGGTGTGTAGTCAAGTCATAGAAAGATAGATGCCAATGGCATAAAATGATCCTATGGCCCACTGAGTCTGTTCACTTCCTGCCTGCATACACACCTAGCCTAATAACAGTGTCAGTGGCTCAGCAGGCAGCACTCTTGCCTCTGAGGCTGGGAGATCAGAAGGCTGTGAGTTCTATCCCCACACCAGGCACTTTGTTTAATATCCCAATACTAACACTGTAGTGCAGCATGAGGGTGGTGCTGCACTCCTGAGGTGCCGTCTTTCGGATGAAACATTAAACCTAGGTCCTATCTGCCTGTTCTGGTGGTAGTTCAGGTGGATGTTAAAGATCCCATGGCACTTCTCAAAAAGAGTAGGAGAAAGTTTTATTGAGACACAAAATCGTACAACAGTAAATAAAAAAAAAAAAAAGAGAAAGAAATATACCATACAAGGGAAGCAAAAGGAATTAAAAAAAATGTGTCAAATAGGTACCATAAATGAAAGCAAAAAAAAAAGAACATCACTTGTAGGGCCAGATATTCAAAGGTTAGCCCCTGGCAGCGATTGGCACTGCCCGGCGTGCAAACTTAGCCCGGAGCAAAATGCCAGCCATATTCAAAATGAATAGCCCGGGACAAAACCAGCTGAATATAGCAAACAAAGGAAGCCGGGCAAACAGGGCCAGGAGAGCAGGGCAAAAACAGCCTAGGAATAAGACAGCACTGAATATAGCACACAATACAGCACTGAATATATCCCCAGGCAGGCAGTGCAAACACACAATGGAACAAAGTGCAGAGACAGCCTGACCCTGGGACACATGCAAGGGAACACATGCCGGAATGAGGTATCAGGAGCACACCACAGTGCTCACCCAGGAGGATGCCACACATGCACGGGAATGTCCAGCAACAACCCAGACTCATGTGGAGAACACCAGCAACAGTACAAAGCATGTGGAACCCCAGCACCCAAGAATGACACAGGACACAGTAAAATGTTGTAAAACCAGTGTAATTAACAATAATGAAGAGTAAAGCAAACGGAAACACAACAGCGAACAAAATACAGAACAAAACAATGAACAAACCCCAGATTACAAAGTGCCCCACCCACCACTGTACAACCCTCCCCACAACACGGAAAAAGAACCAGAACATACCCACCAAGCCCCCCCCAACACACAACCCCAAATGCCCACTACATGAAAAAAAAAGTCAAGCACCATCGGCATAAAAAGGCACACAAAGGAAAACATAAGGACGACAACAGATGGAGGGACAGGAAGACACAGGACAAGGGTGCAAAGAGGAAGAGGATGCACACAGGGACAGAGGACAATAGGCAAGGTAGGGATAAATAAGTCCAGTGAGGGGGTGTGGTGAGGGGGAAGACATCAAAATAACAGGGCAGAACTACTTGCCCGCCGGATCAGGGAGACGAGCGTCCAGGATATTCGCTACCCTCCGGGTCTCGGTTATGATAACGGCCTGCTGTTCAATCAACGTCTGCTGCTGCCTCACAATTCTGTGCAGCAGGTCCTCTGTGCCCTCTGATTCTTTGGGCCTCGTCGCCCACAGTGATGCCCAGAGTGGACCTAGAAGAGGAAGGGTGAGACCATCAGGACGGTACACCAGACTGGAGGCAACCAGCAGCCAACCTTTGCCATACAGAGATGGACAGCATGTCCCAATGGGCTATCCCTGGCAGCGTTGAGTCCTGCAGTGATAGGACAACATGGAAGCTTCCCACAAAGCAGCACAGGGCAGCACAGGCACCAACACAAAAACCCAACACGGATGATGACAGCGATCCTGACACCAGCAGGGAACATGTGACACCACCCACCACGATACAGCACACCGCAAGACATGTCAGACACACAGCTGGAAACCCAGAGAGTTGAGTGCAAGGGACACACCATGACATGCACACGGGCATCCACACGTTGGGACATGCTGCCCACCCACACATGGAAATGTACAGTAATGCAGAGTGCAGAACAAACAACAATGACAGGCATGCAGGAGCATCAATGAACCATGACAGTGGCCTGCCAATGACCGATCCAGACCAGGGGATAACAGTCAGCCAGGGCACAGATGCTGTCAGTGTAGGGCCTTCACATGCCACCAGCCAATACCACTGAAAGCATACCACCCAATTGAGACATGGTACATGAAAGTGTCCCCAACCCACATAACAGGACCCCCCTCCCCCACACAGTGAGTACCACTTCCACAGCCATGGTCAACATTGGCAGGCAACGATGCACATAATGTAATAGCACAGTGATAATACTATCTTGCAGCTAAACTGCAGCACAGTAACCTCGCCATGAGATACACATGGAAGGACTCCACAATGCGTACGGCACAGTGCCAGGATGTAGCACAGTGTAACAGGCAGTGCTCCACAGCTGGTGGCCAGAAGGGGGAGAGGTAAGGCCACAAGGCATGGTGCTTGTTGTCCCACATGCACAGCAAGGAACCACCACCTGTGCAAATGTGAACACCCTGTGGGTGGTGGTATGGATGGACCACAGAGGTGGGAAGGTCAGCCGTCAGCATGTTGTCCCTGCGGAACTCTCGCCACCTGAGCAACAAACACCATCAGTCACCCACACAGCAATGCAAGCTGACAGCCCCCCCCAGGCAAGACTGACAGCACTCAGCTGTGGTGTGAAACACTGGTGTACCGCACAGCACAATGCTACACCACACTGTCCCACTGCCCATTGCAGAAATGTCACCAGACAAGTCAGTGGCTGGACACCCAGATGTGATGCATAGTCTAGTGAAAGGGCACAGATCACAGATCAATGAAACAGGTACTCACTCAACATGCCACCACATTCAGGGCTGCTCTCCTGCACCCGCTGTGGAAGGGTTGGATGTGAAAGGCTGCCCCGTCTCTGCTCCTGTGGCCTGAGCTGACTCCCTCCTACGGTCACGGGCTGCTCGATCCGCTCTACAGTGGACAGATGAGAAACTGGTGTTAGAGCATGACACTGCATACACAATGTGAAGTACAGCAAGATGCACATGCAATCCCAACCACAATGCACACACATGGAGTGAACAGGGAGGATCCCCACACAGAGGGTGGCAGTGGCCATGGCGCATTCACCAGGCACACACGTCAGTGATCAACGGTGCCACAGTACTGCGACAGTGGTCATTGCAGCTCCCATGCGAACATCCGCATACCCGTGAGTGTACGTCTACAGTCCACCACGAGTGTGTTTTCTGCAACATGGTGGTGCCGTCCGCAGGCCAGTGATGCCCCAGGACTTGCAGAACAGCATGATCCAACCCTCCTCCCACAGCAATGGTCACGGCATGTACCATGCCCCTATGGGGCATACATGTGCCACTCCCCCTGTTCACAGTGTGCAACAGAACTATGCATTGTTGTGCACACCTGTGCACACACACACACACACACACACACACACACACAAACCACACCCCCAACCATCACCCCCCTCTGCACACCCACACCCACTCACCTACACCAAAACCCTCCCACACCACCACCACCCCTCTGCACACACACACACTCACACCCACTCACACCCACACCAACCCCCCACACCACCACCCCCTCTGCACACCCACACCCACACACACACACACACACACACATGAAGCCTGACATGTTGGTACACTCTACATGCAACACCACTCCCCTGGCACAGGCACAGTGCCATCACACACCATGCACTTGTAGCGCTCAAGCTGTTGCCTCTGCCTGTGTCTCAGGTCTGTGTACCTGTGGCGGCACTTTTCGGCGTTGCGGGGTATGCCAGTACGGGCAGTGAGTTTCCTCACCACCGTGTCCCACGCTTGAATTCGTGGGAGAACCCCTTCCCTCACCTCCCCAAACAGCCTCCTATGTCTTTTCATTACAAGCTGCACTAGGTTAGCAGTCTCAACCCCCCAGCACCTGTCTCTGTGCACAACTGCACGCTGTCTTGAATGTCCGGACATGGCAATCAAAAGCTGGTAGACCCCTCAACCTGTCTCTGCTCAAACTTGGCTCTCCCAGGACTTCACCTCAACAACCTCTGTAGTGCCATGCTATCACATGACATAGTGTGGTGCTACCCGGAAGTAACCACACTGCTCATGCGTGACCCCCAGCATGACCCTGAGGTTGTGTACAACGCATGCGTATAGCGCTGCACTATGCTGGCTAGTGCAGCGCTACATCGTGCTATGACAGGGTGATAGCACGGACATGGGCGCCTCACAAGCATGCGTGTAGGCCACGCTAAAGCACATAGCGATGCGCTATTCGGATAGCACGGTGCTGTCCCTCCAATAGCCCTGCGCTGGCTTTTGCACAGCACTGCTGTGCTAGCACGGTGCTAATCGGGGCCATATTCAACAGGGGTATGCAAATGGGGGTACTTGTGTATGCATGGGGCAAACTGTGTGATTAGCATATCATTATGCGCTCATTTGCATGACTAACAGGCTTGATTGCCTGGATGGGCTATAAAAGGGCAAGCAGTGCACCACCAGTGTTGTGTTGTGGTAATGCAGCATAATAAAGAAAGTGAGCGTCAACAACAGACTGGTGAAGAGATGCAACAGGGGGAAGAGCAGTGAGAGGCAGGTATGTATGACTGCCGTAGGACACTCTTTAATGGCAAGATCTCAGAACAGGGTCAGCACGGACTGAAGCACACAGATGTAACCTCTGGTGAATGGTCAGACACATGTTGGACCACAGGCAAGCAGTGTGCTGTGTGATGGTGCACAGCCCTAGATGTCTGCCTGGGCATCCTACCGTCCAGTGCACTATGCATGTTCCCCTGCAGGGAACTGTTCCGTGTGGCACTGCCTGCACACTGTGTCTGCCAGGCAGGGGCACTAGTGCACTACTGTGGTGTGTCCTGTGATAGTGGCCCACTGACATGACTCCCTGGATGTGTGGCATGGTAGGCTGTGGCCCCCCTGCAGGACGTACACAGTGTCCCGGCGCTATGCTGTCCCATGCACCATGTGGACTTTGCATGGTGTCCTGACATTCTCTACATGCTAGTGCACTTGTCCATGCAACCACTGTAGTGATCACGAAGGGCACAGTACAGTGCAAGGTGGTTAGCGTAGGGGTGGACCCAGTCATGGGAGCACATGGCAGCCACGGGTGACAGCAGTGCACATGTGTGTACAGGGCTCACTGTCCAGACACGGGAAGGACAGTGACTATGTGTCCATGTGCACCGTACATGCACATGCAGCAATCTGATATGTCCATGTGGACTGTGGCACTGTAGGGGGTGCCATCATGATGTCTATGTAATGCAATGCAGTACTGACACAGCCGATGACATATGTCCCCTTTCGACTGTCCCATAGGTTTGGCAGCACTCCAAGAGTGCATACATGCCCACAATTCTCACAAGAGGAGTTGAACACCCTCGTGCATGCTGTTAAGGAGAGGGAGCAGGTGTTACGCACACACAGGGCCACTGTTGCAGTGGTGCACCAAGCCTGGGAGGAGGTGACTGTGGCTGGAAATGCTGTAGGAGGACGTTGCAGGACAACAGAGGCTGTGCACAAGCGATGAAACAACCTTCTGCGACGTGCAAAGGAGGAGGAGGAACAGTGACTGAGGGACACAATGAGGACCAGTGGAGGACCACCTGAACATCAGCAGTGGGTGGAGGATCCACACGTGGCCGTGGTGGCATCAACTCTGAGGACGGTGGCAGTCACAGGTGTGCCAGGTGGTGGATGTGAGATGTCTCTCGCACTGCCAAGGACAGGTCTGTATTCGCATGTGTATACCCTGTATGTTGTGATGGCATGGGTGCATGGTCATGCTGTTGGTGTCCTGCACAGGGTGTACTGTGTGCTGCCGAACAGCTGCCTGGCATGGGCATGGTCACTGTGGGTTGGGTGGGTGCATGTGGTCACGGGCTTGTGTGAAGGGGGTATGTGTTCTTGGGTCTGCATGGTGTAGTGGTGGTAGTGGTGGTGGTGTTTGGGCACAATGTCCATGTACGGGTGACTGACCCTGTCCCTATGGTCTCCACAGTGGTGTTTGCCAGGCCTGCAGAACAACAGGAGCTGCCAAGGAAGTAGGGCCAGGTTCCATAAGTAATGGAGGAGGATGATGGAGAACGCCCATCAACATCCGGGCTCTGTGCAACTCATGGCAGCACAGACACTATGCATGTGTGGCAATCACATGGACAGGGGCTTCAACTGCCTGGGGAGGGAAGTCACACTTCAGTAGGGGGGGCTTGGGATACACTGGCTACCTGGATGCTGCACAGACGGAGGATGGTAGTGTAGGGAAGGTCCTACTGGTCACTGTTACCAGTGGTGATGACACTGATGTATCGGAGTTTTCACAACACCTGGCCATTCCTGTGCAAGGGGATGCAGGGGTGGGGCTGCTGGCAGGCCGTGGGATGGGTGCCAGTGGTGTATTCAGCATCACCGGTGTGGCTGTACCTGGGCACACGGTGGTGGGCAGTGTGGGGAACATCGCAGAACTGCAGGACATGCAGTGTCCAACACATATTGGGATCCATGTCCATACCATGCCACAGACCACCACCAGTAGTCGCCAGCAGCAGGACATGCCTGGCGTGCAACAGCATCCAGTTGCTCCTGTGCAGCAGGCACTTCTGCCAGCTGCAGCTGAGGGTTCTGTGCCCCTGGGGTAGGATGGCCATGGTGCCTGCCCATTCCTGCAGGCTGCTGTCACCTCCCAGCAGGAGGCCCATATGGACCTGCATGGCATATGGAGGGAGCTGCGACATGAGCTGGCACAGATCAGAGAGGCCATCTCAGTAAGCTTTGCCCATGCTGAACAGCGGGCGGAGGACAGGTTGGGCTGCCTGGTGGGTGCCATTGACCATGGCTTCTCTGGCCTGACAGCTGCCGTGGTTGACGTAGGGAATGTCCTGCGTGGTGTGCATGGGGGTCGCCAGCATGGGATGCTTGGTTGTGGTGCAGATGGCACAGGGGCACACAGGCAGGAAAAACTGTGGCTGCAGACTAGATGGGCCAAGCGGTCCTTATCTGCTGTCAAAGTCTATGTTTCTATGTTTCTATGCAGAGCTGCCAGTGGTTCCAGCTCCACAGCATCACACACTCCATCTGAAACCCAGTGCTGCCTTGGCCGTCCACCCACCCTGTCAGGTTCCACTGTCCCCCGGGGGCACAGGAGGCCGACTCTGCCTGCCTCACCTTTCTCTTCAGCATTGTTCTCTGCCCAGAGCACACAAGGGTCTGTGTCCCACGGTACTGGTGCACAACGCATGCATGGTGGTAGGCGTCGGTGATGCCCACAATCACTCTGCGGCACTGCGCAGTTATCACCCCCTTTGCAACATTGGCACACCCACATGCACGTGCAGACATGCACACACACACTTCCACTGCAACAGTTGCACCCCTTACCCTCACAGCACACATCACACTTCCCCACCGACACTACACCATTTCTGTCTGTCCCCCCCAAGTGTGTCCTGCACACCCCCGACCTCACAACACATGCACACATGTTGTCTGATCCACTGTGTTGGTTTACTGTTGTGATTGTTGGAGTCACTGTTCTGTTTCTTTGTGCACATTAAATAGATTATTAATTGTACTCTTTCAAGTTGTTGTGCAGTCTGTACTTACCCTCTTGTCTGTAGCAGTGTCCTGATGATGTTGTCCCTCTGCTGTATGGCTCTGCGTGCCATGCGAGGGTCCCTCCTCTCAAGTTGCTCCACTATCTCCCTGACCGCTGGCTCTGGCTCACTGTCAGACTGTCCCTCAGGTTCAGGTGCCTGTATCCCATGGTTCATTGCCATGTTGTGCAGCATACAACAGGCTAGGATGATACAGCATACCTTCTGAGTTGTATACTGTAGGGCACCGCCTGATGTGTCTAGGCATCTGAATCGCATCTTCAGGATGCCAAACACCCTCTCTGTGATGTTTCTTGTGCTGGCATGTGCCTCGTTGTACATCTCCTCTGCCACTGTGGCCAGTCGGAGTACTGGTGTCAGCAGCTAGGGTCACAGAGGATAGGCACTGTCCCCTGTCAAGAGATGTATACCTGTTAGTGCCATACTGCAGTCTGTTGGATGCTGTCCTGCACCTCTGTGTAGCCCTCCCACACCCCTCCCCTGGCCTGCAATGCCTGCCCCCATCCATGCTGTTGTGTGTATGCCTTGTATGCTACTACTCACCTACTAGTTGCCCACTGGGTATCCTGCCCTCCTCAAAAGCCTGGCACAGCTGGGACTGGTGCCAGATGAAGGCGTCATGCAGCCCTATGCCATGACACACATTCCAGATATGTGAATGATTTTTCACATATCTGAATGTGGGGAGTAATGGAAGGCATCGCCCATTGGCTCACACCATGAACCAATGGGCATGCAGCCTCACCAGGTGTCAGTCGGCGGGCGGCAGGGCGGCAGGTGGGTGGGGCACTGCCACCCGCCGACTGACGGGGGGGGGAGCAGGGCGGTGGGGCTCAGTGGGTGGGTGGGGGGTACCACTAGATAACCAGGGATATTGGAATTTGTTTTTTACAGATGTCCACGATCGGGCAAACAGCGGTCCACTGGACCACCAGGGATATTGGACTTATCTTGTTTGTACAAATGCCAGCGATCAGGCAGATAGGGTCCGCTAGACCACCAGGGATAATGGCATATATTCTTTTTACACATGCCCACGATCGGGCAGATAGAGTCAGCTAGACCACGAGGGATAACGGCATATTTTCTTTTTACACATGCCCGCGATCGGGCAGATAGCTGGTCACTGGACCACTAGGGATATTGGACAGTTTCATTACTTTTTTTTACAAATGCCTGCAATCGGGCATGGGGGGCACTGCCAGGTGCAGCCGGAACTCGGTTGGCCACCCACAGGTGGCAGCTGCTGTGTTGCGCCCTGCAATGCGGCAGCTCACCTGTGGGTTGCCATCAATTGTTTCTTTTTTTTGGGGTTTAACTTTGTGCTGGTGCAAGTAGGGGTTGCACATGCATGGCTCTGCACATCCCGGGCTGAATATCGGGCTGTGCAGGTTATGCATGGGCATGCCCCCCCTACCTGTGCCTGCATACATTACTGATGCACTCCAGAGCATCGGGATTTGTGCCACGCACTTTTCCCTTTTGAATATCGCGCTGGGGCACATCAGTGGGTTGTGCATGGTGCATATCTGTTGCGCCATGCGCAACCCTTTTGAATATCTGGGCCTCAGTGTCCAAGATAACGTCAGGCTGCCCCAAAACTGTGCAGCATTGCTTCAACTAGTATAGTACATCATTCATATCAACTCCTTCATTTCTAAATAAAATAGTAATATTCTTATAAGCAGGTTTGGTCAAGGGAATGGCCATGAATGGGGTCCATAAAGCAGTAGTTTTCAGGGCTTGATATTTTGACCAGAAATGTTCTAGTCCACGGGATATCTGAAAACTGATGTCAAAAGTAGACTCACCCGATATGTGTATCAGTGCATAAATTTCATGGAAAAAAAATTTAGGGAATCCTTCAAATGTTGTCATGCCACATATACACGATCAGGAAGATCAGGTAGACCACCCACGTAGGACAAGCGGACAGCATTGTGCCGTTTTGCAGCCAAAACTGGGAATTTAAATAAAGAAGAGAAGGTGCGACTCTGGCCATCCCTTTTAGGGTGTTGCAACATCGGCCCTAAGGTTGTTTTCTCCGGTGACAGTGCAGGTGAAGAAGCCATAGGTAAAGATGACTTTGAAAGCCATAGAACCGGGTTCTGAGTCAATGCAAGTTCCATTGATAACAACAAGGGGTCAGCATTAATTGTATCCCTATTAGGTGTGTGCAGTAGCTCCGGGAAATCCTCAAGGCAAGCAGACCTGATCAGAGAAGGATCTGATATTCACTGCCCAGCAGTCGACTTCTGCACCCAACCAGCTCCCTTCAAATCAGCTTCCACAGTCCAAGTAGGTGAAATGGGAGAGTCAGTATTGTTTGTAGCAATCGGCAAAGAAGATGGTAAATTGCCATCAGTATTTCGAGGTTTACTCACAGTTGTCAGCATAGAAGCAGTGACGGCAATCTCTTTCTGCTCCTGACATTGGGTCCCTGCACTAGGCAAGTCCTCCTCCACTTCCAGACACTGAACACAACCAGCCGCTTTGACAGCATTACTCAGACTGCTAGCATGAAGCTTCCAAAGTTCCAGCTGCAGTTTCATCTTAGTGACTGCAAATCTGCACTCCTCCAGAGCTAAACATTTTTGTAGCTCTCTCTCTCTCTCTCTCTTCAGGTACATCAAGTTCGAGAGCAGAAGAGTGAGAATCCTCTTCAGCTCTGGCAGCATTCTTTATCGTCTCAGAATCCTCATCTTGTGATATCGCCAAAGGTTCAAACACAGCTTCCCACTGCTGCTGGGCCAAATCAGTAACCTCTTTTTGCATCTCATCAATTTTCCTTCACCAGCGGTCTCTGTCAGTACTAAGGTGGGAGCCAAGACCAAGTCCCCCACCTCCATAGCCTCCTCCATAGCAAACACAGTTGTGGATGCCATCATAGATATAGGTTCCTCTACTGGAGAGTAGGGGAATTTCCCCGGTGCCCTGGCCAAATATCCCCCCATTCACAAAAATACCACCAACAGCTTTATCTGGTTCAAGGTCATTTGGCATTCATCTGTATCCCCTTCCCCAGGGTCATGCCTGAAAATAGGCAGAATTTGTCTAGTGCACTTACCAGATCAACAAAAACTAAATAAAATAAATAAATAATGCTGGACTGGAGCTAGGCTATCAATTTCCATGACTGTATTTTGACACCCCTCCCTAGTCTCCTCAATCCCTTCCCTTGCCTGCCTATCCTCCCTCCCTCTTCTGGTTTGGACTATTCCACTGTGCCTGTCACACTTGTGTTTGAAGTCGACAATTGACTCTGCATTGACCACTTCTTCTGTCAGCCCATTTCATTTTTCCACAGCCCTTTCAGTAAAGAAGAGCTTCCTTACATCTATCCTGATGCTTCCCCCAGCAGTTTGCAATCATGGCCCTGTCTTACCATGACTTCACGTCTTGTGAACAGGGCACTGCTGTCCACTTTATTGATATCCCTTATATACGTAAAGGTCTCTCTCATGTCCTGCTCTTCCTCCTGGCCTCTAGTGTGGATATACTGTCACTCTCCAAATAATGTACAGTTTCTTCTGATGCCCCTGGCCCTCCTCTGAACAGCTTCCAAGAGGTCTTTGTTCTTCAAGTGTGGGCTCCAGAACTGTGCACAGTACTCTAAATAAGGTGTCACCAAGAAACTGTACAGGGGCAGAATTGTCTCTTTCCTTTTGCTAGCAAAGCCCTACCATCTGTACTCCAACATCCTATTTGCTTTCCCTGTAGCCTTCTAGAATTGGGCACAGGACTTTAGATTGTCATGAACAATGATCCTCAGGTCCACTTTCGCTGATCTCTGCTCTCCACATCACCCAACCCCCAACCATCACTCAGTTTCTTTTATTTCTTTTGCCAACATGAATGATCTTGCACTTGTTAATATTACATTCTGGCTGCCATGTGTTGGGACCACTTTTCCAATCTGTCCACTTATGCACTCTGGGGGTTGACTGGCCCAATACCCACATGACTCATGGCTTCCCTGCATGAACTGTCAAACAGGGATGGGATATACCGCACTACCCTTCAATAGCCCTCTACAGTTAAACAAAGTTTTCTTTGGGGTTTTTCTCCTGGAGTCCTCTGTGGTACAGTATTTCTTTTCTGGACCACTGGAGTGATTCCAGTAGCCACTGCACACCACACCCAGTCACTCTCCCCATACTAATTACTGTAGGAATTCAGCATGTTTTTGCCATTACAAATAGAATAATAGATGCATTCTGGTGTATTACAAGACAGTAATTCATCGAGAGGATCTGGGGGCACAGTAAACCTCGAGAGCGAAGCTCGAGAGGTTTTAAGTGCCCCCAGATCCCCTAGAGGAATTACTGCCTTGTTACACCAGAATGCATTTGTTATTTTTGTAATATATGGAAAATAAAATAGTAGTTTCTACTTTGCAATAGTCAGGAATGGTGGGTCGAGTTGGTGGTGAAGTAATTCACAGCCAATGATTATGCAACTTGGATAACTTTTGAACAGTTTAACAAAGAAAAGCAAGCAGTGTTAATGAAACTGCAAACAAAACAGTAGTAATTTTCTTTTTTGTTGTTGTGGAACCAGTGACACCTAGTACAGAGTGTTACTCTGAGTCGGAGTACATCACGAGTGTCTTTGAAGCAGCCCTAGGTCGAAAGCTGTTTTTTTGCAGTGTTTATGTTTTCTTGCTCTTTATAAAAGTTTTCTTTCTTCTGACAGGTTTTGTTCTTTTGCCACAGACATTTTTAGTCAGGCGGCTTACCGCGATGTGAATCTGTAGTCGGCTTTTGACTGTATGCGACAGTTACAGTAAAAGCCGGCTCGGTCAGAAAGCTGCTCTGAGTTGTCCGTGGAGTCGGCGCTGTTATGAGTTTGCAATAATACTATCGTTGAGATCTTCAATCGATAGTATTACGAGATCTCAACGATAGTATTATTGAGTTCCATCGATGGTATTACTGCGTTTTGGGCGGTGTATTACAGGGAATTTTTTGTATGTATTTTGGGGGTATTATTTTTATTTTCCATATATTACATAGAGAATAATGGATAGGAAAGTGTATATTATGGATTTTTTTGCACACCCAAGGTGTTTGATGATCCTTAAACCTCAAGAGGTGTGCAAAACAATCCATAAATACACACTTCCCTAGTCTTTATTTTTTATAATTGTTAGTGCCTGGATTTCTTTAATTTTTAGTTGCCTGCACTTTCCCGGCAGACTGTAGTGTGACTGAGCAATTCAGTATTGTAAACATAATTGTACACATTTTCCAGAAAATAACACTATTTAGTATAAGAAACATGTTAAGCTTTTGCTTGTACTTTGTTTTTTGTATTTTCCTGAGAAAAGGCTGTCGAGTGTAGAGCGAGGTGAGCGAGCAACCTGTTGGCTTCAGAAAACTCAACGCAAGCATTGGTGAGCGTTGCTATATCAATTTTGTTTACAATACTGAACTGCTCGGTCACACTACAGTCTGTGACGAAAGTGAAAGTTGTTTGAAATGCCGTAATAACCAGATTTGGGGTTATTACGGCTTTTGGGAGAGTAATAACCCGAAATCCAGTTATTATGGCATTTGAAGAGACTGGTAATCCGGCTGATGAACAGGGTCACCAGTAATTATATAGAGAATAAAGTATGGGTCTGGGTGTGTAACGGGAATTTACACACACCTGAGGGGTTTGATGCTACATAAACCCCGAGAGCGAAGCTCGAGGGATTTATGCATAGCATCAAACCCCAAGGGTGTGTGTAACTTCAAGTTTTCACACACCCAGACCCATATTTTATTTTATATAATTGCTGGGTTTGTCTTTTTCGCCTCAGCAATTATATAAAATGAATGTAGGCTGCTATGCGGCCTGCCCGGTTCCATTTGACCATCCGGTCTGTGAGAGTGACTCGCAGTGCCGTTTTCAATAAATGTAAAACTCTTTTGGAGAGGTGAACTGTAGAAACAGGCTATTTTTAAAAGTTAAAAGTTATTTTTTTTTAAGTTAAGCTAACCGCCGAGTCCGATTGTAAGTGGCCGTTCAGTCTTCTGGGGCAAAGCGGCCGCATGCATTCTTAAGGGAAAAGCAGCAGTGGGGCATGCGCAGAGCGAGGGAAACTGTGCGTGTGTTTGCCGTTATAAACGCTCCTTTATAACGGCAAATTATGCCACGGTTTCCCTATGGGAAAAAGGCTAAGCCAGTTATTATAGTTTAATAACAGTTTCCTTTACCACACTGGCTTCAGACACAAAGCCAGTTTGATGTTGTTTACTGCTCCATGTGTTCTGCCATACTCCAATGGGAGGCAATATAGCGTAGTAATTCAGAGCACTGAACTGCAAATCTGGAGGACCGGGTTTGAATCTCACAGCCACCACTTACATACTGTGTGATCATGAGCAAGTCACCTAACGTCCCCGTGCTCCTAGAACACACCTGGAAATAAGTCTTGGCTTAGTGTGTCTTTACTGGACAAAAATTGTAAAAAATAAATAAATAAAATAAATGAATAAATAAAATGTGTGTGTGTGTGTGCGTGTTGTGTGTGTGTGTATGTGTGTGTGTGTGCCTGAGTGTGTGTGTACTTGTTCACACTGATGGACACCACCCCTACCCAATACAGGGTGGAGCTGCAGAAACCATGAATCCATCCCTTAAAGCCATGCAAATATTATTGGGGGGTCTTGCTCCCCCTTTTGTTGGTTCAGTAACATGCACTATCATGCACAACAGATTCTGGCATGTCTTGCCTACTAAATAAAACCATCTTCAGCTTTTTTTTGTTTACATTCTTTATTATAACATTTAATTTCTTGTACAGTTATAGGCAGCAACATCAACAATATATGTATCCAGCACGTTATTAAATCAAGAGATGCAAAGTGATCTGTATTTTTATATAACGGCACTCTATTCCACTGTTTAGTCTCACAATGACAATATCTAATAGTATTAATTCCAGACGTAAACATTAAAAAAGAACTATAAAACATATCAACTCAACTGAAATTGAGGCAAACTAAATCTACTAAAAGCTCCTTAGCTCTCAAAACCCCGAGGACCCACCTGGGCCAAGAAACAATGGTACAGTCATCAGTTATTGTACAATGTATCCAAAGTCTCTAAACAGTATTTGTATATCTACTATATTTGGCTTGGCAAGTACTAAATCCTTTAATGTAATGATGGGTCCCCTTCTTCTCTGCAACGCCATTCTCTAGTCCTCCTCCAGCAACACCCATCTAGACCATCTCCCAACAAATTTCTCCATCTTATTTTGGACTTGGAAGGTCAGTCATTCCATCTCTTGTATATTCACAATGATTTGCTTCCATTCTGCACAAATTGGGGCATCTATTTTTAGTCATCTACTGTAGATGTAATAGCTTTATTAAAGTCTGCCATACAGATGTTCCACAAATAGATTGCATTATTCCCCCTTACTCCTATTGGTGGGAATCCTAATACTAAGTTAAAAAGAGATGGGGCATATCAATAGAAATAAGGTCTCAATTACATGTATCACCTCCTGTTTAAAAGTCTGTAAGACTGGGCAAGAATAAAAAACATGTGAATGGTTAGCTGCCTGTTCCCCGCATTACCTCCAACAACTAGAGAAAAGTGTGTGGTCCCACTTGGCAGTCATCCAGGGTGTCAAAAAGAACCTTGTCTTTTTTTCCACATGTATTCCTGCCATAATGGAGAAGAGGTTACTCCAGAACGTGTACAGTAGTTATGTCCCCAGACAGATAGTCGCAGTTAAAATGTTGAAGTCTAAATGCCATGCAGACAAAAGAACACTGATAGCTAAATCGCTGGTAGCACAGGTCGCTAGTATTTAACACCGCACATACTAAGATGTCGCCAGACAAATAGTCATCCTGATTAATTAATACAAACTCAGGTGTTTGATAATTCTTTATTTAATTTTTTAAAACAGCATTACTTTGTGCCATAAAATCAATATTAAAATACAGTGCATTGCCATAGAAAGTAAAGTGCAAATCGAATTAATGAAATGCCATAGAAAGGAAGGTGCAAATCGCATTAACAAATTGCCATAGAAAGGAAAGTGCAAAAGTGCTTTACTCAGACAACATTTATCTCAATGACTGTGGCTATGTCCATTATGTATTGCTTTGGGTCTCGAGAAGCAAAATCACTGCAGATTGATTTAAAAACTTTATTTACAAGTACATATTTAGCATGCTTTCTCGGTGGTTGTTGACCGAGAGTTATCTGTCTCCTTTGCAGTGCTACTGCGTGTTGCTCCTGCCTTAATTTCCATGCTAGGTGGCCACGGGTAGGGTGGCTGATAGATACTGTCCTAGTAAAAGCCTGTGTCAGGCTCCCCATCTATAGTATTGGAGTACAGCATAACATCACTATCGTTTGGGCCACCATGCTGCCTTTGGCAACCCACATCTCGCCACAGAGTTTCCTGTGATGGAAGTGGGTGAGCATGCCTAACTGATACTTCTTGCAGCCCTGTATGAATAACATTTCTTGTAGACTCCTCAGACTCACATGCTCTCTGTCGCATATGTGCACGGGCCGTGAGCACCTCAACCCTACCATGAGTAGGTGCATGGTTGTGCTCAGTAGGGGGAATGACAATGGAGTCACCCTTAGTATTTTTAATTTTTTATTTGTAAAAAATCAGTTTACAACCTTTGAGCCAGAGGCTCGTTTCCAAAGTTACTTCGTCACATAAAGACATACATTGTGTTTTTGGTTACATAGCATAGGTTTGCAAAACAATAGGCATTCAACAGAGGCGCCAACGTCACACTGTGGTCAGACAAATACATTTGGGTTACAGGGTACATGTAAATTGAGAACAGGTGTTACACAAGTTGGTATCAATGGCGAGCAATCTAATAGGTAAACACTGAAACAGCTGGCACTGGCCAGGTTAAACATAGGCACAGTGTACAGGGAAGTGGTGGTGGGGATGGCTAGGTGGAGAGCTGCCCCGGAGGGCGTTGTCAAAAGAGGTAGAGGTGGAGGCTACTTTCAGAGACAGAAGCAGTTACGAGTGTTGATGTTATGGTTTCGAAGGGTGGTTTTGAACTTGGAGATGGTGGTGGCATTGGTGATGGGGGCAGGGAGAGAGTTAAACCAGGTTGGGGCTCTATAGCAGAAGGACCTCTGGCCATGGCTGGTTCTTGATCTGGGGACCATTAGAGTGGTCTTGTTGGAAGACCGTGTTGCAATAGTGGGAGGGCTCTGGTGGATGGATGCCGTTACCCCAGGGGGGGAGAGCCTGAGTAGGGTTTTTTTTTTGTGAGGAGACAGGTTTGGTATTGGAGCCGTTCATCCAGGGTAAGCAATTTAGCCTCAACATACAGCTGACAGGTGTGTGTGAGCCTGGGGGCACCAGTAATCAATCTTCAGGCTTTGTTCAGGGTTAAGTGAATGTTTTTGAGTGCAGTGGTGTCGGCAGCACCATAGACTGGTAGGCCATAGTCTACAAGGGACAGAACGGATGATGTAACAGCGAGCCGGAGAGCATTTGGGGGAAGGCAGGTTCTATGGCAGAAGAGAATGCCAAGCTGTATGTTAGTGGCGGATGTTAGGGCATCAATGTGGTTGTGAAATGTGAGGGCTGAGTTGAAGGTAACCCCAAGGTATTTGTAGGAGCAGACTTGTTCCAGTGGCTGATTGGTACTTGGAAGGATATAGAGTGGGTGGTTGCTAGCTTTGTTTTGGGGGTGGGAAAGAGCATAGCTTTGGTCTTTTTAAGATTGATGGCAGTCTCGCTCCCTAAACCAAGCTCGGCACTGTTGAAAGACTGCTGTAGGGTGTCCTGGAGGGAGGCAGGATTGCGTGGGGGGCAAAAGGACAGCGTCATCTGCATGCAGTAGAATTTTGCCAGGGCATGCACTGGGCAGGGTGTTCAGATAGAGTGAGAAGAAGGGGCCCAGGATGGAGCCTTGGGGACCCCAGAGTGAATGGGACGGGTATCGGAGACTGTGCTATTGATTTTTACACACTGCGATCGGGCGTCAAGATAGCTTGTGCACCATGCTAAGGGGCCAGCCGAGAGACCAGTGTGGCAGAGTGCATTCAGCAGAAGTGGATGGCAGACGGTGCCGAAGGCCTTTGAGAGGTCAATGAACACTGCACCAGCTAGGGAGCTGGTATCCAAGGATGTAACCATGCTCTGCATGTTCTGTTCTCACATCACCAAATAATCTTCTGATTGACTCCATCTTTTTCTTTGGTGCACAGAAAGTTATCCAGTGCAAGCTTCTGCTTGTCCTTCTGTGTAGGTACGTACTCCATTGAAGCAGAAATGCAATGCTGTAGGAATCGTAGGCTTAAGTAGCCATGTAAGTGCTAAGTATTAACATCAGGTAAAGTGCTAACATCAGGTAAATTCCAGTTCTATGACACACCAGGTAATTACAAGGAACATTACACTTATATAAGAAGCCAGAAAACATGAAGTTAGGCTTAGTTCTACCACCAGAGGTCAGCAGAGAAACGGGGAACATGGTCGCTGTACATCACAGGACATAATGTTGTGGATATATATTGCAGTGACTGCTTTGTGTCTGCTACATATTGTATCAGCAACAAGAGTAAATATCGACGATGTTGCTGCAACGGTTTGACCATGACATTTTAAAATGCGACGAATTGACCGTATGCCACTCCAGAACAGCCCTTCCAAATTCTCCACCATTCTGCTTGTGTGAGATGAAAATTCACCTATTCCTCCATTTAGCAATAAGAGGTGCAGTGGTCCCAATTCTGTGGCTACCTAGAAATTGATATATTTTGGAGATTTCACCTTTAGGTGTTAGAAGGGACATTAAGTCTGATAAACATGTTTTTTGTGCAGGGGTTGAAGGTGTTCTTTGTTGTTGCCTTAATTTGGTCTGTATGTAGGCATGAATCTGTTGATAATAGAATTGATCTCTTGTGGTCCAACCAAACAATTCAGAACATTCTGTAAAAGTAAGAAGTGAATCACCTCTTATTACCTGTGCCGGGTATTGAAGTTCCCAGTGCTCTGGCAGTTATATCGTGGATCCAACTTGCCAGGTACAAAGTCTAAATCCATTGTGAACCAATTTTCAGTGTTTTGGGACCACCACCTTGAGGGCCTAACTTCACCTGTAGCCCAAATTGAACATCCTTCCCAAATTTTCAATGAGTGCCCACATGTGGCCCCCTTCCAAACTAGGGGTGACCGACAAAACAGAGCACAAGGGGCTCACAAAACACAGAGCACAAAGGTACGCCACAAAACAGAGCACAAAAGGGATCCCCAAAGCACAGCACAAAGGCGGGACTCCACAAAACACATAAGAATATCAACAAGCATAAGTAGAGGCAATTAGCTAGCATTTATTTGATATTTTTACATCTTTACCTTTGTTATGATAACAAAACCACTCTGCACCCAGCTTCCTACTACCCACCCATCAACCCAGTGGTGCATAACAAGATTTCTGTTTGTTAATCATGTTTTCTATTTACATTTGTAAAATGTCCAGTTATGGTCCTGTGTCTGTAAATCTTTAACTTAACTGCTCAGATAATGAAATCACAGCCCTTGACTGGAAAGCTTGAGTAACTCAATGATGTCAACAGAACCCCAGGGGGGCTGCAGAAAAGCAGGAGGTCAGGTGTAGTAACTGATGTATGTGGTAGGAGACCATGAGGAGGGATTTCAGAGCAATATAAAGGATGAGGGGTGAATGGAGAGGGGAGACCAGACCATAGCCTGGGAATTCTATAGGAAATGGCCCAACCTTGCAAACAGAATGCACTAAAAAATGTCCACTCAATAAACAGCTGCAAATTCAGAAAATGTTTGTTTGTTACTTTGCCACCTACAGAAGGGTGTTCAGTCCAAGTTGCAAATTACAAGGTGTCACAAGACCAAGAGCTTCAGCACTTCATGGGCCACTTCCTCTTCATCAGGAGGCTCATAAAAACACTCTTCCTGTCACCTCCTAAATACCCCCATATGAATAAACATAATCATACATAACAGGAATAATCTTTTCATGATTTTTTAAGAGACCATAAACTCAACATGTCCAATATACATAACATAGTAAGAAAAGGCAGCCTGCCCCACTGAAGTCTCAACAAGCAGCAAGGAAGAGGTGCAGGGATCAAGGTTTGAAAGGTGATAAGAGGAAGGAAGGAAGGAAGGGAAGGAAGGAAGGAAGGAAGGAAGGAAGGAAGGAAGGAATGAATGAATGAATCAGGACAGGAGGGAGTATAGATAGCTGGGGAGGGACCAAAACCAGAAACTGGAAGTGGGTAAGGCACAACGAGAGAGGCATCTGTCCTGGAAAAAGAGAGAGAGGAGTGAGAATGAGGAGTAAAGTGACCAGTGATGGAGACAAGGGGGGCAGCCAAGGGCAAAATAAAAGGAATGGAATAGAGCATCAAGTCCAGCTTAGGTGGATGTGGGGGCAGCTCTGTAAACCACATCTCTATAGTCAAATGCTTGAAGGATTATCTTCAGGACAATCTCATGGAAGGAGGAGAGAGGGAAAATGACTTTGTTCCTGTAGTGTGCTTTAAATTTGGAGAACAAATACAAAGTGAGGTACCTAGGGGGATCCACATCCAGATCTTCTACTGAGCAACCAAGGACAGTATTAGAGAGAGAGCTGGGCTCAAACAGACACTGGGAATGCAAACATAAACCTGACATTTGGTCACAGGATTATATACAAATGGTTTTATTTAATTCTAAGGAGCAAGGGGAGTTGCTACTTTGAAATAAATAAAACCATTTAACCTAATCCTGCAATTAAATTTCTGTTTTATTTTTGCTTTTGCAGTGTCCATTTCAGGGTTCTATGTGATAATAGCAACTCCGGAATGGTGAGTCCGGAATGGTGAAGCAATGTCAGTGACGACACAAACAGTAACTGTTTTTTTTTTTTTAAGGGAATTTATCGCTCTGCACCCCACCCCCTTACTTAAATAACCAATTCTGAGGTCCTGACACCTTAGGAAGAGGGTAAAACCTATTTTGCCATTTTATTGTTGCTGTAATTCACTCAGTGACTTGTGGAGTCACCGTTATGGAGTTGCCAATATTACGTGCCACCCATTTGAGCCCTTTCTCTCTCTCTCTCTCTCTCTCTCTTATACTGTCCTAAAGTTTTGGGAGGGGCTTCTTATGGATGGCAAGTCAAGATGACTGTCGAGCCACACCCAGGTAATATAAAAGAAGAGACCACCCAGAATTGAGAAGACAGGATGTGACAGAACTCTGATCATTCACTGCCTGGTATTAAATGAACCAGCTGTAGACACTATTGAAGTCATGTTGGAGCTTCCAAGCAAGTTCAGGGCATGAGAACCTATAGGCAAAGAGTACTTTGCCATCTGTATACATATGAAGGTATGAGGAGACACATGATTTAGGGAGGTTATTAAGGGAAATAAGAACAGAATGGAACCAAGGATTGCTCCCTGTGGTTTTCCTGAACTGATGGTGACGGGAGAGGGAGTCACCTACAAGGACAATCTCTAACCTGTCTACTAGGTAAGAGCTAAACAATCTCATTGCAAGGTCAGATAGTCCAGCATCTGACAGTGTCTTCTGTTGTAGGTGGTTGGCAATAGTATCAAAGGACTTGGCCAAGTCAATAAACATGGCAGAGGTGGTCAGGCCCCTGATCCATCCCCTTCAGGATGTAGTCAGTGAGCCAGAGAAGGAATATGATGGTCCACCTAATGGCCAAGTGGGTAGCACATTGCATTCCCATGTCAGTTATGCAGGCTTGGTAATGAGCCCAAGACTGGCCAATCGGTGGCCAATGATAAGGGAGTTCTAGCAGTGATAGGGCATTCCCTATAGGAAGTATTAGCATCACTACTGTACAGCATCAGTGACTCCTGTAGTAGGGCCCTGAAAGGTTTACCTTCCATCTTCAGGGGAAGCTGTGTGCTGGTGAGGTTCCCTTCAGCTATAGCATGCACCACCGGGTGGTGGGAGGCCAGTACTACAGGGGATAAAACATCCATGCACCCTTTGAATGACAGCTGCAGTTATTGCACTCTGGCCTCATCCCATGAAGGTCACTGCCTGCCTTGAATTCCAATTGAATTGCTGGGAGTACCCAAAACCCCTGCCATGGAGTGAATGACCAATGGAGCTTGCAGAAACTGTGTTATTAGTGGTGGATCAGGCTAGGTGGTCACCTGTGGACCATAGAGAGTATTATGTGCCCTGATTAGTGTGAAACAACTTGACAGAAAACAAGAGATGGGATGTGACAGTGGAGTGAGACATCTGGAAGCAAAATTGGAAAGAAGTGAGGAAGCAGAAGGAGTCAAAGAAGGGGAAAGTTGCAAGAGTACAAAATGTTCCTGTAGTTTAGTGCTAACCAGGGGTGAGGAAGACAGGGTGCCAGTTTCCTTGAATGGGAGGAGTCACTGCAATGTTATATGTATAACTATATATCTATATCTACATCTGTTTGTGTATGTGTGAGTACACTAAAGCAACAGACAGGGAGATTGGGTTAGGGTTTCCAACCCTCACAAACCCACCCACCCACCCCCACCCAACCCTACCACCAATACCACCACCACCTTCCACACAACAACAAGCATCTGGGTGTGCCTTAGGGTCATTGGCCCTAATGCTCACCCCACTCTCCTTTACTGTACCATCTTAGCTTCCTTAGAAATGGAATGGGGTGAGCCTTAGAGTCAATGACCCTAAGGCACACCCCAACATTTGTGTGGAGGGTGGGGTTTCAGAGTTAGGGTTGGGTGTGGGTGTGTGTGTGTGTTGTGAGGGTTGGAAACCCTAACACATAATTTCCCTGCCTTTGTTGCTTTAGTAAGAATCCTAACTGATGCATTAACAAAGGTTTTTTTCTAATGAATTTCCTTACTTTTTCAGATTGTATAATTGTGAGTATTTTAAAAGGGCAAAATGCAAAAACCTGACAGTCAAAATCCAGACTCTGAAATCGTGATATGCCAATTACCCGACAGACGACCATCCCGATGACAGACAGCCCAACACTGAAAGTTGCCATGACACAGATTTGATTATATTATTTTGGGAAGGAGCAGGGGACTTATCTGCAGTGTTGGTCTTTTGTTTATCAGGATGGTAGTCTGTTGGGCCATCGGCGATTCAGGATTTTGGGGTCGGGATTGGGAGTGTCGGGTTTTTGTGTTTCAAGATTATTTGTCTGTGGTAGTCCCATCCCTCCATACATATACTGTATATATACTGTATGCAGTCATGGAAATCCAGGGCCCTCTGAGCCCTGTGCTTCCATTCCTAGGACAACAGTGACCAAATTGTCAGCACAGCCATCTTATTACCCCTCCTCATGTACCCCAGCACAGAAAATTTTTGAATGCACGTCAAATCATAATTCTGTGCAAAGACAATGCCATTCTATGCCATAGGTGCAAAAATATGTTTTTGGGCAAGATTTGAAAAATGACAGCTGTGACATACATAAGGTCTGGTAATGAGAAGGGCATGTTTAAAATGTGGGTTAAAAATATTTAAAATTTCCAAAGCTATGAGTGAGTGCACTGAAATTGCAATGAATGGGGTCACGTGATGGCAGCCTAGAAGAAAGCAGCTTCTTGTTTAGCTCCGCTCCCAGCCCAGATTACAACCCTCAATTCGATTTATCTTGAGCATCTCAATATAAACCTGCTATATTAACTCCTAAAGAAGGCCTTTTGCTTCAAAAATATGAAAAATGGAGGCATTTGTCAAGAAACAGCCTGCCAAACATACACCACCTCCTTCTCCGGAGAAGGAACAGGCCGCAAAGCGCCCTCGGCAGGGATCTACTAAATCAACAATGGGGTCCTCTGCTCTAATGGAAGAACGTATCTTGGAGATTATTGCACCATTGCAAAATTCGATTGAAGAAATTTCTACTGAATTGAGAAATTTTAGATCGTCGCTGGAATCCTTAGCCACCAAAGTGGGAGATAATGAAGTCAGAATCAAGTCTGTAGAATCCAAGCTGGATAAACATGAATCAGAGCGAGTTTCTACGGGTAAAAGAATCAAGAAAATCGAGGACAAACTCGAGGATCTGGAGGGGAGGAGCAGAAGAAGTAACTTAATTATTTTTGGTATTCCGGAGAAAGAAGAGGGTGTATCACCTGTCCTGTTTGTACAGAAACTTTTTGAAAGATTAGCTGGTCCATCCCCAAATGGTTCAAGCTATATAGTGGAACGGGCACACAGATCTCTTCATCCTCCCCTTCCCGCTGGCGCACAGCCGAGACCAATAATCTGCAAATTATTGAACTATTTGGATAAGCAACATATCTTAAGTAAAATTAGATCCCTACAAGAGGTTTCCTGGGAAGGCAAGCGGATCAGGATAACTCATGACCTGCCACACTCAGTGCGACTGAAGTGTCAGGAGCTACATCCAGTAGTTTCTAAATTAATTGCAGCCGAAATCCAATACCGTGTGAAATACCCAGCTTTGTTACAAATAAAAATAAGCAATCAGTGGCATTCTTATGAGACTGTCGAAATTGCACGTCAAGAGCTCAAGGAATCCTTGCCAGAACTGTTTAAATGAGCTCCTGGGATCACTATAATATCGTAAATATAAGCATAGAGATACACACGAGATCCTTTGAATTTGAGAAATCCAGATGCTCGCTGATTAATGCCCTATGATGTTTTCAATGACAAAGTTTTTGAAGCAGTCCTATTACTTCGCTAACAGCCCCCCCCCCCCCAGCAAGGTAAAATTTTGTTGGCTTTAAGGATAGGCTTTACCATGCTCCCTCTATAGATAAGCTGGAATACAGTTTACCGAGGTCCTACAAATATTAGTACTGATGGCAACTCATGTGTGGCTCGACTGCACTATGCAGTCCTGAAAAGGCTATTGTCAATAGTTAAAGGTGAAGAAATACAATTGATAGCTTGACATGTATTAATTTCCCTGATAGACCAATTCTCACTGTCACAAAGTGAGATGAAGCAGCTTAGCTAGCCTGGTATGTATAATCTCCTAATATGATGAACATCCATTATTACATGATCGGACAACAAATGAGAGAGAATATGTGCAGCCAATTTGATATATATACTCTTCACTCTGGACTCGACCTGGGAAATGGTGATCATTGACTCTCTCCCTCGTATGGTGATCTAAGAGAAAGCCTGGTCAGCTCTCGGTGTTTGGAGTGACATATAGAGCCTGCTTTTAGTGTATTAGCTATCCTGCAGTGGTCATTATGGTAGTCCAACAATCGGTGGGTTTGAAATTGAAGCTAGAATATGGGGAGTTCAACTTAAAACAAGACTAATGGGTCTCCTGTGCCATCTCATGGAGTCAGACTATCTGTCTAATATAGGGTCTGCGGTGGTTACGTGATGAGGAGGAATGAGTAGTAGTGAGTTCACTACAGACCTGAGGGTGAATAATATCTGTGTTGAGAGCCAACTGGTTAAACGTGGTAATGCTTTACTATTATAAACAGAAATTATCACAGCACTAGCTCCGGCACTAGCTAAGGATGCTTACAGCAAACAGTCATCTCCAATTAATATTCAAACAGCTCCATGTCCCACTGTATGCTTTGATATCCATCTGCACTGTAATACAAATACTACAACGGTTGCATGGGAGCAGATTGATGGAGCTGAAAGTTACACAGCAACAGCAGAAGGAGGTGACGGACATACTACAGCATGTAATACAACAGGTTTAACCTGCGACATTGAGCATTTGCACTGTGGACAGAATTACAAAATTACAGTAACAGCCCACGACAACAAGTGCAACAGTTCAAAAAGTTCCACTCAGGAAATCAGAACAGCACCATGTGTCCCTCAGGTAGTTGGAGCTTCCCTTAGTTGTGTCACCAATAGTGCCTTGGTATCTTGAAATCCCAGCAATGGAGCGGACTCTTATATTGCTACAGCTATTGGGAACTTAGGGCACACAGCAGAATGTGGAACAACAGACACAACCTGTGATATCCCTGATCTTCAGTGTGGAGAGGTTTATAATATAACAGTAGTTGCCAAAAATGAAAACTGTGACAGTGGACAAAGCTTACCTGTTGAAATTGGGACTGTTCCATGTGTGCCAATTCATGTGGATGTTGTCATGCAGTGTGACTCGAATATACTGGAAGTCTCTTGGGAATGCAGTCCTGGAGCAGTTTCATATATCATAGCAGGAGAAGGACCTGATGGATCCACAAACTTATGAACCACACCTGACATATCCTGCTCTACCTCTGATCTGCAGTGTGGACAGATGTACACCATTTTTGTTTTAGCAATAGGGACAGGCTGTAATGGGGCAACTTTAATCGGGGAGGCATAGTAGGACTGCAACCTGGGGTAATTTTAATGACAGCGAATATATGGATTTAAAGGGGTTATTTCAGCTTGTTAACTAGTTGGAGTATGTGAATTTTGTAATTTAGGAACAGCTGTTCTGCTTTATGATTTTTGTAGTATAGTACTCGCCACTCCCCACTAAAGGGGGGTAAAAGTTAACAAATTGGTTTCCTTTCTTTACAATTGTGGAAGGGTTATTATCATTAGAATATAAGTATAATAGGTGGTAAAGAAAAAACTTGTTTGTAAAGGATATTCTGATAGTTCCTCTCCAATGGAGGGGTCCCTGTATGGAAAGGGCAATAAATGTTCTCTAAAAAAAATTTTTTCTTCTTTAATCATGGCAAGCTCCAAGTTAAATTGCATGAGGGGCAAGAATATAAAGTGGTAAGATACTGTGAGTAGTGGGACTGGGATTTGGGTAGTGGGTAGACTTTCTGCTGGGTTGATATGAATCACATGACAGCTTGGTATAGTAGAGCAGTTGTTAGAACTGGGGGTAGAAGTTTGATTTTGTGGGGTTATCAGCGATTTATGGGAGAAAAGGGGGAGTGGGACAGCATCTACTTATTTCGTAGGAGAAGAACAGGGGCCACTTCTATGGATATGACTGGTGTAGTTTTACTTAAAATACAGCAGGGAACTTTTCTATTTGACATAAACGATGGTGTCAGGTGTTAATGACATATTAAGTTGGAATATCAAAGGGGCTCGGGATAGATGTAAGAGGCAAATTATATTAAGACATCTCTCAGCTCTTAATTGTAATGTGGCATGTTTACAAGAAACCCATCTTAAAAGAGAGGACATTAACTTGTTTAAGAAATACTGGGTTGGTCAGGTATTCGGTGCAGGGGTTTCATCCAATAAGGGTGGGGTCAATATTTTATTTCACAAAAGCTTATATTTTCAGCTGGAAAAAGAAATATGGGACACGCAGAGTCGATATATCCTACTGATTGGAGTTTTAATGACACAGCAGATTATTATTGTGTCAGTCTATGGTCCTAATATAGATTCCCCACAATTTTTTACACATCTATTGGACAAATTAAATTCTCAATCATCTGGGACCATATTACTTGGTGGTGACTGGAATATAACTCCACAATTACAGGGTGACAGGTCAGATAATAAAAGAATAGGGTTATCCCCAGCTCAAAGAGCTCTGGGGGAGATGATGGAAGGGTTAAACCTTGTGGATGGTTGGAGACTTAACAATCCAGGGGTACGGCAATACACTTTTTTTTCAATGCCTCATAAAACTTGTTCCAGAATTGATTACTGGTTGGTAAGTAGTAAATTGCTTCCCTTGATTCTAGACGCAATAATCCATACTAGGGTCATTTCGGATCATTCCCCAGTATCAATTCAATATGAGCCGCCAAACCCTGGATTTAGGAGGGACTTCATGTGGAGATTTAATAATCAGCTATTACAGGAGTCTATACCCACGTACACCTTAAGAGTTTCATAACTCATTTCTTTGATCAAAATATAGGTTCAGTTTCAAAGATTGATATTGTCTGGGTATCTTTGAAATGTGCTCTGAGGGGGGAATGCATCAGAATCACATCCACAAAAATTAAAAAAGACAAGTC
The DNA here is from genome assembly GCA_016271365.2 of Neoceratodus forsteri. NCBI lineage: Eukaryota > Metazoa > Chordata > Ceratodontiformes > Ceratodontidae > Neoceratodus > Neoceratodus forsteri. The sequence continues at coordinate 909,743,586 of CM028130.1, read as the reverse complement.
ATGACTAGATGAGATCACTAACGCAATTAGAACGATGGAGCGCGCCATCACTAAGCAATCGACAGAGGCTGATTGGGTTAAGTTGCATCAGTTACACTCCCAATACTCTTCTATCATGTTACAGAAAGCAGAGTTAGCCCTTCGAAGAACTAAGATTAAGTATCTTGAATCCGGTAATAGTGCAGGGAAACTCTTAGCATTAAGGATTAAACAACTAGACTCAAATAGATATATTGCAGCCTTGCAAAGCAATGAGGGAGATACTATCGTTAAAGACTCTAAAAAAATTGCGGCAGTGTTTAAAGATTATTTCTGCAAAGTTTACTCCTGCGGAAGACAAGGCGAAAATAGAAGAGATCAATAACTTTCTAGATTCTGTTGCTTTAACAAGGTTGGACCTCAAAGATGTGGCTATGTTGGAATTACCCATTCAAGTATGGGAAGTGAAGCAAGCAGTAGCACAGCTCACCTCAGATAAGTCCCCGGGACCAGATGGCCTTACTACTAATATACATAAAGCCTTTACAGAAGAAATTTCCCCTATACTTCCCCTATACTGGCTAAGGTATATAATTACTGGTTCCATGAGGGGTCTTCTGATGAGAGCTTTCTGGAGGCCCTCATAACTCTTATTCCAAAGCCAGGATGGGATCCAGTCCTCCCGGGTAGCTATAGGCTGATATCTTTGTTAAATGTGGATGTTAAAATACTTGGAAAGGTTTTAGCTTGCCGATTTAGCCGTTCATGTCTAGGATGGTTAGTGATGCGCAGGTTGGTTTTATGAGCAGTAGAGCGTCAAGTGACCACATACGTAAACTCCATTACTTAATCAAACATACGTGAGATATACAGACCCCATCGGCCCTGTTAGCATTGGACACAGAAAAAGCATTCAACAGGGTTTCTTGGGATTTTTTATTTGCTGTTTTATCAAAGTTTGGACTACCAGATGGTTTCCTAAACTGGATCAGTTTGTTATATAGATCTCCTAAAGCACGGGTATGGTGTAATGGAATACTGTCGGACCCCTTTCCTCTTTCATGTGGCACAAGACAGGGTTGCCCACTTTCCCCACTCCTGTTTAATTTATACTTGGAACCCTTGATTTACAGACTACTTACGGTACAGGGGATTAAGGAAATACAAATAGGTAATAGAAGATACCTGGTATCTGCATATGCAGATGACTTGCTCCTCCATATGGAAGACCCAGACATGAGCACCCCAGTAATTTTGTAGGAAATAGCACAGTTCTCAAAAGTCTCGAATTATAAGTTTAATATTTCTAAAACAAAGTTCTTTCCTCATAATTCTAGATGCCTTCCGAGCGTGGCTAAAGAGTCGGGGTTTAGCTGGGAGCCAAAGGTGTTATTATATTTAGGAATTAAAATTACATGGGAGATAGGCACAATGATAAATGAAAACTTTAATAATTAAGTCAAAATAATTAAACAAGATTTAGCCAGATGGAATTTATTACCGCTGTCACTCTGGGCCAGAATCAAAATAGTTAAAATGAATATATTACCGAGGATCTTTTACCCCTAAATATGTTGAGTCCTTACTTACCAAAGGCGTGGTTTGGTCTGTTGCAAACAATCCTTAATGATTTTATATGGAATGGGAAAACTGTTAGGCGGTCATATAGGAAACTTACTGCTCCAAAGAAGCTAGGGGGCCTAGAGCTCGCCTCCTTTTCTAAGTATTATATGGCATCACATGTTAGTAAATTAGTCCATTGGACTCGACCGACCTTTGTGGTAGACCCCAATCAGAATGTCCCTCCATGGATTTACATTGAGAGAGACTTGGTCTTTAATTGTTCACTTACGTTAAATTCAATTCCCTGTATGTCCTTCAGACTTCTACCTAAATCACTTAAAAACACACCCATTGGATGGTCAATAAAAGCCCTACATCAGGTACAGAAATTCCTACAGGTGAATTGGCAGAATTCACTGGACCAACCTCTTCTGCATAATATGCATTTTCAAATACAGGGTGCCCCAATTGCCTTCACATTCTTGGAATCCTTAAGTGGATTAAAAGTGGGAGACCTAGCCCCACAGGGGAAGTTATTGACGTATGAACAATCTTGTGTTCGGACTCCAGAATTAAAAGGGAAAATTTATAAATATTGGCAGATTAGTGATTCAATAAAAGCCCACCTGAGAAAAATGGGAATATGGGGTGAAGATGGGTATGAATTGGCCTCTTCATTGAAGGTAGCAGAGCAGCAGCATCCTGTTTCCAAACTATATCACGAATTCCAGATCAGGGACAAAGGGATTTCCTCCAAGATTGGTGCTTATTGGAGGCAGAGATTAAGGATAGGAGAGGAAAGAGTACGGGAACAAATTTGGGAGAACAACAGTAGATATACTAAACAAGATAGAAATAAATTACAGCAATTCAATATTATACACAATTTGTATTATACCCCTGTCAAACTACACAATATGAGAAAATTAACATCACCCATATGTAGCAGATGTGAGGATGGAGAGGGGGATCTGTACCATATGCTATGGGCTTGTCCCAAGATTCACCCTTTCTGGAATTCAATTTGTACTTCATTGCAATCAGTAATAGGACTAAAGCCTTTTTTCATGCCTGAAATTTGTCTACTAAACATTTTTCCCAGAGATATGGGTAAACAAAGGAAGGTGTTTATGGCTATCATATCTGCTGTTGTAAAAGCGATTATTCTTAGGCATTGGTAAAATGTTAATATGCCACCGGTGGTCAAATGGTAAAGAGAGATTATGATGGCATTACAACTGGAATTACATATAGCAAAAATGAATAACAAGATACAATCTTATAATACTAAATGGGGGCTTCTAGATGCGGTTTTGGTTACCTGGAAGCTTCAGTCTCCATAAGCTGGTGACGTGTTATTTTTAGAACTTACAGTACTTCCCGAGCCCCTGCCTTAGGAAATTTCAGTGGCTCCCTGAATAAGTAGATGCTGAGGGGGAGGGAGGTTATGAAAATTACGGGGGTGGGTTACTAGGTTATGTTGTTTGAATGTTAAAAGGATTTTGCTGAACTTGCTAACTTTACTGTTACTTTAACCAGGCCAAGGCTTATAATAATTTTGATGCTATGAATGTACTGGCCTGCTCAGGCCACATGTTCAATGTAAAGTCAATAAAATAAATTGAATAAAAAAAAAAAAAGAAATTGCAATGAATGGTCATAACTTAGATATTTTTTCATATTTCGACCACAAATTTTGAACATAGTGTTCTTATGATCCAGTCTCACAAACCCAATAGGTAAAAATGTCCAAATTCATGCCAAAATGCCATTCTGTGCCACAGGTGCAAAAACACATTCCAAGCAGGATGTGAAAAATGACAGCTGTACTGCTTATGAGGTGGTGTGAAATAATGGCTGTGTTGAAAATTTGGAGTCAAAATATTAAGAATTACCGAAGTTATGCGCATGCATAGAAACATTTCAACAACCGCTCATAAATTGGTCATTTTTAGGAATTTTTTCACCAAAATTTCAACATTGGCTTTTTGGGACCCCACCTCACGAACACTGGCACTATCATTTCTTAATGGATTCTGAAAGGTGATTCCTTGTAGCGACAGCAAAATCACCTTCTGGACATCAGTAACGAAATGACAGTTACAGTGTTCATGGGGTGGGGTCCCAAAAAGTCCATGTTAATTTGGTGAAAAATTTCCAAAAAATGGCAACGTTATCAACATATGTTCAAGACGCCATTGAAATACATTATACAACACTTACCTTGATTTCTCAGTTTGCGGTTCGACTTTGAAGAGTACAGACATGTCCCGTCCACAGAAGATGACAGCGGATGACCTCCGGAGGTGGGGTGTGGGCAGGTGTGGGGAGGTGGGTGCGGAGTGGGAGAATTGGGATGGGAAGGGGGCAGTGTTGATGACGAGGAATGGTTTTCTTTGTTTCAGGCGTAAAAGAAATGAACACACCATGGAACTGTTTTCTTTTTTCAGATAAAGAAATAGTGGAACTATTTGAGGACACTGGGAGTGGGTTCCCCAGTGTCCTCTGGTGCTGGGGGGTGGCAAAAAACATATAGAAATTATTAGTGGACACTGGAAGTGGGAAGAGGTTATTCTGCTTAGCGGCCATCAGGTTTGGCACTCCTGCAGGGGTATCTGTCTCTCCTGTTCCCTGCTTGCTGTGCCTCTCTTTACTGACTGTCATGCAGCCGAGTGTCTCACATACCATCACAGTCATAATAGTAAGCCTAACCACAGGTGTTGACTATGGGGCCTTACCTAGGCTGCTGCTGTCACTGTGTGCTTCTACTTCTGCTACTACTTCATTGCTGGGTTGGTGGGGCACACATCTCTGTCTGTGGGACAGCTCACTGCATTACCGTGCTCGCTTTTTTACCAGGTTGGGGTCGCTCTCTCCCTACCAGGATTACAGCACTGCTCACAGACAGACACAGACTGTGGTCTATAAGGTTAACTGGCCATGCTCTTGACCACAGACATACACAGAATACAGGGACAGATGACAGATCTCTTCACTGTTTAAAACAAACCTCATTACAACAAAGCTGCATACCAGTCTGCAATTGGCTTTGCTACTCACTGATGCAAACTGTTATAAGATCTCAAGCTCCTCTGTGTTTAAACAACACAGCTGACAGTAGATTTTTTTTTGTGTTGTGTAGGTGTTGGTGGGGGAGCATTTTTCCTAACACAGTGAAACACTGTGATCAGAATGAAGTGTAACCCTAAATGATGCATTAACAAAGTTTTTTGCAATGTACAGTATATATGCGTGTGTATATATATATATATATATATATATATACTGGTTACTGGTTTGAATTTATTCATTCGGCATAAATCATTATGATACAAAAAACATTTTACATATCCAGCTCATTATAGAATAAGCTATTATACTCATAAATCAATCACGTAAAATAATATAACTTGAGTGTAATTGTAAATTCATGAAAGCTGTACGTATTCAGCACTGACCAATTAGCATTATTACATCTCAATTTAAGATATCCTGAAGGTGTGGGGGACCAGAACAACTTAATAATTTCAAAATCAGAGATAAGAGGCTATAATCACAAAGCACATAGAAATTCCATTATTTGAACTTTATGTGTAAGTGCTCACAGGTTCTGCAAGGATGTACCATTTTTTTTAATATCTGAAGCTACCCCAGCTTTCACCTTGCAACTCATTGGTCAAAACCTAAAAAGTAGCTACACCTCTTTTAATCTTTCAGTGGTTGACTAGTTTCACCCCATATGCAAGCCGGACAATTAAAGGCCATTCATAGCTTCAATTCAAGGGCATTACTAGTCCTCTCTTAAGAAAACACATTCAGAGGAGCTTTTAATGAGACTCTTCACCAGTCTTGTGTGGGCTTTTCACTCGGGTTTTGTTCCAGAATTTTCAAGAACAGCATCTTCCATAAACAGACTTAAGGTTTAACACTTTAAGTCTCAGAGTGACTAACTCCTAGAGACATTTGTTAATCATAGCCTATCCTCATCCTCTGAAACTCCCACACCGGCCTCTTAGCTACAGACTGCTCACTATCAGAATTGTTGAGTCACAGCTGAAGGTAGTTAAAAGCTTAATTAAAATATCCTGGATAAGGGCTAATTATTTCCAAAAATATATCTAAATATTTTACAGACTACAACAACCATTTCTAAAACAGCTCTGGCATATCCAAAACATAAAAATATATTAAGGGAAATCACAACATGTCCCAATAAATAAGGGGTTTGAAGCTCCATTTGGCCCCAGAAGTACAAAGCCAGTATTACCAGCTTCAAAAATAATTAATCAAGCAATTGCACCAAGGTAAATATTTTCTTTGATTGTCTCCAGAAATTTCTAGCCATAAACTCAGCCTAGATTAAAAACTAGTTTGACTCTAAGAAAGGAGTCCTGTAAAGTCCTGTAGAGTGGCACAAAGATTTTGTTTCACATAATTAGCTTAGTCAAAAAAGTTTATGCTTCATAAAAGAAGTCCCCATCAGGCGAAGTACAAAACTTCATGTATTAGGCAGAGAGCCACGGTCTCCTATAAGGCTCAACTGGCAACGTCATACTTAAAATTTCATAAGCAATAACCAAACTTGACACTGTAAAATGAGGTCAAAACACCCTTAACAAAGACCTGAATGAGAGTTCAGGCTCCACAATAAAATAACACTAAAGGGATGCCAAAGTGTTCAATCCCACCATTTTTAGTGATTATTCGTCTGCCTGCTGAACAGACAAAAAACAGAAATACCTCTTGGGGGATTTATCCCTCATCCAGTATCCTCTAATCACTGTGGTAGCAATTTTGTGAAAGTTAATATTGAGAGACACTGCAGGTATAACATGATAGAACTTGGTTCCCCTCTCTTAATCCAGGGATCAAAAGTCCAAATCTCTCAACATTTCCCAGCAGCTCCCCATCCCCTCGCTAAAACAGTGTTCTTTTTTTATGGCTTAGCAGATGTATATATATATATATATATATATATATATATATATATATATATATTAACACCACTGCTCAACTAGCAATATACAAAGCACAAAGTAATATTTCACAGTTTATTTGTACCACAGATTATTTATCAACAGTTTAAAAAATACATTCCATTATTGGAATTTCAGAACTTTGCTCCTGATGGGGCAGAATTTCTGAAATTACACTGAATTCAGGTGGAAGTGAAAGGAACCGTTGCGTAAGAACTTATCGTAACAATAGATCTTCGAGTGGATCTCAGTCATCAGGTCACACCATAGGAACTTCACCATCGGTGAAGCAGGACCCCCACAGAAGATTTTCAGTAATACAATTGGGGTTGCCCATGCCACTGATGTCTGTCAAAGTCACCAACCCTATAAAGGCATGAGTGGTCCTGCTCCCTTCTCAGTTCTTTCCCCCAGAGACACAGGGAGCATAGCTCTATGCATTGAGTACCAAAGAGAGAGAGGTGCACAGGCCCTTAAGATAGGTTGGATATACCAGATAGCCAGTTCCAGGAAGAAGTCCCCCAAAAAGGGGGATGGTGGAAGGGAAAGCAGGCCAGATAACTGAGATCCACTTGAAGATTCACTGTTATGGTAAGTTCTTATGTAACTGCTCAGCCTTCTTTGGGGTTATCTCAGTCATCAGGTCACACTGTAGAAATGAGTCACAAGCAGTTACAGGTGCAGACAGTCTGGGAGACAGTCTGGAAGGAAGGACAACCTTAAACTTAAGACATGAGGCCTTGCAGCATAGCCCTGCCAAACCCTGCACAGGCTCTAGAGGCAATGTCCAGACTGTAGAGCTTGGTGAAGATATGGATAGTACTCCAGGTGGCAGCTGCACAAATACCAGCAGATTAGACCTCTCTAAAACAGGCCACAGAGCGAGCCATACATCTGGTGGAATGAGCTTTGACAGCTTCAGGCAATTCTTTGCTGTACTTGTTGTAGCAAAAAACAATGCAGTTAGCAAACTATTTTGATAAACATTGTTAAGAAACAGAAACGCTCTCTACCTGGGGTGAAAGAGACAAACAACTGCTTTGACTTTCTGACTTTCTTGGTTCGGAGAAGATAACATATCAAAGTTTTGCACACATCTAACGTATGGAGCAGTGCTTCCCCTGGATTGGCATGCTCAGAAAACTAAACAAGGAGGTGGATAAATTGGTTCAGTGTAAACTCAGACACCATCTCAGAAAGAAACTTAGGATTCATGTACAAAGACACCCTGTCTTTGTGGAAACTCAAATAAGGCTCCTCACACCAGAGGGCCTGAAGCTTGGAAATTCTTTGAGCAAAAGCAATAGCAACTAAAAATAATGCTTTCCATGAAAGAAAGCATAGCTTCTAAGTCATGACTGGCTCAAATGGAGACAGGGTCAGATTCTCCAAAACAAAATTAACATCTCAAGCTGGGACAGGAGAATGGATTGGAGGTATGAGATGCAGGATGCCCCTTAAGAAGATACATGAGACATTCAGCTGAGTTACAGTGTGGTCATCTACTGGGTCATGAAAGTGCTTGAATCCACATTTTCGTCTGACCTGCTCCATGATCTGTATGTGGGCTTTTCAGCAACCTCTTTGAATGACAAAGAAGCATGCAGACAAAAGGATTTCACATCCTGCATATGCGCAGGCACAGTTCATCGCCTTCAGGAATTCTAACACATTCTGTGACTCTGGACCTCAGCTATTGATAATTTCTTTTGGCTTACGATTTAACCACCAGGTATCTACAAGATGCTGAAATCCTTTCTCCTACAAATTCTCCTTATGCTGCTCCTGCTCTCAGGAAATGTTCACCCCAACCCAGGACCACCTGGGCAGCCAGCAGTGGCACCTAGCAGAAGGACAGGGACACTCACCATGGCATCCATCAACGCCTGCAGCATCCTCAACAAACTTGATTCCCTCCAAACATGAATCCTACAGCACAACCCTGATGTCCTCTCAATTGTGGAAACATGGCTAAACCCTAAAATCCCTGATACCTCAGTCTCTATCCCTGGCTACTGCATTTTCAGGCAAGACAGGATTGCTAAATGGGGTAGGGGCTGCATCATCTATCTTAAGGATACCTTTATGGGTCACATCATCCCATCCCCTAGCCTGTGCAACTCCTTTCAGGTCCTCACAATCAAAATCCTCCTTACTGCACATAACAAGGAACTCACTGTCATCTCAGTTTACCTACCCCAAAGAGACCAGGCCACTGGCTTCCATAGCATCATGGAATATCTAAGGGTCCAGCAACATAATTCTGAAACCATAGTCATGGGTGATTTTAACATTAACTGGCTCTCTGCTGAGGCCGCTACCTATAAGGATGCTGCCGCGGTGCATCACCTCACTCAACTGGTCAATGCCCCCCACTAGGTGTAACTATAGGACAGGCTCCCTTACGCTTCTAGACTGAATTCTATCTAACTGCCCTGAATGCATCTCCAATGTTTCTGTACTCCCAGATACAATAAGTGACCACTCACCTGTCATCTGCTCCTGGTCAAACAAATACCACAAGCCCCCTCCCAAGCTTATCTATGCCAGGGTTATCAAACAAGGGCACCTCCAGCTGTTAAAATCCCATCTAACCAGGCTGAACTGGGCAGTGCTTGACTCCCTCAGTGACACCAACAAGGCTCTGGACCTATTTATCAAATGTTTCAACGAAGCCAGTGACATCAGCCAGTGAAAAAGATGAAGGTCAAAGGACAGACCAACCCCTGGGTTACTACTGACCTTTTAACTCTACTCAAGCACAGAGACCACCTCTGGCATTGTGCTCGTGCAACTCTGATGCAAGTATACATACAATTATACAAAGCAGCCAGAAATGACTGCACTCGAAAAATACGGAATGCTAAATGCAGCTATTACAAAGAGGCTCTGACCAACTCTTGGGGCCAGGGAAAAAAATTCTGGAACAACATGAAAGAACTCACAGGCAAGGATCCTAAAGCACTGCCCATTATGCTCAACCCTCATGGCACGCCTACACTTGACCTAGGTACCATCACCAGCACTTTTAATAATGCATTTACAAACCTGGACAGTGTCCTTCCACCTAATTTTTTTGATGACCTGCCCTCCAGCTCCTCCCAAGTTACCCCCCAACTGGAACATACAACCCCAAAGTTTTTTTCAAGGAGGTCCCACCACAAGTAGCTAGAAAATACATTCAAAAGGCCATCGGCAAACAATGGTACAGTGGTGACTCCCTTGACCCGAAACTGCTGGCACAAGTCCTTGATGAAATCTTAGAACCACTTACAAAGATCTTCAATCTCTTGCTTAGATTGGGCCATTTCCCCTGTCTCTGGAAGAAAGCCACTGTCACACCGGTTCTCAAAAGCGGAGACAGGATGCTCCACATCAATTACAGACCTGTCTCACTTCTCCCCCCACTATCTAAAGCGCTGGAGCGAATAGTGTCAGACCAACTAGTTGAATTCCTGGATAAGTACAATGTACAGTGCCCAGAGCAGCATGGCTTCAGAAAAGGGCACAGCACCACCACTGCACTACTGGAATTTACAACCTTCATCCATGCCATGCTTGACAAAGGGAATTGTGGAGGGGCAGTATTTATAGACCTTACCAAGGCATTCGACACAGTTAACCACCCCCTACTGCTCAAGCAACTGTCTTCCTTTGGGATCTCCAGCGATGCCCTTCCATGGTTCACCAGCTACCTTGATAATCGGATCCAATGTGTAAGGATTTCAGGGCTCTCTTCGGATGAGAAACCGGTCCGCTCGGGAGTCGCACAGGGGTCTATTCTGGGCCCTCTCCTCTTCTCCCTCTTCATCAACAATCTCCCCAGTGCCTGCCACCAAATAATATTACTATACACAGATGATGCAGTCCTGTTTTCCAGCCACCATGACATTACAGTCTTTGAATCCCATCTGCAGCTCGACTTCAAGCGTATCGAAGACTGGTTCAATTCTCATAAACTTGTCCTGAACCACAGCAAGACTAAAGTCATGTCCTTCTGTAACTGACGGAGCAGGCACAACTCTCTGTCCCTCACCATCAAGAACCATGCTGGGAACCCACTTGAACATGTCAAGGAGTTCAAGTACCTTGGTATTACCCTAGATAGTACTCTCTCCTACACTCGGCATATTGACACTGTTGCCAAGACTGCCAATATACGGATTGGACTACTACACAAACACAAGCACTGTATGCCTGCAGATGCCCTTAAACTAGCCGTCTACAGCTCTGTCACCTCTATCATTGACTACGGCCTTGCCATCTATGGCTCTACCTCAACAAGTGCCCTCCGGAGGATCTCAGTTTCTCTCAACAAAGCCTGTAGACTACTAATGGGTGTGGCCCAACAAACTCACACCTGTGACCTCTATGCACAGGCCAGTTGGCTACCCCTACTCAGCAGAATACAATACCAGACCTGCTTACTTACCAAAAAGATTCTCCTTGGTCTCATGCCACCTGGTGTTAGCTCACTCCTTACTAACTACAGTGGCACTCAACAAACATGTGGTGCCCAATCTCTAACCTTTCAGGTTCCTAGATGTCGTACCTCCATGGGTCAGCAGTCCTTTATCTATAGAGCCGCTCAATGGTTCAATTCCCTCAATAAAGAAGCACTTTTCTCTACTACACATGGATCTTTCAAAAGGAATCTCAAACTTTACCTCACCTCTACCACTCAATGTGACTGCTTCTCTGAACAGAGATCTCTCTAAACACCTCCCAGCTCACTCATGTCTCACAGCCCGCCCTTTCCCAGTCTTATTCCCTCTGGCACCGGGCCTTCCTTGTGACTCCTTTCCTGCTTCGCATCTCCACTGGTACAAGACATTTTCCACCACCATCGGACAGTGGCCCAGTAGCCTGCCAACTTCGTTTCCTGGTCTCACACCTGCAATACTAACTGCCTATGGTGCCCTCTACCTCTTATTGTTACCGCAGCCAGCTGCCTACTCAAGCTGCTCGTCATATGAATATTATCTCAAAGTACGTTATAACTGAGTATCTTTATTTTTTCTTTCAGTTGTTTTGGTTGTTTATTGTGCATTCTTTTACTACCTCTGTATGTATGTTGACCCTCATCCTTTGATGTGAAACCTCTGTAAATGAGCAGTTTCTGCTCACAGGTATTTGTAATCTGAGAATTTAATAAATAAATAAATAAAAATAAAAAAATAGCCGCAAGGAGTATTGGAGACTGGAGTCAGACAGAGAGATCAGATAATCCAGAAGCTGGGTCGACAGACAGGTGAAAGAGTCCAGATTATGTCTGCAGAAGAAAAAGGTCTTTTGTGAGGATCCCTTAAGCTTCTTAAATATAGGATAGGAGTCTTTTGTTTAAAGTTCCACAAACGTTTCTTTTATTGTTGAGGTTTATTTCTGACCTGACTTTTCAAATCTACAGATGAATCTTTTTCAAAGGGCTTCTTTACTTTGCTAAAAAGAATACACATATTACATTGATTATGTAGTTCATTATTGCATTCACATATTAATTATTATGTACAGAACCATCTTGTATTGTTTGTTGTATTTAATTATTCTAATATATACATAGAACATTTTTAACATATTCCCTGTTGCACTAAGCACTTTTATTTTTCAAACTATGTTTTTTATAATACAGGGAAAATTCAGACCATCATCAACTCAGTGTGTATTGGAGCGCAAGCATATAGTGTGTCTCCTGTCTAAGCCTGTACCCATTTCCCCGAAAGTGGGCAACATACCTCAAAATTTCTTGTTCTGAAAAAAAAAATTACATTCAAGAATGCTTTTATACCATGTGGAGATTATCTGCAAAATAAACAAACCTACTGGTTTCTGAACTCCTTCTTCAGCGTAAAAAGGTTTTTTATTTCATATATGCATTTTACTTTATCAATCCACTTCCATTATTTATCAATGCAGCAGATTTAAAGTAACTTGATTTCCTAGTTTGCAAGGCTGTTCGTTAAAAGAAAAAACATACTCAGTTTTAAATGTGCTTAGCGTTCTAACTCATATTCTTTTTGCTGTGTGTTGTTTTAGCATTGTTTCAAAGGGCCTGCTCACTGCTGGTGTTTCTTTTTAAAGAGCTTTTTCCTTTTAAACTTTTGGATATCTAAGTGTTCAGTTTACAATGCTGTTTATCAAAAGAGAAACAATACTTAGTTTCAAATGTTCTTTACATTCTAGCCCATTGCCCTGTTAGTCCTGTTATTTTAACATTGTTACATGGGGCCTGTTTACCTCTGGCATTTTTTTTAAAAAGCTGCTTGTTTTTTTAAAAACTTTTGGGCCTCTCAGTGTTCCCATTTCTTAAACAATGCTGTTAAAAGAGCTGAATATGTGCTGCTGTTATTCACATTACCTTTAAAAACTGTTTAATTGAACTGATGTTTCTTAAAAAAAGGAGCAGATTAACCCGTGTCTAATGGGGCTAGTTGTTGCTGCTGCTTAATGGTGTCTCAGGCATTTCCAGCTCTACAGAAGAGGCCTAGCACCATTCCCTTCCTCTTGATCTTGTTCATGAAGATCTCGCAAGATGTTATGTGAGATTTTCAGTTGCTATGCAACTGTCAACAGCTTCCTTGCTGTTGCTTGCACAAGCAGGCTCTTAAAGTGCTTGCAATTCCAAAGTACTGTGCTGCTTTATTTTTATTGTTCAAGATTATGAGAGTGTTTCCACATAAACAGGGAGCACATTATGTTATTGCATCAGAGTGTTTCATTTTCTGTAGTATCCCTGCTGTCATTGTTTACAAATCCTAAATTCAGTGGGGGAGGGGGGCATACATGCGGGCTCGGAGTTCATGGCCCAGTAGCCATGAATGGAGTAATAGGTTCCTAGGGGGCAGTACAATCCCCTTATAGTGAGTAACATTCACAGGTTTACTAGTTTATACCTTCTTCCTATTTTGTGATGCCTTTAGTTTTGTTTATAGGCTGTAAATATTAGCATATTCGACTAGGTTCTATTATGTGCAAATATCAAAAGAATTTTTTCAAGAATTTTTTACCAGCAAGCCTGCCAGTTTGTATCACTATTCATTTCAACATTCCTGTCTAAGGTATTTAACATACAGATTCATTTCACTTCACATCTATCTATTTTCTTCTGGTAATTGCCGCCCCTCTCTGATGGTGTTACAATTTCCAGCCCTCAGAAGCGGAGAGCTGTCCCAGTGTGTCCAGCTAGGTTAAATTGAATAGCTACCTGTGAAGTCTCATCTCTTTGTCTTATATCTCCCTTATGTTCCTGTATTCTGGCTTTGAGCTGTCTTGTTGTTTGCCCTACATACACTCTATCACATGGACAGAGTAGTACATAGATTACCTCTTCAGGGGTGTATGTAATGTATTGTCAAATTTCATGTCTCTGGCCTGTATTAGGATCTTGAAATATACCTTTCTTTGATGTGTGTCCACAATAGGGTACCATTCCTGGTTGCAGGGGTCCTAGGAGGAGCTGTTTGCCCATCTTTGGCAGTGCAAACTGCGATCTAGCCACCTTGTCTTTAATGGTAGCTACCTTTTTTGCTGCTGTTACAGGTTTTGTGCTCAATGCTTTGTATTCCTGGTTTCCTTGACTTACTAGATGCCAGTATTTATTTAAAGTCCTTTTGAAGTCATTGAAATGGTTACTATGTTATTGCAAATACCACCCTCTCTTGTTTGGGTGTCTGCGTCTTTGGTTGCAAGATCTTGTTCCTATCCTGGCTGTCTGTTTTATTTTCTGCCTCTTTAAGTGTGTTTCTATGGTACCCTCTTTCCGAGAACCTAGTAATTGTCACTTTTTTGTGCCTGTCATATTCCTCATCTGTGGTGCAGTTTCTCCGCACTCTCAACAGTTATGAATATGGAATGCTTTTCTTCAGCTGTGGTGAATGGTAACTATTGTTATGTAGTATTGTGTTTCTGTCAGTGGGTTTTTGATAGAGGCTGGTCACTAAACAATCTGTTTCTTTTCTTATAACCAAAATCTAAGTACAGAATATCATACTGTCCATACTCTATGACAAATTTCAAGTTAGAGTTACAGGAATTTAGATATTCAAGACATTCAACAAGTTCTGTTTCTGTGCCTGACCATAGACACAATATATCTATGCCAGGAAATAATTTGGTTGTGAAATCTGTTGGTGCAAGTTTCTAATATATGCTGTCATTTAACTTTGTGCATATACGAGTTGGCATACCCTGGTGCCATAGTGCTTCCCATTGCTGTCCCCTTAGTTTGTAAATAATATACCTGATTAAATGCCAGAGGTAAGCAGGCCCCATGTACTAATATTAAAATAACAGGGCTAACGGGGCAATGGGCTAGAATGTAAAGAACATTTGAAACTAAGTATGGTTTCTCTTTTAATAAACAGCATTGCAAACTGAACACTGAGATGTCCAAAAGTTTAAAAGAGAAAAGCTCTTTAAAAAGAAACACCAGCGGTGAGCAGGCCCTTTGAAACAATGCTAAAACAATACACAGCAAAAAGAATGAGTAAGAATGCAAAGAACATTGCAAACTGAGTACATTTTTTCTTTTAATGAACAGCCTTGTAAACTAGGAAATCAAGTTACTTTAAAGCTGCTGCAGTGATAAATAATGGAAGTGGATTGATAAGGTAAAATGCATATATGAAACAGAAAATGTTTTTACACTGATCAAGGAGTTCAGAAACCAGTAGGTTTGTTTATTTTGCAGACAGTCTCCATTTGGTATAAAACCATTCTTGAATGTAAAAATTTTTTTTTTTCACAACAAGAAATTTTGAGGTATGTAGCCCACTTTTGGTAAAATGTGTACAGGCTTAGGCAGGAGACACACCATATGCTTGTGTTCCGATACACACTGTGTTGGTGATGGTCTGAATTTTCACTGTATTATAAAAAGCATAGTTTAAATAATGAATGCGCTTAGTGAAACTGAGACGAAGTTAAAAATGTTCTATGTATATATTTAGAACAATTTAATACAATAAACAATTCAAGATGGTTCTGTACATAATAATCAATATGTGAATGAAATAATGAACTACATAATCAATGTAATATGTTTATTTAAAAAAGCCCTTTGAAAAAGATTCATCTGTAGACTCGAAATGTCAGGTCAGAAATAAACCTCAACAATAAAAGAATCGTTTATGGAACTTTATACAAAAGACTCCTATCCTTCTATGTTTAAGAAGCTGAAGAGACCCACATTATCTATGATGGCAGCCTTGCTGGGCTAAGCCATCTCCACATATTTTTAAAGTGCTCATTTTTGTTTGTCAGAGCAGTTGGTCAGGGGCAAAGAAGTGAAGTTTTTAGCACTAAATTTTTTTTTCCTGATTTATCATCTTTTTTGTTTTGAGAATCTGTTTTGGCGCTAGCAGTTGTAAATGCGGTAAATCCGGTTGCTGCGTATTGTAAGGACAGTACAAATCAGTCCTCCTTATTTTATGCCATTTTTTTTTTTTGCTTCAATATTTATCTTGATTTACTTGGTTCAAATTACCTGGCAATTCCCATTTGAACCAGGCTCGAGAAAGGGGAAATTGTGGAAGAGTCTGCCTGTGTGTTCAGAGCTGTTTTGTCCTTCAGGTGTGGAGATGAGGAGCTGTGGTTGTTTTCTGTTGTTTTTTGGCTGCTGAATTGGAGTGAAGCGGTGGTCTAGTGTCCTTTGCGGAGTGGAGTGGAGAGGAGGAGCTGTGGTCATTTTCTGCTGCTTTTCAGCTACTGGATTAGAATGGAGCCATGGTCTGGAGGTGGAGTGGAGGTACTGTGTTGGGACTGGGCTGTTGGGCTTCTTATGGAGTTTCGGTGGTTGATGGGGCTGCTCTGACTTTGCTGACTGGATCATTTTCATCTTTTTGGTGAATTTGTTGCTACCCCAAACTTGAACCTGGGGAGTGCTGTTGGAGGGATTGATAGTGTGAAGGGCCGGGCCTGTGGTCATCGGAGGACAAATGGCGGGTGCATGATCCTTACTGGTCTTGATGGGAGGGCTGAAGAGCCTGTCCCTCACCTAGATCTATCACGCTTAGATTCTCCATTGGTGTTCTTCTTGGGGGATGGTTTGATGGTTGGAGAAGATCAGAAAGAAGCAAAGAAACAAAGAAGTAGAGTTCAGTGTGAAGGCCTATTGATTTTTGGGCCTAAACTACTTTGAGAAAGTGATCTGCTGAGAACTGCTTGAGGTCCACAGCCCAGGAGTTTACTTTGGTTATACGGTCAGACTTTTTTTCTATTGTGTTCTCTTGCCTGGTGGACAGTGAGGGTGTCCTGTCTTAGACAGACTAAATGATACATTATGGACAGTGATAGTGTCCAGCTTTACTGTAAGTGATATACTGTACCCCCAGCTGAAGTGGGAGATTGGTTTGGGGATATATTTTTATTATTTTCTTTCTTTTTCTCTGGTGAGGTGAGTGCTCCCAGAGGTCATAAACTGTTTGCTGGAGAGAACAGTGGCAACCTCTTCTTTGAACTTTGAACTTATATTTACAATTTACTATCTGCTCTGTTTTATTTATATTTTGTTTATTTATTGCTGAATGACGTGAGGCATATGATTGAAAGTTGAGTGACTGGGTGTGTAGTGTGGTGTGTTTAGTGTAAATTTATTGTGGGTACTCAGAGTGTGTGAAGATGTGTTGGGGAGCTGCTGGGATAGTCAGGCATTATTCCTCCTCCTGGCTTAAAGACCTCCACCCTTTTAGGTGTCCCCCACTATCTCCGGAGGTATATAGATGGTGTAGGGCTCTAGGGATTGTGAGGAGGAGGAATGCGGGGTAGGACCTGGAGGAGGAATGGAAAAGAGTGGACAGATTGGGATAGTGAGGACAAGAGGACACCCTGGGATGAAATGGATTCAAGAGAGGGGTCCTCCCTGCCTGATTCCCATATCCAAGGGCACTGCTTGTGGCAGGCAGGTAGCTTGGTCTTCACCGGCAACTCATCCTACACGGATGGTGTTATGTAACACCAGGTCCATTAAGAACATGACTGCTATAATAGCCAATCTTGTCAGGTCATCGGACCTGGCATGCATCACCAAGGCCAAGCTGTAAGACAATGCTGGCCCTATTTTGGCTTCAGCTATACCCGGTGATACACCGTCCAAGGTTGGATTGTTTAGGTGGGGGAGTGGCAATCTGTTTTAGAATGGAACTGAACCTGATGGAGGTTCCAGTAGGAATCACCAACTTCTTTGAATGTATCATGGATGAGGGTGTGGGGTGCAGGATTCTTCTCATTTACCATCCACCAGGTAATGGGAATGTTTTCCTGTGGGAAGTTGCTGACTTCATTGTTGACATGACATTGGGATCCTCCAGATGGCTGATCCTGGGGGATTTCAATGCCTGGGTCGATGATGAACTCTAGCAGTTTGGTCAGGATTTCCTCCAGCTGATTCATTCACTGAGCTTCACACAGGTTATTTCCTCCTCAACCCATTTGAATGGTCATTCATTAGACTTGGTGTTCCTCCTGGGGATGGAGATATCTGGCTTGATGGTGGAGCCAGTTGGATGGTCTGACCATCACACCTTTGGGTTCAGTTTTTTGGCCCCCCCAGGTAGGTTGGCCCCATGGAGATGGTCCAGTACCACCCTTTGAGGGGTGTTAACCCTGAGGGCCTGATGGCAGTGCTGGACCTATCGAGGGTGCTGAGTGAATGCATGGATCCTGGGGACCTGATTCTTGCCTATAGTAAGGCAGTAGTTGGGGCCCTGGACTCCATTGCTCCTGTTAATGTTCATCCTCTCACCCTTCACTCCAAGTCTTCCTGGTTTGACAAGACTTTGAGGGAGCTGAGGAGAGTGGGAAGAAAGCTTGAAAGATGTTGGTGGAAGTCGGGTCTGGAGTGCGACAGGCTTAGTTTGATGGACCATTATTGGGTCTATCAATCAGCAATTACCCATAATAAGGCAGAATTCCTGTCCAGGGAAATTGCTGCTGTGCAGAATCAACCAGTCCAGCTCTTCCGGACTATGGACAGATTGTGCAATCCAATCTGTCTTCAGTCTGAGAGAGCGTTTTCACAAGAACGTTGTGAGAAGTTTGCTTGATTCTTCGCAGATAAGATTGACGCAGTCAGGTCTGATCTTCTCCCTTCTCTTTCAAAAAGGGGTTGCGGTGGTTGGCAGGAGGTGTCAGACACCCAGTTTGTGTGGTTTGACTTCTACCTGCCGACAATCAGTGACATAGTGATGATTGTCCAGTCACTGCGACCGACCAACTGTAGTTTGGACCCTGGTCCCACTCGCCTTTTAGTAGGACTTGTGGATAAAATTGGCCCAATCCTTGCCAAGAAATCTTTCCTGATCCCTTGAAGGAAGCTGTAAATTCAGCCCCTTCTTAAAAAGCCTTCCTTGGAACCGGACTGTCTGGCCAACTACAGGCCTGTTTCTAACCTGCCTTTTGTGGGTAAAGTTATTGAGTATGTGGTTGCATCGCAGTTGGATGGTCATTTGACCAGCCACAATGTCTATGATTCTCTCCAGTCCGGATTTAGAAAGAGACATAGTACAAAGACGGCCCTTGTTCGGGTACTAAATGACCTCCTAACAGCGAGAGATCGAAAGCACCCATTCCATCTTGGTCCTTCTTGATCCCTCTGCAGCATTTGATACCATTGACCATGGAGTGCTTTTGGAATGCCTGCAGCTTATCTTTGGACTATCTGGCCCAGTCCTCAGTTGGTTTTGATCATTCCTTGAGGGTAGGACTCAGAGGGTTGGTATGTGATTTTTTCCTTGGCATCACTCCCCCATCCTCTGGGGTGCCCCAGGGCTCCATGTTGGTACCCATGTTGTTTGCGGTACATATGCTGCCATTGGGAGCAATTATTAGGTTTTACAACTTGAGTTTTCTCTGTTATGCAGATGATACTCAGCTGTACATGTCCTTTGTGCCCAACCAGGGTGATGTTGCCTCTGTCTTTAACAACTGTCTCACTGAGATCCAGGACTGGATGACTGTGAGCTGGTTGCAGTTAAACTCTAAAAAAACTGAGGTGTTGGTCATGGACCCAGGTCATCGAGAAGTGGGTTTGCTGACAGGATCACCTTTGGGTCTTTGGCATGGGGGGGGGCCCAGTTAGCTGCCTCAGTCCAGGTGCAAAACCTGGGCATTATATTTGATGACTGCCTGACCCTTAAACATCAGGTGTCAGCTGTTGTCAAAACCTCTTTCTACCATCTGAGGAATATAGCCTGGGTGACACACCTGGTTTCTGCTGATGACCTTTCAACATTGGTCCATGCCTTTGTTACCTCCTGCCTTGACTACTGCAATGCCCTTTACCTAGGGCTACTCTGATTTTTAAGTTTAATTTTGTGCAATTAATTTTATGATATTGTTTTAATTACATGTATTTGATTTATTTATTGTAAAAGTGATTTGGTCTTGGAAAGGTGCTTTTTAAAAATAAAGAGTTGATTGATTGATTAATTACAATTTTCTTTTACATCAGTTTTTTTCCACCTCAAGGACCCTGTTGCAATTAAGCAACACCCCATTTCCCATGGACACATATGCTACATTGACTTTTTTCTACCTGGAGTGCTTGTGGGCCTACCTTGGATGTTGGGACATTTACATGAACATTGTAGTTTGCATATTTATAGGCATTATAGTGTCTGGAAAAAATTGTTATAAATGCTAACAACAGAACCCATAGTTCTTTGTACTCATTATAACAATCATTTTACAATTGTCTCTATACACTAGAATGGAATCATTTCAGGATATGGGGCAGAGTGTAGCAAGCACACTGCACTTTGTCTCATACTCTGAAGATTCATGGAAGAAATTGTTTGATACAATGAGGGGAGAAAGAGACCTTTCAATGCAGATAGGGGACATAGCCAATAGCATGGGACAAAAAATTGAATCTCTCAAATTTAGGAACTGCAGACTTGAGAGGCATGGACTAATGTTAACACAATATTTACAATATAAACGCATCCCTCGAGGGCTAAGAATATCAGTGGAACCAAATATAGGAATAAATTCAGTGAAACTTAACAACTGGGATGGTATTAGGAACTGGGCATCATGTGACTTCATGTATGCACTGATTAAGGCAGTGACTGAGGAAAGGCAAAATCTGGAAAAAGAGATCAAACTG
Organism: Neoceratodus forsteri; assembly: GCA_016271365.2. Taxonomy (NCBI): domain Eukaryota; kingdom Metazoa; phylum Chordata; order Ceratodontiformes; family Ceratodontidae; genus Neoceratodus; species Neoceratodus forsteri. Next base: position 909,722,967 of record CM028130.1, on the reverse strand, counting down.
GGTGAGGATGGACTCAAACTCAGACTAAAAGAGGATGAGTTCAAGATAAATTTGGATAATACTAAAGCAAAGTTAGAACAATACAAGGAAATTATTAAACAACAAAAAATCTAAACATTTTAGTGGGATGCTATAGACTACAGGGACAATAAGGTCTATACATATAAAAAATTATGTTCATTCAAACAACACAACATGCAGGGATATTATTCAGATTTTAGCACTGATAGTGATAATAGTTACACACATGATGCCCAATCAATGGAACCTGAAAAACAATCAACATCTGAGAAGAGACAAGAAACACAGTCAGCCAAGGCCTCAACTTCATCAGACATAAATCTTAGATATAACCTTAGAGCATAAACAAAATTTTACAGTGGGAGGGTGATGAGGGGAGGGAATGGGGAGGGCGGGGTGGAGGGAGGTGTTTCTGGTGGCAGACAAGGAGACAGAGGTGGAGGGAGAAGTCATTTTCAAGGCAGAAGAATATACAGAAACAATACCAACAGATAGTGCCCATTTTTAACATCAGCAGGAAAACATTAACAATTCCAGAAATTGAAGTACTGAGCCCAGGACTGTCCTTTGCACAAACTGTCCCTGTAAATACATTTGAGCTGAAAGCAGATCCAGAAAAATATTTTAGGACCTTAAGATGAAAACAAATGTTTGGTGCAACAGACAATGTTGAAACCTATGAGACAGTTAAAACAAGCAATGGAAGTAAGGTCTACATATAATCCCCCAATAGGAAGAAGCTTTGGAATTGAGACATACTGCAGTATAGTGAAACAAGAATTTATGTTGAAATGTAGGGGTGAGGAGAATCAGTACCCTAAATACTCAAACTTAAAAGAAGAAAGAACAGCACTCAATGGGTTAACAACAGATGACAGTATAGTCATTAAACCAGCAGACAAGGGGGGAGGAATAGTACTTATGGACAGATTACAGTATGAGGGGATGTGTATGACTTTACTCTCAAATGAGGCTAATTACAATAAGCTACCATCAAACCCCACACAAGAATTTCAAAGTGTTCTAGCCAACACATTGGAGGAGTGTGCCTAAAATGGTTGGCTACAAAACTGGGAGATAGAAATACTACATCATACTGTAGATATCCATGGGCACCTACATTTTATGCAGTTCCCAAAGTGCATAAAAATGAAACGAACCCCCCTGGAAGGCCCATAGTTTCAGCTATTGGCTCTTTATTTGAACCGGTGTCGCAGTTTGTGAACTTTCATTTACAACTGCAAGTGGGAAAAATGTGTAGCTTTGTTTGTGATACAACAGACATGATTAATAAGATAAATACGTTATCACAGGAACAAATAACAGCAACTACATATCTGGTCACATTAGATGTAGCAGACTTATACATCGATACCATATGAGGAGGGATTAGATACTATGGGAGAGATGCTGGACACTAGACTAGCACAAGCTAGACCAAAAACTGTAGTGCTTAGAGAGTTAGCAGAACTATCACTAACTAAAAACTATTTTGAGTTTAATTGGGTATATTATTTACCATACTTAGATTTGGTAATAAGAAAAGAAACAGATTGTTAGGGACCAGCCTTTATCGAAAACCCACTGACAGAAACACAATACTACATAACAATAGTTACCATTCACCACAGCTGAAGAAAGCAATCCATATTCACAACTGCTGAGAGTGCGGAGAAACTGCACCACAGATGAGGAATATGACAGGCACAAAAAACTGACAATTACTAGGTTCTGAGAAAGAGGGTACCATAGAAACACACTTAAAGAGGCAGAAAATTAAACAGATAGCCAGGACAGGAATAGGCTCTTGCAACCAAAACCGCAGACATCCAAACAAGAGAAGGTGGTTTCTGCAACAACATATAGTAATCATTTCAATGATATCAAAAGGACTTCAAATAAATATTGGTATCTAGTAAGTCAAGGAAACCAGGAATACAAAGCCTTGAGCACAAAACCTATAGTAGCAGCGAAAAAAAGGTAGCTATAATTAAAGACAAAGTGGTTAGATTGCAGTTTGCACTGCCAAAGACGGGCAAACAGCTTCTTCTACGACCTCTGCAACCAGGAATGGTACTCTGTTCAATGTGCTCAGTGCTCTATATGTGGACACACATCAAAGAAAAGTATATTTCAAGATTGTAATACAGGCCAGAGACATGGAATTCAACAACACATTACATGCACCTCTGAAGGGGCAATCTATGTACTACTCTGTCCCTATGATAGAATGTATATAGGGCAAACAAGACAACTCAAAGTCAGAATACAGGAACATAAGGGAGATATAAGACAAAGAGATGAGACTTTGCAGGTAGCCATACACTTTAACCAAGCTGGACACAGTGGGGCAGCTCTCATCTTTTGGGGGCTGGAAATTGTAACACCATCAGTGAGGGGAGGCAATTACCAGAACAAAATAGATAGATGTGAAATGAAATGGATCCCTTAGACAGGAATGTTGGAATAAATAGTGATACAAACTGGCAGGCTTGCTGGAACAAAACCAAGCTATCCGCTCCCTCACTGAGTACCTCACTTCCCTGCCTCACAAGGCGGAACAACTCATAGTGGGTGATCTCAACATCAACTGGCTCAGTACTACCTCAGCACAAATCAAAGATACCTTCACAGCCCTTGATCTATCCCAACTAGTGACTCAACCCACCAGACTCAACCAAGCTAGTGGGACTAGCACACTGCTTGACATTGTGCTCTCCAACCGCCCTCACAAAATAAAGGATATTAATGTATTACCCAACTCCCTCAGTGACCACTCACCAATTCTTTGCCACTGGTCCACCCCTGCGATCAAAACTACGCGGAATGCCACCCCCTGTCGCCGTTTTCGCCCCGGAGGTCTCAGTAAACCAAGCGTCACCTTGCACAACAGTGTTGGTCCCAATCTCCCTTGCAACGGACATAGACGTTGCCCTTGCTTTCCTCACCAATGCCTTCTGCAAGGCCTGTGATGTTTTGCCCCTGTCACCGCCCCGTACCAAGAGGCAGGCAGCTGCCTGGATAACCACCCCCCTGATCCAACAGCTGAAGCAGCATGATAATCTATGGCACATTGCTGTCAATACTGGCATACTAGCTGACAGGCAGGCCTATAATGCAGCTCACAACCAGTGCACCTGGGCCATAAGAAAAGCCAAAGCCAGCCACTACCAATCCACCTTGACATCCACTTGGGGCAATGCCCGCACCTTCTGGAATAACCTGAAGGAGTTAAATGGGATGTCCTGCTCCACCCCTCCCTCTCAGATGATCATAAATGGTGCTGTTAACGCGGACCCTTCCCGTATTGCCAACTGCCTCAACGAAACCTTCACTGATCTAAGCTCAGTTCTCCCGGCCCACTTCTTTGACCCCATACCGGTATGCGACAACCCAGCTATTGCTTGCCCCCCACTTCTCTTTAGGACTATCTCCCCACAGGATGCGAAGCCAATCCTTCAAAACGCTCTTTCTTCCTGCAACCCGAGTGAGGACCCCCTCGACTCCTGGGTACTCCGCCTAACATTGGATGTCATGCTAGTCCCCCTCACTGACCTCCTCACTTGATCCCTGTGTCTCGGCCAATTCCCAAAGGCATGGAAACAGGCCGAAATCATCCCTATACATAAGACTGGAGACCGTACTGTACCAAATAACTACAGACCCATCTCCATCCCCTCCAAAGCGTCGAAAAATAGTATCCACACAACTCAGAATCTTATCTATCCAGCCACAACATTCTGTGCCCTGAACACATGGCTCGCCCAGGTCACAGCACCACCACAGCTCTTCTGGAATTCTCCCACCATATACACTCTGCTCTAGATGTTGGGGAATTGGCTGGGGCAGTATTCATTGACCTGTCCAAGGCCTTTGACACTGTGAACCACCCACTATTGCTTGACACCCCTCTGTAAAGTAGGGCTGTCATCTGGCCCGATAGCCTGGTTCTCCAGCTACCTTAATGGTAGATCCCAACGCGTCAAGCTAACTGGTTGCCTATCCTCGGCCCTGCCTGTCCTCTCGGGAGTCCCTCAAGGCTCCATTCTGGGCCCCACATTATTCAGTCTCTTCCTGAACACCCTTCCCAGCTCGTGTTCAGGAAAGCTGCTATTATATGCAGATGATGCTGTACTGCTCTCCTCGCACCCCAATCCGGCCACTCTCCAGAACAGCCTACAAACCTCCTTCAGTCAAGCTGAAAAATGGTTCCTCGACCACCGCCTGGTCCTGAATCTCAAGAAAACAAAGTCAATGATCTTCACACACCACCAAAGTAGCTCCAAAAATGCCCCCCTCTCCATACTTCCCAACACCCTCCATCCCCTTGAGCAGGTGTCAACTTACAAATATCTGGGCATCACCTTTGATTCGGCCTTCTCCCTTTCATACCCATATCAGTGCCCTAGCCTCTGCCATGAACACCCGGATTGGGCTCCTCTATCGTCACAAAGACTGCCTCCCTGGCTTCGCCCTATGGCTGGCCATCACTTCCTCCATCCTGTCACTAGTTGACTATGGCCTCCCCATATACGCAGCCGCTGGCCCCACTACCCTCACCAAAGTCCAGACCTCCATCAACAAAGCCTGCAGGCTCCTGGCCAGTGCCCCAAGCGGAACCCACACATGCCAGCTCTATGCCACCACGAACATACTCAATCTGGAAGAACGTCTGCAATATCACACTGGTATACTAGCAAAAAAGACTCTTCTTGGACTGTGTCCCCCTGGTGTCACTGCTCAACTCCAGCCTGCTTCCCACTCAACTGCCACCCATGCCACCTGCAAGGCCACCTTCCAGGTGCCTAGAGCCAGGACCTCCCTTGCCCAGAGGTCCTTTTATTACAGAACACCGTCCTGGTACAACTCCCTCCCCAAGCACATTTCAAACACCCCTAAAATTGGTCAGTTCAAAGCTGCCCTACGCAATCACCTACTTGGCACTCAGAAGTGTACGTGCCTACGGTAAGGCCTGCCGCTGTTCTCCAGACTCGATAGCCTGCCCCACTGGAGATTACCTGCAGGGCCTACCAGGTTCTAACAGCATTGTCTGCTCTGTAATATGGTAAACTACCTATGCTTTATGCTATGTATAATTTACTTTGTAAAATACCTATGTCTTATGCTATATATAATGTATGTACTGCACCTGTATTGTTCCACCCTGTCTTGCCGCACTATTTGTTGTTTCCCTCCCTGTGACGAGGTGCCTTTGTAAATGAGTCTGTGACTCAAAGGTTGTAAATCCGATTGATGAATTAAATAAATAAATAAATAAATAAAACATTCTTTAAAAAATCCTTTTGATACTTCCACATAATAGAATCTAGTTGAATATGCTAATATTTGCAGCCTATATACAAAACTAAAGGCATCACAAAATAGGAAGAAGATATAAACTAGTAAACCTGTGAACTTTAGTCACTATAAGGGGATAGTACTACCCCTAAGAACCTATTACTCCATTCAAGGCCACCGGGCCATGAACCCCGAGCCCGCATGTATGCCCCCCTCACTGAATTTAGGATTTGTAAACAATGACAGTAGGGATACTACAGAAAGTAAAACACTCTGATGCAATAACACAATATGCTCCCTGTTGGTGTGGAAACACTCTCAGAGTCTTGAACAATAAAAATAATGCAGCACAGTGCTTTGGAATTGCAAGCACTTTAAGAGCCTGCTCGTGCAAGCAACAGCAAGGAAGCTGTTGACAGTTGCATAGCAACTGCAAATCTCACATAACATCTCGCGAGATCTTCATGAGCAGTCTCAAGAGGAAGGGAGTGGTGCTCGGCCTTTTCTGTAGAGCTGGAAATGCCCGAGATGCTATTAAGCAGCAGCAACAACTAGCCCTATTAAACATGGGTAAAACTGCTCTTTTTTTAGGAAACATTAGCTCAGTTAGACAGTATTTAAAGGTAATGTGAATAACAGCAGGACTTATTCATCTCTTTTAACAGAATGTCTTAAGAAATAGGAACACTGAGATGTCCAAAAGTTTTAAAAAACAAGCAGCTCTTTAAAATGAAATGCCAGAGGTAAGCAGGCCCCATGTAACAATATTAAACTAACAGGGCAATGGGCTAGAATGTAAATAGGGTTGCCACTCATCAGGATTTTTACCTGGTGATCAGGTTTTCAGGGTCCCTATCAGGTAATCCAGTTTTGCTCTATGCTGGTCAGGTTTCTGAGCCATTTGGAGTACTCACATACTTTTTAAACAGATTTTGTCATATCATTCATTGTTTCAGCTGCATGCTCAGCTTACAAACAAGTTCTGTTGTCAATATAGCCCTTTGTTTGTGAGAGCAGTCAACCTGGAAGGTGTAAAGTATGGCCAATAACACCATTCACACTTACTTAACCTAATCTTTTCCACTGCATCTTAAAGTGGCAAAGCTGGCCAAAACAGTCTGCTCCACCTTTTGTAACAGTAACAGAGTCAGTTGTCTTGTTATTTCATTTGCTTGTACACATTTTTATGTTTAACAGAATTTAGGCATTTTTAAATATTTTATTTTTATTTCTTCAAGAAAATAGTATGGTCACTTCTTTGGCTCTGAACTAGTACTGTGGACATAAAAAGGAATGGAGCCAGAAAAATATATAAAGTACAGATTATGGGAAACCATTCCTTTATTATGTATTATATACCATGTATACTACTGTATGCTATTTACAGTATTTAGAAACATAGAAATATCAACTTTGATGGCAGATAAGGACCGCTTGGCCCACCTCGTCTGCCCATTTCCCTACCAACTTGGATAAACTGCATATCCTAGTTAACCAACAGCCTATTTCTTCCTACCCCCCACAAGAATTGCCTTATGTCTGTCCCATGCATTCTTGAATTCTCCCACAGTTTTAGATCCCACAACCTCCTCAGGAAGGCTGTTCCATGCACCCACTACCCTCTCTGTGAAAAAATACTTCCTCACATTGCCCCTGAACCGCCCCCCCATCTTTAAATTGTATCCCCTTGTTCTTGCACGTCTCTTTTTCTGAAAGATGCTACCCACTTGGACTTTGTTGATTCCATTGAGGTACTTAAAAGTTTCTATCATGTCCCAACTCTCCCTCCTTTCCTCAAGGGTATACATATTAAGCTCCTTTAGTCTCTCCTCATATGGCTTCTCTTGCAGATCCTGCACCATTTTAGTTGCCCTCCTCTGGACTGCCTCTATCCTGTCTATGTCCTTACGGAGATGGGGTCTCCAGAACTGGACACAGTACTCCAGATGGGGTCTCACCAACTGTCTGTGCAGAGGGATAACAACTTCCTGTTTTCTTCTGGAGATGCCTCTCCCTATGTATCCCAGTATACACCCAGCCCTCCCTGCTACCTTCTCACATTGCATGCTAACCTTAAGTTCATCTGATACAAATACTCCCAGGTCCCTTTCCTTTTTTGTTGCTGTTACTACCTCCCCCCCCCCCCCATTGTGTAATCTTCCCCTGGGTTTTTGTTTCCCAGGTGCATTATTTTGCACTTATTTGCATTGAATCCTAGCTGTCATACTTCTGACCATTCCTCCAACCTTGCCAAGTCCTTCTCATCCTTTTCACGCCTCCTTGTGTATCAACCCTTTTGCAGATCTTTGTGTCATCTGCAAAGAGGCATACTTTTCCTTCCAGTCCCTCTGCAATGTCACTTATAAAGACATTAAAAAGGACTGGACCCAGAACTGAACCCTGCGGTACCCCACTATTTCCCTTGTCTCCCCACAGATCTTATCTGTAATGAGATTTCTTTCATCACTGTATGTTAGTCTGGTAAACCAATGTCAATACATACATAAGTAAATAAACAAATAGAAAGGACCTAGGAAAGTAACTTGAACGGCTACAGTACGGTATCTTAACATTTTTGTTGAACTGCTGCTTTAAGTGTTGTCTTTTATTGATATAACAAATAGAAACATAGAAACATAGAATTTGACAGCAGATAAGGACCGCTTGGCCCACCCAGTCTGCCTATTTCCCTACCTAATGGATAAGCTGCAGATCCTAGTTAACCAGCAACCTACTTCTTTCTACCCCAACCCCCTAGAATTGCCTTATGACTGTCCCATGCATGCTTGAATTCAACCACTGTTTTTGACCCCACAACCTCCTCCGGAAGGCTGTTCTATGCATCCACAACCCTCTGTGAAAAAATGCTTCTCCTATTACCTCTGAGCACACCCCTTCATCTTCAAATTGTGCCCTTGTTCTTACACACCTCTTTTTTTGAAAGATGCTACCCTCTTGGACTGCTGATTCCATTGAGGTACCTGAAAGTTTCTATCATGTCCCCCCCCCTTTCCTCGAGGCTATACATATTAAGCTCCTTTAGTCTCTCTTCACATGTCTTCCAGTGCAGACCCTGCACCATTTTAGTTGCCCTCCTCTGGACAGCTTCCATCCTGTCTATGTCCTTGCGGAGACTGGGTCTCCAGAACTCACGCAGTACTCCAGATGGGGTCTCACCAGCTGTCTGTACAGAGGGATAACAACTTCCTGTTTTCTACTAGTGATGCCTCTCCCTATGCATCCCAGTATCCCCACAGCCCTCCTTACTGCCATCTCACATTGCTTGTCCACCTTTTAAGTAATCTGATATGACTACCCCCCAGGTCCCTTTCCATTTTTAATTGTTGTTAGTATCTCACCCCCCATTGTGTACTCTTCCCCTGGGTTTTTGTTTCCCAGGTGCATTACCTTGCACTTCTTAGCATTGAATCTAAGCTGCCATACATTTGACCATTCCTCTAACCTCGCCAGGTAACTTCTCATGCTTTCCACCCCACCTTGTGCATCAACTCTGTTGCAGATCTTTGTGTCATCTGCAAAGAGACATACTTTCCCTTCCAGTCCCTCTGCAATGTTGCTTATAAACACATTGAAGAGGACCGGTCCTAATACTGAACCCTGCGGTACCCCATTAGTAACACCCCTTTCTTCAGAGAGGACTCCATTTACTGTTACCCTCTGTGTCCTATTCTCCAGCCAATTCTTTACCCCAGGTTATCATCTTGGGACCCACTGCCAGGCGCTAACTTGTATATTAATCTTTTGTGTGGGACTGTGTCAAATGCCTTGCTTAAGTCTAGGTAGACCATATCCACAGCCTCTCCCTGATCTACTACATTGGTAACCCAGTCAAATAAATCTATTAGATTCATCTGGCATGACCTTCCCGCTGTGAATCCATGCAGCCTTGGGTCCTGTGCCCTTCTGGCCTCTAGGTACTCGACAATTCTTTCCTTCAGAAGTGATTCCATCACTTTCCCTATCACTGAGATTAAACTAACAGGTCTGTAGTTTCCTGCTTCTGTCCTGCTCCCACTTTTGTGAAGTGGAATAGCATCTTCCCTCCTCCAGTCCTCAGGTACCACCCCATCCTCCCATGATTTGTTAAAGAAGGTAGTCAGTGGTGTCACTAGTTCTACCCTTAGTTCTTTTAGAATTCTGGGATGCATCCCATCAGGCCCCATTGCTTTGTCCACCTTCAGTTTTAAGAGTTCTTTCAGAACCCTTTCTTCTAAATGGGCTGGTATCAACTTCTGTATCTGGAGTGTTTCTATTGTTTGTTTTAGGTACCTCCCCCTCTTCATTTGTGAATACTGAGCAAAAATATTTGTTTAGTATCTCTGCCTTTTCACAGTCACCCTCTGCCCATCCCCCTCCCCTTTATTAAGCCTCACTATCCCTCCCTTGGTCTTCCTTTGCTCCCTGATGTACCTAAAAAAGGTTTTATCCCCCTTCTTAACTGAGTTGGCTATCCTTTCCTTGGTTCAGGCCTTTGCTGTTCTGACTGCCTTCTCAGCTTCCTTTTGCTTTAACTGATACAATTCTCTGTCCTGCTCCTTCTGTGATTCCTTATTCTTCCTGAATGCTTTCTTTTTCTCTTGAACCTTCACTGCCACCTCCTTTGAGAACTGTAGTGGTTTCTTACATCACTTATATAGTGGTTTCTTACATGGCTTTCTAGGAGGAGCCATGCATGATGAGTCATGGAAAAGGGTAGGGCTAGGGGTGAAGCTTAGGATCCAATGGTGGCAACCCTAATTGTAAAGAACATTTGAAACTAAGTATTGTTTCTCTTTTAATAAACAGCATTGCAAACTGAACACTGAGATGTCCAAAAGTTTAAAAGAAAAAAGCTCTTTAAAAAGAAACACCAGCAGTGAGCAGGCCTTTTGAAACAATGCTAAAACAACACACGGCAAAATGAAGATGAGTTAGAATGCAAAGAACATTTGTAACTGAGTACATTTTTTCTTTTAATGAACAGCCTTGTAAACTAGGAAATCAAGTTACTTTAAAGCTGCTGCATTGATAAATAATGGAAGTGGATTGACAAGGTAAAATGCACATAGAAAACCTTTTTACACTGAACAAGGAGTTCAGAAACCAGTAGGTTTGTTTATTTTGCAGATAATCTCCACATGGTATAAAACCATTCTTGAATGTAAAAAAAAAAATGTTTACAGAACAAGAAATGTTGAGGTAAGTAGTCCTCTGTAGGTGAAATGGGTACAGGCTTAGGCAGTAGACACACCATATGCTTGCACTCCAACACACACTGTGTTGGTAATGGTCTGAATTTTCACTGTATTATAAAATACATAGTCTGAATAATGAATGCTCTTAGTGCAACTGAGAATAAATTAAAAATGTTCTATGTATATATTTAGAATAGTTTAATACAACAAACAATACAAGACGGTTCTGTAAATAATAATCAACATGTGAATGAAATAATGAACTATATAATCAATGTAATATGTGTATTCTTTTTAGAAAAGTAAAAAAGCCCTTTGAAAAAGATTATCTGTAGACTCAAAACGTCAGGTCAGAAATAAACCTCAACTATAAAAGAAACGTTTGTGCAACTTTATACAAAAGACTCCAATCCTTCTATGTTTAAGAAGCTGAAGGGATCCTTACAAAATACCTTTTTCTTTAACATCAATATTTCGCACCTCAAGGACCCTGTTGCAATTAAGCAACACCCCATTTCCCACGGACACATATGCTACATCCAGATTATGCTTAGCAGCCCATATAGTGAACTGCTTCCACTTCATAGCAAAAGTGGCATGGGCGGAAGGCTTGTGGGTGGCCAATAAGACATCCGCCACCCCAAATCTGGTGATAGCTACATCCTCAGGAGCCAAGTGTTCAGATGGAGGGACCTGAGGTTCGGATGGACCAGGGTACTCTGATCCTGGGTCAGCATATTCCTGCAGAGAGGGAGAGGGATTGAAGGATCTTCCTCCAGCTGCTGTAGAAGAGTAAACCAAATCTGGTGAGGCCAGAATGGAGCTACCAGAATCATGATGGCCCCTTCCATCTGTTGCTTGATGAGTACCCTCTGACTCAGAGGGAATGTAGAGAAGGCATAAAGAAACCCTCACACTCCAGGAGAGGGACAACATGTCTTGCCAGAAAACTCTAGGCCCTGGTTTGAGTGAGCAGAAACTGGGCAGTTTTGTGTTGTGTGGAGACACAAAAAGATCCAACTCTGGACCACCCCATCTGTTGACTATATCTTCTGTGACAGATGAGAGAAGCTCCCACTTGTGCACGCTGGACTGTTGAGGTTGTCCACCAGAGTGTTTAGCTCTTCTGAGACATGGCTGCTGAGAGGATCAGACCATGGTCTAACACCAAATACCACACTCTTACTGCCTCCCTGCATAGGAGATATGAGTGCGTTCCCACCTGCTAATTGATAAAATACTCAACACTGAGGTTGTCTGACTGAATCAGGAGTTGACCTGGAAGAAAATGGTTCTGAAAAGCCTGCACAGCACACAGAACCACCCACATCTCCAGGATATTGATTTGCAGGGAGGTTTCGATCTGGGACAAGTAGCCTTGAGTCTGAGAGGGACCCAGATGAGCTCCCCAGCCCAATCCTGAGACATCTCTGGTGAGGATGTGTTGTGGAGAAGAGACCTGGAATGGGACCCCTTGCAACAGGTTCAGGAGGTCCATCCACCACTGGAGCACCTTGCTGACTGGGGAGGAGACCTACACTAATTGATCTAGTTTACCCATGCGCTGGTCCCACTATACTCAAAGAGTCCACTGGAGAATATGCATGTGAAGCCTGGCCAGTGGAACAGTGGGAATGGAAGCTGCCATCATACCCAGCAGCCTTAGGTATACCCTGGCAGGAATATATTGGCTCTGGGCCACATCCTGAGCATGTGCAATAAGGCACTCCACCCTGTTTTGAGGAAAAATTGCCTTTCTCTGTGCTGAGTCTAGGACCACCCCTATATATTGCAGTCTCTGATAAGGATGCAGGACCAACTTTGTCAGGTTGACGGTAATGCCCATGGAGAGGAATAGCTGAAGTGTTTTGTCCAAAGTCCCCAGGAGCTGTTCCCTGCATGGGGCTTTGAGAATCCAATAATCCAGGTAAGGGAAGATGTATATTTCTTCCCTTCTGATGGCTTCACCTACTACTGCTAAGCACTTGGTAAAGACCTGCGGTGCAGAGGACATACCAAAGGGCAACACTTTGAACTGGTAATGCTTGTCCTGGAAAATAAACCAGGGGAGGAAACACCAAGATGTGCAGGTAAGCATTCAAACAACATGAAGTCTTGCTATATTATGACAATTGCAGTATGACCACAGGTTAGAACTGCTCCAGAGGTGAAATAGTTAACTTTCCATGCAGGCATGGAACTTAGAGCGCGAGCTCGGTTGAAAACTCTGTCTGTTGTGCTTCAAATGCAAACTGTCAGATTCTTTACTCCGCCTCACTGAACAGTCGCTCCGGAGATTTCTCCTTCTGCTTAGTTCATTTTGTCAGTTTAAAAGTATTATTTTTCGGTTTTTAGCCGAAATTATACTGCAACCGGTCGGTTCAAGCTCTGTCTGTGGTAATGTAAGTAATAGATAGGTTTTACATTTATTTTTTCTGTGTGGGACTTGTAATTCTTTATCGGTTCAGTTTGAACCTATCAGGTTGTATTTAAAATCTACTAGTCCTTTTTTAGAGTGCGGTTCCCAGTTCTTATCGGTTCTAAAAAAAACGGAGTTCATTACGTTTTTTTCCATGACCCGTGACACGGTTGGGAACTGATAAGGGTGTCTTGCTTGGTGGATTGCCATAAATGGGCAAGTTGGTTAGGCTGGCATTATGTCTGAGAAACCCAAAAGAAAAACCGGACCCACTGGGTTTCAACACTGTAGTGTTTGTGGGGAAGCTTTTGCTAAGGCTGACCCACACACTACATGTGTCTATTGTCTGGGGTTTGACCACCTCAGTTCAGACTGCCAGATTTGTCACAATTTCCCTGCTGCCACCATAGATAAGAGAGTTGGTAGGCTCAGGGAAAGGGAGGCCAAAAAGTCCGCTGACCCAGATGGCCAGCCCGGTTCGGTGCCAACTGAACCGGAGGGAGTGCCCTCTGACCAGGGCGATACTTCCTCAGGCAAACAAAGAGCCGGTTCTGAAGAGCCGGTTCCATCAAAAAGGACTAGAAAGTCAGCTAGTGTAGAGCCAAAAGTTCTCTCCCCAACTGCTGAGGAAATAGCTAAAGCAATTCAAATTGTCCAGTCTCTCTCTCCGGTTCCGACCGAACCGACACCTTCAGGTAAGCGTTCGGTTTTGCCGGTTCCACCGGTTCAAGATTATGATTTTGAGGATTTTATGAACCGGGGAAGGGGGAAGAGAAATATGAGGAGAGTGAATATGGTTTTGAAGATCTGCATGTGCCCATTAATCTGGACATCTCTCCAGATAGATCCCTAGGGGTTTCTCCTCCAAGGCTTTCTGAGTCCGCTTCTCATTTCGTGTTTTATAAAAAAGTTGCTGAAACTCTCCAGCTCCCTGTTGAGGAAGCTGTTGATGACCAAGAGGAGCCAGACTATGTAGAAATGATGGATATTCCAGAGTCTAGGAGACTGTCTATTCCTTTGCATAAATCTTTTTGGAAACAGACAGTAAAGGTTTTAAAAACACCTCACACTATACCTCCTGTGGATAAAAGGATGGACAAGAGGTATACCTTATCAGGCTCCGACACTGATTTCCTCACTCAACAATGCAGCCATGTGGGGGTAGTGCAGGCTGCAGCCTGTGACAAGGCTAATATTCCCCTTGCTTCACACCCCCCTGAGAAGGACTCCAGGAAGATTGATGCTATGGCAAAGAAACTGTACATGGCAACATCTTTGGGACTCAGACAAGCAAATGATATGGCTTATGCTGCTAGGTACCAGAAATCCAGATGGGATACTGTGCTGGCCCTAGCAAAACAAGTCTCTGACCAGCTTGCCAGGGAGCTGGAACAGGTGGCTATGGATGGTATTGAGGCATCCAAGGTGCAATTTCATGCTGCAGTGGACTCTAATGATGTTTCATCAAGAATCATGGCTACATCTGTGGCACTTCGCAGGATGGCTTGGCTCAGATGTACTACCCTGTCTCAGGATGCCCAGTCTAAGGCCATGGATTTTCCTGTTGTGGGAAATTCTCTGTTTGGGAAGCAAACAGAATTACATGAAGCAAATGGATGAATATAGGACCGCCTATAGGAGTGCACAGGCCAAGGAAAGGCAGGCCACTCCTCAAAAGCAGCTTCCTAGAGGCAGGGGCAGGCCTTTTCATAGGCCTTTTTACCAAGCCCAAGATTCCTCCTCTGCCTATGCTCAGCGGGGGTTCTTTAGAGGGAGAGGCAGATGGAGTACAAGCAGGTCTGCTTCCACCCCTCAGCCCAAAGCCCCTGCCAAGCAGGCACCCTGATGGGATTGCCAGGGCCGATTCTCCTCTACCTGTAGGGAGCAGGCTGGCTTACTTTGTCCAGGACTGGAAGTCTTTAACATCAGACAAGTGGGTCCTGGAAGTAGTAAGCCAGGGACTGGTTCTCAGCTTCAAAAAATTTCCAAAGCTGAGAACCAGATCTTTTCCACCTGCAACTCCATCAGAGGCACTCGCCCTAGGGGCAGAGGTCTCTACCCTCCTGGCTCTCAGAGCTGTGGAAAGGGTTCCTCCCCCTACACCAGGGCAAAGATTTATACTCCAGGTACTTCCTTACCCCAAAAAAGACAGCAGAATTGTGGCCCATCCTGGATCTCAGATATTTAAACAAGCACCTTTTAAAGCCAAAGTTCAAAATGGTGACTCTGGGAATTATCCTACCCTCTCTAAGGCCAGGGGACTGACTAGCTTCCCTGGACCTCAAGGATGCCTACTTCCATATTCCCATCAGAAGCTCTCATTGAAAGTACCTCAGGTTCGAACTGCCCTCAGGTCACTACCAGTTCAGAGCAATGTCCTTCGGCCTCACTTCTGCCCCAAGGGTATTCACCAAATGCCTGGCTGTAGCTGTTGCCTACCTGAGAAGGCAAAAGATTGCCATCTTTCCTTACCTGGACGATTGGCTCTTAGTAGGCCAGTCCCCAGACCAGGTCAATTTACACCTTCAGATAACACAGCAACTGCTTACCTCTCTAGGTTTCCTTCTGAATCTCTCAAAGTCAGTTCTAGAGCTGGTCCAGCTTCTTACCTTCATAGGCGCAGAACTGAACACACAGGAAGCCAGGGCCTTCCTCCTCCTGGACAGGGCAAAGACCCTAGTCTCCCTGGCCTCCTCATTTACCCTGCAGGTCTCCCGACCAGCAAGGCATTTTCTGCAGCTCCTAGGACATATGGCTGCTTCCACAGCAGTTGTGCAAGGAGCAAGATTTCAGATGAGGGACATCCAGTTCCATTTGAGAGCTTTTTGGTCTCAAAGAAAGGATCCTCTTACCAAGCTGATCCCAGTAACTCGAACCTTGATCCAAGCCCTACAGTAGTGGCAGCATCAGAGCAACCTGAGACAAGGGGTTCCTTTTGTCACTCAGTCTCATTCTCTAATCCTTACTACAGATGCATCCCTCTTGGGCTGGGGAGCTCACATGGGCGACCTCACCACCCAGGGTCTGTGGTCTCCCCAGGAATCTCTGCTCCACATCAACCTGTTGGAGCTCAGAGCAGTTTTTCTAGCACTTCAAGCTTTTTCCAAATCTGTTCAGAACAAGAGTATTTGGGTCAGAACAGACAACACCACTACAATGTGGTACATCAACAAGCAAGGGGCACTCAGTCAACGGCCTTGTGCACCGAAGCGATGAAGTTGTGGTCTCTGGCTTACTCCCTGAACACCTCCCTTACAGCAGTTCACCTCCCAGGCAAGGACAATGTCCTGGCAGATGCTCTCAGCAGGATTTCCCAGGGTTACCATGAATGGTCACTGGATCCCCTGGTCTTGGGAGTAGTATTTGCCAGATGGGGCACCCCGCAGATAGATCTTTTTGCAGCCCCAGACAATCACCAACTTCCTCTTTTTTGCTGCAGGCCCCCAATGTTGGGCTCACTCCCACTGGATGCCTTAGCTCTCAGTTGGAAGGGGAAGTTTCTCTATGCCTTCCCTCCCTTTCCTCTCCTGTTCAAAGTGCTAGTCAAAATCAGATCCCAATCATGCAAAGTCATTCTGATAGCTCCGGATTGGGCCAGACAGCACTGGTATCCACTCCTGCTGTCCTTAGCAGTCCATCCTCCCCTGTCCCTTCCCAGGAATCACAATCTGTTAACCTGTGCCCAGAGAAGGGTCTGGTACCCGAATCTCAAATCTCTCAATCTCAAGGCTTGGTTCTTGAAGAGTTAGAGTTTGTTGATTTACACCTTTCCCAAGGTGTAATGGATATATTGAAGGCCACAAGGAAGCCTTTCCACTAGGGTTACTTATAATTCCAAATGGAAAAGGTTTTCCATATGGTGCTTGAAAAGCATATTTCCCCAGTCACTGCTGATCTACCCACAGTCCTGGATTATATAGTCCACCTGAATTCTTTGGGGCTGAGACCAGCTACCCTGAAGGTGCACTTGGCAGCTGTGTCTGCTTTTATTTCAGCAGGTAAATCCTCTTCTCTTTCAGCTCATCCTGTGTTTTCCAAGTTTTTAAGGGTTGTTTCACACCAACCCTCCATTCAGGGATCCTGCCCCTGCCTGGGATCTTAATGTTTACATTGCTCAGCTTATGCAACCCCCCTTTGAGCCCTTGTCTTCAGCTGAGCGCAAGTACTTGACTTGGAAAACTGTGTTTTTGGTAGCCATCACCTCTGCCAGATGCATAAGTGAATTACAAGCGTTGTCAGTGGAGCAGGAGTATATCTCTTTTCACAGAGATAAGGTGGTCCTTTGGACTAACAGAAAGTTCTTGCCTAAGGTGGTTTTAGATTTCCACCTTAATCAATCTATTTCACTTCCAGTGTACTTCACTGACCACTCCTCCTCTGGGGAGAGGATGCTGCACAGCCTAGATGTGAAGAGAGCCCTTAGTTACTACATAAAGCGTACCAAGGGTCATAGGTTTGACTCCCTCCAACTGTTCCTCACCTATGGCGAAGTTGGTAAAGGGAAGCCAGCCACTAAAAGATCCATTGCCAGGTGGATTGTCTCTTGTATCCAATTCTGCTATGAGAAGTTGGGTAAAGTTCCCCCCTCAGGCCTGAAGACTCATTCTACCAGAGGTACAGCTGCTTCTCTGGCTGCTGCCAGAGACATTCCTATTCTAGAAATATGTCAAGCAGCTACCTGGAAGACAGTTCACACTTTTACCAAGCATTACTCCCTGGACATCCAGGCTAGGAGTGATGCTCGGTTTGGCACAGCCATGCTTCAGAGCATATTTCCTAGGTAGGTTCTGTCCCTCCTCCATGGGGGTACTGCTGTGTAGTCTGCAATTGTCATAATACAGCAAGACTTCATGTTGTTTGAAGAAAAAATTACTCACCTTAGTAATGCTGTTTCTTCTAATGGATTCTTGCTATATTATCACCTCCTTCCCTGCCCCTCTCAGAACCTCTGTATTGGGGATGTGGGTGGGCAGTTCAGGGTTGGCACTTTTTTTGATGCCCACCTTGTTGTTTTTCACCTACCTTTTTAGGTGAATTGGTGTTGTGTTTTTGCATTTTTGGGTCTCCTGACTTGAGTCTTTGTTTTAGGCCAAAAATGAGTGTTTATGTTAGTAGCCAGTTGGCTAGTGTAGGTTTACAGCTTCCACGCAGAACCTTAGTGAGTTTTAGCTCGTGAAGATCTGACAGTTTGCGTTTGAAGCACAACAGACAGAGTTTTCAACCGAGCTCGCGCTCTAAGTTCCATGCCTGCATGGAAAGTTAACTATTTCACCTCCGGAGCAGTTCTAACCTGCGGTCATACTGCAATTGTCATAATATAGCAAGACTCCATTAGAAGAAACAACATTACTAAGGTGAGTAATTTTTTCTTCTGCATGTCCAGAGAACACAAGACAGTCTCCTTTCTTCAGAGGGTCAAAAGGACTGGCAAAGTTACCATCCAAAATATTTTGTTCTGGACATACTGATTGAGGTCCTTTATGTTTAAGGTGGGCCTCAGATCTCCAGTCTTTTGGGGGACCTGGAAGAACATGGACTAGAACTCCTTGTTTCTCTGGTGCCTGGGAACTGGCTGTATGGCCTGCTTGCATGGAAGGGACTGTACCTCCTCCCGGAGAACAGACAGGTGGGATGGGGGTTAGTTGTAGAGCAGGAGAGGAGTGTTT
Organism: Neoceratodus forsteri; assembly: GCA_016271365.2. Classification (NCBI taxonomy): domain Eukaryota; kingdom Metazoa; phylum Chordata; order Ceratodontiformes; family Ceratodontidae; genus Neoceratodus; species Neoceratodus forsteri. The sequence goes on along the minus strand of CM028130.1, from coordinate 909,704,368 downwards.
AGATGTTGCTCGATGAGCTCCACAGTGTGACCCCACTCTATAATTTACAGAATCCAGGCATCTGATGTTATGGTTCTCCACTGATTGAGATGGAGAGAGAACCGATCTGTGACTACCATCTCTTAGTTGAGGACCAGAAGAGGAGGGTCTGGCAAGGAGTCAAGCGGAGGCTGATCCAGCCACAGGGGCTGGTCCATCACCTCTGGGATGCTTGGCTGCAGCTCCAGCATTGGGGTCTAGAGGCTGCCGCTGTTCTATTCAACAATCTACAAAAAGAAGGGCACTGTCTTCCTTTAGGTTGTGTGTGATAAAGGGAGTGGACAAACTTGATAGCCCTGCCAGATGCCTGTAAGTCATTTATGTTATCCTGGACATCTGGCATAAAATGTTTAGAGCCATTGATGGGGGTATTAAGTACCTTATGCTGCACATCAGCAGCAAAAACATAGATCCTTAACCAGGAATGCCTATGAAGGCAAAGGCCTGTGGCAGCAGTCCTGGCAATAGTACCTGAGATATCATAGAGGGCCTGCAGGAGGCATTTGCTGACATCCTCAGCAGTCTGCAAATACTCAAAACACCTCCTGTTTTTGTGTACCTTCTGGGGGTTCCTGGACAGCAGCCTTGCCCTTCTTCCAGTTGGTATTCTGGTACTTTACCATGTGGGACAGGTAGTTGGCAATCCTCAGCCCAAGGGTGGAGGAGGCATAAACCCTCTTGCCCCAAAGATCAATTCTGCTTGACTATTTGTCTGGGGAGGGAGGGAACTAAGGTGCTTGGCCTCCTTAGACCTGTCAGGAGCTGCCTTTATCACCACTTAATCTGTGTCAGGCTGGGCAACATAGTGAGAAAACCCCTAAGGGGAATGGTGGAGATTGTCCACCCTACGGGGTATAGCTGGCACCATGTCAGGTCTGTGCCAGGCTGCAGTGGTAGCATTTCTCAAGGCTGGCAGAATAGGAGAAATGATCTTAGGGGTGACTCTGGGATATCCAGGAAGCCCACCAAACCTCTGCGGGTGACATCTTCCTCCTCAGTATGGAACCTTATGGCTGAGGAAAACTACTTCATCACATTAAAGAAGGTGGGATCCTCTGGAGGGTGCCTAGGGGTATGTTTGACAGAATCCTCACTGACTGAGGATGCCATGGACCTGTTTGAAGTGAGGGGTTTATCCTCCTCTTCTTCCTCATCAGGAAAGATGAGATCTGGATGGTACTCCTCAATGTCAACCTCTTCTAAGTCAAGGCCTGATGTCTGAGGTGCCAATGGTGGCCTGCAGGTAGCAGCCTGTGACCATCAAGGGGGAGCTGATGATGAAACTGCCATCAATGGTGCTGGTGAAGTGGGCCTGTATGTGCCTAGCTGGTGAACAATCACTGAGGTAGATTTTGTTAAGGTCTCATTGAGGTTGATGAGCATTGAAGACTGCATCAATGGAGGGAAGGGTTGATGGTGCAGGGAGAGATGACTCACCAGAAGGATCCTGGGACACCAAAGAGCCTGAAGGCTGCAGATCTGGTGAGGGATTGGGCCTTGATGGGAGGGCCATCGACAATGATCCTGTCGGGTGGAGGAGTTGTTGGTATGGGTCTGGTGAGCACAGAGACCAGCACAGTGGTTTTATACATCAGTGCAGCTGATGTAGAATCCCTGTCAGGAGAAGGAGAGGCTGTCAGGAAGCTGGACTGCCTCCACGGGGAATGATTCTGATCATGGTCCTTTTTATGACTTTTCCCTGAGGACTTGTCTCAGGCCTTGGAGGCCTGGGAGTTCGATGACCCTGCCAGCGACTGGGAGGCTGGGACTTTGGGTGACCCCATCCCAGAACTGGCTATCTGTTGTTCCATCAGAACATTTTTAAGATCCTTCTTGTGTCACCTGAGGGTTGTTTGACTAACTTCTGGCAGAGCTCACAGTTGGAGACTTTGTGGTCAGGTCCAAGACAGCAGACAAAGAGAGAATGTTTGTCTGTGGAAGCAATCTTCTTTTCACAGTGGCAGTGACGGAAGACAGAAGTTGAAGGATTAACTCTCAACATAAACAAAATAAAGGAATCTCTTTAAACAAAAACAGATTCAAAACAATAGGTTGAAAAAAGTTGTAGGCGAAATCTGGTGTGAAACTACATCGGAGCTTCTGCAGAGACCCATGTGAACAAGTCAATGGCTCCTTCTTAAATATCAAAGAAAAATAATTGTTCAGTATCTCTGCCTTCCCATTAACCTCCTCCTTCCACCCCTTGTTGATCTTCCATATCATTATATCCCCTTTGGCCTTGCATTTCTCCTGGCCATACCAGAAGAATGACTTATCCCCTTTCCTCACCCACATTGCCAACCAGAGCTCCATCTATGCTTTGGCCTCCATCATCTTCCTGATGGTTTCTCCTGTTGCTTCCAGAATCCAGATACTTCACTCTGTCTTCCCCCCCTGACTACTTTTATACTTGGAAAATGTTCTCCTTTTGGTTTTAACAGTCACCTTACATCGGCTGTGAACCACATTGGTGCTGAAGTCCTTTTACCCTTGGATGCCTTTGCTATCATCACCTTTTTAAATGCTGCTTACTATTCTAATGTGAAATTTAAATTTTAATGTTCCTTAAATAATTGTTTTGGATTCATAAAGACAAGAAGGACTAACCTGAAGTTTACAATAAACAATAACTTTGAAAGTATACCTTTGTTTGGATATTTTCATGTATTGTATAAACATGAAGGGAAATTAGTGAGGGGTTTATTTAGAAAAGACACTGCACACAACACTATACTGCACACACAGTTTCCATTAAAATCGCTAAAAAGGGGAACATTCATTAACAGTGCCCATTGTAGTTTGAAAGTCCATGAAAAGCTCCTTTAAATTAGGTATTGTCATGCCTGTAACAGGCAGCAATTCAGAGATACTGGTGATTTAATCTGACCCATATAAATACTATATCGTCAACATTTTTGGAACCATGTGATGTCACTGACATTCATGTTCTAACCACATTTAGACAAGCACCGTCTGATAATTAGTGACATTAAAAAGGTCTAAAAAGAGCAACAATGACATATCAATATGGTAGACTTAATCATCAATATAGCCGGACTTCAGTGAGCTACAGACAAGCCCAATATCTCATTCCAAAGTGCTTTATATGGACTGTCATACTAGGATGGGCACTCTTTATAAATGTCCCTGTTTAATTGACAGCATACCTTTGTGTCAGTTACTAAGGGTGAAAAGAAGCTGCACACCAAAAAAAAATGATTTACATAATAAAAAGAACATTAGAATGATTTAGAGAGAGATGTTTCTTCAACAGAACACTGGGGAAAGCTAAGCAAGATAAATCTAATTTCCAGGACAGAGCTTGTCAAAACAAATACACATGACTATCAGTCAGGAAAACTGACATTTAGTACATTTCATTAAAATTTGGACACACTTGAAAATTTGTATTTTAGGTAACTGGCAAATCTTGCAGTCCACCTTGAAAGGTAAAAGATTATTTATTTTATTTTTATTTTGTTGATCAGGTAGGGACACTGGATAAAAGTCATTTTTCAGGTCCGACCCAACATAAATACAAAAAACAACAAACAAAAGACAAGCAAAGCATATTATGAGAAATAACTACAAACATCCAGTGCCTGTAAATAATTTGTAAAATGTATTTTGAAATTTTGTAGTGAGGAAGCAGAGTATATAATTGTTGGCAAATCATTCCAAAACAAAGGGTCCGCAAATGAAAAGGAACGGGATCCAGACTTAGATTTATAGTCCCTTAATGGAATACATTGTTGGAAAAGATAGACTTAAAAATTTGACAACCCAAAAAAATAAGCAAACTTTGATTTGGGGAATAACCAATCCAATTGAGAATACAAAGAACAATGATGGGAACATGGAGAAGAATCCAAAACAAAATGACAAACATTATTGTACGCAGTTGCAAGAATATTATTTTCCTTTACAGGTAACTTAAAATGTAAACTGCCAACATAATTGAAATGAGGCAATAATATACCAACAGCAATAGAACGATTAGTTTCAAATGAAAAACATATTTTAAACGTATATGACAAACTCAGCTTTTGATTCACTACTCAACTCACAGTTTTCATTTGTGGAAAAAAGTCAAACTTGAATCTAGCAAAACTCCAAGATACTTAAATTCATAAACCTGTTCAATTGCTGTCCCTTTGTTATCCTGGATTTGAAAAGCTGGTTGATCCTTTAACAACTGGGGTGAGCCAAACAATACAGTTTTGGTTAATTTAACATTCAAAATCAAAGAATTATTGTTAAGCCAGTCACAAGCACCTATAAATTCTTGCTGTAAAGACAAATTTAACTGAGAAACAGATTTTGCTCGAGAAAATAAAATGAAATCATCAGCATGCAATAAACAGTCAGAATACTTGCATAATAAAGGTAGCTGATTGATAAATAAAGAAAAACATAAGGGGTCCAGGATGGACCCTTGTGGTACACCAAAATCCATTAGACAAAAAGAGGATATACAGCACATCCCAAACTAACAAATTGGGTCAGAATCTTTAAATAATCACTAAACCATCTAACCACATTCTCAGAGAACCCCAACTGATCCAACTTAATACAAAGCAAAAAATTGATCAATAAGATAAATTGCTTGATCAGGTCCACAAAAAACACCCCTGAGGGCATCATTCGTGAACCTGACCAAGGCAGTCTGAGTTCCATGATTTTTACAGAAACCATGTTTCTGAGCACACATAACATTGCTGACTTCAAGAAAACCAGAATTTGATTTGAGACTATTTTTTCATGTAGTTTACTCAATGGGTTTAATATAGAAATTCGACGAAAATCATCAGCACAATCAGCTTTGGGTTTCCTAGGAATGGAGACCACTCCAGCACATTTCCAAATTGAAGGAAATCATCCTGTAATAAGACACAAATTAAAAAATGTACAAAGAGATCCAGCAATAGAAGCAGCCACTGACCTTATAAATCATCCATCTAACCCCTCCCTACATTCACTAAACCTATTGGGAATTGTTAATAAAAGTACCTCAGTTCTAGTAACTCTATGAAAATAAAAAGAGGATCTCTCAGCTGACGATTTAGCAGGAGCATTAATACCATCAGCCTAGGTCCTAGAAGTTTTGCAACAGTTCAAATCAGAAAATTTAACATTAAGTAAGTTGACTGTCTCAGTAGGGTCAGATATTATTCCATTTGAAGTTTTCAGCTTTTCAATGGTAGTCTTTTCCATTGAGAACAGCAAATGATTAACTAAGTCCCAGAATATTTTTGGATACGACCAACTATTATCAAAATGCTTTTTGTAAAATTCATTTTTAGCATTTTTCACCAGGTTGCTCACTTTATTTCTTAAAAATTGATATATATTTAATAGAGCAATAGAGATGGAGATTATTTATAAGTAGACCAAGCCAAGTTCCTTACATTGATCCACTCCTTTAAATCTTTAGAAAACCATCTATTATAAATGCCCCAGACTCTAAAAGTTCAAAGGGGAAAGAAAAAATTCTGGCTAGAAAGCAACTGTTTACAAAAAATAGCTGCTTATAATGGACAGAAGGGGTTAATACAGACACAGAGCTATTATAAGCAGCTTTCACTGTATTATTTAACATATAGCTTGTAAAGTCTTCAGCATATATTAAGTAAAAAAGGCACCCTCCCAGGTAAAATTACCACTACTCAGTGCTGTATCCATCCTACAATCCATTATTCCAAGTGCCTTTGTATTTTGACCTGCTGCTGGCATTCTGTTTTATCCTGTACCATCCTTTAAAGCCATGGGTCCATTCTCCTTTGTATACCCACTGTCCTTTGACCTATGTCACTAACCCATGATGCCTACCTTGTGACCAGTAGCCCTTATATGTTTTGCCACTGGGCCAGATGTAGACTCCCACAACCTCAAAGCCATAGTCCCTGGAGCCCCCATACTCTTCCTGCCTTTTGGAGCCAGTGCAGATGCCATTGGTATGGGCTTTGCCCCTTTTCAACCCCCACAGTAGACCCCACTATCATTGAAATCAGAGCTGCCACTGCTCATACCATTCACTTATTGCAGCAAACCAATAGAGTCAGAGAGACAGCAACAGAATTTAATATTTGTTTGAAATAAAACTATAAAAAGGTCTCTTTTCTTATAGGCTGGATGTCAAAATCTATAAAACAATTATTCAATAAAAAAATGTTACTACTGTATTTCACAAAAAATGACTAATAAATTAGAATACTTATGTTTTTTAAAATATGCAAGTTTATCTTATAAATACCTGCTTCAAAAAAAATTAGATGTTATCTAAAAATTCATGAACTACAACTGGAAAAAAACCTTTCAAATTTGGTTGCTTAAAAATCTATAATGTGCCGAACAACAAAAACAAAATCGACTATTTCTGTTGTTCTTTCTCTTTTTCCTTTTTTAGCCAAGAGAGACAATGTTTTCCATTTCTTGAAGAACTTTTGTTCTTGTCACTTATGAGCTCAGCCTGTAGTGACACGCTGCCCCTTTATGGAATAATCTGCAATGGACTGCATGGACTATTCTCTGTTGGTTCTTCGGTTGGTAGTACCCCCCATAGTTACCCTTCGGTAGACTAGTGCTTTTTAGGGACTTTGTTTTTTTATTTTCTATTTTGATAGTTTAAGACAGTTTCGTTGACAGTTTTTCAGATTTGTTTTATTTTTAGAGATTCCCCCAATTCACATTTGGCATTATCTGACACTGAAGGTATTATACCTCACCAATGATTTTTTTTTTTATTTCAAGTATGTACAGTACACCCATTACTTGTTATTTATTTTTTCTCTAAATGAATCTTTTTCTTCTAAAATTGTTTAATGAAATGATATATAGATATATAATCCTAACATCTTAACATTTCCTGATATCTCTTTTCTTAATGTTAGCCCTGTTATAGTGAACATAAAACTTGATTCATTTATACATTCAGTTTACAAATGATAACTTTTTACATAATTTCTTTATTATAAATGTTTAAGTAGTTGACCATTCTAAACACTGACTTGATAGCCTATTTATGAATAACTTACATTTAATCTGTGGTTTACAATTGCTACTGATAGATGAACAAGACGATGTGTGGGCAATTTAAACATCATCATTATTACTGATGTTATCTTCCTTACATTTGTTTTTCTTTAAATCAATTTACCCAAGATGTTTTATCTAGCCATTATGGAAATTATTGCCACATCTGCTCTCTATAAATTTAATCTTCTTGTTTCTGATTAGATCAATGTGTTTCCTTCACTTAATGCAATTGAATGTAGACTTTTCTCAAAGTGAGCTAATTAGTTTTGCAGCCTCATGTTGGCATTCCTAGAGATCCCCCTGTAAAATAAGATGCTGCATGTCATGGACTCATTTCCCTGCACACAAATGTATCTGTTACTACAGTAAAGCCCCATTAATAAAATCCACATACTGCACAGTTAAAGGCATAGTCCACATAATTTAAAGAGTTATATCATAGTAGTTAAATCCATATACCCAGGCAAACAAATTTTTATACCACAGCAGCAATATAAAACAAATCCATATTTAATTAAGTACCTAACAAAATCTATTAAAACCTAATTAATGTAACAATAACAAGCATTTGTCAATGCCAAATGTTGCTTGTTTCTACGTGCCTTTTAGGTATTTGGAAGTCATTGGAGTGCAAATATTGAAAATTTGCGAACTTACGAGTATGCGTAGGAACTGCGCAACGCACGCTCGTAAAATAGTCATTTTTAGGAATTTTTTCACCAAATTTTCAACATAGCCATTTAAAGACCTCTGCTCATGAACAGTGTCACTGTGATTTTGTTAATGTGTCCCATACATTGAGTTTGCACACCGACTGCGCCATTGTGCGCTACATGGACGGAAACACGTTTTGGGCAGGATGTGAAAAATGACAGCTGTACTGCTCATAGGAGGTGTGGTAAAATGGCAATGTTGAAAATCTGGAGTGGAAATATTGAAAATTCGCAAACCTATGAGCGTGCGTGGGAACTGTGCAACGCACGCTCGTAAAACAGTCATTTTTAGGAATTTTTTCACCAAATTTTCAACATAGCCATTTTAAGACCTCTGCTCATGAACAGTGTCACTGTGATTTTCTTAATGTGTCCCATACATTGATTTTGCACACCGACTGCGCCATTCTGCGCTACATGGGCAGAAACACATTTTGGGTGAGATGTGAAAAATGACAGCTGTACTACTCATAAGAAGGTGTGATAAAATGGCAATGTTGAAAATCTGGAGTGAAAATATTGAAATTTCGTGAACTTACGAGCCTGCATAGGAAATGCACAACGCGTAATGTAAAACAGTCATTTTGCATTTTGGCACAAATTTTCAACATGGGGTTTTGGAACCCTTCTCATGAATAATGTCACTGTCATGGTGGTATTCAGGCCGAGGGTGATTTGCGCGGTCACTGCGCGAAATCACCGCCGGGCCTGAATAACACCATGACAGTGGCATCATTCATGAGAAGGGGTCCCAAAAACCCCATGTTGAAAATTTGGTGCAAAAATCCCAAAAAATGCCTGCGATATGCAACAAAGTTGAAACCCCCCTATCTAGCCCATTATACAGCTTACTGGCATTTCCTCAGTTCGCGGTCGGCTTTGAAGAGTGCAGGCGTGTTCCCGTCCACCAAAGATCATCGCGCCGGTCCGGAGGTAAGTATGGGGTGGGGTGTGGGGAGGCTGGGTGCTCAGTGGGTGGAGTGCGGGTTGTGGGGGTCGGAGATGCACGCGGGACCGTTTAATTTTTCAGGAAAAAAAAAGGCGTCATGGGGCTGTTTGCCACGCTGGGGTGGGCTCCCAGCATCGCACAAGGACGTTGGGGGGGCGTTCAGCTGACGGGGGATTGGGCACCCCCGTCGGCAAAAGGACTGTTTGCCACGCTGGGGTGGGCTCCCAGCGTGGCACCTGCTACTGGGGAGGCAGGGATGCAGCTCAGCCGACAGGGATTGGGCACCCCGTCAGCTATACAGTGCGTGCACAGGCTCACGGCAGCGTGTGGGGGGGAGCTGCGCATGAGCAGCCGATATCTTATCAGTGCTCACTCAAGCGTAGCTCCCCCTTTCAACTGTATGCCACTGCATTTTGGAGCATGTCATAGACAGCTCCAAAATGCATTGGCTTACAGGGGCCGTGCCTGCCAGCACACTGACTGAATTGGAAGAGGAGGTGACACACCTCCGAAATCTCCAATGATGGCACTATGTTTCTTGCACATGCGTGCAAGCAACATAAAAAGCAGTGCTAAGGGTTTTCAGAACAATATCCTTAAAGCTGGGAATAGCTTAAGCATTAATTTATTTAAAATTCAAATGAACAGTAGCACCTACCCCACAATTCACCAGAGTTAGTGATTAGTGAGGTGAGTGCTACTGCTCAGTTGAATTTTTAATATATTATTGATTAAATTACTTTCTTCTTTAAGGGTGTTGTTCTGAAAACCATTAGTAATCCTTTTTGCTGTTACATTGGCTTTTGCTGCAGCAGCTCTGGTTTGTTTCTCCTGAGCTACCTCCTAGGGTCTGTAACACCTAATTAACACTTAATTTTATGATGAACTATCCTGCAATTAACAGGTTAAGACTAATTTTGATTTATGAAATAAAGGTATTTCAGTGCCGTGTATACTATGTTCCTTATGCATTATACGAACCAAACACTAGGACCATGCTGTGTATTCATGGAATAATGCAATAATGAGGTCATAATCCCACTCAGCCACCTCATTAACCCTTTTTAATGGAATTATTTCCTTGAGCAACGCACATCCTTAGCATTTATTCTGTCTGTCTGTCTGTCTGTCTGTCTGTCTGTCTATCTATCTATCTATCTATCTATGAAAGAAATGCAACATAGTAGGTTCTAGCCAGACTTAGAACTGCATTTCTACTTACAAGTCTCTGCAATATAAAATGAAGATTAAAAATAGTTGTAAACACAATGCAATTATTAATACATTTTTATGTTTTTTCAGTGTCTTGGAATTATACCATGATTACAACTGTTGATAAACTTACTATATTATAAACTCTGCTGGCACACCATTTTTATTTCAAAGTTCCAAGTCTTATTAGAAAAATATTGTTTAGGTCAACTGTATTAGCCTTACACATCACAAGAATCTGCCCTAAATAAGCATAAAATGGGCCTGGCAGTATACTGTAGACTAAAGGTTAGAGTAATGAGCTGTGAGTCCACCTGGTGCATCCAGCAGACCTGTGTTTAATTCCCACAACCTCCACTTGCATATTTGTTTCTATGAGCAAGTCACTTAACCTCCCCAGTGCTGCTGGGTTGCCCCTGAAATGAGGTATCTATGTCTAGTAGGCCTTACTTGATTAGCAAAGAATAACAAAATAAATAAATACATATAAAATTATTCTTAGAAATTAGGTACCTATCAAATACCTAAATAAAATATAAGTAATCCCCATTATAACCCTGAATTGGCAACAAATGTTCAAAATAATCTGCTGAAGGCTATGAATATAGGTTGCATTTATTTGTTTCACCATGTACAGTACTGCAAAACATATGAAAACAGCCCCAATAGCCACCCTCATTACATCCACTTGTTTTAGTTAATGTTTAATGGCAATATTAATTAAATGTCATCCTGCTTCCCTTGTCTATAGAATAAAAAAGAAGACTACTGTTTACTGTGCATATGAAAAGGAAGAGAAACATCCATTATATGGGAGGAAGGTTTGAATAGTTCTTTTAAATATTAGATATTGGCACTTGAACATGGGTTTAATTTTTGTTGTTACTGCAACCATTATTCCATTTCTCCAAAACTCAAAAGCATTGTAGTCACAACTCAGTCCCTGATCTACAGTATGTCGTGCAGTAAATAGCACACAGATCAACATAATGTAGTTATTAATATTTCATCAGGATTCTTTCATTTCAGGGATAAAGTATTTCATTTAGTTTAATAAAGTGTATGCACTAGGGCTGTGTGAATACTGAATATTACTTTCAGAATACCACAAATAATGGGCTATCTGAATATTCAGAACCGAATACTGAATAGTCCACTATTTGGCTGGTATTCAGTATTCAGCTGTGCGCAAGGAAAAAAAATAATTCCCACCCTCCTGGCCAACATTAAATAAATATGTTTGCCCTGGTGTCTAGTGGTCCCACCCCCCTGGCCAGTCCCCAGTCTAAAATGAAGAATACCCCCTCTCCAAGACTATCAGCAATACCCCCCAGTCCCCGTCCCCAAATGTATAAAAATTCCCTAATTTTCCTGGTGTCTAGTGGACCGCCTACCTCCCCATCCTGTCAGGAAGGGTCTCCCACCCCTCTCCCCCCATACATGACCCCGAGCAGGCCACTGGCACAGCCCTCCACTCACCTCCACAGCCGGCAGCCTGACTGAGTTTTCAGTGAATGAGTGCATGCTTGTACGAGCACAAACTCATTCATTAAAGCCAGTTAGAGCTACCGGCCAACAAGTGGAGGTGACTGTGCCAGTGGCCCACCAGGGTCGTGGGTGGGGGAAGGGTGGAGGCACTTCCTGACAGGGTGGGGTCCACTAGACACCAGTGAAATTAGGAATTTTTTTTTATTTTTATATATTTGGGGACAGTTGCTGTGGATAATGCTGAGAGTCTGGGTAGGGGTGGAAGGATTCTTTATTTTGGACCGGAGATCAGCAGGGGGGTGGGGTCAGACCACTAGACACCAGGGACAAAAACATCTATTTAATGCTGGCCAGGAGGAGGTGCTCTTTAATTTTTAAATACCCCCTCCCAGCCTTCTGAATAACAAATACCGAATATTTTGGCACCAAATAACGAATAGTGGGCCGAATATTCAAAAAAAGGTATTCACACAGCCCTAGTATGCACCAGCATTCAGACAATGTTTTCTTACTTTGATAATATTTATAGAATTCTGTCACTGGTACCATAATCTCAAATTATGTATAAAGCATGTAGTAAAATTAAAACTGTTTAAAGAAATTTTCGTAGGTTAGGTGTCATAAATGGCATCAGCTAATTTAGTAATTTTATTGTTTTTGTTTAATATGGTCATTGGAAGCAAGTGGTCCATTCAGCAAAGCTCATTTTCAATGGCTTCAGTAGATTATGATTGAAATGGTGACATTTAAGTGCAGGAACACACCGTTGGATTACAATGTAGACTGGGTCTTAGCTTAACTTTATATCTTAAAATAGATCATATTTTATGAAGAAATGTTAACAAGCCTGATTGACATGATCATGCTGTCCTCTGGCAGAATGAGACAATGGATATTCCCCTATTACAGGAATTTTAATTTTTTTATATATTATTTTACATATCAGTGGGCTAATATAGTTTTTAATTTTTTATTTTATTTATTGTCTTCAATACAACCTTTGAGCTTGGAGCACATTTAAAAATGTTCCACATTCGAACAAAGGGTAGGAACAAAAGACAGATAACATGGCTATTTTACAGACGGATGTAAACAAAATATACACACATGCTGAAACATGCATTATTTACAAAGCATTATACAAGACGGCAGGACTTATACAATCTGGTAGGTAAAACATTTAGTTGCAAAAATAATTCACTTATAGAAGTAAGTGTTTTGGTTGGGAACTCAGCATGGGACTCCTAGATTTCAAAGTCTTTAGCCACCAACCACAGCCTCTATACTGTGCTGTCAGCATCCCTATGGATGAACAAAACAGCTTATCATGTGGGCATAGAAAGACATGATGATGAACAAATTCTGATCAGAGCTAGTAAGACTATTAATGAAGTCCCTTGATAAGGACTGTTTCACAGATTGTTTTTTCCAGTACTGGCAGTCAGCACGTGGCAAGTTTTGAAATGCTGACATGACTTACCCCCGTTTACATGCAGGGTCAGTGATGTCAGTATTTCAAAATCTGACACACGCTGACTTCTCGATCCTGAAACTGATACTGTGAAATGGTCCTTATCAAGTGACTGTTTTAACAGTCATAGTGGCTCTGAATGGAGTTTGTTTAAATTGCAATGAGCTGTTGCAAGGCACTCCTCTCAGACTATTTAAATGGATTCACCTGTTTTTAATCACAGTATCAAACCTATTTAAAGTTACTCTGAAATCTGATCTGATGGATCAACATACACAGAGATTAAACATTCCAGATACCTCGCCCATACCAAGCTAAAAATTTTTGACCATTTGAAAAATGAAGAGAGTCTAATGAAAATAGCTGCAGAAACCATGTATTCAAAATCTATTATAGATTGAGGGGGTGCTCCTGACCAATCGGAGTGCTCCCTTCCCCTTCATGTGAGACACCCTTATTCTATGAAGAGCATCTCATGCACAGATGCCCTGGAAACAGGCACATTCCAGGACAGTTTAAAGAAAATAAGATTGAGCACTCCCATAATCTATAATACAGTATATTAATATAGTATGTCCCCCATTGCCACTTGTTGCGGGTAAGAGTGGTTTCACTTGTGTTCTGCTTGAGCCAAAACAGCTCAGCTTCACTTTGCTGTTCTCTCTTGAACAGAACATGTGTGCAACAACTCTTATCACACAATGCGTGGCTCTGGGGATGTATTAAATATACAATATACACATGGTGAAAGTAAGAATCTGCCCTATGTCACTTTGTTCTTGAATGCTCTGACTGACAGGTACTAACTCACAAGAAAAATCAGAAAAGTTGATGAAGCTGCTATTATAGAAACATAGAATTTGTTCACAGATAAGGACCATTTGGCCCTCCCAGTCTGCTCATTTTATCCCTTCTTATGCTGTTAATGCAGATCCTACCTGCTCTCCAGCTACTCCCCGATCATCACTTTCAGACCAAGATTTCTTTGTGCCTATCCCATGGATGCTTGAAGCCCACCACTGTTTTTGCCTCCACCACCTCCACTGGAAGACTGTTCCAGGTGGTCACCACTCTTTCAGTAATAAAGTACTTCCTTACATCTCTCCTACATTTCCCTCCAGCTTCATTGCATGCCCCCTTGTTCTTATGCACCTCCTCTTCTAAAAAATACTCCCCTCCTGTACCTTATTTACTACTGTAAGAAATTTATAGATCTATATCATGTCCCCTCTCTCCTTCCTCTCTTCTAGGGTGTCGATACTGAGATCCCTCTGTCTCTTCTGATAGGGCTTATAATGCTGGCCCTGCATCACTTTAGTTGCCCTCCTGTGGGCAACCTCCACCCTGCCTATGTCTTTCTTGAGATGTGATCTTCAGAACTGTACACAATACTCCAGCCAGTGATGAATACATAAGTAACAGCACCTCTCTCCTTCTGCTGGCAATTCCCTTCTCTATGCACCCAGCATTCTGCAGGCCCTGCCTACTGCCTTGAGGCAGGCGGTACAACAAGGGACTGGAAGGGAAAGTATGTCTCTTTGCAGATGACACAAAGATCTGCAACAGGGTTGATACACAAGGTTGGGTGTAAAGGATGAAAAGGGACTTGGCAAGGTTGGAGGAATGGTCATATGTATGGCAGCTTAGATTCAATGCAAAGAAGTGCAAAGTATTGCACCTGGGAAACAAAAACCCAGGGGAAGCGTACACAATGGGGGGTGAGATACTGACAACAATAAAAATTGAAAGGGACCTGGGGGTAGCCATATCAGATGACCTAAAAGTGGGCCTGCAATGTGAGAAGGCAGTAACGAGGGCTGGGGGATATCGGGATGCATAGGGAGGGACATCACCAGTAGAAAACAGGAAGTTGTTGGCCCACTATACAGACAGTTGGTAAGACCACATCTGGAGTACTGTGTACAGTTCTGGAGACCCCATCTCCACAAAGACATAGACAGGGTGGAGGCTGTCCAGAGGGGGGCAACCTAAATGGTGCAGGGTTTGCACCAGAAGACATATATGGAAAGACTAAAGGAGCTTAAGATGTATAGCCTCAAGGAAAGGAGGAAGGGGGGACAGGATAGAAACTTTCAAATACCTCAAGGGAATCAACAAAGTCCAAGAGGGTAGCATCTTTCAGAAAAAGAGATGTGCAAGAACAAGGGTGCATAATTTGAAGATAGAGGGGGGGACAGCTCAGAGGTAATATGAGGAAATATTTATTCACAAAGAGGGTTGTAGATGCATGGTACAGCCTTCCTGAGGAGGACGTGGAGTCAAAAACAGTGGGGGAATTCAAGAATGCATGGGACAGACATAAGGCAATTCTAATGGGGGTAGGGGGAAGTAGGCTGTTGGTTAATTAGGATCTGCAGCTTATCCGTTAGGTAGGAAAATGGGCAGACTAGGTGGGCCAAACGGTCCTTATCTGCCATCAAATTCTATGTTTCTATGTTTCTATCAGATATGATATCCTCAAGGCCAGTTTTCTGCTTAGTGACCATCAATAGCTCTTCCTCTAGTTTGTAAACTGCCCCTGGGTTTCTGTACCCTAGATGCATGATTATGCACATATTTGAACTAAAACCTAGCTGTCATACTCTTGACCACTCTTCCGATTTTCTCAATTTTCTGCTCATCCTCTCCACCCCTCCAAAATATCTACACTACTGCAGGTTTTAGTGTCATCTGCAAACAGGCATGCCCTCCTTTCCAGCTCTTCTGCAATGTCTGTTATGAAGAAATTGAAGAGGAATGGTCCCAAGTACTGAGCCCTGAGGTACCCCATTGGTCACTGTTCCCTCATTACAGTGAATGTAATTTACCACCACCCTGTGTCACCTGTCCATCAACCAGTTCCACACCCAGTTTACCACCTTGGGCCCCACCCATAAACTACCCAGTTTCCTTACAAGTCTCCTTTGCTGTACAGTCCCGAAGGCCTTGCTGAAATCTAAGAAGACCATGCCCACTGCCACACTCTGATCAATTGACCGAGCAACCCAAATTTGGCTTTCACAGCAGCAGTGTAGTGGAATCCCAGTGTCTGTCTTGCTTGTCCATGAGAAAACAGAGCAATTTAGAAAAGGAGTATATGGTAATGACTGCAAGTTTAAATCATCAACAGGCTGACTCTGGTATTTTCAGCACAGGCATAGCATTCACCATTTCTGCTTTAGTAGTGATCAAAGGTCCAGTGATGATGTAGCTGTTGCTGAGTTTATCTCGCTGCTGCAAACATGTTGGATGACAGAGGATACATGCCAGAAACTGGGCATATAGCTGCAACATGGCTGGCCTCTTCTGGCAGTACGTGTCAAATGTCACTTTGGCTGTCTAAACTGAATCAAGCACCTCAAAAGACTTCAGAATCAGCAAAGATCGAGTGAGTTTTAACAATATCACACTCCGCTGCATTGGCAAATGCAAAATCCCTAGGTGCTTGCATCATGTCAACCTCTACATACTCACAGAGGCCAATGACAGTCGTAAAAATGCTTGGGTGACAAAATAAATTTCTAAGCATTGGCTAACAAATGCATTTAGCCCCTTATTGTGTGTGCATCTGCAACACTTAAATTTTTCCAAAGGCTCTACTATGATGGAAACACAGAAATTTACCAGCAGTAGAAAGCCTTTCAGTCTATTGAGTCAGCCTGATACAGAGTCCATGCATCTTAATTATATTCCGCTCTGCCTGCTCCACTGATGCTATCAGTTCGAGGACAACGGGAGATGAGTTACATTTGTGGGTCAAAGGGAAATTAATTAAATGTTGTGCTTTTACTTTGCATCAGCTTGTAAAGTATTGACCTTGAGTAACTGAATAAAATAAGTTCTGCATGCATGCTGCTGTGTGGTGTCAGCTGTTCTGATGCCACCCTCACTGTAATGAACTGGCATCGGTAACAAATGTACATAATGGCTCCCTGTTTCTTCATTATAGCGAAGAAGCAGTGTATAGAGAAACAAATGACTTTACCACCTGCAGTACAGAGAATGTAGTGGGTGTCATCCAGTGTCCGAGTGATCTCGCCTCTGTTGTACAGACTTCTAGACAATAAATAAATCAGTGTGTCCAAGCACAAAAGTGCTTTTCATATGGCTGAGTTAAATTTCCCTATTACCAGACCGTTCTTAAATGCTTGACATGGGGATTAGCAGGTTAAGTTTGGGGGAGCCGAAAAGGTAAAAAGCTGATTTAATGTAGAGGATAACAAAAAGTGTATTTTGAAAAAATAGCGTTTTGATTTATTACAGTGAATCCTAGATATGGCCTCAGTGAGGATTTTGGTTGGGTGTCTATGGTGTCATACAAACATTTTTTGCCTCCTCTGTTGCTGTACCATTCGTCCTATATTACTCTTCTTCCTTCCCCTTTTCCATTTTCCTCTCTTACCCCATTCACTCCATTTTTTCCACACTCATACACTGGTAATCCATCACACAATTTAAGCTACTCATAGGTCATAACAGAAATTTCTTATTGGTAGAGTTATGTGGTCACAGTAAGAATACATTTTTTTATGAGTCACATTCAAATTCCTAATTGTTTCTTTCCCAGTCACACTTAAAGTGTCAGTTTCAGTGCAACTACAGGGTAGGCAATCATTACTTACTGTACATGCAACAGGGATAATTACGAACATACGAAATTTGCCAGCAGATAAAGACCTAGAGGCCTATCAAGTCTGCTCGATTGTGCAACATTAGCAGTGTCAGTGGCTCAGTAGGCAGCACACTCACCTCTGAGGCCGGGAGATCAGAGGGCTGTGGGTTCAGTTCCCACATCTGACACTTGGGTTAATATCCCAGTACTGACACTGTAATGCAGCATGAGAGGGGTGCTGCATTTCTGAGGTGCTGTCTTCGGATGAGACACAAACAGGGGTCCCATCTGCCTGAATTGGTGGTAGTTCAGGTGGATGTTAAAGATCCCATGGCACTTATCGAAAGAGTAGGGGAATTTCCACGTGTCCTGGCCAAATTTCCCTCATTCACTAAAAATACCACCAACAGCTTAATCTGGTTCAAGGTCAGTTGGCATTCATCTGTATCCCCTTCCCCCGGATCATGCCTAAAAATAGGCAGGATTTCTCTAGTGCAATTACCCGGTCAACAAAAGCGAAATAATAAATAAATAACTAGCACCCCTTATTCTGCAGCTGCCCCTCCCTTCCACCCTTCCCCTTCATTGACCCTCCCATCCTGTCCCATCCCCTTTTGAAGCAGTCCACTGTTCTACTGGAAACCACTTCTGCAGGTAACGAATTCCACCCAGCCACCACCCTCTCTGTAAAAAAGTGTCTCCTCATCTCCCTCCTGAACCTTCCTCCCTCCAGTATCATATCATGGCCCCTGGTGTCCCTCCCCTCCCTTACTTTGAACAGCCCCTCTGTACCTGTCTTGTTTATTCCTTTCATGTACTTAAAGGTTTCAATCATGTCCCCCCTGTCCCTCCACTCCTCCAGTGAGTACATGTTCAACTCCCTCAGCCTCCTCTTGTATGATAAGTCCCCCAGCCCCCTGGTCATCTTTGTTGCCCTGCGCTGCACCCCCTCCAGTAGCTTAATGTCCCTCTTCAGATAAGGATACCAGTACTGCACGCAGTACTCCAGGTGTGGTCTAACTAATGACCTATACAGTGGCAGAATCACTTCCTCCCTCCTCGGGGATATACCCCTTGCAATACAACCCAGCATTTTGTTGGCCTTTGCAGCTGCTTTCTTACATTGTACCAACTTGTTCATTGACCCTGTAATGAGCACCCCCAGATCCTTCTCCTCCTCTGTCTGGGCTAGCTGCACTCCCCCCAGCTGGTAACACCTCCTTGGGTTCTTCATCCCAAAATGCAGCACCATGCACTTTTTGGTATTAAACCCCAATTGCCAGGTGTCTGATCAGGTTTCAAGCTTTGACAGATCATCCTGCAACCCCTGCCATCCTCCTAGGTCATCCGCCACTGCTCCTACCTTGGTATCATCAGCAAACAGACTGATCTTGCTCTTGATGTCCAATGATATGTCTGCAATGAATATCCCAAACAACACTGGTCCCAACACCGAGCCCTGTGGAACACCACTCGTCACTACCCTTGGGTGTGAGAGCTCCCCACCCACCACCACCCTCTGTTGCCTTCCCTGAAGCCAGTTCCTTACCCACCTCACCAGCTTTGCACCTGCCCCTGTGCCAACCAACTTACTTCCCAGCCTTCCATGCGGCACCGAGTCGAATGCCTTACTGAAGTCCAGATACAGGACATCTACTGTACTAATTACAATGTGGTAACATAGTTGTTGCACGTAACTAGATTGCGATTGCAAGCAGTTACAGTGTAGTTACACAACTTAAAGTGCTACCCCTTTTCCAGTTTTTTAGAGCTTATCAGTGAAGTATTTTAGGGACCAGGGCTCAGTACTGGGACTGGTCCTCTTCAATGTCTTCATAAGTGAGATTGCAAAAGAACTGGGAAGGCATGCATTTTTGCAGATGACACCAAAATATGTAATATGGTGGGTACAGGAGGGTGTGGAGAGAATGCATAGTGACCTTGGGAAACTTGAGAAGTGGCCAAGGGCATGGCAGTTGGGTTTTAATACCAAAATGTGCAAAATGATGCACTTAGGGCATAGGAACTCAGAAAATAAGTATAGGATAGGGGCTATTGACAGTCATTAGGCAGGATAGGGACCTCAGGGTTATATCTGATTACCTCAAAGTGGCAGGACGATGTGACAAAGTGGAAGGGAGGGCTAGTGGGATGCTGGGATGCATAAGGAGAGGTGTCTCCAGCAGGTGGAGAGAGGTGGTATTGCCACTGCATCACTCGCATGTGAGACCCCACTTGGAGTATTGTGCCCAGTTCAGGAGGCCACACCTCAGAGAAGGCATAGACAGGGTGGAGGCAGTCCAGATAAGGGCAACTAAAATGGTGCAGGGGTTGCATCAAAGGCCCTACAAAAAGAGACTGAGGGATCTCAACATGTACACTCCAGAAGAGAGGAAATGAGAGTGAGGGGACAGGACAGAGACCTATAAGTACCTCACAGGGGTGAACAGGTACAGGAAGGGAGTATGTTTCAAATGAGAAAAAGCACCAAGACCATAGGGCATGTGATGGAGCTGGAGGGGAGAAGTGTAAGAGGAATATGAGAAAGTAATACTTCACTGAAAGAGTTATGAATGCCTGGTACAGACTGCCAGTAGAAGTGGAGAACATGAAAACTGTAGGGGGCTTCAGGCATGCATGGGATAGACATGAGAGAATATAAGTAAATAGGCAGGAAGGGGACAGGGTTGCCAGATCAATTAGGGTCTGTGGAAATAGACTAGGCAGGGACTCTCTGGGAAGGCTGGGTGGGCCAAGTGGTCCTTTTCTTCCTACAAATTCTGTTTCTATGTTCCTAGCAAAAAAGTTCTTAATTAAAGCCCACTTACAGCCCTTGGCTTTCATGGTCAAACATCAAGTAGATGTTTTATTAAAAAGGAAAAAAATGAAATAATCATGAAATAGGACTAGGATAATAACAGTGGGCCCAGTTCTGAAAGGGATACAACTGGCGTAACTTGACTTACTCCCAAAACAATGGCACAAGTAACAAGTTACACCAGCAGTTGCAACAGTTGTTATTCTGCAAAGCAGCCTTCTCCATGCCACAGGCTTGCGCCAAAGTGGGCTTGTGCCACCATGTACGCTGTAAACCCCCTTTGACATGCACTAGGGGGTTTACGGCATCTGATGTACCCTATTCAGGAAGGGCTGCAACAAAGGTTCCAAGGGCGCTATTCTCTAACAACCCCTGGAGGACAACCGACAACGTAAGTTACACCAGCATATAGCCAGCAGAACTGTACTTATGCCCCTGGGGATTGTCTGTATGTGCAGCTGTACCATCCCCCAGTGGTATGCCACCCATCCCCCCACCACTGCCCCAATCCCAAAGTCATGGTTACAGCTGCACAGGGCTTTACTGACCTCAATACTCTGACCCTCAAAGTGTCAGTCAAAGCCCAGAAGGGCTATCCCTGTCCCTCCCCTAATGCTCCAAATCCAGTATATGCACATAACCACCCTGCAGGGCTATTAATGCCCTCCTCCCGAAGCCCCAATCCCCGTACTGCCACCACCCACAAATCACAGCCCCCGTACATGTTCCACTGCACCCCATAACCCTGGTAGTCTAGTGGCTGCCCACCCAGCAGTGGAAGACCACCCTGCTCCTCTCACCCCTACCAGCCAGCGACTGGCACAGACCCACCTCTCACCACCACTACCAGTCTTCAACTGAGTTCCACTGGAGCGCATACTACTGTACATAGTACATGCTGCAATGAATATTCATTGAGCATGTACTGTACAATATCTGCACTCTGGTGGAGCTTAGTCGGCGCTCGGCCATGATGTGAGAGGTGGGTCTCTGTCAGCCACCGGCTGTAGGAGGTGGGGGTTACTGGGTAGTCTTCCACTGCCAGATGGGGAGACCACTAGACTACTAGGGTTATGGGGTGTGGTGGAACATGTATGGGGACTGTGGTGTCTGGGTGGTGGCAGTATGGAGAGGGTATTGGAAGGTGGGCATGAATAGCCCTACTGGGAGGTTTTGTGCATATACTGGTGAGCATTTGAAGATTTGGGGAGAGATGGGGCTAGCCCTGCTGGGCTTTGACCGCACTTTGGGGTCAGGGCATGGGAGGGACAGTAATAGCCATCGTGGCTTCGTCCCAAGAGGGAGTGGGCATGGGGGCACTTGAGCACATCAGATCTGGGGATGGGGTGCCATGGTATCCCTTACAGGTACGCCTTTGTTTAGCTATCTGTGGGATTGTCATAAATTACAGGACTTAGCTGCAGGGACCCTGCCCTTCCTGAATTGGGCACAGGGTCCATGTCACAACTGGCTTCTGCATGTCGAACTTCATGTATATGTGTAAGCTTCTAGAATCGTGCCAATTTAAATGTTTTGTAGGAAGGATTTCCAGATGATTATATAAGGTAGTGCTGTATTTAATTTTTTTTTAAATCTGACCAAATGAAATGCTGCAGAATTCTAGAAAATTCTGCGTAATTCATCAGAATTCCCCAGGTAGCAGATTATCCTTAGCAGATATCAACATCCCTCAACAAGGCCTGTCGGCTTATCACTGGAGCCCACCATCTCACTCATACCTGTGATCTTCACGCTCAGTCTGGATGGCTCCAACTCTCCAACCGTATTAAGTATCTGATCTGCTCCATGGCGAAAAAAATTTTCCTGGGCCTCACCCCTCCTAGTGTCCAAGCTCTACTGCACCCTAACACTAATCCGCGAAGCTCCAGGAGATCTGAATCACAGATCTTGCAAGTTCCCCGCTGTTGCACTATCCAGGGTCAATGATCTTTCATCCATAGGGCTCCCTCGTGGCTGAAAGAACTCAGCACTACCATCTCCGCTGCTCCCAAACTTGGCATGTTTAAAACCATGCTCTGACTCCATCTTACTGCCTCCAGCTCCTGTAATTGCCTAACCTAATCAGAAATACTTGCCACCACCAACAGCCTTGCCTTGCCACCCCCTCATAGCACTTATCTCCTATTTTACCTCTGCTCCCATGACCCCTCCCCATTCTCACCTCCCCCCACCTCCCCTACTCACCCCCTCTCTCCTGCACTTCTCCCGGTAATGTCTGACAATGCCCCTGGCTGCTACTACTCCCCCCATCTTGCTATCCCGTTCCTCCTCCATTGTTCTTTACCCCTCTCCTAGCTGATGCTGCTCCGGGCCATTCTATGTACTGAGCTCTCTAATGTGTTGCCTTCTCCCTTAATTATTAACTGTATAATGTACTGTTTACCTGCAATGTTGTTATTTCTGTTGTATCCCCTGTATTGTACTTCAACTGACGTGGAACCTTTGTAAAAGATCCTTGGCTCTAAGGTATTTGTAATCCTAGAACCAAATAAATAAAAATAAATAAATAACATATGAAGTGTAAAAAAGACTATCAGGAAGGGAGATTTGAGGAGGAAATGCAATAGGTTATGAATTAAATTCACCTGAATGAGAGACTCACTTGCAGAGAGTTTATTTTATTTTATAAATACTTAATTTACTAAAATGCATACTTTTTTCTTGAAAAGAATGCAAAATGTAAGGCTTATAGAGAAAATCAAATGGCAGTATAGTCTAGAGATTAGAATAAAGAGCTGTGAATAAGCTTGGTATCTCCAGCAACCCCAGTGCTACGTGTCACCCCTAAAAACAGGCACTGTGCCATGTGGTCCTTACCTGGTTACCAAAGAATAAAAATGAAAAAAGAACAAAAAAGGAAAAAGGCAAGCAAATAACTTACAAAGAGCTATAAGTTCACATTTCATTTAAACCTGCCCTATGGAAGGGGGATTGGGTTTAGTATAAGGTATTGTAAAAGTTGGTCATGGCCAGGGCCCCTACTTTTCTTCGGCACAGTGGGACCAAGTTCTGTGGCAAGACTACCATTTGCCGCAGAACTTCTGCGGCGGTGGTTTGTAATTTCTTCGGAAGTTCTGGGGCACTAACAAACTACCACATCACGGTGTCAGCTTGTCATCCTGGCTTCACTTTCATGGCAGTGGTTATAGCAATCTGGATGGTGGAAAGCACAGTAACACTAGTTCAAAAAATAACAGACTTATAAAAATAATTTTATGCCTAAAAAGGCAAAACAAATGTCTCTTCCTTAAGGTCCTAACCTGCTGCATAAATGACATATGCAGAGGGGAGCTTATGTGATAAATAAGGTATTTCTGCATGCATGCTATCTATCCCACTAATGAGGTTTCCACTGTCTATCACTTATATATTTGTATGTGCTTTCTACAACACTCATGAGGTTCCCAGTGTGTATCACTTATATACAGTGGCGTGAAAAAGTATTTGCCCCCTTCCTGATTTTCTCTATTATTGCATATTTGTCACACTGGATGTTTTCAGGTCTTTAGAGAAAATGTAATATTAGATAAAGGGAACCTGAGTGAACAAATAACACTTGTTTTTTTTTTTAATTTCACTTATTTAATGAAAAAAAGTTAACCAACACCAACTGGCACTGTGTGAAAAGTAATTGCCTTACACTTAATAACTGGTTATGCCACATTTAGCTGCAATGACTGCAACCAAACACTTCCTATAATTCAATATCAGTCTTTCACATCGCTGTGGAGGAATTTTAACCCACTCTTCCTCTCAGAACTGCTTTAATTCAGTAACATTTGGTAGATTTTCGAGCATGAACTGCTCGTTTCAAGTCCTGCCACAGCATCTCTATTAGGTTTCAGTCTGGACTTTGACTAGACCACTCCAAAACTTTAATTTTACTTCTTTTAGCCATTCTGATGTGGACTTGCTTTTGTGTTTTGGATCATTGTCTTGCTGCATGACCTATCACGCTTCAACTTCAGCTGGCGGAAGGATGACTGGACATTCTCCTTAAGAATTTTCTGGTACAGAGCAGAATTCATGGTTCCTTTAATTATGGCAAGTCATCCAGGTCCTTAGGCAGCAAAGCATCCCCACACCATCACACTACCACCACCATGTTTGACTGTTGGTATGGTGTTCTTACTGTGGAATGCTGTGTTTGCTTCTACGAGACATTATAGGATCCATGTTGTCCAAAAGTTCCACTTTGGACTCATCTGTCCATAGAGCATTTTCCCAAAAGGCTTGTGGATCATCCACGTGCTTCTTGGAAAATGAAGCGAGCATTATGTTCTTCTTGGTTAGCATGGTTTCCGCCTTGCTACTCTCACATGAAGCCCATTTTGCCCAGTCTCTTTCTGATTGTGGAGTCATGAACACTGACCTTAGCTGAGGCAAGAGTAGCCTGCAGTTCTTTGGATGTTGTTTAGGATCCTTTGAGACTTCTTGGATGATTTTACACTGTGCCTTGGAGTAATTTTGGCAGGCCGCCCTCCTGGGAAGGTTCACTATTGTTCAAGTGTTCTCCATTTGGAGATTATGGCTCTCACTGTGGTTCGATGGAGTCCCAGAGCCTTAGAAATATCTTTGTAACCCTTTCCAGACTGATAGAGGGCAACAATTTTTTTCTGATCTTTTCAGGAACTTCCTTTGATCATGGCATAATGTGCTTGTTGAATCTTTGTGCTGGCAACGTGACTCTGATGGTAAGGGCCAAAATAAGTGAGGTTTATATTGAGCAGGGCTGGCTGTAATCAAGCCTGGCTGTGTTCAATCAGCTGACTCTAATTATCCCTTTAATTGGGTTGATTTAACTAGGGGGCAATTACTTTTCACACAGTGCCAGTTGGTGTTGGTTAACTTTTTCATTAAATAAATGAAATAAGTAAAAAAAAAAGGTGTTATTTGTTCACTCAGGTTCCCTTTATCTAATATTATATTTTGTCTAAAGACCTGAAAACATCCAGTGTGACAAATATGCAATAATAGAGAAAATCAGGAAGGGGGCAAATACTTTTTCATGCCACTGTATTTATATATGCAATCTGTAACATACATACAAATATGTGTGTGTGTCTCTGTGTGTGTGTGGTGAGAGACAGAGATACGGTATATGTGTGTGTATATTTTTTTTTTATTTCCATGAAATTGCATCCTCATTTCTACAGGTCCCATTGGAAATGGAATAGAAGAGTTATTGCAAAACTCATTTTTCATGTCAACCTGTTTTCCCTGACACACTGCATAACACTATCAGGCCATGACATGCATGTGAACCGATTGTAAGGTAGAGCTCTCCAGCCCATCACAATGTGTCCACCATGTGACAGAACACTGCACCATACCTTCCCAGGCTCCAAGCAGTGATGTGTTCCACCAGTCCTTGTGCTGCCCAGCCAGCTCCCACAGCTAATCTCTGAACCTGACTTGCTGGCACGGAAACACAGCATGCTACCCTCTGGCCCAACAGCAGTCCCTGCACACATTTCTCCATAACTTTTAGGTGTTTCTATCAACCAATGACAATATGTAATCAATAACCCTGGCAAAAATGGGTACAGTGCAATTATTTAACAGGTCTATTCTTTCAATAGGTCTACACATTATTATAAACCACTTTTCTGATCACAATTACTTTATTTAAAATTACAGTTAAATTCATTTTACCAGTTACTCATTTCAGATGGCATCTCTATACCTTAAAGGCACAAATAGGTTTGTACAAAGTGAGGTATGGACTTAACAGGTCTGTGCTATTGACAAGGTTTTGTTTAAGTTGCCCTAGTGCAATAATGTAAGACTGAAAACTATATTAGGCTGCAGTGCAGGTTGAGCAAATATCACCATGCATGATGTGCTGTGCCACCATCTCTGGCAGTGGAAGCTGTGGTAGATAAGTGACTGTTCATTTCTGTTGCAGAATGCAGCCATTTCATTAGCTAATGTATGATATAGCAATGATAACATCACATTCTGAGCATATAGGGGGGTTTTGCACATAAAAAGAGGGGAAGGGAACCAGATTCTATGGATAAACAGAAATATTAAATTAAAAAATCACAAAAAGAGTGATTCTCATGGCACCGCAGAAGTTCTCGTGTAGATTGCAAGTCCTTATGCGAAAACTTATGTCAAGAGAATTTAGGGGCCTTGGTCATGGCCTCACTGATTTCTTTAGGGGAGGATCGCACCACCCCTATATGATCCTTAAGTTTTTCAATATGCATCTCGGCCTGTTGTTTCCTAAGGTGATATGAGAGGAGCTTACCCGCCTTGTCCCAATGGTCTCAGTATTCATGGTATAAGCTTGCCATTTGCAACTCTGCTTTCCCAGTGGCCAGTCTGTTAAGGTTAATTCTAAGGGTTGTTAGTTTGAATCTGATGGTCTGGTTATGTAGTCAGTTGGAATTGAATTTATATTCTGCCTCTTTTTGTTTGAGATGTGTTTCAAGCTGTAGGGCCTCAGCTTCTCTAAGTTTCATACTGTGCACTGCATAGGAGATAATCCTGCCCCATAATGTGGCTTTAAAGGCTTTTCAGATCATTTGGAGAAAGGCACAGGGTTCACGGTTATCCTGGAAGTAATTTGACACCTCTAGTCCCAGCCAATCTTGGAACTGGTGATCTGCCAGGAGGAGGGGATCAAGCCGCCATGTCACTAACTACTCTTGCCCAGATTGTAAGCATACCTGCAGTTGCACTGGTGTATGGTCCAATTCATACAGGGGGGGTGATGGACACATCCAAAATGACAGGGTTCAAAGTGATTGAAGTGAACCAATAGTCAAGTCTGCTGGCCATGGCCCAGGCATCAGAGTACAAGGTATAGTCCTTTGTGGAAGGGTGAAAGGTATGCCAGGTGTCTGTCAGGTGGTGTAGGGTCAGCAGATCAGACAAGGTTCTCAGTGCTTTACTGCGTGATTCGGGCTTGGCATTGGATCTGTCAAGCAGATGGTCCAAGGACAAGTTAAACTGTGCCCCCTAATATGATATCTGGATGATCACCTGCCATATCCAATAGGGCTTGGGATACTGCGTCATAGAACTCGGGCCAGTCTTTATTAGGTGCATATATATTACTGTACCTAGGATAAGAGGGCCTCTGTTTGCGGTTACTTTGACCAGGATCCAACTCCCTTCGTTATCCCCACGCTGTTCAACAACAGACCATTTAAATTGCTTGTGGCAAAGTATAGAAACCCCCCCTCCTGGCTGAACCTGAAAAGCTACGAACTTCACACCCCACCCACTCTCTCTCAAGTTTCCTTGCCTCCACCGGCTTGATCTTTGTCTCCTGGAGGAAAGTGACCTGAGTATTTGCTTTTTGAGTCTGGACATAATTTTTTTCCTTTTAATCGGATCATTCAGGCCTTTCACATTCCAGGATGTGAAAGTCACTGGTATGGTGGAATCCATAACATTTGTTTATAAATACCATCTTTCCCCTTATCTCCTTTTAGGGATTCCTCAAAAATGGCTGTTAGAAGGGAGATGTCTAGCCCACCCCTTCGCTGTCCTCCAGGAGCCCAACCATGTGCATAGCCCTGCATACAGCTGCATATGTCCTGGGTACCTGGTACAACTTCCCTGAAAATCATCTCAATGATTTCCCAATTCTCCTGAGTCAACAAGTGTTCAAATACCCTGAACACTGGAATTGGATAGCTTCCTGCCCTTAAAGTGGAGGACGAGCACTTACAATATTTACACCCTTTAATTGAAACATTTTGAGGGCCTCCTGGGGTTATAACCTCAGGTGTAAGAGGATGGATCAGTAGGCCTTCCCTAAAAGCTTGAGATTGGGCCCCTAAAACTGCCAAGAGGAGCTGGCCATGCATTCCTCCAGTGACTAGATGGGACCTCTCAGGGGCACCATTCATTAGCAGTAGTAACACATGAAGTAACAGCATAATAAAGCATAACAGTAACATTAACCAGTAGCAAGGATGGACCACCATGGAGCCAGATCTCAACTGGGGCCGTACTGACTCAATGTCTGATAGCCGCTCCAGCTGTTTACGGGAGTGGGGGTGGGGTTCCTGGCACCCCTGCGTGTGGTCTTTTAACTGACCATGTCAAAGTACAGAAGAACATGGGGCCCCGTATTGCTAAGTTCGGCAGGCAGGCAGGTGCCAGAGGTATGCAGGGCAGTCAGGGGTGCGACATAGGGAGTCTGCATCCTGCCCATCTATCTGAGGGTTCCATTCAGCCAACCACACCAAATGGTCCTTATAGGGCAAGTGACGTTAAGGTGAAATTAACCTCCAGATGCTGGGGAAGGCACCATATCAACTTCCCTTTCTGTCTCATCAGCAAGGTAGTTATATGTAGCTGGGGAACATGGATATCTCTAAAGTATGCCCCGGCAGTGGAAAGATGGAGTCCTTCAGTGCCCCCGTGCAAGAAGTGGAAGGTACTCCAAGCCGCCGCAAGGCTGTTTCCCTTACTTTGCACTGAAAGCCCAATAGAATGGGTCTTAAGAGTAGGCTCAGCCTATGAATGAGGCACAATGTATGCAAGGGCACTCCCAGCCTAATAGTTTATCCACTATCAGGCCAATTAAATGATCTTAGTGACAGAGAGAGCCATCCATACTTTTGGGGACCTCACACGAGACCAAGGTAGCAGCCACTTACCAAGAAAAGTGAGGGTCCGCATATTCATCTCAAGGGAAGTATACACCTGCTCACAAGGCTCTTTAGAAAGGGGGAGAGGGAGCAGGGGAGAGGTACAAATCTCCCTTGCATCACAGAGGGTCCAGAAGCAGTTTCAAGGTGGCATCAAGAATTTACATGCCTGACAGCCACTTCTGTAGTTTCCCATGAAGTTATCTATTCTGAAGGTGAGCCCTGTGTGTCTAAACCCCCATGAAAGCGTCTTGATCGCATACACATTTAGGAATATCCCACACCCCACGTCTTATTAACAACAGCAGGTAGGCTAGTGCCTGTCACCAGAGAAAGGCTTAACCAAAGGATATCAGGATTGCCTTAAGCAGGCCTGTAGACATTGTCTGAGGTTGATAGGAGTTCAGAGAGGCATTCCAGAGAGTCAGCTTCACCCGCAGTGCCTTCAGGATTACATTTGGACCAGTCTGTGGGTAAGGGGGACCAGTCACCCGTCTCTGTGGTCTCCCATTCCAGTTGCAATGTCTCTCTAGTGTCTGCTGTCAAGAGGGCAAGTGCAGAGGGCATGAGCTCGTGCAGCAGCTCATATCTGTTGGACATCTCAATGGGGGTGATCCCTGGGGAGAAGCTGCTGGCATCGGAAGGCATAAATTGGGGTTGTCTGCTCCGGGATCTTTGTCGTCTAGCAGTAGGTGGGGTGCCAGTTCCCATCTTTGCTTTCTTTTCAGCCTTTTTCTTGTAGCAGTTGGCCAGGCAGGAGTCACAACAGCATCCCCACCCTCAGCGTGAGTTTCTTTCCTGCGCTCTGCTTGGGATACCTCCATCTTTGATTCTGTCATGCCACGAGGCATGTCATGTGGTCTATCTAAGTGCGATCGCTTTTCCTAGAGATCTTTCACATATTGCATATTGCAGGAGATTCAAATGTAGAAAATTCCCCATTTACTTGTAGCCTCAAGAGTGCAGGATATCTGAGGGAAGTGAGGATGCTGAGCCGGTAACATTACTGCTTTACAGCCAGCCCATCGGCGCAGCGGTTGGATTTCCGCTTGCGACTCCGGCGACACGGGTTCGGGAACGGACCCAGGTCGTCAGAGGGCCGGCCGGGGGGAGTAGGATCAAGCATCCGACGGACAGCTCTCCTTCTCCGGGGGGAGGGTGTGGGCAAGCATTCAGCACTTTGGGGACCCCTGGTGGAGGCCGGGAGTTCCAGACAGCCGACGCTAGAAGTGAGAGGGTCGGAGGTGGGGCGGACGTCTGACGTCATTGCACGACCCCGCCTCCCTCGAAAACCGGAAAATGGACGGCTGCCAGCCGCCCTCAATGAAGACCGCCACGGCTTCAATTAGCCCCCCAGGCCAGCCCTCCGCCCTATCTCAGTGTCTGCGGTGGTGTCTCCCCTCCGCATCCCGCAGCCCCGCCGTGGGGGGTAAGCCACGGGGTATCGGAGGGCCCGAGGCCGATTTGGGGGTGGAAGCCGTTGGCCCATGACCGAGCCGAAAGTACCGGGTGGCTGGCAGCTAGGTGGGATAAAGATCGAAAAAATAAAAAAAAAAAAACATTACTGCTTTACACCGGCATAAGCTCAGTGGCGGTTGGACAACTTGAGCAAGAAATCCTGGAACATTTGTACTCTGTTCCCCTGCCATTGAAAGGCTCCCTGCTCCCTTGCCATCTTCAGATAGAACTCTTTTTCTGAATATCTCAAAAGCTTGCATAGAATTGGCCTTGGTCTCTCACCAGGCTGAGGGTGAGGGGCAAGGGATCTGTGTGTCCTCTCGATGTCAGGAGGGGCCCAGTTGTTTGCTTTAATTAGGAATGATAGCAGTTCTCTCAGGAAGCTCTCCATATCCCGGCCCTCTGCCCCTTCAGGAATGCCAACTATTCCTAAGTTTTTTCTTTGGGCACGGTTCTCCAGATCATCGACTTTGTTTAACAAATATTGTTGCTTTTGATAATGGTCTTGGAACGTGCCCTGCTGAAATTGCACAGTAGGGACAGTGCCCTAAATGGCTTGCTCAGTTTGAGATACACACGCAGCCAGATGTGCAAGGTCATCATTGTTTTTTTTGGCTGCAAGTTTTAAATCAGAGGTGTCAAAGAGAGTTTTGTCCAGTTTGGCCATCATGGCAGAAATATCAGAGGCCTGGAGAGCTGTTTGGGGAGATGCCTTCAGATTTGAGTGGGAGGCAGCGGCCATTGCAACCCCCCAAATGCACAGTGCCATTGGAGCTTTTGGGCAGGCAACACTGAAATAGAGATTACCCACTTGGTTTGGCCTTCCTGCTGGTGCTGTGGGCAAAAACTGGCACCTCGATGAAAATACATTTCCCACTTGGCGATATGGTCAAGTTAGATATCACTGTGTAGAGCTTGTGAACCTTCTCATTCCTGTGAATATTTAAGGACTCAACAGCTGGCGCTTTTGATGGATGATTAAGAAATGGCTCCTTGGTAGTCTCTACTCAACAATTACACTGCCACCATGTTTGATGGCAAGCTCTGCCCCAATCCAAAATTTATTTAACCAGAATAACACCATTGAGACTACTCATTTGCAAGGAGGTTCTGAAGGGACATAAGTACAATACAAAATACAATACAATTACACTGATACAATGCGGATACAGCTTAGATATCATATACAAGTAAAGTAGACATACGGAGATTAACTAGGTACAAAACAAAATAGCAGAAAGATTCTAACTCTAGAGCAAAGGCCTATACATGTGAAAAGAAAAAAAAAACTTAATGCCAAATAGTGAACAGGAATGATAGAAGAGGGCATAAAATGCAAGGTAGGGAGAATTCTAGCAATGGAGGATGGTCAGAGACAGAAAAGATGTACAGGGTACAAAAAATATAGCAGGAAGGGGGGAGAGGAGAGCTGGTATGAGGGAAGGGAGTAGGTGGAGGATGCAGAAGATTTAAAGAAGCAACAAAGGGGGAGCAACAAGGGGATGAACGCTGCACAATTGTTAATACTAGTGTAGGTTTAAGCATTTAAGGGGGGAGCAAACCAGGCCAGAAGGGAGATGGGGGGACAGTTAGGAGAGGGATGAGGTGGAGGAAGGGGGAAGATTAAGTGCCGGAAGTCGTAGAGTCGTTGCCTAATACTAGTGCAGGATGAAAAGGGTTTAAGGGGAGGAAGCAAACCAGACCAGAAGGGAGATGGGGGAGAACTGGAAGAGAGATGAGGTGGAGGAAGTGGGGAGGATTTTTTTTATATATATATGTATATATTTAATCTTTTTACCCCTCCTTCTCACCACCCAGACTGCCACTCTTCAGAGATCCTGTGCTGTGGATCCCTCTGCTACTCCCCAGATAACTCCCCTCTGAGACCTCCGAGCCAGCCCCCATCCAGCCGCGGTTTGCCCCCTGGGCAGGGATGGGGGACCCTCTAACCCCCACAGTCCGCAAGTGTGCATCGGGTGGTCCGGATGATCCCTCAGGGAGTCTGGTTATGGAGACTAGGAGCAGCTGGATCTTTTCTACTGGCAACCAGGGTGTTTTTTTTTCCTTGTTTTCCGTGTCTCGCCCGAAGTGCCAGCATACAAGGGAATCCAAGGGGGTGGAGCACACTGAGACATGCTGCTGTCTCTGAACTCCAGCCAGCACTCTCCCTCCCTCCCACAAGTCTGCATCCCTGCTGCACCTCCACCCGTGGTCACCCAGGTGGTGGTACTGCAGCGGGACTCACAGCCCAACCTCCCTGAGGAGGAGAGCAGCCCTTTGGGTGCTCAGTCCTCCTCCCCCCAACCAGCCCTCCAGCTCCCCTAGGTCGCCCCTGACCCCATGTTACCGGTGTCGCATGCAGTAGTGTTACCACTGCACTGGTGGGCTGGCAAAGAGGGGAGCATTAATGTGCAAAAGAATACTTGAAAACAAGCATTGAACATTAAATCTATTTTTTTTCACTGGACTCATATCCCTACTATATAAACACACTCATGAGGGCAGCTCAGAAAGGCAAGGTTAACATTTTATGTGAAAATTAAAGTAACCAACATTTTAATTTGACAAAAGCAGAAATGGAATCACACAGGTAACTTTAGGAAAATAGTTCCAAAGCATTTAAGCAGCAGTTAGCGGAGGAGGAACTGTAGTACTGAACTACACAGACTATTCTTCTGAATGCCTAAGGCAAGTATGCAATACAGATAACTATCTATAGCTTAATGATACAGTCAGCTCTCAGATATCTGTCACCTTCCATTCCCAGGTCAGGTGTCAGATATCTGAGAAACATAGAAAGGTGATGGAAGAAGGAGACCAAAGGTCCATCACATCTGCCCTAATATCCCAAGATCCTAGGTGATCCTAGGTCCTAGTTAGTAGATTCTCTTGCGAATTTGATTCTAGCATACTCTTGGTCCCACCCCCTTTTGAGTGCTGATACGGTCCTTCCTCCTACCACAGGTAGTTTGTTCCATGGCTCCACGATCCTTTCAGAGAAATAGTGCTTCCTAAGATCCCTCCTGAACTTTCCACCCTTTAGTTTCAATTCATGCACCCTCATGTTTGAGTTGGGAGCCTTGGTGAATAGTTCAGTGTAGGGTACTGAATTTAAACCCCTCATGTACTTAAAGGTTTCTATCATATTCCATCCTTCTCTCCTAGAGTCAAGTGAGTACATATTTAACTCCTCCAGCCGCCTTTTGTACGGCAGCCCCTGAATCCCTTGTATCATTTTGGTTGTCATTCTCTGAATGGTCTCTATCCTGTCCCTGTCCATCATAACATACGGTCTCCAAAACTGTACACAGTATTCCAAATGGGATCTCACCATAGATCTGTACAGTGGAAGTATCACCTTCCTGTGCCTACTGTCAAATCAGCTCCCTATTCATCCTACCATTTTTTTGGCCCTACTATATGCTGCAATGCAGTGACTGGTTTGTTTAAGGGTGTCACTAATAATAACTCCTAGATCCCTTTATTCTTCTGAGTCACCGAGTTTGAACCCGTTTAGGCAATAAGTTGTTCTAGGGTTATTCTTGGCAATTTGCATCACTTTACTTTCTTGGTATTAAATTTCATCTGCCAGATATAGGCCATTGTTCTAATCTTTTCAAATCATTTTGTGTTCTGTTTTCACTATTTCTTCACTGTCCACCCTTCCCCCTAATTTAGTGTCATCCATGAACAGTGCAATCTTGCCCTGGATACCTACTCCTATGTCACTGATGAACACGTTAAACAAGATTGGGCCTAAGACAGAGCCCTGCGGGACCCCACTCATCACTTCTCCCTCCTGTAATGTCTCCCCGGTGACCACTACCTTTTGCCTCCTTCAGTTCAATCAGTTTCCCACCCAATTAATGATTCATCTCACTATACCCAGATCCTCTAGCTTCTTCAGCAAGCATTTGTGTGGTACTGAATCAAAAGCTTTGCTGAAGTCAAAATAGAGGAGGTCCACTGGCTGGCCCCTATCTACCTCCCTAGAGACCCAATCAAATAAAGTAATCAAGCTTGTCTGGCACGACCTGCCTGTCACAAAACCATGTTGTTTGACGTCCTGTAGGTCATGCTTATCCAGGTTGTCGACTAAGTTTTGTTTAATAAGATTCTCCATTTGTTTTCATAGCACTGATGTGAGGCGGACCAGCCTGTAGTTCCTGGCCTCTTCCTTGCTACCACCTTTATGCAGAGGCACCATGTCAGCACTTTTCCAGTCATTTGATATGACTCCCATCTAGAGAGAATGGTTAAACAGGTGCACTAAGGGGTCTGCTAATTCACTCGCTAACTCCTTAATTATCCTCAGATGTATTCTATCTGGACCAGAACATTTGTCAATGAGAGAGAGAGAGAGAGAGAGAGACAGTTAAGCTCATCATTTCTTGTCTCATGGTCAGAAATCATTTACAGTAAACCATTTAGAAATGCAGGTACAGCAAAGACTTTCTGGTGATACTGCAATGTTTTAATGACTCTAGATACTAAGTAAAACACTAACAAAATATAAAATGGAAAATGTTTGCAGCAGGTCCACCTCGGCTGGCCAAGCTGCATTCTCCTACCACTTCCCTGAACTCTGGAGATCACTCCCATTACACATCTGTTCTGCCTCTTCCTCCATCTCTCTTGTCTCCCCCGGTCTGAACTCACCACTCCTTCTTGCAACTGCTATTAACACTCCCTATTCAACTTCATTCACTGGCTCAGACTTGAAGGCCCACAGATCATTAGCCCTAGTTAAACTTTGCACTTGCTCATTTAGTCCTCCTGACCTTGACCTTGATGTGGCTATGTGCCTCGTCTACCCCATGACACTGTGCCAGAGAGACGGGGGAAACTGCAGATATACAAAGGTACGAAGCGGCCCATAACAGGTGTACGTGGGAAATCCGTCAGGCCAAGGCCACATATCACAAAACCCAACAGACTCAATGCTGGGTGATGGGAAGAAGTTTTGAACTTCAATAAAGAACCTCCTAATGTCAGGTGACAGGTCCCCCCTCCATGCTTCAGCATAATGGTGAGGTAATACTAGAGGACGATACCATGGCCAATATCTTTAACACAGCTTTTTCAGATTATAACACAGTCCTCCCCCCCAGGCTGGCTATGTACCCCACCAGAGTATCAATCACCTCCTCTCCTAATTCAGGACCCAACACCATTACAGGCCCTAACTTCTACTTCAAACATGTAACTGCTAAGGCAACAAAAAAATACCTAACTAGAGTGCTAGCCAAAACCAGGTTGGGAAACGATGGTGTCAACACGAAGCTGGTAGCCATTGCTGTACCTGAGGTAGCCATACCATTAACAAAGATGTTTAATCTCTCTCTCTCTGCTTGTCCACTTTCCCTTTTACCTGGAAATCTGCTCTTGTAACCCCAGTGCTAAAAGGAGGTGATCAGGTGACTACGTCTAATTACAGAGCCATCTCCATATGGTCCCCACTCTCCAAAACCCTAGAGAGAATTATAGTTGACCAACTCATGGACCATCTGCACAAATACAACCTCCTCTGCCCACAGCAACATGGCTTTTGTAAGATGCATAACACGAATACTGCCTTAGTTGATTTCACACCCTATGTGCATGAAGCACTTGACCAAGGCCAACTAGTTGGAGCTATCTATATAGATCTTACCAAGGATTCTGACCTTGTGGATTATCAGCTGCTGTTACATAGGTTAGGTTGCTTGGGGCTGTTCCCGGGCACAGTCAAGTGGTTCACTAGCTACCTAACTGGATGCTCCCAGCAGGTAAAAATTAATGGAGCAGTCTCCCAGGTCTGTGAAGAGACCATAGGGATCCCCCAGGGCTCTATACTGGGCCCGCTCTTGTTCAGCCTCTTAATGAACAAACTCCCAGAGGCATGCCCATCAGCTAGGTTTCTGCTTTATGCAGGTGACATGGCTGTCTTTCTGCATGATTCTTGTCAGGAGATTCTCACTAGGCACCAGTAGCACAACTTTGACTGGTTTAAGGACAGCCTATTAGTGTTCAGCGGCAAAAAAAAAACAAAGACGATGCTCCTTGCTGGGCGTCAAAGGAGAAGAATCTCTGCACCCTTCACCATAAATGACAGCTTTCACTCTGCCCTTGAGCAAGTGTCCTCCTTCATGTACCTGGGGATCATTATCGATGAGTCCCTTAACTTCGATGAACATATTTGTGCAATTACCACTGCCGCTAATAGGAAGTTAGGGGCCCTCTACAGATTTTGATCCGCCTCACCCTAGAGGCCAGGTATCAGGCAGTTAGAGGTACAATCCTACTAATCCTAGGCTATGGAATTGTGATCTATGGTGTAGCCTCCAACACCAACCTGCACAGTCCACATCACCCTTAAAAAAGCCTGCAGACTTGTCTTAGATGCTGATCGTCCTACTCACACTTGCAATCTTTACAATAGAACAAGATGGCTTCCACTTGTCAAGAGGTCTAAACCTCACTTTCAGATTCTTGACGATATTGGGAATGCAAGTAATCACAAACAAGTTGAATTTAAGTAATAAACGAGTTTATTACTACAAAAGGGATAAATCACAATTGCCCTAAGCAGTTCTTACCAATACGAACCGGGAGCCAGTGCTAAGTGTTCCCTACACCTCGAGGTTTCTCTGTAGTCTCTTGGGATCTCTCAGATCTCTGAGGTGTAAAGCCTGTGCATTACATTATATACCTATGATAATCACTATGGTTACTAATAGATAGAAACATTTCTAGTTACAGAGATGAGCCCTATTGGCTAAATTAGAGGTGGCTCCATGGTCCAAGATAACATTATACAATTCTGTAAAGTCATCAGTTTTAGAACAAAGAAGTTCTTATACAGAGTCTTATATAACCAAGTGTAGTGGTGCACATCACCAAAGGATGGCAATGTTGTCTTACATATTACAATTACTTCAAGGACAGGTGTCTTGGCATCTGACAAGTAAGAAATAGACAGAAAATACATGCTATAATATGTGTGCATTAGCAAGCAAAGTGGATTACAACAATATGCATTCATATCCTGACATCTACTCTTATACGGTAGATGCTCTTAGCCCTAAGTATTGGTGTAACCCATACATAAGCATTATCTGTCCACAGTGTACCTCTGAGGGTATCAGTTAGGGTGCAGGGACCTCGTGTAACACACTCAAGGACCAGATCAGACTCCACTCCTGCTTCCTGGGGATGAAGGCCCAGCTTGGATTTGCACCACCTTCATTACAGGCTTTATTTTGCCTTGCCCTTTCTAAACATGTTACGAGAAGTATTACAAAACACGCACTTGCAGTGCCTTTCAGAAGAACTGCCCTAGGGAGTCGTCCCTTTGCAGTCAGGACGCCCACCTGGCTAAATGAGCTCCCTCAAGCCATCACAAGCCTTACTAACATTAGTCACTTCAAATCTGAACTTTGGAATTCCATCGCCTAACCTGCACACTGCTACTACTCCACCTAACCCTTGAGCCTTCCCTGTGTACCCTTCTAGACTATATCCTTACATAATCCACTGAAACAGCCTCCCTGTTCTCTTACCTATTGCCTGCTACACATTGTCTGAGATGTTTATGCATTGGCATCCTCTAGCTTGTGACAAGTCCTCTCAGCCACCATTTGTGAGTACCTAACTAAACTGTTCGCACTTTATTTATGCTGCCAGTGTTGGATTGTTCCTTATGTACTCAGTGTTAAGACTGTGTTATATAATGTGCCACTGTCTTTACTACTCAATCTCTTGTATTATTTTAGTCTGTTAATGTGTTACTAATATGTCTATGACAATGCCTGTTCACTGCATTTGCTATTCCCAAATTATGCAACTGTCCTCTCTCTTTGTTTGATAAAGACCCTTTGTAAATGAGCTCTTAGCTCAAAGGTTTGTAATTCCGATCTTTAATAAAATCTTATCTAAATAAATGGCTGGCTTACATCCTAGAAGTCTGCCTCTTCTCCTCATATCTTATCACTCCTCTTCCTATCTCTTCTCTCCTCTCCTCTCCTCCCTGTCCCAACCTACCTTTCTATATATCTCTTATTGTCAATCTGTATCTTTGACTATTATCTTTAGTTTGTTTCCCTAAAAGCTATTTTGCCAGTCTGTACCCCCGCTTATATCAGTCTTTCCACTACTTACCTGCATTTGCTGTCACATTACTTTCCATTGCACTCCATTGCTCCCTGTTCATTCCCCACTATGGCTGCACAACAGAACACAGAAGGTAATAGTGAATGGAACACATTCTGAAGAAAGGGGGTTACTAGTGGAGTACCTCAGGGCTCAGTACTGGGTCCAGTCCTCTTTAACGTCTTTATAGATGACATTGCAGAGGATCAGGAAGGAAAGGTATGCCTCTTTGCAGATGACACAAAGATCTGTAACAGAGCTGACACACGGGGGGGGGAGAAAGGATGAGAAGGGACT
Source organism: Neoceratodus forsteri (assembly GCA_016271365.2). NCBI lineage: Eukaryota > Metazoa > Chordata > Ceratodontiformes > Ceratodontidae > Neoceratodus > Neoceratodus forsteri. The sequence continues at coordinate 909,665,510 of CM028130.1, read as the reverse complement.
TGGCAAGGTTGGAGGAATGGTCAGACATGTAGTAACTTAGATTCAATGCAAAGAAGTGCAAAGTAATGCACCTGGGAAATAAAAATCCAGGAGAAGAGTACTCAGTAGCAGTGGTGGTACTAACAACAACAATAATGGAAAGAGATCTGGGAGTAGTCATATCAGATGACCTAAAGGTGGGTAAGCAATGTGAGAAGTCATTAAAGAGAACCAAGGGGATACTGGAATGCATAAGGAGGGGCATCACAAGTAGAAAAAGGGAAGTGGTTATCCCTCTGTACAGACAGTTGGTGAGACCCCATCTGGAGTACAATGTGCAGTTTTGGAGACCTCGTCTATGCAAGGACATAGACAGGATGGAAGCAGTCCAGAGGAGGGCAACTAAAATGGTACGGGGTCTACATCAGAAACCATATGAAGAGAGACTGAGAGGGCTTAATATGTATACCCTTGATGAAAGGAGGGACAGGGGTGACATGATAGAAACTTTTAAGTACCTCAGGGGAATCAACAAAGTCCAGGAGGGTAGCATCTTTTAGAAAAAGAGATGTGTAAGAACAACGGGGCACAATTTAAAGTTAGAGGGGGGACGGCTCAGGGGTAATGTGAGGAAATTCTTTTTCACGGAGAGAGTGGTGGACGCATGGAACCACCTTCCTGGAGAGGTTGTGGGGTCTAAAACAGTAGGGGAATTAAAACATGAATGGGACAGACATAAGACAATCATAGTGGGGGGTTGCAGGAAGTAGGCTGTAGTTAACTAGAATCCACAGCTTACCCAATAGGTAGAGAAATGGGCAGGCTGGGTGGGCCAAGTGGTCCTTATCTGCTGTCAAAGTCTGTTTCTATGTTTCTGTCTGCTTACCACTCCAGTGCACATACATACTATATATTACCTGTGTATTACCTGAATTTGCCACTGTAATGTTCTAGTGGGCACAGTCTGTGTAAATATCTGCTTACCACTCCAGTGTACATATCTATATTACCTATGTACTGTATTACCTGAATTTGCCACTATAATGTTCGAATGGGTACACTCTGTGTAAATATGTGTAATTACCTGCATATTACCTGTATATTCTTGTATTATTGTTTCCTTATATTTACTATTTACTGTACTCTGTATTTTAATCATACTGTACTCCCTTCTCCCCCTTCTCCCAGAATGCATTAGGAAATGAGCTATTTCAGATCCGTATGCCTTTCCTGGTGAAACTCTTTCAAATAAATAAATAAATAAAAAGTCTTGGAGTGGGGATGCAAAGGATCAGTTATCTGAGCGCACACACTGAGAGCCGCATAGGATACAACAGGCAGGACGGGTGACAGAAATAGATTATGTGAGGGACAGTTAAGCAGGTGTTAATGCAATGGGAAATTAAAAACATTATGCAGACAAAAACAGATAAATGTGAGAAACAGATCAATGAGAGCCAGATACATGAGTGCTAACTGTAATCCTGCACTGTAAATCAAAAATTATTTTACCATTTTATTACAAAGAACTGAAGAAGGAAGAAGTGTCAGTTGGCTTACATATGTACTGTACAATGAGAACTGAAAAATACCTAACTTTTATTTGTTACCAAAAACTCATAAAAATCTAACAGCACCTCCTGGCTGCCCCGTCTTTTCTGAAATCAATTCAATAACTGACTCATTATCTAAGTTTGTAGCTTTTGCCTTATTTGGTGATTTGCTTCACTGTTTTGTTATTGTAATTAGACTGTATCTCACTGTATGTTGCCTGATGCTGTTTTTACTGCACCGTAATTGTATTATAATGACCATGACGTGAAACCTTTGTAAATGAACACTTGTGTTCAAAGACGTTTTCCAAATAACTGAAAATAAATATTATTTGGAGGATTTCTAGGTAAGGCTTACACACTGTTGAAAGGGTAATTAAGAAATTTTTAGTTAAAGCCCTCTTATATCCTTGGGCTTGTATGGTCTCACTCATCAGACAGGCATTTTATTAAAAAATCTTAAAAAATTAAATGATCATAAAATGGGAGTAAGATAAAAATAGTCAATTTAAAATATCAGTGGGAAGAGTTTTTAGACAATTATATGTTGGAATTAACCATGTAAGATTATTTAGGATAAAAATCCAACTGAAGTTCAGGGAGGCTCTATATGTGTTTATGTACCTTTCAGAATGCTGAACAGGTGCAGCTGGAATCATTAAATGTTCATGGCATGGTCTGGATATTGAACTACTGAAGCTTTACAGAAAACCAAGGAGCTGCTGATCTGTTCTACATGCACTGCTATGATATCTGCCAGGTAGGGGTAGGGGCAGGCAAGGGGGTATAGCATGCATGTGCCCAGTTTTGGAGTTCAAGCTCATGCTGCAGAAGGCTTAGAGAGGGGGCTGAGTATATGCAGCCAGAGGGGCTGCCATATAACTTATGTGTCCCCCTCCACCTGGCAACAAACATGTCTTGGGCCAGCTCTCCACCTACCTGCAGTCCTCAGTGCAGGTTGCAAGGGATGGAGGTCATTCTGATGCTGACTGGTACTGCTAGTCAATCATTTGACATCCCAAAGGGAATATGGTAGTCCTTGGAGGACAGAGAATCTACTGTAAGGCCAACCTTGAGCATCCAACTGAATGTTTAGTGTCCTGCATCGCTGTGTCCCTTTGCTGCCCTCTCCCTACCACAAGTATTTCAGCACTCACAGGGCACAGAGGGCAGGGACTAAGAATGTCATTCATGTGGATGACAGGCATTGAGGTGAGGGGCTCCATAGCTGGGATATGTGCCGGTCATATGCATCGCAGCACCCTTTTTGGATCAAACCCTTTGTCTTATTGACTCAGAAGGCAACATCAGATTGGAAGTACAGAACTAAAGAAGCTTGGCTAATCTGGACTCTCTACCAAATACTTTGGATGGTGGCCATTTGCACCCAAGATTTTTTGAACCAGATCAGATAGGCAGGTATCAGTAGATATTGCTATAGAGTGTTGCAACTAAAGACCCTGGGACACATCTAAGAAAACCTGAGGAAATCATAACTAATTTTAGTTGCATTTCCTGTATATTCCTGTTTTCATTTTCCCTTTGTTCTCTAGTGCTAATAGAGATGTAGGAACCTTTTTTCACTGGTGAAGTTTCAGCAAAGTTGCAAAATTTGCCTTCACAAAAACTTTGCAAATCACCCACTTAACCACTTTGCAATGAGTTTTGCTATGGAAGTAGCACTTTGTCAGGTGAAGTCATGGTCAAGTTATAACTTTGATAGTGAATTTGCATGCCTTTGCTTGAAAAAGTGCCTATTCACCTGCCAAAAACTTCACAAAGTCGGCACTTCACAGATCTCACAAACTTCATGTATTAGTTCACAAAGCAAAGTCTGCAAACTTGGCACATCTCCAATTACTAATGAAATCTGTAGGGAAACAGGACCCTTGTTCACTGGAATTCAGCTTCTCCAGCTGGTTGTCCATGCTTAATGTCAGACTCTCCAATGTGTTTTTTTTAATCGTTTCCATGGTAACCAACTTGTGATTCATAAACAGAAGAGTAGAATGTCACATGTTCGATATGTTGATATGCAGTTGGAGTAGCTGGAGTCTGAGGGGCAGGGATCTTATCATCAAGCAGCTGTCTTTAGCAATAAAGAATGGTAGAGCATAAATACAGACAGTATGTGAAATATAAGCAGACACATGAGTAAATTGTATGTAATACAGGTATCACAATTTCTTTTTTATAGAAATATAGAATGTGTCAGCAGAAAAGGAGCGGTAGGCCCATCTAGTCTGCCCTATTTTCCTTGCCTAACACTACACCCTGAACTCTGTTTGGTCACAGTTGTCCCTCTCTCCTCCCTTACCTCTGTTTATTATACCCCAGGGCGCATCTGGAATCGAGCAGTACTCTGCTCAGCATGTCTTCCTGGTAATTCTCTTAAATAAATAAATAAATACCCATGTGCCTGTTCCACATGTGTTTGAAGCTCCCTACTATCTTCGCTCCTACTACCTCTTTAGGCAGGCTGTTTCAGGTGTCTACTGCCCTTTCTGTGAAGAAGTATTTCCTCACATCCCCCTTAGACTCCCCACCCCAAGCTTCAAAGCATGCCCCCATGTTCTGGTGCTCCTTGTGTGAAAAATATTTTTGTACATGTAAAATACATGTATTTGGGCTGAAGCCTACTTTCAAGTGCATTCCTGTATTACCACATACTACATACAATTAACATCACATAAACAAAGTCTCACCACATGTATAAGATAAAAGTATTTTTACATGTAAGCCACTTCCTTTAAGAATTGCTGGTTAAAATTGTTACAGAGAGGTTTGATTTCTTGTTTCCCAACGGAGTTAATTCCACAGTCTTGATGCAGTAAGGGGCATTAGCATCTCCCCAAATTTACTTTTTATTCTTGGCACACATAAATCTCTATGACTACATATTATGTTTTAATTGTTGTCCAAGCGATGTGACAGATTCATTAATGCATTACTTGAGTACTGCCAGACAAAATGGCGGCAGTGGGTCATGGTGATGGGTTTCAGATAGGGTCAAGGGAAGTCCCTTGTTTACATTCTGCCTAGTTTTCGTGTTCTACAGCTCCAAACTGTTTCTTTTTGACCTGCGTTGGTGTTTTGAGTTTTAGGAGTGTAAATTTATCAGCCATACTAGCGTTGCTATAAATCAAAGTGACTCATCAGCTGTATGTTCAAAAGGTTAAGCCTCCTGAGGGTGACATAATTTTCTCCCTCACGACTCTATACAGCTACCAAGAGCTCCAGCAGGACAGGAGGATATTTAGACACACAACACAAAGTGCAGTCACAGCGACCTCAGGATATATATAAAAGCATCGTAGCTAATGTTTGAAAAATAAATGGCTGTCAAAAACCTTAAGACATTCAGGGCAGCCAGGAGGAAAGGAGTCCAACTGAAAGAGAATACAAGCTGTTCTGGCAACCCAATAACTGAGTTCAGCAGAAATGCATATCATTACTTTTGAGAAGCATGTGGGTCTTATTAAAGTTATTAAATCACTAAGTCTGTGTTGTTTACAGAAACTTGACATCCACCAATAAAAAAACTTAATCAAATTAGGCAAACTGTATATACCTGATAAAAGCAACCGTACAAAAGTGATTGTGTGTTCTCAAAACAGCTTCGACTATTAGATTAGTACACTGGGACTGTGATTTCCTCCCTGTTAACCAACAGTGTTTACCTAAACCTTTTTAGTTGTAGAATTAGTTACACATAACCCATTGGCTGCTAAAAACATGCATACAGTTAAAGCAGATACAGTTAAAGCAGAAGATAATTGCAGTTGGAAAACAAGTTAAAGGGCGCTTCCAGCTTTTCTGTCATTTCCATAAATACACTGCAGTATCTTCTTCACATTACTAACACAACAAAATTCCTTCATGCAACAGGCGATACAAAATAATTCTATTTATGGCTTTTATTGGCGGAAAATGAAAACTAGAGTGGCCCGTAATAACGGCCGCCAGCTAATACCCCCGCACATTCATGAATTTGATGCCACGCTGAGCCATGGGTAAACTTGTTTGTGAATGAGTTTGACATTTTTGTGTTTGCTTGCATGCATGTGCAAGAAACATAGTGCCATCATCCGAGTTTTCGGAGGTGTGGCAGCCGTCTTCCAATTCATCAGTGTGTTTGCAGGCACTGCCGCAGTTCTCAATTGAATGCTGCAGCTGTCTATGACAGCAGTTGAAAATGCAGTGGCGGTACAGTTGAAAGGGAGAGCTATGCTTCAGTGAGCAGTGATAAGATATAGCGTGCTCATGCGCACTCCCCCACACACACACACTGTATAGCTGATAGGGGTGCCTAATCCCCCATCGGCTGTGCTGCACTCCCCTCCCAACAGAGTTCCAGGTGCCATGCTGGGATTCCACCCCAGCATGGCAACAGATCAAATGGCTGATGGAGGTGCCCAATCCCCCATCAGTTCCACTGTCTCCCCCCAAGAAACTACAGGGTGCCACACTGGGACCCCACCCCAGAGTGGCAACAGATCGTATGGCCAACGGAGGTGCTCAATCTGCCATCAGCTCCACGCCCCCCAAACAGCCTTCTGGCTGCCATGCTGGGAGCCCACCCCAGCATGGCACAAGTGCCACGTCATCTTCGTAAAAAAAAAAAAAAAAAAGGAAACCTGCAGGAAAAAAACTCCTCCTCTGACTGTCCTGACCCAATCTCCCCCACCCATGCCCACCCTTTGCGCACCTGCCTCCCCACACCCCTCTCCTCACCCCATACTTACCTCTGGAGCTTGGCACAGTGATTGTCGGTGGACTGGGAACATGTCTGCACTCTTCAAAGCCGACCGCGAACTGAGGAAATGCCGGTAAGCTGTATAATGTAATAAATAGGGTTTTTTCAACTTTAGTGCATATCTCGGGCATTTTGTAGAATTTTTTCACCAGATTTTCAACATGGTGTTTTTGGGACCCCACCTCATGATTTCTGTCACTGTCATGGTGTTAATCGGCCCCGAAAGGTGATTTCTTGGTCACTGCACGGAACCACCTTTAGGGACCGATTTACCAAATGACAGTGTCACAGTTCATGAGGTAGGCACCCAAAAACCCTATGTTGAAAATTTGCTGAAATAATTCCCAAAAATGACTTTTACGAGCATGTGTTACACTGTTCCTACGCATGCTCGTAAGTTCATAAATTTTTAATATGTTCACTCCAGATTTTCAACATTGCCATTTTACCATACTTCCTTATGAGCAGTACAGCTGTCATTTCTCACATCTTGCCCAAAATGTGTTTCCGCACATGTAGTGCACAATGGCGCAGTTGATGTGTGAAATCAATGTTCAGAACAGATTAAGAAAAACACAGTGACACTGTTCATGAGCAGAGATGTTAAAATGGCTATGTTAAAAATTTGGTGAAAAAATTCCCTAAAATTAGTGTTTTACGAGCATGCATTGCGCTGTTCCTACGCATGCTCATAAGTTCACGAATTTTCAATATTTTCACTCCAGATTTTCAACATTGCCATTTTACCATACCTCCTTATGAGCAGTACAGCTGTCATTTTCCACATCTTGGTCAAAATATGTTTCTGCCCATGTAGCGTACAATGGCGCAGTCGGTGTGCAAAATCAATGTTTGGGACAGATTAAGAAAATCACAGTGACACTGTTCATGAGCAGAGGTGTTAAAATGGCTATGTTAAAAATTTGGTGAAATACGTCCATAAAATGACTGTGTTTCGAGCAACCATTGCGCAGTTTCCACACACCCTCGTAACTTCATGGATTTCTAATATTTTCTGTCCAGATTTTCACCACTGGCATTTTTCCACATTTCCTTATGAACAGTACAGCTGTCATTTTTCACACCATGGCCAAAATGTGTTTTTGCACTTCCAGTGCAGAAATGCATGGTCGCTGTTGGAAATCACTGTTTGGGACAGATTAAGAAAATCACAGTGACTCTGTTCATGAGCGGAGGTTATAAAATCCCTGTGTTCACAATGTGCTGTAAAAAATCCCCAAACTAATTGCATTACAGGTGTGCGTTGTGCATTTTCTATGCACGCTCGTGACTTCACCATTTTTTTTTATATTTTCACTGCAGAATTTCAACATTGCCATTTTTTGCACCTCCCCATGAACAGTACAGTTGTCATTTTTCACATCCTGTTCAAAATGTGTTTTCGCACCTGTGGTGCCAAATGGCGTAGTCACTGTGCGAAATCAGCTTTCGGCTAACAAACTGATATTGCCACTGTTCATAAGATGGGGGGGACACAAACATTTTTCTTTTAAATTTGGAGTGAAAATGCCAATGAACGCCTGAGGCATCCGGGTTTCCAACCATAATGCCCCAGCCTGTAGAGATTGAGAGGCATCAGGGGAATGACTTGGGATTCTCGCCTGTAATACTCATACCATTCCACACCCTGAAGCCAGTGAGAGGCATCGAGGTGTGCCTTGGACTCTATGGCCCCAAGGTTCACCCCACTCTCCTATACAGGACCCATCTCACCATATTTTCTGATGGAATGGGATGAGCATAAGGGCCAAAGACCCCAAGGCACACCGTGACACTTGTCAGTGTCTGCCGGGAAGGGTGTGGTGAAATGGCGTGGCCCTATGCCTGATGACCCAAAGGCACACCCCAATGCCTGTCAGTCTCTGCAGGGTGGTGGTGGGGTTGGCTTCAGTTCAATACTTCACTGCCATTCCTATTATGCAGCTCTCTAACTCCTACACTACCAATGCCAATGCCAGCAAGCAAACATTCGGCATTGACAAATGCTTGTTAAAACAGTAATAGGTAAATAACGTGCCCGATAGTAACTGCAATCCTGAGTTTGGCAAAGTGCCTCTTTATTGAAAATGAGTGCCCTAAATCGGTTAGTTTTCTTTTTGGAAATGAAAGCCATGACTCCTGGCATGTGCAATAGCGCTGACACTTTTGAAATCTGTGAAGTTGCTCATGAATTCTTATGTGATTGGTCCAAATTCCAAATCCCGCTGCCTGAACTTGTTCAAACCTGTGCAGTTGTGACCAGCCTGTCCATGCAGCGGTAGCACTACTGCTTGCACTGCTGGTGACCTGAGTTCAGGAACAAGCTTGAGCTATCAGGGGCCAGCAGGAGGAGGAGGATCAAGCATCTCATGGGACAATCTCCTCCTGGGGGTGGGTGGGTGGGTCACCTCCTCATTGCAATACTGCTACCTGGGTGACCACAGGTGGCTTTGCAATCCAGGGCACTGTAGGAAGGAGTAACACAAGCTGGGGTCTGGAGTGGCAGTATGCCATAATGTGCACACACTCCTTCAACCTCCAATGCATGGCTGCATGGTTGGAGACCAGAAGAAACTTATAGAAACCCCCCGCTGCTGACACTGATGATGGCCCTGGTGGACCAAACACAGAACAACCCAGGAACCCTTAATGACCACCTGATGAACAGTATGTGCAGGTAGGAGATGGAGCCCATCCCTCCTTCCCTGCCTGAAGGAGTCTGAGACCAGTGACACAGGGAGGTAGGTCACTGAAGGGGACCAGGAATAGGCAGAGCCAGCCACCTTGGTAACCCTGAGATACAGTGGAGACAGTAGCGTTATGAGGGCATAAGCAAAGAACATAAAAACAAAAGACGTGCCGTTGTGGAGAATTAAGATATGGGTCTCAGAACTTGTTTAGCCTGTCAGGATGCAGCTTCCCTATTACATAGGAAAGACTGGCAGGTCTGTTCCTTGTCCCCCCACCTCCCTTATGGAGCAGAACTATGTCCGCCACCCTCCAGTCCTTCAGAACTACCCCCATCTGTGATGAGCTACTGAACAGCCCTACCAGGGGTTCAACCAGTTCTGTTGCCAGTTCTCTAAGCACCCTTGGATGCACCCTATCCTGTCCCAGGGTCTTATCTATCTTTATGGCTGCTACCCTTTCTGAACCCTTTCATTTGTAAATACTGGCTGCTTCATTTCTGGGACCCTCTTTATGGCTGTTTGATGTCAATCTCTTGCTTTCTTAATGAAAACGGAGTATAAGTAATTATTAAGGATTGCAGCCTTTTGTATGTCCTTCTCCATCATCCTACCCACCTCAGATAGCCTAAAAATGTCCCCTCTTTTCTTCCTTTTTCTGATAATGTGCCAAATGAATGTTTTTCCTCTGCTCTTGGCCCCTCTGCAATATGCATCCCTGTGTCTGCCTTTGCCTTCCTAACTGCCCTTTCTGCCTCCTTATTTCTCAATAAGTATTCTCCTCATTCTCCCTTCCCTTGCTGTTCTTTGTACCTGGAGGAGACCTTTTTCTTTGCCTTCACCACTTCCCTAACTCTTGACAAGAACCATAGTGACCTCTTAAACTTGTTACTTTTGGTTACCACTCTCATGCATAACTTAGATGCCTTGAGAATGCCCCCTTTATTGCCCCCATCTCTCTTCCACACCACCTATGCTCTCTACTCTGACTAACTTGCCCCAGACCAACTCCCTCAACCTGTTGAAGCCTGTCCATCTGAAATCAAGGACATCAGCTCTTGATTGTGGCATTCCAGTCCCAAGTGCTAGTTCAAACCAAACAGAGTTGTGATCGCTGTTTCCTAGTGGCTCCTCTACTCTCACAGTTCCTATCACTTCTGTGTTGGTGAGCACCACATCGAGAATGGCCTCCTGCATGGTGGATTCCTTAACTAGCTCTACCAGTACACAGTCCTGGAATGTATTCAGCAAGGCTTGACTTCTGGTACTTCTGGCCATTGGAACATCCCAGTCAATGTCCAGCAGGTGCAGATCACCAACTACCACTACTTCTCCATTTGCCGCTCCCATTTCTAGTTCTTCCCTGAGCTCCTTGTCCCTCTCTTCCAATTGCCCTGGTATCAGTATATCACCCCAAGCATAGTTTCTTACCTGAGACCACCATGAGTTGCACCCACAATAACTCTTTCTCCCCTATTACTACTCCCACGCACCCTTATTCCACAACCTCAGTGCCATCCCTGACATAAAGAGCTTCGCCTTCTCCTCTACCTTTTCTCTATTCCATTTTTCTCTTTCGCTTGCTCTGGTGGTCAGTATATCACCCCTCCCCCCCAACTAGTGCTGTGTGGAATTTTCAAATTCTGGAGAAACTAAATTTTGCAGAATTTTTGATATTCCGCCAAAATTCCATCAAATTTCATTGGAAATATAATGGTGAAATTCTGCAGGAGAAAATGATTTCTGAATGATTTTCCATGGAAAGAATACTGCTCCACAAAATAATATTCCTCGGATCTCAATATTTTCCATGGAAATGGTTGCAGAATGATTTTCTGCAGAAAAATGCTATTACAGGCAGCGGAATTCCACAGAAGAATCAATGAAAATCCAGCAGAAAGTCTGCAGGTGGAATATTCATTCCATGCTAATTTCTCAGGTGGAATTTTGCATTCTGCACAGCATTACCCCCAACTGGTTCCACCAAGCTGCAGTGACATAAAATTTGTTGATCTGCATTACAGTGACAGCACAATGCCAACAATCAGCATTGTGCCATCAGGAGCATAAAGTATTTTTTTGCAGAGGCAAAGCCCCCGCATTTTGGATTATCAACTCTGAGCCGGAGTTTTGTCGGGGAGGGCGCAAAATCACGGAAGAAAGCAGTGTCAGCAATACAGCAGACCATTCCGGCGAACTGCAGATTTTGTCACTGTAATGGTCTTCGTGGTAGTTCCATCGCTGTGTCAGTGATATGCACCCCCAACCATAGTTTCTTGCCTGAGGCTACCATGAGCTGCACCCACAGTAACTCCATCTCCCTATTACTACTCCTACGCAATCATCTTCCACAACCTCAGTGTCATCCCTGACATAAAGGGCTACACCTCCCCCTCTACCTTTTCTCCATCCCTCCTGAACATTGGGTATCTAGGGGCTGTAAGGTCCCAGTGGTTATTTTCTGAGGCCCTAGTTTCTCTGATGGCCACAAGGTCCATCTCATCATCTGCCATCACAGCTTGAAGCTTGCTGATTTTATTACCCATGCTCCTGGTGTTAAGGCAGACCCCCTTCCATCAAACACCTGAACCCTTTTTGCTATTTACCTGTCTTTTTCCCTTATTCTTCCTTGGTCTTCTTAGTTTCTTGTTTTTGCACGTGTAATTGCCTGCTTTGTGTTCCCCCTCTCTATTGCACCTTCTCCTAGCCCAGTTTGAACCTCAACTCTATTTTTACCTACTGTGCTACTACAAGTCCTCAGATAATGCCCTTCTAGGTTGGCTGCAGCACTGGGCTACTCCTTCTATCTTACAACCAAATGAGGTATGTATTATTCCCTCATAATCACACACCATATCCTATATTCATTTGATTTATTTATTTCAAAAGTTTCATTAGTAAAGACATACTAAGCTTATTTCCAGATGTGTCCTGTGGGAGGAGGAACGGGAGGACAATAAGGAACACTAAGAACAAAAATACAATAATAACAGTAACAACAATAACAGGTGAACAAACATCATAAATGACAATTGTGTGAAGACACGGATTGTGAGATTTAAATACATAATTATGTGAGACAGGTCTGGTGGATAATCACATGTAATCACAATACAATAAGTGCTGGATGATTACATTTACAATGTGCACAGGCAATATTTAGTTAAGGGTGGGAGCAAAGGTTGTAAAGGTGAAGCGGGGACTACACTAGTGTAAGTGCTGGGTGAAGGGGGAGCATAAGAGGAAGGGTGATGGGCAGCAGTCGAGGAACCTGTATTGGGGCAACTGCAGGACTAAGTAGTGAAGTCACGGAGGACAGAGGAGAGTCAGTGGTGGAAAAAGGCAGAGCAGATGGCAAGGGGAAGAGAACCCCATAGTTTGGGGAAAGGGAAATAGAAGGCAACTTGGCCAGCACTGGATTTCCACAAGGGGAGTGGGAGAGAATGATAGCTAGAGTTGCAACGGGGGTAATAAGTGCATGGTTTGGAGGAGTGAAGAGTGGCAAGATAGGAAGGGAGAGAGCAAAGCCAGTATTCAGAAATGAAGGAAGCATGATGGGTGAGGCATCTGGCCTAAAAGGAGGGGCAGAAGAGGGAGGACTACAGGGAACAGTGGTTGTTGTGGGAAGGGCAGTACAGAGCAAAGTGGCAAAAGGAGTAGAAGAGGGGATCCAGTCTGCCAGGGTGGAATTGGAAGCAGCACTGTACACTAGGTGACCATGGTCAGAGATGGAGAGTATAATTTTCTAGATGATCTTTCAATGTGCAGGAAGAGGGATACACCTTTTATTCCTTTAAAGTGCATCACATTTAAAGTGCAACTTCTTGTGGGTGGCATCCATATGCACTGAGAAACAGAGGTGTTGGTCCAGCCGGACCCCAAGATACTGGAATGAGGGGACATCCTCAACTGTGGCACCATCAAGGGTATGGAAGGAGGGGAGAGGGCCAAGTCTGGTGATTCTCAGCCTAGGGCCAAAGGTCATAGAGCCCATTTTCTTGGCATTGAGGAATAGCTGATTTGCCAGGAATCAGTGCTGGATGTTAGTCGAGTTCAGCTGAGCTTGGCTGTAGTCTCAGAGGCAGAGGAGCTGGAGGCAAAGAGTGCTAGCCCTTAAATGTACAGTTCTGGGCATCTTATGGTTTTAAAAGTGCTTTCTTGAGTTCTTTGGGTGAGAGAATGGCAGAGTGAAGCTTAACAGTTTTGACACAAAAAGGATTTGTGAAAAAAAACACTTGGTTTCTTGGTTGTATAGACAAAAGAAGGCCAAAGCCCATTGAGATTGTCTCCCACCAGCAGGTAGGTTAATTTCTAGTTCTTAAATCCAAAATATATTTATCAACATTATGTTTAAAACAATCCAATGACTTTGAATTTACTAAGGAATTCGGTAGTGAATTCCATTGTTTGGCTGCCCGTATTGTAAAGAAATTTGCTCTTTTGTTAGTTTTTGCCCTGTAATCCAACAGTTTCTTATTGTGTGATCTTAATTGGGGTTTTCTGTTAATAAAATAAATTCTCATGTCTTCCATAAGCTCATTGTTTTGAATAATTTTGAGAAGGAACAGAAGATCACCTCTCCATCTTCTTTCCTGAAGACTAAATAACCCCAGTTTAGTTAACCTTGAGGCATAGTTCGTGTTATACAGTCCTGAAATCATTTTGGTGAGTTAACTTTGGGGTCTCTCTATGAGTTTTATATCTTTCTTCAAATAAGGACACCAAAATGTGGAGCCATAGTCCAGATACGGGATCACATATGTTTTGTATGTCAGTGTGGTTGTCTGGTTATGAACAAACATCTGACTGCATGAATGATGTCTGTTGCTTTCTTTGCAGCCTCTAAGCAGTGGTTATTTTGGGAAAGTGAGGTATTGACTATAATCCCTAAGTCCCTCTCTTTATGAACAGATTTTAAGAGTGTTCCTGTCAGTGAACAGTAAAACATTTCGTCATTACGTCTAAAGTACAGTACTAGTATTTATCAGCATTAAATGTCATTTTATTATTTTCTGCCCATTTTGATATTGTATTTAAGTCTTTTTTGAGTATTTCACTATTCTCCTGAGTTTCTACTGTTCTCCCCATTTTGGTGTCATCAGCAAATTTTGTCAATTTGCTTTCAATGCCCACGTCCATGTCAGAGGGTTCCATGTCATAATGGCGATCGTGGAATAGTGATCACTATTACGGCGAGTGCACATCGCCAAAAATGAATTTTGGCAATGCACGCTCGTGGCAAGGATGAAGAGGGCACCCGAGACCTACAGGTGTTTTTATTAATGTGGGGGGCTGTGCCCCCTGCACTCCCCTACTAATGGATTCTCAACTCCAGGGGGGTGCATGTTGGGGGGAAGGGTGAAAAACTTGGAAACATATAAAGCCGCCTGCCGGCAAAAAAAAAAACTGCACCGTGCCGGACCCGAACCATGCACCCTGCACCTCCCAAGTGACCACCCACCCCACCACACTAGTGGTCCAGCTCAGCAGCTGCCCACCACACCCCCTCCCACATACCTTCCCTCCGGTTCCTCACCCCCGTGCGTGTGTGTACGTTCATACATCCATTCACCCTACCTCGCCCACCTCGGTATCCTCTTGCTACCCTGTGAGGCAAACCCTGTACACAGGAGCCATGACTGAGTTGCTCTTTTTGTAAGCACTCAGTCATGGTCACCCTGTACTGTACATGGTATACCGTGTCAGAGACATAGAGACAAATAAAACTGGGCCCAGGACTGAACCCTCAGGAACCCCACTGCACACTCTTCCTTATAACCATAAGGGCCACAGTAAATGTACATATAAACATACTATAAATCATGATGAAGATTTCAGTTTTTGAAAAATTAGACATGAATTTAAAATCAAAATGTTTTACTCTGTAGAAAATTAGAGAAACCCCTCTTTGAGATATAGGCTATGCCAACCGAATATAGAACTTCAAAATGTTAGAACTTTTTGCATGAGATACCCTCTTATGGTTATTATAGATTGTGGGAACATATTGTGATGCTCCTAACCAATCACAGTGCTTCTTTTAGTTGCATATAGGATACTTTTATTTCCACAAGAGTGTCTCATGTGCTGCGCCCTAGTAACAGGCTTCTTGGTAGCACTGCTCAACCCCCTCCCCCAAGACACCAAATAGGTATCTTTTTTAAAGTAAATGTTTCCCACAATGTATACTACATTTAGAGATGTGGTGAAGTAAAACTTCACTGGTGAAGTTTGTGCAAAGTGCCAAAAATTTGCACACTGCGGAGCTTTGCAAAGCTTCCCCACATCTGGGAAACTTTGATTTCACCCCAAATTATGATGCTTTTTCTGGGAATTGCAGAATTGCATCACGAAGTGTGGAATTCATAGCTGAAATTCTAAACTTCCCATCAAATTTCCACACTTCTGGGTCTGCAAATTTCGCGAATTTTGCAAATGCGCATGTCACAAATTCCACAAAATTCACAAATGAATTCACAGAGTGAATTTTGCCGACGTCACCCATCTCTGACTATATTTATATGTCCCCCATCGCCACTTGTTGCTGTAAGAGTGGTTTCACTTGTGTTTAGCTTGAGCCAGAACAGCTCAGCTTCACTTTGCTGTTCCTGCTTGAGCCAAACACAGACAAAACCACTGTCATACAGCAATGAGTGTCTTCAGAGGGAATATTACTATATAAGCATATCTGGAATGCTTAGAAATAAACAATCCTGACTGGCTAAGAATTATATCATAATTTATAATATACAGTCAAAACCACTGTAATGGGCAAGAGAAAAGGGAAAAATATATCAGAAATAGCATGTAGCAAGTGGCAACTTTCAAAAATGAAAAATATTTTCTTTCTGCTATTTTTGGTGCTAAAACAATGCTAAGCCAGCACTGATAAGAAATGGGAGCAGCGATAACGATCAGCATCATTTATTTATTTATTTAATTTTTGTTGAGTGGGTAAGTGCACCAGACAAATCCTGCCTATTTTCAGCCACCACCCAGGGAAGGGGGATACAGATCAGACAGAAAACAAACGAAAAAGCACTAAGCAAAAAAGAAAGGCACGCACTTTAGTCAATGCTGCAGAGTGATTCTTTACTGGAAAAAAACAGAGCACAAAAAAACCCACAGCACTTTGAACAGCTGCAGGTTCTTTCTCAAGGGAAGTTGTCAACTAAACTTTAGGTGCTCCTTAAGCAGCAAATCTCTTAAAGCGATATACGCAAATTGTCTGGTACATGCTAAGCAACATAAGACCACATTACAAAACTATAAACGAAAAGCACTACACTAAATGTGACAACTACCTATAAAATTGAAAAAATACAGTGTACATATATTAGGGTTGTCAGATCCCAGTGATGTTCTGGGTTCTGGTTCTGGTCTAAAACATTTTAAGTAGTTCTAGGGTTCTAATCTTCAATAGAAATCAAACTTGAATTTTTTTTTTTTTATAACCTTCTTTATTGAAATTTTGTCATTATTTCCAACACGATGACAGACACACATACATCCCAGGATACACCCCCAGGCCCACATCCCTAAACTGGATGTGGAAACTATGTACACCCCCCCAACTATATACAATCACAGTTACATTTGAATGTCCCCGAACTGAATACTCCATTCTACATTCTGGTATCTTCAAATCCATTATACAGGTTCGGAAGTTGCTTGGTTTTAGCCATAGTCCGGATTATAATATCTAACTGCTAATATATTCCCAAAGTGCACATCTTCCGGACATTCTGAGTAACTGTGTCCCTAGGAAAGCGAGAGGATCCTGTATGCCCAGCCAAACAGAACCTATCTTATTACTTAGACATCCAATATTATATGAGAGTTATGTAAAAGCAGATATAGAAATTTTCTAGTACTAGTCACAAAATTGCATTCAATAATGAACCCCTCAGACTTTGTCCTATATAAATTCAGCCAATTACTCCTCTTCAGACAGACAGATCTGAACCCGAGGACCTTTCACCTGTGATGAGTACACTGCCTCTAAAGCCCCCCATTTACTGTCGAATAATTTCTTTTTCCCTTCCACCCGCATATGTTGCTTAAGTCTCTCCAAGATCTGTAGGAGGTCCCCCAGCCATTGGTCATAACTATAGGTTTTGTCCTCTTTCTAGTGTCTTAGAACAAAAGCTTTAACCACGGCTGATATAAGGGACACATGACCCTTAGCTAGGCTCATCGGTATCCTACCCATGTCCCCGAGTATACATATCTCAGGGCTAATGTACTCCGAATAATTTAATATCGGGTCCATTTCTGCTTTGATTTGAGCCCAAAGTGGCTGAATTTGAGAGCACAACCACAGTACATGTAGTAGGTCTCCTGACTCCATGCCACAGCGAAAGCACCGATCTGTCTGTCTGAGTTTTCTAGAACACAACTTAGCGGGGGTGTAGTAGATATTTGAATAAATAAAGAATTGCATAGTAATATACTTCGGTATAGGCAGATATTTCGTGTGTTTCCACACTTCTATCCAGTCAGGTCTCAGGGGGGATAATGCTCTGTCCCAATATGTAACCCTACTTTCGGGGTCTATGCAAGCATAGTCTAACAGGACCTTATACACTTTAGACAGGGGATGTTGTAAAAGATCCAATTCCTTTAAGTGATCCCACGTAAACACCTTATTTTCCCCCCCACTTATACGTTCTCGCATGAACTTTTGTAGCAGCTTAGTAATCTGAATCTTTTTAAAGAAGTCCCATTCCCAGATCATGCTGGCAGGAGCACCCCATCTGCGACCGTGAAAGTCCGCCACTTTGGAATCCGATAGCAATGATGCCCATTGACCTCTCAGCACCCGATTTCCCAAGCTTAAAATTAGGATTTCCACTATCGGCTGCTCCCTAGCCCTCTTTGTGCTCTCTTTGCCGTGGAGATAACCACTCCACCATGCCTTAACTGATTATATATCGGAGATTGCTTTCTTATACCCGGCAATGTCTTCGGGTCTACATATAATAGAGCAGTTGGGGAAAGTTTTAAATCCTCCAGGACGAGTTGTTCAATTCACAGCCATGTTGGGGTGTATGCCTCATTTCCACATTGCCTGACCCAGCGTCCCATGCACCCTAATTGCCCTGCAACATAATATAACATTAAATCAGGGACCTTCATGCCACCCTTCTGGTGAGGGAGGCGTAAAACAGCATGTTTCCTCCTAGAAGGTTTAGAGTCCCATAGAAATTCTGAAATAATCCTTTGGATATTAGTAAACTTACCCTTCGGGATACTATAGGGAGAGAGACAGATCGGGTACAGCAGTCGAGGCAGGAGGTTCATTTTGATTAGTCCCATTCTGGCAGTGAAGTTTAGAGGAAGCTTCCTCCACCTTTCAATATCTTGCTTAATTTTAGCTACAATACTGCCCACATTCTCATCCACCCCCTCTGCGGACCTATCCAAAATCCAGATCCCCAGATACTTAATTTTATCCGGGGCCCAGTTAAGCTGGAAATGTTCAAAATCTGCCCTATGAATGTGAACTGTGAGTGGGAGAACCTGAGTTTTAGACAAGTTTAATTTGTAATTAGACACCCTCGAGAAGTTCCCAATAATTTCCAGTGCCCTTTGAAAGCTTTCGGACGGATTGGTTAAGTGCAGCAAGATGTCATCGGCAAATACCGATAGCTTAAGCTCTAACCCCAAAACTTCAATCACCTGAACTCTTGGATCCATCACTAAGAATCTTAGCAAAGGTTCCAGGTAGATGTTAAATAAAATTGGTGACAAGGGGCAGCCCTGCCTTGTTCCATTCTTAAGAAAAAACTCCTCAGAGAGATAACCATTGCATAAGATTCGGGCTGTAGGGGCTTCGTACAAATTTCTAAGGCCTCCCAGAAACTCCCTTGGGAACCCCATTTTCTCCATTGTAAGAAATAGAAATTGGTGGGAAACCCGGTCGAACACCTTCTCGGCATCTAATGCAATAAAGTTATAGCTGACTTTGAAACAGCTGCTCTCTAGAATATGATGGAGTTTCCTTAATGCATCCTGAGCCCCCCTCCCCGGCATAAACCCGACTTGTTCTTGACTAATCAATAAAGGAGCAACCTTCAAGACCCTATTAGCCAAAATTTTTGTAAGTATCTTAATGTCTTGATTCATTAAGGCTATGGGCCTATAGTTACCTGGTAGGTGCCTGGGTTTATCTGGTTTTGGAATCAGCATGATGTAGGCCTGATACAGTGGAGGGTGGGGGACCCCGCCACTCATAATGGCTATGAAGAGTTCTTTCAATAGGGGTATTATTGTCTCTGCATGAACTTTGTAAAATTTGGGCGGAGACCATCAGGTCCTGGTGCCTTCCCATTTGGTAGATCTTAATTACCTCTAGTATTTCCAACCTGATATTGGGGCAGCTAGGGCCTGGGCCTGCTCTAAACCTAATCTGGGTAGTGGTACTTGATCTAGGAACCTCCCAATATCCATCACCAAATTAGGGGCCCCCTTCTGGTATATTGCAGCATAATAATCCGCAAAGGCATCTGCCGATCCTTGGGGGTCCGAAAAAAACTCATCTCCAAACTTCACTGCCACTATCGTTCTCTCGGCCTCCCGCTCCTTAATCCTATGAGCCAGTAACTGACCTGGCATGTCTCTCTGTAGCAAATATTTAGCATTCAACCTCTCAGCCAACGATCTGCCCTGTAGTACAACATACCTCTAAATTCCTCTTTCAGTTCTCTTAGCTCCCTATCTATCTCCTTGGAGGATCCTTCTAGAGGTGATAAGGACTTAATGGCCCCCATTATGAATTCCTCCCGAGCCCTACTTAGTTTATTCCACCTGGCTGTATATTCCTGTGCCCATCCCGTGTATAGGACTTTGCATACGGGCCAGGCCAAATTCCGATCCCCAAGGGTTGGGATTTGATTCTAAATAATTTCCTTAAGTTTACCCTCCATGCTAGCTACCATATTGTCCATCATTAGTATCCTATCATCCAGATGCCATCGGTATGGCTTAGGGGGAATGCTGTCCATCTTCCATAACAGTTGTATCGGGGAATGATCGGAGAGTGTTCTTTCATAAGTATAGGTATCTACGACCCCCCTTAAAACTTCCCTATTAACCAGAAAAAAGTCAATCCTAGAGTCAGTCTTATGTACTCCAGAATAAAAAGTCATCTCAGTCTCCCCTGTTCTATAAATCCTGTATGGGTCAACTAGTGCAGTAGCTTCCAAAAATCTATGTAGTGCTACTTGTGAGGGGCTAAGTACTTTATTGGAGGGGGGTTTCCTACCGACCCTATTGTCGGCACATATGTTCCAGTCTCCTGCCAAGACAGATGAGCCCTCAGGAAGTGCAACAGTGTCAGCCTCCAGTGAGGCAAAAATTCTGCTTTAGCGGTGTGGGTCCATAAATAAGCACACCAATGGATGTCCCAGAAATGAGCCTATGTATATATCTCTACCATCCTCTCTCATTCGAGTGGACCCAATTATATAAGGACAACTCTTCCTAATTAATATCGCGATTCACCCGAGGCTTTCACACTTCCCATTCCTATTACATTACCTACCCATCCTTTCCTAAGTAAGTGCAACTCCTCAGTCAATAAGTGGGTTTCAGAAGTGCAGCAATGTATCCCCATCTGATTAATGTATCTAAGTACAACCAGTCTTTTCTTCCTCCCCAAGACCTTTCACATTCCATGATAAGATTCTAAGTAATCCCATCTACTACGACCTCGCCTTTGACCTTCTCTCCCATACTTTCTGCTTTTTTTGCATCGCAAGTCTTGGTTTCTCTCTTCCTCCCCTCATAACTCCTTCATACTACCCCCGATCCTCTGATCGCCCTCCCTAATCTGCCCGAGACGTGTATGAGTCAGCTCTCAAGATGTCTCCAAACGCCTCCCGATTCCCAGTACTAACCCGCAGAACCCTTCTTCCCCTCTAATTTCAGACTCAGACCCCCCTACCATTCCAATAACTTTGATTTATTGAGGGGGGAACCTGATTTCCATTAACTTATGCCTCTACCACTGTGGTTGTCTGCTGCAGCAGCCTAGCCAATATTCTGATTACCCATATACTGGAAGAAAGAAGAGAAAAAAAAAAAAAAGGCCGGAAAGGTCAAAAAGGAGAGCTTCACAACAACATAAAGTTCTTCTCAGTGATGTCACTTGTCCGCAACACTGTTAAAATTATTTTTCTCACTGTCCTGTTGACGGTTTCCCAGTCCCTTCCTTCCCTTCAGGTCCCCGATTTGAACAAATCTGGTAGCTCCACTCTGAGGCTTTCTAGGGCTTCTTCAGCTGTAAGATACCTTCTGTCCCCTTTCACCAGCTTTACCACCAAGATGGCTGGATATTGGAGCCTGAATTTCAGCCCTGCCATGTACAGCTTTTTTTTAATATCATTATATGCTTTTTGCTTCTATCTCACCAAGGGAACCAAATCTTGAAACAGCCAGAGAGGCCCCTTGCCAGTGCAGATTTCTGTTAGCTTTAGCTTTATTCAGAATATAAATTTTCTCTTTATAATTTAGAAATCACATTATAATAACTCGGGTCGAGCTCCAGGTGGGGGTCTCCTCAATGCACAATGTGCCCTCTCGAGGTTATGAATCACGAATGGGTGTGGGTCCAATAGCTTCATAAGAAAATCCCACGAAGGCCACGCAATCTGTGCCCTCCGACCTCTCAGGAAGCCCTGCCAATATTAAATTATTCCTCCGGTTTCTCGCTCTTGGTCTTCCAGCCGGTTTTCCAATTTTTTCACCTGCCTTTTCAGATTGACCATATCCTGTTCCATAGTGCCCGTTTTTCTCTCTTGTGATGCCACTCTGGCTTCCACATCACCAACTCGTTGTGTAAGAGCATGCAAGGCTGGCTTCAGGACTGAAAAATCAGCGACCAGTCCTTTCAAGAGCTGTTTGATTTCCATGATGTCTGCGGGTGATTGCCCCTCCTGGCCTTCCACCTTCCAGTCCTCCGGTACCTCCGAAGTCGTCGAGTGGGGTTTTGGGCACTTAATCGCCAGGGTTCTCGCTGCCAAAGGCTCGGGGCTTCCTTGCTCCATCTCGGCCTTTTCCCCTTCCGAGTTCGCGGGCGGTGCGCTAATATCTTCACCCACCATGCAGAAGCTAAAATCGGTTTCCCCACTGCAGCAATTTCTAGTCCGGTAAAGTTCTTCCCTTCTCCGGTTGTGTGGGTTCTCAGAACTTTCGCGATTTATAATTATTTAACATCAGGACTCAGGAGCGTTGCCGGGGACGTCTACTCCTTGCTAGCTCATCACGTGATCCCCTCAGAAATCAAACTTGTTTGCATATAGGACGGGAGAGTAATGACAGAGAGAGAGAGAGAGAGAGTTACTAAGAGGAGAATAATCAACTACAAAAAGACCTGTCTTCTCAGCACAGTGCTATATATTTAAGCAATAAAGCTTGACAGGATGCGTGTGTTGTGCTGGGATAACGTCATGCTTCAGGTGGTTGGGCACAAGGCTGCAGGCCGAATGCTTCCAATACCTGAGGCGTGATGTTATCTCAAACGACATACACCCTGGAGGGCATTATTGCTATTATACAATGGCTCGTTGTTATACAGGATAAAAAAAAATCATTTTAAAGATGTTTTTATTAGTGTGAAAAATATTTTTGTTTCTTAAGAGAAGATGATAAAACAATCCAAGTTCAAATACAAACAATCAGTCAGGAGGGTCACAGTGAGGCTGAGACTAGACCCGTGATGTTGTGCTGGGTTAACATCATGGGTCCAGCCCAAGACTGACCAATCAGAGACCAGGACTTTTTTCTTGCCATTGTATAATCTGTGTCACTACACATAGAGAAAAGAAAGAGAAACACTGTTCGTCATTCAGAAGGTAAAGACCAAGAGTCACAACTGATGTGTTGTGGTTTGGCACAGCCTCTCATACAGTACATGTGCAGAATATGAGCAGCAGCACTTTCTCATATGGGTCTCTGAAACATTTTCAAATGTAATTCCCGATAGTTTACTTCCTAGGTTGGCATCTCCTGTTTTTGAAATGTCTGCGTAAAAAAGCATTTTATTTAGCATTTAGAACCATACTTGGAACCCGTTGGTGTTCTAGTTCTAAATTAAAACTCGAACCACTGGGTTCTAAAAGAGTTCTAATCTTTTTAGAACAAGTTCTGACAACCCTAACATATATTAGGCAAAAATTAATAAGGCAGGAAAAATATAAAAATACATTATAAGTAATTAGCTCAAGTTGTGGACCCTGCAATACAAGCAGACTTGATAGACCAAATGGCCTTCTTCTGCTGGCTTCTTCTTATGTTTGTATGTAATTCTAATGCCGCATAAGGGACAAATAATTTTTGGTACGTAAAACTCTGAAATTGTAAGATACAGAGCAGTGCAGGCAATCCATAATAACAACAGATAAACCTGAAAGAAACAAAGTGGCTTTCAGTAAGAATGGATACAGTGACAAAATAATTCAAATTGCTATTGATTTTATTAAAATAGAGACCTTGTTTTCTAAGATAAGGTGATAAGTCCTACCTGTCATTAGGACCCTCTGAATAATGTGCCCCCATAGTGAAAATGGCAGTCAAATCAGGGTTTGAAGCACTGAGGCTTTTTCGTTCTCTGTTTTTATAAAAAAAAGAATCATTTTGTAGCACTAACTTAAGTGACTTCCTTTAGGGCTGCAGAGGACATAGCCCTGAAGACCGCTTGCTATGAGTAAAGGACTCAGTGCATTCCTTCTGACCGAACAACATGTTGGAGTTGCACCACAGTCACCTCTGCATCCATGAAACGCTCCACTCGTTATCTCAGTTGGAAGTAGCACTGCACTATTTTTAATGTGTCGGCGGTCATGGCGGAACACGGCACACTCTGCCATGTCTAAGATGGCTGCCAAACTAAATTATGTATGCACAGTACAGTGTGGTGGCCATCTTGGTCATGGCGGGGTGTGCCATGTTCCACCATGACTGCCAATTTTTCTTTTGTTAAATTAAAGATATCCCCCCACCCAACCCTCCCTCTCAGCACCCCCACCCTCCACAAACCTAAGAGTGACTCTGGGAGTGCTTAATCCCCAAAGGTCATGATCAGGACTCCACAGTGTTTTTTTGTACTTTTTAAATATTCCTCCCAGCAACCCCCACCTGACCCTCCCTCTCAGCACCCACCAACCCACCCCCTCAGAAACTAAGAGTTACACTTGGGAGCTCCAATTCCCAGTGTCGCAATCAGGACTCCACTGTGTTTTTTTGTACTTTTCTTAATATCCACCCTACACCCAACCCTCCCTCTCAGCACCCACCACTGCACCCCCCAGAAATATATCAGTGACACTGGGGTGCCCAATCCCCCAGTGTCACCATCATGAATTCTATGTCTTTTTTCTGAGACACACACTCCCGTCCACTACCCTGCATGTGTGATTATTTCTGTGTGTGTGTGTGTGTGTGTGTGTGTTTTCTTTAATATATTTTAATGTATTTTTTTCTCCTCTCACCCACCCAACCCTCCTCTCAGCACCCATCATCCCACAACGACCCCAGAAACATAACACTTATAGTACAAGGACTGAGATCTTACGAATACAGGGCCTCCTTCTGGCTAAATTCTCTTAGCACTGAATTGATTAAGGAATCTAAACTTGGCCCCTTTAAATCCAAACTGTGAATGTACCTGAATGCCTGCAGTATGTGTGTGATTGTGACACAACTTCCTAGATCCACCATGGCATACACCCCTCAATGCACATTTCCTCCTCCCCACTCCTTCCTCCCCTGCCTCCTCCTTCCTCCCTTTCTAAATCTTAACCTAGATCCTAACACCAACCCTTGAAATACACCCCTCAAAGCTCTTCTCTTCCTCCCCACCCTCCCCCTGCTTTCTCCCCTCTCCTCCTTCCCTCTCCTATTTTTGACCCAAACTTTGTTCTACCTCCTTCCTTCATGAACCATCTCCTCCTCAAACACCAAGTATATTCAACCTTGCCCTTTGACTCCACTTCTTGTATTACACCTCTCAACCCTTATACAAAATTACCCTCTTCTCTCCTTACTATACCTATGAAACCCCTTGGGTGGACCCCTTTTTCTTTATAACCTCTCCTCATTAGCTCTTTATAATATCTTATGCCCCACCTTCTCTTAAGTTCTCCATGGTCCATTCTCTACAAGATCCACTCTTTCCTGCATGGTTTGCTTTTATTATTCCACCCCTGCTCCCCCCAACTACCTTTGCCCCCCTTGTCTCAAAATATTTTCAGTGACACTTGTCATACCTCTTTGCTTGGCTCAGGAAGAAGTAGGCTGGTGGTCAACTAGGATCTGCAGCTTATGCAATAGGTAGTGAAATGGGCAGACTGGGGGAAGGGATCAAGCTGTCCTTATCTGCCATCAAAGTTAATTGTTTCTATGCTTCTATGTTATGAATTTAATTTTTCTGTATTATTGTTATACTCGCTGTTGCTTAATTTTCATGTGTCGATATGTGTTGTTAATGTTCATGTATAATGTATGTATACTGGATGTGGAACCTTTGTAAATGATCTTCTAGCTCAATTTTTTATAAATAAATAAATAAACTGAGAGTGCCCAGTCCAACAGAGTCCTGATAAGGAATCCTCGGTCCATTCTTTGTTTTTTCTTCTTAAACTTGAAAAAAGAAAACTATCCATAGATGACTTTTGTGGCCATTAGTGACCCTCACCCAACCCTACCACTCAGCACCCACCACCCCACATACCCCCCCCAAACCCTTACTTACCCACCTGGGGGTGGTCCAGCGCTGTAATCCTCTGTGGACCACAGACACATCTTCACTCTTCAAAGCCGGACCATGAATAGAGGAAACAGGTATGAGGTTCAATGGAATTCAATGTGGTTTTGAACTTAGTACCATAGCTTGGCCATTTTTGCATATTTTTGCCCCACATTTTAAACATGCCTTCTTTGGGACTCCACCTCATGAACAATTGCACTGTCATTAGGCAGAAAGCGACTTCACAGTCCCTGCACAAAATCTCCTTTCAGGCAGGAGTTAAAAATGTTCTCTGCTGTTGTTCATGAGGTGCAGTTATAAGAAGGCTATGTTGAAAATGTGCTGTAAAAATATTAAAAACAACAAAGTTATGAGCCTATGTTGAATTTTGTAAATGCAGGCTTGTAACTTTGGTAATTTTCAATATTTTCCCCTCAAATTCACAACACTGCCATATCTTTATAGCACCTCATGAGTGTGACAGCTGCCATTTTTCAAATCCTGGCCACATTTTTTTTTACATCCCAAAAGTTGATTTTGCAGTCCCTGCATTAAATCACTTTTCGGGCAGATGTTGAAAATTGTCTCTGCTCTTTTTCATGAGGTGGGATCATAAGAAGGCTATGTTGAAAATCTAGTATAAAACTATCAAAAAATCAACCAAGTTATGAGCCCACGTAGAATTTTGCGTACACAGGCTCGTAACTTTGCTAAGTCTCAATACTTTTATCCCAAATTTACAACATAGCCATATCTTTACAGCACCTCATGAATGAGACAGCTTTCATTTTTCAAATCCTGGCCAAAATGGTTTTTTTTTCATACTGAAAGGTGATTTCACAGTCCCTGCAGGAAATCACAGTTAGACCAGGAGAAACATGGAAAAAAAAATGAAACATAGAAAAAAAGATGGCAGAATTAGACCAAGGGTCCATATATCTGTCCATGTGTTCTTTGGACCTTCTCAGATCTCAGGACCTAACCCCCCTTCTGTCTAATGCCTCCTACTGCTCCTCTTGCTTTTGATTGTACTTTAGTCTTGCCCCACCCTAGCTTGAAGGATATCACAGACTTTGCTTCCACTACCTCAGCTGGCAGTTTATTCCATGGCTCCACAACTCTTTCTGTAAAACAGTGTTTCCTAAGCTTCCTCTTGAAGTCCCCCCCCCAACTTCCACTTACTCTAGTGTTAGAGTTGGAGACTCTGTTGAACAGGTCTAAGGATGGCACCTTATTTATTCCTCTCAGGAACTTGTATGCTTTAATCATATCTCCCCTCACCCTTCATGTCTCCAGTGAGAACATATTTAATGCTTCCAGACACTTTTTGTATTAATGTCCTTGAAGGCCCTGGATCATTTTGGTCACTCTTCTCTGAATGGCCTCCAACCTGTTTATATCTTTTTTCAGGTGTGGACTCCAAAACTGGACATAGTACCTCAGATGGGGCCTTATCAGGGAACTGTAGAGTGGCAGTATTACCTCCTTCCTCCTGCTGTCAAATCCCCTCCCTATGCACCCCAGCATTTTGTTGGCCTTGCTATAAGCTTTGTTGCATTAGCTTGTCTATTTAAGGGTGCTGCTTATGATGACCCTGGATCCTGTTCTTCCTGCGTGGTGCTGAGCTGGACTCTGTTGAGGTGGTACTCTGTCCTTGGGTTCCCTTTACCCAAATGCACCACCTTACATTTTTTTGCAGTGAACTTCAGCCACCAGAGGTTGGACCATCTTTCCAGCCTCCAGGTGCCAGACATTGGACCATCTTTCCAGCCTCTGTAGGTCTTTTTGTAGGTCCTAAGCCACTTCCTCACCGTCAGTCTTTCCTCCTTTCCTCATAGCTTGGTGTTGTCAGTGAATAGGGCAATTTTGCCCTGAATACCAATGCTGATGTCACTGATAAAGTAATTAAACAGGACTGGCCACAACACTGAGACTTGGGGCACATCACTAGTGACTATGCCCTTATCAGACCTCACCCCATTGACCACTACTCTCTGTTTTCTGTCCCTAAGCCACTTACCTACTCAACTGACCATGCACTTTGCTGCACCCAGGTCCTCCAACTTTTTCAGCAGGAGGTTGTGCAGCATCAAATCAAAGGCCTTACTAAAGTCAAAATAGAGGAGGTCCAATGGGTGTCCTCTGTCTAGTTTCTTAGTGACCCAATCAAAAAATGTGATTATGTTCATTTGGCACAACCTTCCTGCCACAAACCCATGTTGCCTGTCATCTTGCAGACTGTTCTTATCTAGGTACTCTGCCAAGTCTTGTTTTATTAAGGTTTCCATCAGTTTTCTCACTACCGACGTAAGGCTGACCGGTCGGTAGTTATCTGCTTCCTCCCAACTTCCTCCCTTGTGGAGAGGAACCACATCAGCTCTTCTCCATTCTCCGGCAATACCACCCATCTGAAGTGTTCTGCTGAATAAAAGTTCTAAGGGACCTGCCAATTCACTTGCTAGCTCCTTTAGCACCCTCTGGTGTATTCCATCAGGCCCTAATGACTTGTCATCGCTAAGTTGATCCAGGGCCTCGCTTACTCTACTGTTGGTGATTGATGGTGCTACCATTTGTGGAACACCTTTGTCAGCAAACTTGATGCCACTGTTTGGTACTGGGCCTTTGTGTTCTATGGTGAACACTGAGCAAAAAAAGTTGTTCAGAACAATGGCCTTCTACTTAGCCTCCTCCACTACTCTGTCACCATCTTTGAGTCTAATGATTCCTTCCTTTTTCTTTGTTTTTTCTTCTATGTACACTATCAAAAAAAGTGTTTGTTCCCTTCTCTAAAGAGCTCCTTTCCCAGATAATCTCTATCTTATGCATAAAATCATTCCTGCTGCATAATATTTCTCTGCATGTTCTGTTTTTCTGGTACCATTTTTATTTTTGCATATTTAAAAAACACAAAAAAATGTGTTTTGTTGCTTTTCTGGGTCAGCTCACAGCGCGTGTACTGTGCTGCTTGGTAAAGTGTTGCCACTGCACCTGACATCATAGTATGGAGTCGGCTTGAGTGGAGGATGCATAGTACTGTGGCTACATAGTGAAGAGTAATAATGTCCTCGTCTGAGAATGCTTCTCCCGATCCCCTGGACAGTAGATTGTTGCTCTTATTTCTTGAGAATTCTGACTCAGAGGAGAATGGTTTTGAAACATTTGGAGTGGTGCCCTGTCTGTCTGTGCCCGAAGTGGACCATGATGAAAATATCATGACGGAGACCAGTCTGGTGCCTCATATGCTGTTGATGGGGGACAACTGCAGGACAATCAGCTGTCCTTATTTATTTATTTAGGTTTGTTGACTGAGGAAGAAGGACTAGGCAATTCTGCCTATTTTTAGCCTTGTCACTGGGGGGGGGGGTGAAGATACAGATGCAAACTGACATACAGAACCAGATTTAAGCTGTTGGTGGTATTTCATTGAATACTAGCCTTCCAGGTAATGAGGCTGAAAGACAGCAGCAATGCTACAGAATTGGCAGGTTACCATATTAAATTTTTAGTACTGCAATAATTTGTACATTTTTAATACAATGGATTGATTTAGAGAGGTCACAATTATCATGTTTTAAGCATATGTGTGTGAAAATATCAAGTTAAATTATCACAACAATTTGTAGCATCCTTCATTTTGGGAAAATGTGAAAAACCTGATTTGTCCTGGTACTGTACTGCATTAGATATATTTTTATAAATATCAATGTCTCTACTGCCATTCATCATGCATATGCTTCTCTTTGACATGCCCTAGAAGTTCACCATTTGCTCAGCCCACTGTTTGCACTGTGTGACTGTTTTAGCACATAGCAATATATACATGGACCAAATACATTGCACTGAATAAAGAACAAAAAGGGTTTTCTTAACATTCGGGGGGGGGGTCAGGCATGATTTCTAACATTAACAGTTCAAAAATTAAAATCCAGCACTGTGCAGTGCTCACAGCAGAAAAGAAGACAGTCAGATAAATCATTATCAATGAATGAAGAAATGAGGGGCGGTAACTGCTATGCATGCAGACACGATGGAGCAAGGGTTTTGCTGCCATTGTAGTTAGGTGGGGTGAGTGAATCTGACACTATTTTTAATATTAACTGACAGCAAAAAAAATCAATCATCACATAGTCATCACAGCAGAGAACAATATAGAGGCAGTTATCAAAACACTTGCATAATTCATTACGAATCAGTACTGCTCAGAAGCAGCTATGACCGCTATACAGGTGGACGCACTGTAGAAAGGGTTTTGCTGCCATTGTATTCGGGGGAGGGCAATCTGACAATATTTTTTACAATAACTGACAGCAAAAATGTCAATCACCACACAGCCATCACAGCAGAGAACAATTTATTAGAAGGTGCAGTTATTAAAACACTGAGATAATTCATTGCGAATCAGTAATGTTCAGAAGCAGTCATGACCACTGTACAGGCAGACACGCTGTGAAGCTGCTGCAGAACACTCCTTAAAATGATATCACTGAAGCACTCCTGGGGAATGTAAACAGGCTGAAAGTTGGCTGGCAGCTATACAAGCACAGTAAAAGTAAACAGCAGACCTGCTCACAAACTGGACAAAGCTTTCAAAAATTAACAAATGCACTTTGGTTTGGACACCAGTACACACTATAAGTTAAGTTTTCAAGGTGTACTTTACTGATCGGGAAAGGTGCCCTTTAACCCCTTCTGCAAGCTGAAGCTCCGTTGCAGCCATAGTCAATTTTATCATACACTTTGCTTCTTTGTTCTTCTGAACATAGGCTTTCCATGCACTGTCTTCCTGAGTTCTTTTATAATTCCAATAGGCCTCCCTTTTTGTTCTGATTGCGGTTCTTACCTGCTTAATGAATTGTATTTTTTTGTGTGTTTGTTCTTCTTGGTCACTGTTCTTACGCATATCTGGGTAGCCTTAAAAATGGCTAATGCAACCAGCCTCCATTTTTCTTCCATATCTAAATGCTCCTGAATCCTTAACAGTTTGTTTTTGACTACATCTCTCATTTTGTCAAAATTGTCTCCTCTGAATTTTAAAACCTCTGTCTTGGATTGCAATTTTTCTACCCCTCGGGTTAACTCAAACCACACAGAGTTGTAATCACTGTTGGTCAATGGCTCCCCAACCCCTGTAGCTCTTACTACCTCAGAGTTAGTGAGCACCACATCCAAGATAGTTTCCAACCTAGTTGGGGCACTAGCCAGTTGTGTAAGTAGGCAGTCTTGTAGGGCATCAACTACCTTTTGGCTCCTAGTAGAACCCGCCACTGGGATGCTACAGTTAACATTGGGCATATTCAGGTCTCCTACCACTACTGTATCCCTTTTTTGTTCTATACCTCTGATCTCCTCTAGGAGCTCGTCATCCCTGCCCTCAGATTGCCGTGGAGGATGGTATACCACACCTATGTGGATCCTCTCCCCAGTTTCCAAGCTGAGTAGCATTCACAGGGATTCCACACCCTCCTTTTTGATGCTGTCTACAGAGATGGCATTTATCCCATCATTTACATATAATGCTACCCCTCCCCCTGCCTTCTCTTCTATCCTGTCTGAACAGGGCATAGCCTGGGACCAAAAGGTCCCAGTCATTTTTCTCCGAGGCCAAAGTCTCTGTGACAGCCATTGGGTCCACTCAGGAATCCACCATCATTGACTGCAGGTCACTTATTTTGCTTCCCTTTTGAACATTTTCTCTGCCTTTCTTCATGAGGCAGGGTCATAACAAGGCTATGTTTAAAATTTGGTGTAAAATATTACACCACAAATTTACGAGCCTACATTACATTTTGCTAATGCAGGCTCATAACTTTGCTAATGTTCTTTTTTTTATTAAACATTTTTATTGAGGCAATAATACAAACATTTATATCTTATATTACATTTCATTTAGTACCTATCATATACACTTACAGTATGTGGCATTAATTCTCTTGTAGACATTATACTATATATTGTAGGATTCTGAATATGTCAGTGGAAACATAGAGTTACATACTTTCTAACTATCTATCAGGTAGTTAAAAGTCAAAAGTGTGTTGCAGCCTCCTACCCTTGCTGCTCTGTCTCCATCAATAATTGCTTTGTCTTACTCATCTTATGTAAATGTCTTGTTTAATCATTTTTCCTCTCTCTCGGACATCAGCGGCTCCTCTGATTTTCCTATCTCTCTTCAGTCCCTCTGTTCCTCACAACTTATGGAAGAAAACTGGGATATATCTGTGAATAATACATTATCCAGCATTACCACTTATTTTGAAATTGGGGCACTTGATTATGTATGTTGGCCATTAGCCTTTCTATATTATATATTTCATTAACTATTTTCTGCCATTGTTCAGCCGTCAGTGGGATGGAGGTCATCCATCTTTGGTAATAGCTTTTTTTTGCTGCTATCAAGTAGATAGGTGTTAATGAGTCCCTGGTAAATGAATACCCTGATGGAAGGATGGTTAACAATATCATTACTGGGTTTAACCAGCCCGGTGATATAGACAGCTCCTGAAATTGTGCAGAGATGTTTGTCCAATATTCTATTAACACTGGCCATGGCCAAAACACATGTACATGTGTCGCTATGCTGAAACCACATTATCTCCAGCAGGCACCATATTTGTGATGAAGGTATTTAATAAAATTGTCAGAGTATTAAAGAACCGGCACCTACATTTCCACACATACTCCCTCTAACATATTGAAGTCATAATTGTTATGTCTGTAATTGTGTATTTAGCCCATAAATCAAAAGGAGTGGTTGTTTTTAAGTCTTTTTTCCATGCATCTAGTATTGCTTGGGATGTATTAGCTAAGTATTCCTGCAACCTTCAATAAAAGTTCCTAATTAAGTGGGATCAATTTTTCATTGTAATGCATCAAAGAATACACTTAGAAGTAGTGAAGTAGGATTTGGCAGTCTTGTGTATTTCTGTTGTTTATGTAACAAGAATGTATGAATTTGTATTGTGGCATTTTGGTATTTGATCTGCCACTAAAAGGACCCCTTACATTATCTGTGGTCTGCCATACCCTTCAGTTACTGCTGGTGAAGACCCCATCTGGACCGTGCAAATAACTGGATGGACTCATAAAATAATAATAATGCAGATTTATTCTGTGTGCTGCAAATGTTCTCTTCATGAGGACAAGCCCCAGACTAACAATTTCTCTGACTGACATGCATACATGGCACTGCCAGGCAGTGCAACAATTCGTTACATGCAAGTTCTAAGTGCTCTTAAAGGGGTGTCAGCTTAACATTAAGCCCCATGCTTAATGTGTGCTTCACATCTCCGCCGTAACAGTGAATGTGAGCACCACTTGAACAAGCAATAATCTATAAACAATTTCTAAGTAAGAGGTGATTTTAAGTAAGTTTTAAGGCAAAAAAATGTTCATGCATTGCAAGGCATTACTTTCACAAAAGAAAATTCCACTGTAGGGAGGGGAGAGGAAAGAACCTGGACTACACTGGGGGCCAGTCAGAGTATCACCAGAGGGGGGGACACAATAGTACTTGGGACTTGGTCATGCCACAAGTGCTAAAGTGTGGAGGAAGGAAAAAGGAAGAGAAAGAAGGGTAGCAGCAGGAGGTTACCCAGAATGCAGGCCAAAACTTTATTTACAGCTGCATAACAATATAGGTAGACTGTCAATGTAAAGACATTCCTAAGGGGAAAACAAAGTGTTATATGCAGGAATGCAGTACCATCAAAACAGTTTCATAATGTAGGTACAAGAAGACATTTACTGCAAAACAGTTAAAGACAGAAAAGGAATTAGTCCCAAAACACACTGAGTCTGGTAACAAAAGTTCAAGACCTCCGTTGTCTTTTCCAGTCAATGGGAATGGAGGCTTGTGTTGATTTCACTAGTTCCTGACAGGATGGGGTCATGTCCTTAAAAGTGACCCAGGAGTTCTGCCCACTATCAAGTACACACCATTTGACTCCATAAGTCCAGGATCCATTTAGGAACTTCTTTCTTAAGATCTTCTTGATCTGGTACACTGTGATGTGTAGAAGAGAGTCCTGAGAAGAAGAAGAAGGTTGAGAAGAAGAGGAAGTCCCAAGCAAATCATTTGGTAAAACAGAATCCAGATGGAGAATGTTAGGAGTGGGAAGATCTGTAGGAACTAGTTGAAAGTTGCCTGGAGGGATCTCAGCTTCAGAGAGGATGGCAGGCTCAAAGGCAGCTTCATTTCTGGGAGGACAGGGGTTATCTTGAAGTTTGTTACTCAGGTACCCATGCTTTAGTTGGTTTATATGGACTTTGTTGTGTACCAGCTTTCCATCCGACTTGTGTCACAGATGAACGTGGACCAGAGGAAGCTTTACTATGATGTAGAAGGGACCAGTCCAGGGGCAAAGCAGTTTCTTGGTGGTGCCCAGAACAAGAACAGGTCAGTACAAATAAGCAATGTCCCCAACAGATAGTGAAGGCTCATGTGCCTTGCCTGCAGACATTTTTTGCATTAACGATTATATCTGGCACAACATGGTGATTGCAACATGTCGGGCAAGTTCAAGCTGTTCCAGCAGAGGAATAATGAAAGAAGATGCTGACTTAGGAACCTCTAGCCATGAGAGATCCATGTCCAGTGGAGTGCTTGGGTGACGTCCATGGACTAAGAAGAATGGGGTGTATTCTGTGCTGTCGACACAAGGGTTGGTATTGTATTTAAACTGCACAAAGGGAACAAAATGATCCCAGGTGTCATCAGTCTTATCCAGATACTTGGAGAGTGTGCTGAGAATGGTAGACATCATTCTTTCACTCTGTCCATTGCATGGTGGATGGTAACTTGTGGTATGTGTCTTTTTTATGTTGAGAAGTTTGCAGGTTTCTCAGACAATGGTGGACAGGTAGTAAGTTCCTCTGCCTGAATCTAGGTATGATGGGGTACCATGATGGCAAATGACTGTGTTGAGAAAGGCACTTGCCACGGTGGCGGGTTTAATGTGTTTTAGGGGGAAGAGTTCCAAATACTTTGTTAGGTAGTCCACAAAAACAGGAATGTATTTGCTGCCAGAGTCACAGCATGTTGGTAAGGGCCCAAGAATGTCAGTGCTGAGTCTCTGGAATGGTTCAGTGGCTACAGGCAATGGAATGATGTGTGTCTTTGTTGGTTTTGCAGGAGGCTTTCTTTGGAAGCAGGGCTGGCAGGTTTTTATGAATTGGACAATGTTCCTGTTCATGTGTGGCCAGAAGAAGTGAAGCCTTGTCTATTTAAGAGTGCTGCATATTCCCATATGACCTCCAGAGAGTGGAGAGGCATGAGTGGAGAGAAGAACTTCAGGGATTAGAGAGGCTGGCACAGCTAGCTGTACGTGAGTCCTATCCATGCGATGACCCTTGCCTTCCTTGGTCCAAATCTGGAAAAGCACTCCGTCATTGAGGAAGTACTGTGAAGCAAAGAAAAGTACATCCTGGCGATGCTTCTTTTGTTGCGGTAATGTTCCAGACTCTAAGTAGGTGATTATGTCCATAAATTGAGAGTCAGTTCTTTGTTGTGTTTTAACAGTTGCAGGGACAGATTGGATGTTGAGGAGAATTGAAGCTCTTCAGCTGCTTGCAGTAACTGAGGATTTGTGTGTCTCTCTGTAGAAGCAGTTGGTAGCAGCAAAGCAACTTGAGGTGCTGTAGGAGTGTCCACAGGAAGCACATCCGTGACATGGAAGGGAAGAGCTTGTAAGCAGGATTCTTCATCTGTTGAGGAGGATGCAAAGTGATATCGTCTCTGGCTTACACCATTGGCATTTAAGTGAACTCAACCTGGTCTGTATTGAATTTCAGAGTTGTAGGATTGCAGCATGGGCAAACTTGCCTACTGGCTCCTTCATTTTGAATAACCATCTGAGGGCTGAGTGATCAACGATAGCTGTAAAGGAGGAGTAGCGAAGGTAGCAGTCAAATTTCTTTATGACAAGTACCATGGCTAGACATTCTTTTTCTGTGATGCCATAGTTCTGCTCAGCTGAGGAAAGAGAGTGCCTGGCGTAGGAGACAACTTGTTCTGTTCCATCTTGAAATTAACAGAGCACATTGCCCACTGCAAAGGAACTAGCATCTGAGTAGAGCTTGAAGGGTTGGTCAAAATCTTGGGTAAACCAATACTGGAGAAGAGATTAGGTTTTGTTTTAAGGTTTCAAAGGCCACTTTGCATTCAGAAGTTCAAGTATAGTCACATCCCTTTTTTGGTGAGGGTGTACAGTGGAGCTGCAATCTTGGCATAGTTGCAAATGAACTGTTGGTAGTAGCCAGACAAGCCCAGGAAAGCCTGAAGGTCTTTGATATTGTTAGGCTCCAGATAGTCTTTGATTGCTGACAGCCTTTCTGTATCTGGAGAGATGCCTTGAGAACTAACCACATGTCCCAGGTAATGAAGTTGATGCTGTGCAAAACAACACTTTTCTGGGTGAAGCTTGAAACTGGCTTGTCTGAGATGTTCAAACACTTCTTGGAGATGTTGGAGGTGCTCTGGCAAAGTTCTGCTGAAGACAATTACATCAGTCAGGTAGACTAGGCAAGATTTCCAAGACAATCCACATAGTACAGCTTCCATAACATGTTGAAATGTGGCTGGACTGTTCCAAAGACCCATAGGAAGATGTTTGAAACAAAAAAGTCCCAAGTGGTAGCACCGTGCTGTGAATGACCGAGAAGCCAGATCAATGGAAACTGGATAGAACCCACGCTGAAGGTCTAGAGAGGTGAAGTAAGCAGGACTGGCCACACCAAGACTCTCTAAAGCATCTTTGGTTGTAGGCAAGGGATGAGTATTCTGCACCATGTAGGCATTGAGTTTTCTTTAGTCTACCACAAAGCGATACTCTTTATCCTTTTTTACCACCAGCAAGCAAGGCACACACCTGGGGCTTGTAGATTATTCAACTATGTCTTGGTCAAGCATGTCTTTGATTATGTCCTCGAGGACTTGTTTCTGTTTGTGTCCCACTTTGTAGGCTCGCTGACAGATTGGTTTCTGGTTTGGCTGTACTTCGATGGTATGTTGCAGGATATCACAGTATCCAAGCTTGTAATCTGAACCAACAAAGACATCCAGGTAATTCTCCAGGAATTTCAAAAGTTGTTGCTTTTCCATTGGAGATGCTGGAAGTTTGGAAGAAGATAGTTGCTGACTGAGGGTTAACTCTGTTGAAGTTGGAGTGGTCGTGATAGTACTGACAGGATTAGAGTTGGTGGAACCAGGCTGAGGTTCTTGCATGAGATAGAGCTGGACCCCTGAAGACAAGAATACAAACTTTCCAATGTTGGCACCCTTTGACATGAACACTGGCTTATCTGTGAAGTTGCAGCATTTTTGGAACACTGCACCATCATGCACCACCAATAAGGTATTTCCCGGAAGGAGACCTGATGAATGCAGCATGGGGGATCCTGTGATGATACCAACAACACCTTGTGGAAGTGGTTCACCTTGAATCTTGGCAATCAAAACCATTTCTGACTGAGGAGGCACAATAATTGACTCTATAGCTGTGAGTTGCCTCATAGGATCTAGTGACAGTTTGTTTGAGGCAAAGTCTAGGATGGCTTTGTGAGCTTTAAAGAAGTCCTGGCCTAGAACTATTGCAGATTGAAGATCAGGCACTATGTAAAACTTGATAGTAGCTTGCTGTGAGGCAAAGTGGAGCATGAGATGCACCATGCCTGTGATCGGTACTGTAGCTGTACTTGCTGTGATAATGTACTTTATGTTGGCTGGAGAGACATTAGGTTTGTGACGAATAGCTTGGTTGTTTATAATACTGCTGTTGAAAACTGATATTTCTGCTCCAGTGTCAACCAAGGCATGCATAGACCAATCTCCGATGGTTACAGCTACATAGTTTGCTAGGAGAAGTGATCGAATGACAGGTATCTTTGCCCCTGGAAGTGAAAATGTGCCAGAGTTCGCAGCTGGAGGAAGCGTT
This sequence comes from Neoceratodus forsteri, assembly GCA_016271365.2. Taxonomy (NCBI): domain Eukaryota; kingdom Metazoa; phylum Chordata; order Ceratodontiformes; family Ceratodontidae; genus Neoceratodus; species Neoceratodus forsteri. The sequence continues at coordinate 909,627,858 of CM028130.1, read as the reverse complement.
TTGTTTGAATTGCGAGAGTCAGAGGGGCAGTCAGTTGCTGTGTTTCCCTGCCCAACAAAATCCCCTAGTCTGTTGGGCAGTGCTCATTTCCCTGATCCTGGGAGTAGTTGTGGTTATCATGTTGATTTTGCTGTGGTGGGTGTCCTTGGTTCTCTTGAGTCCTGTGGTAATACTTTAACTTTCAGCAGACAGCGGCAGTGTGTACCCTGAATCCACACCACTGGCAAGTCACAGGCTCTCTGGAAGACAGAGGTGGATCCGGTCATTGTTGAGGTGGTTGCATAGTATTAGTATTTGCCAAGGAGGCAGTTGAGCTGATGAGTAAGGTATTGACAGTTGAAATAAGATTGTCAATTATTGCTTGTTGCTGTCAGACACATGTGGTGTGCAGCCAGTTGTGAGGTTTGGGGTGCCTGAGTACCGGCAGACTGAAACATTGAGATGGACTCTTGGGCTAGACATGCAGCTTGGATAATGTCTGTGCAGGTGGTTGGCTTTTGCTGTATGACATAGGTATGAAATTTAGGAGGCAGTCACCGGACAAAGGCTGTTCATTGATCTTTCTCTGTTTTCTGTAGGCATTCGCATCAAAACTCAATGTCCACTATGAAGGCTTCAAGAGATTCAGTGGGTTGCATTGTACGTTCCCACAGCTGTTGTGTCAGTAACCAGGGTGCATGTGTTGGAGAAAATGGGCTTTGAAAGTTGTGCACAGTGTGGCAATATCTTCTTTGACTTGGTCTGAAAGTACATTGAACCAGGAAATGGCAGTCCCTTTCAGAAGCAAGCTCAAGGCACTGGAGATGCACAAGTAATCAGTCCAACCATTGAAGAAAATCCATGCTTAGAATTGTTCCAGCCAGTCGGCAGCATCTTCATGAGGCAAGGCTGAGAAGGGTACTAGTTGTAGGTTGGTATGGACTGTGGACTGTGGTGAAATGGCTTTAATGTAGGCCAGGTCGTCTTGAATAGCTTGCATAGCTGGTGCTCCATGAGCAGAAATAGAGACTGGATGTCATGAAGGATTGTTTCAGTTTTGTAGCCCCATGCCATTGAGGTAGGTGAAGGTAGGACTTTGGACACTCCAGCCCCCATATCTTGTCATTGTCAGACATTGTGGTTGGAGATGAGCTTCATTTCACTGAGCGAAGGTCGTACTGGTAAGAAGGAGTTGCCTTCATGAAGGAGACAGTATTCCGTGTTGTGGATGAAGTGCAGAGCAAAAATTATTTTTTTATAGACAAAAGTACAACATTTTATAGCAAAGTTCATCAGTGAAGTCTTAATAAAGAATTCTCACTCAATTATGTGTTATTTGTTATTTAAATAAAGGTTTGGTTGCAAAAATCTGCTAATTGTTGCAGTGTCCATTCATTTCAATAGGACTCCCATTGATTTCAATGGAATGAGGTCAATTTGTGCCCTTCACAAGATGGTCGCTGAACTTTGACATGCAGTTCCTGTGGGATTTGACTGGCCTGACTGTAGCAAGATGGCTGCCAGTGGGGGTGGTGGGGCAATGGTTAATTTTCTGCCTTGTTGTTTTACTCTGCACAAGATGGAGGATCCTTGCCATGAGGCTGCCTGGCTACTGAACAATGTTCAAAATGGTGATTGCCACCCTGCTGCCGTCTTCCCCACTGACAATGGCGGGAATTTTGTGGTGAGTGGTACAATACGCCGGGGAATTTTTGTACTTATGAGACTGCTTTCTGTTTTGTTAGTGGCACTTTGATTTATTTTTATTTATATCATTGGTCTCTCAAGCTGTGCACTATACTTATTCTGCCACCAGATCATGTTGTCTCTCTCTCTCTCTGTCCCTTTTAGTTCTTTAGTATTTCTTTGCCTTTTGTTTTGTGTCCCTTGTCCCATTTAGTTTAGTGTGCCCAGATGATTTCTCTTTCTCTTTGGCACCTCCGTTTTGTTTATGTTTCTGTTCTAGTTCTGGTTATTTGTTTATGGACATTTGTTGTGTGGCTGAGGGTAGCGGAGGCTCTGCAGAGCTCTGAGAGAGTGTTTGTGGTGAGTTGGGGCCAAGCGGGTAACAGACTCCATTGTGGGTATTTATTTCTGTGTGGCCTGTTTTGTTGGAGTGCTGGGTCACTCTTACTGCAGATAAGAAGGTCGTCTTTTTTTTTTTTTTTGCCCCAATTATTGATTATTTGATGTGGTGGCTCTGTGACTTGTTTGCTCCCTGTAGAAGCTTAGCTGAGTGGGGGATTTTGTGCAGCAGTCACCAGTCAGGGAGCGTATCACCCTGTTTTGGAATCATGTTGTGTTGGGGAAGTGGAGCTCAGCTGCATAGAGGAGCAAGCTTGAGGGCGGTCATGTAGCCCTGTGGGGCCGTAGGAGCAAGCTGGATGTTTGGGATAAGCAGGAACAGAGGGAGCCTAACTGTAACTGTACAACTTGTAGCAGTTCAGAAGAGTGGAGCACGATATATAGGCACAGAGCTGCCTCAGGGGGAAAGATGCAGTAGGGCCACTGAATAAATGGTGTAGCTGGCTTGGTGCAGTATGTGTACTTTTTACTTTAATTAATTAATTATTATTATTTTTTTTTTTTTAGTTCTTGTGGAGTGGCCGACTGATCCGCATTTGTTATAAAAGGCAAGAGGGTCCCAAGGTAAGCGATCCCTCAATGCTTCCAGGAGCCTCTTTGAATAGAGCAGAGCCTTTAGCACAGTTCAGTAATGTATTTATTTTCTTTCACAGCTGCAGTCCTCAGTGGGAGAGGCTTTGGGTTGGAGATCTGCAGCTGAGAGACATAAAGAGTGGTTGGATAGCAAAATGGAGCATTATGAAAATAGCCCTGCCACGAGGTGGGAGATGGGGTGGGGATTGCAGTCTGTCGAGCTCCATGGGGCTGAGGGTTGTTAAAAATAACTCAGGCAGTTCTTTTATTTAACCAGTTGAATAGCAATGCTGAACATTTTTTCTGTTTCTTTTTTGACCTCTCAGTACAGTACAAGGGCTCAGGCTGCTTTATAGCAGGAGACAGTTTTCAGCTTTTCCTCTGGCAGCCAGGGCTGTAGTTAAACCATCAGCATCCAGACAATGCAGGCATACTGGGGTGATGATTTGGGGTTACCATCGATGCAGGCAAGCGAGATGGGGGTCTGGACAGAAGAAGGGCCACATTTTCCACCATGTGTGGCGTTTTGGTATTTGTCTGCCACTAAAAGGACCTCTTACCTTTTCTGTGGTCTGCCAAACCTTCTGTTGCTGCTCGTGAGAACCCCATCTGGACTGTGTAAATAACTAGACGGACGCATAAAATAATAATAATGTAGGTTTATTCTGAGCTGCAGATGCTCTTTTCATGAGTACAAGCCCCAGATTGACAATTTCTCTAACTGACAGGCATACATGGCACTGCCAGGCAGTGCAACAATTCATTACATGCAAGTTCTAAGTGATCTAAAAGGGGCAGCAGTTTAATATTAAGCCCCATGCTTAATGTGTGCATCACAGTATCTAAAATGTTCACTGCCTGTTTGTCCATAACTGTTGTTGAAGTGATGAGAATGGAAGTACTCCATTATAATCTAAAAACTGATAAAAGTAAATAAGATCTAGGTGTCTCCATCTAGAAAAAGTATTATCAGTTTTAGCAGGTAGGGATTCAGTTTCTTCCGAGAATACTCTTAGCAAGTAAAATACTCAAGCTAGTCTCAGGTGGTAAAGTAGTCTCCTTCATACCCTTAAGGTATTAGCCATAAAGGATTGAGAATCCTTAAGGAGAGGCGTCCCCGTTCACTTAGCAAACAACAGATGGCTGATGTCATACATATCATGCAACATAAACTCCATGTCCTTCCAAACTGGGTGAGCTTGTGGTGAAAGACATGTCCATATTATGCTTATGTTCAAAACCCTAGCATAGTTCTCCACATTTGGGAGATTAACACCTCCCTTCTGCAGAGGCAGTTGTAGCAATCTGAACCGTAACCATTGTCTGTTGCCCACCCCCAAATAAATCTAGTTATCATCTTATTCCATAAGTAAAAATAAAAGGGAGAGGGATACAGGAGGAGTGATTGAAATAAGTAGAGCAATCTATGAGGAATATTCATCCTAATGACTTTGATTCTAGAAAAAAGGATAGGGCCAACCTTGCCCATCTGTTTAAGTCGTCCATTATTTGTTTTGTTAGATTTTCGAAGTTCTCCAGCTCTAAGTTTTCTAAGTCTATTATTATGTTTGTCCCTAAATATTTTAGTTTCATTTTCCTCCAGTTAAAGAGAGGAGTGGCTTGTAATGTCGCAGAGGTCTTAAAGGAAAACAAAAGGACATTTATTTTCTGTAAGTTCAATGTGAATTGTGCCTGGTTCCCAAAATACTCGATGGTTAACCACACTGCAGGAAAAGAAAGGGTCCTACAAGAGCTCGCTAAGCTCAGGGTGGACAAGGCAATGGGACCTGATGGCATACATCCCAGAGTACTTAAGGAGCTAAGGGTGGAACTAGCAAAGCCATTACCAGAACTGTTTATTGAGTCTCTGAGCACAGGAGAGGTCCCAGAAGACTGGAGAAGGGCTCATGTGATCCCTCTCCACAAGAGTGGTAGCAGAGAGAGGCAGGGAACTACAGACCAATCAGTCTTACCTCAGTAGTGGACAAGATTATGGAGGCACTCTTTTTTTTTTTGTTTAAATCTTTTTATTGAATTTTCCAACATAGTAAAATAACTACATATAGTCTACTTAAGAGAGACATCACAAATCACAGTTCCAGACATTCCATCTATCCTTTTAAATCCATATTCTCTCCCATATTTCCAGCTCATTTCTTTTTTTTTAAGAAAAGAAACAAAAAAAAAGGTACCCCATGCCAGGAAGGGGCAAACAAAAGGAGAAAGATACCCTCACAATATACCAATTGCCTCTGAAATGAGAATATTAACACAATAAAAATAAAAATCATGCAGTTCAATACATTATTTAACCTATTTACAAATCTACCAAGGTCGTCCAACATACTTCCCCTCCATCCATTTCTCCCATCTAGCATCCTCTGTAGCCATCAGCCCATCCCCCACCCTCCTCAGCCTCCTTCTACCCCTAATTCCTAGCCTATCCCGCATTCAGTATCATAAGTTCATCCACTGAGAGTGTTCCCATGAAATGGATCCATTGACTCGCAAATTTCTCTAGCCTATCCTGTAGCTGATATGATCTTTTGTTCCAGTGCCAGTGCCCGAATGGGCAGAAAACACCATTGTGCTATTGTAGGGGGATCCCCAGAGACCCAAGTGTTTAGGATCACCCATCTAGCCTGTGCTAGCAGTATTCTAATCCACCTCTGATATGGCATCCATACCCCTCTGTCCCCTTCCTCCACACCGAAGAGTAAGCTGAGGGGTGTAACTAAAATCTCCCTCCTCTGCATGGTACCCAGCTGTCGCCCCACCACCTGCCAGTATATTTCCAAAGAGGGGCAGTCTCAAAAGCAATGGAAATATGTACTCCAATGCCTCTTACACCTTCCACAAGTCTCTGAGATCTCAGGATGCATCCTATGGCTCATCGCTGGCAGGCAATAAAGTCTATGGACAAATTTATATGTACTCTCTTCATATTTATTGCAGGTCAAAAGCCCTACATGTGATCCCAGTATTAGTCCCCAGTTGTCCCGGGATATAGCTAGGCCCAAGTCCCTCTCCCATAGTTGCCTCGGTTGATCCGACTGATCCTTAAACTTAGTCTTAAGAGGTGTACCTCCTTTCTTAGGATCCCAGATGGGTTCCTCCTCACCAGTCCAATTAGCCCCTCCAGCTGTTTCATCCCTGGACACCCTATCTGCTGCCTATCCACCTCCTTGATCAAATTCCTGACCTGAAAGAATCTATAAAGATGGGTTGTCAGTATCCTTAGCCTCTCCTGGATCTCTTGGAAGGGCAACACCATGCCCCCCATACACACATCTCCTAAGCAGTGCACCCCTTTCTTCTCCCATTCCAGAAAGCCCTTATCCTCTATGCAAGGTCTAAAAAAAAGGGGTTCCTCGCTATGGGCAACAATAGTGTCTCTCCACCTCTACAGCCTAGGACTGTCTTTATTGTAGTCCAACTCTCTAGTACCATCCAGACCATGGGGTTAGTATGTCTCATGGAGGCATATCCCTTTCTGCCTCTTTCTGATAAGTAAGCAGTTAGCCGACCTCCCGCCCCTTCTTCCTCTAACTCTAACCAGCTGGCTGAATCCACCCCACTGAGCCAGTCCTTAATAATTCTGATCTGTGCTGCCAGAAAATAATGCTCCAAATCCGGGAAGTTCAGACCTCCATTCTCCGTAGATGCCTTCAACCTCCGCAAGGCTATCCTCATCCTCTCCCCCCTCCACAGGAACTCTCCAAACCCTCTCTCCAAAGTTTTCATGTCCCTATTATTAAGGCCAATTGGCAGCATCTGTAATAAGTACAGAATTCGGGGCAGGATGTTCATTTTAATTAAGTTGATGTGTCCTAGCCAAGATAGGGGCAGGACCCGCCATCTCTTCATCTCCTCCAATATCCCCTTAATCATGGGGGTGTAATTCAGCCAGTAGAGGTCCTCCATTTTCTTCCCAGTCACTACTCCCAAATATTTAAATGAGGAGGACACCCACCATAGGCCCCATTTCCCCTTTCTCCTCCAGCGGCCCAGAGCTCCCCACTAAAAGAACTTCTGATCTATCAGTATTGATCTTATTTGTTTTTTTATTTAGTTGTTTAACCAGGTATAGCACACTAGGCTGAAAGCATTTTTACAGGAGCGACCTGGGAGCACAAGGAGGTTAAGTGACTTGCTCAGGGTCACACAGTATGCAAGTGGAAGCTGTGGGATTCAAACCCAGGTCTGGTCTGCTGGATGTCACCAGATTTTCAGCTCAGAGCCTTAGACCACTGCACTATACTGCCTCCCTAATATCCAGAAAATTCTGCAAAATCAGCTACTGCCCACAATAAGGCCGGTACCGAACCCGCTGGATCTCTGAGGTATAGAATCGTGTCGTCTGCGTACAAGGACAGTTTGTGCTGTCCCCCCTCCCTCCCCTCCACTCCCTTAATCTCTGGATTTTGTCTGATTGCAATAGCCAGGGGCTCTATTGCCAGAGCAAAGAGATGGGGAGACAGAGGGCACCCCTGCCTCATTCCCCTAAGCAGAGAAACCCACTCAGAGAGGCCTCCATTCACTAGGATCGAAGCCTGTGGAGAGGTATACAGGGCCTGAACCATCCCCATAAAATCTTTCCCAAACCCATATCTCTCCAATACCTCAAATAGATATTCCCACTCAATGTGATAAAAGGCCTTTTCAGTGTCTAGAGAAATAATCGCCATAGGTCTTTTTGCCCTAGATGCGTTCTATATTACATTTAGAACCTTTCTTACATTATGGTATGAGTGTCTACCTCAGATAAATCCCGTCTGATCTACATGTATCAGTTCTGGGAGAAGCTCATCCAATCTAGAGGCCAGTATGTTAGCATAAATCTTTGCATCGGCATTGATGAGAGATATGGGTCTGTAAGCAGCACAGTCCCTTTGGTCCCTACCCAGCTTCAGGATAAAACATATAGTCATCTCACCCATAGAACGAGGCAGGGTTCCCCCCTCCCTAATCTCCTTAAAGATGGTCCACAGATGTTCTATCACCTCCTTTCCCATTGCTTTGTAAAATTCCGTGGGTAGTCCGTCCGGCCCGCATGCTTTACCCGATTTTAAGTAAGCAATGGTCCTGGCAATCTCTTCCCTTGAAATCTCCTTGTCCATCCTGTCCCACCAAGATTCTGAAATCCTCGGCATTGCCATCTGATGCAAAAACTGGCTCATCTTATTCTTCCCCCCTCCCTCCTCTGCTTTGAACAGCTCCTGATAGAACTCGGCAAAGCTACTTAAAATGCCTTGTGCATCCCTATGCAGCACTCTGTTTTTGTCCTTCACTTCGTTAACCTTCTTACTCCCTCTCCTCCCTTTAATGAGATTAACCAGCGGGGGACCTGGTTTATTGCCCCATTCGTAAAATTTATGCTTCCATAAAAGCAATTGTGTACGGACCTCATCCATTAATGATTTGTTCAGTGCTTCCCTGCTAGCTGCCAATTGCTGGAAACCTCCCTTCCCCCATTCCTCGCCATCTGAGGCTCCAACTCTCTAACTCGATTTCGTAATTCTGTCTGCTTCTGATGTTTACTTTTTTTCTACCTAATAACATATCCCGTAAAAGCACCTCTCATGAATGCCTTCCCGTCATCCCAAAATCCCTGAATGGAGGGAGCAGACAGCAGATTCGTCGAGGTGTACAAATCCCACTGTGCCTTCATGTATTCCCAAAAATCCTGGGAGCCCAGAAGGTAGGATGGGAAACACCAGTTATTAGTTTTCGCCTGTTGGGGGACCAGCTCTATGGAGGCAACAACCATTACATGGTCAGAGACATATATGGGGCCATGCTTAATAGCTATCAATCTGGATTACCATGCTCCTGCAATATACATATGGTCTATGCGTGACCACGTTTTGTGCGGTGGGGAGTAAAAGGTGAATTCCTTTTCACAGGGGTTCACCGTTCTCCAGGCATCCAATACATCTGACTCACTGAGCCCCTCACAACATTTACGCATGCAATGCCCCCCCTCTCTCTTTGCCTTCAGAGTGATCCAGATTTCGATCTGGGGTGCAATTAAAATCTCCCCCCATCACTAGACCTTGAAACTGCTCTCAAATCAGCAAGTCTAAGATCCTCTGATAAAATAGTGGCTCAAACACAGCGGGTGCATACATGCTCCCAAACGTTACAGGCTCCTCGTGTAGCATTCCCTCCACAAAAATGTATCTCTCCTCCTTTCCATCCCTCAGCACTCTGTTAACCTTGAATGGCAGCCCTCTGTGCAGCAGGACTGCTACTCTTATCTTATGGGATATGTAGGAAGCAGCAAAACAGGCTCCCACCCAACCCTGCACCAATTTCTGGTGTTCTGACTGCGTTAAATGCATTTCTTGTAGAAGAGCAACCTGTGCTCCTGCTCTTCTTAACGCAGTCAGAACAGACATCCTCTTAACCAGAGTAGAGATCCCCCTGATATTCCAAGAGACAATGTTCGCCCTGTCTCTAGCCATTCCAACCATTTATTCTCCCTTTTAAGCACCCATTTGTCTTCTCCCTCCATTCGACCCACTTTCCCTCATCTTGGCATCCCTCTCCTTCTACTAAAATACAAGCCTTACGACCTTGGTAGTAAAAGCAACTAATGCAACAAATATACCAGATAACACTATAACAGGTATATAACTTTTTTACAAATGTTTTACCTGACTCCCCCCCACTTCTGCACACAACATTCTAAAAAAGCGAATTAGTGTGTTCTCCCCAACTCAATTTACACTGCTACCTTTAGGTTTGGAATAAACATCCAATCTTCTCTCCCCCCCCTCTTCCCCAGTCCAACTTTAAATCCTTTTATTTCTTTCTGGCTAACAAACCTATTAATCTCACATCTTTTGAAGATTATTTGCATATATCTCATAATATCAATTAGCTTTCATCAAGCTTCTCAGTGCCCTTGATTAGGTGCTCCATGCCTTATAATCCAAATGATTCCTCACCTGTTGCAGTTTGTCCCACTACTTCAAATATTGTTCTAAATTGCAACAAGGCCCGTTTCTCTCTTATAGGCCCCATGCCCCTGCATCATACACCTCTTCCTTCAGCCCCCCCTTGAATCGGCCCAGAAATTTTCTTGAGTGTCTAGGCCTGCAGCAATCCAGTAGTGCTGGAATAGCCAGTTTTTCAGTCCATCAGGGATACTCCCCTCCCACTGCCCCCATTCCGGCGCAGCATTACAGGAGACCCAGTGAGTCAAATCCAATGCCTGAGCCTCCCGTAGGCCACCACTTGAGACACCAGTGCAGAGCAGAGACTTCATCTAAGACTCCTCTCTTCCATCGGTATATTTCACATGGACTGCAATCTCTTATGCTATCACAGTTCTCAGTTCATCTCTTGCTTTACTCTCTCTGTCATGGGGGATCAGAAGGGGATACGGCAAAGGGAAATCCCAATTCCAAGGGCTCTCCCTCTCGAATCCTCCCTGCCGGTTTAGCTGCAACCTCTATCCCCAGTCTCTTAGTCCCACATTAGCTAATCACCTCTCAGGCCCAGACCCACGACATCAAAGCTCAGGTTATCAAGTGTCTAGGCCCTCAGCAACCCAGCAGTGTGAGGATATCTAATCTTTAAATCCATCAAGAATACTTCCCTCCCTGTCCCATCGCAGCTCCACAGGAGGACCAGTGAATCAAATCCAACACCTGGGTCTCCTGTAAGCTGCTACTCACGGCACCAGTGCAAAGCAGGGATTCCATCCATGACTCCTCTTCTCCATCGTTATATTTCCAAGTGGCCTGCAGCCTTATGTGCACTCACAGTTCTCATTTCATCTCTCACCATCAGGGAAGTTCAGAAGGAGTTACGGCAAGGGGAAATCCCAGCTCCGAAAGCTCTCCCTCTCGAATCCTCCTCTGCTGCTTCAGACAAAACCTCTGTCCCAAGTCTCTCAGTCCCACACCAGCCATTCACTTCTCAGACCCAGACCCATTACATCCAAACACAGGTTTTCACCCATGCTCAGGGCTTTCTGGGCACATCTTCTCTCTCACCCCAGCTTCTTCTTGAGCTCTGTCACAAAAGCAGCCACCTTCCCCACCTCCCAAAAGCTGTAGGAAGCTCCTTCATGTTTAATTCGTAACGTGGCTGGAAAGATCATATACCACTCCAGCTTCAATTGTTGGCTCATTGCAATTACATCATTGAAGGCCCTTCTCTTTCTCCCAATCTTGTGCAAGTGGTCTTGAGCTAGTTGCAGCTTACATCCATTGTATTGCAGTTCCTGCATTGCCCGAAACTTGTTCCAAATTACTTGGTGATCTTGAAAGTTGTGGAATCTAAACACAATCTGACACGGGGGCTGACCTGGTGGTGGATGCAGGAGTACAGCTCAATGAACCCGCTCTAACTTGTATCTTCCCCCTTTAGACTTCAGGCCCATAATAGCAGATAAAGTACTAGCACAAAAATCTAGTATATTGGTTCCTTCTCGTCCCTCCTGGAGGCCCTTTAGCCTGAGATTCGATCTTCTATGATGATTTTCTTGGTAATCTAGGGCTTCTCGAACTCAGCGATTTCTTTTTCTAATTTCTCTATACGCCGTGGAAGCGGGGCCACGAGGTCTTCCGTATTCGAAATATGGCTCTCAGCTTCCTCTATTCTTTCCTGTTGTTGGGCAATCTGAGCATCCACATTTTCTAGGCGGTGATCTATCTTTTCCTCTACCCAATTCAACTGTGGAGTGTGGACCTCCGTTAACTGCTCCCGTAGCTCTCTCCCAAAAGCAGACATTTCAGCAGCCGACAACGAGAGAGGCCCTGCTGCATTACCCAGGAGCACCGCTGGCTGCTTCTTATTACCCTTCCCACCCACTCAATGCAATTTCCCTCCAGCAGTCAGAATATATTCATCCATGCTTCCCATGCCCTGTTAACTTTCAGATCACTTCTTATATCAGCCAGAATATACCGAAAATTAGCTTTACAGTTGGACCGGGGTTGGAGCACATAGAAGACACATCTCTATGCCATTAAGCAGTCACGTGACTGGAGGCATTCCTTAAGGAAAGGATAGTGCAACACCTGGAATCTATAGGGGCACAGGATCCAAGTCAGCATGGGTTTACAAAAGGAAGGTCCTGTCAAAGTAATCTTATAGATTTCTTTGACTGGGTAATCAGAGTGGTGGACCAAGGGGGAGCAGTTGATGTCACCTACCTTGACTTCAGCAAATCTTTCAACACTGTTCCACATAGAAGATTGATAAATAGACTGGGTAGGCTCGGGGTGGGTCAGAAGTTGGTCAACTGGGTGGCAAACTGGTTGATGGGCAAAAAACAGAGAGTGGTGGTAAATGGTATACAGTCAGAAGAGATGCAAGTCACAAGTGGGGTACCTCAGGGATCAGTGCTGGGGCCAGTCCACTTCAATGTCTTCATTAGTGACATTGCAGATGGACTAGAGGCTAAGGCTTGTCTGTTTGCAGATGACACCAAGATCTGCAACACAGTAGATGATCCAGATGGGGTGGGCAGAATGAGAAGAGATCTGGATAAACTAGCAAAATGGTCAGAAGAGTGGCAACTGGGATTTAATGCAAAGAAGTGCAAGATCATGCACATAGGGAAGAGAAACCCTGAAGCCACCTATAGGCTGGAAGGGGAGTTGTGGCAGTCACAAACGAAGAAAGAGACTTGGGCATCATCATCACCGATGACCTGAAATCATCCAAGCAGACCTCTAAAGCAGTAGGTAAGGCTAGGGGGATGTTAGGGTGTATTAGTAGGGGTATCAGAAGTTGTAAGAGGTAGGTAATAATCCCTCTTTACAAGACACTGGTTAGGCCCCATCTGGAGTACTGCATGCAGTACTGAAGGCCACACCTTCACAAGGACATTAACCAAATTGAGGCAGTCCAGAGAAGGGCAACCAAAATTATGCAGGGACTGCATCAGAAGACATATGAGGACAGATTAACGGAGCTCAATATGTATACCCTTGAGCAAAGGAGGGAGAGAGGTGATATGATCTAAACATTCAAACACCTTAAGGGCATTAACAAGATGAAAGAGTCTAACATGTTTAAATATAAGAAAAATAGCAGGACAAGAGGACACAGCATGAGACTAGAGGGAGGCCGATTAAGGGGGAATGTGAGGAAATTATTTTTCGCAGAAAGAGTGGTGGATGCATGGAATGGCCTACCTCAGGAAGTGGTGGTTATGAATACAGTGCAGGGCTTCAAACAGGCATGGGATAGGCATAAGGGAGCAATATAGATTAATATGAATAGATAGGCCACTGACAGAGCAAAGGCCGATGGCACATTTATAAAGTAGAAAAAGAAATGGGCAGACTGGATGGGCCTTGTGGTACATATCTGCCGTCAACCTCTATGTTTCTAAGTGATGTCTCTGGTTTAAGGAAGGGTAAGAAGCACATCATCTGCATACAGTGTGACTTTATATTCGGTACCCTCTAGGGGCAGCTCCCCTACTTCTGAGTTTCCCCTTAATACTACGACTAGGGGCTCTATGTATAATGCAGAAGGTAATGGTGATAAAGGACATCCTTGTCTCATACCTCTTTGAAACTGTATAGGGGTTAAATAAGAGCCATTTATCCCTATATATGCCAGGGGTGAATTATAAATCTGTTGGAGCCACTTTCTGAACATAACCGGAAAATTAAATGCCTCAAATACTCCCCATAAGAAGTTTCATGAGACCTTATCAAAGGCCTTTTCAGCATCCAGGCTTACTAAGGCCATTTGAAAGTCCCTTTTTAAAATATTCCAGTATTAGGGTTGTACATCTAATATTGTCCTGAGTGTGTCTATTTCTAATGAATCTGGACTGATCTGGATGTATTAGCGTTGGTAGTAGCATCTCCATTCTATGTGCCCAAATGGACATGAATATTTTATAGTCCACTTTGAGGATTGAGATCGGTCTGTATGAAGAGGGAGTAACATGGTCTGTTCCAGATTTCAGTATGGCTATTAATGTAGTGTAATTCCATGATGGTGCAGGCATATTTCCCTCCTTGACTTCACTATACATCCTATGTAAGGTTGGAAGCAGTTGTACTAAGAAAATTTTGCACCATTCGACTGGATACCCATGTGAGCCTGGGCATTTACGCACTTTTGCTCTAGCAATAGCTAATTCTATTTCTTCCTGAATGTTGTGGGCCTTCAATCTAGATTTCTGCTGTTCTTTAATTCTAGGAAGGGACAAGAAACAAAGATATTGCTGAATACAATTAATGTTAGTTGAGGTAGAATCCATATATAATGTTTGGTAATATTCTCTGAACACCTGTATATTTTCCTGTCTCACATGTATTCACTTTCCTGAATGTGGATCTTTTATCTGCGTATTATGCAATGGCAAGAACATTCTCTGGACTCTGATTGGTCAATGTGTCCTTGACACAGTGAGGTTATTCTAGCACAACCTCACTGTCATAGATGAGCATGAGTGTTTTTCCTCTTCTCTTAAAATATCTACTAAAAACATTTTTAAAACTTGTTTATTATGTATAATGAGCTATTGTATAATAGCAATAATGCACTCCAGGTAGTGGGTTGTGCTGGGATAACTTCACTTCTGGGACATTGGATGCACTCGGCCTGTGGCCCAGTGCCCAACCACCCAGGCGTGAGGTTATCCCAGCACAACCCACATCCTGTTGTGTATTATTGCTTAAATATATACTGTGGGATGGTGTATCCTTAATTTTCTGGCTAGGAGATGTGTTCCCTTCGCTTCACCCTCATACTGAGCCTGTTTTTATAGGCTCAAGTCCAACTGGTGCATTCTGTGATTTGTTCCTGACTTGTGCCACAGTTTTGGGTTGAATATGCCATTGCACCACATATTCATAGGTACGCCCCCTTGCACTTGCGCTGCATACATTACTTTTGTGCCATGGCACAATGTGACTTGCGCTGTGTAGCCGTACTGGTTGAATATCACTCTACAGCACAAGTCTGTAGTTGCACCAGTGCACCTTGGTTGCACCATGTGCAACTGCTCTGAATATCTGGCCTCATACGTACAGTATATGAAACTTGATCACAGAATAGAACTGTGATGGTTCAGGTGGTTAAAATGTATATTTATGGACCCCCCTTCTAATTGGATGTTTAATGCAAAAATCAAGGGTCCAGAGACTCTTACAAAGGGGTTAGCCAAAGCTCTGACGAATGAGCCAAAGATATGGTTGAAGCAGCTGGCCACCCACCCATCTATGATTTTCACTAAGAAATATAGCCTGGATGGGCTACTAAACAGCTACTGTTGGTCTGGTCTTGGCAACCACAGCCTAACTGGCTGTTTCACATTACAACCAGCAGAATTTTTCCAGGAAATTGGGAATATAGTTTTGACTAATGATTCTTTCTGTGTAGTAATTATCCTGTTTGAGGAACTATCATATTTTTTTCTGCATTTAGTCCTGTACATAATTAGCTTGGTTTCGTTTTGTCAGTACACTTTACAATACAGTTGATGTTTAAAGGAAAAAACAGGAGCAGGCAGACTTACTTACTTACTGTACTTAGAATTACTCTTGCATAATAAAATGTAAATTTCTGGGGAAACCACATCATTCAACCATGTTCTCCGATAACTTAAATATTTACATTGGGAGCTCTATCAGTACGTTTCTGTTGTACATATACAGTTAATTGTATTTAAAACCTGAACTAATATGGTTACTATGCTTTGTCATGTGTAATTTTCAATATTTAAAGCAGACTGCCCCAGCGAATAGGCACTACAGGGCTACAAATACATGTTTATATGTGTAGTGTGGGATGTCTTTCTCAAAGCTGAGTGGTCATGCCAGCCCAAACAGCATGATAGAACAATATTTTCCATAAGAGAGACACTCTACACTACACATATAAACATATTATAAATCGCTTGAGTTTCCTAGAGTAAATGTTTCAAGGTTTGTTTTTTACTTAAAAAAATCCATTTAACACTCTTCCTCCCCTTGCTAAAATGGAATCTGTACCTTAAAGCTGACACACAAAACAGCAATTGTACGCAAGACAAGCAGTCCTGCTGCTCTTGATTCTGATTGGCTGAAGTAACATATATGTATCATTAGAGTGTTAAATATTCTAAAGTAAATAATTGGTCCCTATATTAAAAAAGTTATAAATATGCCTTAGTATGACAATACATAAACTTAGTGACATAAAAAGGGAAGGGGGGACTGTACACAGGGAGAACAGGACAAGGCAGAAATCTTAGACAAATACTTCTGCTTCATGTTCATAGAGGAAGGAGAAGGAGAGGGAGCACAAAAAGTAACAGGAGCCTTGAAGGTGGAGGTGGACACAGGTCCTTTTTCAGAGGAGACAGTCCTGAAGGCACACGCTAATCTGAAAGTGTACAAAGCAACGGGGCCAGACGAAATACATCCAAGGGTGTTGAGGGAGCTCAGGGGGCAGTGGCTGCACCTGTGGTGGTCCTATTTTACCAATCACTGGAAACCAGAGTAGTTCTGGAGGACTGAGAAGGGCAGATGTAGTCCCACTTTACAAAGGTGAAGGCAGGGAAGAGGCTGGCATTTATAGGCCAATCAGCCTGACATCAGTGGTGGGACAGGTAATGGAAACACTGATGAAAGAAAGGATTGAGGAATATCTTGACTCCAACAGGTACAAGACCCAAGGCAGCATAGACTCATGGGGGGGGGGCTCATGTTAATCAAATCTGATACATTTCTTTGATTGGGTGACCAAGAAATTAGATCAGGGGTTGTGGCCTATTTAGATTTCAGTAACGATTTTGACACAGTTCCACATAGGAGACTAATAAGCAAGCTGAGTAGCTTAGGGGTGGGTAAAAAGGTGGTAAATTGGGTATGAAGTTGGTTAGGGGATAGGTGACAGAGAGTGGTGGTGGTAAACAGAGTTCACTCCAAGAAAGGGAGGGTGACCAGTGGGATATCTCAGGGATCAGTGCAGTGTCCATTCCTTTTTAATGTCCTTATAAGTGTCATTGCAGCGCAGCTGGAAGAAAAAGTCTGCCTCTTTGCAGATGATACCAAGATCTACAAGAGTGCACACACTGGGGAAGGGGGTGGAAAGGATAAACAGAGACCTGAGGAAAACTTGAAGAGTAGTCAAGTGTATGGCAGCTGGGTTTAAATGTGAAAAAGTGCAAAATAATTCAGTTGGGCACAGAAACCCTGGGGCAGAGTACAAAATGGGTGGAGTGGTATTGACAACTACCCAGCATAAAAGAGACTTGGGTTAGCCATACTGTATGATCTAAAGGTGGCCAGGCAGTGTGACATGGTAGTCAGGAGGGCTAGTGGGAAGCTATGGTGCATAGGGAGGGGTATCATCAGCTGAAAGAAGAAGGTGGTTTTACCCTTGTTTATCTTGCCAGTAAGACCCCACCTTGAGTACTGTGTCCAGTTCTGGAGACTGCATCTAGAAAAGAAACATAGAAATATAGAATTTAATGGCAGATAAGGTCAACTTGGCCAACCCAGTCTGCCCATTTTTCCTTACCTACATTATTACTGCAGACCCTACTTGATCTAAAGCTTTTTCTCCCTCCCCTCTTCCTTTCCACTATGATTCTCTTGTGCCTGTCCCATGCATTCTTGATCCCCGCTGCTGTTCTTCCTCACATCTCCTGAAGCTACCCCCTGTAGCCTCATATCACGTCCCCTTGTTCTTGAATATCTTTGTCTCTGAAAAATACTCCCCTCCTATGTTCCCCCTAAGGTGTGCGCACGTGCACCCGCACAGCAGTCAGAAATAAGCAGCGCACGGCTTCAGTAGTAGCACACAAAGCAGCTGACAGGGATCATCATGTTCATGATGACTACAGTCATCACTCAGATTTAAGACTCAGACAGCAGGACATGAAAGTGAATGGAAAGAAACATTGTATGCCCACCTCTGATGCCACAACCCATTAGCTTTAACAAGCCAGCAGTTAACAAGCCAGACATCTCGCTCTTGCTCCACTTATTGAACAATGGAATCGATCGGCAAAATTCCAACCAATCGGCTTTGCAGTTACAGCAATGTTTTCGGCTTGACACCTCTTTTCAGTAAGACAGTACTTGATAATAAACAGTATTCCCCTGCTGGACACAGAAATAGCATGTTTTATTTGTTTGGTAGATTCCCCCAACAAAGCAATGCGAGAGATTCTCTGACATAGGATATACATTATATTATTTCAGTTTTAAAGTTGCACAGCTTCAGTGTAATCTGCCTCCTCCCCAAGCAGCGTCTCACATACAAAATGTGTTTATAATGGATTTAAAGCCTCACCGTTGAAAGCGTGTTCATTTTTTTTTCAGCAGAAGAAAATGGGAAAACTATAGTTTTTGTTTACAATAAAAACATCAAAGAAACCTACTGTCTGTTTGTGTCATTTTTTTATGTATTTGTTGGGGGCCAGGATGGGTTTAACCTTCTCAATTAGCAGGCTGAGACACTGACTGTACATATGTCTAGAGAGATGAGATTGCACTTCTCTTTAAAACGGGGTGTCACATTATACACACATTTGAGATTCAATGAATTAGTGCTTGTAAAAGGTTGCCCATATTGGCTACATGGGGATGGTAATTCTAAAATGGACAACAAGAAATAGCAGTGCAAAAAATGTCCTTTTCATTTAATTTCATAAATTCAGACTGTGCTTAGTATGGATCCGGAATGGAAGAGAAATACAGTCTCCTAAATGCATCTCCTCTCTCATATCACACTGACTCACTCACTACATTGCAAAAATACATTTTAAAACCCCCACTGAGCTTGACAATACCCAGCATAGTCACTGTAAACCATACCTAGGGTAAATGACACTGCATACAATTATGCATGCATCCATCAAAGATCCCATTGCTAAGTACTGCTTTAAGAAGCTGTCCAGTCCTGAATATCACATTGCCATAACAGTATTAAATGATGTACTTTGGGAATTGGCCGAGTTGTCTAAGATGTTTCAGAAAGTGGTCTAACAACAGTTGAAGCTGTACAGATTGCTAGGGCAAAACCAAAAAAAAAGATCAGAAGCCAGTACCTGGGTGAAACTGTCTACTGGAGCCAACCAATAAAACTGCTTTTGGCTAATTGCACAGCTGAAGTAAGCACAGCAGCAATTTTGCAATTAATTTGCCTGTTATGTGACCATCTGGACAGTTGATTTCCTGCAGGTGAACTTTCTGACTGATCTGCCTTTGATTTTGCAGCAATGCCACATTGCAGCTTTGAGTTTGGCTTATCAAATATTGGGAAACAATATAGCAAACATCATGACTATTTATTTTCATCAGTGGACCAGGCAGAAATTGCTAGCCAGTACAATGACTTCAGATTCATAGTTGCTGAAAAACTAAAGGGAGGATCATTAAAATCCTTTACTGACATGATCCACTTTACTTTGACTAATGTGCAGTACAGCATGGTGGCTAAACTTACTGATGTATGTGCTACATTCCAAACTAAACATGAAGCTATCATGCATAGAGGTTCCTACACAGTCTTATCCTTCCCCAGAAGAGATTCTCCATAGGGAGGTGCAGAGTGAGAAGGATACGATAGCACAGAGAAAAATCTTGGGAGTGATAGAGGATCATGTACTGAAGCAGAGAGAAGCATGGCTAAGTAGGACCATAACTATCTTTGGGTAGAAGGTTTCACTCAAGGATTCTCATAGGAAAGTTATGGAAGATTTGTTGCTGCTCTTGGAAAGAGCATTAGGATTTTATATCTCCAGAAACATGGTGGAGTCCATAAAGTTATGTGGAGATCCTGAGTCCACAACACAAATTGATATTACATTTAAAAATCCTCATTAAGCTTGCAGCTGGATTGTTTGGGAATACATTTAGTTAACACGTTAGACTTGGGTGAAGACTTTCCATGGTTTAAGCAGACTAAGGGTAGTCCAAAATCAATCTTAGAGGCCGATAACCCTTGATTGATTTTGGAAACCTAAGTGACCCTAATACCTACTCGCTACAGACAGTTATTGATTAAGCCTGACAAATGCAGCCTGTAGATAATATTAAACAAATGAACTCTGAATGGCAGCTGGATTTGGATAAGGTAGCTGGGAATCGAAATGTGGATGCCCTTTCTATACTGTCATGGAATATTGAAGGCATCAATCTTAAAATAATTGACCATGAAGTAGTGAGATTTCTGGATAATTCTGATATTATTGGACTGCAAGAAAGATGGTGTACAGAAAATGTAACTCCCAGATTGGCTGGATATTCTGTCTTTACTCTGCCAGCAACTAAAGATAAAAAGTTTGGAAGGTTTAAAGGGGGTATTTCCTTTTTTATCAAAACTTTGCTAAATTGTCAGGCTCTAATGATTAGTAAGGGACAAGAGAAGATCATTCTCTGCAATATATACTTCCCCCTCGCAATAAAGCTACTGATACTGCTGACCTTTTCATACAGGATCTGAAAATGGCACTTGACGAATTGTCAGATAAGAGTATATCTAATCCAATAATTATTTTGGGAGACTTTAATGCCAGAATTCCTTCTCATTTTTTGGAGGATGTACTGTATATTGAGATATGATCCATACAATATCTATAATTAATCCAAATATCTCATATACTAGGACTACTCAGGATCTAAAATCTAACCTTAGAGGTAGGGAATTGTGAACGGTCTTGACCAGTAGAAATTTCTATATTTTAAATGGGAGAACTCAGGGAGATCTAGTTGGATCCTTAACATATAGAAGGTCTACTGGCTCTTCAACCCCTGATCAGGTTTGGACCAATTTGGAAGCAGTAAAGCTGATCCAAAAGTTAGAGGTCATGGATAGATTGGAATCAGCACACTGTGCTATTGTAATTAACATCAAATGCCCTTTTGGAACTTTAAGGAGTAAGGCACAACAGGAAGAGAGTCTGGAAGTCATAAACAAGAGAAGGATTGGATGGGAGCAGATTCATCAAGCTAGTTTCAAAGAAATTCTTAGTACAGAAGTCTTAGGTGATATTCATGAGTTGGTCCTGGACAAAAGTAAGGCCTTTAATATTTTGGAGAATTGGGACACTATTCATTCTTTACTTGGACCTAGATGTAAAACAATGTATCATCCTAGGTCCCTTTATAAAAAGTATTAGTTTAATTCGATATGCCTACAGGCAAAGAAAGAGTCTGGAGGAAAACTAAGACAGCATAAGAAGAAAATAAATGTCTGTAGCAGATTTTAAATTGCTAAATAGTGGAAGAGAAAAATATAGGAAAATTCTCAAATGGGAGAGACATAAACATACTCAGGGACTTTGGGAAAAACTGAGGCAGGCTGTTTTGGATAGGGATGGAAGGCAATTTTGGAATATTGTTGCCCAGGGATATAATAGATATGCCAATAGGATTGCAACCTATATTACACCTGAAGTTTGGGCATCTAATTTCTCCAAGTTCTATTATTCTCATGAAGAGCAGGAGACACCTGATGCTTTCAAAATAAAGGAGGATGAAAATTTTTCAAGACCTACAGTATCTTGATCACAGAGGATAAAATCCAGATTGCACTGATTGGCCTTAAGGCAAATAAAGCACCAGGTCTCCTAGGTGATCTCTATAAGGTTTTTACCAATTGATGGAGTCCTTTTCTTCTTTTGCTGTTTAATGGCCTGGTTCGGGGCACTCTTATCCTGCCAGTTGGGCAGGTAGTGTTATCTTCCCAATTTTTAAAAAACAGGATCCGAATGACCCTAGGATATATAGGTCTATTAGTTTGATAGATGTTTCACAGAAGATTTTCTCTAGGATAAATTTGGGCAGATTGTTGTTGTGGGTCAAGGACAACTCAGTATTGAATGAGGCGCAGAACGGTTTCTGGAAGGACTGTTCTATAGTACAACATAATTATGTGCTTCAGCATCTGATCTGGAAGTATACTAAAGTGAGAAAAAACAGATTATATTGCTGTTTTGTGGACTTCTCCTTGGCCTTCGACAGGACTAGTAGAAAAATCCTTTGGGCTACATTAAGGGATCTGAAGTTGGAGGCCTCACTTTTTAATGTTATTAATAGGCTCTATGAAAATATATGGGCAAGAGTCCAGTATAATCAATATGGTCATCTAACTGATAGATTTGAGATAAATGTTGGGGGCAGACAGGTGTACTGTATTTTGGTCCCCACTCCATTTAACATCTACATTAATACAGTCTTGGATCAGCTACGTAACCCAGATTTTCATACTCCAAAAATTAATGATCAAAGGATTGAATGTTTAGCATATGCAAACAATTTAGTCTTGCTCTCTACTTCAGTCCTAGGTCTTAAAAGAAAATTGGCTCACTTTGAATCTCTCTATTCTCAAAGGAAACTAAAAGTTAATCTCGGCAAGACCAATATTGTAGTTTTTGGCTCTCAGACAATGAATACGGTCGGCTTTAGGCTAAATGGTAACCATATAGACACTGTTAAGAGTTATGACTATTTAGGTGCCCATTTTGCCTATAGCCTATCTTGGACCAAACATTTGGAGGCTATTCAATTTAAAATGGGATCTTCTGTAAATGCCCTAAAAATATTTAATGGCAAGATGGGGAAGTCATCAGTGAAGGGGGTATTAAGAGTTGTTAATGCCAAAATTAGAATGAGCATATTATATGCCTACAAAATCTAAGATTATACTAAGGTTAGAGAATTAGAAATAATTCTGAATAAACTCTATAGGGACATCTTAATATTTTTAAATGGAACTCCAAGCTGTATTCTTGCCTTGGAGGTAGGACAACATTCCTTGACTTATCTCATCTGTGAATGACAGATTCTCTTTCTGTTGAAACTTTTCCTTTTGCCCCAACAAAGATATCACAGAATGTGTGTAGTGGAAGCCATCAAATTGGACAGCATGGGATATGTACACCTCTTTATTCAACTTGTTAAGGAAACAATAATGCTGGCCAGATTGGGCCACCTCTTATATAAAATTTACAAGAGACCATTTGAGGAGATTAGGCAGGATATCAAATTGAGGATTATTGATTTAAGATATCAGTTCTTTCTATGTTCAACTCTCCAAGCTTAAGCTATATGGATTTTATAAAAAAGTAAAGATTTCATGGGGATATGAGCCATATCTCTTTTTTTAACCTGCCTACACAAGGAAGAATCTATACAAGATTCAGAACTGAAAACTATAATGCTCAATTCATTCATTTCAGACAAAAGAGAGGGGTTACTTCCTCCATATTGTAAATGTGGAGTGGGGACTATAGATGATCTCAAAAAAGTGGTACTCTTGTGTCCTAGGTATGAATCAACTAGGAAAAAACTGCTGGGTGGATTGTTAGGGGATCTCAGCCTCCCCCTGGAGGATCATTTGGAATAATTGTTTACATGAAAGAGAAGAACATGGTAGAGATCTTTGCAAGATTTTTAATCTCAACTCATTTGTAAAGTTTATTAGGGGGACGTGAAGTCCTGTGGAGGTTTTTTATGTGAAAAGGTACTCTGTTAAATTGAATTGCACTGTAAAGATATTTAAGTTCCTTGTTGATTTATTTATTGTCTGTTTATATTTACTATGTATTTTGTCCTGATTTTAGTATATTGTAAATGCTTTATGCTGAACAATAAATTGTACTACTACTACTACATTCCAAGCTTCTAGTGCTGACTGTGAAAGAGGCTTCAGCCTCATGAACTGCATTAAGAGCAAACAAAGAAGCTGCTTGGAAGAAAGCCATTTAGATCTGCTGATGCAAACACAATTGTTTTTAACATCTGGTGAAAAAATGGATCTTAATAAAATATAAATCCACTGGATTAATGGGAAAGACAGGAGAGAAAAACAGTGAAGGTTGATTTCTTAGCAATGCATCATCAGCAGCACCCCTTTTAGATGCATGCAAGACTCTTTAAAGTGTAAATAATTTACACGTTTTCAGTTCATACTGTTATGGCACTCAATACACATCCAAGCTTAGGACTGTGTCAGAATGTATATTTATACTTTGCATTGAGTATTTGAGTGTTTGGTTATGTTTTCTACTGTTTACTGACAATAAAATATATCACTTGTTTGGGCCACCCAATTTACGCACATGAATCTTTTTTTTTTTTTTTGCACAAAGTGCCACACACACATATCAGTCGCCCACCCACAGAGACTAAAAATTAAAGGGAACATTGCTCCCCTCCTGTACCTTATTTACCCTGTGAGGTATTTAAAGGTCTCTATCATATCCTCCCTCTCATTCCTCCACTGACTACCATCATATTCTATGTTTCTATCCTTAAGTAAGTTATTGTAGAGAATGTAACATAAATAAGTCTTATGTAGACTTACAAAAGAGATTCTGAACATCCTCCACTCTGATTGTCTGTTACTGCACCAAAAGTGGGTGCTTATCAACACAAATCCCAACCACAATATACTTTAAAAGCACTTCACTAGTATTACAACTTGTTTTTGTTCCACAGGACCCTGGGAGAGTAGATAAGGAGCAAATAAAAGCATTTAAACAATGAGGGAAAAAAGTGTTTAATACTAGGAGTGACAACGAGGGAGTGTTTTGGGGACAGTACTTTGAATTCTAGTTGACAGTGTGTGGAATTTAGCTGATTGGAATAAAACTGCCTATTGTTGACTGAGTGTTTACTTGTGTACAGTACTTGTGAAGCAGGTGATGTATTGGGGGAGCAGCTGAGCAGGCTTAGTGGATCAAAGCTGAGAATTGGGGGTAGAACCTTTTGTATTCAGCAGGAACAGGAAGCGGTAGGTTTACTTCTCAGTAAAGGGGTTGTAAATTAGAATCAACAGGGATGAGTCAATGAGCAAAGTTGTCATGTGGAGGCATGCATGTCATGCCACTTATTAAAGTACCAGTGTGAGTGCCAGACAAATACACTGATGAAAGGGGACTTAGGAGAGAAGAGAGGATGGGGGCAGGAAACTCTGCATTAACTAAGTCTCACTGACTACTCTTTCACACATCAGCGAGCACATAGATGCACAGACTGGTCAAGGGGGGGCAGCTAGTCAGCTGTAAGTGCTGTGGCTCTGTCATCTTCTGGAGGGAATTCTAGGAGGCTGTTAGGCGCACTAACAGATGACAAGGCATTGACTGCTGTGGATGCTAGGGGAGAGCAGCTCTGACCAGTCTAAAGGATGCCTTGAGGGGAGGGGGCTATGTGAAGCCTGAAACACAATTCAAAGGACTGTACATGTGTGTCAGTGAAGCCAAAAAATTCTACTGCAATCCTGGCCAAGGAGTTCCACTTCCTGTTTTGTTTTACTTCAAGCAAGAAGGCAGATGATGGGAGCAATTCAAGAAGCAAGGATTAGCAATACCAGTGGTGTGAGATAAACCTGGATGAGCAAGAGAGGGAAGCGAGGGAGGGAGAGAGGCAAGCAGGAACCAGGAATCAGTTATTGCACTCTCCCATGGTTATCATGTATGGTTCTACTGAGGTTTCTACAGGCAAAAGGTGCTGTACCTTCTGAGAAACTCAAACTCTTTGTGTCCAAACTTAAGGAAAAAGATGCAAAAGTAGTGCTGACCGCCAACATCCTAAAACTTGCAGTTGGCGTCTGAATGATTTCCTCTTTCCTCTCCTGTGGAAACATGTTGGGTCCTCTTTCTGTATGATAAAAGATTAATTTGAAATCTCTTTTTATCCCCTCCTGCATCCCACCAGCCCAACATCCTCAGGAGTACCACGGAGTCTACCTCCTGCAAGCCACCTTATATGGTCCGTCGCTGGTCCCCCACGGAGACTCAGTTTACCCCTCCAGGGAGGGACGGGATGGGGTTCCTACACCCGACAATCTGGATTTTGTCAGTCATAGGTGGCCAGGCAGGTGGAGCCTGGAGCTGGCAGGCATTTTTCCCAGTTTCTGAGACATCACACGTCCCTGACATCATGGAGCTAATGCCGACGTCTGCAAAATCCTACCCCATGCTGCTGAAGCCTTTGGTGCCTGCATAGCTCCAGACCTCCATCCAAGAACAGTCCAGCATTTAAGGCGCTGACATCCTGCTAAACCCCCCAGCCTCCACCAGGTGTCAGCAGACACCGAGCCACATCCCCACCCTTCCCCCGGAGAAGGTGAGCTGTCATGGGATACTGCAGCCTTCTCCCCCAGCCAGCTCTTCGACGACCCGGGGGCTCACTCCCGATCCTGGGTCACCAGTGTCGCAAACAGAAATCCAACCATTGTGCCAATGGGCTGGCCTAAAGGATTAATTTGGGAGGACCACACTGTACTAGATCAGTCAAACTGGATCCAGATATCTGTGATCCAAAATTCAAATGGTCCTCAGATCAGATCAGACCTTGGGCTGGATTTTGAATTTCATGACTATCTGGCACAGACTTATCAGGTTGGATTTTGTATAATCTGAGCAGCTCTATTCACAAAGGCGAGTCTTCATCTTAGCCAGTTGGGCACCAGTACACTGGGGTAGAAGTTGCATATTCTAGTTAATGAGCTATTAAACTAGATAGGGAGAGCACAGGGTTTAAAGAGGGCTGCTGCAGCAGATTAAACTTTTACACATGTAATGCCCTCTTTTATGTTCTCCCCATTGTCCAAATACCAGCCAGGCTCTATCTCGGCTGCACCCACAAACCTGAGCCCCTAACTGGCCACAGGAGGTATGTGACCAGTAGTGTGTGGTGGATGTGGCCTACCTAGATTTCAGTGAGACTTTCAACACTGTTCCACACAGGAGACTAGTAAGCAAGCTTGTAACGTAGGAGTGGGACCAAAGGTTGTAAATAGGATAAGAAATCAGTTAGGAGCTAGGCAACAGAGGGTGGTGGTAAATAAAGTTCATTCTGAGGAAGTGAGGGTGACCAGCAGGGTTCCTCAGGGATCAGTGCTGGGACTTAATGTCTTTATAAATGACATTACAGAGGAGCTGGAAGGAAGAGTCTGCTTGTTTGTGCATGACACCAAAATCTGTGATAGGGTGGACACTGTGTGTGTGTGTGTGTGTGTGTGTGCGTGTGTGTAAAGAATGAGCAGAGACCTGAGAAAACTAGAGGAGTGGTCAAGGGTATGGCAGCTGGGGTGCAATGCAATAAAGTGTGAAATAATGCATAGTGAGACAAGGCAATTGGGAGGGCTGCTTCGATGCTGGGGTGCATAGGAAGGGGTATGACCAGCAGAAAAAGAGAGGTGGTGTTGCCTCTGTATAGATCACTGGTAAAACCCTACCTAGAGTACTGTGTCCAGTTCTAGAGACCATGGACTCAATTCTCAAATGGGGCTTTGATCGGTGCAAGCTGCAGCAAACAGCAGCTTGCTCCAAGGCCCAGTGTGCCAGGGACTCTGCACCAGATTCTGGTACAAGAGGGGTCCCTGTGCAAAAGTCCCCACACTTGTGGAAACCTCTCCCATGTGACATACACACAGCACATTGGATGGGTTTGTCGCAGGCTCCTGGAGCAAAGGCAAGCAGTACCTCCCCATCCCTGATCCTTGGGTCATGTAAAGAATAGCCCTTCTCTGGTGGTCTAGTGGCCCCCTTCCCCGATTCCTGATGTTGCTGTTAATCATGTATAAAATCCCCTTCCCTAGTGGTCTATTGGCCCCCCCCTGCCAATTCTTGATGTCACTCTAATGTATAAAATGTTTATATCCCTTCTTGGTGGTCTAGCAGCTCCCCTACCCGATCCCCAATGTCAGCCCAGATGTATAAAATGTTAAAATCACTTCCTAGTTGTATAGTGGCCCTCCACCCACCCACCCACCCCAGCAGAGACTGCCCACCACCCCACTTCCCCCATCCCAAAACACAGCCAGCGACTGGCACAGCCACTCCTCACCTCCATGGCCAGCCATCGACTGAACTTTTACTGAGCGAGTACTATAATGATCGTGTACACTATACAGTATGTGATCAGTGAATGTACAGTTGGCAGCTGGCTGTGGAGGTGAGAAGTTGGCTCTGCCAGTCGCCAGCTGTGTTCCAGGTTGGAGGGAGTGGGATGGTGGGCAATACCTGCTGGATTGGGTTGGTGGGGAACCACTAGACCACGTGAAGTAGTTTTAACATTTTATGCATGGGGGTGACATCGGGGATCAGGGAGAGGAGACCACTAGATCACCAGGAGGGGATATTAACATTTTATATAGCAGGGTGACGTCGGAGATTGAGGAGGGGAGACCGTTAGATCATCAGGAAGGTATATTAACATTTTATACATTGGGGCAACATTGGGGATTGGGGAGGGGGAACCACTAGACCACCAGGAAGGGATATTATCATATGAATATACAAAATTTGCCAGCAGATAAAGGCCTAGTGGTCTATCAAGTATGTTTAAATGTGCAGCTAGCACCCCTTATTCTGGAGCTGCCCTCCTCCTCCTTGACCCTCCCCTTCCATTTTATACATTGGGTGACAATGGGGATCGGGGTGGTGGGTCACTATACCATGAGGGAGAGGGGATATATTTTAACATTTGATACATCGAGGCTACATCGGGGATTGGGGCGGGGGGCACTATACCACCAGGACAGTTTTTTTATTCAGTATGACTACTGGTGACAAAGGGGCTTGGAAGGGGGGACCGGGGTACATTGCCACAAATAGGTCAACTCTCCCAGGGGAAAATTTTCTGAGTACCCTTGGCACAAGTGGCACTATTTGCCATTCTTTGTGGTGCAAGCCCCTTGCACCATGCCAGGAGCTTTGAGAATTGAGCCCCACATCTTCAGAAGGACATAAAGTAGAGACAGTCCAGAGGAGGGCAACACAAATGGTTTAGGGTCTGCATTAAAAGCCCCATGATAAGAGACAAAAGGACCTCAATTTGTATATCCTGGAACAGAAGAGGGAAAGGGGAATATGATAGAGACCTTTAAATATTTCACAGGGGTAAAATAAGGTACAGGAGGGAAGTATGTTTCAGAATAAAAGGTGCTCAAGAACAAGGGAACATGCAGTGAAGCTGGCGGGTTGATTCAGGAGAGATGTAAAAAAGTACTTCTTCACAGAAAAAGTGGTTGATTCTTGGAACAGCCTTCCAGTAGAGGTGGTGGGGGCAAAACAATGGTGGGGTTGAAGAATGCATATTATAGGCACAAAAGAATCATAGTGGAAAAGAAGGGGAGGGAGAAAGAGCTGTCAATGAAGTAGGGTCTGTGGTGATAATGCAGGCTGGAAAAACTGAGCAGACTGGGTGGGCCAAGCAATCCTTCTCTGCCATCAAGTTCAATATTTCTATCTTATCTCTATGTGCAAAAGACACTACTACACTAAATAGCACTAGCAAGGCACAATGGGGTAATTTCAAATCCATTAGGGCCTCATTACAGGCCAGGAGCAAACAGAGGCTGTGACTCCCACCTCCACCACACACACACACACACACACACACACACACACACCTCTCTTGGCTGCCTAATGACAATTCCACAGTGCCTTGTGTTCTCTCTACTTTCGATCACCTGCTGGTATATCTTAATTTATTCCTTGGTGTCCAGTGGTCCCCATCCCCCTCGATTGCCCTGACAATATTCTGCAATTGTTTCCCTGGTGTTCAATGGCCCCCCATCCCCCCATCACCCTGCCAGTATTGTTTAATTTATTCTCTGGTGCCCAGTGGTCCCTCAGCCTGATGATCCTGCCAGAATGCTGCAAGTGTTTTCCTCATGTCCAGTGGTTCCATGTCCACCTTGGTCACACTGCTGGTATGTTTTAATTTATTCTCTGGTGTCCAGTGGTCCAGCCCGTCCCCCACTGCAATGCCACTCCCACCCTTTCCCACCCACTCAGTCCCACCACTGTACCCCCTCCCACTGTAGGTGTGCCCTTTACTCTCCTACAGTGACCACCACATTCCCTCCACTGACCTCCATATCCAGCAACTGTTTGACCCTCAGGGCACAATCATAAGCCTACTGTAGAAACTGTGGTTTCTAAAGTAGACTCACAATCACAACTTGTCAGTCAGACATTGTCTAACCATGGAGAGGAGCAAAGGGACTGTGCCAGTTGCCATTAGGACACACCTATGGTGGGTAGGCAGGAGGTAGCAGTGGTGGGAATGGATGAGTGAGACAGAGTGGGGAGGTGGAAATTCTATAGGTGAGGCATGGGAACCACTGGACACTAAGGAATTAAATAAAACAAGGGAAAACACAGGAGATCACAGTGCTGCCCAGTAGTGGGTGCAGCTAGTAAGAAATGGCAGCAATACTCAAGCAGAACACTGAGGGTGGGATATTCAGACTGCACCAGGCAGGGGCTCAAGCCTGGGCGCTGCACAACTGGGATGAGCCTGGGCATGGACCAGACGATATTCAACGGTGCTGTGTCATGGCTCAGCACTGTTGAATATGGGGCTGAGGGCGCACACACTGCTCATGGTGCAATGGCACTGTGCCAGTGCAAGTAGCAGAAGGGTAGCAGGGGGCTGTGCCAGCACAAGTGTGGTTGTGCTAGGTGCAGCAACTGCGATATTCAGCCATGGGCACGCAAATGAGGCCATTATGCAAGCAAGGCACAAATGGGGCCATTTCTATGTCATTATGGCCCCATTTTCATGTGGTGCACCGATCCCTGGTTACTTGCGCCTGGCGCTCTGCAAGGCTGCAGCCGTCAAGGACCGATGACCTGCACGCCCGATAGTGGGCATGTGTAAAATTAATCCCTGGTGGTCCAGTGGACTGCTATCCATTGCCCGATCACAGGTATAAATTATAATAATCCCTGGTGGTCCAGTGGACAGATCTCCATCGCCTGATCACAGGCATAAGTCAAATACCCCGGGTGGTTCAGTGGACCGATCCCCATTGCCTGATCATGGGCTTAAGTTACAACTCCTTGGTGGTCCAGTGGAACACCCCACCCGATCGTGGGTGGATTGAACAAAGGACACCCTGGTGGTCCAGTGGTACCCCCCTCCCCACCTGCCCACTGGGTCCCCGCCACTCTGCCCCAGTTATGGCAGCTTGGTGGCAACACCCACAGGCCACCCAGTCACCTGCCAACTGACGGCATGCAGTAGGGCTGTATGCCTATTGGTCCACTGTGTAGGCCAGTGGGCATTCAGACCATACTGTACTACCCAGTCCTGAATTTTGAATGAGCATTCATTCAGCTACTGGGCCTGTGTAGTACAGTATGGTCTGCACGCCTATTGGCCCATGCAGTGGACCACTAGGCATACAGTCCTACTGTACGCTGTCAGTCGGCAGGTGTGGTCTGGCAGCTATGGCAGGTGCTGCCACCCGCCACAGACTGGGGGGGGCAGCGTAGCGGGGACTCAGTGGGCGGGTGGGGAGGAGGGTATCACTGGACCACCAGGATGTCCTTTGTTCATTCTGCCCACGATCAGGCAGGGGGTTCCACTGGACCACCAAGGAGTTGTAATTTACGCCCATGATCAGGCTATGGGGATCGGTCCACTGGACCACCAGGGATTTATTCAACTTATGCCCGCAAACGGGCAAGGGGGGACAAGACGCCCCCCTGGGCAGGGGGCATGTGGACTGTGACCTGGGTAGTTAGGTGGCCACCCACAGCAGGTGGCTGCCATGTTGCGCCTTGCAATATGGCATCTCACCTGTGGGTGGCCAGGACTTGCTTCTGGTTTCACCAGGCACAACATTGTGCCCCCCTGAGTGGTGCAAGACGGGTATGTGCCAGCATATTCACCGCACATCCTGGGCTGAATATCAGGATGTGCTGCATATGCATGTGCACACCCCCACACTTACACCACATACATTACTGGTGCAGATGAGCTGGTCACCAGCAGCCCCCCAGCAGATCTTTTTATGGAATCATAAGTGTCTGGGGATGTGCCCAAGGACTAGAAAGGGGCAAATGTGGTCCTATTACAGATGAGTAAGGATAGATACAATCTGGGTAACTATAAGCCTGTGAGTTTGACATCAATAGTTCAATATTGCTGGAATCAATTGTCAAAGAGCAGATAGTGGATGTTCTGGAAGAAAACAGACAGATGGACAGAAATCAGCATGTGTTTACAAAGGGGAGGTTGTGACAAACTAATCTACTTGACTTCTTTGACACAGTGGTATAGAAGATAGATAAGAACAGGGCAGTAGACATCCAATACCTTTCCTTTAGTAAGGTCTTTGATTCAGTGCCTCATAGAAGATGAATCCAAAAAATTGGGGAATTTGTACTTGGAAATAAATTAATTAGAAGGACTGGTAACAGGTTGTCTGACAGGACCCAGAGAGTTGTTATAAATGGCAAATTCACAGACATCAAGAATGTTATGAGTTAGATGATTGCAAGGGCAGCGCTGGGACCAGTAATATTTATTATAACATATTTAGAAGTGATATAGGAATGGGATTGTATAACATAGTAAGGTGATTCTACTTGCAGGTGACACAAAGCTCTGAAGGTGAATTGACACTAATAAGGGGATAGCCAACATGATGACGTGGAGAAACTTAAAAAATGTTCAGCAACATGACACTTATAAGTTCAGTGCCAAAAAATGCAAGGTGATCCATGCTGGCACCAGGAATCCACGAATAGAGTGCAGAATTAATGGAATCATGGTGGAATCCTCAGTAGAATAAAGGGATCTGTGGGTAATAATAAACAGCAGTATGAAATTGTCTGCTCATTATGAGAAAGTTTATGGGAAGAAAACTAGGATACTGGGGTGTATTTGAAAGGGCATCACTAGCCGATACAAGGAGTTGATAGTGCCATTTTATGGGTAACTAGGTAGGCCACACCCAGAGCAGCGTGTACAAATTTGGAACCCTCATATGAAAGGGAATAATTGGAGGCTAGAAGATATCTACTGGAGGGCAAGAAAAATGACTCATTGTTAAGGGGAGGACATATCCAGAAAGTCTGGAAAGCCTTAACATATACACAATGGATGTCAGGAGGAAGAAGGAGGACATGCTGGAAATGTACAAATACATAAGAGGGCATAACAAAGCAGACATCATGAAAGCAATAATATCCAACATGGTGGGTAGTATCAGGCTATACCCACCCACCTAGGGGTGTAATGAGGCTTGATGCTGCAGGCAGAGCGCCTTATATCCTCATGAAGGGTGGGTATAGCCCATACCACCCACCCTGGAGGGTATTTTTGCACTTAGAACACAGGGTTGGGGTTGATTTAAAAGAAAGAGTTAAAAACAATAAAAAATGTAAAAACATTTATAAAAATCAATAAAAAAATCTTATTTCTGTAAAGTAGTACTGTACTTCCACTACTTAGTGCTGGCATTGGCAGCAGAGGGTGATGTAGCATCATCATCATAATCATCATAATTTATTAATAAAAGGGGTCTTTCTTCAACCAAGGCACCTGTACATACCATAAATAATACAGACATACAAACATAAATTCTGATTTAAATAAAACCTTATATATAAATTCACTATAAATTAATACTTACTAAAATCAGCATATGCAGACTCAAACAAATAAGTCTTGAGTGCAGTTTTAAACTCCTGGATGGTCAGGCAATCTCATATCCAATGAGGTAGAGAATTCCACAGGGTTGCGGCCACAAAACTAAAAGAACGTGCTCCAGATGTCTTTAAAGGAACCCTGGGAATCTCTAGCAATCCCTCATTGGCAGATCGGAGAGGATGAAGGGGGCAGTAGGGATGAAGGAGATCTTGCAAGTAGCTAGGTCCCTGGTCGTGTAGGGCTTTATAGGTCAGTAAACCAACCTTGAAGGTGATCCTCCACCACACTGGAAGCCAGTGCAGTCCACGGAGCACAGGTGTTATATGGCTGGTTCTAGCTGTACCAGTCAGTAGCCTGGCTGCCACATTCTGCACTAGCTGAAGGCGGTAGAGGTCAACCCCCGGTAACCCTAGGAATAGGGCATTGCAATAGTCAAGGAAAGAGGTAATGAAGGCATGGACCAAACTTGGAAGAGCTTCAGGAGGAACTAGGTGTTTCACCCGGGTGATATTCCTCAGATGGTAAAAAGAGGTTTTGACGACAGCTGACACCTGTGACTTAAGGGTCAGACCATAGTCAATAATAATGCCCAGGTTCCGTACCCAGTCTGAGATAGTTAGCATCACACCCCCAAGACATAGTCCCGAGGGTGATCCTGCCAACAAACCCACCTCCTGACTATCAGGGTCCACAACCAGCACCTCAGATTTAACCAGGTTCAACCTCAGCCAGCTCACACTCATCCAGTCCTGGATCTCGGTGAGACAGTTGTTAAATACCAAGAGGAACACATCTTGACCAGGTGCAAAGGACATGTATAGCTGAGTATGATCTGCATAGCAGTGAAACTCAGACCATACCACCCAATAATCTCTCCTAATGGCAGCATATACACTGCGACCAACATAGGTGACAAAATGGAGCCCTGCGGTACCCTGTAGGATAGGGGGAGAGGGGCCAAGGAATAAATTCCTGACACCACTCTCTGAGACCTACCCTCGAGGAAGGACCAAAACCATTTGAGGACTGTACCAGATAGGCCACAGATGAAACACAGGCACTCCAACAATGTCATGTGGTCCACAGTGTCAAATGCTGCAGAGAAATCGAGAAGGACTAAGATGGAATGCATCTTCTGATCTCTCACTATTAGGAGATCATTTAGCACCCAGACAAGGGCCGTCTTTGTACTATGTCTTCCTAAATCCTGACTGGAGAGAATCATAGACATTGTGGCTGGTCAAATAATCATTCAGCTGCAACACAACCATCTTCTCAATAACCTTACCCACATAGGGTAGGTTAGAGATAGGTCTGTAGTCTGCCAAGCAGTCGGGGTCAAGGGAGGGCTTTTTAAGAAGATGCTGAACAACAGCCTCCTTCAGGGGATCTGGGAAGATCCCCCTCTCCAATAAGCTCCAGACTATCTTGGCTAGGACTGGGCCATCACATCAACGCATCCTACCAGGACGTGTGTAGGGCCTGGGACCAAACTACAGCTGTTTGATTGCAATGTCTGGATGATCATCATTATGTCAGTGATTGCAGGCTGGCTAAAGTCAGACCAGGTAAACTGAGGGCCTGACACCTCCTGCCGACCATCTCACATTCCATTAGAGTGAGCCAGGCAGATATCGAACCTGATTGGGACAACCTTATTTGCAGAGAATCAAGCAAACTCATTGCATCATTCTTGCAACAAGGCTCCTCCAGATTGGTGACAGATTGAATTGCACGATCTGTCTATTGACCGGAAGAGCTGAGCTGGTCAGTTCTGTGCAGCAGCAATCTCCCTGGACAGGAATTCTGCCTTCTTATGGGTGATTGCTTATTACTAGGCCATATAAGGGTCTATAAATCTAACTTTGTCATCATCCAAGACTGATTTGCACCAGCTCTGCTCTAGCCTTCACCCCACTGTCCTCAGCTCCTTCAAGGACTCATCAAACCATGGAGAGCTTGGGCGGAGGGAAAGGGGGAAAACACAAACAGGTGCTATGGAATCCAGGGCCTCTATCACTGCCTTATTATAGGCAAGTACTAGATTCCCTGGATCCATGCATTCACTTAGTGCACCCGACAGGTCCAGCACCCTCATTAGGTCATCTGGGGTAACACGTCTTAAGGGACGGCACCAGACCATTTCCGTAGAGACAGGCCTATTTGGGGGCCATGAAACTGAACCCGATGGCATGATGGTCAGACCACCTGACTGGATCCACCACTAAATCAGATATCTCCATCCCTGGAGGAACACCAAGTCCAATGACTGTCCTCTAATATGGGTTGAGGAGGTAATAACCTGTGTAAGGTCCAGCGAATTCATTAACTGGAGGAAGTTTTGACCAAACTGCGAGAGTTCATCATTGACCCTGTCATTGAAATCCCCCAGGATCAACCATCTCGGGGAGTCCAATGCCAGGTCAACAATGAAATTTGCAACTTTCTGCAGGAAAACTTTCCCACCTCCTAGTGGATGGTAGATGATAAGAATCCTGCACCCTACACCTTCACCCAGGATACACTCAAAGAAGTTGGTGGTCCCCACTGGAACTTCCACCAGGCTCAGTTCTGATCTAAAACAGATGGCAACAGCCCCACCTCTATTATCCTTCCTCAGGTGGTGTATCACCAAGTACCCAGCTGGAACTGCCGAAGCCAAAACTGGGCCAGCATTTTCATCCAGCCAGGTCTCAGTGATGCAAGTCAGGTCAGCTGATCCAACAAGATCTGCTACTACAGCAGTCTTGTTCTTAATAGAACTGGCGTTGCATAACACCACCCAAGTAGGATGAGTGACCAAGGAAGACCACGATACTTGCTTGCCAATGGCAGAGCCCTTGGCATGGGAATCAAGCAGGGAGGACCCTTTTTCTGAGCCCATTTCACCCCAGGGCATCTCCTTGTCCTCACTACCCCAATCTGCCCACTTCTTTCCATTCCCCAGCCAGTCCCAGCCTACGCCCTCCTCCTCACTGTCCCCAGAGCCCTACAACATTTATATACCTCCAGGGGCAGTGAGGGACAGACAAAGGGGTGGAGGTTCCTGAGTCTGGAGGGGGAATATTGCCTGGCCATCCCTGCACCTTCCCAACACACACAATTTAAAGTATAACTAACTTCCTTCCCACATAAATCAAAATAAGCTATAATAATAAACAATGACTTAAAATGATAAAATGTCAGTCCAAACTCCAATTTCTATGGATAGATATTACAGATCCCAAAAAGGGAGGCACCATACAGAGTCCACTTCAGAAAGAGTCCAAATCCTGGAAAATTAAATAACGATAAACTAGAACTAAATAAAATTAAATAAAGCATACATATTACATATTCTCTATTCAATAAGGGGAATACATTAAATTATACAGCATCAAATATGGCAGTAGTTGAATGCAGTAGTAGCTGTAGCAGTAGTTGAATACAGCAGTTTCTCCCTTCCTCTCTCCTGATGTTTTACGTATCCGGTTTGAAATTTGTATCAAGGTTTGTAGCCTCTTTGCCCACCCAGAGAAGCATTACTTTTCTATAGAATATTTCCTGGTGTGGCAAGTTGTGTTTCAGCATCTGTTTTGATATTTAGTCCATTAAACAATTTTAAATAAGATGAATAAACCATTGAACTTACAAGGTTATACATTGAAAATTAAATCGAAGCAGCATGTTAATTATTTACATAAATATTCCTAATGTTGCCAACTGTACTCTATCATTAAAGGATCAATGTAGCTGATATTGTTTGGAGCAGAACAAGGACTTTTTCATTTATTAGTTAGATACTCTTATACCAAAATAACAATGCTGCAGAAGCTGTGTGAGAAAATTAGTTTTTTGTGTCTATTTTGGGGAAAATGTTTTAAATATTGTCATTTAAATGTATTTTCTAAGCCTATATTATTGTGTAGAGGTTCATAGGTGTATTGTCTCCATTTATCAACTTATTCATATATTTGTTTGTTTGTTCTGTCTGAGGAAATTATATGAATCTCAGAATAAAATACAATAATCTAGTTCAGTTCTAATAATGTGTTATGAATTAACGTTGTCACCAATGATTGATTAAGGATTGAAATTTGATGCCTAAGGTGATACAAACAATTCATGTCATAACAAAAAGCTGAGGCACTTGGGCTGCACTGCAATCTTCAGTCCATTTCTGCCCATGTCACCGACATGGTCCCTGCTATCTGTTTGGCAAGATGTTTTCTTTAATGTAACAAAATAAAAAATGCTTCTCAATGAGAACAAAATACAACTATCACCTCACCCACCCTCCTATCAGGGACCAACCCAGGTGGCTGACCATGACATGGGCAGAAATGGACCAAAAACTACAGCACTGCCTAAGTACTCCTACCCCTTGTTAATTTTTTGTGTTTGTTTTGTTTGTTTAAATTATTTTTTTTTTTTTAAAGAAAATGGGTCTTGTATTTAGGTAGACTAACGTGCTTATCTGGTGATACGTATACCTAGAAACATTGAGTTTCATGGCAGCAACTGACATAATCAGGAAAATAATACATCCCATTGCAGCTGGCACAGTACCATCACTGCTGGTGACATTGAATGCAAATTTATTTAACTATAATACAGCCCACTGGGCTGAATTATTTTTAAAATAGCAGTGCCCTCTTGTCCAGGTCCCCTACATATATATTTCATATTTTATGTGCAGGCTCTTTCATCCCAGCTGCAAAGCATTAAATATAATAAATACTAATAAAGAATACACAATATATAGGTCTCTGGCTGGGACAGTAATACAATTGTTCAAAACAATTCAACATGGGAGAACATTATTATTAAGTACTTATATTTACAAACACATCCCCAGGAGTGATGGTGCCAGCTAGGAGGGGACCATGATTCCTTTTATGTCTTGTTCTGCAGGTATGTGGGTTGGAGGGCCACAGAGCAAGGGAGGCCTCAATCACAGTTCAGATCCCAGCCACAAGCTGGACTCAGCCATGGAGGGCATTGCTATTGTTAAAATCACCACTCCCAGTGGGACCCAGCTCAGCCCTCTCCCAGTACCAGAGAGGGGCGTCTATTGTGGCTGGGTGCCAGCCAGGCCAGGGACACAAGAAATCTGCACACTGTCTGCGTAACCAAAATTAATTTTCTAACACTTGCTTTTCTTGAATTAATTTTGGTCATGCAGACAGTGTGCTCCCATCCTGGCCAGCAGCCAGTCACAGCAAATTGTCTCCCCCCCAGGCTGGGATCCCGGGCTGAGCCAAGTCCCATCGGAAGCAGGGACCACATACCCTCCAGGGCTGAGCACCACCCAGAACTGGGATCCAAATCTTAATTGAAACCTCTGTTGCTCTCCTTGGCTCCAACCCACTACACATCATGCTACAATAACCACAAACAAACAATCCATCTCTCTATCTCTCTACCTATCTACCCATCTATCTATTTACCTACCTATCTACCTACCTACCTATCTATCTATCTATCTATCTTATCCAACTGAATACCTATTGTGATGTAAAAATTAAATGTATGACACATACAAAAATTATTCTCTGCGTGTGTACATGTGTCAAATTCTGACAAAAAAAGGAATAATCTTATGTTTTATGTAGCATGCATGAAAGAGCATGACTCTCATGAAGATATGTGAAGGGGCACAGGGTCATAATGTCGCAAGACATTATGCCTTCTGACAAAATTGCTCTGCCAATACAGCGTGATTTCTGCCATGAGGCACAAGTATTTTTTCTGTGGAGTACTCTGCCCCCCACACCTCCCGTTATGGGGGGCTATGCCCTCGAACCCCCCTACTAAAGATTCTCAACTCTGGGGGTGGGGTTCAACTCGAGGAGCACACAAAAGAGAAACAAATAAAATATTCTGGGACCAGGAATTAAACCCGACCCCAGACGCAGTGCCTGAGTCCTGCTGCTGTGGCTCAGTCCTGTGAGCCATGGCAGCTGCTCGGCGGAACCCACTCCCAGCGGAGGTCATATACTCTGCCTGGGAAAGCACTACTGGTGCAATACCACATACAGCAGTATATGTGGTATTGCACCATTAGCAGTTATAGGCTACGCTGTAACCGTCTAGCCATAATGTCGTATGCTATTAAGCGTGCAACATTATGACCCGGTAGGATATGGAGATGGTGTGCAGCAAATCTGACCTCTTTAATTTCACAGTACAAATAAAACAAAGAACACACATTGTTTTGAAAAGGATTTATAAGCATATGAAAACATATTGTCTTAACGAAAGTGGCATAATATGTACATCCATACATATGACTATATACTGTACATACACAAACAAATCTGTCTGTCTGTCTGTGTATCTATCTATCTATCTGTCAAAATTCTTTCAAAACTATTTTCAGGTGTACTGATCTGAAACAGCTTGTTTCCATATGTGTCCTGTTGGTGAGGAGTATGAAAGTAAGTTCAAGAGGAAAAAATATATGTAAGAAGTATGTCACATGAAATCCCCAAAATAACAAAAAAAATAAAACTTTTCACAGCATACAGTACACTATTGTGATAAAACATTCCATAGTAACCATACAAATGTATGCAGAGGTTTGCTTTGTCTATTTTTAAAACAAGTCTTTTGGGCTAATGTCTTTACATACTGAATATCAAATATGAAGAAAAACAACAACAAAGTATAAAAATAAGGGCAATAGTGCAACAGATTTGTACTGCAGAGTTGCCGCAGAAATAACCATCCACCGCTGCAGAAGTTCTGCAGCAAATGGGAACCCTGCCATTGAACTGTGCTACAAAGTGTCACAGAAAAATCGGGGCCTTGAGTATAATGCAGTTCTCACATTTCATTGTCTCTAAACACAGCCTCGTGGATTTTGCTCCCCTGTGCTTTTTAATGTAATACATACTGTACAGTAGAGACAAAATTGTTTGTCCTAATCTGAAGTACTTGTTTTTTGACCAGTGCTGCAAAGGACTGTTTCGCTAGGTAAAGTGCCCTGAACTCCAGTAGATGAATGTGTTCCAGATACTCTGGTGTACTCCATACCCCTTTTTCTGTGTGATTTAAGATGTGGCCTCACAAGCTTAGTAAGGTTGCATCTGTTAACACTGTTGTGTGCTGTGGCTGCAGACAGGGAAAGCATTACCTTGAAGTCTGGGATTTGTAACCACCGCTCAAGGGATTGTACAAGCACTAACTGTGTTAGTAGGTCTCTGAGCTGGGACCAAACCTCAGTGAGGAACCACTGCATGTTCCTCATGTGGAGTCTTCCCACAAGGCTACTGAAGTTGTTGCAGACATTAGTCCCAGAAACTAGAAACTTCTGTGCTGTCCTCATTGTACCTTGTAGGAAAGAGGCTGCGTACTGGACCAGGATGTTATTTCTGTCCAGTGGAAGTTATGCCATCCTGTACTGTATACAATTCCACTCTTATGAACTGCAGTTTCTTCTTCTGAATTGAATTTCTCCAAATTCAAAAGGAGCCCCAACTTCTTCAACATGCAGAATTGTTTTTGTCATGGTCTCTTGATCCTGACTTTGAGAGAGTCATCTCCCTTCCTGGTGCAGAAGTGGGAACCCGTGTCTCACCAAGGACTGGCTTTAACTGGTGCTGCAGGAGCGGAAGCTGACTGTTGCCTACCTCCCCTCCTACATCTTACTCTGTGGGAATCTCTGGGTGCCTTATAACTTCAGTGCTGGTACTGTTTGTTATAATAACCCCTTTCCATATCTCTCATGCCATAGGGTCTGTAAAGCCATCTTGGCCAACCTTTTTCAACCATGTTTTGAAATGTTGGCTTATTTTTGTAAACTGTATTCATTTAACTCTCTGTTTGGCCATCAAATAGGAAGCTATCATCAAAGGAAAAGTCAGTTGCTTTGTTTGGCAGGTCAACAGACAACCCTGTTGCTCTGAGTCACGCATACCTTCTAATAGATATAGCAATAGCCAAAGACCTATTGGCAATATCATTACTATATCTACAACCATTTGCAGCGATTTTTAGCTGTGTCAAACCCTGTTTTAACATTCTGCAGCATCTGGACCTTTTCCTCAGATGGCAAGTTATCATAAAAGGGTTGTACTGCTTTCCATAAGTCTTCTTGGTAATGAGTTGCATAACTCAAGAGAACAGCTTCTCTCATGACTGAGGAGTGTTGCAGATGAATTATGTGTCCCCCAGTGTAACTATTTTCTGACACTCCATACCTGAGGCTGATGAAAGGGTGGTTTTGACTTGTTCTCAAGCAGCCACCTGTAGTAAACTTTCTGAATTGGGGTGAACGTATAGAAACCCTGTCCCCTCTCTGTTAATGATGTATCATCTCTCAAACTTGTATCAGTTGCAGAAGGGAGGTGGTTCAGGATGGCACTGTGAGATGGCGTGGTGGAGGATAGAGTGAACTCTCTCTGCAGTCATAAAGAATTTCAACTGGAATTAGTACTGTATTTACCAGCCTGTTTGAATGTTAGCTGAGGTTGGAGCATTGTAGGCTTGAATAATTTATATTTTTTATTTTATCTCTCCTGCTCTTGACTACAAAAACCATAGCCTTCAAACTGAGATGCCAAGTAAAGCCACATGTATAAGTGAAGTCATTACAAGTAAAGGCTTGGAAGAACTGCAGCAGCGGGTACACGAGTTGTTGACATTGTGATTTTTCCCCATTGCTTATTCCCCTTTCTCAGTTTGTTTGCCTTTGAGAAGAAATAAAATAAAGGGGAACAGAAAACAGCATAATAAAAGAAGAACAAAGGAAGGCTACATTTCCACGATGACAAG
The DNA here is from genome assembly GCA_016271365.2 of Neoceratodus forsteri. Lineage (NCBI taxonomy): Eukaryota > Metazoa > Chordata > Ceratodontiformes > Ceratodontidae > Neoceratodus > Neoceratodus forsteri. The sequence continues at coordinate 909,586,087 of CM028130.1, read as the reverse complement.
GGAACTGTTCTGTGATTTTTAGAAGTGTGGCTGTTTCTCATCTTCAGGGTTATGAAAAACAGAAATAAATGTATTTATTTTATTCATTTATTGTACAATCGGATTTACAACCTTTGAGCCACAGGCTCATTTACAAAGGTACTTCATTACAGAGAGGACATACAGTGTTACAAATTTACAGAATACCATCACACAGAATAACATAGTTTTATATAGTTGCTAGAACAAAATGAATAATTAGAAACATTTCAGAGTGACAGATTTAGTACTAGCAGGTACCGGCAGAGGGATGGGAGACCATGAGGGAGTGGGGGAGGTGAGGTGGGAGTTCAGCCCAGAGGGCTATGTCAAGAGTGTTTTGAAAGTAGCAGAGCATCTGTTAGAGACAGTTGCAGCAGTGGGTGTTAAATAGTAGGTTTCAAAGGGGAAAATGTTGGGAGTGCTGGAGATGGCTACGGGGAGCGAGTTGAACCAGGATGGAGCTCTATAGCTGAACGACCTCTGTGCCTGGGTGGTCCTAGCTCTGGGTACTGTAGGGTGACCTTGCCTGCAGTTTGGTTAGAGACTGTGGAGGGTGTAAGATGGACAGAGGCAGAAACCCCAGGGGGAGAGTCTGAGCAGAATTTTCTTAGTTAAAAGGCAGGTTTGGTAGTGGAGCCGTTCATCGTGGTTAATGAGCTTGGCCATGTCATAAAGCTGACAAGTGTGGGTGAGCCTGGGGGCATTGGTCACTAGTCTGCAAGCCTTGTTTAAGGTGAGTCGAATTTTGTTGAGGGCCATGGAGTCAGCAGCACCATAGACCGGTAGTCCGTAATCCACAAGGAACATTACTGAGGGTGTAATGGCAAGTCTGAGAGCATCAGGTAGGAGGCAGTCCTTGTGATGGTAGAGGTTGCCAAGTCGGGAGTTAGCAGTGGGTGTGAGGGGTGTAATGTGGGTATGAAAGGTGAGGGCTGAGTTGAAGATGATCCCAAGGTATTTGTATGAGTAAACTTGTTCATACAGTTGTAGGGTGCAGGGGAGGATTTGGAGGGGGTTGTTGCTAGCTTTGTTCTGGTGGTGGGCAAAGAGCATTGACTTATTTTTTTTTTGAGGTTAATGACTAGTCTGCTCTCCTTAAACAAGTTCTCTGCATCATTACAGGAGTATTGGAGGGAGTCTTGGAGGGAGGTGGGATTCCTGTAAGTGGCATAAATAGCGGTGTCATCAGTGTACAGGAGAATATTGCCAGAATAGGCACTGGGCAGGGTATTTAGGTTGAGACTAAAGAGTAGTGGGCCCAATATAGAGCCCTGGGGAACCCCTGAGTGGATGGGATGGGTTTCTGAGAGTGTTCCATCATTTTTGACATGCTGGGAGTGGGCTGATAGGTAACTCAAGCACCAGGCAAGGGGGCCAGCAGAGAAACCTGTGAGGTAGAGGACATTTAGTAGGAGGGGGTGGGAGACAGTGTCAAAGGCCTTAGAGGGGTCAATAAACACTGCTCTAGCTAGGGAACTGGAGTCCAGGGAGGAGTGCAGAAAGTTGGAGAATGTCATTAATCCTGTACTTGTGCTGTGACCAGTGTGGAAGGCATGCTGTTCCAGGCATAGAATGTCATATTTTGCCAGATATTCAATGAGTTGAGTGGCCACCACTTTTTAAAAAAAATCTAACAAGGATTATGTTTTCCCAAGTAACATTAAGCAGCAGAGCTCCCAATAGAAACAGTATCATAGTATCATGCATTTCCAGAACTCTGCACGTAAAGATCTTAACACCAATGTTTTATGAGCAAAATGCAATGTTAAGAAGCTGAGAGAGGTATTTGTGAAAGAACAGTACCTCTGAGCAGGAAAAAATGGCAACATTCTTACCATGCTTGCAGTTTCAGAGGTTGCTTGTAGTGCAGTTCTGGTATTTGTGACAGTCTGTCCCATGTCCTAATGTTTAAAAATAGTAAAATCTTCCTGTTACTCTGTGTAGCATAGACACAAATGCAGCAGTTGCTTGATTTTGCTCTGAAGCCTCATTACTACACTGCCTGTGTGTATATTGGGTTTGCAGGGCACTATTTTTCTTCTGGCTCAGGTTCCTTCCCTGCAAGGCATCAAAGGAGGCAAGACATTGTCTATGGGCATGACCAGGACACGTGGATGGACAGGTTTGGGGGAGGTAGGCAAGCAGATGCCACCCACTAGGGACAGGCAGGTGTTTCCAGGGGGAAGGGAACTTGCATCCAAGGATAGGGAGGAGATACCTCATCATTTCTACCTTTCATAGGTTCCAAGAACAGTCTCAGAGAGAACATCAAGGGTTTTGTCAAAGAAGATACCATAAGGCAGCAGCAGAAAGTAGATCTTGTAAATCCTAAAACATTTTGGTAATACTGTTTTTGCTTTTAAACTTCAGCAGGCATAACAGCTTGAAGGATCCTTTCTGTACTGCACCTGCCTGCATCATAACAATATATAAAAATAAGCCTGGTGTTCACTGTAACCAGTTTAATGTTCCCCTTTCAATAATGCTGTACTAAATAATCACCTTACTTTGTCATTTATGAATTTCTGTATTATCTGAACTTCTTATCCTAAAATAGTGTCTTTACAATACAGAAAAAGGTTGTATTCAAATTATAAAAAGAGAAAGAACCAATCTGCTCTGCATTTAAATGCAGTTGGCCAAAACTGTAACTATGAAAAGAAAAACAAATATTTTCACTTCAGTTAGGCATCCAATGTCAAAATGAATATTTTTAGCATCTTGCCATATATTATAGTATGGTCGATTACTGACAACAAGGTGTAGCAAAGGACAGTCGGGTGTGTAAAATTAGCACTGTCCTTCATGCAACATGAAAAGGAGGGGTAAAAAATGCTGAAATAAATGAAAAAATCTAACAAGTGAGATGGTTTTCAAAAATAACAGTAAAAGCACAGTTACTGACACAAGCAGTATCATTTATTTGCAAGGGCTATTGCAAATGCCAGCATGAAAAGAAAAGGAAAAAAAGTATACCTGTATCACTTCAGTTAGGGAATATAGGGAGAGAGAGCAACTGACATATTGGTTTTACTAGAAAGGTATTATTACTTAAAATATAATGTTTTGGAGAAATCAAAAAAACTGATGCAGTACAGACTATCCCTGTTAGTAATGATATATAGTTCCCTGTACTAATATATATATATATATAATATATATACAGTATATATATATATATACAGATATAGATAGATATATATATATATATATTACTACTGCTACAATACTATATATTAATACATATATATATATGTATATACACACACACACACACATATATAGTACATATATATATATATATATATATATATATATATATATGTAGATATATATAATTCTTCTGCTGGCTACTTCGTATGTTCGTATGTATGTACTGTGCTGACTTAATCCAGCAGAAATACAGGACACCAGTTGCAGTAAAAAAAAAAACAACCAAAAATTGAATGTTGCCATCTTGCAAACTTGCAGACTATATTTTGTTTCAAAAAAGAATTTCAGATTACAAAATGCATGCAGATGTTTCAGACTGGTAAAAAGGAAAGTCCCAAGTAAGGCAAAAAAAAAAACAGATTTCATCTTTAGTGTGAATATTTTCAGTGTTGGCAGGCTACCCATGTAAAATTAACTATTTATTGCATGCAACATGTATTCTGAAATTCCTGAGTTGCAAAATAGAGAACTAAATAAATAAATAAAAAAGAAACCTAACAAGGATGATGGTTTCCCAAGTAAAATTAATCAGCAGCGTTCGGTACACAGACATTATCATATATTTGCAGGTGCCATGGCAAATGCTAATATGAAAATAAATAGAAGAATAATTAAACTTTTTCATGTAAAATAAACAATGTACTGCATGTGGCATGCATTAGGAAAGCTCCAGGTTACAATACAGAAATAAATAAAAATGAAAAAAAAATTAACAAGGAAGATCTTTTTTCCAAGTAACATTAAACAGCAGAGTTCCTGACAGAAAGAGTATCATGTCTGTGCAGGGACCATGGCAAATGGCTGTATTAAAGATAAATAATGAAACTGTTTCATGTAAAAGCAGCAATGTGCTGCATACCAAATGAATTAGAAAATTTCTGGGTTACAAAATACAGAAATAAATTGCAAAAAAAACCTAACAAGGATGTTTTTTTTTCCCATTATTAATAAAAAGGAAAATTGTGTTTTGGATAACAAGTACAATGCAGTACAGACCTATTTGCAAAACCAGTGAATCCTATTAATAATGATAAAGAGGGTTGCCCAACTTCAAGGGGCAGGCCCATTGTCCCATGGCCCAGGCTAAGAAAGTGGGAAGCTCAGAGGTAGAGGGGGGGAGGGGCGGAGATGAGGGCAGGATTCTGAAAGGGGGGAGGCCCAGTGACATCACAAAGGAGGCAAGGCAGAGGACAAGAGAGCGATGAGGTGGCAGCAGAGGAATGGACAGGGGAGCTAAGGGGTGGGTAAAGGATTGCAGCTGCTGAGGTGCAGGATGTGCAAGTGTGGACTGACTGTTTGCCATTTGGGGAGCTTGGGATCAAAGGGCCATTGGGAGGCAGCCTTGGGGTTAGTTAGTAACTTGGGAGGCAGCCGGCAGCAGCATGGGGAAGTAATTTGGCTGTTCTTCATTTTGCAGCACGAGAATGGCTTAGATGGAGAGAATATCACCTATACAGAGGCGTTTGGTCAGGCTGGTTGAGAAAGTCCTTTTCTCACCCTGGAGGGGGTTTGTTTCTCTGTGGTGGATAGGCTACCGACAAGAGCGGGGGGGGTAGCCGCATTGAGAAGGTACACCAGGGATGAATGAAGAAAAGAATAGCTGCCCTCCATGAGCTACCAGTGGGGCCAGCTCATTTCTGTGTTCTCTCGCAGGAAAAGGCTAGGTCGCATGAAAAGGGGAAAGAATGGAAAGAGAGAGACTGCAAGGGCCGACCACGTGGTAATGACGTATGTCGTCATCGCTATGCAGATCAGAAGGGGAGACGGAATAAGTGCGCGGGGGGAATTTAAATGAAGATTACAGCATGCCCGTAATGTTGGGCATGGTGGGAAAATAGTTTTTTCCTTCATTTTTGGGTGTTTGCTGGATATTGGTTAGATTTGTCTTTCTGTTCCCTGTATCAAGAAAAGGGAGGGGAGGGAATGGAGAGAGAGAGACTGCAAGGGCCGGCCGTGTGGCAATGGCGTGTGACGTCATCATCATGCAGGTTGGAAAGGGAGCCCAAACAAGCATTAGGGTGGAGCAAAATGGAGAAAAACAGCATGAATGTATTGTGGGCATGGGGAAAAAGTTTTCTTTCATTGTGGTTTTGGATGGGCATTCGCTGGTGGTTGTTTCCGGGAAATGGGGAACACAAGATGCAAGGATCTCAGTGGAAGGAATTGAGCGGTACAAGGAGAGAAGGCAAGATGCCTGTAATTGTTTTTGGGATATGCAGGGATGGTTTTCTGATGGTTGTACTGGAATCTGGAGGGATTGGGAAAGGGCTCATTAGAAGGGCCCAAAAGAGAAGGGGGAGGTGGCACAGTGAGCCGGGTCAACAGCTGGTTATTCAGCAACTGGCTCTGATGCAGATAATGGGTGAGTCCTCAGCTGGCTATTGCCCTTTGTTATCCCAGCACAGGGTGGCAAGCAATAAGGAGCAAGGCTCTGGGGTTTTTGGTCAAAGGATGTTGTGGCAATATAGGAAAATGGAGCATGCGCGGTAAAAAATAAACAAAACAAAGGAAGAGAGGTTTTTGTTTCAGTGTGATGAGTCCTGGTTGATGATAGCTTTAGCAGAGCCATCGGTCCCTGTGTCAGAACAATAGAAGCTACATGGGAGGATGGGTGGGTTTACATCCTGGGCCCAAAGAAAAAAAAAAGGGAGGCGATACGGGGAATGCAGTGGTTTTAACAGATATGTTGTGTCATTTTAGATACAAACCGAAGATGGCACCAAGAAAAACAAAGCCCAACAAGGAGGAATGCTTCAAGGTGGTGATGCAATTGGTGGAGAAGGCGAATCAGTTGCTGGAGGTGGCAAAGCCTGAGGGTGTGGAGAAGGGTACAAAATGGAAAGGGAAGATGGGGAATGCTAAGGAGATGAACAAAAGGGTCCCAACTAGGGTCACTGCACCGGAGCCCAGTGTGGTGATACCAGTACCTGAACCAGGGACCCCTCAGTATCTAACCCCGGATATCTCTGTACCCGAACCGTGTCCGGACCACACCCATGGGCCAGAGGTAGTACCAGATCCAGCAGTGCCAAGGTGCTAGTCTACCCTACCAGTACCGGCCTGGTTCCATCGCTGCCACAATTGAATTTTCCCCAAGTACCTGGAATACTGACGCCAGGGCCAGGACCCTTTCAGACACCTGCACCAGTTAATAAAAGGGTGACCATGGAGAGCAGTATGAAAGATTATATAGCGCAAATGTTGAAAGGTATGGGTGAGAATGGAATTGGCCAGCTAGAAAAGACATTGGGTGAGTTGAAAGGAGGCAGTGACGAAAAAGGGGGGGAGGAACTGGGGGAACTCAGGGAGTAAGAAAGGAATTAGGGGTGCCCGGGTTGCACTTAGCAGATCATGTCCCCACAGCAATGAAAGAGAAGATATGGAAATGGGAATATGTTGATATTTTTGCATTAGCAAATGTAGACAGCATGGAAAAATATAAGGAGAAAGATAGTTTCGAGAAGAAGGACATGGCAGTGGCAGTAGTGCTGCTCAGAAAGGAAGATGAGGACAAAACATGGAAGGGGAAAATATGGGATAACTGGTCCACAGGTTTTACGTATTTTACGGCCATTGTGATTGAGAAGTGGCCGGAATTAGCTATCCCCCTTCTAACCTACTCCCTCATTATAAAAAATGCATACAAGAAGGGAGGGCATAGCTGGCTACGGTATGATGAAAAATTTAGGAAGAGAATGGCACATTTTGGGGATGTTCAATAGGACATCAGGCAAATAGATTTGTGGTTGGAAACTTATACGGGCCCCCCAGACAAAGAAACAGAAGGCGAGAAAACGGCGGTGGCAACAATGAAGGCATGCTGGGGATATAATAGGGCTGCCTGTTCTTGGCTGAACTGCCAATTCCGGCATGTTGGTTCCAAGTGTGGGGGGTACCACCCAGCGTCCAAGTGTAGATACAAGAGGGAGAAAGGGACGAACAGCCAGGACAGCTCCTACCAACCACCTTTTCGGAACGGGCAGAATTCCTTTCGAGGGCAGCACTGGGGAAGGGGGAAGGGGTAGAGGAGCAGAGGGAAAGGGGCAGACCTATCAGCCCTGACATCAGGATACATGGGAGACCAAGACAGGATGGTTTCTGGCTGACTCGGACACCCATAAACATAGCAAGGATGGACAAATGGTTTGGGGGTTATCCAGACAGGGGCACGGCAAAAATATTGGGGGAGGGTTTTCAATATGGTTTTAGCTTGCAGTTTAAAGGGTGCAGGAAGAAGACAGCAGCAAAGAACCTAAAATCCATGCAAGGAAAGGAGGAGATTTTGACACAAAAGATTCAGAAGGAGGTAATGGTGGGTAGGGTTGAAGGCCCGTTCATAACCCCGCCACAGACCAACCTGAGGGTCTCCCCCTTGGGTTTGGTTATAGAAACATAGAATTTGATGGCAGGTAAGGACCGCTTGGCCCACCCAGTCTGCCCATTTCCCTACCTACTGGATAAGCTGCAGATCCTAGTTAACCAGCAGCCTACTTCTTCCTACCTCCACCCCCTAGAATGGCCTTATGACTGTCCCATGCATGCTTGAATTCCACCACTGATTTTCACTCCACAACCTCCTCCGGAAGGCCGTTCCATGCTTCCACAACCCTCTCTGTGAAAAAATACTTCCTTAAACTACCTCTGAGCCGCCCCCCCATATCTTCAAATTGTGCCATCTTGTTCTTGCACACCTCTTTTTTTGAAAGATGCTACCCTCTTGGACTTTGTTGATTCCCTTGAGGTACTTGAATGTTTCTATCATGTCCCCCCTCTCCCTCCTTTCCTCGAGGCTATACAAATTAAGCTCCTTTCATCTCTCTTCATATGTCTTCCAGTGCAGACCCTGCACCATTTTAGTTGCCCTCCTCTGGACAGCTTCCATCCTGTCTATATCTTTTCGGAGATTGGGTCTCCAGAACTGCACACGGTACTCCAGATGGGGTCTCACCAGCTGTCTGTACAGAGAGATAATAACTTCCTGTTTTCTACTGGTGATGCCTCTCCCTATGCATCCCAGTATCCCCCAGCCCTCCTTGCTGCCCTCTCAGATTGCTTGCCCACCTTTAGGTCATCTGATATGACTACCCCCAGGTCCCTTTCCATTTTTGTTGTTGTTAGTATCTCACCCCCATTGTGTACTCTTCCCCTGGGTTTTTGTTTCCCAGGTGCATTACCTTGCACTTCTTAGCATTGAATCTAAGCTGCCATACATTTAACCATTCCTCTAACCTTGCCAAGTCCCTCTCATCCTTTCCACCCACGCTGTGCATCAACTCTGTTGCAGACCTTTGTGTCATCTGCAAAGAGACATACTTTTCCTTCCAGTCCCTCTGCAATGTCACTTATAAAGACATTGAAGAGGACCGGTCCTAATACTGAACCCTGCGGTACCCCACTAGTAACCCTCCTTTCTTCTGAGTGGACTCCATTTACTATTATTCTCTGTGTCCTATTCTCCAGCCAATTCTTTACCCAGGCTGTCATCTTGGGACCCACTCCCAGGCTGGCTAACTTGTATATTAATCTTTGTGTGGGACTGTGTCAAATGCCTTGCTAAAGTCTAGGTAGGCCATGTCCACAGCCCTCCCTGATCTACTACTTTGGTCACCCAGTCAAAGAAATCTATCAGATTCATCTGACATGACCTTCCTGTTGTGAATCCATGCTGCCTAGGGTCCTGTGCCCTCTGGCCTCTAGATACTCAGCAATTCTTTCCTTCAGAAGTGATTCCATCATTTTCCTATCACTGAGGTTAAACTAACAGGTTTGTAGTTTCCTGCTTCTGCCTTGCTCCCACTTTTGTGAAGGAGAATCACATCTGCCTCCTCCAGTCCTCGGGTACCACCCCATCCTCCCATGATTTGTTAAAAAGGGTAGTCAGTGGTGTCACTAGTTCTACCCTTAGTTCTTTTAGAATTCTTGGATGAATCCCATCAGGCCCCATTGCTTAGTCCACCTTCAGTTTTAAGAGTTCTTTCAGAACCCTTTCTTCTGTAAATGGGCTGGTATCAGCTTCTGTATCCAGAGTGTTTCTACTGTTTGTTTTATGTACCTCCCCCTCTTCATTTGTAAATACTGAGCAAAAATATTTGCTTAGTAGCTCTGCCTTTTCACAGTCTCCTTCTGTCCACCCTCCTTCCCCTTTATTAAGCCTCACTATCCCTCCCTTGGTCTTTCTTCGCTCCCTGATGTACCTATAAAAGGTTTTATCCCCCTTCTTAACTGAGTTGGCTATCTTTTCCTCAGTTTGGGCCTTTGCTGTTCTGACTGCCTTCCCAGCCTCCTTTTGCTTTAACTGATACAGTTCTTTGTCCTGCTCCATCTGCAATTCCTTGTACTTCCTGAATGTTTTCTTTTTCTCTTGAACCTTCACTGCCACTTCCTTTGAGAACCATAGTGGTTTCTTACATTGTTTTGTTTTGTTTATTTGCTTCACACAAAGGCTTGTTACCTCTGTGATTGCAGTTTTTATTATTCCCTATTGTTCTTCCACCCCTCCTTCCTGCCTATTTGCTAGTGCAGTCCTTAGGCACTCACCCATTTTGGCAAAGTCAGCCCTCCTAAAGTCCAGTACTTTTGCCTTTGTATGGCTTGACTCTATTGCTGTGTTTATTGTGAACCATACTGTTTGATGGTCGCTAGTTCCCAGATGGCTACCCACTTCTACATCTGTGATCCTCTCTCCATCTCCATTTGAGAGAATCAGGTCTAATGGTTCACAAGAAACAAGAGGGTGAGTACCAGGTAATACACTACCTATCTTACCCAGAGGGGCACTCAGTCAATGATTCCATAGGGAAGGAGGACAGCAGGGTCTCCTACGCCACACTGGATGATGCAGTAAGATTGATTAGAACAAAGCAATAGGCATGGGGGGCAAAAACAGACATAGAGTCAGCTTTTTGCCTCTTACTTGTCAGGCCAGAAGACTGGGATTTGTTGGGATTTTGGGTGAGGGAAAAGTATTATTTCAATAAAACCATGCCAATGGGGTGTTCAATAGCATGTGCGATATTTGAGATGTTTAGTACCTGGCTACCATGGGCTTTCCAGACCAGGTTCGACTACCAGACAGTAGTCCACTACCTTGATGACTTTCTGTTCATTGAGGAAGGGAAAGTAGAGACCCAGAACATGCTTAGGATTTTCCAGAGGCTATGCCAGGAGGTGGGGGTTCCATTGGCAGAAGACAAGACTGAGGGACCGAGTCACATAATTGAGTTCCTGGGCCTAGAACTGGACACGACTCAGGAATTGTTCCGGTTGCCTGAACAGAAGGTTAAGAAGCTTAAGGAACTATTGAAGGGGATAAGAAGATGCAGGAGGGTGTGGCTGCAGCAGGCGCAGTGACTGCTGGGTCAATTGAACTTTACATGTTGAGCAATCACACCAAGGTGCACATTTACACGGTGTTTAGCTTGGGCTACGCGAGGGACCACACAGCCTCACCACTGGGTAGATCTTAATAAGATGACCAGGGATGACATGGTGGCATGGGAGCATTTTCTGCAAGAATATAATGGGTGCACATTCTGGCAGGATGACTGGGTCTATAACATGGACCTACAGCTATATACAGACACTGGGGGGGTATAGGTATGGGAGGGTACCTCTGGGGAAAATGGTTCTCAGAGTCTTGGCCGGTGGCTTGGAAGCAGGTGGGGGTGACAAAAGACATCACCTTTTTGGAGCTGTTTCCCATATGGGTGGTTATGGAAGTATGGGGAGAGGAACTTAGGAACAAGCAGGTCACATTCTGGAGTGACAATAGGGCTGCCGTGGAGGTACTGAACAAGAAAAGGACAAAGTCAGAGAGAGTTATGAGAGTATTGGGCAGAATGGTACGGTTGGGCTTGTCTCTGAACATGTCTTTCAGGGCAAAACACATCAATGGAGTTGACAACGTGATAGCCGATTGCCTCTCCCGATTGCAGATGGACAAATTCAGGACCATTGCACCCAGAGCAGAGAAAAAACAGACCACCATTCTGGATCATGTATGGGCAATTGGATTGGGGCAGCTGAGACATTGTTCCGCAATTTCTGAGCCTCTCGGACCCTGAGAGCGTATGAAACCTCCTGGAGGGCTTTTCAAAAATTTTGGGAGAAGTTCTGCGGGCAGATAAGTGGTCCAGCAACAGGGGAACAAGTGGCACAGTTTATAGTCAGGGGTTGGAATCAGAACATAGTACACTTGACCATGAGGGTGCATTTGGCAGCAAATCTATATACTAAGGGGCTGGGAGGACCCTACAAAAACTAACCTTAACAGGAGAATGATGCAGGGCTGGATGAGGGGGACAGGGAAGAGACACGATAACAGAAAGCTGATATCAGAAAGGCTGATGGTAAGGTTACTGGGGACCTTACAACAGATCTGCAGTTCCTCGAGGGAGGTGGAGTTATTTCAGGCACTGTATGCCATGTACAGTAGGGCCTTTAGGCTGAGCAAAATAGTGGGCCACAACAAAAAGTCAAAAGGGGGGGCTACAATGGGAGGACACGGAATGGAAAAGTGGAGCCATAACAGTTATTTTATGGCAGTCCAAAATTGATCAGCAAGGACAAGGGAGGAGAGTTTCATTGTGAAAACACCAAAATAAAACCATTTGCCCGGTGATGGCACTCCACGTGTACACAGCAGACCAAAGAAACCAGGGGAATGGAATGATATTTATACATGGGGATGGCAGGCCAGTCTCAGGGTACCAGGTGGCTGCTTTATTGAACAAGATACTCCGGTTTGTGGGGGAACCAGTGGAGGGATATTTCTTGCATTCATTCAGAATTGGGGCAGCATCAACAATGTCTGCTCAGAGTAAGGGATCCGACGAGATCAAAGAGAGAGAAAGATGTGTACCAGGGTGTTATAAGAAATACATACAGAAATTCCAATAATAAAGCTGTTTGTTCTTCTCTTTCATAGCAGGTGAATAAAGAAGAAGGTGAAGAAGGCGGGGATGAGGAGGGCTATGAACAGGTATTCATTCTTTGTGTTTTGATCAATCAGGTGCAACCAAGAGGCTCAAGGCATGGATTTGTGGGCACTCTTTTGTGCATTGGGCAGAAAAATGGGTGGCCTGGAGACAAGAGGGAAAGCAATTGTACCTGGACATTGACACAATAAAGCTGGTATGGAAAGGCCCATGAGGCATGAAATGGGCACAGCTGCTGCCACAGATCAAGGAAATCAGGAGGGATCATAAGTGACCAGACCTGATTGTGGTGCATCTTGGGGGCAGGAACAAGGCCATGGTTGGACATTTTTTATCAGATGGAACATGATGTTAAAATAATAAAGAAATGGTGGCCAGAGGTTACTTTGGCATGGTCAAAAATCACTCCTCATAGAGTGTGGAGGCAGGCGGAGAGTCACAAAAGTATGGACAGGGCCAGAAAATGCATGAATGCAAGCGTGGGGAGACTTTTCCAGGGTATTGGGGGAATGGTTATTAAACACAGGATCCTGGAGTGGGTAAATGAGTATTACAGGGGGGATGGAGTACATTTGTCGGGTCTTGGCCTGGCCATCTTCAACACTGAGATTTCAAATGCCATTGAGGCATGGCTGGTACGGAAATAAGGGTCAAAGGGATGAAAAGGATGGGGGAGAAAGAGACTAAAAAGGGGGGGGAGTCCACCATCCATTGCAAGCTGGAGATGGACTAGTGGAAAAGGGAGGGAAGGAAAGAAAATAGAAAAGAACACAGGCTGAAAAATAAGAAGCAGTGGAATGGTGTGTATGCTTGTGCCACCCATGCAAGACATAATAACAAGAGGCCAAGATACCCCCCATGATGTACGTCTGGGGGGGGCATAAGAGATGGAGAGATCTAGTTATTAATTAAGAGAACAACAAGAGGCAAAATGATATAATGTATGCACATAATGTAAATATAATGTATGTATATATGATGAAAAAGGAGTGCACAGTGAAATATGGAGATGAAATGTACTACTGTGAACAATTTTGTGGATTATCATAAATATCAAATCAGTAAAATTATTGGCAAGACTGAGCAACAGCACATTACTGGTCCGTGTATTTATTGGTTGGATTCTGGGGACAAAGAGGATTGCCCAACTTAAAGAGGCAGGCCCCATTGTACCATGGCCCAGGCCAAGAAAGTGGGAAGTTCAGAGGTAGAGGGGGGGGAGAGGTGGAGATTAGGGCAGGATTCTGAAAGGGGGGAGGCCCAGTGACATCACAAAGGAGACAAGGCAGAGGACAAGAGAGCGATGAGGTGGCAGCAGAGGAATGGACAGGGGTGTGGGAAACAGAGGCAGCTAAAAGGGGCTGCACAGCAGTGGAGAGCTCACAATTTTGCTCCAGAGGGAATTTCCCACCCTACCACCCAGAAGACAGGACAGCAGAGCACTGTGGAAGGTGGAGCACAGTGTGCCACTGTGAAAGGTGGATCACAGTGGCTGGCTGTTGAGTCATTGCCAAAGGTAGATGGCAAGAGGAGAAAAGAAGGAAGAGGAGAAAGGGGGGGAGGGAAAGAAAAGAGAAAAGACTCAGGCCGAAAAATAAGAAGCAGGGGCACAGTGTGTACGCTCGTGCCCCCCCCCCATGTAGGACATAATAACAAGAGGCCAGGATACCCCTCATGATGTACGTCTGGGGGGGCAGAGGAGATGGAGAGATCTGGTTATTAATTAAGAGAACAACAAGAGGCAAAATGATATAATGTATGCACATAGCCTACACCCCTTTGCTACTGTCCTCACCTATGTCTACCCAAGCACTTACATTGATCACAATCAACTGTCATTACAGTGGCGCTTTCAAGAGTACGATATGGTTGTCATGAAGAAATAAAAAGCAGTCTCCATTCTTATAAGTCTTTAAAGAAAGTTATACTTCTGCTTCTTCTCTGCTCAGGAAATGTGAGCTCAACCCTGGCCCCCACAACTTACCTCGCCTATCGATTTTGTTGAGGCTACAGGTCTCAAATGATGATGGTCAACATTTTAAGCCTGCCTAAAAACTTGTACTAGCTGCAAGCCTTGGCTGCACACGCTAACCCAGACCTTATCATAATTACTGAGTCATGGTTAAAAAGGCGTAACACTGATCAACAAATATCACTGCAGGGCTACAATTTATTTAGAGCAGATAGAGAGTCTAGAGGCAGGGGTGTGGTTATCTATGCCAAATCTAAGTACTTGGTCACCAATATTAGTTGCAAATCTCTAGCCAAGGAATTTGAGTTAGTTTCACTGAGCCTTCATCTCCCTCCTCGGAATGTATCACTATCCTAGGTGGCTATAGACCTCAACTGGTGGTGATGAAGTCCTAATCTTTGAAATCCATGTTCAGAGATGCAAAACTGAAACAATATTCCTAGGAGATCTAAATATGGACTGGCTGTCACCTAAATCACATGGCCTCAAATCCCTTTGTGACGAGCTAGGTCTTGGGCAATTAGTCAGAGAACCTACTAGGAACAACACTCTAAATACTGCCAACAGTTCCATTCTAGATGTGGTACTAACCACCCATCCACACAAAATATCTCATTTGGCAGTGTTTCACAATGACATGAGCGATCATGGAATTGTTGCTTGCATAAGATCTCAAATTAAGGCCCGGCCGCAACCCATCTTTATAACAAAAAGATCCTTTCGCAAATTCAGTGCAGTAAACTTCCTATCTGACCTGAGCATGATCAGATGGCAAGATCTTTACCTAGCCAAAGATGTCAACAAGGCAGCTTGCATCCTTAATGACAAACTCACTAAAATAATAAATAAGCATGCCCCTTTAATCAAAGTAAGGCTACGGAACAATTCCAATCCCTGGTTCACCTCGGATCTCAAGGCAGCCCTTATAGCTCGAGATAAGCTCTGGGCTAAAGCTAGACATTCCAAAGAATCTTTGGATTGGCAGGCCTTTAGAACAGCGAGGAATAACTGTGTGAAAAAACTTTGCTCTGCTAAAGCTAACTATTATATTTCTACTCTCGAACAAGCTAAAGGTAACCCTCATAAAATATGGAAGACTATCAAAGCTATAGAAGGACGGCCCATGGCCCCCTCTGTCCCAACAAAGATAGTCGCAAGTGGCAAGATTGTGGAAAACAAATCCCTAATCCTGGAGGAACTTAACTCCCACTTTGCCACAGCTGGATTAGCCTTTGACTCGTCACCTTATGCTGGTGCTGCGGTGAGCCAGCATACCCCTCCCGCCACATCTAGTCCTGCACCCAGTCCCTTCCAACTGCGTGAGATAACTTATAAAGAAGTAGAAGATTCTCTTCTTAACTTAGACACCAAAAAGCGAGGGACAATTGCTTGGAACCCTTTTTCCTAAGGTCAGGCTATGCCCATCTCACTGCCCCATTCTCCACATCTTCAATCTTTCCATTACATCTGCTGCTGTGCAGTCCTGCTTGAAATCAGCACATATCCTCCCTCTATTTAAATCTGGTGACCCATGCGATGTAAACAACTATAGGCCTATCTCCACATTGCCTATCCTTTCTAAAGTTCTCGAAAAACTGATCCATATTCAGTTAAAATCTCACTTGAAACCTTTCTCTCATTAACCCAGCTCAATCTGGCTTCCGCTAATCATAGCACAATCACTGCACTAGCAAAAGTAACCAATGATTGGATCTCTGCTATAGATGCTAAGAAGGTAACTGGTGCAGTGTTTTTGGACCTCAGCAAAGCTTTTGATACTGTTGATCACAAACTATTAGTCAATTGCCTTGCAAAGTTGGGTGCCACATACCATACCACCCAGTGGTTCTCTAGCTACCTAACTGGAAGATTCCAAAAAGTAAAGGCG
Source organism: Neoceratodus forsteri (assembly GCA_016271365.2). Lineage (NCBI taxonomy): Eukaryota > Metazoa > Chordata > Ceratodontiformes > Ceratodontidae > Neoceratodus > Neoceratodus forsteri. The sequence continues at coordinate 909,570,057 of CM028130.1, read as the reverse complement.
GAAGGCTTTTTTTCTGCTGCCTTGCCAGTTGCAAGAGGAGTCCCCCAAGGATCCATCTTAGGCCCTATCTTGTTTTCTCTGTACATCAATGACTTAGATGCTAACATATCTACGTCCAATCTGCACTTTTTTGCAGATGATACTGTGTTGTATACTTCTGGCTCATCGTTATCTGAAGTCAAGGGAGTGCTTCAAGCAGACTTCGCACAACTTGAGCATAATTTAATAAAGGCAAAGTTTCTGCTCAATGCCAAGAAGACTAAAGCAATGATATTCTCCCACAGTGCTGTCTCAGACCCCCCCAATACTCTTGCCCAAGACTTCATTGTCACCATGCTAAACGAGCCTCTGGAAGTTGTAACCAAATTTAAATATCTAGGTATCTGGATCGACAATAAATTATCTTTCAGTGACCACATCGAAGATGTCTCTAGAAGGTTAAAAGCAAGGTTAGGTTTTCTACAGAAATAGGCCCTTTTCCCTTGAAACTCGAAACAAGCTTGTACAGGCCACTTTTCTCCCCCTACTCGACTATGGCGATGTAATCTATTCCTCCACCACTCTTGCAAATCTAAGTAAACTGGACATCCTTTATCACCGTGCGTTATGGTTCATTACCAACTCCCCTTACCGTTCACACCACTGTGACTTATATGCAGCTGTTGGTTGGACATCCCTTACTACTAGACGCCTGCTCCATGCTGGGCTATGGACTCTTTAACTGCTCCTGCAGAAATTGCCAAGCTACCTCTCTTCCCTTATTAGTATCTCACATAGTGCATACTCGTTAAGAAAATCTGACTTTATTATGCTTGACATACCAAGGACGCGGACTTCCTTTGGTAAACGTGCTATTGCATATGCCCTTCCCTCCATTTGGAACCAATTACAAACCGCATTGAAACTAACTAGCACAGTTTCAATAAACTTCAACAAATCGCTTAGTTCAGCCAAAATAAAAGACACCTGTAACTGTCATTAAGTCTCTTCCTTCCCCATGTGTGCCATATTTATCCACTGGTAAGGTATAATTGATTTGTCATATTAACTGCTTTCCTTCCTCTTCTACTCCTGGTTTTATCTTTGCTTACGCCCACTGCTACTCTATCAAATCTCCTCCCTCCCATATCAGTTGTAGACTGTTGTTTGTTCTAGCTGCCAAAATACTGTATATTTGATTTGATTTGATTTGATTAAATCAAATCACACCAGTCATCATGTTTCTATTTATCAGTATGCGACCTATAAGTCGCTTCCCTGTCTCATATCAATGTTTACCACCTGCGGTCACCCTATGTGGTACCCTTGTATGTATATCCAGCCTGTATCATGTAACGTGTATTTCATGTATATACTGTTATTACCTATCTGTGTTTGTACTTTAAGTGTTTATGTCACAGGACCTCCTTGTGAATGAGCTTGCTCAATGGAGTTTTCCTGCAATAAACTTGAACTTGAACTTGAACATAATGTAAATATAATGTATGTATGTATATATGATGAAAAAGGACTGCACAGCGAAATATGAGGATGAAATGTACCACTGTGAACAGTTTTGTGGATTATCATAAATATCAAATTAGTAAAATTATTGCTAAAACTGAGCAAACACACATTACTGGTCTGTGCATTTATTGTTTGGGTTCTGGGGACAAATCCAATTCAACAGCATGATTCCAGTTTCAATTGGAACCCTATAGAAATAGTATCAAGTATTTGCAGGGGCCGTGGCAAATGACAGTATAAAAGAAAAATATTAGAATGGTGCATGTAAAATCAACAATGTGCTGCATTCCACATGCAGTAGAAAATTTCCAAGTTACAAAATACAGAAATAAAACTGAAAAAAAGAATAAAAAAGAATAATGATTTTTCCATTATTACTAAAAACGTAAATTGTGTTTTGGATAACAAATACTGATGGAGCCTTTTTAGTATGTTGCTATATTTTTGGTATGGACAGTGTAGCTTAGTGATGTAAGGCTATGAGCTGCAAACCTGGAGATCTGGGTTTAAACTCCACAGCCCTCACTTGCATACTGTGTGACCCTGAGCAAGTCACTTAACATTTGTTTGCTTCATGAGGTGTGTGTATATGTGTGTGTGTGTGTGTGTGTGTGTGTGTGTGTGTGTGTAGGGGTTAGGGCATGACTTGCAAACACTAAAGTAACAGATGTTAAGTTAAATAAATAATGCAGTAATGTATGTTGTACACCAGTAGGGTGAAAAAAGTCTGCAGGTAAAAGGAAAGGAAAGGGGAAATTGTTCAACTAGGAAAGGCACAGTAAACTGAAGCTTTTTTCCAGGTGTGACCTTGGAGCACAAAGAAGTTAAGTGACTTGCTCAGGGTCACACAGTATGCAAGTGGGGGCAGTGGTATTCAAACCCAGGTCTCCAGGTTTGCAACTCAGTGCCTTAAACCACTGTGCTATACTGCTCCCGTGGGGCATGACATAAAGAACCTCCCCATACGGCACAGTTCCACACACAAATAATATCATGTATTTGCATGGGCTGTGGCAAATGCCAGTATTAAAAGATAAAGAAAATTAATTAAACTGTTCTCAATCTGCAATTCCCGGGTTATGAAATACAGAAATAAATTTAAAAAAATCTAACGAGGAATATGTTTTCCCAAGTAACATTAAGCAGCAAAGTTCCCAATAGAAACAGTATCATGCCTTTCCAGAACTCTGCACATTAAGATCTTAACACCATTTTATGAGCAAAGTGCAGTGTTAACAAGCTGAGCGAGGTATTTCTGAAAGTACAGTTCCTCTCAGCTGGAAAAAATGGTAAACTTCTTACCATGCTTGCAGTTTCAGAGGTTGCTTGTAGGGCATTTGTGGAGGACGTTGGACTGCTCATGTGCTTTTCAGAAAACTCTGCATGCTATGGTGGAAATGCAATCACACAGTGTGCGTGCTCATGTTGATTTCTGTTGCACTCTGGAAAAGTCTAACATCCTCCACAATCACCGATAACTGCACCAGACATAGTTTCACATTACAAACGAAATGAAACCACATGTTCAGCAGAATTAAAAAAAGAAACACATTTATTTACACCACCACTACCCAAACATTCAGCGATATTAAAAAAAAAAAAAACATATTTACAAGCACACACCTCCTGACACCAGAAAGTACAGTGTTTCATTGTCAGTATCTCTGTGCTAGGCAGTTAAATTATTGCGGGTTCTCATTTCCTTGTTCTCCTCTGGCCGTTTGGCACACTGGTACATTGCAATGTTGTAATATTCAGTGATGCTATTCTTTCTGTGGGGGTGCTCCACCCCCACACCCCCAGGTAAAATCAACTTTATTGGTGCACCCGGGGTGGGGCAGAGCACCCCCACAGAAAGAATATCACTGAATATTACAAAACATAAGAACTCACTAGCTTCCAGTGACAGCCAATTCATGTTCAGTGATATTCTTTCTGTGGGGGCGCTCCTCCCCCACATCCCCCAGATGCAAAGATAAAGTTGTATTTCTTTACTCAGTGGGTGTGTGGGGCAGAGTGCCCTCACAAAAAACATGAAAAAGTGAAAACATTGCTTTAAATGTACTTTTGTTTTCCATTTTCTAATATCTTCATGTAAGTACTGTGGGTACTGGTTACTGTAAGTAACCTAATATGCATCACCAGTCCAACGTCCTCCACAATCGCCATTTGTAGTACAGTTCTGGTATTTGTGACAGTATGTTCCATATCCTTATGTTTAAAAATAGTTAAATCTTCCTGTTACTCCGTGTATCACAGGTACAAATGCAACGTTTGCCGGATTTTGCTCTGTGTGTCTCTTTGTCTCGAGGCAATCACTGTGTTTCCTTTTAGTCTTTAGAAATTAACATAATGTCTCCTCCCTCTGTTCTAAGCCAGCTGCAAGGTTCACTTGGATGTTTTATGCAGAATAAAGTTAAAGTAGTCAGAACTGTATGCAGTGCATGTGCATGGAGTTATGTTTGCTGCTTAGGTGTGGGAATATGGGAATGAAATAGGGAAAAAAATCAAGTTATGACACATAAGTAATTCTTGTGCAGTCCTTAATGAAGCTGAAAGCAAAAAGGCAGGTAATTCAAACATATACAACTTTTTTTGGGTAAACTGGAGCCCCCTATATCTTGTGGGATATTAGAAATGGATACAGTATGAAACAGAAATGATTTCTATTGAACAGGTCATCTTGTTTTTGCATAATTTCTTTGTCAAGTCAATGACTTTCTGGAGGGGAAGTGGGGTAACAAAGAGGAGCCCTATAATGTGTGTTCACTGAGCTGATTGGCAATGAGGAATCACCACTCAGAACACTAGGTGTCATCAAATGCCTCTATGGGTTGTAAAGGGCATAGTAACAGAAAATTGAAAAGGGTTTCTATTATGTTTCCCAGCCAGTTTGCTTACCTTGCCCTTTCAGTTTGTAGGAGTCTTATCAGCCTTCTTATTGTACAAAGAAAGATACTGTCGTATTTTATAACAGCAACAATGCATTAACAGCTGAGAAGAGTTTGGAAGCGTTTAAAATTGTATGTGTTACTCTTTTGTACAAGGGGGAAAAATAGGGAAATAAAGCACCAATGTGTTGAATCTGTCACCATAGAGCAGCAGTGATGAGCCAGGTTGTAAGAAAGTAGATCTAATAGAGAGTAAATGTTTGAAGTGGGTTTTGAAATTGAGTGCAAAACTCTGTACATAAGGATATGAATACTAAAGTCTTATAATCCAAGCAGAATATTAACAAGTTGACATTCACTAAAATACCACCAACAGCTTAATCTGGTTCAAGGTCAGCTAGCATTGATTTGTATACCCCTTTTCCCAGGTTGTGCCTGAAAATAGGCAGAATTTGTCTAGTGCACTTACCCGGTCAACCAAAACTAAATAAATAAAGTCAGTATTGTGGACATAATGCACACCCACCCTCACTGGCCTAAACCACACCTCTGGTTTCTGTGCTTTTCAAGTACTTGTAACAGTCACATCTACCTATTTATTTTTAAGCACTGTCAAAGTGAGTATTGTTATTTTTGGGATTAGAGCTGCAACAAGCAGCGGTGGCTTTCTTTTGATCTGTCTGCCTTTATCCACTCAATCTGTTCAATATCAGTTTTGAAACATCTGCCTAGTTTAACCTTGGTCTGGTACATCACAGCTGTAATGATCTGATCTATTTTTTGATTAAAGTACAGACAGTGTTAGGGTTACCACCTGTCCCTATTTTCGCAGGACAGTCCTGATTTGGGCAGCTGTGTCCTGCGAAAAAACATGAAAAATACTAAATGTCCTGACATTAGAGTAGAAAAAATATTTTCAGGCTTTCCTCTAAATGTTACAAAAACTACAGTTCCTTAACTAAAATACTTACAATGATAAACACTAGGGAACACCTAAAACACTGCAACACTTAGATTTTTTTTCTAAATAATCAGAATTAAGCTGTTGTGTTGGTTGAGGTTACATATTTTCCTACAAAAAATCATGTTTCAGTAAGAAATGTCCCACTTTGGGCTTCTTAAAAGGTGGTAACCCTAGACAGTGTGTTCATATCACCATGCAGTATATGGAATGATGGTTGCAGGCAAGTTGTGGTGATGTGGGATTAAAGTGCTAGGGAGGCAGTGTAGCACAGTGGTTTAAGGATTTGAGCTGCAAATCTTGAGTCTGGGGTTTGAATCCCACAACTCCCACTTATATACTGTGTGACCCTAAGCAAGTCACTTAACTTACCTGTGCATTCAGGTCACACCTGTAAACAAGCTGCAGCTTAGTGTGACACTCGGGGTTAAACACTTTAAAAAAAGTGACACAGGCAAATTGCTGTGATCCCATTCCTGACTCCCGTCACCCCACTTTCTAGAAACAGTTACATGTCATATTAGTTGTGTTCTGTGAGGGTGGAAAGCTGTCTTGTAATAGTAACATTAGGGGTAGGCAGAAATAGCAGTATAATATGGATGAAACACAGCAAAATGCAAGGTTTTTGTTAGCAGCAGATAGGTGAGTCATTATGATGTGCAGAAGTTTTCATTGAGAAGTACAATAAAGCATGTAAAACAAGCAGCTCAAACCGAGTATTCAGTAATCATTATTGTAGCCATCTAATCTGCAGTGAAATGTGCTGAAAACTGATGCAGTGTATTAAGTATTAAAGGAACACTGTCAGGTTTGCCCCCTCAGTTTTCTTTCATTTTTATGTTTGCTTGCACGCATGTGCAAGAAACATAGTGCCATCATCGGAGATTTCTGAGGTGTGTCACCTCCTCCTCCAATTCAGGCACTGTGCTGGCAGGCGCGGCCCCTGTAAGCCAATGCATTTTGGAGCTGTCTATGACACGCTCCAAAATGCAGTGGCATACAGTTGAAAGGGGGAGCTACGCTTGAGTGAGCAGCGATAAGAAGCTGCTCACGGCAGCTCCCCCGCCACAGGCGGCGCTGGCCTCTCGCGACGCAGCATATAGCCGATAGGGTGCCCAACCCCATTGGCTGAGCTGCATCATCTCCTCCCCTCAGAGTTGGTGCCACACTGGGAGCCCACCCCAGTGTGGCAATCAGTATTTTGCCGACGGGGTGCCCAATCCCCATTGGCTGAAGGCCCCCAAAGTCCTTGTGCTGTGCACAAGCCCACCGGTATGGCAAGCAGTCCCACGAGCGTCTTTTTTGTTTTAACCTGTAAAACAAAACGTCCTCTGGGCGCATCTCCAACCCTCCCACAACCCACACCCACCCACTGCGCACTCCAGCCTCCCACACCCCCTCACCCCATACTTACCTCCAGACTCTGGCGGCAGAGTCTTGATGGACCGGGAACACGCCTGCACTCTTCAAAGCCGACTAGCGAACTGAGGAAATGCCGGTAAGCTGTATAATGGGCTAGATAGGAGGGTTCAACTTTATTGCATATCTCAGGCATTTTTGGAATTTTTGCACAAATTTTCAACATGGGGTTTTGGGACCCCCTTCTCCCGAATGATGTCACTGTCATGGCATTATTCCGGGCTCGATTAGTGAAAGAGTGACTGCGCAGTGACTGTGAAATCACCCTTTGGGACTGAATACTGCCATGACAGTGACATCATTCATGAGAAGGGGCCCAAAACCCCATGTTGAAAATTTGGTGCCAAAATTCCAAAAAATGACTGTTTAACGAGTGTGCATTGCGCAGTTCCTACGCAGGCTCGTAAGTTCGCGAAATTTCAATATTTTCACTCCAGATTTTCAACATTGCCATTTCACCACACCGTCTTATGAGCAGTACAGCTGTCATTTTTCACATCTCACCCAAAATGTGTTTCCGCCCTTGTAGCGCAGAATGGCACAGTCGGTGTGCGAAATCAATGTACGGGACAAATTAAGAAAATCACAGTGACACTGTTCATGAGCAGAGGTCTTGAAATGGCTATGTTGAAAATTTGGTGAAAAAATTCCTAAAAATGACTGTTTTACGAGCGTGCGTTGCGCAGTTCCTACGCACGCTCATAGGTTTGCGAATTTTCAATATTTCACTCCAGATTTTCAACATTGCCATTTTTCCACACCTTCTTATGAGTAGTACAGCTGTCATTTTTCACATCTCACCCAAAAACATGTTTCTTTCTATGTAGCATAATGGCGCAGTCATGCGAACTCAGTGTATGGGACACATTAAGGAAATCACAGTGTCACTGTTCATGAGCAGAGATCTTAAAATGGCAATGTTGAAAATTTGGTGACAGAATTCCTAAAAATGACTGTTTTACGAATGTGCGTTGCACAGTTCCCATGCACGCTCGTAAGTTTTCGAATTTTCAATATTTCCACTCCAGATTTCCAACATTGCCATTTTTCCACACCTCCTTATGAGCAGTACAGCTGTCATTTTTCATATCCTACCCAAAACATGTTTCCACCCATGTAGCGCACAATGGCACAGTCGGTGTGCAAGCTCAATGTATGGGACACATTAACAAAACCACAGTGACACTGTTCATGAGCAGAGGTCTTAAAATGGCTATGTTGAAAACTTGGTGAAAAAATGCCTAAAAATGACTTTTACGAGCGAGCGTTGCACAGTTCCTATGCATGCTTGTAAGTTTGCAAATTTAATATTTTCACTCTAGATTTTCAACATGTCCATTTTATTAAACTTCCTTATGAACAATACAGCTGCAAATTTTCATATGTCACCCAAAATGTGTTATCGCGACATGCGCACAATGGTGCTGTTGTGAAAAGAAAGCAATGTTTAGGACAGATTAAGAAAATCACAGTTACACTGTTCATGAGCAGAGGTCTTAAAATGGCTATGTTGAAAATTTGGTGACAAAAGTCCATAAAATGACTGTGTTACGGAAGAGCATTGTGCAGTTTCCACGCATCCTCATTAGTTCATAACTTTGTAATATTTCCAGTCCAGATTTTCACTAGTGGCATTTTCAACACTTCCTTATGAACAGTACAGCTGCCATTTTCACAACATGGCCAAGTGTGTTTTCACACTTCAGTGCAGAGATGCGTGGTTCGCTGTGGAAATCATTGTTCGCACAGATAAAGAAAATCACAGTGACACTGTTCATGATCGGAGGCACCAAAATGCCTGAGTTGACAATCTGCTATAAAATATCCCCAACCTACTTATATAACGGGTGTGCGTTGACAGTTTCTATGTACGCTCGTGACTTCACCATTTTTTTAATATTTTTACTACACATTTGCAACATAGCCATTTTACACCTCCCATGAAAGAGCACAGCTGTCATTTTTACAGCCTGTTCGGAATATTTTTGCACCTGTGGTGCTAAATACCGTAGTCACTGTGCATAAGCAGCTGCTACCAAACTGATATTCCCCCTGTTCATGAGGTGGGGTCACAAAACAAACATGTTGAAAATTTGGAGTTAAAATACCAACGAATGCCTGAGGTATTAGGCTTTTCAACTAAATCGCCCAACCCTATAGATAATGATAGGAATCAGGGGTGTGACTTGGGATTCTTGCCTGTGATGCTCATACCATTCCACACCCTGCAGTCACTGAGAGCCATCGAGGTATGCCTTGGACTCTTCGGCCCCAAACTTCATCCCATTCTCCTATATCGCACCCATCTCACCGTATTTCCTAATGAAATGGGGTGTGCATAAGGGCCAAAGACCCCAAGGAACACGTGACACTTGTCAGTCTCTGCAGAGCGGGGTGTGGTGAAATGGCGTGGCCGTTATGCCTGATGACCCAAATGCACACCCCAATGCCTGTCACTCTCTGCAGGGTGGTGGTGGGGTTGGCTTCAGTTCAGTACTTCACTGCCATTCCTATTATGCAGCTCTGTAACTTCTACACTACCACTGCCAATGCCAGTAAGCAAACATTCGGCATTGACAAATGCTTGTTTAATAGTGGATCTCTAGGCACATACATGTACAAAGGATTCTGTAGAATGCCCAAGCATAAAAGAAAAAGAAATCCGTTTACCAGTTTTTTTTATTTTTCATTTTTGCATTTCTATCAGCCCCCTGCCCACCTAGAAGCAGATCCAAGCTGAGAATGTGCCAAGAACACTTGTCAACTGGGAGCACGGTGCCGAAGTGCACATTTTAACATCCATATGGCAACAAACATGTAATCCTGCATAGCAAGTTATATAAATGCTCCTGGCATTGTAAAGAAAAAAATGAGTACTCATTGAACTGTGAAATACTATGTAACTCTGGTGCCGAAATCCCATGCATGTGCAATAGCAGCCAGAGGAAAGATCCTATGCATGCTCTTGGAATGTGCCACTATTGCACATGTGTGGGATTTGGGCACCAGAGTTACATAGTATTTCACGGTTCACCAAGTGCTCATTTATTCTTTACAAATGCAAGGAGCACTTTATTATAACTTGCTGTGCTGGAGTATATGTTTTTTGGGATATGGATGTTAAAATGTGCACTTCAGCACTGTGCTTCCATGGGACATGAGTTCTTGGCGCGTTCTTGGCTTGGATCTGCTACCGGTGGGCAGAGATTTTAAGTGTTGACTGACAGTAATGCAAAAATTAAAAATTAAAAAGAACAACAGATAAATTGATTTTTTTTTTCTGAAGGGACATTCTATAGAATCCTTTAGATATGTGTGTGCCTAGAGACCCGCTAATAAAAAATTAAAGAAAACCAAGGGTCAAAGTTGACAGTACCACTTTAATATGTGCCTTATTGTTACAAATGTACAAAATACAGAATGGAAGCAATATTTAAACTCTGTTTATGAACAGTAATGCTGTAGAATACTGCAGGGATAAAACTTGCAATGTTGCAAAATAAGTTGTGTCCTAGTAATGGATGGAGACATTAATTTTCTAATATCTGTGAAAGATATAAACAGAAAACGTAATAGAAGCAATGCACTGTCTATATGTTTGTATTAGGTTCTGTCCACATTTTTGTAATAGTGTTGTTTTACATTATTGTTGGTGTATGTTTTTATTGTTTAAATTTGGTCGAGCGAATCTATTCCACTTTTAGCAGCAGACAACAGGTATTTCTTATGTATTTGTTTAGTTGTTGTTACAGTCTCTGCAACATCATTATTTAGTAGCTCAACAAAGACAAGTGGATGTGTTTAGGAGAAATGTAACGAAACATAATAGCTAGACACAGTACAATATGTATTGCACATTAGTTCTGTATTCTTTTTCCCCATTATGGTGTAGTGATATAAACTGCAGGAAAACAGGGTCCTTGCTTCTAAAGAGTTAATGTTTTCCTGTTGGTTTCTCCCCTGAAGTCATAAGGGCATGCTTGAATCACAGTTACTTCTATGACAACAGGCCATGATGTTTCAACAGAGGATTATGAGGGGAGGTGGGGAGTAAGGTATAGAGCCAAAAGAACTATGTGGTGTAAAGATCATGTATGCATGCAAATGTGTCAGTAATAAAGAATGTTGAGGATAAATCTAAATAATATATATGGAATGGAACCTGAAATTAACATAAATATTACTGTATGTATTTCAAAGTTTTCTTTGAGGATTATGCAAATATGTAATATTGAAACTCTGCATATAAAGATCAGAGTTACGGTTTACATCATTTGCTATCTGTTTCTCCCCTTTTGCCTCCACTTATTGTTTTCCCTACTGCTCTCTACACATCAGTATCAGTTACCAAAAGGCAATATAATTTATCCACCATTTGCTGTGTTGCACCCAAAATGAACACATGCTTTTTTTGAGTACAGTAATGTAAGCTAGTTACAGTGGTACTCAGTTCATGGAATATTTGCAGTGAAGGTGGGACTGAAGTGCAGCAAAACATCAAAATGTGCCCTTATGAGAATGAAAGACATCATGTAATATTAATGTAAAGTGAAGGGAGAAATAGCAGCACAATAAAAATTGAAAACTGCACGGGCAGGTATTTAGGAGCACTTGAGTGACTGATTGCGATGAACAGCTGTATGTGGTTGAGAAGTGTTTTAAAATGTATTAATTAAGCAGCTCAGCATGAGGAGTCAGATACTTTATTACAGGCACTGTATCTATGATAAACTGTGTGGAAAAATGATACAGTGTGTATGTGTATCAATATGTTTGTGGGTGTAATAAATCACCAACACACATAATAGAAAGTATGTGTTAGGCTCACTTTAGATACAGTAGTGTGTAACAGCACTGCAGGAATAGAAGTTTTAAAACTAAAAGCATCAATGTTAGTAATGCATTTAGAAATACATTTTTAACTATCTTTACAGTTAAAAATGCAGTTTCATGTTAGTGCAAATTTTTGGGGGGGAGTTCAAATTATTTTAATCATGGGCATTGTACTTGGTGAACAGAGCCCTTTGAAAATAAAGTGTATTTTTTCAAGTTTGAGAAGTATGTCGGAAGTGAACTGAATGAATTGAATGTGCTGCCGAGGAGGAGCTAAGGTGGTGCTGTGAAACACTGTGTGTCGGAGCTCCCAGCATGAACCGCAAGGATGTTTATTTCTCTCTAAACTGGTTGTGTTAGAAAATGCTAGTGGTAACTTTCCTACTTTCTGCACTTACTGGACCACAGGTAGTGGTGGGCGAAGTGGGCTCAATCCAATCTGTGAAGTGATTTGTGAAGCAAAGATGGATTTGCGGAGTGCTCCGCAATGCGAAGTAGGGTACTTTGCGTTATAATGAGGAACGCAAAGTGCATTAAAAACAATTACTTCACGTTACTCTGCCTCCCCTGGTCACTTCTTTTTCAATTTTTAAGGCGAAGTACATTGGTGGCAGTTCACTTCACCTCACTTTGCCTTGTTTTTGAGCTCCGAAGGAGGATTTTGCAGTGATTCATGGGAGTTCGGGTCACATGGGCTCTATATTGATCTGCACAGCCTCAGTTTGAGGTAGTATGAGTAGGAAGGAGTAGGAGACAGTGTGCTCTGATAGTTGTCTGTAGGAATCTTTTAAAAGCTGCTCGAAAAGCATTTTTGCTTTTTTTTGGGATCCAACTGTAGTTCATCGATTGTAGGCAACCCTCCTGTGCTCACAGCATTGAGAGTTTTTGTTTGTGTGTGGATTTTGAATGTAAATTTACAATACTGAGTGTGTGTGGTAAGAAACAGTGAAGTGTGCTGTGTGGGGGAGGGGTGTATCTGTGTGTAGGTAGATTTAAGTTGGAGAACTAGTGATTTCTTTGTGTTTTGGTAATATTTTTGTTATATAACTGACTATGTTACTGTACACATAGTATAATTGTCAGTGATAGTACAAATGTTCTTGCTGCTTGTTGTGTGAATGTGATGCAGCATTTCATAAGGTCAGGTTGTTTAAATTACAAACTTACATTATGTGGCACTGAGTACACTGAACTTTTACATTTGCATTGTATTCCTCATTCAGCATTATACACATAGGCCCAGATATTCAAACTGTGCCAGGCTGTGATGCAAACCTGGGCGCAGCGCAACTTGGCTACGCAGGGGTGTTGACTGGGCAATATTAAGCAGAGCTGCGCCATGGCACAGCATCATTGAATATCGCACCCTGGCCACCCACAGTGTGCATGGTGCAGTGGCACTGCACCAGAGCAAGTGGCCAGAGTGAAGCAGGGGGATGTGCTAGTGCAAGTTCCATTGCGCTATGCTCAGCAACTGCGATATTCAAAAGTGCACATGCAAATGGGGCCATAATATATGCAAGGTGCAAATGGGGCCATTTGCATGTCATTATGGCCCCATTTGCATGCAGGTGGACCGATCCCCGGCAACCTGCACCTGGCGCCTGCCAGGCAGCAGCCGTCGGGGACCGACACCCCCTGCACAGTGTGGCAATATGCCCCACAGCCCGATCGCGGGCTTCGGTATATATAAATCACATCCGATATCCCTGGTGGTTCAGTGGACCGCTATCAGCCTGATCGCAGGCATTTGTAAAAGTAAACTGACATCCAATATCCCTGGTGGTCCAGTGGACCACTGTCAGCCTGATCACAGACATTTGTATTAAAAAAAGAATTACGTCCAATATCCCTGGTGGTCCAGCGGTGCCCCCCCTCCCACCCGCCCACTGGGTCCGCCTCTCCCCCCGTCAGCGGCGGGCAGCAGCACCCACCCACCTGCTGCCCCACCACCTGCCGACTGACACCATAGGTAGGGCTGTCGCCCATTAGTCCACAGCATCAGCCAATGGGCATGCAGCCTGTACCATACTACATTCCAGATATGTGAATGGATCCATTCACATATCTGGAATGTAGTCTGTCTGAGCTGCCGCCCATTAGCTCACATGTTGACCAATGGGTGTACAGCCCTACCTACAGTGTCAATCGGTAGGCATTGGGGTGGCAGGTGGGTGGGGTGTTGCCGCCTGCCGCTGACCCGGGGGAGCAGGGCGGTGGGGCTCAGTGGGCAGGAGGGAAAGGGGGTACTACTGGACCACCAGGGATTTTGGATGCAATTCTTTTTTTAATGCAAATGCCCATGATCGGGCTGACAGCGGTCCACTGGATCACCAGGCATATAGGAATTTATTTTATTTATACTTAAGCCCGTGATCAGGCTGACAGTGGTCCACTGAACCACCAGGGATATTGGACTGTATATTAATATTACAAATGCCCATGATCGGGCTGCAAGCGGTCCACTGGACCACCAGGGATATTGGACGTCAGTTTAATTTTACAAATGCCCTTGATCGGGCTGACAGCATTCCACTGGATCACCAGGGATATAGGACCTTATTTTCTCTATACTTAAGCCCATGATCGGGCTGACAGCGGTCTACTGGACCACCAGGGGTATAGGAACTTATTTTATTTTACAAATGCCCGTGATCGGGCATGGGGAGTGCTGCCAGGTGCAGCCAGAGCTCGGGTGGCCACCCACAGGTGGCAGCTGCCATGTTGCGCCCTGCAATATGGCAGCTCACCTGAGGGTGGCCAGCCATTGTTCCTTTTTTTGGGGCTCACCTGTGTGCAGCACAAGTAGGGGTTGCACATGGATGGACTCAGCACATCCTGGGCTGAATATCGGGATGTGCAGACTATGCATGGGCACCCCCCCACCTGTGCTTCATACATTACTGATGCACTCCGGTGCATCGGGATTTGTGCCCTCACAATCCCCGTTTGAATATCGTGCCAGGGCACATCAGTGGGTTGCGCATGGTGCAACACTGTTGCACCATGCGCAACCCTTTTGAATATCTGGGCCAAAGTGTTCTGTGTTGTGTGTGCAGTGTTGCATGCATCAAATATAATACACCTTTTAAAATTTGTGACACAGATCAGTGTAAGTGAAACTAAGCACAGCAGTGTGAACCTGCTATCCACTGCAGCTGCCTAATTTTGTATTGTGATCGTGTTCTCTGTTCTTAGTGTTGCTGCTTGTAGTGCTGTAAAAATCAGCACTGTCTGTATTCAGTGCCCCCCCCATGTTGAAAAGGCATTTTTTACCATGCTGGATTGTTTTTGTGACCCCATCAGCATCACTGGTTACTGAAGTTGTTTTAATTCCATGACAGTGTCACAACACAGTAGTCCCTTATCTGTTGCTGAAGCCACAGTTGTTTATTTTGCTTCACATCCAGCTAGTGAGTAGCGACCCTCCAGTCAGAAAGTGAACGTATCAAAATCTGAATTTGGTAATAATATTTGTAGTTGATCCCCCAAAATGCCTGCAAAGAGACATGCAAGTAAAGCTGTTTCTGGCCATGGCAATGTTGGCAGTAAGAGGGTCTGTGGGCGTGGTAGTAGTACTCGGATAGAGAAGTGCATTGGTGATGTGAGGAAAGGTATTTCTCCTGCAATGTTTTTTACAGCCCAATCAGTACCTTCACTGATAGTTGGAGGAGATGATGTTTTCCCAACCGGTGGTGTTAGTGTTACTGGTGTTAGTGGTGGTGGAGGTAGTATTAGCATTGTTGCATCAAGTTCTAATTCCAACCAGTGTACCGTATCCAAACATATTGAGGTGAAGCAATGCAAGTGAGTGACAGCATAGATGATGTCATACTTCCCAGTAACATCCCATTAACTGAACCTGATTCTGATGATCATGTCAACGATAGCATACAATGTGATATTCCATCCACTGTGGCACTTAACGTCACTCATTTTCCATGCAACAGTGATTCACAGTGTGGTGAAAAAATATCAGGTGATGGTGGTGTAGATGCTGATGATGATGACATTGCTGTTGTTGCAACATACAGTCCACATTTTAGCATCGGAAGCAGAGGATGTGGATGTGTGTGACAGTGACGTTGATGAATATGATGATGATTTAATTGACCCCCGTTGGGAACTGGAGAAAAATAAATTAAAAGTGGCTGTGTCTGAATCTGTTTGCAGGAATCCCCCCCCCCGTAAAAACTTGTGATTTACTGTTACCAGTTTTAGTGGATGATGATGATGATGACGACCCAATATTCAATAGAAAGGTAGTCATGGTGGTCAGTTGCAGTCCAGGTCTGCAGTGCCAGAAACATCACGTGCTCCCCCCACTTCAGTGCTTAAAATAACAGACTTAAATAAGCCACATCATCATGGACATGTTAAAAGCAGAGCATTACAGTCCTTGTTTGGGATTTTTTTGTTCAAAATGCAAATGATGATTCAGTTGCAATCTGCCAGGTTTGCCATGTGCGTGTGAGTTGAGGTAAAAAGGGGAGCCATCTTGGGACAGGAGGACAGCATATGCATTTTAAGAATAGGCACTTGGCTCTGTGGACCCAGCACAAGTTGGCAGCTAATACCAGACTTGGGCATTCACCCGTATCACTGCCGGCAACCATAGCCAGCATGTTATCCCCTTCCATGACTGTTAAGCCCAGTAGGAAATTAAACATGTGCAGTAGTGCAGTAATAAGAGCAGAGGATTACTACAGGCATGGTGAAGTGGAGGACCATAATGACTTTGAAATGTTGTCCAGTGCTGGTGAAAGTAGCAGTTTTTGTGGTGGTGGTGAATGCAGTATGTCTAGTGCAAGTAGTATATCAACCCCGGTTGGCAAATCTGGAAAAATAACATAATTTCTGGGTTGGTCATCATCACCTGCGCAACCTTCTTCATAAAATGTCCACACTCCACCCCCTGCCAATGCCATTCATCACAGAGCACAACCATTTGTGATCAACAACACACATTGTGTAAAACGTTTAAGTCAGCCCATCTTACAGAGTGTTTTTGTGCATAAGCTGAAGTACCCCCCCCAAAACATACAGTGTCATGTGAACTTAATGCTGCTGTAGCAGAAATGCTGGCAATCGATCTTTTGCCCTTCTCCTTTGTGGAGAATTCTGGGTTCTGGAGGTTTGCTGCCCATGCCAGTCCAAAATGGAAAGTCCCATCCAGGACATACTTTTCTACCCGTGCTGTTCCTGAGTTGTTCCGCACTGTCTCAGACTCAGTAAGACATGCCCTTCAACATTCCTCCTCTCCATTCATCCATTTTAGTATGGACATGTGGACAAGTGGCAAAACAGAGGGGAGTTCATATCTGTGTATAACTGCACACTGGGCGCAGGTGCTGGGGGTTGTTTGTGATGCTGGTAGTGTGAATAATCAGTGCAGGAAGGTGGATTGCCACGGTAGCAATCTTCTTGAAATTCACCAGCACGTAGCAATTGCTATGTGCAGTGTGACCTGTTCACACACTGGTGAGAACATGTTGGACATGGTACTAACTGAAATTGACAGATGGCTAAACCTTCTGTCCCTGACAGATGGGTTCATAGCAAGTGACAATGGGTTAAATGTGGTGAAATGCATCACGAACAGTGTTTTTTTTCATGTTCCATGCATGGCCCACTGTTTAAATCTTGTGGTTCAGGAGTTTCTGCAGCACCCTGACATAAAGGAAATGCTGACCACTGCACAACGTAGCTGCTCTCATTTTTCAAGATCTGGAAAGGCCTGTGACCAACTGCGGCAGTTGCAGATACAAAACAGCCTGCCTCAGCACCGCTTGAAGCTGGAAGTTGTCACCCGATGGAACTCCACGTTATACATGGCAGAGAGGTTGTATGAACAATACAAAGCCATCACAGAATATCTTGTTGTGCACACTAGCCGTGACAGTTCTGGGGCCCTCCATGTCTATGACGACTGAACAGTGGTGCCTCATGGACTCTGTAATAACAATTTTGCGGCCTTTTGAACATGCCACACAGGCAGTGAGTGGCGAGTCTGCCTCCATTAGCCAATCAATTCCACTGCTGGCAGACATTGGTGAATGTACAGCATAGCCTTGATGTTGCTGGAGATGGTGGTAGCAGTATGTTGCTGCAACACATGCTGACAGTATGCAACCAGAATCATCACATTGTGAGCATTCAGCGTAGTGACAACTTTGCCATGGCAACAATGCTGGACCCATGATACAAACATGGAATTGCATCAGTACTGGAGGGAGGGCCTGAACAGGTAAAAAATATCAGTGGTCAACTGGTTCGCTTGGTTCATGGGGCACAGAAGTCACTTGCCAAGGTTTGTAAACCTCAGCAGCATAATCCAGCTGGAGGACCAGCAAGCATATCATGCAAGGGTAAGGGGATTGTAGTTCCTGGTGGTCTGTCATCCAAAGTGGTTGGCGTCAACCTGCTTTGGGAAGCTTTGACCCAAGTGGGTATTTGTGACATCAATGATTCCGGGGAACAGGCTGATGCATCAACAATTGGACTTAATGTGGCACAGAGAATCATTGAGTCATATTTTGTCTGAAAACAGGCATCTGACAATAAGTGAAGATCCTCTTTTGTACTGGAGTGGAAAGATCAGTGAATGGCCAGAGCTGACTGCAGTGGCACTGAAGTACTTCACATGCCCGCCCTCCAGTGTAAGTGTTGGGAGAGTATTCAGCTCAGCAGGTGCAATAGTCAGGGATCGTCGGACAAACCTGTCTCCTGCAAATGTTAGTTTGCTAACATTCATTTAAATGAATGAGAGGCACATACTAGCACAGACTGCAACCTCAGTATTCGTACCCCAGCCTAGTCATGGTGGTCTTGCTGATGTGGAAATGGTGCATCCTGGTGGCACTGGCAGTGGCAGCCTGAAACGGCCCACTACTGCCTTAGATGATGACACAATGGAGAAAGAATTTCCCAGTGGTCAGACTTCAGACATGGGTGACTGTGAGGGCAGTTTTCTTTATGAGGATGATGATGTGGTTAATGTTGTCAGGTTTTAACTGCAGCATTTAAAAGGCGGTGTTGCCCCCCACCCCGGACCACCACCACCACCGGGACCGATGTTATCCAAGACTGCTGCCACCATGAGTCTGTCTACTCACCCTGGACCACCACCACCAGGACTAATGTTATCAAAGTCTGCTGCCGCCATTAGGCTGTCATCCCACCCCGGACCACCACCACCAGAACTGATGTTATCCAAGCCTGCTGCCACCATGAGTCTGTCTGCCCCCCACGGACCACCACCACCACTGGGATTGATGTTATCCAAGTCTGCTGCCACCATGAGTCTGTCTGCCCACCCTGGACCACCAGCACCGGGACTGATGTTATCCAAGTCTGCTGCCACTATGAGGCTGTCTCCCCAACCTGAACCACCACCACCAGGACTGGTGTTATCCAGTCTGATGCCACCATGAGGCTGTCTCTCCACCCCGGACCACCACCACCGGGAATGATATTATCCGAGTCTACCGCCACCATGAGTCTGTCTGTCTGTCTGCCCAACCTGGACCACAACCTCCGGGACTGATGTTATCCAAGTCTGCTGCCACCATGAGTCTGTCTGCCCACCCCGGACCACCACCACCGGTACTGGTGTTATCCAAGTCTGCTGCCACTATGAGGCTGTCTCCCCACCCTGAACCACCACCACCGGGACTGATGTTATCCAAGTCTGCTGCCACCATGATGCTGTCTCCCAACCCCGGACCACCACCACCGGAACTGATGTTATCCAAGCCTGCTGCCACCACGAGTCTGTCTGCCCCCCATGGACCACCACCACCACCGGGACTGATGTTATCCAAGTCTGCTGCCACCATGAGTCTGTCTGCCCACCCTGGACCACCACCACCGGCGGCACCTAGTCGAACTTGGGAACCACAAGGCCGGGAGGAACAGCGAGGGAGCAGTCGGGAAAGGCGCAGCCAATCACCTGCTTCCTTCAGCCCACAGCAACCAGCTGAGCACCGGGGCTTCACTCCGCCAGCGGGCGGTCGGTGGCACCTAGCCAAACTTGGGAACCACAAGGCCGGGAGGAACAGCGAGGGAGCAGTCGGGAAAGGCGCAGCCAACTGCATGCTTCCTTCAGCCCACAGCAACCAGCTGAGCGCCGGGGCTTCGCTTCGCCAGCGGGCGGTCAGCGGCACCTAGCCGAACTTGGGAACCACAAGGCCGGGAGGAACAGTGAGGGAGCAGTCGGGAAAAGCGCAGCCAATTGGTAAGCGAGTGCTCCACCAGGCACAGCAGCCGATTGGTTCTCCTGCCCCATTGACTTACACTGGCTCAGTTTGCATTGCTGAAATCTGTGTGGGACTTGAAAATTTGTTTTTCTTTTTGTCTTTTACTCTTCCCCTGGTGTTTTACTGCAAGTTTCCCAGAAGAGCTGCTTCCACTCTGGTGAGACATCTATAGAGGGCAACTGCTGTTGATTCTGTTGAATTCTGCTGGACTCTGTTAGTAGCAGTGGGCCAGACGCTGAGGCGCCACTCTCCTTCTAGTTTTATATGTGTAAATCATCAAAAAGGTGCTGTTGTATTGTAAGGGGAAACCACCATTTTACTGCTCTTTAAAGTAATTGCAGCTCCTTGTCTGAATATGTAAGGTGGGCCAGACGCTGAGGCACCACAGGACCCCCCCCCCACAGTCCTTAGTAGTGCAGATTTGGTCAGTGACGCTCAGAAAAAGGCTTGCTACTGCCTTAATTACTGCACCCTCCTCTGTCTCTCTCCAGCCTGCTTCCTTCAGCCCACAGCAACCAGCTGAGCGCCGGGGCTTTGCTCCGCCAGCGGGCGGTCGGCGGCACCTAGCCGAACTTGGGAACCACAAGGCCGGGAGGAACAGTGAGGGAGCAGTCGGGAAAGGCGCAACATTTTTGCCCACCCGCCCTTCCCCCTCTTGTGTGTTAATTTATAGGCATCTTCCCACCAAATTCTTCCCTGCCCACAGCACTTTCTCTAAACCAACAGAGAGTCACACCAGCTTGCTGATCCAACCAATCAGCAACTTCACTACTCCCTATTGCCAACTATCAATATCCCCCTCAGAATGGGGAGCTTGCTACTGATACTCCTGTCACTATCAGCCATAGGGTTCCACAATGAAGATGACCCTATTATACAATCTAAAGTGGTCAACCCGACTAGTTTCTCTGGAACATCCCCCGTGGCTGACACCCAAACCCTCACATATGCCTTGCCATTGCTGCATCGACTACAGTGGTACAATCACCATAAAGTTACACATATCACCACATATATGTCTCAGCTAAGGTCCCACTGCTGGGTATATAGATCCCCACTAAGCCTAGTCATCAGTCTGCTAATTGGTATCCCGACACAGTACCTTAAATCCACAGGGAGCACCCAAAACAAAGAGTGGCAATGGAATAAAAAAAGGAGGACCAAAGACAGCCCCCTCTCCCTATCACTGGCAGCCCTTATGAAATTACTGATCTTCCTATTGCTCTGTATTGGTAATGTGGAAATCAACCCTGGACCTCTTGAAAGTATCACCTCTCCATCAGACCTAACCTCAACTAAAGGCCTCAGGTTCCTGCATATTAATGTATGCAGTCTGTTGAAAAAATTTACATTGCTACAAGCCTGGGTTGCCCATACCTTGCCAGACTTTCTTGTGATAACTGAGACATGGCTCAAGACCAGCACAATGGACAGGGAAGTTAACCTACCTAACTACCAGCTATTCAGAGCTGATCGCCAAACAAGGGGAGGCGGAGTAGCCATATATGTAAAAGCTGGTTTAGTTGTATCCTGTACTGCTGCAACATCTATGCCCAAGGAATTTGAGTGTCTATCTCTAAAAGTCTCTCTCCCCAATACAGCAGCTTTCCATTTAATTGGATGCTACAGACCCCCCTCTGCTGAACACAAGCTCTTATCCCATCTGGAAAACCTGGTCAAGTCCTGTACTGAAGAAGTCATTATCATAGGGGACCTGAATTTCAACTGGCTTACCCAGGCAGCTACACCTCTGGTATCATTCTATGACACCTATGGGCTCACACAGTTAATTAATGAACCAACAAGATTAAATGCAAGGAATAGTAGTAACAGTACTCTACTTGACATCATGCTAGTGAGTAAACCACATCTATTCACACATGCTGGAGTGCTCCCATGCGATATAAGTGATCACTGCCCCATCGTAGGGGTAAGATACAACAGCATTAAAACAGATCCTGCAAAATTCCTCATGAGGAGATCCAAGAAAAACACCAATATTGAAGGATATCTGCATGATCTAGCCTACTCTCCACACTGGCAAAAGTTCTATCATGCACATTCTGTAGAAAAAGCTCAGCAGGTGCTAAATAGCATTATAATAAATGCCCTTAACACCCATGCCCCAATCTCTAGTATCCGAATAAAAAACAAATCCTGTCGCTGGTTTTTCACCTGACCTCAAGCTGTACTGCTGGAGAGAGATAAACTTTGGAAAGTAGCAAGAAAAACTAAAATATCATGGACTGGATGATCTTAGGAAAGCCAGGAATAAATGCACCAGGAAAGTTAGGATGCAAAGGCTGTCACTACCTGGCCGAGCTCTCACTCCTCCTACCATAATACTGCTAGATTTTGGGGCACCATCAAGGGTATGATGGGCCAGGATGTTAACAACCCCTTCCAACCCAATTACACAGTAACTATGGCCCCATTACTGGCACAATGGAAATCCTGATGCATTCAACAGCCACTTCACAACAGCTGGCCTTGCCTTGACTCCTCCCAGCTAACCTATTAAGGGATCAATTAAGCTCCCACTATACTGGTGATCAAAGAGTTGACTCCTCCTTTAGCTTCAAACCTATACTGTTGAAACAAGTTGAGGATCTATTATGGCATCTGGGTACCAAAAAAAGTGCAGGAGCAGATCTTCTGGACCCATTCTTTCTAAAGATTGCATGTCATGTGCTTGCAGTCCTCCTACCTCAACTGTTTAACCTTTCCCTAAACTCTGGCTCTATTCCCACACTGTGGAAGACAGCCCAAGTGGTCCCCCTTCTAAAATCAGGGGACCCTATGGATCTTAATAACTACAGGCCCATTTCCATCCTACCTGTGTTATCCAAGATGCTGGAGAAATTAGTGAGTATTCAGTTAAGGGAATATCTGGACAATGATAATCTATTAAATCCAGTTCAATCTGGATTCAGGGCCAAACATAGCACTATCACTGCATTAGCCAAGGTCACCAATGATTGGCAAACTGAATTGGATAAAAAAGAACAATGTCTGTGCAGTATTCCTGGACCTGAGCAAAGCATTTGACACTGTGGACCATGAACTGCTACTCTCATCCCTACACTCCATTGGCCTAGATCCATCCTCCCTTAAGTGGTTCAGATGCTATCTCTCCGGTAGATCACAGCAGGTAAAAGCTGAAGGTGACCTATCCCCATTAAGACCACTGTCAAGAGGAGTCCCTCAAGGCTCTATTCTGGGTCCTATCTTTTGCCATTTATATAAATAAAATTGATTCAACCCTTACCAAGTCCTCAGTACATCTCTTTGCTGATGACACTGTTCTGTATGTTAGCAACCCTTCATCTAAAGTTGCTCATGAAATCCCACAGCAGAATTCTCCTGTTACAACATCAGCCTGAGAAAAAGCTTCACAAATGCAAAAGAAAACCAAAGCAATGATGTTCACAACCCAAAACTCCACCAACACATCCTCTTCAATCAATCTCCCCAGCTATGCACTCATACTTGAGAAAATCTGGAGTATGTTGAAAATTTCAAATACCTAAGGTGTGGATTGACAACAGACTTGACTTTACTCAGCATCTAGAACAACTGATGAAAAGTTTCGCCTAAGGCTTGGCCTCCTCACAGATTAAAACCCTTCCTTAATAGAGATTCAAAGATGAGATTAGTCCAGGCTATCTTTCTATCGGTCATTGACTATGCAGACTTCCTCATAGTCACTGCCCCACTCCCTACCTTCAAAAGTTGGATACCTTATATCATAGAGCAATAAGGTTCATTACAGACCTGCCATATAATACTCACCATTGTTCTCTCTATGACGCAACTGGATGAGTTTCCCTTCATGTCAGGAGGAGCAGAAATGTAGCTCTATGGATCTATAGAGCTTTATCAAAAAAACTCCCAAGCTATATCCTGGACTGCTTCAGCCTGACCACTCCTAGCTCCTATGCCCTAAGAAACGACAATATCATCCTGCTCAAATTGCCTAAAGTCAACACCAAAATAGGGAGGGCAGCAATCAGCTATTCTCCAGCCCTAGCATGGAACAACCTACAAAAATCCCTTAAACTATCCATTATCATTCCATTTACATCCTTCAAGCAGCACTGTACAGCCTTCTTCACAGAGAAATGCAGCTGCTATCGCTAGAGATAGAATAGTCATCCCACAAAACCATATTCCAATCACATATGGCATATTCCTTCCAGTCAGACGCCGCCAGTATATGGCACCCAATATTCCCTTCAGCATCCTTGTACTCATTATGTGAGTGACTGTCATGATCCTCATAGAGATATATATGTACTGTACATATTGTAGATGTTAGTTTAACTTTCTCTTAGCCAAGCTTTACCATGTGAATTCTCTGTATATTATTGTGTTATAAATAACATTTTCCTTTCTTCTGTATGTATAACTGTTTCATAAGTATGTGATGTAATTGCTGTGCATCAACTCGAACCTTCACCTTATCAGGTCCATCTTGTAAATGAGCCTTGCTCAATGATGATCGCCTGAATAAATAAAGATTTGATTGATTGATTGATTGATTGATTGATGTTATCCAAGTCTGCTGCGACCATGAGTCTGTCTGCCCACCCTGGACCACCACCACCGGGACTGATGTTATCCAAGTCTACTGCCACTATGAGGCTGTCTCCAAAACCTGAACCACCACCACCAGGACTGGTGTTATCCAAGTCTGCTGCCACCATGAGGCTGTCTCCCCACCCCGGACCACCACCACCGGAAATGATGTTATCCAAGTCTACTGCCACCATGAGTCTGTCTGTCTGCCCAACCTGGACCACAACCTCCGGGACTGATTTTATCCAAGTCTGCTGCCACCATGAGACTGTCTCCCCACCCCGGACCACCACCACCAGGACTGATGTTATCCAAGACTGCTGCCACCACGAGTCTGTCTGCCCACCCCGGACCACCACCACCGGTACTAGTGTTATCCAAGTCTGCTGCCACTTTTGAGGCTGTCTCCCCACCCTGAACCACCACCACCAGGACTGATGTTATCCAAGTCTGCTGCCACCATGATGCTGTCTCCACACCACGGACCACCACCACCAGAACTGATGTTATCCAAGCCTGCTGCCACCACGAGTCTGTCTGCCCCCCATGGACCACCACCACCACCAGGACTGATGTTATCCAAGTCTGCTGCCACCATAAGTCTGTCTACCCACCCCCGGACCACCACCACTGGGACTGATGTTATTGAAGTCTGCTGCTGCCATGAGTCTGTCTGCCCCCCATGGACCACCACCACCACCGGGACTGATGTTATCAAAGTCTGCTGCCACCATGAGTCTGTCTGCCCCTCATGAACCACCACCACCACCACCAGCACTGATGTTATCCAAGTCTGCTGCCACCATGAGTCTGTCTGCTCCCTATGGACCACTACCACCACCAGGACTGATGTTATCCAAGTCTGCTGCCACCATGAGACTGTCTTCCCGCTCCTGACCACCACCACTGGGACTGATGTTATCCAAGTCTGCTGCCACCTTGAGTCTGTCTGTCTGCCCACCCTGGACCACAACCACCGGGACTGATTTTATCCAAGTCTGCTGCCACCATGAGGCTGTCTCCCCACCCCGGACCACCACCACCAGGACTGATGTTATCCAAGTCTGCTGCCACCATGAGTCTGTCTGCCCACCCCAGACCACCACCACTGAGACTGATGTTATCCAAGTCTGCTGCCACTATGAGGCTGTCTCCCCACCCTGAACCACCACCACCGGGACTGATGTTATCCAAGTCTGCTGCCACCATGAGGCTGTCTCCCCACCCTGGACCACCACCACCGGGACTGATGTTATCCAAGTATACTGCCACCATGAGCCTGTCTCCCCACCGCGGACCACCACCACCAGGACTGATGTTATCCAAGACTGCTGCCACCACGAGTCTGTCTGCCCACCCCGGACCACCACCACCGGTACTGGTGTTATCCAAGTCTGCTGCCACTTTTGAGGCTGTCTCCCCACCCTGAACCACCACCACCAGGACTGATGTTATCCAAGTCTGCTGCCACCATGATGCTGTCTCCCCACCACGGACCACCACCACCAGAACTGATGTTATCCAAGCCTGCTGCCACCACGAGTCTGTCTGCCCCCATGGACCACCACCACCACCAGGACTGATGTTATCCAAGTCTGCTGCCACCATAAGTCTGTCTACCCACCCCTGGACCACCACCACTGGGACTGATGTTATCGAAGTCTGCTGCTGCCATGAGTCTGTCTGCCCCCCATGGACCACCACCACCACCGGGACTGATGTTATCAAAGTCTGCTGCCACCATGTGTCTGTCTGCCCCTCATGAACCACCACCACCACCATCAGCACTGATGTTATCCAAGTCTGCTGCCACCATGAGTCTGTCTGCTCCTAGGACCACCACCACCACCAGGACTGATGTTATCCAAGTCTGCTGCCACCATGAGACTGTCTTCCGGCTCCCTGACCACCACCACTGGACTGATGTTATCCAAGTCTGCTGCCACCGTGAGTCTGTCTGTCTGCCCACCCTGGACCACCAACCACCGGACTGATTTTTTATCCAAGTCTGTTGCCACCATGAGGTTGTCTCCCCACCCTGACCACCACCACCAGACTGATGTGTTATCCAATTGCCACCATGAGTCTGTCGCCCACCCCAGACCACCACCACTGAGACCGATGTTATCCAGGTCTGCTGCCACTATGAGGCTGTCTCCCCACCCTGAACCACCACCACCGGGACTGATGTTATCCAAGTCTGCTGCCACCATGAGGCTGTCTCCCCACCCTGGACTACCACCACCGGGACTGATGTTATCCAAGTGTACTGCCACCATGAGCCTGTCTTCCCAGCCCGGACCACCACCACCACCGGGACTGATGTTATCCAAGTTTGCTGCCATCATGAGTCTGTCTGCCCACCGTGGACCACCACCACCACTAGGACTGATGTTATCCAAGTCTGCTGCCACCATGAGTTGCTCTGCCCACACCAGAACACCAACACCTGGACTGATGTTATCCAGGTCTGCTGCCACCATGAGGCTGTCTGCCCCCCATGGACCACCACCACCACCGGTACTGATGTTATCCAAGTCTGCTGCCACCATGAGTCTGTCTGCCCCCCCATGAACCACCACCACCACCACCAGGACTGATGTTATCCAAGTCTGCTGCCACCATGAGTCTGTCTGCTCCCCATGGACCACCACCACCACCGGGACTGATTTTATCCAAGTCTGCTGCCACCATAAGGCTGTCTCCCCACCCTGGACCACAACCACCAGGACTAATGTTATCCAAGTCTGCTGCCACCGTGAGTCTGTCTGCCCACCCCGGACCACCACCACTGGGACTGATGTTATCCAAGTCTGCTGCCACTATGAGGCTGTCTCCCCACCCTGAACCACCACCACCGGGACTGATGTTATCCAAGTCAGCTGCCACCATGAGGCTGTCTCCCCACCTTAGACCACCACCACTGGGACTGATGTTATCCAAGTCTACTGCCACCATGAGCTTGTCTTCAGAGCCTGGACCACCACCAGCAGGACTGATGTTATCCAAGTTTGCTGCCATCATGAGTCTGTCTGCCCCCCGTGGACCACCACCACCACCGGGACTGATGCTATCCAAGTCTGCTGCCACCATGAGTCTGTCTGCCCACCCTGGACCACCACCACTGGGACTGATGTTAATCAAGTCTGCTGATGCTATGAGGCTGCCTCCCCACCCTGAACCACCAGCACCGGGACTGATGTTATCCAAGTCTGCTGCCACCATGATGCAGTCTCCCCACCCTGAACCACCACCACCAGGACTGATGTCCAAGTCTGCTGCCACCATGATTCTGTCTGTCTGCCCACCCTGGACCACAACCACCAGGACTGATTTTATCCAAGTCTGCTGCCACCATGAGGCTGTCTCCCCACCCTGGACCACACCACCAGGACTGATGTTATCCAAGTCTGCTGCCACCATGAGTCTGTCTGCCCACCCTGGACCACCACCACTGGGACTGATGTTATCCAAGTCTGCTGCCACTATGAGGCTGTCTCCCCACCCTGAACCACCACCACCGGGACTGATGTTATCCAAGTCTGCTGCCACCATGAGGCTGTCTTCCCATCCCAGACCACCACCACCGGGACTGATGTTATCCAAGTCTACTGCCACCATGAGCTTGTCTTCTGAGCCTGGACCACCACCAGCAGGACTGATGTTATCCAAGTTTGCTGCCATCATGAGTCTGTCTGCCCCCTGTGGACCACCACCACCAGGACTGATGCTATCCAAGTCTGCTGCCACCATGAGGCTGTCTGCCCACCCTGGACCACCACCACTGGGACTGATGTTAATCAAGTCTGCTGACACTATGAGGCTGCCTCCCCACCCTGAACCACCAGCACTGGGACTGATGTCCAAGTCTGCTGCCACCATGAGTCTGTCTCCCCACCCCGGACCACCACCACCAGGACTGATGTTATCGAAGTCTGCTGCCGCCATGAGGCTGTCTTCCTTCCCCGGACCACAACCACCGGGACTGATGTTATCCAAGTCTGCTGCCACCATGAGCCTGTCTTCCAAGCCTGGACCACCACCAGCAGGACTGATGTTATCCAAGTTTGCTGCCATCATGAGTCTGTCTGCCCCCCATGGACCACCACCACCACCAGGACTGATGCTATCCAAGTCTGCTGCCACCATGAGGCTGTCTGCCCACCCTGGACCACCACCAATGGGACTGATGTTAATCAAGTCTGCTGCCACTATGAGGCTGCCTTCCCAACCTAAACCACCAGCACCGGGACTGATGTTATCCAAGTCTGCTGCCACCATGATTCTGTCTCCCCACCCCGGACCACCACCACCGGGACTGATGTCCAAGTCTGCTGCCACCATGAGTCTGTCTCCCCACCCTGGACCACCACCACTAGGACTGATGTTATCGAAGTCTGCTGCCGCCGCCATGAGGCTGTCTTCCCTCCCCGGACCACAACCACCGGGACTGATTTTATCCAAGTCTGCTGCCACCATGAGTCTGTCTGCCCACCCCGGACCACCACCACTGGGACTGATGTTATCCAAGTCTTCTGCCACCATGAGTCTGTCTGCCCCCATGAACCACCACCACCAGGACTGATGTTATCCAAGTCTGCTGCCACCATGACTCTGTCTGCCCACCTTGGACCACCACCACCGGAACTGATGCTATCCAAGTCTGCTGCCACCATGAGGCTGTCTTCCCAGCCCGGACCACCACCACCGGGACTGATGTTATCCAAGTTTGCTGCCATCATGAGTCTGTCTGTACCCTATGGACCACCACCACCACCGGGACTGATGTTATCCAAGTCTGCTGCCACCATGAGTCTGTCTGCCCCCCATGAACCACCACCACCACCACCACCAGGACTGATGTTATCCAAGTCTGCTGCCACCATGAGTCTGTCTGCTCCCCATGGACCACCACCACCACCGGGACTGATGTTATCAAAGTCTGCTGCCACCATGAGTCTGTCTGTCTGCCCACCCTGGACCACAACCTCCGGGACTGATTTTATCCAAGTCTGCTGGCACCATGAGGCTGTCTCCCCACCCTGAACCACCACCACCGGGACTGATGTTATCCAAGTCTGCTGCCACCATGAGGCTGTCTCCCCACCCTGAACCACCACCACCGGGACTGATGTTATCCAATTCTGCTGCCACCATGATGCTATCTCCCCACCCCGGACCACCACCACCACCAGGACTGATGTCCAAGTCTGCTGCCACCATGAGTCTGTCTCCCCACCCCGGACCACCACCACCAGGACTGATGTTATCGAAGTCTGCTGCCGCCATGAGGCTGTCTTCCCTCCCCGGACCACAACCACCGGGACTGATTTTATCCAAGTCTGCTGCCACCATGAGGCTGTCTCCCAACCCCGGACCACCACCACCAGGACTGATGTTATCCAAGTCTGCTGCCACCATGAGTCTGTCTGCCCACCCTGGACCACCACCACTGGGACTGATGTTATCCAAGTCTGCTTCCACCATGAGTCTGTCTGCCCACCCTGGACCACCACTACTGGGACTGATGCTATCCAAGTCTGCTGCCACCATGAGGCTGTCTTCCCAGCCCGGACCACCACCACCGGGACTGATGTTATCCAAGTTTGCTGCCATCATGAGTCTGTCTGTACCCTATGGACCACCACCACCACCAGGACTGATGTTGTCCAAGTCTGCTGCCACCATGAATCTGTCTGCCCACCCCAGACCACCACCACTGGGACTGATGTTATCCAAGTCTGCTTCCACCATGAGTCTGTCTGCCCGCCCCGGACCACCACCACTGGGACTGATGTTATCCAAGTCTGCTGCCACTATGAGGCTGTCCCCCCACCCTGTACCACCACCACTGGGACTGATGTTATCCAAGTCTGCTGCCACCATGAGGCTGTCTCCCCACCCTGGACCACCACCACTGGGACTGAAGTTATCCAAGTCTGCTGCCACCATGAGTCTGTCTGCCCACCCTGGACCACAACCACCAGGACTGATTTTATCCAACTCTGCTGCCACCATGATGCTGTCTCCCCACCCCGTACCACCAGCACCAGGACTGATGTTATCCAAGTCTGCTGCCACCATGAGTCTGTCTGCTCCCCATGGACCACCACCACCAGTGGGACTGATGTTATCCAAGTCTACTGCCATCATGAGTCTGTCTACCCACCCTGGACCACCACCACCGGGACTGATGTTATCCAAGTCTGCTACCACCATGAGTCTGTCTGCCCCCATGGACCTCCAGTCTATCAGTGCACCACCACCACCAGCATCTTAATATTTAAACCATAAAGTGAGTATGTGCACTCATGTTTGTTATGCTGCCTCACTTCCTTAAGTTGTCTGTTTTGTTTTCTGTAGCTTTTCAGAGCCGCAGTGGCAAAACACATACAGTACACTTATTTTGTTTCTTTTACAGGAGAACAAAAAAAGGCTCCATTGCTAATATTACTCATTGGGAAAGATGCTGTAGCTATACCGTACAGAGAGGAAGTGATGTAATGTCCATGTGAAATCCATTCTGGTAAGTCTGAAGATTTTATTTAATCCATTTCATTGCTTTCTAAAGACTGCTGCAAATATTACAAACAACAGGTTGTCTTAGTAGTTGACAAGGTGTGTCTCTAAAACGTAACTCAGTTGACAATAGGGATTGAGATTTGAGAACCAGGAAGGGACACATAACAATGAAGTTGTAACTTTTAAGAAGTCATTAATTTCTTTTTTTTTAGGAAAATTAGTGATACTTTGTTGTTCTGTCAAAGTGGCCTTATCCGAAAAAGTTTGTCAACATGATCAGGCACACCCCTCCCCAACCTGAGCTTGGGCACACATGCAACATGCAGAAGTCGTTTCATTCAGTGACCATGACCATCAATAAGAACCAGACTCCAGAAGGATGCTGATGAAATCTGTGAAGAAATAAAAAAATAAGAAACCATTACAGACAAAACTGAAAATATGATCCCCCCTCCAAAAAAAAAGAAATACTTACCTTCATGTGCTTGAGAGTTATCCATTTCCATTTAAATGCAAAAAACTATCATTGAGCACTGTACGGTGCACAGCAACTGTTCGGAGATGGAGTCACCTGTGTGTGATGTAGAACTATAGCATGAGTACATGTCCATGTCAAGTTCAATCCCCCTCATCTTAACCTACAAAATACACAACCATATATATATAAATATATAAATATCTACTCACCAAGGCTACTATTACTGTATATCCAAACGGCACCTTTCAGTCCAGTTGAGATGATCACTTTTCACTTTTCTGCACACAAGGAAGATGCATTGTGGGCCTGCAGAAAAAATCTGAGGACTCTGTGCCACCACTGCGCGCATGACTGAGTGTGCCATAAATTCTGGGGGACTTTGTATGTGCTGAAACACTCTCATTTCACTGTGTTACCACTTGTCAATTTTCTGGAACATGGAGGATGCATTCTGGGCCTGCAGAAAAAATCTGGGGACTCTGTGCCACTTTGTGCGCATGACTGAGTGTGCCATTAATTCTAGGGGACTTTGTATGTGCTGAAACAGTCTCATTTCACTGTGTTACAACTTGTCAATTTTCTGGACACAAGACAGATGCCTTTTGCAGGTGCAGAAAAATGAGGCACCAAAACAGCGCGCACACACACAAAACACACAGACATTTAACAGAAGGAAGGGGCCCCAGAATACAAAGTGTAACACATACTGAAGACAACAAAAAAAGGGCATAATTACTGTACATACAAGGATCAGGGATGGTGGAGGAATACATTTTATGACACAGTAAAGAAGGTGGGGGGGAACATGGTGTGAGGAAACAAAACTAATGTGGGATCCTATGGTGATCCAGCAGCAATTCCAGCATGGACATAATTTTGAAGCTGATGTCCCTCTGTCATCCAGCCGCTGCTCCACAGCACTCATCCTCTCGCTGTTCTCCTCAACAGCACTCCAGAGAACTGCCACATCAGTCAGCTTTGCACGCACTTCTCTGGTGTCCACTCCTTCAACAGGCTGATCTGCTGGTGGTTGTGATGGGGGTGCTGGTGGAGCAACAGGTGCTACTGCGGCCCTCCTTTTCTTAGGGATGCCGCTATGTACAGCGGCACTCTCTGCCATGGAATGGCCAGCAGGTGCAGACATGGTCCATTCTGTGGCAGCCTGTCACTCCAACTGGAGGTGATTAATCATATGGATACGCTGGCCTCCAGTACCCAGGTGACTGCCCCGGGGGCCACGGCACACCTCCGCTGCACATAGGTGACACTTCACCACACTGCTGTACCCCCTGACACAGTCAAAAAACTGCCAAACAATGGAAGTGCAGGGAGGACCAGGCACAGGCAGGGGAGGGCCAGATGAACTGACAGTAGGCTGCTCACACTGCTCAACAGTATTGATGGGATCCACACCTGGGCCTGGGGGAACAGGCACATCATGCTCCAAAGGACCTTGTACTGGACTTGGTGGTGGTAGTGGTTGAACTGCCTCAGAGTCAGGAGGCGGTACTGGTCCTGCTTCTGGGGGTCAGACACTCACAAGTTTAGAGTGGTCCAACACAAATGGGCACCCATGCCCCCCACGCATGCACACGGTACGATGACGTATACTACCATGCTCTCCCAGAGCTGCCCCTGCCCCAGACATTCCCTCATCCTGCTCCATCTCATGACACAAGCACAACACACACACAGTCACACACACACAGACAAACAACTAAGTAAGTAGGTAAGAAAAATAAAATTTACAGAAAGAACAAATTAAGTAAAAAATAGTACAGAAAAGACAAAAAAATGTTGCTTTTAAAAAAGCTGTTGGGTTAAATATCAAATTTTAACTCTCCTCCTTTGCAATCAAAACACTCCTATCTCTAGTACACACTCCTCTCTCTCAGTCTACACAGGAGAAAGTGAAACTTCCTGTGTGACTCACTTCCTTCCTGCCTGGCTAGAGAGCATGTGACTTACAGTACTGTAAGCCATGTGATGTGTGGGTGGGCTGCCAAGTCTGAAACACCAAGTGGATCACTTAGAATCATAATGAGGAATGTGAAGTCCATTGAAATCAATGACTTTGCCTTACTTTGCATTGTCATTCAACCCAACACAAAGTGGTAATGGCAAGCCGAAGTGCCCACTTCACATGCACTTTGCCAGCGGATTTTAAATTCGCTGCATCTCTAACCACAAGTAGAAGAGTTTTCTTTCTCTTTGGCACTGTTTCCATCAAGGATGTTTTAGTTCAGGCCTGCTTAGCTGTGGACTCCACATTTGCAGTGGTGATTTGGTGTTCTTGTTTTCCTCCTATGTTGCTGTTTTGGTATTTTGGTGTTGTGGGGGTGGATTAAAGAAGGGGGTTTGCAGGCTAAGGCAAGTTTTTCTAAACTCTGGAACATGTGGTAGTCTCCCTTTTTATGCTTAGTTGGGCTGATCATACCTCATGCTGTTGCAAATGGGAGGCCTTCTTTTGATTAATGGGAACTGGCACTGGGACATGCTGTTGTATGTAGGGTGAAGCAAGCAGCTTTTTTTTTGTGCTACCATAAATGTTTCTCTCACTCTCTGGCTGGTCTATTGTGAAGAGTGAGTTATAACTTTTTTCAGTCCCTTGAAAGGGAGTGACAGACCTGTTCTTATCTTGAATGGCTACCAGACCTAAAAATGTAAGGAAAATCAGATCCTTTTTCCTGAAAGCAGATCTAAAACCTAAGGGAAAGAGAAATGGAAGACAGATAAATTGTCCCATGCTGGGGTGGAGGATGGGGGTTTGAATCGATCCTCTTCCAGAAAATATATTTCAGCAGTAAGCAGTAGTACACTACCATTTACACTTAACTTTGACCAAACTAACAGGCTAAGCATTTCTGGTGCAGATTCTGAAGAATTATTACACCCTACTCCTTCCCACTTGCAACATAGATCAAGCCTTCCTCATTTAGAGATGGTGGCAAGGGACAATGTAAATGACCAGGATAACCCTGATAATTTTCCAAAGCAGATCCATTTACCTGAAATAGGAGCTGAACACAATACTCCAAATACCCCACCACATCCCATTTTGCCCCGGATAAAACACAGAGCAAAAATTCAATAGGGGACTCAGGGGATGCTACAAATGCTCATAGTGTGAAAAACATAGGTCTGCAAATCAAGGACCATTTGGCTCAGGAGCCTGGAGAAGTGGATGAGGGAAGCAGTTCTGGGGGGAGACAGTACAATGCCTCAGCCCCACCCAAACAGACAGTGACAATATGGAAGATAATAAATCACTACTTCACACTATTCTATAACAAATGAAAGCTGGTTTTCAAAGAGTGGAGGAGAAGCTGGAAGGCTTAAATATGGAAATGAGAGAAGTTACACAGGAGATCACAGATTTAAATGGACAAATTTCTCATTTTGAAGAAAGGCTGTCAAGCCTCGAGGATGAGCTCCCTTCCCTTAAGCAGAAGGCAGGAAACCTCTCACAACAAATTACCGCTCTGAAAGAGAAACTCTTATATCTGGAACTTAGATCAAGGAGGGACAGCCTGAAGATCTTAGCAGTTCCAGAGGGCTTTGAACAAAATGACATATTGGGATATTGTGAAAAAAATGATAACAAGCTTATTGGACAGAAGATACCCGAAAGAGAAAATTGAGCTACAGAGAGCCCATAGATCTCCATCCTTTGTAAACCCTAATTTCAAACATCCTAGAAAAATATATGTAAAATTCTTGAAGCATCAAGAAAGGGAGCCTCTCCTGGCTATTTCCAAGAGGAAAAAGGCTTTAAAGTTTAACAACAACAACATGTTGATTTCCCTGACTTGGACCCAGAAGCACAACAAAAAAGGGCATCATTTAAAAATATTAAGAACTTTTTGTGGGAAAAACAAATCCCTTTTTTCTTCTGATGCCAATTTCCCTTAAAATAATATATTTAGGAGTGTGGAAAGTTTTTGCTTCAGCAGAAGATGCTGGATATTATGTCTACAGTGAATTGAAGCTACAAAATGCTAAAAACAATACAGAAACAGGAAGTGATCCACCAGAATAAAGTTAATTTTAAAATTCGTATCTGATATCTTGTAAAGAGAAGCCTATCTCATTTCTATTTAATGATGGAAGTTTATATAATTAAGAATGGGAGCTCAAATAATGAGTCATAGTGACATCTATACATATGAGGGGATACGGGGTCTTTGAGAGGTTTGACTATTTGGAGAGGAAGGGGATTTAATAGAAAGTATTAAAAGGTAAATAGAAGAGGGAGAATTAATATTAGAGTTTCTCATTTTAGGGCAGAATGCAATTGGTCTGATGTGCATGCAGGATGACAGAATCTAAGGGCTCGAGAAAACTACGGGCTCCTCAGAAAGAATAGTTCATGTACAGGCAAATGGTGGGTACATGTTAGCCTAGGTGGTATAGCGATGATTGAACAGTTTGGGTCATTGTGGACCTTTTAAATGTTATGACCTGGAATATCAATGGTATCTTCACCCCTATAAAAAGAAAGAAAATCATGAATGTTGTTAAAAAGAAACATACTAACCGTCTTCTTTTACAGGAAACTCATCTTAATCAACAAGAATTTAAAAAATTCAAAAAATTGTGGAGAGGACCCCCTTTGCACTCTGCCCCAAAGGTGAAGAAATATAGAGGAGGTGTGGTTCTTTTTTCCCCTAATATGAATAATAATATTAAGGAATCATTTTCTGATAATGAGGGTAGGTATTTGATATGTTGGTTGTCCTAACTGTTGCTTCTCTATATGGGCCCAATAAAGATGATTCAGATTTTTTTACAGATTTATTTTTTGAACTTAACTAAATTCCTGGGTCCATATTTAATAGGAGGTGATTTTAACCTGACTTTGGATCCTCTCTTGGATCGAGTGGGGGTCAGTTCCAACCTGTCAAAAGCCTCACACATAATATCTAAAATAATGAAAGATCTAAGTTTACTAGACTTATGGAGAGTAGAGAACCTGTGATCCAGAGAATTTTCCTTTTTCAAATCCACATAAGTCTTACTCTAGAATAGACTTTATATGTGGGTCTCAAGAACTATTGAATAAAGTCTTAGCGAGCCCCTATGAAGGGATCTTAATCTCTGACTGCTCTCCACTTACATTGAAAATTCAATGTAGGTCATCCAAAAAGCAAGAAAGGTGGACTATGGATCCCTGGTTACTGCACGACACTAAATATTTGGAATTCATTACTAAAAAATGTACAATTTATATTGCGAATAATCTGTCTTCCGGGTGCTCACTAGATATCATCTGGGATGCATGGAAAGCCTATTTAAGGGAAATAATCTCTTACTACTCTTATAATAAATATAAATTCAGATTGGCACAAATGACTCAACTGGAAAAAAGAATTAAAAGGGCAGAAATTTGCTATTTACATACTAAGAGAGATGGGGACCTTAGACACTGGGAAAATCTAAAATGCCAATATAATAAATTACTGGATGTTAAAACAGAAAGGACTGTGATGAAAACCAGGTCTAAGTATTAAGCTGAAGCAGATAAATCTGGGAAAGTTTTAGCCTATCTTCTACAAAAAGAGTGAGCCAGTAGGTCTATTAAAGAGCTAGAAATTACAGGAAAAAAATTACAGATCCTTCAGAAATTAATGAAGTTTTCAAAAAAAATTATGAAGAACTATTTAAATCAGAGGAGTCTTCCTTAAATCTGGAGATTTTCTCAAAATTAGAAATTTTAAAAACTGATCAAGAAGGACAGGCCAGACTTAACTGTGCTATTACTGAAGGGGAAGTTAGAGAAGCCATTAAATATGAAAGTAATGGCAAGGACCCTGGCCCAGATGGGCTACCCATGGAAATTTACAAAACCTATATAGATCAGATTACACTTCTATTGACAAAATTACTTAACTCGGTTATTCTGGGTGGCTCTATGCCTCTATCCTTTTTAGAGGCCTTGGTGGTGTTGCTCCCAAAAGAAGGGAAAACATACTTCTCCCCGGGTCATATTGCTCAGTCTCTCTACTTAATGTTGACAACAAGATACTGGCTAAAATCCTTGCAAAAAGACTAGAAAGCACAATTCTTAAGATCATTCATAAAGATCAAACCAGGTTTTTGAAGGGCCAAAAGGGCCATACTATTAATATTAGAAATGCCCTTAATGTTCTAATTAATCCTAGCACTGATGAGCACACAAAGGATGCTGTGATTCTATCTTTGGATGCAGAAATGGCCTTCGACAGGGTGGAATGAAACTATCTCTTTAAGATCTTAGAGAAAGTAAAATTTGGAATCCATTTTAACACCTGGATTAAAACTTTATATACATCTCCTACTGCCCAGATAATCATTAATCAGGATATACTGTATTTCCCAAAATTAAGTTATTTAGAGGAACAAGGCAAGGTTGCCCATTGTCATCCTTGCTTTTTGCACTTGCTATAGAACCTCTGGCAAATGCAATAAGAAAGGTGCTACAGGTTACAGGTTTATCTAACTCTGATGTGCACCTAAAAATTTCTGTATACTCAGTTGACATCTTGTTATATATTACTAACCCAGATAGAACCTAAATCAGATTATGGAGATTATCCAGAATTTGGGGCAAATATTGAGTTATAAAATAAATTGGATTAATCCAACCTGTTGCCCATCAATATTAGTGATACTCCCCAGATCTTAGGGTAGTACCCCTTTAAGATAGAAATGGAAAAAACTAAAATACTTGGGCATCTTTTTGGCTACAGATAAAAAAGAAACTATTTAAATATAATTATGTGCCTGCTGTACTCTCTGAAAAATATCTTGGATTTATGGATAGATCTTCCTTTGACACTTTGGGGCAGAGTGCAGGCTGTAAAATGTATGTTCTCCCTAAACTGTGTTTTTTATTCCAAGCTATACCATTAAGATTGGAGAAAGATTGGTTCCTTAAATTAGACACATTTGTCAAAAACTTTCTTTGGAAAAATAAAAAACCTAGGATTAGTATGAAAAAACTGAAAACTACAAAATTAAATGGGGGGTTTAAACCTTCCTGACTTTAAGAAACATAATTTAACATGTATGGCCTATCAAATAGGGGAATACTATAAAACAGACCCAGCTTGGTGGTATGAAAATTTAGAAAGTGAATTTGTTAACCCTATACAGACACTATTTTCTAATCCTAAGAACACAGACATAATAAAACTTAATAATGTCTTCATTAGGCTTAATTTAAAAGAATGGGTGGAGTTCCATAGACTTTCCAAAGAAAACTTGAGAGTCAGTCTTGAGATCACCATTTATAAAAACACCTGGCATGAACCCCCCAATTCCCAAACATATAAAATTTGGATGCAGAAAGGCATCACATGTCTTAAGGACTTATATGACTCGGATGGGCAATTTATGCCCTTTAGTCAAACACAAGAGAAATATCACATTCCGGTACATGACTTTTTTGTATACCTGCAATTAAAGTCTTTTTATAATAAAGAACTTGGACCCAGGTTAGCCCCAACCCCTGCAACACAATTACAACATTGTTTTTCAAAGGAACAGAACAAGTTAATTTCTAAGGCTGATCAAATTTTGTTAGACACAATGGTTTCTCTTATAATGGCTTTTAAAAGTAAATGGGAAACGGAACTACAGATAGCCATTACCACACAAAAATGGAATACCATAATTTCTGGAATTTTTACCATAATAAACAATGGAATCAATCAGATTCAATTCAACATTTTTCATAGATTGTACTACACACCATACATTCTTAACAAATTCTGTTCAGCTATTTCTCCATTGTATAGCAAGGACCATGGGGAAATCAGGACTTTGGAACATGTGATTGCCAATTGTCCCAAAATTACCCCTTTTTGGGCTAAGATTTTACATGTGCTAAGTAGTATACCAGGAATTGGTATCCAGAGGGAATTTTAAATTTCATGCTAAGTACCATCTCCAATCAAAATCTACCCTCAGGTCCTTTATTGAAGCTTTTACATATAGCTCTAGTGAATGCATGGAGATGTATTGCCAGGAACTGGAAACATGTTGATCCTCCAACATATGACTTCTGGAAGAACCTGTTCTTGGATTTTATGAACATGGAACAGCTTCACTCTAGGAATAGCGGTGAAGAGCGACAATTCAAATTAATCTGGGAGCCCATAGTACATTTATTGCAAACAAAATCTAAGCAGGAGTTTGTGTCTGTCCCTTTGCATGTCCACCAGTCCCTAGCATGAAGTGATTTGGTAAATATAACAAACGCTTATACAGCTTTGGTGGATTTGAATAAATTTCTCTTTGCTGCCCTTAACATTGCTTTTGCCCCTTGGGGGTGGGATAAGGGGAGGGTCTCCTTTATACCTTAAGTCATCTATTGGCCTCACCCCTTTTCCTTTCCTTTGTTAAATAATGATTATTTTTATTAGTTCACGCGTGGTGGGGGGGTGCACTTAGCCCACTTAGGTTAGGCACATTAGGAAGGTTGGGTGGGGTAATAATGTGACATATCTCTAGGTATCTCAGTACCATCCACTGAAAAGGTGGTGGTGGAGACCTGAAAGTCAACTGATGTGACATTGATATGTTTTCCCCCCCAAACAAAAAGAAAGAAAAAAGTTTGAGATGTATGTAATATATGAAAGTACAGCAATGTTATAAATGGGACAGGGGAATGAATAATGGTTGATTAATTGGCTAGATTTTTTTTTACATAATCAAGTTTATAAGTTGCAAGTAGATAGGGGATAGTATTTTGAATGTAGCAGTAGGACAGATGTGTTAGGATAAATATATGCTGTCTTGCAAATAAGACAAATTTGTAAGGGATACATTTGCAAAACAATGATATTAGATATTGTTAAAATCATGTCTGCTTTAAGGGTAATTCAACAAACACACACACACACAAATAAAAAAGTAGATAAACATGTGGGGAGTAGTACAATGTAATGGCTGTGGGGCAGCAGTCTTCCGGGAGTCTTTCTGGAGGCTGAGATGCTGCCCTATTTGCAGACAACTCTCTGCCCTGAGGGAGGAAGTTGCCCATCTTCAGGCCATGCTGGACAGTAGTAAGGGAACCTTCCCCAGGCCACACTGGATGGTAGGAAGGGAACCTCCCCCATCCAGGGAGCACCAGAGCCACCACCACTACCTCAGAGGTTGCAAAGAAAACACAGCAGTTGGACCACAGTGAGCTCAGGAAGGGTGAGGATGGTGGAACAGAGGCACACCCAGTCAGTTATTCCACTCCACAATCCATACACCATTCTGGGGGAGCATAGCTCTCCTATGGATGCACCCACAGAGGAGACTAAGGAGGCTGAGGACAGCTGTCACAAGGGAGGCCCACAGGAAGGAGACAGAAGACACCACAAGGAAAGGAAACAGCTCCTGGTGGGGACTCCAATTATTAGGGATAGAACTGGGGAGCAGGAAAACTGAAGGTGCCTGCCTGGTGCCATGGCTTGAGGACAGGAAGCACATCCTCAGGATCACGGAACAGCTGCACGGGAGTCTGAGCTGGACATCATTGTCCACCTAGGGACAAATGACTTGGCTCATCATGAGATTAGAGCAGTGCAGAAGGACTTTGTAGAATTGGGAAGGGGCCTAAGACAAGTAGCACACACAGTATCCTTCTCAGAGGTGCTGCCTGTCAATGGCATGAGTGAGGCTAGGGTACTTTGCACCATGCAGTTTAATGAATGGTTGAATGAATGGCTTCATTGGGGCTGGGGTTACACCTGGAGGGACACCAGCCTATACTGGCAGGATGGTCTGCATCTGTCCAGGAAGGGAACAAGTCTTTTGAGAAATCGGTTTAAATGCTTCATTGGCAAGCTTTTAAACTAGTCAAGGGGGGAGGCACGGATAAGCAGCAGGAAAATCCCGGCCTCCCCCTACAAAACAGGGTACTAAATGAGAAAAAGACAAAAGTAGAAAGGTCAGTGGGGGATGCTGCAACAGAAGGTAAAGCCATCAAAAAATGGAGAGCAGTGAGTACCAATGCCCGTAGTCTGAGTAACAAGCTTCCTGAATTAGTGGCCTTGATGGAGGAGGAACATCTGGATATCATGGCAGTCACAGAAACATGGTACACACAAAGCCATGACTGGGATGTAAACATACCAGGATACACCATCTACAGGAGGGACAGGGAGGGTAAAAGAGGAGGAGGAGTAGCTCTTTACATAAGGGAAGGAATCAAAGCAACAGAACAAAAAGGTAAACAGGAGGAGAAGAAGAACTGTAAATTTGGAGACCGGCAATGGCACCACAATACGACAGGGGTTGTGGGATACAGACTCTTCTCAGGGGAGGAAATGGACAAGGAAATGATAGAAAGTATACTTAGAATGGCAGAAAAGGGAGATATTGCTGATGGGTGATCTGAATATGCCAGATGTTAACTGGAGTGCAGTTGCAAGCCACTTCTAAAGAGGGGTTATTCTATATGCCCTACAGGGGGCATGCCTTAGACAACTAGTATTGGAGCCCACTCGAGAGGGAGCAATCTTAGACCTGGTTCTCTCAAATGGAGATGAAGAGAGGATCACAGATGTAGAAGTGGGTAGCCATCTGGGAACTAGCGACCATTGAACAGTATGGTTCACAATAAACACAGCAATAGAGTCAAGCCATACAAAGACAAAGGTACTGGATTTTAGGAGGGCTGACTTTGTCAAAATGGGTGAGTGCCTAAGGAATGCATTAGCAAATGGGCAGGAAGGAGGGTTGGAAGAACAATGGGGAATAATAAAAACTGCCATCACAGAGGTATCAAGCCTTTGTGTAAAGCAAATAAACAAAATGAAACGAGGTAAGAAAGCACTATGGTTCTCAAAGGAAGTGGCAGTGAAGGTTCAAGAGAAAAAGAAAGCATTCAGGAAGTACAAGGAATCACAGAAGGAACAGGACAGAGAACTGTATCAGTTAAAGCAAAAGGAGGCTGGGAAGGCAGTCAGAACAGCAAAGGCCCAAACCAAGGAAAAGATAGCCAACTCAGTTAAGAAGGGGGAT
Organism: Neoceratodus forsteri; assembly: GCA_016271365.2. Lineage (NCBI taxonomy): Eukaryota > Metazoa > Chordata > Ceratodontiformes > Ceratodontidae > Neoceratodus > Neoceratodus forsteri. Next base: position 909,527,613 of record CM028130.1, on the reverse strand, counting down.
AAAACCTTTTATAGGTACATCAGGGAGCGAAGGAAGACCAAGGGAGGGATAGTGAGGCTTAATAAAGGGGAGGGAGGGTGGGCAGAGGTGACTGTGAAAAGGCAGCGATACTAAACAAATATTTTTGCTCAGTATTTACAAAGGAAGAGGGAGGTACCTAAACAAGCAGTAGAAACACTCTGGATACAGAAGTTGATACCAGCCCATTTACAGAAGAAAGGGTTCTGAAAGAACTCTTAAAACTGAAGGTGGACAAAGCAATGGGGCTGATGGGATTCATCCATAATTCTAAAAGAACTAAGGGTAGAACTAGTGACACCACTGACTAAACTCTTTAACAAATCATGGGAGGATGGGATGGTACCCGAGGACTGGAGGAGGCAGATGATTCCCCTTCACAAAAGTGGGAGCAAGGCAGAAACAGGAAACTACAGACCTGTTAGTTTAACCTCAGTGATAAGGAAAATGATGGAATCACTTCTGAAGGAAAGAATTGTTAAATATCTAGAGGCCAGAGGGCACAGGACCCAAGGCAGCATGGATTCACAGTGGGAAGGTCATGCCAGACAAATCTGATAGATTTCTTTGACTGGGTGACCAAAGTAGTTGATCAGGAGGGCTGTAGACATGGCCTACCTAGACTTTAAAGGCATTTGACACAGTCCCACACAAAAGATTAATATACAAGTTAGCCAGCCTGGGAGTGGGTCCCAAGATGATGGCCTGGGTAAAGAATTGGCTGGAGAATAGGACACAGAGATAATAGTAAATGGAGTCCACTCTGAAAAGGGGGTGTAGTGGGGTACAGCAGGGTTCAGTATTAGACCAGTCCTCTTCAATGTCTTTTATAAGTGACATTGCAGAGGGACTGGAAGGAAAAGTATGTCTCTTTGCAGATGACACAAAGATCTGTAACAGAGTTGATGCACAAGGTGGGGTGGAAAGGATGAGAAGGGACTTGGCAAGGTTAGAGGGAATGGTCAAATGTATGGCAGCTTAGATCAATGCTAAGAAGTGCAAGGTAATGCACCTGGGAAACAAAAACCAGGGAAGAGTACACAATGGGGGTGAGATACTAACAACAACAAAATGGAAAGGGACCAGGGGTAGTCATATCAGATGACCTAAAGGTGGCAAGCAATGTGAGAGGGCAGCAAGGAGTTGGGGATACTGGGATGCATAGGGAGAGGCATCACCAGTAGAAAACAGGAAGTTATTATCCTCTGTACAGACAGCTAGTGAGACCCCATCTGAGTACTGCATGCAGTTCTAGAGACCCAATCTCTGCAAAGACATAGACAGGATGGAAGCTGTCCAGAGGAGGGCAACTAAAATGGTGCAGGGTCTGCACCGGAAGACATATGAAGAGAGACTTAAGAGCTTAATATGTATAGCCTCAAGGAAATGAGGGAGAGGTGGACATGATAGAAACTTTCAAGTACCTCAAGAGAATCAACAAAGTCCAAGAGGGTAGCATTTTTCAAAAAAGAGGTGTGCAAGAACAAAGGGCACAATTTGAAGATAGGAGGGCAGCTCAGAGGTAATTTAAGGAAGTATTTTTCACAGAGAGGGTTGTGGATGTATGGAATGGCCTTGAGGAGGTTGTGGAGTCACAAACAGTGGTTGAATTCAAGCATGCATGGGACAGTCATAAGGCAATTCTAGGGGGTGGGGTAGGAAGAAGTAGGCTGCTGGTTAACTAGGATCTGCAGCTTATCCATCAGGTAGGGAAATGGGCAGACTGGGTGGGCCAAGCGGTCCTTATCTGCCATCAAATTCTATGTTTCTATGTTTCTAAAGGAATTGAATTGCTAAGTACAGCTGTCAGACTATTAGTCTCCAAGGATAAGTTCTTTACAGTCTCTTCAGGAACTTTAGATCTCAGAAGTGTGAAATGCAAATGATAAGTGGAAGATATCAAGTAATGACAAAACATAGGGTTTTCTTTCATGTATTGTTGGAAGAAATAGAAAACAATCAGTAGTGTTGGGGAGGGGGAAACAAGATATTGTTTTGTAGTGGGATAAAAAATTTAAAGTGTTGATTTCATATGCATTAAAATGTTTATAGTCATGAAAATGAAGGAGGCAGTATAGCACACTGGTCTAATGCTCTGAGCTGCAAATCTGGTGACATCCAGCAGATCAGACCTGGGTTTGAATCCCACAGCTTCCACTTGCATACTGTGTGACCCTGAGTAAATCACTTAACCTCCTTGTGCTCCCAGGTCGCTCCTGTAAAAAAGCTTTCAGCTTAGTGTGCTATACCTGGTTAAACAACTAAATAAAAAAAAAAGGTGTTGGAAGATGCACAATGTTGTAGAGAAATTGAATATGTCTGCTTCCAGTTGTGCATTTTGTATTAGCAATAAGTGGTCTGCATTGTAAGGTTATAGTTGATGATTTTTTTTTCATTTTCATTTTTTAGGTGTAACATCCCTGTCATGCATGGGAACATTGTCTATGTGTAAAAAAATATATCACATTGATAAAAATCTAGCAATGCAGCTCTTAGGCTGTTTGTTTTACTGAATAAAAGGTATATCGTTTGGTAATAACTGTCCATTATGTAAACAATAAAACAAGGTTTCATGAGTGTGTAGTACTACCTGTTATATGAAGCATAGAAAACACAAGGACCCTGTACCCCGCAGTTATGTAAATAATGGCCCTTTTAAGTAACTCAAGTACATCATAAATAGAAGTAATATCATTGTAGCACAGTGTGTTATATATGTGTCACAGAAAAGTAAATGAGGAGCCCATACCAACATGACAAAAATGTGCTATGAATTTAAGAGCATGTGGATAATAAATAGTTAGAGATGTTTTCATAATATAACATGTTGGGAAACATGAGTTAAGGTATGTCTGTGTTATCATTGAGCAAGCAGCTTTACTTAATAAGACAGTAGTATGTCAATAGGAATTGCATTTTAATTTTATGGCGGTCATGTTATCAAGAATATGTGCATGCTGAAGTCAGGCTTTGCATTGGCAAGCAGGATCCATAAAGGAAGTAGCTGTAAAATACTGGTCCTATAAAGTTTGTAATGGAATGCAGTAGTTTTGCAAAAACAGATTTGTTGACATAAGTAGTACTGTGTTAGGAAAAGATGAATTATTTGATAGGTTTGGCACCAAGTAGGGGTTTTGTGTGATGGATAGCTGACATATTACAGTTGTAATGTACTAAATACAGGATGTAGGAGGTGACTGGTTGGTGCAGTTTTGAGGAAAGAAAGTCAGAACCAGATCAAAAACTGGCATGGAATAGACAGACTGCAGATATGTAAGGAAAGTAGCTAAAGTAGTTAAAGAAAAAGAAATGAAAAAGGCAAAATAGAGCTGTACATAGAGACTGCAAAAATGTGGAAAAAGTGGGTTAGGGTGGAGAACATGAGACATGGTAAGAGCTGTAGCCAGAACCGGCCTTAGAGGGGTGGCTGCCTGTGCATTTACACAGGGCCTTAAGAGCAGAGGGGGCCCCAAAAAAACTCAGCTGTCCAGTTGGCCGCCTTCTTCCTGGTCCTTTACGTACTAATTTAAGTAAAGTGCAAACATGACACAAAACTAGTTAAAAATGAAGCTACTGGGAGGCCAAGATAGGGATGAAGATGTTCCTTAGGGGCTTCACAGCTTCTGATATGGTGCCCCAACAAGGAGGTTCCCACAGGGCCCTGGAATAGCTAGGGCCAGCGCTGGTTATAACTTAGTGCAACAATCCAAGTTAAACAATATAAAAAAGAGAAACACTGGCAATTGACTGCATTTCCATTCCTGAACCCCCTTACCCCTTTCTAGAAACAGTTACACATCATATTACTTGTGTTCTGTGAGGGGTAAAGCTGTCAGGTAATATCAGACAATTAATCAGTCAATCTTTATTTTACCAGGCAAAACATCATTGAGCAAAGACTCATTTTCAAGATGGACCTAGACATAGGTACAAGTTAACAACAGTAAAGCAAAAGATAACATAAAGCAACAACAGCATGAACCATATCACATAAGATACAGCATAATATACATAAAGTAACAGCAACAGAGAACATCAACATTTGTCTGAGTTAAAATGACAGATTATAAGGCTATAGATATGTTAGGGGTAGGCAGAAATAACAGCATAATGAGAATAAAAATAGTAAAATGCAGGGTTTGTGTTAAGAGCAGATAGATGAGTCATTATAATGTGTAGAAGTTTTCATGGAGAAGTGTGATAAATCTTGTAAAACAATCAGCTCAAAATGAATATCCAATAATCTTTATTAAAGCCATCTAATCTATGGTGAAATGTGCTGAAAACTGATACAGTATTAGAGTTTCAACATGTTTCTTATTGTTACAGATGTAACACAGAGGGTGGGATATTCAAAGGGGTTGCACATGGCACAACCCACTGATGTGCCCCAGTGCGATATTCAAAAGGGGATGTTGCGCTGTGCAATTCCCAATGTGCACACCAGTAATGTATGCAGCGCAAGAAACATAGAAACATAGAAACATAGAAACATAGAATTTGATGGCAGATAAGGACCGCTTGGTCCACCCAGTCTGCCCATGTCCCTACCTAATCGATAAGCTGCAGATCCTAGTTAACCAGCAACCTACACCTTTCTACCCCCACCCGCTAGAATTGCCTTATGACTGTCCCATGCATGCTTGAATTCAACCACTGTTTTTGACACTACAACCTCTTCCGGAAGGCCGTTCCATGCATCCACAACCATCTCTGTGAAAAAATACTTCCTTACCTTACCTCTGAGTCGCCCCCATCTTCAAATTGTGCCCACTTGTTCTTGCACACCTTTTTTTTGAAAGATGCTACCCTCTTGGACTTTGTTGATTCCCTTGAGGTACTTGGAAAGTTTCTATCATGTCCCCATCTCTCTTCTTTCCCGAGGCTATACATATTAAGCTCCTTATGTCTCTCTTCATATGTCTTCTGGTGCAGACCTGCACCATTTTAGTTGCCTCATCTGGACAGCTTCCATCCTGTCTATGTCCTTGTGGAGATTGGGTCTCTAGAACTGCATGCAGTACTCCAGATGGGGTCTCACCAGCTGTCTGTCGAGGATAACAACTTCCTGTTTTCTACTGGTGATGCCTCTCCCTATGCATCCCAGTATCCCCCCAGCCCTCTTTACTGCCCTCTCACATTGCTTGCCCACCTTTAAGTCATCTGATATGACTACCCCTCGGTCCCTTTCCATTTTTGTTGTTGTTAGTATCTCACCCCCCATTGTGTACTCTTCCCCTGGGTTTTTGTTTTGCATGTGCATTACCTTGCACTTCTTAGCATTGAATCTAAGCTGCCATACATTTGACCATTCCTCTAACCTTGCCAAGTCCCTTCTTATCCTTTCCACCCCACTTTGTGCAGCAACTCGGTTGCAGATCTTTGTGTCATCTGCAAAGAGACATACTTTTCCTTCCAGCCCCTCTGCAATGTCACTTATAAAGACATTGAAGAGGACCGGTCCAAATACTGAACCCTGTGGTACCCCACTAGTAACCCCCTTTTCTTCAGAGTGGACTCCATTTACTATTACCCTCTGTGTCCTATTCTCCAGCCAGTTCTTTACCCAGGCTATCATCTTGGGACCCACTCCCAGGCTGGCTAACTTGTATATTAATCTTTTGTGTGGGACTGTGTCAAATGCCTTGCTAAAGTCTAGGTAGGCCATGTCCACAGCCCCTCCTTGATCTACTACTTTGGTCACCCAGTCAAAGAAATCTATTAGAGTCATCTAGCATGACCTTCCCACTGTGAATCTATGCTGCCTTGGGTCCTGTGCCCTCTGGCCTTTAGGTACTTGAAAATTCTTTCCTTCAGAAGTGATTCCATCATTTTCCCTATCACTGAGGTTAAACAAACAGATCTGTAGTTTATAGTCTGTAGTGCATATCCGGCACATCCTGATATTCAGCCTGGTTTGTGTGGTTCATATGCAGGCACAAACCTGCCTTGCGCCACACGGGGGGGTCACAAAGATCTGTCCCTGAAAAGCAGGAGCAAGTCCTGGCCACCCACAGGTGAGCTGCCACATTGCAGGGTGCAACATGGCAGCCTCCAGCTGTGGGTGACTACCTGACCACCCCAGACACAGGCTGGGCAACGTGCCCCCCACCTGAACACTGGAATAATGTATCAATATCCCTGGTGGTCCAGTAGACCCTACCCCCATGGCCGATCATGGTAAAATGAATGTTTACTGTCCCTGGTGGTCCAGTGCACCTGCTCCCCAGCCTGATCGCGGGCTTCAGTATAATAAAATATTCCCTGGTGGTCCAGTAGACCCACTCCCCAGCCTGATCGTGGGCTTCAATATAATAAAATATTCCCTGGTGGTCCAGTGGACCCGGTCCCCAGCCCAATTGTGGGCTTCAGTATAATAAAATATCCCCTGGTGGTCCAGTGGACCCACTCCCCAGCCCGATCATGGGCTTAAGTAAAAAGATATTCCCTGGTGGTCCAGTGGACCTGCTTCCCAGCCTGATCACAGGCTTCAGTATAATAAATTTTTCCCTGTTGGTCCAGTGGACCCCATCCCCAGCCTGATCGCGGGCTTCTGTTGTAAATAAATGCTCTGGTAAACCATCAGCACCCCCCTCCCCACCCGTCCACTCAGACCAGTCACCTCACTCCCCCCCGGTTAGCGGCGGGTGGCAGCTCCCCACCTGCAAGCCACCCAGCCACCCACCGACTGACAGAGTACAGTACTGCTGTATGCCCATTGGTCCACTGTGTGGACCAATGGAGTGTGCCGCAGCTGTATGCTTCAGTCGGCGGGTGGCACCAGGTGGCTGCGGTGGCTACCCCTGACTATGAGGAGCAGGGTGGTGGGTCTGGTGGGAAGGTGGGAGGGTGCAACATGGCCCACTGGGCATTTATTTACAACAAAAGCCTGTGATCGGGCTGGGGAGCAGGTCCACTGGACACCAGGGAATATTTTATTGTACTGAAGCTCACAATTGGTCAGTGGAGTGGGTCCACTGGACCACCAGGGAATATTTTATTTTACTGAAGCCCCTGATTGGGCTGGGGAGTGGGTCCACTGGACCAACAGGGAATATTTTATTTTACTAAAGCCCACAATCAGGCTTTGGGGTGCATTGCCCACTGAGGGGCAGGGGACATTGGTCCCCATCGGCTGCAGCCTGGCAGGGCACCAGGCTCAAGCTGCCTGAGATCAGAGCACCTGATGCAAATGAGGCCATAATGACATGCAAATGGCCCCATTTGCACCTTGCATTCATAATGGCCTCATTTGCATGCTCACTTCTGAATATCACTCTTGCTGTGCCTAGCGCAGCTGCACTAGCGCTGGTGCAGCCCCCTGCTCCTCTCCTGCCAATTGCACTCGTGCAGTGCCACTGCACTGTGCACAGTGCGGGTGGCCCCAGAGCCATATTCAATGGTGCTGAGCCATGGTGCAGCACTATTGAACATCACCAAGGCCATGCCCTGGCTCATCCCAGTTGCACTGCGCCAGGCTTGCACCCATGCCTGGCACATGTCTGAATATCCCACCCAGAATGGAAACAATGTTTCAGACTCAGTTTACATAATATAGAACACTGCAGGTATAAAACTTTTAAAACAATAAAACAAGTTGTGTACTAGCAATGGATGGATGCATTAATTTTCTAATATTTGAAAGAAATAACCAGAAAACGTAATAGAGGCAATGCACTGTCTATATGTCTGTACTAGGTTCTGACCACATTTTTGTAAGGGTGTTAGTTGTTTTCCAGTATTGCTGGTGTATGTTTTTAGTGTCTAAATGTGGCAGAGTGAACCTATTCCAGTCTTGGCAGCATCCAACACTTATTTCTTATATGTTTGTTAATTTGTTTACAATCTCCCCAACATCATTATTTATTAGCACATTAAAGACAAGGTGAAGGGTTCAGGTGAAATGTAACAAAACATAATATTTAGACACAGTGCAGCATGTATCGCTTATTAGTGCTGTATGTTTCCCCATTATTTTTATTGATATTAAGTGCAGGAAAACATGGTATTTGCTTCTAAAGAGGTAATTTTTTTCCTGTTTGCTTCTCCATATCTGAAGGCATAATGGCTTGCTTGTGACATCACAGTTATTCCCATGGCAACAGACTGTGATCTTTCAACAAATGAATATGAGTTGAAGTGGGAAGTAAACTATAGGAACAAATGAAATATGTGGTGTAAAGATCATATATGCATGCAAATATTTCAGCAATAAATAATGTGCAGGATAAATCTATATAATATATATGGAATTGAAGCCGAAATGAATGTAAATATTATGTATTTCAAAGTTTTCTTTGATGGGTACTCAGCTCTGTAATATTGATTTTCTGAACATCAGGATCAGCAGCATTTGCTATCTGTTTCTTTCTATTTGTCTCCACTTATGTTATTCCCTATTGCTCTCCACACATCAGCATTATTTATCAAACAGCAGCATAATTTATCCTCCATCTGTTATATTGCTCCCACAGTGAGCACATGTATTTTTGAATTTGGTAATGTAAGCTGGTCAGAGCTGTACTCAATTCATGAAATGATGTTTGCAGTGAAGTGTGGTACCATGGGACCAAACAGCAGTAAAGCAGCAACATATGCCCATCTTATGAGCATGAAAATGATGTCATGTAATAATAATGCAAAGTCAAGGGAGAAATACCACCACAATAAAAATTGAAAATAGCCAAAAGGGGGTAGTTAGTGGCAGTTAAGTTACTGATTGTGATGTGCAGCTGTATGTGGTTGAGAAGTGAGATAAAATGTGTAAAATAAGCAGCTCAACATGAGGATTCAGATATCTTTATTGCAAGCACTTTATTTGTGGTAAAATGTGCTGAAAACTGATATAGTGTGTATGTGTATCAATATGTTTGTTAGTGTAACAAATCAGCACCACACATAATAGAAAGTATGTGTCAGGCTCACTTTAGATACAGTGGCCCAGATATTCAAAAGAGTTGCACCATGTGCAATAGGGTTGCACCAGCGCAAGTCCAAAAATGCACCATTCTGTGATATTCAGCGGGAGGCAGTTGCGCCCCCCAAATCACGCTGAGCAACAGCGCAATGATAATGAATGTATGTGCAACTGAAGGGGGAGGAGCCATGCATAAATGGCACAATGCGATATTCAACAAGATGCACCATGCGCAATAGGGGAGCCAGTGGAAGTTGCGCCATAGTGGAAATGAGCCAAAATAAAAAGGAGCAAGGGAGAGGCACAAGAACACTACAGGGAAGACACAAGTTGCTGAACTATAGCCAGCCACACAGGCAACACACACACACACACACACACACACAGGGCAGGACAGTGAAAGGGCACCTGGAACCCACAGGCTCAGGGGAAGGTGTGGGGAGCCACAGTGCAGAAGGGGGAAGTGCCACACAGCAGTGAGGCCAGCACAGTCTGGTGTTCCCGGTGCAGGGGAAGTAGCAGCCAGGACAGCAGGAGGATCACAGAAACAGCTGCCGGGGGGTGAACACAAGCCAGGGACATGGCCAGTGCCACCATCCAGATGGAGGCAGTAATGAGGGGGTGAGAAGGCGGGCAGCAAGAGGGTGTGGCCGTGGAAGGACCCATCGGCAGTATGCCCCCAACAGGCAGTACCAAGCCTGCACCAGCTTCGAGCTGTATAGTGGTATGGAGATCGTGGGCCGGTACCGCCTGAATTGGGCAATTCTGACGTGGCTCTGTGAGCAGTGCAGTGATGTGATGCAGGCACCCACACGACGGAGCCATGCTCTGTCAGTGGAGACTAAAGTGACAGCTTGCATGTGCTTGCTCACCACGGGTACCTTCCAGAGACCAACTGGGGACACCACAGGCATAACCCATTCGGCCGCATCATGCCACCTCACCCAATTCCTCAGCACACTGCTGCCACATGCTGCGGAGTACATCCATTTCCCCAGCACACCGGCGGAGCACACAGCAAACATACAGGAGTTCCACAGGGTAGCACGTATGCCTGGCATGCTAGGGGCAATAGACTGCACCCATGTGGCCATCCGCACACCACCTGGCCCTGAGGGGGCCGCATACATGAATCACAAGGGCTATGCTAGCATCAACTACTAGGTGGTGTGCAATGCCAGGGGGCACATAATCAATGTCTGTGCCACGCACCCTGGGGGAGCACACGATGCCTTCATCTGGCACCAGTAGGCACTGTGCCACAGATTCGAGAGTGGGGACATCCCCACTGGCCACCTAGTGGGTAAGTATGCAAACCACATGGACAAACATAGGGCTTGGTAGGGGCATGGTCAGAGGTGACATGGGTAGTGGCCTACATGGCCAAGGGCAGGGCGATGCTGATCACCAAACTAACCTCCACCCTCTACACACAGGTGACAGTGAATACCCACTCTGTCCCTGGCTGCTCACACCATATTGGCGGCCCGCAACCCCATCGCAGCAATGCTACAATCAGACACATGCCACCACACGTAATGTCATTGAGTGGGTGTTCGGGATGCTGAAGGCACATTTCTGTTGCCTGGAAACCTCTGGTGGTGCCCTACAGTACAGCCCCTCAAAGGCCTGTGGGCTATTCCTGGCCTGTTGCATCCTGCACAACATGGCCAACGAATGTGGGATAGCCATACAGGTCAAAGAGGAGGACAGCGATGGGGACGATGAGGACGCCGGTGACAATAGTGATGGGCAGCCCCCCCTTGGGCGACAGGACCCCCGACTGTTCTGGCTGGCACAGCTGCACCGGGACACCATCACAGAGGAGCACTTCAGCCAGCCCAGGTAAGTCATGGGGCCATGTGCAACCACCAGTGGCAAAGGCACAACCCACAAACACGCATGGACACACACCAGGGGTGCATGCCATCAAGGGAAGTGGCCAGGCAAGGAACCACACACACCACCAGGGATGGGTGAGGTCTAACATGGCACGCAGACAGACAGACACACACACACACACACACACACTGCACCAGACATGCACAAAGGGTAGGAGGCACACCGACTCAGAACACCACCCCTAGCCACACACATGTCCACAGACCACCACATCCACTGCCTGTCATTGTGCGTGTGTCAGATGCCGGGCACCATTGCACAATGGTGTACAGCACAATGCAGGCATCATTATGCACACACAACTGTGGACAGCAGCCGGGAGGGTGTGCAGATGGACTGTGTGTCTGTGTGCAGGGGCGGGTACCCACCTGTGCATTGCCCGCTGAATGACACAATGCACACAGGGCAGCATCAGACAGTAGCCACATTGGGAGACAGGTCAGTCATGCACCACAGTGCCCCGGCTGCCACGGATGCATGGGCGGCCCCGCCGAGACCCGCCAGCAGTGACAGGCTGACCCCTGGCCTCATGGGGTGGCACTGATGGTCCCCCAGGGGTTCCACTGCATGAACATGACCGTGCTCATGCAGGGGTCTGCAGCACACCAAACGTGCCTGCGCCAGGCATGCTCGGGATGCCCACAGCTGAACCCGGTGTCGACAAGGAGGGTGTCGCACAATGCCGGGAATGGGGGATGGACATTGCATTGCGCGGTATCTGCGCCACATGGGCAAATAACTGTGTGCCCCCTGTGGCCATGGCAGCTGTGATTGTATGTGTCAGCCTGTCAATGGCAGCGGTCACATCCTCCCACATCCACTCCATCCCTGCCAGAAGCAGAGTGGTTTCTCTGCTGTGATGCTCCTCTGCCCACTCCAGAGCCGCACTCAGTGCATCCACCACCATCACAAGCCGCATCTGCTGATTAACTGATGCTTGCAGTATGCGGGTGTGCTCATCCAAGAGGTCATCTGCCTGATCCGCATTCTGTCCCTCAGGGTGTGCACTGCCCTGATGCTCAGCATCCCTTGAGGGTGGGCGCGCTGCACACCAGGACCAGGCCTGGGCATGTCCACAGGCGGTGCACTGATGCCCCCCCTGACACTGTACCCCCAAGCCCATTGGCCGACTGCTGATGCTGCCCCACTTGCTGCTGCTCCCCAGGGCTCACTGGTGCCTCCACAGTGACTGCAACAGTCCTACTGTCCTGTACACACACCAGTGCTGCACCACCGGTGCTGACAGGCACAGGCTGGGACTGAAATGACACACAGGCCTCCACGGCGGTGCCACCCACAGCCATGGCTGCGATGTTACCTGCTGTGTGGCCATCCTGTGGCACACACGTGTCACTGCCTATGACGTTAGTGACATCATCATCGGTGACAAACCCGGCACCAGCCTGAGTCACAGCATGCTGGCATCCGTGGACACTGGCACACTGGGACACGGGCAGGGCCTCCTCCGCACCTGTTCCAGCAACATCAGTCTGGACATCCAGGTGGGCCCACTGTCGCACTGAGCCACGTATTCCCGTGGAGGTGGATGGGCCCTCCTCCATCTCCATCTGACTGGCCTCAGTGGAGAGGCCTACCACTGCTGACCCATGCAGATGCTCAGGAGCTGTAAGGGAAAACAAAGTTGCTTTACTGCATGTGATCTACCCTGTCCCCCCCAATAGACAGACCATGACCTACCATGCAGTGATGGGCTACCACCCATCTGGAATCCACCGCCCGGAACACCCTCAATGGCACAATGCTGCATGCTGCCAGCAACCCTTTCCTCCTGTGGGGTCAGGTGTAGCACCTCTGGCTGTCCCCCACTTGTTGCAGATCGTGCTGCCCTGATGGCAGCCACCTTCTCCTTAATCCTCCTCTTGTCTGTGCCCATCTTCTTCTTGCACTCCTGCATGGAGCGCTGGTGGCTGCCATGCAGGTTCACAGCATGCACCACTTCCTTCCATGCAGCAGCACAGGCCTGTGATGTTCCCTGGCGTCTGCTGAGAAGCGGCTCCTGGTCCAGGTAGGCCTCAAACAGGGCATCCATCTCGGCCTTTGTGAAATTTGGCCTCCTCCTCCTCCCACAACTCTGTTCCTCTTCTCCCACAACTTGCTCGGTCATGATTCAGCCTGTGAGAATGACAGTTGTTACCTGTGACTACTGTGCAGTCCCATGCATGTCCCAAAATCCACAGTCCACACTCCCAAACAGCATGCAACTCACCAATAGACTGCAGAAACCGACTATGGCCAGCGCAGCCCAATGTCACACTTTTATAGCACAACCCATGCAAATGAGGAGAGGCACAACTTTAAGTGGATGCAAATTGCAGTGCTGCACCATTGAATGGCTGATTAGCTGATTTGCATATGATGGCTGAATATCACGCTTTTGCACTTTGCGCAATTGTGATGAACGTGCTGAGCCAAGAGCGCAATTCTGTGACATGCACAGTACACACCTAACTGTGCATGCCTGGGTTGATGATGCAGATGCCTGCCACGCTGCTGATGTGCTGTGCACTGGAGGCAATGCAGGGCATGGCCACCATTGTGCCAGTGGCACTACAGCGATGTTCACCTATATGGTGCTGTGGCACTGGGGCATCGTAGGTGCACTGAGGCAACAGCGTGGTAGGCCACTACTGGAGGTGGCACATAGGCACCCAATCTCGCTACAAGCATTGGGTTCCAATCGCATTGTGGCTGTCCATGCACCAGAGACCCTTGACCCTGTGCCCGACCTTTGCCCCCTAGGCGCATGCGTCAGTCATGGGTGCACCACTATCATGCTGTTCGGTGACAACGCAATAGGGAATGGCAGCGCTGTACCACGCAGCATCTGCATGTGGCGGAACAGCGCTGCAGAGCACTATTTTGACCCTACCGAGCAAGAGAGATAGTGTGGAGGAGAGCTGCCCAGTGGAGCCAGATAGAAATGGTAAACTTGGTTGCCATTGTGGAGCCACTTGTTGGCCCACTGTTTGGTGAGGCACCCCTGGACAGGTCCAGGAGTCAGGTGTGGCAGGAGGTGGCCGATGCCCTGGAGGAGGCCACAGAAATGGGTCAGAAGGCAGAGCAGTGCCACCACAGATATGGGGACCTGAGGCGGAGGGACCCAGACCTGCTTGCCCGCCTGCGGGCACATGCCAGGAAGGGCATGGTGCCATGGCCAGGTAGGTGTAACGTCCATACACTTTTATCTTCCATATGGGTATCATGGTTGCATGTGTCCGGAACATGGGGGGGACTGTCCGGTGTTGGCTGTGGTGGTGTTATCAGGGTGTGGGGTGGGTGGGTCTGGCTGTGTGGGATTGCACACACATGGGGGCAGGGGAACTTTGCTATAGGATTGTACTGATGTTCCTCTCTCCATGTTTGCACCTTAGGCCCAGAAGAGTGACGGCTGATGAGGGAGACAAGGCACCAGCTAGAAGACCGTCACTCCAGGAGGGGCAACGGTCCACAGAGGCAGAGGGACCAGCCTGATGATGGTGAGTGCCTTACATCCATGATTAATATTGCATGCTGTGTAACAGGGTGGGCAGTGGGGCATGGCCACCACCCATTGACACCACTGCCATGCACGCAACTTGTTACAGTCAGCACTGTCCATTGGCACTGCATGTCTGGGAGTGCATCAATGGTGGTCCATGCATGCACTGGGAATATGGCTGTGCTACTGCCTTCGCACCACATAGCCATGTCACTAAACAGCCATGGTGGTGCTGTGCAGGACTTGGCCAGTGGGTGTGTGCAGCGGTCTGCATGGCTGTGGACTCAATCACTGTGGGTGGTCACATACCATCACAGAGGCATGTCCCATGACCGTATGCCATGCACAGTGGGTGGGCTGTATGGGGCTGTGCATTCACACCTGTTGACTCTACTCCCTTGTCCTAGGTGGACAGCAGCTGCAGGTGATCAGGGAGGCACTGCCGGAGATACTGAATGTTACCAGGGCGTCATTGGAAAACCTGCAAAGGATTGACAGGCTGGGGGTCAGGCGGCGTCATGGCAGGAGGAGCAGCCAGAGTGGGAAGCAGGGCTCTGGCTGAGCTTCACAATGCCCCTGATTTCCCCTACCCCTCTGGACCCACTCTCAAACCCCTCCTTCCCTCTACCATTTGTTCACCCCTGCCCCTTACCCACCTCCACCTTGTTTGTAGCCCTCCCCCCAAACTTTTGTAAATATTTGTACATAGTTTTGTCTGATGTTTTTAAATACATTTCTTTTTATATGACTACTGTGGTGGTCTCTGATTTGCAGTGAGCTATAGGTGCTCAGCTGCAGTGGTGTGCATGGCGCCAGGGGTGGTGCAGTCATGGGTATGTGTGTGGCCGTGGGGAAGTGACTATGGTGTGGGAGTAGCTATCAGTCACTGTCTGTGGTGTGTGTGTTGTTTCCGGTGCACTGGATGACTGTGTGCAGTGGTCCATGGTGCATGCTTTGTGTCCATGGTGCACCTGTCAGCCCGTCCATGGCCTGTGCAGCTGACACCCTTGCATGTCTGTGACCTGCATGGTCTGCTGGCATGTCAGTGGTGGCTGTCCATGCAGGACAGCCACTGTACTCATCACAATGCTGGGTTGCCTCCTGTCACTGGTGTGGTGCATGTCTGCCTCGGGTGACACTGTGGCCTCTGCTGTTGTTGTCCCACCTCCATGCTGTGGCTTGTGTGTGTTGCAGGAGATGTGTGCTGCTGTCTGTGACTTGTGCTCCAAGCAAATGCTGGTGGCATACAGCTCCACAGTGCCTGCACAGGGTGGCTGGCACTCCTGTGCCATGGAGGAGTGCTGACCCTGTGTACACAGTTTCCATGGCCCCACGCTGGGGGCTTGGTTGCCCCGCTATTGCGTCCCTGTGTTGGTGCGCCCTTGGGTATGGGTGGGTGTTTGTCCATGCACTGTGTTGCATCTGGTGTGGTGCATGCTTCCATGCACCACTGTGGGTGTCTGTGCTGGCTGCTGTGGCCAGCGCTGGGTTGGGGTGTGTCCTTGGGAGGGTGTGCAGGGTGCTGTACCACTGGTGCTGAGGTCCATGGCATGCCCTGTCATGTGTGGGCTACCTCGTGTGCTGATGCATGGTCAGTCTCTCAGCTGTACCTCAGGAAGGCTGTGCATGGTGGCACTGTGTATGCAGTCGTTGCATCACTGTGTGCTGCCACCCTCTGATGGGTGCTCGTGGTGGGGCTACCTTGCATGGTTCTATGGTGCACAGGGTTGTATTGTCACAGTGGGGGTGGTGGCATGCATGGGGTATCCTGCACTGGTGGATGCTGCTCCTGGGCAGGGTGTCTGGGGGTCACGGTGCAGGGTGTGCTCTGCATTGGTGGGATGGTGTGGCACGGGGTGGTCAGCCCTCCTTGTGTGCCGGTCACAGCTTGCCAGGGGGTGTGATGGGGCACCATGGACCAGCTGTGGGTTGGTTGCTGGTCTCCATGGGCCAGTGGTTATTCCAGCCCTCCCCTAGTTGTGCAGTGCAGTGCATGGGGTGTGGGGGATGATGTCTGTTCTGCTGTGTGTTCCTCTGCCCATCTGTGGCATGGGTGGTGGGCCCCTGCATCCCTGGTTGTGCTGTTGCATTGCTGCCTTGCTGCTGGGGGGCATCCCTGGTTGTGCTATGGCACATCTGGACTGCTCAGCTGAACATCTCTTGTTGCGCTATGGCGCATCAGATATGCTCAGCTTCCCTTCCCTAGTTGTGCTATGGCGCAGGTGGTGCGATATTCAGTCATCGGCTGTAGCCGCATCTTGGCCAGTGCAGTTTTTGAATATCGTGCCTCTTGTACATGGGTGCAAAGGACTTGCACTTGTTCCTGCTGTTGCGCACCTTTTGGGCGCAGTTTGAATATCTGGGCCAGTAGGCATAACAGCACTGCAGGGATAGAAGTTTCAAAAATTTGAAAGCATCAGTCTTGGTATTGCATGTAGAAATACATGTTTAAATATATTTAGAGTTAAAATTGCAGTTTCATTTTAGGTCAACTTTTTTTGGGGGAAATTATTTTAATCATGGGCACAATACTTGTTGTACAGAGACAGTTGATGATTAAGTGCATTTTTAATGTTTGAGAAGTATATAATAGATATAAGTGTAGCAATGTTATAAATGAGACAAGGGAATGAATAATTGTGGATTAAGTGCCTAGAATGTTTATATATATATATATATACATATATATATATATATATACACACACAATCAAGTTTATAAGTGGCATGTAGATAGGGGATAGTGTTTTAAAGTATCAGTAGGACAGATGTGTTAGGATAAGTGTATGCTGTCTTCCAAATAAGACACATTTGTAAGTTATACATTTGCAAAACAGTGATATTTAGATATTGTTAAAATCAAGACTGCTTTAAGGGTAATTCAACAGACAAGGGTACAGTGGAAAGGAAATGAATTGCTCAGTACAGCTCTCAGACTATTAGTATCCAATGAGGAGAAGTACTTTACAGTCTCTTCAGGAACTGTTGTTCTCAGAAGTGTGAAATGCAAATGACAAGTGGAAGATATCAAGTAATGACAAATCATAGGGTTTTCGTTCATGTATTGGAAGAAATAGAAAGCAATCAGTGGTGTTGGGGAGGGGAAAAAAGGACATTGTTTTGTGTTGGGATAAAAAAATTAAGTGTTGATTTCATATGCATTAAAATGTTTACAGACATAAAGATGTTGGAAGATGCACAATGTTATAGAGAAATTGAATATGTCTGCTTCCAATTGTGAATTTTGTATTAGCAATAAGTGGTCTGCATTGCATGGTTAGAGTCGATGATTTTTTATTTTTCATTTTCATTTTCATTTTTTAGGTGTAACATACATGTCATGCATGGGAACATTGCCTATGTGTAAAATGTATATCACATTTGTAAACATCTGGCAGTGCAGCTCTCAGGTTGCTTGTTTTACTGAAAAAAAGGTATAGCATTTGGTAATAACTGTCAGTTACGTACACAGTAAAGCAAGGTTTTATGAGTGTATAATACTGCTTATTATATGAAGCATAGAAAACACAAGGACTCTGTACCCAGCAGTTTTGTAAATAATGTTCTTTTAAAGTAACTCAAGTAAATCATAAATAGAAGTACTATCATTATAGCACAGTGCGTTATATATGTATCACAGTAAAGCAAATGAGGAGCCCATATCTACATGACAGAAATGTGCTATGAATTTAAGAACATGTGGATCATAAATAGTTAGAGATGTTGTTCTCATAATATAACGTGTTGGAAAACATGAGTTAAAGTCTGTCTGTGTTATTATTGAGCAAGCAGCTTTACTTAACAAAATGGTAGTATGCCAATGGCAGTTATAAACATAGAAACATAGACTTTGATGGCAGATAAGGACCACTTGGCCCACCTAGTCTGCCCATTTCCCTACCTACAGGATAAGCTGCAGATCCTAGTTAACCAACAGCCTATTTTTCCTACCCCCCACAAGAATTGTCTGATGTCTGTCCCATGCATTCTTGAATTCTCCCACAGTTGTAGACCCCACAACTTCCTCAGGAAGGTTGTCCCATGCATACACCACCCTCTCTATGAAAAAATACTTCCTCACATTGCCCTTGAGCCATCCCCCCCTCTATCTTCAAATAGTGTCCCCTTGTTCTTGCACATCTCCTTTTCTGAAAGATGCTACCCTCTTGGACTTTGTTGATTCTTCTGAGGTACTTAAAAGTTTCTATCATGTCCCCCCTCCCTCCTTTCTTCAAGGGTATACATATTAAGCTCCTTTAGACTCTCCTCGTATGGCTTCTCTTGCAGACCCTGCACCATTTTAGTTGACCTCCACTGGACTGCCTCCATCCTGTCTATGTACTTGCAGAGATGGGGTCTCCAGAACTGGAAACAGTACTCCAGATGGGGTCTCACCAACTGTTTGCACAGAGGGATAACAACTTCCTGTTTTCTGCAGGTGATGCCTCTCCCTATACATTCCAGTATTCCCCCAGCCCTCCCTACTGCCTTCTCATATTGCTTGCTAACCTTAAGGTCATCTGATATGATTACCCCAGGTCCCTTTCCATTTTTGTTGTTGTTACTACATCTCCCCATTGTGTAATCTTCCCCTGGATTGTTGTTTCCCAGGTGCATTATTTTGCACTTCTTTGAATTTAATCCAAGCTGCCATACTTTTGACCATTCCTCCAACCTTGCCAATTCCCTTCTCATCCTTTCCATGCCTCCTTGTGTATCAACCCTGTTGCAGATCTTTGTATCATCTGCAAAGAGGCATACTTTTCCTTCCAGTCCCTCTGCAATGTCACTTATAAAGACAGTAAAAAGGACTGAGCCAATACTGAACCCTGCTGTACCCCACTAGTAACCCTTCTTTCTTCAGAGTGGACTCCATTTACAATTACCTTCTGTGTTCTGTTGTCCAGCCAGTGTTTTACCCAGGCTACCACCATGGGACCCACTCCCAGTCTGGTTTATTTGATAATTAATCTTTTGTGTGGGACTGTGTCAAATGCCTTGCTAAAGTCTAAGTAGGCTATGTCCACAGCCCCTCCCTGGTCTAGTACTTTGGTCACCCAGTCAAATAAATCAATTAGATTCAACTGACATGACCTTCCTGCTGTGAACCCATGCTGCCTTAGGTCCTGTGCCCCTCTGGCCTCTAGGTACTCAACAATTCTTTCCTTCAGAAGTGATTCCATCACTTTCCCTACCACAGATGTCAAACTGACAGGTTTGTAGTTTCATGCCTCTGTCTTGCTCCCACTTTTGTGAAGGGGAATCACATCTACCTTCTCCAGTCCTCAGGTACCACACCATCCTCCATGATTTGTTAAAAAGAGTAGTCAGTGGTGTCACTAGTTCTCCCCTTAAATTATTTTAGAATTCTTGAGTGAATTCCATCAGGCCCCATTGCTTTGTCCACCTTCAGTTTTAAGAGTTCTTTCAGAACCCTTTGTTCTGTGAAAGGAGTGAGATCGACCCCCCCATCCAGAGTGCTTCTGTTAATTGGATTAGGCACCTCCCCCCTCCTCTTTTGTGAATACTGAGCAGAAGTATTCATTCGGTATCCCTGCTTTTTCATTGTCCCTCTATGCCCAGCCACCGTCCTTTCTATTCAGCCTCACTATCCCTCCCTTTGTTTTTTAACGCTCCCTGATGTACCTATAAAAGGTTTTATCTCCCTTCTTAACAAAGTTGGCTATCTTTTCCTCAGTTTGGGCCTTTGCTATTTTGATTACCCTCCTTGCTTCCTTATGCCTTAAATGGTACAGTTCTGTGTCCTGCTCCTTCTGTGTTTTCTTATACTTCCTAAATGCTATCTTTTTCTCCCAAACCTTCCCCACCACCTCTTTTGAGAACCATGGTGGCCTTTTCTTTTGTTTTGATTTGTTTATTTGCTTCACACACAGGCTTGTTGCCTCTGTGATGGCAGTTTTGATGTTTCCCCACTGTTACTCCACCTCTCCTTCTAGCCTGTTTGCTTCTGCTTTTCTAAGGCACTTTCCCATCTTGCCAAAGTCAGCCCTCCTGAAGTCCAGTACCCTCACTTTTGTATGGCTTGACTGTAGCTGAGTTTATCATGATCCACACTGTTTGGTGGTCACTTGTTCCCAGATGGCTACCCACTTCTAGATCTAAGATCCTCTCACTGTCCCCATTTGAGAGTACAAGGTTTAAGATTGCTCCCTCATGAGTGGGTTCCAAAATTAGCTATCTGAGCCATGCCACATGTAGGGCATCAAGAAAGGCCCCGCTCTTGGATGTGGCTGCTGCAAAGGTGCTCCAGTTAACATCTAGCATATTCAGGTCCCCCATCAACAGTATCTCCCCTTTCTCTGCCATCCTAAGGATGGCTTCTATCATATCCTTGTCCATTCCCTCTCCATGACATGGGGGTCTGTATACAACCCCTGTGCAGATTGTGGTGCCATTTCCAGTCTCTAAGGTGACCCACAGTGCCTCCTCTCCTCCCTGTTTACTCTTTTGTTCCATTGCTTTTATCCCTTCCCTTACATAGACAGCTACCCCTCCCCCTCTTCTACCCTCCCTGTCTCTCCTGTAGGTTGTGTACCCTGGGATGTTAACATCCCACTCATGGCTGTCTGTGTACCATGTTTCTGTGACTGCTACGATATCCAGGCATCCCTTCTCCATCAAGGCAAGAAGTTCAGGGAGCTTGTTGCCCAGACTACAGGCATTGGTACTCATTACCCTCCATTTCTTGATTGCCTTACCCCTTTTTGCCCCATCCCTGTCCTTATTGCCTTTGTCATTTTCTCCATTTACCCATGCCCTTCTCCCTATCGACATCGCTATCTTGGTGTTCACCTCACTTACTACCCTGATTTTTTGGGGGGGCTAGGATTTCCCTGCTCCTTTCCAGTGCCCCCCTTGGCTAGTTTCAATACTTGGCAGTGAAGCATTTAAACCTATCACCTAGGATCCCGGTTCCTCTCCTGGACAGATGCAGACCATCACACCAGTATAGGCCTGCGTCACTCCAGGTGGGCCCCATTCCACAATGAAAGCCAAATCCCTGAGCTCTGCACCAGTTTTTCAACCACTGATTGAATCCCATGGTGTGGAGCACACTAACCTTATCAATGCCATAGACAGGCAGCACCTCCGAGAAGGTTACCATGCAAGCTACTTGTCTAAGGCCCCTCCCCAACTCCACAAGCTCTTCCTGCAATGCTCTGATCCCTTTCTCAACCAGGTCATTTGTCCCTAGTTCCCTCCCCCATGCAGTTGCTCCAGCAATTCTGAGGATTTGCTCCCTGTCCTTCCAAGCCATGGTGCCAGGCAGGCACCTTACCTCCCTCTCCCCTTCTTCCCCCCCCTAACAGTGGAGTCCCCCACCAGGAGTTGTTTTCTTCCCCTGTGGGGTCCCATGCCACCCTCCTGTGGGTCTCCTTTGTGGAGGTTCCTAGCATCCTCATTGGTCTCCCCTGTGGTTGCCTCCATAGAGGAACCACAGTTTGCCAGAACAGCATATGAATTGTGGAGAGGTACAACTGAAGAGATGTGGCTCTGTTCCACCATCCTCACCCTCCCTGAGCCCACTGTGGTCCAACTGCTCCTCTTTCTTGGCAACCTCAGAGGCAATGACAGTGGCCCTGGTGGTCCCTGGGTGGGAGATGAGGTTCCCCAAATCATGGCCAACCCAGCCAGGAGATAAGCAACCTCCTCCCTCAGCTCAGAGAGGTGCCTACAGATGGGAAAACACTGCATCCTCCAGAAGGTCTCCCAGAAGACTGCTGCTCCACAGCCATTGCACTGCACTGCACCACTCCCATCATGTCTTATTTCTGGCCCCTTAACTGTTGTTTGGAATACTTACTCTTTCCTCTGTTTATTTTGTATTTTTTCTGCCTATTTACTTACTGACTTTGTGCCCTTTAAGCTCCTGATCTTCCTGTTCTGAGACAAGAAGTTCCTATATTTCTCAGTAGTCTCCTTACTTGCTCAGAGTCAGACCTCCAGCAGCTGGGGGGGGGTGGAGAGCTACTCTTTTCCTTCTAGGATGGTGAGTCTTTTGTGGCTCTGTGGTCACTCACTTCTTGCTCCCAAACAGGAAGTTCCTGTTGTCTGTCAAATCCTGTGCCTATAAAAGTAGAACTGGCTTAGGGTGTGGGGGGTGGATGGCAAGAAAGGAGGGCAATATAGTCCCAGTAGAGAAGTATAATTATAACAGCCACTCCTTCTTATTGGTGTTCTCTGCCTGTTCTCTGGCAGAAGCTATCTAGGGCAGTTTTTAAATCTGGCTTTAACCTGGCTTCCTTCTAGCTAAGTCATTCCCCCTACTTCACAGCTCGTTCTATACTTAGTTAATTGCACATATAACAATTCCCTTCAGCTGCCTGAGACAAACACCTAGATAACTGCACAGATAACAATTCACTTCAGCCAACTCAGACAAACACACTACTTTTTTTTTACCCTAAGTTGAATGTCCCAGTAGTAGAGTTCAAGTTCTTTAGTCCAAGTAGAGAAGTATAGTTATAAAAGCAGCTCCTTCTTCTTGGTGTTCTCTGCCTGTTCTCTGGCAGAAGCTATCTAGGGCAGTTTTTAAATCTGGCTTCAACCTGGCTTCCTTCTAGCTAAGCCACTCCCCCTACTTCACAGCTCTTTCTACACTTAGTTAATTGCACAGATAACAATTCCCTTCAGCCACCTGGACAAACACCTAGATAACAATTCACTTCTGCAAACTCAGACAAACACACTGTTTTTTTTAACCCTAAATTAAAGGTCCCAGTAGTAGAGTTCTAGTTCTTTAGTCCCAGTAAAGAAGTATAGTTATAACAGCAGCTCCTTCTTCTTGGCAGTTGCATCTTAATTTCATGGAGGTCACATTATCAGGAATATGTGTAAGCCAAAGTCAGGCTTTTTATTGGCAGCCAGGATCCTTAAAAGAAGAAGTTGTAATGGAGTGGTCCAATAAAGTTTGTAAAGGAATACAGGAGTTTTGCAAAAAATAAATTTGTTGGCATAAGTAGCACCATGTTAGAAAATGATGAATTATTTGATAGGTTTGGCACAAAATAGTTTTTTTTTATTGTGGATATCTGACATATTAAGGATGTAATGTAGCATATACTGGATATAGGAGGTGACTGACTGGTGCAGTTTTGAGAAAAGAGAGTCAGAATCAGATCGAAACCTGGCATAGAATAGACAGACTGCAGAAATGTAAGGAAATGGGCTAAACTGGTTAAAGAAAAAAAATGAAAAATGAAAAATGGAGCTGTACACAGAGCCTTCAAAAATGTGGAAAAAGGGGCTAATGTGGAGATCCTGAAATACAGCAAGAGCTGTAGCTTAGTGTAACACTCCCAGTTAAACTATTTGAAAAAAAGAAACACAGGCAATTGACTGCATTCCCATTCGTGACCACCCCTTTCTAGAAACAGTTACATGTCATATTAGTTGCGTTCTGTGAGGGGTAAAGCTGTCGGGTAATATCAATCAATCAATCTTTATTTTACCAGGCGAAACATCATTGAGCAAAGACTCTTTTCCAAGATGGACCTGGGCATAGGTGCAAGTTAACAACAGTACAGCAAAAGATAACATAAAACAACGATAGCATGAGCCATATCACACAAGATACAGCATAATATACATAAAGTAATGGCAGCAGAGAACACCAACATTTGTCTGAGTTAAAATAAGAGCTTATACGGCTATAGATTTGCAAAAGGGATGTTAGGGGTAGGCAGAAAGTGCATCATAATAAGAATAAAAAATAGCAAAATGCTGGGTTTGTGTTAAGATCAGACAGGTGAGTCATTATAATGTGCAGAATTTTTCATGGAGAAGTATGATAAAGCATGTAATACAATCAGCTCAAAATGAATATCCAGTAATCTTTATTAAAGCCATCTAATCTGTGGTGAAATGTGCTGAAAACTGATACAGTGCTACAGAGTTTCAACATGTTTCTTATTGTTACAGATGTATAAAACACAGAATGGAAACAATGTTTCAGGCTCTGTTTACATAATGTAGAACACTGCAGGGATAAAACTTTTAATATTGTAAAATATGTTGTGCACTGGTAATGGATGGGGACATTCATTTTTTAATATCTGTGAGAGATATAACCAGAAAACGTAATAGAAGCAATGCACTGTCTATATGTCTGTAGTAGGTTCTGACCACAGTTTTGTAAGGGTGTTAATTGATTTCCAGTATTGTTGGTGTATCTTTTTGGTGTCTAAATGGGACAAAGGGAAAATATTCCAGTCTGAGCAGCATTCAATACTTATTTTTATGTGCTTGTTTTTTTTTTTGTTTTGTTTTTTACAATCTCCCTAACATCATTATTTTTAGCACAATAAAGACAAGGTGAAGGGTTTAAGTGAAATGTAACAAAATGTAATATTTAGACAGTGCAGCATGTTTTGCTCATTAATGCTGGATTTTTCCCCATTATTTGTTAGTGATATAAAGTGCAGAAAAATAGCATATTTGCTTCTGAAGAGGTAATTTTTTTCCTGTTTGCTTCTTCATACCTAAAGTCATAATGGGCTGCTTGTGACATCACAGTTACTCCCATGGCAACAGACTGTGATGTTTCTACAGAGGATTATGAGTTGAAGTGGGATTTAGGAAGTAAGCTATAGAGACGGATGAAATATGAGGTGTAAAGATCATGTATGCATGCAAATGTTTCAGTAATAAATAATGTGCCGGAGAAATCTATATAATATATATATGGAAAGGAACCTGAAATTAATTTAATTATTATATATTTCAAAGTTTTCTTTGAGGGGTTCTCAGCTCTGTAATATTGAATTTCTGAATATCAGGATCGGCAGCATTTGCTATCTGTTTCTTTCTATTTGTCTCCACTCATTTTGTTCCATTTGCTCTCCACACATCAGCATTATTTATCAAAATGTTGTTTTAATTTATTCATCTCTCTTTATAATGACTGCATGGGCTACAACTTCAGTCTGACTCTCTCATTTGCAGTATTTGGACCTGTGCCATATGAGGCTTGGGGTACATAAAAGAAACAATTAAGTATTATTATGTTAAAGTGGCTGGCAGCATAGGAGGACTGGGCATAATGGTGCAGCATTGCATTCCAACCTCATGCCAGTACCATCAGCCAAGAGCAAGACCATATATTGCAATAAAGGAGGCAGTATAGTGTGAATTTGAGCAAGTCACTTAACTTCCTTGTGATTTCAGATTGCAAATGGAAACAAGATCTGAGGTAGTGTCACAGACCTTTTGAAAAGTTCCATTCTCACTTTAATATGTTAGGGACCCCTGAAACTTTGTGATACAGGGGACAGAATCAATCCATTGATTAACCTTACATGGCAGCAAATATGTTTGAGAAAAGGCAAAGATAACTAGGGATTATGAGGTAGTTGTGGTAGGGGAAATTATTTTAATCATGGGCACAGTACTTGGTGCCCAGTGACGGTTGATGATAAAGTGATATTAAGTTTGGGAAGTCACAGCTGATGTAAGTGGATGTTGTAAGTCTCAGTGCTTAATGAGGAAATATAATAATGCTTATAATTGTTATGCTTAGGTATGTTTATTTACTGTGATGGAAACATAAAATACATGTCATGCATGAGAATACTGTCTATCTGGAAACAAAAAAGGTTTATATCTCTTATATTGCTGCTCTCTGGCCATTTGTTTCAGTGTAGCAAAGGTGTAGCATTGGGCAATACCTGTAAGTTATGTACACAAGAGAACAAGTTATCAATAGATTATAATATAGTTTCTTATACGTGTCATGAAAAAAAGCAATTACCCTTTATCCAACAATTTTGTAAATCCTGATCCTTTTATCCAATACAAGTGAAGTGTAGATATAAGTAAAACCATTATAACACTGTGAATTATAGATCTATTACAGCAAAGCAAAATGAAGGGGCTATACCCACATGACAGATATGTGCTTATGTGTAAGAGCATGTGGATAACAAATAGTAAGAAATGTTGCTTAACATTACACTGTTAGCTCTGCCCCTCTGCTTGGGAACACCTGTTTGGAGCGTGCCTCTAGGCACATACCTGTGAATCATTTACTCTAAAATGCCCCTGTGTATCAAGAAAGTGATCTAGTTACCTTTTTCTGGTAATATTTTCATTGTTATCTTTATGGTTGGTCCATAATTAAAGTCGCCACCAACCGGAAGCATATCCATCCTGAGTACACATGTCTGCCAGCAAGTGCTATCCCAAAGTGCAACTTTGTACATGCACATTCAAAAAACTTATTTACGCAGTAGATGTTCTTAGTCCAAATCGTCCTTGGTGTCTGTAAAGCAAAACTAAGTGCTGGTACTGCTGTAAAATGCATTTTAAAATCAGGGCCAAAATCATGCACATGCGCAAAAGCTTCCATAGCAAAGATCTTGCGCATGTGCAATAGTGTGCCAATCTTGTGCATGTGCACGATTTGGACCCAATTTTAAAATGCATTTTATGGCAGTACCAGCACTCAGTTTTGCTTTACAGACACCAAGGATAATTTGGACTAAGAACATCTACTGCATTAATAAGTTTTTAGAATGTGCATGTAAAACATTGCACTTCAAGATAGCACTTGCTGGCAAACACAAGTACTCAGAGTGGATATGCTTCCTGTTGGCAGCCACTTTAACTGCAGAACAACCATAACAAACATAATGAAAATATTACCAGAAAAAAGTAACTAGATCACTTTCTTGATTCACGGTGGCATTTTAGAGTAAATGATTCACACACAGTGACTAGAGGCACACTCAAAACAGGTGTTCCAAAACAGAGGAACAGAGCTGACAGTGCCTCTTTAAGTAACATAACATGTTGTTAAACATGAATCAAGATCATCTTTTTTTGTTATCCCGAGCTGGCAGCTTTATTTAATAAGATGGCAGTATGTCAATGGCAGTAGCATTGTAATGTCATGGAGATCCTGTTATCAGGAATATGTATAATCTGATTTTAGGCTCTGTATTTACAAGCAGGATCCTTAAAGAAAGTATTTGTAAGAGGAAGTTCCCATGAAGTATGGCAGGGGATACAGGATAGTTGCAAAATCACAGTTATGTAAATATTCTGTACTGTCTTTAGAAATTATGAATTATTTAATAGGTTTGTCAACAAGTAGTGTTATGAAGCAAATCTGACAAATGCCAGTTGTATTGTAGCAAATATTGCATGTAGAAGTTGACAGTATAGCGCATTTGCTGTGAATTAAATGAGAAGCAGAAGAAAAAACATCAGACTATAGGCAGCCTACAGAATTGCAATGAAAATTGCTAAACTAGATTTTAGAAAAATAAACATAAATAGCACTTTACAGAGAGAGACTGGAAAATTTAGGAAAAGGGGACAAGCTGGAAGACTCACAAAGGGTTTAAGAAAAAAACAGAAAATAATGTAACAATAAACAAAGTGCATGAACTGGAGAGAATCAGTGAAGTAATGAATTGTTATTATAAAAAAACAGTGAGTTATAAGAACAACTTCTGCACTTGGTGATGCAGGTTATTTTTTATTGTCTGTTCATAAATGAACCTTTGCTCAAGTGATGTAGGTGCCTATTGAATGTCCCAGTGCATAATAAGTAACTATTATATTGATTATAATCGGTAGGCTCAGTTATGTATTCTGTTTGGAAAGAAAAAATTAAGGTAGCTAGGGTGTTCAGTGTATTTGTGGGATGAAGAAAAAGTCCAAGCATGTGAACAGTACTTAGTACACAGTATTAGTTGTTAATAGCAAATTTGATGTACTATGGTATCTCTATGTTGAAGTAAAGCAATAGTACATGTTAGGTTTGTTGGGTTACTGTGCATAATGTGCTCTGGTGGGGTATACAGCTAATCATCTGATTCTGTAAAATCATCAGTTACAATAACTGAAGGTGTAATTGGAAAGAAGAAAATGTTGAATTTATGATTTCAAATTGATTATATTATTTTCATTATTCCAACTGCAAAGACTCAGCCTGGCATGAGAAGAAGAATATTAGAGATAGGGAGACCTAAAGGAAATTGAGATGATGTTCTGTAAATAAAGCAGGGTTGCAAGTAAATGAAGCCTTTCCTATCAGAGAACATTCTGTGCTTTGTAATCCTGAGTAACAGTATGTTATGTTAAGTAAGCAAGGGTAGTTAGTATGTTGTATTACATGGAATGGCTCAGTGCACAGCATTTTTTGCTGAACAGGTAAAAGCAGGCTTAATTTATTTTTTTGTGTGTATGTGTAATGAATAAGGTTTTGTAAGAAGGATTGGTAAACAAAGCTCCAATGCTGAGAGATGCTATACACATGAATATGAGTAAAAGAAGAGATCTGAAAAAAAATCTGCATCAAACTTTGTCGTGTGTTGTGTATGTAGTTCCATAAATACAGAAATCAGTAATCAGATGATACATTTTCAAGGAATCATATATTTGATTCATAGAGATAATGAATGTCATCCAGCTGTGAAAAAGTTGCATTGCAGCTATAGTGGTGTAATGTAAATCCCCCAGAAAAAAGAATTGGAAAACAAAACAGTGCATGACTGCAAATGACATATGTTATAGCCTCAAGAAACACTGTGAGTCATATAATATTGTTATGTGGGAACAATGTTTAGATTTTTAGCAGTAGGAAACTAGTAATTCTGTTGAAGCAGGAATAAGAAAATCTTGATATTGTAATACCATGTCTATTATGTACAGGTAAGATCAAATAGCTGAGACAGTTATTTGTGTAAACGCATCCTGTCTGTTCATGACTAGGTTAATTTAACAATAACACCAAGTTGTCAGTCAGATAAAAAAAACTTCACATTCTGAATTGAGATACAATGTTGTGATGGAAATGGTTATAGAGCAATGTTAGCAGTTTTGTGAAAAATTGGCTAAATCTTTACATTACAATAAAATTGTGGTAGGAACTGCTCTGCGGTACTGCATAATCTAGACAGTCATGATATATAACTCTGAATTACTTATAAGGAGATTAAACCATTTTTCCCACGTCATTTTGACACACACACACACAAGCATGGGTACATAATGCACTACTGTGTACAGCTTCTGTATGTGTATACTATGCAAATATGGAAAAGTGGAATTGGAAATAGTTTATGTTCTTCTAAGGCTGATCTCTTTCTCTCTCTCTCTCTTTCTCTGTGTGTGTGTGTGTGTGTGTGTATACAGTATATATATATATATATATATATATATATATATATATATATATATATCTATCTATCTATATATATAGATATAGATATATATATATATATATATATTTTTATAAAATGGGTAGGGAAATTGTTATTCTTTTACTGGATGATGATCATCACATGACCATGCGTATATCAGAGCGTGACTGCATACCTGAACTTTTACCCCCCCTCCAAAACAATTTTGACATTTTATAAGATAGATAAACCACTCTGAGGTGTGTGGTCTTTCTCTGATATACGCATGCCATGGGGGGTTGACGCACTCAGCCTGCAGCCTTGTGCATACAATGCACACCAAGGCATGCGTATATCAGAGCACGACTGCACACCTCAGAGTGGTATATCTATTACATATATATGTATGTATATATACACGATGGGGGTGAGACATATTCCAGTGAGATAAAACAAGTTATTTTCACTGCAGTGAAATAAATCCTGATGACATCAGCAGAGTTAAAATAAATGCCATTTATTACACTGCCCAAACCCATGCTAATCTAACACAAAGCCATGCAATCGCACAAAGCCATGCAAAGCCATGCAAATTGTACATTTTGCAACAATGAGGCCCCCATTGTATAAATAGGATACATGATGTGCACTCGTGTGAAATGGGAAATATGTTCAGTCCTGTACAGTGACCTCTGAAACCTCACTCATGGCTCCGCCACTCATGAGTATTCACAGGTCACTCTAGAGGAGTGAATATATTTTCTTTATCATACTCGTGCCCATCATGTATCCTCTATATATATGTAGTGTCACTATAGTTAGGGTTGAGTACCCCATTTAAGGTTAAAGTCTGAAACTTTGCAGGTTAATAACTTTGCCACTGTATGACAGATTTGCCTGACATTTGGCAGGCATGGAGCAGTGCCAGGTTTCATAACCATCAGATATACAGTTGCGCATTCTTTGCTCATGCCTACAGGTTGCATGGTTTGTGTGACTGGTTCAAAACCTTCAGGGAACATGCAGCCAGGGTCCCCGATGTGCCTTTCAAAGATTTTGTGTAAAAATATTAAATGGTTCAAAAGTTATTCAAAAAACAAGTTTCCCATTATAGTCAATGGGAGAAGTTAAACTATTTGACAGTGTTGCAAATGCAGTTTTTAGTGTCATAAATGACCCCTGTAGTGTCGCAAATCTGCCATTTTGTTTTTAGTTACTGGTCACAGAAATTCTTGCCATTTAAATTTGGGACCCTCTAGGGACACAAATCTTTTTGTGTTCACCTAGTCTAGCCCTGAGGATGCTAGCCATGTCTTTTTTGGGGGTTAAACACCCAGAAAATATGTTTTTAAAATATTTGTAAATGGTAGTGTCGCACTTGTGACACTCATGATTTCTTTTTCGAAAGTGTTGCAAATCACGACACTACTTTGCGACACTATGGCCAAAATAACAGGAATTTTTGCCATCCTGCTTCAAAAGAATGGTTTGGTCTTTTGGGCTAAAATTTAGAGGGGAGAAAGCCAACACCCCACAAATGTGTCTTTTGCAGGTTTGGTGACAACATATTACAGGGCTGCAAAGTTAGGGCACTCCAAATTTGACTATTTTTCCCATAGACTAACATTACAGCTTCTGCCGCACCTTTTGGGGTCCGTATCTCGAAACGCTTCGAGATACGGACTTTTCATCAGAAAAATGCTTGGGGTGTGGGCTAGGTGCAAAACTCGCCAGGAAGTTCATAAATCATATGAAATTTAGATTTTTTTCTACATTGTACGGTTCCTGAGATATAAGCAATTTAGTATTCCAAGTGTTCATTTTCTTCTCCGAGGTCCATTATTATGCATACATTCTTTGTATTCACTGTACTTCTGAATGCACTTTTTGGGAGAAAAAGTGAGTGCATTTCTGTTACTGTTACAGTTAGTGTTTCCGGTTGCATTTGTGTTAGCATTTCCATTTATGTTGCCGTGTGCGTTACCCTTTGCATTTGCGCTTGCGTTACTGTTACTATTTGTGTTTACATTACTGATTATGTTTGCATTTGTGTTTCCTTTTGTATCACCATGTGCTTTGTTGTTTGCATTTGCGTACATGCTTCTGTTTGCATTTCTGTTTCCTTTGGCATCATCATTGCTGTTACTGTAAACGTTTGCATTTCCAATTGCGTTACTGTGACCATGCATGTAACGATTTTCATTTGCTTATGTACTTGTGTTTCTGCTTCTGTTTCTGTAATTGTTCCTTTTGGTGTCCTCATTGCTGTTACCATAGCCATTTGCATTTCCACTTGCGTTACCGCGCTCGCACCACCACATTCCATTCACTATTTATACTGCACATTCTCAAAAACAAGGGAAATTCATGGCAAAAACTCAGTTTAATGCATCAGTTAGGGTTGTTCCACAGTGACAAAATCAAGGTAATTTGAAGTTAGGGTTCCCACCCCTTGCACCCCACACCAACCCTGCCTCCACCAACAGGCATTGGGGTGTGCATTGGGGTTGTCGGTCCTAACTCTCACCCCATTCTCCTATGCTGCACCACCTCAGCTTGTTTACACATGGGATAGGGTAAGAGTTAGGACCGACAACCCCAACACACACCCTGATGCCTGTTGGTGGGGGCAGCGTGGGTGTGGGGGTGCAAGGGATGGGAACCCTAACATTGAATATCCTTGCTTTTGCCACTGTGGAACAACCCTAACTGATGCACTAAATGGAGTTTTTAGCCATAAAAAAAAAATATATATATATATATATATAGGATATACAGTTGTGAGCTGTCAGATAATTTATCTACTTAAATGCTGTTTGACCTCGGGTAACCTCACAAGTGGTGTAAGCCACGAATGAGATGTCCGAGATCAAACAGCACGAGTGTAGATAAATCATTTGTCTGACAGCGCACCATTGTAGATTTCATTTATGCAATAGGGATGCTTTCTGTCAGTGCAGGGACATTTGCTTTTAATTATTTATCTTTTTTTGCATATTTGTCAAAAAAGTGAAAAAAAAATGTCTGCTCTTTTTTGCTAATTATAAAAAAATCTATATGATACCTATAAATGAAATACCACTCATTTTGTAGATAACTTTGTGCTGCACATCTTTCATGTTCATAGGACTATGCTATCTTTTTTCCTTTTTAAAGTTATTTATATTTAAATATAGTTAGTACTCATACTGAGGCTGAACATTCTCAATGAGTTCCAGAGTGATGGTGACATATCTACTATGGCCTGGATATTCAGAAGGGTTGCACATGGCAAAACACTGTTGTGTCATATGCAATTCACTGATGCACCCAGGTGCGGTATTCAAATGGAGATTGTGCCTGGCACAAATCCTGATGCATGGAGGCATCAGTAATGTATGCGGTGCAGGTAGGGGGGGCGTGTCCATGCATACTCTGTACATCCCGATATTCAGCCCAGGATGTGCTGAGCCCATGCATATGCAACCTCACTTGTGCTGCACACAGGTGAGCCAAAAAAAGGAACAGTGGCTGGCCACCCACAGGTGAGCTGCCATATTGCAGGGTGCAACATGGCAGTAGCCCCTGTGGGTGGCCACTCAAGCCCGCCAGAAACCTCCGCAGACCCCCATGCCCAATCATGGGCATATGTAGAGGAATACAAATGTCCAATATCCCTGGTAGTCCAGTGGACCACTCGCAGCTCGGTCATGGGCATATGTGGTAGAAATGTACTTGTCCCATATCCCTGGTGGTCCAGTGGACTGCTTCACACCCGATTGCAGGCTTGAGTAAAGAAATACCATCCAGTAT
The DNA here is from genome assembly GCA_016271365.2 of Neoceratodus forsteri. Lineage (NCBI taxonomy): Eukaryota > Metazoa > Chordata > Ceratodontiformes > Ceratodontidae > Neoceratodus > Neoceratodus forsteri. Next base: position 909,494,337 of record CM028130.1, on the reverse strand, counting down.
CCCTGGTGGTCCAGTGGACTGCTTCATGCCCGATTGCAGGCATAAGTTGAATAACCCAACGTCCTATATCCCTGGTGGTCCAGTGGATCGCTCACAGCCCAATCATGGACATAGGTTGAATAAAATCAATGTCCTATATCCTGGTGGTCCAGTGGTACCCTCCCCCCACCCCCACTGGGCTGACCATCCCTCTCTCCCGGTCAGCGGCAGGCAGCAGCACCCACCCACCTGCTGCCCCACGCCTGCCAACTGACACCATACAATAGGGCGCACACCCATTGGTCCACAGCATGAGCCAATGGTTGTGCAGCCCATACCTCCCACAGTCCAGATATGTGCACATATCTGGACTGTGTAGTACAGTACAGGCTGCATGCCCATTGGCTCATGTGGTAGACCAATGGGCGTGCAGCACCACTGTTGGTGTCAGTTGGTGGGTGGCAGGGCAGCAGGTGGTGGAGCTGCCACCGCCACGCTGACTGGGGAGCGGGTTGGTGGGGCCCAGTGGGTGGGTGGGGAGGGGTACCACTGGACCACCAGGGATATAGGATGTTGATTTTATTCAACCTATGCCCACGATCAGGCTGCAAGCGGTCCACTGGATCACCAGGGATATAGGATGTTGAGTTTATTCAACTCATGCCCACGATCAGGCATGAAGTGGTCCACTGGACCAACAGGGATACTGGATGGTATTTCATTACTCAAGCCCACGATCGGGCGTGAAGTGGTCCACTGGACCACTAGAGTTATTGGATGTTTTTGTTTCTACATATGCCTGTGATCGGGCTGCAAGTGGTCCACTGGACCACCAGGGATATTGGAATGCTTGTATTTTTACTTATGACCACAATCAGGCAGTGGGGTACATTGCCACACTGTGCAGAGGGCATCGGTCCCCGACAGCTGCAGCCTGGCAGGGTGCCAGCCTCAAGTCACCAGGGATCGGTGCACCTGCATGCAAATGAGGCCATAATGACATACAAATGGCCCCATTTGCATGTACACTTTTGAATATCGTGGTTGTTGCACCTAGCGCAATGGAACTTGTGCTAGCGCATCCCACTGCCCCACTCTGGCAACTTGCATTGGTGCAGTGCCACTGCACCATGTGCACTGCGGGTGGTCAGGGTGTGATATTCAACGCTGCTGTGCCATGGTGCAGCTCCGTTGAATATCACCTGTCAACGCCCCTGAGCAGCCAAGTTGTGCTGCACCCAGGCTTGCGCCACAGCCTGGCACAGTCTGAATATCCAGGCCCATGTAAATAAATCTGTGATGATGCATCTACTATGTGTATAAATGTCAAATTTTGAATTCATCTCATAGAAGCTCAGATTTATCACATAGGCTTTATGTCCATCCCTATTGCATATATATATATATATATATATATATATATATGTATATAGATATATATACGGTATATATATATATATATATATATATATATATATATATATATATATATATATATATATATATATATATATATATTGATGTATAGATATATATATATCCTCCCAAATGTGAAATACATGAGCAGTTAAGCATTGCATTTACAATTCCACTTTCCATTTCCAACAGTATTACATGTCCGGAATATGACACCCTCTGTCTTCCCCAAAATGCAAATGCAAAAGTTGACAGCATGTCAGATGTGGGGATTACAGCCATCTTGTACACAACAGTACTTTGCTTAGATGATACATGTATATATATATATATATATATATAGACACATATATATATAATCTAAGCAAAGTTAAACTTTCAAAATTTATACTGGGATCAAACATGCATATACCTGCTGGCAGTGGATATATATATATATATATATATATATATAAATTAGAGGCAAAACAATCAATTTAATGCATCAGTTAGGGTTGTTCCACAGTGACAAAAGTGAGGAAATTCGGTGTTAGGGTTGAAAACCCCCCTTGCACCCCTCAGCCCGCCCCTCCAACCGGCATCGGGGTTTGCATTGGGGTCATCAGCCCTAACTCTCACCCCATCACATGCATGAACAAGCTGAGGCATAGGAGAATGAGGTGACAGTTAAGACTGATGGCCCCAACGCACACCCTGATGCAGGTTGGGGGTGGGCTGAGGGGGTGCAAGGGGGTTTTCAACCCTAACACCAAATTTCCTCACTTTTGTCGCTGTGGAACAACCCTAACTAATGCATTAAACAGAGTTTTGTGCTTCTAATTTCCCATCTTTTTGAGAATGAAGACTATAAATAGTGAATGGAATGCTCCCACCACATGATTTTTTGTGACATAGTAATGGTAACAGCAACGCAAATGCAAGCAGTAACGGTTACACACATGGTGACACAAACGTAAATTGTAAAGCAAGCATTAATAGAAACACAGGCACAAAGTGATGCCAAAGTGAACAGTGACGCAAACGGAGATGGAAGCGCATATGGAAATGCAACTGGTAATACACACAGTCGTGGTACCACTATTGTAAACACAAATGATAACTGTAACAGCAACAATAACGTGAAAGGAAACAGAAATGCAAATGCAAGCATGTAAGGAAATGCAAACTGTAATGTGCACAGTGACGGTACTGCAATTGTAAATGCAAATGGCAATGGTAACAGCAACAATAACGTCAAAGAAAACAGAAATGCAAACATAAGCGCATATGGAAATGCAAACCGTAATGCACATGGGCACAGGAACGTAATTGGAAATGCAAATGGTAACAGTAAGAACAACGATGACGCAAAACGAAATACAAATGCAAATGAAAACAGAAAGGCGGCCGTAAACAGAAATGGTAATGCGCACAGTGACACTAAGCGAAAGACAAACATAAACAGTAGTGGAGACACAAATGGTAACAGTAATGCAAACGCAAAGGGTAACACACACGGTGGCATACACAGGAATGCTAATGCAGATGGACACAGAAACACAATGGTAAAGCCTATGTGTAACAGTAACTGGAGCACACACTGTATTTTTCCCCAAAAGCTCCATTGAGGAACACAGTGAAAACAAAGATTGTATGCATTATAATGGGCCTCAGAGCAGAAAACGAGCAGTTGTAATACTAAAATGGCAATATCTTAGTAACCGTACGACGTAGAAAAAAATAGAAATTTCACATGATTCGGGAGTTTCCTGGCTAGGCATTGTCCAGATGAAAATTCCATATTTCGCACCATTTCCGAGATACGAGCCCCAAAGGGCATGGCGGACACCACCATGTTAGTCTATGGGAAACAAATGTCAACTTTGGAGTACTGTAACTTTGCATCTGTGCAATATTTTGTCAGCAAACCATGAAAAGGCACATCTGTGAGATGTTGGCTGCCTTTCCTCCAAATTTCAGCCCAAAAGACTAAACTGTTTTTTTGCAACAGGGTGGCAAAGAATTCTTGTAATTTTGGCTATAGTCTTGAAAAGTAGTGTCATGATTTGTGACACCTTTCACAAAAATTTGCAAAAGTGTTGCAAGTGCGACACTACTTTGCGACACTACTTTTCCCAGAAATTTGAAAAACATATTTCTGGGGTGTTTAACCCCAAAATAAAGACATGGCTAGCATCCTCAGGGCTCGAATAGGTAAACACAAAAAGAATGACCTCCCTAGATCAGTGGTGGGCAAACTGCGGCCCGCGGGCCACATGCGGCCCTTGATGCAATTTTTGCAACCCCCGTGATGCTGTAAAAATGAAATAAATATTGCATTAAAATGTAACATGGTCCAAATAGTGGTATACCTTTAAGAGTATACCATCGGGCGTAATCTGTAAATGGTTACAGCAATAAGGCCTGTATGTTTGTAGTATAATTTCACCTTGTTATTCCGGCCAGGTGTTAAAGGTGTGCTGAGAGAACTGAGAGCAGTGCACGATGTGCTAACGAATTCCAATTTAGTTGACAATTCAAGTTGATGCACATTTCATTTCATTCATTACACACAATTGCAGGCAGACAAAAGTGGAGGACCGATAATCACATTCAGTTCAGTTCCAAGTGTGATAAGAACCTCTCCCTTTTGTTAAGTGCTGTTAAGTGCTGCCTCCAACTGTCCACCCTCCCTGAAGTAACCAACCTTTCAATGTAAAAAAATAAATAAACCTCAGTGGTAGGCATGGTGTAAAACTTCCTTCTCTCCCTGGAAGCTGTCCGCTCTACCTGAGGTCAGCTTTCTCTGACTGCTCCCTCTCTCTCTCTCCCCCCACAGAGGTAGGCATAGCATGGTGACATCGCAGTACTCCCCCCAAATAAGCAAACTCACCGATGTTAGGGCTCTTCTCTCCTGTTAACTGTATGCCTGCCATCCATGAACTGCTTTGAATATAGAGTGCTGCGACTGTCATTCCCGTGCCTTAAAGCTAAAGTACGTGCTCTGTTTTATATAAAATAAATAAAACAAAACTTTTTTAACATTAACGTTGAGTTAATTTTTACCAATAAGCTCATATATTGCTTGAATAAATAATGTGTGCAATAAAATTCTAAACATACAGGAGTTTTACAGTTGTGTCATGGGATTAATTACATTAAGCTGCTTGAATTATGCTTTGACTAGTTTGTCCATTGTTTTGTAATCCAGCCAGCACTTTTAACATACAAACATGAATGTTTTAACCAGGTCTGACTGTACCTAGAAATATCGAGGGAAGAATCAGAATAGTTTTGGTGGGGTGAGTCCAGGCTGTAATAAAGATATAAAACTCAGTGAATAGAATTTGTGGTGAGTAGCTTGTCTCAATTTGCAATGCCGCAATGATTAGATTTGCTGGTGATGAAAGGAGTTTAAGCTGGCCATAGAGTAGTAGTAACACAGTGTAAATTACAGGTGATAACCAGAATCATTTGTGGAAGAAGGCTGAATAGTTTTAGTGATTAGCATTAGTAGCTGATCAAAGGTTTTGCATTATTTAATACGGTTTTAACATTTAATAATTAGTGCCATTAAATAGAGTTTTTTTACATTATTAAATTGTGTAATTGGCATCATTTAGTTATGAATATGGACCTTTAGAGGTCATGCGTGCTTATGCAACCCTCTAGAGTACTGAAGGGCCGCACTTTTGGCCCTCATACAGTCCCATGTTGCCCATCACTGCCCTAGATGGTCCCAATTTTAAATGCCAAGCATTCCTGTGATCAGTAACTGAAAACAAAATGGTGGATTTGCGACACTGCTAGGGCCATTTGCAACACTAAAAAGTGCATTTGCGACACTTTCAAACTTTTTGTTAACTTTTCCCTTTGACTTATAATGGGAACTTGTTTTTTGAATAACTTTTGAGCCATTTAATATTTTTTCATGAAATCTTCAAAAGGCACATCAGGGACCCCAGCCACATGTTCTGTGAAGTTTTAGAACCAGTCGCATAAACCATGCAACCTGTAGGCATGAGCAAATATGCACAAAAAAATGTAATTTCATGCACGAATGTTACTTAATAACTCCACAGCCGTATATTGGACCAGTATGAAAGTTGCCAGATCCCAAGATATATGGTTATGCCCCAAGTCTGCCAACTTTCAGGCAAATCCATTGAAAAGTGGCAAAGTTATTAAGGTGCAAAGTTTCACCATTTAACCTTAAAAGGGGTACTCAACTCTAACTATAGTAGCACTACCGTGCTACCATTATATATATATATATATATATATGTATATATATATATATATATATATATATATATATTATTATAATTATTGGAGCACTTTAATATTAAACTTGAAATATTGCACGTTAATAACTTTGGACCCGTTCAATGGATTTGCATGAAATTTAGTATGCGCAGTCGGGCATGGTAGATCTCTTGATCTGCCAAAGTGTGTTTTGGTCAGACTTATGGTTTTTGTGCAGGCAATCACTGAATAATTCACTTTTTACCAGGTTTCAGGGCATTTTTGGGGATTTTGTCTGTGGTGCTGCACAGCCACTATGTGGTGTGCTGGTATGAAACTTGGCATGTAGAAAGAGCTTGGGTTAAGTAACTTGCCACTTTTTGTTTGGTGAAAAAATATTAATCCATTCAAAAGTTATTTCACTTTTTAGCTCCCATTATAAGTCTATGGAACAATTTATATGGTTGTTTTGGGAAAGAAGAATGGGGTTTTGGCCATCTGGTCATTCCTCACGATCAAAGAATTTGCAGATTCACAATCAAAGATTCTTTGATTGTGAGAAATTTATCGATCATGATGGCCACCATCTTGTTTTCAGTTTGGGGTTGGAAAAAACAAATATCTCAGTCCAGGGGTGACTGGTGAAGTAAAACTTGGATGGGTTTTGCTCAGAGGGCTTCCCTCTATCGAGCCATGCCTGTGATTTAATGTAATTGTGTCAAAAAATGGAGTTTTAATCTTTTAAATTCTTTGATCATGGCTCGCTAATGATCTTTGATCACGAGCCTGCAAATTCTTTGATCGTGAGATTCTTTGATTGCGATCTTCGTTCGTGAGGGAGAGACGACATGGCCAGATTTTGGAGTTGGAAAAAAAACAAATATCTCAGCCCAAGGGTGACTTGTGAAGTAAAACTAGGATGGGTTTTGCTCAGAGGGTTTCCCTCTATCAATCCATGCCTGTAGTTTAATGTAGTTGTGTCAAAAAATTGAGTTTTAATGTTTTTAAATTCTTTGATTGCGAGCCTGCAAATTCTTTGCTCGCAAGATTTCTTTGATCGCGAGCTTTGGTCATGAGGGCACAATGAGATGGCCAGATTTTTGCTGGACCAGATGTCTCTGGATGGGACCAGATAGCCCAAATTTCATGACCAGACATCCCCTCATTATCAAAGATGATCTTTGATCGCAAGGTTACGGCCGATTCTCACGATCAAAGAATTTTTAAAGGTGCAAAAATTTTAAAATTAAATAGCTCGGAAATAGTTTGGTCTTTTAACTTGAAATTTAGAGGGTGTTTAGGGGATGTCCTGCAGATGTGAATTATGATGTTTAGGTGTTGGAATATTAATTTTCTGTAGAGATATTGCATGATACAGTTTACATTTTGCGGATAGCATTCTGCATTGTGGTAGTTTCTTGAAATTTATAGGGTTGCTAGCCTTACTGCCATGGAGGTACTTTTTAGTGCTTAGGTGTGTAAAATGTAAACAGGTGTGGAATTATGCCACTCTGATTAATGAAAATGTAAAACTTTAAAATTAGATATCTTGGAAATGGTTTTGTCTTTTAACCTGAAATTTGAAGGGTGTTGGGGGTTGTCCTGTAGATGTGAATTATGGTGTTTAGGTGTTGGAAAATTAATTTGTTGCAGATATATTGCGTGACACAGTTTAAGTTTTGCAGATAGCATTCTGCATTGTGGTAGTGGCTTGACATTTATTGGGTAGCTAGTCTTACTGCCATGGAGGTCATTTTCAGTGGTTAGGTATGTAAAATGTAAACAGCTGCAGAATTATGCCACTTCGATGAATGAAAATTTGGTTCATTTCAAGTTGGTGGGAGCATGGGGCGCAAAGGGCCCTGCACTGCCACCAATACATATGATATTCAGTACTTGTACTGTTAAGTTAGGCAGAAATTTGCAAGTTGGTGGGCCTCACACTCCCAGCAACTTGTGCAGCATTGTACTTTACTATGCTTTCTCAAAAAGTAAGGAAATTCTTTGCAAAAAACTGCATTAATGCAACAGTTAAGGTTTTTTACAGTGACATAAGTGAGGAAATCTGCCATTAGGATTACCACCCCTTGCACCCCATGACCACCCCTTCCCCCACCCCCACCAACCAGCATCAGGGTGTACGTTGGGGTCATCAGTCCTAACTCTCACCCCATTCTCCTGTACTGCACCACCTCAGCTTATTTACACATGGAATGGGCTGAGATTTAGGAGCAATGACCCCAACGCACACCCCGATGCCTGTTGGTGGGGGTGGGATGGTCATGGGATGCAAGGGGTGGTAACCCTAGCAGCAAATTTCCTCATTTTTATCACTGTAAAAAGCCCTAACTGTTGCATTAATGCAGTTATTTGCAAAGAATATACTGTATATATATGACATCAGCAAAGTTAAAATAAATGCCATTTAATAAACCCCCGAAACCCGTGCAAAGCCACGCAAAGGCAAGCAAATTGTACATTTTGCAACACTGAAGCCCCCATTGTATAAATAGGATACATGATGTGCACTCGTGTGATATGGGAAATATGTTCAGTCCTGTACAATGACCTCTGAAACCTCACTCCTGGCTTCGCCACTCGTGAGTATTTAGAGGTCACTCTAGAGGAGTGAAAATATTTTCCATATCACACTCGTGCCCATCATGTATCATATATATATAACATACATACACTCACACACACACACACACACATATATATATATACAGTATATATATATATATATATATATATATATATATATATAATTACAAGTCATATTAAACTGTTCCATCAACTCACTGGTGTAGCATTTTTTTTTGTGTGTGTGTGATTCTACTGCAGTGGCAACTTGAATTGTTGAAGCTTTTAATTCTTTTCCAACCATTCTTCACTGCCTATTCAATCCACTTGTACCTGTTTAGTGATATGACAGTAGCTGTTTTGCAGTGTTTATGCAATGCATTTTCATGGCATTGTTTATAAATATCACAGCATTCCTTAAGAGCATTGTTTATAAATATCACAGCATTCCTTAAGAGTTGTTTAGTCTGCCTTCTGAAATTAAACTCATAAGCACTGAGCTGAAAAATAAAGCGTATAGTACTAACAGCTAGTTGCAAACCAATACTAAGCTTTTACTAATTCATTAACACTGAACAGCTTGGGAAACTCATTGAACAATGCTACACCAGTGAGTTGAGAGAACAGTTTAATGTGACTTGTACTGTACATATATATATATATATATATATATAAACATATATATATATATATATATATATATATATATATGCAATTGGGTATTTTGTATTCCTCCAGACCTTCCTCTGACACAAGATGAACAATCACTCCTCAGCAAAGTTCTCTCTTTTGTGCCCACACCCAGATATCTTGATGCACCCCAGGTTCAAGTTAATCTGTAGTGCTTCTATCACAGAGTACGCCTTACAGCTCATTTTTCTAATGAAACTCCTCTTCCCACAGATGATGACAGTATCACCAGAACAATCAATGATATCACTCCCCAGCGAAGTGCATGGACACCCCTTCCAGGACATTTTGCTGCTGTTGATTATTTTGTTAACCAATGCATGGAAAATACCACTAACTTCAATTTTCATTGTAGGCACAACCAATCCAACCTGACATCCAGCGAGCTTGCAGCCCTCAGATCTCTGCAATGTAGGGATGACATTGTTATCAAACCAGCTGATAAGGGAGGTGCTGTTGTGGTCTGGCAAAAGGAGTTATACATCACTGAAGCCACACAGCAACTCTCTGACACCAGGTTTTATTTTTCTCTTCCACAGAACCCCACTGCTGACTATCAGACTGAGGTCACCACCACCATCACCTCTGCTATTGAAAACAAAGAGCAGGGATTTATTTAACTCCAAAAATTGATTAGCGTTTTGCTCATAAAAGTGCTAAAACATGAAAATGCATAGCACTTGCCTCACTGTGTTTAACAAACATAACACTTCTAGAAAATCTATATAAATACTTTCTGTACAGTTAGCATTGTCCCAAGAAAAAAACTGCTAATCAATTATTTAAAACCCTGAAGACCTCCCCGCTTCTTCTAAGAGACTCATAGTTCAGCATCCCCAGACATCCAGGTTTTATCTCCTTCCCAAAATCCACAAAACAGGTAACCTGAGTCGTCCTATAGTTACTGCCTGCTCCTGCCCCACATCCCACATCTCTGCATTTTTGGACAGCCTCATGAGACCCGTCATTGAGTCCCTGCCCTCCTATGTTAAAGAAACTAACCATGATCTCCAGTTATTTGACAGGTTTAGATTCAGTAACACTCATCTTCACCATGGACATCAAATCCCTTTACACAGTGATCCCCCATGATGATGGCCTGACAGCTTTGCAGCATTTCTTGAATAAGTGGGAAGTCCAGCAGCTAGCCACACACACACTAACTGGTCTGGCAGAACTGACTCTAACACTCAATGATTTTTCTTTTAATAACAGTTTTTTCAGCAGGTCAGTGGAGTTGCCATGGGCACCAAGATGGGTCCCAGCTTTACTAATCTGTTTGTGGGTTGGATGGAGGAACATTTTTTCTCTCATTCACAGGGACTGTGCCTGAACTCTACAAATGCTACATTGATGACTGTGTAGGGGCCACCTCCTGCTCCAGGAGATCCTCCAAGTCTTCCTTGACAAGTTTACCATGGCCCATCCTTCCCTTCAATACACTGTTGAAGTATCATAGAAACATAGAAACAGACTTTGACAGCAGATAAAGACCACTTGGCCCACCTAGTCTGCCCATTTCCCTACCTACAGGATAAGTTGCAGATCCTATTTAACCAACAGCCTATTTCTTCTTACCCTCCACTATCCTCCTCTACGCTGCCTTTTCTGGATATCCAGCTGTCAGTACACAACACTGGTCTGAAGACGTCAGTTTATTAGAAACCCACTGACTCTTACAGTTTCCTCCTATACAGCTCCTTCCATTCTAAATGTATCGATCACAGCCTGCTTCTTTCCTCCATAAGCACCTTAGGACTGGACCATAAATCTATGTGCTGGTTTGCAGACTACCTCAGAGAACAGAAACAGCAGGTTAAAGCTGAAGGTGATCTTTCTCCTTTAAAACCTATGCTGAGGGGTGTGCCCCGGGGCTCTATCATTGGTCCCCTCCTTTTTGCAGTCTACATTAACAACATCAATGACCCCATCAAAAAAGCCAACATCCACTTATTCGCAGATGACACTGTACTGTACTTGAGTTGTCCCACGCCGGAAGCAGCCCGTGAAGACCTCCAAGCTGAATTTAACCTTCTACAATACCAGCTCATAAACAAAAAGCTTTTGCTCAATGTGAAAAAGACAAAAGCCATGCTCTTCTCCCCCTCCTTGCATGTGGCAATTCCTACTGGGGGGGGCGCTATCCCACAAATTACCACTGTTCTTGGAGAATCACTAGAGTATGTAACTAAATTCAAATATCTAGGAGTTTGGCTAGATCATAAACTTTCCTAAGCCGACCATCTTGAAGAACTACAGAAGACACTAAGGCAAAGAATAGGACTATTCTACAGAATTAACCACCTGCTCACAAAGGAGGCCAAGATTCAACTGGTTCAAGCTACCTTCCTATCTTTAATAGATTACATGGACCTGCTGTACAGCCACTGCACTGCCTCTGCACTGGCTAAGCTGGACACCCTCTACCACAGAGCTATCAGGTTCATTACTGGCCTTCCACTTTCCATGCACCACTGCTCCCTCTACTCATCGTTAGGCTGGACTTCCCTTCACTATAAAAGGAATAGAAACGCTGCCCTATGGGCCTTCAGAGCGGTGACCAACAAGCCCCCCTCATATGTCTCAGATTATATTCCCCAGAGTGTGTTAGGCACCTACACTCTAAGGAGCTATTCCCTAATTGCCCTCCAAGTTCCAAGGGTCAAAACTCATTTCGCCAAACCTGCTCTAAGCTTCTCTTTACCCACATTGTGGAACAGTTTACAAAGGAACTTGAAGCTGAGCTGCCCTGTTAGCCTGAATATCTTCAAGGTGCTCTACGATCACTACATGAAAGCACCTTGCAAATGTTTTCCTCATTGCTAGCCCACTAATTCTGCAACTCCCCCTTTCCATCCTGATGTTCACCATGTTTCTACCCCTGGCTGTCACTCTTTCACTATTAACTCTTCTTGCTGCACCCTCCCTTCCCTGTCTGCTCCAGCCTGGCTAAAATCCCACCCCATCCATAGTAGTGTCCCAATTATCTACCCCTCCTCCATCATTATCATAATAAACAAGTACATGACAGCCATTGTCACTTTCTGTGGTTTTAGCCCAATCTTTCCCCCAGTCATCAGTAATATATCCCTCCTCTTCTTTACCTCTCTAACCTGCCACCCCATTCATGGTCCCTTTCCCCTGATGTGAAGTAGCCGGCTGCCTCAATCAAAAGATCTCTGCTTATAACCCCTGTATGCCTATGGTTGATTGTACATCTGCTGACTTCTTTACTTGTAAAATAATGCTGTTTTTTTTATTATTTATTTCAACCTTGTACTGTACTGTATACACTGGCCCAGATATTCAAAAGGGTTGCGCATGGCGCAACAGTGTTGCACTATGCACAACCCACTGATGCGCCCCAGTGTGATATTCAAAAGGGAAAAGCGCGCCACACAAATCCTGATGCGCTGGAGCACATCAGTACTGTATGCAGGCACAGGTGGGGGGGCGTGCCCATGCATAACCTGCACAGCCCAATATTCAGCCTGGGATGTGCAGAGTCATGCATGTGCAACCCTCATGCACCTGCACAAAGTTAAGCCAAAAAAAGGAACAAATGATGGCCACCACAGGTGAGCTGCCGATTGCAGGGCACAACACAGCAGCTGCCACCTGTGGGTGGCCACCAGTTCCTGCTTGCACCTGGTGGCACCCCCATGCCCCATTGCGGGCATCCGCAGCTAGAATCCTCCTCCTGAGGTACAGTGATTGCATGAGGCAGCATTGTCTCAGAATAAGCCCTGCCTCGAGTATCTTGTGGAACCAGTGCGGATCGCATCGCCCGGTACATGGGTATCGCAGAAAATACCCTTCCCAACCAATATCTGAGGGTCCAGTGGACCAATCACTGCCTGATCGACTGGCATTCAGAATCATAATACCTCATGCCCCGGTGCCCTCCTCACGCCTTCACACTGAGCTCATCACCCGCGCCCCCCGTCAGCTGGTGGGCAGCAGCACCCGGCCCGCCTGCCGCCCGCTGCCTGCCGACTGACGTTGCTCGGCAGCTGCATGCTGATGGCTCTGGCGTGAGGTCAGTGGGCGATGCAGCTCCTCTAACAGTCAGATACTGTGTTATGGCGGTATGGGCTGCTACGCCCATTGGCTCATGCTGTGAACCATCGGGCGGCAGCCCTGCCATGTTGTCAGGTGGCAGACGGTGGGGCAGCAGGTGGGTGGAGGTTGCCGCCCGCCGGCTGATGGGGGGGAGTGGGGTGGTGGGGCTCAGTGGGCAGGTGGGGAGGGGGGTACAATAGACCACCAGGGTGATATGAGTATGTTATGATTTACAGATGTCTGTGATGGGGCAGCAATCGGTCCACTGGACCAACAGGGATATTGGATGTGGGAAGGGGTGTTACTATACCGATGCCCACGATCGGGCAGAGTGCGGTCCACTGGACCACCAGGGATATAGAATGGGGGCTTATTCTTGGAGACAAATGCCTGTGATCGGGCACATAGCAGTCCACTGGACCACCAGGGATATTGGAGGGGGGGTTTCTTTTAGACAAATGCCTGTGATCGGGCTGCAGGGGGCGTTGGTCCCCGACAGCTGCTGCCTGGCAGGGTGCCAGGTGCAAGTCGTCAGGGATCGGTGTACCTGCATGCTAATGGCTTGCAAATGAGGCCGTAATGACATGCAAATGGCCCCATGTGCTCCTTGCATAAATTATGGCCCCATTTGCATGTCCCCTTTTGAATATCGCAGGTGCTGTGCATGGCACAATGGCACTTGCACTAGCGCATCTCCATGCTCCACTCTGGCCACTTGCACTGGTGCAGTGCCACTGCATCATGCACAGTGGGGATGGACAGGGTGTGATATTCAAAGCTGCTGTGCCATAGCGCAGCTCTGTTGAATATCGCCCAGGCCACACCCCTGCGCAACAAAGTTGAGCTGTGCCCAGGCTTGTGCCACAGCCTGGCGCAGTTTGAATATCTGGGCCACTGTATATACTTTTTCTTCCTTGTATATTATTGCTTTTTGTATACCTGTTTCTTTACTGTACTTTGATGTATTTATGACCAGGTCCACCTTGCAAATGAGCCTTGCTCAATAGTGCCCGCCTGGATAAATAAAGATTTTAATTGATTGATTGATGTCAAGAATGGCCTTCCTTATTCACAGTTTCTTATACTTCATAAGTTATGCAGTGAAGAGGATGATTTTGCTGTGCAGACACAAATAATGCAGTTTTTTTATCAACAGGGGATACCCTAAAAGCACAGTGGACAGAGCACTCTCCTGGGTCAGTAACATACCCTATAACCTTGACCCCCTCAGGAAGGATACTGTCACACAAGAACAACAACAAATTCCACTAGTGCTTTTTTCCATCAGAGCATACCTTCTCTTCACAGGATCATCACCAGTAACTTTCCCATTTTGCAAACTGACCCTAACATTGGTGCTTCCTTTACAGAACCACCTATTGCCTTCTACTGCTAGCCACCTAACCTGTAGAATCTCCTAGTTAAAAGCAGCCTACCTACTCCTAACAGTTCCTCCTTCCCAGGTACCAAAACCAAATATTCTACTTGTTTGTATCAGTATTAAAACTAATATTATTTGCATGACTTAGCACCTATAAACATAGTACTCATTGTACTGTTTTGTGCACAGCAATTTATTATTACCAATATTGCAATGTGTAAGCTGTAACATTTATTGGGGGCTCAGTCTTGGGCTGCACTATTTAATGAGGTGCATTGCAAGCGAGTGTTCTAGCTATCACCCTACTGGGTGGAACAGTTTTAGCACTCTCTAGTGTCCTTCTACACTCCTATCATGAAGCAGCCTAGTTGTGTATATAGTAGGAAAGATCCTGTGGCATGGTGAAGAAAAGTCTCCTAGCCCATGCATCTCATGTTCCCTGTCCATTTCATTTTTTAACAATCTTGACTAACCTTTAACATTTCAAGCCAGAAGCAATAATGTGCCTGCTTTACAGTGTCCTTTAAAAGGAACCTGACTCTTACCATCAATCTGTGTTTCTCTTTTTCTGTCTTTCCCTGTCTATATCTCTTTATTGGGGAAGACAGAGGGTTTCATATTCTAGAACTGTAATACTGTTTGAAATGGAAAGCTGAATTGTAAATGCAATGCTTAACTGCTTATGTATTTCACATGTGGAAGGGCAAGTAGATGATTAACCACAAAAATGTTCAATTTAATGTCATATATTGCAATGTGTAAGCTATAACAGTTATTGGGGGCTCAGTCTTGACCTGCCCTTTTTAATGAGGTGCACTGCAATCGAGTGCTCTAGCTTCCACCCGAGTGGGTGCAACAATTTCAGAGCCCTCTAGTGTGCATCTACACTCCTATCATGAGGCATCCTAGTGGTGTATATAGTAGGAAGGATCCTGTGGCATACCTTCACTGAATGACACAGCAGAGGGTACTCTCTTTGTGCTAGTCTGCCGCTTGACATTCTATTTATCTGTATGTTTTTATAGAAAAAAGTAGCAGATGCTGTCACAGTAACACAGCAGAACTTAAATGTTTTGTTTCTGTCTCTTTGTCCTTCTCTCTCATGTCTCTTTGTCTCTGTCTCTGTCTCTGTCTCACTATCTCATGCAGCACATCTCTGTCTTTTTTTTCTTCTCTCTCTGTAGGTGTCTACATTGTCTTACTGAATACAGGTCTCAGTGTGGAAACCGGGGATTGCAATATATACTGTCATGAAGATACCAAGATGCATTTTACTGTTGTAGTTTTAGATGGCTATTGGGGAATCCTCAGCAGGCCCAATGTGTTGTGTTTGACAAATACATACATAGAGTGAGAGAGAAAGAGGCTGAGACATATGTCACACACAGAAAGTGTATTTTCTTAAAGATCAGTGTAGGGCAATAGCCCTAGATTTTAATTTTGGGTATCCCATTTGCTGATACCCCTGTATGGCATATCTTCTTCTGCTAAACATCCCACCCTCCTTCCAAAATGTCTGTTTGTACCTTTCCTTATTCTGTAATATATTTAGGTTCCCTTATAAGAGTTGAAGCCCACTGCTGAAATATGCAGTAGAAGGAGACTTTTTTTTACTTCTCATAGCCCAGTCTATCTCCCCTTTCCATACGGTAATCGATCCAGAAAGTATTCTGCAGCCGTTGTGGCTCTGACCAGAATTTGTTGAGAACAGAGGTCAATAAATGGAATTTTGAAGTGGCAACATTTTAAAAATCTTTAACTCTGCTCTGCTGCTGGTGTCTGGTTTTAAGATGGGAAGCAACATTTAATAAAAAGAAAACATGAGCAAATCCTACAGTGTAGCATAAACCAGCTTTTTAACTCAAATTAAGCTACAGTGTCTATCTGCTTAAAACTGCTTTAATAACCATACTTGGTGGTTAAAAACTGTTCTAATTATAAAGCCTTGAAGGGAGTTAAGAAAAAAAAAGTTAAATTCACTAAGTTTTATTTACAGTGAATATGGTTATTCAACTTTATGATCCCAGAGAGTCTGCAGAAGGGTTGCCAGGATATATACTGACTAATAGTGGGACATAGCACTTGTAGCAGTTTAAAATCACTTAACAACCAGAGTATAAGAAATGCCCGCCAAGCCAAGGTGGCCAAAGAAATCGAAGAATTTTTTCCTAGAACAAATACCAGACATCCTAATAAAATTAAAGCAGCTATCAAAGAAACTGCACCTGAAGCAGGAAATGTAGTGTGAAAAAGCAACTAACAAACATATTTCCAGAACTGCAACAATGAGACATAAATAAAATAAATATAGATGCTGGGACTGTTTGCAGAGGATATTTCAAACATAGAAACACAGAATCTGTTGGCAGATAAGGACCTGATGGCCCACCTAGTCTGCCCTATTTTTCCTACCTATAGTGTCGCCGCAGAACCTGCTCAGTCTCCTGTCCCTCCCCACTACTAAGATCCTCCTGTGTCTATCACATGCATTCTTGAATCCTGTCACCATTTCCTACTCCAACACCTCTGCTGGTAAGCTGTTCCATGTGTCCACCACTCCGTGAAGAAGTACTTCCTTACATTTCCTCTGAGCCTTTCCCCTTCTAACTTCATAGCATGACCATTTGTCCTTGAGCATCCTTTTCTGTGGAAAATGCTTCCCTCCTGTACCTTGTTTTTGCCTCTGAGGTATTTGAATGTCTCTTTCAAGTTTTACTTTCCCTCCTTTCTCCAGGGAGTACATGTTAAGTTCCTTGAGCCATAGGGCTTTTGATGTAGGACATGCACCATTTTGGTTGCCCTCCTTTGTACTGCCTCCACCCTCTCTGTCTTTTTGGAGGTGGGACCTCCAGAGCTGTACACAGTACTCGAGGTGCGGCCTAACCAGTGATCTGTATAGAGGTATTATTACCTCCCTCCTTCTACTGGTGATTCCCCTTCCTATGCAACCCATCATCCTTCCAACCTTCCCCACTGCTTTGTCACACTACTTCGCTACCTTCAGGTCATCAGAAATCATCACCCCCCCAGTCCCTTGCCTGCTTTTTTTTTTTTTTTATCTAATTCTGTTCTTTGGGGAAGGGCAGCCCAGCATCACCACTTTCCTACTTATCCTCAGTGACTGGATCACCACTGTGGGACACCCCTTCATCACCGTCATTGCACCCTGGATCTAGCTTCACAGTGTAAAGGTGGCCCACCATGGACAGGTGCACAGGGTGGAGGAGCTAGTATTATGTAGCCAACCCTCCCTGATTTTTCCCCAGATCCAACCCTGTAGGCCACAGATCTGCAATGACATCAGCACAGCACGTGCATTCACCTATACGTACACCACAGACATCTGCCAATGGCCCAAGCTCTTTCTCCATGTGGTTGTAGCTTGGTGCCCAGTCTCTGCAGGATGGCACACAAAGCCAAACTACAGTGGATCCTCCCCCCAAGAAGTAGAGAGCGGTCCATAGGATGCTTTACCAACCTCCCTCCTGACTGACCCCTGAATTCCCGGACATGGTCCCAAATCCTGGTTGTCCTCATCACAAGCAGTAGTCCTACCACTGCGCCGGTGGGTCTGCCCCCTTTCCTGCTTGGTAACTGATACATAGAAACATGGACTTTCATTGCAGATAAGGACTGCTTGGCCCACCCAGTCTGCCCATTTCCCTACCCATTGGATAAGCTGCAGATCCTAGTTAATCAACAGCCTACTTCCTCCTACCCCCTACCAGAATTGCCTTATGTCTGTCCCATGCATTCTTGATTTCCCCCACTGTTTTTGACTGCATGACCTCCTCAAGAATGCCGTTCCATGTGTTCACCACCCTTTCCATGTAAAAATACTTCCTCATGTTGCCCCTGAGCCATCCCCCTCTATCTTCAAATTGTGCCCCCTTGTTCTTGCACATCTCTTTTTCTGAAATATGCTACCCTCTTGGACTTTGTTGATTCCCTTGAGGTACCTGAAAATCTCTCTCTCTCATGTCCCCCCTCTCCCTCCTTTCTTCGAGGGTATACATATTAAGCTCCTTTAGTCTCTCTTGATATGGCTCATGGTACAGACCCTGCACCATTTTTGTTAATTTTCTTTTTGTTAATACCTCTCCTCCCAGTTGGTATGTTGCCCCCAGGTTCTTATTCCACAAGTGTATTATTTTGCGCTTCTTTCTGTTAAAATCCAGCTGCCAAGCCCTTGATCATTCTTCCAACTTTTCTAGATCACTTCCCCTTTTTTCCACTCCTCCTAGTATTTCTACTCTGTTGCAGAGTTTTGTGTCATCAGCGAACAGACATACTTTCCCTTCAAGCCCTTCTGCAATGTCACTGATGAAGACATTGAAATGGAATGACCCTAGTACTGATCCCTGTGATACTCCACTGGTCCCTTTGCCTACTCCAGAGTATCTGCCACTTACCACCACCCTCTGACTCCTATTGCCCAGCCAATTTTCCACCTATTTTGCTACCTTAGGACCTACTCCTAGGCTTCCCAGCTTGTTTCACAGCCTTCTATGTGGAGCGGTGTTGAAGGCCTTGCTGAAATACAGATAGGCAATGTCAACCACTCCCCCTTGATCTACTTCCCTGGTCACCCAATCAAAGAACTCAATCAGATTTGTCTGGCTGGACTTCCCCTCTGAACCCATGCTGCCTCTGGTCATGCAGGTTAATGGTAAATAGGTATTCCCCAATTCTTTCTTTTAATAGTGTTTCCATTACCTTGCCTACCACAGACATCAGGCTGGCTGGCCTGTAATTTCCTGCCTCCTCCCTATTTACTCTTTTGTGGAGTGGGACTACATCTGCCCTCCTCCAGTCCCCTGGTACCTCCCCTGTTTTTAATGACATGTTTGAAAGGGCTGTCAGATAGGAACTGCAGTAGTTCCTCTTTCAGTTCCCTTAGTTTCCTGGGGTGCACTCCATCTGGTCCCATTGGTTTGTCTGCTTTTATCTTTGATAGTTCCCTAAGCAATCTTTCTTCTGTAAATGGTTTTGTGTCCACTTCCCATCCCTTTATACCTTTGCCCTTTACCCTTGGCCTGTTTTCTTTCCCCTCCTCCATAAATACTGAACAGAAATAGCTGTTTAATAAGTCCTCTTTTTGGTGGCCATTTTCCACACTGCACCCACCTTCCCCTTTCAGTCTTACTATCCTCCCCCCGACCTTCTTTTTTCACTTATGTATCTAAAAAGTGTTCTGTCTCCCTTTGTCACTAACTTAACAATCCTTTCCTCTGTCTATGATCATGATTCAACTTTTCTTCCTAGTACTGGCTTAGATCAAAGCATTCCAACTATTGAGGCCAATTCTGAAACAAACTTAGAACAAATAATTCAAGGGGACACTAAAAAATGAAAGAATGTGCACCAAGAACAAACAGTGGGCATAGTTAAAGATGTTTTCAAAAATATAGCTATTAACACTAATCCTTCTATATCAAATATATATATATATAGAAGGTGAAGAGAGAGATGATACTCAGCCAAGGATGTTAAAAATTTCAGACAACTTCAATTTCCTCCTTAATAAAAAGACAGGTATAGAGGAAATCCATAGGGTAGCTAAAAGTAAAAATGCTAAATAGCACTGTCAAATTACAATAGACAGCAAAAAATAGCTTGAGACAGAAACTGGAATTCTTGTTAATGGAGGTCAGATTATCCCTAATATAGAAACATAGAAGTTGACGGCAGATAAGGACCACATTTCCCACCCAGTATGCCCAATTTGCCTAACTAATTTGAACATCGGATCCTAGTTGATCTGCAGCTCACCCTTTTTTTTCTGTTTCTAGGGTATCCTTATGTCTATCCCTCCCTCCAAAGACCCGAGAACAGTAGTTTTCACTCATCAACAAACAAATCAGACTCAGTTATCAAACTCTGATTTAAGCGTTATCCTGAATTACATGAAAAAAGGCTGTAAAAGATATCAACACTCAAATTGAGCAAGTAGCTAATGAAGTAATCCATGCAAGAAATGGAATGAAAGTTAAGAACAGAGGGCCTCATTTTCAGAGCTGGCCAGCTGCACATGCAAACAGGTGTGCCGGGTGAAAAAATACTGCCGGCCAGCTCTGGCGCCATGTTCAAACAGATAACATGATCCAAACTAATTGCGCTATCTGTTTGAATATGGGACCCTGGTAGCATGGCCCATAGCAAGTGGTTTCCATGTTTGGTGCAGTGCTACCAGAGGGCGGGACCGATGACCACTCATAGGTGTAAAGCGCGGTATACACTGGAAAGTGCTGTGGCAACCATGGGCTATATTCAGCCCAACATGCACATGAGCCCATTGTGCATGCACGGTGCTGAGGGGTCATTTGCATGATCTTTATGGGCTCATCTTCATGTGAGCACCGGGCACAGGGCCAGATCCCCCCCAAAGCTCTAATCCCTTTCCCGGTATTGCATTCAGAATCATTGGTGGTTCAGTGGCCCCTCCCTCATTCTCTGATCACCGTCCCAGCCCAAAGAAATACATTCTCTTGTAATCTAGTGACCCCCCAACACAGCAGGTAGGGACCCACCACCTTGCTCCCCCTGAACCCAGCCCATGCCAGCGACTGGCACAGACTTTTTCACACCACCACAGCCAGCCACCAACTGAACTGTCAATGAGCATGTACAGTACATGGTACTCACTCATTGGTTGACCAGTCAACCAATGAGCATGTACCATGTACTGTACACACTCATTGACAGTTCAGTTGGTGGCTGGCTGTGGCAGTGTGAGGAGGGCTGTGCCAGTCACCAGCACGGGTTGGGTTGGGGGGTAGAGCGGGGTGGTGGGTCACTATATGTCAGGGTGGAAGGCCACTAGACTTACAGGGAATTTATTTCTTTGTGTTGGGACTTTGTTCAGAGAATGGGGAAGGGGGGGACCACTGGACCTCCAATGATAATAAATGCAATACCAGAGAAGGGATTGGGGCTAGGGAGGGACCACTAGATCACCAATGATTATAAATGCAATACCATGGAAGGGATCAGGGCTAGGGAAGAATGACTTGATCACAAATGATTATAAATGCAATACCAGGAAAGGGATCAGGGCTATAGAGGGAACACTAGACCACCAATGATTATGAATGCAATACTGGGAAAGGGATTGGGGCTAGGGAGGGACCACTAGACCACCAATGAATTAACATGCAGTACTGGGGAAGGGATCAGGAAAGGGGAGGGACACTGAACTGCCAGGGTAACCAGCCCTTGACAGTGGGCAGGTGGGTCTGCATACTGTTAATGGCTGGGTTATAGAAGCATTAAACTGCACCACTGTTGGTGGCTGTTAGTGA
This sequence comes from Neoceratodus forsteri, assembly GCA_016271365.2. NCBI lineage: Eukaryota > Metazoa > Chordata > Ceratodontiformes > Ceratodontidae > Neoceratodus > Neoceratodus forsteri. Next base: position 909,472,701 of record CM028130.1, on the reverse strand, counting down.
TTCTGACCACTTTCAATATTGTGCTGCACCACATATGCATGAGAGAACCCTCATTTGCATGGGCACAACACAATATTGTGTGCAATGACGCTCTCAGGGATGCATTGCACATTTGTGCCCTTTGAGTATGTGCATGACCCAACAGCTGGCACTATTCCAGGTTAGCACATCACAAACCCGGTTTGTGACGCCTTAACCTTTTGAAATTAGGGCCCAGAGTCTCTGAAACTGAGGGTCATTTCCCTCAAATGCAAATGAATATCAATCAGAGTGCTATGGAATAAATATAATTTAAGGAGAAAGTTGAAAACATGGACTGGAGAGCCAGGAGGAATAACTTAACATTTCTGAATATTCCAGAGGGAATAGAAGGAAAGGATCCTATCTCTTTCCTGGCAGACTGGTTACAAAAATGTTAAACAGAAATCTGGATCAGAATCCAATAGAATTTGAAAAAGTGCATAGAACATCAGGACATCTTCCTAATATTATAAAACACTATCCTAGAATAATACATGTGCATTGTCTCAGATACTAAGACAGAGAGAAAGTGTTTCAGTATCCAAAAAAAAAAGTTGTTTACAGTTGAATAGAAACAGATCCTTGCATTTCTGGACCTCAGACCTAACATTTATAAAAGAAGGGAGGCGTTTAGTCATCTAAAAGTCATATTGTGGAGCACAAGGTGAAATATCAGCATTTAATGCCACATACATTAAAAATGTTTTAATGGGATGCACTCTGCTTTTGATAACACAACTGAAGTGGCACAATTCATTAAGGAAATTATTGGACTGAAACGTCTGGATGAAATTTATCAAAATTAAAAAAAACAACAACAATCTTATAGTAAAGAAGTAATACTTGAAAACTAAAGAAATGTCATATTTGAGTCAGTGTAAGAGCTCCAAAAATATACTTCCAGATAGTTATTCTCCATCTATGCAACAAGAATCAGAGAAAATAATGAATAGAAATAAACTTTCCTCCACACCTTTAGAAGTTTTGGGGCATTCTGCTAAGACAGGTGGAACTTAAAACTTTTGGCTCATTGACTTCTGAAAAATGGACACATCATGATAATAATTTGTAACATAAAGGCTGAAACTAGATCTAATTAAAAGGGAAACGACAGAAGGAGGGGTTCCATTTCTCTCGCTCCTGCTATACAGTAGGTTGTCTTCAGAAAATATGAGTCCTGGTAAAGGCCTGAGAGGAATTACAGGCCTGACAGATTGGAATTTTTTTTGGGGGCATAATTAGAGGTGGAAAATTTTAAACATACGCATTTCAAAAGTACAGTCCTATACAATATAGCTCTTGTGTTTAATTATTAACAATTTTTCTCAAGATATTACCAAGGGTATCTATGTAAACAAGTGCAACGAGAGAGCTTAAAATCATGTCATGAAACAATAATGGATTTAATAATCCAATGAAAAGGAAAAAAGACACTAAATTTATTAAAACTACAGCATCAGATATGACTGCATTAGCATTAGATAATACTGTGGTCCAGTGACAGGATCCTGCTTCTAGCACAAGCAAGGTATGGCGCAGTACACAGACTGCCTCAGACCTGGACCTGTGTAGCCTGTCGACACACAAATGCATCGACTGCCCCACCCTGGTCTGACCCAGAAATCATTTGATAGGTCACGTAACCGCCCTGTCACGTAACCACCCCCTCACATTTTTTCTAAGTCCCAACTTTTCAATCTGCAGCTTATACCTAGTGACCACTAGGAGTCACTGATGTGCCTCTCTCTGTCAACTGATTTCCCTTTACTCTTCCTACCTCTCATTCTCCTTCCATAGGTCATGGTCCCCTTCTCCATCCCTAACTCCAGTCTCATCCCTCTCCTTTCTCAATTGCCCACCTGGGTTTTGAACTCTTGATCCTCTTCAACAAAAGGCCAACACCCTATCACTGCGCTATTTTGCTGAGCTCAAAGCAAAAGGAGTAGTTTTCAATCTCATCTCTCATTGCCCCACATTTAGTGCCTGGCTACCTTTCTACCCCTCCTCCCGCAGTTAAACCCCCATCCCTCCTGCCCCCTCTATTACTTATCTAGTCTCTCCCCTCTCACCCTCCATACCTTGCAACCTCCCTCTAGCCCTTGTTACATTTTTGGTCCAAGTATGCCATTCATCAAATTCTTATACCCTCTGGTCATTCTTCTACTTCTCATAGAACTGCCCCACCCCTGTTTGTTTTCCAGCACTCCTACTTAAAGCAATGCCTTCATCGGGCTCTTTATGTTCACCCACAGTCCACCTCCCTGTGCCCACCCTGGCTGAAGGATGCAGTGTGTGCACAGTGCCTGCCCCACCCCCTCCTACTGATAATGCATCTCATCTCACTTCCTGTGCCAGTTGCAACAGTAGCTCCCCGCAGACATTCAGTTATCCTCAAACCCAAACTACTCAAATGTATAATACTCTGCAATGCACTTCTTCTACTGCTGCTGTCAGGAAATGTACATCCTAACCCTGGGCCCCTGCAGTCACCTCACACTAAATTTGTTAAATCCAATGGCCTCATGATTGCTTTCTTCAACATATACAGTATACAACCAAAGCTTGACTAGAGATGCAGCAAAGAAAAATTCCTCCCACGAAGTGGTCGTGAAGTGGCCACTACGCATTACTATTCTGCTATGCAGAGTGCCCATTTTAAGCCCTCACTTTGCCACTTCACATTGTAATTATTACTTTGGGTTGTGCACGCTGCCTTATTCCGCTTTAAGGTGGAGTGAGAATTCAGAGGCAGCCCACATACATCACATGGCTTTCACAGTGTAGGTCACATGCTTCAGGAGGTTATGGGCAAAAACACTCTCCAACATGAGCTGATGTACATGTTTTGCATGGGGTGTGACAAATGGCTTGACTCTGTGAATGGCTGGTGGTGTGGTGTGGTGTGGACGTGTGATGAAGAGGGGTGCGCAGGTGACAAGTCGACAAATGGAGTTATTTTCCACGTTTTACGTACAGGGGTTGATGTATCACTTGAACTAGACATTCTGCATTGACCACCACCACCACCACTACTACTTTGACCACTACTTGACAAGATTTCTAAATCATAATCCTCCCCCTCATCATTTCTGTAGCAATCCTCTGGTGTTATTTCATCAGTACTGCAGACATTCCTACTTGGTCTTACACTCATGGAAAGGGAAAACAAGTGCAGTAAGGTTAATGATTGGGGTGAATGCCCCACTATGGCATTAGCTGCCATCTGGTGCTGGGTCCACAGTGTCATGTACCCGTTCTTAAGATGTGTATGCAGGCCCCCCAATGCCCAGATGACTCCCCCTTTTTACCTCGACTCACACATGCATAGCAAAGTTGGCAGATTGCAACTGACTCATCATTTGCATCTTGGACAAAAACATCCCAAACAAGGGATTGTGATACCCTACTTTTAACATGTCCCTGATGCTGCTTATTGGACTCTGTTTTTTTAACTCCTGAAATGGGGGGGGTGTGCTACATGATTTTTCAGGCTGGACACACTTGGACTCCAACTCACCACCATGACTACCTATGATTATTACTGGGTCATCATCATTATAATCAACAAGAATCACAAAATCACAACTTTTTTGAAGGGGGGGATTTAATGCCACTTTCTTTTTCTCCAGTTCCCAACAGGGGTCACTGACATCATTTTCATATTCATCAACATTATCAGCATCCATATTTTCAGCTTGGATGCTGTCATGTGGAGAACATGTTCCAATCACAGCATCATCATCTTCATCATCATCATCACCCAATATTTTTGCACCACACTTTGAATCATTGGATGGCAAAGGCATGACCTCAACAGCGCTGGAAGAAATGTGACATTGTGAGTTATCGTTGCTAGGATCAGAATCATGTTCAACTACCATGGGGATGTTAATGAGGAGTATGACATCATCTACACTGTCAGTCACAGTTTTAGACTCAACTATATTTTTTGAAATGGTTAACTAGTCAGAAGTGGAACTTGAGGCGGAAATACTCATGCCAGCATGAACTGCACTAACACCACCAGCAGGCACAACATCATCTCCTCCAACTGTAATAGAAGCTACAAATTGCGCTATAAAAAATATTGAAGGAGAAATCCCTTCACTGACATCAGCTATGCACTTCTACGTACCATCACATGCATAGACAATCTAGCCACTGGCAGCAGTGCCATGGCCAGAAACAGTTTTGCTTGCATGTCTCTTTGCAGGCATGTTGGGGGATCACCAAGAAAATTCTAAACAAATTTAGATTTCTGAACTTTCAGTCTTTGTCGGTGGATGTGAAGCCAAAAAAAACAACTGTGGCTTGCAGATGGAGATTGGGTACTAAACAGATGCAAAAGCACAGATAGATTAAGATTGCACTGCGCAGTCAAGGAAAGATGCAGACACAAAGTCACAACAACACCTTAACCAGTGCTCACAAGTTCACAATCCAGTCTGGAAAAGAATACCTTTTGCCAGTTGTGGTGGGTGGTGCAGTGCACTGCAGTAACAGTCCAAAACCAAGATACCACATAGCAGTACAAAATCACGCAGGTGCGGTTAATAGCAGGTTCACACTGCTGCAATTGCTCTGTGGCACAATAAAATGTGTCTGGTTTGATGGCACTCATTGCACACATACTCACACACTACAAGTAATGCATAGCAAATTGAAAACCTTAGTAATATAATCAAATATTTTAACTCATTCACACCACAAGAGCTCTTTGAGACTTCCACCACATTTATTTATTTATTGAAATAGTTTCACCAGAATGGCACACTGAGTAAAAAGATGCTCGTCTCCCAGTGCAGCCTGTGGGGGTGAGGGTACAGTAGGAGATAACTCGCAGGTTATTAAGAGTTATATATATATGAGGAAAACAGTAGAACATAGCTGAGCACAATTATAGCAATACAGTACACAGATTCAGTTAAACAGTTTACAGAGAAAGTTTCAGTTATATAGTTGCAGGATACAATTGTGTGATGGAATAGGGACAAGATAATCAGTACAGTTAAACAACAACACTTAGCAGGCATAGATTATATTACAGACTTAACCAGTGAAATGTGCTGGATAATTTATAACTCATGGGATAGAATTGGATAGCTGAGGTGTGACACTGGGAGTGGAGAATATGTGAGGATCAGGCAGTATCAAGTAGGATTTAGGACAGCGCAAACTCATGTACTAAGAAGTGCTGAAGTTGGTATAGATAAGCCAGCTTCCATAGTATAAGCTAGGTGCTGCTGGTCAGGCAGTCAGGAGGGGGTGTTATATGGGGACACCTACGGAGCTTAAGTGCAGGAACAATTTACCAAGAGGTAGTTTGCTAGTGCTGAAGACAGGGAGTGTGTAGAGGAGGAGTGGTGAATTTGGGGAGGGAGTTCATTCCAGAGTTTGGGGAAGTGGTAGGAGAAGGCAGATTGCCCAATAGTGGTTTTCCACTTAGGGATTTGTAGCTTCCGGTCATCGAGGGATCTGAGGGAATGAGAAGGGGAGGGAACTGGGGTAAGTAAGGTAGAGAGGTATGAGGGCAGGGTGTCATGCCAGAATTTGGCTACAAATTTAGCGCAATGCTGCAGGCGACAGTTTTCGAGGGAAGGGAATGTGAGGGCATGGTAGAGGTTGCAGTGATGGGTGCAGGGGTGGCATCAAGGGCGAAGTGACAGAAGGCATTGAAAAGTGTGTCCAGTCTGGATAAGGTAGATTTGGGAGTGGCACCGTATACTATGTCGCAGTAGTCAAATGAGGGGAGGATCATCTTATGAACTAACTCACGCCTGGCCATGAGAGGAAGGCAGTGGCAGTTCCTGTAAAGGGCTCCGAGCTTGGGGCACAGTTTTTTTATGATGGCATCAATGTGGTCGGAGAAGGAGAGGTGATGGTCGAGCCAAACCCCAAGGTAGTGGAAGGAAGTGACACCCTCCAGTACCATCCCATCAAGGATGTGGAAGGTAGGGAGGGAAGGAAGCCTGGTTAGACGTTGCCGAGTGCTGAAGGTCATGGTGGTAGTTTTTTTCACATTGAGAGAGAGCTGGTGAGAGCTACACCATAACTGTACCTTGTTGAAGTCAACCTGGAGGTTGGTTGTTACCTCTCCTGGGGAGGAGCCAGAGGCAAAAAGGACAGTATCGTCTGTGTACGTTTGAATAGAAGTGGTTGAACACACTAGAGGGAGGTTATTTAGAAAGATGGAGAACAGGATAGGGCCAAGTACTGATCCCTGGGGAACTCCAGTGGCTATAGGGAGGGATGAAGAGGTGACGTTGGCAATTCTAACTGATTGAGTTCTGTCAGAGAGGTAGGCACTGAACCAGTTGGTAGCTGAGCCAGCTAGACCTGCTTCCGAGAGACATTGAAGTAGCAGAGAGTGGAAGACCATATTGAAAGCTTTGGCAAGGTCTATGAAAATGGCTGAGGTGATCAACCCTTTGTCCATGCCTGAGAGGATAGAATCCATGAACCTAACAAGGGAGGAGGCTGTGGAAAGGCCCTTTCTGAAACTGGACTGGAACGACGTGAAGAAGTTGGAGTCAGAGAGGAAGGAGGTGAGTTGGTTGAGCACTGTGTTCCTGCAGCTTTGCGAGTGCAGGTCAGAGGGAGATAGGGCAATAATTGGAGGGGGAGGTGGTGTCACCCCCTTTAGGGAGGGGGATGATGATGGCTTTCCTCTAGACCTGGGGGACAGCAGCAGAAGAAACGGAGAGGTTTAAGAGGGTGGTGAGGGGAGTTGCAATGGATGGGGCGGTGAGGTGGAGGAGATTGCAGTCGAGACCATCGAGGGATTTTCCTTTTGTTGTGTCGAGGGCCTGAAGGGCTTTGAGGGCATCCACTGGCAGGATTTCTTTGAAGGTGAAGGAGGCGGGCCCACTGGAATTAGAACATATGGGAGGAGGAGGACTGAGTGGCACCGAGGTGGGCAGGGAAGAGAGGAGCGCCAAGGCACAGGAGGAGAAATATGTTGAATGCAGTGGCAACATCCTGTGGATCATTGAGGAGGAGTTGTTCATGAGGAGGAGGGAGGGTGGGCAGTTGGGGGAGAAGACGGAGTGAATAACCTTACAGAATTTGGATGGACAGTTTAAGTTGGAACGAATGGAGGAGCTGAAGTATTCCGCTTTAGCTAGCCGGGTAGCTCTGGTGCATTTGTAGCATAGAGACCGATAGATGACAAGGTCGCTTGGGAGGCATGAGGTTTTGTGAGTGTTCCATGCTTTGTCCCCAGCGATTTGGCAGGCTGTCAGTTCCTGGGTGATCCAGGGCAGGTGATAGCTACGAACCCTGGAACGATGCAGTGGGGCATGTGTCCCAGACTGGGAGGAACGTGTTTTGGAAATGAAGGAAGGCATTGTCGATAGAGCAGGGTTTGGTGGGGGATTCCCAGCAAGCAAGAGCTAAGTCTTCAAGTACAGATGCGAGGTTTAGAGATTTGTAGGAACGTTGGAGTATGAACTTTGGAGGGATCGAGGTCGCTGGATTTTCCGGACTAGATAAATAATGTGGTTATCACTTAGGGAATTGGGTAGGAGCCCTGAAGCGATAACCCGGTGGGGGTGGCTGGTGAGGCCCCAGTCTAGTAGTGAATGGTTTCCTGTTTTGGAGTTTAGACGTGTGGGCTCGGAGATGGTTTGTGAGAGGTTAAGCAAGGCAATGTCTGTCTGGGTTTTGTTGAAGGAGGGAGCTAGCCAGTTGTGACTGAAGTCGCCCATGACATAGAGTTCACCAGTAGGGGTTTGGGAGGCAGTTTGTTCTAGGAGATCGGTGACAGACAAAGCTGGGAAGCTAGGCCAGCAATAGACTCCAGCTATGTAGTTAGGGAGGGAGCAGGGGAGATTCATTTGAAGCAAGATAATTTCATAGGCATTGGGTTCAGCTTTGGCTGAGGCAGTTGAGAAACCCAGATCAAAGTTTACATAAATAGCCACACCACCGCCTCTAGTTGACCTGTCCTGATGGGCAATTGCATAGCCTGGAATAGCAATTGAGGAGTCAGGCACTTATTTGTTTAGCCAAGTTTCAGAGAGGACGATGATGTCAGGGGCATAGTGTGCTGCGAGTAACTGGAGGGAGTCAAGTTTAAGGGAAAAGCTACATATATTTAGGTGCAGGAGGCACAGACCTCATGGGAGGTGGTCTCCAGTGGGGTTAGGAGTTGTGTTAGGGTACAGGCCTGCTGTTGAATGCACCATGGTTAGGTTTGAGGGGCCGGGGTTAAGATGTATGCCCCCTGCTGCAAGTAGTAAGAGACTGATAGTAAGGTAGCTAGTGAATGCTTGTGTGCAACTGAGGGCTGTTGTCCTCCATTTGGGCAGAGTAGGAGGGATTTTATGAGCGGCGGATTGGAAGGTACTTAGGTGAAGAATAGCCCAAGAGTGCGATGGAGCGAGGAGGAAGGGGAAGGGTCATAAGGTGCAGTGGTACCAGTGTGTGTTGGGGGGTGAGCTGGTCATTGAATTTGGAGGCTGTAAAGAGCCACCGAGATGCACTTGTGCCCTGTATACTCTTAGCACTGCCTTTCTAAGCAAAATCAAGACATGATCAGCATGCCACAAACAAATGTGAATACCTCTTCAACCGTAAGTGCTACACCCAAAGCACTGTACGAGGGACAAAGTTGTTCAGCACAACATTACCTTTCCAATGGTGCTATGCAATCAATTGTAATCAAGTTGGTTTTTATGTTATAATAGCTGAAATACCAAACAATTGTTTTTTTTTTTATTTTTTCTAGGTGCTTAGGTGAGGCTTGAGAGACAAGTGCCAGCCATACACACCATACATTAAACAAATGTGAAAACTCCTAGGGTGGGATATTCAAAGCAGTTGCACGTTGCACAACAGTGAACATGCACCAGAGAGCGATATTGAGCAGCATCAACTGCGCAGCGCAAGTGGCAGTGCGCCAATGTGCAATGGGAATGTATGCATGTGCAAGTGCAGGGGATGTAGCCATGAATATGCTGCACAGTGTGATATTCAACACCGGACAAATGGTGCAAGCATGGAGCAAACGGCAGTTGTGCTGAGCATACTTGAGCCCATAAATACAGGGAGCAAGTAGGAGAAGGGCACCTGTGCCAGAGGGGAGCAGGAGAGAGGGAGACAGACAGGCTGGCAAACAACTGACTAGGAGACAAAGAGAGGGACACAGACAGAGGCAGTGACAGAGAGGGAGTGACTGTGTGTGTGAGTGTCACAGGCAGGGAGGCATCAGTGTGAGTATGTGTGCTTGTGGCACCAGGCCCATGAGGAGTAACACAGGAACCCACAGGAGTGGGAGTCAAAGGCCACAGATGACAGGCAACCAGCTGGGGGCTGGGGACATAGGCGTGGGCCCTGCTGAGCTGTCCGCACAGCTGCACACAGCCAAGAGGACCAGTGAAGTTAGACGCCCAGGTGGACAAGACAACAAGAGCTGGCCAGTGCCATATTCCAGATGGAGGCCATATTGAGGGGTGTGGGGAGGCAGGAGGTAGAGTGGCGCGGCCATGGAATGGCCCGTCAACGGTACGCCCAGAACAAGTGGTACCGTGCCCTCACCACCTTCGAGAACTACTCCGATATGGAGATCGTGGGCCGGTGTCATCTGAACCAGGTGATTCTGAGGCAGCTGTGTGAGCTGTGCAGTGAGGAGATGCAGGCACCCACTAGACGGAGTCACGACCTGACGGTGGAGATGAAGGTTACAGCCGTCATGTGCCTGCTTGCCACAGGCACCTTCCAGAGACCCACAATGGACACCGCAGGCATAACCCAGTCAGCTGCGTCACGGCTTCTCACACAATTCCTCAATGCCCTGCTGCCACATGCTGCGGAATGTATCCACTTCCCCAGCACACAGGCTGAGTGTACAGCGAATATGCAGGAGTTCCACAGAGTAGCATGTATGCCTGGCATGCTAGGGGCCATCGACTGCACTCATGAAGGCATCTGCATGCCACCTGGCTTGGAGGGGGTAGCCTACATCAACATGAAGGGTACCCCAGTATCAACTGCCAGGTGGTGTGCGATGCCAGGGGATGCATAATCAATGTCTGTGCCACACACCCTTGTTGAGCACATGATGCCTTTATCTGGCACAGCTTGGCACTGTGCCACAGGTTTGAAAGTGGGGGACATCCCCACTGGCCACCTAGTGGGTGAGTATGCCAAGACCCTGGGCAGCTGGGTGCAACAAGGCATGGAGGAGGCTGCCAGGGCAGGGGTGCTGCAACATAGGGTGTGGTTGGGAAGAATGAGAGGCACAGCAACATAGGACACCAGGCTAACTGATTCTCCTTCCACATAGGTGACAGTGGATACCCACTCCGGCCCTGGCTGCTCAACCCCTACTGGCACCTGTCGACCCCTGCAGAGGAGCGATACAGTGAAGCATGTGGAAGAATACGGAACATCATTGAGCATGTGTTTGGGCTGCTGAAGGCATGTTTCCATTGCCTGGAAAGGTCCGGCAGTGCCCTACAGTACTGCCCCTCAAAGGCCTGTGGCCTATTCCTGGCCTGCTGTATCCTGCACAACATGGCTACTGTCTGTGGGATAGCTGTCGATGTAGAAGAGGGGAACAGCAGTGGAGACAATGCAGACATCGGGCTTTGTGGTGGTGGGCAGCCCCCCTAGGTGGAGGGATCCCCGGCTGACCAGGATGGCACACCAGCACAGAGCCACAATAGCGGAGGAGCACTATGGCACATGCAGGTAGGTGGACAACCACCCACGTAAGGAATGGCCACAGTGGCACGGCACACTGGCATGCATGGGTATGCTCTGTAGCCTGAACAGCTGGGTGTGGGGCATGGGTGGGCGTGGAGCCGGACCACATGGCCACATGCATCAACAAGCAGCACAACACGGCACACCCCACCCACATCAACCCATACACCCACCCACATGTATTCATCCCCACACACCCCCACACACATACACACACACTGACACCCACAGGCACACACACCGGTGCTAGCACCAGGTGTGGATCAGACTCGGAGCACCAGAGCACAGGTTAATCTGGTGCTGTGTAGCCATCATCATGCACACACCACACAAGCCAGCAGCCGGGCAGGTGCCCACATAGCCAGTGTGTGGCACAGTCCACGGATGCCATGTCCATGGTATGCACCTGCACACACAACACCCATGTGCACACAAGGTGGTGGCAGCAGACTGCGGACAGGGAGGTGGGCTCATCAGGTCCACCGTGTGATCACACGACCACTGCGGACATGTGAACAGCCGTGCCAAGGATGCCCAGCAGACCCAGGCTGCTCGACAGCCACAGGGGGTGTCTGTGATGGTCCCTCAGGGGAGGTACTGCTGAAATGTGACTGTTCTCACAGGGGTCTGCAGGCTCCCAAACAGGCCTGCACTGGGCATGCCTGGAATACCAACAGCGGATCCCGGCATCGACACCGAGGGGGTGGCACAACGCCAGGACCGGGGGGTGCACAATGCACACCTCTGGGTCTGCAGCAGCCAGCCATGCCCCATGGTGGCCAGTGGAGTTAGGCCGACCATGACCGCAGTGGTAAAGCAATCCAGAGCCTGTGTGAAGCCCCTGTTGTGCTGCTTTGCTGCCTGGTGCACCTCAGCGCAGAGTGCATGCACCCCAGCCACAAGCAACACTTGTTACTCCACAGAGGCCTGAAGCAATCAGGTGTGCTCGGGCAAGGGGTTGGCACCCCGGGGCACATGGGCATTGCACCAACCAATAGGTGGTGTGGGACCATGCTGCCCAGCCCCTCACTCAGGTAGGAGCTGCACAGCGAGGTCACCTTGGGGCTGCTCAGTGACCGGCACACTGGCGGCGGACACTGCACCCGGTCCCCCAACATCCCCAGCCATTGGCCACTACTGCCCCTCCAGCCACTGGACGCTGGGCAGTACCTGTGCAGCTGTACCACCACCACCACTGCCTGCCGGAGCTGCACCACTGTCACACACAATGGGACTGGGGGCAGTGGTGGGCGGTTGACCCACCACCATCAGGGCACTGGCAGCGCTGCCAGGGACAGTGTATGGTATGGGTGTCTCCCCCTTGACAACACCGCAGCTGTCCAGAATGATGGTTGCATCATCATCAGTGTCGGACCCCAACCCTATCTGTGTCTCTGCACACTGCACACCATGGCAGGTGTCCAACCGGAACACAGCCAGGGCCTCGTCCGCCACCATGCCCAGGATATCTGGCCAGACAGCGGTGGTGTGCTGCAGCCGATCTGGCACCCGGATGCCAGTGGATGTGGATGGCTGGTCCTCCAGGGCTGGGCATGCCCCCATGGCAGACACCACCACCCCTGTCACTGCATGCTGGCATTCTGGTGCTGAAAGGGAAAACAGTCACATTAGTACGATGATGCACAGGCCCCCCCTGCCCCCCCAGCCACCACCCCTGATGCCGTTGTACCTACCATACAGTGATGGTCTCCCTCCGGTCTGGAATCCACCCCCTGGCACCCCCTCGACAGCACTGCACCGCATGGTAGCCACCACCAGCTCCTCCTGCGGTGTCAGCTGTGGCATGGCAGCCTGGCCCCCACCCGTGGCCGCCCTTGTGGCTAATGCTATTTATTTAATATTTAGGTAAAAACTGCAGACTTCCTCAGATGTTTCCAGGCCTGAGTGAAAGTCAGCTAAGTAAGTCTACAGGCGTTATTGGCCTGAGTGGCTATGCTTTCAGATGCCACCTACAGATACTGTATATCTAGGCCTGAATGAGTTAAACAAACTGAAATTATGTACTGCTGCACCACAACAATCAACAAAAAAGAGTCAATAATTATTGCAAATATTACTGTGTGTACATTAACACAGTTATACAAGAAAAATATAGCCAAAACAGAAAGATTGCCTTTTTCTCTCAGTTTTATCTTACCTCCACCACAGATACGCCCCTCCCCCAAGGCACACTTCAAGTGTCTGTCAGTACACAGACTAAATGATCTAAATTAACATTCAAAATCCACACACAAACAATAAACACTCGATGATATGAACACAGGAGGGTTTCCTACACGTGACGTATTAAATTTTGAGCAAAAAATATGGCTCAGAAAGATTTTTTAACAGCTTTTAGAGGCTTTGAATCACAGAGCTCTCAGAGGAAATTGTCTCCATCTACCACTACACACATGCTACTCAGAACTGAGGCTGTGCAGAACAATCTAGAGCCCACGTGATCTGCAATTCCATGTATCACTGCAAAATTCACCTTGGAGCTCAGTAACAAGGCAAAGTGATGCAAAGTACATTAATTTCTATGTACTTCACGTTAAAATTGGTGCAGAAGTGGATGGGGGAAGGCGGAGTAATGCAAAGTCATTATCATCAATGGACTTTGCGTTTTTCATTATGACATGAAGTACTCCGCTTCGAGTTGCAGATTACTCCACGGATTCCACATTACTCCACAAATTGCTTTGTGGAGCAGATTTTGGCCACTTCACCTAGCTCTAAGCTTGACCAGCTGCAAGTCTGGGCACAGCAGCACAAACCTGGTGCCCTAGCAGTTGCTGAAACCTGGCTGTCCCTCAAATCTCCCAACGCATCCATTGCCCTATAAGGATATACTCTTTTCAGAGTCAATCAGGTTGGTAAGAAAGGGGGAGGTTATGCTATTTACCTCTTAGACACATTGCAGGGCCTTACTTGCACAACTCTTTCTGCAGATAATTGTGACCAGGCACTGGCCGTTAAGATATCTCTAGGACACAATGGCAAATCTCTCATCATCCTGTCTATTTATATCCCACCAAGGAACACAACAACTGGCCTTGACACAGTTTTGAACTATACCACTAGATTGCCAGACCACTCCGAGGTATTATCGCAGGCGATTTTAACATCAATTGGCTTGCCCCAGAAGCTGGCCCCTTTAAGGATTCTGTTGCTGCTACCAACCTCACACAAATGGTTTAAACTCCAACTAGGATCAACTATAGAACTGGAACTCACACTCTTTTTGACCACATACTCACTAGCCACCCTGACAGGATTTCGGACACTGTGATATTACCTGACTCCCTTAGTGATCACTCCCCAATCTTATATCGATGGTCAATTAAACTTCCCAAATGCCCCATCAAGCTATCCTACCATTGCATACTAAGACTTGGGCAACTTGAGCAATTTTCGGAGTGCCCCCTGTCTGAGTAACTGGTCATAAACTGACACAGCCACAAGTGTTGACCGTGCCCTAGAGCACTTTATCTCCCTTTTTAACAAAGCCTGCAACATTTTTGCCCCCTTCAGAAACCTAAAACACAAAGGTACTAACAATCATTGGATCACTGCACCCCTACTTAACCTTATGGCTACTCATGCACATCTCTGGCACATGACACATGCCACTAATATGTCCAGTGACTGGCAAAAATACAAAGAGGCTAGGAATGCTTGTACATGGGCAGTGCGCCTCACTAACTCTACCCATTTCCAAAATCTGTTCACCAACTCCTGGGGTAACAGCAAAAAATTCTGGGAGAACATAAACAAATCTTACTAGTAAACCAAACAACTCCCCCCCTCTATGCTCAGTATTAATGGAACTACCACACAGGACCCAAAGAAAATGGCAGACATATTTAATACTGCTTTCACTGACCATAGTGGGGTACTACTGCTCAACTTCTTTAATGACCCTCCTGCCAATGTCAGTGACCACAAGGTTTAGCCAGCCACCAACATTCCCCCCTTCTACTTCAAGGCAGTAACCACTGTGGCTGCAAAAACATACTTGCTGCGTGTCTTAGATAAATCTAGATACAGCAGTGACACCCTCAATCTGTAAATGCTCCACCTCACCTTAGACGCAGTCCTGACTCCCCTCACCAAGATCCTCAACTTATCCCTCTGTCTTGGTCAATTCCCTTTGGTCTGGAAAGTAGTGGTGTTGACACCAGTCCATAACATGGGTGACAGAGCTACCCACTGTAACTACTGCCTAATCTCCATCTTACCACCCCTCTCCAAAGTTTTAGAGTGGATTGCTGCTGATCAGGTGACAGAGTACCTTTCTACCTATAACCTCAGTGCACCCAGCAACATGGTTTCCGCAAGGGGCATAGCACCACCACGGCCCTGCTTGAGTATGCTGATTACATCCATAAAGCACTAGACAGCTGGCACCTTGTGAGGACAATCTATATTGACCTCACAAAGGTGTTTGACACTGTTAATCACTCTCTTTTACTTAAGTGTCTACCCACTCTTGGACTCACAAGATGTCAAATCTTGGTTTAAGAGCTACCTAGATGACAGATCCCAAAGAGTAAAAATTTTCAATACTCTCTCTACCAGTCACCCTGTGCACTCTGCAGTTCCTCAGAGATCTATCCTGGGCCCACTCCTGTACAGCCTCTTCCTTAACACCATTCCCCAAGTCTGCCCCCCCAAACTGCTCCTGTATGCCAATGATGCTGTGTTCTTCACTAGCCAGCCTAGTCCCTCAACCTTCATCAGTAGCCTGCAACATAATTTCTCTGCAGTAGAGAACTAGTTCACTGAACATAAACTAATCATGAATTATAAAAAAAACAAAGTGATGCTCTTTGCTAGTTCACATAACAAGTACAAAAATACTCAACTGATGATTACAAACAACCTTAGCTCTCCCCTCAAACAGGTACACAATTTCAACTACTTAGGCATAACCCTGGACAGTAACCTGTCCTTCATCGTGCATGTAAATATCATATTGAGGTGAGGGAAGTCAGGACCAGACTAGGAGCTCTATACAAACACAGGAACAGCATGTCCCAGTAAGCCCTCCAGTTGCCCATTACTAGTTCTGTGCTTTCAGTTATTGACTTCAGACTCATAATCTATGGGTCAGCCACCAGTATCACTCTCCGAAGGCTAAATGTCACCCTAAACAAAGCCTGCCATCTAGTCACTGGGGCCCACTTCTACATTCACACCTGTGACCTTTATGCCTCTGTGAACTAGCTGAAACTCCAGAATAGGATCTCCTATCAATCCTATCTATTCACCAAGAAGATCAGTTTTGTGCTGGCCCCACCCTCACTCCTGCAGAACATTACTAGGACATCAGTACTGGGGCCTCTCCTGTTCAATGCCTATGTCTCAGATATAGGGAGGGGGGTTAGGAGTAGGCTAAGTCTCTTTGCAGATGACTCCAAACAGGGAGCACTGGTGGATAGGGAAGAAGTGAGAGAGAGACAGTCCAGGGGGACCTGGATAACCTGGAGGAGTGGTCAAGGAGATGGGGATTGAAATTTAATGCCAGGAAATGTAAGATACTTCATTCAGGGGTCAGAAACCCGGGCCATGTATACACTCTGGGGGGGGTCATACTGCAAGCCATATTGGGTGAGCAGAATCTAGGTGGGGGTGGTGGTAGCCATCAAAATGAATAACTCCAAAAATTGTAGAAGAACTGCAGGTAAAGCAAGCAGGATACTGGGCTGCATAGCCAGGGGAATTACATCCAGGAGGAGGGAGGTGATCCTTCCTCTATATAATGCCTTGGTCAGGCCACAAATCAAGTACTGTGTACAGTTCTGGAGACCTCATCTGAAGAAGGACATATCACTGCTGGAGAGGGTCCAGAGGAGAGTGACTAGGATGATTCAGGGCATGGAGGGGAGGTCCTATAAAGAGAGACTGGAAGAGCTTGGGCTGTATACACTGGAGAAGAGGAGGGACAGGGGGGACATGATAGGGGTCTTCACGTACATAAAAGGAATAACTGAGAGTGGAACCAAGGAGCTTTTCAGGATAAAGAGGGGGGGGAACAACCAGGGGGCAGGAGTGGAAGCTGAACGGGGAAATTACAGGAGCATCATGGTACCTGGTTTAATCAGGATCTGAGGGAGTTGTGGAGATTAGGTCGCAAGTTGGAGAGATGTTGGCGGAAGTCTGGCTTGGATGCCGACCATCTTAGACTCCTAGAGCATTACAAACTCTATCAGTCAGCAATTACTCATAAGAAGGCAGTGTTCCTGTCCGGAGAAATTGCTGCTGCTCAGAATCGACCGGCCCAGCTCTTTCGAACCGTAGACAGGCTGTGCAGCCCAGCCTGTCTGCAGGTTCGTCGTGCTTTTTCACAGTTGCAGTGTGTGGAGCTTGCTCGATTCTTTGCAGATAAGGTGGCCGTCATTAGGGCCGAGATTGCGTCAACTCCTCCATGGGAGTTGTGGTTGCCAACCTACGATCACTAGCACACCGTTTACCTGGGTTCCTTCATAAGGCCGGAAATCGAGGATGTTATGAGGATTGTCCAGGGTATGTGTACCACTAGCTGTAATTTAGACCCGGGTCCCACAGGCCTGATTATGGGCTGTGGGGAGGTTATCTTCCCGGTTCTAGCCAGGATAGTCTGATGTTCCTTAGACACTGGTGAATATCCCCACTCCCTGAAGGAAGTGGTGGTGACACCAATGTTGAAAAAGGCATGCTTGGACCTCGACTCCCTGGCAAACTACAGATCTATCTCGAACCTCCCCTTTGTCGGGAAGGTTATCGAGAAAGTGGTGGAAGCCCAGTTGGACAACCATCTTACCATCCATAACATCTATGACCCTCTTCAATCAGGCTTTTGAAAGAGGCACAGCACTGAGACTGCACTGGTTCGGGTCCTCAATGATCTCCTGATGGCGAGAGACCAGAAAAAACGGTCCATTTTGGTCCTTCTGGATCTGTCAGCAGCATTTGACACCGTAGACCATGGGGTGTTGCTTGAGCGCCTGAGATGTATCTGTGGGCTTTCAGGCCTGGTACACCACTGGTTTACTTCTTTCCTCATAGGTAGAACTCAGAGGGTGGTATCGGAGATTTTTTCCTCCAATCCCACCACTCTGACCTGTGGGGTGCCTCAGGGCTCTGTGCTGTCCCCCATGTTGTTTGCGGTGTACATGCTTCCCCTCGGAGACATTGTAAGACGATATGGGCTGGAGTTTCATTGTTATGTCAATGATACCCAGCTCTATCTGTCTTTTGTGCCCGACCAGAATAGAGCACTCTCAGTGTTTAATAACTGTCTCCGGAGATCCAGGATTGGATGAGGTCCAGTTGGTTGAAGTTGAACTCAGGGAAGGCGGAGGTGCTGGTGTGTGGATCATGGCCGCGGATTGAGAGGTTGGGGCACCTCAAACCTCTGGTTTATTCCTGGGGATGCGGAGTCTCACCTCTGAACGGGTGTGCGACCTGGGGGTGATCCTTGACGATCAGCTGACATTGCGTGCACAGGTGTCAGCGGTTGTTAAGGTATCCTTTTACCATCTTAGGAAAATCACCAGAATCAAGCACCTTGTTCCATCCGGCGATCTACCCATCTTGATCCACGCTTTTGTGACCTCACGTCTGGACTACTGCAACTCCCTTACTTTGGGCTGCCTGGGGTTGATATCCACCGCTTGCAGCTAGTGCAGAACTCAGCAGCCCGGTTGTTAACGGGGACTTCCCGTTCCTTTCATATTACACTGGTGCTCCAAGATCTGCACTGGCTGCCAATTCAGTGGCGGATCACCTTCAAAGTCGGGCTTCTGACTTACAAAGCCCTACATGGTCTGGGCCCTAATTACCTGAAAGAACTTCTGGTGCCTTACCTACCAACGCGACCACTCCGCTCGACCAATAAGGGGTTGCTACAGGTCCCAAGGGTAATCTTAAAATCTTCTGGTGCCCGAGCTTCTATGTTCGTGGCGCCGATCCTCTAGAATTCTCTACCACGTTGGATTAGAGAGTGCATGACGGTGGAGGGTTTTAAAAGGGGCTTAAAGTCTTTTTTATGGAGCAAGGCATTTAGAAACATAGAAACATAGACTTTGATGGCAGATAAGGACCGCTAGGCCCATCTAGTCTGCCCATTTCCCTACCCACAGGACAGGCCGCAGATACTAGTTAACCAACAGCCTATATCTTCCTGCCCCCCACAAGAATTGCCTTATGTCTGTCCCATGCATTCTTGAATTCTCCCACAGTTTGAGACCCCAAAACTTCCTCAGGAAGGCTGTTCCATGCATCCACTACCCTCTCTGTGAAATAATATTTCCTCACGTTGCCCCTGAACCGCCCTCCTTCTATCTTTAAATTGTGTCCCCTTGTTCTTGCAAGTCTCTTTTTCTGAAAGATGCTACCCTCTTGGACTTTGTTGATTCCTTGAGGTACTTGAAAGTTTCTATCATGTCCCCCTCTCCTTCTTTCCTCAAGGGTATACATATTAAGCTCCTTTAGTCTCTCCTCATCGGCTTCTCTTGCAGACCCTGCACCATTTAGTTGCCCTCCTCTGGACTGCCTCTATCCTGTCTATGTCCTTGCGAGATGGGGTCTCAGAATTGGACACAGTATTCCAGATGGGGTCTCACCAACTGTCTGTACAGAGGATAACAACTTCCTGTTTTCTGCTGCTGATGCCTCTCCTATACATCCCAGTATACCCCCAGCCCTCCCTACTGCCTTCTCACATTGCTTGCTAACCTTAAGTCATCTGATATGATTATCCCCAGGTCCCTTTCCTGTTTTGTTGTTGTTACTACCTCCCCACCCATTGTGTATTCTTCCCCTGGGTTCTTGTTTCCCAGGTGCATTATTTTGCACTTTTGTGCATTGAATCCTAGCTGCCATACGTCTGACCATTCCTCCAACCTTGCCAAGTCCCTTTTCATCCTTTCCACGCCTCCTTGTATATCAACCCTGTTGCAGATCTTTGTGTCATCTGCAAAAGCATACTTTTCCTTCCAGTCCTCTGCAATGTCACTGATGAAGACATTAAAAGACTGGATCCAATACTGAACCTGCGGTACCCCACTGGTAACCGCCCTTTCTTCAGAGTGGACTCCATTTACAATTACCTTCTGTGTCCTGTTGTCCAGCCAATGTTTTATCTAGGCTACCACCCTGGGACCCACTCCCAGGCTGGTTAATTTGACTAATAATCTTTGTGTGGGACTGTGTCAAATGCCTTGCTAAAGTCTAGGTAGGCCATGTCACAGCCCCTCCCTGGTCTACTACTTTGGTCACCCAGTCAAAGAAATCTATTAGATTCGTCTGACATGACCTTCCCGCTGTGAACCCATGCTGCCTTGGATCCTGTGCTCCACTGACCTCTAGGTACTCAACTATTCTTTCCTTCGAAGTGACTCCATTACTTTCCCTACCACAGAGGTCAGACTGACAGGTCTGTAGTTTCCTGCCTGTGTCTTGGTCCCACTTTTGTGAAGGGGAATCACATCCGCCTTCCTCCAGTCCTCGGGTACCACACCATCCTCCATGATTTATTAAAAGAGTAGCCAGTGGTTTCACTAGTTCCTTCCTTAATTCTTTTAGAATTCTGGGTGAATTCCATCAGGACCCATTGCTTTGTCCACCTTCAGTTTTAGGAGTTCTTGCAGAACCCTTTCTTCTGTGAAAGGACTGGGATGGACCCCCTATCAAGAGTGCTTCTGTTAATTGGATTGAGCACTTCCCCTCCTCTTTTGTGAATACTGAGCAGAAATATTAGTTTCAGTATTCCTGCTTTTCACTGTCCCCTCTGCCCACCACCGTTCATTCTATTCAGCCTCACTATCCCTCCTTTGTCTTTCTACGCTGATGTACCTATAAAAGGTTTTATCCCCTTCTTAACTGAGTTGGCTATCTTTTCCTCAGTTTGGGCCTTTGCTATTCTGACTTCCCTCCTGCTTCTTTCTGCCTTAACTGGTACAGCTCTCTGTCCTGCTCCTTCTTTGTTTCCTTATACTTCCAGAATTCTATCTTTTTCTTCCTGACTTTCACAGCCACCTCTCTTGAGAACCATAGTGGCTTTTTCTTTCATTTTGATTTGTTTATTTGCTTCACACAAAGGCTTGTTGCCTCTGTGATGGCCGTTTTGATAATTCCCCATTGTTGCTCCACACCTCCTTCTAGCCTGTTTGTTAGTCCTTTTCTGAGGCACTCTCCCATCTTGCCAAAGTCAGCCCTCCTAAAGTCCAGTACCCTCACTTTTGTATGGCTTGACTCAGTAGCTGAGTTTAACGTGAACCACACTGTTTGATGGTCACTTGTCCCCAGATGGCAACCCACTTCTAGATCTGAGATCCTCTCACTGTCCCCATTTGAGATCTGAGGTCTAAGATTGCTCCCTCATGAGTGGGTTCGAAACTAGCTGTCTAATGCCTGCCACCTGTAGGGCGTCAAGAATGGCCCTGCTCTTGGATGTGGCTGCAGCAAATGTGCTCCAGTTGACATCTGGCATATTCAGGTCTCCATCAACAGTATCTCCCTTTCTCTGCCATTCTAAGAATGCCTTCCATCATATCCTTGTCCATTCCTTCCCCCTGACATGGGGTCTGTACACAACCCTGTGCAGATTGTGGTGCCCTTTCCAGTCTCAAGGTGACCCACAGTGCCTCCTCTCCTCCTGTTTACTCTTTTGTTCAGTTGATTTTATCCTTCCTTTACATGAGAGCTCTCCTCCCCCTCTTCTCCCCTGCCTGTCTCTCCTGTAAGTTATGTACCCTGGTATGTTAACATCCCAGTCATGGTTCTCCGAGTACCATGTTTCTGTGATTGCTACGATATCCAGGCATTCCTCTTCCATTAAGGCCACCAGCTCAGGGAGCTTGTTGCCCAGACTACGGGCATTGGTACTCATTACCCTCCATTTCCTGATGGCCTTACCCCCTTTTTCCGCATCCTTGTCCTTCTTGCCTTTGTCACTTTCTCCATTTACCTCTGCCCTTCTCCCTATCAACACCTCCATGTTGGTGTTTGCCACACTTACTACCGTTATTGTTTGGGGGGGCTAGAATTTTCCTGCTCCTTTCCAGTGCCTCCCCCCTTGGCTAGTTTAAAAGCTTGCCAATGAAGCATTTAAACCTATCACCTAGGATCCTGGTTCTCTCCCGGACAGATGCAGCCCATCATGCCAGTATAGGCTTGCATCACTCCAGGTGGACCCCAGTCCCCAATGAAGCCAAATCCCTGAGCTCCACACCAGTTTTCAACCACTGATTGAATCCCATGAGACGGAACACCCTAGCCTCTCCTATGCCATAGATGGGTAGCACCTCCGAGAAGGTTACCGTGCGTGCTACTTGACTAAGGCCCTCCCAATTCCACAAACTCTTCCTGCACTTCTCTAATCCCTTTTTAGCCAGGTCATTTGTCCCTAGGTGGACAATGACATCCAGCTCCTCCCTGTGCAGCTGCTCCGCAATCCTGAGGATTCGCTCCCTGTCCCTCCAAGCCATGGCACCAGGCAGGCACCTTACCTCCCTCTCCCCTTCCTTGCCCAGTTCTACCTTCCTAACAATGGAGTCCCCCACCAGGAGTTGTTTCCTTCCCCTGCAGGGTCCCCTGCCACCCTCCTGTGGATCTCCTTTGTGGAGGTTCCCATCATCCTCCTTGGTCTCCACTGTAGGTGCCTCCATAGAGGAACCACACTTTGCCAGAATGACATAGGAATTGTGGAGAGGTACAACTGGAGGGATGTGCCTCTGTTCCACCACCCTCACCCTCCCTGAGCCCACTGTGGTCCAACCTCTCCTCTTTCTTGGCAACCTCTGAGGCAACGGCAGTGACACTGGTGGTCCCTGGATGGAAGAGAAGGCCCCACAAATCCTGGACAACTCAGCCTGGAGATGAGCAACCTCCTCCCTCAGCCCAGAGAGGTGCCTGCAGATGGGACAACACCGCATCCTCCAGAAAATCTCCCGGAAGACTGCTGCTCCACAGCCACTGCACTGCACCACTCCAATCATGTCTTATTTCTGGCCTCTTAACTGTTTGAAATCCTTACTCTTTCCTCTGTTTTTCTCTCTCTCTTACTTTCTGCCTGTGTGCCCTTTAAGCTCCTGATTGTCCTCTTCTGAGACAAGAATATCCTATATTTCTCAGTAGACCACTTACTTGTTCAGAGGCAGACCTCCAGCAGCTAGAGGGGGCCGGAGAGCTACTCTTGCCCTTCTAGGATGGTGGGTCCTTGGTGGTTCTGTGATTACTCACTTCCTGCCCCTAAACAGGAAGTTCCTGTTGTCAGTCAAATCCTGTGCCTATAAAAATAGAACTAGCTTTGGAGGAAGGAGGGCAATGTAGTCCCAGTAGAGAAATTCAGTCACACAGCAGTCCTTTCTCCTGGTGTCTTCTGCCAAGCTATTAGCTGAAACTTTCTAAGGCAGTCTTTAAATGTAGCTTCCTTCTAGCTAAGCCACTCCCCCTACTTACCAGATCTTTCTACAAGTAATTTAAACCTCACAGCAGTTAAGTCCTTTCAGTCACCTGAGATTTACACCTAGATGAATTTTCAGTTACCCATTCAGTTCAGTTAACCCAAACACACACTTTTTTTTTTGTTTTGTATGTTAGTTTTTTAACCCTAAATTAAAGGTCCAAATACAAAAGTTCTTCTACTTTAGTCCCAGTAGAGAAGTTCAGTCACACAGCAGTCCTTTCTCCTGGTGCCTTCTGCCAAGCTGCAGATAATTTGGAGGCTGATTAATTTTGTGTGGTTAACTGAGTTTTTAAATATGTTTTAATATGTTTTTATTCTGTATTTTATTGTAATGTGCCTTGGTTTTGAGAAAGGCGCATATAAATAAAGTTTATTATTATTATTATTATTATTATTATATCATAGGAAACATTATTTCAATGAGAGAGTGGTGGAGCCTTGAAATGCACTGCCCAGGAGGCTGGTGGCGGAGGGCACAGTGGAGGGCTTCAAGAAGGGGTGGGACAGGTACAAGGGGAAACTGAAGCCAAACAAGACACCTCTCGGGGCTGGGGGTGGGAAGGCGAGCTCCCAAAAGGTGGCAGACAGACCATTAGGCCTATTCTGCTGGCTTTTAGTGTGTTAATATGTTATAACCTCCACTGCACCAGACACGCATCCAATCCTACTTTCCAGGTCCCTTTTTGCCATACTGTGCAAGCCCAGTGAACCTTAATGTTCAGGGCTCCCAGTATGCTTAACAACCTCCAACCTGATCTCATAGCATGCACCACAATCAGGGCCTTTAAAACAAAACTGCAACAACATCTATTGAAACTCAGCAGTTGTGACTGCCCCACCTAGTTCTAACCTGCACTTTCATCCACACCCCTCACCCAACCCATCCTTTTTCTCCTATAACATCCCTCCTTCAGCCATCTACTGAGCCCTTTCCTCTTTCTCCTACACTCCTATCTTATCACTCCCTCACTTCACACTGCCAATTCTCCCTGCCTCTGCACTGATCTGTGCATCACTCCTTCCTACCCCCCACCTTCCCTGATCTGTGCATTACTCCCTAATGCCCTTCCCTATCTCCACACTCTTGCCCTGGCCCAGGGCACTCCTGTACCACCCACTGGACAATGCCTACATCTGGTTGCCTATAATCTGTCCCTCCCTGATTGAGCCTCATGACTCTTCCCCCCTCTCACAACTCCACAGAAATTGGCTTTTATGACAAGGTTACTTATCTGGCTGCTACTATTTAATTTGTAATGTGCCTGAAACTTTTAACCTATGATACTCTTGTAACAATAATTATGCACTGATGTACTGTATGTTGCCTGTATACTCTGTCAACCTTGTACAATGTATTTGACACTCTTGTTTGTCCCCCGTTACCTCGTGTTATGATGTGGAACCTTTATAAATGAGCCCCAGGCTCAATGATTTTGCAATTCTATGACTTCCATAAAATAAAATAAAAAAATAAATAATGCTTCAAGAAACTCACCTAAGCCAGGCAGGATGAAGTGCAGTGTCACAGGTTTATTGCATGACAAAAGGGATTAAGTCCCACTGAAATTGCATTGTTTGCTGCAGTAACTCCACTGCAGAATTCTGCAGTGCTTTGCTTTATCCTGGTGGGCTTCACTGTAAATACAGTTGAAGATATGAAATGCAATAAGATATGAGGAAGAGTAAATATTCATTCTCATTTGAAAAACAAATAATGTGAGGCCTTGATTCTGTTTTAAAAAGGTCTAAATATTAACATATTAAAAACTTATGTAGATAATCAAGGGAGAGTTGTCATTGTAACTGTTACATTTAATAATATATACATTGGCATCAGTTTATGCCCCAATAATGTTTCTATCCTTTTTTGTGACTTTGTTTTTCAAGGTAATGGAATTTCAACACCCACATATTGTACTAGTACACTTTAATCTAATATTAAATCAGATAATATGTGGAATGGCCTAAAAAACAAGATACTAGAAACTGAGTCCAAATTTGTACCAAACATATCTAAATTTAACCACAAAGGAAGAATTCTTCCTTGGTTGACCAAATCTGTAAATAAGCTGATCAAACTGAAGGAAAGGGCATACAAAAAATTACCAATGAATAAAACTTCAGAAAATTATATTATTTATAAATCTACATTAAAAACGCTTAAAAAAGAGATATGAATAGAGAAATACAACATCAAATTCAAAATATGTCCTTCAAGAGATAATGACAAGGGTTTCTACTTTTATGTGAATTTTAAAAAGAAACCAATGGAGTTAAGCTAGCCCTGGTAAAAAGAAACACAGGTGGGGTGGTACAGGCAAAGTGGGCAAGCATTAAGGATGCAATACTTGAAGCAACATCCCATTGTGTTAGAAAGAAAAGGAAGTGCAAAAGAATAAGGAAACCACTTTGGTTCTCAAACACAGTAGCAGAAAAGGTCAGAGCCAAAAGGCTGGCCTTCAGGAAATATAAGGGAACACAGTGGGATGAAGATAGGGAAGCATACCAAACTGCCCTAAGGGAAGCAGGGAAGGCAGTAAGGCAGGCAAAGTCCCAAACTGAGGAAACACTAGCACAAACAGTAAAAGAAGGTGACAAGACTTTCTATAGATACTTTAGTGAAAGGAGAAAGTGCAGTGGGGGTATTGCTAAGCTCAAAGGAGAAAAGGGGTTTGTGTGAGGAGGAGGAGGACCCTATAAAAGCATTTATCCTAAATAGATACTTTTGCTCAGTATTTACTGAAGAGAAGGTAGGGCAGGGCCCACAGCTCAGCACCATGGACAGAGGGGGGAGGGAGGTGAGCACTACTCGAGGTGAGCACTACTCCTTTCACAAAAGAAAGGGTCCTACAAGAGCTCGCTAAGCTCAGGGTGGACAAGGCAATGGGACCTGATGACATACATTCTAGGGTACTAAAGGAGCTAAGGGTGGAACTAGCAGAGCCATTAGCAGAACTGTTTAGTGAGTCTCTGAGCACAGGAGAGGTCCCAGAAGACTGGAGAAGGGCTCATGTGATCCTGCTCCACAAGAGTGGTAGCAGGGAGGAGGCAGGAAACTACAGACCAGTCAGTCTTACCTCAGTAGTGGGCAAGATTATGGAGGTGATCTTTAAGGAAAAGATAGTACAACACCTGGAATCCATAGGGGCACAGGATCCAAGACAACATGGGTTTACAAAAGGAAGGTCCTGTCAAACTAATCTCATAGCTTTCTTTGACTGGGTAACCAGAGTGGTGGACCAAGGAGGAGCAGCTGATGTCGCCTATCTTGACTTTAGCAAAGCTTTTGACACTGTTCCACATAGAAAATTGATAAACAAGCTGGGCAGGCTTGGGGTGGGTCAGAAGTTGGTCAACTGGGTGGCAAACTGGTTGACGGGCAGAAAACAGAGAGTGGTGGTAAATGGTATGCAGTCAGAAGAGATGCAAGTCACAAGTGGGGTACCTCAGGAATCAGTCCTGGGGCCAGTCCTCTTCAATATCTTCATCAGAGACATTGCAGATGGACTAGTGGGTAAGGCTTGCCTGTTTGCAGATGACACCAAGATCTGCAACAGAGTAGATGATCCAGATGGGGTGGGCAGAATGAGAAGAGATCTGGAAAAACTAGCAAAATGGTTGGAAGTGGCAACTGGGATTTAATGCAAGGAAGTGCAAGATCATGCACATAGGGAAGAGAAATCCTGAAGCCACCTATAGGCTGGGAGGGGAATTGCTAGCAGTCACGAAGAAAGTGACTTGGGCATCATCATCACCGATGACCTGAAATCATCCAAGCAGACCTCTAAAGCAGTAGATAAGGCTAGGGGGATGCTAGGGTGTATTAGTAGGGGCATCACAAGTCGTAAGAGGGAGGCAATAATCCCTCTTTACAAGACACTGGTTAGGCCCCATCTGGAGCACTGCATGCAGTACTGGAGGCCACACCTTCACAAGGACATTAACCAAACTGGGACAGTCCAGAGAAGGGTAACCAAAATGGTGCAGGGACTGCATCAGAAGACATATGAGAACAGATTAATGGAGCTCAATATGTATGCCCTAGAGCAAAGAAGGGGGAGAGGTGTTATGATCGAATCGTTCAAACACCTTAAGGGCATTAATAAAGTGAAAGAATCTAACATTTTTCAATATAAGAAATAGCAGGACAAGAGGACACAGCATGAGATTAGAGGGAGGACAATTAAGGGGTAATGTGAGGAAGTTCTTTTTCACAGAAAGGGTGGTGAATGCATGGAACTGCCTACCTCAGGAAGTGGTGGCTATGAATACAGTGCAGGGCTTCAAAAAGGCATGGCATAGGCATAAGGGAGCAATACAGATGAGTATGAATAGATAGGCCACTGACAGCAAAAGACCATGGTGCATTTATAGGGTAGAAAATGAAATTGGCAGACTAGATGGGCCTTGCAGTCCTTATCCGCCGTCAACTTCTATATTTCTATGTTTCTTTGTAAACATTTCAACAAAATTGGCCCAATTATGGAAAATAATAATAAAATCTCTGATGACTATGTATTGGCCAATATCTTTAACAAGTATTTTTGTGCGGTCTACAATTCCCCCATAATCTCTCTCAACTCCATTACTGTCAGCCACCTAAAAGCTATCACTTTTTCCATAGATGAGATCCAACTAGCCATATTAAACACCAACTCATCCCCCTGATGAGAATAATATTAACCCCAGGGAAATAGTTGAACTCTCCTCTGCTCTCTCAATACCTTTATCCTTAATATTCAATAACTCTATTTCCTCTGGTGAAATTCCCTCTGACTGGAAAAATAAAGTTGTAATCCCCCTATTTAAGAAAGGATCCAGAAGTCTATTGTCTAATTACTATATATAATAATCTCCCATCAGCCTAACAGCAGTCATCAGTAAGACTATGGAGCATTTAATCAAAACCAAAATTGAGGAAGAATGTAACTCACTGGGATTTAAGGATATTCCTTGCACTAAAAACTCGCTGACATTTTACAGCCTGGTTGGAGCTGGTTCAGATAATGAAAAGCCAGTGGATGTCATACTCCTTGATTTTGGCAAGGCGTTTTGATAAGTAGTCTCATCAAGAACTATTAATCAAACTCACAAAACTACGTCTGAGTTATACCTTAATAAGGTGGATTCAAAATTGGCTCACCAATAGAATTCAAAAAGTCTGAACTGGAGGGAAAACTCTCTACAATAGGTGCAGGGACCAGTGAAGTACCCCAGGGGTCAGTTCTGGGACCCACACTGTTCAACTTACTTATTTATGATATTAATCAAAATATTCATAACTACACAACAAAACTTGCTGATGACACCAAGCTATATGGTGAAGTATGCACATTGGAAAAGTATGCAATTCTGTCTAAGGATCTTAAAAATATTGAAGACTGGACTGAGCTAAATAAATGATATTGAACATCAACAAATGTGTTGTCATTCGCATGGGGAAGAATAATCCAAACTATGATTACTATCTGAATAGCACCCCAATCAAATCATCAGTAAAAAAAAAGAATTTAGAAGTTATTATAAATAATAGCTTAACGGCCTCTGACCACTGTAAAAAAAAACTCTCACTCACTGCTAATGTAATACTTAACAATATTAAAAGAACTTTTGTAAATAATAGTTCCCAGTGTATAATCCCTCTGTGCTGAACATACATTAGGCTCCACCTGGATTTTTGTTCACCAGTCTGGAATCCTTATCTCAAACAGGACATAAAACATCTACAGCAAGTTCAACATAGAGCAACTAAGATAATTCCCAATATAAGACACCTTCCTTACCCTAAAAAAACTAACGTATACTGGTTTAGTAAGACTGGAGGACAGAAGATTCAGGGGAGATCTCATACTTCTCTTCAAAATCTTGCAAGACCCAGACCTAACTGTTCAATATGGTCTCCAATTTGCAGAAAAAAAAGTAAATACAAGGAGTCATTCTTCACAACTCATAATCCTGAAGGCTTTCTCCCCAAAAACAGACAATTGCTTTATTATCAGAGCTACAATAGCTTGGAATAGGCTACCACAGGAAGTGGCTGAATCCAGTGAATTTTCAAGCATTTAAAACCAAACTAGACAATCATCTGAACTGGGACTCCAGAACATTCTAAGTCACCCACACAGTTGTGGGAGACATTTTTATGGGCAAAAGCCATCTTACATCAATCAAAGCCTTGTAAACCAAATAAATCCTTCTGTAGATAATACAACTAAAAATAGAACAACAAACAAAGCAGCAGAATTTGTATGCCATAGAATGAGTGATTTAACTATAATAAGTCTTTGTCCAGGAGTGAAAGAATATTCTTATTATTCATGTAGGTACCTTACATATTTTGTATTGACATGGTTATTGGACCAAAATGTGTATACTCTCAAGTTACAGACATCAATTATTGCCCTATAACAATGACATGATTATTGAATCAAAATCTGTATACTTTCAAGTTATAGACATCAGTTATGTAAGCAATAATACCCTCCAGGGTGGGATTTATTGGGAAATACTGGACTGCCCAGGGGTGTAATGAGGCCCGACGCCATAGGCAGAGGGCTTTATAGCCCCTGGAAGGTCCAGTATTTCCCAATAATGCCCACCCTGGAGGGTATTATTACGCTTAGAAAATGGCCAACCTTATATTTATATATGGTTAAATAAATAATGCTATATTTCACTTCTAGAACTGTTTATTCATTAAGCTATTATGTTATAAAATAGTTCCTTTGCCTGTAGTAGAAAGCATTTTTTTTTATCTGGGGACTATTGTCCTACTGGAGCCCCCATAGTTTGTGTTTTAATAGCTAATTTCCATGGTTATGCTGACCAATACACACAATAGATTTTTTTTTCTTTTACTTGTTAAGCATTAAGTTTTGGATGGTAGATGCTGCTGAGGTGCAAACAGTACTGTACTTAAGTAGACAGAAATGACAGTTTTTATTTTATGGAAGTAGACAGGAATGCCGTTTTTCCAGATGTTGTGCTCTATACTTTCGGATCTGTGGCAGTCATGATGAGGACCAGATAGGAATGTGATTAGGGACAGCCAGGAGATAAATAATTTATTTATTTAAATTTACAGAAGCAGCGTGAGTAACTGTGGGGGCAGTGCTGTGAAGGGGTCGCTTACTGCCGTTTTTAAAGCCGCGCTTCACACAATGAAGCCGATAGAACCAACAGCTTCCATTTACTTTTTGTCAGTGTGTTAGTGTGAGATCACGGTCGGGAGAGTGGTGCCATAGTAGAGAATATGGCTGTGAGAATTTATTCACTCTCCTGACCACAGAACCAGTGTGCTTTCTTTCTTTCTTTTTTTTATTAAGAAGCAGGCAACAAGCAAGCAAGTAGTGTTGGTGGGGGGGACCTGTAGCTCTTGCTAAGTGAAAGAAAAAACATGGCAGGCGTTTCACATTTTCTGGGGTGCTTTCAGCCAATTACATAGCAGGCTGGGCACTACTGGAAAATGCTACTTGGCGAAGTGGCGCTTGGACGGGCTCTTATTTTTGGCTGGGCATCTATTGAAAAATAGATGCCCAGGTTGGAAGGGGTTTTAGCCAATCAGGGAAGAAATATACATTCTTGCCATTTTCTAATGCACTATAACAATGATATGATTATTGGATCAAAATCTTTATATTCTCAAGTTATAGATATCAGTTATAGCACTATATTTACTGGTTAGTGATTAAAAACCACTGCCAGTGAGTGTCCAACAGCTCCATAAACCACATATGTGGTTTATGCAGCTCCATAAACCACATATGTGGTTTATGGAGCTCTGTAAACCACTGGCAGAACAGTACAGTGGTATACCCAGAACAAAACACAGAACACACTGTCCTCGTGCTGGACATTCACAAGCACTACACAATTGGTCACTCAGTGTGAGACAAGCTTGTCTTTGGCAGTAACAGTTACCCTCACAAAGTGGCTAAAAAGACAATTTAAACCAAAAAACATCAAAAACCAGTAAATATAAAAAATAAAACATGAAGAAGTGTGGTTCTATGGGGATTTTATGCACCCCTCAGTGTGTGATGCCCATATAAACCCCTTGGGCATCGCCCTCGGGGTTTATGGAGCATCACACACCTTGGGGGTGCATGAATTCCCCATACACCACACTTCTCCATGCATCAATCTATATATAATAATGACATGATTATTGGATCAAAATTTGTATACTCTCAAGTTATAGACAATAGTTATTGCCCTATAAAAATTATATGATTATTGGATCAAAATCTGTATATTCTCAAATTATAGACATCAGTTATTGCCTATAACAATTACATGATTATTGGATCAAAATCTGTATATTATCAAGTTATAGACATTAATTATTGCCCTATAACAATATCTGATCATGCTCCTATCATCTTTTTTCTAGTGTCAAGGAACACCACCAGACAAGGTATGTGGAAAGTTGGCCCCTTTCTTGTGAAAGATGAAAATTTTAAAGAACTAATCATTAAAGAAACTCAAGTTTTTTTGTGAGCATAATATCGGTAAGAGTGTTACCACTAATACAGTACAGTATGAAATACATATAAAGTATTCATATGGCAGACAGGGGTTATTATTTCCTATGCTGCTAATAGGAAAAATAATCTGAACAATTAAAAGAACCGGAATCTCAAATAACACGGTTACAAAAATTACATTCACTATACAATAAAAAGATATACTGTACTTCAGAGAATTGCAGAAGCTGGAACATGAAAGCAACTCTATGCTGTATGAGAAGGTTGAAAGACTAATGCTTTTCACATAAGCTAAATACTTTACACAGGCCAATAAAAGTGGAAAACTACTAGCATATTTAATTCAAAAAGACCCCCCCCCCAAGAATAACAGAATCTATACATATTAATGGCCAACTGAACAGTTGCACTTCAGATCCTGAAGAAATTAATAAGGAATTTGAGGAATATTATAAAACCTTATACAAGACCCAAGGTATTCCAGACACAGTTATTGGGCCCTATGCATGACACCGGCGCATGTGTACCACATGGGCAAATATACATGCTGCCTACATGCATGCAACCCAATGGTGGCATGTGCGCAAGCCACAACATAGTGCTGCAGCACAGACCTATGCTGGGCACTAGTGCGCTGTGTAAGCGGGGACATGACTGTGTAACCAGTGTGGGCAGACCTGCTCATCGCATGCATGAACATGCAGATGGTGGCCAGATGAGGGCCACAGGGCATGCACACATACAGGTGGCCAAGGGCTGCTGTAAATGGCCATGAAAGGGGATACACCAGAAGTCAGAACAGACCACATCAGTGGGGCAGAGTCCCATCTGCATGACAGGGACAAGCTGCGCCCGTGCATGTGACTGCAGGCATCCAACCACCGCATGACATGGCCTGCACATGACCCCATGGGTGGGCTATGTGTGCCAATACCACAAAGATGCATGCCGTCTGCACACAGGCGGACACACTGCCAGACATAGACATGCAGTGCCCTGCCAGCGACAACACAACATGATGCTGCTGTGGACATCGACGCCCTGACTTCCACGAGAGCGTGGCAAGGGGACACATGATGATGTACACTGACACCGGCCCCCCCAAGGGGGACAGATGCCCAATGCCTGGATGCCACACATGCCACCACAGGCATAGAGCCAGCCTGCCCCACCAGCATGGCCCTGCACACCAAAACGGTAGGCAGGACAAAACTTGGCCCCCCCATGCTATGTCATAGGCTGCCAACATCCCACCTGGCCACCCACCTACACACTCACATGAGACAATGAACGCACGCTGTCAGAGGAAATCTAACTGTACTTTACTGGACAGTAATGATAAAATTGCAAAATGTACAGTGCCATATACAGGCCCCTGAAACAGTCACTGCAACCCCAATGAGCAGACAACAGCCCCCAACAGGCCCCACCAAACAACAGCAGGCTCCCACACCCCTAAATTAGCCACAGCTTCCACAGGTACCCCCTCCTGGGGTGGTACCCCTCAAGACCGTGTCCTCTCTGTACATCTCCACCTCCGCCATGGCCAGCCCTCCTCATTGCTGATGCTGCTATTGTCCTTCTCCATCTGCCATGGCCTTCGAACACGGAGCAGAACTATGTGATGTACTGGTCCCCTGTAGCGCTATGGAGGAAAAGGAGACTGTCAGTATGTAGTGACTGCCCCCCCCCACAAGGGCACACAATGGAAGGCTATGTGTAACGCAGGCCACATACACTTACCCTAGAGGGACCGGTGATACACAACAGTGTGCGTGCCTCAGCTGGACTGGCCTCAGTTTCATAATCTGGTTGACCCTCTACAGAAACCCTCCAGAAATACCGGGTCTACTGGTGTTGCTAGCTGTGGCGGTAGAGCACTCGGGGGTATACTACCATAATGGATGTACCGTTCGACTGCACCCGCTGCTCAAGTTCCATCATTCTGGACATTCCTGTGACATCCTGTATGGGTAAGGGGTGGGAGACAAATGAGGAACAGTGCAGTGAGTACAAAGTGTCAGTCACAGCCCCCCCCACCACACACACACACACACATATGCCCTGTGAGTGGTACTCACCATTCGATGGGCCTGGGCCCTCCAAAGGGTCCCAAATCCCCTGCTGTCACAGTTGTCAGTCTCTGACACACTCCAAAGCTGCTGTGGAAGATGTTCCATGCTGCAGGCTGATGCTGCAAATCTGTGTCCGTGGCAGTTTTTTACTGTCCCAGGGCATGCAGGCTGTGCATGTGCCATGCGGTGCAACACATGCCATCCACCATAGCATGTCATGGCACATGCCGCGTGGCCCAATGCTGTGGCATGCAGCCAATAGCAACTGTGGCTGCATACCACCACAAAGACAGGTGGCACATGTGCATGTGTGTGATATCAAAGCAAGTGGCACTTGTGAGTCCCACATCTTCTTTTTATGGGCAATATGTTTTATCTTGTTTAATAAAATACCAGCTTTGGTCATCACTAGCAGAGGAGTGTGGCTACTTGCTTTGACATTACTATTGGTTCTTCTGGCTTGCACCCTCCTTGTAACAGTGGAGCTGTTTTGCTGCTTCTATATCTGTGTGATAATCTACACGACCACAGACAGTGGCTATACATGCCACATGATGAGGGGACTGTGGGCGTGTGTGTCTCTGTGTGGGTTCATCTGTGTGGGGGTAATGTTGCGTTGTTCACAGGGGCTACCCTCCCACTGTGTGTGGACACCAGTGTGCATAGAGCCACATCTGGAACACTGCTGTGACCCATGTCATGTGATGTGACATACCAGACACACTGTCCAGGTATGGGGCTGTAATGGGTTGGGACATTGGGACATGTCAGGGAAAACCATGTCACACTACACAAACATTGACAGTGCTACATCATAGGTGCACCTCCACGCCAGTGGCCACGGACCTGGCACAATGGCACATCGCAGTGTGTGCACCCACACAGGCAAGTTGCATGGGGCGCTGCCCATATGGGCCAATGAGCCTTACACACACTGTGTACTGTGTGAGACCCACACAGTCCACAGTTGTGCAGACTGGATGCATCCCTGTGGCATACTGCACAGTGCCGTGTGCCACCCATGATGCATACGATGCAATGCATGTGGCAACACAAATGCACATAGTAGGCCACACACAGGATGCATAAGATGGCAGACACCATCATGGGGCATCATTCCAAGGTGAATCTGTTGACTGTGCGATGGAGAGATGTGCCCAGGACTACTGCTGAATGTTTATCTGCAGCATGCAGGGCATACCTGGGGCAGGAGACAACGTCCATGAGAGCATGTGTTCCACCCATGCATGGTTGGTGACAAGCTCAGGGACATGCACTGTATAAAGCAGTTCCAAATGCCATGGCACATGATCGAGCAGCTCTGTGACCTTGTCCATGACAGGGTTGCCCAGCAGACGCTGCTCCAGGGCCATGACTGTGGAGACAAAGGTCACATGTGCCCTGCCATGTTATGCTACTGGGTCATTCCAGCACATGCTGGGTGATGGCATTGGTGTCAGACATTCGTCTGTGTCCTGTGGTCATGGACGCACTGCTGGATCATACATGCCAGCACATATGCCTCCCAATGGCAGACGGCAAGGTACATGCAGTAAAACAGGCCTTCTTTTTTTTTAATTCAAAGTTTATTAATTTTCAAAAAACACATATATAAGAACAGTTCCAAACATATCTGACAAAGTTACTCATAGGTAAGCTTGCCACACAAACATCGGAGCTGCTCTCCCTCATACCCAGGCCATACCCCCCCTCAGCACAGCTCGTACTCCACAAAGAGTGTATCATCCAAACTTATTCAATTGTTTTAAAATTACCTAAACAATCTACGTGATCTAAATGCAGAGCAGCATGTGAAAAGGATCCTAAATCTGCCTATATCATTTCATCCTATCACTTAGACTAGCCACCATTTTCTGCATCCTGAGGTTAGCCAAGATTTCCTTGAGACATTCCGAAAAAGGAATATCAACAGTGTCTTTCCAATGATGAAGAATAACCTTCTTAATCGATAAGGAGATTAGTGCCATATAATACCTCCTAGATATAACAGGAATGAAGGCATAATCCCCTAATAGGCAGACCTCCAGAGTGAAAAGGTCTGAGAGGCCCAGTAAAGGATCCATCCTCCGTTGGACATCCCTCCAGAGGGTGGAAGCCTTAGAACATGACCAAAAAATGTGATAAAGCATACCATCCGCCTGTCCACATCTGGAGCAGGAAGGAGAATCAATAAGACCATACTTGTATAATTTTTGGGGAGTATAATATATGTTATGTAAAATATGAAACTGCGCCAAATGCAATCTGTCCTGAATGACATATTTATGACAATTTGCCCACAATGCAGCCCAATCTATCTCTGAATCAGGAAAATGTGCCTCCCGGTATCTCCTCGGTATAAACACCTCTGGGTGTTTACAATTGTACAACATTTTATATGTATCAGATACTGAGTGAGGACTACTAGATATCAGAAGCAGCATATCTCGGACCGCTTTCATACCACCTTGAGATGGAACCGGGCCGAATACCTTTGTTAACAAGTGCTTCAGCTGGATTACTTTAAAAATGAACTAAGTAGGTATATTAAAATTACTCAATATTGTGGTAGTAGAAAGCCATGTACCATCCGGAGCAAGAAGTTGAACAAGCTTGACCTTTTCCAATTGCGGGAGCCAATTTGACATGATCGGCTTGCTACATATTTTTAAATTAGGATTGCCCCAGACGGGTTGAGCTAAATCAACCTTATGATCATATTCCATAAAAGAACATATCTGGGCGTGCACCCTGACCGAGATCGCCACAGGAGTAACTTTCAACGGGGGGGAGGACATTCAGCCTAATATAAAACAGTGAAGCTGGTGACAAACCAGACTGTCTAATTAAAGACAGCTCTATTTTGAGCCAGATAGGCATCCAGCCCTCTGGTTCTGATTCTGTCACGCTACCCATCCATCTCACATATTTTACCATATGACTCGCCCAATAATAAATAATCATGTAAGGGAGGTGTAGACCCCCTTTATCCTTGGGAGCCGCCAACTTATGAAATGCAATCCTGGGTTGACTATTGGCCCAAATAAATTTTGTCATCAGGGCATTAACTTTACGGAACCATGAAACAGGAATCCAGTTATTTAGCAAGTACAATGGGTAAAAATTCCCGGTGGAAAAAGTTCATCTTGATTAGATTCACCCGTCCCCAGAGTGAGATAGGTAGCCTGGCCCATCTGTCTAGAACCGTTCCCAGAGTTTTAACTAATTCATCCAGATTCAGCTTCTGAATCAGGGCTGAGTCCCCTCGCCACTTGTATTCCTAAATATTTTAAAGAATTTGGTGCCCAGGACATATCGCATTCTACAACACTTGCTTTAACCACTCTGTAATTAAGCAGAAACACTAGGGACTTATCAATGTTCAATTTATAGTTGGAAATATTAGCAAATTCACGTACCGTGAACAACAAGGCCAGTATTGAGTTTTCCAGATCGGACAACTGCAGCAGTAAATCGTCAGCGTATGCCGATACTTTCACCTCATATCCCTGAATAGTTATGCCTTGGATTGCCAGAGAGAGTTTCAACCGTCAAATAAGGGTTCCAGATATAAATTGAAAAGTAACGGTGATAAAGGACAGCCCTGCCTGGTTCCTAAATGCAGTGGAAAACTCTCTGAAATAAGACCATTTACCATTACCCTAGCCGAAGGGGCATTATAAAGGGCTTTAATCCAATTCTGAAACAACTCAGGGAACTTATAAACATTAAGGGCCCTAAATAAAAAATTCCAGTTCACCCTATCGAACGCCTTCTCAGCATCCAAGGAAACCAGAACCGCTGGAAATGAGGCGTCCCTGGTTGCCGAGAGAACGTGCGACAGGGTTCTGAGATGATCCAATGAGGAACAGTCTTTCATGAATCCTACTTGCTCTGGTCCAGTCAGGTCCAGCATCACAAGAGCCAGGCGATCCGCCAAAATCTTGGCCAATATCTTTATATCTTGATTCATCAGGGATATGGGGCGATAACTCGCCGGTGATTCTGGATCCTTCCCAGGCTTCAAAATTAAAACTATTAGGGCCTCCCACAAAGTAGGATCCGTCTGGGCACCCAATAGTATATACTGAAATATGGGCATTAGTAGGGGAAGTATCTGATCTAAAAATTTATTATAAAAATTTGCAGAGAAACCGTCAGGACCAGGTGATCTGTCAGAAGGCAAGCTTTTAATAACCCTAGAGACTTCATCAGTCGTTATTGGAGAAACCAGCCATTTCTGCTGGAATTCCAATAGTGAAGATAAACCAGAAACCTCCAAGTAACTATCTATATTGTCATCAGATACTGAGTTCATTTTTGAACTATATAAGGTGGTATAATACCGCTGAAACTCTAAAACTATCTCTTCTGAAGTTGTTATCAGGGCGTTATTCATTTGTGAACGTATTGCCAAGGTGTACCTATTCGTTTCCATCTGCTTAATCCGTAGTGCCAACAATCTCCCCGTCTTTTCGCCCTGGTCTGAGTACACCGCTTTAGCTTTAAGAATCGCAAATTCGGCCTTGTCTCTTAACAGCTCCAAATAACCTTCCTTTAGTTTAACCAACTCCTGCTGTTGAGATTCGGAGAAAGATAGACCTATCCTTGTTTCTTTATGTTGAATTTGTCCCAGTAATGTAACTAACTTCTTATCTTTTTATTTCTTTCTATAGGTAGCTATACTAATTAAAACCCCCCTAAGATACGCTTTAAAAGCCCCCCACAACAAATCCGGCCTAGAAATGGAATGAGTGTTAATTTCTATAAATTGCCATATATGCTCACTGACTATATTAACAACATGATCATCTTTTAACATCTGATTATTGATCTTCCACCTGGGAGACATCTTAGGAAAGCAAGAGAGCACTAACTGACATGTAACCAGTGCATGTACCGAGGGGGGGGCCTGGTTGTATGGAAGCTTCAGTCACCCCAGGAAGGAGAGCTTGGGAAAGAAATATATAATCGATACGCGTGGCCGTGTTATGAACTGGGGATAGAAAAGTAAACTTCTTCTCCGAAGGGGGTAAAATTCTCCACACATCACACAAGGTGTATTGTTCCAGGAACTCTGATAGTGCCCTCTGAGCTGGGGAGCGACCCCTATTCGATGGGGAAGAACGATCCATCAATGGATCCATAACAGTATTCATGTCTCCCCCAATGATAACTGGTAAAGCTAAGTATGGATATAGTATGTCATTTAACTTAACAAAAAAATCAGGGGTATCCAGATTGGGTCCATACAGAGTTCCCAGGAGGATTTCAGTAGTATATAACATGCAATGGATAAACAAAAATCGACCCTGCGGGTCCCTAAGCACCTTCTTCAATATAAATGGGATCTTCTTATTAATCAATATCAAAACCCCCGCACTATTAGTGGCACCCCAAGCAGAGAAAACATGGCCAACCTGCTGCCGTCTCATACAACTAGCTTCCGAGTCTAATAAGTGCGACTCTTGTATAACGGCAATATCTATGGACAGCAAAGCAAGGTGCTTAAGGATTTTATATTGTTTAACACGCTGCCTTAATCCCTTGACATTCCAAGTTGCAACTTTTATGACATTAATCATTTTTACAAACTGTCAAGAAGACAAAATGCTCAAAATGAATCCCTCAGTAATATACATCCATGACAACCCCTATGAGCTGTGCTGAGGTCCACCCCCAACATAATCCCGCCCACCCTCCCATCCCTCCTCCCATTAGGAAAAACATCCATAAACATGAACGACCCCCTCCCCATTCCCCCAATTAGTATAGGCTCTGCTCTGCAGCTTACCAACACCTTCGCCCCACCCCAGCCACCCTTATTAAGTCCTATGCTTAAACTCTAACTTAATTAACCAAGGAAACGCATTGTAATTACCCCTCTAACTATCTTTAAGATCTAACCCATTGCAAAGAAAAAGCACTTCTTGCTATCCCAGCTCCTTCACTATAAGAATACTTGTGTCGCCCATCAAGGCGTACTCATTACCCTTCACTTGTAAAAAAGCATCCCAAACACAAAACTACACTATAATAAAGTATCCCGACTCCCCTGTGCTTAGAATCCTAGACAGTATTAGTGCGATAACCCTAGCACAAATGTCCATTCCACATTTATGGGATCTCCCTTAATCTATTGGTCTCTATTAAGGTCCCCAAGGGGAATTAGAACTAGAGACCTAGGTCTCTGAGAGCCACTATAAGTTTTCTTCTTTTGAGGCAGAAGCCTATCTACCTGACTACGTAAAGCCCTTGCTCGCATCTAGCTTCGTTAGTGTTAGGTTACCCACATTAAGATGCTCACTTTATAAATGGGCCTCAAGTTCAAGCTGAATAAGAAATAGGCGTCCAAAAAAAGAAAAACCTCATCCCTTGGGGATAAACCTCGGGCAGACATCTCCGTATTATTTCAGACTTCAACTGCATCCTGAACCAGCCGGTACCCTAGAAAAATGGGATTAACACTCCAATATTAAATGAAATACCCCACCCTCCCCAGGTTATATTCACAATTTCAGCAGACCCCTATTCTAACAGGGGGAAAGAGGTGGAAATTGAATGCTGAAAGCGAGCCAGACAGCGTCAGCATAATACATAAAGTTACCTGGTGAAATAGCGAAGCAATATCTCCCTCTAGTGGTATGCCTATGCTATCACTAACATACTCCCGTAGATAGAGAAAAGCAAAACTGACAAGCAGAAGGAAATGTAAAAATGGAGGCACCCTCCACATAAAACTAAGCCGAGTTTGGCTCCGCTTCTGAAAATGTAGAAAATATAATAGATTTGACCATCCAGTTTTAAGTCTAGATGGTTATACACCAGAGGGTCACAGAACTTAATTACCCTATAACTAGAGGAGGGACCCCAGCATGCAAACAGATAACCATATAAACTTCATACAAAGGAGCCACCTTCCCCTTGAAGTCCATACATTATATCTGGAAAGTCAATTTCACAGCATGTCCATCAATCTTAAGTTTGCATGAGGTCACTCTCAAAAGAAACCTTCAGTGAGCAAAATACCAATAGAAAACATAAGTCCCCATGGAGAATAACTTGTTTTTGCCACTCTCTACTTGCTGAGGGACTTCCACAGGAGGTTCAAAGGCCAGATCTTCCCCTCTTCACATAGAAGAGTAACCGAAAAAGCTGCTGTGTCCAACTTGATTCAAAAAATCATTACGGTTGCATCAACACTCGGAAATGTAGATTAGACTTCACGGATGAGATCAGGAAGCATCTCTTTAAGTCCCGAACGGGCCATTTCTGGGTCATAAAAACTGTGCCATTCCCCCAAAATACACACTTGTAATCTCACTGGGTATAACATTTTAAATCGGATGCCAGTGGCTATAAGCTTGGACACGTAAGGATGAAAGGCAGATCGCCTCTGTCGGACCGTAGCCAGGAGATCCTGTGCCACTCTCACTTTCTTGCCCTCCCAGGTGATGCCCTGCACCTCTTTCACTTTCTTTAAGAAATACTGGTGCTCCAAATAATTAAGGAACCTGAAGATCAGAGGCCTGGGAGGTGAGCCTGAGGGGGGAGGTGGTCTAAGGGCCCGATGTGCCCTCTTAATCGCATATTTAGCCCCATACTGTGAGGGCCCAGCGACCCGCTCTACAAACTTCTGAGTGAAAAGGATAGCATCTTGCCCCTCTTCTGCTTCAGGCAGCCCAATCAGGACCACATTGTTCCTTCAGCTTCTACCTTCGAGATCCTCTAGCTTGGATTCTATTCTAGTCATCTTCTGCCTCACAGTTGCCAGCTCAGACTCGGCTTTCTCAGCTTTCTTTTCTAAGGAACAAACTTTCACTTCAGTATCTGAAGCACGCCGCGCTACTTCTTCTAAAGCAGTTAACAGCTTTTTAATTTCAAGAGTCATAGACGTTATCTCTTCTTTAAAAGGTTTGAACTCTGCAAGAAACTTTGCCAGGGTTAGTGGTTCTTGCTCAGCAGGTTCGAGGGTTGTTTTGCCCACATCAGCCGAACTCGCAGGCCTAGGCTTCTTAGGGCCTTTTTCAGGAGTAGCAGTCGGCGTTCTTTTGGGGAGATTCTTCCTCATTTCGATCTCCGTGCACTCTGCTATTAAAGCTCAAACCGGGCAGAGGTATTAAAATAGCTTGTACTTCCCCTCTAACAAGATTTAATTAGATTGAATAGATTGAAACCGCAAATTTAAATCAAAATAACAGTCAGATGGCTGGAGGGTACAGTAGCGGCTTGTAGTCGGAACTACATCACGTGACCAAGTCATGAAACAGGCCTTCTAGGCTCTACTCAGCATGCCAAATGTACTTGGTACAGTGGATGGCACGCACATCACCATCCTGATAACCTCCATGTCTGAGGAGGCATACCATAACCATAAAGGTTACCAGAGCATGAACTGCCAGGTAGTTTGTGATGTGTCTGGCCTCTTCACAGACATCTGTGCCAGGTTCCCTGGGTCATACCACAAAGCTTACATCCTGGATGTCTCAGGGCTGGGGGCATTGCTCCATGTTGGATGCTTGGATGGCTGGCTATTGGGTAGGTGGGGTGTGCACATGGGTGGGTGTCCAGCAGGTTGCCGACCACTGACTGACCTGTCTCCCATTCCCCACAGGTGACAGCGGATAACCACTATGGTCATACCTGATGACACCATTCCTTGCACCAGCGACTGCGGCTGAGGAGGCCTTCAACACCATACACCGTTGAACAAGGTTCATCATGGAGAGGAGCATCGGGATACTGAAGATGCATTACTGCTGCCTGGACCACACTGGGGGCACCATCATGCTGGCAGTGCAGCATACATGCTGTGTCTTGTCCATGTGAATAATGCTGCACAACATGGGCGTGTGCCACAGTCTTCCGATGCTGGACTACAACCCACCAGACATGCCACCAGGTCATCAGGGAGAAGACCAGTGTCATGGGCAGGAGATGGCTGTGGGACATGCTTCACAATCTGCGATTGTGAACGGGACCTTCAGACATTAGTGTTGGTGTTGCATATACTCCGGTGTCCGATGGCTGTGGGATGTGGTCCACCAAGTCCATTGTTCGCTGCTGTGAACAGCACACAGTACAGTGTTTGCTGGCATTGCCCTCCATGTGCCCCATGATGAAACATGACTGAGGGCACATGATGGCAGTGGTGCTGCTGTGCTGTGCACACACTCCTGCTGCTGCCCATGGCTGGCATTTGGTGACAGGGCACATGTGCTGCTGTGTTAAGCCCCTGTACTATGGTAAGGTAACCAGCCAGATAGGGGTCTGCCCTCCCCATCACTACAATGTCCTTCCCACAGGGGTTTCACCACCACCTCTGTGCTACACTGTGAGCCACCACGTGCGTTTGTGTGTCTGTGCCCTGGTAGGTTTGTGTGAGTGTGTGTGTGTGTGTGTGTGTGTGTGTGTGTGTGTGCCACACTGACACCCTTCTGCCACTCCATTGCCATGTTGCACCTCCCTGTGGTCCGTTACGGCTGTGGCAGCTGTAGAGGGCCACCAGCTCCCACATCATGGAATGGGTCTCCCATCTGCAGGTCAATCCCAGTGCCCTTCTGCCTCTGCCCCTGCACCAAGGGGGCAGGCTGCATTGGTGTTCCTGCTGCTGGGGGTGGCTTCTCCACCTCCACATCTGCCATTCAACCCTCTGCATGGATGTCCTCGGGCTGGGTGTCCTCAGTGACGGTATCCTGTGTTCCTGCTGTTAGGGTCCCCTCTGACCTGTCATCTTTGTCGGACAGATCCTGCATCATTCTGTCATCACTGGTGTCCCGATCGCTGTCCATATGGGTGGGCACATGTGGTGTAGTGCCACCGATGTGCTCCTGCATCTCCTGGCCATGGGCACATGGCAAGCCCATGTTCTGGCACCATGGAGGTCGTCCCCAGGCTATCAGCAACTCCACCGTGTGTTCTTGTGCATTTGTCATCCATGTCATGTCACACCCTATGGCACGGATGACAATGGTTAGCTCAAATATGAACTCAGTGTGGCACCACTGTGCGCTGTTTCTCCAGATGGTCAAGCTCCAGCTGCCTCAACTCACCGCACTGGGTGTCCAGGATGACCATGGGCTGTGATGGCCGGCTGCATCTGGTGGGTTTGCTGGACATTCCCTCATCCCCACTGTCCAGTTCTGTGCATCCAGTGGCATGTACCACTCCACCCTGATGTGGCTCTTGCTGCATGCATGTGTTTCCCATGCAGAATACCTACTGGGCATTTGTCCATGGTGCCAGTTGCCCACGCCATGTGTGGGGGCATGCTTCCACTGTTCCATTGTCCCACACATCCTCTGCCTCTGTGCTGCCTTCATCATTTTCTGTGGTGAGGGTGGTGTCATCTGTGGAGTTATGCCGCACATCCTCAAATGCCTGTGCTGGACCTGTGGGGGGAAGGGTGGGATGTTTATTGTGCTGCAGCCTGTGTCAAGGCTGTGTCATG
This sequence comes from Neoceratodus forsteri, assembly GCA_016271365.2. Taxonomy (NCBI): domain Eukaryota; kingdom Metazoa; phylum Chordata; order Ceratodontiformes; family Ceratodontidae; genus Neoceratodus; species Neoceratodus forsteri. Next base: position 909,428,508 of record CM028130.1, on the reverse strand, counting down.
GCTGTGTCCCCACTGTATGCCTCCTTATACTCACCTGCAATGACATCCTCCCTCATCTATCCACGCCATGTGTTGGCAGCTGTGGGAGGCTGGTACCCTGCTGGTGCACTCATGGTGTGTCTGCCATCCCTGGCATGCTCTGTTGGCACAACGCATATATGCTGGTGATCACAGCTTTCAGGCACTGGTGTGTCTAGGCATGGTGTGCATTTGTGTGCAATACTTACTAGCCAGTGTGCTGACACCTTCCACCACACTGAGGATGCTGACAGTGGTGAGGGTGTCCACCACCATCTTTTCCACTTGTGTCAGCTGGCTGTCTGGGGTGGGGGAGCCACTGCCTGTATCCCTTTGTGTCCGTGCACCCACCACCCCCTTGCACTTCATGGATATCCTGTGGTCCTGCCATTTGTGTTTTATAGCCATCAGGGTTCATGCATCTGGCCATGCAGTGTCATGGCCACCTGTATATCAAGCCACTGGCACACCTTCACTTCAGCAGGGGTGGCTGGGGCCAGCGTACCATATAATTGGGTGTGGTTGGTGCTGATTTCCAACACCATAGTCACCTAATGTAGTCCCATGAAGTTGATTGACCGTGCTGTACCTGTGCCACTGCCACAGGCACAGCCAGGTGCCTGACTCTGTGCACCATCTCCATGACTGACCCTCATTCCACCATACTCCTTCCTCCTGCACTGTGAACTGCATTCACTACTGCATCTGTGCGGTGGGTGGCATTTTTGTCCCTATGGTGGAGTCAAGGGGCGGGGCCATGTAGCTGGGGCAGAATACGCTATGTGCTCCATGCCATCCTCAGATCCACTCACTGCCACTATACGGTTTGCTTTTCACATGGTGCATGCCACGTTGTTGCCTAGTCCTGCATGCCCCACACCTGCGCACCACATATATGTCACATTCTCAAGCATTTCCCACACATTCATGCATTAAGTCCATTAATTTTAAGGATATACCTACTACACCTGAATGTCAAAAATCAATGTTAGAAAAATCAATTACATCTCATGAAACTGATAAAGCTGCTTGGGAACTGAAACCTGTAAAAGCCCCAGGATTAGATGCTTTTTCCATCAATTTCTTTAAGGCTTTTAAGAAGTTATCAATTCCATACTTAACACAAGTATTCAACTCTATTAAGGATGGGCTCCCTTCTTCCTTTGATGAAGCCCTGCTATTGGTCAAACCCAAGAAAGTAAAGACAAAACACAGTGTACGTCTTATAGATCAATATCTCTTTTGGATGGCTAGAAGATATTTACTAAAATACTAGCATCAATGCTTTAGTTTTACCATCCATAATACATCCAGCTGAAACAGGATTCATCAAGGGAAGGAGGGGCCATAAAAATATAAGGAATGCATTCCACTTTATTCACTTGCCCACTGGCCCGAATTCAATAACTGTGTCCCTGGATGCAGAAAAGGCTTTCAATAGAGTAGAATGGGCATATCTTTTTGATATAAGAGCAAACAAATTCCTGGCTTTTAGAAAGTATGAAAAGAAAACACAGAAAGAGGAGGATAAGGAAACTGATCAAGAGAAACAAAGAGAGGCAGGGGAGGCAGTTAGGAGTGCAAAAGTACAAACGGTGGAGAATATTGCCAGATCAGTAAAAAAAGGGACAAGACATTTTTTGGATACATAAGCAAAAAGAGAAAGACCAAGGGATGGACAGTAAGGCTGAAAGGGGGAGGAGGGGTGTGTGCGGAAGAGGATCACCAAAAAGCAGACATATTGAACAAACACTTCTGTTCAGTATTTACAGAGAATGGGGTATGTAGCATGCCAATGATAAAAGACAAGGGCATTAAGGGAAGGGAGGTGGACACTAACCCTTTTACAGTGGAAAGAGTCCTAAGGGAATTGTCACGCTTAAAAGTAGACAAGGCAATGGGACCAGACAAGGTGTACCCCAGGTTATTGAGGGAGCACACGGAGGGGTTTGCTGCTCCTCTAACAGCCCTGTTCAACCTTTCACTAGAAATGGGAGCAGTCCCAGGAGACTGGAGGAGGGTTGATGTAGTCCCACTTCACAAAAATGGAAACAGAGAGGAAGCTGAAAATTACAGGCCTGTCAGCCTGTCTTCAGTAGTGGGCAAAGTAATGGAATCACTACTGAAGGAAAGGATTGGGGAGTACCTTGTTTCCAATGGTCTTCAGGATCTGAGGCAACATGGGTTCACAGGGGAGAGATCTTGCCAGACAAACCTGATCAAGTTCTTTGACTGGGTAATCAAGGAAGTGGATCAGGAAGGAGCAGCTGACATAGCCTACCTGGACTTCAGGAAGGCCTTCAACACAGTTCAACAAAGAAGACTGGTGAGCAAGCCGAGAAGCCTGGCAGTGGGTCCTAAAGTAGTAAGATGGGTAGGGAGCTAGCTGAACAATAGGATTCAGATGGTGGTGGTAAATGGCGTCCATTCTGGAGAGGACAAAGTGACCAGTGGGGTGCCACAAGTGTCAGTACTAGGCCCATACCTCTTCAATGTTTTTATAAGTGACATTGCAGAAGGATTGGAAGTGAAGGTATGTCTGTTCAAGGATGGCGCAAAAGTCTACAACAGGGTAGACACACTTGGGGGGGTAGAAAAAATGACAGAAGATCTAAAAAAGCTGGAAGAATGGTCACTGGTTTGGCAGCTGGGGTTCAATGCAAAAAAGTGTAAAATCATGCACATGGGGCAACCTCACAGGTATAAACAAGGTACAGGAAGGGTGCATTTTCCATAGAAAAAGATGCTCAAGGACAAGTGGTCACACTATGAAGCTGAAGGGGGTGGCTGAGAGGAAATGTGAGGAAGTACTTCTTCATGGACAGGATGGTGGATGCATTGAACAGCCTCCCAGCAGAGGTGGTAGGGGCTAAAATGGTTACAGGATTCATGAAAGCATGGTATGGAAACAAGGGGATTTTAGAAGTAAGGCAAGGAGGGTGCAAACCGAAGACGGAGTAGGATCTGTGGTGGCACTGTAGGTCGGGAAAATAGGACAGACTACCTGGGCCAAGAGGTCCTTATCTGCTGACAACGTCTATGTTTCTATGTTGTAGGTGCTGTTAACTTTTGGATGGGATTAATTTCTTGGATTAAAGCCATATGTAGTAAATCATGTGCAAAAATCCTGACCAGTGGCAACGTATCCCAAGCTCATCAGTTGCAGAGGGAAAATCAGCAAGGATGTTCATTATCACAAATTATTATTCACTGTAGCTATTAAACCATTGGCTACTAGTATTAGGAAAGTACACCATATAATAGGTCTTCAATATGGGAATGAATATTTAAAAATCCCACTATTCGCTGATGATGTACTTTTAGAAACAGAAATAAAACATATATTACAAAAGGTCCAGGAATGTGGGACAGTATCAGGTTATCATGTTAACTGGGATAAATGAGAACCTTTGCCTATAAATACTAGGGAATGTAATATTACACAAGATTAATTTCCGATAAAAATTCACAATACTTCTATAAAATATCTTATGATTCATTAATCAAACAAAATCGATAAATTAATAGATTTGAATATTAAACCCATTTTGGTTGCCATTGGTGAGTATTTAAATAGCTGGAAATGCGACACTGTTGAGAAGTATTAGTATTATAAAGAAAAACATTCTACCCTGGTTGCTCTATTGTTTCAGGCCATACCTCTTATTATTCCCAGAGTTTTACCAAATTTGATAAAATAGTTTCTAAATGTATGTGGAAGAGTGGCAGGGCAAGGCTAAAAAAAATCAAAATTAATATCCCCCAATAATAGGGCAGGACTAAATGACCTGATTTTGAATCCTATCATACGGCCACACTCTTTGAGCCACTTAAAGAATGGATGACTAATTTCATAAGCCACCACCATGGGTCTCTACAGACTTAAAGTATTCCATATAAAAGAAAGGAAGCCATATTTATTATTAAATCTGTAGTGAAAAGAGACATAATAAATGATATGTTATATTGGAAATGATTACTAAGAAGTATATAACTAAAAGAGAAATTAACAAATTTTCTTCCACATGGAGGAATAACTTCCATAAAGCCTTCAATAGTGGACACTTTTTAATTTTGGAGTAATTTAACATATGTTCTATAGGAGCTTTACATCAGGGCAATATGTTTAAGTCCTTCTGGCAAAAAACTGAACAAACTGGTTTACCTGAGAAATATTTTTTTCGTTATTTGCAGGTGAGAGCAACTGTTGAAGAAATATTGGGAAGTGATAAACTATGTCAAAGCAGAAATGAATTATTTGACATGATATATCTAGCACCCAACAGAACTAAGCTAATACCTAAACATATGGTTATATCACTGAACCAAAATTTCCTGATCTTTGTAGTGTTGAAAACTAAATGGGAAGCTAAATTACAAGTTCCAGTAGCGATAGATAAATGAGACATGATATGTTCTTCATGGAAATTCTCTATGAATAATAAACTAAACTAGATTCAGTTCTATGTTCTACATAGAATGTATTATACCCCTTATCTTCTAAATAAATTCAACCAAAATAGTTCTTCAATTTTCCAGCGGTGAAAAAATCAAGTGGCAGATTTATCACAATTAATGGTGTTACGCTCCAAGATTTCCACATTCTGATAAAATATTTTTAGCTTGATTAATAATATTTTAAACACAGACTTATATGTAGTGGTAGAAATATGTTTATTAGGATCAATTACTTTACAAACCCTTCCAGATGGAGCAAATCTTAAATGACTGAGTATGATGCTTATTAATGCAAGATGGTGCAAAGATAGAATGTGGAATGATCCCATAGTCCCTACATGGGAACTTTGAAATAATCTTCTATAAGAATGTATGAGAATTGAAAAAAACAACAATATTTTACAGCCAGGAATAATAAAACATGCTGGAAAATTTGGGGCCCAGTATGAAGTGCCCTAGATAATGACTTGCTATAGTTGATAAAAATGCCAATTGAACTGATAGAACTGTCAACCACAATCATTGTGAGCTTTTTTTTCTATTTGACCACAGTTGTTCCAAGCCACAGCCTGTAGTGCTGATAGAATGTTGCTAGAAGCACTAATTTAAACAAGACTTATTGGTACCAATGCATGGAATCATCAGGCTGATATGCGCTGAAGCACTATTCCATCACAGTCATTGTGAGCAGAGATAAATTGAGGTTTAGGCCATGGTTTTCAGAATCATTCCAAAACCAGTAAAATATGCAAGAAAGGGATTATCTATCAAAAAAACCCCACAGTGCATGAGTTGAGAGCATCCAACTGAACACTAATAAGCTTTAACTTTCAAAATAACAAGATTCTTGTGACTTAGTCATCGAGAAGATGTGGAGCAATAATCCGGGGTGACCAAACTACTTGGTAGAAATTAAAGATATACTGTTGGAATACTGGAAGGTTCATGACCAGCACAGTGTTCAGGGTTCCCTTTGAAATCCACCAGAGTTCTGGAGCATCACACAGGTCCAGAAATGATGCCACAGTTAGACTCACCAAAGCAAACTAATGTTGTTAGAACCACAAACTAGAGAAGGGTAACTTCAGGAAAGACTGAAGGAAGTATATCTTTACAACCCATTGACAGATGGAGTATGAGGCCCAAAGACATAGTCAATGCCAGTGTTATCTTGGGATTCAAAACTCAACAGGATTACTATAGGGGGATAATTAGAAAGAAGTTGAATGTTGAAGGGAGCACTGGGGGCTTCAAAATGATTACATAAGCCTAGGTAGGTAAAAAAATGCAGACTGGATGGACTCTTGCCTTTATCTTTTCCGCAACCATCTATACATTTCTGTGTACCTGTATGAATCCACACCAGATGATCAGTAAAAAAACTTATTATAATTCAAGAGCACACTCCTGACCAATCACAGAACTCCTTTCCCCTGCAAGTGAGACACTCTAATTCTGTGAAGAGTGTCTCACATGCAGCTGCCCTGGAAATGGCACATTCCGGTAAGGTTTTTAAAAAAATGAAGACATTATTGATCAAGTTTGATCAATAATATATTAATACCACTGCTGAGGCCACTCTTACAATTGTACAAGTGATCTCACTTACATTCTTAGGTATCAGAACCACTCACCTTTGGGTCACAGTTCTCATACTCTCACAACCATAAGAGTGGATTCAGTGGTGGTATTAACATACAGCATAAGTTTCTCTTTTTAACTTGAATTACCAATTTAGTTAGTCCAAAAAGACACTCCCAGGTGTATGGTTGGGGTATGCTAAACACACTTCAAGGGGCTAAAGGCACTCAAGTTTTGGCCTTATGCCCCTTCCCCAGGGCATGTGTGTATGACAGTACAACCACACACTCTGTCATGTCTTATTGTTTACCTACACTGATTAAACAATTATCTAAATAAAATGTATGGTTTTCCACCATACTGCATTATTTCTTCTTTGCCACTTATTTCTAGATGACCAGAAATAGTTTTAAAGTAGCAGCATTTTTTAAGTCTTAAAAAGTAAATGTTGATTTGGATAATAAGATACAATGCAAGTGTTATATATATATATAAAGGCACGGTAGTGCCACTATAGTTAGGGTTGAGTACCCCATTTAAGGTTAAAGTGTGAAATTTAGCATCTTAATAACTTTGCCACCGTATGACAGATTTGCCTGAAATAGCACGGAAGGGTACCAAAGATCTCTGGATCTGCCAAGTTTCGTAACGGTCGGCTATACAGTTGCGGAGTTATAAAGTGACATTCTGTAGCGCATTGACACTTTTTGTGCATTCTTTGCTCATGCCTACAGGTCGCACGGTTTGCACGACTGGTCCAAAAACTTCAGAACATATGTGGCCGGGGTCCCCGATGTGCCTTTCGAAGATTTCATAAAAAAAATTAGACGGTTCAAAAGTTATTCAAAAAACAAGTTTCCCATTATAGTCAATGGGGAAAGTTAACAAAAAGTTCAACAGTGTTGCAAATGCAGTTTTTTGTGTCACAAATGACCCCTGTAGTGTCCTGAGTCAGCCATTTTTTTTTCAGTTAGTGGTCACAGAAATGCTTGGCATTTAAATTTGGGACCCTCTAGAGACACAATTATTTTTGTGTTCACCTAGTCGGACCCTGAGGATGCCAGTCATGTCTTTTTTGGGGGGTTAAACACCCCAGACATATGTTTTTGAAATTTTTGTAAAAAGTAGTGTCACACTCACGACACTTTTGTGATTTCATTTGCGAAATTGTCGTAATAAGAAACAGGAATTCTTTGCCACCCTGCTGCAAAACAACAGTTTGGTCTTTTGGGCTGAAATATGGAGGGAAGAAAGCCAACATCCAACAGATGTGACTTTTGGTGGTTTGGTGACAAAATATTGCAGGATGGAAAGTTATAGTGCTCTGAAGTTGACACTTGTTCCCATAGACTAACATTGCAGCATCCGCCGCTGCTTTCAGGGTCCGTATCTCGGAAATGCTTAGAGATACGGACTTTTCGTGGGAAAAATGTTTAGCCCCCCACTAGGGGGCTGAGTGCAAAATTAGCCAAGAAAGTCATAATTTATATGAAATTTTAATTTTTTTCTACGTCGTACAGTTCCTGCGATACAAGCAATTTAGTATTCCAAGTGCTCATTTTCTGCTCCGAGGCCCATCATTATGCATATATTCTTTGTATTCACTGTGTTTCTCTATGCAGCTGTTGGTGAAAAAAAGGGTGTGCGCTTACATTACTGTGCTTGCATTTCCGTTTCCATTTGCTTTACCTTTCTCGTCTATGCCACCGTGTGCATTACCCTTTGCGTTTTTGTTTGTGCTTGCATTTGTGTTACTGTTAACATTTGTGTCTCCATTAATGGTTTTGTTTGTATTTTATTTTGCGTCACCATGTGCATTAAGATTTGCGTTTGCGTACATGCTTCTGTTTGCGTTTGCGTTTCCTTTGGCGTCATCGTTGCTGTTACCATTAGCATTTGCATTTCCTAGTGCGGTACCGTGACCGTGCGTGTCACCATTTGCACTTCCATACATGCTTACTTTTGTGTTTCCATTTGTGTTACCATTCCCATCTACGCCACCGTGTGTGTTACCCTTTGCATTTTTGTTTGCATTTGCATAACTGTTAACAATTGTGTTTCCATTACTGTTTTTGTTTGCATTTCCTTTTGCGTCACCGTGTGCATTTCCATTTACATTTGTGTACATGCTTCCATTTGCATTTGTGTTTCTATTTGTGTTTCCTTTGGTGTCATCATTGCTGTTACCGTTACTGTCTATGTTTCCAAATACGTTACCATGCCCGTGGGTGTTACGGTTTGCGTTTCTGTATGCGCTTGCATTTGTGTTTCTGTTTTCATTAACATTTGCACTTGTGTTTGTATTACCATTTGTGTTATCATTTATGTTTGCATCACCATGTGCATTAGCGTTTGCGCTTGCGTTTGTGTTGCCATTACTTCACTATTTACAGTGCACATTCTCAAAAAGAAGGAAAATTCATGGCAAAAACCTCCATTTAATGCATCAGTTAGGGTTGTTCCACAGTGACAAAAGTGAGGAAATTCGATGTTAGGGTTCCACCTCCATCACCCACCCTGCCCCACCAACAGGCATTGGGGTGTCGTTAGAAGTCGCTGGTCCTACTCTCACCCCATTCTCCTATACTGCACCACCTCAGCTTGTTTGCACATGGGATGGGGTAAGAGTTAGGACCAACAACTAACACACACCCCCGATGACTGGTGGTGGGGATTAAGATGCAAGAGAAGTGAGAACCTAACATCAAATTTCCTTGCTTTGTCACTGTGGAACAACCTAACTGATACAATAAACTCAGGTTTTTACCATAAAAAAAAATATATATATATAAATTCATTGCAAAACTTTTGTTTAATGCATCAGTTAAGGTTAAAGTGACAAAAGTGGGAAAATGAGATGTTAGTGTTGAGCCCCTAACCCCACCACCACCCCACCACCTCATCTGCTGCAGACCGACAGATGCCGGGGTGTGCCATGGGGTTATGAGGCCCAACTCTCACTCCATTCCATGTGTAAACAGGTTGACATGCTACAGTAAAGGAGAATGGGGTGAGAGTTAAGCTTCACGACCCCATGGCACGCCCCGGTGTTTGTCAGTCTGTGCAGGATGGGGGGGAAGGGAGCTCAACACTAACATCTCATTTTCCCACTCTTGTCACTTTAACCCTAACTGATGCATTAAACAAAGTTTTTTTGCAAAGACTATATATATATATATATATATTATGGTAGCACGGTAGTGCCTCCATAGTTAGGGTTGAGGAGCCATTTATATGTTAAACCTAAAATTTTGCACCTTAATATCTTTACAACTGTTCAACGGATTTGCCTGAAATTTGGAACACACGATCAAGAACCACACATCTTGGGATCTGCCAACTTTCGTACTGTTTAGATATACAGCTGTGGAGTTATTAAGCATGATCTGCGCGTGTGTTTATGCTTTTTTGGAATTCTTTGCTCATCCCTACAGGTCGCACAGTTTGCACGACTGGTCCAAATCTTCAGGAAACATGTGGCCAGGATCCCCAATGTGCCTTTTGAAGATTTTGTGAAAAAATATTAAACGGTTCAAAAGTTATTCAAAAAACAATTTCCCATTATAAGTCAATGGGAAAAGTTAAAAAGTTCGACAGTGTCGCAAATGCACTTTTTAGTGTCTCAAATGGCCCTAGTAGTGTCGCAGATCTGCCATTTTGTTTTTAGTTAGTGATCAGAAAAATGCTTGGCATTTAAATTTGGGACCCTCTAGCAACACAATTCTTTTTGTGTTTACCTAGTCAGACCCTGAGGATGCTAGGTATGTCTTTATTTTGAGGTTAAACACCCTAGAAATATTTTTTTTCAATTTCTGGAAAAAGTAGTGTCGCAAAGTAGTGTCGTACTCATGAAAGTGTCACAAATGCTTGTGAAAGCTGTCGCAAATCACGACACTACTTTTTCAGACTATGGCCAAAATGACAGCAGTTCTTTGCCACACTCCTGCAAATGAACTGTTTGGTCTTTTGGGCTGAAATCTGAAGGGAAGGCAGCCAACATCTCACAGATGTGCCTTTTGGTGATTTTGTGACAAAATATTGCATGGATGCAAAGTTACGGTACTCCAAAGTTGACACTTTTTCCCATAGACTAACATTGCAGCGTCCGCTGCATGACAGGAATTCTTTGCCACCCTGCTGCAAAATAATGGTTTGGTCTTTTACACTGAAATTTGAAGGGAAGAAAGCCAACATCTAACAGATGTGCCTTTTGGTGGTTTGTTGAAAAAATATTACAGGGCAGTAAAATTATGGCACTCCGAACTTCTCTTTTTTCCCATAGGATAACATTACAGCATTCGCCGCGCCTTTCAGGGCTCGTGTCTCGTTAACGGTGCGAGATACGGACTTTTTGTTGGAAAACTACTTAGCCTCCCACTTGGGGTCTAAGTAAAAAACTAGCCAGGAAAGTCATAAATCATATGACTTTTAAATTTTTTTTCTACGTCGTACGGTTTCTGAGATATAAGCAATTTAGTATTCCAGCTCCTCATTTTCTGCTCCGAGACCCATTATTATGCATACATTCTTTGTACTCACTGTCTTTCTCTATGCAGCTTTTAGGGAAAACCAGCCTGTGCACTTACATTACTGTTACCGTTACCACTTCTGCTTGCAGTTCCATACCCATTTCACTTACCGTTCCCGTCTACGCCACCATGTGTGTTACCCTTTGCGTTTTCATTTGTGCTTGCGTTTGCGTTATTTTTACCATTTGTGTCTACAGTACTGTTTCTCTTTCTGTTTTGCTTTGCGTCACCATGCGCATTACCATTTGCGTTTGCGGGCACTGTGTTACTATGTGACGAGACATCACGTCGCGGGAGCGCGGGGCCCAAACCACATTACATCACTATTTCTTGTTATCATTCTCAAAAAGAAGGGAAATTAGAGGCAAAAAACTCAGTTTAATGCATCAGTTAGGGTTGTTCCACAGCAACAAAAGCAAGGAAATTCGGTGTTAGGGTTGAAAGCCCCCCTTGGACACCTACCCCAACTGGCATCGGGGTGCACATTGGAGTCATCGGTCCTAACTCTCACCCCATTCTCCTATACCTCTGCTTCTTTACATGTGATGGGGTGAGTTGGGGCGGGCAATGCACCCAATGACAGTTGAAGTGTGGGAAAGCAAGGGGCTTTCAACCTAACACTCACTTTCTCACTGTGGAACAACCTTAACTGATGCATTAAATGGAGTTTTTGCCTCATATATATATATATATATATATATATATATATATATATATATATATTTTTATATAGTATATTATGTAAGGTTAAGGGAGTAAGGGAGGTGTAGGAAACACTCCAGGCCTAGATATTCAAAGGAGTTATGCCTGATGCAACTGAGTTGCATAGGCACCACCCCAGAAATGCACCTGAGGCTATATTCAAAAGGGGGAATTGTGCTGTGCAATTCCCAATGCACCACAGCACAAAGATAATGTGTGCGGTGCACCTCCAGGGGGCATGCCCATGCATATGTGGCACATCTCGATATTCAGTCAAGATGTGCGGCGCATCTGCTGGCACATCCTGGAGATGTGCTGCATACATGGGCACAAAGTGTAGCATGGAAAAATCATGCTTAAGTGGAAACCACCAACAGGATAGCTGCCGTAATGCAAGGTGCCACACAGCAGCCACCAGCTATGGCTGCCTTCCCCCCAGAGCACCATACACAAGCACCCACATTATTTCCTGGTAGTCTAGTGGTACCCTTCCCCATCCTGTAACTCCAATTGCCCGTGATGTATAAATAACTATTTTCCCGGTAGTCCAGTGGTACCCCCTCTCCATCCCGTAACTCCGATCGCCCATAATGTGTAAATAGCTATTTCCCTGGTAGTCCAGTGGTACCCCCTCCCCATTCTGTAACTCCGATCGCCCGTAATGTATAAATAGCTATAAACAGGCTTTTAATATCTGTTGTTTTATGGATTGTGAGAATTTTAACTGAAGCTGAATTTTTTGGAAGATTTTATCGAATTGTTTTATGGTATATATGTATGTACAGCACTTTGATTTCTGAATTGCGCTATATAAATAAAAATATTATTTTTATTATTATTAGCTATATCCCTGGTAGTCCAGTGGTACCCCCCCGCCCGTAACTCAGATCACCCAAAACTGCATCCCCACATCCTTGGTAGTCTAGTGATCCCCCAATCCACACAGGACCCCATCCCACCCTGCTCCCCCCAGGACATCGGTGGCAGCAGACCCCCCCACACACCTCCACAGCTGCCCACCAAATGACAGCTTACAGTACATGCTACAAGCTCACTGGTCCACACTGATGACCAATGGACTTGCAGTGTGTATTGTACTAGTCATTCATGATTTTGTGAATGAATGACTTCTTTCACAAAGTCATGAATGACTAGTACAGTACAATCCCGGGAGGCCAAATGCCTGGTGCTTTAATGCCAGGCAACATTTTACCTGTGCCATAATCGGCATCGGCAAAATGCATGTCGTTGTGACTTGTGTGAACTGGAGGACTGTCAGTCCATGCCAAAAAGTAGTAGCAAAGCAGCCGCTAAGGTCTCAGAAATATAGATGCCGCAAAGTTTAACTTCGCTAGTGTAGTAGAGGTGAAGTGGCCCACTCCGCCTTAACATATAGCTATGCAAAGTGCCCATTGAAATGCAGTACTTCACCATTTCACATCATAATAACTTTGTGTTATGATGGCTCTGCGTTACCTTGCTTTATTTTCTTTTAAAGGTGGAGTGAGTGAGCATTGTAACAGCCCAAAGATCACATGGCTCACAGTCTGCAGATCTCATGCTTTGGGCAGGAAGTTAATCATGCAAAAGAGTGAAAGACTTTCACTTTTGCCTTACCTAATGTGGGAAAAAGAGCTGTGTTTGAGAGGAGACAGAGAGATAGCAAAAAATATAAACCCCACATCTGAGCTGGAGCACCCTCTGGGCTAGTGGTCCCCTTCCTGAAGCAGGATGTAGTAGTGCCATGGAAGCACCACCTCCGGTGGCACCTACCAGCGCCACCCCACCAGTGCCACCACCTGTCATGGCCCCTGGACCAGCGGTTCATCAGGAAGTGAGAGCGGAGCTGCAGCAGTTGCAGCCACAGCATCAGCAAGTTTCCCCACCCATAGCCCCAACTGAGCACCGGCAGCAGATGGCAGCAACATCTGGGCCCCCGTCTGTGCCCAGTCCTTCCCTCATTAGTGTGGGAGTTCTACACTACCCTGCCTGCAAACACCAGTGTAGTGAAGTGCAATCTGTGTGGTGAGGTGGTGTGCCATGGTGCAAAAGGAAGTCATCTGGCCACAGGTAGTCAGTGTACCCACCTATACAACCACCACTGTACAGATTGGCAGGCCAAACTTGCCGAACAGGGCAGGAATGACCCTGATGACCCTGCTGGGCAACAGATGACAGCACGGCCTCCACCTGCACGTGGTGTCAAACAGGGGCAGGCCATGGAGCAAGCAGCTGTTCCACAACCTGCAGGTGATGGTGAAAACTCTGCATGAATACCTGCCACACATGTCGATTTGGGCCTGATGTGGAATGATTTGGACCATGTGAACCACTGGATTAACAACATGGAGCAGCAGTTGGAGCACATGGAGGTGCACCAACTCCAAATAATGGGCATGCTTCAACAGCTGCTCTCACACCATAACATTGATCATTAGTTTTTTTTGGTTGTCCTTGCACCCACTACCCTCTCTGTGAAATAGTTCCTGACATTGCCCCGATCCATCCCCCTTCTATCTTCAGATTTTGCCCCCTTGTTCATACTCATCTCTTTTTCTTAAAGATGCTACCCTCTTGTACATTGTTGATTCCCTTTCGGTACTTGATAGTTTCTATCATGCCCCCCCTTTCCTTGCTGTTATACATATTAAGCCTTAGACTCCACAATATTTGGGACATCAGTTAACTCGTTGTCATGGGTTGAAATTGGGGCAATACTCATGCCATCAACAACTTCACTACCACCAGCGGGACAACAGCATTTCCAACCATGACTGAAGCTACTGATTGCACTGTGAAAAACACAGTCAGAGAAATTTCTTTTCTGCCCACGGCCACTCTTGCCACTGGCAGCAGTGCCCTGACCAGAAGCATCTTTGCATGCACATCTCTTTGCAGCCATTTTTTGGGATTACACAGAAAATTCACAACAAATTAAGATTTCTGAAATGTGGGGTGGATGGGAAGCCAAAAAACAACAACTGTGGCTTACAGATGCAGATTGGGCACTAAACAGATGCAAACACACAGACACAGATTGCACACTATAAAGAGATGCAGCTGCACAGGCACAAAAATGCTTTAACCAGTGGTCACATAAATCCAAAACTGAAAAAATAAATTATACCTTTTGAGGATTGAGGGGGTGCTGCAGTAGCAATCCACTAGCTAGATAAAAAGAAGCAGTAAAAAATACTGCAGATGGATAACCGATTCAGAGTGCGGTGATGACTGTGTGGCACAATAAAATGTGTCTGACTTGATGGCACTCACACACATACACTCACACACTACAGGTAATGTGCAAAAATTTAACAGTGTAGTACACTATATAAAAAAATCTTTTAAACAGAATGAAAATATGTGCTGTACCACACCAAACAGAAAATAATTATCAAAAATTACTTAAAGTATTACTGTGTGTACATAAACACTCAAATACTAACACACACTACTAGTACAAAACAGTTAGAAAGACTGCCTTTCTCATGTCAATCTCACTCCACCACAGATACACTCCTCCCCGAAGCACACTTCAACAGTGTCTGTCAGTACACAGCCTGAATATTCTAAGTTAACATTCAAAATGCACTCAAAAACAATCAACACTCGATGATCTAAGCACAGGAGGGTTTCCTACAGTTGATGTACTAAATTTGGAACAAAATAATTAGATCAAAAGTGATTTTTTTAAAGCTTTTTTAATGTTTGATTCTCAGAGCTCTGACAGCAAACTGTCTCCAGCTTTCTGCTACACACACTACACAAAACTGAGGCTGTACAAGACAATATAGAGCCCATGTGACCTGCCATCCCATGAATCAATGCAAAATTCACCTCAAATAACAATAAACAAGTGAAGCAAAGCAAAATCCATTAAAATCAATGGCACTTCACGTTAAAATTAAGGGGAAGGCTGTAATACAAGGTGAAGTAACGCAAAGTCAATTGGAAACAATGCACTTTGCATTCAAATTTATAGGTGGAGTAATTCGCTTCATGTTACGGAGTACTACATGGATTTGGGAATAATACATGAAGTGCTCCGCTTAGCGAAGTGGGAGCACTTTGCTCACCTCTACTTGGAAATGAGGCAGCCAATACTTACTAGTGATAGGTTCCTGAAAGGTCTGGCACATCTTAATATTGATAAGGTCCCAGGACCAGATGAGTTGCACCCAAGGATACTTGAGGAATTAGCAGCAGAACTGGTTGAACCACTGTGTTCGCTATTCAATATCTCTTTTAGGTCCAGGGAAGTTCCAAAGGATTGGAAAATGGTAGACATTGTACCACTTCATAAGGGAGGGGATAGGGAGCAACCAGGGAACTACAGGCATATCAGTCTGACCTCCATCATGGGGAAGCTGATGGAACCACTAATCAAACAGGACCTCAGGAACAACCTAGAGAACAATGGGCTCCAGGATAGTAAACAACACGGTTTTTTGGAGAGAAGGTCTTGTCAAATTAACCTTATTTTTTTTCTTTGAATGGGTGACCAAGGAAGTAGACAATGTTCATGCTGTGGATCTGCTGTACTTTAACTTCAGCAAGGCTTTTGATTTGCTGCCACACAAAAGGTTGCTCAAAAGGATGGAACACCTGGGTGCAGCCAAAACCATAGTGAACTGAGTGGGTAGTTAGATAGAAGGGAGACAGCAGAGGGTGGTGGTGAATGGAGTTAAATTAGAGGAAAGGGGGGTTACAAGTGGGGTTCCACAGGGATCTGTCCTGGGTCTGGTCCTCTTCAACATGTTTATTACTGACATTGGTGAAGGAATCCAGGACAGGCTGTGTCTCTTAACAGATGATACAAAACAATGTGGCAGGGTGGGATAGTGATGAGGGAATAAGAGATATGCAGAGAGACCTACAAAAACTAGAGGGCTGGCCGGCCCGGTGGTGCTGAGGGTTGAAGTGCTGGATGCCACACCTTGTGCTATGCCAGCAACCCAGGTTTGGAAAAGACCTCGGGTCATTGTGATGCCATCGTGGGGGGGGGCAGAGCATGATCAAGCATGTTGAAGGGCAGCTTTCCTCTCCCGAGGGTGGTGAGGGTGGGTTAGCCTCCCCCCATAGTTCAGCTCCTACCAGGTGGAGGTCCAGTGAGTAGTGTAGGTGGAGAAGGGATGGCAAACAATTAAGGGAGGTGGAAGGGGCTGAGTTGGTGTCATGGAGTGCATAGTATACTTCCACACACTCACATGACCATATGCCGGTGCCTCGGGGGGGGGTTAGGGGGAGAAAATATGTAAAAACACGGATGTGTCCCATCATCAGTTGGTGGGAGGAGGTGATGGGGACCAAAAAGCTTAATAAAAAAAAATAGAGGGCTGGTTAAAATCCAGTGCTAAAAAGTGTAAGGTAATGCACCTAGGAAAAAGGAACCTCAAGACAGAGTACTAGATGGGTGGGTTTTAGGGAACATTGTTTAACCAGGAGTAGCATACTAAGCGGAAGCTTGTTTCCAGATGTGACCTGGAAGCACAAGGAAGTTAAATGACTTGCTCAGGATCACACAGTATGCATCTAGGCAGCTATGGGATTCAAACTCAGGTCTCCAGATTCGCAGCTCAGAGTCTTAACCCACTGCACTATACTGCCACCCAAAACTAATGAGACTTAGCACTACAGAAGAGAAACAGGATCTAGGAGTTATCATCAGTAATTCCCTTAAACAAAATAGCTAGTACAACAACGACTATAGCAAGGTTAACAGGATGCTGGGATATATCGAGATGGGTACTGATAGCAGGAGAAAAGAGTAATATTTCCCCTATACGAATCCCTGGTGAGGCCTCACCTGGAGTACGGCATTCAGTTCTGGAGCCCTCACCTCAAAAAGGACAGGGATAGGTTGTAAACAGTAGAGCACAGAGTAACAAAAATGATTCGGGGCCAACATGGCAGATCCTATAAGGAGCACCTCAAGACACTAGCTATGTACTCACTGGAAACCAGAAGGAAGGGGAGATATGATAGAGACCTTATGGTTACTTAATGGAATTAACAAGGTAAACTGCTGGGCATTATTTACCCTGAATACCAACTTGAGGTCACATGGTCATGAGTGGGAAATAGCAGTAGGAAGGTTCAGAAGGGACATGAGGAAGTAGTAGCAGTAAAAATCTTTAAGCTGGAAGATGGAAACTTACACCATTAGGACCAAAGGTCCTGTTTTCAAGGTGATCCAGTTTAAACTTTAAATAGTTTTACAATCACATATAAAAACTAATACATTATCACACATACCAACTAGACTTACATTCACAGACATATAAAGTAAATATCAAATTTGGTATCAAATTTCACATAGTTCAAATTGATACAATTTAGTGGTATCAGAACTTTATCTACACTCTGGCATTACAAAGGCATTCAATTCCATACATTCTTGGATCAGTTAATTTAGGTAAGAATACCCAACTTGTACAGATTCTATAAGATGACTGATCAGTCTTTCCTTTCAAACTTTATAAATCACACATAAATAATAGCTCTTTACAGAAAGGGTGGCAGAACCTTGGAACAGTCTGTTGGCCAAGGTGGTGAGTGCAAACCATCTGTCAGCTGAGGTGGTGGGTACAAACAGTCAATGGATTCAAACAGGCACGGAACACATGAAGGGAATAGTGGTTGCATGGGGTGACAAAACCAGGGAGAAGAATGTGGATAGGATGGGAAGGGATTGAACCCAGGAGGAACAATGGGTTTCAGGGATTATGGGGAATATGGGCAGGCTGGGTGGACCTCTGCTCTTTTTCTGCCATCATGGTCTATGTTTCTATGTTTCTTTACTATAATTGCAGAGGTTATTTAAAGTGTAGATATTGGTACATTTGCAAATTGGTTAGCTGGCACTTTACACGTGGGTTATAGTGGGATTTACCAATGGGTAAAGATGCCATTTAATGAATATGGTTACCAAATGTTTTGCCCCATTGGATAATAAACTGCAAAGTTAAAAAAAAAATGTAATGCTAACAACTAAGGGTGTTTCAGCTACGAGACTGTCTGAAGAATCATGAGACTTACCATCATTGTATAGCTGGTATTCAGCAGAATTCTTCCCATACATCAGACTATACACAGCCTTTGGTCTGCTATTCTGATAATGTATATCTTTAAAGCAGGAGTGCCACAAAAATGTTTTACCAAAAATCATAGCTGTCAAATGTACTTTTCTACAGTAGGTACAGTACCTCCTATAACCCCACAAGGGGGGGAGATGAGAAGGGACTTGGCAAGGCTGGAGGAATGGTGAAAAGTATGGCAGCTTAAATTCAATGCAAAGCACCTGGGAAACAAAAAACCCAGGGGAACAGTACACAATGGAGGGAAGGTACTGACAAAAATGGAAAGGGACCTGGGGGTAGTCATATCAGATTATCTAAAGATAGGTAAGCAATGTGAGACGGCAGTATGGAGGGTTGGGGGGATGCTGGGATGTGTGGGGAGAGGTATCACCAGTAGAAAACAGGAAATGGTTATCCTTCTGTACAGACAGTTGGTGAGACTCCATCTGGAGTACTGCATGCAGTTCGGGAGACCCCATTTCCACAATGACATAGACAGGATGGAGGCAGTCCAGAGGAAGGCAACTAAAATGGTGCAGGGTCTGCACCAGAAGCCATACGAAGAGAGACTAAAGGATCTTAATATGTATAGCCTCGAGGAAAGGAGGGAAAGGGTGACATGATAGAAACTTTCAAGTACCTCAAGGGAATCCACAAAGTCCAAGAGGGTAGCATCTTTCAGAAAAAGAGATGTGCAAGAACAAGGGGGCACAATTTGAAAATAGAGAAACAGCTCAGGGGCAACATGAGGAAGTATTTTTTCATGGATAGGGAAGTGGACGCATGGAATGGCCTTCCTGAGGAGGTCATGGGGTCAAAAAAAGGGTGGATTCAAGAATGCATGGGACAGACATAAGGCAATTCTGGTGGGGATTAAGAAGAAGTAGGCTGTTGGTTAACTAGGATCCGCAGCTTATCCAATAGATATGGAAATGGGTAGACTTGGTGCGCCAAGCGTTCCTTATCTGACATCAAAGTCTATGTTTCTATGTTATGCTGTGCACCATGATTTTTGTTTCAATTTTCTCAATCCTAACCCTTGGCTGGTATGCTGTACATTGCAATTTCTAAGCCAAATGTGGTGGTCATCTTTTTTCTTGAGAACAGACTAAATGAAAACCTTCATAAAATACTTACATTTTGGTAGAAGTAGAAAGTTTTACCACCAAATAAAACTGGAAGATGTTTGGAAGCTTTTATAGTAAAAACAGGTAAAGACAAATTTTCATTGCACTGCTGCTTTAAACTTGCAAATAATAAAGAGTATTGACCCTCACACTAAAAGACTGACCACAGTCCTTTCCATTCCTGGAAGAGAAAGTAAGATACTGTACACAGACTTCTTTAAAGAATGAGAAACAGAAAAATAAATCTGTTGCCCATGGTACCCAGTTTGCTGTGCTCCTTCTTGGGAAGCTAAAATCAGATCTGGCCTTCTCTTGGGCTGCTGCAGCTATCAAATTATCAATAAAATAGTGTTCAAAGAACTAAAAGGAATGCCTCTTGAAATATAACTTTCATGTTTCTTATTAGTAGCCAAACTATACCCAAGCTGTGGCAAGATCTTTTTTGCAAAAAAATGATCATTGATGACTGTAGGTCTGCTCTGTCCCTAAATGAGTGAAAGACTATAAAAATCATTTTTATGTTTGCTTGCACGCATGTGCAAGAAACATAGTGCCATCATTCGAGTTTTCGTAGATGCGGCACCCATCTTCCAATGCAATCAGTTTGTTTGCAGGCACGGCCACAGTTCGCCAATAAATGCTGCAGCTGTCTATGACAGCAGTTGAAAATGCAGTGCCGTACAGTTGAAAGGAAGAGCTCTGCTTCAGTGAGCAGCAAGAAGCTACTGCCTGCTCATGCGCTTCCCCCCACACACACATGCAGGCATGCATATTGTGTGCTAATGAGCTCCCCCTACACACACACACTGTATGGCCGACAGGGGTGCCCAATCCCCCGTCGGCTCCAATGCCCCCCAACAGGCAACCGGGTGCCACACTGGGAGCCCACCCCAGCATGGCAACAGTCCATATGGCTGATGGGGGTGCCCAATCCCCCATCTGCTCCACTGCCCCACGCCCCAAACAGCCTTCCAGCTGCCACACTGGGAGCCCACCCTAGCGTGGCACAAGTCCCGCGTCGTCCAAGAAAAAAAAAAAGAAACCTGAAAGAGAAACCTTCCCTCACTGACTGTCCTTACCCCCGCCTCCCCACCCATGCCCACCCTCTGCATACCCTGCCTCTCCACACCCCCTCAATCCATACTTACCTCCAGAGTCTGGCGCAATGATCTTGGTGGACCGGGTACCGTCCGCACTCTTCAAAGCCGACCATGAACTGAGGAAATGCCAGTAAGCTGTATAATGTAATAAACAGGTTTTTTTCAACTTTGATGCATATCTCAGGCATTTTTGGGAATTTTTACACCAAATTTTCAACATGGGGTTTTTGGGACCCCACCTCATGAATTCTGTCACTGTCATTTTGTTAATCTGCCCCAAAAGATAATTTATGCGGTCACTGCGCAGAACCACATTTTGGGACTGATTTATGAAAGGACAGTGTCACAGTTCATGAGGAAAGCCCTCAGAAACCCTATGTTGAAAATTTGGTGAAACAATTCCCCAAAATGACTGTTTTATGAGCATGCATTGCGCTGTTCCTACGCACGCTTGTAAGTTCGTGAATTTTCAATATTTTCACTCCAGATTTTCAACATTGCCATTTTACCACACCTCCTTATCAGCAGTACAGCTGTCATTTTTCACATCTTGCTCAAAACATTTCCATGCATGTAGTGCACAATGGCACAGTCAGTGTGTGAAATCAAGGTTTCGGACATATTAAGAAAATCACAGTGATGCTGTTCATGAGCAGAGGTGTTACAATGGCTGTGTTAAAAATTTGGTGAAAAAAGTCCATAAAATGACTGTGTTACGAGCGACCATTGTGCAGTTTCCACGCACCCTCGTAAGTTCATGGATTTCTAATATTTTCAGTCCAGATTTTCACCACTGGCATTTTTCCACACTTCCTTATGGACAGCACAGCTGTCATTTTTCACACCATGGTTGAAATGCATTTTCACACTTCCAGCACTGTGGGAAATCACTGTTCAGGACAGATTAAGAAAATCACAGTGACACTGTTCATGAGCGAAGGTTCCAAAATGCCTGTGTTGACAATCTGCTGTAAAAAATCCCAAAACTAATTGCATTATGGGTGTGCATTGTGCAGTTTCTACACACGCTCGTGACTTCACCAGTTTTTTTAATATTTTCACTGCAGATTTTCAACATTGCCACTTTTTCCCACCTCCCCATGAACAGTAGAGCTGTCATTTTTCACATCCCATTAGAAATGTGTCTTCGTACCTGTGGTGCCAAATTGCGTAGTCACTGTGCAAAATCAGCTTTCGGCTAACAAACTGATATTGCCACTGTTCATATGGTGGGGGTCACAAAAAAACCCATGTTGAAAATTTGGAGTGAAAATGCCAATGAACGCCTGAAACGTTAGGGTTTCCGACCATAATGCCCCACCCTGTAGAGACTGACAGGCATCAGAGGTGTGACTTGGGACTCTCGTCTATAATGCTCATACCATTCCACACCCTGCAGCCAGTGAGAGGCATCGAGAGGTGTGCCTTGGACTCTTCAGCCCCAAAGTTCACCCCATTCTCCTATACAGCACCCATCTCACCATATTTCCTGATGGAATGGGGTAATCATACGGGCCAAAGACCCCAAGGCACACTGTGAAACTTGTCGGTGTCTGCAGGGTAGGGTGTGGTGAAATGGCATGGCCATTATGCCTGATGACCTAAAGGCACACCCCAATGCCTGTCAGTCTCTACAGGGTGGTAACGGGGTTGGCTTCAGTTCAATACTTCACTGCCATTCCTATTATGCAGTTCTCTAACTCCTACACTATTAATGCCAATGCCAGCAAGCAAACATTCAGCACTGACAAATGCTTGTTAAACAATGGATTGCATTTATCTTTAGGTATCAATAGTCCGAAGATGTTTGTATCTAAATCTTCAGGTGAGCCAAACACCTTGTTTGAGTCTTTCATGAGAGGTTCAGAAAATGACTGACACTGTATAACTCTATAGGAGACTCTAAAAAATTCTGGGGATCAATAAAAAAACTTGCAGATCCAATGACAAATAAAGGAATCAGCACCATTAATTTAAATGGGGTAGTCATTACTGACACAAAATAAATTTGTGATCACTTTCTAAATAAGTTTACTGATTTATCTAGTTATTTAACCAATATTGATTTTTCTTGTCCCTCGAATGATTCAGCATTTGATCGGTCTGATTTAAATAGTTCCCATTGTTTCAGAATGATTTAACCACAACAAGTGCATAAGTTATTGAGACAAATGTCTATCAACAAAAGTGCGAGATCAGATGGTCTGGAACTGCGGTTCCTTAAACTTGTTTCCGATTACATATATGAACCTTTGACAACAATTTTTAACTTATCCCTTATTACTGGGGGTTTTCCAGAGGTCTGGAAGCAGGCCATTATTAAACCAATATTTAAACCTGGTCAACCTTATGATATAGATAATTATTGACCTATTTCCATTCTTTCTCCACTAAGCAAGATATTTGAAAAGTTGGTTAATGGCCAGTTGGTGGAATATCTGGAAGTCAAGGGTCTTCGCTCTCTGGAGGAGCATGACTTTTGGAAGCTTCATAGCACTGGTACAGCACTAGCACATTTTACAAATCATATTTTAAGATCTATGGATGCTGGACTGTTGACAGGTGTAGTATTTATTGATTTATCAAAAGCTTTTGATTTAGCCAATCATGCCATGCTGCTCCAAAGACTGAGGAGCCTAGGGCTTTCTGAGGTATCCTGTGATTGGTTTCATAGTTATTTAGTCACTTGACCAGTAAAGATACAACTTGGGGGTGGAGTTGATTTATGGTGAGCTTCATTTGAAAATTATGGGAATCCATATATTTGGACCCCTATTGTTCTACGTGTTTATAGACCCCATTGCCAAGGTTTCAAGTAATTCTAGAATGCTGCTGTATGCTGATGATATTATTTTATTTACTAGTTCTACTAAAATAAGTGATATAAATGTTTCTTTAAATCAAGATTTCTCTGCCTTGAACAGGTGGTTGTTCGATGACCATTTGATATTAAATTCCAAAAATAAGGAATGTATCTTGTTTGGCACCTTACCCAAATTACATAATGTGGAATGTTTAATAATTAGTGATTTAGCAGGTAATATTATACAACAAGTAATGGAAACTAAATATCTAGGTATAATTCTTGATCCATGCTTGACTTACTCAGTGCATATTAGAAAAAACAGTAAAGTCTGTAAACCAAAAAAGTGGTGCCTTATATCAAATAAAGGATTGTCTAACCAGGGAGGCAAGAGAGATATCTTAGAGTGAATTATTGTCAACCTCATACTATAATTCTTTCTCATTTACAAGGTTGGCATTGAGGGACCTGGAACTGGTAAACAGGTCCTTTAACTCCATCTGAAGATTTGTTTTGGCTAAACCATTTACAATGCACCATAGTGTTCTATATAATGATCTTTGTTGGCTCCCTCCTAAGTTGGCATATTCTTATAATCTGGGTTGTTTGACCAATAACATACTTGTGCAGGGCTGCAAATCTACATTGTATAGCTTAATAAATATAAGTGAAAATATGAGGCTGTTACATTCATCTAATAAGCAACGGTTGTCCATTCCAAGACCTGTCACTTGTATGGCCGAGAGAGCTTTTTCCTCGCAATGTGCGATTTTTTGAACACATTGCATATTAATTGTACTTCCATTTCTAGCCAAGACATTTTTTAAAAGCTTTGTTCCATTATCTGCAATTTTCTGCTGTGTGTAACTGTTTTTATATGTCATTTTGTACCATTTCATACATTATACTTTTGTTATCAATGTATTTGTATACATGCTTGTATAATCTGTATGTCATCTAAGCTTCTCTGTAAATGAAGCTCCGGGTAGATCCTGAAAAAGGGCCTTGGCCCAGTGATCTTACCCAGTAAATGAAGTGAATTGAATTGAATTGAATGATACCTTTTAGTGGATAAGATTATTTTACCCAAAGTGATTCCAGCCAGATTATCCAAGAATTTAAATTTCTCCAGTTGCAGCTCATGGATAGGGATCTAGAGCTCAGATGTTTTACATTTAAGCAAAGTAGGGGACAAATGCCAGATCATCTGGATGCAAAAGTTTGGGAGAATTTTCATCATCATAACCTGGGTAATTTCTCTAAAGACCCTCAGAGACCTCCGCCACTGATCCAGGACATGGTTCAATTTATGAATCTGAGGTGAAATCTGGTTCTGATCCAGCAAAGTGGAAGCCAAATAAAATGCTTCCTGCAGTGTCTAAGGAGCGAGAACCAGAAACCAGTGGAACCAGAGTTAGAGACCAAAGTGATTATATTTTACTGGTCCATCCTGTTTACTAAATGGAAAAAGCTTTATCTTTTTTAACTCATTCTATTTTGTGCATAGGAAATTTGAGCTTGTGTCTAGTTTCCTTAAACCCACTACATTTTTTTTTACTTTTGTTCACTTTGGAATTTATTTATTTATTTGTTCTAGGATTACAAATACCTTTGAGCCGAGGCTCTTTTACAAAGGTTCCAAGTCATTGGTACAATTGAGACAATCATAAGCAAAGATAACAGTTTATAAAATAAAAAAAACACAGTCTTGTAGATGAAAAAAGAACAATAAGATGAAACTTTGGGGAGGGAAGGGAAAGGAGGAGGGTGAAATCAGGAGACTAAGTGGATGGGAAAAAGGGAGGTAGGTTGGGGGACAAAGAGAGGAGAGGTGGAAGGCAGATAAGAATAGAGGTAGTACAGCCGGGTGGCATTTGTCATGGGCCAGCAGAGGAGGTGAAGATGGGGGGTGCTGGCAAAGTGCAGGAGTAGATGTGGATCCAAAAGGGCATCTTCAGCTATGAAACCAAAAGACATGTTTAGCCACAACAGTCACAGAGGTTGGAGGCAGTGAGTGTTAGGCGGAGATGAGTATTAAAAGTGCTGAGCGATAGTGAGGATCAGATGTTGCTGGGAAGACCGTTGTACCAACTAGTGGCCCAGTAAGCAAAGGATCTTTGGCCTTGTGTTGTGAGGCAATGCGGGATTTGCAGAAGCTGAGGTTTCGATCCCTTGGTATGTTGGGTGTGGATTCTCGGTTGTATAAGGGCACAGACTCCAGGGGGGGCAAGGCCCAACAAGATTTTCTTAGTAGTAATACAAGTTTTGTGTTTTATTCGATTGGCAAGATTCAACCATCCAGTTTGAGAATAGAGGTCACAGGTGTGAGTTAGGCATTGGGAGCCAGTGACAAGTCGACAGGTCTTGTTGAGGGCAGTGGATACACGTTTGAGTGCAGTGGTTGTAGCAGAGCCATAAATGATAATGCCATAATCAATGATGGATATGAAGGAGCTCTGGACAGTGACAACGAGGGCTTCAGGTGTCAGGTGTTTCCTATGACAGAATAGCAGGCCTAGCAGGGAGTTAGCGGCTTTGGTGACATGGTCGATGTGGGCAATGTAGGAGACGTGAGGGTCAAGTGTGATCCCAAGGTATTTAAAGTTTTTGACCTGTTCCAGTGCGGCACCTTGTCTGGTGATAACGGAGAGTTGGAAGTGCTTATGTTTATTATGGGAGCTGCTGAAGATCATGGCCTTTGTTTTTTTTTTGATTAAGGATCAGTTTGTGCTTTGTGAACCAATTCTCAACCGAGGAGAAGCCGAGCTGGAAATTTTCTTGCAATTTCTTTGGGTCCTGGTGTGTGGCAAGGATTACTGCATCATCTGCATACAGGGTGATATGTTCAGTGCAGGAGTCCGGTAGGGTGTTAAGGAACAGGCTGAAGAGTAGGGGGCCCAGTATTGAACCCTGGGGGACTCCAGAGAGGACAGGTTTGGAATCAGAGTGCACATCTCCAATTTTTACATGCAGGGAGCAGTTTTCAAGATAGCTTTTGAAACAAGAGATTGAATCATTGGAGAGACAAGCATTTTTTAGTTGGCTCAGCAGGAGGGAGTGGTGAACAGTATCGAAGGCTTTGGTCAGGTCGATGAAAATAACACCAGTTATTTGTCCATTGTTGAGGGAGCTGTGAATGGAGCCGGTGAATTCTAGTAAGGCAGAGGATGTACTATGACCTTTTCTAAAACCATGTTGCTGTTTACAGAGAATATTATAATTGTCCAGATGCTCGGTAAGTTGGTCCACTACTATACTTTCCAGTGCCTTCGATAGGGGAGGTAGAATGAAGATAGGGCAGAAGTTCACATGGTCAGTCTTATCACCACTTTTGTGAATCGGGGTAACAGTGGCCATTTTCCATTTGTCCGGGAATTGGCTAGAGGAAAGAGAGAGAGATTAAAGATCTTGGTGAGGGGCCCAAGTACCTTGTCAAGCATTAGGGCCAGTAGCTTGAGGTTAAGTGTGTCATTTCTTGTTCTAGATTTGCTGATGGCTTTTGCAACGTAATTTCAGACTTGATGTTTCTTTAGTGCTTTAAAGTAGAAAGGTGGGTGACAGGCATGGGTGGAGAAGTTGGGGATGGGAGTTGACGCATCTTGGAAGAAGTCGGAGGGGAGAACACTGCTAAGGTCAGTGAAAGCGATGTTAAAAGTGTTCGCAATAGTTTTAGAGTAGAGTGTAGTGTGCCCATTTATGCTGAGTATGTTCCACGAAGATTTTGACTGCTTCCCAGTGACATCTTTAATGTTTTTTCAGAAATCCCTCCCATTTCCCCAGGAGTTAGTGAGGGCATCTTTATAGTAGTCAGATTTCTGTTGCCGAATGGATTTGGCGCAGTCGTCCCGTGCCCATTTATAATTCTGGATGTCGAGTTGCTTACCGGAGTTTCTAGCCAGTTCCCAGAGGTGGTCCCTGGATTTAAGTTTTTTTAGGAGGTCTCCTGACAGCCAAGGGTTACTGAACAATTTAACTTTATGCTTTTTGAGGGGGCAAATTTATTACAGGCTTCATTGACAATGTGAATAAATTGCTCCAGTGCAGTATTAGTATCTGCTGCCTTGAAGATGGGGGACCAGTCCTGCAGACTGAAGTGTGATTTGAGGTGGGGTAGCTGACCATAAGGTAGGACTCTGCTGGTGATGCTTTTTGGAGGGGGCTTATAGAATTTGTTTGACCAAGTACAGCTGATGGGAGAGTGGTCACTGAGTGAGTCAGGGGGGACTGAGGTTTTCGTGATCCAAGATGGGTGGTTGGTTAGGATCCAGTCAAGTAGGGTGCAGGTCCCAGTTCTGTAGTTCTTTCTGGTTGCATAGTCAACCATTTGAGTCAGGTTAGCTGATATAAAGGAGTCCTTAAATGACCCACCTTCAGCTGAGAGCCAATTAATGTTAAAGTCACCAAGAAGGATGATTTCGGAGTCTGATGGGTGGGATTTGACAAAGTCAAGGACAGCAGTTAGACCAGGTCCCTGTTCCTTAGGAGGTATGTAAACAGTGACAACTGTGAGGGCCTTATTGTGGGCGCCTAATAGGGAGTCTGATGGGAAGAATCTGAGCAGGAGTTGCTGGAAGATTGGAATCAATGGGGTGTCCTTGGAAAGTGTCTTTCACAAATAAGGCACACCCTCCACCTCTTTTGGACTTACGATCAACCCGGAAGACATTGTAGCCAGGAAGGGTGATCACCTGGTCAGGAATCTTTGGGGTGAGCCAAGTTTCAACTACTGGCAGAATATCTGGGTTGTGTTGGGTGATAAAGGCTTGCAGTGCATCAAGCTTGCGAAGTAAACTGCAGATGTTCAAGCACATGATTGAGAGAGTGCCTGTTGGTTTGTTTTGGTTGGAGGTGTTTGGTCCAGGGTTAGGGCGAACAGTCCCTGATAGCAGCAGAAGGAGGAGCACAAGTTTCAGGGTGCATAGGCAGAGTTCAGTCAGAGAGAGGTTGCATTTCTTTTTTGAACAGTAGTATGCCAGGTGGTAATGTTGAAAATGCAACATTGGAGTAGTTGTATACAATGTGGCTAGATGTGTCCAAGACTCACACATGAGCAGGGACAGATCAATTTTGGTGGTGTGCCTCCAGGGGGAGGATTTGCCCCATTGTCAAATGATGTAAAATAATCAAATCCACAGGAAAAGGATCAGTAAACTGTTTGATCTATGGTAACAAGACAAAGGATGTGTTAAATTCCTGGAACACTGGCCTGGGGCATATGCAGGAAGTTAAAACCCTTTGTCAGTGTCTTCCCTTTGTTTAAATAGTTGTGAATGGTTCTCAAAGACATGCAGTTCCCTTTAGCAACAAGGTAGATGGAAATGTGGATTCAGTTTGCACTCCCCAGGTCAGAGCTTGTAGAATTTCTTAGCTGTACTTACTTTGATTGTGATGGCTTCCAAAATGGTTGATTTATAATGAGAATCCCAATATCTGCTGGTGATGTTTTTCAGTTTCTTAGTCCAGAAAACTTTCATAGATCTCATATCCAAGAATGGTCTAGTTCCTCCAAGCCAAAGCACATGAAAATCCACAAAACTAAACTATTGACTTAGACAAACACAAACACCCAGCCACACAGCCCAAGTAGTTTATATTTGAATGAACCAATCCATTCAAACTGGCCTGTGTGTGTGGACAGGTCTATGTGTGTGTGTAGATGTCCACTCGAGAGTTATGAATAATCTCATTGTTTCCCTTTTCTAGTGGCACTTGTTTATTATGCCTTTTTTTGACATTATATTCATTTTATAATAATTGACCAAATCAGGAACCTGGTCAGACCAGCTGATTAACAGGCACTGCAGTAAAACTTGCCCTGTGAGCTTCCACCTAACTGATGTCACCATTTTCCAGAACTGATACATTATTATAAAAATAAACATCAGGCAGAAAAAATCAACACCAACAATGGTCTAGAGTCATGTAAAATGCAGAATACTGCTGGTAGAATTTGGGTGAATGATAATCAGCAAGGGGTGTAAATTGGGGACAAGTCTGGTAAGACCTGAAGCCCAGTGCTGTTTCTTTTTTATATAGAGAAGACATTGACTGTATGCCCTTACTAGAACCAAAGATATTAAATAACACATTTTAAAGTACACAGATATTTTCTAATGGGCCTACTGAACCTGTCTGCAACTGGAAAATCAAGGAACTCCTCCATCCATATTGGAACCAAGAATGAATGTTAAATAAATCTCCTTATTTTTATAGACACTTGGGCCAGATATTCAAAGGTTTGCCTGGTGGAAAAAGAGACTGCCCACCAATTACCTGGGGTTTTCACCAGTAGACAACATGCACACTCCCTTAACAGTATGCAGACCATGCACTCTCTGTCATTGCATACAGCGGCCGGCCAAGGTGGTGAGATGAGGGCTGTGCCAGTCACTGTATGGGCTCTGTGTGGCACTGAAGACTATGGTAAGACTATGGTAAGGGGGTGCAGGGTGGTTTACCCAGTGTAGGTGGTGCAAGGGGGCCTCTAGTTGCTAGGGACTCCTTCTGTGAAACAGCAGTAAGTGATCAGAGGGTGAGGCAATTCCACTAGTCACCAACAACTATCATGACACCTAAGGGTCTGGGGATCAGAGCATGTGGGGTACCACTAGATACCAGGGAATGTTATATATCTACTGAACATGAGGATCAGTGGGTGAGGGGTACCACTAGACACCAGGGGATGTTACATATTTACCGGGGACAGGGATCAGACAGTGGGAGGTACTACTGGACACCAGGGAGTGTTATATATTTCCCGGGGCTTGAAATCAGAGGGTGGGGGTGCCAGTAGACAACAGGAAATATTGAGCAGTTTACAGGAACAGGGATGGCTGGGCAGGGGCATGCAGTTGATGCACTGGAATATTGCTAAATACATGAAGATGGGCAATTGAGGTGAGGGAGAGAGTAGCAGGGACACAAATCTGCTGCTGCTTCACATGCAAACAGGCCCATAATGAGCATGCATATGTCCCCTTAGTGCCTTGCATGCCCAATGGATTCATTTGCATGTTGACAGCTGAATATCGCACTGGGGGCTCCTAGTGCTAACAAGTCTGGGACACAGCAGTTCTATGAACTTCGACATGGGCTGCATAAAGCCCAGATACATGTTGGGGCAGTGTAACTCAACTTTGCATGCCCTGACATGGTCATATGTTCAGTCGGATAGCACCAATGCACTATCCAACTGAACACAGCATCCTTGTGGTCACAGGCAAGGGCAAGCGCAGCACAAAGCTTTGCACTCTGCTTTTGCCCATTTTGCAGTATCGGGCCCTTGATGGCTTTTTTATGTGCCAACAAGCATAGTGTAGCATGTCTTTTAGCCATGTGTACTCTTTTGTGCATTTACTAAAGAATAGGGTCACAATCACTGAGTGATTTGGTTGCTGAGTTCATTGCTGATGTCGGTGATAGGGCCAGTTTAATATAGGTTTACAGACCATGGCATGCTTAGTTCTCTGTTGCAGACAATCACCTTATTTAGTTTGTTTCTTTGTTTGGTTTGTTTAATTTAGTATGCTTTATCTCCTGGTTGCCCAGTCTGCATCATCTGCCTCCTCTCCCCTAGCCCCATCACTTTACCATCCCTGGGACTTACTTTGCTGACTCTTGCAATGCTCCACAGTTTTACCCCTTGTTGTGGAGCCACCAGGGTTCCCCTAGCCTTGGAGGAGTATAGTTCAGTTGCAGGTTGGTGAGCACAGTGTGAAGGTGTGGAGCCTGCCAGGAGAGAAAGCTTCATCCTGCAGGCTGGGGAGTTCCTGTTTTTAGTTTTCGGGTCCCAACCCTTGAATACTCCATGGGAATGGTGGGTTGATGTACACACATTAATGGACATGTTGACATCTTTCCCAATGAGAGTTTTTATGAACCCTTCAACTGTGGGTGTTGGGAGGGAGGACAGTGGGAGTGGGCTTGTGGCAGAGGATGAGGGGATGGGGTTATTTTTAGCATGATAGATCTGGGGAGGAATGTGGGGTGGCTGTTGTTTTAACCCCACACACAGGTGCATGAATCACAAATATAAACACTGAATTTCTGAATATTTGGGACTCCGAATACGAATATTTGAAATAAGGTATTTGTCTACCCCTAGTGGCAGTATCAAGAAAGTCTTCTGAGAGCATGAGACACAATTGCGTATTGCAACATCGATGAAACCCCTCTGGGCAAAGCACTGTCATTGCAAGCTGTAATGTGCAGTACATTTTTGTAAGGGTGTGCGTGCGTGTGTGTGTGTGTGTATTGTAATTTAAGCCTTGCACCATCGGGTACCATTGGTACTTTGATTATGTTCTGCTATAGTACACATCCTCCTTGCTGTGATATGGGAGTGCTTGTTGGCCTTGTTCAGTCTACACTCTGCATTGTTATATGGTTGTTCTTTGATAACTAATGAATTATATGTAGCTATGAGTCATTTGATGTAGTGTTTTGTTTTCAAAATTACTAGAACATTTCTGTGATATTCTTACAGAAATTTTATGTTGCTTGTGTTTTTAAACTGGCAATAAAAACATTAGAAGAATAATGTTTTGTAATGCTGAAAACACAGTAGGGATCTGAGGAATTTAGAAGGGGAAAAGGTCAGACTCTTGGAGGGAGATTGAAACTAAGAACAAGACAGGTGTGTAAGGCAAACACATTCAACATGTTCTTGGGGTCCTGCATCATAGCACTAGGGAAAGAGTATGTGGGTTGATCTATCTTGTTACAACTCAAGACAGCATTTCCTTAAGGGGAATTTTATAGATTCTTTCAAAACCATGTGACATTTGTGCTTGAGGGCTTAACAGCTTAGTGAGCAACTTTTTAATAAAAATCTCAAGGTCATTACCTACTGTATTAGTAAGTAGTACCATTATCTGCTGATTCCAGCATCTAAATTTGTTCTCTATTTTCTAAAAAGAAAAAGCAGGATTAGAAACAAAGAAAATCCAGTCAACCCTGTTAGGGTGGTACATGCTCCCTAGGGGTCATGACCATCCTCGCCCTCCATCCCTGACCTGCCCAGCTCCCTTAACCATGTATGTCCCACCTTCTCTTGAATCCAGTCACCATTTTTGCACTGACCAGATCCTTGGGCAGTCTACTCCAAGCACCCATCACCAGCTCCCTGAAAAACTACTATCTAGGGTTCTTTTTAAACCTACCTCCAAACGGTTCCCTCTTATCCCTCTGGTGTTAATGTTGCCTCTCTCTGTGAACAGCTTGCTTGTGTTCACTTTATCCTACAAGCATTTAAACTTTTCAATCATGCTGACCCCCCCCCCTTTCTGGACTCCAATGAAAACATGTGGAGACTCTCTTGTCTCTGCTCATACATACTCCCCTTCCTGACTGTGCATAATCTTGGTCCTCTTTCACCACACTTTCTCCTGCAATTTATGTCCTTCCTTAGGTGGGGGATCCCAAAATTGTACACAGTACTCCAGATGCTGGCTGTACCAGGGCTATGTGCAGTGGTAAGATTTTTCTCCTGTTGCTGCCCCCCCCTTTCAGAAGCACAGTGTCAGAGAGACATCACAATCCCGACACTGTCAGAGCGACTTCCAAAATCCTGACTGTCACAACGGCAATCCACCACTGCAGCTGACACCCCCCAGAGCAGTAGCAGCTTCACTGGCAGCAACTATAAAGTAGACTGCCGCACCTGCAGACCTGGGTGCACTGGGTGGGCCCCCTTTATCCCCTTTGGTGTGTGTGTTCAGCCCCATGCCATGACAGCCCTCCAGACCTGCATCTGGTTGCTTCGGAGGCATTGCCTGTCCCAGTGCTTGGCTCCATGCTGCAGACCCTGTCGTCAATGTTGTGCAGATGATGTGCCTACCAGTGACCCTTGCCCACATCCCGTACTGTCACACCACTGTCCATCGGGTACTCCATGGCTGAGGAAGGCACATCATTGATTCCAATTCCACAGTGGTGGTAGTTGTCAGTGTGTCTGTCCGGTGGCAATGCGCCTCTCAGTCCGTTAGTGTGTCAGTTGTGGCTACAGTGTCGGGTTGCCAGCAGTCATTATGGAGTGCAGCAGGATTGATTGCGGTGGTTTCCTGGTGTCACTGCAGAGGATGCTGGCAATGTGGCTGTCAGTAACCTGTGGTGCTTCTCCCTTTCCAGTGTATCCTAGCATTCTGTTTGCTTTCCCTGTCATCCGCCTGTGTGTAACTGACTGGACTGCCTTGCTGACATCCAAATGAACTGTGTCAACTGCTTTATCTCAATCAACATCCTTAATTGCCCAGTCAGTGAAGTCAATCAGGTTTATTTGACAAGGTCTACCTGCCACAAACCTGTGCTGCTTTTCATCCTGTCGCCCATTTGCCACTAGGAACTCCTCCAACCACTCTATGACAATAATTTCCAACAATTTTCAGACTACTGAAGTCAGACTGACTGCTCTGTAGCTCCCTGGGTCATCCTTTCCTATACTTTTGGGCAAGGGTACAACATTCAGTTTACTCCAGTCTGTAGACACCTCCTCAGGCACTAGGGAGCAGCTTTAGAGCTCTGTCCAGGGTACTTTCAGCACCTACTGCATCTCTCTCAGCACCCTGCAATGTAGTCCATTGGCAACTGGAGATTTACTGACTTTCAGGGCCTTGAGCTTCATCTATCTCTTTTCCCTCATGTAGCTAAAAAGGCCTTATCACTGTCCATAATTCCCTATGGAATCCGGTGTTCCACTTCCACCTTAATCCAACTCACTCCCCTGTTAGCCTTCCTCAGATTTTTGAGGTATGATTCCCTTTTCTCATCACTTGATTACCTTTATATATCCTGCATGCTGCACTTTTAGCTGTTACTGCAATACTCACCATTTCAAACCAGGGTCGCGTGCTGGCACTTGAACGAGATGACAGCCTAAGGTTTAGCTCTCCCACCATCGACACTTTATCGGGATCCTGTTACCTGTTAAAAGTACATTAATTTGTGAACTTGAGTGATCAGAATAATAATAAAGCCAAGGTAACTTATCCCATCAAACGGGGTTTAAATCAGTCACTCAGTTTTTTGAATAAGTGCATTTTAAATTATAGTGGTAACAGCCACTAAACGACGCTGAATGACTCTAAGCATAAGCCAGTTACTGTGGCAACACAATCTGGAGGCTCCCTCTTGCATTTTCCTGAGTCAGCTACAAGCCTGAATAAACAGAAACAAGCAAATGGGAAAAAACATATTAAGGAAAGTGACAATGGAGGTGAAGGTATGGTTTTTATTAAAGAAAAATTTAAATCTATGCATACAGATATTGTTAGCCTAAAAAGAGAAGCTGATGTGGAGAAAGCTAAGGCAGATTCTCTAGAGGAAAGGCTAAATTTGATTGAGGAAAGGCTGGCTTTTATAGAACAGACACTTTGTAGTATTGAAGATAAATCAGATAAAAATGCTAATAAAATTGAAACCATGGGGGCTAAAATTGATGACCTTGAAAACCGAAGCAGGAAGAATAATATAAGAATTGTTGGTGTACCAGAACTATTGGAGGGGGTGATATGATATGTTTTTTACAGGACTTCTTGTCTTCTATTTTAAATTATAATTGAACATGGCCCCTAGAACTTGAGAGAGCACATAGATCCTTAAAGCGATCCCAAAACAGGGTCAAAAACCTAGGACCATTATTGCTCATTTTCTCAGGTTCAATGTAAAAGAAACAAATTTTAGCAGTGGCAAGACAAAAGAAATTACTATATTGGGGTGATAGCAGGATCTATATATTTCAGGATTTCTCATCAGAAATTGTGGAAAAAAGAAAAATGTTTGGGGATATTCGTTTTGTACTTCAGAAACTTAACATTGCCTATTACATTAAATACCCAACAATATTGGTAATATCCAAAGGAAGTGGCACATACAATTTCACTTCACAACAGGAAGCATGGAGTTTTATTGCAAAATTCTGGCCGGAGGCTGTTAATATTCAAAAATCTAGGCCAAAATTACAGGCATTTCCAAAACAGGTCCCAACTGTTAATGTTGGAATGCAGAACATACAGAGTTCCAAAACTGAATCCCCTCCTCGAGTACAAGAACTGTCATGAGGAGTCTAAGCCTCACCTGCAAAAGTGTTCCAACAAATAGAGAACCAGCAAACCTATATCCCACTGGCAAAACATTATACAAGGAGCCTTTCTGAATCCAAAGCCTCCCTACCTAAATCAATGGCCTGGTCTACAAAGATATACAGAAGAGTACAACCTTCATTTAAAAGTAAAAGCTTTACTAACAATTCTACAATCCAGAGAAATCCCACAATGAAGCAAATAGAAAAGGAAGGTTGCTACAACACTGAGCTCTCTACTTATATCCCAGAAAACTCTACATGTTTACAGAGTCCGTTCAGTCCGTTCATGGACATGTTCGAGCAGCTGTACTCACTGAGCAAGCAGGACTATGAAGGAGAAACATGAATATTCTTCTAGGCTGTTTCAATGATTTGAGTCTGCAAGAGAGAAACAGAGCCTTTCTCTCACTGAATCGTGGTGACTGCAGTATCATTGGCTTACCGCGATCACATGGGCTTAAACCTCAATCTACCAATCGTTAGTTATTACATCTTAATTATTAAAAAGATAGTTACAAAATCTGTTTCTTTAGCTTATACTTCTTGCATTTTCTAGCATGGTTATCCAATGTGCTATATAATTATTTAATTCCTTCATGCAGTGTTTGGGTACTCATAGTCATGGTACAAAGGTTGAAGGTTACAAGGGGTCAAAGCATACAACAGGCTATGATGTCCCCGAGTACCAGATCTAGTTATGAAGGTTGATGTTTATATGAGCTTGTGATAACTCCAAAAAGGTAGAAATTACTGACGAATTTTTGTTTTTTGTTTTTTCAATGACAACATATCCAGAATATAGGTGTGCAGAGTATATAGAATATAGATGATTTACTGTTTCAGTGTTACCTGGCAAGGGAGGAACAGATATAGCTAATCCATGCCATGGGATTGCAGCAATGTTTTCCAGGTAGTCTTCATCATAGTATGTGTTTTCCCCCTAGATTCAAGGATCCTATCCCTTTAAATTTGATGGATTGCATCTGACTAAGGAGGGAATCAGTGCATTGGGGCAGAAGTTTGACATCTTTGCAGAATATTTAAACTAGCAAATGAGGAGAGGGGTGCAGCACTCCATACGTCGAATGGGAAGAACACCTCTCCCCCCTCAGCTAGTGGTCAAACAGGGATTCAGCATGTTTGCAGTTCATTTGCATCACCAGGTCAGAAAAAAGGGTCCATCTCCCCATACGATGCGCAGGGGAAATGTCAAACCTCACCCAACAACTAACACACTGAAATCTGACCAATGGAAAATCATGTACACAAATGCTCACAGCCTGGGAAATAAGATCCCAGAACTGCAGGCAATAATGTCAGAGGCTAAACTGGACATAGTAGCAATTAGTGAGACATGGTTTACCAGTAAACACACTTGGGAAACTTCAGTACCTGGCTATGTACTGTTCAGAAGAGACCGAGGTGCAAAAAGGGTGGGGGGGAGTGGCCCTGTATGTCAATGAAAATATCAAAGCTACAGAAATTCAGAATATACATAAGGAGCCAGAAGAACTGTGGGTCACCCTGGAAACAGGAAATGGGACAGCCGTAAGAACTGGGGTTGTCTACAGGCCCCCAGACCAGGGGGAAGACATAGACACATTACTGTTAGAAGATACACAAAACATGACAGCTAAAGGAGAGGTTCTGATAATGGGAAACTTCAACATGCTGGATACAGATTGATCAATACCAGCACAAACATCTGCCAGAACTAGACACATGGTGGATTCCCTGCAGGGGGAGGGCCTCAAACAATGGGTACAATAACCCACAAGAGACAGGGCTATCCTAGATCTAGTACTGACTAACAGGGAAGGGATCGCAGAGCTCCAGGTAGAAGGTCACCTGGGGGCCAGTGACCATCACATGGTATGGTTCAATTTGGCCACTACATCTAAATCATCCCATTCCAAGGCAAAAATATGGGACTTCAGAGGAGCTGACTTTGATAAGATGGCCAACAGAGTTAAGCTAGCCCTGGCAAAATGAAACACAGGTGAAGGGTACAGGCAAAGTGGGCAAGCATTAAGGATGCAATACTTGAAGCAACATCCCATTGCGTTAGACAGAAAAGGAAGTGCAAAAGAAGAAGGAAACCGCTTGGTTCTCAAATGCAGTAGCAGAAAAGGTCAGAGCCAAAGGCTGGCCTTCAGGAAATTTAAGGAACACAGCGGGATGAAGATAGGAGGCATACCAAACTGCCCTAAGGGAAGCAGGGAAGGCAGTAAGGCAGGCAAAGTCCCAAACTGAGGAAACACTAGCATGAACAGTAAAAGAAAGTGACAAGACTTTCTATAGATACGTTAGCGAAAGGAGAAAGTCCAGAGGGGGTATTGCTAAACTCAAAGGAGAAAAGGGGGCATGTGAGGAGGAGAACCCTGTAAAAGCATTTATCCTAAATAGATACTTTTGCTCAGTATTTACTGAAGAGAAGGTAGGGCAGGGCCCACAGCCAGCACCATGGACACAGGGGGGAGGGAGGGAGGTGAGCACTACTCCCTTCACAAAAGAAAGGGTCCTACAAGAGCTCACAAAACTCAGGGTGGACAAGGCAATGGGAACTGATGGCATACATCCCAGGGTACTTAAGGAGCTAAGGGTGGAACTAGCAGAACCATTAGCAAAACTGTTTAGTGAGTCTGTGAGCACAGGAGAGGTCCCAGAAGACTGGAGAAGGGCTCATGTGATCCCCGCTCCACAAGAGTGGTAGCAGGGAGGAGGCAGGGAACTACAAGCCTGTCAGTCTTACCTCAGTAGTGGGCAAGATTATGGAGGCACTCCTTAAGGAAAGGATAGTGCAACACCTGGAATTCATAGGGGGCACAGGATCCAAGACAGTATGGGTTTACAACAGGAAGGTCCTGTCAAACTAATCTCATAGATTTCTTTGACTGGACAACCAGAGTGGTGGACCAAGGGGGAGCAGTTGATGTCACCTACCTTGACTTCAGCAAAGCTTTCGACACTGTTCCACATAGAAGATTGATAAATAAGCTGGGTAGGCTCGGGGTGGGTCAGAAGTTGGTCAACTGGGTGGCCAACTGGTTGATGGACAGAAAAACAGAGAGTGGTGGTAAATGGTATACAGTCAGAAGAGATGCAAGTCACAAGTGGGGTACCTCAGGGATCAGTCCTGGGGCCAGTCCTCTTCAATAGCTTCATTAGTGACATTGCAGATGGACTAGAGGGTAAGGATTGTCTGTTTGCAGATGACACCAAGATCTGCAACAGAGTAGATGGTCCAGATGGGGTGGGCAGAATGAGAAGAGATCTGGATAAACTAGTAAAATGGTCAGAAGAGTGACAACTGGGATTTAATGCAAAGAAGTGCAAGATCATGCACATAGGGAAGAGAAACCCTGAAGCCACCTATAGGCTGGGAGGGGAGTTGCTGGCAGTCACAAAGGAAGAAAGAGACTTGGGCATCATCATCACTGATGACCTGAAATCATCCAAGCAGACCTCTAAAGCAGTAGGTAAGGCTAGGGGATGTTAGGTGTATTAGTAGGGGTATCACAAGTCATAAGAGGAAGGTAATAATCCTCTTTACAAGACACTGGTTATGCCCCATCTGGAGTACTCGTGCAGTACTGGAGCCACACCTTCACAAAGACATTAACCAAATTGAGGCAGTCCAGAGAAGGCAACCAAAATGGTGCAGGGACTGCATCAGAAGACATATGACGACAGATTAACGAGCTCAGTATGTATACCCTTGAGCAAAGGAGGGAGAGAGGTGATATGATCGAAACATTCAAACACCTTAAGGGCATTAACAAGTTGAAAGAGTCTAACATGTTTAAATATAAGAAAAAATAGCAGGACAAGAGGACACAGCATGAGGATAGAGGGAGGCCGTTTAAGGGGGAATGTGAGGAACTTTTTTTCACAGAAAGAGTGGTGTATGCATGGAATGGCCTACCTCAGGAAGTGGTGGCTATGAATGCAGTGCAAGGCTTCAAACAGGCATGGGATAGGCATAAGGGAGAAATACAGACGAATATGGATAGATAGGTCATTGACAGTGTAAAGGTGTGTGGCACATTCATATGGTAGAAAAAATGGGCAGACTGGATGGGCCTTGTGGTCCTTATCTGCTGGCAACATCTATGTTTCTATGTTTCTTTATTTTACTACGACCCTTTCATTTAAGGTGCTGCGATTAGCCTACTCTGCAGGATTAGTGATCACTCAGGTCATTAAACTATTCAGACATATATGCAAGGTCACTAAAAAGTGAATTAGTTTGCTTGTCTGCCTTACAGCCTTTTATTTTCAGGATTGGCCCACTTAAGAATGCTTTGTGTTCTTTATTGGTTAGTTTAGAAAGGAAGGCCTATTACCTGGATACCTCCATTTGGGAAGTAAGACACATCCTTGGGGGCTGCAGCTTATCGGAAGGGGTAAGGTAAGTAACAGTTCCATATTGGGATTTTTGCCTGTGCTTTTTTGTGCAATTATTTTACTAAAATATTGTAGGTTTGAACTTTAGATCTTATGGATTACTCTGGAGAGCCTTGCTGTTTATTTCATGGTATGTCGAAGGAATAGTTATTAATGAATCCTTTATGTTTTGAGAGATATTTTGTCTGTGTAACATTGGTATTCAGTACTCATCTCATACTTAGGGCATATATAATTTTATTTAATTTTATTTGCTAGTGTTTCAAAAAAAATCATAAGCAGGCACTAAGTTTAACAGTGTGTTATAAGCGTGGGTTACTAGTTTGGGCTGTCGTTATGTCGTAGCTTCCAATTTGAGACCTGGTTCTCAGTGGTTATCTTAAGTCCTTTTCACAGAGTTTGTTCTTAGTGTGTGTTAGTCTAATGTTATTTAGGAATATTAGTATATTTATTTAGCATTTTTTTTCAGCATAGTTATTATGAATGCAATTAATATTGTTACATGGAATGTTCAAGGTTTATGGTCGCCTGTGAAAAGGAATAGAGTTTTAAATCATTTAAATAAGCATAGGACTAATATTGCTGTATTGCAGGAAATCCATTTATTACCTATAGAAGCAAACAAATTAACAAGGAGTTGGGTTGCTACTGTAGAACATAGCTGTTTTTCTACAAAAAAAGAGGAGTAGCTATTTTAATTCGGAAAGGAATTAATTTTATTAAACATGGACACCTGATAGACACAGAAGGAAGATATCAGGTTTTATTGAGAAATTTATTTGGTACAAATGTTGCTATCTGTAATGTTTATGCACCAAATGTGAAACAAAAAGAATTTTTTCAGCATTTGTCCTTTGTTCTAGCTAATATATGGGAATATACATTAATTTTAGGTGGGGACTTCAATGTAGTTATGGATCTCTTATTGGACAGGTCTGGATCAAAGAAAATTGGTTCCTTGTCAGCCCCACAAAAAAGTTTACATAGCTTGGTGGAAGATTTAGGTTTACTGAACGTTTGGAGAATTATGAATCTGAATGGTCGTGATTTCTCCTTTTTATCAGCAAGTCATGGGGTTTTCAGTAGGTTAGATTATTTTTTTATGCCCTTAGCGTTTAGCAATAATATAAGCCAAATAAGTTATGAAAATGTATTGGTTTCAGATCATTGCCTACTTAAGAGTTCTTTACTCTTAGAGAACAACAAGGGGAAGCTGAATAGCTGGACATTTAACATTTCATTATTGGCTGACCCTACCTTCCAGTCATGGTTAGAGGAAGAAACTTCCTTTTACTTTAAAGTTAATGGTAAGCAGGACTCATCTCCAAAAATGATATGGGAAGCTTACGAAGCATTTATAAGGGGTGGCATTATCAGTTTTGCGTCAAAGAAAAAGAAGGAGAGACAGAAGGAATTAAAAGAGAAAGAAGATTTATTAATTAGTACTATAGCAGATTTGAAA
The DNA here is from genome assembly GCA_016271365.2 of Neoceratodus forsteri. NCBI lineage: Eukaryota > Metazoa > Chordata > Ceratodontiformes > Ceratodontidae > Neoceratodus > Neoceratodus forsteri. Next base: position 909,387,163 of record CM028130.1, on the reverse strand, counting down.
CATAATCCCAGGAAAATTCAAAATTAGTTATATAGAATTTGGGGTTTGAAATACGAAATTAATAAAATACAATCAGCCAAAATCGAATATTCTTTGTTTCGCACCAAGCAGAGATTCTGGGAATCTGGGGAAAAGGCAGGGAAGTTATTGGCCTACAGGATTAAAAAGAAGCAAAACCAGAATACAATTCATAGTATTAGAGACAAAAAAGGGGTGTTAACTCATGATGTGAGGAAAATTAATAAATGTTTTGAGGATTTTTACGCTGATCTATACAAGTCACAAAAAGCACTGGCAGAAGCTAAGATTGCTGACTTTCTAAACAAAGTTGACCTACCTAAAATAAAAGATACTGATAGAATTGAATTGGACAAACCAATATTACTACTAGAGATTTCAGAGGTTATTGCAGGAGCACCAAAGGGGAAAACGCCTGGACCTGATGGATTACCTAGTGAATTCTACAAACATCTGGACATGTCTGTGGTTCCTCATATATTAGAGATTTTTCAGGACTCCTTAGCTGAAGGCACCTTCCCTGATTCGATGAACGAGGCCTACATTTGTTTACTACATAAAAAGGACAAAGATGAAACGGAATGTGGGAATTATAGGCCGATTTCATTACTTAACTTTGATTACAAGACCTTAGCCAAAATATTAGCTAATAGAATATCTAAAATTCTACATAAACTTATAGGTGAAGAACAGGTAGGATTTATGAAGGGTAGACAAGCTTCAGATAATTTTAGGAGACTATTTTTGGTACTCTGGGCATCAACATTTTCAAAGGTGGGTGGATTGGCTTCATTAGCAATTTCCCTAGACATTGGTAAGGCCTTCAACTCTCTAGAATGGGATTATTTATGTAAGGTTCTGAGGTGTAATGGATTTGGCTCTGGCATGCTAAGATGGATTCAAACATTATATAGTAGGCCAACAGCCTGTGTAATTTTCAGTGGGGTTAAATCACCCCCTATTCCCTTATTCAGAGGATCTAGACAGGGTTGTCCTTTGTCCTCTCTTCTATTTATCCTGGCTATTGAGCCTCTGATTAGGAGCATTTTATTATCTGATAAGGTTACAGGAATTCAAGTTGGCAATTACAATAACAAAATATTTGCATTTGCTGATGATATTTTGCTGACTGTGACACACCCCACGTCTTCCTTAAACTATATCAAAGAAATATTAGATAATTTTGGAAATATTTCTGGACTTTTTGTTAATTGGAGCAAATCTGAATGCCTGCAACTAAATAATGTTTCTTCTTTGGAAATAGAAAATCTGAAAAAGAGTTTGAAAATATCCTGGCCTTTCAATGGGTTATCAAACTTAGGTTTAAAGCTTTTCAACTCAGTAGATAAAATTCTCCATCAAAATTTGTCCAAATTAATTAATGACATGAAGGAGACTTTAGATAAATGGACAAAGTTACATTTGTCTCTTTGGGAGAAGATTAATGCTATTAAATGATTCTAGCCCCCATTTCGTGAATAATTTCCTGGGTAATATTCCACCTGAGTAGTTCACCAGAATAGATAGGGTCATTTCTAATTTTCTTTGGGAAGGAAAGCCCCCTCGTTTAGCTAAGAATAAGCTAAGAGCCCCAGCACTAAGAGGTGGTTTTGCTCTCCCTTGGTGGCAGGGTTATTTCTGGGCTTTCAAACTCAAACAAACCACTTTATGGTTTGCCTCCCTTAATAAGAACAATACTCTGTTATGGCTTAGAATAGAAAAAAAATAATTTCCCTTATGGCTCTAACTGATCTTTTTTTTTAAAAGATACCCTTCAACTGCAATAATCACCCCACTCTCCAAATATCAACAAGGGTATGTGGAAAATTTAACCAACTAAAGAAAATGGAGTATGTGCCTTTAAAATTCATGCCCTTATGGCAAAATATAAATATATCTTCAAGTGGCAAGTCTCTTTTCCATAAGGATTGGATGGCTAAGGGCATAAGAAATATTGGAGATTTGTTAGATAGTGATAGCAGGTTATGCTCCTTTGAAGACTTAAGACTTAAATTTCACTTAAACAAAACTGATTTCAGTTTTTATTTACAATTAAGACATTATTTAAAAACTAAATTCCTAGAAACAGATTATTCTCTCAAACATTTTACAGCATGGGAGAATTTCTTTAAAGTTGCCTTTTTACCTAAGGCCTTTAGTCTGATTTACAAAATATTAAATTACCCAGATCCTTCTTTAACAACTTCAGCCAAATTAAAATGGGAAAATGATTTTCATTTGAAAATTGCTGATATGACATGAGAAAGTCTCTGGGGTAATGCAACAAATCCTACAGGGAAACACAAGGGAGACTTGTTAAATTTAAAATATTACATTATTTTTATTATTCTCCTAAACAACTACATAAGTTGGGTCTAGTACAAGATGATTTATGTTGGAGGTGTAGAGAGGCAAAGGCAGGCCTGGGTCATTTACTCTGGCATTGCAAAGGACTGCTGAGAAGCAAATTCACACAATTTGCCAATCATTCCTGGGAACTTTCATTCCATTTTCCCCAATGGTCTTTATCTTGGGAGATACAACAGATATTCATGGTACACAAAAACATAAAAAACTTTGGTTTCTTTTAGTGCTTTTGGCTTTTAAAAGGCTCCTGTTAAAAAACTGGAAAGATCCAGCAATTCCTACACTTAATTAATGGTTGGATTCCCTAGCCAGTTGGGTGAATAATGAGAGAATTAGTTACACTGCTCTGGATCGAGTAGATATGTTTAATTATCTGTGGGGTTCCTTTCTTGAGTTATGTACTTAACACTGTTAGATAGCTAATTGTTGCAAATCTAACTGATATTTTTAACCTCAACTGTCACATTACACTTGTTTGCTTCTGTATCATTTTGAATGTAAATTTTTTTTTTTTGTAAAATAAATAGACTTTCAATATCAAAACCCATTTCAAACCAAACTGGTTTTCTGTACTTCTTCCAAAATTCTAAATGTTAAAAAGAAACTGTAGCATGTTTTGTTTAATACTGTCTCTGCAGCACCGGAGACCATTTCAGTTATAAAATCGTGTACAGAGATTTTTAGAAAAAGTACAAAAAGAACAACACTCCCCCTCCCAGTGTACATTCATTGGAGCCCTTCACAAAGCACCATGTGTGAAATGCTGGAGAGACATGCAAAACACCACGAGTGTTTGTTAGCACTTTTTCACCTCCTGACTGAACTGAGGTGTACACCTTGTCTGAGGGGGTCACACCATGTACACCTCAACTGCACCTGAAAGACTTGTACTGATATTGACATACATATTATCCACACCTTGCAAACTTTACATTTAGCAGTATGGACCTCAACTACACCGTAAGAACTTAATATTTAGCAGGTTACACCTCAACTGCACCTCACAAACATAACATTTAGCAAGGTACACCTAAACTGCACCTCAAAAACTTCATGTTTAGCAGGGTACACCTCAACTGCACCTCACAAACTTAACATTTAGCAGGGTATACCTCAACTGCAGGAAACAGTAAGTGAGCTGCACTCAAAAACAGAACCATGTAAGCACAATATGTGATAAGCTTCAAAGATAGATTTAATCCAACATCAGTCAGGAGATAACTTGGCAAAATACCCAGCGCTTTGACCACTCAAGGTCTTCCTCAGGAAGGGTGTCCCTGTAAGGGGTTGAACTCCTTCTTATACGTTGTACTCTTGATCACATGTCATATACATTCCTTCATGATAATCACAATTACTATGGTAACAATACACAGATCAATTAAAATAAAGCAAAGTTCAAAGTAAAAACTGCACCAAAGGTACATAACATGTATCTTAAAAAGGTAAGGGACAGACATATTATAAATTGAGCTATCTCATCTAAGTCACATATTTAATGACATGTAGAATGGGAACTTTAACAATTAATTATTAATAAAAACTGAATCTTTAATATCTATGTCCAATTTTATACTTTTTAAATTTTGAAAGTAAATAATTAAGTTCCAAAATAGCTCGGACAAGAGGTGCTAATCTAGATTATTCAACTGTGTGTTATTAATTTCATCACATGCATTCAATGCAAATAGGATTATACTACTATCTTAAATATACATAACTCTGATAATGCCTTTCTTTTTCTCTTGGCAAATCAGAACTATGTGCACTGTTAAAACCAAAGCTGAAAAAGTAAGGTTACCTAAATCTAAAAGGAAAAATCAGGAAGAAAAAATAGGGATATACTGATAAAGAATATATATATATATATATATATATATATATATAACATTTTTAAGTTGTAATCAAGAAGAGTCTTCCACCAAGTGAGTAGGGCAGGAGCTAATTCCAAAGAGAAATACAAACTGTTCAATTGGATTTAGAGATGGAAAGAGGTTACTTCAAAGATTAACACAATTCTGCTTTTTTATGTATTCCAACTTTTGTTAATTATATAATTAATGGGCTGATACAAACTGTCCAATTGGATTTAGAGATGTAAAGTGGTTACTTCAAAGATTAACACAACTCTGCTTTATTATGTATTCCAACTTTTGTTAATTATATAATTAATGGAAAGAAAGAAAGAAAGAAAGAAAGAAAGAAAGAAAGAAAGAAAGAAAGAAAGAAAGAAAGACAAGTCAGTGTTAGTCAGGTGATTTATCAATACAAGTTAATCTAACTGTTCATCCAATATATTTTAATAAAGTTCATCTTTTTTATTTTATTAAGATCTTTTATTTAGATCTTTATACAGGTATAATTATTTGGGGTAAGAAAGAAGAGGTGGGAAAGGAGGAAAATGGGGTTTAGGGAGGAGGGGTTGTTGGTAGGGAGAGTTTTGGAGGGAATGGAGGGATGGGAGGGTGTTGTGGTGAGGGAATGGGGAAGGAAGAAAAGGAAAAAGAAAGAAAGAAGAAGGAAGGAATAAAAGCCCATTATAATTCTATATAATCCTCTTTTAGATATGTCTCAGGTCAAATTCTTCATTCATGCCAATTAGATTCAAAGCTCCCAAAATACTAATCCATCTACTCTCCTTCTTTCTAAGTAGATTCAGACAATCACCTCCATGTGGAAGATGGAGGATCTGTTCAAGAGCCTTAAACTTCAGACCTGTAGGGTTCAATCTCTGTGTTACAGCAAAGTGAGCCCCATAGGGTTTTCAACATTTTTGTTCACAATTGCCCTTATATGTTCCTGCAGTCTGATCTTGATCATTCTAGTGGTCATGCCCACATACTGTAGCCCACATAAACACCACACAACATAAATGATGAAAGTACTTCTGCACATCAAAAATGGTTTTACAACCATGTTTCTAGGGGATGTATATAGATAGTCCCAGTGTCAGCATATCTGCACACATTACAGTGGCCACAACAATGAAATCCTAGTGGTCTCAATGGTAGCCAGTTTTGATTGGCTTTTGTTGTTCTTTTAAAATGGCTACTGGTAAAAATGTCCCCCAGATTTTTATTTTTTCTAAATGTAACACATGTTTTTCCCAATTATTGGTGCCAAGTTTTTATTACTGAGCAATATTGGCCAGTATTTCTGAATGGCTCCCCCAGTGCACATACTACTGGGCTATACTCAATGCTGAAAGTACAGGGTATTTCTGTTTCAGTTTTGTTCTTATGGGTAAGTAAGGTCTCTCTATTTTGACTTCTAGCCTTGATTAAAGCATTTTGTAAGCATTCCCTATTATAACCATGACTTATTAACCTCTCCATCAGTTCTGTTTAAAAATTCTCCCTTCAGAGCAAGGGTGTAGGCAGGCATACTCACTGTACACCTTTGTGTACAATTTGTTGAGTGCTTGTCCCACCCATATCCCTCTTTTGTTTCCATAATCCTTCTAATGTGTGTATTTGGGTTACTGTATGCTCGTCTTGGAGATTGATATGAATACATCCTGTTTAGAGAGTCAAGGTGTCATCTGACAGATATCTGCTTTGCTTGTAATGGGGGCAACATTTGGAGATACTGTGTGCAATTTCTTTAAAAGGGGACAATGGCTGGAGAATGCGTGTACGAAATGGATATATCTGGCTACACCTCTGCTTCAGAGCAGCTCCTTTGTAATCTTAGGTATTGGGCATATGGTATAGAGCCTATTAGTTTCTTAGGGTAGTAACTTTGAAAATGTAAGATGCTATTAGTAGCATTGTTTTCCTATAGCCCTTACTCATGATCTTGGAATTGATTTTTCCTTGCAGAGTAACATCCAAAAACTCTAGCTCAGATTCTGATAGTTTATTCGTAAACTAAAGATTGAAATGATTCAGGTTCAAAAACTCAATAAATTCTGTGAATTCAAAATCCATGCCATTCCATATACACAGTACATCATCAATGAAATGGATCCAACAAGTGATTTTTTCAAAGAACCTGTTTATACTGACATTACAAATATGTTGTTCCTCCCACTCCCCCATACAAATATTGGCATAGGAGGGGAAGAAAGCTGCCTCCATCGCCGTGCCACATCGTTGAAGGTAGTATTCTTTGTCAAAGACAAAAAGTTTTTATTAAATAAAAATTCCAGACTCTTCAATATAAAGGGGAGTGGTATGGAGCCCTGACCCTGTAAAGCCTGGTGCACAGATGCTAAATCCTTAGCATGGGGATACAGGTATACAGACTGGCAACATCAGTTGTTGCCCATCTGTATCCTTCCTTCCATTCAAAGTTGTAAAGTTTAAGTATGTTGCTAGTATCATGGACATATTAATCTGCTTAATCTGGTTCAAAGTCAGTTGGCATTCATCTGTATCCCCTTCCCCTGGGTTGTGCCTGAAAATAGGCAGGATTTGTCTAGTGCACTTACCCGGTCAACAAAAACTAAATAAATAAATAAATATGATGGACGTTGAAAAATACAAGGCTGGAGGTAATGGACCATAAATAAATTAGATTTTATGTCAATGACCCAACCCCCAAGACAATAGGATGTCCAGGGGGGTTGTTTAAGTCTTTGTGGACCTTGGGCAAAATATAAAATGTGGACACCACAGGAAACTTGGTCTTTAAAAAGACTGCTTTTTCTACAGTAATGAATTTGGTGTCCAGCCCATGGTCCACAAGGTTAAACAATTCTTGTTGAAAATATTTTTCATAACTCTGTGTATCATTTAAGAGGTCTTTCACTTTTTCAATGTATAATTCTTCAAGCATTAAAACAATATTACCCTCTTTATCCGAGGGTTTGATTACAATACCTGGTAGGTCCCGCAACTGTGTCAAGGCTTCCTGTTCTGCTTCAGAGATGTTATTATTATAAGTGTATCTCTGCTCATTCATCAGGGCATCAAATTCATGGTAGATAACCCTTTCAAAATTAGAGATAGAAGAGTTTTGTAAATTTGAGTAAAAAATGGATTTAAGTCTGAAACCAGTCCAACTCAGTTAAATGTTTATTTCTTCATCTTGATGTGTTGCGAGCATATCATTCAAGTCAATTGAGTCAATAATATTCTGTCCCCAAAACATTTCTGGGTCAGGGTCATGTGTTTCAGGGTCCGAGTTCGAGTGATCAAATAATCCATTAGAAGTATCCTCTCAGTTTATCAATTGAGTTTGGTCCAAAGACATATCAAAGTTCAACAGGTCATCATTATCTTGAATCTCACTCAAATTGCTATCAAGCTACTCATATTTCCACGTGGAGCCATCCTCAAACCTTTTCTCTCCTTAAAAGAGAGAGATGCAGTTTCAACTTGTAAATATCAACTTTAATGATGAAAACATCAATTTTGGGCGTTGGCACAAATGATAATCCCTGTGTGAGTAAATAAATCTGTCCCTCTGTGAGTTGTATATCAGTTAAGTTAATAATGTTTCTTTCCATCTGATTGGATATCTGGTTTGGTGTTCTTTTCTTCCCCCATCCCCTCCTGCCCATCCTTGTTTTTTTTTTCGTGTATTTTTTGTTGACTTTGACAAGTTTTTTGGCTGTTTGTTTTTTATAATTACATTTATTCTGTTTCTTACTTTGATTCAGGGCTTCCTGACTGGGGGGGGGGGTTGCTGATTCGTCTTCCTCTGAAGTTTCACCGCCCTCAGTATCTTCCCCAGAATTAATAACCACAGTTTCTCTTTCAGTTGTATTTTTTAAAGTGCACACTGGTGTTTCTTTGGAATGATTGATTGAATGATTGATTGGGTCTCCACCTGCTTTCACTTCTACCTCTGGGTCTGGTTTTACTAAATTACCTTTGTTTCCTTTCCCAAGTGAAGACTTCTCCTCTCTCAAAGTCTTTAGTGTCCCTTGTTAGTTTAGATTTTTTGCGCTGGTAGAGTTCTTGCTCATGTTTCATAATTTTAGTAGCAAGGTTTTTGTTCAAGTCAAGAAATTGAGGATCACCAGTGTATTCACTTAATTTGGCCTGTAGTTCCTCAATCTCCTTGATTAGTCTCTCCTCATGTTTTTTGCCTCTTTTAATTAGAGATTTTAGTAAAAGTTTAGTACACTCCATGAGCGCTGATTCTCATTCTTCCTAAAATTCTGGTTCTTTCTCTGAGAAACCACAGGAAGGCTCTCAACTGCACTTCACAAGCTTAACATTTAGAAGGGTACACCTCAACTGCACTTCACAGACTTAACTTTTAACTGTATTTACCTCAAATGTACCCTGATATCTCAGAGGCATGTGCAGAGTTTACAATCTAGGGGGCCAATAACATAATGGACAGAGTTTTCAGTGCTAGGGGCATCTGGGGGCATGTTTCCCAAGCAAACTTTTTTAAAAGGCATTGCAAACAATGTTTTTTCATGCATTTTAGAGTGCAAATAATGTTTCCAGCTTCTTTTTTTTTAAAACAGTATTTTTCTATTAAACTTTCAATAAAGCCTCATCACTTTAAAAGCCTTTTTTAAAACAGACACTCCATTTATGCTGCTCACACACAAAAAATTGTCACACAGAGCAAGAGCGTACGTCTATGGCACATCTCTGCTTTATTTGTTATACCAGGAAAGATGGAATGGGCCTCTGAGCCTTATTTTCAGCCATGCCATCAGGGCCTACACTGTAACAGAGATCTTATGGTTGTGAAAGACTACATGCAGTCCCACATTGTTCTACAGCCTTTCACCCAAAGAAGGACACCACACTCAGTATTGCTTTTGGTTGCTCAGTTGACATTGCATTTATTAACTTTGTCATTCAAATTTTCATCAACAATACTGAGTTCCTTTACATGCCATATTTAAAACATTTATTTTCATATTTTCTTTATTTGAACTATCACAATTTATATATTTTCATCGCATTTCATATCACATTTTATATCATATTTTCTTCCCTCTCTACCCTCTGGATGTAAACCCGAAAGGGTCTTTCTTTCTTGTCTGTTTTATCTTTCATCCCCCCTGATGTAAACCTGAGGGGTTATCTCTTAATGTCTGGGTCAAGTCCGATTCTTGCCCCCCCCCCATTTCCATTCCTGGGTGTCCACAGCCTTTCTTCTTGTCTGGGTCAGCTCCAATTCCTGTCCCCCATTTTATTCCTGGGTGTCCATGCCCTTTTTTCTCTTACAGCCTACCTTGGTGAAACTCCAGAATTTCCCCCCCTCCCCTCCAGAAAATATTTTTCTTCCTCATTCTTCCCTCACTGTATCCCATAATACCTTGGGTGGCGGGTGGAAATCAAAATTTGCCTAGCAAAAGTGAGGGAGGGCTTCCTTGTGCAGCCCATTATATCCTTCCTTTTACATCCACCCCTTTACTTTCTTTCTCTCTCTCTCTCTCCCTTCAACCTATCCTCGACTTTCTTTTTTTTGATGCCGCACTCCATATTGTGAGGTCATCCTCTCTGGAGCTGAGCCCCCCCCCACACACTCTTCTTTCCTGGGCCCTCCCTCTATGGCCACTTTTCCAAACCCCGCCGCTTGGTTCCCAGTCCCTCCTACCCCTCCCCCATTCTTTATCCCTCCTTCTAGTCTTCCAGGCCTATAACGAAGGGACTTGTCTTTTTAGAGACAATCCCACATTGTTCTACAGCCTTTCACCTAAAGAAGAACACCACACTCAGTATTGCTTTTGGTTGCTCAGTTGGCATAGCATTTATTAGCTTTGTCATTCAAATTTTCATCAACAGTACTGAGTTCCTTTACATGCCATATTTAAAACATTTATTTTCATATTCTCTTTATTTGAACTATCACAATTTATATAATATTTTCATTGCATTTCTTATCACATTTGATATCATATTTTCTTCCCTCTCCACCCTCCGGATGTAAACCTGAAGGGGTCTTTCTTTCCTGTCCATTTTCTCTTTCATCCCCCTGATGTAAACCTGAGGGGTTCTGTCTTAATGTCTGGGCCAGGTCCAATTCCTATCCCCCATTTTATTCCTGGGTGTCCATAACCTTTTTTATCTTACACCCCACCTTGGTGTAACCCCCAAATTTTCCCCCCTCCCCTCCAGAAAATATTTTCCTTTCTCATTCTTCCATTAGCCCGTCTCCAGCTTGCATTGGAAGGCAGGCTTCCCCCCAAACTCCTTCCTTCCTGTGACATCCTCAACCCTGAATCTGTGTCCCTCTTGATTATTCTGATGATAATTTGTTTTACCTCTCCCTACCAGCTGGGTCCCTCTGTTCTATACCACCCATCTATTATTTTACTTGTGTCATCCTGCCGCCATCCCTTTCACCAGCCAAACCTTGACAATCCCCCTTTTTTTTTTTTAGTTCTTTCTCTTTCTGGCCCCTCTCTATGGCCTTGTGTTCTTTGAGCATGACTCCCCATTCCCTTCTTACTGCCATCTTCCGCTACCCAACCTGACTCTCGATCTTTCCCCTTGTGGACTGTCTGGTCATCCTGCATCTGGATTAAATATGAGTAACCACAAACATGCACCTAACTCACTTGTCACCCAGGTGTACCATAATGCAGTTCTGTTATGGTTTGTTCTGGCAGCTTCCATCCATCAGTGGCAATAACAGAGCCTTCAATGCACCCCTTCGATGCCTTTCCACCGGATCCATACCTTTTGTTGCTCAAAATCCATTGTTCACCCCCCCTCCCGGTTTCTGTTCAGCCTGTCTCTTGGCCCACCATATTCGAAGTGTCTCCTGCTGCAGTACTTCTGTCCTGCAGCTGGCCTCTACAACACATAAACAAATCATGTGAACCGTTTATTTCATATGCATACTATCCCCCCCCCACCTGCTCCAGTTTTCTGTGGATAGATGAAACACTTTCTTAGTGATTTCCACTTCTGATGTTGTTTTTTTGCCCAGCTGGGTGCTTCCCCGCTCAATTCTCTCAAGCCGTCCTTCAACACCAATTGGGCTGAGGCCTCAAAGGCTGCTCCCATCTTAGTGCATGTGATAATTAATTTTCCAGGTTTTCCCTTATGGGCCATGCCCCCTTCTTTTGCACCCGACTATGATTCCCTGTTGCACCTTCCATGAACTGGGCAATGAGCCACTCTCCTGTGCTGCTGTAGTGGAACATGGATCCACTTTTCTGAACTGATCAATTTTTTGATATACCTGAATTTCATGATCTTTTCTCTGCTCCAGCAGCCAGCCCCTCATTGCAACCCTGATACTGAGGTACCCTGCTGCTGGGCCCTATGGCTCCTCACCCAAATTGCACCCCTATAGCTGCCCCTGCCCCCTACCTTGAAATTGCTCACCTTGCAAGTCAAGTAGCAAACCAGTGGCAGTACCTCTGCCAATTTACCCAACAACTTTTCCCCTATAGGCTTTCTGCCCCCTACTCTCCTCTGTCCCCAGCTGCTATTCTGTCATCGCCCTCTTTACCATTACACTCTATGATTCTGGCCCAACAATTGGCCATGGCAGCTCCACTCCTGAAATGAGGAAAACAAAAGATTCCTGGACTCTGTAGATGCAGTAGGAGCAAGATTACAGTTCTGCTCTATGCCCTGGGCCCCAGCGGCCACAGGCAAGTGGGTAATGGCAATCTTCCCCCAGTAATATGCAACTTACTTCAGATCAGTAGCTTGAACAAACCAGTCTGTTGGTTCTCTTGTTCACCTGCTGTGACCAGGTGGACCTCCATGGTGGCATGGGCCATCCTTTTCCTATCCCAGCATCATGATATCAGCTACTTGTTGATACCCGATTGCCCTACTTACATCCATGTTGCACAGAGCTCTGCCTGCTTGAGACACTCTCAAGAGCTCTCCTCCCTTACCTTCATGTCCTCCCTGACCACTACACTCAAACCCACCCCATCTTGTGGCCCCCTTGCACTTGCCGTGGCTCGAGCCAGGGGACATGTAAACACCTGCCCCGGCTCCATAGCCTTGCAAGCAAGGTGCCAATGATTCAAAACCATGCACTGCACCATCTGAAGCATCACTCATCTTTTGATTTATTACATCCTCTCCAAACCCCTTAATTTATTCCCTTTCTGCCCGGGGGGCCCAACAACCTTTTTTTGCCACCTATTACTAATATTTCCACCCCCTGCATCCCTTCGCCTCTAGACAACCCTTTTTTGGGGGGAGTAATGCTGTGCTGCCCAATACCATAATATTCTGCTCCCCAGTGGGAGTAGAGGCTTCCTCCCCTAACCTGAGAAACCAAATCTAGGACTCAAAGATGCCATGGTGGAAGATTACTGTACTTCTCCCACTTATGTGCCACTGCAGCAAAGGCCAAGTTGGTAATGGTAACGCTTTCCCAGGCCAAAGCCATTTGCTTCGATTAAGTAGTCCTGAAATAACCAGGTCATCCCACCCCTGTTGTCCCCCCCACTTCCCTCCATTCCCCACTATGGGTGCCACTATACCGCCCCTAGCTGACTGTCTCTTGACCGCTCAAATGTTATCGTGAAGTAGGGGTGAAGCTCCTCACATCCTCTGACTGGTGTAAGAGGACAAAAGCCTACCGTACGCCACCCTCCAAACTTAAAATTGTCATATTCACATCTCAGTGGCTCAGACCAGCAATGCTGTGCTCTGTAATAGTGTCCATTAGGCACTGTTCTGTAGAAAAAACTCCATCCCGATATAAAGTCAGGATAAAATAGCATTATACTTCACAGTTTTACATGTTATGGCTTGGTTTCTTGCTCAGCAAATGCTTGTATTGTGCTTCTCGCTCTCCATTGTATTAATGTTCATACTGCTGATAAACCCTTGGTACCTGCTATACCATGACCTTACCCCATGTCTATTGTAACGGGTGCTGGCACATACCAAACAACATGCCCTACGCTCTTCAAATACCTAAAGCTAATAAAGGGATTATTTAAACTGCCTGCCACCCACCGTGACAGCAAATTTCTTCAGCACTGTTTTTTGCTTGAATAGACTTCCTGCATAAAGGTTAATTCACCCATGTCTACCAGCGAAAGCTACCTGGAATGCTTTCAGAGGTACGCCCTCTTTCTGGAGTGAGCAGGTAGTTCCTGCTGCCCTTTTAAGCCCCAGAGATTTCTCCAGGCTACAATAGTACTTATATCGTCTTATCTTATGACTATAGTGCCTGGGTTGTTAAGACAAACTTCAGACAACTATACGTTAACAATATACATGCTCTTTCATTATCAGAGTTCTGATAGTGTACCCCCAGTGGCTGTAACCATATTTTTAGATACTAATTTAACATCTTGGAAGTCATATGCAAATGATAACAAAAGCTGTTTCAGTCTAATGATTTGTCTGCCAAAAGCTGCAAATCATTCCATCCTACAGAAAAGTTACCTGGCTGCGATCCAACCTCAAAGGAAGCATTCATCCCAATAATGCCTATTTAGTCATGACAACAGTCACCTCCTATCTCGGCACTAGCTCTAGTACCCTCGTGCTGTCTTGGCCTTACTACACCATTTACTCTAAAACCCCCAAACCAAAATGGGCACCCACCACTTGGTCTGTAACAATTTTTGGTAGTTGTCCTGCGGCCTCTTGCTCGACCCACCCGACAATATCCAGCTTCCTGTGACTACAGCATGTCGCCATGGAAGCAACACTGTGTTTTTTTAAGACATATTTCTCCCTTTTAATCAATAGTATGCTGATCTATTCAGTAGCCTTGCTAGGTAACTATGACCCCCCCACCATAATTAAAGGACCCCTTTCTAGTATGTTATTTTATTATTATCTATTCTTCTGTTTGAATAGGTAGGGTCTGTGAACACCTTGGATTCCCACCCCCTTTTGCTTTCTCAAAATGGCGGCTGCCTGCTGCCTGTACAAAATGGTAACTGCCCCCCTGGCCTGGTGCAAAATGGTGGCCACCACACAGCCCTCTCTCTGCCATTTTGCTGCATTCCAAGACAAAACTCCCCTTTCATTCCATAGTGTTACCCTCAACATCAAAAGCATTCAGGCTGGCACTACTGCTGAAGCTCAAAACCCCCAGTTTCTCCTCCCCTTCTTGCCCTCCTGCTAGGAGTCATTTTTTTCGACTGATGGTAAGTAAGGGCAGGCTCAGCCCCAAAGAGGTCGCTCGCTATTTTTTTTTCACCCGATCAACCACTATTTGCCACCTCTTGCCCCCTTGAACCAGACCTGAAACTGCAATCTGACAAGCTGTAGCTTTGAAATTAACATTGTGGAATAAAATGGCTTCCTATCCCATACTGCCAATAAAACTAACCTGCAAGAGCTAGCGTTTTCTTATAAGATTCAATGCCATGTATCATGTACACCACTCTTGTATGCAGAGCTTCCTACGCATGTCTCCTAACTGTTCGTGTCCGACCTTTCATTGGCTTAGTTCAAGCCAGTCACTCCCTTTGAAATCCTCTCCTCTCCTCTCCACGCAAATTCCTAATTTCTTGAGCGGAGATGTGGACCACGAAGTGGTAGGGAGATAAGGCTCGCTCCCCTCCCCCCATGTCTCTCTCGGCCCGACCCCAGACCTCATGGTCACATCTTCCCTTCAAGTACCCAGCCACTGCTTTTTACTCTGTTGAAACAAAGAAATGATCCAGGACCTTGTCCCCAAACCATGCGGTCACTCACTAGCCTTCTGATTTTTTTTCTTAGCCCAGATGTGTTCCTTTGTTTTCTCCCCCTGCCATGCGGCCAGGCCACAACATGAACTACTCATTGCCCCTCATCAGTCACCTACCTTGTGGTCTCCCGTAACCTCATCAGTGCTGTTCCCTCCCCCACGGCGGGGCTCCTGGCCTCTGTACCTCATGTCTTTTCTGGTTAACTCTGCTGTATCTAAATGCCCACCCCAAGCCTCTGAATTATTTAGGATGCGAGTCACCGTCAGGACATCCTTTACCTCTTTGCTCAACCCTCCCCCCAGCACGCACATGCCCTTTTAGCGCTCTTCTGTCCTCTCGGTTCTGTGGAAGCCCCACTATTGCCTCAACCATGATGGTCAACTAAGCTTGCTGGGGGATTATAAACCCCAATCCTCCACCAAGACACTCGAACAAATAAAGCCACTCAAAACTACGAGGCTCCATGCTTGTTGCATCTGAATATTCTTAGCGATTCAGCCCTAATGGATTCCATGGGATTCAACTTCTGGTAAGAGAAACCCCAATAAGCAGACATTGTAAACCACTCGTCCTCATAAGATCTAATGCCTTGGCTAAAATTGAGTGTTTTCCTACAAATAATAATTGTCTCTTAAGGCAAACAATCTGGCTCCCTCCACCTGTTTCTTTATATCATGTATTTCTATTCTGTTTCAAACAAACTCCTCCTCAGTAGTGTTTGCCAGAAAAGATACTACCTCAAGATTATCCCAGCTACCTCACCAAAACCTATCACAACCTACACAATGCTGTTTTTTACAACTCTTAAACACTCTTACTTGTTTGCTATGTAAAGTCATCTTACCAACCAAATTCTTCTTTTTTTTTTCCAGGAACTCTCCGACTGATGTGCTAAGCAAATCAAAAATTGCCTAGCAAAAGTGAGGGAGAGCTTCCTTGTGCAGCCCATTATATCCCTCCTTTTGCACCCACCTCTTTGCTGTCTTTCTCTCTCTCTCTCTCTCTCTCTCTCTCTCTCTCTCTCTCTCCCTTCAACCTATCCCCGGCTCTCTTTTTCTTGATGCCCCACCCCATATTGTGAGGTAATCTTTTCTGGAGCCAAGCCCCCCTCCCACACTCTTCTTTCCCGGATCCTCCCCCTATGACCACTTTTCCAAATCCCGCCCCTTGGTTCCCAGTTCCTCCTACCCCTACCCCATTCTCTATCCCTCCTTCTAGGCTTCCAGGCCTATAACAAAGGAGCTTGCCTTTTTAGAGACAATCCTTCTCCTACTGTAGGCCTGGTGCCAACATCACTCCCATCCACAGCCCAGAAGTAAGCCACTCTGTTAGCTTCTGTTTGCAGTCACTGGCACTGTAGAGAGTGCTGTGCCCTGCCAACCCATTTTGGTGAATTGGGAACACTGGACATTAGGTGCTGAACAGGGGGTGCATGGCCAGGGTCTCTCCCTCCCCCATGCATGACTATTCAACTTCTGCCTTGTGTTACTGAGTGGATTTATTTGGCTCTGTAGAAACACAATTGACAGCTTTAATTCCTGAACTCCTTCGGAGTACTTCCTGGTTAGTGGCAGCTTGATCTCAGGCAGCAGTTGCAGCTGTACATTTAGCTAGGCAGTGCTTGCAAAAAAGCCAATCTGATTTTCAGAGAGAAGACAATCTTTTGTTCATAATAACAGTTTGTTCTCATGTTGCAGAAAGTGACAAGCTCTTACTAGGACATGCAGATTTATCTATGTATGTATCTCTTTTGTTTATTTAACAGGGGTGGGGACTGGGGCCAGTAACTCCATAGTACTTTTCCCATGCTTTTTGTAAAGTTCACTATATCCAGTGACAAATGTATAAGAGAAATATCTTTTGAATGCTGTTCCTGCAGATACTGCCCCATCTATTTAATATTAGAATTACTAGGTGTTTTGTGTATTTCTATAATGGGGTTAATGCAGGACTTCATGGGTGTTATGCCTATTCCTAGAATGAGGCTGAGGGTGGTAAAGAGGATGGTAACTTTCACTTTGTTGATACTTTTTTAAAATTCAACTTAAAATTGGTTAATTAAGCTGATAGTATTTACTTTTTCTTTTAGGTATGATCTTTGTCCCATATTTAGAGTTTATTTTTTACAGCCTGACTGGCCGTATTGATGTGTGCACCTCGACTACAGCTCTTGACTACACCTCTGGTGGAGGTGTACATGTCACCAAGGTGTATATAATTAACATAACCTCAGGTCGAAGCGTACACCTCACTGAAGTGTATCTAATTATCATTTTTTAGACACACATCAACTACACCTAAATGACACTGTAATGTGTACTGCTCTTAAACCTCATGTGCACCTCTATGACTGTAGTGCAGTTGAGATGTACATCTCAAGGTGTACTGTGATGTACACCTCATTTAAACTTTAGCTACACATCATATACACCTCAGATAGGTTGGGCATATTTAATCATTTCAATGTGCTTATACAGCTTAGTGTAGTGTTGCTCTTACGCAGCTTTCTGAATAAAATTTGTTGTGCCCATTCAGTTCTCTGTGCCTCAGGAATACCATCCTGTAGGATGCCGAAGGCAGGAACCCTGGAGGGGGGTTCCACCCCAGAGGTGCCATGGGAAGGATTTCCTTTGGCTAAAAGTAGCTTAGGAAAAGCCCTCGAGGAGAGAAGCTAGCTGCTGGAGAAGGGTAGGATGCTGGGGCAAAGAAAAAAGCTTCTGAATTAAGCAGGAAGGAAGAGTTTAAATATATCAGGCAGGGGGATGTGGCTGTTGCTTCAGCCATTGAACTTCAGGCTTACAGCCTTTCAATTCAATGTGCTTGCTTATTTTAGTGTGGTGTTATGCTTATGCAAATTGCTGAATAAACTTTGTTGTGTCCGTTCACCTCTACGTGCCTCGGGAATACCACCCTGAAGGGATGCCAGAAGGCAGAAACACTAGAGGAGGGCTCTACCCCTAGAGGTGCTGCAGGAAGGATTCCCTTAGGCTAAAAGGTACCTTAGAAAAAGCCCCAAAAAGAGTGTAGATTGGAAAACATTGCACAGGTAACAAGTTGATTAGAAGGCATAGGGGATGTTACAAGTTGGTATTGAGATTGGAATATACCCATGGTCATCAGAGATGAGGCTAGTGGTCAGAGATAACTGAAATGAGTAACAGTTTGAAATAGGTTGAATGAATAATAATGAGAGGGCATGATTTTCCAAGGAAAGAGGGAATGACAAAGGAGGGCCACCATCCATCTCCAGCCAACGGTGGAAACTTACCTGAGGAAACTAGAGAATCTACTATGAACAACTGACTACATATTATGACCTTTGGTGCTGAGGAGAGGAAAACCCCCTTTTAAGAGGAGGAAACCTCTTGGGATCTGAGGCCTAGGTCACCTTCGCTCCAGGCTAAGGGTGTTTTATTTAGTGATGGTTCTGCTGCTGCAATTTAAAAATCCAATCTGAGGGGAGGAAAATATTCCAATTTGGTGGAAAGCTCTCATGATCCCTCTAACTGGAATGCCATAAGGGGTTGCAAGAGTCCTCTCCAACAATGGAAGCTCCGAAGGTTGAGCAGGGCCTCCAAGGCAGAAGGAGGAGGAGGAGAGCAATGCCCACTGAGGTACTCAGCTGGCCTACTGACTAAAACAAACTGAGTGAACCAGATGTGGTCATGAGGAGAAGGGAGAAAAGCATAAAGGGCATTGCTGATCCTGATTCGGCCAGCTAAAGGAGTGCTGTTCGGCATCTGCAATCTTAAATTCTACATCGAGAGGTGCCATCGATGGTGGAAATGGCTAAAGCTCTGCCCAAAGCAAGGAAATTCCCACTATGGGCCAGATGAGAAGGACCCCACCCCGAGGTTTACATACTCAAGATGTGGACTTCGGTGCAGAGGACAACCATCAGCTGCAAGGAATCACTGAGCCATAGAAAGTAATGATCATGGTTGGTAAGCCTCTGATTTATGAAGGAGAGCAGACAGATAACTATGAAGTGGTGGTACATATGAGGTGGCTGGGCAAAGCCAGCAGCCATTGGTTAGGTATTGGTATACCGTTTGATTGTCTGAGATGACTGACTGATATGATTGACTGATGAGATTGATGTATAGGAATGTTTAATAAAATTGAATGATATGAGCAAAGTCAGTGAAAGTAAGCCAACCAATTCTACTGTAGAAACCAGATTAATGGTGTCATGGAAGGTAGGTGACAGAGTAGTGAGAGGCTGTGAAGCAATTAAGCAATGAGAGGCAGTAATGCCAGAAATTGATTCAATGAGGTTTAGTAAATTCATTCAATGAGGTTTAGCAGTAATTGCTATGGTTGCATCATAAATAAAGAGTTGATATGGGTGACACGAATACTTTAAATGTCTTTAAGGTGGAGTTAAGTTATTCAAGTAAATAGCATTTGCAACATGGTAATGGAATGGAATGAAAATCTTGAAATCCATGCTATGAATATTGCGCAAGTCATATTGGCTACGAGGTTAATAAATTTATGCATAGATAGCTGAGAAGCCATGTAGGCAAAGGAGCAGGATTAATTTAACTTAGATTAAAGCATGATCCTGCAATCTGGAGCCACAATGCCCCATCATGACATCACAGTCCCCTGTCATGGGAATAACACGGAAGTCACAAGCTGAGCACCATGAGACCAAACAGCAGCTATAACGTTGGTAGGGAAAACCCCCACCCAAAATAATGGAACCAACTGAAATGCTAAGGTTTCAGTATGGTAGAAATCAGAAGCAGACTGCTGAGGTATTGGAAAAGTATCATCAGAAATGGACTGCAAGGCTTGAGGAAAAAATCTGGTTTGGTAAAATTCTGAGGCTGTAGATTAGGTTGCAGGTTCATGGTGAGGAGGCCGGACAAAGTCAGCAGTAGTGGTAGGAGTAGGAGGTTGTTCTGAAATAGCAACATATAAGCCTCAATAACACAAGCAAAGGGAGTGCAGAGAGCAAGCACTGAATGATTAAATGCAGAACTGTAGAACAGACACAGTACAACAGGGAGCTAGTACTGAGAGAGGCAGGTGTAAACAAGTAAGGTGAGGAGCACAGGGACTGCATGGATACAGCAATTGGAACAGGGAGCACATACTGTAGGTAACAAAGTATGGATAAAAGAGAGATTGTGTGGAACATGACAAGGCAAACAAGGGCACTAGAACTAAAAGCCCCAAAAGCAAACAAAGCAAACACAAGGACTGGAGCAAATGGGAGAAACAAACTACTGAGACAGAAGCACATACAGACTACAGCCAGAGGAAAAATACTGACCCTGAAGCAGAAGTATACAAACCAGGCAGAGGGTCCAGCACAGCCAGAAGATTCCAGACACAAGGGAAGGCAGGAGACAAACAATGCATGGGGGGGGGGGGAATAGGGCCCAAGGAAAGACCGGGCCCAAAGAGAAGACAGACAGAGCTTCTAGCTGGATAGAAAAAAGCTTTTGAATGAAGCAGGAAGGAAGGATTTAAATAGGTCAGGCAGGGGGACATGGCTGTTGCTTCAGCCACTGAAATACAGGCTTACAGCCTTTCAAATGCTGCATTTGGAAATACAGCCTTCAGAGTGATCCTTTGGGGTTTTCCATTGATGTAGGTGGGTGAGTGCTATGTATTTCTGTGTGTTCTTGGATTTTTTTGTAGCTTGTGAGCAGCACCGTCTCCATCCTTGAGCAACCCTACTGGGTTTTGTTGTAGCCATATTTTACATTTTAGTGGTCCATTTGTTTCAAATCAAAGTCACTGCTCAATTAACAAGGGCCACATAAACTACAGACCAATCTCTAACCTCCCCTTTTTAGGGAAGGTGGTTAAGAAGGTAGTGGCCATACAACTGGAGAACCATTTGACCGTCCATGACATCTATGACCCTCTCCAGTCCGGTTTCCGAAAGAGGCATAGTACTGAGACAGCACTGGTTCGGGAGCTCAATGATCTCCTGATGGCTAGATATCAGAAGAACAGTTCCATCTTGATTCTTTTAGATCTCTTATCAGCATTTGACACTGTGGGCCATGGGGTTCTGCTTGGTTGTCTGAGGTTCATCTGTGGCCTGTCGGGTACAGTCCTCAGGTGGTTTACATCTTTCCTCACTGGAAGAACTCAGAGGGTGGTGTCCGGGGTTTATTCCTCGGGTCCAATCCCTCTGTCATGTGAGGTTCCTCAGTGATTGGTGTTGTCCCCCATGTTGTTTGCAGTGTATATGCTGCTCCTCAAAGACATTGTAAGATGCTATGGGCTGAGGTTTCCTGCTATGCTGATGATACCCAGGTCTACCTTTCTTTTGTGCCTGATCAAGATGGAGCTCTCTCAGTCTTTAACAACAGCCTTGTAGAACTCCAGGATTGTATGAATTTAAGCTGGTTGAAGTTGAACTTGGAAAAGACTGAGGAGCTGGTTGTGGACCCAGAGTACCGGATAGGGAGGCTGGAGGTAGGTTTGCCCTCAGGGCTTTTTCTTGGGGGCTTATCACCCCCAGTCTCTCAACGGGTGTAAAACCTGGGGGTAATTTTTGATGAAGGGCTGACGCTGAATTTGCAGGTGTCATTCATTGTCAATACCTATTTTTACCATCTGAGGAATATCTCCAGGATTAAGTACCTTGTTCTGTCCAGTGATCTTCCCACGTTGGTCCACGCCTTTGTGTCCTCACGCTTGGATTACTGCAATTTCCAGTACCTCGGGCTACATGGGGTGGAAATCCGCTGCTTGCTGCTAGTGCAGAATGCAGTGGCCCAGCTTTTGATGGGAATCTCTTGGCCCTGCCATATTTCCCTGGTGCTGCACTGGCTGCTGGTACAGTGGCAGATTACCTTTAAAGTTGGTCTTCTGACTTATAAAGCCCTAAACGGACAGGGCCCGGACTACCTAGAAAAGCTTCTGGTACCTTACTGCCCTGGGCAATCGCTCTGCTCAGCTGACATGGGGTTGCTGGAGATTCCAATGGTGTGTTTAAAATTCTCTGGGGCCCTGGCATTTATGCATGCAGCCCCATCCCTTTGGAATTCTCTATCCAGCCAGTTACGTGAGTGTGTGACCATGGAGGGATTTAAATGAGCTTTGAGAACCCATCTCTGGCACCAAGCATTCGGTGACTGATTTATTTATTTTAATTTTTTTGTTGTTTTCTGTCTTATTTCTCTAAGCTGCTGTGAAATTCGATATGCTTTTAATTTTTTGTTAGGCACCTTGGTTTTGGAAAGGCGCCATAAAAATAAAGTTTTATTATTATTATTATGTATTATTATTTGGTTATTGAAGTGCATTGACTGGGAGGGGCACACAGAGCTACAGCATGGTTCCAGGCACAACATAGGGGAGAGGTAACAGCAGGAGAGAATACAGCAAACAGTAAATTGTCAAAAGCCAGGTACAGGAAAAAAAACTGTTGTAGAGAAAACTAAACATTTTCAAATTTACAGATGTGTAAAACTTCTCATTTACAAAAGTTGCAGAGGTAATCTGGGTTGGTAATAAGCAACAGTAATAACAGAGTGCAGGGTGCCATAATATGGCTAGCTAGTTTAGAGAAATGTTCCAGCAAGGGCAGCTTGAAGGAGGAAGAGAGGATGAGAGGATGAGAGATAGATAGGAAAAGGAAGGTGAAATTGTTTAACCAGGAAAGGCAGATTAAATTGAAACTTGTTACTAGGTGTGACCTGGGAGCACAAGGAAGTTAAGTGACTTGCTCAAGGTCACACAGTATGCAGGTGTGGGCTGTAATACTCAAATCCAGGTCTCCAGGTTTGCAGTTTAGTGCCCTTAACCACTATGCTATACTGCCTCCTAAAGGAAGGTTATTTCATATGATTGGGAGCTAGGTAGAGAAGACACCAGTTATAGACTTGCAATGAGGGTTATAAAAAGAGTGAACATCAAATACATAGAAACATAGAAGTTGACGGCAGATAAAGACTGCAAGGCCCATCCAGTCTACCCATTTGTTCTACCTTATGAATGTGCCATAGGCCTGTACTCTGTCAATGGTCTATCTATTCATACTCCTCTGTATTGCTCCCTTATGCCTGTTTAAAGCCCTGCATTGTATTCATATCCACCACTTCCTGAGGTAGGCTGTTCCATGCATCCACCACCCTTTCTGTGAAAAAGAACTTCCTCACATTACCCCTTAATCGGCCTCCCTCTAATCTCATGCTGTGTCCTCATGTCCTGCTACTTTTCTTATATTGAAACATGTTAGACTCTTTCACCTTGTTAATGCCCTTAAGGTGTTTGAATGTTTCGATCATATCACCTCTCCCCCTCCTTTGCTGTAGGATATACATATTGAGCTCCGTTAATCTGTTCTGATATGTTTTCTGATGCAGTCCCTATACCATTTTGGTTGCCCTTCTCCTTACTGCCTCCATTTTGTTAATGTCCTCGTGCAGGTGCGGCCTCCAGTACTGCATGCAGAACCCCAGATGGGGCCTAACCAGTGTCTTGTAAAGAGGGATTGTTACCTCCCTCTTATGACTTGCAATACCCCTACTAATACATCCCCAACAACCCTCTAGCCTTACCTACTGCTTTAGTGGTCTGCTTGGATGATTTCAGGTCATCTGTGATGATGATGCCCAAGTCTCTTTCTTCCCTTGTGATTGCCAGCAGCTCCCCTCCCAACCTATAGGTGGCTTCAGAGTTTTTCTTCCCTATGTGCATGATCTTGCACTTCTATATATTCTAAAGATAAGAAGAGGGAGTAATATAATGGGGGAAGGCGGTAAGGAGAGAGAAAAAGAAAGAAGGAGGGGAGGGGGACAGTGGCGAGTCCTTGTTTTGCCAGAATAACAGGGTGAAAGGGGATGGTCCTCTAGGGAGGAGACAAGGAGGTTAGCACGAACAGATCAGTGATGGCTTATGGATGGTGCATTAAGGGCAAATGGTTGTCTGGTGTGGCAATGGTGAATTTGGGGCTAGCACTGTAAACCATATCCAGGTAATCAAACATTCGTGATCATCCTGAGGCTAATCTCATGATGGACCGTGAAGGCAAGAGTTGTTGCGGTACAATGTACCAAACTTACGGTGGTGTTTTTTCATATATGGCATCCATGTGGGTGACAGAACTAGGGATTTTTACTCAGCCAAACACTGAGACACTTGAAGTAGGGTAGCACTGCAAATGGATTGCTCTCCATAGACTTACAGACTGGCATGTGATGGAGCATCGCTAGTCTCTGCCTACCGTCAAAAGTCATGGACATTGCCTTTCTGGCACTGACAGCTAGTTTGAGTGGAACCAGCACTAGGGCATTGTCTCAGTCCCACTGCAGCAACAATTCCAGCTCAAGCAAAAGGGGCTTTTATAATTGTGAGACCTATAAATATACCCTATCATAAACTATCAGATTCATAATGCATTTAAAATGCTTAAACAATTTATTTGTGAATAAAAAATAAAACCTTACCCCCTACTGTAAGTGGAATGTTACCCTTTTTTAAACATATATTTATTTTTTTTATTTCATTTGTTACCTGGGTTGGCACACTGACCCAAAGCTCTTTCTCAGGTGTGGCAGGAGCTGCAGTACAAGGCAGCTGGAAGAAGATGGTGATACATTATACAAATTCAGTAGTTCATAATACGGACGTTTATAGCTTGCAATATGCAGGTATAAAAAATGTTAACACAAGAGCATATAGCAAGTATGTTTGAATGTAGCAGCTGGCTTCTTCATCTTTTTGTGAAGCCTCTGCCCAGGAGAGCAGGAAAGCAGCTTCCTCTACATGCAGTGTAAATGCCATCTTTGGCTGGTGGCTGATTGGGGTGTACTGATGTCATGTGGCCTGCACCATCCTCCTCCTCCCTCCCTCCCCTGAAGTCAAGTACTATGCCATCATGACCTGTCAGCTAGCAGTAGTGCTACCACATGCATCACCAGTAGCAGCGACCCTGGCTTGGGAATAAATCTGAGTCATTCGGGGGAGGCTGGGGTGAAGAAGGATTGAGCATCCCAGGGGATGCACTCTTTCTCCAGGGAGGAAGGTTCTGTCCTCCACCATAAAACTGTCATCAAGGTGACAACAGATGGGAGTGTGGCTGCAGAGCTAGTGGGAGGAAAGGACATCCCTGATGTCGGGGCATTGCCATGCGTCACATGCCCCATGCCCTTGAGGTTCTAGTCAAGATATCTTTTGAGGGTCAGGAGAAAACACAAAAAACAGCCTACATGCCCAGGATGAAGAATTCCAGTATATCCAGGTCCGTCCCTGACTCCTCAGAGCACCTCCTTACAAAACAGGAGCTTGGGGATATAACCCCTGTACACTGTCTCTACCTGGGGGCAAAGCATGATGACATGGAGGATGCTGTCTGTGGCAGGCGAGAGCTGATCCAATAGTGCCCTAGGAGCTCCAGAGGGAGTAGAGCATGTGACACTGGAAGGGGCATAAAGCATAAGTAACAAAACAGCAGCACACCTTCACAATGTGCCCAGTCCCCAACTAGCCTCAGCTTGCGATTATGGTACTCGAACATGATGCCCAATCTCCCAGGTGGCAGCATAACACGCTGCTGCCATAGCACTGCGTCAAACATTATTATTTGGAAAATTGTTTTGGCCTGCTCCGTGGCTCTTATCAGTGAGGAGCCCACTCATGAGGCTGGCAACATGGGTTGGTGCCTTGACCCTGGGAAGACTAGCATCAAGGATGGCCCAGTGGTGAGTGTGAAAAAGCTTTCACATGGTTGCTCTCCTCCCAGCATGACGGCTTGGTGCACATCACTCTTAGAGCTTCTTATTATGGTAGGGCAGCAGAGGTGCTCTTGGCAGCATGTGCATCCACCTACTGCAATGTAACCCCACTTCAGATGTAATTGTAATTGGTGCAAAGAGGACTATCACAACAAAATTGGCCCAAAACCCAGTAATCTTTATCTTATATAAATATAAACTACCTGAGCTGATGCCATAATGTGTGCTGCACACCAACATGGGAGACAGGGTGAGAAACAGCAGGGAGAAAACAGGATATTCCCAGCTGAGCATGCCATAACGGTGCAATGCAGCTCCAACCCCCACCTCAAATGTAATGTATTTCCCACCCCATCCATCCCTCCCAAAGCCCAAAGCCACTTTCTTCTCTTTTGGCAGCAAGAATGCTTGAGGGACAGATTGCCCTCGGAGTCTGTAGGTGGAAGTCAGCAGTGAAAGGTTAATCTAGTGGGCAGTGGTGCTCTTCTGGGAAAGAAGGGGCACCAGGGGGCATGGTGGACCACAACATTCATGTCATAGTTAAACTACAGATATCTGTTTACATTTTGGTTGCATGTTTCAGAAAAAGAATTTCCTTGGCCCGGTACAGAGACTGCAAATTGTATTATGAGGAGGCTTGGAGAACTCCTGAAGGCTGATGGTTCAGAAACTATCCCAGCAGCTGGGGCCAATCTTAGAATCTCAGTACAGTACTACTTTATTTATTTTATTCATTTTTATTTTGTTAACCGGGTAAGAACGCAAGGACAAAAACTGTCCATTTTTGAGGGGTGCCAGAGAGAAATACAAGCTACAAGAAGCAAGCCGAAATAAGCAATTCAACACAAAATGCAGAGCAAGTACAAAAATAAACTCTGCTTTACAAAACATTTGCACATACTGTTGCCTAACAGATAATTTGTATAATGACATTTAAATGTTGCAGTACTATTTATAGCACTAAAATTGATAGGTAAAGAATTCCATTCCTTGGCGATGGCGTAAGAGAATACCCTTTGACCTTGTTGACTTTCACGAAATGGTGAGACAAACAAGCCATAATGAGAATTATGTTACTAACTACTACACTCCGTCCATTCCAGGGTATATAACATGGAATATATTCACTTCTCAGGTGGTTGATGGCACTCCGCTTCACCTTGTACCTCATAAAGCACTTGCAACATGACAGCATATGATACTATACTCTGTCAAATTTGCTTACTTGTTACAAGAAACACAGGGGGCTTGATTTCACAATGACTAGACTTACCACAAGCCCTGGGTGCGCCAAAGATATGGCGCTCCAGGCATGCAGCAATCTAAAGGGAGTTTTTATCCCTTCTGTCAAAGTGACACTAGCTACTGTGGGCCATCTTTTTGTGATCTAGCTTGCATCTGAGCCAGGGTCGCTTTACTCACAGCTTACATCTGAGGTTTGATGTGAGCTGCCGTGATGCAGGCCAATTGTCATAAATGCACCTGATATTATGAAATAAGGTGTAGCTCTGGCAATCATCAGTGCCATAGCTACTTCAGTGCTATGATTTGACACAGGGCTTGGCTTGATGCAAGCCCTGTACCCACCTTCTAAAATCTGGCCCCTGGAAC
Source organism: Neoceratodus forsteri (assembly GCA_016271365.2). Classification (NCBI taxonomy): domain Eukaryota; kingdom Metazoa; phylum Chordata; order Ceratodontiformes; family Ceratodontidae; genus Neoceratodus; species Neoceratodus forsteri. The sequence continues at coordinate 909,359,905 of CM028130.1, read as the reverse complement.
TGAAATTATTTGGGTAAAGCTGGTGAGAAGTGGGGTGACTTTGACTTCATGAGGCTTTGTGATGTACCTCCACCACTTACTTTGCACCTTGCCACTCTGCAAACTTTTTCCATGCGAAGTGCTACTTTCTTCAGTGAAGTCTACATGTAGTGGCAGCTTCACTGGCAAATTTACTGGCAGTGTTGCCACTACATGTAGACTTCACCAAGAAAAGTAACACTTCAACTGGTGAAAACTGTGCCGAGTCAATACTTTGCATTTTTTATTTATTTATTTATTCATCTCGGATTACAAAGTACCTTTGAGCGCCAGGCAGCTCATTTGCAAAGGTTCCAAGTCAGTGGAGAGGGTTACAAACAGACACATGAGGAACTAACAAATTGAGTTACTAACACACAGAGTCATATTATAATACATCAAAGATAAACAACAACATTCAAGGAGAGAAAGGAGTTAAAGTAAGATAGAGGGGAAGAGAGGAAGGTAGTAGAGTTTTAAGACCAAGGGGGAAAATAGGTAGCAGCCACGGACTTTGTCAAAGTTGCAATTGGGTAGGTAGGAGGTAGGGAGGGATAATAGGGAAGGGGAGAGGAGCAAGGGCAGGGGAAAAGGGGTAGCGGCCAAAGGCCTTGTCAGTGCTAATGAGTAGTGAAATCAGGGTGAAACTGAGCGCATTCGGGGTAGGGGGAATGTAGGCAAAGGTACTTAGGATTAGGCAGCACAATCACAGACAATTTCAGTTATGAGATGCTGCCAGAGCATATTCTTAAACTGTCCAAGTTTAGATAGGTTAATCAATTCACTACGCAGGCCATTGAACCAAAGTGGTGTTCTATATAGAAAGGATCGCTGGCATTGAGCAGTCCAGCATCTTGGAATAAGAAGAAGTTAGGTGCAGTTGACAAAATTCCTGCAGTGTTTCGTGAAGCATAGTTTTTAGTCTTTACCCATCTCTAGTTATTACACAGACTTGTCCTTAAAAGCTGTAATTGTATTTGCTCAGTTTTTTTAAGACTATGCTTAGCAGCTTTCCATTGTGCTGTGAATGGACTTTGCTTAAAAAAATTAGTTTCTACCCAGCAGTAATATACTGCTCTTGAAGAAATATGTCCTAAATTTCCAGGGTCAAATATGTGTATACCTGCCTCATACCCTAAAGCCAAGTTCAGTTATGTAGGTTATGTAAGTAATTTAGATTGGTGTCCTTGGAAATAATGAGTGACCATGCTTAAACCTCAGCTGTGTGACACTGCAAAGCTTCATAAACATATCTTATACAGTTTTACTTTCACCTAATAGGCATTCAAGGCATCCCTAACAAGAGGGTATTTAATGTGTAGTGATTGATTTTTTCATTAAAACTGACTCTGCTTTGATTTTATAGCATTCTCAAAGACATGAGACATGCCAGCAACATTCCACGATACATTTTGCTGCACAAAAATAAGGTAAGATGGAAAAAATGCATTTCAGATCTGTATGACGTAAATGAGAGTAACGTGTTATTACATGACTGTGATCATAAATTATTCCTTGATACGTTTTGTAGCATTGTAAGTCAATCCAGTGACATTTATATGGCACAGATGCATTATTGCACAACTAAAAATAGATTTACGTAATCTTTTTTACCAACCATTTAACTTTAGCTGCATCACAGCATAGTTCCTCAATTTCTAGCAGAAATGCAATGTAGTTTTCTTTACTTTTTTCATATTTGGTCCCCGACACCCCCATATTTCTCTTCTCTTCTGTTGTCTTGAGTGATCTGATAACATGATAACTTTGAAATCAAAATGGATTTGTTTTTTTTCCCACTGAAGGAGAATCTGCATACAGACTGCAACCTGTGTAAATGGGAAAACATGGATAAGAGCCAGTTCACCAGAATCTTGAAAAGTAAAACAAAATGAAAGCTACAAGTTGGACCACATTTTGTAACTGAACTTTTTTTTGTTCTGTTGATCTGTTTAAACAAAAACATTAAAGGTGGGAGATATAATGTAAAACTGAAAACTACTGAGGTTGGTAAAGGAAAACCATGTCATAAAAGGGTGGCAGTATAGCCTAGATTTTAGAGTGATGAGCTGTGAATGAGCTTGGTACATCCCATAGACATGGGTTTAAATCCCACAATTTCCACTTGCATACTGTATGACTCTGAACAAATAACTTAACCTTCCCTTAACTGAGTCTCCCCTTAAAACAGGCATTGTACCCAGTGGGCCTTACCCAGTTACCAAAATGACTAAACAAATATATGAAATGCATTTCAAGGTAGGTAGAAGTACAGCAGGATGAGGGAAGACCACTTGGGAGCATGGGGGGGACTTTTTCTTATTAAGCCCCATACCCCTTCACCTGAAGAATACACATACACACACACAGCTCTTGGAGAAATGGCCACAGCCATATGTTTTATCCACTGATATTACACTACTGGAGTGGCATGCGCAGCTGGGAGATCTCGGCAGACACCTCAGGCCCCAGCACCCCTCCAATGAAGGGTCAATCCCTTGTGTGGGCCAAGGAAAAGATGTATCTCATGGGTTGGTACCCATAGTCCCAAGAATGAAGAGGTCATGTAGCCAAGTTGTGAGCTACCATCCATGTCTGGCATAGCCACACTCGCAGTCACACCTGATGTGGTTGGAATATGATCCTGCTAACTGGGGTCCAGTTTTTGCAGTCCCCCAGGCCTCATGCACAATATCCTTAGCATAAGCCCCTTGTCAGGAGGTATTAATGTCCTTGTGCAAAACCACAGTTCCCCTGATAGCCACCATAAATGGTCACATTTCTCTACTTATATGAATACATGCTTCGTCCATAGTTTTTGAGTCAATTGCATGCTGCCAGCATATCAGCTGACTAAGGTTATACCAAATGTTCTTGGTCCTCGGTCACCAATCTTTATGAACTGCAGGCCTTTCTTCGTCCCTAGGAGCACATTAAGGTTTTCAGGAGTCCCAAGTCATTCCTGTACAGATGAGTTTTTAGGATCCCAGGTGAATTCCCTTGCTCGGCCTCCATGACCAGCCTAGGGAGAAGTTCCTCCCACCACATGCCTCTCTTGCCTTTCCAGTGAATCAGCACCTGCTGCTGTGATACCAATAGATTCTTCTCCCAGGCTGATGACCCATTCTCTTTGCTGCCAGTAGATGAAGGACAGTCTGCAAATCCACCCAAACATGGAGCCAGCAAGGGAATCTGGAACAGAGCAAGACAAAAAAAATAAAACAAATTCAGACGGACACAACATATTAACACTTGGGGCCTTGACTTGGGCTGATCTCAGTGAAGAAGAAAAATTAGAGATACAACAAAGTTTTAATTCACTGGTGAATTTCTGACTTAGTCATCAGATCAGCCTCCATAGGTCATTTCGTGAAGTTGTACTGTTTAAAAATTCACCATTTGTAACTTTGCCTTGCTTTAGGGTTTTTTTTAAGTGCAAATTGCACCAAGCTCATGCTTTGACTTTCCCGGGAGCCAGGGGTATGCCAAAGAGGCCGCGCAATTCAATGAAAGCCCCCAGAAAGCTGTCTCCTATTGGCCATCATTCTCCTGGAGCCCCTGAAATGAGAAGAGCTGCAGAAAGGACATGTTTTATTTTTTTTTTAATTAAAACTACTTTATTAGTTTTCAGATTACATACAGTAACAAAATGAGTGTGACATTGATAGGAAATACAACAGAAAGGACATGTTAGTAATGCTACATCATAACTCTTGACAATAACCAGGCTTTATACCAGATATGGGCCCTTAGCACCTAATCCGAGCCCATGGGGAGGGCCTTGCTGAGCCAGTCAGCCTTTAGCAGTACTCCCCCTTATGCACCCTGAATTTTTTTGTTTAGTTTATCTTCTTTATTTTATTAATTCAGTATATATCTGCATATACATATCTACGACCGTTCCTATAGACAGACAAATTCCTTAGTTTTGTCTATATGTTATTTATTGAGTTATACATGTATCTATTTGTCTTTTTTTAATATCCCAGTTAGCCTGTGTGGAAGTGTTTTCCTTGAGTAGGAACTGACCTTCCACTGTTAGCTAGCTTGTCTGCCTGCTGAGGGACACTGGTCTGAAACACCAGTCCAGCTGTAAAGCAGCTGCACATATTAAGTTCCAATATTACCAAATAGCTCCTCCTGGGTGGGATGCTGCCAGATCGGTAAATCCGTACCTTCCTATAGATGCCTACTGAATTGTCCCAGTCTTGACTTACTTTCAACTTTACAGCAGTGCACTTCATGAACAGTGATGTAACAAACCTCTCATGCAAGATAAGAATTCATGGACCTATGGTTTGCCTAGAGTCAGGGTTTTCCAATATTGAAAGCTCCTGTCCCCAACTCTGTCCTATGTTTGAAAGGGTTGGGTTTGGGATTTGAATGATGCTACCAAGTATCTCGAAGTACTGCCTTGAATTTATTCCTCCGAGGGGTGGAAGAGATTTCTAGCAGGGCATTGAACACCATCAGTTTCTGCAGTACTTCGGATGATGCCTGTGCCTATTATATTTGAGCTTCACCCTACTGTTGACTATTACTCGGCATGTACAGTGTGTATTCCATTCTTGGTTTGGCTTAACAGGACTCAAACGCCCACATGCAATTTGTGATGTGACCCCTTTCTCTTTTTTTGCATAGGCTTGTATTTAACCCACTGGACAGAAGAACTTAAGGTAATACTTTAATTATTGACCTGAATGGCTTGCAACTGTGCCTGTGTTGAAAGTGGCAGTAATGCTGAAAACCAAGAAGCTTCAGTAGAATAAATGGTCAATTCTCAAACACTGTAGTGTTTTGATGTTCACCGGCCGGGGGAGAAGGACGGAGTGTCCCATGGACTGCTCTCCTTCTCCGGGGGGGGCGGGGATAATGTCTGGTGCATGGAGGGACCCCTGGCGGAGGCTGGGCGCACCACAAGCAGCCGGCATCTGGATGTCTGGGGGTTGGGGCAGATGCAGATCGTCATTGCACGTCCCCACCCACAAACCTACAGGGGGAAAAAAACACTGTCACCAGTGTTTCCATGACGTTCACCTCACCGTGCCTTTATCAGTTCCCAGCTGGTTCCCCAGACTGGACCTATGTCCGCGGCTCCTTGGCCAGTGCTGCGGCCCCACTCTGGGGGGTAAGCCAAGGGGGCAACTGGGGAGTCTTGGCCATATGGGAGTGGAGGGCGACGAGGACTGTGACTGGGGCAGAGAGTCACGATGTGATAAGGTGGTGGGCATTTAAATCTATTCCCCCCATGCATCTGGTTTCCTCCCTATATCCACAGTCTTCTAATGTTCTGTACACTTCAGTGTTGATTTGACTCGCTCTAAGAAACCCCCTGAAAGGTTTGTAAATAAACCAGTGGGCATCCTAGGTCACACATCACAGTTATTTGCCATATGCTATGAGGGGTATTGTAATTCCATTCTATTGTACAGGACAAAATGTTAATTGCTTATACTGTATATCTGAGTGGTTCTATGTGATTTAGGCAAGTCAAAAAGAGCAAGCCCAAAATCAGTCAAGCCAAAAGAGTGTGGCCACATATGGAGAGGGATACAACTCAGCCGAAACAACGAAAAAATGTAAAGGTGGCTTTCTGCGGGGGGGGCCTTCGGCCTAGGCACCCCTCTTTGCAGGAGGCTTCATTCCATGCACCTCCCCCTTATTAAAATAACCAACTCTGAGGGAGAAGCAGCTGTAGTCACTGTTTTGGAGATCACTGGGTTGTGTCCTTCCTGAATGTGGTAGTGCTCTTTTGGCTTCGCCGATTTTGGGCTCACTCTTTTTGACTCACTGTTATTACAGGATACCGAGTTGTATGACTGCAGAAATATTTATGTATGATTCTGTGGAAGAATTAAACAGCTTAGTTTTATATCACTGGATATATGTGTTAGTCTGAACAGTCTAACTCAGAACTGCACCACAGGCCCCTGAGACTCACTAGGATTCAGCCTCTCCTCATCCAGTGCTATTCCTTATGCTCCACGTGTGAGATGATTTGGAATCACTGGGGACTTGTGAATGTACTAAACTTTTAATAATGTGCAACCTCTGCTTGCTAACTTATGTTGTTAGCGATCGATGATAATCCATTTCCATGGGGAAGGGGGAGTCTGAGGTTAGCGTTCGGTGCTATTTTGACAGTGCCGCATGTCATGGGGTTAAGGGGCTCGTAACATGCATCACATGGGAACAGTAATCTGCTCAGGACCGCATGCATCAGCTGTGTCTCCAAGGACATAATGAAAAGGAACTTTATAAACATGGCCAATGTCGGTTAGAACTGTACTAGCAGCTCACTCTTCTGCTCTGCTCCTGCTGCTTCCTGATTTCTGAGGCTTGAAAATTGTTTAAAAGCAGTCTCAATGCCCTGCGGTTTCTACAGTTCTGCACTCTGGGTAACAAGGGGTGACTCCTAAAAAAAGGAGGGCAATTTATAGAAACAGCAATGGCAGGACTTGAAATTTGGATTGCCCCAGGAGCACTGGTGCATTCAGCTCTTCTTGGACAACCGCTGCAAAGCAGGGGAAGCAATTTATTAGAAAATGCACTCTCTACCTGCAAACTGAAGCCACACACTAGCAGTTAAATATTCACCTACTCCATCTGGAATATAGCACTTGTCAGTTGCCAGAGAAGCATTTAACCCCTACCTGTCAAGCATAACAAGTAAATGGCTACTCAAGGTAAAGGGCCGATACTTCAAATATCCAAGTTCTACTGTATAGTTGGCTCAGTGATTTCTTAACCTATCTTGAATCATGTAAGTTGTTCTGAACAGGAAAAGCATTTCAATTATACGTTCAGTTGGGAGACTTGATCTGATGCTGTTCTGCTGTCCTTCTGTGCCAATAGCTGACCCACCTCCACCCCCATGACCAGGAGGCTGATTATGGGCTCTTCTCGCTGACTGCAATCTGGGGGTGAAAATTCTGCCCTAAAGTAGGTGTCAGGAGAAAGCCTGGCATGGCAGGCATGCTGCTGTGTGGGAAATCAAGAACAAAGCTGACCATGGCTATTGCTGTAGTGTGGCGACTCGCTTGGTCAACATTCCGATTTGTGCTTGTTTGCCCTGCCACAGCTACCTCCAATGACCTAAACTCATTTAATCCACTATGGCACTACAGTCCAGAAGCTGCAACAAAGGGTGGGGTGTTATGTGACTTGGCATACTCTATGTAGCTCGATCCATAGCAGCCACTGTGTTTTGTTTCCAGAGCTAGTGTAAGCCCTCAACAAGAAGGCAGCTGCTGCAAAAACTGTCTCTTTACTGGAGTTTGAGATATCTTCCCATCCATCATGAACCTAGACAGCCACCCCAGTGAGGGAGGATGCACAGCTGGCCAAAGCCCTGCCACTTTCAGTACCCTGAAAAATTCCTGCCATTCTGCCCACTGATAATGGATGACACTGTCTTCCTGCCCACAAGGTGCATGGTAAGCACAGGGGCCACTTCATGGAAAGGAAACAAGTGCACACCATACTGGGTCTGGTCCAGTGCATGGATTAGAAACATAGAAACATAGAAATTGTCAGCAGTTGAGGACCGTTAGGCCCATCCAGTCCACTCGTAAGCCCTATAGTAGTTAGTGGCCTCTGACCCTATCTGGTCAGTGGCTATTCATTCATCCTCTCCACTGCTAAGGTTCCCTTATGCCTGTCCCAGGAATACTTAAATCCCTCCACTGTGCTTGCTCCCACCACCTCCTGTGGCAGACCATTCCATGTGTCCACCACCCTCTCTGTGGAAAAAAAAACTTTCTCACATTTCCTCTTAACCTTCCTCCCTTCGATTTCATATTATGCCCCCACATTCTAGTACTCCTTATAACTTGGAAGATGTCTGTCCCTTGTACCTTGTTTATGCCTTTGAGGTACTTGAATGTTTCTATCATGTCCTCCCATTCCCTCCTCTCCTCCAACAAGTACATATTGAAGTCCTTTTTTTGTTGCCCCCCCCCACCCAGCTCTGGGCTGGCCTCTCGTTCAGGCCTTCCTATTCCTCTCACTGCCACATTGCCCTGATGCAGCCACCCATCACACCACATTGCAGCCCCCCTGGTAACCCGGATGTAACCCTTCACCAGGTGGGTCCCTCTTCTCTGAAGGGGAAGGCACCGGTGGGGTAGCCAGTGCAATTCTTGGCCTGGGTGCTGCTGAGGTGGTCTGTAGACTGCTCAGGGTCTCACGGCAGTAGGAACTGGTGACTGTCATTCGGTCAGCCATGGGACTCTTTTCCCATTTGCTCCCCGGGAGCATGGCATGCCACAAACATCAAGGCATACACTAATGTTCACCATGCCCCATTAGTTACTGGGACCCAGCTCATTGTCATACCCCCAGCCTCCATCAGGGGTCAGAAAGCACCTGGTCGCCTACCTGCCCTCCCCCAGAAAGAAGGCGAGCAGTCATCCGACTCTCAAGCATCTCTCCCCAGACGGCCCTCCAGAACCCAGGTCCATTCCCGAACCCAGATCACTGGCATCGCAAGTGGAAATCCAGCCGCTGCACTGATGGGCCGGCCATTGAGGTCCTTTAATCTCGGTTTCTCAGTTACTCGGTGTCAGAAGACTGGAAGAAGGCACTAGGCCCATCGTGACCACTCTCCCCACACTGGTGGGAGAATTATTAAGGATTATCCTAGAAGTAGCCTGTCAAGTTCAGCCTTAAATTTATCCAATGTGGTTATATCCACTATCTCTTGCAGTAGTGCGTTCCATTATTTGATTCCTCTGATAGTAAAATAATACTTCCTTTTATTTGTAAGTGCTCTAGGGGTTTACATTTGCTTGTTGTTACATCTTAGGTTTGAAGGTTTAACAGCAAATATTATATTGCATTGATCCATTAACTTTTTATCTTATAAGATATTAGTAGGCACCCCCCCCCCCGGTTTCTTCTTTATTGAAGATTGTACAGACCCAGAGTAGTTAATCTCTCCTTATAGGGTATATTTTTAACTCGGGGGATCTTCTTAGTAACTCTTCTCTGCATTCCTTCAATCAAATTTTCATCCTTTTGTAGATAAGGGGCCCAGAAGAGGCAGCATAATCAGTATGGGGCCTGATATAAGATGTATAAAGGTGAAGGATACCATGATCATTCCTAGTAACAAATGATCTTTTAATAGCTGAAAGAATTTGATTACCCACTTGTGCAACTTTCCTGCATTGGTTATTCCAAATAAAATTTTTGTTAATGATGATTCCTAAGTCTGTTTCTGAGTTTACCAGTTTGATGATATTGTTATATAAAGCATATACTGCAATGGAATTTTTATTACCCAAGTGCAACACTGAGCACTTATCTATATTAAAGAACATATTATTATACAATGCCCATTCTTCAATTTTCTTAAGGTCTAATCTGAAGCTCTCAATTTTTTCTGCTGTATCCACCTCAGATGAGATCTTTGTATCATCTGCAAATTTATTTATCCTGCAGTTGACCATGTGATGTAGGTCATGAATGAACAGCCCAAATAAAACTAGGCCCAACACGGACCCCTGGGGTAAACCACTAGCAACATGTCCACCACTAGCAACATGTATTGAGTCTGATACTGCCTGATCAGTTTTAACCTTCTGCTCTCTGACCTTTAACCATCCTTCTACCCATTTGATTGTATAATTATTTAAGTCCATATGCAACAATTTATCAAACAGAATTTTGTAGGAGACCTTGTCAAATGCTTTCTTGAAGTCTAAATAAATGATATCAACTGGGCAGTTATTGTCAACACTAATACTAATGTCCTCATAAAATGATATCAGGTTTGTAGCACAAGATCTTCCTTTACAGAAACCATGTAATGTGTTATCCTTAGTCCCTTTCTGTCTTAATTCCTGCTCCATCTTATGTTTCAGAATTTTTTCCATTATCTTACATACAGTCGAGGTCAGACTAATTGGTTTGTAATTTTCTGCCAGTTTTTTATTTCCCTTTTTATGTACTGATATAACAGTAGCTGTTCGACAGTCCTCAGGGACAGCACTCTCCAGATAAGATTTATTGAAGATGATATGCAGGGGAATTAATAGCTCATTCATTGATTGCTTTAGGAAATATGAATTGAAATTATCAGGTCCCGGAGCTGAAGTATTTTTAAGAGATGAGACAGCATCCTTAATCTCATCAACTGCTATTTCATTATACTTACCACCCTGTAGATCTAAAGTAGTATACTCCTTTTTTGTGAACACTGATCCAAAATAGTTATTAAATGAGTTACCCATTTCAGTTTTGTCTTTCATTTCCATGCCCTTATTACTTAAAGAAGTAACTATAGTTTAATTTCTCTTATTGGAATTAATATTAGCATAGAATGCTTTGCTGTTCCCCTTGGATGTTGCTAATTGATTTTTGATTTTTTTCTTTCTTGTCTTATAAATGCTTTAGTTGTTTTCAATTCAGATTTGTATTCTATTAAATTCTTATTGTACTTAGAGTGCTTAAGCTTTCTGTAAGCTTGTTCCTTCTTGCCTATTTGCGCCATAATTTTAGGCTTCAACCAAATCTTAATTTTTCCTTTGCTATTTCTTATTTTTTTGAGGGGAATATTAATATTATCAATTGTCTCTGTTTTATTGGTAAGTATAAGGTCCAGGATGTTCTTGTCCCAGGTTGGTTCGTAGATCAGTTGTTCAAGTCCTAGTGAAATAAAGGATTCCAAATAGTAGTGTTCAGCTTGGGTGGAGGAGGTTTGGTTATCTCAGTCAATGCCTGGCAAGTTAAAGTCACCCATACTTACTACATCAGATGAATTTACCAGGTTAGTAATTATGTCAATAAGTTGCTGGTCATACGCCAGGTCGCTGCCGGGGGCCTATAAAAATTAACTATTTTGATTCCCTTTTTATTTTTGCTTTCAATTTGGATACAACAGCATTCAATCCTGGGGTCAATTTCCTCTGGTATTGAGATTTCACTTGTTGTAAGGGTGTCCTTTGCATAAATGCAAACACCACCTCCTTTCCTATCTTCTCTGTTTTTATAGTAAAGACTGTACCAGGAATGGCATTATACCAGGTGGAAGCATTCTCCCACCATGTTTCCATAATGACCACCACGTCGACTTTTTTCTGTTTCATTAACCCTGCCAGTTCTCTTAATTTGGTGATGTTTAAGCTTCTGGTATCAGATACTATAGTTAACTGGTAGAGCTGCTGACTCTGACAGCAAGGGTACTGGGTTTGAGAGCAGCAGCAGGACAGAGAATAGGTATTTTGGAGGAGGTGGGAGGTCTGGATAGTCGGCAACATGGGTTTGTGCCAGGTAGATCATGTCAAACCAATCTTGTGGAGTTCTATGAATGGGTAACATCAGAACTGGACAAGGGAAAGCCTGTGGATGTATTATTCTTGGACTTCAGCAAGGCATTTGACTCTGTCCCCCACAATGGTCTGGTAGAGAAACTGATGGGGTAAGGAGTAGGCCCTTTGATGGTCAGATGGATTGAAAACTGGCTAGCTGGATGCACCCAGAGAGTAGTGGTCTGTGGAGAGCTCTTGAACCCTAGAGAGGTTGGTAGTGGGTAACGTGAGGGGTTTCCTGTCCTGGGTCCGATCCTGTTTAATGCATACATATCGGACATCAGGGAGGGTATAGGTGTGAAATGAGTCTCTTCACGGATGACTCCAAGATGGGAGCAGTAGTTGAGGAGAAGAGGGGAGGTTGGCCCTGCAAGGGGACCTGGACACCCTGGAAAGCTGGGCTCACACATGGAAATTAAATTTCAATATCACCAAGTGCAAGGTGTTGCATCTTGGTTGGGGAAACCCTAAACACAGGTACACCCTGGGAGGAGGCGCTGGAGGCCTCAATAGGGAAAAGACCTAGGGGTCATGGTGAATGCATGCATGAATAACTCTGAGCAGTGCAGGAGAGTGGCTAGCAAGGCAAACAGGATGTTGGGATGCATCGTATGGGGATCACCCTAGGAGCAAGGAAGTATTCTCTACTGCAGACAATGGACTGGTTAGACTACACCTGAGTACTGTGTACAGTACTGGAGACCACACTTGAAGAGGGACATACAGCTCCTGGAGAGGGTACAGAGGAGGGCAACTAAGATGATATGAGGGCTAGGGGATTTGACGTATGAGGACAGACTTCAGGAGCTCTGCCTGTTTTCATTGGAGGAGAGGAGAGACAGGGGGGACATGATTGAGGTCTTCAAGTACCTCAAGGGAATAAATAGGGTAAACATGGAGGGGATCTTTAGACTAAAGCAGGGAGGTATCACCAGAGGGCATGGTTTGACGTTGGAAGGTGGAAGGGTGAGGGGGAAAAGAGAAGGAGGTTTTTCACTGAGAGGGTGGTGGACCCTTGGAATGCACTGCCTGGCGAGCTGGTTCAGAGATCCACAGTGGAGGGCTTCAAGAGAGGGTGGGACAGACACAGAAAGTGGATGTATCAGATGTTGGCCTGTCCCAGGGGGTTGGGGATGGATGATAAGGGTTTCTGGAGCACAAGGAATGGGAGGGCCTCAGCACCCAACTAAGGATCTAAGGTTCGAGCAGACTCGATAGACAGTAAGGCCTAATCTGCTGGCAAACAGTATGTTAGTATTACCCATTAAGAATGTATATCCATTTTTAGGTACATAGGATGTAACAAGTACCTTCCCTATTTGCCCCTGACTACTCAGTTTAAATGTTGATCGATTGTTGCTGTTAAGTGCTTCCCCAATAAGTGACTCCCTCTCTTACTAAGATGTAAACCATCCCAACTAAATAGACTGTTGTTATTGTGAAATTTCTCCCAATGTGTGATACATGTTATGTTATTTTTCAGGGTCCACTTCCTCAACCATTCGTTTATATGCTTAATAGTGTTTATTTTATCTAATGAAGCTCTTGGAACTGGTAAGATTTCAGATAAGCAGATGTCACAATCCCTTTGTTTTAAGGTATTAACCAAATATATATATAGCTTTCTTTTATGTCCTGTGTGGTGAATTTGTTAACATCATTTGTACCAGCGTGTACAATCACCAGGGGTTTATTGCCTGCATCCTTTAATATATTTGGTATTATCCTTTCAATATCCCAAATCCATGTTCCTCTAAAGCTGGAGCATATTCTATTTACTTTGTCTGGTTTACAAATCAGCCCATCTGTATATTTAATAATGGAGTCCCCCAGGACTCGTACCTGTTTAGGGTGAATTTCATTTAAATTAGGATCGTCCGTATTGTCAGATATTGCCTCATCCAGATTATGTATAACACATCCTGTATCAGCAATCTGATGGTCATTGGTTGTTCTATTTACTTCGTTATTACTTGCTGGGCTCCAATGGCAGTCGTTAGTGGAAGATGTTAAAGAGATAAGAGAGTTGGTACGTTCTCCAGATTGGGAACTGTGTACTAGAGCAGTGGTTGACAAAGGTTTCTGAGGGGCAATATTATCTTTGCTTAGTATTTTCAACTGGGGAGATTTGGTTATATCAGAAACCAGAATATCTTCTGGTTCATTTCCAGGAGGTAATTGTATATTACTACTCAGTGGTTCGAATGAGTTATGTAAGGGTATGATGAAATCCATAGTCCTACGCCCTTTTCTATTTTTATTTTTAGTCAAGACCGGGCTCCACTCATCTGTATCATCTGTGACATCTTCCCTACCTCTTTTAAGTGACTCTTCCTGGAGATTATTAAGAGGACCAGAGAAGGTGACAGTAGTGTGGGATATCTTCAATAGTTGATTTTTTAGGTCCTTGTTAGTATCAATTAATTGAGATATCGTACTTTCAAGTTCTACAAGTCTAGCTCTTAATACCTCATTTTCTACACACTGTGTACATTTCAAACCCTTGAATCTTTTGCTAGTTTCAAGACAGAAATTGTTGCACAACATACATGTCATTGCAACTTCACCTGCACTCAGTGTAATAATCCCTTCATTAATATCCATGTCTCCTCCCCAACAAAGAACACAGCAATAGTATGAGGTAATAGTACTAAAGATACTGCTGTTGTGACAGCAGTAGTCATTTCTAGTGCAAGTAATATAAAATTAACTATCTCTCTGGTATTAATGGATATGTGTAATGACCCACAGTCCCCCACTTAATCACCACTTCTACCAAGACTGAAGCAATTAGGTCAGGAGAGTACCCCTTCCCGGTGTCCTATGCCAATAGTACCTTAAAATGAACACACTGCTAATGGGGTGAATATTTATTAAAGTCGGCAAGTAACGCCTCATACAAGAATCTCACTCCTTACTCCAATTAGCTTCAGATATCAATTTTACATGCTGTAACAAATGGGCTACTGTTTATACCATAGCTTCCTCAGAGTGTTTATCCTCTAGCTACTACTAATTGAATGCTAGTTTCTTACACAAGTCCCTACTGAGCAACTTATTTTGTACTATTTATAGGTATTCACGCCACCACTACTTACAGTTGGTATTTACTTCCTTGCTCATGTCTGCCCCACCTGTCACACCAGACAAGCTTGACATGCGCTGAGACACACATGTCTCTGCACGCATCTTCACGCGCATTGTGCGCACGCTCACCCACTCATGCTCGCCCACTTGCAGAGTTGTGAGTGTATTATATCCCATGACCCGGAAATGAGCACTGTGGTCTCACTTGTTAGGCCAAACTGCTACCAGCAAACTCCTTACAACGTATTAAAATGCACAAAACAGTTCAGAACGCTGTAATTAGCAAAGCCCTCTCCCAGCAAAATATTCAGCACTAGTTATTCGATGAAAAAGGGAACCTGTAGTTTCTCCAAGAACGCATAGAAACTACAGCCCCTGAATACTACTTCCTGGGTCAAGGCTTCACCACAGCAATAGTTCAGATAGATACAGAATATCTAAAATACAAGTGTTTTAGTAGCAATTTAGATACAATGTCTCATACACAGTTTGGATGTGTTGCAGACACAAGGACCTCTCTCTCCTCATATGTTTTGTGTTGCAAGCCATGTACCATCTTGGTTGCCCTCCTCTGGACTGCTTCCACCCTATCAATGTCCTTGCAAAGGTGTGGCCTCCAGGATTGCACACAGTGCTGTAGGTGAGGCCTCACTAGCGTTTTATACAATGGCATCACCACCTCCCTCCTTCTGCTGGTGATACCCCTGCCTATGCATCCCAGCATGCCAGCGGTCTCCCTGCAGCCTTTGTACTCTGCTTTGACACCTTTAGGTCACCTGTAGTGTTGCTTGGATAGTATCCTATCAAGTAGGGTACCACCAGATACCAGTCTTTTTGCCAGATAGTGGATCCAGTTGGATAGTAGCACTATCTGACCATGGATCCGACTGTCCTGGATTCAGGTCAGGTCCTTGGATCCGACGTTGGATCCCTGAATCTGACATCAAATAGTGTGGGATCCAACCTCCAACTTGATCAGATCCCAGGTAGGATCCCAGGTCAGATACTGCCACTATCCGACAGATCACAATCGGATCCACAAAGGCACTATCTGAGCATCACTAGTCATCTGAAATGATAACCCTCAGGTCCCTTTCCTCCTTGGTGATCATCAACTCTTCCCCTGATCCTGTAGCTCTCCCCAGGGTTCCCTAGCCCTAGGTGCATAATTTTGCACTTCTTTGCATTGAACCCCAATTGCTATACCTCGGACCATTTCTCAAGATTCCCCCAGGCCCCTCCTCATTTTCTCCACCCCTTCTGGAGTATCCACCCTGTTGCAGATCTTGGTGTCATCTGCAAACAGGCTGACTTTTCCCTCCAGCCCTTCTGCAATGTCACTAATGAAGACATTGAACAGGATTGTTCTCACTTTGCCAGATGTGGACGTCCCTATGCTCCCACATTGCAACAAGACCAGCAAAAAGCAGTGGGAAGGAACTGCTCTGGTAACAATCTGTCCAGAGCTGGGTCCCTGACTACACAGATTCATTAATACTGCAGGTACCAAGCCCAACATGCAACAGTTGCCTGGGGGAAAATGTGGTGTAATCCCATCCAGAGATTCAGCTATGTGCTGATTCTAGGCTGCTCCTACAGCCTGGTTGACTGTGTGAACCCAGAGAACCCAAAATTCTCTTACCCAAGTAGAATCTTAAAGGGCTACTGTTGTCCTTTTAGTATCCTGAAGGACTGATCTGGTGATCTGAAGAGGATGGCCAGTGTGAGGGGGAGCTGCTGACTTCAGCTCTTTTTAGCACCTCACTGTACACCCGTTCCAGGTGGCCCACACCCTGCATGTGGCCTCAGTGGTTCCTGCCCTGTTCTGGTGCCAGGGCTTAGCCCCCACCCCCCAAGGTGGGACCCTACTTGCCTGCCTACAGGTTGTGGGGGAGAGGACACAGACAAGGGGGACATCTGCTCCAATATTTTGGCAGTCTTTGTATTAGGCAACATTTGGCAGTACCCAGCTCCCTCACAATATTCGAGGCATGTAAATCCTATTGCCCAATACACGTTCAGTCAGGCAAGGTCTTAGATCTGACACCTCAGATTGTGGAAAAATACTGTAAATATTTAACAGTGGAGGCTGTGTACTATTGCGGTCCGGTTACATACAATTTATGTGTACCTGACCCATGTAGCTCCACACCTTGAGGCAGGCACAGGGTGCATGGTTTGCCCAACCACACGTCTCTGCATGGCCCTACCCTGGCACGCAGCTGCATGGGGGTCAGTTCAAGGGACACAGGTGGACATCCAATTGGATGTCTGTCCTGGGTCCTGAAGTGGAACCCTTGCTCCATGCGAGCAGGGGATGCTGGGTAGGCAAGAGTTTGCCATATTTTAAAAGTATGGGAAAGTGCCTAAATGGATACCCCAGCCCTCCCTGTCAGCCCGGTGCACTGAGGTAGCACAGTGGGGTACTCACTATCTTGCTGCAGTTGGTGGGTGTCATTGGGTTTGGACATGCAAAAGATATGTTAGGGTCCCTGCTGCCATATCCTGCACCCCCCTTTGAGGAGGGACTGGTTTCCCCTTACACATCAGACTATGCTGGCCAGAGCAACCACACAAGGGAAAATAGTTAAAATGTTAACACACAGAGAAATATTGGAAAGAAACAATAGACTGTAAAAGCCAGAGCAGCTTAAGATTGTACTGGAGGTAGTGGGTTCTCAAGGTATGTAGTCGGCTGACTCTCTCTGGGTGAGCAGATTGTGAGGCAACATGCCCGGACTGGTATAATTAGTCTTGTGCAAGAGGGGGTTCAGGGTTCATAACGTGGTTCAACTACACTTTTGTGAGCTTCAAGTCTGGGGTGAACCTGTTGGAGGCAGGAATGAATCCCTGGAGGATCTCTACTAGGAAGAGCCCTGCTAGGTGATAGGAGGGGCAAAGTCTTGAGATGCAAAGGAGGAATGGAAGGAGGGAATTATTGTGTGCTGTGGCATCCATACCTTGAGAAATACATAAATATACTAGAGAGAGAGTCCAAAGGAAAGCAACCAAGATGATTGAGGGGCAACAGAATAGGTCCTCTGAGCAGAGGCTAAGAGCCCTAAGGATGTACTTCCTGGAAGAGAGGAGGAAGGGGGTGATATGATAGAGACATTCAAATACTTGAAGGGGATAAACAGAGTGGAAAGGTCTCTTAAAAATGAGTGACAACAGAACCACAAGGTGGCATAGCCTAAAATTGATAAGAGGGAGGTTCAGATGGGATGTTAGGAAGCATTTCTATACAGAGAGGGTAGTAGCTGCATGGAATGAGCTGCGGGAAGAGGTGGTCTCAGTAAAGATGATGGAAGCCTTTAAGAGGGCTTGGGACAAACACGTAAGGAACCAATGGGACCTAGAAGGGGAGAATGGAGGATGAAAAGACATGGAAGGGGGGGCATGGTCATTGGTGTAAGCCATGGACCCGGCATCATTTAATGAGCAGACACGATAGACCAAATTGTCCTTCTACTGGTTATTTTGTATGTTCGTATATTCATATGTTACTGTTTCAGTATTTCTTCATAGTTTATGTGTTACCATTTGTTAATTGTGACTGGATTATCTCATATGGAATGCAATAGCTTTGGTTGAAGGGTACTGGACAGAAGTGGAAACTGAGAACATGTGCCCAAGTCTGGGTTTGGCAGAGGCTCATCCCCTCCCTCAGGACCGCATGAAAAGGTAAATCAGATTTATGTACAATCTAACATTTTGATCCTGGAATGTCCAGGGGCTATCCACCCCCTATTAAAAGAAAGAAAGAAAGTATGCAATGCACTTAAACAATTGACAGTAGAGTGCAGAAAAGCAACAGCAAAAGTGAATCAGATGCTGGGCTTCACAGCCGAAGGATTGCCAGCAGGAAAGCAGAGATCATACTACTGCTGTACAGGTCGCTGGTAAGACTATGCCTAGAGTACAGTGTGTATTATTGCTGCCCTTATCTTAGTAAGGATGTCAGCTTGCTAGAGACAGTTCAGAGAAGGGTGACCAAGCTGATCAAGGGTCAGCAGGGCAACACCTACGAAGACAGGCTCAAGGGGGCTCAACATGTGCAGTAATCTCTTGAGGATAGACGGGAGATGGGGATATGATTGAGACCTTCAGATACCTTAAAAATGCTAATAGGGTGAATACAGATGGCCTCTTCAGTCTTAGTGGGAACAAGTCTACTAGGGTGCATAGGCTAAAGTTTGCAGGGGAAGATTCAAGACAGTTGAGGAAGCACTTTTTCCCTGAAAGAGTAGTGGCCAGGTAGAACAAGTTGACAGAGGAAGTGCTCCCCCTGAAAAGGTGGATAGCTTCAAGAGAGGATGGGACAGAATGAAGTGAAAAGTTTCAGAGGGGAATGGGGAAGGGGTAACTGAGGGAGGTCAGGGGGAATTTGGGGGGAGGGGGGCAGGTTCCACTGTAGAAAAAAAAAAAAAAAACGGACTTGTACACTTGAGCAGACAAGAAATACCATAAGGCCTTTATCTGCTGGCATGTCCATATGTTTGCATGTTTGTAGATGTGGCTATGATTTAAGAGACTCATTTCACTGACTTGGAGCAGGGTAAACTGATGAGGGAGCAGCTCGAGCACTGCTGTGCAGCTTCATATAAAGGACACAAGCATGGGGTGGAGATTCTGCTACACAAGAGCTTAAGATTTATGGAGCAAATAACTGTCAAGGATGTAAGAGGGGGCCAATATATCTTTGTGCAGGGGACCCTCCGGGGGGGTCACCTTTGGTAACATTTATGCACATGCACAGCATGAGTCGCTGTTCTTTAATGAAATGCTAGCCCTGCCCCAGAAGGAATAATTCTCTAGTCTACTCCTGGCTGGAGATTTTAACTGTGCTCTCACAGCGTTGTCCTTGACAAATTCTCAGGGAAAGGTGGACAGCATCCAGAGGTTAAATGATGGGGAATGGGGTTGTCAGAATTGGACTTGGCACCTGGAGGGAAGCCAACACTGGGGCATGGTAATATACATTTTTCCCCAACCTCCACAGAATGTGGACAAAAACTGATTATATATTTGCCCCCAAATATCTGTACCATAGACTTCTGAAAACAGAGCTCAGTTCCATCTCTGTATTGGACCATGCTAAGGTGGTGCTGACACTGTGGTATAATGATACTGATCAGCCACAAAAGGCATGGAGATTTCCATCCATCCATGGTGGTACAGAAGAAATTACTAGAATTTCTCCAGGAACAATGGAATATCTATATGGAAGCAAATAAAGACAGCCCCTTTGAGGCCAATCTTGTGGGAGGCGGGGAAGAAGTACATGGGGGGGTGAAAATCTCCTACATGGTGTCCCATACCAAGCTCAAGAAAGAAAACATACAGAAACTAGAGACTGAGGACATCCTGAGGACCAGTCAGAGGCAACAGTGAGGCAACCAAGGGTAGCAGGGAGGCACTTAATCTAGCCATCATGAATGGAGCTAGTATATCACTCTTTTATACTAAGCAAAGTATCTAAGAGTGGGGCAATAAGCTAAGCCCACTGCTAGCTAGGTTGGCTTCAGGGTGTAGGGGCACAAATGTAATAACAGCACTCAGGGATGGACAAGGGGTACTACATAGAAGCCCAGTCATCAGAGAGCAGTTTGTACGTTACTATAGAAAGCTGTACGCAAGTGAATGTGCACAGGAGGCACACAAGGCTGATGTCTTCCTTGGGGACCTGGATCTTCCTGAACCAATGGAGGAACAGGTTGACCAACTTGGGATACCCAAAACTGATACAGAGCTTATGAGCGAGGTAACTAACCTCAAGAAGAGGAAAGCTGCAGGTCCAGATGGGCTGGGGTGGAATACTTAAAAGTTCTGGGGACCACGCTGATAAAGTGCCTTAAAGCAATGGCAGATGAAGCACTGGTACAGGGCACGCTGCCTGATTCTTGCTACCAGGCCTCTATCACTGTCATATCAAAGCCTGGGAAGGACTCCACAGCCTGCATGGTATACACAGTAATCTCCCTACTCAGTTGTGACACCAAAATTATAGTTAAGGTCCTAGCTCAGAGACTGGAAGCAATACTCTCTGGGTTGGTGAAACCAGACAAAACTGGGTTTGTGCAGGGCTGCTACTTTTACAACAACCTGAGTAGATTGCTGAATGTTATACATTGGGGTTCTTGGCATCCAGGGGAGACATTCATGCTTTATCTGGACACTAAGGAAACCTTTGATAGGGTAAAATGGGCTTATCTATACAAGGTCCTACAGAGGTTTAAGTTGGTGGATGGGTTCTTGAAGTATGTCCAGTTAGTTTATGCAGCACGTAGGGCATGGATTTTAGTTAATGGGGGACTTTCAGGGGAGATCCCACTCTCAAAGGGTACCAGATAAGGCTGCCCCCTCTCACCACAGCTTTATGCTCTGGTAATCAAACCCCTCGTTGAGCATATTAGACAGAGAGCATCATGGGGATGGGGGGAGAGGGGGCAACTGCATAAGATATCACTATATGCAGCTGATATCCTCTTGTTTTCGACTTGCACTGAGTGATCACTCCCAGAAGTTATTAATGCAATCACCACCTTCTCCAGATTATCAGGATATAAAATCAATCTAGACAGACCTGAACTTATACAGGTGAGGGAGGGGGACAAAACGGGTGCCCAACTTGCACAGCACCCCCTTTTGGAAAGTTATCAGCTTTCTCACATACTTAGGTATCAAGGTGGGACCCTTGCACTAGCTAGTCTATATAGGCTCAACAATGAGACTATCCACAAGGTGAAATGACGTGACCTAGTCAGATGGAAACTTGCTTAAAATGAATGAATGTGTTACCGTGCATTCTGTACCCCATGCAGATGCTTCTGATGGGCTTACATAAGAAAGACATTCATACTTTTGAGGCACAATGCTCCAAGTTCCTCTGGTAGGGGAGGAGACCTAGGGCTGTGCTGACTAGGCTAAAGGGACCCACCTCCGGGGTTGGGGGGTGAGTTCAGGTTTCCAGATTTGAACCTTTATCATATGACAGTCCAGAAAAGACTTATGAAGGAATGGCTGATGGGAGATAGGGAATGAGCTGGATTGACTTTGAACTGGGGGCAGGAGAGCCAATTCCAATCTGCTACCTATATAAGGGGGGATTGGCTAAATATAAGGTGCAGAAAATGATGAACCCACTGGTGCTGCACACAGTGGAAGCCTGGGGACTTGCAGTTAAAAGATTAGGGGGCAGACAGGAGAGGTCACTGCTGGCTTCAGTTGCTGATAATCCAGAGTTCCTCCCAGGAGTGGAGCATGGAGGCTTCTCACAGTGGAAGGAAGGGTGGAGCAGCTTGTTTTGGGATCCTCTTAAGTCCACAAGGCCTTAGAGAATTGTGAGAACTGGAAGAACACCTAGGATTACAGTGACATCACAGGTTCTGGTAGTTACAAGCAATGCACCACATGCAAGTATATATGTACAGAGCAGATCCCTGGGCAGCCAAAATAAGTGGGGTAGAAAAGGGAGTAATGAGTGCCAGGGCTCAGCCTGGGGAGGTCAATGGCCAAGGTGCATGTGTAGCTGAATGATGCCCTACTTGACCCCTCTGAAGGAGTTTGAAGATTGTGGGAACAAGATTTTGGGCTACAGATAAATGATGCAAGCTGGGCTCTGATATGTGAGACCCACATGGGTCTGTTATGATGTAACAAGTATAAAGAAGCACAATTTAAATGTATCCACAAACTGTACCTCTCCCCCACCAACATGGTCAGTAAATTCGCTCCAGGGGTGTCACCCATATGCGGGAGGTGTGGAGAGATCAGAGGCACTTACATGCTGCCTAATTGTGGAGTTCAAGAACTTTGAGGCAGTTCTAGTCTGGAGTTAAGGACCAGATCCACCACCGGGGTCCCGCAGGGGTCCGTGTTGGGACCCACCCTGTTTAACATCTTTATTAGTGATCTGCAGGCTGACCCTGAGTATGTTCTCTCGAAATTTGCTGATGACACCAAGCTGTGTGGCTCTGTTCTTACATCGTTAAACAGAGAATCCATGAGGAATAACTTAAAATCCATTGAAGAATGGGCAGTTTTAAACAAGATGACACTCAACTCGGACAAGTGTCATGTTGTACACTTTGGTAAGAACAACCCTAGGCAGACTTATTTTCTGAACAATGTTGCCCTTCATGTGTCACCATTAGAATGAGATCTTGCGGTAATCATTAACAATAAATTATCATCCAATGATCATTGCAAGATGATAGCTAGGAAATCCAATGCCTTGCTTACTTGGATCCAACGCTCGTTTGTGTCTAGGACACAGGAATGCGTAATCCCCTTGTACAGAGCTTATGTTAGGCCCCATCTGGACTATGGATCCCCCTGCTGAAGTCCCTACTTGAGGCAGGACATTGACGGAATTGAGAGGGTTCAGAAAAGAGCCACAAAAATGGTCCCTTATTTATCCAAACTAGACTACGAGGAAAGATTAAGGGTTACAGGGTTACACTCACTCTGCACAAGACGTACCAGAGGTGACCTTCTCCTCTTGTACAAAATCCAGAATACTCAGGAGTTAATGCACCACTGTGGCTTACATTTCTCTACCAGTTGGACTTCCCCACGGTATCATAACAAACAGATATTTGTATCTAAAACTAAAACAACAAAAAGGTTAAACTACTTTACAGTAAGAACAACCAAATTGTGGAATCTCCTTCCACAATATTTAGTGGACAGCAGCTCTAATCTAGTCTTCAAAAAAAGGCAGGATTGTTGGCTCAAGTTTAACAACTTCAAGGTATAATTATCCCACCAATGTGGTGGGGGACAATCTCGATGGGCAGTAGCCTTCTTTTGTCCTTTTCAACCAAGTAAACCAAGTAAACCAAGTGGATGAGACAGGTCATACAGGATACACCCTTCTCCATGCTGTTTTGGGTGGACCACTCTGTAGGAGACAAATGGGACCCCATCCAAGGATGGTGAGGGTTATGCGGCTCATGGCACGCAGGTGCATACAGAATATTTGGGTTTTGCACCAGCAGCCCATGGTGGGGATGTGGTTGGAACTCCTCACTAAGATTTTGCCCCTAGAATGTGTTACTTATGAACTAAAAAGAGGAGAATTATTGGAAAGGGTTTGGGGCCATTTATTAACAACTATCCACCTACAGAGGCCATGAATAATACAAATAGGCACTGTAACTTAACCCCCTGGGGAATTTCCTATAACATCAGCTAATAAAGAATACTAAGTACTACCCCACATGGTTCAACTCCCTCCCGCCCTCTGTCACTAAGTCTACCAATATTGGTCCCTTTAAAGTTGCTCCTCCATAACTACCTCTTTGGCACCCAAAGCTGTAGTTGCCCTTAATCAACCTAATGTTGGGGTCCTTCCCCGTTTCTGGCCCATAGCCTTGACAATGTCCATTGGACTGCTTCCCCACGTTTTTTTTTCCTAACCCCTGTTTCCCCCCCAACCCTTCCACATAGGTATTTCCCCAGTATGACCAGGGTTGTGACTTCTACTATTGTTATACTTTATACAATTGCTATTTACTGCATGTAACTTTATTCCGTAAACCACTGTTATATTGTGTTCTTTTGTTATCTGTATTGCACCTGTATGTTACCACTGTTGTATCTCACACTGTAACCATGTCTACCCTCCCTGCAACGAGGTGTCTTTGTAAATGAGTCCCTGACTCAAAGGTTGTAAATCTGACTTTCAAAAATAAATAAAAAATAAATTAATTAAGAAAGGTATCTTAATAATGATTATAACATGGGCACACATAGTGCAATTATGTAATTGGTTAATACTGCCCATATGACCATTCATTAATTTCTGATAACTTAGCAGAATCTGTTTGTGGTGAACTGTCCCATAAGAAATAAATCATGCAGCCAACCGAACTCGTATCATCCTGTAAATCTTTTTGAAAAGCAGCCATGTTTTCTACCATGAAACTGACTCTATCCACCCACCCACCTGGTAGATTTTGTACATCCTAGCAAATGTCAGAAACCACAAAGCCATGGACAAGTAAAGCCCCTCATCATACTACACAGTACTGTAAATGTGAAGGTTAAATTGCAAAATTGGTGATTACCAGAAAGGCACTGTTCTGCCACACTGGTAAGAGAGATCTGTTGTGTGCGAGTATGCTGGTTTCCTCATCACCCCTGGTTATCACTGCCACCGGGCTGTGTGCGGCAGAGCGTGTTGCAAACATATAGAAGCAGGTCAGCAGTTCTGCAGTAGTACAGGTGGTTTGTTTGGTGACATTTGTGTTGCTGCATGACCCACCCAATGGACACTTATATCACACATTCCACCCACTCACCCGATGGACACTGTAATATCGTGCGATATTGCAAAAATCCTTGTAGCCCTTCTTCAGATGTAAAAAGCATTGTGTGCTTGTGACTGACCTGAGGATCAGTAAGTTTCAGAGAGCGTGTATTTCGCATATTTCAGGATGTGTCAGAATCTGATGCGAGGAGAAAGAGACACACACACCACTATAACACCCGTGTCTCTGTGTTGTGTTTCATCAGTGATGTAAAGCGTGATACAGCAAGTCATGTAGAGGTGTAGGTGAGTGTTCATGTTTTTTTTGTTTTTTTTTTGGGGGGGGGTTGCACCTGTGAGCAATGCAGCAAAAAAGACAGAGTCAGCGAGACACAATCTGCATGGACTTGGCATACTAAGAACATTTGCTGTACTGTCCCCTGTCTCTGTCTGCCTGTGTGCACTTAGTTTGTGCATTGTGCCAGAGCTGCTGCCAAGTAGGGACATACAGCAGCAGGCTGAGACAGGAGCTGCAGTCTACTCGGTCTGATGTCCTTGAAGGCATCTAAGTACTGTGGTTTGCCACAAGCAAAGTGACAGAGTGCAGTGTGAGAACACGGAGCAGTAGAGCACCCTCTAATCAGCAAAATAAAAAGTTCCAGCTGCTCCTGTATTCTACTGTCTGTAGCCTGTTCACCACAAACTTTTCTGCTTAGAACTACTTTTAGTGTGGCAGAACACAGAAAACTGTGATCCCATGGCCATACATGGTGGAAGAATACTAAGTAGTTTCCACATGTTTTCCCTGTTATCAGAAATGTTTTTGTGCATTTGTCTCCACATTTGGCCCATGTTATAAGTGCAATAACCCACTCCAGGGTGTGCGGTTATTGGGGATTAATCAACACCCCAGTTGCTGTGAGTACACTCGGCCTACAGCCTCATGGCTCATAACGCACCCAGGGTATTGATTAATCCCCAATAACCACACACCCTCTCATGGGTTATTGCTTACTTAACAATCACCCAAACCAAATCAACTTAAGGCACTCATATTTTAACGTGAGATTTAGTTTATTTTAATCCAGTATTTATTGAAAGTTGTCCTTACATGGTTGATCTTGTTTATCCAAAGCCATAGCTCTAAACAAGGTGTGACATGTTTTGATATGTGACACAGTGATTGAAACAGAGCTCTGAATGTAGACATGAAATGTTTCTTTTCAACAGTCAGCTGTGTGACATGTCAAATGTTTGTAGGTACTTATTAAAAATAAATAAAAAAAATGCAATTAATATACTGCTGCATCCTGTATAAAATGGAGCTCCCTCATTTGCATGGGACCAGCGGTATATTGTATGCAAACACACTATCAGCTAAGCGTCACACACTGGGAACTACCGAATATGCTCCCCCCCCCCCCATCTGATCACACTATTTCTGGTTAGAGCATCAGAAACATGGTTAGTGATGCAATAACCTTCTGAAAATGGGGACCCCAGT
Source organism: Neoceratodus forsteri (assembly GCA_016271365.2). Taxonomy (NCBI): domain Eukaryota; kingdom Metazoa; phylum Chordata; order Ceratodontiformes; family Ceratodontidae; genus Neoceratodus; species Neoceratodus forsteri. The sequence continues at coordinate 909,333,729 of CM028130.1, read as the reverse complement.
TCCTAAATGGTGAAAGAAGAGATTTCTGGGTCTCTTATATTAGATGAAGTTTTCAGTCCTGCACATCTCCTATTTCTGTCTCATCAACTCGAAGCAACTCGAGAGCCATGCTATATTTACAGTAATACCAGAATATAAAGCCAGTCTGCCCCCTCCCCCGCCTCAGCAGCTCACATTTTTCAGGAATGTACAGTATGCTGTATTGACATACTGGGGCTATTTTGCAAAACAGTGCCTGAAGCACAGATTGCGTATGGTCCATCAGCTCTTATTAGTGTTGATTTTTCAGATAAGCGAACATGTTGCCTCTGATGATTTTATAACCACTGTACTGATCAAACATCCACCTGGCTCTCAAACAAAACCTCACAGCTGTTCCACATAGTAAACTCTAATATGTGGTGCTGTTATAAATCATTTGACATTATAAATATGTGTTTCTTTTTCTTTTCTTGCTAGTAGCAAGTACTAGCCAGACAGTACCATGGCATAACAACGACTCCCAATGGCACAGGGTCAAAAGAGCACCAGATTATGGCAAATGCCAAAATCTGCAAACTTTCTGTTTGCAGGGGACTGTACCTCCTGCTCCCCTCCTTGTGGGGGCTGTGCCACGCACACACACCCTTACTAAATATACCAACTCTGGGGGGGACAGACCTAGGAGAGGCGGGTACAGTGATTTTGCAGATATTGGCATTAGCCATAATCTGGCACTGTTTTGACCCTGCGCTATTTGGAAGTCGCTGTTTCGACGTTATACTTAGCCAGACAAACTATGTTCAATAAAAAAGAATGTTGCCCCCAATTTATTATCGGGTTATGCCTGTGTTTCCATTTTCCCTGCTGCTCCTCTCTTGATCCCTTGTGTTCACTCAACAACATTCTGAAAATGTCCTTTTAGTCTGTGGTCACTGTTTCTACCCTAAACCTTCATGAAAAGTTGTTTTAGAAAAAAGTTAATAGACACACCTTTATCATTACAGACTTAATGTTGTATACCAAAGGCTTCAATCTGCCTAAAATTGACACTGTCAACCCCCGTAAGCCTCAAATTATCCTTAGTTTAAAAAAACACATTTCATGATTGCTCACATTCTGTAGAACCTGCTGATGTAGCTGGTAGTTTGATTCTGGTTCCTTTTTTTCTTTTAAAAGACAAAAACAGACTACCCACCATACTGGTGTTACCTCACAAAAACATGCTTGTATACAGTGCTTGATTAACACCCACTGTATCTTTCCTGGACTTGAAAACCCCCTCAACACAGTCTAGTCAGTCATGATGCAGTTGGAAGAGGGGAGACCATTGCATCATGAGTAGCTGCACTGTTTGGTGGTGGTCTTAATATACATGAAATATGCAATAAGATTAGATCAATGATTTAAAACAAAACAAGGTTAGGTATAACTATACCATTAGTATGCATTTCAGTTTTTTTTTAAAAGAATCAAATAAAAAAACAACCACATCAATTAATTTTCAAGAAGATAATCATAACATGTGGGGTTTCAGCTAGAAATACTATGATACAAAAAGGGTTGTCAGTGTTCCTTTATCATTTGGAAAACTGTGCTGGAAGTAAAATTACATTATGTCTATTCCCCACAAAATGTTGGGGTTCTAAGCACTCCAGCAGAAGCAGCAGAGGCAAAAACACAATAAACTGTGTAGCCCCTCTTCGGCACCATCCGGGAGAGGGCCACAATCACTGCCTTGCAGGCCTGAACAAGGTTAAGGAGCCTGGGTTCCCATAGCTGTAACATAGGGGGTCCTTTCCCAAAAGCTAAAATAAAATGGTGGTGCCTGCACCCAGAGTACATATTAATGGGTCTGATTACCTGCAGTACAACCCCCTGGGATGCCGTACCAACCCACCTCCCCAACAGTTATCCCAGACATGGACTTACCAGGATTCGAACCTCCCCACATTCAGTTAAAACATTTACATTTCCCATTTCAGCCAATAGCATATTCACTAATATTAAGCTCAGGAGTCAGTTCTGCTGCAAAACAATGTCATCACAATTTATTTACATGGGAGGGTTAGGATGGGGTAAGTGGAACAGAGTTTATGCAAAACATTTTCCATTCCATTTTGAAGACTGCTATTTCCCTACAATCACAATTCCCTTTTGATTCAAACCCCACATTTCAATCAATACAGCTATTACATCTATCTAGCTAGATAACTGCTGCAAGTGTACCCCAAACCCAGACCCACAGTTCCCAGTCCAGAATGATACCCCAAAATCCTGATACTGAGTACCCAGATTTTAGTTGCAGGCCTGAGGTGCTGCTGGTAGCCATCATTAGAGCACTTTCTTGACTTAAATAACATTTTACATTCCCTTCTGTGGTTTACTCTAACCCTTGATTCTATCTCCTGCCCCAGTGGGCATTTGAACTATTTACAGTCACCAGGTGCAAGGCAATTCCTGCTTTCTCCTCACTGTTTTGCAGAATCAGTCCTTGGATGGCACAGTTCACTGAAGTCCTAGGGACTGATGGCAACACTGGCAGAACCAGGCTCAATGCTTAAAAATGGAAGGGGCACAGAGGCTGCAGTTTGCTCTTCCTTTTTATTGCTTACAGATCTTGTAGATTGTCCCCTTCAGCCCACTACAGGCCTCGTTGCAGACCACGTGCGCAAGGCCTACCAACTGCAAGAGACTCAGACCTGTGATTGGCCCCACAGCCAGGCTCCCTCCAATCAGAGCACCCTAGCACTATGGCACAAGACCCGTGATCTCTGCAGCAGCAGACCCCATTTGATGGGGGTTAGCAAGTTCCCCACCTGGACCCGGTGTCAGAGTGAACATGCAGCATATTTCTCTTTTCATGTCTTTCTCTAAATTTCCTGCCACAGTGTGTGTAGCCAAAACAGTCTGTTTCTTTCCTGAACCTCAGTCTCTGGGGAGACTGTTCAGAGTCTGAGAATCCAGGATTTATGACAGAAGTCTCTTTTCCTCGCTGTATCTCATGAGCAGACAACAGGCACCCTGTCCGATAGGCACCTGTCCATCCTTCTGCTTTTACAGTCTCTCAACTTCAAAACAGACACATTTTTGCTCTGGCTCACACAAAATTCCTGTCCTCTGTTTCAACAACTTTCAAAGTCTCTTTTCTCACTGTGCAGGTGCATAGAAATTCTTCAAGTTGAAGAGGCTCACTCTTCCTTTTCTTCTCTTTCCTCATTCTCATTCTTCCATATTCCATCTTTTCCCAAGCTTAGACACAGTCTTTGTCCTTTTTCCAGGCTCAGGACACAACCTTTGTCTTCCATCCCACCACTATGGTGCATCTTTAAATCAACGCAGATTCTTGTAACCTGCAGCTTTTCTCTTTTCCATCCAAGCTACCTTTATCTCACCACTGTGGTGCATCTTTAAACAATGCAGATCTCCATCAACCTGCAGCTTCTCTCTTTCTCTGCAAAGCTGCTTCCTTAATAAATGTTTTCCTTCCTTGTTTCTCCCTTTTGCTTCTCTTAATAGGGCAGGCACTACTTGTCCTGGGGGACAGATTGCTGGCAGCCCCCAGGCAGGCCCATTTACAGCCTTGCAGCCCCATTCTCTCCCAGGGGCAAGAACTCCCTCCCTCTGGAGGGGCTCCCACTGGACTGATTCAAACTCTAGCAGTCCTTGGCTTTTGGGAGCTTTTAGACAGCTCCCCATTGGCTGGAGCCACTGTCCTTTTAGGATGGACTCTGTGACACTGTTTGCTCCCTTAATGTCCTCCTTGTCCTACACAGTGACTCCCTACATTACAAAGAGAGTGACCCCACCCCATTTCCTGTCAGGCCTATCCCTTCAGAACAGTCTATATCTCTCTTTTGTGGTGTCCCAGTCATTGTCTTCTCCACATCAGAGCTCTGTGTTTCTAAGTCCTGGCCTTCAAAGTGCATTAGGTCCTTGAGTTCACTTATTTTTATGGGTGTGTGTCTATGTCTCATGCAGTGAGAATAGTTGGTCCTCTGTGCTTCCTCATGCCCCCCCCAACCAGGTCTATTCTCCTAGCACTCCCCTGTTCAGCTGTCCTTCTCTCTTTGTTCCCCTGCATTAGCTACCTGCTCTTGGTGAACCCCTGAACCAGCCCCCCTCCCTTATCCTATAGTTTAAATCCCTGCTGATCACTCTATCCATTCTCCTTGCAAGTAGCCCCACTTCCTCCTAAACAAAATATTTGCTTGTCTAATGGTCCACTGCCACTGCCCAGTCAAGTCTGAATGTATGCATGCCCTCCCTTGTGTACAGAGGCGCAATCATATTCTAGTCATCACTGTGCTGGTTAGACATCACCACTGCACCTGCATAACAATGTCAGCCACATATGGTACACTACATGCACCACCCACCAATGGCCGCACCATCCATTGACCCCATGCCATTTATGCCGGGCTCTGGAGAGCCACAGACACCTGACTCACAGTGCATATAGCATTACTCATTAGTTCCCATGACTGAAATGATCTTTGAAAGTATCACAATGGACATTTTCCCCTTCAAGAACATGCCCATTTTGCCTTCACTTGTGCTCAGGACTTGTGCTCTCTGTATTATTTGTGCCAACATGTTAAAGGGACACTGTCAACCCCCTTATGCCCCAAGGTGTCCATAGTTTAAAAAACACATTTTGTGATTGTTCACATTCTGTAGAGACTGTTGATGCAGCTGGTAGTTTGATTCAGATCCCTTTTTTCTTTAAAAAAGTGAAAAACTGACTGCCTGCTATATTGGTGCTACCACACCAAAACATGTTTGTTTACATTTCTTGACCAGCTCCCAGTACATCATTCCTGGATTCAGGAACACCCCAATACAATTTAGCCACTCATTATGAAGGGGAGTAAATGGTATGATTGTATCATGAGTTGCAGCACTGTTTGAGGGTGTTTCTAATGTTCAGGAAGTGTGCACTAAGAGCAGTTCAATGATTTAAAACAAAACAAACCTGGGCATAGCTATACATTACCATGCATTTTGTTTCTAATAAGCAAGGAGGCAGATGAAACAACCAACAACATCAATGAAGTTTAGAGAAAGTAAGCAATCATAAAATGTGGGTTTTTACCTAAAAATAATATGATATAAAAAAAGTTGACAGTGTCCCATTAATTACTGTATGTTCAAGGAATCACAAATAATACTAATGGTGGCACACAAATTCCATAAGAAAATGAGAAAAGGATGCTGTCTGCTTCAGGCTGAGGATCTCACTGAGTCTGATACAGACACACGGCATAACAGTGGAACAACTGGTTTTCATAGACCAGTGGCACTTTTGCATGTTTTTAATATATGTTGGGCTCTGCTGTGCACTGCACACTATTTAACAATACAATGTAAAATGAGGAGACTTAAAAATGTGCACAACATAGTAACTGTCAGCAGATAAGGACCACTAGGCCCATCTAGTCTGCCTGTAAGACCCACCCCCCATTTCTGGCCTTTGACCCTATTAGGTCAGCGGCTTTTCTCCTCTACTTCCCGCTTCTAGGGTTCTCTTATGTTTAGCCCATGCATGTTGAAATGCCTCCACTGTGCCTGCTCCCACCTCCTCCTGTGGCAGACTATACCATGTGTCCACCACCCTCTCCATGAACAAAACATGTACCTACTATAGAATATAATGAGAGGCAGATTAAAAGTCCGGCAAAGGCAAATGTCAGAGATGTAAGGCCTAGGACCCTCGGGATGTATGAAACATAGGTTAAACATTGACAGATATCCAATTTTTGCATTTGAAAAATATTCCCCTTACTGTTTTCCTCAAATGTTGACACAAGACCCCCCCCCCCATTTATGTAGTTCCCAACATCAGTTTGAAACATGATATCTCATTGTAGTACAGGTGTATGACTATCAGTGAAAACAGGATTACAGCAATAATGAAACTGTTGGTGACTGCATGCCTACCCCCTGAAAGATGTGTGACTAATCACAGCACAAGAAAAACTTCTATTCAGAAGTTGATTTACTCTGGCATAGCCCCACAAATGTTGCACAAGTCTCTGGACCCATACATATCCAGTTTATAAATAATTATTCCTGCTTATTTTCAGATGATCTAAAGGTTATGAAACAGTGTAATAAGCAGTTGGGAAGGTTAGCAGGATCCTAGAATTCATCGGCAGGGGCATCACCAGCAGACGGAAGGAGGGAGGTGATAATACCCCTGTTGGTGCAGAAAAAGGCACCTAGATTCTCCCCAGTATTTTTCCCCAAGAGTCTGTTCACAAGCCCCAGAATCCCTTCTGGCAATGGGTGACATGTGACTGCAGAAACATGGTGGCTGACATAGACAGTGCCCACACAGTTTAACAGTGTCCCAAGTTTAGTGTTCCTGTGCAGCCAAACCTAGGGTTGCCACCTGTCAGGTTTTTTACCTGGTGATCAGGTTTTCAGGGTCCCTATCAGGTAATCCGGTTTTGCTCTGTGCTGGTCAGGTTTTTGAGCCATTTTGAGTGCTCACTTACTTTTGAAACACATTTTGTCATATCACTCATTGTTTCAGCTACATGTCCAGGTTACAAACAAGTTCTGTTGTCAGTGTAGCCTTTTGTTTGTGAATGCAGTCACCCTGGGAGGTGTAAAGTTATAGCCATTAACACCATTAGCACTTACTTAAGCTAATCTTTCCACTGCATCTTAAAGTGGCATAGCATCAAGCTGCCCCCACCTTTTGTAACAGTAACAGAGCCAGTTGTCCTCCACTTTCATTGGCTGGTAAATATTTTCATCTCTAACAGAATTTAGGCATTTTTAAATGTTTTAAATTATTTTTTCCCCACAAGAAAAATAGTATGATCACTTCTTTAGCTTTGAAATAGTACTGTGGACAAGAACAGGAAATGGAGGCAGAAAAAGATATGTATACTGTTGTATGCTATTTACAGTATTTCCCTTACTCCCCCCAGATCATATCTGTAAATGAGATTTCTTTCATCTCTGTATGTTTATCTGGTTAACCAATGTCAATAAATAATTAAATAAATAAATAATTAGGAAGAACCTGGGAAAGTAACTTTAACTGGCACAGTACAGTATCTTAACATTTTTATTTCACTGCTGCTTTAAGTGTTGCCTTTAATTGGAGGAACAGTACATGATGAGTCATGAAAAGGGGTGGGGCTAGAGGTGGAGCTTAGGATCCGGTTTTTGCCTCATCCAAAGGTGGCAACCCTAGCCAAACCATTAACTTTTATATAAACATTTCCCCACACAGTTGTAGCCACCCCATGCCCCGTCAAGCAACTGCTTTGTTTGACCAATTGGCATTGCACCTTTTCAGTCATTGCTGCTGGTTTACCTTGCCCCTAGGCAGCTGCACATACAACACCAATACAGTGTAAACAGAGCCCCACTCAATCACTACCCTTGCTGCCAGCATTTACACTTTTCCTTAACAAATTTCCTATGGGCTGACAGCTTTCCCTTTTTTTCCCTTTCACAGCACTACTTCATTTATTTAATTCATTTTCTCTTTTCTCTGTTGCTAGCTCTAGTAATATGTGCCCTGAGGCACTGGACAGAACTCCCAGTGCTTCAAAGGGATGCCACCTTATTAATATTCATGAGGCAGCTTCCAAATGCTGGAGCATGATTGTACTCCCGGAAAACCCTTTTTCCTCTGTTCTGGCTGCCTCTTTAGTCCTGCCAATGGTCCCAGTCCATTTCTTGATCCTCCCTGAGACTGAGACCACCGGAGAGGACAAGCAAATCAGCTGCTGAACGAAAATGCATCATTCATGCATGCGCAGAGTCTACCCGGCAGCAGAGTTACAAGAGCTACAAGGCTAGCCAAGTCAGAATATTTTAAATCGGCCTTCCTAACAAACATAAATTCCCCCTCTAAGTTCAGGAAGGTGGTCCACGCCCTCTTCACCCCACCGTCCTGCCCACCCTCTCCTGTGCTTAAAATAAATGACACCCTAGTGGCCGACCAGTCTGCAGTAGCTGCCGAATTTAACTCCTATTATACCTCCTGTGCCTCTGAACTATTAAAGTCACTCCCTACCTACCCCCCTCCACTCCACACTCCACCGGTGTCACTCTCCCTCTATCCTCTCACCCTTCCTTCTCTTTCACTACTGTCTCCCCAAATGATACTCTAAAAAACGTCCTCACTATCAACCCCTCAAAATGCTCCTCCCCTGATGGCCTTGACCCTAAACTCCTCTCTCTCTCTCTCTCTCAGCCCTAACCATTGCCTACCCCTTCTCTCTAATTCTAAATCTCTCATTCTCAACCACCTCAGCCCCTATCCCATGGAAACACTCTGTAGTTCTCCTTCTGCCCAAAGGCAGTGACCCCTCATCCCCAGGCAACTATCGCCCCATCACTCTTCTCCCCACCCAAGCTAAACTACTAGAACACCTTGTCCTCTCCCAACTTACCAAATTTCTATCTGATACCTCCTTCTTCACCCCCTTTTCAATCTGCTTTCAGGAAACATCACTCAACCACCACCTCCCTACTTCGGCTCACTGACTCTATTTTTATTGGGATGGACAATGGCCAAATCACCTTAGCCATTTTTGTCGACCTTGCCAAGGCCTTTAACACTGTCTCCCACTCCCTTCTTCTTGACTCCCTTTCAACAGCTGGTCTGTCTCCTCCAGCCACAAGCTGGTTCAAGGCCTACCTTACTGGCAGAACCCAATGTGCCAAGATCTCCGACACCATTTCCCCTCCCATCCTGATTAGTACTGGTGTCCCTCAGGGCTCAGCGCTAGGGTCAGTATTATTCTCCATCTTTCTAAATGACCTTCTATCTGTCTGCTCCCTCTCCACTGCCATTCATGTGTACACCGATGATATGGTCCTAGATGCATCTGGCTAATGTCCAGCCAAGGTTACATCTACCTTGCAGCAAGACATCGACATGGTTCAGCTCTGATTTGCTAACCATCAATTATACCTCAATGCCAAGAAGACTGTCTCCATGACCTTTGGCACAAGGCAGAGACTCTCTAGGTTTCCCTCCCTGTCCACTTTCCACACCCTCGATGGGACTTTACTGGAGGACATAACCTTCTTCAGATACTTTGGTGTATGGCTAGACCAACATCTCAACTTCTCTGGACATTGATGCCATCCAGAAAACATTGCGCCCAAAGCTTTGTGCCCTGTTCAGGAACCACAGTTGCATCCCTCCTGTGGCTAGGCATGAACTAGTCCAGAAGATGATCCTCCCCATTTTTGACTACTGCAATGTAGTCTACAGTGTTGCTCCAAAGTCCTCCTTGACCAGATTGGACACCCTCTTCAACTCCTTCTGCCACTTTGCCCTTGATGCTCCCTCTCGTACCCACCACTGTGATCTCTATCAGGTCCTATCCTTCCCTTCTCTTACAAATAGACACCTTTCTCACTGCACTAAATCCCCCCCCCGATGCACTGGTTGGGAGAACTCCCATCCTACCTCTCCTCCTCATTTATTACTCCCCCCCTTCCCTCTCACTCCCTTAGATCTACCAACTACTGTACATTGGCTGTCCCCTGCCGTTCCACCCACATTGGTCAGTCTGACTTCACTTATCACCTACCAAAACTATGGAGCTCCCTCCCCCATCAAATTCACCATACTTCCTCCTTCTACTCCATCAGCACTGCCCTCCATAACTACCGTGCACCTAGCTGTTCCTGCTACAAACTTCCTTAATTCCTTCTCCTAAACTCCATACAAATTCCCCCTTTCTTTACTTATACCTCTACCCTCCCTGATGCAAATCCACACTCTCTCTCTTCCCCGCTTCTCCCTGCACTCATAATGTAACTCTCAGCATCCTGAAGTTATCTCATAGACTTGGCCCTAGCCTTTCCTAGTTTCAAGCTCTCACTTCCTTCCTCTCTCCTCTACCCTCTCCAGATTTCCTACACCAAGCTCTCCCCCTCCGTCTCTTTAGCCCTCTCGGTCCCTTTGCAGGGTTCTGTGCATCCTGAAGGGGTTCTCCTCCTGGGATTAGGCTTTCCTTTCTCTCTCACCTTCATTCACCCCTACTGGCTCCCCCCCAACCCCCCGCAGGGTTCTCAGCATCCTGCAGGGTTCCTCTGGGTTGGTCTTATTCCTCTCTTAGTTACTAACCCACACTTCTCTCCCTCTCTCCCTACCCTCTCTAAAATCTTTCTGCTATCCTTCCCCCCTTTTCACTCTAGCCCTTTCAGTCCCCTTGCGGTGTTTCTCCACATCCTGAAGAGGTCCTTCAGGGACTAGGCCTCTCCCCTCCTCCTCAACTCATCCTTTTTCTCCTTGCATTTACACTTCTTTGCTTACTTCTTTTCCCCTATTAATATTTGGTTTTGCCCACACAGTTAGATCCACCTACCCCTTGCACTTATTCCCTGTAAATTTTCCAGTTGTTGCCTCTCCCTGCTCCGTCCTTATTTCCTTTTTCATATTAGCTAAACTCCTTCTCTCTTTGCTTACTTTCTCCATGTATGCCCACGTTTGTGTTGACCCTTCCCCCTACCTTCCCTAGCACTTTTGATTGTTCTCTCAAATTACCTTATTGTACGGTTCATGGTATGTAGCACCTGTCTTATGCAAATGCCTGCTCTATCATTGCACCTTATTGTACTGCACACTGTATATTACACCTGTCTTATACAAATGTATGTAAATGTTGACTTATGTAACTTGAATGTATGTATTACTGCTCCATCCTCACTGTACCCCTTCCCCTAGATCGCACTGGGAGATGAGCAACTTGTTGCTCAGTGTGCCTACCTGGTGAAACATTTCAATAAACAATAAATAAATTAAAAAGAGCCACAGAACAGGAGGTGGCTTCTTGCTTCAGCTCCCCCAGCCCCGCTCCTGCCAAAAACTATGCGAGGGCTGGCAGGAGACACAGGGACCACCAGGAGGACATAGGGAGCACCAGAGGACCAGAAAAAAGAAATGGGGGGGGACCAAAACCCAAGGGGAACATGGAGCTGTTTGGGGACTCACAGTTAAGCCCCCAACAGGGGGGTTACAACTGGATTTCAACATTATTTTTTCATTTAAATTACATGTATTCTAATGCACCTTAGCATTGAAAATAGCACAAAGTACATTTTGTTTTTCTTTGACCTTTGTTTTGAAGAATAACTGCATTTAATTAGTGCCATGCAAAATTAGAAACATATTTTTTTGTACATTTCTTTGAGAAATTGATTTGAATTTCATTTACTTTCATGCAATTTTTCAAACAAGAACAGTGAGTTTAAAATAAGCAATTTTGGTTGAATCTGCACCTTGGAAAAAAAACAATTTTATAAATGTGCAGTTTGGAAAGAATGGTACTATTTGCTGAAACTGTGTATTTTTAAGAACTTACGTTTTCTAAAAAATGCACTGTTAGGGAAAACGGCACTACACAGTATGAATAAAAAAAGCACTGGTGAAATTAAAGGCTAGAAAGACTGGCAGTGACATCATTTAACTTGATCAATATTATTTAATAAAGTGCAAAAATCACTTACAGCCACCAGTCTAAGTGGGAAAAAACACCAGAAACTGTCTTCAAAGGCCCTCACTGGTTTCAGTCATGCACTCTTCCTCAGGGAGGAGTGACAGTCTATTTGGTTTTTCCTAGTATTGCTCTGTGACCTGGCGTGTTTTGGAGTGGAGCCGCTTGTTCTTGAAATGTGAAATTAGAGGCTAACTGCTCCTGTATCTAACTGGTCGATCATATTCCCCAAGCTTGATGCTCACTGGTAAACTATGCAAGTCACTTATTGTTTTGCACTTAATTGACCTTTGTATTTCTTTTTTTTTAAATTTCATTTTTATGTTGGCTCTGCTTGCGCGGCCAACATATTGTACTAGTAGCAGATTTGGAGGTGCGGTCACTGTTGGGCGAATGCAGGGCACGCATCAGTAGGCTCGTCCCTCATTCCCCAATCAGCCAGCATGCAGGGGCCACACCAGGAATACATAATGTGACAAGCACATCTAAGGAAAGGTCCGCTGCAATGAGAGCCAAGCTCGTCATGCAGCGGCACCTCCCAACGTGCCTTTCCTGGTGAAGCACTGTAGCAAACATGGTGGCAATGACAGCCGCCACTGCCTGCCACAATGCTGACTTCGGGGGTACCCAATCCCCCTGTTGGCATGCCCTGACCCAGTGCATGTGCTGACGGGGGAGTCCACACCCCATCGGCATAATGCTCCCCCCATTTGTTGTGTGCCGAGGGGGGTGCTCAATCCCCCTCGGCTCTGGCCCCCCCTTTGGTATGTGCTGATGGGGTGCCCAATCCCCCATCAGTAAGCCCCCCCAAACACTCAGGTGGCATGCTGGGAGCCCACCCCAGCATGCCAAATGCCCCTGTAAAAAAAAAATGTCCTGTGATGTTTTTTAAACCTGTAAAGAAAAGAACGGTCCCTCGAGGTCTGTCCTGCTCCCTCCCTCAACCTGCCCTCTCTCTGCGCACCCTGCCTCCCCACACCCCCCACCCCATACTTACCTCCAGAGTCTGGCATGACGATCTTTGATGGACTGAAACATGTCTGCATTCTTTAAAGCCGACCACGAACTGAAGAAATGCTGGTAAGCTGTATAATGTTTTTTTCAACTTTGGTGCATATCTCAGGCATTTTTTGAATTTTTGCACCAATTTTTCAACATGGGGTTATTGGGGCCCCTCCTTATGAATTCGGTCACTGTCATGGCATTTTTCAGTCCCGAAAGATGATTTGGTGGTCACTGCACGGAATCACCTGTTGGGACAGATTAATGAAATGACAGTGCCACTGTTCATGAGGTGGGCCCTCAAAAAGTCTATGCTGCAAATTTGGTGAAACAAACCCAAAAAATGACTGTTTTACGAGCATGCATTGCGCAGTTTCCACGCACATTCGTAACTTCATGAATTTGTAATATTTTTACTCCAGATTTTCAACATTGGCATTTTTCCACACCTCCTTATGAACAGTACAGATGTCATTTTACATATCCTGGCTGAAATGTGTTTTCACACTTCTGGCGCAGAATAGCGCGGTTGCTGTGCGAAATCAGTTTTCAGGACAGTTTGAGGAAATGACAGTGGTGCTGTTCATAAGCAGAGGTCCTAAAATGCTTATGTTGAAAATTTGGTGGTGAAAGTTCATAAAATGACTGTGTTACAAGCAGGCGTTGTGCAGTTTCCACGCACCCCTGGAGCTTCGCAAATTTGCTATATTTTCATGCCCGATTTTCAACACTGCCATTTTTTCACACCTCCTTATGAACAGTACAGCTGTCATTTTTCACATCCTGCTCAAAATGTGTTTTCGCACCTGTGGCTCAGAATGGCTTGGTCGCTGTGGGAAATCAACTTTTGGGACAGATTAACAAAACCACAGTGCCACTGTTCATGAGGGGAGGTCCCAAAATGCCTATGTTGAAAATGTGTCTCTTCAGGGTGGGGGTGAGGTTGGTGTCAGTTCAATACTTCACTGCCATTACTATTATGCAACTATAACTCCTGCACTACCAATGCCAATGCCAGAGAGACAACATTCGGCATTGACAAATGCTTGTTATTGTTAGAGACATCTTTGATACAGTTTACAGTGATGTCCATGAAAAGTTTACAATACAGAAAATGAATAAAGCATTTTATCTTAACAGCACCATTTCTTGTACAAAATTATTATTGATAGCACATTTGCACCTAGTTGTTACAACCCCTTAATATATCGTACAGGTGGCGGACCCTGATCCCCAGGAGAAAAAAAAAAAGGGGAAATGACTACCAAGAGCACTCCCATTGACCTTGGAAAAATTAACCGGGGGAAACTCCAATTAGATGGATGTACCACAATAAGGCAGGCCCTTCCCCCTAGGGGACAAAGTTAGGATTGGCCTGGGAGAAAAATAGTATCCATTCCTGCCATCACCTCAAGAAACTCTCGTGCTTATCGTGGAGCTTGGCTGTCAAAGATTCCAGTCTATAAACTTCGCTAACTATTTTGTTCCAGTCTGATACTGTAGGGTGGGGTCTTTTACCATCCATCTGCATGTAATAAGTTTTTTAGCTGCTAGTAGGAAACGTGGGAGAAGAGTGTTATCTCAACTAGGACAGTGAGGAGAGAAGATGGTCATCAGTACCATCTCTGCCATTAGCTCTACTAATTCCCCATACATTTCCCCAATTCCACCTGTAAAGTTAACCAAAAGGGCATTAGGACTGGGCAGAACCAGAATATATGCCCCATGCCAGCTGTTGTGCAGTTACGATCCCTCCAACAGTGCCCATAAGAGGCAGGCATATACTTTGCTACCACTGCAGGGGATCAGAAGAATCTGGAGTGGGACTTCCATGCAAATTCTCGCCAAATGTTAGAGGCAGTAATTTTGGTAGCTTTCAGTGTTGCTACCTCCCACTGTGTAAACTGACCTTTGCATTTCTGACTCAATGTAAACTGTGTTGCACAATGATATCCACCTCTTGTACCTGTCTCCTGTTTTATGTTATCCTCTGTATTAGCTTGTACTGTTGCCAACTGTATATTTTACTGATGTGGAACCTTTGTAAAAGAGCACCTGTGCTCGAAGGTATTTTTCCCAGCAAATATAAAATAAAAATAAAATTATGTCAGATAATGCCTGGAGAATTCTGCATTTTGTGTAGCTGTGTTTGTTATACACCCCAGCAGCAGCAACAGCAGCAGCAGTTCACAGGGCCCTCTACAAAGCCACAAAGGACATTGGAGTGAGGCCATCCTATTTCCTTCTGACTCTCTACTGCCCCCTTTTGGGAGGTTCCCCCATTGGAGACATGGGTGGGTGGCAGGAGCTTTTTATTCCTACTTACCAATCAATATAAGTGGAAATGCAACACTACCAATTCCAGGTCTTGCCTTTTGGGTTATTACTGGCACTGCATGTCTTTACCAAGTGCTTTGCTGTGGTGACCGCTGCACTTTTGCCATTAGAAACTTGGCATTTTCCTGTACCTGGATGACTAGCTCCTGAAGTGAGCTCAGCACCAAGAATGGAGTCCCATCTGAACCACACAAGGCAACTGCTGGAGAGCCTGGGGGTGCTGGTGAATATAAAAAAGTTTGCAATTCTTGTCAAAGGTTCCAGTACCTAGGGGCAGTCCTGGATATACTTCAGGTGAGGGACTTTCTCCCTGAGGACAGGGCCTTGGGCTTAATGGCCCAAGCAGCCTTGGTGTGGTCACAGCAGCCAGATTTTGCTCTGCCTGCTGGGTCTCATGGCAGCCACTATAGTCATGGTTCCTGTGGTTCACTTGCATATGGGGTTTCTCAATGTTTACTGCAAGCCCAGTGGTCACAGATCTTGCAGCTGCTATGCCATCTGATTGCTGTCTGCCATTCCTTAAGGGATGCCCTGCTGTGGTGGCAGGACAGAGATCACCTGCTCTTGGGTTTTCCCCTCCTACAACCTCAGCCGCAGGTGATCCTTACCATAGATGTCCATCCTGGGGTAGGCTGTTGACTTAGGCCCTTACCAAATCCAGGGTCCAGGTCTCCATTGGAACAAGGCCTTGTCACAGATGTGCTGGAAATGAGAGCAGCTCTGAATGAACACAGGCTCAGGGGACATCTCTGCAGATACAGTCAGACAATCAGCATGCGTTGTGTTACCTCGACAATTAGGGAGCCATAAACTTATACCTCTGTGCTGATAGGTAATGAGGGTGTAGGAATGGGTGATAGCCATGTAGATGTAACTCACTACTGTTCATCTTCCTGGCTCACTAAATTTCCTGGCAGACAGCCTAAGTCAGTCTGCTATTTAGCCCCATAAGTGGGAGCTGAGTCAGAACATAGCCAAACAGTTGTTTAACATGGGGAATGTGAGAGCTGGACATTTTGGCATCTCCTCACAACACAAAACTGCCACTTTTCTGCTTGCATGCTCTGTGGCATGGCATTTTTGGGCAAAATTCATTGTCCTACTCATAAGGCAGATTACTCTACTCCTGTCCTCTTCTGCCTCTAATTCAGAGGTTGCTGACCAAGTTCAGGCAGGAACCAGACAGAATGATCTTAGTGCCAACCTTGTGGCCCAGGCAGATCTGGGCTCCACTACTGTGGGATCTGGCAGCAGAGGCTCAATTCTGGCACAGAACAATGACATGCTGTTGCATCGAGACTTCCAGTCCATGCGACTTCATGCTTGGATCCTGAGGATGTAGAAGTCTCTTGGTTCAAGATCTTAACCAAGGTCTCGGCAATTCTGATTGCTGCTAGGAAACCTTCAACCAGGCAGACCTTCTCAGAGAAGTCAAAATGTTTTGCTGTTGGTGCCTGGACCGCTTTACTTGACTGGTGTAGTGGGTTCTGGACTATCTCTTCACTCTTTCTTGGTTAGATTTGCAGTACTTCTTGTTACAGGAACAATTCAATGAGTGCAAGAAGATAAGCTGCTCAAGGAGACATTTCTGGAACCCTTTTTAAAGCCACCAAGGGAGGAACAATCAGTCTTGGAGCATTACTGGAAGGGCATTCTGCTGAGAGGGGGAAGAGAAGGCAAAGGATCTTCTGCCCGCACAAGACCTTGTTTTCGATATCTCAAGTAGGGTACTAGAGGATGGCCAAAACACCATAGAAACATAGAAACATAGAAGTTGATGGCAGATAAGGACCGCAAGGCCCATCCAGTCTGCCCATTTCTTTTTCTACCTTATAAATGTGCCATTGGCCTTTGCTCTGTCAGTGGCCTATCTATTCATAGTCATTTGTATTGCTCCCTTATGCCTATCCCATGCCTGTTTGAAGCTCTGCACTGTATTCATAGCCACCACTTCTTGTGGTAAGCGATTCCATGCATCCACCACCCTTTCTGTGAAAAAGAATGTCCTCAGATTCCCCCTTAATCGGCCCCCCTCTAATCTCATGCTGTGTCCTCTTGTCCTGCTATTTTTCTTATATTGAAACATGTTAGACTCTTTCACCTTGTTAATGCCCTTAAGGTGTTTGAATGTTTCGATCATATCACCTCTCCCCCTCCTTTGCTGTAGGATATACATATTGAGCTCCATTAATCTGTTCTGATATGTTTTCTGATGCAGTCCCTGCACCATTTTGGTTGCCCTTCTCCTGACTGCCTCCATTTTGTTAAAGTCCTCGTACAGGTGCGGCCTCTAGTACTGCATGCAGAACCCCAGATGGGGCCTAACCAGTGTCTTGTAAAGAGGGATTGTTACCTCCCTCTTATGACTTGCGATACCCCTACTTATACACCCTAACACCCCCCTAGCCTTACCTACTGCTTTAGAGGTCTGCTTGGATGATTTCAGGTCATCAGTGATGATGATGCCCAAGTCTCTTTCTTCCTTTGTGACTGCTAGCAACTCCCCCCTCCCAGCCTATATGTGGCTTCAGGGTTTCTCTTCCCTATGTGCATGATTTTGCACTTCTTTGTATTAAATCCCAGTTGCCACTCTTCTGACCATTTTGCTAGTTTATCCAGATCTCTTCTCATTCTGCCCACCCCATCTGGATCATCTACTCTGTTGCAGATCTTGGTGTCATCTGCAAACAGACAAGCCTTACCCTCTAGTCCATCTGCAAGGTCACTAATGAAGATGTTGAAGAGGACTGGCCCCAGGACTGATCCCTGAGGTACCCCACTTGTGACTTGCATCTCTTCTGACTGTATACCATTTACCACCACTCTCTGTTTTCTGCCCGTCAACCAGTTTGCCACCCAGTTGACCAACTTCTGACCCACCCCGAGCCTACCCAGCTTATTTATCAAGCTTCTATGTGGAACAGTGTCAAAAGCTTTGCTGAAGTCAAGGTAGGCAACATCAACTGCTCCCCCTTGGTCCACCACTCTGATTACCCAGTCAAAGAAATCTATGAGATTAGTTTGACAGGACCTTCCTTTTGTATAACCCATGCTGTCTTGGATCCTGTGCCCCTATGGATTCCAGGTGTTGCACTATCCTTTCCTTAAGGAGTGCCTCCATAATCTTGCCCACTACTGAGGTAAGACTGACTTGTCTGTAGTTCCCCGCCTCCTCCCTGCTACCACTCTTGTGGAGTGGGATCACATGAGCCCTTCTCCAGTCTTCTGGGACCTCTCCTGTGCTCAGAGACTCACTAAACAGTTCTACTAATGGCTCTGCTAGTTCCACCTTTAGCTCCTTAAGTACCCTGGGATGTATGCCATCAGGTCCCATTGCCTTATCCACCCTGAGCTTAGCAAGCTCTTGTAGGACCCTTTCTTTTGTGAAGGGAGTGGTGCTCACCTCCCTCCCCCCTGTGTCCATGATGCTGAGCTGTGGGCCCTGCCCTACCTTCTCTTCAGTAAATACTGAGCAAAAGTATCTGTTTAGGATAGATGCCTTTACATGGTCCTCCTCCTCACATGCTCCCTTTCTCCATTAAGCTTAGCATTCCCCTCTGGACTTTCTCCTTTCACTAATGTATCTATAGAAAGTCTTGCTACCTTCTTTACTGTTCGTATAGTGTTTCCTCAGTTTGGGACTTTGCCTGCCTTACTGCCTTCCCTGCTTCCCTTAGGGCAGTTTGGTATGCCTCCCTATCTTCATCCTACTGTGTTCCTTTATATTTCCTGAAGGCCAGCCTTTTGGCTCTGACCTTTTCTGCTACTGTATTTGAGAACCAAAGTGGTTTCCTTCTTCTTTTGCACTTCCTTTTCTGTCTAACACAATGGGATGTTGCTTCAAGTATTGCATCCTTAATGCTTGCCCACTTTGCCTGTACCCCCTCACCTGTGTTTCTTTTTGCCAGGGATAGCTTAACTCTGTTGGCCATCTTATCAAAGTCAGCTCCTCTGAAGTCCCATATTTTTGCCTTGGAATGGGATGATTTAGAAGTAGTAGCCAAATTGAACCATACCATGTGATGGTCACTGGCCCCCAGGTGACCTTCTACCTGGAGATCTGTGATCCCTTCCTTGTTAGTCAGTACTAGATCTAGGATAGTCCTGTCTCTTGTGGGTTGCTGTACCAGTTGTTTGAGGCCATCCTCTGCAGGGAATCCACTATGTGTCTAGTTCTGGCAGATGTTCCTGCTGGTATTGACCAATCTGTATCTGGCATGTTGAAGTCTCCCATTATCAGAACCTCCCTTTAGTTGTCATGTTTTGTATATCTTCTAACAGTAATGTGTCTATGTCCTCCCCCTGGTCTGGGGGCCTGTAGACAACCCCAGTTCTTGCGGCTGTCCCATTTCCTGTTTCCAGGGTGACCCACAGTTCTTCTGGCTCCTTATGTGTATTCTGAATTTCTGTAGCTTTGATATTTTCATTGACATACAGGGCCACTCCTCCCCCGCTTTTTGCATATCAGTCTCTTCTGAACAATATATCGCCAGGTACTGAAGTCTCCCAAGTGTGGTTACTGTTAAACCACGTCTCACTAATTGCTACTATGTCCAGTTTAGCCTCTGACATTATTGCCTGCAGGTCTGGGATCTTATTTCCCAGGCTGTGAGCATTTGTGTACATGATTTTCCATTGGCCAGATTTTGGTGTGTTAGTTGTTGGGTGAGGTTTGGCATTACCCTGTGCGTTGTATGGGAGACAAACCTTTTTCTTACCTGGTGATGCAAATGAACTGCAAACATGCTGAATCCCTGTTTGACCACTAGCTGAGGAGGAGGGTGTTCTTCCCATTCGACGATGGGATGCTGCACCCCTCTCCCCATTTGCTAGTTTAAATATTCTGCAAAGACGTCAAACTTCTGCCCCAATGCACTGACTCCCTCCTTAGTCAGATGCAGTCCATGAAATTTAAAGAACTTTCGCTCCCAGAACTGTTGCCAGTTCTCTACAAATCTGTGTCCTTTTTCCTGTGTCCTTTTACCTCCTAGGAGGTTTTATTGCCAGTACGTTTCTGAGTCTGAAGGGGCAGCACCTTTTTTGAACGCAAGACAGAAAAGGGAGTAGCTGAATCTCCCTTCAAAGGAGGGTCAATTTAAGGAGCAGAAGACATCACAATGGTACTCCCTTGATGGGGCACCGGTAGCAAACTGACCAGTTTTGTTGCACAGAGCCATTAGCTTAACTGGACCATACCATAAAACTCAGAGCAGTATACTGTTAGCAATGGCATGCCATGAATCCTTAGACAGATAATTACTCAAACAATAAAATAACCCAAAGTAGCCCAATTTACTGGTTTAAGGACATCAAGATGTGATCAACATGGTGTTTAAAGGAGACTTCCTTGTCCAAATGCATTCCAAGATCAATTTATTTATTTTTATTTTATTAAAATCTAGGAACTGTAATACCTTAGAGCCAGAAGCTCTTTTTCAAAGGTTTCATGTCAATGTATTATGGCTCTGTGGACATACCCATGAAGAACATAGGTTCATTATGTATCAGTAAGAGTAGATCTTCCAAAGGATGGCCATGGAGTCATACCTTTCTCACCTGCTTCCCCCTGGGGTGGTGGCTCTTTGCTCTTCAGCTATTTGCTAAGGCACCACACATGCAGTTTGTTGTTTCTAGTAATGCCTCCATTAGTTGTGTGGTAGGTAGTGCTTGCTTCACTCCCTCTCTGTGCATAATTGGTGGGGGTCGGCCCAGTCACACTGTTGGAGGATGTTTGGAACTCTCATTTAGTGAGAAAGAGGGCTCAGGGATAGCGGAGCAATCCTCAAATATTTCAGTTTACTGGTAATGAAGAGGAAGCTCACACCATTCAACCAAGAACAAAGAAATAAACTATTTTCAGTCCATGCTTGGTTTATTAAAGCTGCATTTACAAGGAAATAGAAAACTCAGGTACTAGCAGCACAGGGCAAGCCTGTCTGCCCGGCTTATGTTTCACCCCACCATTGAGGCTTCATCAGAGCTAATTACAAAAAGATCACCTAGTGTGTTAAATACACTTCCCAATTACATTTCAAATATCTGCAGCCTATTAGAGTGTCTACCTTATTAAGCTGCAAGTGTTGACAATTCAGTACTAAATCTTTATTTTTCTTTTAAACCTGTACTTGCCCTTAGTTTCTTATAGACAGATAATGATTTAATAATTTATTAGTAACCAGGAAATTACAACAACCCACCACCTAGTGAATTTAAAAACAGTCAACAATCACATTTATATTTTATATTCAAATTCCATTTGACCATTTTCTTCTTGGAACCTGCAATTTTAAAATATAGTAGATATAATAAACAGTAGATATAGAAAAACATCCAAATTACCACTTGCCATCATAATTTATCCAGAATATACATATTTTAATTATCACATGTCATCTAAACAAAATATCCAGTACTTTATTCCTTTACTTTATTATTATTGGACTATTAGGTTATATCTATACTGAGGAAAAACTGAATGGAAGGGGGAGAAAGAAAAAAAGGAGGGAAATGAAAAAAAAAACAAGCAAAAAAAGGGCGGGGAACAATGGTTAAAAGGCTATATCCATTTATTTTCTATTTGTTTTTCTTTTCAAAAAAGGAGCTAATTCAAATTTACCATTCAGCCCCGGGGATTTTAAAGCCCCTAATTTAAAAATCCACTGTTGTTCCTTACAATTAAGTACATTCTCCAAATCACCTCCTCTTACATTTTTGGGAATGGCCTCAATACCCATAGCAGAAACTTTATGTTTTATTTATTTATTTAGTTAGTTTTTGTTGACCAGGTAAATGCACTAGACAAATCCAGCCTATTTTCAGGCATGACCCGGGGGAGGAGGATACAGATGAATGCCAGCTGACCTTGAACCAGATTAAGCTGTTGGTGGTATTTTCAGTGAATAAGGGAAATTTGGCCAGGACACTGGGGAAATTCCCCTACTCTTTTCGATAAGTGCAATGGGATCTTTAACATATCACCTCAACTACCACCAATCCAGGCAGATGGGACCTCGGTTTAACGTCTCATCTGAAAGACGAATGTGCAGTACTCGTGTTACTATTCACATGTACAGCCATCACATAATCTACATTTTTCTTCTTAATCACAGCAATATGTTTGTTAACTCTAAATTTTAGTTTTCTTTTGGTTCTACCAACATAATAGCTGCCACAAGTACATGGAAGCAGATAAACAACATTTTCTGTATTGCAGTCAATTTGACCTTTCACCTTTTCTGTCATACTCTGTTCACTGATGGTGATAAACTAAAGTGGTTGGGGTCTGCCTACATTATGCAGTTGATGATGTGCGCTGATGATTCACAAGTAGGCAAGTTAACATGGGCAGTGTCTGACATGGAAAAGCTCCTGTGTGTCCTGATTCCAGCAGCTTACTGTCCATTGTATTATGACTCTATGAAGATCCTCTCAAAGATCTACTGTTACTGGAAGGTAATTACTGACTAGCCCCTGTTATCACTGGATAACCATGGTGTTATTTCCCATTATAACTGGCTGGTTATAATTGGACCCATGAGGCAGCTCACAGTTTTCGATCACAAAATCAGTCCGGCAGCACTCTGACTGATCTTCTGTGTGGCACCAACATGCCCCCTGAGATGTCACTGCTCACATAAGTTAAAAAAAACTCTCTGGAAGAAAACTAAAAACAAGTGTTTTGTGTACCTTTTCAGTGTGTCAAGAGCATCCCTCTCAGACTGTTAAATGGTATTGGCAGCTGGACATTAACTGCATTTGTGTTGAAACAAAAAACGTGAAAGCATTTTAACACTTTTGATGGTGTTGTGGGTCATAGTGCCAATCCTGGCTACAGAGAGCTATTCCTGTGTGAGCAGGGGAACACCAGCACCAACAGAAAGACCGAAAGTAACTGCAAGCTATTTAAAAGATTTTTGGCAGAGACAGGCAAAAACACATGTTTCAAAAAAAGTTAGCAACTATAAAAAATAAGATACAGTATATGTAGGCATTTGTAATTTTTTTTTTACACTCTCCCTCAGTGTGTGACCCTTTAATAAACACCTGGAGCTTCACTTTTGGGGTGTATTTAAGCAATATTGCATGACTGGGATGTGTGTCGCGCTATGGTAATGTCATGCCTTTGGTGGCTGAAGTACACGGCTGCGGGCCGAGTGCCTTTAATACGTGGGAAATGACGTTATCCCACACTCATTAGAGAATAATGAACCTGGCCCTTCTGCTAATGATAATCGTAGACCTAGTGGAACTGGGCCTAGATACTCAGACTTTTTTAAACAACATGCTGAGCCAGCTTCAGGAGGAACCTGGTGTGTTTAAAAGGCAGAAGTGGTTTGACTGTGCACCCAGATAGAATCTATGTAGTAAGACAATTTAGCAGAGACTCAATACAGTTTTTTTTGCATCTGAAATTGAGGCATTAATTTATATTTCTGGAGAATAAATAAATAGTGTAGTTGCCGTATTGGTCCCAGTAAGAACAGATTCAGAAGCAAATGGTTTGATTCCTTTTATTGGACCAACATAGATGTTACAACAAAAGAACAAAGTGCTCTAGCTTTTGAACCAACCAAGTCCTTCTTCAGAAGCTTTATGACAGTTATTTAGAAAATCCCATACTATTAACACCCAGATAATGTATAAAAAACAGAAATAATTCTCATTGGTTTAACATACTCATTCGAAACATAACAGAAGATTATGTCAGAGAAGCTAATTAACACCAGTATACTTTTAGCTGAGAAGCCCCTGAAGGTCAAAGGTTATCAGAAAATAGCAATAAGCAGAAAGTTCTCCTCACATACATTTTAAAATGTCTCAGTATGTTTCAAGAAAACAATTTAATGAAAACAAATCCTTAGGATACTATTTTCCCTAATTACATGTAAGATGAGGAGCTTACAACTTTAATTGCAAGTGTCCTTGTGTTTTAAAGAACACAGTCGATGAAAGGCAAACATGTGGATAGTAAATACATGCTAAAATGAGGCTTAATTGCAAGTTAAAAACAAGCCCCAAAATAAAAATAAACATAAATTATATATATATATAATATATATATATATATATGGTATACAGAAGGTTTAAAGTGAAGTTTACTCAAAGTGAGCAAATGTTTCACACATAATGTGATATAGAACTTCACTTGAGACATTTTCCCAACTATACTCTCAACCAGTTAATATATTCCATAAACTTTAAAGCCTTCAGTGTTGTAACAGGATTTAATATGTAATAATATTAATTGTAAATATAAGTGCCAAATAAAAAAACAAAACTACTTGTCAAGGACCCCCAAGAAATTGAGACCATGAGCCTGATATGTACAGATTTCAAATGAAAGGCATGCCTATAGTTCAGTGGCCAAGCAGCCAGCCACTTCCACTTCCTGAGCTATATAAACAGTTCCTCTAAGTCTCACTGTGAAACATTTTTTCTTTGCAGCCGGAGGCCATGTTGGTTTGTCCCCTGAGCTGGCTGGGGCCTACCCCCCAGCCTGCTGTTTCTGTGTGTCTCTGCTGGACTTCAGTGTTTGTTTTCCTGCTTCTGGTTTGCATCTTTCCTCCAGCTGTGTGCTTCCTTGTGTTTTTGTTTCCTGTTTTTGGGCGTTCCCTGTTTTCTGTTTTGCTGTGTTTGGGTTTTGTCTTTTTGGGGGACTTTGTTCTGAACACATAGCATACTGCTACTACAGAGCTCATACTGCTTGCTTTCAGTTACAACTCTCAAATTACTTGCATTGCAACTCCAAACCTACTCAGAGCTTATGCTACTGCTTTCAGTTACCTGCAATTGCAGTCACTGCTGTTTACTTTACTTACTATTGTACCCAGTGCTTGTGCTTTTTACACTATGCTCACCATGCTCAAACTACTGCAGTACAACTGCTATTATTATCTGGGTGTTTCAGCTCAACCATAGCTGCTCCATGTTGCATACTTAATTCTTTTCACCTGAGCTTCATTGCACTGCCTGGCTACACCTGCTTCAAAGCATTTGACTCCATGTTTCATTGCAGTTACAAATCTGAGGTCAGCCAACTAAGCTCCTGCTGAGGCTGTTAATATGGCATGTTTTTCAATCTTGCCTCACCGCTGAAAATCCTCAGTGTTTGTCACCTTGATTTGGCTATTCATGTCTGGCTGGCTTGTCCCCAAATCAGTGCTGTTTAATTGTTATACAGTATGTTATGCACATCCACCTACCACTACTACTGCTTACTGACCTATCAGGTCCACACTTGCTTACACAACTGTTACTCCTTGCTTATGCAAACCATTGCTTCATGCCTACTGCCATCCCTTTGGCCTGGGATTTTTCTGCGCTCAATCTGTGTTCGACCTTGCAAGGTATCAGCACTCAATGCTCATTATGATCTCAGCATGCCGTGCTCATTCTGCTTACCAGCTTTTCAGCTCTCAATCAATTTCTGGGGCATGCCAGCCATTCTATTTTGGCGCAGGTTCCTGCAGCCAATGGTCTCACTCTGCTTTAAGTCTGCATCATCGAGTGTGTCCAACTTGGGGCAGGATCCTTCTCACCTAGCCCATAGCTGGGAATGTCCTCACCCCTTGTTTTTTCTTTAGCTGCCTGCTACGTGACAGCAACTCCCGGTATAGAATTTAAGACTAGCAGTGAAGGGTGGTTACAACGATCTCCTTTGGCTCTAGTGTCTCACTATATAGTGTTTCCATAGCAAGGCACCTTCACCATATCCTTCCTACGACTGCCTCTGGTTCACCTGGTTTGATTTAGGGTGGGTAGGCCAGATGAGTGCCTCAGCAGTTGTTGCTCTCCTCCTGCAACTTGGATGCATGTATTGTTGCAGAGTTTTCTCACAACCTTCCATGGTGTTCCCGCTAGAGGGTTTGACTGAGAGTCTTCCTCCAAATTGGAATATTTTCCACCTCCTTTTAATTGGGTTTTTCAAATTGCAGCTGTAGAGCCATCACTAAATAAATTATTCCAAGCCTGAATGGAAGGCGACCTAGGCCTTGGATCCCCAGAGAGTTCCTCCTCATAAGGTTTTTTTTCTCTCCTCCATTGCCTCAGGTCATAACACTTAGTAAGCTTAGTTGTTTCCTTTAGTTTCTTTAGGTAGGTTCAGTTGTTGGATGGAGGTGGAGGATGTCCTGCCATTCTCTCTCTCTCCTTAGGGGTTCCCTTACTCTCTAAACAAACCATCGGTATCCTGATATGCAGCCTGGGAAGTCATTACAACAAATGGGCATCTCATTACATTATCAAACTGCCTATACTTCTCTACTACTACGTTACAGTTACTACTCCTATGTCACAGTTACTGCTTGCTCATATGCTCATGTTGCCTCCTTTTGGGGATGATACTACATTTTTGGGGGGATTCCTAAGGTACCTTTAGCCACAGGAACCATCCCATTGCACCTCTAGGGGTGGAACCCTCTCCAAGGGTCCCTTGCCTTCGTACCCCTACAGGGTGGTAATTCCTCTAGAATAGAGAGTGCGAACAGCCAAAACCAAACTAACACAGTTGCACAAGCATAACACTATACTGGCTGTGTAGGCCAGTGACATGAAAGGCTTGCCTATGGTTCAGTGGCCAAGCGGCCAGTCACTCCCACTTTCTGAGCTATATAAGCAGTTCCTCTAAGCCTCACTGTGAAGTATTTTTACGTTCGCTTGCACGCATGCGCAAGGAACGTTTTGGGAGAGTAGCACACTTTGGAGGTGTGCCTCTCCCTTGCAATCCACTGCTCCGTTGAGCAGGCGTGGCGGTCCTGCATCAATGGGTGTGGGAGCTGTGTATGACAGCAGTGGTCTTCGCTTCAAAGAAAACCACCGCTGTCATACATAGCACCGCTTCACGCCACCCCCCCAAAATCTTTGCTGCCACACTGGGAGCCCACCCCAGCATGGTGAACGTTCCGCGTCATCTGCCGACGGGGGTGCCCAATCCCCTGTTGGTTCCACGGCCCCTCCCAGCCATCCTTCTGCCATGCTGGGAGCCCACCCCAGTGTGGCAAATGTCCCGGGTTGTCTGCCGATGGGGGTGCCCAATCCCCCGTCAGCTCCTCAGTCCCCCAGCCATGCTTCTGCCACACTGGGCTCCCACCCCAGTGTGGCAAATGTCCCACGTCGTCTGTTTTTTTTTACCTGTAAATCAAAAACTGTCCCATGGCGCTTCTCCCAGTCCCCCTCCCACAACCCGCACCCACCCACTGCGCACCCAGTCTCCCCACACTCCCCCCCTCACCCCATACTTAGCTCCGGAGCTTGGCACGACGATCTTCGGTGGACCGGGAACACGTCTGCACTCTTCAAAGCCGACCACGAACTGAGGAAATGCTGGTAGGCTGTACAATGGGCTAGATAGGGGGTTTTCAACTTTATTGCATATCTCAGGCATTTTTGGGAATTTTTGCACCAAATTTTCAACATGGGGTTTTTGGGACCCCTTCTCATGAATGATGTCACTGTCATGGTGTTATTCAGGCCCGAAGGGTGATTTCGCAGTGACTGCACAGTCACTGCATGAAATCACCCTTCGGCCTGAATAACACCATGACAGTGACATCATTCATAGAGAAAGGGTCCTAAACCCCATGTTGAAAATTTGGTGCAAAATTCCAAAATGACTGTTTTATTTAGCCGCATTGCGCAGTTCCTACGCAGGCTCGTAAGTTCATGAATTTTCAATATTTTCACTCAGATTTTCAACATTGCCATTTTACCACACCTCCTTATGAGCAGTACAGCTGTCATTTTCACATCCTGCCCAAAATGTGTTTCTGCCCATGTAGCGCCGAGAATTGCAGTCAGTGTGCAAAATCAATGTATGGGATGCATTAAGAAAATCATGGTGACACTGTTCATTAGCAGAGGTCTTAAAATGGCGATGTTGAAAATTTGGTGAAAAAATTCCTAAAATTAACTGTTTTACGAGCGTGCATTGTGCAGTTCCTACGGACGCTTGTAAGTTTGCGAATTTTCAATATTTTCACTACAGATTTTCAACATTGGCATTTTACCACACCTCCTTATGAGCAGTACAGCTGTCACTATTCATATCCTGCCCAAAACGTGTTTCCACCCATGTAGTGCACAATGGTGCAGTCGGTATGCGAAATCAATGTATGGGACACAGTAAGAAAATCACAGTGACACTGTTCATTAGCAGAGGTTTTAAAATGCCAATGTTGAAAATTTGGTGAAAAAATTCCTAACAATGACTGTTTTACGAGTGTGCATTGCACAGTTCCCCATGCCCGTAGGTTTGCGAATTTTCAATATTTCCACTCCAGATTTTCAACATTGCCATTTTACCACACTTCCTTATGAGCAGTACAACTGTCTTTTTTCACATCGTGCCCAAAACGTGTTTCCGCCTATGTAGTGCACAATGGGGGTAACAAAAAGGTCATGCTGAAAATTTATTGTGCAAATACCAGCAATCGCACAGGGCATTAGGGTAAAGCACCATACGTGCCAAACACCACTGCAAATACCTGCAAGTGAACATTCAGCATTGACAAATGCTTGTTTCTTTGCCCCACCATCCTCCCCTCTTCCTCCTCCAGTGGCAGCACTCTCTCCTTAGAGGGATTCCTAAGGTACCTTTATCCACGGCAACTATCCTGTTGCACCTCTAGGGGTGGAACCCTCTCCGAGGGTTCCTTGCCTTCATACCCCTACAGGGTGGTAATTCCTCTGGAATAGAGAGTGCAAATGGCCAAAACCAAACTAACACAGTTGCACAAGCATAACACTATACTGGCTGCATAGGCCAGTGAATGAAGTGTTAGTGTATAACAGACATGTACAGAATCAATCTAAGGAATCTGAATAAAATCTCACAGGAATTAAATCCCCCAGCCCCCCCCCCTTCCCGGGGAAAGATAACTAGCTAGAATGAGATATATGTACAAGAGTCCTAATACATCATCATTCACACCAATCTTTGCAACATTTATCCAAAGGAGCTAAATGTTGAGGCAATTCATCCCGAAATTGTTATCCTGCACTCTTGCTACCCAATCTGGGAAATAAAAACTGAACACAAGCAGCCTTTTTAGGGTTAGTGTTTCCTTGCTGAACTAGAGTTGTCTAATATGAATGAGTGCATGTGGTTTTCCTTTCTGTCCTGATTCTGCTTTCCCACTGGCACCATGACTCCACAGACAGTGGCTCTGTTTGACAATTTGGGACTAGGGATGCAGGGATTGAGGCCATTTGCCACTTGAATGCCTTTGCCCTGGCCTCTGGTTCAAAAATCAATAGGCAAAAGAGTTGTTGTTTTTGTCTTAATTTTGGAGGTACTACACATCAGTAGTATACCAGTATCACAGGATCTTCTAAGGACTTTAGGGGTCTCCTTTGGTTTCCCAAATTCAGGACTAGATAACTAGACATCCTAAATATCTTCTTGCAAAATTAAGGTTGACAGATGGAAAAACGGCCAGATGTTTAACAAGAAAAGGATCCACAGGATTAAATCATTCCTTTTACCTACTTTTTTATATGTTTGTTATGTTTCCCCACCTCCCGTTTAGTTGGAAGCTTCCTTGTTCAGTCATTTTTGTTTTCAACTAGTTTGGGGGGAGTCGTGTAAACTGTTATATACAATATTTTATATCTGCCTATTTCTCAGGGTGGTTTGGGCATGCTACATCCTGTGGCCTTTTACTATAGCATTTATCTCCATGCCAATTTTATGCCACTTGTGCTACTCTCTGACAAATTACGGGTTCTTTGGCTTGCCAGGAAACTGACCCTGCTATTCCCAATGCTACAAGCATTGAGAATGATATCATGGTTGCCCCAGTACCCTCTTGTTCCTAAATACCTTAAGGATACTTTTAGAAAGATGTACAAGTGGAATGTATCTCTGTGCACCCTGTCGATGGAATCCAGGAAAGGTTTATATTCTTGGATAGTAAACCTGGCACTATCCTCAGTAACATGGTTTCATATTTGTTTAGCAGTCAGTACAAGAGAAGTATGTAAACAACCATAGGATCCACAGATTCCCATGTGTATGTGGGTCGTGGTTTTTCGCAGTTGCCATGAGCGTCTCGGGGTTCATAATAGTAATAAGCATAAGGCTTTAGAGGAATGTTGCTGTCCTAGAAACTGTGTCACTCTTGTTTATAGGTAGCTCATTTATTGAACAGTTTTGGAATTTGATTGCCAAGAAATGGGGGGAAGTACCTTTTTTCATCAGTTACTTACTAGGAATTAGTCCTTTCTCTCTTTCCTCTGACTTGGAAGAATTACCCTCCCAGCATTCTATGGGTACTTTTTGCTTGTATGAAATTCCAGACATGGCAAATTACATGCCAGCTGGTTCTGCAACAAAAGTTGATTACCCAGGAACTTTGTTGGCTGTTGCATGACAGTATTTCATGCATGAGTTTGAAATTCTTCATGGGGGGGGGTTATGGATATACTGATATTGGTTTGCACATCTGTTTTTATTTATTTATTTATTTAGTTTCTTTTGCCCGGGAAGGAGGACTAAACAATTTTTGTGTATTTTGAGCCTTGTCCTGGAGGAGGGAGATACGGGAGGATACCAACTGAAATTGAACCATATTTTAAGCTGTTGGTGGTACTTTTAGTGAATGGGAGAAATGTGGCCAGGACACCAGGGAAATTCCCCTACTCTGCTAGTAGAGGGAACCCTTGGCCGTCTGTCACAAGATGGCCAGTCTGGAGGAGATGCTGGAGGTGATGGATGTGGAAGAGACAGGGGAGCAGGCCTCTTCCCCTGTTCTTGATACACAAGAGGCCATCAATGCTGCAATAGCAGCAGCTGAGTTTTCAGAAAATGAGTTGGAAATGGTGGGGCATACCGCTACACCATTAAACAGAAAAGGAGGAATGCTGCTCAGCTCCACGGAGCAACAAGTAGAAATTCACCGAACCAGAAACTTGCCTGCAGTACCAGAAATGGCCAAGCAGGTAAAACAGGCTTCAGTCAAATAGAGAGAATTATCTCCAGAAAGCACATGAACTAGAGGTGCAATTGAAAGTATTATGGGGGAGCGTCTTATGAGATACAGGAAGCCCTGAGCAGTTAAACCCAAATCCCGATAGTAGGGATGGGCAGCCTGTTCTTGCCACAGCTTCTGCTAATGAAGGCACTCCCAGGAAAATGACAGGAAAGGATGCAGGAGGGGAGGGTACTAAGGCTGGTAGGAATAGCAATCAGAGGATTGTATGCCAAAAGCCACGAAAACCTCCCCTCGACACTGTGATTGGTAAGAAATCTGCCAAAGTGTGACTAGGAGCAGGGCGGCAAGCAACAAAGGCCTTGAGTAATCCAATCCCCCCCCCCCCCGGTCATGAGGACTGCAAAGAAAGTAACAGAACAGGTCTTCTCCTTCTCGAAAGAGAAGGATGTTGCTGGATGGAGCAAAAATACTCAAAATTCTTCTAAGGAAGCTGAAAAAGAACAGACTCCTGCACCACAGAATACCAGGATAGGGGAAGGGAACTGGTCCCCGATTCAGGCCCTGGAGGATGCAGACTAGATGCGAGAAAATGTTGGAAGTTGGGTCCCTGATCCTGAAGATCCCTCTTTTCAGAGACTGACTGCAGAAACTCAGCAACAAGTGCAGGACAAGTTGGCAGAAGTGAGCTCCAACAACCCCAGGGGTAACAATTTTCCTATTAGGTTGCAACCAGATAATGTATGTGTTGTCTGTGTCTGAGTCTGTGTCTAACAAAGAAAATGCTCATGAGGTTGGGACTGCAAATAATATGTTGTTGCTAACAATGGGGAAGAGTTAACTCAGATAGATGAGGGGCCTATAAGAATGGGACCCCCCAGAAGAAGTACTTCAGGAAAATGCATGATGGGATGGGCAGGCTCCTATGTTTAAACTATCAGACCTTTTGCATAAAACAGGTGAACGTGCCCCAGGTAAGAATGCAGTATGTATATTATTAAAGGGAGGATTACAAACACCTCCAGACAGACTACATATTGCAAAAATACTGCTCAAAGGTTCAATGACATTCTTTTCATCAGAAATCTTTGCATTAATTAGTCTGGGAAACTCCAGCTACAATGTTAGCTTTAAAGCTGTATCCAGTTTAAACAGGTTTTGGGCACAATATCATGTACAAAAAAATAACCTGGTTTGGACTCCTTTCCATGTGACCCCCTTCACAAAACCTTTAGTCAAGAACATCACAGTGATGTTTAAAAATGAAGGGGTGAATACTGAAGATATTTTATTTTGGTTAAGACAGTGGTGTGAGGTGCAGGGATGGCCCACTCCAACCCTAGACA
The DNA here is from genome assembly GCA_016271365.2 of Neoceratodus forsteri. Taxonomy (NCBI): domain Eukaryota; kingdom Metazoa; phylum Chordata; order Ceratodontiformes; family Ceratodontidae; genus Neoceratodus; species Neoceratodus forsteri. Next base: position 909,301,659 of record CM028130.1, on the reverse strand, counting down.
GTGAGCAAATCTGGGATGGAGGATGGAGGATATGACTTAAGTTATTTTCCACAAATTCAGGACCTGTCCATCTACCCAGTTGTTTTTATCAAGGAAGAGACCATTGATCACTGTTTTATGTAGGCCAACCCTGCTCCTGCTTTAAGTGTGGGTCGCGCCCTCACATAAGTTCTACATGTGACACTGCGAGATGCAGCCACTGCTTAGATTATGGGCATATGGCTGCAAACTGTTCAAACCTCTTCAAATGTAACCCCTGTGAAAGAACTGGACATGCATACAGGAGGTGCCCCTGGGCCTCACATAACAGGTATGGTTGTCCTTCACATAAGGGCTTGATTAATCTAGCACAACAACACCAGGCAAAAAGAGTAGTGGATCAGAGCCTTAGGAAAAGGGAGGAAAATGGGAGACCAGTAGAAACCTCATACAGTCCCAGTGGTTAAAGAAGCACAGACATCTGAAGAACAACAGGGAAAAGTACAGTCAAAGACCCCAGCAGAGGTGACTGAAGAAGGAGGGAGGTACTACACCTGGCATTATGGTAGACATGAGGATAGAGGAAGCACAAGAAATGCCACCCCCCACCTACTAATGAAGTACCCTTCAAAAAAGGGGTACAGAAAAACGCAACCAGCAATGAAGGGCGATTACTGAGAAAGACTCTATTAGAAAACAAGAACCTACAAGACCCTCCTGGGAGAATAGTAATAAATATGCAGCTTTACATAGTGAGACTACAGAGAGTGACTCTGGAGAGGAAGGAACAGATACTTCCTCTATCACCTCCACTACAGACACAGAGGAGGGGGGGATGGGGGATTCTATAGCTAAGCGGACCAGGCAGAGAAGAGTCTCCAAGACCTCTTATAGTAAGATACACAGGTCATTTTTCCCTCTTTTGTATTGTCTTATATGCCCTCCATTTCTATTTCTACTTTAAATGTAAATAGTATCAAAAGCGAGAGGAAACGAGTTGGGGCACTTTTCTCACTACAAGAAGAGAAAACAGACATCTATTGTATACAAGATACATGTCTTAAAACATACAAAGAGCTACAGTAAGCCTCTAGCACTTGGACAGTAGGACCCTCATTCTGGTTAGTAGGGCAAGACTCATGTGATGGGGTGGGGATTTTGCTTAACAACCCTTCTATAACAATAACTAGGTTACTGGATATACCTCTAGAAAGAGCACTGATGCTAGATTTCTCCTACCATACAGAAAGATTTCGGCTTATAGTTACTTATGTCCCACAAACAAAAGCCCAAAGAGTGTCACTATTTAAGGAAATCCAACCGTACTTACATACTTCCTGCCTTCTGGTATGGGTAGGAGATTTTAACTGCGGGTTAGGACAAGCAGATCATGGACTAAAATCTTCTAAAATGTTCTGTGATTGTGTAGCACTTCAAAATATCACATCTACAGCCAGTTTATTTGATGCTTATAGGAGTATGCATCCCTCTGGGGCACACCTATTTTAGGGGGACATTGAAATCAATAATTGATTGTACATTTGTTTCCTCAATATTGACTATTTTAGCCATCACTACTAAAGCTGGTGAATTCTCTGATCACGCTGCCATAGTAATGCAGTACACATGGGATAACACTCCAAGGTGCAAGAAAAGCAATTGACATCTGAATGACTCCTTACTGGAAGATTTAGTAGTTCAAAAAATTTGAAAGCAAGAGTAGCCTACCCGGATCTCAGTAATAGAATGTTATGAGAATCCACTGGATTGGTGGTAAGATACAAAAAAGTCATGGCAAACACTATTCCAGAACAGGGCCAGACATATTACAAATAAAGAATATTTGTGCTACCTACAACTGAGGCATCACTTGCAGCACTTAACATCATTAGCAGAAATATTGCACTTAGATTACAAAGATCAGGTCAGTGAAATCAAGAGAAAGATGGCAGAGTTACAATACTATAGGGCCAAATCATTTAACCAGGAGCTTTGATTTGGGACCCATGTACAGAAGGGGTTTATGGACCCTTTCAAAGAAGGTAAATCTAGGGTTGACGTACAGTCATATCAGAACTGACTTCCCATACAGGACAAAAGGTCACGGCCCCAAGAGATTTAGTTCAAGTTGTTGAGCAACATACAGAAGCCCTGCTAGGAACCAGCTCTAACACAGCAGGACTAGAACAATATCTGAGTTCACTAGAACTACTACAGGTATATGAGTAAGATGCCCAAGAGTTAACAAAAGAAATTACTAGAGAGGAAGTGGATCCAGCCATTGGCCAACTAAACAAAGACTCTGCTCCAGGGTGAGATGGTCTGGATGCAAGAATGTATAAAAAATTCCATGAAGAGCTAACCTCTGCTCTGGCAGTTTTATACAACCACATACTAAATTCATCTGAATATGCTCTCTCTCTCTATGAACACAGCATTACTTGTCCTATTACACAAGAAGGGTCCAAAAAATGACCTAAAGAATTGGAGACCAAAAAGTCTACTCAACACAGATCTGAAAATCCTGAGTAAAATCCTTTTGACCAGATTGCCCAGCATTTCCCACTACCTAATTAGTGCTTCTCAAACCTGCGCCATACCAGAAAGGAAACAACATGATAATCTGAGAGTGTAGAGACAGCTGTTTTATGAAGGAGAGCAAGGTCACCAGAAGGAATATGTAGTAGGACTGGACCAAGGAAAAGCCTTTGTTAGGCTATCCCATGAATTTCTTTGTTGTACTTTAAAGGCTTTTGGTATTCCTGATAAGTTTATTTTATGGCTGAGGGGTATGTACAGGAATGCTAACATAATACCAAATGTCAATGGCTGGAATGGAAGAAAGATTTGGTTTTTAAGGGGTGTTAGACAAGGATGCACCCTTAGCCCCCTCCTAAATGCCTTTGGCATAGATATTTTAATATGTAAAATAACAATAAATAATGCAATACAAGGGATTATAGTAGCTACAGATTGCCCTACAATAAACATTTTGGCCTATGCAGATGACTTGATAATGACACTGGCCCCTGAAAGCTGTGAACAATCTCTAATAGAGATTCTTGAAGAATTCTTCACCTTTTCAGGATCTAAGATTAATTTGGAGAAAAGCAGGGGAGTTACCTTGGGAGGTGCTCCACTCCCCATATCCGGTACACTGGCAGGTATAGTAATCACACAGGAACCTATCAACATTCTAGGGATACAATTTGGCCCAGAAGACATAGCGACAGCCAATGAGAGGCAAGTTTGGTCCAGGCCAATAGACTAGTACTAAATTGGAAAAGACAGCAGCTGCCAAAAAAGAAAAGAGCTGTACTGATTAAAACCCTCTTAGTTCCAATATTTTTGTATCTTAGTCATGTTTTCCCACACCACAAGAAATATGGACTAAACTGTATAGTATTTTTTTTCAGGCTTTCTGGGGTTCACGTCTAAATCCAATAAAATGGGAATATACTTATCATTCAATTCCAGAAGGAGGCCTGAACATAGTACACCCTGTGGCCCTTTGTTTTAGTCTTTTTTTGTGCTATAATTGGGGGAATGCCTTAAAACCAGGGGGAAAAATATGGATGCCAATGGTTAGAAAATGGCTTATGCCAAGCCTACCAGCATGGGAAATGAGAAAAACCAGAATGATAGGTTAAGCTGTTTCAATACCACAATATGGGATATCTAGCATAAAGAATGCCTTAAAATGGCAGATTACCCCTATGAAGTTACAAACCACAGAAAGGAAAGACATTTATAATGAGATGATATAGGCAGAGTGTCAAACAGATATTTGTTTCCCATTATGCCCTGATGATAAATTGAATAGTGTTCTCAAACATCTTACAAACCCCAAACTGCCCCCACCCCTTTGTTTGAGACAGCATTTGGCTAGGTAATTATGGGAGGCTGAGTGTATGGAATAATAATAAACATAAGCAGCAATCAGGAAGATATTGTCTCGGGCCCACTTGTGTACAAATGTTGGAGACACAACAGCATTTATTTCTAGATTGCCAATATGCTAAATCTTTTTGGGAGTATCTGGCAACAGAGTGGGATGAACTGCTTTTTCTATCACTTACGTATGTTGAATTAATGTATGGACCCTCTGAGGGGGGGTTGGGGAAGATTCCATATAGATACTGTGTATACACTCTTGGCTGTTGTGAGGTATTCAATCAATCAATCAATCACTTTATTTAACCAGGCATAAACACCATTGAGCAAGCTCATTTTCAAGGTGGTCCTGGGCATAAATACAATACAGTACACTTCATAAGATTACAATTACGGTGGACAACGGTGCAAAAAAAAAAAGAAAAAACATTGTGAAGGTGCCGGTCAATATGGGCCTATACATACCGGTCAACATAATTAACATGTAAAGGTACACAATGATAAGCTTTACTGAAATGAGAAGAGACAACAATCCCATATAGTCTCCACTGAGTAAGAGCTCATACCTAAATGATAAAAAATAAGGAGGTATTAAGGAATAGGGTAGAAATTGGGGTGAAAGAGTAGGCAGCCAAAAGAGAGACCAGAATAGGTAAAAGGTAGAGAATAGGCAGGGGTCATCTTGGATTAAGGGAACTAGGTTTGTAGGTCCTAGGTTTCTGTTGTTAGGAATGTGGGGTAGATGAGATACTTAGGCGTAGGATTTGAGAGTGGCACCCGAGGCTTAGGGGTCATCGGCATCTGAAACAGTTGCATGATTCCTTCAAATAATCTGTTAATAGAGCTTTGAATGTGAAAATGCTTGGAAGTGAGGATAATTTTAATGCGGTATTATCTCTGGCAATCTAGGTGTGTGTGGGTACTTCAGCAAAAAGTTGTTTCCTCTGCAGAACTACTTGCTAATATTGAAAAAGCATTATTGAAAATACAACAGAAAGACATGTTGAATTGTCCAGAAGAAAAAGTCAGACACTTATGGATACACTGCAATACATGGCTTAACCATGAGTAATAGAGAAAAAAAAAAGTCTTCTCATTTGCAATTGTGTAACAATTGTTAAACAGATGATGTAAACAGTATGGCCCAGATATTCAAACTGCGCCCAAAAAGTGCGCAATAGCAGGAGCAGGTGCAAGTCCATTGCGCCCATGCACAAGAGGTGCTATATTCAAAAACTGCGCTGGCCAAGATGCACCTACAGCCAATGACTGAATATCGCACCACCTGCGCCATAGCGCAACTAGGGAGGGGAAGCTGAGTATATCTGATGCACCATAACGCAACAAGGGCTGTTCAGCTGAGCAGTCCAGATGCGTAATAGTACAACCAGGAACACCCCTCAGCAGCAGGGCAGCAATGCAACAGCACAACCAGGGATGCAGGGGCCCACCACCCATGCCACAGATGGGCAGAGGAACACACAGCGGAACAGACATCGTCTCCCCACACCCCATGCACTGCACAACTGGGGGAGGGCTGGAATAACCACTGGCCCATGGAGACAAGCAACCAACCCACAGCTGGGCCATGGTTCCCCATCATACCCTCTGGCAAGCTGTGACCGGCACACAAGAAGGGCTGACCACTCTGCGCCACACCATCCCCCCAATGCAGAGCACACCCTGCACCATGACCCCAGACACCCTGCCCAGGAGCAGCGTCCACCAGTGCAGGATACCCCATGCATGCCACCACCCCCACTGTGACAATGCAACCCTGTGCACCACAGAACCATGCAAGGCAGCCCCACCACGTGCACCCATCAGTGGGTGGCAGCACACAGCGATGCAACGACGGCATACACAGTGCCACCACGCACAGCCCCCCCCAAGGTACAGCTGAGAGACCGACCATGCGTTGGCACACGATGTACCCCACACATGACAGGGCGTGCCCTGGACCCCACCACCAGTAGTACAGCACCCTGCACACCCTCCCAAGGACACACCGTGACCCAGCACTGGCCACAACAGCCAGTGCAGACACCCACAGTGGTGCATAGAAGCATGCACCATACCGGATGCAACACAGTGCATGGACAAACACCCACCCATACCCAAGGGCACACCAACACAGGGACGCAGTAGCGGGGCAACCAAGCTCCCAGCGTGGGGCCATGGAAACTGTGTACACATGTCCAGCAGTCCTCCATGGCACAGGAGTGGCAGCCACCCTGCAAAGGCACTGTGGACCTGTACGCCACCAGCATTTGCCCGGAGCACAAGTCACAGACAGTGGTGCACATCCCCTGCAACACACACAAGCCACAGCATGGAGGTGGGACAACAACAGAGGAGGCCACAGTGTCACCCGAGGCAGACATGCACCACACCAGTGACAGGAGGCAACCCAGCATTGTGACGGGTACAGTGGCTGCCCTGCATGGACAGCCACCACTGACATGCCAGCAGACCATGCAGGTCACAGACATGCAAGGGTGACAGCTGCACAGGCCATGGATGGGCTGACAGGTGCACCATGGACCACTGCACACAGTCATCCAGTGCACAGGGAACAACACACAAAACACAGACAGTGACTGATAGCTACTCCCACACCATAGTCACTTCCCCACGGACACACACACATACCCATGACTGCACCACCCCTGATGCCATACACACCACTGCAGCTGAGCACCTATAGCCCGCTGCAAATCAGAGACCACCACAGTAGTCATATCAAAAAAATTGTATTAAAAAACATCCAACAAAACTATGTACAATTATTTACAAATTTGTGGGAGGAGGGCCACAAACAAGGTGGGGGTGGGTAAGGGGCAGGGGTGAACAAATGGTACAGGAAAGGAGGGGTGTGAGGGTGGGTCCAGAGGGGTAGGGGGAAATCAGGGGCAGTGTGATGATCAGTGGGAGCCCCGCTCCCTGCTCTGGCTGCTCCTCCTTCCATGCCGCCGCCTGACCCCCCAGCAGCTCAATCCTCTGCAGGATGTCCAGCAATGCCCTGGCCACAGTAAGGATTTCCTGCAGTGCCTCCCATATCATGCGCAGCTGCCGGACACCTAGGACAAGGGAGCAGAGTCAATAGGTGTGAATGCACAGCCCAATACAGCCCACCCACTGTGCATGGCATACGGCCGTGGGACATGCCTCTGTGATGGTGTGTGACCACCCACAGTGATCGTCTCCACAAGACCTGCCCACCCAGGTGCACACAGCCATGTGGACCACTGCATACACCCACCGGCCAAGTCCTGCACAGCACCACCATGGCTCTTTAGTGACATGGCTATGTGGTGCGAAGGCAGTGGCACAGCCATGTACCTGGTGCACGCATGGACCACCATTGACGCACTCCCAGACATGCAGTGCCACTGGACAGTGCTGACTATAACAAGTTGCGTGCATGGCAGTGGTGTCAATGGATGGTGGCCATGCCCCGCTGCCCGCCCTGTTACACAGCATGCAATAGTAATCATGGAGGTAAGGCACTCACCATCATCAGGCTGGTCCCTCTGCCACTGTGGACCTTCGCCCCTCCTGTTGTTCCGGTCCTCCAGCTGGCACCTCTGCTCCCTCACCAGCTGTCTCTCTTCTGGGCCTAAGGTGCAAACATGGAGAGAGGAACATCAATACAATCCTGTAGCAAAGTCCCCTGCCCCCATGTGTGTGCAATCCCACCCAGCCAGACCCACCCACCCCACACCCTGATAACACCACCACAGCCAACACCGGATGGTCCCCATGTTCCGGACACATGCAACCATGATACCCATATGGAAGATAAAGTGTATGGATGTTACATCTACCTGGCTATGGCACCGTGCCCCTCCTGGCATGTGCCCGCAGGCAGGCAAGCAGGTCCGGGTCCTTCCGCCTCAGGTTCCCATACCTGTGGCGGCACTGCTCCGCCATCCACCCCATCCCTGTGGCCTCCTCCAGGGCATCAGCCACCTCCTGCCACACCTGGCTCCTGGACCTGTCCTGGGGTGCCTCCCCAAACAGTGGGCCAACCAGTGGCTCAACAATGGCAACCAGGTTTGCCATTTCAATCTGGCTCCACTGGGCAGCTCTCCTCTGTGCCATCTCTCTTGTGCAGTAGGGTCAAAATGGTGCTCTGCAGCGCTGTTCTGCCATGTGCAGATGCTGTGCGGTACAGTGCTGCCATTCCCTATGGTGCCTAGGGGGCAAAGGTCGAGCACAGGGTCAAGGGTCTCTGGCGCACGGACAGCCACAGCACGACTGGAACCCAATGCATATAGCGTGATTGGGTGCCTGTGTGCTACCTCCAGTAGCAGCCTACCATGCTGTTGCCCCACTGTGCCTATGATGCCCCAGTGCCACAGCGCCATATAGGTGAACATCGCTGTAGCACCACTGGCACAATGGTGGCCGTGCCCTGCATTGCCTTCCACGCACAGCACGTCAGCAGTGCGGCAGGCACCTGCATCATCAACCTGGGCATGAGCAGTTAGGTGTGTACTGCGCATGTCACAGAACTGCACCCTTGGCTCAGAACGTTCAACACAATTGCTCCAAGTGCAAAAGCGCGATATTCAGCCGTCATATGCAAATCAGCTAATCAGCCATTCAGTGGCGCAGCACTGCAATTTGCATTCACTGAAAGTTGTGCCTCGCCTCATTTGCATGGGTTGCGCTATAAAAGTGCAACATTGGGCTGCGTTGGCCATAGTCGGTACTGCAGTCTATTGGTGAGTTGCATGCTGTTTGGGAGTTTGGACTGTGGATTTCGGGACATGCATGGGACTGCACGGTCACAGGTAACAACTTTCATTCTCACAGATGATCATGACAGAGCGAGTTGTGGAAGAAGAGGAACAGAGTTGTGGGAGGAGGAGGAGGAGGAGGAGGCCAAATTTCACCAAGGCCGAGATGGATGCCCTGTTTGAGGCCTACCTGGACCAGGAGCCGCTTCTCAGTGGACGCCGGGGAACACCACAGGCCCTTGCTGCTGCATGGGAGGAGGTGGTGCGTGCTGTGAACCTGCATGGCAGCCACCAGTGTTCCATACAGGAGTGCAAGAAGAAGATGGGCACAGACAGGAGGAGGATTAAGGAGAAGGTGGCTGCCATCAGGGCAGCACGATCTGCAACAGGTGGGGGACAGCCGGAGGTGCTATTCCTGACCCCACAGGAGGAGAGGGTGGCTGGCAGCATGCAGCATTGTGCCATTGAGGGTGTTCCGGGTGGTGGCTTCCAGATGGGTGGTAGCCCATCACTGCATGGTAGGTCATGGTCTGTCTATTAGGGGAAGGCAGGGTAGGTCACATGCAGTAACGCGACTTTGTTTTCCCTTACAGATTCTGAGCGTCTGCATGGGTCAGGGGTGGTGGGCCTCTCCACTGAGGCCAGTGAGATGGAGATGGAGGAGGGCCCATCCACCTCCACAGAAATACACGGCTCAGTGCGTCAGTGGGCCCGCCTGGGTGTCCAGACTGATGTTGTTGGAACAGGTGCGGAGGAGGCCCTGCTCGTGTCCCAGCATGCCAGTGTCCACAGATGCCAGCATGCTGTGACTCGGGCTGGTGCCAGGTCCGTCACCGATGATGATGTCGCTAACGTCATGGGCAGTGACACGTGTGTGCCACAGGATGGCCTCACAGCAGGTAACATCGCGGCCATGGCTGTGGGTGGTGCCACCATGGAGGCCTGCATGTCATCACAGTCCCAGCCTGTGCCTGTCAGCACCAGTGGGGCAGCACTGGTGTGTGTACAGGACACTGGGACTGTTGCGGCCACTGAGGCAGCACCAGTGAGCCCTGGGGAGTGGCAACCGGAGGAGCAGCATCAGCACTCAGCCAATGGGCTTGGGGGTACAGTGTGAGGGGGCGTCATCAGTGCACCACCTGTGGACATGCCCAGGCCTGGTCCTGGTGTGCAGCATCCACCCTCAAGGGTTGCTGAGCATCAGGGCCATGCACACCCTGAGGGACAGGATGCCGAGCAGGCAGAGGACCTCTTGGATGAGTACACCCACATACTGCAAGCATCAGTCAACCAGCAGATGCGGCTTGCGACGTCAGTGGATGCACTGCGTGCGGCTCTGGAGTGGACAGAGGAGTGTCGCAGCAGAGACACCGATCTGATCCTGGCAGGGATGGACTGGTTGTGGGAGGATGTGACCGCTGCCATTGACAGGCAGACACAGGCATTCACTGCTGTCATGGCCACAATGGGCACACAGTTATTTGCCCATGCGTCGCACACACCACGCAGTGCACTGTCCACCCTCTGTTCCCGGCGTCATGCGACACCATCCTTGTCGACACTGGGTTCAGCTGTGGGCATCCCAAGCATGCCTGGCGCAGGCATGTTCGGTGTGCTGCAGACTCCTACGAGAGCATGGTAGTGTTCACGCAGTGGAACCCCTGGGGGACCATCGGTGCCACCCCATGAGGTCAGTGGTCAGCCTGTCAGTGCTGGCGGGTCTCAGCGGGGCTGCCCACGCATCCTTTGCGGCCGGGGCACTGTGGCACATGACTGACCTGTCTCCCAATGTGGCTACTGTCTGATGCTGCCCTGTGTGCATTGTGTCATTCAGAGGGCAATGCACAGGTGGGTATCCGGCCCTGCACGCAGACACACAGTCCATCTGCACACCCTCCCGGCTGCTGTCTGCAGTTGTGTGTGCATGATGATGCCTGCATTGCACTGTACACCGATGTGCAATGGTGCTCAGCATCTGACACACGCACAATGACAGGCAGTGGGCGTGGTGGTCTGTGGACATGTGTGTGGCTAGGGGTGGTGTTCTGGGTCGGTGTGCCTCCTACCCTTTGTGCATGTCTAGTGCATTGTGTGTGTGTGTGTGCATGTGTGTGTCTGTCCGCATGCCATGTTAGACCTCACCCATCCCTGGTGGTGTGTGTGGTTCCATGCCCGGCCAGTTCCCTTGATGGCATGCACCCCTGGTGTGTGTCCATGCATGTTTGTGGGTTGTGCCGTAGCCACTGGTGGTTGTACATGGCCCCATGACTTACCTGGGTTGGCTGAAGTGCTCCTCCATGATGGTGTTCCGGTGCAGCTGTGCCAGCTGGAGCAGTCGGGGGTCCCGTCACCCAAGGGGGGGCTGCCATTCACCATTGTCACCGGTGTCCTCATCATCCTCATCGCTGTCCCCCTCTTCGACCTGTATGGCTATCCCACATTCGTTGGCCATGTTGTGCAGGATGCAACAGGCCAGGAATAGCCCGCAGGCCTTCGAAGGGCTGTACTGTAGGGCACCGCCAGAGGTGTCCAGGCAACGGAAATGTGCCTTCAGCATCCCGAACACCCACTCGATGACATTACATGTGGTGGCTTGTGCCTCATTGTAGCGTTGCTGCGATGGGGTCGCGGGCCGCCGGTAGGGTGTGAGCAGCCAGGGACAGAGTGGTTATCCACTGTCACCTGTGTGTAGAGGGTAGAGGTTAGTTTGGTGATCAGCATCACCCTGCCCCAGGCCATGTAGGCCACTACCCATGTCACCTCTGACCATACCCCCCAGGCCCTATGATTGTCCATGTGGTTTGCATACTCACCCACTAGGTGGCCAGTGGGGATATCCCCAATCTTGAATCTGTGGCACAGTGCTGACTGGTGCCAGATGAAGGCATTGTGTGCTCCCCCAGGGTACGTGGCACAGAAATTGATTATGTGCCCCCTGGCATCACACACCACCTGGCAGTTGATGCTAGCATAGCCCTTGCGATTTATATATGCAGCCCTCTCGGGGCCAGGTGGTGTGCGGATGGCCACATGGGTGCAGTCTATTGCCCCTAGCATGCCAGGCATACGTGCTACCCTGTGGAACTCCTGTATGTTTGCTGTGCGCTCGGCCGGTGTGCTGGGGAAATGGATGTACTCCGCAGCATGTGGCAGCAGTGCGCTGAAGAATTGGGTGAGGCGGTGTGACGCGGCCAACTGGGTTATGCTTGTGGTGTCCCCAGTTGGTCTCTGGAAGGTACCCGTGGCGAGCAAGCACATGCAAGCTGTCACTTTCGTCTCCACTGGCAGAGCATGGCTCAGTCGTGTGGGTGCCTGCATCACATCACTGCACAGCTCACAGAGCCACCTCAGAATTGTCCAATTCAGGTGGTACCGGCCCACGATCTCTGTATCACTGTACAGCTCGAAGCTGGTGCAGGCTCAGTACTGCCTGTTCAGGGCATACCACCAACGGGCCCTTCCACGGCCGTGCCCCCCTGCTGCCCGCCTTCTCACCCCCCCTCATTACTGCCTCCATCTGGATGGTGGCACTGGCCACGTCTCTGGCTTGTGTTCACCCCTGGCAGCTGTTTCTGTGTTCCCCACTGTCCTGGCTGCTACTTCCCCTGCCCCGGGAACACCTGACTGTGCTGGCCTCACTGCTGCATGGCAAGTACTTCCCCCTTCTGCACTGTGGCTCCCCTCACCTTCCCCCTGAGCCTGTGGGTTCCAGGTGCCCTTTCCCTGGCCTGCCCTGTGTGTCCCTCCTGCCCAGTTTCTCTGGCTAGAGTTCAGCCTCATGTGCCTTCCCTGTAGCGTTCTTGTGCCTCTCCCTTGCTCCTCTTTATTTTGGCTCGTTTCCGCTATGGCACAACTTCCGCTTGCTCCCCTATTGCGCATGGCACATGTTGTTGAATATCGCACTGCGCCATTTATGCATGGTTCCTCCCCCTTCAGTTGCACATACATTCATTATCATTGCACTGTTGCTCAGCGTGATTTGGGGGGGCACAACTGCCTCCCACTGAATATCGCAGAATGGTGCATTTTCGGACTTGCGCTGGCACAACCCTATTGCGCATGGCACAACTCTTTTGAATATCTGGGCCTATATGTATATATGATGAAATATATGTATGACAAATCTTGCTCAATTTTTGTTATGAGATGTAATGAAATCCACTTCTTAATGAACATTCTCCTACTCATATCGAGAAGTACCATGGGATCTTTAACATCCACCTGAACTACCACCAGAACAGGCAGATGGGGCCTCGGTTTAATGTCTCATCTGAAAGACTGTTAGATTGGTTGTAGGCACTGAGCATGATGGGATCTTTCTTTCTGTATTGTTTTCTTTTTTCCTAATGGTACTATGATATGATTTTTTTTTATGTTTTATGTTTGTACCTTTGAATGCTTTTTACCTTAAATAAAATTCCCTTACTCATTTTCAATAAGCGCCATGGGATATTTTACATCCACCTAGAGAGTGAACAGACATGAGCAAAAGGGAGCTTGGTTAAGTATTTTATCTGAAGGATGGCACATCAACAGTGCAGCACCCCAGTCATACTGCACTACAGTGTCGGTTGTGGGTATTGTCTCAGGTACCAGATATGGGTCTAGAACTCATGCCACAACCTTCTTTTTTTTTATATAAATGCTTTATTTATTTTTATACCATAAAATAACCAACATACAGTTTTACAAAGCCATTAACTGTTGAGCAAAATGGGAAAACATCAATGTCAACTCCATATCAACAGGATATTTGCAATGGTTATCAAGGAACAGGAATATACCACAAAGCTGAAAAAGATCCAGTTCAAAACTATACCCGGACGAACATCTTTGAACTGACACCAAACATCATTAAACAGTTGAAAGAAGAAGGTAACATAATGATGATGAACATGGCAACACCTTATCAACATCATTTAACCCCACAGCAATTAAAGAGACAGTGAACATGATCTACAAATAAAGCCTGCAAATGGCCACCATAAACATATAACAAAAGAGACTAAAATGTCATACTATAAGAACCATACCCAACTACCCAAAAAAGCCAACTAGGGTTGAATCTCAGATACCCCGGGACCCCCAAACCAAGGTCCCCATGCTGACAGAAAAACTTCTGATTTTCTTTTCCTCTAAAAACACACTTTTTGGTAAGAAGCAGTTTTTAATATGGCCTGTTGCCAGTGTAAAAAATCTGGAATAGAGGCTGACCTCCAATTTTGCACTAGTAGCCTCTTAGCCACCAAAGCTGCCAAGTACAAAAGCAATTTATCTTATAAAGGTGATTGGCTAAGTAACTGTGAGTCACCTAAGATCCAGAAACAGGGGGAGTAAGGCAGAAGTATACCAAGAGTGCACTCCATATAATGTACACTTTTTTCCCACCATTCCCTAAATAGATCACAGTCCCATAAGATATAATATAAAGTCCCTGGGTTCTCCATGCACCACCAAAAGAAATTAACAATATCTAACCCCATAGACACCAGCCAATCTGGTGACCTGCACCAATGGCTTAAAACCTTCTTTTGGATAAGTTGTAGCCATGGGTCAGTCAAGGCTCGATGGGCAACAACCCAACAATGTGCCCAAGTCTCTTCTGTAATAGGCAACTACAGCTCTAATGGCCACTTGGACCTTTGCGTTTCCCAATCAGGCAAAGACAGTTCCAACAAGAACTTATGTATATGGCTTGTCTGACCCCTAGAAAATTGAGACCACCTCTGCAACTGCTTAACTAAATCTGTTAGATTTAACATATAATTGTTCATAAGCCATGATCGAGATATATGTTGCAGTTGTAAATACCTCCATAAGTCTCTTGGGGGTAGACCATGTTCTTGTTGCAAATGGTTAAAGGCCTTTAATACTCCTGTCTCTAGATCAAAGAGATCCCCGACAACTTGAATCCCTTTAGTGGCCCATGTAGTCCAGTGTATCTGGGTGCCTCCTACCTGAATCCTAGGGTTATTCCATAAAAGTTCAAATGGACCCAGATAATCAGAATTCCATTTAAAAATCTTCATCAGCATTCTACAACACTGTTGTGTGAACATTATGGGGGGGATGGATTTTTGGGGGGATAAATGGTCATCTCTAAGTAATACTGAAAGCGGTGTATCTCCAACTAAGGCCTTCTCTATATTTAACCATAATGGAGAACACAGGAGGGCAAGGATTACCACTGGATTGAATGCTTCATGCCTAACTCCACATTGTAGGCCCAAGGCCAGGGCATATTTCAACTACCTTTAGGGCCAGGGGCTCATAGGGTTTTCCTAGCAAACCTTGGAATATGCCCCTCCCATATTAAATTAGAAATCAACCTATCAATTTTGATCCATAACACTGAGGAAATAGGCAGGGGTAGATTACTCAAACAGCAGAAAAGTTTGCAGGATGCCATTAACTTTATTGCCACTACACTGCTTAGAAGAGTCTAATGTAATTTTGTCCACCTACTAAAGTTCAGAGACACATTGGCTAATACCTCTGAAATGTTTTTTTTGAGTTCATTTCATGCACCTCCCTAGAAATAAACATACTTAAATATCTTACTCTACCAGGTGACCATTTTAATGCTAATGTACGTATGAACGCCCAATTTGGATCACCTTTATGGAAGGGTAAGGTCTCCATTTTTGCTCAATTTATGTTTAGGCCCGATATAGCACTAAATGTATCAAAAACTTTACAAGTGGTAGGTAAGGAGATTTCAACTTTAGAAAGTACCAGAAGCACATCATCAGCATACAATAACATAGAGAAAGAGCAAGTGCCCACCCTAATACCATGTATGGCTGGATGCTGCCTAATAGTGGCATTTAGGGTTCCATAGCTAATAAAAAAAAGGATTTAACGGGCACCCTTGTTTAGTGCCACAAAATAAGTTAAAAGTATCCAGTAATATACCATTGGCGATCACTCTGGCTGTTGGGGAGTTATATAAACAGCGGACCCATGATTGAAAGGCTGGACCTATACCCATTGCCAAGAGGGTATAAAACAAATAATTCCATTTAATAGAATTGAAAGCCTTCTCGGCATTGATTGCTGCAATAGCTGCAGATTCTGAACCCCTAGTAGCAATTTGGATGAGGTCTATCACTGCCCGGAGGTTATCACTGCCCTGCCTACCCTTCATAAAACCAGCTTGAGAATTGTGTATTAAAAATGGAAGAGCTGTTTCTAACTGCATTGCCAATACTTTAGCTAAAATTCTACAATCCACATTAAGTAGTGATATAGGCCCAGTAGTTATAGCATAAAGTCATATCTTTATTAAGCTAAGGCAAGACAGCAATTATGGCCTCCTGCATTGATAGAGATATGGAACTGACCTCTTTTATATGTCGGAAAAGTTCAAGAAAGTGGGGTGAGAGTTCCTCCTGGAAGGCCAGATAAAAATTGCCACTAAGACCATCCGGTCCTGGTGCCTTGTCCACATACAACTGTTTTGTAGCCAATTGGATCTCCATAAGGGAAATGTCCTCATCCAAGATCAGAGCAACATCCAATGGTAAAGATGGCAACTGAAAACGTGTAAAGAAGGAGTCAAAATCACCCTGGGGAAGGGAGATAGTGGAGGCATACAGGGTCTGATAGTATTCTTTAAATATGTTTGAGATCTGTTGTGGATCTACTACTATGTGACCCCTCACCCTATAAAAAGGGAATTTGTGTTTCCATTGATTGTTCTCTTCAATCAATAAGCTGACAATTTCATGGCCTTATCCGGATTCCCCAAAAGACAGTTGCATAAAAATTAAGGCCCGTGAGACCTGTTGTTGGTAGATAGTGTGCAACTGATATTTAAGTTCTAAAAGCTCTTGAATCTGCTTTGAACTATCCAGGGCCTTTTGGTAGATGGCCTCCTCCAAAATGTTAATATTAGCAGTTAAGAGTAGGTATTTTCTCCCTCCATATTTTATTCTCTTTAGAAGCATAGGCAATGACCCGTCCTCTAATAAATGCTTTGAAATCATCCCACACAATAAAAGGGAATGTATTAGGGGAGGCAATAACTTGAAAATCAAAACCAATTTCAGCCTTTAACCACTCTTGGAACCCCTCGGAACACAAAAGAGCAGGGTTAAAATGCCAATGTGTGGATTTCAGAATGCTTCCTTTTGGTATCCATATTAAAATTAACTGGCATGATAGAACATTACTATAGGAGATATGACCACATCCAACACATTACAAAGCAGAGGGGAACTACCTAAGAGAAAAAACAACCTATTACATGTGTGTAATCTATTTGAACAAAAAGTAAAACCTGGTCAGTAGAGTGCAATAACCGCCAAAAATCCACTAAATTAAACTCCAAGCACATTTGTGTCAACAATGCCCTGGAATGCTGGTGCAAGGGGGCACCATGTACCTGTGGGGTTCTATCCACAAAGGGCTCTAAAACAAATTAAAGCCCCCCCAACTATAACATACATATGAGGTTGATACCAATCTGCCAGATTTTGAGCAAGTTGGGCAAAAAAGTCTGGATATCCACATTAGGAACATAAATGTTCACCAGTAAGTAGCTGGCTCCAAAAAGGGTTCCCAGCAGGAGAATGCTGTGTCTCTCCCCATCCAAAGCAGTACGCTCTACTTTGAAAGGACTTTTTTGAAAAGTACAGATACCCCACGCTTTATAGATGAATAAGTACTAGAAATTGTCATACCTACCCACCCTCTAACCAACTTAGGTGCATCCATCTTTAGGAGGTGTGTCTCCTGGAGAAAAACAATGTCACACTTGCTTAACCCTAAATACGATAACACATTTTTACTTTTAATAGGGTGGTTCATGCCCTAAATGTTCCAAGTAACTAATCAGATATCCGCCATTTTAAAATATACAGTAGTACAAAGACTGATCAACAATAAACTGAAGCAGGCTCAAAAGAAAAATATTAGTTTCGCATGAATAACAAGGTGGTGCCATGTTTACAATAAGGTGAGTAATTACATATAAAAGAACTATATGCAGGAAGCAACAACAAATACAGGGTAAGCCAGCTACTTCCCCGGTTTGACAGATAAGAAATCCAAAGCCACGAACACTTCTCCCCACTTCTATTACCCATTGGACCTTCAACTGACACTTAAAAGGATAATCAAGTCCCCCAGAATCTACACTAACCTACATTATATAAAAGTGAATAACAGTGTGAATAAGAAACATGAAACTCCAATAAACTACGTCCAGTACCCCATAGCACGAAATACAGAAATGAAAAAAGTACCAAACGCGGCACTAAGAAACATGATAAAGAAAAGCTGAACAGCCAGGGAGATGGGCTATCAGGAGCTGGTGATAAAGACCCGTCCATGCCCTCCCATTTCCCAGCAGTGGTGATTGTGGGCATAACTGCCCAAGCTTTGCAGTATCCCCTTGTACAGTTGCCCTAAACTCTCACAGCCCAAACCTTAGAATCAGATCAGTAATGTGGCTGTAATGCTGGATAAACAGCCTCTGTCCACTGGGAGTGAACCATGCCAGAAAGTAATACCTAAGCCTGTAACAGCCAGAATAAAATAAAACAGAGCTGCATATTATATAAATACAGTCCAGAGAGGTAGGCTGATGGTGTTGGATAATGATGAATAACAATTTGAACTTATCCAATGGGTACTGAAAACACTATATACTCTCAGCTACCCTCGTATGTAAGAACCCAACAACTAATGCCCCACTTCTCCCATGACCAACTGTAATAACTGCAAAACAAAAAAGTTCAGAGCCCTCAGTAGTCCAATTCACCCCACTGAATGAAGGGTGGCATAGTCAGGTCTGAGCTGATGCGCTCACCTGTTACTGTCCAAAACATCAGTGGATGAGCAGTGTGCTAATGAAATAGAATAATGGAAGCGGGACCTGGTTTTGTACCCTCTGAGCTGTCTACCGCAGTATCACCAACAGTTGACAGGTTCGGAGTAGACTCCAATTGCTCTGGGGGTAAAGAAGCAAGCATCTCATCCTCTATGTAATCTGCCCGGTCCATACTGCCATTTTGGGATTCTTCTAATGCTGTTGTGGGCTACAACTATGGATGTTTAGGGTCTGGATCCACTGACCACCCCAAAGAAGTAGACGTGGTTGAAAATCCTGAATGGGTAGTCATTTTGACGATGAACCATCATCTGAGTCCCACTGCTGTGATGCTCAATGGCTCAGAGAAGACCACTGAGAGTCTCTCTGGCTTTTTGGTTTTTGACTGGAGTTCTTTTCACCTGTGGAGAGGACAGTTGCACGTTGTTTAGAAGCAGACCTGGAGAGGTGACCAGACTCTATAAAAGATGTCAAGGGACGATCTTCTTTAGAAACATGCCTCCCATCTGCACTTGTTCCTTTTCCAGATGTAGCAAACCTGGCAGCCAAAGGGTGAGAGGATCTGCAGGTTTACCTGAGGAATCATTGTGCATCCTGAAGAGTGTCAAATGGAGCCAACGGCCATCCCATAGAACTATGATGACAGCAGGATATTTTAGAGAATATTGGAGTTTATGCTGTTTTATCTTCTTTCTGGCAAGAGTGAATACTTTATGACGGGCAGCAACCTCCTTTGAATAATCTTGAAAAATATAAATTGAATGGCCACTCCATTCAAGTGGTCCCTTTTCTCTAGCCAACTTAAGAATTTCCTCTTTTATATAAAACCACAGGAAATACGCTATAATGGGCCACGGGGCATTCCTCTGACAGGGACCCAATGACCTGTGGGGTCTTTCAGTTTCTAGTGGTGAGTCCCAGTAATGGTTCACTGCCTGTGGTATTAAATGCTGCAAAAATTCCTGCACATTAGGGTCCTTAGCTCCTTCAGGGACACCAACTATCTACAAGTTATTGCATTACCCCCTACTCTCTAAATCCTTGATCTTGGCCCATGCTAGGTGTAGCTGCTGCTCAAGCCAAGTAATGCAGTTGGCATGTCGAAATGTATCAGACTCCACTTTCAGGGAGAGCAACTCATTGTCAGCAATCCATTGTTCCACTGCCTCTACTTGATCATTAAGCTAATATACAGAGGCTGTAATATTAGGTATGGCCTGAGTGAGTGATTGCAGGATAGTGTGAACGCCTGATAAATCCTCTAATCCCACTGCAAAGTGAATTCCTGAGGTTGCCATTGCTCTAGAGCCTGAAATAGTCTCTTGGGAAAAAATGATGCAGCACTCTCTTTGGCAAGTCTGGTAAGTAGTGTTGCACCAAAAAACAAGCCAAGTTGCAGTAGAAGATCTCCGGTAAAGATGCTGTCTGATTCAGTGATCAGGTTGTAGTAAAAACCAGCCAAAAGTCACTGATGAATGCTCAGTTTGGCAGAGCTTCGGTGTTAGGCAGCCATCCTGTGTCTTGCGCACATCCATGCCACAATCTTCTGGACCCAGAGGTGAGTGTGCTACCTACTGAACCACTGAAATAAATAAATAAATATATAGATAAATAAATTAATAAGTATATATACAGTACACTCCACTTATAGCACTGTTATAACTGACAATCGGTTATAGTGGACAAAAACTAATTTCCCAAACCAAATATATCAAATTCAATGCATTTTTTCTAATTATAATGGACAGAAACATTGCTTATAATGGACACTATGAAGATTTTTTAGGCAAGTCCTTCATTTAAAAGAGTGCTTTATGGGATTTCAAACTGTGATGGACATGGTTTATAAATGTTCCCCTTTAAGGAAAAAAGGAAGATAAATATAGAAAGTATGCGAAATATTAGCAGAATTGTGAATAAATATTATGTTTTTCAACATTTTCCAGCAATTTAATCTGCTCTTTAATTTAAGTTATAAAATCACAAAGTCAGACAGAAAAAAGCAATCAGAGGCTGGCCTGGTGGTACTAGTGGCTGAGGCACTAGACACCACACCTCGCACCATGCCGGCGATCTGGGTTCGGAAATGAGCCCGGGGCACCGGGGGTCAGTGGGGGAGAGAGAGGATTGAGCTTTCAGAGGACTGCTCTCCTCTTTTGGGGAGGGAGGGACTGCTGTCCCACTCTCTGATCACCCTGTAATAATGGCTGGAGGGAGACATGGGTCAGAAGGCCCCTTGCTGACATACAACGTCGGCAGGGAGGGAGGAGGGAGAAAACTAAGGAGGAAAAAAGATCTGGCAGGCTGTGTGATGGCCCTACCAGTGGCTGTTCCGACCTCCCCCCCGGAATCTGGATGTTGGTCTCTGGGGAAGGGGGAAGTCAATGCCCTTCACCTCAGCCCTGTCATGGGGGGGTAACCCGTGGAGGATCACTGGGAAAGTTGGCCAGGGAAAGGTGAGGCCAGAGATCGAGTCCCCTCTGAGGGAGGGACCAGAGCCACCTGCCAGGCTCCCGGAGGAAAAACAGATAGAAGAAAAGAAAGAAAAAGAAATCAGCATTCCTTAGTAGCATCGTACTGTATTGTGATAACAAAAGTGGGTTAGGGTCCATCTTGTCTGCCCCTCCTGCTGAATGGCAGTGACAATACCTGTGCCTTATTACAACTCATGTAATTTTCTTTCCATAATTGCATAGGTCAGGATTTCCAGCCCAGTCAGAAAAAAGTATCTTATTGAAGACAAACACAACACCATTTTAAATACTCAATAAGACACTTCAAGGATGTGTTATTATGGCCAGCCGTTGCACTTTTTGGGGACATCTGAAAACACTGAGCTGAGCCAGCAAGTTGGAGTCACCCTTGAGCCTGGATCGTCAGAAGGTTGGTTGGGGGAGGAGGATTGAGCGTCCAACGAACTGCTGTCCTCTTTCAAGATGGGGGGGGGTATGGTGTCCAGCATTAGCCTGGCCCCTAGTGGCAGCTGGGGGGCATAACAATGGGACCACAACTTCGGGGGTGTCAGAGCGTCAGCTGTCTGGTGTCATACATATGGGTAAGTGTGTAGTGATGCCATTAACAGTATTGCAAGCCACTCCATGTCAAGGGAGGAAATCAGGTGGACAATCACCCTCACTGTCAGAATGATTGCCTGACCCCTGGCAGGCCCTCCACCAACAACCCTGGCATGGCTTCAACAGGATCCTTGAAGGATGGATTGAGCCAGGTTCTCTCCCACCCTACCATAGGGGTAAAGCATGGGGAGCAGAGCCAATAAGTCCCGAAGAAGTTGGGTGATGGGCTGGTGGCTTGAGGGGAGGATAGGTACCAGCCTGGAAGGGAAGAAAGCAATAGCTAAGAAAAAAGACACTCAGCTGCACCTTGTGCCTATCAACATACTGGAGGCATGTGATTATGTAAGGACTAACACATGATCGGCTGTGTGGTTATTAGGGTATAATTCATGCCTCAGGTGATTATTAGGTACAAGGAATAGCCGAGTCCTGTAACCAGCCATGAAATGCTCTATTCTTTTATGCCCACATACCCTGGAGTGTGTTATCCCACTTATAGCATGGGCATTCATTTGTTAAAATAATCTGTAGTTCTGGTGAGGAGCGGTGCTGTCAGAGAATACGCTAGTGTTGTGGGACATGTTTCCACAAATGAGGTTCCAGGATTTTTATGACCAGTTTTCTAGTAAGTGATTATTACACACCCTGTCATGTCTTCTTGTTTATCCACCCATCAACTTCAGCTTTCATTGCAATGATTTAATTTGTGTGGATCAACGAGGGAAAGAGAAGGACACAAGGATGATGGATCACATTTAGGCAAAGTTAGAAATTATTTTAGAGAAAGTTATATTGGAAGTGGTGAATATCTATAGAACCAATTAATATTAATACCCATAACTGTTCATTTTCAGTTGGAGACCAGCTTAGTAGTATTTGACCTAAACTGGCAGGTTTAAACCACTAACGTAACTTGCACTACATTTTCCAATAGTATAGCTAACCCACTTGATTTATAGCTTCAGATGTTTCACAACGCTTTGAACAAAGCATGGAGTATTGTAAATATTCCAAGTAGTCTTATAACTTGAACAGTTAATGTTCTCAGCTATAAATCACAGAATTCATTCTTTTAAATCTAGAAAGGCTTGTTACCAGCCAATATCAATTATTGTCTTAAGGAAAAAAACATAACTTTCATAAACTCTCCTAGGCAAAGAATATTTTTATTGGTTGCAAAAGGAGTATTGTGGATCAGTTGGTACTTTTTTTAGAAAATTACGTATTACACACTGAAATCTGACTATATAGACATTGGACCCACTTAAATTATATTCATTGCTCTCTTATAAAGTAGCGCATAACTGACCAGCATACTTTGTAATTATGTACAGTAGCAATACATGTTGTTACTATTTGTGAAACAACAATCCAACACGTTACATTCCCATCTCTGTAAACACTGCTCCAGCTGACCTTCTACCCACTGAATAGCATGTTAGTTGAATTCTCTGGATGCTTGAATGGTGGTGTGTGTTTAACTGGCCCTGGTCTATCTGTACTAAGAAAAAAACATTTGATTTAAAAGGAAACACAAGATGACTCTTTAAGGAAGCAATAAACCATGACAGGCCATGCATTTCTAGAGAATTAATACACAGTCCTGTTGAATTGGAAGGTACAAGGCCAATGGCAAGGTGCCTTTGCCTTTCAAAGCACTGGGGAACTGCATTCATTCTGAAACGTTGCATGTTCTGGAGTGGGGTTTTGCACTTATAAAATGGAAAAAAACATGTTAACAAAAAGGTTTTATTTTACTGTAGTTAGGTTTTTGTTAGCTAGATTATGTTAGGTTGGTGACATTTTCTGTAAGTTAATGAATGGTCAGGGGATATGTTTTAGCCAATGAAGTTGCCAGGATTCCTGAGAATTCTGAAGTTGTTTGTTACTAGGTAGATTTGTTTAGGTTGGTAATGAAGAGTGGATATCTAGGACTTTGATGCAAGGTAAGGTGATGCTTTTTAACCAATGGAGTTCCCTAGAATTTGTTCTCTGATTACAAGTCATTTAGTGAGGACATTTTTTGCAATTCCCTGAAAGATGCAGAGTCAGCCAATGTAGCCCGGGAACGGGACTGATGTTACATCAATTAACATGCAACAGGGGACTGGTTGCATCTGATTGGTGCAGAGCCTGACTCAAGTACAGTAGCCTTGGATGTGACAGACAAGGCATCGATCATAGCACTTGCAACTGTTGCACCTGATTGGTGCAATATCATTGTAGTGGTGAGGGAGTATAACCTAGTGATTAGAACAGTGAAATGCAAATATGAAGACCCAGGTTCCAATGCTACCACTGCCATCTACTCATGGTATGGCCTTGAGCAAGGCTGTTAAACTCCTGGGACAAGATTTTTAAAAAGGATCTGTTGAACAGCCACCAGTCACTGTTTTCAAAAGGAATATCCATCCAAACTGTTAAGAGTAGCTGTCAGATGGTCTCACAATGGCAGAATTTCATGTCTGAAAAAATACACAGTTACAACAAAAAAGAGATGCAGATTGTGTGTAACCCCTAGGTGGCGCTATCCCTAGAGTTACAACCCCTGCCTGTACTTCCAGCCACAGATTGAGGGGCCTGTTTTCGATATTAAGGTGCCTCCACCCAGAGTAACAATAGCGGGGGGTATCTATCTAGCCTGTTATAGCCCTCTGGGAAGCTATAATCACCCACAAACCCACCTAGTGACCATATACTTCTGTCAACAGTTAACATACAGTCAGCATTTAACATTAATAATATGCACACGCCCTTTACACTTACCACAAGGGTCTGGCCTTCAGCAAATTCCCTGGATCCCCCTGTAAAGACAAGGTTAGCAAAGCAAATATACACTTTCAGTACTGTAACCCAACTAATAATATTGTTCGTAAGCTAGGTTAAACGTGAAACAACAATCAGATTTATTAAGGGGGCCGTGAACAAGGAAGGGACATGAATTTAGATGAATTATTACTATACTGATTAGATTCAGGTTGCTTTGCATGCACTCTTAGTCCCAAATGATCAGTCTTACAACTCTGGGTACCCAGGATGTTATACTGGCTACCCAGAGGCATTGCCTGGGGGCAGCCAGCATTGCAGCTGTGGTTGGGACCCTTGATGGAAAGAAAAGGCAGTTAGTATGCACAAACAGAGCTTTGATTATTTGTAGTCCTGGCTGGTTGGCTCAGTCTCTTGTAACCCAGAAAACCACTGAAGCAATTAGATGGTACCACAGATAATTAAATTATGTGTGCAGGGAGCTACCCTGGATTTACTTATGCTACCATTTGGCTGTGATTGATCTGGCAATATGGAGACCTCATACAGTTCACCAAAGAGCATGGGGAAGCAGGGCTGACACGACACAACTCCACTTCACGGCCTTTCCCTCCAGGTGGCCACAACCTGCGAGTTGTCTGTGTGCAGGGGCTGGATCCTCAAATCCGGTCTCTCTCTCCAAAGGCAGTCCCTGGTGCATGAATGGTTGGCTTGGGCCAAAACTGGCATAGCCCCAAGGTTGAATAAACAATGCTAACAAGGTCGGATTGTTTGCTGGTGAAGGCCTCCAGTTGACAGCACAGTTCAGGCACTGGCAAAACAGCACACAATCCATGGTAAGCATTTAACACATTTAACAGGAACAACATTAACTTCTCTAACTCTCAATTCGGTATTCAGGCCAGTTGCTATTGCAGTAGATTCACTGAGCAAACCTCTCAATCATTAAATCAGTCTCTCACAACCGCTGGGCCGAACGCTTCACAGGACCTTCTTCTCGATCCAAATCTCAGGGCTGTACCTTCTAATATCTTGGAGCTTTCTGCCACAAGTAAAAGTTTCTTCTTGGATTATTCCAATTACTGCAATTAGGCAGTAACAAACAGGAGAATAGTAGCAGGGAGGCAAGTCAGTCCTTCCCCACTGATTCCCCAAGGCTCCTTTTTGGGAGCAGTTTCTTGATAGCATAAGCTGCTCACCCAGAAAACTCACTGCAGCCTCTTGAACTGAACTCAAATTCAAACTGCTCCTCTTTTACAATGGCCGAAAACAAAGGAATCTGATTGGCTGTTCAGGCTGCCTAAAAACAGTTTAAGCCTTTTAATTGGTTGCAGTTTAGGCGCCTAGACTTTGTCCCTGAAAATCTCCCACAAGGCTACGTTACAATCCCAAGAGACTCTGAATAAAATCCCAGTTCGTGTTTGGCTAAGGCACTCCCAAAATAGTGGCTGCTGTATAAGACACTGTCCTATTTATGCAGTCCCACAGGTTTAAAAGTCTGGTGCAGCCAGTATATTTACTTTTATTTTATAAATCTCCCACACATATGTAGCCCAAACACTTTCCTTTCAAACAGGCCCATTTTCATTTGTTAATTCCACACCCTTAGGCTGCCGCTGCCACCGATACACTGTCCCCCTAGATGGCAGACAGCAACTCATGAATATTAATGAAGGCTATAAATATGAGCCCTCTGATTTAGCCCCTTTCTCAAACTCTATTTAAAAATATTTAAGCTGCGTATGTGCCGCATTCCCAAGGTCACTGGCCCCCTACTTAGCCTACCAGGGTGCTGGGACCACTGAGAGACTCCTTCATTGAACTGTAAACTAAGCGATCAGCAAATCAAATGCACTTCTTGTGCATGTGTGGTCACCGGAAGCACCAAAAACATGCCAGTGACTCACGGTTTAAGATTTTAGCCTGAACTGGGCTTGATTAGCAAAATGGGCTGTGCAGAGAAATTCAGGAAACACCAGGGCACCAGAGGACACAAGGAGCCTGAGGGATGCCAGCAGCAGCAGGAGAGAAATGGGAGAAACAAAAGATATGGTGGCAATTAAGGTAAGCCCCCGGGGGGGAGGGGTGTTACAAGTGTTTGCAGCAATTTTGTTTTACCACAAATCATGATGTTTTGTTATGAATGGACACATGTTTTGGAAATAGCAGTAGGGCTGCTGTGATGCAGTTGCGCAGGCGCAGCATGTGTTTGCGTCCGTGTCTGTCCCTTTTGAAAATTCTGCCCCCAGTGTTTTACCTCCACTGTCACTGAACATCTTTGAGCTTTTCCATAACTTCCCTCAGTCTCACTTCCTCCCTATAGGCTGCTGCTGCTCATCTTGGCTTGTAAAGAGTTTTCAGGTACAGTCAGTATGAAAGACACTATATAAACCCAAATTCCTTTCCTCTCCATCCATTTTATTGGTTGGCTAATGATAAGGAGCAGAAGAAACCACAAAACCCTCTCCGCCTTATTCCCAGGAACTGGGGTTTTGTCAGAGTTCCAGGTAGTGATGGAAGAAATACAAACTTTTGACAAAGTAAAATTAATTAAACTTTAGTACAATAAAACACACCTACCAGGGGAACAATCTTTACCCCAGGCTTTTGGCATCCAAAAACACAGTGCAAAGCTTGAAAAGTCAATATTTAGAAAGTTTCTTATTGTAGCAGAAAAGCATTTTTGCAAAACAGCAAGATCTTTGACAGGTTTATTCCCAGTATACATACCAGAGCATTCTTAGCCGCTGGCAATCTTTCCTCAAGCCCATAACTCATATGTAGTGCCTGTAAATGTGCAGATCACTGGAGCTTATTACACTCTGCAGAAATATGAGCTAGGGTATTATAATGGCTAATGGCATGTTCCAATACACCCGTCAGCTGAGCCAGGCACTATCCTGATTGCTCCTGCAAACCACAACCCCCTATTGGCCGCATGAGGTATTTAGCCATCAGGGAGATATTGTGCAGACAGGAGAAAAGTAGCAGTTAGGGCACGAAAATGGAGATTGCTCACATGGAGGAATATCCCATATTTATACTTCCCCATGCAAGTGTCCCCCTGGCACTGGCAAGGTGCTATGGGCTCATTTACATAAAATGAAGGTCTCATAACAGGCCAGGAGTAACTGGTGATTGCACCCATTGGTGCTTCACTCAACATTCTCTGGTAGCCGATTTTTCCACCACCCCACTGATTGCCCATTCATACATATCTGCTTATACCCTGGTTAGCTTGTGGCCTCCTCCCCCCCACCCTGGTCACTGATATTGTAAAGGCTATGAAAAACATTCTCTCCCTGATTACTAGGGATGGGCAGATATCCGACTCGATAAATAAATCCAGTTGGATTTTACACTTTCTGACCCGATCTGATCCGATCAGATACTGCACTGTATTTCAGGTCAGATACTCAATTTGTACATCTACATTTTCTCTTAGGAATTATGCCACCAAAGTGAGATTTCAGAAAAAACACAAGGATAATCTGATGAGCTACTACTTAAACATTTGCCCAGTGTAAATTCTAGTCATGTTATCATGGGGGATCTGGGTTTTCTTCAAAGTGCATTTATGTACTGTAAACTCCTACTCCAACAGCCAATGTCTGTGTTCTAGGAGCTTTGCTGAGAGAGGACACCTTTTCCCTTGGACCTGGAACTAGCATCAGAGTGCGAGATTTGAACCTAAGAACAGGGTTCTGGGGCACTAAGTATCCCACACAGCTTTCAGGTAAATTTTTACCTAATCCAGCTACAATGTCTCACTCCTACGGCATCTTCAAAACATCAGTTCTCTGTCAAATTCAAACTAATCTGCCCCTGTCTCTCTCTCAGCTCTCACCAGTCCCTCTAGTCCACCATCTCCCACATCAGCAATCCTCCTCTTTGTCCAGCCTTCTTCTCCGATTCTGTGCTCTCCAAGACCTGTCATTCAGTGGGCTGATATCTCCTCCTCTGATTCCTTTGAGCTGATACGTCCTCAAGCAAACAAGCCTCGTAGCCATGTTAAAGTCAAGAAAATCTTTAGCACCACCTTCCATCCTGTCTGACCCTCTTTTAAAAAGGAAACAGCATATTAATGAGGAGCAGGCCCCACACCTCCAACATATTGATAGGGCAAGTCATGATCAGGCAGACAGGGGGTGAAGAATGTGATAATTAAAGGGCACTGATACCTCTGCTATCCAACCCGATAAATACCCGACCCAGTCAGATAGTGCCTTGTGATTATCCGGATCTGATATCCAGCAATTATTTGCTATCTGCCCACCCCTACTGATTACCCATCCATCCTCTGCACCCCACTCCCCAGGTACTGCCCACCTCCAACCAGCCATCTTACCCCCTTTCCCCAGGACAGCCAGCACTCCTTTACTCCTCATTACCACCTACTAGCCATTATCTGCCTTAAACAGAATTGACCATGTGAGGCAGACAGCAGCTGACAGTGGTGATGAGAGGTCAAGGAGTGCCAACCGTAATTGGGTTGGCTCACTGGTTGGGAGGTGGAGACGGTCTCAGGACTACCAGTGGGAAGGCTTCAGAGAACAGATTAGAGATTGGGGGCTGTGTTTTTTCTGACCCTTTATAATATCAGTGATTGGAGGGTGGGGACATCACCAGACAACCAGGGTATGGGCTAATATTTATGAATGGATGATTGAGGGGTGGGGGTGACTAGACAACCAGAGTATGCACAGATACTTATGAATGGGTGTTGATGGTGGGGGCTACTTGACAACCAGGTCATGGGCAGATATTTATGTACAGGCTATCAGGGAGGGTCGGGAACACTATACAACCAGGTCATGTTCAGATAACATGGGGCAGTCTGGGTGGAGCATTAGACAACCAGATCATGAGAAGATATTTATGAACAGGTGTTGGGCACTAGACAACCACGCATGCACATATATTTATAAACTGGAGATCAGGGGGTTGAGGGACCAATAAACAACTAAGGCATGGATATCACTAGCACAACTGGTGACTTGGGAAGGGGTGCATCACAGTGGCCCTAATATCAAGTTTGGAAAGGTGGTAAATAGCATGGTACTAGTGGTTATTTAATGCTGCTCCAAACCTTTTGATATGCCAGTTTGCTGATATGGAAGTACAGACAGCTGCTTTGCATAGCTGCACTGGCATCAGTTAGTGCCACTCAGGACTGGGCAAAATTTATCTTTCACCAGCAGAAGTCTGTCAAAACTATGATTTGACTTTTGTGAAGTTTCATAAAATTTCCATGAAAATGTTATTAAACTTCATGAAAATTGTGATTTCAGTTATTTCCATCTAATTTAAAATGTGTTTGTCCAAACTGCATCACATTTGATATGCTGACCTTCACAGGATCCATACCTAAATGACCCATATTAGACTTTGAGGCCACACCTATGGCCCAGCAGCACAGCTTCATGCAGCCATACTGACAACCTGCATTCAGAAGTGAGCCCAGGAAGTCACACCGGAAAGCAAGCCATAGCTGAGACAGTTGCCACTCAACAGTGCATCTTGGGGAGGTTTGCTAGTGGGTTCCACTGACAAAGCGACCCCTGCTGCTGAGCCAGGGAGCTTGCTCTTACCGCAGGGGAAGCTGAAGCTGTGCATGGCTGACAGTGGCACCACTCCCACCAGGGGAGATGGGAGCAGAAAAAAATGTTTTAGAAAAACCTGGTAGCCAACTGAATGATGGCTGGGTTCAGCCTGATCAAGGTATATTCCTGTGAACAGGCTATATCCCTGAAAGACGAGCTGCTGGCCAGGAGAAAAACAAATATGTAAAACAAGCTTTTGTCAATGCCAAATGTTCACTGCTGGTATTGCTGTTGTACTAGATCTTGCTTTTACACATTTTTACTATACAGTATATTTACCTAGGACAGAGCAGATGAGATGCAATATCTCATTTTCAGTGGTGTCCTGCTCTGACACATTGTTAGATTGTAATTACCAAGGATAGGGCAGCTAAGAGGCAATATCTACTTTTAAGTGGGCTCCCACATGTTGACCCCAAATGTCAAACAGTCTTTTTATGACTTGACTTTATGATGAGTACAGGTGGAATTTTTAAAATCCCATCTGAAAGGTGATTTCACTGTGTGACTATGGAAACAAGTTTCGGAGGGGATTTGAAAAATGACACCTGCCATGTTCAGTAGGTGGGGGTAACACAAGGGATATGTTGAACATTAGAGGCCAAAATCTGCAAAAAATAAAGTAATGAATAAATGTTGGAACAATTTGTTTCCTCATAACCTAGTTGGTTTTTCACATTTTTACCCCACATTTTCAACATAATCTTTTTCACAGAAAGGGTGGTAGATGCATGGAATGGCTTACCACAAGAAGTAGTGGCTATGAATACAGTGCAGGGCTTCAAACAGGCATGGGATAGGCATAAGGGAGCAATACAAATGACTATGAATAGATAGGTCACTGACATAGCAAAGGCCGATGGCACATTTATAAGGTAGAAAAAGAAATGGGCAGACTGGATGGGCCTTGCGGTCCTTATCTGCCATCAACTTCTATGTTTCTATGTCTATGTTTCTATGTTTTTATGACCATTCCGCCTGAGCATGACAGGTGTCATTTATAAAACAATAGTTGACACATCATTTTGTGACACAAGTGTTAAAACACATTTTGGGTAGGATTTGAGAAATAAGAGCTGTCACATTCATGACGTGGTGTCAATGTTGAAAAGTTGGGGTCAAAATATTGAAAATTACCACAGTTACGAGCATACATTGAAAAATTGCAACATAGACTCATAACTTTGTTGTTTTGTCATATTTTTACCCCAGATTTTCAACATAGCCTTCTTTTGACCCCACATAACCTGCTTATGACCCTGCTTCATGAGCAAGGGCAGAGAGAGAAAATTGTCAAATCCTGCCCAAAAGGTGATTTCGCATCACAAGTGTGAAAACACATTTTGGTCAGGATCTGAAAAGTGACAACTGTCACATTCATGAGGTGCAGTAAAGAAATGGCTGTGTTGCACATTTGTGGCCCAAATATTGAAAATTACCAAAGTTATGAGCTTGAAATTGTAAATTTCAATGTAGGCTCATAACTTTCTTGTTTTTTTTAATAATTGTACCCCACATTTTCATCATCGCTTTCTTATGACCCCACCTCATGAACAAGGGTAGAGAAAATTTTCAGCTCCTGCCCAAAAGGTGATTTTGTGCAGTGACTGTGAAATCACCTTTCAGGACAGATTTGCCTAATTTCACTGCCATTTTTCATGAAGTGGGGTCCCAAAAAAGGCATGTTGAAAATTAGGGGCAAAAATATTTAACAATGATAAACTATGCCACTAAGTTCAAAACCTTACTAAAATGCATTGAACTGCATACCTGATTTCCTCAGTTCATGGTCCGGCATTGAAGAGTGAAGATGTATCTGTGGTCCAGAGAGGATTATGGTGTTGATCTCAGTGGGTAAGTAAGGGCTTGGGGATGCTTGAGGTGGTGGGTGGGTCGGGTGGGTGGGACTACTAGCAGTGGTAGCAACAGACATCAATGGATGTTTTTCTTTTTTACAGGGTTACAAAAAAACTACGAGGTGGTGATACTGAGGGACTGGGCACCCATAGTGTCGGTGTTTATTTCAGGTGGTGACACTGGGGGACTGGGCACCCACAGTGTCGGTGTTTATTTCAGGTGGTGACACTGGGGATTGGGCACCCATAGTGTCGGTGTTTATTTCAGGCGGTGACACTCGGGGACTGGGCACCCCCACTGTCAGTGTTTATTTCAGGTGGTGACACTGGGGATTGGGCACCCATAGTGTCGGTGTTTATTTCAGGTGGTGACACTCGGGGACTGGGCACCCCCACTGTCAGTGTTTATTTCAGGTGGTGACACTGGGGACTGGGCACCCACAGTGTCGGTGTTTATTTCAGGTGGTGACACTGGGGACTGGGCACCCCCACTGGCAGTGTTTATTTCAGGTGGTGACACTGGGGACTGGGCACCCCCACTGGCAGTGTTTATTTCAGGTGGTGACACTGGGGACTGGGCACCCACAGTGTCAGTGTTTATTTCGGGTGGTGACACTGGGGGATTGGGCACTCCTAATGTCTGTGTTATATTTGTGTGGGGGGGTCGGGTGGTGGGTGCTCAGTGGGAGGGTTGGTTGGGGAAACAGCAATGGTGGAGGCAGAAACAAACTTCAATGGACATTTTTCTTTTTTACAGGGTATGATAAAACAAAGAAACAAAAAAGTTATTAGGGTTTTCTTTATTTTTTTCTCTATGTGCATTTTTATCAGCTTTTTTCCCCATTTTCTCCCTGTCCCCCATGTCCCAGGTATGCGCACTACACTGCCACTACCTCCCACCTACACTACTCACTGGACCTCCACCTGGTGGGAGCAGAACTATGGGGGGGTTGATGACCACTCTGGGAGAGGAGAGCTGCCTTTCAGCTGCTCAATCCACTCCCTCACTCCCATTCTGGCTCTCTGATGACCTGAGGTCATTCTTGACCCCGGGTCACCGGCATGGCACAAGGTAAGGCATCCAGCACCTCAACCCTCAGTGCCACCAGACCAGCCAGGTTTTCTTTAGTTGAGGTGGTGACATTGGGGGATTGGGGACCCCCAGTGTTGGTGTTATGTTTGTGGGTGGATGTGGGGTGTTGGGTGCTGAGTGGGAGGGTAGGGTGGTGGAACAGTATCAGGAATGGCAGCAGTAGCAGACATCGATGGACAGTTTACTTTGTTACAGGTTGTAATTCAGCCTCAGCAGGCTGATCATGACAGATCAGCTGTCCTTGCTGGGTGAGGTAGATCAAAGGAAAGAGCTGACCTATGATTGAGTTGGCTTTTGCCTTTGAAACACATGAAGTTTCTGCCCAGCAAGCCAGAACAGTGTTTTGATCAGCATGGCTGATGATTGCTGTGACACTGATGAGCCCCTTGCAGACCACTCTACATTGCCTACCAGATCAGTTCGCCATATGCAAGACGGTGCATGCTAAAATCACGCAACATAAACAGTGCAGGTGGGAATAGTGACCAGATGCAAAACCACTAAATGGGCAACACACGGTTGTGCACCCTGCCACTATTCCCTAGCAGAGGATAAGTTCTCTGCTGGGAGAAGGGTCTGCTGAGCAGCTGCCGTGGCTCAACAGGATGAGCCACATGCAGCAATGGAGGCAGTGTGTCTGCAGACCAAGTATTGAAACCCGTTCCCAGATACATGGAATTTTTCTTTTATTGACACTTTGTACAAATTAAGTGTCCAACCCCTCCCCCGGAGTTGGTTATTTTAGTTGGGGGGGGTGTAGGGGCATAGCCCGATGCAAAACACAGAGATCTGCTTCTGGCAATATATCATGCTGTATTGACAGTGTTGTATATTGCTGTGGCAGAATGTCTTGCAACATTATGACCCGTGCCCTCTGCATTGGACTGACCGTGTCACACCCCTCAAAAGTCACTTTCCTAACAAAATGTTCACTGTGTGTGCACACATGGCGAGCATAAAAAGAGGCTATGTGTGTCAACTCTCTAACGTCTTGCCCAGAGGATGGCCATGTCATAAGCAGGCAAAGATTCAAAAATAACATCAGTAATTAAAGTTGAATTTCATCAGCTTTTGTGAAATTGTGGAATGTTGTGATACTTTTGTCGAAGCCATGTCCATACATTTTGTCCAGTAATACACCTGAGTTGTCATTGTAGAGGAAGATAAACTCTAAGTAGAGTGACAATAAGGTAGCACTCATAGGAGGCTCTGATAGTTAACGTATAGTGGTAACAAATGTCAGGTCACAATCTTGAGTGAGGACCCATGAAGAATAGTCATGGACATCACTGTGCACTAGCCTGAATTCCTACAATTTGCCAGATAACCACTAGAGCTCACTGACAATGACTTGTGGAAGCACATGCACGTGCAGCATTGTTTCTGTACAATGCCATCTGCTGACTCTTTAACAACCCTTTAGATAACAATGTGTATTATTACTATTTGAAAACAGTGGCACCAAATGACGCCAAGCCTTATAGCTAGTTGTGACTTAGGCCATTGTGACAGACGTATCTGGATATCGATGGAGTATGATGCTGGGTATCACTGTTGCAGGAGTGCTGGAGGAGTATTGCAGGGCCATTGTAGTAGTGCATGTAAGCTGATTCAGTAGTGACAAGTAGTTTGTGATAGTTAAATTCTCTAAGTGAAATTTTAGTGGCATTACCTATTATGTGTCCATGAATTTTTAAGCCAATGTTGCCAATTAGTAATTTCTAAAGTATTCACAATAAATGTTAACCTGCTAACCCACATTTTTCCAGCATAATTAGATTCTGTGATGCCCTTGCCCATCTAGTTCATGATCTATTTAACAGATCATTCCTTACAGTCCTATCTGTCCTGGGATGGTTGCCTTGTGAGGCCAAACTGTGCTATGCCACCCTAAGCTTTATTCACAAGCTAGTACATCAACTCACACCTCCCTGCCTAGCTGATATCATCCAATGTTGACTCCCTCAGCGTGCTCTCAGATCTGCCTCCCTACCCTTTCTCATAGTGCCAAACCTGCGTCTCTTTCTGTGGCCTGGCGATCATTCACCTTTTCTGCTATGTCCTCCTCGAACTCGCTACCCTCCTCAGTCCTGGCTTGCTCTTCGCCCCATCAGTTTCAATGCTCTCTGGAAGCTCATCTAGCTGCCCCGCCTTGCTCCTGCTTTCGATGACTTGTGGGCTTTTTACCTCTTCACTGCCTGTGTGCTTAGCATCACTGGATTTTTCAGTTAGGAACAATGTTATCTGTACAATCTGAATTATGTACAATGTTATCTGTAAATAGAGATTGATGATTATGTTACTGTCTGCCATAGTATACTCTACGGTACTGTTATCCATACCAGTGGTTCTTAACTGTAGTAATTATGTTCTCTGTACATTTTTTTACGCTAGTTGTAAATGTTTATATGACATAATTGTGTAGTATTGTGACATGTTCCTGTAACTTTATTAGTTGGTCTTGTTATTGCAACTGTCATACCTGGATGGTTTCCTGTGTCAAATATTGCATTATCAGTGTACTGCACTTACTGGGTTGCCACTGAAAAAGGGAATGTCTTGTCTCAGTGGGCCTACCCAGTTACCAAAATTTAATAAATAAATATTTACTTTGGGTATGCATGCCAAGTCTTGAGTGTATACCTGTAATAGTGGTAGGGCTATAAACATGCAAATATTTTGAACTTTTCCATACAGTTTAACAAATAATTAAATTGTGAAATGTTACAATTTACACAACCAATTACCTCTCTATTTAATAGTTTTTTATGACTCTTCCAAGATGGTATGCTTGTAAGTTTTCATAAGCTCCAAAGGTGGCTAAGTTGTAAGCATAGAAGTATTTTCAGAATTTTTCACATGAATAATAAATTGCCAGACGTTGAGCCCCAATAACATCCTGAACCCTCATCCAAATGTCATGAAACTTGGTATCAACAATCAGCATGCCACATTATAGACCTCTATATGTATTATGGACTGAGTTATGACCAATTAAATAATTTCAGAAAATTCCAAACAATTTTATGAAATTGTGGGGAATTTCATGAAAATTCTGCAAAATCAGAATTAGCTAATTTCGCCCAACCTTAGTGCTGCTCAGAAATGAGTTAGTGCTTCTCTATCTGTGCCTTCCAATATGGCACATTTAGTGAGTCCCCTTCTTTAGGAGACTAGTAATCACTGTTAGCAAGATGCTAAACCATTTTGCACATGCTAAATTCCTTCCATTCTCCCTATCCCAGCTATGACATTTAATCTTTGTGGGGCACTGTACTTGGCTGTGGAGCAAGGTCAGGAGTCATCCAATAGCTGGCTGAGTTGTATAAGCTGTAATGGACAGTGGCTGCCTGTCTTCTGCAATAAAAGTTTCAGTGCATATTGTTCAATGTTTCTTCCCATTTCTTTCTGGCTATATTAGCACACACATACACACACACACACATATGCATGCAGTCGCACACGCTTTCCAGCAACACACACACTTTTCATTTGTTTCTGGACATAACAAAACACACACATTTTCCATTTGTTTCTGGACGTAACAAAATACACACACACACACACACACACACACACACACACACACGCACACACACACACAGGTTTGACAAAAAATGTGTTTTATATTGGAACTACTTCCTCACCTAGTTTCAGTACTGTGATGAAAAATGGGTCCTCCATATTCCTGCAAGGAATTGTTTGAAATATGTAACTGTTTTTGAACCAAGGAACATACTGTTCAATAAACTATTAACTTTGTACTACC
Source organism: Neoceratodus forsteri (assembly GCA_016271365.2). Lineage (NCBI taxonomy): Eukaryota > Metazoa > Chordata > Ceratodontiformes > Ceratodontidae > Neoceratodus > Neoceratodus forsteri. The sequence goes on along the minus strand of CM028130.1, from coordinate 909,265,045 downwards.
ACACAGTATATGTGCATTTTTTTGAATAATCATCTTACATTAAAGTCGCATCTAGACCTTGCTTAGATCAACTGTATTTGGGTGCTGCTTCTGTACCATGGTTAAATCATGTAACACTGTCACTGCAATGGGACAACATTGTAAACAGGTCTTTCAGCCATAACAGCTATATCCTGTATAAAAATAAAAGGTCTTTGATATTACTGCATTTACTATTACGTATTTCAGCCTTGATTCTTTTTAATTATCCTCCAAGAGACTAACTTCATAACATCTGCAGCTGTGACCAGCCTTGCTCCCATAACATCTCCCCCAATCAGCTTAAAAGAGAACAGAAATACTAAGAATATTACATATCAATTAGTTTTTACTGCCGTAATCTCCCAAGCATGGCCTAGCTGGCTGGTTGCCTGATTAATTTGACTGGTGGCTATGCCGGCTCACTTGACTGCTTAAGTAGTTGATTTGGTTGCCAAACTAGTTGAAGTACATGTCTGGCTGGCTTTGCAACCTTTTTTCCTTGATAAGGCTGGGCAAGTGTTCCAAGATTACCAGTGTCTTACATTTAGGCTATAAAATGAATACTCTGGAAGATCCTTTCAAGGGCAGAACAATTCATAAAGCAGGACTACTGTATGTGAAAGGATCAACTCCTGATATCTTTTAGTAATTTTAATTTTTCTGTTTACACAAACCACCATGCCAATGTTTCATGGCTGTTATGTCCCTCCATCAGGACTTTGTATGGTGGAAACATCTTAGAACTGTTCACAGTGCTTCAGTATTTTTCTAGCCTTAAATCTTAAGAAATGCAAGCCTCCCTAAAGACCCTGCCAGAGCTCATATTTCTTAAAGTTAAAGATTGGAAAACTACTGAAGTACTGTGAACAGTTCTGAGAAGTTTTATTTATTAAATTTTATCTAACCGGGTAAGTCCACTGAGACAGACATCCCTTTTTCAGGGATGACCCGGAATTAGTTACATTAAAGACAACATTCAATTCCAAAGCCATGGAAAAGAGATACAGCAGTGGATATACACTACATGGAAAACAATACCATTTAAATTAATTGCAATGTGGAATTTTACAAGACAATATTAAAGGATTTCATCAAATGGACATGAGAGAAAGTTCAGAACATTAAGTACAAGTGCAGCATGTTACAAGGGGACGATTGGTTTTGAGGATATTTTAAATGAGAAGGCCATCGTTTTAGGCACCACATGAAGCCCTGATGAAGTGGTGTAACAGCCATGACATGATGCTATGGTGGTTTGTTGGTGGAAAGAGAAAAATAAGAATTATCAAAAGATATTAGGAGTTTATCCTTTCACATAGTCCTTCTTTTGTGCTCAGGACCATGGATCCTTCTTTTGCTGGTCCTGATATCCTTCACAGCTCCATTGACTTTAGACTAAACAGTTGCTGCAACCCCCCCCCGCCATAATCTGATTGATGCAAACTCAGTCACATACTATTCTACAGTAGCTGAATTCAACTTTGTTCTGGGTACAATGGCAGTCAATGCCATCCCTCGTGGTACTGTGCCACAGTTTTTGCCACCATAAACCTGATAACATTCACTAAGCAGTGAGTTTGCATTGCAGATTGCCTTTACTATCATGTTGTGGACACCACACAGTAGTAAATGCTATGGTTACTGATGACCTTGGCTACCACTCTAGATCCAGGAAGTGCTGTACTGCTTTATGACTGATATAAAAGTCAGTCCCATTCCTTCAGACTACAGTGCCCAATGGGCTCTGCACGAGTAAGGGAACTGCTGTTACACCAGAGCAGAGGCATGTGAGTGCTGTTATCATAGCATAACACATGACCTACTGTGCCTTATTGCTTAAAATAGTGATATTACATTGGTATCATGCCACAGACTTATTTTAACATTCCATTTGGAATCACTTATGGTTAATACAAATTTACATATACTGCATATGATAAAAACTCATTCTGTCAATTATATTGATATCTCCATAGTTTTGTTTTTCATGCAGCACTGTAAATGTAATATATATATATATACATTTGCTAAAATAACATGGTTAGCATGTTTATTTCCATTGAAAACCTCAACAAAAGAAATGCACACACTTTTATCACTGCTACTAGAATTGAACATTGCAAAAAAAGAAATTTGGTAACCACATAATTTCAGTGGTGATATATACTTTATAGTGTTTGGAAGTTATTGAATATGAATTATGAAAATCACAGGAAACACATTGAAATAATAAAGGAAAACTTGAAACACATTATATTTTCCCATGGACTTACACTGTACCACATACCATCTGTTCCGCATGCACTCCCTCAATGCACTGGCTAGCAGGACACCACTTTTTTATTTCTTCTTTAGTATCTTTTGAAACTTTCACAAGCAGACTATAAAGGCAAGAAACATTCTGCAATAATTGAATAAGGAAAAATATTTTTTTGTAAATTTTTACAATGCAATTGTAGTATTTTGTAAATGAACTACGATTATAAAAATGAGTGAAATATTATTTTTCAGTCTGCATGTGAACCTAAGATCCTTATAAGCTCAACATTTAAAAAAATGCAATGCTATGTATTGATACATTTTCTGAATTATCGATAATATTTTTAAATGTCTTTAATTTAAAAAAATATTGATTTAAATTTTCTCTGTTGCTCATACAGCATGCTTTCCTTTAAAAATGTTTTCCTTTAAATAAAGAAATTGCATTTCTAACCATGATGGTTTCAAGGGTAGTCATCTCTAGTTAATTATTTTACTCCAAGCTTTCATTCTTAAAAAAGGTAGTTTCTAGCCCTAACAGTTCCAAAGAAAACCTTTCTTAGTGTAATGTACTGTATATGAAATGAGTTATCTTTTGCACAATTAGGGCTAAATGTTTAGTGATAAGCTTGAAAAATTATTGATAATATTTTAAAATGTTAATAACTGAAAAGGGTATCGGCATAATTATTCTAGCTATGTGGGTATGTGGTAAGCCACAAGGAGGTCAATCCCGAGGCTCAATTGCTTTGCATCCCTGGAGGAGATTCAGGTACCTGACTCCACCAGGAGTCCCTGGGTCAATTGGGATAAATGGGAGTGATGATCTGGTGGCACCCAGGGGGTGAGAGTAAGAAGAAGGCAGCTAGGAGTGTCTTGGTAGTCAGGGATTCTATGATCAGTGGAGTAGAGAGGATGGTGGGTGGGGGTAGGAGAGGTGGGGAATAGTCGGGTACCTTCTTGGGGCATCAACCATCCATGAAAAAAGAGAGAAAAGAGAGAATAGCAGAGAGGAAAGGAAGTAACTGGGGTGATGGTACAGTTGGGTACCAATGATCTGGCAAACCAGCCCATGGAGCAAGTGAAGGAGAACTTTCAAAGAGTGGGGGACAGATTGCAGGCACACTCAACCTCCCTGGCATTTTCCAATGTCCTCCCTGTGTGGAGTAGTGGGGAGGGAAAGATAGAGAATGGAAGGAAGTGACAGAGGAATTAAATTGTTGGTTAAAGTGAAAATATCAGGAGAAAGTGTATCACTTTTGGGGGGACTAGGGGAATTTATGGGATAGAAAGCTCTTCAGTGGTGATGGCCTTCATCTGAGAAGGGACCAGTGTACTGGGGCAGAAGCTTAACATCTATATTAGACAGCTAAACTGACTATCAGGGACACTGAGGCTAGGGTAAAGGGAGAGAGGGAGGGAAACCTATCTAGTGCCCTCCCTATACTGGGGACTGGTATCAATAAGGTGGGTAAAAATAAGGCTAATGTGCAAAAAGGAGCCGTGGAAGTGGCAAAGGGGGACAGTTCTCAGGGTCTGCAAGAAATAGGAAAAATGAAAAGATATGGAGAATGGGAAGGAATGCAGGTATAGGATCATAAAACAGCAAAAGAGGATCTGTAGCTAGTTGGAAGGGGGTCTGCCTTAATGCGAAGAGTCTGGGTAATAAAATCGGTGAGCTCCAGGCTTTGGTGGCAGACTCTGAGGTGGACATTGTAGCTGTCACAGAAACTTGGGCTACAGAGAATAATGACTCAGACTTGCCAGTCCTATGTTACACGATGTTTAGATTGGATAGAGGGAAAGGCAAAGGAGAGCATAGACTTATATGTCAGGGAGGACATAAAGGCTGTGGAGGATGGACACATCAGGGAAAGCAAAGGGAAAACAGAGTTGCTGTGACTTTATCTCTTGGCATTCTCAGACAAGAAAATATGGATGGGATGATCTTTAGATCATCATGTCAAGGGAAAGAGACAGATAGGGAGATCAGGGAAAAGCTAGCAAGGGGAGTGAAGAAGGGGGAATTGTTGGTGGGTGATCTTAACCAGCTGGATATAGACTGGGAAATTCCAGTGGCCAGGTGCACTGGAAGTCAGGCCCTGTTGTATACACTGCAGGACTGCCTGATGGTGCAGCTGGTTAAGGAACCTACTAGACAGGAGGTCATCCTTGATTTGGTGCTCATCAACTTAGACTGTGAGTGGAGTGAGGATAGGGGAGCCACCAGGGTCCAACGACCATAAATCCATTTGCTCCAGGTTGGCCCTTGGGATCAGAATGCCCCTATCAAAAACTGAAGTCCTAGATGTCAGAAGAACAGACTTCAATTGGATGAGGGAGCTAGTCTGAGACAAATTGACCAGGGTGGACAGCATCGGAGGTGTAGAGGTGAGATGGAGCGCAATTGCAGTGACCATTCTCAAGGCAACAAACTCATGCAAAAGAATTGTTACAAAACAAAACAGGTACAAGAGACAAATATAGTTCTTGAAAAGGGTCAGAAAAAAGTGAGGGCCAATAAAAAGGCTTTCACCAGGTCCAAGGAAAATTGGGGGGGAGGAATGAGGTGACTACCATATAAAAACTAGGGAAGCAAAGAGGATGGCCAGGGATGCAAAAGGTAGACATAAATTTACGTATTATGGAGGTAGTCAAGGAGGGGAAAACAATTCTTCAGCTATATTGAGGAAAAAGTAAACAGGAAGGAATATGGTTAGGCTATGGGGGGTTACTAGAGGAAGATGATCTAAAAGCATCTGGCCTTAATAATTACTTCTGCTCTGTCTTCACAAGGGAAGACAGCGGTCCCCTGCCTGAAAGTAACATCCAGGCAGCTGTCTGGAATGAAATGAGGCAGCTAATAGTTACCAGAGAAAGGGCCCGCAATGAACTTGAAGCCCTAAAGGTCAATAAAGAACCAGGGCCAGACAGGATGCACCCAACGGTGCTCAAGGAATTGGCTGTGGAACTGGCTGAAGCTCTAGTAGGGCTGTTCAGTAGCTCAGTTTAGACAGGGGTAGTTCCAAATGACTGGAGAGTAGGGCACGTAGTCCTGCTACTCAAGGTGGGGAGGGCACAAGGAGTAACCGGGGAATTACATACCTGTCAGCCTTACCTCTGTAGTGGGTGAACTGATGAAGTCACTGATCAAACAGGTCCTTGTGGACTATCTAGAGAGCAATGGTCTACAGGATAGTAAACAGCATGGGTTTGTGTGAAATTCAACATCTTTATTAGATTATGAAAAGACAAAAGGTATATGACAAAGAGAACATGAACCAGAATATAATAACAACCAAAATAAAATTAATGATGAGATGACACCAGAATATCACTGGATCCAATATGACCAAAAGAAAAAATAACATACTACTATACCCAACCCCCTCCCCCCTCTCCCCCAACAGCCCCCACCCCAGGGGTGTGTCTTATAAGAAACAACGTGACAAAAGAAAATACCAAAAGATAAATAATATTCCAACAATAGCAGGCATCAAAGAAAGATAATACAAACTGAAACAGTCAGAGGCATGCATTACATGGACCTTAATTCAAATATAAAGCATATAATTTCCCCTATTTCAGATTGAAAGAGGCTATGCAATTCCGGGAGCTTGCTATTAACCGTTCAGTATTAAAACAAAGAGACATTTCTTTAATCCATTCAGCATACGATATGACCAATTGGTCCATCCAGTGCTTGAGAACCAGCATTTTGACTGATATAGAAATTAAAGCCATATGAAACCTGCGCTCCCGAACTTTAATGTTGGAAAACATCCCTAGGAAACATATTTCTATAGTGAACAGCTCACCCAATCCCAGAAGAGGATCTAAATTGGATTGAATTGAATTCCACAATGGAGCCACTTTGTCGCAGTGCCAAAGAATGTGTATCAGGTTCCCTTCAGCTGTGCCACACTGTGTGCAGATAGTCGAAGGTAATCTGCCTAGTTTGGTCAATTTAACCGGTGTATAATACAGATTATTTAAAATATGATATTGAATGAGTTTGTGCCTATCTTGAGTGAGATATCTATGCATGTCCACCCAAATCTGACTCCAAATCAAAGGGGAATCTGGCAGAAGAGAAGTCCAAATTTTGGAACCAGGAAGGGCATTAGGATATTTGATACCCAATAGAAAGGAATAAATCTTAGAGATTCGATGGGGCTTATTTGCATATTTCTGTATCTGATCTAAAAAAGGCCTGACTTGGGACAGCATGAATGTGGTCCCAAAAATAGAGACCATAAGGTGTCTCAGTTGAAAAACTTTAAAAATATATTTCTGAGGAATATTCAGTTTAGCTATTATATCAGTTGAGGAGGGGAGGGAATCCTGAGAGAACAGGCTTTCCACAAGAGAATCCTGTAGTTGAGGAAGCCAGTCTGGGGAAAGCGGAGAGCCACCTATTTTGATGTTAGAGTTTGAGGTGAGAGGTTGAGCCGTATCTTTTTTGGGTGAAATGTTAAAAAAGTTCCAACACTGAGTCAGAACCTTTATGGAGACCCCTACAGCCAAACTTTGTAAAGGAGGAGGTAATGCAGAGATAGTGTAATAAAAAACTCTGGGTGAGTGGAGACTATACATATCTAAAAGCCTTGTCTCTAGCTGTAGCCAAATAGGAAGATATGCATCAGGCCTGGCATTGAGCCATCTCCCCATTTTGGACATATGACTTGCCCAATAATATAACATAAAATTGGGGAGGCGGAGTCTGCCTCTCTCCTTGGGAAAATTAAGTTTTAAAAAGGCCCGTCTAGGATGTTTGCCCTGCCAAATGAATTTAGAGAGAGTAGAATGGAGCTGCTGAAAATAAGACATTGGGAGCCAAATGTTCAGTAAATTTAAAGGGTAAAAAATACGGGGGAGAACATTCATTTTTATAATGCTTATTCAACCCCATAAAGATAATGGGAGAGTGGCCCATCTTTGAAGATTCTGCTGTATCTTCATCACCAAAACATCCAAATTGAGTTTCCTGATAGCCTCTGGGTCTCTAGTGAGATGTATGCCTAAATATTTGAATGAGGAGGGAGACCATTTCATACCAAAATGAGTGAAGTTGGCATGGAGCGTGAGAGCATTTAATGGGAATATAACTGATTTGGATAAATTCAGCTTATAGTTAACCACTTGGCCAAACTGATCAATAATTTGTAGTGCATGTGTTAGAGAGATTGGCCAAATGTAAAAGAATATCATCAACATAAACTGAAAGGGTCAAAGATTGCAGATATACTAAACAACCTGTGACCTGGGGTGAGTTCTTAATACTAAGTAGCAGGGCTTCCAAATATAAACTAAACAAAAAGGGAGACAGGGGACACCCTTGCTGAGTACCAGTGAACAGGGGGAATCGAGATGAGAAAACCCCGTTACAGTAAATTCTAGCAGTGGGAGATTTGTATACCGTCCGAATCCATTGGATAAAGGCATCCGGGAAGCCCATTCTCTTAAGAGTGGCCCAGAGAAATTCCCAGTGTACTCTATCAAAGGCTTTTTCTGCATCTAATGAGATTAAAGCTATGGGAGCCTGGGAGTCTTGGGCAACCTGAAAAATATGCTAGAGGGTTCGCAGATGATCGGCAGAAGATCTGCCTTGAACAAACCCCACTTGTTCGGGACTCAACAAATTGGACCAAATCTGCTTGATTCTAAGAGATAGAATTTTAGTTAAAATTTTGATGTCATAATTTAGTAATGAAATTGGACGGTAGCTGGCAGGGTCCCTCTGAGGTTTGTCTGGTTTCAGAATCAAAACAATCGTGGCTTCCAACAAAGTAGGGTCTAGGGGGTCAGAGGTGAACATATAGTCAAATAGTCTCAGGAGAAGGGGAGATATCTCCTTACAAAAGACTTTCTAGAAGCTGGAGGGAAAACCATCAGGATCTGGGGATTTATCCAGAGCTAACCCATTAATCGCTTCCTCCACTTCGGCCAGAGTAATAGGAGAGGCCAGAATCTTACACTGGTGGGCCTGCAGGGAAGGGAGATGAAGGCCATCCAGAAATTGTTCAATACGGGAATGGGAGGGTTGAGAAGGACCCTTACTATATAGGTCCCTATAAAAGGATTCAAAAACCTGGGAAATATCCCGAGGGGAGGTCTTAATCGAGCCATCTAGGGAGTACAGTGCAGGAATCAGTCTTGAGCTTTCTACTTCCCACAGTCGAAGGGCTAGCATTCTATCTGGTTTCTCTCCTTGATCAAAATAACGAGCTTTGGTTTTAAGGATGCGTACTCTGCCTTCTCCCTTAACAAAATCCGCATATTCATTTCTAAGTTTCAGTAAAGCTTCTAGATCGGTTTGGGAAGATGAAGACAATAAGTTATTTTCCACCAGCCTAATTTGATTCGACAACGAAATAACTTTAGCCTCTCTCTGTGTTTTCCTTTTGGACACTAGCTTAATGAATTCACCACTGATGAAACATTTAAAAGAGCACCAAATCAAGTCATCCCTATTTGTAGAACCCATGTTGAAATCTATAAAGGAAGAGATTAGCAATTTAATATGAGAAATTGTGCTTTACTCTTTTAGGAGCTGTGTATTTAATTTCCATGAGGAGTCTCTTTGAACATGCGGATCGGGGGAAATCGAAATCCATGCCACGGAATGATCAGATATGACAATTGGTTCAATTCCTGTCTGTTGAATACCGGCCAGAAGAGTGTTGCTAATTAAAATTAAATCAATTCTGGACCACGACCAATGGACTTGGGAATAAAAGGAAAAAAGCTGACCAGAGGGATTGAGCAAACGCCATGGGTCACATAAACCCAATAAATCCATAAAATCCCTCAGGGCGAGTTGTGAAGGGGAAAGTGGTTTTAATGGCCTATAGGTTTTATCCAGGTCTTGTGATGCAGCAATATTCCAGTCACCCCTGAGAATTAGCAAGGAGGGCAGAAGTCCACTCAATTTGTCGGCTAAGCTCATAATAAATCCTCTTGGTCCATTAGACACTCCTCTGCCAGAAATGATATGTGTCTTTTCACCAGTCTAGCCACCCCTCTGCTAGATGATGACCCACAAGACACAAAAATTTGAGAGAAACCCTGCCGACGTAACCCATTGACTTCTGAAGACATGAGATGGGTTTCTTGCATCAGAAGAATGTCAATATTTAAAAGGGCGCAATTTTTGAGAACCTGATATCTTTTGGACAAATCTCTGGCACCTCTGACATTCCATGTTGCAATTTTGATTGACACCATTGTCATGTATCGTTTTGTTTGAAAACAAGGGAAGCATATATCATTAACCGATTAGACCATCCCAAAAGGCACACCCCACCTACTCCCATCAACCCCTGAAAATGAACATCACTAGAACAAGCCCGTCCTTCCCAACAAACGTCAATAAATATGTGGATTATTAAAAATGAAAATAACTTTAACCATACTACTTTAACCTCAGACAGTGTAAACAGTGGGAAAGACATCTGATCAAATGAACCCCCTTCCCCCCACAAACCCTTCCAACTATACATAAAAGGTCCCTCGATAGATGCAAGAGAAATTCTAGGCTCCTTTATAACTGACTCAGAGGACCAAAACCCATAGGCAACATTCCAATGGGAGGTGAAATCTGAACTTAAGTGCCAGTACTGAGAAGGTGTACTGTGATTTGCTTCTTGCAATAGTATCAAATAAGAACAGGGATCGCCATAATCGCCATGCCTCCCAAGAAATGTGCCCTTTACCCCATCCCTGGTGCGCTATGCAGCTCTCCCAGAGCTAGCTCCATCTTGAAGTTCCCCTCCCACCAACCCTCCTGAGAGAACAAGAGTAAGCCCTACCTTAATATAACTAAAGTCGGAAATTGAGGGAACTGATGGGGGCATTGCCAATTAGGAGGGTTCATAATTCCCCAAGCATTAAAAAGAAAAATTAACCATGTCGTAGGGTTAAGTAGTCCAACCTACTTTAAAAAAAAAAAACTGTTACCCCAGGGAGCGTCCATTAGGGCCAGCTTGCAATGCTAGACCAGCTATCGAGAGTGTAGATGCCCCAGAAACTCCCCTGTGACTCGCAGCATATCCTTTATTCTCAGGGTGCTTCCAACCCCCGAGGGAGCGAGGAAATGACAGGGGGACCGAAAAGCTGAAGGGACCAGAACGTCCGACCCTGATAGCGGCATGCCCACTGAACAAAGGTTCCCACCCTCTCACCTGCTGGATCGCGCAGACACTCCCCCAAGATAGTATTAGGCCTACAAGGCCTCGCTCCGGCCTACCTGGCCTTTACAACTCATTCTCGAGAAGCTAGAAGGAAAGGGGAAAAAAAACTGACCAAACGGGTGAGAACTTAACCAACATAGCTATAAGAAACAATAACATTCTGGTAATTGCAGAAAGAGTTCATCCAGACTTAAACAAGTTGGGCAACTTGATGGCGAGATCTGTGACTGCTTGCTCCGGGGATTCGAAGGAGTGCCATGTCCCGTCGATTGCCACCTGTAGCTTGGCTGGGTAAATCATTCTGTAGCATATGGGTGTGGGCAGGACAGTAGTGTGGTGGTTAGGTAACTGGCTGAGCGGCAGGACACAGAGGGTGGTGGTAAATGGCTGTCACTCCACAGAGGGAAGAGTGACCAGTGGGGTACCACAGGGATCAGTGCTGGGACTGGTCCTATTCACATCTTCATCAGTGACATTAGCAGGACCTAGAAGGCAGAATTTCACTGTTCGCTGATGACACAAAGCTCTGTAACAGAGTAGACACACCAGAGGTGTAGACAGAATGAGAAGGATCTGCAGAAACTTGAAGAATGGTCAGGGTTTGGCAGTTGAAATTCAATGCAAAAGTGCAAGATAATGCATATGGGGCACAAAACCCTGGCACAATATATCAGTTGGGAGGTGAGGATATAGCATGCACCAAGCAGGAAAGGGATCTTGGGGTTAATATCTCTGATGACCTCAAGGTAAGGAAACAGTGTGACAAGGCAGCAGCTAAAGCAAGTAGGATGCTGGGATGCATAGGCAGGGGCATCACCAGCAGGAAAAGGGAGGTCATAATTCCACTATACAAGACACTAGTGAGGCCCCACCTGGAGTACAGTGTACAGTTCTGGAGACCATACCTACGTAAGGACATAGACAGGGTAGAGAAGGTTCAGAGGAGGGCAACAAAGATGGTGCATGGATTGTGTCACAAGTCCTATGAGGACAGGTTTAGGGAACTGAGCATGTACTCCCTGGAGGAGAGGAAGGAGAGAGGGGATATGACAGAGACATACAAGTATCTTATGGGGAGGAACAGGGTGCAGGAATACACTATTTATAAGTGAAAAAAATGTTCCAGGACTAGAGGGCATGGGATGAAGTTGGAGGGAAGACAATTCAGAGGAAACGTGAGGAAGAATTTCTTCACAGAATGGGTGGTGGACATGTGGAACACCCTGTCAGAGGAAGTGGTGGGGGCTGAAACAATCACAGGATTTAAGAATGCATGAGATAGACATAAAGGAATTCTGGAGGTCAGGGGTAAGGGGCAACAGACTTCTAGGAAAACATAAACTGAACTTACAAGCTCAAATGGGCAGACTGGGTGGGTCATAGGCCCTTATCTGCTGACACTGTCTATGTATCTATGTATCTATGTATGCTTGCAGCTATCAGCTTGCTAACCGTAGGGTGAAAAGCCGAACGCTTCTGATGTGTTTCAAAAGGAAGATCTTGGGCTATTCATAATTTGGAACCACTCCACAAAATAGCCTGAAGATCTCTTGACTTGGTTAACACATGCTGCTTTTCCAAGAAGCTTAAAAACGTCACTATTATAGGCCTTGGTGGTGCTCCAGGTGAAGATTTCGGCCTGAGAGAGCGGTGGGCCCGCTCTATGTGATACTGTGGGTTGAGGGGAGACGGGCCAACGATCTTATTAAAGAATTTCTGGAGGAAGGCAATGATGTCAGCTCCTTCCTCGGCTTCAGGTAGGCCTAAGATCAGCAAATTATTCCTCCGGCTTCTCCTCTCCAAATCTTCTGCTTTTAATTGGAGCTTGCTGATTTGCTGCCAAAGATGGACAATTTCTAGGACAATCTTCTCCCTCCACTTCTTCAGGGAAGAGGTTCTTGCCTCCGAGTCCCCCATTCTTGTTGTCAGAGTGCTGAGGTCCCCTCTTAAAGATTTTAACTCAGCAGATATGTCCTCCAATGTTTCTTTGAATGGCAGCAGCTCCTGGAGGAAACGATCTTCGGTTAGGGAACCGCTGAGGCACTGGACGAACTTGATTTTGGAGTATCCCCAGAGCCTTGATGTTTAGACTTCTTGGTGGTTTTCTCTGGGGTAGGCGGTGGAGTGTGCCTAATTCCGGCCTGCTTCATCTCCGCTTCCATCGCAACTTCCAAGCCGATTACGGTGTTAAAATCGGACAAAAGGATGATCGCTGAAGTCAGTGGTGTTAAGAAAGCTTGAGACTGGGATCCGATACACGCTCTTCGGTGATAGTTGGGCAGGAAAGTGATTTAATAGAGGGTGATAGGTGGGAGCTCCAAAGTAGTGCTGCTTCTAGGTGCTCTGCATCATGTGACTCCAGCATGGGTTTGTGGCAGGGAGGTCATGTCAGACCAACCTTATAGTTTTCTGTGACTGGGAAACAAAGATAGTAGACAAGGTCCACATTGTGGATTTACTCTACTTAAGTTTCAGCAATGCTTTCAACTTTGTGCCACACAAAAAATTGCTGAAGAAGCTGGAGGACTGGGCATGGCTAGAGACATAGTTAAATGGGTAGTAAACTAGCTGAAAGAGAAACAGCAGAGGGTGGTATTAAATGGTTCCATGTCATAACAGTGAGCGCAAAAGGGCGACAACAGAAACAGCGACAGCAAAACAGCACGGCCACATACAGCAAGTGCACTTTTTGAGGGGGGCTGAGCCCCATCACCCCCATTTGCAGGGTCTTTGCCCCCTGCACATCCCTTACTACAGATAGCCAACTCCGAGGTGGACTCAACTCAGGGAGCTGGGAAAGCCATAAGTCACTGAAATGGTAAGTGCTGTTTTGCCGTCACTGTTTCTGTCATCGCCCTTTTGTGCTCACTGTTTTCACGGGATACTGTTGTGAACGGGCTGAAATTAGAAGAGAGTGAGGTCACAAGTGGGATGCTGCAAGGATCCTGGGTCCTTTCCTCTTCAGTATGTTAATCAGCGGCATTGGAGAGGGCATGCAGAGCACGTTGGGTCTCATTGCAGATGACACAAAGCTCTGTGGTGGGGTAGATAGTGATGTAGGGATCGGGAGATGCAGGGGGATGTACAAAGGCTAGAGAGGTGGTCTAAGGTTTGGCATTTAAAATTCAATGCCCCAAAAATGCAAGGTTATTCACCTGGGAAAAAAAACTGGACAGAGTACTGGATGAGAGGGGTTAAACTGAGCACTACAGTAGAGGAAAGAGACCTGGGAGACATTATTAGCAGCTCCCTCAAACAATCAAGCCAATGTAACAAGGCCTATATTAAAGCTAGTAGGATGCCAGTCTGTATCAGAAGAGATACTGACAGCAGGAAAAAGGAGGTACCGCTACCTCTATATACAGTGGCGTGAAAAAGTATTTGCCCCCTTCCTGATTTTCTCTATTATTGCATATTTGTCATACTGGATGTTTTCAGGTCTTTAGAGAAAATGTAATATTAGATAAAGGGAACCTGAGTGAACAAATAACACTTGTTTTATTTTTTAATTTCACTTATTTAATGAAAAAAAGTTAACCAACACCAACTGGCATTGTGTGAAAAAGTAATTGCCCTCTTACACTTAATAACTGGTTACGCCACATTTAGCTGCAATGACTGAAACCAAACACTTCCTATAATTCAATATCAGTCTTTCACATCGCTGTGGAGGAATTTTAACCCACTCTTCCTCGCAGAACTGCTTTAATTCAATAATATTTGGTAGGTTTTCGATATGAACTGCTCGTTTCAGGTCCTGCCACAGCATCTCTTTTGGTTTAAGTCTGGACTTTGACTAGGCCACTCCAAAACTTTAATTTTACTTCTTTTAGCCATTCTGATGTGGACTTGCTTTTGTGTTTTGGATCATTGTCTTGCTGCATGACCCAACTACGCTTCAGCTTCAGCTGACGGAAGGATGACTGGACATTCTCCTTAAGAATTTTCTGGTACAGAGCAGAATTCATGGTTCCTTTAATTATGGCAAGTCATCCAGGTCCTTAGGCAGCAAAGCATCCCCACACCATCACACTACCACCACCATGTTTGACTGTTGGTATGGTGTTCTTACTGTGAATGCTGTGTTTGCTTTTGACGAGACATTATGGGATCCATGTCATCCAAAAGTTCCACTTTGGACTCATCTGTCCATAGAACATTTTCCCAAAAGGCTTGTGGATCATCCAGGTGCTTCTTGGCAAATGGAGATGAGCATTTATGTTCTTCTTGGTTAGCAGTGGTTTCCGCCTGCTACTCTACATGAAGCCCATTTTGCCCAGTCTCTTTCTGATTGTGGAGCCATAAACACTGACCTTAGCTGAGGCAAGAGAAGCCTGCAGTTCTTTGGATGTTGTTTTAGGATCCTTGAGACTTCTTGGATGATTTACGCTGCGCCCTTGGAGTAATTTTGGCAGGCCGCCCACTCCTGGGAAGATTCACTACTGTTCCAAGTGTTCTCCATTTGGAGATTATGGCTCTCACTGTGGTTCGATGGAGTCCCAGAGCCTTAGAAATAGCTTTGTAACCCTTTCCAGACTGATAGAGGGCAACAAATTGTATTTTGATCTTTTCAGGAACTTCCTTTGATCATGGCATAATGTGTTTGTTGAATCTTTGTGCTGGCAACGTGACTCTGATGGTAAGGGTCAAAATAAGTGAGGTTTATATTGAGCAGGGCTGGCTGTAATCAAGCCTGGCTGTGTTCAATCAGCTGACTCTAATTATCCCTTTAATTGGGTTGATTTAACTAGGGGGCAATTACTTTTTCACACAGTGCCAGTTGGTGTTGGTTAACTTTTTTCATTAAATAAATGAAATAAGTAAAAAAGAAAAAGTGTTATTTGTTCACTCAGGTTCCCTTTATCTAATATTATATTTTGTCTAAAGACCTGAAAACATCCAGTGTGACAAGTATGCAATAATAGAGAAAATCAGGAAGGGGGCAAATACTTTTTCACACCACTGTAAGTTACTGTTGAGACTGCATCTGGAATACTGTGCTCAGTTTCAGAGTCCTCACCTAAGAAAGGACAGGGACAGGCTGGAGACAGTGCAATGCAGGGTGACCAAGATGATTCAGGGCCAACATGACAGATCTTATGAAGATTGTCTGAAGGCACTGAACATGTACTGCCTGGATACCATGCGCAAGAGGATGAGATGTTAAACTGAGTTCCCATCTGCCTGTTCTGGTGATGTTCAGGTCGATGTTAAAGATCCCATGGCACTTCTCGAAAAGAGTAGGGGAAGTTTTATTGCAAAGAAAGAGAAATACATACACAGGTACAAAAATCATACAAATATCCAACCCTTGACAGAAATTACAACATAATTGACAAATATCAAGTTAACATGAAAAAACACTCAGAATCATCAGAGGAAGAAAAAAAAATCCATAATCTTCAGTATCTGGAAATAAGAAAAACAGGAATACTCAACCAAATAAATATCTTGTGAAATTATACCAAATACACATCACATGACTCTGACAGCCTGTCTTCAATGGCTCTCACCCCATCTTTTTCATACCATGCTTTGAATTGGAACTGCCTTCCCCCACTTTTTCTATTGTTCCCACATCAAAATTTTCTTATCATATTGCACCTGTAAAACAATCTCTTTTTCAATCATACAGACCAAGATGCCAAGGAGGATAATTTTTTGTTGCAAAACAAATTTACATCTGACCTGCCACATTAGAAATTTTATACAGGTAAATATTAAACGAACAGTTTCTGCCTCGATACCAACAGACAGTTGTATTGTGCCTGTAATTACATTTTCATACGTGACTGACCCCCATCCCCCATCCCCCCATCACTGGTCAATCTCCGGCCACATATCTTTAGCATAACTGCAGTGAATAAAAAATGCTCCATTGTCTCTAGCTGTTGTTGGTATTGTCCTCTAGGACAAAACCTTTCCTCCACACATTTATGTTTTGCATTCCCCTTAGCACCCAACCGTCCATGGGCACACAACCACACCACATCCTACAAGCGCAGGGGGGGTTTGTTTATCAACCTGATAAAGTTCTAGTAAATGATAGCTACTCTGACAAATGTTGGGATACACTATTGGGACTAAATAAGACCCAGTCTACCTCCTCATACAGGACTTTTCTGTGGATTACAGTGACTTGCGTCTTAGTAAGTTTCCACCTCTGCAATTTTTCCAAGGAGTATACCACAAACTGTGGCCATCTCTCCTGCTTGTGCACTACCAGGGTTCCCCGTGTCCACTGCTGAAACAAGGGACTCAACCATAGGGCTGCTACCCTTTTCCAGTCCACCACACCTGGTAACAGGAATGCTGAAATAGTATTATATAGGAACAGGCTATGTAAATAACTGATTGGATTCAATAAAGTCAAACCTCCCTGTTTATACTCCCTGTACAGGACCTCCCATTTAATCGGGTTTAATCTACTGCCCCACAATATTTGAACATTTTGACTGAGAATGGTCACATCTAGAGAACCAGGGGGTGGAAAAATGGCCCCCACATACGTCAGCAGCTGTAAAAAGAAAGTGACAGACACTTTCTTCTTTTTAGTCTGCTGCCATCATTTCCAAATTTGTACTTTGTCATTACTATTTGCCAAAGCATCCAGCCAATTCACCTTCACTATATCAATGTTACCAAACTTCATCCCCAAGATGGTAATATATGTATCCGTCATAGGGATATTCTGTATTTCTGCCACCAGTTCTGTTCTAACACTTAAAATATATACACTACAGTTCTGAAGATTCAATGCAGAACTCATAATTCTAGAAGAATGGCTCACCACCTCCAAGGCACATACAGCCAACCCCTTATCTGCAATCAGGAGAGAAACATCATCCGCATATGCCGAGGTTTTTGTATGGCCCACAACCCCCGGAATCTGCACACACTCAATCTTTCTATCTTGTTAAACTAATTTCAATTAAGGATCTAAACAAAATATATACAAAATTAGGCTCATTGGGCATTCCTGTCAAACCCCTCTACTGATATGGACTGCCCGTTCTAAGTGACCATTTATCAACAGGCTCATGAAGGCAATTGTGTACAACTTCATGATCTATACAACAAAAGGGCTAGGGATGCCATATTGTTCCAGAACCAATTTCAAATATAGATGTGAAATTTTGTCATATGCTTGTTCTTGATCAGGGCTTAATAAATAACCACTCAGATTGTTTCTTTGCCTCTGTGAGACAACCTTTCTCAATAACAGTAGGCTATCTGTAATTTTTCTCCCTTTGACTGTACACACTTGGCTGGGATCAGTGACATAAGGGGCCACCTTCCCTAGGCAGAGAACTGGAATTTTCATCAGAATCGTTAGATCTGTGTTCATCAAGCTCAATGGATGCCAGTTCTTTAATAGTTGTTTGTCTCCTTTTTTATAAACGAAAATTTGTACAGCGTGGCCAAATTGTGGAGCAAGATCCGGACTGTCCAATATCGAATTATATACAACTCATAAAATGTCAACCTATTCCGTCTCAAAGGTTTTATAAAATTCCAAAGTAAGGCCATCAGGGCCAGGAGTAGTATTATTATTCAAGGCCCATATTACATCTCGGATCTCCAGATCAGTGATCAGTTTAACTAACTCTGCCACCAACTCCTGAGGGAACATCGGTACCTAACAGGACTCCAATAAGGCAGTAACCATCTTTGCTGTTGTGTCCGGTGTAGAATACAGACATTCCTTATGTCCAGTCACTTCCCTCATTATAGCATCATTACTCCATACAATAGCCCCTTCTTGGGAAAAAAGTGAGTCCATGGATCCCTGTCGAACTCTTGCTTTACAATTCTCATAAATATCTACCACAGTCATTTTCCCAGGTGTACCAATTCTATGTTCATACAACAGAGACGTAGCTATGTCATATTGCAGAGTCTCCATCTGTATTTTTACATTTTTCTACTGCTCACCATATTCACCATAGCCTCCACTGATTAGAGAGACCACCTTTCTATACTGTCCTCTTAATGTCAAATATCGGAGATATTTTTCTGAATGAGCTTTATACCCCCAGGATTTCATTGCCTGTTTAACATCTACTTTCGTCTGTATCCACCACCTACTTATATTGTCCTCCAAGTGCACTACCAACTTCCTCGCTGTCAGCAGGTCATGTACCTCTGCAGTGCATACAACATCCATGAGTACTGTATTATTTAGTTTCCATATACCCCAGCCTCTCTTAATATCTTCTCCCAGTGTAAATTGGACCTTCACCATGAGATGATCAGAAGTTTCCATGGGGACAGTTACTGGTAGAACACATCTTAAAGTGGGGGAAGAAAAAACATGGTCCATTCTAGTAGCCAGATTAACTTTACAATAAGTGTAACCCCCTGTAACATGTATACAGTGATATGCATCTATCATACCTGTAAGTTGTAAGATATTCTGCAGGGCACCTGTGTCACAAAAAGATTTGGGTGTTTTCACCCCCCTTATCCTGTTCTGTCAAGCCACAATTAAAATCTCCCACCCAAACCATAAGGCGGCAAGTAAACAAGAAAGGTCTAATCACAGTAAACAATTCAACTCTCTCTCTTTTTTTGTCTGAGGAGCATACACTTATTATTCTCCATTGTCTCCTGGAGTAGCGTAAAATCAACTAACAGTACCCTTCCCAAGCTTAAATCTAGTACTTTAGTAATCAAAAAATCCCGCCCAAAAATGATATCCCCACCCCCCCCACACCTTTCCAAAGTTAAGGAAAAAAAGGCAGGTCCCCAACACCATAATTCTTTTGCATTTTTAATATCATGCACATTATAAAAGAGCACATCCTGTAAGCAATCAATGTCAATGCCAAAATCTTTTAGAACTGAAAAGGTGACTGATCATCTACGACCATTTCTAATACTGTTCACATTGATGGTGGCCACATTATAGCTTAACACATTAGCCATTCAAACAAGAAAAGGGCCAAACTGTTCCCAAGATATTGAAGCATCGATATCACTCAAGTCACAGCCTGTTTGCCAAATCGCTGGCTACCTCTGGGCCTTGTCCCTAGTTGTTTAGATTTTGTCCTTGCTGCCTGCACCTTAGCAATGGTACAGTCTTCCTCTGAATCAGAAGAAATCCCCTTCTGAGAAGAAAAAGTCAAAGAAGATTCAGAATCCTCTCCTCTATCTGAGTCATGGGATTGTAACACCTCATAGGCATTGGAAAGTGGCACTGCCTTCTGAATCCCCCCCATGAGTTGCACCTTTGCTTTTGGTTTTACATTTTTCAAAGGGCATTTTTTCAATACCACAACAGTGGTATTAGGTGGTGGCATACCTTGTGGGTCTCTCTCTCTCTCTCTCTCTCTCTCTCTCTCAGGGATCATCCTTGACTCATCATCTATTTCAGTCTGAACTGGCATATTTTCCACCAGAGTGTCCACCATATCCTGCGTGTCCATATCCTGAACAGGGGGTATACTAGGGTCCTCCACTATGACATCACATGCAGGGAGAAGGGGGGGAGTGCAGGCAACTGGATCCTCCACATTTTGATCCCTAGGTTGGACCAGCTGATGCTCCTGCACTCCAGCTCCATTCTGTTCTCTGACCTTTCTTTGTGTCACAATACTAGCATTTTTGTGCCTTTTCAACCATTAATTCCTGGCTAGGTCTGTCAGTCCTATAATGGGTGGCAATTTCACAGTTCCTATACACATGACCCAGAAGGTCACAGAGGTTACATGTTTGCTCATTTGTGCATTCTTTGTGTGTATGGTCACTCTCCATGCACAGAGTACATTTTACTCTATCGCACGAGTTACTAAGATGCATATGAGAGCCACAGCGAAAACAAGTTTTTGGCTGGCCTTGATAAAAACAATGGCTTCTCTCAGTGCCCCCCAAAAAAGCACTCGGAAGATGTTTTTGGATGTGTAGGCCAGATTGTAAGCGCACTTTAAATTTCCAGCTTCCTGTCCAGATGTGTTCATCATCCAGGATCGGGGAAGGGTTCCCCAGAACATCACACTTTTTCTGGAGCCAGTATCGAACATCATGCACTGCTGCCCCCTCATTCCTAAATAATACTGTGATTTGTTTAATAGCAGGTCTAGTAATCAGGAGAGCCCTAAAGGGTACCTATAAAGCAGAATGTTTTTTTTTCTCATACATAGACCAGAAACAATCCAGCCCTGTAGGTGTTTTAAAACTGACATCATAGTTTGTGTCTCCTTACGCATGAATCAAGGCATAAATTTCATTAGAAAAGAATCTCAATGCGTCTTTTAACAGCGTTTTTCCACTATATATTCTACCTGATGGGAGTGGCAAACCCCCTAAATATTGGATAAGGACAGCATTTTTTTCTTTGAGCTGGAATGTTATTTGAAAATGCCAAATCCCTCCTATGAAATTGTTTCCGTAACAGAGAGAGTTGTATTCTCTCTGAAACTGTCACAGAGACAGGGTTAGCTTGGTCAGCTTGATTGCCCCATGTATCTGGCTCAGTGTGGGGTTCAGTCACACTTGTAGGAGGCATTTCCAACTCCGTATCTTGGGGGGGGTCCTCATTCCCAACATCTATCACAGGTGAGATTATTTCAGGGGATTCCTGGTTTGAAGTCATAGCCAGCTCTGTATGAACTAGCTCCCTGCCATCCACCCCTGGAATCAGTCAATTGCATCTGGAATCCACACCCCCACCTCCATTTTTTTCCAACCAGCTTTAGCTAATGCTGAATCAACTGACCACTTTCCCGGTCTCATATTCCCCGTATCACTATTATCATCTATTCGGCGTCCCCTCCGAAGACCTAAACAATCAGAAGGTCTGCCCTGCACCCTCGGACCATCTGCAAGAGATTTGTCCTGTTCTTCATGTGTATCACAAGCACCCTGATCTGCTGCTTTCAGTAAGTCAACATTTTTGTTTATGGTACTCACTGTGGGTGAAACAGTCTCAAAAGTCTCAGGGATTGTCATCGACCCAGCAATCTCCTCCAGCCGGCCATCTCCCTGTGTCACTGTCATGATCTTGGGTGGTGTCCTCTCCATACCAACACTCCAAGGAGGTCCTGCATCACACATCCTGTCTGCACTCACAGATGTGTCCTGCACTAGAATACCCGCTCCCTCCACGATAGTCATCTGCTCTACATTCGGCTGTCACTTACCACCACCTCTCCCAGGGGTTGAAAGCACAATCAGCAACCGATGTTGCTGTTCAGTGCTCAGGGCCTGCACAAAATCTACTTTGTGTTGCAGACCCGCTGCCTGTAAATCCATATATTCTTCTTCCGATTGTTCCACAACTTCCAGCAAGCCACTGGTCTCTCCTGAAGACACAATTTCTGCCACAAGCTCCTGTGCTGGACCTGCAGGGAGGGAGATCTGCTCCCCTGCAGGTCTACCAGCCAACTAAGCTCTCTCCAGATCGTCAGCCATCTCTCACCAGCATCCCCTACCAAAGAGTAGGGGAATCTCCCCGGTGCTCTGGCCATATTCCCCCCATTCACAAAAAATACCACCAACAGCATAATTTGGTTCAAGGTCAGTTGGCATTCATCTGTATCACCCTCCCCTAAGTCATGCCTGAAAATAGGGGTGGAGGGGTGCCAAAACTGTAAATGGTTTCAAGCATGGCTGGAACAGAGTGAATGGCTTGATGGTTGCTCAGGTTGGTAGTGGTAGGAAAGGGAGCAGGTGGGTGGACTGAGAGGGATAAAGCCCTGTATGTACAATAGATCCTGGGGCAGGTAGGAAACACTGGGCAGACTACATGAACCTTTTGTCTTTTTGCTCCATCATTGTCTATGTTTATGTGCTGCCTTGCCTGATTGTTTCTGGGTTGGGCCTGGTTTATAACTTTATAGATATAATAGGAGAGCCTCTTAAGCATATGAGTGTTACCTCGCATGTTGTTAGGGCAAGAGAACTGCAAACTGAAGGTGAGGAGTTTTAGGACTCAAGAGGCGATACTCATATTCATAAGAGGCCCTCATAGCATCCTTATAAAATTATTATAGATCGTGAAACAATATTTTTTCATTGCATATTTTCTCTAGACATTGGTCTAGAAGACATATGAAGAGAGACTTAAGGAGCTTAAAAAGTATAGCCTCGAGGAAAGGAGGGAGAGGGGGGACATGATAGAAACTTTCAAGTACCTCAAGGGAATCAACAAAGTCCAAGAGGGTAGCATCTTTCAAAAAAGAGGTGTGCAAGAACAAGGGGGCATAATTTGAAGATAGAGGGGGTGGCTCAGAGGTAATTTAAGGAAGTATTTTTTCACAGAGAGGGTTGTGGATGCATGGAACGGCCTTCCGGAGGAGGTTGTGGAGTCAAAAACAGTGATGGAATTCAAGCATGCATGGAACAGTCATAAGGAAATTCTAGGGGTTGGGGGTAGGAAGAAGAAGTAGGCTGCTGGTTAACTAGGATCTGCAGCTTATCCATTAGGTAGGGAAATGGGCAGACTGGGTGGGCCAAGCGGTCCTTATCTGTCATCAAATTCTATGTTTCTATGTCTCTTTCGTTGTAGTGTGAGTGGCGCTAACAAGAAACTGGTTCATACAGCACATCTCATGAGACACTCATATAGAAATAAAAGTACCTCACACGCAACTGAAAGAAGCACTGTGATTGGTCAGGAGCACTACATGACACCCTCATGATCTGTAATAGAAAAATAACGTTTCTAAAAATGCAGTTTCTGTAACTGCTCCATTCACTTGTTAAATACAGAAACACTGAGAAGTCTCAGATTCATGGTGTGCTTTCTCATGTGATGAAAAATAACTTTTTCTTTGTGACTGAGTTCCTTCAGAGTCTGTTTATTTTTGTAAAGGAAAACTACATGCAAAATTACAATAACACATAAAAATGTGCAGTGAGTTTCTGTTTCCCTGACTGTCCCCGGCATTCTGTTCCCCGCATCTGTGCCATGGTAAGTTTTTTTTTTTTTTACTTTTCCCTGCCTGATTTATGGCCCCTCTGTGTCTCCATGCAGGTTTCTTTTATTGACTTTGATCTGTTGGAATTTTGCCAGAATGTCTCTGGGAATGATGTTGATTAGATGAAAGTCCTTCAAAGGTGTATCAGCTTTATTACCACCCAGCAACAGCACTTTACAAAGAAAATGCTCACACACACAGAATAACAACAGTCACTACTTAGAGAAATCTGACTTCAGCAGGGAGGAAGGGCAAACACTTTTTCAAAGAAGTTAACTTTCACAAGCAGTTGCAGTTAAATGCTGTGGCTAGATTATAACTAGGGGATCTTAATTCTAGTGCTAGGTCTAATTGACATCATTCCCACAGGCATTCTGGGAAAATTCCATCAGATCAAAGGCAATAAAAGAAGCCTGCATGGCTACCACCAGGGGCCAAATAACTGGCAGGGGAAAGTAAAAGAAAAACCCTTGCCACAGACACAGGAAACAGAATGCCAGGAATAATCAGAGATACAAAAACCCAATACACACTTTAACATGTAGTTTTCCTTTAAGGTAAAGATGAACTATGAGATTGATTCTTCCTCATTTTGTATACATTGATGGAACCAATAGCACCATGCTGTCAAAACCTGGTCTTGAGTTGTAGTGATATGAGTGTTGCTGGAAGCTGTGAGTAGCTGTGGTCACTTAACTGATGTGGTGCAAGTTACCCCTTCCATAAGCCAAAGATGGAAGAAGGTATGTTTAAGAGAAGATTCCTTTGATTGTCCTCTGGTACTTTGCAACAAGCCAGTATTCAAAGTATTCCATATATTGTACATGTTGAATTGCTCGTATGATTCTTGAAACTCTGGTACTTATCCCAGTGACTACATTACGCCTGCCAGTTCAGAATATCATATTAACAATAAGCTGTTTTCCTTTATGGAGCCCAACAGCTCTGCTTGTTGCTGTTTATTCTGCTTCCTCCAGCAGGTGGCACTGTTTACAATGCTGCACTTGAAGCTGTTCAATCCTGCTTGAAAGAGAGGTGGCAAAGGGGGAAGTAGTGGTGGTGGTCGGTCTGAACATGCTGGACATTGATAGAGATGTTCCATTGGCCAGGCACACCAGTGGTCAGGCCTTACTAGATGCCTTCCAAGCATACCTCTCAACCTCTTGCCTCATAAATCAGGGACAAGGCTTAAACAATTCAGAGACAAAGATCCAAAATCAGGGACACATCTTAATAATTGGTAATATTCACTCAAAAAGTTGATAGAATAAGGGGATTAGTGTAAGATGCATTTTCTGATGAAGAACAAGTCTGTAACTTTAATGTTTGACATTATTTTGTGCTTACAATTCTCAGTGTTTAGTCTCAAAAAACACTAATTTTAGGAGGGACAGAGGAAAATTCTGAGCCCAAATCAGGGACATCCCTGATAATCAGGGACAGTTGAGAGGTATGCTTCCAAGGCTGTCCACTGGTACAACTAGTTAAGGAACCCACTAGGCAGACCATAGTTCTTGATGTGGTACTCACCAGCTCGGAGGTGGTAGGAGCTGTGAGAGTAAGGGAGACACTGGGGAACAGCAACCATAACTCTGTTTGGTTTAAACTGGTCTTTGGGTTTGGTAGACCACAGTCGGAAGCTGAAGTTCTTGACTTTAGAAGAGCAGAGTTCAGTAGGCTGAGGGAACTGGTCAAGAATAAGTTAGTTGGGGTGGATATCATAGGTGGGATAGAGGAGAGATGAGGCAATTAAGGGGGCCATTTTTAAGGCATCCAAAGTATGCATGAGAATGGTAACCAAAAAGTACAGGTTCAAGAGACCATTGTGGTTCCCATCAAGGGTCAGGGAAGCAGTGAGGACAAATAAAAAGGCCTTCTGCAAGCACAAAGAAAAATAGGGGAGGAAGAATGGGAAGAATATTTACTGATAATTTCAGGAGGGAAAGAGGGCAGTTAGGGAGGCAAAAGTCGACTGTGAGCTGTGTATTGCAGAGGGGATCAAGAGTGAAGAAATACAGTTCTTCAGATACATTAGGGAAAAAGGAAGAAGGGAGTGGAAATCATAAGGATTGCTGAGTGGGGTAGGGTGATTGAGGAGAACGGACAAAAGGCTGCCAAACTTAAGGATCACTTTTGCTCAATTTTCACTAGGTAGAACAATGGGGCCTTGCTAGAGAGTGGCTTTAATGCAGCTGCAAAGTGGATCCTGGAGATGAGGCAGCCAATATACACAAGTGAGAAGGTCCAGAAAGGGCTGGCAGTTCTGAAGATAGATAAGGCCTGGGACCAGATGTGTTGCATCCAGTAATACTCAAGGAATTGGCAGAGGAACTGGCTGAACCCCTGGTAGGTCTATTAAACAGCTCACTAGGACAGGGTAGTTCTAAAGGATTGGAGGGAGGTGGATGTGGTTCTGCTCCATAAGGGGGGGACAAGGAATAGGAAGGGAACTACAGACCTGTCAGTCTTACCGCTATTGTAGGGAAACTGATGGAGTCACTGGTCAAAGAGGACCTTGTGGAGATCACGTGATGCAGGGTTCCCGTTAGCAGCACTGAAGCAGAGCTCCATCACCTTGCCTCTCTTTTGCTTAATTTTTCAAGCTAGCAGCCTAAAAAGTTGTTGACCAAATTCACTACAGGTCACTCCTGAGGATACAGTCCCAGGCTAGAGCTGAAATTAATTTTGTAGTCAGCTTATTTACCTCGATGGAGGCTGAAATGAAGCAGGCTCTGCCCAGGCATACTCCACCAGCCTCGTCGGAGAAACTGCCTAAAAAGCAGAGGGCTCAAGGAGCTGCTGCCGGTAAAGCGACGTCCCCAACTTCGGCTGCAATCCCATTAATGGAGGACCGCTTTCTGCAAGAAATCTTGCCTTTTATTTTTTTTTTATTCATATTTTATTAGTAAATTTTTTCTATTACTGGGGACAGAAAGTTACAACATACAATGCCTATGCTCAAAGTGATACATGAGCTGTCCCCATCCCCATTCCCCACCCCATACAGCAGCAGAGTCCATACAAAGATAGAAAGATGCCATATAGTAACACGAATCAAGGAACACTGGATATAGTGACTCATTTGGCAACCCTGGCCATAATTAGCATGTGAAGGGGATCCCAAATATTCTTGTACCACTGCAACTTATTATGGAGGCTCACTATCGCTTTCTCAGTACGTAGGTTAGCCAGAATTTCATTAATCCATTCCTAATATGTTGGGCTTGCTGTATCCTTCCAATGCCGAAGCACAATTTTCTTAACAGATAGTGCAATCATGGAGATATGAAATCTCCTGATTCTCACCTTGATGGAGGATAAATCCCCCAACAAACATACGTCTGGGGTGAAGTACTCCTGCAAACCCAGTATGGGATCTAGGTTGTTCTGTATGGCTACCCATAATGACTTTATTTTGGGGCATGACCAAAAGACGTGAAGAAGCGTGCCATCCTCTTGACATCCTCTGGTACAGGCCCCCGAATTTATGAGACCCCATTTCCTCAGCTTCACAGGGGTATAATACATGTTATGTATTATGTGGTATTGCATAAGACAAAGTCTATCCTGAGAGACGAATTTATGGCAGAACTTCCATAAAGCTTACCAATTAGGAGTATATTGAGGAGAAAAGGAAACCCAGGGCCTAGTGGGACCTTCAGGTCTCCCATATTTCCAATAATATAGGACACAATATATTTTGGAAATAGCTCCTGGAGAGCCCAATAAGGAGGAGAAATCCGATATAAACAGAAAAGCAGATGGACGAGGAGGGATGTTACCAAATACTGTAGAGAGGAGATGTTTCAATTGGACCACCCTAAAGTGAAAAGCTAATGGGATGTCAAACTTGCGAATTATATTAGAAGCTGAGAGCCATTCCCCTGCATCATCCAGAAAAGTAGAGATTATCCCATCCCCAATCTGAGGCAACCATTTACAAGATATCATCTTTTTGTTTATTGTGAAAGATGGGGAATTCCAAATGGACTGAGACAGGTCCAAGTCTGGGAAATACCGTAGAAATGAACAAAGCTGCGTGTGATCTCTGAGGGACATTTGGATAGTGGGACAGCCAATAGTGTCGGGAAGGGAGGCTATTTTAAGATAGAACATCACCTGGGGGTCAATGTTCTCGGACTGAATAAAATCTAACTCAATTTTGAGCCAGACCAGTCTTAAGTATTCCGGACCCTGATTCACCCACTGCATATATTTTACAATGTGACTAGCCCAGTAATAAATTGCCAGATGGAGGATCCGCAGTCCTCCATCTTTTTTCTGAGCGGCTAGCTTATAATATGCTAACCTGGATTGTTTATTAGACCAGACAAAATTTGTGAAAATTCCGTGCACTTTCTGGAAACATGATAATGGAGTAAAGGAGTTAAGAAGTGAGAGAGGATAAAATAAATGAGGAAAAACATTCATTTTAATGATACTAATGTGACCCCAGAGAGAGAGAGAGGGAGTTTAGACCATCTATTGAGATCCTGAACTATCACTTGGGAGAGAGGCTACAAATTTTCTTTAAACCAGGAGGAGGGGTTACGCGTCAAATTAATACCAAGGTATCTGAGAACAGGCGGAGACCAACCGAGACCAAAGGGAGACAAATCATTTTTAAAAACCTTATGATTAAGAGGGAAAATGGAGGATTTATTTATATTCAGCTTATAATTTGAGAGAGCACTGAACTTGGCGATTTCCCTTAACATGACGGGAATTGAAGTTTTGGGATGAGATAAATAAAGGAGGAGATCATCAGCATAAGCCGTAATCTTCACCACCTGATTACCTATCGGGATACCGCTTATCTCCGGATTATTGAGAATGTTTCGGATAAGGGGCTCTAAGTATAAATTAAATAAGAGGGGGGGAAAGAGGGCATCCCTTCCGGGTACCTGAAGACAAGGGAAAGGGTTTGGAAAATGCTCTGTTGCCAGAAACTCTGGCAGATGGAGTTTGATATAAGGCCTGAATCCAATCTATTAACTTAGCCGGGAAACCAAATACTTTCAGGGCCTGAAACAGGAAATTCCAATTGATGCAATCAAACGCCTTCTCGGCATCCAAGGAGACCAATCCCGCGGGAAAGGCAGCATCCCTGGACACCAAGACAACGTGTGACAGGGTATGTATGTGGTCAGCTGATGAACGCCGCCTCATAAACCCTACCTGAGACATATTAATCAAGTCTGGAAGAACCCTTGTTATTCTATCGACCAATATCTTCGATAGAATTTTAATATCTTGATTCAATAAAGAGATTGGTCTGTAGCTTTGCACTAATTCTGGATCTTTATCGGGTTTAGGAAGAAGAACAATCAGGGCTTCAAACAAATGTGTATCTATTTTTGCACCAGAAAGAATGTGACAGTACAACCGGTGGAGAACGGGCAATAATTGTGATCGAAAAGTTTTATAAAATAAAGTGGAAAAAACGTCTGGTCCTGGGACCTTTGTCTAAGGGCAAAGCCCCAATGACCTCTGATATTTCCTCCAGAGATACTGGTGAGGATAGAAAATTCCTCTGCGATTCAGATAGAGAGGGTAGAGAGGAATCCCTCAGGTAGGCCTCAAGCTCCTCTAAAGAAAGAGGGTTGTCCATGTCCCTATACAAATACTCATAGTAGGAAGCAAACTCCTGCACAACCTCAGAAAGGGATACCCTCAAGGATCCATCCACCTGGGCCCTGATTGGAGGTATAAATCTAGCTGATTCCTGCTGCTTTAACCTTAAGGCTAGCAGGTGACCCGCTTTTTCCCCCTGATCAGTGTAGTTTGCTTTAGTACAAATAATAGATAATTCTGCTTTTTCCCTCAACAGATCTAAGTATTTATCTTTAGCTACCGAAAGCCTCCTCAAATCCTCTTCCGAGGCATTAGAGGATAACTTGGTTTCCAAAGACCTAATTAGAGATAATGAAGCTAGTAATTCCACCTCTCGAGTCTTTTTCCTTTTTGTGGCTAAACTGATAATAATCCCTCTCATGTACGCTTTGAAAGCACCCCACAAAATATCAGGTGTCATGTTCTCAGAGGAATTAGTAAAGAAAAAGAAATCAATCTGCTCCTTTATTAGATCATAGTATTTGACGTCTTTGAGCAATTGACCATTTAATTTCCAATGGGTTTCTTTATGGGGAATGTTAAGGAAGACCAGTTTGGAAGTTACAAGAGAGTGATCTGACACTGGACCTGGCTGGATCGAGGCTGTTAAGACCCCCAGCAAGAGGACCTGAGAGAGAAAAAGGTAGTCGATGCGAGACTGGGTTCTGTGTACCGGCGAATTGAAGGTATACTCCCTGTCCTTAGGGTGTAATACACACCACACATCACACAGTCCGCACTGATCTAGAAAGTCCCTAAGGGCCCTCTGTCTGGGCATCAAGCCCCTCAACCCACTACCAGACCTGTCTACTTCAAGATCAAGAACCAAATTGAAGTCCCCACCTATTATTATACCAATGGGAAGCATGGGAAGGAGTATGGAGATAAGCTTCATAAAGAAGCCCGGATCATCTTCATTAGGCCCATAAATGCTACCAAGTAAAATAGGCATAGACCACAGACTCCCCTGAACTAGAACATATCTACCATCTGGGTCCCTGAAAACTTGTTTAGAAATAAAGGGAATGCTTCTAAGGACCAGAATCATAACCCCACAGCTGTTAGTGGACCCCGAGGCAGTAAACACCTGCCCAATTTATTGCCTCCTAACTTGCAGAGATTCACTTTCCAGTAAATGAGATTCTTGCAAGAATGTAAACTGAGAAGATAATAAGCTGAAGTGTTTTAACACTTGGTATTGTTTAACTCTTTTCCTTGTCCCCTTCACATTTCATGTAGCAAAGTTTATACTACTGGCCATCTAAAAAGAAAAGGAAAAAGGACATTATATGAAGTCTAGGAATTACAACAATCAGACTTAAGTGACCCGAACCCCTGTTTGCTGCTGTATGTCCCATCCATCCCAACATCAACTTCCCTCCCTCCCACCCCCGCCCACCGAAAATATTCAACCCATCCAACAATCAAATATGACAATCCTAAACACAATATCACCCCTCTCCCCCCACCCCAACTGTCACGAGCAAAGTTCAGCACAATACCGCTTTCCTTCCTCCCCCTCCAACCTCCCACGCATGTACCGAAAAACCCTGCCTCAAAATGTAAGCCTTCTTATACAAACAGTAGTCAGTAATATCTAATCAAAGATAAAGGTAATGTAAGTGATAATAAGTAAATACTGGACTCCTGAAATCCAGAAACATAAAGAGCGAGAACGAGAAATAGGGAAGAGAGCAACCCCTACTTGGGAGCAGTCCAGAAAGCCCAAAAACCTGAGGAAAAGCAGAAAACACACAATGTAAGGCTTAATAACCGAATATGCTCTCATAACTGCTGCCATTAGCAAACTTCAAAACTTTCCCGGAAACATATATTCGCTAGTAAACTAAATGCTCCCAAGTAGTGGAACTCCATCTGTTTCCAAGCCCCCACTGCTATCTATACCCAAGAGAAATAAATTCCAGAGACAAATAAGTAAAGGGGGTTGATCCACCAAAATTACAGCAAAAGCGCCCTCTGGTGTTAATATCCCACAAACATTGAGACCAAAAGGTCACTCTCTTGAATAGTACCCCAGTAATCAAAAACATCCAGCCTGAGGGTTTTCGTTATGTTAACTAGATCATGAGAGATAATTGAATGTCCTTGGAAAAAAGAAAACAGAAAATGTGAACCGTGTGAGGAAAAAAAGGGAACTTCCTCCCAGACAAAACACAACCCCCTAGAGAGAAAGTCCCAAGATATGAAGTTGCTCCAAAACACTGAGCGCTGAAATGAAAGATGCAAAAGATCAGGGTTCCATTAAAGATAGTCCCCTCCATCGTGAAATTCAAGAGTCCACAAAACCAGACTGATATTCATTCCTCTTTTGGAGCAGCAACACGAAAAAACTCTTCTCCTTTCCATAGCGGGGTGAGGTGAAACCGATCGACCAGATCAAGTGTCCCGAAACAGATCAGGCACAGCAGCCTTCAATCCCGAGAGAGCAGCTTCAGGATTCTCATATGTTGACCAGGTACCCTTCAATAGTACCTGTAGTCTAGCTGGATACCCCATTTTAAAGCAAAGGCCTGCAGCTATAATTTTCGATACGATAGGATGAAAAGCGGTGGGCTTCGCCCTAACCGATCCCGGTATATCTTGAGCAATTCTGAGCCTGGCATTTTCCCATTTCACTTCTTGCAGCTGTCTCACTTTTGCCAGAAAATGTTGTCACTCTAGGTAATTCAAGAAATGGCAAATAATGGGACGTGGCGTTGCTCCTGGAGATGGTTTGGGTCGCAAGGACCTATGCGCCCTTTCAATGATATACTTGGCCCCAAAGGGAGAGGGACCAGCGACCTTTTCAATCAGCTTCTGTACAAATACCAGCATGTTCAGGCCTTCCTCTCCTTCTGGAAGGCCCAAGATAACGACATTGTTTCTTCGGCTGCGGCCCTCCAAATCTTCCAACTTAGCTTCCAAACTAGAAATCCTTTGCCGCATAACTACAAGACTGGGATCGATTTTTTCCACCTGCTTCTCAAGAGAGTAGATTTGAGCTGCATTATCAGAAGTTTTCATCGTGACCTCCTCCAGTTTTTTGAAAGAGATTTAATTTCAGCTGAGATTGCTTTAATTTCTTTCCGGAAGGGTTTGAACTCTTCAAAAATCTGTTCAAAGTTAGGGGTTCTTGCTCAGTAATCAGGCTTTGAAGCTCTGGCTTATCGACAGCACTCGAGGCCCTTGATTTTTTCGGGGCCTTCTCGGGAGTGACCAGCGGCGTATGCTTCTGTGGAGGCTTCTTTATGTAGACCTCCATAATCAATGGAAACAAGCAAGCAAGAGCCCAGGATATTAAGAAGGCGATAATCTGTAATCTTTCTGGTTTTTAGGGAGAAATAGTGACCAAAATAACGATTATTTGCAGTTAGGAGGTTGGAGCTATGCAGAGGAGCTTCTACTCGGTACCCTGCATCACGTGATCCCCCGAAATCTTGCCTTTTAAAGAAACCCTTGCCGACATTGCCTCGGAGTTGAAATCCTTCCGTAGTGATTTTAATGGCCTTACAAGGAGAGTGGGGGATGCAGAGGCCCATTTGGTATCGGCAGAGAAGTGGAGGGAGAAGGCAGAACCTGAGATAGTGCAGCTGTGCCAACAGACACAAAAGCTGCAGCTTAAAACCAAAGATCTGGAAGGCAGGAGCAGACAGAAAAATGTTTTGATCTTAGGGCTACCTGAAGCTGAGGAGGGTGCTAATACTGTGGCCTTCATCCAGAAATTTCTACAGAAAGTAGTGGGGCCCTCCCCACTGAGTGCCAGCTACCAAATCAAGCGGGCGCACCACTCCCTCAGACCAAGACCCAGAATAACACAAGATTTGCCCCTGGAGACCCGACAGAAGCGAGCCGCTTTTCATGCTACTGTCAAGAAGTTAATTGCTGCTGGTATTCCCTTTCGAAGGCTGTACCCAGCCAAGCTGCGTGTTTCAGTTCAGAGCTCCTGGACTGCATATGATATGCCTGAACAAGCCACTGCAGACCTTTCCTCGAAGCTATCTAGTTTGTTTAAAGAAGGATGATCTCTCTTCTAATGGACTGTAGTGTCTCTATAATCATAGACAGGGGACTGATTTAATTGTTTACCTGTTGGGTTGTTTGGTTCAGGGAGGTGCTGGGCCTGTCTGGGGTATTCTGCCAGTTTCTGTGCTGGCAGGTGGGGTCAGGAAGGTGTCGGACACAGGGGGGACCCTGGTAACACTTGGGCTCACACAGGAATATTTTTTGAAGGGAGGCAGCTTCCCAGTGGGACAACATATAGGGGACCAATGTGAGCACCCTCTTTATCTTTCCCCCATCCATCAAGCAGGCTCGATATTCGTGGCTTCAGGTCAGGTTTTATATCTTCTATTTCACTGGCCTGAGCTCAGTTGTCAATTTAATCAGGTTTTGGAGAAAGGTTTCGAAGCCAGTAACAGCCCATATCACGACTTGTTAATTCTGTGGAGTTAGCCTAAATTAAGGGCTAAGCTCTGGTCATAACCACGGATCGGGAGACATAACAATGGCCTAGAAGGGTGGGATTGGTTAAGTAAAGACTGCAGAGGAGCAAGGGGTTACTATGAAGGGCACATTTTGGGTTGTGGTCTGAGATCTTATAAAGGTTAGCTCATTACAGTTTGAGTATCCTGACCTGTAATATGGCTCATAGTTGAAGGAGCCTTAATATAATGAATGGGGGCGGGTGGGGGCTCCAGATCGGGGCGATTTGGGAACGGTGCACAGCGTACTGATTTGGGGGGTGCTGGCATCTTGATCAGTCTCAATATAAGTGCCATTAATTTGAATGACCCCTTAGTTCAGAGCCCAGCTATATCCTTTTGCAAATTATGGGGGGTAACAACTTCCTACTTGTTCTTTATTTCTGGAGCAGTAGTGGTAACTGCCATTGGGTTTTGTCCACTCACACGGAAGGTATTTTGGTCGGTAGCTATTCAGACTGGGGAGGTGAGGCCTATTGTACATAGTTCTGGGGGTTTACTATGGGTTAGGGTGGGTTGGGTTTTTTGGGTATCGGAAATCTGGATAATTTTGTTGAGTCTTTCAATTACTATCAGGACAAGAAGATTAAGGACATACATGTTACAAGATAGGATAATTATTTTTGTAAAACTGAGTTTCATTGTCTTAAATAGGGCTACGGGGTGGATTGGGGTGGGGGTGGGCTGGAGTGTGCCTTAAGGGGTTGATGTGGGTCACGTGGAATTTTCTGGGGTTGATACCTGAAGCACAGAAGGAAAATGGTTAAAAGTATTACAAAGATAATTACTTGGAATGTCAGAGGAGTAAGAGATGTTCTGAAAAGGTCACAAATACTCAAGCACTGTTCACTTTTAAATGCAGATATCATTCTGCTCCAAGAAACCCATTTGACAGCTGCGGAATCAGTATGTTTACGCAGACAAGGAATATCCCAGGTTTTTGCAGCAGGAAACTCATCTGTAAGCCGTGGGGTGGCCATCCTTATCAAAAGGCACATCCCATTCCGGGCTGATAACATGATCGTTGACCCCCTTGTGCTAATCAAGGGTATCTTAAACAACAATACGGTGGTCCTAGGTTCTATATATATATACCGGTAGGTGGGGATCCTGACTTCCTGTTGGATCTGGCTAATAAAATTGCCATGTTCCTTTCTGCCCCCTTGGTTTTGGGTGGGGATTGGAATGTCCCCCCATCCCAAGATTTGGACAGGACCTATAGACCGATGAAGCCTCTTTCACCTTCACAGAATGCCTTAAGGGATTTTATAACCTTGTTGGGGCTGGCTGACCCGTGGTGTACTTTAAACCCCACGTGTCAATCACACACATTTTACTCAGGTGTCCATCAGATCTGGTCAAGATTAGATTATTTCCTAATTAGTTGCTCCCTTATGCCCAGTCTTTACCAGACAGGTATAGAACCCATAGTGATATCTGACTATGTGGTAGTCTGGATGGCTGTCTCACTAGATACCCATACTCGGAGGGAAACCATCTGGAGACTGAATACTCAGCTGCTGAAGGATGAATTGTTGGTCTCGCACATTAAAGAGCTCATTGCTATCTTTATGGAACAAAGTAAGGATTCAGTCTTGAGATGGGACCTCCTTTGGTGCTCCTTGAAGTGCTATCTTCAGAGCGAGTTTATTAAGACTGCCTCTAGAAGGAGAAAGATACGGGACTCCAAAGCTTTGTCTTTGTTGACCCAGATTAAAGCGAAAGAAAACTCCCTATCCTCCTCTATCTCCTCGGGTACTCTAGAGGAGCTGTTAGCAATGCATAATGAATACGCGGAATTAATAAGGGAAAAAGCAGAGTATGCTCTGGCCAAGACCAAAGCTAGATATGCAGACCAAGGCAAAAAAGCTGGTAAGCTCTCGCTCTCCAACTTCATCAGCTGGAGAGCTCCCACCTAATCCCTTCGCTTAGGGCCTCTGATGGCTCTATTAAGACGGAACCTCGGGAGATTGTACAGATCTTTGAAAATTTTTACAAATTACTATATGGGAGGTGCCTTTCTAGCATAAACTCTCAAGACATAGAAACCTATCTGGAGTCCTTAAACCTTCCAACGCTGGATGATTCCAGTCAAGCTTTCCTAGCTTCACCAATATCTATTACTGAAGTAGAAAGAGCCATTAGTAGCCTTACCCTGGACAAAGCACCAGGTCCATATCGATTCCCATCAAACTTCTACAAAACGTTTGCTAAAGAATTAGCTTCCCTTTTGCTTAAATTATATAATTACATGTTCAAAGCAGACAGTTTGGATCCAGCTCTCATGGATGCCATGATTATTCTTTTACTTAAACCAGACAAGACCCACCTAGATCCAACTAATTTTAGGCCAATTTTCCTACTAAATTATGACATTAAAATCTTAGCAAAGGTGCTCTCGTTTCGAATAAAAGCACACTGGACCTGTCTTTTAAGTCCGGAACAGGTGGGATTTGTAGCGGACCGCTCTCCTGCCGACCACCTTAGGACACTCACACATATTTTCCAAGTGGCTCAATCTTCCCAGTCCCCAATGACGTTAATCTCCTTAGATGCCGAAAAGGCTTTTGACAGGGTGTACTGGGAATTTTTATGGTTGACCTTACGGAAAATGGGCTTCCCTTCCCAGTTTGTTATAATGATACAATCCCTTTATGCCTCCCCGTCGGCCAAGATTTATTGTAACGGGATTTTCTCTGCCAGGTTTCCTTTATATACGGGCACCAGACAAGGCTGCCCCCTCTCACCCTTTTTGTTCAACTTTTACTTAGAACCTTTACTCTGGCATATTAAACAGGCCCCCCTAATTAGAGGCATCCCTACCCATACTCAGACCCTTAAACTCACGGTCTATGCTGACGATATTCTTCTCCATTTAGCCCACCCAGTTTCCTCGCTGGAACAAGTGTTAGGAGTTGTCAATCAGTACGGTAAGTTATCCAATTACAAATGAAATATTTCTAAAACTAAAATTTTCCCCCTGAACAGTTACACCCTGAAGTCCAATTTTGCACACTTGGGTATTAAATGGACCTCCCAAACACTCAAGTACTTAGGTATTTATTTATCTAGAGACCCTATTCTAGTTCAGAGGCTCAACCTGGATGACTTGGTTGGTGTTATCCAACAGGATATTTTGAGATGGCAGAACTTACCCCTCTCTTTATGGGCCCGAATAAATATAATTAAGATGAATATCCTACCCCGGCTTTTTTACCCCCTAAATTTATTAAACATGTGGCTTCTGATTTCATTTTTCAAACGCTTACATTCCATGGCATCAAAATTTATCTAGTTAGGCAAACACACCGTCGAGCCTTTTATAAACTTAGTGTACCCAAAGCCCAGGGTGGACTTCACCTCCCCAACTTCCTCTTATATTATTGGGTGAGCCACTTAAATAAATTGGGGAAATGGTTCGCACAGGAGGAAATGGAAAATACCCCCATCTGGCTTCAAATCGAGAATGGTCTCTTAAGATCTAATAATATTAACCTAGCCATGTTTTTTTACCTAACAAAATCATCACTGTCAGAAGGGTTGCAAGACACGGTAATTAGTATTTCTTTAAGAGTACTCTCACAATGTTGCTCATATCTCAAGATACCCCTTAAAGTTGATATGGGTCAGCCACTCATGCTAAATCCAACATCAAAATTGGGGGGTCATGTCTTATGCCTCAATGGCTCCCGCAGTTACAGGAGGCATGTGTGGAGGACCTCTTTTCTCAAGACGATCTCCTTTCTTCACCTGAAATTCTCGGTAAGTTTGATATTCCAAGACAGATGATTTTTAAGGTGTACCAGATAAGGCACACTATAAGTACTTTGTTTGGGGTAAACATTTGACCATCTTTAGTCAGACCCTTAATGGCCAAAGTCAGAGAAAGCTCTTTAAGGCCACACTCAGTTTCCACAGTATATGTTCTCCTCCTGTCGTTTACCTGTTCTGGTCCTCTTCCTGGTTCTCCAATTTGGTCGGCCTTAATTCCAGATGCGAACCTGGACTGGGCCAGGATCTGGAAGGATTTTTATATCTACCACTCACAGGATGGACTTAGACTCACTCAATATCACATATTGAATAATATGTATTATACCCCAATGAGACTGGCTAAATTGGGCAGAGCACCGGACACTACTTGTACCAGGTGTGGCAGGGAGGAAGGGAATATGGTGCACATATTCTGGCATTGTGAAAAGGTATCCTCACTCTGGCGGAAAAATCAGATCTAAACTTGACCCCTGCTTGGGGTTAGAAGACCTTTTCACAATTGAGGTCTGTATCCTAGGACAATATGAAGGCATCACTGTTAAGGAAGGTAGGTATCATATGGCCCTAATTGCCATCCTTGTTAAAAAATTGGTTCTGAAGCATTGGATGGACCAACTACCAATTTCCTATAGTGAGTGGTTAAAGGACATATCTACCTTTTTCAGATCTGAACGACTGATAGCAGGTTTTAGGAACAACATGGCAGGTTTTGACAAGAAATGGGGGAAGCTATATGCATTATACTTGCAATAAGGGTATGATATTTCAACTGTGTGGATAATTGTCCAGTATAAGTGATGTCTCTTCTCCTCCTTCAAGTGACAAGGATAGGCACACTCCAGGGGAGGTGGGTGGGGGAAGGAGGGAGGGAGGAAGAGAGGGGGGTCGGGTCTTTGGCAGGACTTAGTTAGCTGTTCTCTGTATAGTTTAGGAGGCTAGGATTACAGCTGTACTTGACATATGCAATCTACCTGGTCTATGTGTAACTGTTCCTTGGTAAAATTAATAAACTTTGAATTTAGAAAAAAAAAAAGAGGACCTTGTGGACTACTTGGAGAACGATGGTCTCCAGGACAGTAAACAGAACATATTCATGGCAGGGAGGTCTTGTCAGACTAACCTGATCATTTTTTTTTTGACTGTGTGATGAGGGAATTGGATAGGGATCATGCTGTGGATCTGCTTTACTTTGACTTCAGCAAGGTCTTTGACTCCATGCCTCTCCAATGCTTGATGAACAAGATAGAGTATCTGGGTGCAGCTAAGTTCATAGTAAACTGGGTATGTAATTGGCTAAAGGGGAGGCAAGAGAGGGTAGTGGTTAATGGGGTTAAATCAGAAGAGAGGGATACCACAGGGATCTGTCCTTGATCCAGTCATCTTCAATATGTTCATCAGTGATATTGGTGAGGGAAACCAGGACAGGTTGTGTCTCTTCACAAATTACACTTAGCTCTGTGGGAAGATGGATAGCAAAGAGGGAATAGGGAAAATGCAGACAGCCTTACAAAAACTAGAGGGGTGATCTAAGGTTTGGCTGTTGAAATTCAATGCCAAAAAGCGCAAGGTAATGCATGTGACACTTGGACAGCTTGTTCTGATTAACCTATATTTTTTGTAATATAAAAATGTGTTATTGAATGTCTCTCATGAGAGATGCAGACAGTCTGTGGAATGACAACCCCTCTTCCATGGTTTAGCTAATATGTGTTACCTGGAAAGCCAAAAGATAATTACAGGCTAAAAGAGACTTAAAATTTAGGATCTCCTTTTTATGTGACTAATTGCAGCTTGCCAACTGCCAAGATAGATCATAAACTTTTATAACGTTCAGAGGAAACACAGTAAAATTCACATGGTTATACAAAGCATGTTGCACCTCTGTGAGACCTGGCAGAGAGAGACATAACAAGTACTTTGGTGTCCTGGAAATAGGAAGCTGATCATAAGATCAAAGAAAGTCATATGAGAAAATGAGTTGTACTGAGATCACAGAATTTACCTTTGATAAGGCATCCTGTTTGCATAGATATATTTTTTTATATTCTGACAGGAAGGAGCTAGGTGACCTCATGCAAAGGCGTTGGCAAAGCCAGTTTTTAAACAGTATTCTGTTTTCCATTTAGATACAAATGTTTGGACTTTGAAAAAGAAACAGCACTGTGAGATAAGAATACCTTAGAAAAGACAATTCTAAGAGTACTGTGGTAGGAGATTTTGTCTGCACTTTTAAACCTGTTTTGTTTAAGTGATTTGTATGTTTTGTGATATATGGTTCTGTATTTACATTTTACATTTTTATATCTATTTTGAAGTAAACTTCTACTTTAGAGACTACTTGGTGTGCCTTTGAATTTATTTTTCTTGACAAGGGAAGCATACATGGTTCAAGCTGACACTGCACAAAGCTTACTGGTTTTACCAAACTGGGAAAAGGTAAGAATTTATTCTGAGGTCTTTAATAGAGTTTTAAGGGTTCATTTTTTACACCTGGTTAGGTGCCCATAGGCAAAAGATATCTGCCCCGCCCAAAGAGCAGAATTATCTGAGCCTGTACATTGGGTACACTAACAAGAGGTTCACAGCTTGAATCTCTCCAAGACTTGAGACCAAAGATTGATTTGAACCCACAAAACAAACAGGAGGGTTACCCTGTTTCTATTAACTGTTCACAAGACTGCTGTCAGAGGTTGGCACTTTGGGAGTAGAGGGCTGACCTGCTGAGTGGGTTTGTGACAATGCACGTAGGGAACAAGAAACCCAGAAAGGAGTACTGGATGGGAGGGTGAGACTTAGCACTGTGGCTGAGGAATGAGACCTTGGGGTTATCATTAGTGACTCTCTTAAGCAATCCGGTCAGTGCAACATGGCATATAGCAAGGTAAGCAGGACACCAAGATGCATTGAAAGGGGTATCGATAGCAGAAGGGAAGCGATAATACTTCCCTATATAGATCCTTAGTGAGGCCACACCTGGTGTATTGCACCCTGTTCTGGAGTCCTTACTTCAGGAAGGATAAGGATGGGATGGATACAGTGCAGCACAGGGTAACAAAAATGATTTAGGACCAACACTGCAGGTCCTGTGAGGGGCATTTCAAGGCACTGAACATGTACTCACTGGAGACCAGAGGGGAGAATCACTGGTCAAAGAGGACCTTGTGGACTGCTTGAAGA
The DNA here is from genome assembly GCA_016271365.2 of Neoceratodus forsteri. Lineage (NCBI taxonomy): Eukaryota > Metazoa > Chordata > Ceratodontiformes > Ceratodontidae > Neoceratodus > Neoceratodus forsteri. Next base: position 909,224,608 of record CM028130.1, on the reverse strand, counting down.
ATGACAGTCTCCAGGATAGTAAACAGGACAGATTCATGGCAGGGAGGTCTTTTCAGATTAACCTGATAGTTTTCTTTGACTCGGTGATGAGGGAATTGGATAGGTGGCATGCTATGCATCTGCTCTGCTTTGACTTCTGCAAGGTCTTTGACTCAGTTTCAAGCACAGTTGGGAGAGGGAGGTTCCGGAGGGATATGAGGAAGTACTATTTTAAGGAAAGGGTGGTGGAGCCTTGGAAGTCTGCCACTAAAACTTCCTGCCCTGTACAATACCTGAAAACATTTCTGTTTATTGGTCTGCCTTCTGGCCGACTCTTGTACAATTTTATCCATGTACTATGCTAGTTTTATTTTGCACTTGTTAGTTCCTTGTACTTCTATACACCTGTATATATAATGTACCTCTATACACCTGTATATTTAATGTATTTACTTTGTGGTATGTCGTAGGTAGTTCATTGTATGTCCTATGTATTTGTTCATCTGTTGTATTTCCTACACTAGACGTTTGTGAAAACAGGCATTTTTGCTCACATACCTTCCAGTATACAAATAAAATTGATTGATTGATTGATTGACTGATTGAGAGAGGGGACATGAAAGAGACCTTCAAGTTCCTAAAAGGAATTAATAAGGAGAACTCTGTGGAACTATTTAGCTTGAATACTAGCTGGTGTTCACATGGGTATAAGTGAAAACTAACAGGAGGGAGGCTCAGGAGGGATATGAGGAAGTATTATTTTAAGGAATGGTTGGTGGAGCCTTGGAACAGTCGAAAAGCTGAGGTGGTGGGTGCAAAACCTATTAGTGGTTTCAAGTACGGTTGGGAGAGAATGAAGAGTATAGTGGTGGCTAGGAGCAACAGAATCAAGGATGAGAATGGGGTGGGAGGTGGGGAGGGCGAGGACCCTGGTTGAACAGTAGGCTCCATGGCTAGATCAGAAATTGGGGCAGACTGGATGTTCCATTGGCTTTTTTCTTCTATTACTGTCTATGTTTCTATGCTGCAATTCAGTCCTCCTTCCTAGAGGGTGCTGTGACTGCACCGTATAGGCTGGTTATTTATTTATTTAAGAGTTTTACCAGGAAAGGCATCCTGAGTGGGGGACCACTCGATTCCAGAAGAGCCCTGGGGGTAGGGGGATGGGAACAATAATACAGACATATAAAATATAAACAAGGTTAAGTGGTGGTGTCTCCCCTCTTGTGCTGTGTCTGCTTCTTTTGTGCTGGCTTTGTAACTGTAGCCAGGCATATTATCCTTTTCAGCTGAGTATTTCTATTTTTTTAACCTTTGCTCTATTAAAATCGTGGGGTCCTGACTCAATGTGCATATAGCATGGTTGGTGCAGCTGCCGGTAGCACATGATCACACTATTCACTTTAACTTTCTCTTTGTTTTAAACTATATTTATACCCCCAGTGTGCTAGACTGATGCCGAGGCCCTGTGGCTGTGCAGCAGCAGAAGTCAGGGGCAGTGCGGCCTGCTGTACACCAGCAGAATGAGAGTGGAGTGGCATCCTGGTCTTTGAAATCACCCCCTCAGTCAGCTAAATAGCTAGGCAGGGCACAGTCGCATGAAGAAGCTGTGGAGTGGCCACTTTTGAACTCTGTGATGGCTTTTCCTCCTACAACTTCTGCAGCACCGGTGCAAATGTGGATTTCTTGTTTTTTACGTCAGCTCCTAATGCTGTATTTTGTGGTGAACAGATGGATAGTGACACAGGAGGGTTTCACTTGGCTACCATCTTTATCCCCACTGTAAACAAAGGCTACAGCACAGACACATGGAGGCAGTACTTTGTAGTGGTTAAGAGCTCTGAGCTGCGAACCTGGAGTACTGGGTTTGAACCCCACAGCCACCATTGTATACTGTGTGACTGTGAGCAAGTCACTTAAATTCCATCTGCTCCCAGAACACTCCTGGAAACAAGTCTTGACTTAGTATGTCTTTCCTGGCCAAATATTGTAACAAAAAGGGCTACTGGATTGCAGACTGGGCAGGACAAGAACTTTCTATAACTATTAACTGCCCACTTCAGAACTAGAAGAAGAATCAGCATTTATATAGCGCTTTTCATACATCCCAAGCGCTTTACAAGCAATGCTAGACTGGTAGTGAAGTGACTGAATGTGTGGTGGTGGCCATATCACACATTATCACCCACACACAGCCTGGATAATTGCATGAACCGGTTTATGGGAAGGGGAATGTTGGCCAGGGCACTGGGAATGTTCCCTACTCTTTGCGAAGAGTGCCCTGGGTTCTTTTACTTCCACCTGGACACCCTCCAGGACAACACCAGGATGGGCAGAAGGGACCTCGGTTTAATGTCTCATCCGAAGGACGGCACACCCCAACAGTACAGCACCCCCCAATACTGCACTCAGATGCCAGCGATTTTTAGGTGCAAGTCCAATCCCGGTGTGGGACGAGAACCCACGACCTTCTGGTCCAGTGGTGGATGTGCTACCAACTGAGCCACGCTGACACCTACAAGTAAGATGGCTGCCCTAGTACTTCCTTAATGGTAAGAGCACACATCTACTACACTAGTCTCCTAGCAGAGGGCTCCCAGCTAACTTGCCCCTTTAATCTCCTGTCTCTTGTTGCAAGACAGTATGTCTGATTCACCTTCTCCCAAACACTGGAAACCTGTTTTTGTGAGGCTGCAATATTCTTTCCAACTAGATACCCCCCATCATCTACTAAATAGTTAAAGACGTTTAAAGAACTGCACCAAAATGCTGACTGAAAAGCACTTTCCTCTCCATCCACACTGCAACTTTAAGTAAATGAAAACCCTTTTTGGGTAAGCTATGTATCCATTCTCATCCCTGTATCCCATCTCCCATATACATACTACATGCTAAAGCATTTGGTAGCAGATATACTATAACAGGATAATAATTTAGGACAGTGGTTGTCAACATTTTTTGGTCCAGGGCCCCCCTGGATAGCTGTCAGCCATGTCGGGGACCCCCTACCAAAAGTCTACAGATTTGGTACCGCTTTTAATATTTTGTACAGCCTTTATACAGCTACCCTTACTAAAACGCAAAAACAATAAAATTAAAAAATATATATAGAAGTATAAAAAATATGAAAAGTACACAATAAGTACACAATGACATTGCTGATGTACTAATGTGACACTTGAGCTTGATGCAATGAGCAAAGTCTGTCAACTTACTGACTAAAAAAAACACCTCGTAGAAGTTGATGCCGGTCTCAAGCAAAGATAATAAAACTGATATATATATAGAATAAAGTATGGGGTGGTGTGTGTAATGAGAAGTTTACACACACCCCAGAGGGGTTAGATGCTGCGCTCGAGGGGTTTGTACAAGCATCTAACCACGAGGGTGTGTGTAAACTTTGAGTTTACACACACACCACCCCATGTTTTATTTTTTATAATTGCTGGGTTCTCCCCTTTTTGGCCACAGCAATTATGTAAAATAGCAGTTTCAGTGCGGTCGCGCTCCAGTTCAGTTTTCGTCCGGTCCTTACATGTAGGTTTTCAACGGTTTCAGGTGTGTTTTTTTCAATAATAAAACCTGTATCCTGTAGAAAATAACAGATGTTTTTTTTTAAATTTAACTTACCGCCGTGATTCGTTGGTGGCCAGGTTGTGGTCAAGCAGAAAGCGATGAGCCAGAAAGGGAAACACTACAGCAGACGCATGTGCAGAGGGAGGAGAACTGTGCGTGTGTTTGCTGTTATAAATGCTCCTTATGCCATGGTCTCCCTATAGCAAAAAGGGGAGACCCATTAATTATACTACTGATACACTACTACTATTGTATATTTATTTCATTGTTTAATTATATTTTGTATAGTTGCATGTACCAAGCTAACTTACTGAGCAACTTAAAAACTACACCTCACAGAATTTGCTGCTGTCTGATGCAATATGTTTTGCACTGCTAACACAGAAAATAAAACAAAGGCAGCAAAAATAAAACTGAGCAGCTTCGTTTTATTTTATTTTTAACAACAGTAGCGATGTGCGATAAGTGGAATTTATGAAAAATATCTGTAAGAAGCGAGGAGCGATGAGTGAGGAGCAAGGAGCAGAGAGATCACCTGGTATCAATGATGCCTATCTTATTTTTCTACATGGAATAGATTGTTTTCTCTATATTTTTGGTAGAAGCGATCTCCTCGTGTTCGTTATAAGGTTCTACAATTACATAAACACTTCTGACCTATATACTGCTGATACTCTTACAGAATGGTTTAAAATGTTAAGGATGAGGGTACTGCAGTCAGTGTCATTTAGTTTTATTTCTATTACTGGGTCCTCAGACTTCTTCCAGACAAAACTTGATTTAACTTTCCTTAGAATCTAAGGTTTGAGATTGCAACGCTTTGCTTGTACTTGCTTATCTGTTACGCGCCTGAACTGTTATCGGATTAAAAAATGTTAAAACTTAGTGCGATTCCCTTTCAAATTTGCAGACTGTTCCACGGACCCCCTTGCATGAGCTTGCAGATCCCTTTTGGGCCATGGACCCTTGGTTGAAAACCACTGATTTAGGAGATGCAATACAGCAGGGTAATAATTTTTACAGGAAAACTATGAATTATGCAGATTTTCCTTTTTTTTTTTGCTTCAACGTGTTGTTCATTTCAACAAAAGAAGTGGCATGTTATGTTCCAGCATACACTTTGCATTTATAAATGAAATAAGTTAATAAAGAACTTGGCAAAATAATCTGTATGCATTAATCATAAGGAGAACAACCTGTTGACAGCACCCTAGGGAATGTGCTGAGATTACATAATACTGTACCTATATAAACTGTAGCTGCAGTCCCTAACAGACTATGAAGAATAATACAAAATCACACATGCCCCCATAATGCAAAGCATCATGGGCTGCATATGCAAATCACCACAGAATGTTATGCTGGTCCAACTTTAAGCAGAATTGCATGGTGCGGAAAGGCCTCTCACACAGTTTGCAAAGGGTGCTAACAGAAGACGTAGACATGTGTTTCATCCTACCAGGACTCATCAGTATGCCTCGTCTGTTTGACACCCCAGTGGAATGGACCAGCTACCCCTAAGGCAGTAGTGCCTGGGATATATTGTGGTGAACCCATTAAAATAAAAACTATTTAAAGAGACAAAGAACCTCTGTGCGCAAACACTGAGGCAAGGGTTACCCCAAAGGGCATTTGGCTGGGAAGCCAAGTTTCAAGAAAATACAAAATCACACATGCCCCCATAATGCAAAGCATCATGGGCTACATATGCAAATCACCACAGAATGTTATGCTGGTCCAACTTTAAGCAGAATTGCATGGTGCCGAAAGGCCTCTCACACAGTTTGCAAAGTTTACACAATATATCCCAAGCACACTGCCTTAGGGGTAGCTGGTCCATTCCACTGGGGTGTCAAACAGACGAGGCATACTGATGAGTCCTGGTAGGATGAAACACGTGTCTATGTCTTCTGTTAGCACCCTTTGCAAACTGTGTGAGAGGCCTTTCGGCACCACGCAATTCTGCTTAAAGTTGGACCAGCATAACATTCTGTGGTGATTTGCATATGCAGCCCATGACGCTTTGCATTATGGAGGCATGTGTGATTTTGTATTTTCTTGAAACTTGGCTTCCCAGCCAAATGCCCTTTGGGGTAACCCTTGCCTCAGTGTTTGCGCACAGAGGTTCTTTGTCTTTATGAAGAATAAACCTTCCACTGGATTGAGCTAGTGATCAGCAAACTGAATGTAAACAATTCTAAAAGGGCACATACTGCAGCATTGTCTTACACAAGCATACAAGCAAAAGCTGCAAGGCTAATTCTTGTAAGTGCCAAGCAGTAATTACAAGGTAAATTAGCCCTGTTTGATCTTAATGGAACTTTGCCCAAAATTCAAAGTACGCAGTCTTCTGACATGCTATATGTTTGTTTTTTTCCCCCAAGAATTAATGTGCTGTATTTAGGATGAGTTTACTAGCAAAATTGATAGCCTATGTTTAACTCACCAATATAAAGATGCTCAATAGCTGCTTTTATGTATCTTAAAGGGGAACAGTCAGCACAGAGGACCCCATACTCAAATGTGGGTCTGGTCCCAAAGTGCACTTTGTGTCAAAAATATTTTGGTTTGCTGTAGTATAATAGATTGTATGAGACCAAATGTGTTTACTTCAAGGCTGACATCTTCTGTTATTACAAATCCCAGAATCCTCTGCAGCTGACATCAGCTCAGTAGGCAGCAGTGGGAGATTCAATAGCCTGCAGTGCATGTTACAGTTTTTATCATCTCTGATCCAATGTTTTTTGGGCCTGCTTTTCTCCAGGGGCTAAGTGCATTCCTCTGTGACTGTACTAAGCCCAGGGAGCACAGGGGGACCGGTAAACAAAAAAATCAAAGCTTATATAAACTCTTAAATGCACTGCGGACTGTTGAGTCTCCCACTGCTGCATACTGCTCTGATGTGAGCTCTGTGATTAGTAGTAACAGAAGATGTCATCCTAGAACTAAGCAAAATTAGTCTGATACAACCTACTATGCTGCAGTAAACAATAAGTAAACCAGAATGTTTTTGCACAGAAAGTGTACATTTGGACCAGCCCCACACTTGAGAATTGGGCCCTTGGTGGCAACACTTCCTCTTTTAAATGTTTTCAAATTTTAAAAAGAAAGGAATAAAACAAATTATTTAAAACCTTACTCCCTGTATTGTCTTAACCAAGCCCTTCAAAGGGTCCACCACATGTTACTCCACTTGCTGAAGCCTGTAAAAGACCATGCATGTTGTGTTCCATCATACAGTTTGAATGCTCCCCGAAGTATGACACCAGATGAACGCTGCAGCATTTCTGGATTTCCCAATCCTTGGAACTTGTAGTTGCATCATGGTTTTAATATATTTTCTAACAGAATCCTTGGGCAAAAAATAGGGTCTTAATGCTAGCCCACCAGTTTAACAGCATGGCTACCATATGGGACACTGGCAACTCAGGTTCGGGAACAGGTCTTAGGGACTGTGGGAGGAAGGATGCTCTCCTTCTCTGGGGAGGGTTAGCAGCTGTCTCCACCATAGTACTGACACCTTGGTGACCTCAGGTATAAACTTAAGGTGGTATGGCATGGGAGGACAGAGGTTAGCTGCTTGTGTACTGCACTATGCAACTGCATGTATGTGCATATATTGTAGCTCTTACTGCCAGCATCCTTGAGAGGGAAATAAAAAACATTTGTCAATGCTGAATGTTTTCTTGCTGGTATTGGCATTGGTACTGCAGGAGTTAGAGAGATGCATAGTAGGAATGGCAGTGAAGTATTGGACTAACACCAACCCCCACCCCCATCCTGCAGAGACTGACAGGTGTTGGGGTGTGCCTCTGGGTCATCATCCATAACCTTCATGTCATTCCACCTCACCAAACTCTGCAGACACTGACAGGTGTCATGGTGTGCCTTGGTGTCTTTGGCCCTTATGCTCACCCCGTTCCATTAGGAAATAAGGTGAGATGGGTGCAGTGTAGGAGGATGGAGTGAACGTTAGAGCTAAAGATCCCAAGGCACACCTCAGTGCTGGTCAGTGGCTGCATGGTGGGGGTGGGGGTGGAATGGCATCAGCATTACGGCTGATGAAATCAAGCCACACCCCCGATGCCTGTCAGTCTGTACAGGGTGGGGTGTTATGGTTGGAAACCCTAATGCCCCAGGCATTTGTTGGTATTTTCACTCCAAATTTTCAACATGGGCTTTTTGGGAGCCCACCTCATGAACAGTAGCACTATCATTTCGTTACTCAATCCCAAAAGGTGATTTCACACAGCGAATGCGCCATTTGGTGCAACAGGTGCGAAAATACATTTTGGGCAGGATGTGAAAAATGATATCTGCACTGTTCATAAGGAGGTGTGAAAAAATGGCAATGTTGGAAATCTGGAATGAAAATATGGAAAATTTACGAAGTTACGAGCATGTGTAGAAACTACATAATGCACGCTCGTAACACAGTAATTTTTGGAATTTTTTCACCAGATTTTCAACATGACCTTTTTGGGACCTTTCCTCATGAACAGTGGCACCATGATTTCCATACTCTGTCTCAAAAGTTGATTCTGTACAGCGACTGTGCCATTCTGCACCACAGGTGCAAAAACATGTTTTGGGCAGGTTGCAGAAAATGACAACTGCACTGTTCATAAGGAGGTGTGGAAAAATGGCAATGTTGGAAATTTGGAGTGAAAATATTAAAAATTGGTAAAGTTACGAGTGTGCATACAAACTGTGCAACACACACTCGTAACAGTCATTTTGGCAGTTTTTTCACCAAACTTGCAACAAGGGCTTTTTGGGAAACCACCTCATGAACAGTGGCACTGTCATTTCAGTAATTGCTCCCAAAAGGTGATTTCACTCAGTGACTCAAAATCACGTTTTGGGACTAAGAAATGAAATGACAGTGCCAGTGTTCATGAGGTAGGGTCCCAAGAACCCCATGCTGAAAATCTGTGACCACAAAACTCCCAAAAATGGCTGTGATATCAACCTAAGTTTAAACCCCGCATTGACTTCTATTATAGGGCTTACTGTGATTTTCTTCAGTTTGCGGTCAGCTTTTAAAGAGTGTAGACGTGTTCCCAGTCCACAGAAGATCACAGCGCCAGACCTCTGGAGGTAAGTATGGGGTGGCGGGGTAGTGCGGAAAGGTGGGGTGCTTAAAGGGAGGGTCAGACTGGGGGAGGGGTGGCGAGGATGACGAGGGACTATTTTCTTTTTCTTTAAGTTTAACAAATAAAAAAGACCTTGGGGGGCAGTTTTATTTTTTACAGGTGAAATAGTATGAAAAATACATTTTGGCACACTGGGGTGGGCTCCCAGTGTGCCAGACTACTGATGGGAGGGATCAATGCTGACCCAGGGATTGGTCGCCCCGAGGTCGGCTGAAAAAAAGGGGGGCGTAGGGGGTGCATCTGACACTGGGAGTGGGCATCCCGTGTGTCAGAAAAAGATAAAGTGGGGGTGGGGGGCATGCTGACACAGGGATTGGGCACCCCATTGTTGGCAAAAGATATGTTCAGGCTTGGGGAGAGTCATCTGACACCGGGAGTGGGCATCCCGGTGTCAGACATATAAGTAATTTGGCACACTGGGGTGGGTTCCCAGCATGACATATTAATGGAGGGGAGTGGGATACATGCTGACATGGAAATTGGGCACCTTGATGTCGGCTTAGGGGGGAGTGTGTGCTGGGTGTCAGGAACCGCCAACTATGCAAAGCCACAAAGCGGCTCATTTATTTATTAATATGTTTCACTGGAAAAGGCACACTGAGCAAATGAGTTGTTCATAACTCCAGCCATGAACATTACTGTGCACTGTAATGTGCATGACTGGAAGGTGCCTCGTTGTCAGGAAGGGGGGGAAGAGATCTACTGCTGCAATGACAAAGCTGTCCCTGATTGCAGCAGCAGATTTCTTTCAAGTGCGATGCTCACTCTGAAACTGCCATCATCAGCAGCTTCCCTGTTGATTGGTGGCTGAGGGATGTGCCCATTAAAGCATCCCCTGCATTGGCCACAACACTACCACACCTCTGCAATGCTCTACTATCTCAATATGTTTCTTGTGCATGGTGCGCACAAGCAAACATAAAAAGTAGTGGAAATACTGTAGAGATGCAGGGAAGTTAAACTTCATCGATGAAGTTGCTTCGAACTTGTGAAACATCAACTTCACAAAGCTTCGTGAAGTTCCTATAGTCATCACCAACTTTTACTATGCCGACTTTGCAAAATTTTTTCAGGTGAAGTGGTCCTTTTTCCCCACAAAGTTGAGTGAAGCTTAGTCACATTGCAGGAAAAAGTGTGACTTTACGGGCAAAAAACATTGCAAAGTCGGCACTTCGAACTTCAAGAAGTTGGCCAACTTCACAAAGTTCTGTCAAATTGAGGTATTCTCAACTTCGCACATCTCTGAAATATTCCCTGACCTGTGTGAATGACACCTCATACATTTGAGCCCTGCACAGCCTCCTGAGCCCCTCTAAGTGCAAAAATAGTGCACTCTAGGGGCAGCTATATTTCAGAAAATATTTTATTTAAAGTGCAAAATACATACCCATACAGCAATACAGTGCAAAAGTCAAATGTTCTTGACAACAACCCTGTGTGCATTCAGCATTCAGATGCCTTCATCAGGTGATCACACTGAGGTGATGTTCTACAGAGGGAGGAAGGGGACATGCACCACTTCAACTTCACCATACAGGGCAAGCCATGGGATTAGAAAGCATGCCACAAGTGGGGGGGGGTCAAGGCTGAGGGACTGCCTGGGGCTGACAGCAGGTATGGCTGGGATGACAGAGTACAGGTAAACAAAAATGGTGGCTTAGTTTATTAGATGGTGGACATGGTTAAACATGTTTAACACCTTCAATCATTGCCCAAGGAATGCTATAGAAAGTTCTCACTCCATTATTCAGGGGACTAGTGGTAGGGGGTAGAAGAACCAAGAATGTTTCTAGTTGTTAAATTCAGATTCTGTAAATTCTCCAAACATTCCAGTCATAGATATTTTACATCTTGAAACTAAATTTTCTGAATATTATAGGAAACAAAAGGACCCCAATCAGCCTGTTAAATTTTCTTCTAGGAGTACTGAGTTCCTCAGTAGGCTGTCATTTACTTTTTTGGTGTGTAATCTACTAGCATGTTTGATTTGCCTTCAGTGAAGACATGGAACAACCAAAAATCTGATAGGGAAGGCTGTGAAACTTGCCAATGAAGAGATAAGAATGCTACACACCAGCGACCTGCGTGAGGACAAACTGCTTTTGACAACAATTTATTTGGAGGAGGTGCTAAATGTGCCCACTCCCCACTCTAGTCCCATGGTATTCCAATCATAACAAGCACACATGGGCACAGAGAAATGGCTGTTTGTGCTACAATTGTTAAAAGGTTGTGAACTGGAAACAATATTTGAAAATCCTTCACATATACCAGGAACTGCAGAAGCACATCTGGATCCCCAATGTGCTGCTTTTCTGTCCTATAGTATGTGTGGGATTCTCTGTCCCTCTGAGAATCTGGTCTCAAATGTTTACGTTTTTTATTTATTTAAATTTAACATACTTTATTAAGTATAACAAAAACACATAGTAACAAAAACATGGGATACGTTAACATCAGCAAATATTACATATTAAGCTGTACACAGTTAATTAACAAGAAAAGATAAACTTTCAGAGAAAATAATAACTAACACTACTTTAAAAAAAAAAAAGCTACCCCCCCCCACTCCACGGTGCACTTTCCCTTAGCCTAACACAACAGAACTAAAAGGAGGATCAGGATGATAACAGTTGTATAAATTATCAAGGAGCGATAAGTGGCCATACAAAAACAATGGGTCATCCCCTGCAGAAATGAAAAAGGCCAAAGGAAAAAGGAAAAAAGGAGGAGAGGCTCGTGAACTTACCAAGACACCCTATCAAGACAAATAGAGGGCGTATAATTTCCCCCATTTGTTGTTAAAGGATGATTGATGGTGACGTACACTCGCATTTAGGTGCTCAACACGGAGTGCAAATGATATTTCATGCAGCCATTCCATGTAAGAAATGGTAGCTTGATCCATCCAGTGTCTAAGCACTAGCTTTTTGACCGCCATTGAGATTAAAGTCATATGGAATCTTCTCTCCTTCACAGGAATTCCAGAGTAATCTCCCAGAAGACATATGATGGGGGAGAAGAGGCCCTGCAGTGCCAGCAATGGGTCTAGAGTAGATTCAATTTGTTTCCACAAGGGAGATATTTTTCCACATAACCACAATATACGAAGGAGTGAGCCCTCCCACTTGTTACATCTAGAGCACATGCTGGACGAAAGACGCTTCATTTGAGCCAATTTGATAGGAGTATAATACATATTGTTTAAAATACAGTATTGCGTAAGCCTGTATCAGTCTTGAACGTGGTATATATATAAACCTGTCCATATACCGTGCCAATTAATAACTTCATCAGGGAAAAGAGCTTGTCAGATCTGGGATCCAGCAACCGGAGGAGGTTGTGGGTATGTGAGAACCAGTTTATATATGGTAGAAATGCCATGCGATTTGCAAGCTGAGATCTTAATTTGCTGGAAAAAGGCTCCAATATAGGAAGGGTTGGGTTCTTTCCCAAACACACTGGCTAGTAAGTGCTTAAGCTGAAGAATTTGGAAGGCAGCCCATGACGTTAGATCAAATTTGACAAGAATCTCCTCAACAGACAAAATAGAGTCCTGTGAATAAAAATCAGCCACAGTGAGATCAGGAGAGAGTGGTAGCCAACACCGAGATATAGGAGCACCACCTATTTTGAGATTCAAGTTGGCATAGATTGGCTGAGAAAAGTCAGAGTTCGGAGATACCTTATAATAACTAAACACTTGAGAAAGAACTCTTAATGAAATACCAATTGGGAAAGACTGCAGAGCTTTTGGTATATTTTTAGTGGACGTGTAAGAGTGAAGATGGAGCTAAATTATACGCGGCAAGAATGTCCGACTCAATATGCAACCAGATTGGGACGTACTCATGATGAGCAAGGAGTTCAGGTAAAGAGAGACACTTCCCACACTTGTGGAGATGACAAGCCCAGTAATAATAGACAAAATTAGGGAGACGCAAGCCTCCTAGCTCCTTGGGTAGGGAAAGCTTAAGATAGGATCTTCAAATAGCTTTATCCTGCCAGATAAAGGAATTAACATCAGAATGGATACATTGAAAAAAGACAAAGACAACCAAACATCCAGCATGTTTAACGGATAAAACAGTCTGGGTAAGACATTCATCTTGATGGTGTTAATTCTGCCCCATAATGAAAGGGGAAGCTTTTTCCATCTTGATAAGTCCTGCTGAATATTATACCACAAATCTTCCAGATTAAGTTTACGGAGTAGAGGTAAGTCTGAGGTAATATGAATACCCAAATATTTAATGGACCTGGGGGTCTATTTCATACTGAACTTACTGAAAGCTGACCTATATGTTAAGTAATTAAGGAGGGGAATTTTGGTTTTGCTAATATTGAGTTTGTAATTCGAGAATTTCCCAAAAATGTCAATGATATACAGTGCTTATGTTAGAGAAGAGACCGGATCTGAGAGATGAAGCAATATATCGTCTGCATAGACTGAGAGCAAAGGGACCCTATCACCTATTGGAATGCCGGAGATTAAAGGATAGGATTTCAGTCGCCTGATCAGGGGTTCGAGATATATGTTAAAGAGAAAGGAAGAAAGCAGACATCCCTGCCGTGTACCCGAGAAGAGAGGGAAGACATCGGAGAGTACACCGTCGCAGTGTATTCTAGCCAGAGGGGAGGAATATAAAGCCTGAATCCATTTAATAAAATTATTAGGAAAGCCCATTGTCTGTAGCGTAGCCCACAAGAAATTCCAGTCTACCCTGTCAAAGGCTTTTTCTGCATCAAGAGATATCAGGGCCATAGGGATAGGGGAGGTTTTTGCCACCTGAACCAGATACGACAATTTACAAAGGTGATCAGCAGGGGTTCTACCTGACACAAATACAATTTGCTCCAGACTGAGAAGATGAGTCCAGACTTGTTCAATTCTACTAGCGAGTATCTTGGCTAGAATTTTAATATCACAATTTAGTAGAGAAATTGGGCGGTAACTCGCTGGAGACTGGGGTGGTTTGTCTGGTTTAAGGAGAATGATAATAGAGGCTTCCAACGGGATGGATCCTGGTTTTGCCTGGAGAGCATATATTGATACAAACACAACAGGCAAGGTGCAAGGTCTTTGTCGAAACCTTTATAAAAATTTGAAGGGAATCCATCTGGACTGGGGGCCTTATCCATAGCGAGATTATGAATGGCCGATAACACTTCTTGGAGGGAGATAGGAGCAGATAAAAGGGACTGCTGCATAAGAGAGAGAGTGGGTAAAGATGAAGCAGACAGGTATTCTAGTAATTCCGCTTGTGACGGAGATGTGGGACACTGACTATAAAGAGAAGAGTAGAAGTATCTAAAATCGGAAACTATGTCCCTTGGGTGTGTTTTAGTAATTCCGTCAGGATCATTAATAGAGGGAATAAATTTTGAAGCCTCTAATTTCCTCAGGCGCAAGGCTAGGAGATGACTCTTCTTCTCACCTTGCTCTATATATTTTGCCTGAGTTCTTAGTATTGGAAATTCCACTTTTTCTTGTACTAAACGAGAACACTGATTCCTTAAATTCAGTAATGATTTCAACAGCTCGGGAGAGGAAGATGAAGTGAGAGATTGTTCGAGTGAACGGATCTGAGCCAGGAGTGAGATGATGGTAGCCTCTCTCTTCTGTTTACGGGTAGAGGAGAGCCTAATAAACTCACCTCTCAAAAAGCATTTCAAGGCACACCATTCATGATCCCTTCTTGCGACAGAACCCTGGTTATTTGCAATGAATACCTGAATCAAGTCAGAGATCCTAGTAATAACATAGTCTTCCTTTAAAAGCTGCACATTTAGACGCCATACTGGGTCCCTTTGGAGGTTTTGGTTTAGCATGACAGTGACCCATGCCACAGCGTGGTCTGATATAACAATCGGTTCTATGGCAGAATCATTTAGACTGTGTATAAGTGAACGGCTAAACAAAATATAATCCAGCCGGGACCAGGTGGAGTGCGCCATAGAGAGAAAAGAGAAGGCACAGACCCTGGGGTTTTGCCAATGCCATGGGTCACACAGCCCGATGGAATCGAGAAATTCAGCAAATGCCATATGGACATTGGAAGGGGGCTTAAGCGAGGAATTAGAGCGGTCTAAGTCCTGCGTGGGTGGTAAATTCCAATCCCCCCGAGAATTAAGGGAAGAGCAGAAAATGTTTGCAATTTGTTCAGCAAGTCCAGGAAGAAATCAGTATTTTCCCCCATAGGCCCATACACACTCCCATGGACTAATTCAGTACATTCCAATAGGCCATGAACTAGTACATATCTCCCTTGTGGGTCAGTAATTATCGTTTTTGGTTGAAAGGCAATCGACCCGTGAATTAGGATGGCAGTACCACCACTAGCGGTTGAGATACCTGAAGTGAAAACTTGCCCGATCTCCTGTCTACGCAAGCCCACCGCTTCCCAGGAGAGAAGATGGGTTTCTTGGATAAAGGAGATGTGGGCATGCAGTAATGATTAATGTTTAAGAACCTGGATTCTTTTATTAAGTTCACGAGCCCCTATTACATTCCAGGTTATAATTTTTTTCAGGCCACTAGCCATTGAAGTCTATAAAGCACCGTGCATAACCAGTCCCTTGTAATGAGAAAGTGCACCAATAAACCCCCCCAAAAAAATATTCCTTGGAAACTAAAAAATTGGTGTTCTCACAGGTCCCAGAAAGACACATGAACATATTTCCATCCATTAGAACAATTGAAAAGTGAGGGGTGACCCCATCATTAAAAGTGAAGAGAAGCGGAACACCATGGTTATCTAATACCTCACCCCCCATAATCCCTGCCCTCTTATAACTATTTACAGTTAATTCTGTACCCAACTTTAGAACCCACTGAAAAACCTCATTGCTCCTGAATGGTAGAGACCCCATATGTACCCTTTCATAGTTACCCTCTGTAATCATATCTAAACATACAAAACTAAACTTAACAGCTTCGTGCATAGAATAAACCACAGGTCCTAATTTAGACACAAGAATGATCCAACCTGAGAAACCCAAGATAATCCCCATAGTGACATAAGATATAAAAAAAGGAATGAGAGTAATTAGGGTACATCCCCCCATACACCAGTACATGTGGATGGCTATCCCTAAGCTAATTCCCTCTCCCCCACCCCCCCACAAGACCCTAACCAATGGGTAATATAGTAGTCTTAATCCAAATAGAGAAACACCGTACAGTTATAAGACAGATCACCCTTCATATGCGAAGCCGTATTACTGCCAGCCTGCCAACAGGGAAGCAAAGCCTGCACCAGAGACTCTAGGTGAGGTAATAAAGAAAAAGAAAGAGAGGCAGAATGAACAGGAATGCAGAGAAATCTAGCTGTAGGCAATGAAACAGAAAATACGGAAGAGAGCAATAAAAAACTAAAAAAGGGATTGAAAGAAAAAGAGAAGGAGGAGGACAAATGTCCTATAGAGAAATATCAAAAGGAGGCAGGCTCTTTATGCAGGGGCTAGGCTTCACTCCCACTCCAAGTATAGCAAATCCAAAAGGGTAGTATGGTAAAGGAACAACCAGGGAAGAGAGGGTTAGCAGTGAACAGGGAAGGAGATAAAAGATGGTATTTCCAGCCTTATTTGCTTAGAGCAACATAGAGATATCTCAAGCAGGAATAGATAAACCAAGTGACCCCTTGAAGGAGCGGCTGTTTCCCAGGGGAACCGGATTGGTAACGGGCCAATGCCACACCAGAAAACAGCCTCCACTGGAAACAGCCAATTACACAGACAAAGGTCTGCCGGAAAATGATGCCTTGATGCAGCGTGGAATCCTCCAGGGCTTTGGGCCACTGCTCGCCTCCCTCTCAGTCTGCCGCCATCTTCTCCCTAGCGGGGATTACCTTCCCACACAAAGGCACCCTCTGGACTGATCGCTTCCATGGTAAACCAGCTGAAAAGGAATTAGAACAGTCAGAAACGTTCATGGTAACTTGTGAATTGGCCCACAGCATTAGAGTTTAAATAGTGAAGGCAGCTTCTTGCTCAGATCTGCCTGAGCCTGGTCAGCAGAGTCAAAGGAGAGCCATACTCCATCCACCAAAACCTGCAAACGAGCTGGGTAGGCCATATGAAACTTAATACTGGCTGCAATCAGTTTGCTAACTGTGGGGGTGAAAGGTGGCTCTCTTCTGGCGGGTTTCAAAAGGCAGGTCCTGAGCAATCCTTAGTCACTTGCCCTCCCAGTGTATAGCCTGTAGCTCTCTGACTTTTGCCAGGATATGTTGCTTTTCCAAGTAATTAAGCAGGCGAATGATCATCGGACGAGGGGAGGCAGACTCCTCCAATTTCGGGCGTAGAGACCTGTGCGCCCTTTTGATTAGATAAGTAGGATTATGTGGGGAAGGACCCACAATCTTGGTGAGAAGCTTCTGCATGAATAGAATCACAGAGGAATCCTCAGCCCCTTCTGGTAGCCCAAAGATCAGGATGTTATTCCTCTTACTGCGCCCCCCTCTAGGTCTTCGGTTTTAAGTTGCAATTTAGTAATTTGTTGCCTGAGCTTTGTGATCTCTGGTTCTGCCTTGTCTCGCCAGGCCTCTAGAGAGTGGGTACGTGCCTCGATGTCCGCCGCTCGAGTCCTGAGATCCGCCATCTCGCTGCGGATATTTTTAAGGTCAGCGGTGATACCTTGAAGAGTTTCCTTAAAAGGTTGCAGTTCTTGTAGAAAGCGTTCTTCTGAGAGTGATGCGGAGGCTGAAAGGACGCCCACTTGCTTAGCTGAGGAGTGCAGGAGAGGTTTTGCTTTTTTCACCTGCTTGTCAGGCGAGACCGGGGGCGTGTGTCTGGGCAAGGCCACTTTCATTTCGGCCTCCATCACGGTGTATTAAAACAGCAGAAACACCAGAAAGTCGGCCAGAAAGCTTCGTTGGATAGACAGGAGCAGTGATATTAAGACAATCCCCGATAGTTTAAACCAGAAAACACTAGATTATAATAGATTTTCAGATGGGGGAGTGGGAGCCAAGGGAAACAGCAACTAGCAAGCCAAACCCATCACGTGATCTCCTGGTCCCAAATGTTTATGCTATTGTAATACAGTAATTAAGGAAACAGTTAGGATGCAGCAACTCAGCTGGAGTGCTGGGGACGTTTGTACCTTTATTTGACTATATTTATTTATTAAATGTGTGTCTAGGAATGTATTATTAGGAGAAAAGTTGCTTCTGATAGGGGCAGTACTTAAAAGCCAGTATAGGAGGAGTGCAGTACAGAGTCTGTACAGACTAGAGATGTGCGAGTTTGGCAAATTTTTCTTTGTGAATTAATTTGCAGTGTTCGCTGTATTCAAGAAATACTGACTTTGCAAAATGTTTGGCAGGTGCTGTAGCACTTTTTCAAGTGAAGTCATGCAAATTCACCAGTCAAGTTGTAACTTTGCTGTGACTTCACCTGATTTTGCATTCAAAAGTACAAATTCTCCAGGAAGACTCATTGCAAAGTGGCAAAATGATGAAGTAGGCAATACAGAAGCTCCCAGCAAAGTAAAACTTCTCAGCATGTCTAGTATGGACTAGCAGACTGATTGTAATCAATAGTCCTCCCAGTAGATCCATAGTTAACAAAGTCAACCTTCCTCACGAATCTCACATTTAGGGCAAAATTCAATTTTTTGCATTCCTAATCCTTTGGTGTCCTCAACAATACCTCCACAAACTTGAATCTACCTTAATAACTTTGGTGATGTTCTACAAAATTGCCCCAAATTGAGCACACATTGTACCAAAGGCAAGTTCTTGAGATGCGGAAAGTTTATTGATGGTAGCTTATGCAGTTTCTGATATACAGATGTGTCAGTCTTAAAGTAATGTTGACATTGTTTTACTGTACATACTTATTTCACCTTTGTTTGCTCTCTCTCCTACAACCTTGACAGTATGGAAATTTTCCCAAAAACTTTCAGGGCAGAAGAGGCTTGTGCCAAGGTAGTGTCTTTTGAAGTTTTCATGAAAAAGTATTAATCATTTTGAGAGTTTTAAGAATTTTTTTTTCTGAGCATGCTCCCAAGAGTTTTAGGATAATCCTCTGATACAATCAAAAAAGGTTGGTGTTGCAAGCCTTTTGCTTTCATGGTGCGTAGTGTTTTCTGGGTTTCAGGTTGTGATGGCTGCCATCTTGTTTTTCTTTCAACACAAAACCATGGAAATACATACAAATTATGATTTTTGAGAAAAACAAACACCTGAACCCAGGTAAACGGTACAACCATTTAGCTAGATTCTGGTGTTTTTTTCTAAATTGGACCAGAAATATATTTTCCGGGCTCCCAAAATCCTGGGTTCCCAGTTTAGTGAGATGAGCCATTTTTCAGATAGTGAGCTAAGAACTCCCCTGTTGCACACAAAGCGATAGTACTGGGGAATTTTTGTCTCGCAATCTACACATTCATAGCCACATGCTCCCACCCCATCCCAGCTCATTCAGCCCCCCCTCATTCTTCCTGATGGTCCTCCATTATACTTTACTATGCTCCCCCCCCTCTCAGCTCAATCAGCCCTCCCTTGTCATACTCGATGGTCCATCATTATATTTTACTATGCCCCCTGCCCGCTCAGCCTGCCCTCCTTCATCCTTCCTGATTGTGGCTGACTGCTTTCTTTAAGTAGATCTGGGTGTCCAACCCTGGTACCACTGACAAGTTCAAACCCTCTTCCCTCCAGCTCGCTGGTCCCCCAACACACAGGTGGCAACACTGGGGTGCCCACCCCCAGTGCTGCCTTAAAGTATGCCAACACTGTGGTGACCAACCTCCAGTGTCAGTCTGGTCCCACAGAAATAAAGATAACAGTCCTTCATTTTTTTTTTACTTTTAAAAATGAAAATAAGAAAATAGTATCATGTTGATCTCTGCCCTCCCAGACACCCCACACACCCCTACTCCAGCGCCCTACATAATAACCAATACTCCACATGCCCTCACACACCATCATTCATCTAAACCTGATCCTGCATTATAGATCCACACTCCGATCCAAAAGACATCCTTCTCCGGCATCTGTGACATGGCCATGTTGGTACCCCACCTCGTGAGCAATACAACATTTTCACCAACTGGGTTCATGAGGTGGGGTCACAAGAGGACTTTGTTTAAAATTGGTGGCTGGATATAATAAAATGACTAAGTTATGAGTGAATATTTAAATGTTTCAGTAGTCACTCATAATGTCGCTAATTTTTACTGTTTTTCCACTAAACTAGCAGCATGGCCTTTTGGGGACCCCACCTCATGAACAAAGTAGGTGAAATGTTTGAAATCTGGGCCAAAAGGGGATTTTGTGGTCACTCCACAAAAGAACCTTTCTGGCAGAATTTGAAAATGTTCACCTACAGGGTTCATAACATGGGATCATAAGAAGGCTATGTTCAAAATTTGTGGTCAAAATATTAAAAAACAACAATGTTAAGAATGTGAGCTGAAATTTTTCCATATTTGCTCATAACTTTGGTAGTTTTCAATATTTTGACTCCAAGTGCCTGATTCTCAAAAGCCAGATCTTGAAGCAAGGTGCCTGCATCACACAGCAGTGGCACAAGGGGCACCATGCATCAAAACATGCAGCTTTTGCAATTCTCAAAGTCCCCCTGGGACCCAGTGGGTACTAGGTGGTGTCAGCGTGGCTCAGTTGGTAGCACATCCACCTCTGGACCAGAAGGTCGTGGGTTCTCATCCCACACCAGGATTGGACTTGCATCTAAAGATCGCAGGCATCCGAGTGCAGTATTGGGGGTGCTGTACTGTTGGGGTGTGCCGTCCTTCGGATGAGACATTAAACTGAGGTCCCTTCTGCCCATCCTGGTGTTGTCCTGGTGGGTGTCCAGGTGGAAGTACAAGAACCCAGGGCACTCTTCGCAAAGAGCAGGGAACATTCCCGGTGTCCTGGCCAACATTCCCCTTCCCATAAAACTGGTTCATGCAATTATCCAGGCTGTGTGTGGATGATGATGTGCGATATGGCCACCACCACACATTCAGTGACTTCACTACCAGTCTAGCATTGCTTGTAAAGAGCTTTGGGATACTGTGTATGAAAAGCGCTATATAACTACTGATTCTTCTTCTTCTAGGTCAGAATGCCGACATCAAAAACAGTTTGATCAAGGACTGCACTGTTAAAATGCAGTCAACAACAAAAGTGCCCAGCCAATATGTTCACTACATACACATTGCCAGTCGTAGCAGTCCCAAAACACAGGGAGGACTGCTACCATGCAATTAAAAGAAACCACAACTTGGGCAGGATTCACAAAGGACTTGTGCTCTGTGCATCTCAGATGCCCCGGTGCAAATGAGATGCACCGAGAACAAATCATGGTATTCACAGAAGATGTGCCAGGGGATACTCCTGGCACATCCCCTCTGTGAATACCATGTTAATGTCCAGCCTGGGATGCACCAATGCACCCCCCTAGTTGGGTTAGGTAAACAATGGGGCAGGGCATCTCCCAATATGCCAAAAGCTGCCATTCACAGCCACAGACATGCAGATGGGGCCATTAGGCATGCAAGGTGCAATGGGACCATTTGCATCTCATTATGGCCCCATTTGCATGCGTCTAGAAGGGTTGCACTCAGTGGAATGTGCTGGGCCCCCTGCAAGGGCTGTGGGCTGTATGATGCACCCACCCACAGATGCCATGGTATGCAACTGGCAACCACCTCCCTCCCTGCCTGTGTCACCATAAGACTGCCATACCCTGTGGCAGTAGTTGCACAAGCAACAGACCCCTCCCACCCCGCCTCATCCCCATTATTATACTGCTCTCTGTGGTGGTAGTTGCACAAGCACAGAACCCCCCCTCTGCCTGCATCCCGGTTGCAAGCCACTCCCTGTGGCGATTATGTTGTAATGTCAGAACCCACCCTCCACACCCCGACTGACTGCACTGGCAGCGGCACTCCATAAGATCCCCTCAGTAGCCCAGCAGACCTCCTATCCCAACACCCACTCAGGCACCCCCAACCCACCTCGCTCCTGCCGTCCAAGCATAGTCTTATCGTCGGTGGGCAGCGCAAACCACCCTCATACCACCACAGCTGCCCACTGACAGAGCTGTCTGTGAATGACAGCTACTGTATAACTGTAAGTCCATTGGTTGACTGTGGCAACCAATGGGCTTGCATTGTGCACTATAAGCTGTCATGCACAACATTGTGAATGACCTGTGTCATCATACAGCACACAGTCCTTGCAGGGGGCCCAGCGCATTCCGCTGAGTGCAACCCTGCTAGACGCATGCAAATGGGGCCATGATGAGATGCAAATGGTCCCATTGCACCTTGCATGCCTAATGGCATTCACAAAGTTGTGCATGAGAACCTACAGTACACACTGCAAGCCCACTGGTCAACAAGGTCGACCAATGGATTTACAGTTGTACAGTAGCTGTCATTCACAGACAGCTCTGTCTGCAAGCAGCTGTGGTGGTATGAGGGTGGGTTGCACTACCAGCCAATGGTGGGGCTATGCTGGGATGGGGGGAGCTGTGTGGATTGGGGTCCCTACATGGGTGAGGGGGTGGGAGGTCTGCTGGGCTACTGGGGGGAATCTTATGGAGTGCCACCACTGGTGCATTCAAGTCGGGGTGGGGAGGGTGGGTTCTGACATTACAACATAATTGCTGCAGGGAGCGGCTTGAGAATTGTCAAATGTTTTCGACTGTATTGTAATTGTATTTATATATGTCAGGACCTGGAGTACCCTTGTCCTCTTCCCCACTGTACCCCTACCCCCAGGTCACACCGGGAGACGAGCAGCTCTTGCTCAGTGTGCTTTTCCTGGTGAAACAATTTCAATAAATAAATAAATGGGGATGCAGGCAGGGTGGTGGGGTTCTGTGCTTGTGCAACTACCACTGCAGGGAGCGGCATTCTTACAGGGACATGGGCAGGGGTGGAGGGGTTTTGTGCTTCTGCAACTACCACCACAGGGAGCAGCATTCTTACAGGGACATGGGCAAGGGGTGTACACTGGACTGCTAGCCTGCCTGTGAGTGGCATGCAACTTAAGTCTACTTGTTGTAGACTTATCTCTAGGAGGCACATCTCAGGACTTGCCCCAGAGATGTGCCTCCTGGTCAGGCTGTGAATGGGGCATGGGCACAGCCCCTCCAGATGTGCCGCATATCGTTATGGGCAGTATGTGGCACAACTGTGATGCATTAGCAAATTAGGGATGTGCTGGCACATCAGCCCCCTGCCAGAATTGCACCAGTGTGCAAGCCGGGGATACGCCGGTGCATCTCGGATGTGCTGGGTGCATCCCTTTTGTGAATCCTGCCCCTCATGTTTTTGTGGGGAGGCTCTGCATCCCACATCCACAATTTCTAAATAATCAACTCCACGGGGGTGGAACTGAGGGATGGGGTGAAAGTTGAGGGGGACAGATTCATACATAAAAAAAATAAAAATACACTTGGGGTGGGTGAAAAAGTGTGACCACAAGATTCAGGAGAACAGGAACAGAACCTGGGTCTCCTGAGTTGTATGGCCCGAGTTGCTTCTGTCTTAGCCCTTTCCACCATGGGAGCAGGTTGACCAACCTTCACACTTTTTGGCTACTTCACCACTTCCTCCCCGCTCCTCCATTGCCTGAATAGTGACAGGGGCAGTGGTAACTGATATATGCTATTCTACCACTATTGCTATTCAGGTTTACATGGTTCCTGCAGCATGGTTTACATGGCACTATTCAGGAAGTGCTGTTCTATTCTGTTACTGACCCAGTGCACCAGACCAGCTCTGCATCAGGTCTGCACCAAGAAACTGGGTGCAACAGGGCACTGGGGGGCTTGTGGCAGATGCAAGTTTCCATATCCCCTAATTTGGGATTCTCTAAACCCTCCCAGAGGGTGAAATTCTAAGTACCATTAGACCAGCCAGGGCTGGTCTAAGGGTACTTTGAAGTGTGTCCTCTGGGAGGGTTAAGGAATTTGCACCACTCACGGAGCCCTCCCTGGGTGGGAGGAAACATGTGCCATGGTCCCCCTCCCTATCCCTGATCTGCCCTTTTGTATTAACAGTATTCACATGCCTGGTGGTCTAACAGACACTCCTAGCCCTGATCCCCTTTGCATTAACTGTACTCACATCCCTGGTGGTCTAGTGGACCCCCCAACCCTGATCCCCTTTTTATTACCTGTAATTATGTACCTGGTGGTCTAGCAGATGCCCTCAGCCCCAATCCTCTTTGTATTAACTGTACTCATATCCTTGGGGGTCTAGCCCCAATCTCCTTTTTATTACACATAATCACATCCCTGGTGGTCTAGCGGCCCCCCTTCCTGTCCCCAGTCTGCCCATTTAAAATGGCATATAACTTTCCCTGGTGGTCACGTGGACCCCCCCACCCCTGCAGGAAGTGCTCCACTACCCCACTCTCCCCATCTCATCCCTGAGCTAGCAACCAGCACAGCCCTCCACTGTCCACCACAGCTGGTCACTGACTGAGCTGTCAATGAGCATGCACTGTAATGTAACAACTGATTGTACAGTACACACTCATTGACAGCTCAGTTGGTGGCTGGTTGTGGTGGAAAGCAGAGTGCTGTGCTGGTCACTGGCTTGGGGATGGGAGGGGAGTGGGGTGATGGGGCATTATCTGCTGAGGTGGGGGTCCACTAGACCACCAGGGAAAGTTATATGTCATTTTATATGGGTAGATAGGAGATAGCGAGGGGGTCTGCTTGACCATGGGGGACCTGATTACAGGTAATGAAAAGGGGATTGGGGCTGAGAGGTCCACTAGACCATGAGGGACATACGTACAGTTACTACAAAGGGGATCAGGATGGGGGTGGGGGGTCCACTTGACCACCAGGAATGTGATTACTGTTAATAAGATTGGGATCAGGGCTGGGGGGGCCATAAGCCACTAGTACCACCTGACTGTGCCTGTAGCTTGTGGCAAACCTCTGGGTTGTGATGTCTCTTTAGCGTATGGCCACCTTTGCTGCAAGCTGTGGGACTTTGCAGCTGGGACCCTACCCAATCGAGAATTGGAAACTCAATTCATGGTGCATTGGCAATTGATGAAAGCTGATGTTGGTGCATGCACCGCCCTTTGAGAATCAAGCCCCGAACATTCAACATAGTTTTATTTTCGTGCCACCTCATAAAAATGACATCTGTTGTTTTTTCAAATCCTGGCCAAAACGCGTTTTCACACTTACAGCATGAAGTGATATTTCACCCAGTATTCTATAAAATGCCACAAGTCAGGTTTATAAGGGGAAGTCATAAAACCATAACGCCGAAAATTTGGTATGAACATTTAAGAAAAAAAATGCCTACAAATTCCTTTTTCACTGTAGTTGAAATATGCTACCCCAGCTCTGAAAGTGACCTCAACAGTGCAATGGAGAGAGTTTGCATGGATGTGTCTGTAGTGGTTCTTCAGAACCCCAGCAGTCCTTGGGACATTCTTGCTCATCTCCATTGGGCAGTGCTGGCAACAATCTGCTCATCATAAAGCAATCAATCACACATATTCTGGCCTGGTTCTGTCATCATTCTGGTAAGAAGTTGTCTTGCAATTTGAAGAGATGTTCCTTTTTTTAGTGATTTGATGACTGCAGCCATGGTGTTGATGTCTGTCCCTCAACCAAAATGGGCAGACTAGATGGGCCAAGCAGTCCTTATCTGCCGTCAAAGTCTATGTTTCTGTGTTTCTAACCAGGACTTTCCCTTAGCCTGTGCTGATTGGCATATATTTTGTATCTTAGCTGTAAAAAGAGCTATTACCTGAATATGGATGAGGACCCCCACACATACTAGACCAGTGGTGTGCCGTTATTTCTGACATCCATGACATGGAACATCTTATTGCCTCCTATCAGGTGCACTTCTCCAGTTCCAGGTGAGATGGCAGAGATGGGTGACATACATGATGACTAAAGAGATGAATTTTATCCCAAAACTTATTTTTAATCTGATTGGCTCTGGTGATTTCTCTGTTTGCACTTGGGTTCTAGACTGGCATTTCTGGTACACCCGTTCCCCTTTTGTTTACCCTTCCTCTAATGGGATCAGTTGGGTGAGCACCATGTTACTTCTGTTGATTCAGCAATACTGTTTAAGTCTGTTTGTGTCCTATGCCCTAGGGCCCCACACATTGGCTAACAGATGAACTCTTTGCATTGCATATCTACGTCTGTTAATGCTGGTCCCTTCAGGACCTGTGTGAATGATGATACAATTCCATTATCTCAAAAAGAAAGAAAATTATTTACAAAAACATGTTTTAATGCACCAGTTAGGAGTTCAACACTACAAAAGAAGAGAAATGAGGCAATTGGATTTCGGATCCTATCTCCCCACCCCCCAAGCAGCAAAATGGCAAGACCACAGACAACCATCATCATGAATGCTCTAATCAGCGTTTTACCAGATCTGTTCAAGCAAACCTTTTACATCCTCCTTTTTACAGAACATCCTTAGGACAGAGATTTTTCTTGTTTCACATCACCAAACTATGGAATGCTTTGTCTGACTCTCAGTTATCTGTTAGTTCCATGTTTGTATTTAAGAAACAGCTAAAACATCACTGTATGACTCTCTCACAATATCTGTGTAATGGAACTGATGCTTTGTGATATGTATGTTTGTTTTTGGTTTTTTTTCTTTTCTTTCAGGTCCTCCTTCAAAATGGGCTTCTGAGGATCTTGGGACTACCTGATCAAGAAACTTTAAATAAAAAAATAAATAAATAACATCAGGTAAAACAAATAACACATAACTGTTTCCAGATTATACAGATGCAGTAGCACTGATGTTCTACCTTTGTGGATCTGTATCTGTATCTCTGGCTGCAGAAGCACAGGCCAAGAGGGGCATGTGGTTCTACAGCAGCAACTGTGTGTGTATGCTTTACAGCATGCATCACCACCTGTGGTTGCTCTGCAGGCAGAAGTACTATTCTGGGTATCATGGATTTCAATATACAGTGGGCCAGCACTTCTGCAAACAGAGGTTCTGTTGCAGTTTGGGTGTCATGGATTTTAATATGCAGCTGCTGAAGTGCAGGCCCTGTAGGGGCCTGTGCTTCTACAGCCAGAAGTTGGTATGAATGCCTCACATCTATGGCTGCTGAAGTGCTGTCCCCACAAGGGTGTATGCTTCTCCAGTCAGAAGTAGTGTTGCAATTATGGCATCATGGATTTCATGGGGCCAGCATTTCTGCTGTCAGAGGTCAGGCTGTATGTTGTATACTTGCTGCTGCAGAAGCGCAGGCCCTTCAGGGGCCTACACTTCTGCAGGCAGAACTGTCTGTATATCTTACAGTGTGAATGAGTACCTGTGCCTACAGAAGCACTGGCCCCATATGGGCCTACACTTCTGCAGACAAAAGAACTCTTTTCATTTGGGAATCATGGATTCATACCTGTGGCTGAAGGAACCTGTGCTTCTGCAGACAGAATAAGTGTTGTGAGTTGAGTATCATAGATTCCTGTATTCGGCCAGAAGTGAGTGTGTATGTCTTGTGGTGTGCGTACCACAGATATAAATCCATGAAGGTAGTACATCAGTGCTACTGCATTTGTGTTATCTGGAAACAGTTGTATATTGTTTGTCTTACCTGATGATGGCTGTCTGTGGTTACTTGTGTGGTGTTGTCCTTTTGCTGCTTGGGGGGTGGAGAGTTATGGCTGGAAACCCTAACACCACATGTTCCTACTTTTGTGGCAGTAAGCTGAACCCTAATTAGTGCATTAAAACAGTTTTTTTTGCAATGAATATGATATATATATATATATATATTGACCATGGGGGACTTGATTACAAGTAATGAAAAGGGGATTGGGGCTGAGGGGTCCAGTAGACCATGAGGGACATAAGTACAGTTAATACAAAGGGGATCGGGATGGGGTGGGGGGTCCACTTGACCACCAGGAATGTGATTACTGTTAATAAGATTGGGATATATATATATATATATATACACACACATATGTGCAATAGTGCACATAAACTTAGTGTTAAGTGGTGTGTTCAGTATTAAATCCTACTCTTTGTACATTAATAACTTTGATGGCATTTCAAGAAATTGCATGACATTTGGCATACTTTGTCCAAGTAGCATTTTCTTGAGAATTGGAAAGTTTTGTGATGGAGCTTCACCAGATTATGAAATTCAGAAACATCAAAAATACATAAAACTGCTATTTTTTGACTTTTTTCTGCTCTCACCTTCAGCTAAGGAGGCATGGAATTTTGTTCCAAATCTTTTACAGCAGAAGGAGCTTGTACTAAGGGTGTGCCTTGCAAAGGTTTTGTGAAACAAATATCAATGGGTTCCAGAATTATAAGGTTTTGAAAATTAGTTTCTGAACATGCTTAGTAGGGTTTTTGAAATAACCCTCTAACATGACCCAGAAATTCTTCTTTCATGTGTGTTTGTAGGTTATGACTATGTTTGTGGGTACAAGAAAAAATGTTTAGATCATGATGTCCACCATCTTGGTTTTTCTTCTGGGGAAGAAAAGGTGAAAATACATAAAAACAGTTGTTTTAAAAAAAAAAAACATGAATCTTGCTAAACAGGTCCCGTTAAGCTTGATTTTCGTGTTTGTTTTTTAAAAAGTGGATCAAAAATATCTGTTTTTGGACTTTGACAAGTTCTTTGACTGTAAGCTTATGAGATGGCTGATTCATTTGTTCTCCATACTGGTTTTTATTGAATTTTTCACTTTTAGTACATTTTATAACACAGACATAAGTACAGAGAGTAGTGATATACATAATTGCTTACAAGACTAATTTGATCTGATTCATACAAGGGAGTCCCACAATGGCAGGTGAAACAGTAGAGAGAAGTTGCTCTCAAGCACCCACAACATCTGGTTTTAAAAAAACAATTGATTTATCTATGGAGACTGAATATGACTTTATGGTGGCACTTCATATGCACATAATCAAGCACAGTAGAGTTAAGTTAATCAGATGTGTACTTTGGAATACTAAAAATATTCTGGTGGAAACATCACAGGCATTAGATTAGATTTCCCTTATAAAAATGGGAAAGGGAGGGTAAGGTGGTGAGAGGTAGAGTGCAGGGAGGATATGTTTCATTATTGATCTAGGAAAAGAAAGATGAGAGGGCAGCACCATGAGATTGCTTATTGTAACATAGTAACATAGTAGTTGATGGCAGATAAGGACCACTAGGCCCACCTAGTCTACCCGTGTTCCCTGCCTGCATCAATGGCTGCTGTCCCTACCTGGACATTGGCTTTCGTTTCTCTTCCACACATCTAGGGTTCCCTCATATCTCTCCCATGAATGTTTGAATCCCCACACTGTGTTAGCACCCACAACTTCCTGGGACAGGCTATTTCATGCATCCACCACCATCTCCATGAAGGAAAAACTTCAGGGAGGATATGATTCTGGGGGTTAGATTTCCATAGTATAACCACCAGTCCAAAGTCACAGCACTGTCTTTAATCTGCAGAGTGCTTTACTGAAGAGGTTAAAAAAATCACTTTGTTACCCTGCAAGGGAGGAGGAGTGAAGGGTGGGGGGGATGGAGGGAACAGTGACCCACAGGAATGGGAACCATTGGGTCACATAGCAATATTTCCTACTAGGAGAGAGTCAAGTGTTTGCACTAATTAAAGCTTCCTGGTAGTCTGATGGAGGCTCCTCTGGGAGGTAGTGGAGCAAGGGTAGAGACAGGTCTATTATCTATTGGGTCTCACTGGTTGAGAGGGAGGAGGATTAGTAGCAAGATAGGAGCCCCAGATGTTAAGGTATAACTGGAGAATACTCACTGCCATGAAGGCTGGTCTTCATATCTTCCTGTAAGTACTAGATGGTTGGACCATTCTTGGATGATTGGGGGTTGGGATCCCTTCCAGTGGCACAGGACTACTCATTTGGCCACTGCCAGTGCTGAATTAGCCCAAGTAAGCTCACTCTGTGATATTATCCTACACTGTGAAAGTAGTCCAAGCCATACTATGGAGGCATCCCTTGCAGGAGGGTTAAGGGCCAGTGACATGCATACAGTCCATACCACTGTCCAGTATCAGTCCAGTAGAGGGACAGTCCAAAGAATATGCATGAGTGATGCCTGTGGGGATGCACACTTCCAGTAGTCACTGTGTCCAAGTAGTCCTGCATAGTAAAGCCATTGGGGAGTTCAGTAGGCTCTGTGTTGTACTATATTTTATATTGACCTGCAACTCTCTTTTTGCCTTGTAGGCCTTAAACCAAACTTGGTCCCAGTCAGGCTGTGGTGAGGTAATGTCACGTTCATGTTCCCATTTCTCTCTAGGGCCACTGGAAGGGTCCAATGGCAGTACTTTTAGTTTCAGTGATTTAAATTTACTGTTTAGATGTCCTGTAGAGAAGTGAGAGAGAGAGAGAGAGAGAGAGAGAGACTGCTTCCAGGCCTGTAATGGTCTGGGACATGGAAGAGTGTGGATTGAGGACACCTTCTTTCTGAGAATATGTCTCAGCTGTAGATATTGCCTGGGAGTGGGATAGGTTGTAAGTCTGTTGTAGGTCCTTGAAAGACCACAGCACCCTGGTAATGAGGTGGTAGTGGTCACCCAGGCACTGTATACCCTGCCATTTCCAGAGGTCCCAGGACAGTGGGCAGTTGTCAGTTGTGGATTGTGGCATAGTGGCCTTTTTGTAGCCATGATGGGTAGCAACCCAAGCATAGGTGCATGTTTATCCCAAATCCATTTGGTATACCTAGCATAAGGGGATATACTGGTCCTGAGAGATCAATCTGGTAAGAAGAGCACAGGGGGTGTGGGCAGCCTGGCCCATGATAACTCCAGGGAAAACCACCTAAGCATCAGAAGAGAGGGCATGGTTGTGACAAAGTATGACTTGGTGTGGTCCTGATAGAGTGTGAGGTCTGAACACCAAAACCACCACTGCTCCAGTGTTCTTGTAAGGTTTTAAGTTTGATTTTAGGTGCCTTCCCTGACCAGATGAAATAGTTTAATTTTGCATGGAGTTATTTGAAGGAAGAACCTCAAACTTATATAGGAATTTTGGACAAGACATATTGAAGCTATGGAAGAGCTATCAGTTTTAGGGCATTCATTATGCCCAGAGCAATAGCATATAGGTGCCCCACCTTAATATTTTATGTCAGAATGCAATTTGTCCAACATGACTTCTATGTTACCTGTCACCGTGGCAGAAATGGTAGCTCTGATCTTAACCCCTAGGCATACCACTCCCTCTGGGGACCACCGGTAGGGACAGTTGGTGAACAGAGCTTCACTACAGCCTTCGTTAGGAGGCACCACCTAGGACTTGGAGCCATTATGTTTGTACCCTGACAGCATGGAATATTTGCTTATTATAGAGTGCAGGATATCAAGGGAGTTGGGTATGTCTACAAGACAAAGTGTGACATCACCTGTGAAAAGCAATATCTTGTGAGAAGTTCCCTCTACCATAATGTCCCTAAAGTCAGGTTCAGCCTGAACTTTTTGTGATAATGGTTCCACTGCCAGTAGGAATAGGAAGGGGAACAGCAGAGACCCCTGTCATGTGCCATGTTGCAAATGAAAGTGTGGTGACACTGCTGCATTAGTAATCAATGCTGCAGTTGGTAAAGTGTACATGAGGTGGACAAGGGCTAGAAATCTGTCCAGGAACCTGAATCTGCCCATGGCATTGAATAGGTACTGAATGCCCACTTCACCTTATCAAATGCTTTTTGAGCATCAATAAACAGGTTGGCAGTGGGGGTCTTAGTGAAACTATATTCTCAGATCATGTTCAGGGTATGATGAATGCTGTCAGATCCTATCTGTCCTGGAACAAATCCAAGCTGGTCAGGATAAATAAGAGTGGTCATAAAGTCTCCCATTCACCATACTAGGAGCTTTGTGAAGACCTTGGCATCCACTTTGATGAGGGAAATAGGCCAATACTGGGGATACAAGATGCTGTTTCTCCCCTTCTTTGATATAAAGGTTATGAACATCTGTGAGAAAGAAAGGTGAAGGGCACCCTGCTCCATACTTTATTAAATACTAGTAATAGTCGAGGCACCAAGGTCTCTGCGAATGTTGCATAGAAATCTACAGGAAAGCTGTCTGGCCCCAGTAATTTTCCTTTTGTCATTGAGTGAATGGCTTCCACCACTTCTTCAGGGGAAATTGGCTGTATCAGTTTGACACAGTAGTCAGGGGATTTGGAGAACAGTGATGTTTCTATAAAAGTTATCACAGTGATGTGGTAGGAGAGAGACCTCAGAGGAGTAGAGGCTGTAATAAAAATTACTAAAAGCCTTATTTATGTTTGTAGGGATGTAACTCAATTCCCACCCAAAGTCTGGATCCCAAAGATATACTAATCAGCTTCTTTTACTCCAGCACTGGCTGCCAACAGCTTGCCTAGCTCTTCTCCCACCTCCCCATATGTTTGATTTAGACAATAGAGAGTGTACTCTGTTTTGTGATGAAGAATGTCTTTTATCTCTGTTCTGGGGATGGCAATTTGAGGGTGCAGTTCCTCTTTCCTGTCAGGCTAAATGTGCAGGTCATGTTCTAATTTTTTCAAGTTATACTCTTTAGATCTAAGGGTTGTGCCATGGTTCCAACTTAGTTTAGAGGAATAAGCAGAATGTTTTCCACTGAGTACTACTTTCAGTGTTTCCCACTGGGTGGCCTGGACTTTGTCAGGGGTGTCACTGAAGGAGTAGTAATCAATCATTTCCTCCTGGAGCCATTGAACAAGTGACTCTTACTGGAGGAGTTATGTGTTAATTTGTCATTTGTTCTTAGGTCCTGTTGTTCTCCCCATGCTAAGGAAAGCAGCACTGGGCATGGCTTAAAATAAGAATACTGCCAAGTACTACTCCCCATGCCCAAGTAAAGACTGCCTGTGACTCAAATATAACATCTATGTGGCTATAGGAATCATGTTCTGGGAGTAGTAAGATGACTGGACCTCCAAATATCATGGAATGCGACCAAAATAATTTTTTGTATTCATCACAATGGCTTATTTTTCTCCAGAATTAATTCTTTGGTCTCACATTTACATGTGACACAATAATCTTTTGTGTGCACCAAAAATGCTTGCTTTTTCTGTTGGATTGCATCTTTACCTGCACATTTAAGTGCAACTCAAGAATTTTTGGTGCAAACTAAAAAAAACTGTTTTGGGGCCATGGGATATTTGATACATGGATGCAGATGAAGAATTCTTTGGTTGTATGTAAAGTGAGAGTGAAGAATTTTTTGTGTGAACAAAAAAAAATCAGTTTTTGGTCTGGAAGAAGATTTTGATATGAGGATAAATAATTATTTGGTCACACATTAAGTGCTACCCAAGATTTGTTTTGTGCAAACTTAACATTTTGGTTTTTTTAAATGGTTGAAGATTTTTATGTGCAGTCTAAAAATGTTTAGGTCACACACTAAGTACCGTAGTGCAATACTGGTTTGCAACATAACAATTAGATTTTTTTTCCTGTCTCATATATCTATACTGATTGTCCATTTTACAGTATTTAACCCAAAATATTGAATACTGTATACTGTTTACATGACCCTACCTCATGAACAAGGATGGTGGGAATTTTTGAAATACAGATTAAAAGGTGATTTTACAGTCACTCTGTGAAGTTACCTTTTAGGTGGGATTTAATACATTCTAGCAATCAAATTCATGATGTGGGGTTAAAATGTCAAAAACAGTTATGAATGAGTGTGTGCTGGGCCAGCCCTTGGCCCAGTGGGTAGTGCATTGTGATCATGTGCCAGTGAGCTGTGTTCAAGCATGAGCTTAATGAGCCAGCTGGATGGGCTGAGGGTGGGGGCACAGCACTGCCATGTAGCACCACACCCAACCTGGGGAATGATTATGAAGAGTTGGCTGCATGGCCAATAAGTAACCATATAGTGAAGAAAAGTCCTCTCTTAGCATTGGGCCCAGACATCCCTCCACCTCTGCAACTATAGCTGCACAGAAGTACAGGGCACAGATGTCCCTTTGCTACCACAGCCAAATGGAATCTTGGCCCAGCATGTCTACATCTATAGCTACATTGATGTGCAGGGCCCATAGGGCCCCACACTTCTGCAGCCCCCATGACACCCCCACAGATTCTTTGCATATGTAATCACATAGAAGTGCAGGACCTGGAGGGTTTTGTACTTCCACGGACAGACTCGTCCCTTGGCACAGGATGAAGAAACTCTGCACATCTGCATCTGTTCATTCAAGTCCCATAGGAATCTGCATGAACAAGGATAACATTCCACCATCTCAAAAAGTAAGAAGCTTCATTGCAAACAACTGTGAATGTCCCAGTTAGGATTCAACTTAACCCCACAAAATTAGGGAAATGTGGTGTTACAGTTTCAAATCCTAACTCCCGACCCCACAAGCAACAAAAGGAAAACACCACACAAGCAGACAGTTATAATCAGATAAGACAAACAACATTCCAACTGTTTCCAGATGACACAAATGCAGTAGCACTGATGCACTACCTTTGTGGATTTGTATTTGCAACTACAGAGCACAGGCTCCACAGAGGCTTGTGCCTCTGTAGTCAAAAGTGTATGTTTGTCTTATGGTATGCATGAGTACCTGTGGCTGCAGATGCTCTGGCCCCACAATGGCCTGTGCTTCTGAAGACAGAAGTAGTGTTGCAATTTGGGTATCTTGGATTTTTATCCACAGCCAGAAATCAGTGTGTATGTATTACACCTGTGGTTGAGGGCCTGCCCTTCTTCAGCCAGAAATATGTGCATGTTGTACAGTGTACATGAGTACCTATGGCAACTGATGTGCTGGCCCCAGAAGGGCCTGCGCTTCTGCAGACAGAAGTAGTGTTGTAATTTGGATATCATAGATTTCATAAAGCCTGCACTTCTGCAGCCAGAGGTTAGTGTGCATGTCTTATCCCTGCAGCTGCAGAAGTGACTGTGCTTCTGCGGTCAGAAGTGTGTCTTATAGTATGCATGAGTACGTGTGGCTACAGAAGTGTTGATCCCTTAGGGACCTGCGCTTTTGAAGACAGAAGAGCTGTTGTAATTTGGATATCATGGATTTGTATCTGTGGTTGCAGGGGCCTGTGGTTCTGCAGGTAGAAGAAGAAGTGTTGTGATTTGAGTATCATGGATTTACAGCTGCAGCCAGAAGTGAGTTTGGATGTCTTGCAGTATGCATGCCGCATATACAAATCCACAAAGACAGCACATCAGTGCTACAGTACTGCATTTCTGTCTTCTGGAAACAGTTGTATGTTGTTTATTCTACCTGATGATGGCTGTCTGTGGTTGCTTGTGTGGTCTTGTCCATTTGCTGCTTTTGAGGGGAGGTGTGGAGTTAAGGTTGGAAGCCATAATGCCACATTTCCCTGCTTTTGTGGGCTAAATATGAACCTTAACCATGTGCATTAACACAGTTCTATGTAGCGACTACTGTATACACAAATATATTTTTTTCTTTTCATTTTCATTTTCATTTATTGTATACTGAAAGGTCTGTCGCTAAAAAAACATTTTCACAGACGTCCAGTTTAAACACATAAAAACATAAAAAGACATCTTAACAAAATCATAAACACATTTAAAAATTTGCAGGCTAGCCAAGACAATATAAAACACCTACAGCATGATTAGAAACTAGGTAAAACACCCACAGGCAGAGTTAATAAATATATTCCTTGTAAGCGCTGTCTTGAAAATTGAAATTTTTGAACAACATGCAACATTACAGAGTAATTCATTGTAATGTTTTCGCACTACGAAAGTCACAGACATTTGGGCAAACACAGTATGGTAGAATGGAATCTTAAATTAATTTTTAATTTGTAGACATGTATTGGAAATTAGAGGAATTGAAAGAAACAAACTAGAAATACTATTTGGGAGTAGCCTCAGCTTGACTTCAATCAATACGCTTTATTTGATCAATCAAGATAACAAGTAGCTTGATTATTTTCATCATATACATGTAACAAAATACGACATATCAGATATAAAACACACAAACAGATAAATAACATTTCACCTGACAATTTTAAAAACATTTTAAATTTCCTGATGCGTCAGTTCATTCTTTCTATAATAGCATGTTATTGCTTTAGAATTAGCTGCCTATGATTTTTCTTTTTCCTATTAATAACGAAATTCAAAAATTTTGCAGACAAAGTCACATCTTCTACTGTTTACGGATGCAGCAAAATAAATATCACATCATAACCAGAGTCTGCATAAGTTAATAAATAATTCTTTAAAAATTTATATCTGTTCTGTTTGTACAGAGGGCACAACAGTAAAATGTGCTTCAGTGTTTCTTCATGTCCAGTATTGCATTAACATAACTTTTCTAACCCTTTTGCACATCAACAGCACTACATGTATTAAAGTAAATGTACTTTGAATTTACTAGCCCCATCCTCATCCAGGTAATAGCTTTTCTATATGATGGAATCATCTGAAAAGAGAGAAATAATTCTAATTCATGATCAATTTTGTTCTCTTTATACCATCTTGCACATTTTTGTTTTCTTATTTGTGCCATGTCTTTACTTTTCCCTAAAGAGCACATTTTTTTTAACCAATTGTCTATATTGAGGAAGGATAAAAATCCCTCTGGAGAAATCCATCCACAGATGGCTCATGTCAATTTGGTCTAATTTACTTTGGAGTCCATTTAACTAAAATGATGGTAAATCTTTATCTACCCATTGCATTTTTTCTTTTAGACATATTTTTGGAAGTGTATTTTTCTATTGATTTATTATTCTAATCCAATATGAAATCAGCCTCAAATCTTTAAGGAAGTGGATTGGAACTCTGCCTAACTCTGCTCTTACCAGAGTGCTTTATCATAATATGATAAGGGTTTCTCCAAGTCACTCTTGCTTGCATACCCCCACATTTCTGAGCTAAATAACAGTAATGGTTGTATTTTTACCTCACCAGCAATTAATGCGGATACTACTGTATTTCCTCTATAAGCAAAATTAAATTTCAAGAATGCCCTCGCAGCTAATTTAGCTTTATTTACTTGGTTAGTAATGTGTGTTGTCCAAGAGCCAGTAGAAGTTAGTTGTACCCCCAAGCAGCAGTAATCCTTTACTAACTCAATGTTATCATCTCTAACTTTTAACCTAGGTCCTTTCACAATATAGTTCCCATTTCTAAAAAACATTTTTTTTTATATTTATCTGAAGTTCTAATAGTTTACATTTCATCTGCAAGATGTTGAATTTCTTCTGTATCCCAGCTCTAGAGAGTGAAAGTATTACCAGATCATCTTTACTGACTCTGTTTTTATAAAACTTAAGATTTAACTGATTCTCTAAATTTATGAAATTATCGTGATTTGCAGTGCGAGCATTGAAATCTCCTAATATAATAAGCAAACCCTTTGGATACTTAAAAAGGGAAGCTTCTATGTCAGCCCCTAATGAACGCCAGATATTTCTAGACTAGTCTAGTTTGTTAACTGGTGGGAAATATACATTAACCAAAATCAACACAACCTGATGTATGCCTATGATGGCCGAGATATAATGTTGCACATTTTTAAAAATTTCTAATATTGTTATAGTAGGTCCAATTTTTACAAACAGGGCCAACCCCCCTTTTGCTCTGCCAAATTTCTTCTCCCTGGCAGATAAATTTAATACAGCTTGATATCCATTGATATTTATATTTTCTAAAGCCCACATCTCTTGTAGGGCCAGGATTTCATATTTAGAAAGGAATTCCATGCATTCTTGATCTACTAACTTATTACAGAATCCAGCAATATTCCAGGATAACATTTTCAGGGTATAATTATTTTGTGTGGAATCAAAAGTAATCTCTAATGAATTTTCTTCTATTATTCCTAGTCAGTGTTCTATATCCAAACCCCTAGTCCTTTCATCATTCAAATTCAGCAAATCCACTATTAGTACACCAACATTATCAAAAGTTTCTGCATTCCTCTTTATCAGAAAAAATAGATCTACTGATATGCATGATATATCTATCTGACTGTTCTCTTTATCCAAAAATGTCCTCTTTGCATATCTAATGCACTTTTCTCCCTTTGGTCTTTTGAGGAATAACCCTATGAGGGAATTTATATAGACATTCAGGATTTCCTCATTTTCTCCCAGCAATCTGTCTACACCAAATAGAGACAGAATATAGGGGTGGGCTTCCCCACTAATATCTGTTGTGAGTTTGCTGAAATCCCATTGAAGTTTAAGTAAGTTCCTCTTAAAATTATTCAGAGTTAAGTGATCACCAGTCTCACCATTCTGCTTGGTATGGGTTATAATAGTCTTCCAAGAGATAGGGGCCCATAACTCTAACCCTAATGAGGAAAGCCTGGATGATTTAGCCCAAATGGACTTCGCTAAATGTATGTCAGAAACTAATACATACACAGGTTTATTCTCCATTCCTTCATCCCTACATATCATAATGATGCTATCCTTGGCTTGGGGGATGCCTAGCTCTGCGCCGATTAAGTACTCAATAAGATCCTTTAATGTTTCTGGAGATTCATCTACCTTATGATACACACCATCTATTCTAAGCAGACTTCCTTTCCATCAAGTAATCTTTCTGGTTCCTTGCATGCTTCAGTAATCTCATTAAGGGGTCTATTATTACAGGCTTTACATATAATTTCTATAGGCATCCCTCTCTCTTTTCCTATACTATTGTTGACAGTACTTTCCAGAATCTTAGGATTTTCCTTTCTTACTAAGTCCTGCTTTTGTTGTTTTTCTATAGTTACTTCTTTTTGATTTTTTGTTACCTTTGCTACTTTTATTAAATGTTTCTTTCCACCCCATTTCTTTTCATTTTGTTTCTTAGGCCCTTCCCGATTCTTCTTATTTTTTGATTGATTATCTGGGATGCAGATTGACAAGAAGGACAACTTACTTGTCTTTTGTTGTAAAGCGACTTCATCCATTTTTCCTCTAATTGTTGTAATTTCAAAACAGAGTGTTAATAGAACTTTCCATGGTAGATTTTAAATCCCTTAGTGCTTCTAACAGTACTATGTTTGCCATGACAGGGTGTGTTAGTGCCTTAAATGTATACTTTGATAATGTATCCAGACATTGGCAAACTGATCTTCATTTATTAATATTTGTTCAACTTCTCTGTCCATTTTTTCAAATACAGTAGTTGAAGATCCTGTTAGTACAGAGCAGTTAGTTCTATTTGCCCCAACGTCATTCGCTAGATCTTGACTAGGATTGTCAAAATCTTCATCTAATTCTGATGAAATTTCTAAGGGGATATATAATTCAAGTCTTGATTCCTATACTTGTACTATGGGAAACCATTTTCATTGAGGACGTGTAGTTAACACTTCCTGCAGGAGATTTAATGTCCTGAACTTTATTTTCCTCACATTATATTTGGATTTGGAAGTAAAAAAATCTGTAATATTTTTCTGCCTGCTTTGTCTATCTGGCATCTCTATAGTCTTTTTGATGTAATGTTTATCTTCAGGTTTCCTTTTGTGCAAACTTTGAGTCTTTATATTTGATTCTTGAATGTCATTGGTGGTAGAATAAGAATCCTTTTCCTCTATATCTATTTATCTCCCTTTTTAATTTTTCCCCCATATTATCTAACTTCTCATTAGTCAGTTTTGTGGTATTTTTCAAAGCCTCAGCATAAGAAAACATTTTTGTTTAATAGGGGTGGATGTAATGCATAGTGCAGCATTAAATATACATCCATTATTTTCATTCCTCATCTTTAATCTATCCTCTGATACTTTTCCTTTTTTCCACCTTACCTGTGACCACTTCTTGTGAACATTGACTAAAACTTTTGTAAGCTAGAGAGAGATATTATGGAAAAAAATCCAACAGTATTATACCAAAGGATTCAACACCAATCTAGGAATGAAAAACACTCTTCCTAGTTAAACAATCGAATTGCTTGAATCCACACTCAACAAACACTCAAAGAGTAGACAGCAGACATAGATTTAAATAATGAGTCCGAAGTGAAAAAAACTCTTCCAATTGATTTTCTCTGTCTCTTTTAGCTCAATTCCAGTCTCTAGTGTCAA
Organism: Neoceratodus forsteri; assembly: GCA_016271365.2. Taxonomy (NCBI): domain Eukaryota; kingdom Metazoa; phylum Chordata; order Ceratodontiformes; family Ceratodontidae; genus Neoceratodus; species Neoceratodus forsteri. Next base: position 909,184,858 of record CM028130.1, on the reverse strand, counting down.
TTCTCTTGGGCTCCCTGTTTTTAGCCCACCGTATCAATCACGTTGTGAAATGCAACCCACTGATAGTTTTTCAATACATGTATCCCAAAAATGAGCTCCAATTAGTAACCAATGATGCAGTATAGTTCTATTAACTTCAATTAGTAATTGTCTACTATGGAATATATACCAAAAAAAAAGTATAGTTACAAGAATCTTCAGTTTTAGACATCCAACTTTACAACTAGCAAAGTCTTGAGACCCTTATGGGTTGTTGAATGTTCTATAGACACTGTGTGTCCAAATGATACAGTTCTTGTAGTTCAGAGTAATTCAAGTGAATTCCAACAAATTGTTCCATTTATTCTGTTTATTTCCATTTGTTTTGCTTGTTCAGATTGTAGACTTTGTGTGCAAAGGTCAGAATAAGTTGACAATTGGGACCTTCAAGTTCCACAATCTGTACCCCATCCACATCCAATGAACTCCACCAGGAGTTTCCCAAAAACTTCCAATTGGTCACTATTGTGGGCTAAAGAAAAGACCAAGATGTAATACCAGGGAATGACAGCTATGATAAACACAGCAAAACAGGTCTACTACTAAATAGGCTAAATAAACTAAAAAAACAACATAGAGACTCAACTAAACAGATCAATCAGAGTACTGAATTTCAGCACCTAAAAAATGTATTGAAATTCTAATGACTCAGTTCAAACAAATCCCGTTATCCAAAAAAAAGTATTAATTTAGTAATTATTACTAATACTGTTGTGATAATTATCATACCAAACTGAATTGAATTGGTTTGATTGAACACTAATATTATATCTATCTATATTAAATCTCTATCAAGCCTATATTAGAACCTAATAGCAAGCAGTAGCCCAACAATAATACAATAATACAGCATGCAGCTTATGTTACCCAATAAAGGAATTCAAAGTTCAGACAAAACCAAACCAAACTTACTTATGAGGAGAATTTAACCCTCTACCATGCTGCATCATGATACTCAGAAGGAAGATAGTATTTGATGTTCTCTTATTAGGAGAGGGTTTAGGTAAATTTCCGACAATCCAGAAGAATCTCCCACAATACCTGTTGACGGCTAGAAATAGAAATAATAAACTAAAGCTAGAAGCTGAAAGTGCATCCAGCATAGATTATCTAATCGTTTTTATAAAATTAATTAAAACTTCATAGCTTCGTAGCTTTCACAAAAACATTACGCTCGCAACAAAATCCTGTTGCAATATAGTTTAGTTTAGCTTAGCTAAATAAGAAACACAAGCTGCAAAAATGTTGTGCCCTTTCAGAGTGCCAGATGAAATAGTCAAGTCGTTGTCAAGTTGTCGAAGGTTTTTAAATCTACCTTCTAATTTATCGGGCACGTTGCTCTCAATATATCAATTACAAATTGCTTTAATGACCTCAGTATTCTCGCGCTGCTCGTGCTTCAATTAAACCAATCTCAGACTAATTAATCAGTTTGTCAAATAGCTCAATTGTCTGTATAACAATATGAGAAATATTCTTCCAATTTCTAGTAGCCTGTTAAGATCTTTAAAACACTGATCAATTAAACCATAATCAGTGTTGCAGTATCACAGTATCGTGATCAAAGCATAAGCAATACTAACAGCCTAAAATCTAATTAAAAGGAAATTTGGGAAAGCTTAAATGATTATTACATTTTGGTAATTAATTAATAATTAGGTTAACTGCTATACTTGGTTACTAAAATTAAAAACCTTGTTAAGTTACAGCTTGTATGGCTCAACTTAATAAGACTCTCTTACAACCTAATAAAACATATAGGACAAGCCACTACTATAATTAAATACTTTTAATATTAAAACCTACATTTTATATTCATGGATCAATAGATCTGTATGTCTAAACACTCGCTACATATTTCACAAGCCACTTTCTCAAAGAGCGAGTTACATAAAATGCTTTTCTGCCCCTTGTAAACGAAATAAAGTATAAATAACAGCAAAGAAATAAAATATTGAACAGAAGCAGGCAAAAACAAACTGATGTAAACAAAACTGGAGAGAAAGGATATACAATTATCAGCAGATTTCAAGGCTCTAGGCTCCGAGTAGGAAAGACAGTCTGCGTATTAGAGGTCCGAATGCTAGACCACACACTCCGGGTGCAGTGGGCTACCCCCATCGCCACGACACTCCTAGCTTTCCTTGGTATGGTAGTTCAACACAGACTGCTTTTCTAAATCAGGTACACAAGTTGTTCTGGAAAGAAATGTATCTGCCACAGGTACAATCAAATGAGGCAACGGTGGTATACCTGTTCTAGGCAGCAAAAGTGTTATACTAGTCCTGCTCCCTCAGCTTCTCCCCAGCTGAGCAGCATGAAGTACCTCCTCCTCTCTACACCAGCAATTAGATGACACCAAGATCTTTATGTAAGAAGATTAGGGACCTAGAATTAAACTGCTCAACAAGTGATGAACATTTAAATGAATTATACAATAAACAATGGTGTATGGATCTGAATTGACCAGTGGCAAAACGTATTTCTGAATGATAGGTTGTCTGGAGCTTAGTTAACAACCTTTCTGAGGTATGTGAATAAACTATTGAACTGTAGTCAATTATAGAAAAAAGAAGACTATGAGTTAACATATTTCTGGTTTCAACCATGAGATGTTTTCTTATTCGGTAAAGAAAACCCAGTCTTTTATGTAGTCTACTAATTAAATCCAAGATATGGACTTCAAGTGAGAAATATGAATCCAAAATTAGCCCCAAATCCTTGAACTCCTTGACCTGCTCTATAGATGAATCATTATCCAAGACGTTAAGTTCAAAATATGGGGATTTCCTGGGTTTGGAAAAAAACATAGTTTTGGTCTTGACTGAATTTAAACCAATTTATGTAAATCAAACCAATGATGCAGTAGGCTAAAGTCAGTTTGTAGAGACTCTTCAAAAAATGGTAAACTGATCCCTGTACAAAACAATAATGCATCATCTGCATAGAGAATTAATTTTGTTTTGGAAAAAACAGTTGATAACGAATTCACAAAAACAGAAAATAAAAATGGCTCAAGTATGGAGCCCTGAGGGACTCCACACCTTAATGGAGATTGATCTGAAAAGGAGCCCTTAACCACCATTTTTTGACTTCTTAGTGAAAGGTAATTTCCAAACCAGGAAATCAACTCCTTAGAAAAAGAAACTCCAGGTAAACACTTAAGGAGTTCAGTATGGTCCACCAGGTCAAATGCCTTTGTGAGGTGCACAAAAGCTACTGCAACATATTTCCCTTCATCAATAGCAATAATAGCTTGGCTTGTGAATCTCACCAAGGCAGTCTCCGAATAGTGGTGGGGTCTAAACCCATGTTGAGAATCAGTCCATAAATTGTTCTTTTCCAGATGTTCAGTAACTTGGTCAAGCACAATTTTTTTCTAAGATTTTTCAAAGGGTGACCAAGAGAGAATTCAGGCAATAATTATTGATGTTGGACCTGAAACCAGATTTGAAAACAGGTTTAACAACCACACTTCTCCAAGTCCTAGGGTAGACACCATAGCAGAGGAAATGATTGAATAATTTAGACAATTTTCATGACCCTGAAGTCCAAAATTATATATATACAGAGTGGCGGAGCTATATCTTGATATTCATTAAAGAAAAAAAAAACAATATTGATGCACAAGTTAGAAATTGTTTTAAAGAGCTAGTGCACCAAAATTAACAAGCATATAATGTTACAGATGTTTAAAACCAGTCTGTTATTTATGTTTTGCTTGCTTGCAGAATGAAAGCAAAGCAAACATAATGGGAGCATCTACACGCTTTGGAATAGGATACAGAAATCGCTGAGACTTAGTTCTGTTAGTCTTGCTATGTTCAAGACCCTGTATGCCAAAACATTTGTGGAGTTCTGTAACTGTTTCCACCATTCCTAGTTGTCCAGCTGACATTTCCACTCAATCTAAGTCCTTCCCATTCAAACTAAGTGTTCCCTTACCAAGATTACTTCCCCCTCCCTCAGTCCATTCCAGTCCCACCGGTACTATGTACTCACTGCAACACACCCATCGCCCAATCTTATGCCCTGATAACACCTGCTTAGTATCCCAGAATCTTTCTGCCAGCATCCCTGCCTTCTATGCACTTTCCATATCCCAGGGACTCCTTTACAGGCTATGAACATGTTATTGATGGATAGGATTATAAAGGCATCTCTGTATATATTATTTACCTTTATTTCTACACTGTATATATTTTGTTGTATATGTCTTGCTACTGTTGTGTTATGTATATTTTACTCTAATGTAAATGTACTCTATTCTGTACCCTCATCCTTGCAAACTACAGGTCCACCTTGTAAATGAGCTTGCTCAATGGTGATCACCTGGGTAAATAAAGATTTTGATTGATTGATTGATTGATTGATTGATCGATTGATCTGCATGAGAAAGGAGGCTGTGGAATTGTTAGGTTGTGAGCCAGTGATACATGTGCATATGTGCTACTCCTCCACCACAGCCAATTGTCCTGGCCCTGTTCCATGAGGCAGGTTTGGATGTGCATGCAGACTTTCAAAGGGGTGAGCAGGTCATTGCTGTCTGTCCTTCTCTCTGAAGGGGAATGAGAAGGGAGCTGGTTTGTGCCACAATCTTGCACCTCCTCAGATGCTGCTGTTTAACAGTGTCTCCAATGCCCATTATGTAGTTCTGTTCTAATGTTGCTGGTCAGCAGCTTCCCAATTGCCCACTGAGTGTGCTTGTTCTAATTCTACTCACTGTTAGCTCTTCCACAGCCCAGTTGCTCTGATGTCACTGGTCAGTGGCTCTTCAATTGTCTGCAGAGTGGGACTGTTCTAATGTCAGTGGTTGATGGCTCCTCAGTTTGTTGAGGGGTTTGGTCTAAGGCTGCTGGTTAGTAGTGCTGGGCAACACTTTACTCCATTTGCAGACTTGCATAACATTTCCAATTTTGTATTTATGTAATTTCCACAAAATTGCACCCAAATCTGGTATAATTTCACCTCAGCCTTTTATTCAGATCGTGCCATTGTTTCCTAAATTGTAAATTTTTTAAATTATGAGTTCTTCAGAATATGCAATTTTATCAAATAGCACCATTTATTCAAGCAGCACATTTTTAAAAATGTTATTTAAAACAATGCACGCATTTCAATTAACTCACTTTTTATGTTTGCTTGCACGCATGTGCAAGAAACATAGTGCCACCATATGAGTTTTCATAGGTGTGGCACCCCCGCTTCCAATGCACTGAGGGTTTTTGCAGGCACAGCCCCAGTGCACCAATGAATGTCCCAACTGTCTATGACAGCAGTTCAAATGCAGTGGCATACAGTTGAAAGCAAACGACTGTTACAATCAGCGGTGGTAACGTATAGGCAAGTAACATACTGCTATGCCATTAGCAGTATGCAAATTAACCCACATGTCACCACCGCTGATTATAACGGTGGTTGTATGCACATCCCACCTCCATTTGTTGTGTGCCAAGGGGCTGCCCAATCCCTCTCGGCTCATGCACACTCCCTCCCCCCAAGCACACTGTATCACCGATGGGGGTTCCCAATCTCCATCGGCTCCAGTGGCCTCCCCAAAAAACACAAACTTCTAGGTGCCAGGCTGGGAGCCCACCCCAGCGTGGCATAAGTCCAGCATCCTCATGGTCTCCCCCAACACTGTATGGCTCCACCGCCACCCAAAACTTCCAGGTGCCACACTGGGAGCCCATCCCAGCATGGCAAAAGTCCCTCGTCGTCTATGTAAAATTAAAAAAATCCTGTAAAAAAAGAAAATGGTCCCTCATTGACTCTCTTGCTCCCCCAACCCGTGTCCTCCCTCTGCATACCCCACCTCCTCACACACACACCCTCACCCCATACTTATCTCCGGAGGCCTGCACAACGATCTTCGGTGGACTGGGAACACGTCTGCACTCTTCAAAGCTGACTGCGAACTGAAGAAATGCCAGTAAGCTATATAATGGCATAAATAGGGTTTTTTTCAACTGTGGTGCATATCTCAGTCATCGTTTTGAATTTTTGCACCAAATTTTCAACATGTGGTTCTTTCGACCCCACCTCATGAATTCAGTGACTGTCATTTGGGTATTCAGTCCCAAAAGGTGATTTCATGGTCACTGTGCGGAATCACCTTTTGGGACCAATTAACGAAATGACAGTGTCACTGTTCATGAGGTGGGCTCTCAAAAAGCCCATGTTGCAAATTTGGTGAAAATATTCCCCAAAATGACTGTGTTACCAGCGTGCATTGCACAGTTTCCACGCACACTCGCAGATTCATGAATTTGTATTATTTTCACATCCAGGCCCAAATGTGTTTTCGCACTTCAGGTGCAGAATAGTGAGGTCACTGTGGGAAATCAGTGTTCGGGACAGATTAAGAAAATCACAGTGACACTGTACATGAGCAGAGGTCCTAAAATACCTATGTTGAAAATTTGGTCACAAATGTCCATAAAATGACTGTGTTACAAGCATGCATTGCACAGTTTCTGTGCACCCTCGTAACTTCACAGATTTGTAATATTTTCACTCCAGATTTTCAACATTGGCATTTTTCCACACATCCTTATGAACAGTACAGCTGTCATTTTTCATATCCTGGCTGAAATGTGTTTTCGCCCTTCTAGTGCAGAATAGAGCAGTCGCTGTGGGAAATCAGTGTTTGGGACGGATTAAGAAAATCACAGTAACACTGTTCACGAGCGGAGGTCCCAAAATGCCTATATTGAAAATCTGGTGCAAAAAATTCTCCAAATAATTGCATTACAGGTGTGTGTTGCACAGTTTCTATGCACGCTTGTGACTTCACAAGTTTTTTTTTTATATTTTCACTCCAGATTTTCAACCTTACCATTTGTTTACACCTCTTCATGAACAGTACAACTGTCATTTTTCACATCATGTTAGAAATGTGCTTTCGCACCTGTGGCGCTAAATGGTGCAGTCACTGTGCAAAATCACCTTTCAGCTAACAAACTGATAGTGTCACTGTTCATGCGGTGGGGTCACAAAAAGCCCATGTTGAAAACTTAAAGTAAAAATATCAAGACACGCCCAGGGCCTTAGGGTTTCTGACCATAATGCCGTACTCTGTAGGGTCTGACAGGCATCCGCCCTACCCTGTAGGGACTGACAGATGTCATGGGTGTGACTTGGGATTGTTGACAGTAATGCTCATACCATTCCACCCCCACCCCCACCCTGCAGCCAGTGACAGGCAACGAGGTGCACCTTGGACTCTTTAGCCCCAGAGTTCACACCATTCTCCAATAATGCACCTATTTCAGCATATTTCTTTATGGAATGAGGTAAGCGTAAAGTCCGAACACCCCAAGGCACACCTCAACACTTGTCAGTGTCTGCAGGGTAGGGTGAGGTGAAATGTCATGACCGTTATGGGTGACAACTCAAAGGCATACCCCAATGCCTGTCCATCTCTGCAGGGTGGGGGTGGAGTTGGTGTCAGTTCGGTACATCACTGCCATTCCTATACTGCATCTAACTCCTGCACTTCCACTGCTAATGCCAGCAAGCAAACATTCAGCATTGACAAATGCTTGTTTTATTCAAACTGTTCTAGTTCAAGAAATTGCACAAAATTATGCAAAATAGGCAGAATTTCACAAAAGGTTCACAAAACAGTTTTTTCTTATTTTGCCTGGCACAACTAATCAGCTCCTCAACTGCCTCAAAGAAAGTTGAGGATCTTAGATACCTGGTCCTTTTTCGTTCTTTATATTCAAAAGAAAGTGCAAAGTGAATGGGAAATGTTGGGAGTTTGGTCTCTGTCATCAGATGAATTAATAAGTAGCATATTTTGCACACTATTTGCACTTGGTGGCTTTTCTGCACCAATGCAATACGGACAGCATTAGACAGGCCAATGGAAGTTAGGTTAGAGGAAGGCTGTATTTTGATATTACTCTTTTAAATGGATATGTTTTGTTATTGTAATAGTGTGATATTGTGGATGTGAATTTTGTTAACTATTATATAGTAAGTGCTTTTCAGCTATATTGTATGAATTATTTTAAAGGTTGTATAAGTTGAACAAATAACAATTGATTCACTGAATTGCCCACTAAGCGAGCTTGTTCTAATGCTCTTGTTCATTGGCTCCTCAGACTTGGTGTGATACAGATTGCAAATAACTAATGAAGAAAAGGTAAAAACTGGTTGCGATGATCAAAAGGAACCATGCTAGAAAAAGCATGAAATATTTAAATATAAAGAGGAAGAATTACACTTGTTTTTTTACCTAAGAAATAGAAACATCATCTGAAACATTTTGGAAAATTATGCATGCAGCAGTGGTAAACATGAATCATAAATTATTTTGGCAATTAGTCACAAAAGGTGCAGAAGATTATTAAAATAACATGTTGGCACATATCACTCTGAATAAATGTCAAAGCTGTTATTTATCATTTTATTTTATTCTGAAGTATAATGTAACCCCCCTGCAAATGGGGGTTTCCAAAAGCCTCCTAGGAGCTTGCCTAAGTACTCCCAGCCTGAATGGTGTTCAGCGTTTAAGCCGTTATTTGTGAGTGCTTTTAGAGCCTCTGGTACTGTCTCTTTAAGAGCTGTCTGCTTGCAGGCATCATTGGTTTGCATGGGGGGGACTCGAGTCCCGCTCGAGTTGCTGACAAATTGGTCCATTACTGCTGTCGCTAAGTGGGCAGAAGGGGCACTTATCAGAGATGTAACTGTTTGCCCCATATCATTTAGAGTATTAGTGGAAATTTCATTTGTCTAACCCACCTTTCTTGCAGCTGGGGCTCTGTGTGTTTTGTCCCTCCATTTTGGATCTGAACTGCTGAATGGATCCAATCAGGCAGAAGGGGAATCTAAAATGGAGTTTAAGCGGACCAACCAGGATCAGGACTCTCTTGGGAGCCGGCTTGCCATAAGGAATATGGCTAGTAATTCTGGGAAGTGAAGTTCTGGCCCGTGGCACCTTTTCTCACCAATAAGGGGAGTTTTGAGTGATTGACAACTGAAGTCCAATAATTGGACCAGGTGGCGCCTGAATGGAATACCCTGCTTTGTGTCTGGAAAGGCAGATCCATTGTGACCGTGACTGAGGAAGGAGCTCCGAGCTTCTGCGCTTCAGAGTTTTTGTGCAGGAAGCGCGTGTGGAGGCCTAAACTTGGTCGGCGCATTTGCCGTGGCAATTTGGACTGAATCTGTAGCTACCGACAAGAGGAGAGGCTGAACAATTGGGAACCAGGCTCACCCTGTAGAGGACTGGAGAAACTGCTTAATCGCACTCAGTCTGTCAGGAAAGTGAAGCTGCAGTGTGAACTCCCAGGTTAGCAGTAAGTGCGATCGGGACCTGAGAGCAGCTGCCTGGTATAGTAATTTCCTTTACATATAAATGTGTGGGGTGTTTGTGAAGGACAGCTGAACGAGTCCTCTTGTCCTGTGTGTGTAGATGGGAAGGCAACTGCATGCAGGAGGACTGAATACGTTGCTACTTGATACTGTGTGCCTGCTTGTAGAATTTCATCCCCCTGCTGTGCGAGGGTGTCCGGCAATCCATGACCCCCCCGGTGACAGCTTCCAACATCAAGTTTGTGAGTACAAATCAGGGTAGCTCCCTGCCATCTATACATTTAATTGCAAGTGTTTCATCTGATTTCTTTTTCTTTCTTCCTTCATGAACTGAGCCACCCGGCTCTGGATTACAATTGGGTATTGTGCAAGTGTTTTTCCATCACAGGGCCCCAACCAGCTGCACTGATCCTGGCTAGCCCCCACCATCCTGGGTACCCAGTAAAGTGACATTTTGGGACTCTGAATATGCACACAGTACTGTGATTATTAATGTGTCTAACCTAATTAACCTGATTTCCCCCTGTCTTTGTTACAGACCCTTAAATAAATCAGATCTGTTTTTTCAGCAAAGTTACACTGACTGAGGTATTGGTTTATGTTAAAGTATTGCACTGTGGCTATTGTACTACATCATCTTGTTTTACAGGGGGTCCCCAGAGTCAGGCTGACTGAACCAGTCCTGGGGGTAAGTATACATAGTGAATATACTCATGGTGTATTCTGTGGGCCACTAATAGGAGTAAAAGGGGGTCTCAGTGTCCCAGAGGGCTGTGACCAAGTTAGTCTAACTACTGCAAACCCTGACCTCTGGGTGGAGGCACCTGCCATAGAACCTAGGCCCCTCAACCTGTTAGCAGCTACGCAGGCAAGGGTAGTAGCTCTTGGGATAGCGCCACCTAGGGGTTACAATAACTTCTGTGGGAATTAGAAAATCCAAAATAGAAATTATCCCAATTGAAACAGTAATACAAGAAACAGATGCTGAAGCAGGCAGACTTGCCTTCAAGTTAAAAGACGCACAAGGAAAAGATTGCATTATTACTGGAAGTATGCAGATATAATATGGAATGGTGCTCCTTTATTGATAAAAGCTTTTGCTACCTTAATAAAGTTGAGGTTTACACCTGATCAATGGAAATGGAATATAGCAATTTTTATGTATTATAACAGTGACCCTAACAATCCTACAATGTACAGACCATTGATTTTACTTGATTATATTTCAAAATAATTTGCAAAATTACAGAACAAATTAATAGACTGGCTGAAACATAATATATACAATAATGGATGGGGAAGTGTGCTTAATAGAAAATTAATGGTTCGAGGTGTGGGATGCTCCATAAACCCCGAGGTGAAGCCTGAGGGGTTATTAAAGCATCCCACACCGAGGGCAACCATTAATTTCGAATTTAAAAGCACTTCCCCATCTTTTATTATTTATAATTGCTGGGCAGCAATTTTTAGCAGCGCTGAGTCTGAAACACAGAGATACACTGACACTGTCTCTCAGTCTCACGCACACACACACACACACACAGACACACACACATATACACACACACACTGTCTTGCTGTCAGAAAAGTTTATTTCTTGTGAGGAGTATTTTTGTTAAGCCCTTCATGTTTTGTGTCCCTCAAACTGCAGTCACACTTTGTTTCTTTTACTTGCAATAGCGCTTACCTCCGAGAAGCGCCGCAGAGCTATTACTCGAGGCAGTGAAGCAGTGTGGAGCCGTTTTGTAGGTGGGGAAGCTCTCTGGAGCATTTTTCGGGAATTCCTATGTGGTGTGAGTTCTGGACAGCAGGATCAACCAGATAAGTTGTTTTGTTAAAATAATATGATGGGACTCCCGGTGTGGCAGCTCCTCGGTAAGCGGAGCCGCCATGTTTGTGTCAGTGTTTAGCCCGCCCATGGGAAATGAAGAGCCTATCAGGATGTGGCTCTTTCATGACTGAAGTGGCGCGTGTTTGCCGTTATAACCCGTGGGTTATAAGGGCAAATTATAACATGGTCAGGCAATGGGAAAAATTGCTGACCAGTTATTATAGTCTAATAAATAAATTTCGAGCAGGATTCCAAAAAGACAGTGGACCACTGTTTCACTCTTCTCCCCCAACAGATGAATATGTTATAATTTAGAAACAAAAACTATATATGGTCTTTTTTTACCAATAATCTACTTTTGATATGGTAAGGTTCCGGAAAAAGCAGTTACCATACAATATTGGTAGGAATGAGTGCGTGACTATTGGGGGCAGGGGGTTAACCCTGGCTAAAGCTTGTTAAAGACACAAAGATTAACCACACAGCTGCTCACACCAAAATACGAAATTGGAAACAAATTTCAGTAACGCAGCATTTTATTGCTAAAAGCTATAAATATGAAAATGTCTGAGTCAGACCCACCCACCAAATGGTCATTTGGAAGTATTCTCCTGTTTAACACTGAACTGTGTTTTGTCAAGCTCCTTTGTTGGGCAGAAAGAAAGACCCATACAGAGCACAGATCATTCAGCAGTGGTCCGTGTATGGTTGGATAAATTAACACGTGGGAGATGCCAAGATGCATTGCCTTGCTTTTTCATGTTGTTATTGTTTTTCTCTGCAGTATTTCTGTAATTTCTGGCCTGTCAAAGGGTTATTTATTGCTGTATTGATCCTTGGATAAACAGATGGACAAAGTAGGTGTAAGCCCCCCAACTCTGTGGGCTAACCTGGGTCAGTTCCCATTTCTCCCGCGTTCTCACCACCACTGTGCCTGAGTTTCATGGTGTGCCAGTACTCTCCTTCCAGACCCTGTTGTGTTGTCTGCCAGTCTGGGGCCAGAGGAGCAAAAGACATGGAACCGCCATGCTCAGCTGCATGAATGGTGAGCCAGCAGTCCACGCATGCACGGTAGCACATCCCCATTTTCTTGCCATTGTTGTGGCAAAGTTACAGCCTCTCTGGTGCTCCTGGACCCCTTAGCAATCAAAATGGTGTCCAGAGACATGGTGGAGGCACTTGAAGAGCAAAAAATGTGTTTATTTATGGAGAGCCAGTGAAGGTCTTATGAATATTAATGAGCCTGTTCTGCTGCTTGGGGGCTGAGATTATCAGCAGCAGCAACAGGGACAGAATTAAGTTAAATTACTGAACTCTGCATGGGGATTAGAGTGCAGAGGGACTGCTAAGAACCAGGAGGAAATCAAAACATAAATCAGTGAATGTTGGCTGCCAAGGACTTTGAAAATGAGGACTTTGCTGGAGATCATGTGTTCAGCAGCTATGCTGTCCACCTTTAACCCCTGCCACAATCAGTCGGCAGGGATTTTGCCAAGAGGCTCATGGGACTGCCAAAGAGGACTCTGGGAGGAAAAGGAAGGATAATTCTTGGCACCCAAATAGCAACCAATAGAGCATCAATTAAGCTCTATGAATATTAATTTTTCCTATTGGACAGCTGTAGCAGCTAGTGAGAAGGGGCTACTGGGAAACTGATAAAAGGGTCTGTTTGCATGCCAAAGGGGGGATTCCTGAGTGTGCAGTCAGAGAGTGCAGGAAGAGAGAGACTGCTGTGGGCTTGCTAGCCCTGAAGGCCTGCCTGTTTGCCAAAGGCCTTGTCTGGCCACAGTATTGGACAAGCTTCAGAACACCTGGAAAAGAGCATAACCCCTGGGAAAGGAACTGGACTGTGTGTGAAGTTCCCAGGGTGAGATTTTAGCCTGCAGCTGAGTGATTTGTTGCTGAGTGGAAAGCTGCTGCTGAGATTTGAACCTGTAGCTGAGTGAATTTGTTGCTGAGAGTAGAAAGCTGCTGCTGAGATTTGAACCTGTGGCTGTGCAAAAGTTAGACTCCTCAGCTACTGTGAGGGACTGCGTAGATCTGCTTCCAGAGAGAGAGAGAGAGAACTGAATGCCCTGCAGTGCAGAAAGAGCCAGCAGAGTTTGGCAGTTGAAAATCAAAGACTATAAAGATCGCAGCTTAATCTCACAGTATCTGCAGTGGAGAAAAGGGTGTGCCAAGCATCAGTTTGGGTAACTACCAGCCTGCTCTGTGCCCAGACCAAAGAGGAGACCACTGGAGAGGAAGACATCGAGAGGCCTGTCTCGTGAACACCACATACAAAGTCTCCCTGGGGCGAAGATTAGAAAGGCCTGGCAGGTGAAGACCAGCATTCATCATTTCTTCCGACAGCTGCTACTGTGTGGCACCAACAACTACTGATACCAGCACAGTACCATGAAAGAAAGTTTTTGACACCCCCTTTGAGCTTCTGAACTGTAGTACCCAGACTGCAGCTTTGGAGAAGTCTTTATTTAGCTAGCTAGCAAGTCAGAGAAATAAGGGTTGGGGGGTAAGTCCTGGGCAGGACTGTGCCAAGATCAAAGCTGCACCCAGGCAGAAAGTTAAAGTTTTTTGCATCTGTTAAAAGTTATTGGGCCTCAACGAAAGATCCCCAGTGTCTTCTACACAGCAGTATGGTACCCACCCAAGGGACTTTGTAGACTTTGTCTGCAGCTGCCATTGGGAAGTTGGGCGCACCCATAGGTGGGAGGTGGGGATTGTGTGGGGGTAAAAAGAGTTTCAATAGTTGTTAAAGTTGTTATGCTATTTTCCTCCTTTTTCCACTCTCCAGAATAAAACTTAGTTGTTACTGTTACGTTCTGATCTTGTGACTCATTGGGAAAAGAGGAAATTGTTGTTGGGTGGGGAAGGTATAGTGGGGGCAGTTACTATATTTCCTGGAGGGGATGTTAACCTGAAGTTTATCCACAGGTATCCCCTATCACTACCCTTGGTGGTGGCACCACGCACACTTGTTCCATTACCACTTGTCTGCCAAATAACCTATACCAGCCTCCTTGAGGTGTGTCCAGGGAAGACCCGAGGGCCCTGGAAACAGCCAAGGTGAGTCCAAAATGGGCTGTTACATAGGTGATTTGATACCTTTTATGGACCAATAAGAATTTTTCAGAAAACATGTTTTCAGACTATACAGATTCCCTCTTCATACAATGGCAGTTCCAAAAAACATAGCTTTTATTGAGTGGTTAGTGCAATCTACAGTACTGCTAGCAATTATCGTACATAACATAGAGTTGCCAGATTTAAAGATAGGATGGCTAAAGGAGGTGTTAAAAGTACTTTTTAAATGTAATGAAGCCAGGATGCAGGAGTTGTAGAAACGGTATGTGTGTGTGTGGGGGGGAGAAAATAAAAATATATATATATATATATATATATATAGCTATGCTACCTAAAGATACATTCACATAAGAATATAGTAAATGGGCATTAGAAAAGGGGGTAAAGTAGTGGGCAGAACAGAGCTTTGTTTTTAAAAGGACAGGCAGAAGAATTAAGGATACCAATGGGTCCCACTCTTTGGATTACAGATAGGGGCCCCTTTAACTTGTTTGTCGTTTGTTACTGCAGTGATTTGGTTAAGCACAATGAGTCAACCTGCCCTGCTAGCAGCAACTGCAGCCCCAATGAGGCACCCACAACCACAACACCCAGAGCTCTCACCAAGGCCTCTGGGATAATAAAGAAGGTGCACTCATTTTGGAGCTGTGGGAATATGGAGGGGTGGGGTCACAAATGGGAGTGCAGAAATATTCTCATAAATTTTTTACCCCATCATTCATTCCTATACCTTCCTTTTAAATATATTCATTTGTTTCTGTATTTTAAAGAGCTAGTGTAAAGGGCCCTTTTTGCTTTGTTACGATGACCGGCTACCCAGTTATTACTGTATGTGCACTGGAATATTGAGCATTAGTCTGTTAGTAGTATTTTTTCCTAATTTTAAACTTGCACTTCAGTGGCTTTCTCAGCACTGCTTCCGCATGTGCTGGTGGCCATGCGCATGGGACAGCTGAGACAGAAGTGACACAGTAGGAAGAAAGCAGCTTTCTACTTAATGTCTAATTAATAACAAGAACTTTGAATGCAAGGTAAACTTCATGTTCATGTTAGCAACAGCACAGCTATGCAAGATGCATGTACTGTCACTGGCCACTGGCTTTGTCCCCCCCAGCCCCAATAAGTTTTTAATTAAGAAACTTGAATCTGAAATGAGCATGTAAGAACACTGAGGCTGAATTAATGCCGGTATTTTCTGCTGACACCAAACTTAGTGATGGAAGACGTTCCAGTCTGTATTTAGAAGTTATTTATATCTGGGCTTGTGGAGGCACTACAATAGCTTATTCTCGAAACATGGCAGTTCCAACACATTATTAGGATATGAGCCAAGCTCCTTCTTCAATAAGACTGACCAACCGCATGTACCTGGTTTACCAAACTTGCATCTGTGGTATCACATGGAAAACAGTAATACATGTAGAAGCAGAGGGGATGCCAACTCTCTGGCATCAGCAGTCCCCTGTGGTGTTTTCATCTCTAATGCTGTAATCCATTTACATAAGCAATGTTTTACACTAATAAGACATAAATTAAAATAATTTATCATGTTTTTGCTTTTGAGGAGGTGAGTGCCAACTACTCTATTTTTGACTGCCAGATCTCTACACACTCAGTCTGGCCACCTGCAAACCCCTTGCGGAAGGCAGAGCAGCTAAAATCTAACACTGCACATCATGCTGGTGACAGACCGATAACTTCATGACTTACTGCAACAGCAACAGTGTCACTACACAATGAACACCTGAGTTTCTAACAGAATGAGATGGCCCATTCCAGTGTGTTTATGTGTGTGTGTGTGGGGGGCATCTTTAAATATCTGGTAAAAGCTGAATAATATTTATAGTAGCATGTAAATATAACAAAATGTATAAATTTAAACAGATCTTGTACAAACTTATATTTGAAATCATACAACATAAATGACAAATGACAATCAACAGATACGAAAGTGCACAGAGCGGCAATGTTCAAAAGCAAAAAATGTAAATAAAAAATAGAGTATTAACTGACAAACCTAGGAGTTTTCTTACTAACTATAATAATACAAAAATTTAATGTAAACAGAGATATGTCACTTTGTTTGTTTATTTAAAATCTGGAAAAGTCCATGGGCCAAAGACCTGTTTGCATGGGTGACCAGAACAAATAAAGTATACAAAATACATAAATAATAAAGATAAAATATACAAAGCCAAAATTAAATAACTAACAGTTAAACATTGACAGCTGTTGCTAGAAAAAAATATATTTTTTAAAGCTGTTCTGAAAGCATGTAAAGTATTACAGACACTAGTTATACATGATGGTAAAGCATTGTAAACTATAGAGAATGAATATACCAATGATCTCTGTCCAGTAGAAGTTTTCATCATAGGAACCATAAACCAGGTACATTGAGATGACTGAGTTTGAGATATGGAAATATGTGTTCTAAATAGTACATGAAAGGAACAAGGTATCGTGTTCAGGGCAACTTTCCTGGCCAAGATATCAAATTGAAGCTGATAACTCTGATCCAGCTGCAGCCAACCCAAATGCTCACAGAGGTTACAATGGTGTGTTAAATATGGTAATTGTCCCCTGATCTTCCCCAGAAATAATCTCGCACAACCACTTTGGAATTTTGGATGCTCGTTGGCAAATGTATTTAGTTTGGCACAAAGATTAATTTACATCCCATATATCATAAATCAATCATGACAACACAAGTTATGTCACATCCTTTTCTTTATTCCAGCCTCTTCCTCCTTCTGGTTGCTTCTCCTTTCCATGCTTCAGGGTCTGGGCACTCTGAATCTGGCCCCTGCTTCATCAGAACCAGGCTGGTTCCCCACTTGAGGGGCCTCCCTATCAGGCAGGACTATGAATCCAGCACCTAGACCTATCCCCCTCCGCCTTAATATCATGCCTGGGTTCCTTGCCCCCAGTCCATGCATCCTACCCCTCCCCTTTCTGCCCCTCTTCCCCCTCCCCCATTCCTTTTTCCACTGCCCCACCTCCCGCTTGCGATAGATGCTGAGGCTCCCTCTTGCGGGTTAGAACCTGAGCCTCTTCTTAGCTATTTTTCCCCACCAGCTCCCCTATGGGCCTTAGGAACAGGTACATCCCAAACTCTGACAGGTGGACACCATCTGACCTGTACGTTGCTGCTTGGTCAAAGGAGATGTCCTTGTGCTGGATATGCACCCACCCATCTCAATCACTGTCCTCACCACCCTTCTGTTCAGGCGTTTTATGACCTTTTCAACCAACCTAACATCCTTGGCTCCCCTCCAAACTCTTCTCAACATGATCTCTGACCAGCCAATGGTCACACCTGGAGACCACCTTACCCTCTCTAAGTCGGCCACTATCATCTTCCCCAGCACCCCAAGATAAACCCTCCAGTTATTGCCTTAGGTGAATGATGATGCAGTCCAGCCTGCCTCACTGCACCTCAACTCCTCTAGTAGGGGCAGTAGCTGGAACCATCATGCCCTTATGCACTTCCACTGGACCCTTGTGTGCTCCATGCTAGCTCGTAGCTGCATCCCTCTATCTGTGGTGGCTGCAAACCTTTCTGTCCAATAGACGAAGGCGTGCCCCACAATCCAAATCTTTCTCTTGGAACCTGGCACAGAAACAAAAGGAAACAGTGTGAGTTGCTGGCATCAACACCTGACATATCTCTTATAACAATTGGACTTCCAGCATCCTAGCCTCATCAGGTCTTCTACCGAAGACCCTTTTTTGGCTGCCTCTGAGGCTGCCCCTATCTGGAATGAATGGGGAGTGAAGCAGCTTTGCTCCTCCCCCACAAATGCTGGGGCCTTCTTGAGCACTGCCCCTACCTGAAACCCAGTGACCGGAGAGCCATTCCCATGCCAGAACAGCACTCCCCCAGCCACCGCCCCAATCCTCTTGAACTTTTCCATGGCAGCCACTGTGCAACTTGGTGATCCTGTTTGCTGAAGTAGAATCACTGCGGTCCACTTCCCCACCTTTGTCTGTCTTGGATCTGGCCAGTCTAATGATCACCTTGACCCCTCCCCATGTCACACTCTCATACTGTATTGCCAGGTCAGGCACCCTCTTGCGTGGGGATGCTACCTCCCCCACCAGGAAAGTGCCCACCACCATGAATGTGAACACTGCTCAGAACAGACAGGTCTCCTGCATCGAGGTTCATACATACCATGTCACCCCCCTGCCACCCTGTCAGCTGCCCATTTATGGGGCACTTCCCATCCTTCCTCCCACCTTGGCCCCTATGCCAGCCTGTCCTACCCACCATGGCATCTGGCCAGTCCCTGTCCCAGCATACCCAGCTAATGCCTGCGAGCTGCACCACTATGGTGGTATGTGCCATCCTCTTTTCCCACTTCTCTGCCATGAATCTTCTGACCTGCTCCTCCCGGACTAGCTCCTCCCTATCCCACCCTTGTCTTATCCTGAACTCAAGAAACTTGCCCACACATTTTTGTATGCCCTCAGGATGTTGACTGACCAGGATCCCTGGTACAGCACCCTGGCGGTGGCCCTCCAATCTCCCACAGCCAGTCTGGGATCCTGGTCCTGTGTGTTGCTGCATGATGCACCAGCTTCCAAAACCTTTTGGGCTGTAAACGGGAAAGAATGTCAGCCAGTTAATTCTTGATCCCTTCTATATGCTGCACTTTGAATGATATGTTCAGCCGCGGCCCTAGCAGCACCAACCACCACAGAATCCTGCCCACACTTTCTGTACTCCCGCCCTGCCTGTTAATGACCTCTACCACTCCCTTATTATTGCACCAGAAGAGGATGCACTTTCCTTTCATCCTGTCACCCCAGACCTCCAAGACCACCCCTATGGGGAATATTTCCAAGAAGGTGATATCCTTCAAAAGTCCCTTACCCTCCCACTGTCTTGGCCATGCCTCTGACATCCAATGACCTTTAAAATATGCCCCCATCCCGAGCATACCTGAGCCATTGGTGTATAGTTCCAGATTGTGTTGCATTCCCACTCACCCTGCTAGAATGTTACCCCATTGTAAAGCTCTAAAAATTCCTCCCAGACCTTGAAATCCTCCCGTGCCCTTTTGCAATGTTCACCCAGTGATGTGGCTGTTTCACTTTACCTGAGTCCTTCCCAGTTGCCTAGTAAATGCCCTACCAGGACTAATAGCCTTGTATGCAAAATTAGGTGTTCCCAACAGTTGCTGCACTTGTACTAGCAGCACCTCCTCCTACCCGTTAACTGTGCCAGTAGTCCCCTGAGCCGAGACACTTTGTCCCCAGGCAACTGGAAACATCCCTGTTCCTCATCCACGTCTATTCCCAGGAATTTCAGCCTGCACACTGGGCCCTCCGTCTTTCCCTGCACCAATGGGATTCCTATCCATCCACACATCCCTTTGAAGTCCTCCAACATCTGCTGTGTTACCGCCTGACTCTCCCCAATGAGGAGGAAATTGTCCAGATAATGGACTACCCTGTTGTGGCTGTACCTATCCCCAAATACCCACTGCACCCAAGAACCGAACGCTTTAAAAGTCAAACAAGCCACCGAGCAACCATTGACATGGCTTTATCAAAGTAAAGACTGCCCTCAAACTGGAAACCCAACAGGTCCCAATCAGCTGGGCTGACTAGCAACAGCTGGAATGCCAACTCAATGTCCATCTTTGCCAGCCTTGCCCCCCCACCGCTCTATTCAGTCCTAGCGCCTGCTCCAATGAGGTATAGGAAACTGCCCTGAGATGTTCGGGGATCCCCTCATTCACCAATCTCCCTCTGGGTAAGATGGGTGGTATATCAACTGAAACTCCCTTTCTGCTTCTTGGGTACCACCCCCAAAGGGGATACCCTGAATTTGGGGCAAGAGGGAGCCTACAATGGCACCTCTACCCGCCCAGCCTTAACTACCTTCTGTATCTTCTCCAACACCACCTCCTCCTTCCCCTTGACAGACCCAAGGTTCTTGGCCCTCATCCCCTCCTGTCCCCCCTGAAAACCCAATGGAAACCCCTTCTGGAAACCTTTCTGCAGGATCTCCACCTCCTTAGTATTAGGATAATCCTGAGTCGAGGCCTCCCACCACTTCCCAGGACAATGAGGCACATGCTGGTGCATACCCCCCATCGGCTCCCCTCTATCTTGCTTAATTCAACCGTAGTTGAATTATAACCTCCTCTGTGTCCTCCTTGTCTCCTGCTGGGCCTTTCCCAGTTCCCCAAAAAAGGCTGGTCCTGATACTACCCACTTCCTTGCCCTCCCTTAACCCCCCTGCCTGCTGCTAGATGCCGGGTGTGTGCCCCCGCATCTTGAACAGACATGCTTAAATTTGCAATTCGACCAGGTGCAACATGCCTTGTTGAAACCTCGACAAGTCTTGGCACCTGAAGCCACTGGGCTTTTCTTCCCCTGCTCAACCCCTGTCATGCTCGCTCTGCCCAGACAGGGTCCTCACCACAACTCCGAATTGGTGCTGTCCCACGCGAGTCTCCGTCACGCCGTCTACTTCAAAAGGCTTCATCATATTTGAGCCAACCATATCCTAATTTGGCTTCGTATGCATCCCTGATGGTTGCCATATATGTCAGCAATGGAATGGCCAGCTCTGGCATTTTCTCTAATACCAACGTGCTGTAGATTATAAAGCCCGCTTGCCAATTATCAATGGTTTTGCCCTTTAGCTTCGCATCCTGTGCCTTGTGGCCCACCATGGCTAGAGCTACCACCATCTCAGATTTCCCCACTGACTCATTCTGCTCATATTTAGTGGTGGTATCCTTGTCCACCAGTCTGAAGATGTCCACATATCCCCCTTTACAAATCCTCTCCTTAATCGAGGCAGGGATGTGGTCCCCCAGTGTGAAGTCTGGGAGCCCTCGTACCACTTTTGGCCCTCAGGTTCCCCCCTCCCCTTCGGTCCCCCCTGTTTCCCCTTTTCCTCTAATCACCTTCAAAGCCTGCCCCATCTTTTAATCCCGCCCCCATATCCCCCAGTAACCCCTCTAAGTGTTCTCTGAGGTGGCCCTCATTGGAGATAGCTACTCCATCCATACCCACCTGGGTTTTCCTTCTCCGGCTTGGGCACCACATCTGGGGAGGGTGCTGGGCTGGTGCCGACCATCTGGGTTTTTCCAGTCTTCTCTCCCTTCGGACATTCCTTCTGCTCCTTCTGCTTCTGCAGCGCCTCCTCTTCCACCTCTCTGCTTGGTCAGCACCACAAACCAGGTTATCTGGTCCATCAGTTTGCTGCCTCCTCCATCATCTTCTCACTGGAAAGCGGGTCTTCCTTGGTGCCATAGTCGTGTGCTGTGATACTACATTCAGGAGAAAAGCAAATGCCGTGAGTGCCCCATGCCTATCCTAGTGGGCCCCTGATGCCCCGGACATCTGGTTTGATCTGCTGCCTGTGCTGCCAGCCCAGGTGTCTGGATCCAGGCACCTCCCCCTAGCCCCCTGTTGGGGCTGCGAGGCACCCCCCCAGACACCCATTTTCATAGGCTCTCCTTATACCTAACCCCCATCAGAGACTCAAACCCAGGCCCCCTTATCCACCCATGTGGCAGTCTGTAGCTTATACCCTGTATAAACTTGATTCTTAACCGCCACAACCATCTGTCTCAGGGAAACTATGGGGTGCTTCCCTTAACCACCTGCCTGCTTCTGCTGAGGTACATTATCTGGTCTACCTGGGTATGCTCAAATGAGCAGGTGCCCATAACTGCCCACTCAGTCTACTGTTGCCACTCCATACCCGAGTATAATGTTGCCCATGGCATATGTTATCCGTTCCTCTCTGCACTGCTCCTAGGCCCATGATGAGGGCTTAAGACCAATAACTTGCCATGCACTCCACGGTGACTATTTTAAATAAAGCAGTAGCATAGCGGATACCTTCAGCGTCCATGAATTGCAGCTCCAGTGTGGACTACCACACAGCAATTTGCCATCTAGCTATGGCCCTATCAATCCACAGGACCCCTTTGTACACCTGGCTCTACCTTCTTTGGCTGCCTAACCAGTCATCAAGAAAACTATAAATGTCCACTAAGAGTTATGCCACCATTTTTCTTGGTTGCGTGGCCTCCTTCCCAGCTTGGCCCCCAGAATCAGCTTGGCACCACGGGTGCCCACGGCCCACCAGTGGCCTACCCCTGGCCTTGTTCCCCCAGGTGAAGGTTATGCATTTTGCCACTAATGCAGATGCCGATCTGTCTGGTGACCCTATTCGTCCTCTACTGGGGCATTGTGCCCCCTCGCGGCATGTCCAGGCCTCTGTATCCGCAACAAAACTCCTTAACCCCCTACATCTGGCCCCCCCAGGCCCCACACAGTGGCATTTGCCGAGTGATCCCCCCAGCGGCTCACCCTTCACCATGTGGCCTCTTCTGTTCCTGATCCCAGACAACCAAACCTTCCTGCGTAAGCCGTAACCCCGACCCTGCACCAGCCAGGATCCTGCCCCATGGTCACCTTCCGCCTGTGACCGTGTTCGACCAACCAGAAATTTTTCCAATTCTATTGTGACAGAGTCCTGCTACCCACTATGGCACCGACACAGAGGCCCTGCATCTCTCCTGGTCCCATTCGCCCAGTTGCTCTGCATGAGCGCCTCTTTGTCTTCTCCCCATGTGGTCACCATTCGCCCCAGCCACCGACACCACCCCCACCAGTCCTCCCTTCCAGTTTGCTTCCAGTTCACTCACTGCAAACCCATTTTTTTTTTTAAACTTTCCCAGAGATTGCCAGGCCCTCGGCAAACCAAACCCAATGTGCCCACCTGGGGCTTTCGCTGCCGCTTCCTCGAACTACTCAGCCTCAACCCCACACCACAAACCATTCCCAGCAACAAAAGCTCTTTGACACACTCTTACTGCATTTTGTAGCATACCAGCCGTTCTACCATATATTTTTTTAAATGCTCCCAAATAAATCACCTTGATACCATGGGGCTGCCTGGCCTGCTAAACCTAGCATGCTACCAGTTAATCTCGTTCATGTTTTCCCCACATATATACCCCGCTTCCAAGCCAATGTTTCACAAAAGCTCCTAGATCACCAGGACCACATGGCCTCTAAACCTAGCATCATACCAAACATTTTTTCACTATAGCTGCTCTAACTTACACCTTGCTTTAACAAACGTTTACAAATAAAGAACCTAGCTAACCAGGGTCACATGCCCTACTATGCCTAGCATCATACCAGACTTTTTACCACATTTGCTCTACATTATACCCTGTCTCACCAAAATATTTGACAAATACATCAGCTAGATACAAACACAGGGCCGCATGGCCTACTAGGCCTAGCCACCCCATGCTTGTGCCTTATCTACATTGCCAAACAATGTGCTGAGCGCTGCTCTCAGAAATTTCCCAGCAAAAAGAGGGATATCCCTAAGTGGGATGCCCTGATATACCCCTAAGGACCCAAAATCAGGACTCTGCTGGCTCCACACCCCAGCAAATCACCTGAGCCTGTATTACCCCTTGTCATTTGACACTGTCTACCTCATAGATGAGGTCACTCCTCCTCCCTCCTCCCCCTTCCCTCCCCTACCCTGCCATCTGTATTTCTGGTGGGCCTATGAGACAACCTGGCCTGCCTTTTGTGGCAAGCCTAATTGTGAGGCAAATCTTGCAATCTGATTCAGTAACATCTTAACCTTATTCTCAACCCCAGACCTGCTGAATGATAGAACTACAGATCATAATCTCATCAGAGGCAAGAGGAAGCTCTGAGACAACAATATTCTAGTAGATGGAATAAGTACTGGCTTAGTCAGTCAAAGAGACCCAGTCTTTGGTGTGCTAATTTGATCATAGTAGTAATGTGCTGTTTATAGGTTAAGGATTCATCTATTAAGAGGCCTAAATATTTCAAGGTCTTAACTTATTCAATGTCGTTGCTGCCCTCAGTGTACGAATGAAAGAGTAGGAACATCAGTCAACTTTTTTCTTTGGTTATAAAAAAACATGGTTTTTGTTTTGTTTTGTGTTTACATTCAGAACCAAACTATTAATACAAAACCATTTTTGAATACCAGCAAAATCACTAGCCAAATCATTTTGTACTTCCAAAAAGTTGGGACCACTCAGTGATATGCGCACTGAAAAAAGAGGAAAATGCTAAGGAATGCACTGTGTTAACAGAGTATTGACCACAAGGAAAATCAGTGTCAGTTTACTGCACCAGATGGCTTCATTCACAGCTGAGGACAGGAACAGCTGCTTGACAGCTTCCCCCACTACATCACTTAGATGGCTGTCTTATGTAAATCAATTGAATTCAATTTTTTTTTTTGTACTGAAAGGTATGCGAGTAAAAATGCCCATTTTCACAAATGTCCAGTGATATAGATATTCAAATGGTGATAGACACAGGCTGGAAGATTGCAGACAGACAAACTGATAAAGAATATGAAGAAAACTTTATTACATGGACCAGAATGTACAGTACAAGTCAACTGGTGACTTCTGTAAAGCAGCAGAAGGTGGATATGAAGTAATGGTGTTTACTCACCTGGTAAAGGTGATTGTGTTAGTTGTATCCATGACACTCAGACATTACCTCATGGGTTCCCAACCACCTGATAGGCTAGTGATGCACATGTGACCCAGATCAAATTTCTCAGCATACCTAGGTCCCAGAAGTCTCTTCTCCAGTTTGATTCTTCCGTAGCTGAAATACAAATGCTTTAGGCCAAAAAAACTTTTCTACTCATGACTCCCACCTTTATCTAGCATAGCGGAATGCAATTATTACAAAGACCAGAAGACTGCGTAACCACCACCTTAGTTTATTCCCTATAGGTACAATTCTAATTCGCTACTGTAATGGTGCTGACTAATATCAGTCATGTGTTAGAGAAAAAAAAATATTCAATTCACAATCTTCCAAGTCTGTTTACTGTTGTGTGTGTGTGTGTGTGTGTGTGTGTGTATGTTTCAGCCGTGATTGCCTTGAAGGGCGGGTCATGGAGTGTCATGGATACAACTAACACAATCACCTTTACCAGTTGAGTAAACACCTATTGTGTTGTGTCGTATCCATGACACTCCAGACATTACCTCATGCGTTACTATAATAAGCAGTTCAGAACACCCATCAGGGCGGAACAGGGTGATTTGGCGGGCAACTTGTGCTACATGCTGAGGACAACTGTTTTCTAGCAAAATCAGTCCTTTGATTGTATAGTGTCTCTGGTCTATAATGCTTTGCGAATGTATGTACAGAGGTCCAAGTCACTGCTCTGCATATGTCATCCATGGATACGTTGGCTCTTTCTGCCCAGGAGATGGCCACTGCCCTACTCAAGTGAGCCTTTATCCCTTCTGGCGGAGTAATGCCATTGGCTTTGTAAGCTTCTTGTATCGTTCTTTTTAACCAGCTGGCAATGGTGGTCTTTGAAGCAACCATTCTTTGCTTGTGGCCCTGAGCTATGATAAAGAGTCTTTCAGACCTGTGGATTGTTTGTGTACTTGTGATGTACTGTTATGCGGTGTTCCCTACGTCCAGGGTGTGGGGAGCACTTGCCTCACCCTACTGCGACTAATTGTGGAATGTTGGTAGTTCTAGAGTCTGTTCCGTATGGAACGTGGACATCACCTTGGGGTGAAAGGCCGGAACTGTCTTCATAAAGACTCCTTCAGAAGTAAAAATGGTGTAGTGTTCTTTACACGATAGGACTTCTAACTCGCTAACTCTGTGGGCTGAACAGATTGCCACTAGAAAACAAGTCTTTAAGCCCAACCAGTAAAGTGGGGACTGGCACCCCTGTTTGAGGGTGGCCTTCCCTAGATAATCAAGCACCATAGTCAGGTCAAATGTATGGCAGCTTAGATTCAATGCAAAGAAGTGCAAAGTAATACACCTGAGAAACAAAAACCCAGGGCAAAAGTACACAATGGGAGGTGAGATACTGACAACAACAAAAATGGAAAGGAACCTGGAGTTAGTCATATCAGATGACCTAAAGGTGGGCCAGCAATGTGAGAAGGCAGTAAGGAGGGCTGGGGGGATACTGGGATGCATAGGGAGAGGCATCACCAGTAGAAAACAGAAAATTGTTGGCCCTCTGTACAGACAGTTGGTAAGACCACATCTGGAGTACTGTGTACAGTTCTGGAGACACCATCTCCGCAAAGACATAGACAGGGTGGAGGCTGTCCAGAGGAGGGCAACCAAAATGGTGCAGGGTCTGCACCAGAAGACATATGAAGAAAGACTAAAGGAGCTTAAGATGTATAGCCTCAAGGAAAGGAGGGAGAAGGGAACATGATAGAAACTTTCAAATACCTCAAGGAAATCAACAAAGTCCAAGCGGGTAGCATCTTTCAAAAAAAGAAATATGCAAGAACAAGTGGGCACAATTTGAGGATAGAGGGGGGACGGCTCAGAGGTAATGTGAGGAAGTATTTCTTCACAGGGAGGGTTGTAGATGCATGGAACAGCCTTCCTGAGGAGGTCATAGAGTCAAAAACAGTGGGGGAATTCAAGAATAAGGCAATTCTAGTGGGAGGTAGGAGGAAGTAGGCTGTTGGTTAACTAAGATTTGCAGCTTATCCGTTAGGTAGGGAAATGGGCAGACTAGGTGGCCAAGCAGTCCTTATCTGCTGTCAAATTCTATGTTTCTATGTTTCTAATTCCCATGGGGCTACTGGTGTTCATATGTGTGGGCATATATTCTGTGCTGCCTTGAGGAATCTGACAGCATCTGGGTGAGCACTGGGCTGAGACAGGCTGACCCTTCCCATGGCCACTCCTATGGCCGACAGCTGCACCCATAGGGAAGAAGTGGATAGCCCTTTGTCCAGGCCCAGCTGCAGAAATAATAAGATCGTGGATATGTCTGCCTGCATAGGGTCTATGTGTGCGGACTTACACCACCTAACAAAAATGTTCCACTGCCTACTATAGGTAGCTGTGGTGGATGGTTTTCTGGATTGTAGGATGGTACTAATGACAGAATCATGATAGCCTGCAGTCAGCAGTCTCTGCCTCTCAGGAGCCAGGCTGACAATTTCAGGGTATGGGGGGCTGGGTGAAGTAGAGGCCCCTTGTACAGCATGTCCTTCCGGTATGGGAGGATCCACCTGTCCAATGTCATGGATATCACTGATGCAAACCACGCCCTTCATGGCCAGTAGGGTGCTATCAGAATAATCTGGATTTGGGATACTCTGACTTTTGCCAGCACCTGTGGAATCAGTAGAATCGGTGGGAAGACATATGACCATTCCTGGTTCCAGGTCTGAGAGAGAGAGCATCTATTCCTAGGGCCTGTCTTTCTCTGTATCAGGAAAAATACACCTTGACCTTGGTGTTCGCCTGGGACGCCATGAGGTCCATCGGAATTCGACCCCATCTCCTCTGTAATATGTCGAACAGATCCGGGTGAAGCTGCCACTCCCCCGGGTGTACCTGCTGTCTGCTGAGCCAGTCTGCTCTGACATTCAACTTTCCCACTAGATGTACAGCGTGGATGTGGGTGAAGTTGGCTTGGGCCCAGTTTAATACCCTGGCAGCCTCTCTGATCATGAGTTTGCTGCATGTTCCACCTTGTTTTGCTATATACACCACTGTGACCTGGTTGTCTGATTTCAATAGGACTGTCCGGACAGTGATGCTGTCCTTGAATGCTTTCAGGGCGTGAAACACTGCCCTCATTTCCAGGACATTGATGGACATTCATTCTTCTGCTGTTGTCCATTTGCCATGTGCTGTGGAGTCGCGCATGCATGCTCCCCTACTGAGTAGACAAGGCCGGGTCTGGAATGTTGCCTGGCATGACAGCTCCAGTGTAACCTTCTGAGGTTCTGGGCGTGGGTCCACCACCCCAGGAGTCTTTGACCCTCTTTGGCAGGTATACAACCTTGTTGAGGTCATCCTCTGAGGGTGAACCTTCTTGGAGTATGCAACTCTGTAGTAGGCGCATATTTCACCTTGCCCAAGGGACCGGATCTAGGCATGATGCCATGCAGCCGAGAACCCTGAGCCGCTTTGGCCCATGGCTGGCTCCGCCTGTGGATGCAGTGTTCAAACTATAGATATCACTGTGTCTATGCACTTCTGCGAGGGTCTTGCCAGCCCTTTGGCTGTGTCTATTTCCACCCTGAGGAGTTCTATGCACTGTGATGGTCTTAGGGAGCTTTTCTCCCAGTTGACCACCCAACCATGCTGAGCCAGGGCTGACAGAACCGAATCCGTGTCCCTTTGGGATTTGGTTTGGCTGCGTGCCCGATTCAGCCAGTCATCCAGGTAGGGGATGATGTCTATTCCCTGCTCCCGTAGCCGATCTGCTAGGATGATAGACACCTTTGAAAACACCCTGGGTGCCAAGGTGAGTCCAAACGGTAGGGCCTGATATTGGTAGTGTTGGCCCAGTATATGGAACTGAAGGAATCATTGGTGGCTGGGTCTGATGGGGATGTGTGTATACATCCTTCAGGTCCACAGACATGAGAAATCCCCACTAGTATGTTCCTCAAAGTCGACCAGAGGGTCTCCATCTTGAACCGTGGAGTGGATATAAAGCAGCTCAGAAATTTCAGATCCAGAATTGGTCTGAGATCCCGTTCTTTTGGAACCAGGAAGAAAATGGAGTAGGCGCCTAAGCCTTCTTCTGAGTCTGGTACGGTTGAATGGTACTGTTCTGCACTAGGTCCCGAATTATATCTTGGACCTGGTGGTGCTGGCCCTCCTTCTTGCGATTGGTGACAGTACCACTCTGTCCCTGCAAGGCTTGTTTAAATATTCGATAGAGTAGCCCTGGGAAATGATCTCTAGGACCATATGTCTCCACGGGTGGGTAGTGCGGGTGTGGGATCGGTGGCAGGGGTCATTGGAGGTGAATAGTCAGTACTGTTTTGGCTTTCCCTCTCTGCCTCTGCCTCCAAGCACGGTTACTACCTCTACGGGCTGAGTAGGAGCCCTGTGAGGCACCCCGAAAGTTGTTGTTATGGCCTCTACCCTGAAAGGAATTGTTTGAGTAATTTTGCCTTTTGTTTTGTTGAAACCTATTATTTCCCCTGAATCTGCCCTGTGCAGATGGAAAGTAAGTGGCTCTGTTTGTCTTCAGTGAGATCCTTGCCCTCTTCTTTCTGCTTCAGAAACTCTTTAAGGCCCTCGCCAAACATATTGTTCCTTTTAGGGGCAGGTTTAAGTAGTAGGTTCTTTGACTCATTGTCCATCTCCCAAAGTTTGAGCCATAGGGCTTGTCTTGCTCTGTTCGCCAGTGAGGCCGATCTGGCTTCTAACTTTAGTGTATCTACTACCATGTCCCCCAAATACTTATCTGTGTCGAGGGTACATTCTAAAAATTCTACTTCCCTGGACTTGGAATCTGCTTTTTCTAGCAGCTCCTCCAGCCAGCGGATCGGAGCCCTGGACGAGTATACTGCTGTGACAGCAGTTCTAGCTGTTGTACCGGAGAACTCAAAAAGTTTCTTTAACATCTCCTCAACTCTCTTGTCAATGAGATCCTTAAGGGATATGGTGCCACAAGGTAACACTGTCTTTTTGCTTAGAGCCATGATCTGTGTGTCTATACTTGGGGCCGTGCACCATAACTTGATCTTGTACTCCCGTGCTGAGTATGTTCTGTCGAGATTTCTTTTCTCAGACATGTGACCCGGCTCAGTCACTTCCCACTCTTTTTGGAAAATATTATCAATCACAGGACAGCTGGGAAAGGTATCCTTTGACTTCTGGTTCTGCTGTATCATAGGGTCAAGTTTGGACTCGGGTTTGGGTGCCTCGATGTCAAACCCCATCATGGATTTTATGGCCCACAGGAGGCCTGGAATCAGATCAAAGGAACAAAGCTTTGACGTTAATGAGGGTGTCTCGGGTACTACATCCATGTCCTCTTCATCTGACTCGACATCCTCGCAATCCTCTGGTGCCCCACCATCATCCCCATCATCTGGCGAGGGAGTAGGGGGTTCCTCAATGTTATCTGGCTGGAGGGCAGTGATTGCAGCCAGGGTTGGAAGTGGCACGGATGGAGAAGTAGGTCTCGTCTTGGTCAGAGACTCTAGCTTTTCCATAATACGTTATTTGACAAAGACATGTTTGGGAAACCTTTTCTCCTGCTATTGTCTGCTCCCCACACCTTTCACTTACCCTCTCTGTTCTGGACTTTTTCCCTATTTGTTTCTCCTAATCTGGCATGACCTCTTTCTTGTAATAATAATGTGATAATTGATATCTCATGTCCTTTTGCACAAATGATTTGATATGTATTCGTATATGTTTTCTCGCCCTTGACACAGCACAAATTGTTGTGTTATCTATGTAACCTTTTTTGTACTGTACCTAATTGACGTGGAACCTTTGTAAAAGAGCCTCTGGCTCAAAGGTAGTAATTCCTAGAACAATAAACTAAACTAAACCTTGAGTATAACATTTTATTGGCTCTCCATCATAGCCACTGTTGCCTGCTGGGTTTGAATAAGCAGTGCTCCTGGATTCATCCAGCCGGAGGATCCAGGTCCTTGGTCATCTAGATCGGGATTGGGTAGTTGGCCCCCCCGTTGACCGCTGCTCCTCAGTCAGGAACTCTGGGCATTGAGGACCTGGATTATGGGGCATCAAAGCGGTACGGCATAGGATGCACTTCTTGGCCTTCACCATCTAGGTATGAAAGAAGGGCACAGTTTTATACATATATATATAGATATATATATATATATATATATATACAGTGTAACCCCGTTTATCCAAACCCCAGATAACCGAAAACCTCAGTTATCTGAAATTCGCTCTTGTCCCGATCCTTGCAGTAGTTTGACAGCTTTGACAGCTTCACAGCTGATAATCATCGTAGCAACATCAGACACATTGTTTACGCATTATGTGTGATATTCAGATGGATCATTTAACTTCTTAAGTGGTTAACTGGTTACTGTAGCAGTTAAATGCAGTCTAAGTGCAAGCACATAAGTAACCTGTGATTTACAACTGTTAGATGTACAGTAGTAGCTGTTAGGGCTATTTAACAGACTTGTCCAAATGAAAGCACTCTGTGTTGGATATGTCGCAGACGCTGCAAGTTCTTGAAGCGTTAGAGGCTGGTGAAAAACTAGTTGATGTTGCCAAATGCTTTGGGATAGGGAACTCGACAGTGTGTGACATTAGAAAAGCCAAAGATAAAATCTGTGACTTTGCGGCTACAATGGAGAGTTATGAGGCTGCTTCATCTCGTAAAATGATGTATACCTGCAAAGATGAGAACTTGGATCAAGCGGTTTATCTTTGGTTTGTTCAGAACCGTACTAAAGGTATCCCAATCTCAGGAACAATCCTAAAAGAAAAAGCTCTACAGTTTAATCAGCAACCGGGTGCTGACCAGAGCACTGTTGCTAGTGAGGGGTGGCTAGATATATTTAAGCATCGACACGGCATACACCAGCTAGCCATTGCTGGAGAAAGTCTCTCTTCTGCATCAGAGATAATTGAGCCATTTCGTAAAAAAATGAAAGAGCTCATGTTCAGGGAAGGTCTCACTGAGCAGCAGGTTTACAATGCTGACGAGACTGGCTCGTTTTGGAAATTGCTTCCTGATAGAACTCTTGCCTCTGGGTCTGAAAAACATGCTCCAGGGTATAAAAAGAACAAGGAGTGCCTTAATGTAATGGCATGCTCCAATGCTACCGATAGCCACAAGTTACCACTGCTGGTTATTGGAAAATCTGCTAAGCCACGCTGCTTTAAGGATGTTAATCTTAACAATATCCGTGTTGTTTACTGATCACAGTGCAGTGCTTGAATGAGCTGCCAAATATTCAAAGACTGATTTTTTGTTAACTTTGTACCCGCTGTTCGTTCCCACCTTAGGTCCTCTGGTATCCCTGTTTGCGCTGTGTTATTGTTGGATAATGCCGGTGCCCATCCCAGTTCAGACACTGTAGTAACATCTGATGGTTCGATCCATTGTGAATTCCTACCAGCCAGTACTACCACTAAAATCCAACCCATGGATCAAGGGATACTAACCACGTTAAAGAGGCTGTACAAGAGCAAACTACTCAGGCAAGTCCTTAATGAGGAAAATGAACAAAACAGCCTGTGCCATCATTAAGATCGCGAGCACAAAGGACGCAATTTATTTGTTAGCAGAAAGTTGGCCTGACATCCTTCCACAAACAGTCGAAAAGTGTTGGCGAACATCAGCAATCCTGGCATCACAATTTGATGACACCATCTCAGAAACTGATCAGGTGTTGCTGGTAGTGGAAGACCTCGCGAGTATCGCAGCACAAACACAGATTAATCTCGAGTCTTGGGAGGAAAAAACAGAAGACCCAGGACATCAAGAAATGTCTGATACAGACATCATTGAAGCTGTGACCAGCACTCAGAGGACAGAAGACAGTGGCACCAGTAGTGAAGAGGAGGAAGATGTCACAACACCAGTTCCAACTGATTCCGAAGCTGTCCGTAGTTTTGAAAATTGACTAAGGTGGTTGGAAAGCCAGGCCAAAACTGACCCCCTTCATCTGTTGTTGCTGAGACAACTCCATGGGAAAGTGGTAAAATCTGCAAATTGAAAGAAAAAGCAGCATGGCGTTAAGGATTATTTCTGAGTTAAGGACTCAAAGGAATAAAACTGAAGCTAAGTCTTGATTTTTAAAACTATATTTGTATCACAGATTTGTTTCTTTGTTCACATGTTAAACAAATGAAGGTTTTGGAATAATGATTTGAGCAGTATGGTACTTTTTATATTACTGTATTACGGCCGAATTCTAGCAGTGTAATAGTACTGCGACCCCTTTAACGAAACCCGTTTATCCGAAAAGAATTCAATGTCTCCCTTTACTTTTGGATAAACGGGGTTGTACTGTATAGGTGTGGTAAAGGATAACATGTAAGGCAGACAGAATTATGATTGCCATTGATTTTGTAGAATTTCAAGTATCTCGATACCACAGAAATGTCTATAATTGGCAATGTTTATGTAATATATATGTACGTATATAGCAGCCAAAAAAAGGGGAGGGACAACATGAATATATAGCCCTGAGAAAATAGCCCTGAGATAAGAATGAATTCTATGCTATGCCTCCTTTTAGAGAGACGCTACACTCCTTTTAGAAACAGATCCTACTGGTTAGTGAGTCCTAGGCTGTAGTAGCTTGTGACTTATTCTGGAAGGATGCCCCATTGCAGCGATAGTCCAAAATGGTGGCCGATATAGGAGCATTCATAAAATGGCTGCCAGGCCATGCAGCAAGAAGCCTGACTAAAATGGCATCTGTGAATGTAGAGACGCATGAAATGGCTGCCAGGCCATGTGGCAGTCAAACCCTGCCTGAAATGGTGACCAGGAGTAGTCCAGCAATCCTGTCGAGCAGCACGGAAAAGAATGTCTATGCCATCTTGACTAACCATCCTCGTCTTTATTTGGAAGGCGAGAGAGAGCGCAAGTCTATTTGGGGCAATTTGTGGTGCTTTCTGAGGCCTGGCATAAGTCGCTGACTTAGGGACCTAATGCACAAAAAAGCCAGAAGTTGGCGCCCGATTCTGTCTCTATTGCAGAATTATCTACAGAGAGACAGGCCCCAGGCTCAGCTGCATGGTTCTTTTGTTTTATTTTTAATTAGGAGAAATCGGAGAAAATACCCCACTGCAGTCACTGAGAGAGGGACTGCAAGCTGGGTAAGATTTAAGTCCTGCTCTGCCCACGGATACAGAACACAAATTCTCAGGAACCGCATGTCTTATTGTGCTGATTTTTTTGTGGAGCAGGGTGAGTTCTCGCTGCAGTTGCTAAGAGAGGGACTGTTAGCTGAAGGGAAGTTAGTGTATTGTGCTACCCTCGGATTTGGTGGTAGCGTAGGATGTCTCAGGGGACCTTGAGAGCAGAGACCACAGGAGCAGGCCTGAGACGCTAGTTTCCCGAGCAGTGCTTTGGGTCAGGTTCCTGTTTCAAGAGTGGAAACCAGATAGGAGGTAGCGCGCGTGATTCAAGAATGATTTTTTTAGTGTGCAGTGCGAAAAACACTCGCCACCTGCGTGATGCCTGTAATCTATTGCAAACAATACGGCAACTTCAAACGAACAAAGATATTTTGTTTTCTTATTGGATAGTACGATGTACACAGATACCAAGATTAAGCAATTTTCTTATGAGCGCTCAGAGTAGCGTGGTCAACAAATATAACTATAAACAAAATTCAGATAGCATCTTATTTAGTTTCTCTTTTTTTCTTTAGCCAACAGGTAGAATAAAATCAACAGCAACTGCTGAGAAGAAGTCTTTTAACTGGATAAACATAACTTAACTAATCAGTTTAAGCAATTCTCCAGATCAACAGCAACAGCTGTGATTTCAAGGACTGGCAATACTGAAATAATCATTTATTTTAGCTACCAATGTAAATACACCTTGATTATAAACAATAGATGTGGGAGCCACGTCTTACTTGTAAAAGAATTTCTGTGTGGCCTACCTTCAGTTAGTTGATATACAGGGACTCCTGGAGTGCATGTAGCCTCTTCAGATGCAAGGGTTGAACTGGAGAGAAGACTTCTGGTACCTAGGTATGCTGAGAAATTTGATCTTGATCACATGTGCATCACTAGCCTATCAGGTGGTTGGGAACCCACGAGGTAATGTCTGGAGTGTCATGGATACAACATAACACAATAACCACTTTCCAGTACACTCGCTCTTTCATTCTTGAGCATTGTTTAATTCCTGCTGTTGTGTCATGTTATCTATAGCACATCTGTGTCTCTATTTGTATTTGTGTTCCTGATGATGTATTTGTATTTGTGTCTCTGGTATTAGTATTTGAATTTGTTGTATTTGAGTCTCTGATACTTGTATTTGTATTTGTGTCTCTGGTATTAATAGCTGTATCTGTGTTTGTATTTGAGTTTCTGCTACTTTATTAGTATTTGTATTTGTTTATCTGGTGTTTGTAATTGTTTATCCGGTATTTGTATCTATATTTATCTCTCTGGTATTTGTATTTGTGTCTGGCATTTCTTTCTGTATTTGTGTCCCTGTTAATTATATTTGTATTTGTATTTGTGTCTGGTATTTGTATCTGTATTTGCATCCCTGGTATTTGTATCTACATACATACAAAAATATGAAGAAGCCAGCAGAAGAAGGCCATATGGTCTGTCAAGTCTGCTCGTGTTGCAAAGTTCACAGCTTGAGCTACTGTCCCTGCCCTTCCCCCCACTCCTCCCATCCTCGTTACTCATGACCCTACCTCCCCTATACTGGTCCCAGCCTCTCTAAAGCTGCCCACTGTCTTTAGTGAGATTACCTCTTCTGGCAGCACATTCCAAGTGTCCACCACCCTCTCAGGGAAGAGGTGCTTCCTGACCTCCACCCTCCAGCTTAAGACTGTGCCCTCTTGTGTTATGGTTGCCACTCAGCTTAAAGAGACTCTCCTTATCAACCTTATTTATCCCTTTCAAGTACTTAAAGTTCCAATATGTCCTCTCTCTCTCTCTCTCTCTCTCCTGTCTTCCAGGAGTACAGTATATATGTATCTGTGTCTCCGGTATTTTTATCTGTATCTGTGCTTCTTGTATTTGCATCTGTGTCTCTGGGATTTGTATGTGTATCTGGTATTGTATTTCTATTTGTATCTCTTGAATTTGTATCTGATTTGTGTCTTTTGTGTTTGTGTTTGTATTTGTATTTCTGTCTCTGGATTTTGTATCTGGTTTGTTCCTCTGGTATTTGTGTCTCTATATTTTTATTTCTGTCTCTGATATTTGTTTACCTCTATCTCTATTTGTATTTGTGACTCTAATTTTCATCTGTACTGTATATGCATTAGTAGTTATTTGCATGTTATTGTTTACATAAAACATGTTTTTTCTACAGTTTAGGCTTGTTTATGTTCAAGTTTAAGCTCAAGTTCAATTTTATTAAGTGCACACAGTACAAGAACTGTTGCTACATATTAAAAAATACATAAAACTTTTATTGGTTCTGTGTTAATGATTGTACAAAACCAAGGGTTTGAGAGATACCAATTAAATATCCAGAGTTATGAATAAAACATGCACTCATACTATGAACAGTGGTCATCATATGTGGGTCACAACAGCCTCAGCAAAAGTTTGTTAGTACTGTACTTTTTATGGTCTAACAGAAATACAGACACTGAAGAGTGATATTTGTACCCTTATGTATGCCCCAGTAAGAAATGAAGAAACATAGAATTTGTCAACAGAAAAGGAATGCTTTGCCCACCCATTCTACTCAGATAGTCCCTGCATAGTCAGACTCCACAGACCCTCACTAATTTCTGCTAACTCTGCCTCCTCCCTGCCTATTCACTAATATCTGCCTTATGTATGCTTGAAGCCTCCCACTTAGAGCTGAATGGAATGAGAAAATTCTGAATTTGTGGAGTTTTGATGAAATTTCATATCCAGAAACAAATGATTTGATACCTTTTATTGGACCAACATTGATGTTACAGAAAAGAACAAAGTGCTCTAGCTTTGAACCTACCGGTCCTTCTTCAGAAGCTTTATGGCAGTTATTTTGAAAATCCCATACTATTAACACCAGATTATGTTGAAAAACAGAAATAATTCTCATTGGTTTAAATATACATTTAAAACAATAACAGAAGATTATGTCAGAGAAGCTAATTAACACCACTATGCTTTTAACTGAGGAGCCTCAGAAGGGCAAAGGTTATCAAGAATTCTCAACAACCAGAGAGTTCTTCTCATATAAATTTTAAAATGACTCAGTATGCTAAGAAAGCATTCTAGTGCTAACAAAAAAACCTTGGGCTAGCATTCTCTCTAATACATGTAAGATGAGGTTACAACTTACATTCCAAGTGTCCTGGTGTATTAAAGAACAGATAATGAGAGACAAAATCTTGAAATTAGGTATAACTGCAAGTTGAAAAAGAGCCCCAAATTAAAAATACACATATATACATGATGCATGATAGTATCACTTGTAAGTGTAAGTGCCAAATAAAAATACGTGTCAAGGACCCCCAAGAAAATGAGACCATGAGCCTGATAAGTGCAGATTTCAACACAGAGTCAGTGTATAACAAAAATGC
Organism: Neoceratodus forsteri; assembly: GCA_016271365.2. NCBI lineage: Eukaryota > Metazoa > Chordata > Ceratodontiformes > Ceratodontidae > Neoceratodus > Neoceratodus forsteri. The sequence continues at coordinate 909,147,532 of CM028130.1, read as the reverse complement.
ACAGAATCAGTCTAAGGAATCTAAATGAAAACTTCTAAGGATGAAATCCTCCAGGCCCCCTCCTTTTTTTTCCTTCTCTCTCTCTCTCTCTCTCTCCCTGGGAAAGATTCTGTAACTAGTAGGAATGAGATATACTGTATGTGCAAGAGTCATAATATAGCATCATTTACACCAATATTAATAGTTACCCAAAGAAATTACACCATTTATAAACCCCCCAAGTAAATGAGATATGCATCTTAATATGAGCAGATTTAAAAATGTGACAGTGTGTAATCCAACCACTGACAACTATCAGAAGGAAGTAAATGTACACTATATGTGAAAACTAAGTGTCCTAGCCACATAACAATTGTCTCATGCCACGCTCCCCCACACAGACGTGTGTACATACACCACACCACACACCACACACACACACACACACACACACACCCCTGCACACCCCACACAACCACAACACACAACAAATATAACAAACACAACCCACACATACCACACCACACTGCGCACACACAAACAAAACACACACACACATCATAACCAACAACACACAAAAACACAACACATGCAAAACACACACACACACACACACACACACATACATACATCAACACACACACACACACCACAGTGTTAAGGTGAGAAGTCAACATGTAGATAACCATAAACTTACAAAATCAAAGGCCTGCTGAAGAACTAAAAGTATGTCCATCTTTTAAAGTAAAGATCTGTGTAAATTTAAGTGGAATAATGTGTCATATAATCAACATCAATTTCAATCCATCCGCCACCATATTGAGAAGTAAAATAAGTCTAATTTCAGAAGCCTGTATCTGTTGTGTACTGTTGAAATGTCCTTTTAAGACCACCACAGACATATCTAAGATTGAGTGGCCATCCTGGGAGAAGTGCTGGGCTACTGGTTTCTCAGTCTTCTTGTAATTAATAGAATGTCTATGTCAGGGTTTCTCAAATGGTGAGGCCAGCCTCCCAGGGGAGGCCCCAACCTGTTCCAGGGGAGGCTCAAGCAAGCCTTAAAATGTACTATATTTAAATGTCAAGTTTTGAATTCTTCGTATGAAGGATGTAGCAAAGTGAAAGCGAATAATGGCATGCAAATTTATGTACAAAATGGTTACCAGGAAAGACACGCTTAGCAAACACTTGTTTCCTGGTATGACATGGGGGAAATATAATTCTTGGAAACTGCAAAACAAAATTCAAAACAATGCAAATGAATAGGAACAAGGTAACAACTGACCCATTATACTGGCTGCAGAAAAACACAAATACAAAGGCTAAACAGAGAGAGACACTAGGAGCAAGAGTTGGAGGGAGAAAAATGGTCCCTGAGAAGGTGAGAGCAGGGTAAAACTGACAAAACAATCTGACTCATGGAGGTATTGCAGTGAGGGGTAAACAGAGTCCAAAAGTCAGAAGTGTGGAGTCAGGAGGCTGAACTGGGGAGTGGGGTTATAGAGAGGGAGAATAATAAGTTCAATAACATGAGAATAAACTCAACTACTCACATGCACTTCATTGTATTCTTCCTGTAATGTGCAAAGTATGATAGTTGTTCTAACTATGGGGAGGCCCCAAATTATTTCTATATTAGGGGGAGGCTCAGGATCTTTTCCAAGGCTTTGGGGAGGCTCACTATGACAAAGTGTGAGGACTCATGGTCTATGTGAATTCATTCTAGTGTGGAGTTGTTGGCTTGTCTCCTCCACATAACCTGTGTGAGGACATTTCTTGCATTGGATAAAATAGACCACATTACTTGATGTACATGTATAATTCCCCTGTATCCTGAATAGTCTGTTTTGTGATGTAACCACACAGTCTGAAGTGGAAATGAGGTTACATGTCTTACATGTGCGTTGATGACAGGGTCGTGTACCATATGATGTCATGGTATTCTGTTCCGGTTCAAGTTGACTCCTAATAATCAGGTTGGCTAAATTAGGTGATTGTTTAAAAGATAGTAGTTGTAGTTCTTGAAAAATACAATTAAGGGTTTCATCCTCACTAATTATTGGATGGAGATCCTTAATAATCTTACGTAGAAATTCAAGGTCAGGATGGTATGTGACAACTAAGGGTATTCTGTTGGTAGTCATCTGTTCCTTATATTGCAGTAGTTGTTCTCTTGGGACCTGTGTTGCACGTTCCACTGCTCTGTCAATTTCCCTGGATGAGTGTCCCTGCTCAATGAAGGTGTTTTTCAACATTGCCAGATGTGTGTCTCTGTCTTCCTCATTTGAACAGAGGCAGTGATACCGAAGTGCTTGACTATATATGACAGATTTCTTTGTGTGGCTTGGGTGATTACTTTTCTTTTCTAAGTGTCTCTGTCTGTCTGTTGGTTTCATGTAAAGACAGGTATGTAGGGTTCCATCCTTAATAGTGACAGTAGTATCCAGAAAATGTACAATGATGGCAGAATATTCCAGGGAAAGCTTTATAGTTGGGTGGAGGTTATTAAGTTCCTGATAAAAATCTTTGAGTGTATCAGTGCCCTCTGTCCAAATTATAAACAAATCATCAATGTAATGGAAATAAACCATTGGTTTATGTGTACAGTGCCTTAGAAAATCCTCCTCCAAATTCGCCATAAAAAGATTAGCATACTGTGGAGCCATCCTGGTTCCAATTGCTGTTCCCATAGTTTGAACATAATGTTTACCATTGAAGCTGAAGTTGTTATGTGTCAGAATGAATTCAGTGAGTTTGCCCACAACTCCAGGGTCAATGTTGGGGTCCAATTCTTTGTCATGCAGGTGTTTGAGGCAGGCTGAAATGCCATCTGTGTGTAGAAAATTAGTGTAGAGGAAGGTTACATCCATCGTGGCTAAAAGGGTATCAGGTGGTAAGTCCTTAAAACCAGAAAGTTTATGCAGGAAGTGAGTAGTGTCCTTGATGTAACTATCCCTTTGTATAACCAGTGGTTTGAAAATAGCTTCTACAAACCCTGATATCCCTCTGTCAGGTACCATTACCAGAGACTATGGGTCTACCAGGATTACCAGGCTTATGTATTTTAGGAAGCACCGAGAAGTGTCCCTGGCTTAGGTTCACTGGGGATGAGGGCCTTTAGTTTGTCTTGGACATGGTTTGGAAATGTTTCAATTAACTCCTGCAGTTCTCTTTTATATTCTGTAGTTGGGTCACTTCCCAGTACTTTGTAGTAAGTATGGTCCTTAGCTGCCTGTTGCCTTCTAATGTAATCTTCTGATTCAATATCACCACTGCAGAGCCTTTACCACTTTTTTATGACAATGTTATAGTTCGATTTTAGTGTTTGTATAGCCCTCCGTTCTAATGGAGAGAGGTTGTAATGGGCCTGTTTCTGCCTATTAAGAATCTCACCAGTGACTCTCTGGAAAAAGCAATGAATGTATTTGTCCAGTTTTTTGTTATGGTCACTTGATGGGGTAAACTGATATGGTTTCTTTTTCTTATCCATAATATTTTTACTGTTTGTGATTTCTCCACTGTCTGTGATTGCTTCTCTGCCATGAAAAAATTCCCTGAGTCTCAATCTGCGGAAGTATTCCTCCATTTCACCACAAAACTGTATTCTATCCAGTGGTTTAGTAGGCAGAAATTGAGGCCCCTAGAAAGTACATTTAATTCCCCAGTAGTCAGTGTGTGGGTGGACAAATTAACAACTGGAAGGTGCCCATCTGTGTGGCTTAGTTGTTCAGTCACTCTATTCTGTTCTTCATGGTTGTTAGGAAGTATGGTAAGTTGAAGGGCATCTAACTTCCTGTTTTTATTGAGCATGGCTTTTCTTAAGGTTCTTTGGTAGTTCATGTCTATCTCATGCAATATGTCTGGAATAGGCTCACCAGACATCCTCTCCAGTGTGGTAGCTATTTCATTAAACTGTTTCTTCAAAAATGCTTTCTTGGCATATGAGTTGTGGATTCTGTGATTTCTCAGTTTCTCAGAGGTCCTACGACAAAGTTGTTTAGCATATGTAGAATTATCTGTGTTTCTCAGTGGATTCCAAATAGCTAGACCTTTAGGAATAATGTTATTCCTTTTGCACTGGGATAAAAAGTAGATGTCACTGTCTAGCTGTGATAGTTTCTTCTTAATGTTATGCAACTGCCATATCCTGCGGTGAATTCCGGCATCTTCCATGATGCAAAAAAATGTTGCAGGTGCTGTATTGGTTCTTTTAAGAACAGATCCAGAAACAAATGATTTGATACCTTTTATTGGACCAACATGGATGTTACAGAAAAGAACAAAGTGCTCTAGCTTTCGAACCTACCCGGTCCTTCTTCAGAAGCTTTATGGCAGTTATTTTGAAAATCCCATACTATTAACACCAGATTATGTTGAAAAAACAGAAATAATTCTCATTGGTTTAACATATACATTTAAAACATAACAGAAGATTACATCAGAGAAGCCAATTAACACAAGTATGCTTTTAACTGAGGAGCCTCAGTAGGGCAAAGGTTATCAAGAATTCTCAACAACCAGAGAGTTCTTCTCACATAAATTTTAAGATGACTCAGTATGCTAAGAAAGCATTCTAGTGATAAAAAACCTTGGGTTAGCATTCTCTCTAATACATGTAAGATGAGGTTGCAACTTACATTCCAAGTGTCCTGGTGTATTAAAGAACAGATGATGAGAGACAAAATGCTGAAATCAGGTATAACTGCAAGTTGAAAAAGAGCCCCAAATTAAAAATACACATATATACATGATGCATGATAGTATCACTTGTAAGTGTAAGTGCCAAATAAAAATACTTGTCAAGGACCCCCAAGAAAATGAGACCATGAGCCTGATAAGTGCAGATTTCAACACAGAGTCAGTGTATAACAAAAATGCACAGAATTAGTCTAAGGAATCTAAATGAAAACTTCCAAGGATGAAATCCTCATGAAAACTTCCAAGGATGAAATCCTCATGAAATTCCATGAAATGTTGTGGAACTTCATCAGAATTTCATGGCTTTTTAAAATGTATTAATTTGGTAATAACTTGGCAATCTATTGAGCTAGATCTCTGATGTTTAGCATGCTTACTTTCTGGAACAAGTGCTAATACTGTGCCAAATATCATGAAATTAGGATGGATTGTCTCAAAATTATAGGTGCTCAAAATCTGTCATTTTATTTTTTTGTAGGACGTTTCATGAAAATATTTATCTGCATATATCTCAGCCATCTATTGGGACAGAGATGGTAAATTTGGCATGATCGCTTGATGACAGGTGGTCTAACAATGTGCCAAATTTTATGACATTAGGATGGGTTGTCTCAAATTATAGGTGCTCAAAATCTGTAATTTTATTTTGTTATGTGCAATTTCATGAACATTTTATATGCATATACTTCAGCCAACTATTGGGACAGAGATAATAAATTTGACATGACTACTTGATGATAGGTGTTCTAAAATGTGCCAAATTTCATGATATTATGATACATTGTATCACTACTATATATGCTCAAAGTCTGTCATTTTATTTCTTTGTGGGAAATTTCATGACAAATTTTGTCTGCATATAACTCAGGCACCTTTGGTGCCAGACATGTGTACATTAGCACAAATAATCTTTTTTGTAATGGATATAGAATCAACTAAATATGGAGAGAATTGGATTAGAGATTTTTAAGTTACAGGGATCCCAACATTTACTATGTAAATATTTGCAAAATTTTGTGAAAACTCTCAAAAATCTGGATGTCTGTAGCGTCTCTACTCTTTCAGGCATATACTTTACATTTTACATGCATTCCCATTGTCAGTGTATCCTAGTCTTTAACACAACTGGATAATTTGGTTAAGCAGTTTTAAATTTACAGTGAAAAAGAATTATTGGAAACATTTTCTCAAATATTTATGGTAACATATAGATGAAGCATCCAGAATTCTTTCTGTGGAATTTAACATTCATAATGCATGTATCACTACTTTGTTTAATAAGCTGGGATGAGCTTTTTACAGTCCTGCTGTTCCTCTCTGGGTGACTATTTTGCCTCCCCCCCCCCTTAGCATAGCCAGATTGACGCTTTAGAACTACTGAGCCCACTGATATCCTCTTTGTTCTTTACAGTGACAAAATCCTTTAACACGTGAGTCACCTACTCCTTTTCCTATTGACCTACCCTGTTGGAATAGCAAGAATTCTTCCTTCTTGGTGCCCCAGACATTGTTTTACTCCACTACATCTTTTTGAGCACCTCTAAGTCCCAGACTTGCACATACATCAGGCTGCCAGGATTATCAATTTACTGGGTGTGATCCTTATTTATACAATAGGGTGAAGTGATATGTCATTACTTAAATGTGCATATTTCCACCTCATACTGATAACAAAAACATGATGAGTAAACAGCCCAGAAAAACACCAGATACATATGCTGTGTACATGTCATGAAAAAATATCAGCATCCTCTACACATCAGGATGAGAACCTGCCGAACTACATTCTAACACACCAATGAGAATTAAATGGTTCCAGCTATACAAAATTAAAAGAAAATACCCTTACTATCCCTCATGTACAGTGACTCTAAACTACCTTCAAACATTTCCAGGAAACACTGTTGAAACAAATGCATAGCAGAGAACTTGAATAAAAATAAAATGGTTTAAAAATACTTACCAAAGATCAAAAATGGAACTCTGAAGTGTACCGCATATACTTTGAAAATGATGGCAGAGTTAAAAGAAAAAAGCCTAGAGAAAGAAATTGAATTCTTACTAAGTCAACTCAGACAGGACACCGAGCCTTTAACTGACCCAGACGTAACTACAGAAAATGCTTCCAATCAAACCTAACAAATAAATCTACCTAGCTGCTTGCCCCCAGCAAGTAGTAAAGACTATAAATACATAAATCAATACATAGAAAGTGGGAAAAACCAAAATACTAAATGAAAAACTGAAAGTGGCATTCAAAAGTTTCAAACCTTGCTAACTAATGTGGTACAACTAAACAAACCCATTCATCAAATACAGCCAGAATATTTATATCAGTTACTGTATCACTTTTCTATTAATTTACAAAAACAAGATGAAAGTGCTTACAAATCTTTGACAATAAAATATAGCTTTCAAAGTCTAGACCAATATTTAAAAGATAACCTGTACCCAGGGGGCTGGATATTCAAACTGCGCCATTCTATGGTGCAAGCCCTTGCGCTGCTCAAAAAAGTTGTGCAGGAGTGAGGGCTGGCGATATTCAATGGGTGCGCTGACTTGAGCAACTCCTTTGAATATGCCCCTAACCAAGCCACTGTGCAGGGTGCAGTGGAACTTGCACCACCGCAAGTGGTCAGAGTGCAGCATTCAGATGTGGTGGCACAAGTTCCATTGCGCCATGAGCAAATTTCTGATATTCAAAAGGTGACATGCAAATGGGGCCATAATTTATGCAAGGCACATGGGGGGCCATTTGCATCTAATTACGGCCCCATTTGCATGCCATTAGCATGCAGGTGCACTAATCTCCAAGGACTTGTGCCTGCCACCCTGCCAGGCAGCAGCCATCGGGGACCAAGCGCCCCCTGCAGCCCGATCGTGGGCATGAGTGTCCCCACTGTGGCCAAATCTTGGGCATAATGTAAATGACCCCCCATTGGCCCGATATGGACATAATGTAAATGAACCCCCCGGACTGGCCCGATCGCGGGCAGAACAGAGTTCAACCCCTCCCCAAAAGACCAATATCCCTGGCGGTCCAGTGGACCCTGAAGCCCGATCATGGGCATAAGGTCAAACACACACCCCCAAGTCCAATTTCCCTGGTGATCTAGTGGCCGCCAACCCCACTCACCCACAGACCCCCACCACCTCGCTCCTTCCTCATCAGTCGGCAGGCAGCAGCACCCAACCCACCTGCCACCCCGCCACCCACTGACTGACAGCCGTCGATGGGGCTGCCGCCCAGGGCAAGAGCACTGGGCATGCAGCTCCATGCTGCATAAGGCAGTTCAGATATGTGAATGAATGAATTCATTCACATATCTGGACTGCCTTGTATGGTATGGGCTGCATGCACTTTGGCTCTTGCTCTGAACCAATGGGCGTGCATCCCTATTGAGCTGTCAGTCGGCGGACGGCAGGGCGGCAGGTGGGTGGGGTGCTGCCGCCTGCTGGCTGATGGGGGAACGGGGTGGTGGGGCTCCATGGGTGGGTGGGTGGGGGAAAGCCACTAGATCACCAGGGATATTGGACTTTGGGGGTGTGTTTGACCTATGCCTGTGATCAGGCTTTGCGTCCACTGGACCACCAGGGATATTGGTCTTTGGGGGTTGAACTCCATTCTGCCCACGATCAGGCCAGTTGGGGAATTTACTTCATGCCCGCGATCAGGCCAGTGGGGATTTACTTTATGCCCCGCACCGGGCCAGTGGGGGAGGAGTGAGACTCACCCCGATCGGGCTAGTGGGGGTGTTCTGCCAGCGATCGGGCTGGGGGGGTTACTATTATGCCCGTGATCAGGCTGCAGGAGGGGCACAGGGAACAAGTGGAGGGCCACCCACAGGTGGCAGCTGCTGTGTTGCACCCTGCAATGCGGCAGCTCACCTGTGGGTGGCCCTCGACTTCATCCTTTTTTTTGGTTCAAAGTTGTGCAAGCGCAGGTAGGGGGTTGCGCCTGCACAACTCTGCACAACCCGACTGAATATTGGGCTGTGCAGTTTATGCATGGTTCCTCCTCTGGTTGAGCATGCCTTCATTAGCATTGCGCTGTTGCTCAGCATGACTTGAAGCGAGCTGCCTCTGCTGAATATCGCAGAATGGCACAATTTTGACTCTAAGGAGGAGCAACCCTATTGTGCATGGTGCAACCCTTTGAATATCCAGCCCAGAGTGTCTAACAACATCTATACAATTTTTAAATACCAGACAAGTTATTAAAACAAAACAAAAACAGCTGAAAGAAATTGGGGAAAAGAATCGGCCTCAAACTGTAGAGGAACTAACTGATTCTGCAATTGAACAACTTTATCAAGGAAAAGATCTTGGACCACATACTGTGCAATCTATATTAAATACAGTGTGGTGCACTGTAACATTATACTTTGGCATCAGAGGCAGCAATGAAAGTAGAAATTTAAAGTGGGGTGACATCAAACTCAAAGTAAATGAAAACAGTAAAAGATACCTTGAATACTTTACTGAATGCCAAATTAAAACTAGAACTGGCTGTAACCCGAAAAACATCAGGAAATTAAAAGCAAGGGTGTATGAAACTACAGAACCAGAAAAGTGCCCAGTAACAAATCATCTTATCTATCAATCCAAAAGACCAATAACTACTTTAAATGATGACACTCCTTTTTTAGCCATCAATCACCATAAAAAGCTGGCACAATATCCCACTCCATGGTTTAAAACCAGCCTCTTGGCTTAAATACTATCAGTAAGATGGTGAAAAATATGATTAGTAGAGCAGGAATTCAAAGTGAGAAGTGTCTCACTAACTACTTCATTAGAAAACATCTTATCCAAAAATTATGTGATAATGGAATTCCCCCCACTAAATTAATTCAGGTTTCAAGTTGTAAAAAAGTGGACTCCTTAAATGAATACTCAAGACTCAATGAACCTAAGCAGCAAAAAATATTAGACATACTTACATGTGAAAAAAGAAGAGGAAAACACTGCCCAAAGTAAAGAAGAACAAATTGCTTCAGAACAAGACAGCATGGCTGCAAATATAAATAACAAAAGTACTACAGTAAATGAAATACCCAGCAATATAGAAAAATGGAAATCCACACTACCAGCGTGTTTCCACAACACCACAATTAATGCTACTAATTTAACCTTTAATATAATGCAAGGTAATGTAGTCCTTACTACTGTTTAGAAACATAGAAATAACTAGAAACTCATATATTAATTCTTTTAATTTTTTACAGCTCCTGTACAAGAGAAAAAACCTAGAAAAAGACCCCGATACATCTTGTCTGACACAGAATCTGGTTAAACTACTGAAGAAGAAAACTGTCTCAGAGTAAACTACTAAAAAAGAAAACTGTCCACAACTCTGCAAAACAAGATACTGAGGCTAAATATTACAGATCCGAGAAGCTAAATACTGTAGAACTAATTACTTTCACACAAAGTAAATTTAGCACAAACACAAATGCAACCATGTTTGCATAAATTTATTTTAGCACTGTCACAACCACCACATTCACCAAAATGGAAAAAATACTAAAAGTGCTAGTTAGCGCAAATTTATTTTCACACAAATTAGTGCTTCAGCAAAAATAATGAAAATTATTTGACAGTGAAAATTTCAAGTTCTACAGTATTATAGAGCAACAAAACCATATACTGTACCAGACAATTTAACAGTAATAAAAAATGTGATGAACACCACTCTTATTTTATTTAAAACTGTGGTGAAAATAACCACTGCAATTCTTCTCTAAATAACAAGTTAATGTGTACTTACTTATTAAAAACCTTACGTTTCTGAAAAATAAAAAACTCTGGTGAAATAATTCAGACTATTAGCCCCATAGTATATATCACTTTGTACACATTACTATATTAAACAATGTGTATACTAAAGATATAACATATCATCTGGTAAATGTAAAGAAGTATTCAATCAATCAATCTTTATTTAGCCAGGTGAAACATTGTTGCGAGAAACTCATTTACAAGATGGACCTGGGAGTAGTTTACAAAGTTCACAACAGTAAAAAATTGAGACAAGTAGGATATACATCATAAAACAGTAGAAATATGCAATCAAAACACAGAATAACACTTGCCAATAAACAGGCTAGTCTATACAGTATATGACAGCAAGACATTAAACTTGAGTATAAGTTTATTTATACCTCTAACAAAAATCTAGGTATAGTAGGACAGACAATTGAGTAAGGGCAGGTGTCAGCCAGGGTAGCAAGGTCGACCATATGGAGTAAAATAACAATAAATCATTATAGAATTCACCTAGTGTGAGGTTGGATGGAAGGAGCACATACAAGGGAGGAGCTGAAGGAATAACTCAGTGCGGGAGGAAGGAAGCAGGAGTGAGGAAGGGGGAAGGAGGTTAGCAATAGATTTTAGGAAACACAGTTACAAATTTATGTGGCAGTCCTGGCAACTAAAGTTTTGAAGGTAGCCATGGTAAGTAGAGAGGATATTTGTAAATTTTTTTGTAGTTTGTTCCACAAGGTGGGAAGGGAGTAGCTTAAGAAAGATTTGCCGAACCGCGTTTTAACTTTAGGAATAACAAGGGAGCTATAAGAGGAGCTTCTCACTGCATATACACCAGGGGAGCAAATGGGAAGGCAGTCCGAGATGTATAGTGGCAAATTCTTAATGATAGCACGGTATGTCCAAATTGCTACATTTCTGTAGCATCTTAGGCTAAGGTAGGTCCAGCCGACTAGGGCATATAAAGAACAGTGGTGAGTAGCATAGGGGGCTCCAGAAATAAATCTTACAGCACAATGGTATAGGATGTCCAACTTTTTTAGAGCTGTGTTAGTACCTTGTCCGTAAAGAATATCCCCATAATCAAGTAGGGGGAGGAAGGTAGATTGTACGATTCTAGTTCCCTCTTCCAAAGCTAACAGGTGCTTGACCCAGAAGAATATGCCAAGTCTCTGTTTGAGTTTTTTTGATAGTTTTTCTATGAGGACAACAAAGGTCATGTTGTGGTTGATCCACATCCCTAGGTATTTGAATTTGTGTACTTATTCAAGAGGTTCATTAAGAGAGTGGTGGCTGAAGTTTAGCCTCCACCAATGTAGTAGAGGGTTTTTTAGAAAATGATGAGAAGAGCATAGCCTTTGTTTTTTTAGCATTAAGGAGTAGTTTTAGTTGCAAAAGGTTTTTCTGAAAGAGGTTGAACTCAAGTTGGAGGTCAGAACATGTTTTGTCTGTGGTGGGTCCAGAGATGTATAAGATAGTGTTGTCGATGAATAGATGAATGTCTGCTAGTTGGATGCCAGCATGTATGTTATTGATATAAATTGTGAAAAGAAGGGGGCCCAGGATAGAGCCTTAGGGTACACCACTTAGAAGGGTTTTCATGGGGGAAAGGTCTCCTTCCGCTTTGACCTACTGTGAGTGGCCAATGAGGTAGCTTTCAAACCATTTAAGAGAGATGTGATCAAGGCCAAAGTTGCTGAGGATATCCAGGAGAAGAGTATGGTCCACATGTGACGAGTGCCTTGCTTAAATCCAAGAACAAGTCACCCACATAGAGTTTATTGTCCAAGGTGTGCAACCAGTCGCTAGTAACTTTTGCAAGTGCAGAGACCATGCTATGTTGAGGTCTGAAGCCTGACTGTATAGGGGTGAATAGGTTATGAGACTAGGCAGTCTCTGATCTGTTGGTTAACTAACTTTTCCAGCATTATAGACAGGGTGGGAAGCAAAGAGATGGGCCTGTAGTTATTGAGGTAAGCAGGATCTCCTGATTTAAACAGAGGGATGACATAGGCAGTTTTCCAGCTCTCTCTGCGTGAGAGACAAATTGAAGATGTGGGTTATGAGGACGGCTAGAATATGGGAGCTAATTTTTAGAAAGTAGGGGTCAATGAGGTCTTCTCCAGCACTTTTTCTAGTATTTAACTTGATTAGCAAGTCTTCTACCTGCTTCAGAGAGATTGGGCTGAAGGAGAAGGAGAAGGAAGGTACAGCAGTTGCGGGGGAGAAGAAGGTCTTGTCCTGTCCACATAGTTGGTCATGGAGAGTGTTAGCAGGGGAGGAGTCAAAGGCCAGGCCAGCTGTGGCAAAGTTATTGTTTAACGCATTTAGTATATCATGTTTATCTGTGTATGTGGCATTGCTGATGGAGATTTTGGAGAGAAGAGAGAGTTGTGAGCCCTACGACCCTCAATCTTCTTAAGGGACTTCAAAAATTAGGAAGAGCAATGAGTGGATGCGATTAGTTTGTTGTTATAGTAACTGGACTTAGCAGCCCTTATGAGCTTTGTGCACTGATTTGTGACTGCTCTGAAGGTAGCCCAGTCAACAGGAAGATTGGTCTTCCATGCCTTTTTTCCAACGGACATCCCTATGTAGAAGAGCCGACTTAAGGGACGTTGAAAACCAGGGACTGGAAATTTTCTTAGTACGGATTTTCACTGGTGGAGCATGCTAGTTGATTGTGTCTATAAGAATCTTGTGGTAAATATTGTTGGCTCTGATGATAGATGGGGCAAGATAAAATTCTTGTCAGTAAGGAAGGCAGAAATGTCAAAATTCCAGCAGCACCTTTTGAAAATGTATCTGGAGGATGAGACAGTTTTTGGTATGGATCTTACACAAGCTATGATACAGTGATCACTAAGATCACAAAGAAGACACCCACATGAGAGAAACGATGTCGTTTGTTAACTAGCATAATATCAAGTAGTGAGTTATTGGCTGGGTTTTAATATTAGGTTGGTTAGATTCTGTAATGAGTTGGTGGAGTCCAAAGGCATCACTCAGGTCCTTAAGGGGTTTTGAACAGGCAGATTACCAATCAAAGTTTAGGTCTCCCACTACTATGACCTCTGAGGATGAGGAGCAGAGTAAGGTTCTCAGATGCTGTAGGATTTTTAGACCAGCCGATGGTGGCCTGTAGCATCTTATAACTTCAAATGATTGGGAGGAGGAGAGTTGTAACTTAATGGAAAGGCACTCAAATTCTTTAGGCTCAGAGGTGGAGTTAATAATAGAGGCACTGTACTTATCCTGTAGGTAGATAGCAACTCTGCCCCCTCTGGCCTTTCTGTCTGTTCTATAGACTTTAGAGAAAGGGAAGTTTATTTCAGTATCCTGGGTGGAGGGCTTAAGCCAGGACTCAGTAATAATGAGTACATCTGGGGAGGAGTAATTCAGCCAAGTTTGGATTAAGTCCAGTTTTCTTATGAGGCTACATACATTAGCATGTAGAATTTTCAATCCCTTTAGATTTGCCAGCTCTGAAGGGGCAGAAATAGAAGAGGGAGAACCCAGGTTGAGCTCAATGTCTCCCGAACAGATTAAGAGGATCAGTAAGATCTTTTTAATAGCATTCAAAAACGATTTCAGTATCCTAGCCCCCCCTTCCTGAGGATACGGGGGGGCCGGGGGTAGAGACTCAGCAGATTGGTGTCTAAGACCCCCCAGGGATGTAAGAAGGAGCACCCGGATGTTGAAGGAGAAAAAGTGCTGTCTGAAGGATGCAGGTTGCAGCAGAGGGAACTGGTTGGGAAAATGCATAGTGCTATGAGTAAAGTTGCAGGCCATATTAAGGTGAAGGGGAGAGAACTGTAACACCAGTTATTGTCTGTTTTAAGAGTTTGATTGTGGATGGTGCTACAGTTAAGAATTAAAATGGACAGGCCAGCGAGGTGGCAGAGAAGGAGAAAAACACCCTTCATACTGGTGTGCAGTAGCATTATGTAGATAGTCAAAGAGAAACCTAAAAGTCAGGAACTAATGAGTTCAGTCAAGAGAATCCGCCAATAAGAGGACTCCTGTCAGCTTACTGAGCTTGCAAATGAGAAAGCAGCTAGCAGCACTGGGTGGGAAGAAAGTGTATTTAAGTAAGGCATGAGGAGGGGGTATGGAGGTGGGCAAAAATTCCCTCAGTGGTAAGGTTCTTACAGCAAGTACAGAGCCAAGGGTTTGGGTCCCGGAGTGTTGAGGAGCCAGGAATCAGTGTTGGCCAATCAGGGCAGGAGCTTCAGCGCATGCAGCCAATCACGGCTGCCTTCCAATGCTCCGTGGCCAATCGGAGAGTCACAATACAAGTAAATGGAGCCATACCTTGTCCTGAGCACTACCGGGGCTGGCTGTCTAGAAAGGCCAGGTGTGCTGGAGGTGCGGCCCAGTGAGTGGCTCTGCCACACAGCCGTCGCTGCAGAGGCACTTCAGAATTCAATTCTGGGCAGAGCCTGGGGAGAGTGAAGAAAAAGGCTTGAAATAGGTGGCTGAATAAAGGCAGTTGAATCGGGGACGGGCTGGTCAGGATACAAAGAGCAGGAAATAATTTTGATCCAAATAGCAGGTCTTTAGTGTGAATCGTAGGGTGGGGTGAGTATGGGGCATCCAAAGGAAACACAATAAGAGATTTAAGTGGACAGAAATGTTCCAGACTAAGAAAAGAGGGGTGATTAGGACAGGCGCCAGTAACAACTGCTCAAGTTTTAACTTTCAATGAAGGAGCACAATATACTGTGAAATATAGAAACATAGAAGTTGATGGCAGATAAGGACCGCAAAGCCCATCCAGTCTGCCCATTTTCTCTACCTTATGAACATGCCATAGGCCTGTACTCTGTCAATGGCCTATCTACTCAAACTCATCTTTATTGCTCCCTTATTCCTGTCCCATGCCTGTTTGAAGCCCTGCACTGTATTCATATCCACCACTTCCTGAGGTAGGCTGTTCCATGCATCCACCACCCTTTCTGTGAAAAAGAACTTCCTCACATTCCCCCTTAATCAGCCTCCCTCTAATCTCATGCTGTGTCATTTTGTCCGGCTATTTTTCTTATATTGAAACATGTTAGACTCCTTCACTTTGTTAATGCCCTTAAGATGTTTGAATATTTCGATCATATCACCTCTCTCCCTTCTTTGCTCTAGGGTATACATATTGAGCTCCATTAATCTGTCCTCATATGTTTTTTGATGCAGTCCCTGAACCATTTTGGTTGCCCTTCTCTGGACTGCCTCCATTTTGTTAATGTCCTTATGAAGGTGCGGCCTCCAGTACTGCACGCAGTACTCCAGATGGGGTCAACTATGTCTTGTAAAGAGGGGATTATTACTTCCTCTTATGACTTCAGATGCCCCTATTGATACACCCCTACATCCCTCTAGCCTTACCTACTGCTTTGGTGGTCTGCTTGGATGATTTCAGGTCATCTGTGATGATGATGATGATGATGATGCCTAAGTCTCTTTCTTCCCTTGTGATTGCCAGCAACTCCTCCCAACCTATAGATGGCTCAGGGTTTTCTCTTCCCTATGTGCATGATCTTGCACTTCTTTGCATTAAACCCCAGTTGCCACTCTTCTGACCATTTTGCTAGTTTATCCAGATCTTTTCTCATTCTGCCCACCCCATCTGGATCATCTACTTTGTTGCAGATCTTGGTGTCATCTGCAAACAGACAAACCTTACCCTCCAGTTCATTTGCAATGTCACTGATGAAGATATTGAAGAGGACAGGCCCCAGGACTGATCCCTGAGGTACTCCACTTGTGATTTGCATCTTTTCTGACTGTATACCATTTACCACCACTCTCTGTTTTCTGCTCACAACCAGTTTGCCCCAGCTGACCAACTTCTGACCCAGCCAGAGCCTACCCAGCTTATAAATCAATCTTCTATGTGGAACAGTATCGAAAACTTTGCTGAAGTCAAGGTAGGTGACATCAACTTCTCCCCCTTGGTCCACCACTCTGGTTACCCAGTCAAAGAAATCTATGAGATTAGTCTAACAGGACCTTCCTGTTGTAAATCCATGCTGTCTTGGATCCCTTGCTCCTATGGATTCCAGGTGTTGCACTATCCTTTCCTTAAGGAGTGCCTCCATAGTCTTGCTCACTACTGAGGTAAGACTGACTGGTCTGTAGTTCCCTGCCTCCTCCCTGCTACCACTCTTGTGCAGCAGGATCACATGAGCCCTTCTCCTGTCTTCTGGGACCTCTCTCGTACTCAGAGACTCACTCAACAGTTCTGATAATGGCCTGCTAGTTCCACCCTTAGATCCTTTAGCCCTGGGATGTATGACATCAGTCCCATTGCCTTGTGCACCCTGGAGCTTAGTGATTCTCCCCATGCCCATGGTGCTGAGCTGTGGGCTCTGCCCTCACCTTTTCCTCAGTAAATACTGAGCAGAAGTATCTATTTAGGATAGATGATTTTCCTTGGTCATCCTCCTCACACTCCCCTCATCCCTTTGATCCTAGCAATTCCCTCTGGACTTTTTCCTTTCACTAATGTAGTTATTGAAAGTCTTGACACCTTCTTTTAATGTTCATGCTTGTGTTTCCTTGGTTTGGGCTCTTACCTGCTTTACTGCCTTCCCTGCTGCCCTTAGGGTAGTTTGGTATGCCTCCTTATCTTCATCTCACTGCATTTCCTTATATTTCCTGAAGGCCAGCCTTTGGCTCTGACCTTTTCTGCTACTGTTACTTGTTACTGTACTGTGACATGATAGCAGCACATCCGAAAGAAAATAAAATATAAATCAATATCTTACTAACACAAATAAAATAAAAATGAAAAGTGAAAGGACACCAGCACAGCCGAAACTGCACAGCCAAAACCGGAAACACCAAATAAGGATAGACCAATCAAATCACCGAGAAACAGAACAAACCAATCAGAAAGGAGAACAAAACCACATCATCCAATAAAAGCACTTCAATGAAACAACCAATCAAAATGTAGAAACAAAACCTATTCACAGAACCACAAAGAACAACGCAGAATAATCCCGAACAAGAAAAAAGAACAGAAAACTACAGGTAAAATAAAGCAACATCAGATAAAAATTAACCCAATAATCACAACAAAGGAAACCCCCTATTGCATAAAATGTATACATGATGCAAAATTTTTAATTTCAGTTATTTTACTTAATTTGTGAAGTGATCTTGAGATTAATCACCGTGGCTCTGCAGCGGAGCCACTCGTGATATTCCCCAAGCTCACTTGCCACTCGTTGAGATATATCTCATATCGCATCCCTTGCCATCACATATCCCGTTAATATCCTGCATTCAGGCTGGAATTGTTGACACTCTGTGCTTCCTTGCTCCAACTAGGGGGTCTACCACTGGTGCGTTACCCAGCTCAGGTATCCATTTCTTGGTAAAACTAGGCATCTAACTCCTGAACCTGGTGACCCCCTGCACTACCTGCCTCTCATACATCTATCCTTTAATTTGAATCCCTCCGATAAGGCTGAGTGAAATTAGCAAATTCCAGTTTTATGGAATTTTCATGAAATTCCACAATTTACACAAAGACTCATGTAATTTGACTTTAAGTACAGATTTTTTTTTTTTTTTGCAATTTCTGGCAGCAAGCAATTAATAAAATTGACACACACACACACACAGTCTCCTTGTAAGGTCTAAGAACCTACCTGATTTGCATTCAGTAGTTTTAAAGTTTCAGGGGTTTATCATTTTGCAGTTTACATTCTTGCAAAATTTAATTTTAAAATGTTGTGCAAGTTTGATTACTTTTAATTCGGTCCCATTTAAACCTGTAAATATGAACTTTGTCAGAAATGGCCACGTGGCATAATAGTATAAATGTTTCAAATCTGGTTACATTCGGATGTGTTGGTTTAAACATAGAGGGAAATAACTAAAATTTAATTGTTGGCAACATGTTTGGCATGCTGTAACTCAGTCGCATTTGAAGCTAGAAATATGAAACCGTGTACATATATAAATATATTGATAACCTGCATACCTGTAACATTGTATTACATTTCAGTGCATACTATCAAAATGATACTACAATAACACAAATCTAAATTTTGGCAAATGCTTGGCTACTTTTATCTCAGCCATCTTTGAAGCTTGAGACTTAAAACATGGTGCACATAGCTATGCCGTCGTTTCTCTAAACACTGAAACTGTGGAGACATTTGGATAAGAAATTGCAAAATTATATTGAAATAACTGAAAATTAAATTTTGAGTAAATGTTTGCCCTATAACTTTGTCCCTTTCAACCTATGACTCTGACATTTGCAGCACTTATGTAAGCCTCTGCTAACTGTCTACATACCAAATGTGGTGTCAGTTGGATGCATACTTTTAAAATTAGAGCAAAATAACTGAAATTTAAAATTTTGCTAAATTCCACAGCATGTTTATGCAAATTCTGTGAAATTCTGCAGAATCCAAATGGTAATTCTGCAGGCCTTCCACAGGTGGAATTTTATATTCTGTACAGCTCAACTCCTACTTTTCACTTTCACCACTTCCACTGGCAGTCTATTCCTGGTGTCTACCACCCTTTCGGTGAAGTAGCACTTCCTTACATCCTTCTTTAACTCCCTCCTCAACCTTCATCGCATGCTCTCTGGCACTGGTGCTCTCCCTCCTTTGAAAGATACTCCCCTCCTACACCTTGTTTGACCCCACGAGATACTTGTAGGTCTTAATTAAGTCCCCCCTCGCTCTCCTTCAGGGTGTACATGTTGAGATACATACATATGAACATATGGCCATGCCAGCAGATAGAGGCCTTACTGTCAATCTAGTCTGCTCAACTATGCAGCTCCCTATGTATTTACAAAGGGAACTGCCCCCTCTCCATTTCCCTTTTGACCTCCCTCAACTTTCCCCTCTCCCCCCTACTCTCCCCCTTTCTACCTGCAACTTTTCTTCTCACCCTGTCAATCCCCCTCTTGAAGCTGTTCACCATCCTTAGGATATTGCCTCCCATGGCAGCCAATTCCACTTGGCCACTGTCCTCTCATGAAAAATTTCCCCCTCATCTCCCTTCTGAACCTTCTCCCCCCCCCAACTTTAGGCTGTCCCTCTAGTGATCTTATTTCCACTAAGGTTGAAGAGGCACTCAGTGCTCACCATGTTAATACCCTAAAGATACCTGAAGATCTCAGACATGTTTCCCCTCTCCCTTCTTTCCTCTAGAGAATACATGTTGAGCTCCCTGAGCCTCTCCTCATAGGTGTTGCCCTGCTGGCTCTGTATCTTGGTTGCCATTTTCTGGAATGTCTCCAAGAGATTGAGATCCTTCTCAAGATACAAGCACCAAAACTGCACACTATAGTCCAGGTGTAGTCTTACCAGTGACCTGTACAGCAGCAGAATAACATCCATCTTTCTGGCAGTAATTCCCTTGGCTATGCAGCTCAGCATCTGATTTGCTTTGGCTGCTGCTCTCTTGCAGTGTGCAGAGTGTTTCAGGTCACTTGTGATTATTACTCCCAGATCCTTTTCTTCCTCAGACCTGGTTACCTGTACACTGCTCAGTCAGTATTTGGTTTCTGGGTTCTTCACCCCCAAATGCATAACTTTGCACTTTTTGCATTGAGTCCCAACTGCCAAATACCAAACCACTTTTCTAGCCTAGCCTGGTCCTCCCTGAGTTCCTGTCTTATCTCCTACATATTCACCCTCCCACAGAGTGAGGTGTTGTCTGCAAGCAGGCAGATTTTACCCTTGATCCCATCTATGATGTCACATATGAAAATATTAAACAACACCGGACCGAGCACTGAGCCCTGTGGGACCCCACTGGTCACAGGCGTTGCTTCTGAAAACTCTCCCTTTACCACCATTTGACTCCTATCCTGCAACCAGCTTCTGAGCCATCCTTCAATCTTAACCCCCACCCCCAAGTTCTCCAGTTTCCTGACCAGTCTCCTATGAGGCATCAAGTTGAAGGCTTGCTGAAGTCCAGATACAGGATATCAAATGCCTGGCCCTTGTCCACTATTCTAGTGACGCAATCAAAGAAGTCAATTAGATTAGTTTGGCAGGGCCTTCCAACTCAAGCCCATGCTGCCGCTCATCCTAGAGTCCATTTTCCAACAGAAATCCAATCAGTCTCTCAGGATGACTCCATCAGCAAACCCACTATTGAGGTTAGACTGACTGGTCAATAGTTTCCTGGTTTGTCCCTCAGCCCACCTTATGGAGAGGCACCACATGCACAATTTTCCAGTCCTGGCACATTTCTGGTCTCCAGAGAGGTTTTAAACAGGTCTGCTATGGGGACCACCAGAACCTTTACCAGTTCTCTAAAGACCCTCATCCTTTAGGTCCCTTAGACCCTTGAGTACCCTGTTGGCTTGAATTGTGCTGCCTGTGACATCCGCGTCCCAGTCCCTACCATGCTATTATCTTGTGGTATGGGTCTGTTCTTCTCCCAAGTGAAGACTGAGCAGAAGTACCCATTAAGCACCTCTGCCTTTATCTTCACTCACCCTATGGCCAACCTCCTCCTTTTTCACCCAGACAGTCTTGTCCTTTATGTTTCTTTTTTCTTATACACCTGAAAGGGTCCTCTCACCTGCTTTTACCTCCTGGTTTAACTGTACCTCTTTGTGGCCTTTGCCTCCCTTACCACCCTGCTCACCTCTTTTAACGATATTGCAGCCCACCCTATCCTCCTCCCTTCGGAGTAGGCTTTGCTTTCTAAGTCTGTCTTCTTGTCTCCCACCACTTTTGCCACCTCCTTGCTGAACCAGCTGAGCTTTTGGCCTTAGCTTACTTACATACTTTGATTTTGGCACACTCACTAGTGGCCTCCATTAATTCCTTCTTTATTATGACCCATTTCTGTTCCATATCCATCACCACTCTGTTCCCAATAAGATACCCTTTCAGAACATCTCCCATCCTGCTAAAGTCAGCCCTCCAAAAATCCAGGACCCTCGTCTTGGTCCTGACCATCCCACTGCCTATGTCCAGGTGGAACCACACTATGTGGTGGTCACTTCCTGCAAGCGGTGTATCCATCTTCACATTCTGAATATGTGCACAGTTGGACAGGACCAGATCCAGGGCAGCCCTCTTCCTAGTGGCCTCCATGACGCCTTGAGTCAGAAAAGCACTCTGGAAGGCATCCATCAGTGCTTTTTCCTTAGTGCAGGAGTTAGCAGGGACTTTCCAGTCCACCCCAGGTAGATTGAAATCCCCCATTATGCTGGCCTGGTGGTATTGAGGATTGAGGCACTGGACACCACACCTGGTGCCATGCTGGTAACCAGTGTCTGGGAATGAGCATGGGCCTCAGGGTTGGCAGGGAGGGAGGTGAACATCCAGAGGACAACTCTCCTTTTTGGGAGGGAGGTCTGGCTCTCAGCCAAATGACAGCCCCAGGTAGAGGCCTGAGGTAGTGTGGTACTGTGGGCACCATGGAAGGGAGGTGCTGTGGGACTTCTGCAGAGGTGCGCGTGCCTCCACGTATGCATGTCCTCGTGTGGGCCCCCAGCAATGGGAAGGGAGAAAAATGGAGGAAAAGCACCTCCAGCTGCGGATGACGACTGGCCCCTAGCAGGCTCTGCACCTAGCAACCAAGCAGGCTCTGGGTAAGTCCTGGTGATACCATGGTGACTGTGCTGGGGGGGGTCGGTTAGAAGGGGGCAGCTAGGGGCAGAGACAGGAGATAAAATGTATATATATAAAAAAGAAATCTCCTATTATTACTACTTCCCCTCTACAGGGCATATCAATTTTCTGGGACCACAGTACCCTGTCCAATTCCTCATCCTTGGAAGGTGATCTGTGGACCACCTCATCCTTAGCTTCCTCCCTAAAGTGGATTGGACATGTACCACAAAGCTTTGTGCTTGCCCTCCACCTCTTCCTCTCTGCTACAAGGTATCCCTTCTTTCATGTCACAGTGCAACTCCCAGTCTCTTCCCATCCCCTATCCTTTCTATACATCTTTTATCTGGGAACTGCTAGGTCCCAATTATGGTTTTGTGTGGATAAAGTCTCTGTGATGGTTGTTAAGTTCACCTCTTCCTCAACCAACAATGACTGCATTTCTGCCATTTTGTTTCCCAGACCTCTGGCATTGGAGACATCATCCTCCACAGTGACTCTAGACCCCCCCTTACTCTTGGCCTTCCCCCTTCCACCCCCTCTTACATTGGTCCCACTCATCTTCCCCACCCTCCCATCCCTCCCCTCCTCCTGCTGTCCTAATTGGGGAGGCTGATCTGTTTGACCAGGTGGCTAAGGGTGCTGGGCATCCTGCTACACCCCCCATCGGGTTTAAATTAGTTTTTAAACATAAAGTCCTCAAGCTTTCCATTCAGGACTCTTGTGCCCTTTCTACTAGGTGTAACCTGTCTGCTGCATATAGGTCCTTGTTTTCACATGTCCCCCCAACCACTAATGCACTTATAGCCTTCTGCCTCACCACCACCATCTAAGCCATTTGTTAAATTTAATAACCTTACCTTCCATGCAGTACTAGCCCTTGGGACAGGGAAGTCCTCTGAGGTTACCAAATTCCTTTCCACCCTGCAGATTCTCCCCACCTCCTTGAACCTCTGTTGTACTACCCATATGACATTGTGCAGGTTATTCATACCCAGGTGCACTATAATGAGGTTTCCTCCTCCCAGTCAAATGCACTGTGCTACTAGAGGTCCCACCCTCTCATCATCCCTGGTGTGCATTCTACTCTCTATGTTGGCCCTTTCCCCAACTCACCCCTTCCCAACTGAATCCCCAAGATCACCCCCCATCTTTGGCCTTCCGTTCCTCCTATCCATTCTGCTGCCCATTCCACCTTCCTCCTCCTTTCCCTTCTGTCCCTCTTGTACTCCCACTATCCCCCCAAACCTCTCCTCCCAGTGGCATGACTCCTGTAGTTCCTTTCTGTTCTCCCCATAGCCTGCCCATTACCCTTCCCTTCTGCCCCGTCCTACCTATCCCCTCATTCTCCCACTCCCACCACCCCTTCCCTGTACCACCTGCACTCTCCCTCTTGCCTGAACTAATATCCTCTGGCCCCTTTTCCCTACTTACCCAGATGTTCCCCACCTCCTCCAACCCTCCACCTCATGTTGCCCCTTTCCTTATCACCACAGTCCCCTGCATCTCCCCGAGTCCAGTGGAAGGAATCTGTTCTTAACAGACAATCCTGGCGATGCTTCCACAGGTCACCCTTGCCTTCCTGTCTTACCTTTCTCTCTAACTTCCATCCACGCCTCCTTTCTGGGCCTCCTCTCCTGTTGAGGGAGGGTGACCCAGGGACCTGCCTAATCTACTGTTCCTTCTACCTTCCCCAACTTGGCTCTCTTCTTGCCTTGGCTCCACCATGCCCACTACCCCTTCCTGCATCCAAGCCCTGTAGCCCTCTGCCTCTTCCATAGTTACCCTACAAATCCCACCATCACCAGTGCACGTAGCCCATGCCTCAGCTGCCAAAACTCCACCTTCAGCTGCCTAATATAATGACAAACCAGGCGTCCCTCACCTTCCAGAGAGTTCCCAGAAAAACTGCTGCTCCACACCCTTCACACACCACCACTCCACCTGCTTCACCCTGCCCTCATTGAATGCCCCTTCTCCACATATTGTTTTAGCATTCTATATTACTGTACTTAGCTGTTCCTTTTACTTTCCTGAGAGGTTTTACTAGGGGTTAGCTACTGATTTATCTGCCCAACTGCATAAATGCCTAGTCATTCCTAGGTATACATTAAAAGCCCACTGACTAATTTCCTGCCTGCTACACTCCTGTAGGCTGACCCTAGATAGGGAAAAACTAAACCACTAACAACACAGCTATCTTCTATTAGTAGAGGCATTGCTGCCCCCATGGATTACCCCTGTCACTAGGCTAGATGCAGGCTTACCCAAAAGGAACTAGCTGTAGCTCCTACTTCCAGAGCTAGCTGCCTCTATGGAATGCCTTGACTGTTAGTTGTGGTCTACCTAGATAAGGTACCCTAGACAGTCAGTAGCTACAGCCCCTACCAGCTGCCTTTTCCTGAGGCTGACTCTAGATAGGTAATCTTCTTCTACACTTACTTCTCCCTTTCTCTACTTGCCTTACCTGCCCTACTTACCCTCATCTGAGCAGTGTGTCCTGCAGCCTGTGGTCCTCCTGCAGATGTCCTGCCAGCACCCTCAGATGTCACTTAGGTAGATGCTACACTCATGCTTCATGGCACTCATGCTTCAGGACATTCACACAAGAGGTTACTAGATTGTGGGTATTATAAGTACACTACAGGCACCCTAATGGCATCCTGCAGCCATGTGTTCCCAGCACCATACCAGTGGTGCCTGTTCTTGCTCCTTGTAACCCTCCCTCAGCCCTCCCACTACAGGCTTCCTCCCTCCTCCCCAACCCATGCACTCAACAGCACATCATTCATTTATTTTATTACTCCAGTAAGATCAGACTGGAAACAAAAAAAAAGTTTTAAATCCAGCCCAAAACCTCTTCCCTCAGTCTCTCTCTCCTCATTGGGCTTTAGCTGAAAACCCTGCACAATTTTAGTTGCCCTTATCTAGACTGCCTCCACCCTGTCTATGTCCTTTCTGAGGTGCAGTCAACAAAACTGGACAGAGTACTTCAGGTGGGATCTCACCAGTGAGTGATACCGTGGCAAAACCACCTCCCTCCTCCTACTAAAGATGCCTCTTCTAATGCATCCCTGCATCACAAAGTCCATAACCACTGCTTTGTCACACTGGCTTGCCACTTTGAGGTCATCAGATATGAAAACCACAAGGTCCCTTTCCTGTTTAGTGACTGACAATACCCCCCACATCGTATACTCAATTCCTGGGTTCCTCTGCCCTAGGTGCATAATTTTGCGCTTTTTAGAGTTGAACTCCAACTGCAATGTTTGTAGTTTCTTTTCTCCCAGTCAGCCGGCCCTCCATCCACCACTCCCATCAGCCCCATCACCCCAGTGTCTACTGGGACTCACCTCTTGCCTGCTCCTCTGAGGTGCCCAACTGGCTGGGTGCAGAGTCTGTGCGGGACAGGGTGTCATTCTTCTCCTCAAGTGCAGTGCGGCAGTGTGCAATGATGCCAATGGCCGAGCTGTGCATGCTTCCGCACACAGAACACCAGGCATCTGCTCTGTGTCTACCCCCTGTGTCTGTGGGTCCATTGTGCCAGCCCCAGCTGCTGCTAGGAGCCAGGCAAGCAGCAGACTCTGTCCCCACCCCTCCCTGGGAGAGGAGAGCTGTCCTTCAGATGCTTGATCCTCTCCCTCCCTGGCTGACCCTGGTGACCCACTTGCACCATGAACACGGGTCACTGGAATGGCAAGAGGTAAGGCATTTCTGCCTCAACCCTCCACGCCCACCCCTGGGCCAACCAACTGCAATGTTTGTGACCACTCCTTGAGTTTCCCGTGATCCCTATGCATTCTTTTCTCCTTCTCTTGATTGTTCACCCAACTACTGATTTTGGTATCATCTGCAAAAAGCCATACCCTCTCTTCCAGCTCATCTGCAATGTCACTGATGAAGACATTGAAGAGGACCGGTCCTAGTACTGAGCCTAGCAGAACCTCCTCCTCAGTCACTCTTCCATGCTTAGAGTGAGTGCTATTAATCACCATCCTTGGTTGCCTCTCCTTTAACCAATTTCTTATCCAGTTCACCACTTCAGATCCCACCCACCAGGCTGCTCAGTTTCATAATCAAGCTCCTATGTGGCACAGTGTCGAAGGCCATGTCCACTGCCCTCCCATGATCTGCTTCTCTGGTCACCCAGTCAAAGAAATCAATCAGGTTTGTCTGACTGAATCCATGCTGCCTTTAGTCTCACAGCCAATTTGATTCAAGATACTCTACCAACCATTTCTTTAATAGTGTTTCTATTAGGTCTGGGAGACGCCCCGGGGTGAAATGGATTCTGGAATGTGGTCCGCCATGTCTGGTCTCCATACCCAAGGGCACCACCATTATTGGTGGGCAGGTAGCTCGGGAGGCCCTGGAGACCCATCCAACTCTAGCAGTGTTATGCAATGCCAGATCTATTAAGAACAAGACTGCAATTATTGCAGAGCTTGTTGTGACAGTGGATCTGAGTTGCATCACCGAGACCTGGCTGGATGAAAATGCTGGCCCCATATCGGAGGCTGCAATTCCAGCCCGGTACTTGGTGATACACTGCTCGAGATTGGACCGCGGGGGATGGGGTTGCAGTCTGTTTCAAGACCGATTTGGGCCTCACGAGTGTACCAGTTGAGGAATCCAGGTCATTCAATTGTACTGTAGTAGCAGGTGTAGATTGTAGGATAGCCCTCATCTACCATCCACCCAGGGATGAGAAGCGATTCCTACAGGAAGTAGCGAACTTTGTGATCGACATGGCATTTGAGTCACCCAGGCTGATGGTCCTGGGTGACTTCAGTGCCTGGGTCGATGATGAACTCTCGCAGTTTGGACAACACTTCCTCCAGATGATGACATCTCTGGGCCTTACACAGATTGTTACCTCTGCTATTCATATACATAGTCACTCTCTTGACCTGGTTTTCCTCCTGGGGATTGAAGCCTCTGATTTGGGGGTGGAACCTGTCAGATGGTCCAATCATTACACAGTGGGATTCAATTTTTGCTCACCCTTCATAGGCCTGCCCCTGTGGAGATGGTCAGATACCTCCCTTTACGGGATGTGAATCCTGAAGGCCTAGCTGCGGTACTTGACCTATCGGAGTTTCCTGTGGCAAATGGGAGTCCAGAAGCCTTGGTTCTGGCCTATAATAAGGCCATTACTACAGCCCTGTACTCTATTGCTCCCGTCCATGTTCGTCCTCTCACCCATCGCCCTCAGTCCCCTTGGTTTGATGGGACCTTGAGGGAGATGCGGTGACCTGGATGAAGGTTAGAGCATTGCTGGTGAAAATCCACCCTGGAGGTCGACCATCTTAAATTCCTAGAACATTATCAAGTCTACCAATCAACAATCTCCCATAAGAAAGCAGAGTTCCTGTCCAGGGAGATTGCTGCTGCTCAGAACTGACCAGCTTAGTTCTTTCGAACTGTGGACAGGCTGTGCAGCCCGGCCTGTCTGCAGTCTCGAAGAGCTTTTTCACAATTGGAGTGTGATGAGCTCACTCGGTTCTTTGCATATAAGATGGCTGACATCAGGGCGGAGATCCAACCAGCACACTCTATGGGGGATGCTATGGATTGGTGCTCGGTCACTCTCCCTCTCTTTTCCTGGAGCTCGTGGATGTTATGCGGATTGTCCATGGTATGCGCACTGCGTGCTGTAGTTTGGATCCAGACCCAACTTCCTTGATTATAGGTTGTTGTGACATCATTGGCCCAGTCCTGACACAGATAGTCTGGTGCTACCTCAAGTCGGGTGAGTTCCTAACTCCCTGAAGGGAGGCGGTGGTGACACCCCTCCTGAAGAAAGCTTCTCTGGACCCAGACTGCCTAGCCAACTACAGACCTATCTCTAACCTTCCTTTGTGGGAAGGTGATTGAGAAGGTAGTGGCCGTACAGTTGGAGAACTATTTGACCATCCATAGCATCCATGAGCTTCTCCAATCTTGTTTTCAAAAGAGGCACAGTACCAAGACTGCACTGATTCGGGTGTTCAATTATCTCCTGATGGCGAGATGGGAAAAGCCATTCCATCTTGGTACTTCTGGGTCTCTCCTCAGCATTCGACACCATGGACTATGGGGTGCTGCTTGAGCACCTGAGGTTCATCTGTGGCCTGTCTGGCATGGTCCTCAGGTGGTTAAAGTCCTTCCTCTCTGGAAGAACTCTGAGGGTGGTGTCAGGGATTTATTCCTCCAACTCTCTCTCTCTCTCTCTCTTTCTGTCATGTGGGGTCTCTCAGGACTCAGTGCTGTCCCCCATGTTGTTCTCGGTGTGCATGCTGCCCCTCGGAGACATTATAAGATGGTATGGGCTGAGGTTTCACTGTTATGCTGATGATACCCAGCTCTACCTGTCTTGTGCACCTGACCAGGATAGTGCACTGTCGGTATTTAATAACTGCCTCGCTGAAATCCAGGATTGGATGAATTCCAGCAGGCTGAAGTTGAACTTGGGAAAGACTGAGGTGATGGTCATGGACCCAGGCCTCCAGATGGGGGGGTCGGGGGCTGGTCAGCCTATAGAGCTTTTCCTGGTATGGGCTCAAGCTTGCCTCTAAACAGGTGCGGGACCTGGGGTGGTGCTTGACGATGGGCTGGCACTATGATCTCAAGTGCCAGCAGTCATCAAGTCATCCTTTATCACCTGAGGAACATCACCAGGATCAAGCACCTTGTTCTGTCTAGTGACCTTCTACACTAGTCCACGCCTTTGTGACCTAGTGCCTTGATTATTGCAACTCCCTTCACCTTGGGCTACCAGGGGTTGATATGCGCTGCCTGCAGCTGGTGCAGAACACAGCAGCCTGGCTGTTGATGGGGACTCCACAGATGTGTCATGTCATGCCGGTGCTGCTCAAACTCCACTGGGTGCTGATTCAGTGGTGGATCACCTTCAAAGTCGGACTTCTGACTTATAAAGCCCTGCATGGACTTGGCCTGGACTACCTAAAAGAGTTTCTGTTTCCTTACCGCCCTGAGCAATCGCTCTGCTTGGCTGACGTGAGGTTGCTAGAGATTCCAAGGGTGTTTTTAAAATCATCTGGGGCACATGCATTTATGTATGTGGCCCCATCCCTTTGAAATTCTCTTAGCTATGGGAGCTAGTGCGCCACCATGAAGGATTTCAAGCAGGCATTAAAAACATATTTATGGCGCCAAGCATATGTAGCCTAATTATACTGAATTGTATTTATTTATTTATTTGAGTCTAGGATTACAAAGTACCTTTGAGCTGGAGCTCTTTTACAAAGGTCCCACGTCCAGTGAGTACAGGCATACAGTTTCAATTACAGTATAGAACAATCAGTAACACTGATGGTTGTTGCATGTTATTACAAAGGATTACTACATGAAACACAGGAAGTGTACATAAACAGGAAAAGGAGAAATGAGAGGTAGGGAAAGGAGAGGGTGGGGGTGAGACAGGGCAGGGGTATAGCAGCCTAGAGGGCTTTATCAAGGACGGACAGGGGTAAGTGCATCAGATGGCATGTGGTGGAGGCAAGTACTAGGTGGAGGGGCAACAACAGGCAGCAGAAAACAAAGAGCAGCTAGGTGGGAGTACTGAATAGTCATGGCAGTCACAGGTGCAGGAGGCAAGAAGAGCGAGGCGAAGCTTGGACTTGAATGCATCCAGCGTTGGTAAGGCAGAAATGTCACTACTGAGACTATTTAGCCAGTTGGGTGCCCTATATGCAAAGGACCTTTGACCTTTTCCTGGGGAGCTCCCAGCTTCTTGCCTCAGAACAGGTGAAGGACCTGGGGGTGGTGCTTGACAATGGGCTGGCACTATGATCTTCAATGCCAGCAGTCATCAAGTCATCCTTTTATCACCTGAGGAATATCACCAGGGTCCAGCACCTTGTTCTCTCCGGTGACCTTCCTACACTGGTCCACAGTTATCTGTTTCATATTGTGTGTTTTTATCTTGTTCTATTTATTCTTTTATATAATGCGCCTTGATGTTCCTGAAAGGCACTCAATAAATAAAGTTTTATTATTATTAATTTCCCCACCACTGAGGTGAGGCTCACTGGCCTATATTTACTTGCCTCTTCCCTGCTGCCACTATTATGTAAAGGTAGCACATCCACTGTTTCCCAGTCCTCCAGAACCATGTCCAGTTCCTTTGAGCTGTTAAATAAGGTTGTTAGCAGGGCATCCAGCACCTTCCTGTGTTCTTTTGTTATCCTTGAATGTATTCCATCCAGTCCCATAGCCTTGTCCACTTTCAGAGATGCAAATGGACTTGAATCTGCCTCCCCCCGCTTGTTCCTGCTGCTCACTGGTAGTCTGCCCCCCTCCCTCCACAGTGAAGACTGAGCTGAAGTACTTGTTTAGGATGTATGCTTTTTCTTAATCCCTGGCTGTGCAAGTCTCCCTCTGCTGTTCTCCTTATCATCACTATTCCTCCCCTTGCTTTCCTCGTCTCACTTATGTACCTGAAGAAAGTCCTATCTCCATTTGCTACCCTTTGGCTATCCTTTCTTTTGTCAACGCCTTTGCCTCCTCACTGCCTTACCTGCTTCCGTCTGTTTAACGAGGTACACCTCCATGTCTCCTTCCCTCTGCTTTCCCTGTCTTCCTCCCTCTGCATTTCCTTAAAGCTTCTCAATGCCACCCTTTTTTCCTTCACCACTCTGGCTACTTTTCTAGTGTACCATAATAATCTCTTTTTCCATTTTTTTTGTCGCTTTTTCTGCACAAGATACCACTGGGTGGCCATGACACTGCAGCCTGCAGTACAGTGAGGTGCACAGAGTACCACACTGTGGCCATACACAGTGCAGCCTGCAGTACAGTAAGGTGTACAATGTAAAACATAGTGGACATGCACAATGCAGCCTGCAGCACAATGAGGTGCACAAGGTACCACAGGGCAGCCATGCAAAACAGAGCCTTCAGTACAGTGATCTGCGCAGGTACCACGGTGGCAATGCACAATATAGCCTGCAGTACAGTGAGGTGCACAGTGTACCTCGGGGTGGCCATGCACAATACAGCCTACAGTACAGTGAGCTGCACAATATCCCATGAGTAGGCCATGCACAATACAGTCTGAAGTACAGTGAGGTGCACAAGGTAGCACGGGGTGCTCATTCACAATACAGCCTGCAGTACAGTGATGGAAACATAGAATTTGATAGCAAATAAGGATCACTTGGCCCACATCAGTGTCAGTGGCTCAGTAGGTAGCACACTCGCCTGAGGCCGGGAGATCAGAGGGCTGTAGGTGATGTTCCCACATCTGGCACTTGGGTTAATATCCCAATACAGACACTGTAGTGCAGCATGAGAGGGATGCTGCACTTCTGAGGTGCCATCTTTCGAATGAGACGTTAAACCGAGGTCCCATCTGCCTGGTTTGGTGGTAGCTCAGGTGGCTGTTAAAGATCCTATGGCACTTTTCGAAAGAGTAGGGAATTTTTTATTTTGATAACATCAAACAGGAATTAATAGCAAAAAAATCATTTACAACAAAATGAAACTCATAAACAAAAAGATATTACATTATATAGTTTTGCAAATAATAAACAAACTGACAAAGGTAACATTTCCTTGAGATTCTTTAGAACAGGTTTCCCCACAGATCACATATTTATGTCAAGAACATACTTCTACCTCTTTTCTTCTTTTTTTTTGCTTAAATTTAATAAACATAGAGAACCCCTTCCACCATTTATATACCTTTTGTGAGGTATGTACCTCTGTATCTGAGACGTAGACCTGTTGCATTGCTTGCTGTATCAGAATGCTAATTGTTTCATAAGGCATTACTCGCTGATATAAAGTCCATTGACATCTAGCATGCCATAAATAATATTTCAAAACACAGCTAAAATTAATTAGAGTGGGGGCGTGGTTAGCCGCCGAATGCGATGGACGCCTAATCGAGGAGCTCTCCCCTTCCCACCGCACATCTGTGTTAAGCCAGTTCCGTACCTGCTCTATTCACTCGTTCTCTTGCTCCGCTGACTAAAGGAGTGTTCCGCCCTTCGGTAATACCGCTCCAGACCCCTGCTCCGCCCGGGAAATACTCCGTTGTTCCGATGCCTGCTGACATGTCTGGTGGCGGCCTACTGCAAGGATGGAGCCTGCTTCTCCACTGCCCTCAGAGGGCGGCTGGTTGAAATTCGGCAGATGTTCACGAAATCTTGAATCGCATGGATCATATTGACAGTGCTACCCGAAGAATACTGCCAACATAGTAGATCTTTCACAGAGGGCTACTGTATTCGAGCACAGGCTTTCAGACGTGGAGGATGGCTGCCGCAACTGGGGCACGAAAGCTGGATCACGATAGGCTTATTCAGCAGTTATGGACCAGGGTGGAGGACTTAGAAAACCGAAGCAGAAGGAATAATCTGAGGTTTGTGGGCTTCCCAGAGGACTGTGAAGGATCAGATGCTATAGACTTTTTGCAAAAGAAGCTCCCCCACCTGCTGGACTGGCATTTGGATCATCCTCTGGAGATAGACAGGGCTCACAGAACATTGGCACCCCACCCCGCTCCTGGTGAGCGTCCTCGCACCATATTGGCCCGCTTTCTCTGGTTCCAGGACCGGGAATCCATTACCAGGTTGGCACGCCAAAGGAAGGAACTCATTTGGAGAGGCCACAGGATCCAGATTTTTATGACTATTCCTAAGAACTCACTGCGCTTTTAGGGCTTTCACTGCTGCACGCCGGGCCTGTGCTGACCTGGGGTTAGAGTACTCATTGAGATACCCAGCTTGTCTTTGTATCATCGTGAATGGATCACAGAGGCTATTTGACAACCCAGCAGCTGCTGAGAACTTCCTGGCATCACAAGCTCCCAAGCTACATAGGGGTGAGCCCAGGGAATCTATGGACTCGGGGGCTACAGCTATGGAGACCTCTGCACTAACCCCTACAACTCCCCCTCCCCCTGGGGCTACTCAGCCTGCAACCCTACAATCTAGGACTCCATCTCGCTCTGCCCCTCAGAAATCTCCGGGGAGCAAAAAGAAAAACAGAAGGAGGGCTCGTCTGGATGGGGCTCATATTGATAAGACTCCGCGGTTCCGTTCTTGCTCTCGGAGTCGCAGTGCCAGTCCTGACTCCGTGGCCTCTCGCTGCTCTATACAGCCCGACATGAGCAACAACCAGTTCCATGCCCTGATGGACCTTCCGACAGATGGATCCCAGCTGGACCCTCCTTTGCCGCCTAGACCATCTCCTAAGGGGAATAAATCCCAGGCTGCGTGCTCACTTTCCTGGGCAGATGCTGCGGAGTCACTATCACCAGAGGTTTCCACTGCTATGGATGCGGCCTCTAACTATCCAACACCGTTTGGTGCTGCGGCGACCCTGCTGAAACTGTGGGCTGAATGTGACTGAAACTGTTTTATGCTGCTTTCTGTGTTCTTGTTCTCTCCCTCCTGTTATAATTAGTATTGGCGGTCAGTGCTGATCTTATGCCCCTGGTATATGCCCAGTACACGGGCCTTCCTGGTGCTGCCTGCGGGGAGATCCAGTGATACCGTTTACACTCTGGTCGCTCAGTTATTCTATTCCCTCTCAGACGGGCATGGCCAGGTGTCAATTAGTCTTTTACAGTGCAGGAGAGCCCCTCACTGTTTACATTCAAGCTCTTATAACCCTGCTCTGGTTACTAATGTATGGTATGTTGGCGGGGGTGGGGGCTGGTCTCTCAATGTCTGTGAAACAAATCTAAGGTGGAGGTGGCTACTTTAGCCAACTTGTTGGTGCAGGCGACTGTATTGGTGGGACACAGTGGAGAGAGTCTTTGGCAGTGGGCTGTCTTACCTCTCTTTCGCTGCGTGTTAGTTAACCTCCTACATCCCAGCGATTCCTGCTGGTATCTGGGCTGCAATTCGGTCAATCGTGCAGCAGGAGCTGATCTGTTTAAGGGAGGGGATTTGGGGAGGTGGGGAGGGGAAAGGGTGTCTTACATCTGCGGTTGTTCAAAGTTATAGTTGCTGTTTGTAGTTTATGTTCAGGGCCTAGTGAGCCCCTTTCAGAAATACTTAGTTTTGTATGTTGTTAGTAGTTTAGGCATTCTGACTTCTGAGATTCTGATCTGTTTTCATCAAGGCTGTCTCAAGAGAAAAGGTCTCCTTCCTGGGGGATTGGGTCTCTGGCCTTGGTGTATGTGGATGCATATAGGGTTTGCCATGATCCTATCCAGGTCGAATGGAGACTAATTTTATCTCCTGGTATGTCCGAGGCCTTAATTTTCCCATTAAACGGAAGAAAGTCTTGCTCCATCTGAAGAAGCTCAGACCTTCAGTAGTCCTCCTTCAGGAGACGAAACTCTCCTCAGCTGAAGCTAGAAAGCTTAGACAGGGTTGGGTAGGGGAAGAGATACATAGTGTGGCAGACTCCCACAAGTGTGGGGTCTCTATACTACTACATAAATCTCTGGGGTGGAAGGTTAAAAGATACACTCATGATGCAGAGGGGAGATGGATCATGGACGAAATGGCGACCCCAGAAGGCCCACTAGTCTTAGTTAATTTATACGCCCCTAACCAGGACTGTCCCCTTTTTTCCATATGGTTAATCAGGCCCTTACGGATTTCAACATCCACAAAGTCCCTATTTTACTGGGGGGTGACTTTAATCTGGTGCTTGACCACCTTCTGGATAGAAGCAACAAGGCTCTTGAACCACATAGGCAGGCCAAGAAAGCCCTCCTGAGGTTAATGGATGAACATGGTCTGTTGGACTCGTGGAGGGCCCTACACCCTGGGGAGCGGGGTTACACATGCTTCTCGCAGACTCGTGGTTCATCCAGTAGACTCGACTTGTGGCTGCTATCTACTGAACTTTTTGACAGAGTGTTTACCTCTTGTATACACCCGATTTATGTCTCAGACCATGCCCCTCTGGGAATTCAGGTTAAACTGGGACAGGACCACCCTCCTTCCTCCCCCTGGCATTTGGACCCCCTTCTCCTGGAGGACGGGGACTTTCAGAAATGGCTGGGGCCTGCAATTGCCAAGTATTAGACTAACAATGATAATGGGGAGGTCTCGGACACTACCCTATGGGAAGCCTTCAAGGCTACAATAAGGGGTGGGATAATGGCCTTCGCTTCAGCTAGGAGACGCCGACACGAGGCAGATCAGGGGGCTTTAGAAAAACAACTATATTTCCTGGAAGTGCAATATAAATCGTTTCATGACAGACCTCCACCTCAGTCCCTACTCGCACAACTGGTGAGTACCAGAATTTCCCTGAATGTTCACCTCACCCGCCAGGCTGAATTGAATCTTAGGTGGGTACGTCATGCTTACTGGGAGGGTGGGGAAAAGGCTAGCAAACTCCTGGCATATCACCTCAAACAGCGTCAAATGTCCAGGAGGATACATGCTTTAAGGGATCACACTGGGGTCCCGTGTTACTCCTCGGTTGGGGTCAATGACATTATGGCTCAGTTTTATAGGCAGTTATATTCTTCCCCTGCCCCCCCAGCCTGCTTTCCATCCAAAATTTTTTGGATTCTTTACCCATCCCTAAGCTCTCCCCATTGGAAGTTACAGCGCTGGAAGCCCCGATCACTGTGGAAGAAGTAGATAGGGCTATCCAATCCATGAATCTTCGTAAAGCCCCTGGGACCGATGGACTCCCCATAGATTTCTATAGGGTCCAAGGTGTTAATCTTGCCCCGTACTTAGTCCAGATGTTTAGGCACTCTCTACTCTCAGGAAGCTTACCCCTGTCCCTAAGGGAAGCTACTATTACTGTACTCCCTAAGAAGGGGAAGGACCCCCTTTCCCCGGGTAATTACTGTCCCATTTCCCTTATCAATGCAGATGCCAAAATTCTGGCCAAGGTTCTTGCCAGTAGACTGGAGCCTTTCATATCAGGGCTGGTTCGCCCGTCCCAGGCTGGCTTTGTTAAGGGGCGTCTGGGATCTGATCATCACAGAACCCTCCTTTCAATAATGCATTATTCCCAACTGTCAAAAAAACACTTTGTAGCCCTTGCCATGGACTTTGAGAAGGCGTTTGATTTAGTAGAATGGTCTTATCTGTTTCATACTCTTTCCTCCATGGGAGTGGGACCTGATTTTCTCTCCTGGATCAAACTATTATATACCTCTCCTCTGGCTAGGGTTTTGACCAATGGCAATCTATCGGCACCCTTCCAGTTGCAGAAGGGTACAAGACAAGGTTGCCTGCTCTCCCCCCTTTTGTTCATTCTTGCCATTGAACCCCTGGCCAATGCGCTTCAGGAAGCGCCCTCTATCCCTGTAATAACAATGGGAGGCATTACTTTTAAAACTTTTTTGTATGCTGATGACCTGCTGATCACTACAGAATGCACTTTGCAGGTGATTCAATCCATCTTGCATATATTGAATGTATGCTCTGGAATTTCGTGTCTTAGGATCAATCATTCCAAAACAGAGGTCCTTCCTCTCAACTCGATGCCTTCTGGCATAGATGTTGTGGCCACGGGTCTCATATGGTCTCCCAATGGCATAAAGTATCTGGGTATCATGCTACACCCTAACTTGTCCAAAATGCTCACAGCTAACTTTTCTCCACTGGTGGAGTCTATTAAGGAGGACATGGCTCATTGGAAAGCCTTAAGGCTTTCATTAGCCAGGAAAATAGACTCCATCAAGATGATGGTGGCCCCCAAGGTATTGTATCTGTTGTCCCATCTTCCTATACCTATTCCGTGGAAAAAGGTTTCAAAAATTGGATGCAGTCATTGGCAATTTCCTGTGGGAGGGCTCCCGTCCATGGTTTAGTAAGCTTAAACTTCGTCAGCACTGGAGTATGGGGAACTTGGGCCTACATTGGTTTCAGGGGTACCACATGGCCTTTATCTCGGCTCAGATCACTTTATGGTTCTCTAGCATTGGCCCCACCTCGCCTACCTGGCTCCCGTTGGAGGCATCATTATTACAGGCTCCCTCCCCTGCGGTGGCGTTGTATAGTAAAAAAACCCTTCCCTCTAATCTTCCTCCTCCCATTCTATTATCTATCCAATACTGGCAAAGAGTTCTAACTCTGCTTGGCCAGGACGTAACTCCCTGGAGGTTTTGGCCCCTTTGGAACAACCACGCCTTGGTAGTGAGTGGGAGTGTGATCCGTTGGAAGGTATGGGAGTTACAAGGTATCCTTTTAGTTCATGATTTTCTGCTCCCTGATTCTAGTTCATTGGATACTTTTGAGGCTTTAAGTTCCAGATATCATCTCCCGACCTCTCATTTCTGGGGATATCTCCAGATCAGAGATGCTATCTCCCATCTACCTAATTTCCCCCGAAATAGAGGGTCACAATCAGGATCCCATCCTCTTACTTGTTGGTTATGTCATCCCAGGAACAGAGCCAGTGAGATCTATAGGGCTCTTAGAGGTGCCGCTGCAAACCCTACTTTGTCAGCTAAAGCCCAATGGGAAAAGGATTTTAATTCTTCTATCTCCGAGGCCCAATGGGACCATGCTTGGGTGAGACTGCATATGGCATGTAGAGATGGGCGCACCCATCTCATCATGAACAAAACCCTTCATAGGTGGTACAGGGATCCGGTCAAAAAAGATGGGGCTTCTTCAGCAGGGCACTTGCTGGAGATGTGGTATTCAAGGTGCCCATCTTTTCCATATACTCTGGGAGTGTCCTTATCTCCAGCATTTCTGGACAACAATCCAGGATATGTGTACCTTTCTATTCCCTCAAATAGTACCGGACCTCCCTCTTCTCCTTCTGGGTTGTGCCCCTTCCCATACACCCAAGCGCTGTCCAGGGGCCCAGTGGGTTACCGCTGTCGGGCGATAGCCAAATGGCTTATTTTAAGGAGGTGGCAGTCCCCGGAGGTTCCATCCTTCTGAGAGTTCCTTCAGGCTGTAGCCCTAGGAGCTATGTATGAGAGGCTCTCTAGTTTTGCAGGAGGTTTGCTGGTCCAATTTGACAGACGGTGGCAACCATATCTCCAGTCTAAGTATTGTTACGATGTCCAACCTTAGGTGGTCAGTAATTCCCGAGGGACCCTTGTCTGGTATGAGTTATAGGCTTTCCCATTTTTTTTTTCTATACTTGTCAAGTTTTTTTTTTGTATCTCAGAAGCAGTCTGCCTTTTTGTTCTCCCAGTTTTCAATGTATATAGTTCTAATTAGTAGTAGGCCTGTTCCAGGACGTAACCACTTCCACCATACGTTTCATTGGGCCCTATAGGTTATTGTTATTATTTTTTCTTTTTTTTGTTTTCTTTGGGCCCTTCAATTTATATCTCATGGCTTCCACTCTTTTGTGTGGGAGACTCTAGGTAGGTTTGGATCATTACCAATGACAGTGCTCTTTATTCTTTTTGGTGTATCCTGCATGTAGTATCCTGGATGGGTGTATTAAGGTTGCGCTATGGTTGTATGTAACCTTTCAACATTATACTTTTGTTTGGTGCATCCTGTGTGAAATAACAATAAAATCTTTAATTTCAAAAAAAAATTAGAGTGTCCAGATGATATTGCATGCCATGTTGAGGAAACTGTCCTAAAATTAGGGTATCATATGATAGTGTAGTCAACCACCCCATCCTCCATTTATCTGCTAGAAATTTTCAGAGAGATTTAGCATAGGTACAATGGAAAAAAACATGATCCACTGTTTCCTCCACATTTGTACAGGAAAGATATGGACAATTTTGCTCTTCTTTAGCTCTATGCTTAAAGTTCCCCCGGACGTTTAGCCTTCCATACATAGATAACCACAAAAATTCCCACATATGGGTGGGAATCCTTTTGCTATTCAATTGTTTGAGGACCTGGGGAATAAGAGTGGTGAGACAGTTTTTAAAGATAGGGACCTCAGGATGAATATAAGCCATTACAGTGTGATATTCCTGGAGCTTTGTTCCTTGCACTATCTGTTGTTTTGTTAAACCCCATTTATAGAGTTTTTGAGCTGCAGATCGGAAATACTCAGGTATGTGGAGATAAGAAGATACCTTTGGTGGAATATTTGTCCATGCTGAGAAGTATCTGGTAAGGTTTAAGGCTGTCTGTTTGTGTTGTAATGAATCAGAGGAGTTTAAACCACAGTTAATGGTCTGAGAGAAAAAAAGAGTGTGGAAAAAAACCACGGGGTCAGTCATCCCCAGATCCCCTTTCTCTTTATGCAGATAGGTATATTGCCTCTTTATTGGGTTGAGCCTACTGCCCCAAAGCATTTGAACAAAGATGCTATATAATTTGGTTTCTATTTTTACAGGAGGGGGAAGATCATAGCTGTATACAAAATCATAGGAACAATAAACTGCTTGATAATTTGAATTATTTTAAGCTTTGACATTTCCACTGTTTCTATCATTGCACTTTATGGTCCACATTTTGGAGGGTAACGTCCCAATTTTCTAATGGCATATTTTGAGTTCCAAAAGTCATGCCCAATATTTTCAAAGGTGCAGAGGAAATAGTGATCCCTTCCACTTGTATAGAGTCAAATTGGCCAGAACCTATAAAGAGACCTCTACTTTTTTGCGTATTTATCCTCACATTGGAAACACGAGAATAAAGTTCCATAAATGCTAAAAAATTTTTCAATTGAGAAGGATCAGAAAAAAAAAGGCAGATGTCATCCGCGTATGCCTGGAGGTACATAGCCGTATCCCTCTGGGTCCCAGAAATTCCGTCCCATAAAGGTTGGGCTGTCAAAAGTCTAAGTAGAGGATCTAAAGTAAAGATGTACAATAGAGGGCTGAGTGGGCAGCCTTGTCTGACCCCAGCCTCTATTTTAAAGCCCTCTGTTACTTGGTGATTTATAACCAGGTGTGCTACTGCTGAAGTATACAACAGTTTGACCCAACTAATGACCTCTTGAGGTACACCATATGCTTCTAGCATAAGAAATAAAAAAGGATGAAAAACCCGGTCAAACACTTTGTACTGATCAAGAGAGATAATACAACTTCCCTCCCATGTAGGGAAAGATAATCAGTAATATCTGTAATGATCATTAGTGCATACTGTGTATTTCTATCAGGGATACTGCAAAACTGAAAAGGGGATAATACTGTGGCTACATAGTTCCTTAATCTGTTGTTCAAAATGTGAGTCAAGATTTTATAATCAGTATTTAATATGCTAATGGATCTCCCATTATGTATGGATGTCTTATCTCCCGTCTTAAATAAAAAAATTAATAGTCCTTCGGTGAACCACACCAGGATACTGTGTAAAAACAACAAATAGAAAAAACAGGTTCCAAGCAAACAGCTAATTCCTTAGAAAAAGTCTTAAAAAACTCATTAGGAAGCCCATCTGATCCTGGGGATGTTCTGTTTTTTTAAGGTTTTAATGGCTTGTTCGATTTCAATAGCAGTAATAGGCTGAGTCATATTATTTCCCAGATCCAGGGGTAAAGGAATTTTAATCTGATGTAGAAATTGTTTTATTAATATTTCAGAAGGGGGGTCCGATGGAGCATGAGAATGTAAAAATTCCTTGATAATGTTATGAATATCAGATGTGGAGGTTTTAATGGCTCCATCCGTATTTTTCATAGCTACCATGGAAACTGAGTTTTTGAACCATTTACAGACCTCGAAGGGATCTCCACATGGGGATTTCTGAGTCTCATTTTGCAGTATTGCCTTGATGGTGTGTGCCCGGTCATACTGATAAATTTTCATATCCTCTTTTAGTTTATGAATTTGAGCTGAGAAATCCTGCCTTGAAGTATTAGAGAGGGGATATAAGTATTGGAGCTGTTGTCTGAGTTGCAGATAATTTGAGGAATTTCAGGTTTTCTTTATTTTTCCCATATTTCAAAAAACAGGACTTAAAGTCTGCTTTTGAATCGGCCCACCAGTCACCCACATTAGTATACAGAAACCTTACTGAGAGTCTAGCATTTATTATCTCCAAAATTTTAGCCCTCACTTGTATGTCAGTCAGAACAGAGGAGTTCAATTTCCACTGAGATCTTGTCTTTGGCAGACTGGGAGCCTCCTGGAAAGTACAGTGCAACAGAAGATGGTCTGAGAATTCTATGGGGACAGTTTGAAAAGAATTACTTTGTACATTTTTTGAAGTAAACATATAATCTATGGTGGATGTATATCGTTTTTTTTGATATGTAAATTTTGGCCCTGCTGTTTGATTTAAACTATAATTATGTAATTCAGCTGTATTAACTAAATGCCGTAAAGCATTTGAGTCATAGTACAGTTTTTTCCAGAATCTTATACCACTTTCTTTTTTTGTGGTGAGATGTCACAATTAAAATCACCACAGAGAAAAACAGTATAAGTAGTGATTAAAAATGGTTGTAGAGCAGACAGTAAAGAAACTCTATCTGCTTTAGTTTGTGGACTGTATACATTTATCAAGTGACAAGCCATCCCTTTCCATACACCATTCAAGATCAATACCCGGCCAGGAATCAAATCAATCAATTTTAGAAGAGTGAAGTCATAAGAGCCAAATAATAGACCAACCCCATTCGCACTGTCTGTACCAAAGGACCAATAAGATGGTCCCCATTGCCATTCCCTCGAAAAAATCTAGCTTGATCCCACATGAACATCCATGATTCCTGTAGGAAAAAAAAATCAAAGGAAGCAAAATGTACATAATTATAAATGGCATAACGTTTATTAGGATTCAATATACTATGTACATTAGAGATCCTATGTGTAAAAAAGTCAGAGTTTAAAGGCTGCAGTCCTACTGATCTTTTTTCCATCTCTTTTTCTTTTTCCCTTTATAGCTGGCTGTATTTTGAGTAGTTGGAA
The DNA here is from genome assembly GCA_016271365.2 of Neoceratodus forsteri. Taxonomy (NCBI): domain Eukaryota; kingdom Metazoa; phylum Chordata; order Ceratodontiformes; family Ceratodontidae; genus Neoceratodus; species Neoceratodus forsteri. The sequence continues at coordinate 909,105,754 of CM028130.1, read as the reverse complement.
TGTGATCAGATACAGTAGACTGGACATCAGAATCACCTACATCCATTTCTGAGTCCCCCCACTGTTTGGCAAGGACTGCAAAGGAGTTCTTGGTCTCTACACTGGCAGAAGAAGGGGTGGGGGGTTAATATTCCTTGAAGATCTTCTCACTGGCAAAGAAGGGAGTAGCATTTCTGGAGGAAGATTATCAATCTTCTCTTGTGTCCAAATTGCAAGCAGGAATTAGGGTGATGGGGGGGGTGTCAGTTCTGTGTTCAGCTTTAATAACAGGAACTGGGTGGGGGGGATCAGCAGTGGCTATGTCCTCTGGTTTGGAAGGATTTGTGTGCTCAGATTGAGGGATATGGGAATCCTGAGCTTGCTGTATTAAAAGGTCAGGAGTTATGCAGCTAGCTTTATTCTTGGCAGCCCAAGAGCATTCAGAAAAAGTATGACCAGTTTCTTCACAAAGGTCACACTTAGTATGATTTGCACATTGAAAGGTGGAATGACCAATCTCCCCACAGTTTTCACACCTGGGTTTATCCCAAGAACTGGACAAATGGGTTTGGGATCCACACTTATAGCACTCTCGAGGCTGCCCTGCATAAAAACATATGCCCCTGTCTCTTCCCAGCATAAAAGAATTTGGTATGTGGTCTATTCCTGAATCTGATTGCCATAGTTTCACTTTGTGCCTCCACCCCCAGTCCAAAATATTTCAGTATCCAAAATTGCCTCTGGGCTACTGAGGACTTCACATTTTTGAGAGAGCCAGTACGTAATGTAGTCGACATGGACCCCCTCATTTCAAAACATGACAGTAACAAATTTTATGAGGGGTTTGGACAAGGAAATTACCAAGAAGGGAGACCATAAAGGGGAAAATGTAACTTGATTATATCTTTCCCAGAATAAATCAAGAGCATGTGCAGATAGAAAGCTGATATCAAAATTATCCTCAGCAGAAATGTTAATAAAAGCAAACACTTCTCTGGGGGAGAAGTGTAAAGAGTCTTTTAACAATAATTTCCCCACATAATATCTATCTGGCCGATTCTCCAGTCCACCTTTATACTGAATTCTCATCGCATTTCTTCGCGGTGCAGCTTCTTTTATTTTAAAAATAAGTTCTGATAGAAGGGGTTTCTGCTGAACATTTGGTCCCTGACTCTCTTCTGTGAGTTGTGGTACTTCAGAGTCCTTTAGCTGGCTTATGTGTTCCTGCTCAACTCCCACCTTCTGAGACAGAGAAGGCCACTCGACTGAACCCTGGTCTTTTGCAGGTTGAAATAATGGAGAAGCATCAGGTTGAAAGTTGATATTGGGCAGGAGCATTGGGGTTTCTAAATCGGTAGGGGGACGCCATTCAGGGGTATTTTGTGTGAAATTAAGCTTCGGATCCCACTTCGGGCCCGGGTGTCAGAATCCATCCGAGAGCTGTTTCCACTCAGCTCCACAGAGAGCTCTCTGGGGAGACCAATGTTCACATGAAAAGTCTGAGTCAGTTGGTAGAGCAAAGGCTTTTGTTATTGCTGCCGTAGTAGTCAACTCCCTTGGCCCCATTGCCCCAGGATGGGGGTCAGTAATGTTAGAATCTAGTGACAGTTTTGGGGTTTCAACCATATTTCTATTAGCCAGAATTAGCGCTGTGCGTTTAGATTTACATTCTTCTCGAGCCCCCAGTTTAGCAGAAGACCGTAGTGCAGAAAAGGAGAAAGTGGTTAAATCATCCTGGGATGTGTTCACAGTTTGGTATGTTATCTCTGTATTAGGTTTGTTAAGTTCCTTTACTGTCATGTTCCGAAGAACAAATCCTGCTGTTTTAGACAGAGTAGTGTGGGGCTGACATTTATCGCTGCTAAGATTTTCTGTTTCTTCGGCCCTGACCTCCCGGCTTTCATTTGCCAGTGATTTTTCCTGTGAATCTCCCATATTAATAAATAAAGCAGTTTGGTTATTAGAAGTCATAAATTCTACCTGAGGCTTTAGGCACACACCTCCCTCTGTGTTTTTACTGCCAGCCAGTTGGGTCATTGTACTAGAAGGATTCCCCACAGTAAATACTGGGAGCACATTTGCTGACTCACACACCTTCTCAGTGCCCTTTGATGCTACTGCATCACTTGAAAAGGGTGTTGGACTGACAGATAGGCCAAGAACATTGACGGGTGGATTTTCAGCCTGCAGAGAAGCAAGTTGAGCAGCAAGACGATCTTTCTCTTGTGAATGTCTGCTATTCTCCGCCTGGATTTTTAACCAAATGTGTTTCTCAGTAGGTGACAAATTTGAAAGATCAGGACTCACTGTGTTTTTAGATTTCTCCACAGTACTCAGATCTTCAGTGGATACAAAAATATCTGTTTCCTTCTCCTCAGTTCTCAGTGTTGAAACAGGTTGCTCAATTTCAGATTTAGCATCCAAAAACTGTAGTAGAGTAGAGGTGGGGGCCGACCCTCTATCCTCTGGGACTGCTGATTCATGGGCCTCCATCTCGGCCTGCTTCTCCTCACACTGCTCAGACTCAGCTGAGCTCTCCATTCTGCTCATAGGAAGTTTGTCCCCCTACTGGAAGAGAAGGGGAATTTCCCTGGTGTCCTGGCCAAACTTCCCTCATTCATTAAAAATACCACCAACAGCTTAATCTGGTTCAATTTCAGTGGCTTACCATCTGTATCCCCCCCCCCCGGTTGCCCCGGAAAAAGGGACTTCTAGGCCCAGTGGGCTTACCAGGTCAACAAAATTCAACAAACCTAATCTGCCTATTTTCCCTACCTACTGTAATATCACAGACAGACCCTACTTGATCTCCAACTATACCCTTAATTTCCTAAACACTAAGGTTCCCTTATGCCTATCCCATGCATTCTTGAATCTCATTACAGTTTTTTTCCCCCACCACCTCCACTGGGAAGCTACTCCAGGCATCTACCACTCTTTATGTAAAGAAGTACTTCCTTAAGTTTCCCCTGAGTCTACCCTCCTCCAGCTTCATAGCATGACCCCTTGTTTTTGAGCATCTTTTTTTCTGTAAAGTGCTTCTCTCTTGTACCTTGTTTATACCTTTGAGGTATTTGAAAATCTCTATCATATCCCCCTCTCCCTGTCCCTCTCTTCCTCCAGGGTGTACATGTTGAGATCCTTTAGTATCTCCTCATAGGGCTTCTGGTGCAGACCCTGCACCATTTTAGATGCCCTCCTCTGGGTCACCTCTACTCTGTCTGTGTCCTTCCAGAGATGTCTCCAGAACTGGACACAGTAATCTAAATGAAGTCTCACCAACGATTTATACAGCGGTATCACCACCTCCCTCTTTCTGCTGATGATACCTCTCCCTATGCATCCTAGCATCCCACTGGCTCTTACCACTGCCTTGTCACACTGTTTGGCCACCTTTGGGTCATCAGATATGATTACTCCTGGGTCTCTTTCCTGTTTGGTGGTCATCAGTACCACTCCCCCATCTTTTACTCTGCCCCTGGGTTTCTGTGCCCCAAGTTCATAATTTTGAACTTCTTTGTATTGAAACTTAGTTGCCACACTCTTGACCGCTCCTCAAGTTTTCTTAGATCCCTATTCATTTTTTCTACACACACCCAAGTGTCTACCCTATTGCAGACCTTTGTGTCATCTGCAAAAAGGCATATCTTCCCTTTCAGCCTCTTTGCAGTGTCGCTAATAAAGACATTAAAAAGGACCAGTGACAGTACTAATCCTTGTGACACCCCACTGGTCACCCTCCCTTCCTCAGAGTGAACTTTGTTTACTACCCTGTCGCCTATCTCCCAACCAATTCCTTACCCAGTTTACCACCTTTGGACCCACTCCCAGTTTGCTCAGCTTGTTTATGAGTCTCCTGTGCGGAACGGTGTTGAAGGCCTTACTGTAATCTAGGTAGGCCACATTCACCGCTCCACTCTGATCTAAATTCCTGGTCGCCCAGTCAAAGAAATCTATCAGATTTGTTTGACACGACCTCCCCCAAGTGAATCCATGCTGCCTCAGATCCTATAAGTCGCTAGATTCAAGATATTCCACAATCCTTTCCTTCATTAGTGATTCCATTAATTTCCTCAACACCAAAGTCAGGCTGACTAGCCTGTAATTGCCAGCCTCCTCCCTGCTACTACTTTTGTGAAGTGGGACTACATCTGCCCTCCTTCAGTCCTCCAAAACCACTCCCGTCTCCAGTGAGTGGTTGAACAGAACTGTCATAGGTGCAGCCAGCACCTCTCTAGGCTCCTTCAATATCTTTGGATGTATCCTGTCTGGCCCCATTGCTTTGTCCACTTTTAGATTTGCCATTTCCTTTAGGACTGTCCTCTGTAAATGGACTAGTGACCACCTCCCTTCCTTCAGTGCTCCTGTCACTTATATGTGGTCCCTCACCTTTCACTTCCTCAGCGAACACTAAGCAAAAATATTTGTTTGGGGTGTCTGTTTTTTTCTGGTCCCTCTCTGTACACTTCACCTCCTTCCCTCCTTAGTCTTACAATCCCTCCCCTGGTCTTTCTCCTTTCGTTTACATACCTGAAAAATGTTTTGTCCCCTTTCTTTACTGTCTGGACTATTTTCTCCTCCGTTTGCGCCTTTGCACTCCTGGCTCCTTTCACTGCCTCCCTCTGTGTCTCCTGATACACCTCTCTATCCTTCTCCCTCTGTGTCTTCTTATACCTTCTGAATGCTAACTTTTTTGCGCTTACCTTCCCAGATACACCTTTTGAGAACCATAACAGTCTCTTTTTCCTCTTGCTTTTGCTTACTTGCCTGATGCAGAGGTTTGCTGCCTTCACTATGGCACCTTTTAGTTTTGACCACTGTTCCTCCACTCCACCCAAGTCCCCCCCGCCAGGGCATCCCTGAGATATTCCCCCATCTTTGTAGTCGGTCCTCCTAAGTCCAGGACCCTCACCTTTATATGGTTCCATTCTGCCACAGTACTTATACTGAACCACAATATATGATGATCACTGGTCCCCATGTGGCCACCCACTGTGCCATTTGCAACACTGTCTCCACTGGTGAGTACAAGGTCCACTATTGCTCCCTCATGAGTGGGCTCTCTTACTAGTTGCCTGAGAAATGCCCGCTGCAGGGACTCCAGGATGTCCCTGATCCTAGCTGAAGCTCCAGCTGGGATTCTCCAATCCACATCTGGCAGGCTGAAGTCCCCCACCAGCAGCACTTCACCCTTAGTCACCATCTTTTGGATGGCTTCCACCAGAACCTTATCCATCCCCCCCCCCATATTGAAGGTCTGTAGATCATGCCAGTGTGAATAGCAGCTCCATTCCCTGTCTCTAGGGTGACTCACTGTGCCTCAATCCCTCCCTGTATTCCCTGTATCTCTTTTGCTTTTAAGCTATCCCTCATGTAAAGAGCCACTCCTCCCCCTTTCTTACCCACCCTGTCCTTCCGGAATGGAGTGTAGCCTGGTATAGCTATATCCCAGTCATGGCCCTCCCTGCACCATGACTTGTTAATTCCGATAATGTCCAGGTCTGCCTCTGCCATAATGGTCACTTGTTCCAGGATTTTATTTCCCAGACTTCGAGCATTTGTGCTTATGGTCTTCCAAATTCTGCTACGACCCTTCTTGTCAGCCCCCCTTTTTCACTTTTGCCTGCTCTTCTTACCCCCTCTACCTTCATTCCCATCTCCCTTCATTTCTACCATTCTGCATTTATAAGAACATAATAAAATAGCCAACAGAAGGAGACCTCTCGGTCTATCTTGTCTGCTCGAAATAATATGGTTTTTGTTCCAGCCCTAAGTTTACATCTGCTACCCCGACTTCCCCTCTCCATCCCTAAATTTTGTCTTTTCCCTGACAAGGTCACCTGACCTTCCTTTAGGTTTGTCCCAGGCTCTTTTTAAAGGCTTCCACTGACTTTGTCTCCACGATCTCCTGTGGCAGCTTGTTCCATGCTATCACCACTCTCTCTGTAAAGAAGTGCTTCCTTATGTCCATCTTGAACCTTCCCCCCCCATCAGTTTTAGATTATGGCCCCTGGTGGTGGTGTTGGCCCTTTTATAGAATAGGCCCTCGCATTCCACTCTGTTAATTCCTTTCAAGTACTTGAATGTCTCAATCATATCCCCTCTCTGCCTCCTCTGCTCCAGAGTATACATCCCCAGGTCCACCAACTTCTCTACATATGATCTGTCCTGCTGCCCTTCTTTCATTTTAGTTGCTGTCCTCCGGACCCTTTCTAGCATGTCTATGTCCTTCTTCAGGTGTGGATGCCAAAATCTTACTCCGTATTCCAAATGTGGCCTCACCAATTTCCTGCTATTAGGTACCCTTAGGGATTTCCCTCCCTTAGGGTTCTCCCTACTGACTACTTCAGTTTGCAGGGGTGGACAGTTTGTCTCCCCTGCTTCCTTCCACCACACCCTTTGATTTAAATGCTTGCCAATGTAGCATTTAAACTGTTCACTGAGGACTGTGGTTTCCCTCCTGGATGGATGCAGGCCATCTCCCCTAAATGGGTATGTATCCCTCCAGGTGGGACCCCACTCCTCAGTGTAGCTGAAAGCCTCCTCTCTGCACCACTTCTACCACCATGAGTTGAGGCTCCTGGTATAGAGTACCCTATCCTCCTCCCTGTTGTAGACAGGCAACACCTCAGAAAAGGCCACTGAGTGTGCTACCTGCCCAAGACCCCTCCCCAACTCCCTGAACTCCTGCACTATCCTAGCCTCGACCCTAACCAGGTCATTCATTCCTAGGTGGACAATGACATTGAGCTCTCCCTCCTGTCCTGCTGCCCTAGTCATCTTCGGGTTCCACTTCCCATCCCTCTGAGCCGTTGAACCAGGAAGGCACCTAACCTCTCTTTTCCCCTCCCTCCCTGCCCCCAGCTCTATCCTCACAGTGGAGTTCCCCACCAGAAGTTGCTTCCTCCTCCTCCTCTGGGGTTCTCTGCCACCCTCCTTGCAATCTCCACAATGGAGGACCCCCACATCTTCCCTGGTCATTATTGTAGGTGCCTCCATGGGACAGTTCCACCCCACCAGAGTGGCGTAGGAATTGTGTAGTGTTACCATATGGGGGATGTGACTCTGACCCTCCACTCCCTCCACTCCCCCCCCCTCCCGAGCCCACCGTAGTTCATCCGCTCCTCCTTCTTGGCATCCTTTGAGGCAGTGGAGGCAGACTTGGTGGTCCCTGGGTGAGGGAGGAGGTCCCTTGAATCCTAGCCAACTCAGCCTGTAGTTGAGCAACCTCCGCCCTCAGCTCAGAGAGGTGCTTGCAAAGTGGCCAGCACCGCAGTCTCCAGAAAGTCTCTCTGAAAACTGCTGCTCCACAGCCACTGCATTGCACCAATTCCAGCATACATATTTTCTACCCTACCTGCTTCTGTTTTGCTTTCTTTAAACCTTTTTTTACCCTTACCCTAGATAGGGTGTTTCACTTCTTCCCACGTTTTTGCTAGACTCTAGCACTCCTCACGCCCTTGCAGTGTGATCAACAACAAGAGTTTAACAGGAATCATATCACAGTTACCCTGCCTTCCTGCTAAGCTGCAGGGTGTCCAGCTGCCAGCTGCCTTATTATGTTGACTCCGGTGGGCAGACTCCACTGTGATGTCCATGTCGTGTTTGTCTTTCACACAGAGGTTTGCAACCCGGAGGTCCACTTGGTGGATGAGTACTTAAATAGGGGAGCAACAGGAAAAGGGCTTCTCTGTGCATCACCTGATTGGCCTGTCTATAGAGCTGTGGGCATGGCCTCACTCCTGATTGGATGGTGAATAAGACTTTCTCCAAGTTCTCAAGCTCAGCTCCTTTTTAAGGAACGATCTCCGTGGGATGTAAAAAAAGCTCTTTTGGGGAGTTCTTTGCTCCTGTTGAGACCCCTCTCTCCCCAGATGAGTGCAGAGGTGCACAATCTACCACAGGGAGCCCATGCAAAATACAGCCTACACTACAGTGAGGTGCAAAATGTACCACCCAAACACCATTCACAATATAGCCTGCATTACAGTGAGATGCACAGTGTACCATGGAGTGTCCATGCACAGTACAGCCTGCAGTACACTGAGGTGCTCAATGTACCACATAGTGGCCATGCACAGTACAGCCTGTATCACACTGAGGTACACTATGTACCACAGAATGGCCATGCACAATAGAGCCTGCAGTATAACGAGATGCATAATGTACCATGAGGTGGTCATGCGCAGTAGAGCCTGCAGGACAGTGAGATGCACAGTGTACCACGGGGTGACCATGCACAATTCAGCCTGCAGTATGGTGTGGTGCACAGTGTACCATGGAGTGGCTATGTACTGTGCCCTACCACATGCAGGAGCAGATGGAACAAGGCTCAGCAACCTTATAATATGTGTTCTATATAGATATGCCTAGTGTTGTTTGTTGTCAGCCTGAGCACAGTTTTGTACCATGTCCCTATCTCCCGCATGCCAAGTGTGGGGGTTCTTATTCACTTTTTTGTCTTCAATGGTTAAGGCAATGTATATCTCACAAATGGAATGTTGTGTTGGATGCTGCATTGATTCTCAGCATGAAGCGTACCCCTCCCAGATGCTGCAAACCAGCTTGATGTTTTTAATGAATGGTATATAGTTTTCTTACATGGAGTGGCAAGTTTTTACATGATTTATTTTTTTCTGCTATTACAATGTTTTCACTGCATTGTTAAGATGCAGTGTTGTCTGTTAATTGAAGGGTGCTGACTACACTCTACTGAGCAGAGCAGATGTGACTTTTCTTGTCCCCTTCTCACCTCTGGTCCCTGCTGCAGGATGCTCCTCCTCCTGGCAGTAGCAGATACCCTCTCTGCTCTACCTGACGGCCCTCCTGGACCTGGCATTTGTAGAATGGAACACAAGAAGCATGTTGCCATACAAAACAGTCATACATGTATACATGTACAGCACACAGGCACAAACAACAGCAAGGAAATATAATAACACATGGGGATGGCCTTGGGCACCTATGCAATGGCACCTTGAATGGTTCCAGGATGTACCCTGCATATGGCATGGTGTTATGTACAATGTGCAATGGACACCTCTGGGTTCAGGATGTCCCTTGTCATGGCCAAAAGAACCTGCCCCAGCCAATGCACACAGTACCACCTGTGAATGTGACAGTCTTCATATTACCCATGATAAGGAACAGTGGTGGCACATCATGCAGAGGCATCCGTGGTGTGTGTGGCAGAACAGTCATTGGTGGCCCTGGCAGTGGTACTGATACCACGTCCTGCCACAACTGTTACCTGTTGCACCAATCACAGAGAATTGCCCACAACAGACAACTCTGCTGCTCCCATAAGATGTAATATTCACATGGCCCACCAGGTTGCATCTGTATGTGGTGAACAGATAGTGACACAATGCACAATGTGTCAATGACATGAAGATGACCCAGTGGACCTATAGTACAGGAGAGGGTCATAGCACCCAAGAAGAGCAACACAGTACAGTACATCCCAGTTGTGTCCAGCACTGTGTGTGCACTGTAACTGACATGTCAGACCAGTATGGCCTGTAGTCTCTGACAGATATACACATCCAAGAGTGATCCAGGTCATGCATGCAGGGTATGCACAGACATGCACAGGTGCCATCAGTGTTGTGCCTGTGCATGGTGCACACTATGTTGCACACATACTATATGCCACAACCCAAATGACTAGATAATGCCCATAGGCATGTTCACCAATGTATATTTGTAGCACTGACACCTACCTGAACTCCTGGATACACCACTGACCACTATTGCATGCAGCTATGATAGCCACTCATGTTTCCTACTGCTCAGATCATCCTACTGGTGGTGGCATTGAACACTGGTGGGGACAACCCCTACATGGTGGCTTACTCAATGCCCTATGATCTCCCACACCTACATGCTTCTGGGCCTGGGAACCATATCCTCCTTTGTGGGGGGAAAAAACAGCTCATTCCCCGGTGTTCTCACCAGCTTCACAAGGGTTACCAGTTCATCTACAGCAATGTATGGTTCTTCCTGCTTGCCCCAGCCAGACTGTATTGAATCTGACATATGCTGTCTTTGGAAAGTGTACAGTGGTGTTGTGTAAGGAGCCAAATCTCCCTCACCAATGACAGACCTGGGACAGTGTCTTTGTCCAGTGGTACTGAGAGTTCTCCAGTGTATAAAATACAAGCCAGAGGTTTAATTGTTATGAGAGCTGGTAGATAGGGTGGAGCACATACTGAACTTTCCAGGACCTTACAACCCACATGCTCCCTAGAACTGCTGCAAGAAGAAACCACATTTCTATTTACAGAGATGATTGGATGCTAACCAAGGGAAAGGCTTTTCAGCTGGTGGCTGCCTAAACATATGATGGAATCACACCCTCATCCAGCTGTGCATATGTAAAACAATTGCTGTGTCTTAAATCCTCTTGGGTGCCCAACTTTCAAATAAAACCTGTTGGTTTCACTGGATCAGGATAGCATATTGCTGCTAAAAAGGCCCTTTTTTGAATGATGGGGTTAGCTTAACACACAAAAGAACGCTATTCTCTACCATGGAGTGCATCTAATGAACTATTGTACCACATAAAATGTACTTTACTAAATTTCACAGCAAACTCTCACATTTGCTTAACCATGTGAGACAACATAGAGACTGTCTTGATCCAAAAACTGCACTTATAATATTTATCTTGTATATCTGACTTAGTTGTGGCTGTGTGACTATTCAGTTATTTATTTATTTATTTGTTCACCAGATACGGTGTACTGGTCCCGGGAATCATTTTCAGACAGGACCAAGGCCATAAAGATGCCAACAAAACAAGTATGGCAAAAAGTATATAGAAAAATAAGAAGCATATAACACTGCATGACAGATTATAACCATAATAAGAAAGTGATAACTAAGAAATAAATACAAAAAGACTTTTAATACACAAGAAAAATAGAAAAGCACAAAAAGCAATATCACATTATCTGGTCTTCCTTTTCTAAGGGCAATCAGAAAAAAAATTCAAACGTTTCACAACTGGCCCAACACAGTAATTCAAAGTAAGGATTAGTGCAGCTTTAGTAAACCACATTTCTAGAAACTCGGCTGGGTGCCACAGCAGCTCAGACACCAAAATCACTTCTCTGTTTATGTTTTCATTGAGACTTTTTTTATTCCCATGCGCAAACATGTAACAATTCTTCATTTTTTTTCCTGCTTATCTAATAAATTATGTAAGTGTCAGCTCTGCCAAGCAGCCTCGTTACCAGATTCAGTAAGAGTAATGGCTTGCAATTCCCAGCAGTCAATTGTAAATCGAGTAAAACAAAAAAGTCATTTATTGTGCTGCTAGGCTATGGAACTCGCAAGCCATGTTTAGTCATTGGGCCAGGTTGCCAGCGTTATCTGAAAATGCACAAATAGAATAAAGCAGGTCCTTGGACAGAGATATCTGTGTAATGACAATAACATTTCTCAATAGCAACTACTGATGTTAATAAAGGAATAATGCATGATAGGGTGTGTGTTGTGCTGGGATAACGCCACGCCTGGGGGGGTTGGGCACAAGGCCGCAGGCGAGTCGTCAATACCAGGCGAGGGTATTCCATCCCAACCACGGCTACCCTGGAAATATTACGTTATTCCTGTTATACAATGGCTTGTTGTTATATATAGAATAAAAAAAGAATTTTAAAGAATGTTTTTATTAGTGTGGAAAAATATTTTTGTTTAACAGGAGATGGAAAAAATAAAAGAAATAGCCTGACACTAGAGCTGTGGTGTTGTGCTGGGATAACGCCATGGGTCCAGCCCCAGATTGACCAATCACAGTCCAAGATTCTTTCTTGCCATTGTATAATGAATATTCTTAATCTGCATACACAGTAGTTTTGCTGCTGTCCAAAATGTATTGTACTTAGAGGGTGTGTGTGCTGAATTATTTTTTTGTTTGTTTGTTTTATACTTTGGTAACTGGATAAGGCCCACTTGGCACAAGTGCCTGTTTTCAGGGATGATTTTGGAGCACTGGGGAAGTTAAGTGACTTGCTCATAGTCACACAGTATGCAAGTGGAAGTTGTGGGACTCATACCCAGGTCTGCTGGATGTAGCAGGCTCCTTCACAGCTCATTAGTCTAACCTCTAGGCTATACCACCTGTCCACGATTCACTTCATGTATTGCTCTCATGTGCAAGGTTTATTTATTTTTTTGTTTAGCAGGTGGGTGTGCTAGACAAAACAATGCCTATTTTCAGACACAGCCCCAAGAGAAGTATAAATAAATAACAGTAGCACAGAGGCACAAGGGTGCAAATACAATCTTAAAAACATCAGTAGCAGAAGTCAAATAATACTGTGGAACAGAAACGTATAAGCAGAGTACATGCTGACTATGACTGAAAAAGCAAACAAAAGGCACGATCAAGTAACACTACAAAGCATCAGCTACATGAGCATTTATCAGTTCATACTATATGTGAAATCCCATTGTCAAGCAGTCACCCAGGAACATACCTTGTTAGGGCCCATGGAGTTACCTCCCTTATCTGAAAGCTCATTATCAGTAAATAAAGAAATAAATCAATGCTTCTGTGTCAATAGGTACCTCTCCGGTCACTACTTTGGTATAGTGACCTAAACAGAATCTGTCACTTGCTAAAACTGTTTTTCCCAGAATCCAGGAAATCTTTTCAAAATTGAATATTCAGACAGAACTCAGCTTGTATTTCATTCATATTCCATATAGAAACTTAGAAACATAAACATTGATGGTAGATAAGGACCACTTGGCCCACCTAGTCTGCCCATTCCCTACGTGTTGAATAAGCTGCAGATTCTAGTTAACCAACAGCCTGCTTCTTCCTCCTACCCTTCACTATAATTGCCTTATGTCTGTCCCATGCAATCTTGAATTCCCCCACTGTTTTTGACCCCACAACCTCCTCAGGAAGGCAGTTCCATGTGTCCACCATCCTCTCTGTGAAAAACACTTTTTGACGTTGCCCCTAAGCTGTCCCCCCTCTGTGTTCAAACTGTGCCCCCTTGTTCTTGCACATCTCTTTCTCTCAAAGATGTGCTCCTAACTTGGACTTTGTTGATTCCCTTGAGGTACATGAAAGTTTCTATCATGCCCCTCCCCCCTTCCTCAAGGATGTACATATTAAGCTCTTTAAGTCTCTCCTCATATGGCTTCTGGTGCAGACCCTGCACCATTTTAGTTGCCATCTTCTGGACTGCATACATCCTGACTATGTCCTTGTGGAGATGGGGTCTCCAGAACTGCATGCAGTACCCCAAATGGGGTCTCACCAACTGTCTGTACAGAGGGATGACAACTTCCTGTTTTCTACTGGTGATGCCTCTCCCTAGCATCCCAGTATCCCTCTAGCCCTCCTTACTGCCTTCTCACATTGCCTGCCTACCTTAAGGTCCTCTGATATGACTTTCCCGAGGTCCCTTTCCATTTTTGTTGTTGTTAGTACCCCCCCCAACCATTGTGTACTCTTCCCCTGGGTTTTTGTTTCCCAGGTGCATTACTTTGCACTTTTTAGCACTGAATCTAAGCTACCATATGTTTGACCATTCCTCCAACCTTGCCAAGTCCCTTTTCATCCTTTCCACACACCCCTTGTGTATGAACCCTGCTGCAGAGTTTTGTATCATTTGCAAAGAGGCATACTTTTCCTTCTAGCACCTCTGCAATGTCTCTACAAAGACATTAAAGAGGACCGGTCCCAGTACTGAACCCTGCGGTACCCCACTAGTAATGACCCTTTCTTCAGAGTGTACTCCATTTACTATTACCCTCTGTGTCCTGTTGGTCAGCTAGTTTGTTACCCAGGCTATCACCCTGGGACCCACTCCCAGGGTGGCTAACTTGTTTATTAATCTTTTGTATGGGACTGTGTCAAATGCCTTGCTAAAGTTTAGGTAAGCCATATCTACAGCCCCTTCTGGTCTGCTACTTTGGTTACCCAGTCAAAGAACTCTGTTAGATTCATCTGACATGACCTTCCCACTGTGAATCCATGCTGCCTCAGGTCCTGTGCCCCGCTGGCCTCTAGGTACTCAACAATTCTTTCTTTCAGTAGTGATTCCATCATTTTTCCTTCACTGAGGTTAAACTAACAGGTCTGTAGCTTCCTACCTCTACCTTTCTCCAACTTTTGTGAAGAGGAATCACATCTGCCCTCCTCCAGTCCTCAGGTACCACACCATCCTCCCATGATTTGTTAAAAAGGGTAGTCAGTGGTGTCACTAGGTCTCTCCTTATTTCTATTAGAATTTTGGGGTGAATCTCATCAGGCCCCATTGCTTTGTCCACCCTGAGTTTTAGAAGTTCTCTCAGGACCCTTTCTTCTGTGAATGGATTATCGATCCCCCTGTCCAGAGTGCTTCTATTGCTTGGTTAAAGGTGCCGCCCCTTCTTCTTCTTTTCTGAATACTGAGCAAAAGTATTCATTCAGTATCTCTGCTTTTCCACTGTCATCCTCTGCTCACCTCCCTTCCCCTTTATTAAGCCTCACTATCCCTCCCTTGGTCTTCCTTTGCTCCCTGATGTACCTATAAAAGGTTGTATCCCCCTTCTTAACAGAGTTGGCTACCTGTTCCTCAGTTTGGGCCTTTGCTTTTCTGGCTGCCTTCCCCGCTTCCTTCTGCCTTAACTGATACAGTTCTCTGTCCTGCTCATCCTGTGATTCCTTATACTTCCTGAATGCTGTCTCTTTCTCTCTAACCTTTCCTGACACCTCTTTTGAGAACCATAGTGGTTTTGTACTTCATTTTGTTTTGTCTATTTGCTTCACACAAAGGCGTGTTGCCTCTGTGATGGCAATTTTGATTTTCTCCCATTGTTCTTCTACTCCTCCGTCCTGCCCCTTTGCTAATGCATTCCTTAGGCACGCACCCATTTTGTCAAAGTCAGCCCTCCTAAAGTCCATTGCTTTTGTCTTGGTATGGCTTGACTCTTCAGATGTGTTTATCGTGAACCACACTGTTCGCTGGTCGCTAGTTCGCAGGTGGCTACCCACTTCTAAATCTGTGATCCTCTCACCATCTCCATTTGAGAGTACCAGGTCTAAGATTACTCCCTCCTGAGTGGGTTCCAACACTAGCTGTCTGAGGCACACCTTCTGCAGAGCATCGAGAATGACCCCACTCTTGGATGTGTCTGCAGCAAATGTGCTCCAGTTAACATCTGGAATATTCAGGTCCCCAATCAACAATATCTCCCCTTTTCCTGCCATTCTAAGGATGCCTTCTATCACTTCTTTGTCCATTTCCTCCCCCTGAGATGGGGATCTGTATACAACCCCTGTGTGGATTATGGTGCCATTACCTGTCTCCAAGGTGATCCACAGTGCCTCCTCTCTTCCCTGTTTACTCTTTAGTTCTGTTGCTTTGATCTCTTCCCTTACATAAAGAGCTACTCCTCCTCCTCCTCCTCTTTTACTCTTCCTGTCCCTCCTATAGATTGCATACCCTGGTATGTTTACACCCCAGTCATGGTTCTCTGTGTACCATGTTTCTGTGACTGCCACAATATCCAGGTGTCCCTCTTCCATCAAGGCTGCTAAATCAGGAAGCTTGTTACCCAGACTACAGGTACTGGTACTCATCACTCACTATTTCTTTATGGTCATTCCTCTTTTAGCCTCATCCCTGCCCTTACTGTCTTTTACTTTTTCTCCATTTACCCCTGTTCTGCTCTCTATTGACCTCTTTACCTTGGTGTTTACCTCACTGATGACCCTGTTTTGTGGGGAGAGGCTGGGAATTCCACACTTCTCATCAGTGCCTCCCCCTTGGCTAGTTTAAAAGCTTGCCAATGAAGCATTTAAACCTATCACCTAGAAGTCTGTTTACCCTCCTGGACAGATGCAGCCTATTTTGCCAGTATAGGCATGTATCCCTCCAGGTGGAGCTCCAGTCCTCAATGAAACCAAAACCCTGTGCTCTACACCAGTTTTTCAACCATTGATTGAATTGCAGTGTGCATTGTACCCTAGCCTCACCCATGCCATGGACAGGCAGTGCCTCCGAGAAGGTTGTCACGTGTGCTACTTGGCTAAGGCCCCTCCCCAACTCCACAAACTTCTCCTGCACTGCTCTGATTCCATGCCCAGCTAAGTAATTTGTCCTTAGGTGGACAATGATGTCCAGCTCCCTCTCTCATTCAGATGTTATTGTAATCCTGAGGATTTGCTTCCCATCCCTCAAAGCTATGGTGCCGAGCAGGCACCTTATCTCCCTCTTCACTTTTTCCCCCAGTTTCATTCCCCTAATAATTGAGTACACTACAAGAAGCTGCTTCCTTCCCTTATGGTGTCCTGTGCCACTCTTCTGTGGGCCTTCCTTGTGGTTGTTCCCAGTAACCTCCTTGGTCTCTACTGAGGGTGCCTCCATAGGAGAACTATGCTTCACCAGAACAGCATAAGGATGGTGGAGAGGTGCAGCTGGAGGGATGCACCTCTGTTCTGCTGCCTTCTCCCTCTCTGAGTCCACCATGGTCCAACTGCTCCTCTTTCTTGGCAACCTCTGAGGCAGCAGTGGTGGCCCTGGTGTTCCTTGGGTGGTCGTGGTTTCCCTACTCCTGTTTAATTCAGCCTGGAGATGGGCAACCTTCTCCCTCAAGGCAGAGAGTTGACTGTGAATAGCACAACATTTCAGCCTCCAGAATGTCTCCCGGAAGACTGCTGCCCCACAGCCATTGCATTGCACCATTCCCCCATAACTGTCTTTCTTCCTGTTTATTTAATTTTTTTTGTTAGTGTGTGTGTGTGTGTGTGTGTGTGTGTGTGCACTTACCCTTAATGCAGTGTGCTGGACCAGTAAGGCTATGACAGTCATACGCCCTGTGCTGTCTCGGGGAAGTGATGTCAGAATCCCTGGTATAAAGGAAATTACACCCTGGGGAGGTGGGGTGAGGGGCAGGGTGGGTGAGCCCAAGCCTGTGCCCTCTGGAAACAATCAGCTACAAGCTCTGACCCACCACTGTGGTGAGTATTGGCCTTTCTTTCAGCAAAACAACCTGCACAACAATCTACCAGAGAATATACCCAGCAAAAAAACAATTACAGTCAGAGAAAAATCAAGCAGTTGGGCTCAATACCTATGATGTAAGCCTCCCCTGACCCAATACAAGCTTGATGTTCTGTGCTCGGAAAACAATCAGAGGAACCCATTTCAACAACCTGAGGCCCTGTCTAGGTCAAATACACAGACTGCTGGGTTCACAAAGAAAAAATCCTTTATCACCAGTAAATAGTTCACTCTACCAAAAAATAGTTTGATGCAAACTGTCACAAAATACTAGTAGATAATCCAGCTAAAACACACAGGAAAACCAGTTTTGCAGTATGTCAATCCTTCTGACATTAAACTGACAAGATTAAGCAGTTCTGAAAATTCCTTCTGGAGTCAAAGGAGGAACAAAAAAGACAAAACACAAAGCAATACCAAGTTTAAAAATTCAAAATGAAGTAAGGTAGACCTCCCTCAAATGTGAGCAAGAGCTTTCTTACAGTTTTCCAGTGTCTCCCCACAGCTCCCAGTTGTTTCAAAGTAGCTTGTTTCCACTCTCAAGAAGATGGAACCCCCTCTCGTTATTTGCAACTGAGGACTTTTGCATGAAGACAGTATCTGTTGTGTTTCAGACTTTACTTCATGCTCCTAGTTCCTCCCCCACACACTGAACTCATAATTATGTTTGTGACATTGCAATTGTTGCTCTGTTATTGACTCTGAACTCCCAAACAGAAGATTATGATAGCAGCAGGAAAAACAGGACAACGAGAAAACTTCTGAAGTACCATTTTGTGGGAGACTGGGGTGGACTTCTGAACAGAAGGTTCTTCATAGGGTGATTGCCTTCACTTAATAAAAGAGGGGACTAGTGCACTGGGGCAGAAGTTTGATGTCTACTTTGGTGGACATTTAAACTGAGAGAGGGAACTGAGACTGGAGGAACCACTGAGGAGGGACAGCAAAAGGGGAACCTAGCTAGGACTCCAAAACAACTGGGGTCTACAAGCAGTAAGTGTGCAAGCAGCAAGGCAGGGGTCCATAATAGTTTTTCAAAGGGTGCTGGGCAGTAACAGCAGTAAGTCAGCAGGGAACAGGGTAACTGGGAAGTTAAGGAGAAAAGGAGTGTGGACAAAGACAGAGGGGCTGACATGAAATGGAAGTGTATAGGCATAAGCTGGAAGGCAGTCTGAATAAATGCCAGAAGCCCAGGTAACACAATGTGTAAGCTCCAGATAACGGTGGTGTATGTAGGACTATACCTCATAGCCATCACAGAAACATGGGCCACTGGGACCAAGTCCCATCATATACCTTCTGTAGGAGAGATAGGAGTAAAGGAAAAGAAGGTGGGGCAGCTCTCTATGTCAAGGAAGACATAGAGGTGGTACAGGATGGGGCCATTAGAGGAAGAAATGGGGGAGACAGAATCACTGAGTACAGGTCATGGCAACATTGGGAGAGAAGTTGCACACAGAGGTGTGAGGGAACAAAATCTTAATTACAGAAATATTTTATTATTCATTTTATTATTTTTCATTGATTTAATTGCTAATTTATATTCTTTATAAATGTCTAATCATTAATTATGGTAATTGGGAGGAGTCTTTACCAAGGCAACTGGTTTACATTTTTGTCTACATGAGCTCTCTAAGCAAGGAGAAGAATTGTTTCTGAGAAGGGATTTAAAAAAATCTGGCCTAAATGGAACTTAGGGGACATGGTATCACTGGGGGGTGACAAGTTCAAAGATATAATTTTTGTGTGGGCAACTTGCTGCTAAACAGAAATAAACCATCTTACAGAGTTATGAAGTAAACAAGTTTGACAGGTTGATGGATGGGTTTCCTTAGAAAAACAAGACCAACTTATCCACAATGGGGTTCCATGCATTTGAGGACTTTTCTAAAAAGTTCTCTGGAAGAAACTTACCTTTTTCTGAAGCTGGAGACATGGAGAACAGAAGTATTATTTTGCTTTCGAAAGACTTTGCTGAGAACTGAAGTTATAATCATTATTGACATGTCTCAGGGAATATTTGTCTCGCAGACATGGGAGACACCTCAAAAGACGGCTTTTAATGAGCTACATCCATAAGTGTTTGTGTGAAGACTGTATCTTAGTGCATTCAAAAGTTAGAAGGAAAATTAATTTTCAACTTAAAAACTGGACTTTTGCAAAGGGGGACTGTCATAAGAGTGAGTAAATAGCCACCCCATCTTGTTTGCAAGAACCAATCAAAATGGATTCAATGATGTCAGTGCAAGGCAGTGACAAAACTCTGGTCCAAAGGTAATAAAGTTGCTTCCTGGATGGGCTGGATCAGAATCTACCAAATCTTGATGCAGTAAAGACCTCTGTTCATGCAATGGACATTATTGCTGTTAAGTACTGTTTTTTTTTTCAGTTCCCACCAAAACCAGAAAAAAGGACTGGTTGCCTATTGCTGTCCATCATCCCAGAAGCAAGTCTGCAGTGCTGTGTTGACAATGGATGGGTCCAAATGTATTTAATATTGTGAGGAAGTATTGGTCTGTACTACGTGGTACCCCCAGCTTTGAGAATGCAGAACTAAAGATTCCCTTTTGGAGGGGAAGTAATTTAAAGGATAAGTTGGTTCACAGTCTTCATCAAACAGCTAAACCCAGAAAGATGTGGCTTCCAGATGCCCCAAAAGGGAATTTTGATAGTTTAAACATCCAAGAACTGGGAGAAAATTAAAAATAAATTCCTTTATAAATTGCTCAACAACTGGGGGAGATCACGTGGTGCAGAGTGCTGAGTAGCAGCTCCCTCAAGAAGCTTCTGCCTCCCATTTATTATTTTATCTCATTTTGGTGTTTTAATTCAATATTTTCCCTTGTTTCTGGGATTCAACGCTGTATGATAACTGTCGCACTCTGGTCTGGTTATATCTCGAGTGGATGGAGGCTTACATGAAGAAAGCCCCACAGAAGCATACCCCTCCAGCAACTCCCGAGAAGGCCCCTAAGAAATCCACCTCAGGTTGTTCTGGGCCTGATCTTCTGAGCCAAAGTAGTGATCAGGAGCCTTTAATGCTTTCCAGATTTCTTGAGGAGTTTAAACCCTTTCGAGAGGAAATGAAGGACATGGCAATGGATTTGAAATCGCTATCCAGAAAATTAGACGAACTCTAGCTGTCTGTGTCTGATAATGCAGCCCGAATTGCTTCCATTGAGAAAAGAATTGGTAGTCTTGACCCTGAACTGGTTTCAATGCACCAGAAATTGTCTCGTTTTGAAGCTAAGCTCGAGGACCTAGAGGGTCGGAGCCGAAGAAATAACATAGTGGTTCTCGGTTTAATGGAGGGAGAGGAAGGCAAAAATGTTGTGGCATTCATTCAGAAGTTGGTTGAGCGGGTGGCTTGCCCATCTCCATTCGGCCCCGGCTACATTATTGAGCATGCCCACAGGGCTTTACGGCCTAAACCATCCCCCAAGGAACCCCCACCACCCTATTGTGTGCCGGTTCCTGAATTATTTGGAGAGACAGCATTTCCTACAAAAAGTGCGTGCTTAGCAAGAGGTTCACTGGGAACGTATAAAGCTGAGAATCTCACAAGATCTACCTGTCTTGGTCCACTTGAAATGCAAGGCGCTCCACCCTATTGTTTCTAAGCTAATTGCTGCAGGTTTGAAGTTTAGGATGAGTTACCCGGCCAGACTGCAGATTTCAACTAATGGATCCTGGAAAAGCTATGAAGACCCTGAAGAAGCTTTGAGGAGTCTTAAATCCATGCTGCCAGATCTCTTCAAGGACCCTTGAATGGTTGTGGCACAGTATGGAGTACTGCACGGAGTCGAGAAATCGAATTTTTGTTTTTTCCCTTGGAGGAATTTTTTGGATGTGAAGACTTGGGAAATTGCATCTACCGCAGTGGACTGGGGGGATTGTCGCAGACCACCCCGTATTTTCTTTTCTTTCCATCTCATAATGGGCCCATGCTGGTCTGAAGCAGTGGACACTCAGGTTTGGGGCCTTCTTGGGGGGGTTTGTGAGCCAGGTTTTGGCGGCTACTTTTGTTGGGGTTTGAAAGAGCCCAGTTCGATCGGTTGTGGGCTAATTTCTCATTATTTCCTTTTGGATTGGTACTGGGATGGTCCTGGGCTTTTCCTATTTCGGCTATTCATTTAGTCGGGTCCGGGAATTGGCCGCTAGAGGGCGCTCCAACTTTTGGGGACTTGCGAGGAAACTCTACTCGAGGAGGAATTAGCAGTGTTTTCACCATTTAGCTGGGGTGCAGCACTCCCAATTTTCCAGGGAGGACCTGTCCATTAGATACTGGCTCGTAGTGGGTAGAGGCAGCTTTTATGCCTTCCCCTCTGGTGGAGCGATCCCAGCCTTTCCCATCTTAATTCTCGCTTTTAACACGAGCTGGGGTATTTTTCCCTTCAGGAGTTTCTGGTCCAGTTCTGGTTTCTGGTGGCTCACCCTGCGCTTCTGGTCTCAATTTTGGTTATTACGAACATCTGGGTAATGAGTTGGTTTTACCATAGTCCCCTTATGACAATCTCTCTTATGTCCATGCTCTGGCTGGACTGAGGTGAAGGCCCAGGACCATTCTCCTTCTTTGGGGGTATAACTTGCAGTGTTTGGTTTCTATAGACTGTGATCTGTGTGCAACAGCACTAAATATCTGGGTTCATTATCGGGGGTGGGAGTAGAGGGATTAGAACCAGTACTATGCTGAACATTGCTTGTGACAGTTTGGTGGGGCGGGAGCGTGAGGGGGTTGGGGTACAGTTGGAGGCTGGGGGGGTTAGAGGGGATGAGTGGTATCTATTTCTGGGGGGGCTAGGGAAGAGGGTGGGTGTTACTGCAGTAACCCTGGGGATACATGTAATGGGGATATGCATCTCATATGCTGAGTGTAATTATTTCAGCTCGATTATCTCTTCTGGATGGTTAATGAGTTAACATTCGTGTCTTGGAATGTTAACAGGATCAGAAAACAACATAAGCAATATCAGGTTCTCAAACATTTAAGTCTGTTCAGTTCACAGATAACCTTTTTGCAAGAAACCCATTTGTTAGAAGTGGAAGCTTTGCAATTAAGGAGGCAACAGGTGGGATCGATTTATAGTGCCCAGGGCACCACGAATAGTTGTGGGGTCATGCTCATGATTAACAGGAGTATTCCATTCTCTTCCACACAAGTGATTAAAGATACCGAGGGTAGGTTCATCCTGGTCAAAGGTACCCTCTGGTCTGTCCCAATATTATTGGGCTGTGTTTATGGCCCTAATCTGGAGGACCCTGGATTTTTCATGAGGCTTATATCTATCATTCTCCCAATGCTTCCCATTAAAATTATTCTAGGGGGAGATTTCAATCAAGTACTTGATCCTCACTTAGACAGACTGGGCAGTGGCCTGGGTGAGGATACCCCTGGGCAGAAGACATTCGGGGATTTATTAGATCAATATGGGCTCTGCGATGTCTGGCGTGTTTTACACCCTGATTCTAGGGAGTTTACCTTTAGGTCTATGGCACATGGCTCGCAGTCCCGCATTGACTACTTACTTATTTCTCAGTGTCTCCTGCCCAGGATGAAGACCTCCTCGATTCAACCTGGCCCAATCTCCGACCACTCACTAGTGATATGCAATTTGGTACTGCTCAATTCATTTAATAGGGAAACTAGATGGAGGCTCAATGATCAGCTCCTTAAAGACGTTAAATATTGCAAACTTATTAGGGAAAAAATAGAACCCTTTTTTTCACTAAACCCTTTAGATGGTGCAAAACCTGATATCTTGTGGGGGGCCTTCAAAGCTTTCATAAGAGGGATACTGATTAGCATGGCGGTTGGTAGGAAAAGAGAGCAGGAGAAAGAGCTTAAATCCTTATTAACCCAAATCAGATCTCTGGAGGTTAATCTCCCGGATAATCCCCTAGATGAGGATACTCGGAAACTCCTGAAATTAAAGGATAAATACTTGGGGTTACTTCAAGAGAGAGCAGAACTAGCCATTATTCGTACTAGAGCTAACTACACTGATCAGGGGGAGAAAGCGGGACGTTTACTAGCATTGCGTATTAAACAACAGGAATCAATGAGATTTATCCCGCCCATCAGATCAGTGGCAGATGGATCTCTTAAGGTGTCTCCTACTGAGATAGCTCAAGAATTTGCTGCTTATTATTCTAAACTGTATAGCGACATGGAGCATCCCCCCTGTCCTGAAGACATACAGGGTTATCTAAGGGACTCATACTTGCCCCTTCTCCCTGACCGGTGTGGTGATACTCTGGTTGTCCCTATTTCTCAGGAGGAAATTGCTAAGGTTATTAGTGAGTTTCCTGCTGACAAGGTCCCTGGTCCAGATGGATTTTCTGCTTATTTTACAAGGTCTTTCGAGACCTTCTTTTACCAATACTTGGTCGCTTATTTCAGCAAATCCTATCTGGGGCAGAGATAGATCCATATCTCTATGAGGCTCTGATTGTCCTGCTTCCCAAACCTGATAAAGACCTTGAACAGGTTCAAAGTTACAGACCTATCTCGCTTTTAAACCAGGATATTAAGATTATCTCTAAAATACTTGCTAATAGGCTGGCACTGGTTCTTCCTGGGTTAATATGTACAAACCAGGTTGGATTTATGAAAGGGCGCTCATCTTCCGATCATTTACGCACCTTGTCGCACGTCTTCTCGGCTACCAGGGATGCGGAGTTCCCTGTGGTCTTGATCTCCCTGGATGCTGAGAAGGCATTCAATTGTGTGAATTGGAACTTTTTGTTCCGCACTTTGGAGGCCTTCCACTTCCCCTCTCTGTTCATCTCCTGGATTGCCGCCCTTTATAAAAATCCCTCAGCAAGAATTTCCATGAATGGGGCCTTTTCCCATTCTTTCTCGCTTCACTCGGGTACTAGACAGGGGTGCCGCCTCTCCCCTTTATTATTTAACTTATATCTGGAACCTCTTATTCAAAATATTCTCAACAATGATTCTATACAAGGGGTGAGAATTGGGAGGCATGAAGTTAAAGTCACTGCATATGCTGATGATCTGTTAATACATCTGTCCCATCCAGTATCCTCTGTCCTGGCCTTACTAAGGGAAGTAACAAGGTTTAGTGCTCTGTCCAGCTATAAATTGAATGCCAGTAAGTCCCTATTTTTTCCATTAAATCACAAAGTTTTCAAGACTGACTTTAGCCCCCTTGGGCTATGTTGGACACCCAGGTCTTTCAAGTATCTGGGTATCAAACTTTCACATAACCCCCTAGCATGGTTTAAGAAAAACATGGATTCCTTATTGCAGGGGATTACACATGACCTTGAGAGGTGGTCTAAACTCTCTATCTCTCTGTGGGTCCGAATTAATATAATTAAAATAAATATATTTCCTAGGATTTTCTACCCATTGTCCCTTCTCAATGCCTTCATTCCTTTACTCTGGTTCAAAAAGGTACATGGTATTTTCACTAGATTCATCTGGGCCGACAGGTATCCCCATTTGGCTTATCATAAACTGGCAGCCCCAAAGCTGGAGGGGGGGCTGCGAATCCCCCCTCTGGCTATATATCATTGGGCTAGTCACCTTGCTAAATGTTTGCGGTGGGTATCTCCCAGCCCAGAGGAAATGCATCCTATCTGGCTCAAAATAGAACTGGATGCAATCAATGCCAAAAATCTGGACCCTCTCGCGTTATTTTTTCTTAGGTTATCCCAAGTAAGTACAGCCGTAGAGTGTTCCACAATAAGGACCTCCTTAAAGGTCTACTCACAGATATGTTCCTTTTTGCAGTACTCCCCCCATCTGGACCTGGCCCAGTCTATCTGGAACTCTCCATCATTTACTATTAACAAGAGTCAAATCTCCAGTCTTTGGTTGCCTCAATTGGGAGAGGGGAAACTCTTGACCTTTACTGATGGTGGGGGGCACTGGTTACCAGTGGAGGAGATGGTTAGGAAATTCCTCATCCCGACCTCTTCTTATTTCAAAGTCCTGCAATTGAAACACTTACTTGTAATTACCCTGGGGAGTACTCCTCCTTCCCAGAATATCTCCTCTCTGATACCCGAGGTATCCCCACTTTCTGGATCTTCTGGTGTAATCTCTAAGCTATATCAGGTTTTGTTTCATAAAAAATTAGGGGGGTCCATTTGGGCCAACAAGATTTTGGAGTAACTTTCTCCCCCACCTTCAGCTGGATTGGCATTCTCTCTGGAAGTCATGTCATAAATTTATTTCTCAAGATAGACTGTGTCTCATGCAATATCATGTATTGCACAACTTATATTACTCCCCAGCTAAACTTCACAAGTGGGGCTACTTAGACTCAAACAAGTGCAATAAATGTTTGCAAGATGAGGGCACACTTTTCCACATGCTTTGGTCTTGTCTAAGAATCTCCACCTTATGAGCTTCAATCCAAACCTCCTTAGGGCCTCCAAGAATATTTTATCCCTGAGGTATGTGTACTAGGGGACCTGTCCTCTATTAGAGTCAAGGCGCATAAATTTCACATATCCATAGTCGCCTTGTCGGCTAAGAAAATAATTCTCCGTCATTGGAAGGACTGGTCCTCCCCTTCCTTCCAGGAATGGGTAAGAGAAGTATTATCCAACTTGCGCACAGAAAAAGCAATAGCCAGTCTACATAATAGACTGGCAGTTTATACTAGAGTCTGGGATCCCCTTCACTCACTAATTTCTCTGGTTCCAAACTAAACCTATACTAGGGTTGTTGCTTCTATATGGTTCTTTGATTAGAGGCTCGGCATCTCCGGGTACAGAGATGGGTTACTGAAGTAAGGGGAGGTGAGGGGGGGACAGCATCTTTTCACTATGTATCAATGAGACTATATCAGTTTTCTCTGTATGCTGCCTTTTATGGTGGAAAATGTATGAATAAACTTTAAATTATAAAAAAAAATTGCTCAACAACTGGAGTGATTTATTTATTGGTGTGCACCTGCGGTATGGGGTACATGGGACAGACGAAACATGCATTAAAATAAAGAGTCAGGGACTACAAATCTGCCCTTAGAAATGCTGTTTTAACAAATGCAATGGCAAGACACTTTATTGAGCTGAATAATGGCTCACCAGCGATCTTAAAGTTTTCTGGGATTGAGAAGGTGGAACTAGGTCCAAGATGGGGAGACTCCACACTTCTCTGTAATCCACAGTTTGTAAGGCCCTTCTACCCTGGTTGCGAGCTGCTGGCTGTGAATACTGCTCCAGATGCACCTTAGTGGTGCTGCATGTTTGTTGATTTTATTTAAATGTAAGATGGCTGCCTGAAGATTAATTTGCACTTGCACTTTTTTGGCTTCATGTAATAAGCACTTCATGCCCATTAAAAAGAAGACTCAAGCAAAGGTAAGCTGTGTCTCTGAGAGTATAGTGCTCTGAGTCAGTGCTATAGCATTTGTTTGGGTAACTTTGTTTCCCTTAAAGTCTTGCTTCATGATAGCTTTTCTATATGCACCAAACTGGTCACCGTAAGTGATTTCAAGCCCCACAACCCTGTTTTTGCTTTTGTGAATAGTAAGTACTTCTTCACAGAAAGAGTAGTGGATTCCTGGAACAGCCTTCCAGCAGAGGTGGTGGAGGCGAAAACAGTGGTGGGGTTCAAGAATGCATGGGATAGGCACAAAGGAATCATAGTGGAAAGGAAGGGGGTAGGGAGAAATAACTGATCAGGTACTGTCTGCAGTAATAGTGTGGATAGGGAGGTATGGGTAAACTGGATAGACCAAGTGGTCCTTATATGCCAGATTCTATGTAATGTGCATTTCCTGCTCAAATTTTACAAATAAACAAATAAAAAAATGGAAGAGGTTTTGATAGCAAGAGAAAAGAGGTAATATAGCCTCTCAGTAGATCACTGGTGACACCCCATCTGGAACGCTGTCTCATTCCGGAGTTCCGATGTAAAGAAAGATCAGGACAGCTGGGGTATTACATAACCAAAATGATTCAGAGCCAACAGGGCAGATCCTATGAGGATTGACTTAGGGCACTGAACATGCACTCACGGGATGTCAGAAGCCAACATGATAGAGACTTTCAAGTTCCTGTAAGGAATAGAATAAACAAGGTAGATTGTGAGGAACTATTTAGCAGAAATGTCAAGTCAAAACAAGGGGGCATTAATGGAAGCTGGTGGGAGAGGGGTTCATGAGGGACATGAAAATGTTTTACTTTGTAGAGTGGCTGAGCCATGGAATGGCCTATCACCTGAGGTTATGGGTGAAAACACCTTTAATGGTTCAAACATGACTGGGGCAGAGTATACAACCTAATAATTACTCAGGGGGTTAATGGTAAGACAGGGAGCATGGTGGGCAGGAGGCAAGGGCATAAACCCTCTCTAGACATTAAATCTTGGGGTAGGATAGGGTTTGGACAGAATATATGGACTGATTGTCTTTATTTCTTTTGCTGACATTGTCTATGTTTTTATGTTTGCATGTTACACAAAGTCCCTGTGTTCATGGATATTCCTCAGTAACAAAGAGTGAATGGAGAAAAAACAGAACATTAATGAAACAGACTGAATTATGCCTAAATATTATATTTTTAAAAGGTTTTCCAGAATACTGAAAAATACTTTAATATACATAAATTAGAACTCTCACAGTTTTTTTACAGTTTATTTACCCAGGGTAGCTTAGCTAAGATGTCCTATTACTCTCACAAAATCATTCTTTGAACCTGCTTGCTTTAAAATACTGTATATGCCATGATACTTTCAAAGCAGCAGAGCAACAAAATTGAGCAAAAACACTGACTCTGCATTTTCTCATTTTGAAAGATTCCAGGCATCTTCCAATTTTATTTATTGGTAAAATGTTTTAGTTCTACTAAAATTTGTATATTTTATAAATGTTTTAATCTAGTTTTTTTCTTAAATAAAAATGAAGGATATTACATAGCATTTGTAAACCTGGTAATTGTTAAACCTGCTAAGGGTTAGGATCAAGAAAAAAAAAATTATAGTGTGCAGCATTGTTCGTATCTAGAAAAGCAGATTTGACAAGTATGCTAATATTTGAATTGACTGTACCAGAAAATAGCATTTTCAGAAAAACATTTTTTGTTGCACTGCCGCTTTAAGCAATTTTGTCAGTTTGGGGAAAACTTTGGAACCCATAAGATGGGATATTCAGACTGCGCCAGACAGGGGCACAAGCCTGGGTGCAGCGCAACTGGGATGAGCCAGGGCATGGACCGGGAGATATTCAACGGTGCTGCACCATGTCTCAGCACCATTGAATATGGCACTGAGGGCACAGTGGCACTGCACCAGTGCAAGGGGCAGCAGGGGAGCAGGGGGCTGCGCCAGTGCAAGTGCAGTTGCGCTAGGCATGGCAACAATGATATTCAGCCATGGGCATGCAAATGGGCAATTATGCATGCAAGGTGAAAATGGGGCCATTTGCATGTCATTATGGGCCTATTTGCATGTGGTGCACTGATCACCAGCGATTTGCACCTGGCACCCTGTCAGGCTGCAGCCATTGGTTACCGACGCCCTGCTGCCCCTCAGTGGGCGCTGCTCCCGTTCGCTTGATTGCGGGCATCTGTAGATATATTCCCTGGTGGTCCAGTGGACTGCTATCCCTTGCCCGATCGCTGGCATATGTACAAATGATCCCTGGTGGTCCAGTGGACTGATCTCCTTTGCCCACTCATGGGCATATGTCAGAACTCCCTGGTGGTCCTGTGGACTGATCCCCAGTGCCCAATCACAAGGCGGAATGTCCATGGACACCCTAGTGGTCCAGTGGTACCCCCCTCCCCCTGCCCACTGCAGCCCCGGCTACCTGCACCCCCAGTCAGTGGTGGCGGCACTCACCATGCACGCCCAGCTGCCCACCAGTGACAGCATACGGTGGGGCTGTAGCGCCTGTTGGTCCCTGCATGGGCCAATGGACATGCAGACCACACAGTACACTACACAGTCCCGATGTGTGAATGAGCGTTCATTCACAATTCAGGACTGTGTAATACAGTATGGTCCACACATCTATTGGCCCATGCAGTGACCTATGAGGCATACAGCCCTACTGTACGCTGTCAGTTGGTGGGTGCCAGCGGCTTGTGGCTGGGGTGCCGCCACCACCGCTGACTGGGGTGCAGAGCGTGGGATGCAGTGGGCGTGGTGGGGAAGGGGTTTTCCACTGGACCACCAGGGATTTGGAACCTATGCCCACGATCGGGCACTGGGGATCGGTCCACTGGACCCTCAGGGTGTTGTGACATATGCCTGTGAGTGGGCTAATGGGATCAGTCCACTGGACCACCAGGGATTACTATTACACATGCCTGTGGTTGGGAAATGGATAGCGGTCTACTGGGCCAGCAGGATTTCTTCGACATTTGCCCGTGATCGGGTGAGGGGGGCACAACGCCCCCTGGGCAGGGGGCTCATGGACTGTGTCCAGGGTGGTCGGGTGGCCACCCACAGCAGGTGGCTGCCATGTTGCACCTTGCAATATGGCAGCTCACCAGTGGGTGGCCAGGACTTGCTCCTGGTTTCACCGGGCACATCTTTGTGACCCCTGTGCGGCGCAAGGTGGGTATGTGCCAGTTTATGCACTGCACATCCTGGGCGGAATAGCGGGATGTGCCGCATATGCATGGGCACACCCCCTGCACTTGCGCTGCATACATTACTGGTGTGCCTCAACGCATCGAGGGTTGTGCAGCGCAACCTGACCCTTTGAATATCACACCGGGGCGCATTGGTGGGTTGCGCATGATGCAACCCTGTTGCGCCATGTGCACTCTTTTGAATATCCCACCCATAGTATTTAGAAAGAATTCCACTTATGTTTTATGGATCTACTGTATTTGTTTCTTTTATTGCTCATTACTGGTTCATTTGCATGGAAACAGGATCCTTGTTCCCTACAGCTGGTCTGCTCCAGCTGTTTAATCCTTTGCAAAAGTCATATTCCCTCGTTTTGTGACATCATAATTATTTCCAGAGCAACACACAGTAAACAATGCCTTGAATGGTGGATTATGACATTAGCCATTGATTAATCTGCAGAACCAGATATACTGTAAGAGTGAAAGTATCCAGTTTGCATACAATATGGTTAGTAATGAAGGGGTGCAGAGCTAGAATCCCAGCAGGGAACATGCTCTTCCGGGAGCTCCTGTGCACATGGGCCACTGTAAGAGTTTAAAAGTTGTTTTGTGGGGTGAGAGGTTACAGGTGGTCAAAATCAAAGGTTTAGTGGGTATTAGTGACTTGAACTTCAGTACCTGGGTTTTGGGTATGGCCCACATAGGAAATCCTTGTAATGCAATGCAAATGGATTATTTGACTCCGGTGCATTCAAAATCAGCAGATGTTCCACAGCTATCCTCATCAACTGGAGACTCTTTAGCCATTTTGGCCTCACTTCAACAGACAGTAACTGCACTAATGCAGTTGATGCAAATGAATGGACTCATCTGTAGAGCGACTGGTGTTACATACAAACATACAAAGAAGCCAGCAGAAGAAAGCCATTTGGTCTGTCAAGTCTGCTCATATTATGGGGTCCACAGCTTGAGATAATGTCCCTGCCCTCCTTCCCCACTCCTCCCATCCTCCATACCCATGATCCTTACTTTCCCCCATGCCTGTCCCAGCCTTTCTTAAAGCTGCCCCCTGTCTTCAATGAGATAACCTCTTCCAGCAGTGCATTCTAAGTGTCCACCGCCCTCTCTGTGAAGAAGTGCTTCCTGACCTCCCTCCTAAACCTCCCACCTTCCAGCTTAAGATTGTGCCCCCTAGTGTTATGGTTGCCACTCAGCTTAAAGAGACTCTCCTTATCAACCTTATTTATCCCTTTCAAGTACTTGAAGGTCCCAATCATGTTCCCCCTTTCTCTCCTGTCTTCCAGGGAGTACATGTTCAGTGCCCTCAACCTCTCCTCGTATGCTTTATCCTGCTGACTCAATATCATCTTTGTAGCCCTCCTCTGGACCTTCTCCAGCAGGTTAATGTCCTTTTTGAGGTGTGGGCACCAGTACTGAATGCCATACTCTAGATGCAGCCTTACCAGTGACCTGTACAAGGGCAGTGTAACCTCTTATATCCTACTACTGATCCCCCTAGATATGCATCCCAGCATCTTGTTTGCCTTTGCTGCTACTTTCTTGCACTGCGTGGAGTTCTTCAGATCACTAGTGATCATCACTCCCAGGTCCTTCTTCTCCTCTGATGCAGATATTTGGACTCCACCCAGGTAGTACTCTGTCCTGGGATTCTTGACTCCAATATGTATAACTTGGCATTGAAGCCAAGCTGCCAGATCCCAGACCACCTCCCCAACATTTCTAGATCTTCCTGAAGGTCCTGCATCCCTTGAGCTGTGTTCACTATCCCGCAGAGCTTGGTGTCATCCGTGAATAGGCACATTTTGCCCTTAATGCCATCCCTAATGTCATTGATGAAGACATTGAACAACACCAGCCCCAGCACTGAGCCCTGTGGGACCCCACTGGTTACCTCTCAGGTACCAGATAACGCTCCCCCTACAACCACTCTCTGGGTTCTGTCTCTCAGCCAATTTTCCACCCATCTGGCCATCTTTTCCCCAACCCCAAGACCCACCAACTTCCTGATCAACCTTTTGTGGGACACAGAGTCAAAGGCCTTGCTGAAATCAAGATAGAGGATGTCTACCACTTGGCCCTGTCTACTGTCTTAGTGACACAGTCAAAGAAGACAATCAAAAAGTCAGTCAAAAAAGTTTGTAGAGAACAAGGTGGAAGGTCTGGCTATGGCTATTAAGGACTCTAATAGAACAAGCTATGGCAGCAGCAGCATTGGTTGTGAAAGGACTGGTCCTCCTCAGAGCCCAGCTTGAACATTTGGAGAACACTCTCTGCAGTCCAACTGTTCAGATTCTGTTTTCCTGAGTATACCGAGAAAGATGATTTCATCATATTTTTGGGAGTGGTAGCTCCCAGAGACTCTTAGGCTGGGATATGTTTTCCCATAGGCAAAGTCATACAGAATTGCTCCAAAATAACTTTGCACATTGGAGGAGGGCTCCAGGATGATGTTGATGGTCACCTACTTAACGGAAACTAGAGACATCAGAGCGACCCAAGAATAAACCCCAGTAATGCTCGATGGAAATAAAATACTGTTTTGCTTGGACTATTTCTTTTCAATGCAGATGCTCAGAAAAGCTTTTGAGTGGGTAATCAGAAAATTGTAAGAAGCTAATATTCCTTAAAGACTTGCTCACCTGCAAAATTCACTAGGTGATAAGATGCAGTCATACACCACTGCACACCCTCAGGGCACTGGAGTTAGTGCACCCATCATTAGGGCACCAAAAACCACAATTCACCACCCCCTCCCCAAGGTCTGCTCCCTCTGGAGTTAGAATCTTTAGTTAGGGGGGTATAGAATTCAATCAGCTAAATTGCAGACTGACGCCCTAATGACAGGCACAAAACGGCTGTCATGTTCCAAGGAAGAAACCATCATACACACATATGAAAAAGGCTGAGATACTCACTGACAAACTGGGCAGCATCATTAATGGACTGAGGAAGGGGGTCATTCATCTCTCAGATAGGGATGTGTGAAGTTGAGAAAACTTAACTTTGCCAGAACTTCACAAAGTTGCTCAATTTTGTGAAGTTCAAAGAGACGACTTTACAATATATTTTTGCCTGGTGAATAGGCATTTTTTTCTGCAAAGTGACCAAACTTCACTCGTGAAGTTGCCACTTTGTGGGAAAAAGTGCCACTTCACCTAAAAACTATTATGAAGTCAGCAGAGTCAAAGCTGGTGATGCCAAAAGGAACTTCATGACAGTTTGTAAAGTCAAAGTTTCACAACTTTGCCAATGAAGTTGAACTTTGCTGCATCTTTATTCACAGAGATGAAGACATTTTAAATACAGCAACTGGTGCATTACTGGCAAGGATAATCATCAGCAACTTTTTGGGGGGGTGCTGATCAGAGGATTCTCTCCAGTATGTTAGCTGTATACCCACTCAGGACTGGAAATTGTCTGTGACCTTACAGTGATCAGACATGTAGGTGGGAGTGTGATACAAATCAGATGAATTGGGGGTCACTGTGTGACAAAATGCTTGACAAGTTCAAATATATATTATCATGGCATGAATGGGAGGTACAGGTACATATATACTCACTGTTTAAGTATTTTTTTCATATTCTGTTTTTCCTCCTTGGGCCAGGACAGGCCAGGATCCCTTCAGCTCTGTCCTGTTGATCCCACCATCCTGCACCTCCCCAGGGACTTACCTAAGAGCCAGAGCACCCCTACAGATCCCTCCTCCATGTGAGGGGGTCAGAAGTGGAGGGCCGTCCTCTCCCCCAAAGCACAATCCAGTTTCCACCCCCAGGGTCCCCAGTGATGCAGCAAATGAGGATCAGTGGGCAGGCTTCATTAATGCCTGTCCTGCCACCGTTTCCTACTACTTTTGGCCCTGCCCCCATGCTGGAGCACACTTATCAATGTGAGCGTGTGAAGGCACATGCATGTTGTGGAGTCCAGAAACACCTCCCTGTTACTGCCCTCCTCAACCTGCACTGCTACCAGGCCTCCACATGGTGGTAGTCATTCAGTGGAACACGCAGTCCTTCTGCCCTGGGAGAGGAGAGCAGCCCTGTGGGTGCTTGATCCTCTCCCTCCACAGCCAACCCCCTGCAACTCATGCTAGTTACCGAACATGGGTCACCAGTGTGGTGAGAGGTAAGGCACTTAAAGCACCTCAGCCCTCTGCACCACTGGGCCAGCTCTCACTGCAATAAGTGTTGCATGCGTTAGATGTTTCCCATCATATACTATTTTTCAAATGGTGGCAGAGTAGACATGGGAGTTTTCTTCTACAAAGAAGGTGCAATGACTTACAGCTTACACAAGAATACCCCCTCCTTCAGAGTCAAGGGGACCCTTGGCAGCTGAAGACACACAATTCCTTTGGTGTGTTTTCATAGCAGCTTTCTTTCAGTCTTTGAGAGGTGACCTCCTTGTCTACATAGGAAAAGGGTACAATGTAGTACCCTGGGAAGAACAACCAGGCAGCAAACCAGGACAGGAATAGTCTGGTTCTAGTCAAAAGAAACTAGGCAGTTAAGGGAATACAGGTTATTATCAGTGGTCTAGGGTTAGCATAGGTTCAGAATGGAGATGATGTACAGTGGGGAGCTAGTCAGCTGTGGTGACTGTGGAGCATTCTTATCCAGGGTGAGGCTCATGTGGTAGCAACAAGAGAAGAGATATCTCAGCTGCATCTCTGGCTCAGCTGGAGCCCACAACCCACTTCTGCAGAGGCCTACTGGTACAGGAGGGCAGAGAGTGGTTGGGAAGGGGAAGGGAAGGGAGACAGGGGTAGCCACGATGAGGTTCACCAGCCACACATCATCCAGATGGCAAATCACTTTGCACACCTGGAGGAGAATCAGGTACTGACTGCTATGAGGGATGTTCAGCCATTCGGAGGTAATGGGCAGGATGACTTGATGGTACCTAGGGGGAAAAGCAGGATGAGGTCAGCCAGGAGAGTCTTATTGGTCAGAGGCTAAATGATCAGGGGAGGTAAAGATGGTGGTAGAAATGGGGAAGGATGGGTGGAGGATGGATAGGTGCCTTCCTGGTACATCAGTCATCTGGGATACAGACAGGATAGAAAGGGTTGCAGAGAGGGAGGGAGGGAAAGCTGGGGGTGCTGGTGCAATTAGATACCATTCATCTTGTGAACCAGACAGTGGAGGTAGTGAACCAGAACTTTTGCAGATTGGGGAACACATTAAAGGTACCATAAGTCTCCCTGGCCTTTTCCGAGGTTCACCATCTGTGGAGTGGAGGGGAGACTGAATAAGGCGGGATTAGATCAAGGAGTTCAATGAGTGTTTAAAGGGATGGTGTCAGAAGATGGGATATCACTTTGTGGGGGACTGGAGGGACTTCTGGGCCAGGAGACTCTTCAAGGATAATGGTCATCACCTGGCAAGAGAGGAGGCCAGTGTGCAGGGGCAGAAGTTTGATGTCTTCATTGGACAGTAAAACTGACTTCGAGGGAGATTGAGGCAAACTGAGACTAAGGTAACCATGGTGATAGAAGAGAGGAGCTAACTAGTACTTCCCCTAATCTGGGGCCTGTAGCAGCACAGCAGGCAAAAATAAGGTTGAGGTTCAAACCGGACAAGGGGTAGGGAGGGCTCAGAAAATCTGCAATCAATGTGGAAAAAAAGTTACGGGGAGAAGGGAAGAATAATGGAGAAAGACAAGTGAAAAGCAAAAGAGATCATGAGTTAGATGGAAAGGGGTCTGCCTTTACACCAGGAATCTTGATGATAAAATCAGCAAACTCTAGGCAATGATGGCAGACACTAAGATGGACTTTGTAGCCATTAAAGAAACATGGGCCTTGGAAAATAATATTTATAAGCGCTTACTGTAAGGGGCTTCTGATGGAAGCATCAGGTGATCCTAGGAAATTCTGGGCGCATGTGAAATCATTCCTAGGTACAAAGAAGATCCACTTGGCTGACAAAATGATCATTAATGATGTCAACTGCAACAACCCTAGGACTATTGCAGAGGCGTTTAATAAACAATTTACTGACCTGTCAAGCTTCACATCTGTCTTCCTCCAAGGTCAGCCTCTACCTACAACCACCCCACCTTCCCCCACTGTACTTCCCCCTCCTTTTTACTTTAAGGAGGTCTCCAAATCTGATGCCCTGGATCTGCTGAACACCATTTCTGAAAATACTAGTGTGGGCTCTGATGACATTGAGCCCAAACTTCTAAAACTGGCTGCACCATTTATTGCCCAGCCCTTATCAAGTATTTTAACCCTCTCACTTTGTAATGAAGTTGTCCCTGACATTTAGAAAATGGCTAAAGTCACACCGGTACTAAAGAAAGGGGATAATAAAGATATGGCAAACCATCCGCCCATAGCTATACTACCAGGTTTATGCAAAATATTGGAAAAACTAGTATCAATCCAAGTTGTTGAATTCATGACAAAATACAACCTCCTCACACCAATTCAACATGGTTTCCGCAAAGGTCATAGCACCTCTACGGCCTTGCTCCACCTTACGAATGATACCCTTACTGCTATGGACAATGGTCGCCTCATGGAGGCAATGTTTGTTGACCTGACAAAGGCATTTGACCTGGTTGATTGCTCTCTTCTTCTTGATAGTCTCCTAGCCCTTGGATTCTCCCAGGACTCTGTTGCCTGGTTCAATAGCTATGTATCAAATAGAACTCAGCTTGTCAGATTCAACTCCTCGGTGTCTAACCCTATGGCTATTCACCTTGGTGTTCCCCAGAGATCAATATTAGGACCACTTCTCTTCTCTATTTTTATTAACAACATTATGGCAAATATCCCGGATTGCTCATCTATCCTCTACGCGGACGACCTGGTTCTGTACTGTAGTGATAGCAATATTCACCGCATAAACCTGACCCTTGCCACTGCTTTTAAGTCTGTTCAATCCTGGCTCTTCCACCATTAGCTAATCCTTAATACTAGTAAAACACATACTATGTTGTTTGGTTCTGCAGTCAAATTAAAAAGCCACTGGAACCTATTCAAAGTTACTGGTCAGGGAGGACTGGTCCTCAAACCAGTATACTCATTCAAGTATCTTGGAGTTCTCCTTGATGAAAATCTAAACTTTAGCAAACAAATTATGACTACCTGTAAGTCAGTAAATGCTAAAATTGGAGCAGCATACCGGACCAGCTATGTCCTTACGCAGTCAGCTAGACAGGCCATTGCCCATGGGATCCTGCTCCCATCACTAACCTATAGGGTAGTTACTTATCTTTATGCACCTACAACTCTCCTCAAGAAGTGGGATACTACCGACAACAGCATATGCAGATATGTTTCGGCCTCTCCTTGGTCAACACACCATTGTCAGCTCTATGCTGACCTAAATTAGCTACCCCCTTCTCTCATTCGTACTCTTGCCCTTGGCTCCCTGATGGACAATATCATTAGAACAGGCATCCCTGTCTCACTGGCCTCCCTGCTTACTCCACTGCCCTCCTCCCATGACCTCCGTTCATCTGATAAATCTCTGCTACAAATACCCAGGCACAAATCCAACAAAGGTACCTTAGCCTTCTCTCACTCTGCGGCTAAACTCTGGAACTCCCTGCCTCTTGATGTTCATCTTGCCCTCAACCATGGCCAGTTTAAGAACAGTTATTACTCCATCCTCTTCAGCCTGGTCTCCTGTGCCTGTTTCAAACCTCCATGAATCTGCTCTCTGCTCCTCTCCCACCTCCCCACTGCCGCAAACTGATCTCGACCGATCCTACCTTTTTCAGTC
The DNA here is from genome assembly GCA_016271365.2 of Neoceratodus forsteri. Taxonomy (NCBI): domain Eukaryota; kingdom Metazoa; phylum Chordata; order Ceratodontiformes; family Ceratodontidae; genus Neoceratodus; species Neoceratodus forsteri. The sequence continues at coordinate 909,068,448 of CM028130.1, read as the reverse complement.
AACTTACTTAGGCACTTATGTCTCATTTCTGTTTGTTTCAGTTGCTCTAAACCCAGTAATATAACCTTCCCCTGTATCTCTCCCCTCACTAGCCACCAGCATCTGTCACCCCTCTCTCCCTCAGTATCCCCCCACCTGCGCTTGTATCCACATCCTACTTCTGGTTTCTTGTCCCCCTGCACCCATCAACTATCTCTACCCAATCTCCTGGCAGCACTGTCTTGCTCTGTATGATGGCTAAGGTTTAATAAGCCTTTCCACTAAGTTCTATGATTGTTTACTGCCGTCCTGGCTCATCTAGCTGCTATGTCCTGATGCTATAATGTGAACTACCCCACCATCCCACTCTGTGCACTATGTATTTGACCTTCTGATGATTATCCTACTGAATACAGTTTTATTATATCATTGCTGCTGTCATATTTGATGTAACCTGTTTGTATTGTACCTTCTGTACCCATTATACTGTTATCTGTTTTTTGTATTTGCCTGTCATGTTTTACCCTGTAACCTCCTGGGTCATGCCTGAAAATAGTCGTCTCTATGACTAGCGCACCCACCCGGTAAACAAAAACTAAATAAGTAAAATAAATATCTCAGACCTGACAGTTCCTGGTTACACAATGTTTAGGAGGGATAGAGTAAAAGGTAAAGGTGGGGCATAGCCCTACAGTATATGTCAGGGGAGGCATCTAGGCTGTGGAAGATGGATACATCATGGGAAGTAACGCAGAGACAGAGTCACTGTGGGTGCAGCTCATGGTGGCCTCAGGCAAGAAAATATGGTTGGGGTGATCTATAGACCACAGGGATAGGAACCTTGGGGAAGAACTAGAAAGGGGAGCGGCAAAGGGGGAAGTAGTGGTGGTGAGTTATCTGAACCTGCTGGATAGTGATTGGAAAGTTCCAGCTGCCAGCAGAACCAGAAGTCTAACCTGCTGGATTCATTCTAAGACTGTCTGCTGGTGCAGCTAGTTAAAGAACCCACCAGGCAGGCTGCCATTCTCAATGTGGTGTTCACCAACTTGAAGGTGGCAGAAGGTGTGCTGATAGAGGAGCCACTGGGATCCTACGACCATTACTCTATTTGGTTTGAGCTGGCTCTTGAGACCAGAAAGCCCCAATTAAGGGCTGAGGTCCTTGATTTCAGAAGGGTAGACTCCAACAGGATGAAGAAGTTGGTCAGGGACAAGTTAATCGGGATAGACAACATCTGAGGTTAGAAGGACAGATGGAGGTAATTTGGGAGACCATTTTCAAAACATCTAAGTTATTCAAGAAGTCGGTAACCAAAAGAAGCAGGAACAAGGAATCAATATGGTTCTCAAAAAGGGTCAAGAAAGCAGTGAGGAAATAAAAGGCCTTCATTCGGTACAAGGAAATGCAGCGGGAGGAAGAACAGGGAGAATATCCCTTGAGAAATAAGGAAGCAAACTGGACAGATAGGGAGGCAATAGCAGATATTGAGCTGAGTATTGAGGAGTGGGTCAAGAGTGGGGAAAAACACTTCTTCAGATATATTATGGGAAAAAAGAAAGGAGGGGGAATTGTTAGGCTATCAGACAGACATAAGGTAATAGAGGAGAATGTGCAAAAAGCAGCCACCTCTAATGATTACTTTTGCTTTGTCTTCACAAAGGAAGACAGTAAGCCCCTGCCAGAGAGTGGCATCAAGACAGCCATAAAAGGAGTCCTGGAGTGAGGTAGCCAGTATTAACCAGGGAAAGGGTCCAGAAAGGGTAAGCAGCCCTAGAGATAGATAATGCCCCAGGGCCTGATGGGATGCATCCATGGGTACTCAAGGAACTGGCAGCAGAAGTGGCTGAACCCATGGTAGGGTTATTTAATAGCCTATTTCAGATGGGGTAGTTCTGAAAGACTAGATGGTAGAGGATATAGTTCTGCTTCATAAGAGGGGGGCACAAGAAGCAAGTGGGGAACTACAGACCTGTCACTCTTACCTTTGTTGTGGAGAAACTGATGGAGTATCTGGTAAAAGAGGACCTTGTGGACTACCTGAAGAGAAAGGGACTCCAGGATAGTAAACATCATGGCAGGGAGGTCTTGTCAGACCAACCTGATAGTTTTCTTTCACTGAGTGATGAGGGTATTGAATAGAGACTAAGCTGTGGATTTACCCTACTTTGACGTCAGCAATATGTTCAACTCAGTGCCTCATAGAAGACTGCTGCTGTAGATGGAGGATCTATGTGTGGCAAGGGACGTAGTATGATGGGTAGGAAATTGACTGAAGGAAAGGCAGCAGAGGATCGTGATTAATGGTGTCAAATTAGAAGAGAGAGAGAGGTCATGAGTGTGGTGCCATAGGGATCTGTTCTTGGTCCTGACTTCTTCAATATGTTCCTCGGTGACACTGGAGAAGGAATCTGGAACTGGTTGTGTCTCTTTGAAGATAGTAGATAATGATTAGGGAGGTGCAGAGTGACCTGCAAAGGATAGAGATGTGGTCTAATAGTTGGCAGTTAAAATTCAATGCCAACACTTGCAACTTGATGCACCTAGGGAACAAAAGCCCTAGGACAGAGTACTGGATGGAAGGGGTAAAGCTGAGCACTATGGCTGAAGAAAGGTACCTAGAAGTCATCATTAGTGGCTCCCTTTAAACATATCAAGCCAGTGCAACAAGACCTATTGTAAAGCAAATGGTGCTGGGATGTACTTGAAGACGTATTGACAGCAGGGAAAAAAATAGGTACTACTACCTCTTTATAGATAATTGCTGAGGTCACACCTGGAGTACAGTACCCAGTTCTGAAACCCTCACCTCAAGAAAGATAAGGACAGGCTGGAGATGGTGCAATGATGGGTGACCAGGATGATTCAGAGATGGCAGGGCAGATCTTAAGGGGATCAGTTTAATGCAGTGAACATGTGGAGTAGACGAGAGAGGGGTGATATAGCAGAGACCTTCAAGTTTCTGAAAGGAATAAACAAGGTGAACTGCAAGGAACTATTTGGCAAGAGTAAAAGTTCAAGGACTTGGGGAATGAGTTGAAATTGATGGGACTGAGGTTCAAGAGATATGTAAGAAAGTTTTATTTTACAGATGTGGTGGTGGAACTGTGGAACAGTCTGCCAGCCAAGGTGTTGGGTGCCAGAACTATAAATGGTTTCAAGCATGGCTGGGGCAAAGTAAAGGGTATAGTGATTACTCAGGGCTGTAGCAGAAGAGAGGGGAACTGGGGAAGGGGGGTGGATAGTGATAGCTAATACCAGTATGTACTATGAGCCCTGGGATTTTATGGAGAATTACATGTACAGGTAGAGCAGTTGGACCAATGGTCTGTTTCTGCCATCATTGGCTATGTTTCTGTGTTTCACTTCTCTGGGTATGCCCCATAGCCCGAGTACTAGTTGCCCCATAGCCCAAGTACTAGTTGCCTCATAGCCCGAGTACTAGTTACCCCATAGCCCAAGTACCAGTTACTTCAATGTAACCCTGATGTTCTTTAAAGATGTTGTAGTTCTGAAATATTTTGAAATATTCTGCAATAATTGCTAGGTTTACCTGTGCTACACTCCTAGGCCCGGATATTCAAAAGGGTTGCACCATGCGCAACAGGGTTGCGCATGCACAAGTCCCAAAATGCGCCATTTAGCGATATTCAGAAGGAGGCAGTTGCGCCCCCGAAAACATGCTGAGCAACAGCGCAATGAAAATGAAGGCATGCGCAACCGAAGGGGGTGGATCCATGCATAAAGAATCGAATGCGACATTCAAAGACTTGCGCTGACAAGAAGAAGGCACAGCCAGAAATTATGACCAGCGGAAATGAGCCAAAATAAAAAGGCTCAAGGAAGCGGCACAAGAACGCTACAAGGCTGCCAAGTGGGGGAGAGAGAGAGAGACAGACAGACAGACAGACAACAGACAGGCTAGGGCAGGCAAGGAAAGCATGGGCCATAGGCTGTAGAGGCCAGGTGCCCGTGCAGTGGAAGTAGCAGTGAGGACAGCGGGGTAACACAGCAACACCAGCTGGGGGCAGAAGCCAGGAGATGGACAGTGCCAGCTTCCACATGGAAGCTGTAATGTGAGGGTGAGAATGCATGCTGCAGGGGACGTGGCCGTGGAAGGGCCTGGCCGGCGGTATGCCCCAACAGGCAGTACCGTGCCGCGATCAGCTTTGAGCTGTACACAGATGTAGAGATCATGGGCGGTACCACCTGAACAGGGCAATACTGAGACGGCTCTGTGAGCTGTGCAGTGATGTGATGCAGGCACCCTCACGACGGAGTCACGCTCTGTCAGTGGAGACCAAGGTGACAGCCTGCATGTGCCTGCTCACCACGGGCACCTTCCAGAGGCCGACAGGGGACACCACAGGCATCACCGGCCACATCATGCATCCTCACCCAATTCCTCAGCGCACTGCTGCCACATGCTGCGGAGTACATCCATTTCCCCAGCACCGCGGCAGAGCGTACAGCAAACATGCAGGAGTTCCACAGGGTAGCACGTGCGCCTGGCATGCTAGGCCATAGACTGCACCCATGTGGCCATTCGCGACGCCACCTGGCCCTGATGGGCTCGCGATATCGGAACAGAAAGGATTCTATGTGTCAACTGCCAGGTGGTGTGTGATGCCACTGGGCGCATAATCAATGTCTGTGCCACACTCCTGGCGGGAGCACATGATGCCTTCATATGGTATCAGTCTGCACTGTGCCATTGCTTCAAGAGTGGGGACATCCCCACAGGCCATCTAGTGGGTGAGTACACATGTATGGAATGCAAACTCGGGGCAAGGGTGGGAATGCCACAAGTGCCATGGTAGTGGCATACAGGGATATGGCCAATATGGACCTGAACATGAGACTGATCTCCACTATCTCCACACAGGTGAAAGCGGATACCCACTCCGTCCCTGGCTGCTCACACCGTACTGGCGCCCCATGACCCCATTGCAGCAATGCTATAATGAGGCACATGTTTCCACATGCAACATCATAGGCGGGTGTTTGGGATGCTCAAGGCACGCTTCGATGCCTAGACACCTCCTGCGGTGCCCTACAGTACAGCCCCCAAAAGGCCTGTGGGATATTCCTGGCCTGTTGCATCCTGCACAACATGGCCAAAGACCATGGGATAGCCGTACAGGTTGAAGAGGGGGACAGCGATGGGGATGCCAGTGGCGCTGGTGTTGATGGTGATGAGCAGCCCCCCCTAGGATGGCGGGACCCCTGACTGATCCGGCAGGCCCAGCTGCACCGGGACACCATCACAGAGGAGCACTATGCAGAACACAGGTAAGTCAAGGGGACATGTGCAACCAACACTGTCCATGCGCAAACCACAGGCACACAGGGGAACACACCAGGGGTGCATGACGGTCAGGGGAGTGGAAGGGTCCAGGCATACAAACACACCATCAGGGAGGGGTGAGCACTCATATGGACACACACACACCAGGCACAGAGCATACATGGGCAGATGCATAACACAGCAGAACCGACATTGCTAACACACAGCACCACCGACCACCCCCACCACCTGTACTGTCCAAGTACGTGTGTCAGATGCTGGGCACCCTTGCACCTTGGTGTACAGTACAATGCAGGCATCATCATGTACACACACCTGTGGACAGCAGTTGGGAGGGTGTGCAGGTGGTCCGTGTGTCGGCGTGGTGAGCAGAGCACCCAGCAGTGCACTGCCCACCATGACACACATTTCACACATGGCAGCACCAGACAGGGCCCGCACTGGGAGACAGCTCAGTCATGTAGCACTGTCCCATGGCCACCGCGGATGCGTGGGCGGCCCCGCCGTGACCCAACAGCACTGGCAGGCTGAGCAGGGGCCACATGGGGTGGCACTGTTGTACCACCAGGGGTCCCACTGCGCGAACGTGACCTTGCCCGCACAGGGGTCTGCAGCATGCCAAACAAACCTACACCAGGGGTGCTCGGATGGCCAACAGCAGAACCCGCGCCGACAGGCCTGGTGTCGCACGACGCTGGGAATGGGGAGTGAAGAGTGAACTGTGTGGGGTGTGCGGTACAGGGGCACCTGACTGTGTGCCCAATGCGTCCACGACAGAGACCACTGCCTGGGTCAGCCTGTCAATGGCGGCGGTCACATCCGTCCGCATACGAACCAGCTCGGCATGGTCCAGAGCACACTCCCTGCTGTGCCACTCCACAGACACAGACAGTGCCTCCATGGACATTGCAACCCGCCTCTGCAGATGTACTGATTCCTGCAGCAGGCGGGTGTGCTCCTTCAATGGGTACTGTGCCCCAACGGCATCCTGTCCCCCAGGGTGTGGAAGGTCCTGATGCACAACACCCCTTGAGGGTGGGTGCTGTTTGCCAGGACCAGGAATGGGTGGATCAAAGGGCGACGGACATGTGCCACCGCTTGACACTGTACCCCCAGACCTGGTGGGTGACTGCTGCTGCTGCCCCTCCAACCGCTGTGCCCCAGGGTCCACTCGTTCCACCACTGTGCTGGCAACAGTGCCAGACACCTGCACAGCCACCGGTGCTGCCCCACCGGTGCTGACAGGCACAGCCTGGGACTGTGCCAGCATGCTGGTACCAAGTTGGAACCAGAAAGGCCCAGGGGCACGTGCTGGCCTGCTGTGTGTCCATCATGGGACACACACCTATCACTGCCCATTGCAGTCCTTGCATCATCAATGGTGCAGGTACATGCTACAGCCATAGTCACAGCGTGCTGGCATGCTTGCATGCCAGACTGCTGAGACACAGGCTGTGCACCCCCACACCCGAATCACCGACACCAGAGTTGGCGGCCCAGCGTGCATGCTGCTGCAGTGCCTGCTGGCTGGTGATAGAGGTGGATGGACCCTCCTCCATGTCCAGCAGGTCATCATCCCTGCCTGGACCCACCACCACCGTCTCCTGAAGATGAACAGGATCTGTAACAGAAAGAAAGTACATGTGAGTGCATGTGAACAACCTTCTCCCCAACCCCCCCAACACCACCACCATGTCATACCGTGCAGTGATGGGCTTCCACCTGTCTGAATCCACCTCCTGGTACGCCTCAATAGCGCTCGCTGCATTGATGCGACCAGTGTCTCCTCAGTCGGGTCAGCTCCAACACCACTGGCGGGCCCCGCCAGTGCCAGCATCGCCGCCCTGAAGGTTGCCACCTTCTCTTCAACCTCCTGCGGTCTGTCCCCATCTTCTTCTTGCATTCCTGCGGAGCACTGGTGGCTTCCGTGCAGGTTAACGTCCGAGCTACCTCCCATGCAGCCACATGGGACTGAGGAGTGCCCCTCCGTCCACTCAGTACTGGCTCCTCATCCAGGTAGGCCTGGAAAAGGGCCTCTGTTTCTGCTGCTGTAAAGTTGGGCCTCCTCCTAAGCCCACCGTCCTCACCCTCACCTTGGCTCTGCTCGGTCATGGTGATCTGTATGGGGGGAAGTGGAAACCTGTCACTGTGCAGTCTACAGCATTTTCCCATGACCATTGTCCAGAACATCACACAGCATGCAACTCACTTCTCACCTGCAGTAACCGAATCTGGCCAGCGCAGCCCAATGTCGCACATTTATAGCGCAATGCATGCAAATTAGGAGTGGAGCAACTATAATGACATGCAAATCATGCCACTGCGCCTTTGATTGGCTGATCAGATGATTTGCATGTGTCTGCTGAATATCGCGAATCTGTGCTTTGCGCACACGGTTGAGTCGGCTGAGCCAATGGCGCAGATCTGTGACTGGTGGTACACTGCATTGCGCATGCCCAGATAGCTTACGCAGGCATCTGCCGCACTGCTGACGTGCTGTGCGCAATCGGCAATTCAGGCCATGGCCACCATTGTGCCAGTGGCGCTACAGCAATGGGCACTATATGGCGCTGTGGCACTACTGCGCAATAGTCCACTGTGGCACTGGTACGCAGCTGGTCGGTCACGCAGGATGCCTATACGTCAGATGGCACTGTGCGTGGCCTTGCGTCATGGTCCATGACCTTGTGTCCGACCTTTGCCCCCAGCGCTGTTTGCCTGCCATGTGTATGGCTCTATTGCGCTGCCTGGTGACAGCGCTATGTGAAGTGACGGCGCTGTTCGAATAGCGTGATTGGAGCGTGTGGTGGTCTATTGCGCAACATCTCCACGTGGGGTTACGGCACAGAGGGGCGCCATATTGCCTGCTGTAAAGTTGGTACCATGGCTAGGAGAAGAGCTGTTCCCTGGAACCAATTGGAACTGGCCAACTTGGTGGCCCTAGTAGAGCCCCACTATGGGGCACTTTATGGTGAGGTGCCCCTCACCATTGCCCGCACACAGGTGTGGCATCAAGTGGCCACTGACCTGGTGGGGGTCACTGGATGGTGCCGGTCTGATGAGCAGTGCCGGCACCGGTACAGTGACCTCTGCCGGAGGGATCCGGACCTTTTGGAGAGGCTGCGGTCACGTGCCAGGCAGGGCGTGGTGCCTAGACCAGGTGGGTGTACCATCTATGCACCTGTATTCTCTGTAGGGGTGTGAGTGTGTTTTGGTGGCTGTGCATAGGTGATGGCTCTGACATGGTTGGCTGTGTCAGTGTGTGCAGCTGTGAGATGAATGGGTCTGGCTGTGTGGGCAGGCACTCTCACTGGGGCAGGGGCAGTCTGCTTTGAGTCACACTGATGTTTGTCTCAACATATGTCTCCCACAGGCCGGGATGTGAGGATGCAGGCCCGGGTTGAGGAGGGCCGTGCCAGGGCCCCGGTGCCAGTGGGAGTTGCACCCCAGCAGCAGCAGCAGCAGCAGCAGTGGCAGACACAGCTGCTTGAGCAGTGTGAGTATCATGACTTCATGGATGCTATTGCATGCTGGGGGGGGGGAGACCACTAGCCCTGCACAATACAACCATGCAGGAAAGGGGAGGTCATAATTCCACTATACAAGACACTAGTTTGGCCCCACCTGGAGTACAGTGTACAGTTCTGGAGACCATACCTACGTAAGGACATAGACTGGGCAGAGAAGGTTCAGAGGAGGGCAACAAAGATGGTGCATGGCTTGCATCACAAGTCCTATGAAGACAGGTTGAAGGAACTGAACATGTACTCCCTGGAGGAGAGGAGGGAGAGAGGGATATGATAGAGACATACAAGTATCTTACAGGGAGGAACAGGGTGCAGGAAAACACTATTTTAAGTGAAAAGATGTTCCAGGACTAGAGGGCATGGGATGAAGTTGGAGGGAGGATGATTCAGAGGAAACATGGAAAAGAATTTCTTCACAGAACGGGTGATGGACAAGTGGAACACCCTGCCAGAGGAAGTGGTGGGGGCTGAAACAATCACGGGATTTCAGAATGCATGGGATAGACATAAAGGAATTCTGGAGGTCAGGGGTAAGGGGCAACAGACTTATAGGAAAACAAAGTGAACTTACAAGCTCAAATGGACAGACTGGGTGGGCCATAGGCCCTTATCTGCCGACACTGTCTATGTATCTATGTATGTATGCACGACACAAGTGACATGCATCACTGTCCAGTATCACAGCACATCTGTGATGCGCCACTGGTGGTCCATGCATGCACTGGGCACATAGCTGTGTAATCAGAGACCACGCTGCCCGCCACTTGACAGCCTTGTTTGTGCTGTGATGGACATGGGCAACGTGTGTGCAGTGATGCGCATAGCTGGTGCCGCTGTTTGTGATGGCCATGCATGTTCACTGTGGTGGGTGCATGCCATCACAGGTGCGGACATTGGGCTATATGGCTTGCAGGTTGGGTGGTGTTCAGGGTTGTGGTCAGTCACAGCCATTGACTGTGTTCCCATTTTCCTAGGCCTCGAGGTTCTCAGGAGGATTAGACGGGATATTCGGGGCCTCACACAAGTGTCGATGGAGAACCAGGCCATCCTCCAGTCCATCAGGCGCCATGGCCTTTGGAGGAGGTGGCACAGGATGGTGCGGAACCAGGAAGAGGATGAGCAGCCAGCTGGGCCGTAGCTGATGATACCCTTCCCACTTCTTCCATCCCTACCACCTTGCCTTCCCTCTCCAAGTTGTTCATCCCTACCCATTGAACACCCCTACCTTGTATCCGTCCCCCCCCCCTTGTAAATAGTTGTTATTGTTTTGGTTCTTTACTATTTGGATATTTAAATATACATTTCTATTTTGATATGAATACTGTGTTGGTCTCTGATTTGCAGCTGGCTATGGGTGCTCAGTTGCAGGGTGTACATGCCATCTGGGGTGGTATGGTCCTGGTATATGTGTGTGTGTGTGTGTGTGTGTGTGTGTGTGTGTGTGTGTGCGTGGGGAGGTATCTCCAGCATGGCAGTGACTTTCTGTTGGTCTTGCCTTCTGCTGCCACCCACTGCTGGGTGCACAGGGTGTGTCTGGCTTGTATGCTTCTGTGCTGCACGGGTTGACATGTGCTGGGGGATGCATGGTTTCCTACAGTGCCAGTCACTGCACATAGGGTAGGTCTTGGGGTCACAGTGCAGGGTGTGTTGGTGCGTACGGGGGGCTGATGTGCACTGTGGTTGTCAACCCCCTGTGTGAGGCACTCTCAGCCTGCCAGTGGTTGTGCTGGGGTGTCATGGCTCTGCTATGCTTTGTTGGCTTGTCTCCATGGGCCAGTAGATCATCCGTCACACCCCCAGTGATGCTGTGCTTTGGGTGTGCAGGTGTGGTGTTGGTTCTGCAGTGTGTTCCTGTGCCCATGTGTGGCATGGCTGGTGGTGGGCCCCAGCCTGCCTCCCTGGATGTGCAGTTCCATTGCTCGGGGGGGGCTCTGCTTGTGCTATGGCACCTCTGGACTGCTCAGCTGGGCTGCCCTGTTTGCGCCATAGCGCAACATTTCTGCTCAGCTTCTCCTTTCTGGTTGCGCTATGGCGCAGTATGTGCGATATTCAGACGTTGGTTGCTTGCGCAATTTGTTCTGATCCATGTTTGAATATCGCACCTGTTGTGCATATGCTCAATTGGTTTGTGCTTGCTCCTGCTGTTGCGCTCATTTTGGGCGCAGTTTGAATATCTGGGCCCTAGTATTTAAGGTTGAGATCGATGTAGCTTCCCCATCCTGAGCTCTGAGAAAGGCCCATATCAAGACTGATATTTTTGTTATTAAATAAGAGATCAGAAGTCTGGTTTCTGCTTATATTGGTGGTTAATAGTTTAGAAATAAAAAAAAAACATTGACTGCAAACTCTATTGCTTCATTTTTTATGGACAATTATGGTATTCAGATGGTGTATTTCCTCTTTATGTTTTTCCAATCAGAGATGTGACAAAATATTTCTTTTTATACTTGTGTTGCTGATACCGAATTAGCAACTGCCTTCTCTTTATCTCAGCTTTTTGCTGTAATGTACGTCCCCAAAAAGCAGTAGAAAACTAGTAATGAAAAAATAAAGGGAGGAGAAATGCAGAAAATATAAAAAAATGTATGGTAAATCCTATCAAAATATTACATTCTTCAAAGTATATATCAAAATTCAATAAATAAATAGTGTCAAACTTATTTTAAGCTATAGTATCTGTTAGCAGAAGATATGTCATCAGATAGTTTTTAAATTAATACGGTATGTCTGGCAAAAACAACAGTACATCCATTGTTCTTGTCATTGTGTTTCAGTCCTGAACTGACATATGTGGTTTTGCAGTTTCTGAAAGTTCCTCATTGCTTGCTATGTCTGCTGTGAATAAATTAAACAATTTGGTGTGACGCAGTGTTTTTTACCATCAGAAACATGTGCTATCCACAGTATAAAAATGCCATCGTCTGTACAGTCAGAAGGTAACCTCAAGGGAAGAGACCATTAAAAATTGGCAGTGGTGGCCATCTGTATTGATTTATTAATTACAGAATTAGTAATAATGTTGTTTTAAACATTCAGTATGCGACAAAATACAAAAGCGCTAATGATGAATATAAGGATGTCAAAAATACATTATTACTAAAAAAAACTATATGATGATTTTTTTTCTTTTGCCAGCTAACAGATCTAACTGTTTTAATCTGATTCCAGTTTACTAAATTACCTTGTTTAATGTGTCCATTTTCATTTAATAACTATGTGCTAATTCCACACCAAGGTTTTGCCCCTCATTTATTGAAGATATGCACTGTCACAAAGGAATGTCTGCATTTCAGCTTTTTGACCTCAAAGGCTGATAGAATCATTCATTTGTGTCCATGCCATGCTGTATACAGCTGGTTTAAGGAATTTTCAAACTGCATTAGTGTCAACCCATTCCAAATTCAATTTAATTGTAAATACCTACCATTCAAACTATTTTTCCAGTCTCAGAGTGACAGGCTAATGAAGATAGTAAAGAAACCGATCACCTGACTCCACTTGTTATTCTAAAAAGGAGCATATTTTGGAATATTAGTATAAAGTTTAAAAGAATGTTTCTTAGTCAGGACTGGTTTACCATTTCAGGTGTTCCAGTAAGTAGGACATGTATTGACCCAGAATAGCGTGTTTCCTTAATAAGCTTAATTCTCACATTCTGTGGCATCTTTGTTGTGAAAGTAATATGTTTCTTGCAGGGTCACAAATCAGTACACAACATACATAGACCATATAACTACTTACACTTTTCATAGGCACTGTGGGGTTCTACACCTTTTCAGGTGAACGACAGCATCTTATTAAGTATGCCAATTATTCTAGGGGTCACTGTATACACAGAAAGATGATTGCTCCCCAACTACACATCCTAGTTCATCTTGTGGATTACAGGTGGGTAGGAGTAATCTCCTCAGTTTAGGATCATATATAAATGTATATATTAGTATGGTATACAAGGAAATAAACACACTGATTGGGCTAACTAGATGATAAAGTCACGAGCTGGAAGGGTGAGTGGTTTTATGTAAGCAATAATACCCAACAGAGTGGGTGGCATTGGGGAATACCGGACCACCCAGGGGCATTAAGAGGCCCAACGCTGCAGGCGGAAGGCCTTATAGCCCCTGGAAGGTCTGGTATTCCCCAATACCACCCGCTCTGGAGGGTATTATTGCACGTAGAAAATGGCTACTGTGTAAACAAAAGAAAACACAGACCAATGGTTTAGGTTTAGAATAATGTTTATGCTTATTAGAGCAATTTGATAGATTAGGAGATTAAATAGTCCCGTTTTGGGATGGGTTGGGGAAAATAAACCAAGCTGAACTGACTGACACTGCCCACAATGAATGTTTTTAGTGTTTGCCTCCTCCCAGTGTGATTCTGTTTTCAGAATTTCTTCAGGTGTGAGAGAAAGGTGGCAGCTGTCTGTACTTAGTTGCCTCTATTTCTTCATTTTTTTTCTTTGGCACCACAAGTTCCTCTGTCTTCTCTTCTTCCTGGAAGAGCGCATTTGTGTCTTTTTCTGCCAGCATATTGAATTGAATGTAGTAGTTTGACATTCATTTTTTTTTCTATGAGACTGCTTGTACCAGGAGCATCTGATTCGGCTGCGAGGAGCATCTGGTACACAGTTGTTCAAGCTGCTTCTTCACTCATGCTGCACGCCGCGGTGGTTTTGGCAGTGGGTTCGCATGGCAGCATGATTCATTTGGGTGATTGGGCACCCTTTGGTACCAAGTGCTGGGTCTACTTCTGAGCGGGATCTATCAGAAAATATACACTCACTCAGGTCAGTGATTTAGTCAAATGGATTGCCAGGAATTACCTAGTCATTTTTTAAAATCTGTCTAGCCACTCAATGGGTTTATTTCCAAGTATAGCAGACTTACCCATCTTTTATGTTGTAAAGGGATGTTTGACTGAGTGTTGTTTGTTTTGCTTATGATTGCATATATCAGGAAATACCTGCTCACCACTTATAGGGGAAAAGTCCCATACATACATGTATATATGGTTTATGTAAAAATAACAGTCTATGCAGCATATTGTAGGCGTGCTTTCCCTGTTCTGACCATCTTACCTCAGTGTATATCTCTCTCCCTTCCTTATCTCCCCACCTCCAGTCCCAGGATGGTTTGTCTCCTTTCTATCAATTTGTCTCCACATATGGTGCCAGGCTTCAGACTCTCACAGTCACCAGTGGGACATTTAGTAGTCAATAATTCAAAAAGGGAATAGAAATAATAAATATTTGTGTGGCAGAGATGATTCTTTTATAGGCTAATGAACAGTTTAGGTATACACAGTTTCTAACTCTGTAACATCTATTCAGCAGGTCTCTTCTTCATCAAACATACTGATATTAAAAAGCTTAAACCAGAGATTCTAGAGGTCTTGGAAGCTTGCATACATAAACTATTTGTCACACCTAATAAAGGCATCCTGTCTGCCAAACAATACTTGTTTTTGTGTTTGCTTGCACATGCACAAGAAACACCTTGCTTCACTAGCAGCAGTTAATGAGCATGCCACTATGCTCAAAGAAACTTGACCGCTGCAATCAGAGAGTGCCCCGTCATGATCAGCTGTGCTTGCGGGGCGGTCCCTGACTGCAGAAGCCAATTACAGCTGCATTGTGTGGTGTCCCGTTTCAAAGAAACATGGCGGCGGCTTCTCCATTGGCCTCTCCCAGTCCCCTTGAAGCCGACGGACAGCCACTGCGCACCTCTCCCAGTCCTTGTTTGACAACAGGGGTGCCTAATCCCCCTGTTGGCATGCCCCCACCCCAGTTCATTTGCCAATGAGGTAGCCCAATCCCCATTGGCATGATGCACCCCGCTCCATTTGTTGTGTGAGGTAGCATGCTGGGAGCCCCGCCCCAGCGTGCTCATGCGCACTCCCCCGCACACTGTATCACTGAAGGTGGTGCCCAATCCCCATCGGCTCCACTGCCCCCCACCAAACATCCAGGTGGCACATTGGGAGCCCACCCCAGTGTGTCAAAAGTCCTGCAGAGTCTTTTTTTTCTATTATTTTTTATTCCTATAAAAATTAGGAAATGGTCCCTCGTTAACTCTCTTGCCCCCCTCTCCCAACCCGCATCCACCCTCTGCGCACCCCACCTCCCCACTAGAGATGCAGCGAATTTAAAATCCACAGGTGAAATGAACACAAAGTGGCCACTTCGCGTTAGTGCAATGCTACGCAAAGTAGCCATTGAGGAGTGCTCACTTCGCCTTGTGATTATGACTTGAATTCACGTTGTTATTCCGCCTTAACACGAAGTAAGGCGGAATGACAACAATAGGCACTTTAGGCAGCCCCCTCACACACATCACATAACTTAAAGTACTGTAAGTCACATGCTTTAGCCAGGCAAGAAAAGGAAGTGTGAGTCATACCAGCAGATACTTTCACTTTCTCCTTTGCAGAGGTAGAAGGAGGAAGGAGTGTAGGAGAGGAGTGTTTATTTGTTGCTTTCTTAAACTTCATAAAAACCAACAGCTTTTTTAAAAGCTAATTCTTTAGTTTTTGTTGTACTGTTTTGTGAGTTCTTTTTTTGTGACTGATTTATTTGTTTTATAAGATTTGTTTTGTGTAAGTGTGTGTGTGTCTGTCTGTGACTGTGTGTGAAGTCAGTCGTCGTCATCGCATGACGCGTCAGAGTGGAGAGAGAAGGAGAGTTTTGTTGGGTTATGGACCAGGCACAGTCTGTGGCCCATGGTGGCCAGAGGGGAGTGCGGACACGTGTGGGTCAGTGTGGGCAGGTGTCGCTGGACTGCTCCTGATTATTTGGTCCTGCCCCCCCCTGGAAGCAGCAGCACCACCAGTGCCACTGCCACATCCAGCAAGTCCACCGCCGCCACCACCAGTACCAGCTGCAGGAGCTCCAGCAGCACCACCTCCCACTCCACAGCAGCAGGTGGAGCCTCCCTAGGTGCATGACACTGCTGCTGGCAATACATCTGCCCCTGTTGTGCCTGGTCCCTCCTGCAGCTTGATAGTCTGACAGTTTTTCAACTGTGTCAGGAGGGGACAGGAGCATTGTGGTGTGCCTGCTTTGTGGTGTGCAGATGCGCTGTGGCCCCCGGTAGACACATCTGGGGACTGGGGGCCAGAAGACACACATGCTTAACCACCACAAGGTGGAGTGTCAGGTTGCCACAGAACGGGCCAGGCCTCCACCTGCTGGCCCTTCTGTGGCAGTGGCAGCGGGTGCTGCTGCTGTGCATTGCTAGAGCAGGAGGAGGGCCACAGCAGCAGCTGCTGCTCCACCACTACCCCCACCACTGCCACCAGCACCACCCTCACCACCACCACCACTACCTGGCTTTCCTCCCGCAGCAGTCAACCTCGCCACAATGCCTACAATGCAGTCAGAAATAACACTGCTGTGGGCTGCGATGGAGGAAAGCAATCAGAGGATGGGTGCTGTCCAGCAGCAGATGGAGCAGATCGAGCAAGAGCAGCTGCAAATAGTGTTGATGCTTCATCTGCTGCTGGAACATCATGGGATCAAGCATTAGGTTTTGTTTTCTGCACCCCCCCCCACTCTGCTGTACTGTTTTGTGTTTTGTTTGTTTAATAACAGACAGAAGGAAGGCCACAGTATTAGTTTAAAGGGAAGCAGTCAGCAACAGAAGTGCCTGCAAGGCTTACCCTCCAGTTAAGCCTTTTAAGTATGTTACAGCATTTTTCTCACGCCACAACATCCTTTATTGTACTAAAGAAACATCAGTGACCTGGAAGTATTGCAGATGCTATGGGGGCTCCATTATGTGTAAAGGTGCAATGGCGATGCACCATGCACTTCAACACAAAAGTATTTGAAGTACATGGTGCGTCTCCGCCGCACCATTCTTTTACACATAATGGGGCCCCCATAGCGTCTGCCATCCTTCTGGGTCACTGACCTTTATTAAAAAAAAATATGTTGCGGCACGAGAAAAACACTGCAACATACTTAAAAGGCTTACCCAGAGGGTAAGCCTTGCACTGGGCAGGACACAGGAGCTCCTGTTGCTGACTACTTTCCTTTAAATATATACATGCACATACAGTCATACATGCTTCTTATATGGGTGCCTTACCTCCAGGGTAATCTTTCTTGCTCCACATGTCCTTACATTCCATAATGCAATAAACCTGGTCCCGGAGGACTTCCCATTCTGAAGAACCACCCAAGTTCCGCCACCACGCTCAGCAATGTTATGACATGATGCCAGGAGAGCACGGGGGTGTGCTTTATTATAGTGAATGGCCGGCAGCTTTCTGAAGTTTCTTTATGTTATAATGGTCAGTTTGTGGTGAAACGTGGGCACATTTCCACTAACAAGGCTCTTGTTAGTTGAAACGTGCCCACGTTTTACCACAACATTGCTGAGCACGGGGACGGAACTTCGGCGGCTCGTCAGAACAGGAAGTCCTCCAGGACTCGGTTTACCAAATTACGAACGTTTTTGCCAGAAAAGTACTGCACTATTTAAGGACATGTGGAGCAATAAAGATGCCCCTGGAGGTTAGGCACCAATATGTTGGGTGCAATACCATCCATAACTATGTAACTTTGTGAATCTCTTTAAAGCAGCAGTGCAACAATCTGTTGAAAATTTTGACCTTTACTTTTTTATGCTATTTTACATTGCCACTTTACTTACATCCTGACTTGTATGATGCTATTCTTTCCAGTATTTGAGTCTGCTTTAGTACTTTTTTTTTCATGTCTGAGATAATAAAAGGAGTATTCCTTTTAATATGGTGCAGACCAAGTCTTCGTCAGTATTTTGTGCTGATTTTCTCCATCAGTTGTTATATATTACTTCTGTTGTCAAATTAACAATTATGCAGCAGGCAGTGTTTTATGACATCACAGAACAATAGTTGTTCAAAAACAGCTGCAAATAGTGATAAGAACCTGGTCAGAACAATATTAAATGGTGGGCTCCTTTTTATTTTCAGACATGAGAAAAAAGTAGTAAAGCAGACACAAATTGTGAAAAGAAGGGTATCATACAAGTCATGAGGTAACTAGTGGCCATCAACGGCGGCAATGTAAAATAGCATAAAAAAGTATAGGTTAAAATTGTCAGCAAATTGTTGCAATGCTGCTTTAATCTATAATTTAAGTATGACATTATGTGCTCACAATCACAAAACACAAAATGCATCTGTCTTCTGTCCAGAAAATTGACATGTGCTAAGGAAGTGAAATGGAATCGTCACACCACATGCAAAGTCCTCCAGAATTTATTGCGCAGTCACACATGGGTGCAGTGGTCACACAGAGTCCCCAGATTTTTTCTGCATGCCCAAAATGCATCTCCCTTGTGTCCAGAAAATTGACAAGTGGTAACAAAGTGAAATGGGATTGTTTCAGCACATACAAAGTTCCCCAGAATTAATGGCGCACTCAGTCATGCGCGCAGTGGTGGCACGGAGCCCCAGATTTTTTCTGCATGCCCAAAATGCATCCATCTTGTGTGCAGAATATTGACAAGTGGTAACACAGTGAAATGGGAGTGTTTCAGCACATACAAAGTCCCCCAGAATTAATGGTGCACTCAGTCATGCGCGCAGTGGTGGCACAGAATCCCCAGATTTTTTCTGCATGCCCAAAATGCATCCGCCTTGTGTCCAGAAAATTGACAAGTGGTAACAAAGTGAAATGGGATTGTTTCAGCACATACAAAGATCCCCAGAATTAATGGCGCACTCAGTCATGTGCGCAGGGGTGGCACGGAGCCCCAGATTTTTTCTGCATGCCCAAAATGCATCCACCTTGTGTGCAGAATGTTGACAAGTGGTAACACAGTGAAATGGGAGTATTTCAGCACATACTGTACAAAGTCCCCCAGAATTAATGGTGCACTCAGTCATGCACGCAGTGGTGGCACAGAATCCCCAGATTTTTTCTGCATGCCCAAAATGCATCCGCCTTGTGTCCAGAAAATTGACAACTGCTAAGGAAGTGAAATGGGATCGTCATGCCACATGCAAAGTCCCCCAGAATTTATTGCTCAGTCACTCATGCGCGCAGTGACCCAGAATAAAATGATGACCGTGAGCGAACTGTTGCTGGTCCAATGTGTGCTGTGATTCGAGCAAATGCAGTGTGATCATCTCAACTGGATGGAAGGATGTCCTTTGTCTGTACACTAATAGTAGCATTGGTGAGTTGATATATATATAGATATATATTTCTGTATTTTGTAGGTGAGGGGGGTTGACATGGACATGTACTCATGGTAAATGTTCTGTATCACAGGTCACAGATACTGTTGGTGTGCACATTCCAGTGCTCGATGAGAACTTTTTGCATAGAAATTTGCAATGGATAACTCTCAAGCATATGAAGGTAAGTATTATTTTTTTTTTTGGGGGGGAAGCATATTTGCAGGTTTGTCTGTAATGGTTTCTTATTTTGTTACTTCTTCACAGATTTCATCTGCATCCTTCTAGAGTCCGGTTGTTAATGATGGTCATGGTCATCTAATGAAATGACTTTTGCGTGTTGCATGTACTCCCCAACCCCGGGGCTGATGTTGAAGAACTTGTTTGGATAAGGCCACTTTGTCAGAACAACAAAGCATCTTGAAGTTTCCTAAAAAGAGAAATGAATGACTTCTTACTACTTAATTGCTATGTGTCCTTCCCTGGCTCTCAAATCTCAATCCCTAAAGTCAAGTTACATTTCAAACCCACATCTTGTCAACTAACACAACCTGTGTGCAATATTTGCTGCAGTCTTTACAAAACAATGAAATGGATGAAATAAAATCTTCATACTTACCAGAATGGATTTCACATGGATATTACATCGCTTCCTTTCTGTACGGTACAGCTACAGTACCATTCCGAACGAGTTTTAGCGATGGAGCCTTTTTTGTCACCCTGTAAAAGAAACAAAAGAAGTGTACTATATGTGTTTTACCATTGAGGCTCTAAAAAGCTACAGAAAACAAAACATACAACTAAAGGAAGTGAAGCAGCATAACAAACATGAGTACACATACTCATAGTGTGTAGTAGTGCATACTTGTTAAGGAAATCTGACTTTATTATGCTTGACATACCAAGGACGCGGACCTCCTTTGGTAAACGTGCTATTGCATATGCCCTTCCCTCCATTTGGAACCAATTACAAACCGTACTGAAACTAACTAGCACAGTTTCAATAAACTTCTACAAATCACTAAGTTCAGCCAAAATAAAAGACACCTGTAACTGTCATTAAGTCTCTTCCTTCCCCATGTGTGCCATATTTATCCACTGGTAAGGTATAATTGCTTTGTCATATTAACTGCTTTCCTTCCCCTTCTACTCTTGGCTTTATCTATACTTACGCTCCACTGCTACTCTATCAATCACCCCCCATATCAGTTGTAGTCTGTTGTTTGTTCTAGCTGCCAAATATATGTATTGCACACACCAGTCATCATGTTTCATTTATCAGTATGCAACCTGTAAGTCGCTTCCCTGTGTCATATTAATGTTTACCACCTGCGGTCACCCTATGTGGTACCTTTGTATGTATATCTAGCCTGTATCATGTAACGTGCATTTCATGTATATACTGTAATTACCTATCTATGTTTGTATTTAAAGTGTTTATGTCACAGGACCTCCTTGTGAATGAGCTTGCTCAATGGAGTTTTCCTGCAATAAACTTGAACTTGAACACATACTTACTTTATGGTTTAAATACTAAGAAGCTTTGTGTCTCTGGTTGATGGATGTGGTGGTCCGGACAGACTCATGGTGGCAGTGGCTAACAGTCCCGGTGGTGGTGGTCCAGGGGTCAGATAGACTCATGGTGGCAGTGGCTAACATCAGTCCCAGTGGTGGTGGTGGTTCGGGGCAGACAGACTCATGGTGGCAGTGGCTAACATCAGTCCCTATGGTGGTGGTGGTTTGGGGGGCAGACAGACTCATGGTGGCAGTGGTGGCAGTGGCTAGCATCAGTCCCGGTGGTGCTGGTCCGGGGGGCAGACAGACTCATGGTGGAAGTGGCTAACATCAGTCCCTGTGGTGGTGGTGGTTTGGGGGGCAGACAGACTCATGGTGGCAGTGGCTAAAATCAGTCCTGGTGGTGGTGGTCCAGGGGGCCAGACAGACTCATGGTGGCAGTGGTGGCAGTGGCTAACATCAGTCCCAGTGGTGGTGGTCCGGGGGGCCAGAGAGATTCATGGTGGCAGTGGCTAACATCAGTCCTGGTGGTGGTGGTCCAGGGGGAAGACAGACTCATGGTTGCAGTGGATAACATCAGTCCCGGTGGCGGTGGTCCCAGGGTCAGACAGATTCATGGTGGCAGTGGATAAAATCAGTCCCAGTGGTGGTGGACTGAGGGTCAGACAAACTCATGGTGACAGTGGCTAACATCAGTCTAAGTAGTGGTGGTGGTCTGGGGGCAGACAGACACGTGGTGACGGTGGTGGCAGTGGCTAACATCAGTCCTGGTGGTGGTGGTCCAGGGGTCAGACAGACTCATGGTGGCAGTGGATAACATCAGTCCCGGTGGCGGTGGTCCCAGGGTCAGACAGACTCATGGTGGCAGTGGATAAAATCAGTCCCAGTGGTGGTGGACCGAGGGTCAGACAGACTCATGGTGACAGTGGCTAACATCAGTCCAAGTAGTGGTGGTGGTGGTCTAGGGGCAGACAGACACATGGTGACAGTGGTGGCAGTGGCTAACATCAGTCCTGGTGGTGGTGGTCCAGGGGTCAGACAGACTCATGGTGGCAGTGGATAACATCAGTCCCAGTGGTGGTGGTCTGGGGGGGCACATCGCCTTTTAAAAACTTCAGTTAAAACCTGCCAACATTAGCCACATCATCATCCTCATAAAGAAAGCTGCCCTCACAGTTGTTGATGTCTGAAGTCTGACCACTGGGAAATTCTTTCTCCATTGTGTCATCATCTATGTCAGTGGTGGGTCGTTTCAGGCAGCCACTGCCAGTGCCACCAGGATGCTCCATTTCCACATCAGCAAGACCACCATGACTAGGCCGAGGTACAAATACTGAGGTTGTAGTCTCTGCTGGTATGTGCCTCTCATTCATTTTAATGAATGTTAGCAAACTAACATTTGCAGGAGACAGGTTTGTCCCATGATCCCTGACTATTGCACCTGCTGAGCTGAATACCCTCTCAGCACTAACACTGGAGGGTGGGCATGTGAGGTACTTCAGTGCCACTGCAGTCAGCTCTGGCCATTCACTGACCTTTCTACTCCAGTACAAAACAGGATCTTCAGTTATTGTCAGATGCCTGTTTTCAGACAAATATGACTCTGTGCCGCACTAAGTCAAATTGTTGATGCATCATCCTGTTCTCCCAAATCATTTATTTCACAAATACCCACTTGGGACAAAGCCTCCCAAAGCAGGTTGACGCCAGCCACTTCGGATGACAGACCACCTGGAACTGCAGTCCCCTTCCCCTTGCAGGATATGCTTGATGGTCCTCCAGGTACACCTTCAGCCGGATTATGCTGCTAAGGTTTGCTGACCTTGGCACGTGACTTCTGTGCCCCATGAACCAAGTGCACCAGTTGACCACTGATATTTTTTACCTGTTCAGGCCCTCCCTCCAGTACTGATGCAATTCCACGTTTGTATCATGGGTCCAGCATTGTTGCTATGGCAAAGTTGGCACTACGCTGAATGCTCACAACGTGATGATTCTGGTTGAATACTGTTAGCATGTGTTGCAGCAACATACTGCTACCACCGTCTCCAGCAACATCAAGGCTATGCTGTACATTCACCAATGCCTGCCTTAGCACCTGCAGCAGTGGAATTGATTGACTAATGGAGGCAGACTCACCACTCACTGCCTGTGTGGCATGTTCAAAAGGCCACAAAATTGTTATTGCAGAGTCCATGAGGCGCCACTGTTCAGTCATCATAGACATGGAGGCCCTGGAACTGTCACAGCTAGTGTGCATCACACGATATTCTGAGATGGCTTTGTATTGTTCATACAACCTCTCTGCCATGTATAAAGTGGAGTTTTATTGGGTGACAACTTTCAGCTTCAAGCAGTGCTGAGGCAGGCTGTTTTGTATCTGCAACTGCCGCAGCTGGTCACGGGCCTTTCCAGATCTTGAAAAGTGAGAGCAGATACATCATGCAAAGGTCAGCATTTCCTTTATATCAGGGTGCTGCAGAACCTCCTGAACCAAAAGATTTAAACAGTGGGCCACGCATGGAACACAAAAGAAAACACCATTTGTGATGCATTTCACCACATTTGACCCATTGTCACTTGCTATGAACCCAGCTCTCAGGGACAGAGGGTTTAGCCATCTGTCAATTTCAGTCAGTACCATGTCCAACATGTTGTCACCAGTGTGTGAACAGGTCACACTGTGCATAGCAATTGTTGCATGCTGTCGAATTCCTGGAAGATTGCTACTGCGACAATCCACCTTACTGCACTGATTATTCACACTACCAACATCACAAACAACCCCCAGCACCTGCACCCAGTGTGCAGTTATACACAAATATGAACTCCCCACTGTTTTGCCACTTGCCCACATATCCATACTTAAATGGATGAATGGAGAAGAGGAATGTTGAAGGGCATGTCTTACTGAGTCGGACACAGTGTGAAACAACTCAGGGACAGCATGGGTAGAAAAGTGTGTCCTGGATGGGACTTTCCATTTTGGACAGGCACGTGCAGCAAACAACCGGAACACAGAATTTTCCACAAAGGAGAAGGGAAAAAGATCAATTACCAGCATTTCCGCTACAGCGGCATTGATTTCATGTGACACTGTATGATTTGGGATGTACTTCAGCTTATGCACAAAAACACTCTGTAATGTGGGCTGACTTGAATGTTTTACACAGGATGTGTTAATCACAAATGGTTATGCTCTGTGTTGAATGCCATTGGCAGGGGGTGGAGTGTGGACATTTGATGAAGTCAGTTGCACAGGTGATGATGACAAACCCAGAAATGCTGTTATTTTGCCAGATTTGCCAACCGGGGTTGATGTACCACTTGCACTAGACATAATGCATTCACCACCCCCACCACCACCACAAAAACTGCAACTCTCATCAGCACTGGACAACATTTCAAAGTCATTATGGTCCACCACCTCATCATGCCTGTAGTAATCCTCTGCTCTTATTACCGTACTAGTTCACACATTTAATTTACTACTGGACTTAACAGTCATGGAAGGGGATAACATGCTGGCTATGGTTGCCAGTGACGCAGGTGAACGCCCCACTGTGGTATTAGCTGCCAGCTTGTGCTGGGTCCACAGTGCTTATTCTTAAGATGTGCATGCTGTCCTCCTGTGCCCAGATGGCTCCCCTTTTTACCTCGACTCACACGCACATGGCAAACCTGGCAGATTGCAACTGAATCACCATTTGAATCTTGAACAAAAAAATCCCAAACAAGGGATTGTAATGCTCTGCTTTTAACATGTCCAAGATGTGGCTTATTTAAGTCCGTTATTTTAGGCACTGAAGTGGTGGGGGGGGGCACGTGATGTTTCGGACACTGCACACCTGGACTGCAACTGACCACCATGACTACCTGTCATATTGATTACTGGGTCATCATCATCATCAACTAAAACTGGTAGATCACAAGTTTTTACGGGGGGGGGGGGATTCTTGCAAACAGACTCAGACACAGCCACTTTTAATTTCTTTTTCTCCGGTTCCCAACTGGGGTCAATTACATCATCATCATATTCATCAACATCACACTAATCCACATCTTCTGCTTGGATGCTAGCATGTGGATTGCATGTTGCAACAACAGCAACATCATTGTCATCATCACATTCATCATCAGCATCTACACCACCATCACCTGATATTTTTTCACCACACTGTGAATCACTGCATGGAAAATGCATGACATTAAGTGCCACGGTGGATGGAATATCACATTGTATGCTATCGTTGACATGATCATCAGAATCTTCAGGTTCAGTTACTGGGATGTTACTGGGAAGTATGACATCATTTATGCTGCCACTCACTTGCACTGCTTCACACTCAATATTTTTGGATACAGTACACTGGATGGAATTAGAACTTGATGCAACAATACTAATACTACCTCCACCACCAACACCAGTAACATTAACACCACCGTCTGGGAAAACATCATCTCCTCCAACTAAGAGTGAAGCTACTGACTGGGCTATAAAAAACATTGCAGGAGAAATACCTTTCCTCACATCAGCAATGCACTTCTACGTCTGCCTACTACTACCACACCCACAGACCATCTTACTGCCAACATTGCCATGGCGAGAAACAGCTTTGCTTGCACGTCTCTTTGCAGGCATTTTGGGGGATCAACCACAAATATTATAACCAAATTCAGATTTTGATACGTTCACTCTCTGACTGGAGGATGCTGGATGTGACGCCAAATAAACAACTGTGGCTTCAGTAACAGATAAGAGACTATTCTGAGACTGTCACGGAATTAAAACAACTTCAGCAACCAGTGGTGCTGATGAGGTCACAAAAACAATCCAATCTGGTAAAAAATACCTTTTAACATGGGGGTGGAAGGGAGCCCTGAATGCAGACAGTGCTGATTTTTACAGCACTACAAGCAGCAAAACTAAGAACAGATACCACGATCACAGTACAAAATCAGGCAGCTGCAGTGGATAGCAGGTTCACACTGCTGCGCTTGCAATTACACTAGTCTGTGGCACAATAAAAGGTGTATTATTTGATGCATGCAACACTGCGCACACACTCACACACAGAATAGTTTGTGTACAATGCTGAATGAGGAATGCGATGCAAATGCAAAAGTTCAGTACTATGCCACGTTACGTATCGTAAATTTGTAATGTAAACAACCTGAACTTATAAACTGCTGTACCACATCCACACAACAAACAGCAAGAACATTTCTACTATTACTGACAATATTACTGTGTGTACATTAACACAGTCAGTTACATAACAAAAATCTAACCAAAAAACGAAGAAATCACTATTTCTCCAACTTAAATCTACCTACACCACAGATAAGCCCCTCCCCCAAAGCACACTTTCACCGTCTTTCACCACACACATTCAATGTTGTAAATTATCATTCAAAATCCACACAAAAACAAAAACACTTGATGATATGAGCACAGGAGGGTTTCCTACAATTGATGAACTAAAGTTGGATCCCCAAAAAAATCAAAAATGCTTTTTGAACAGCTTTTACAAGATTCCTATCACATACAACTATCAGAGCACACTGTCTCCTACTCTTTCCTACTCATACTACCCCAAACTGAGGCTGTGCAGATCAATATAGAGCCCATGTGACCTGAAATCCCATGAATCACTGCAAAATTTGCCTTTGGAGCTCAAAAACAAGGTGAAGTGAGGCGAAGTGCACTGCCTGCAATGCACTTTGCCTTAAATTTGGCAGAATAGTGGCCTAGGGAGGTGGAGTAATGTGAAGTCATTGCTTCCAATGGACTTCACGTTCCTCATTATAATGCGAAGTACTCCGCTACGCATTGAGGAGCACTCCGCAAATCTGCCTTTGCTCCGTGAATCGCTTTGCAGAGCGGATTGAGCCCACTTCACCCACCACTACTCCACACCCTATCCTCACCCCATACATACCTCTGGAGCCTGACACGATGATCTTTGGTGGACCGGGAACACATCTGCACTCTTCAAAGCAGACCACGAACTGACAGAATGCTGGTAAGCTGTATAATGGCATAAATGGTTTTTTTTTAACTTGTGTGGATATCTTGGCCATTTTTTTGACTTTTGACACCACATTTTCAACATGGGGTTCTTGGGACCCCTCCTCATGAATTCAGTCACTGTCATGGCATTGTTTGGTCCCAAAAGGTGATTTTGTGGTCACTGTGTGGAATCACCCTTCGCGACTGATTAACCAAACAACAATGTCACTATTCATGAGATGGGCACTCAGAAAGCCTATGTTGCAAATTTGGTGAACAAGTTCCAAAAAATTACTGTGTTACGAACGTGCATTGCACACTTCCTACGCACGCGCATAACTTCGAGAATTTTTTATATTTTCACTCCAGATTTTCAACATTGTCATTTTACCACAGCTCCTTATGAACAGTACAGCTGTCATTTTCCACATCTCACCTGAAATGTGTTTTTGCACATGTAGCGCACAATGGCGTGGTATGTGTGCAAAATCAATGTTTGGGACAGATTAAGAAAATCACAGTGACACTGTTCATGAGCAGAGGTTTTAAAATTCCTACATTGAAAATTTGGTGACAAAAGTCTATAATATCACTGTGTTATGAGAGTGCATTGAGCAGTTTCCACGCACCCTCGTAACTTCATGAATTTGTAATATTTTCACTCCAGATTTTCAACATTGGTATTTTTCCTCACCTCCTTATGAACATTACAGCTGTCCTTTTTCACATCCTAGCCAAAATGTGTTTTTCGCACTTCCGGCGCAGAATAGCTCGGTCAGTGTGGGAAATTAGTGTTCAGGACAGATCAAGAAAATTACAGTGACACTGTTCATGAACGGAGGTCTCAAAATGCCTATGTTGAAAATCTGTGTGTAAAAATTCCCCAAAATAATTACATTACATTTGTGCGTTTTGCAGTTTCTATGCACGCTCGTGACTTCACCTTTTTTTTATATTTTTACTCCAGATTTTCAACATTACCATTTTTTACACCTCCTTATGAACAGTATAGCTGTCATTTTTCACAACCTGTTCAGAATGTGTTTTCGTACCTGTGGTACCAAATGGCGCAGTCGCTGTACAAAATCACCTTTCTGCTAATGAACTGATAGTGTCACTGTTCAAGTGGTGGGGTCACAAAAAACCCACGTTGAAAACTTGGAGTAAAAATACCAAGAAATGCCCAGGGCATTAGGGTTTCCGACCATAATGCCCTACCCTGTAGGGACTGACAGGCATCAGGAGTGTGACTTGGGATTGTCAACAGTAATGCTCATGCCATTCCACCCCTACCCTGCAGCCAGTGACAGGCATTGAGGTGTGCCTTGGACTCTTTGGCCCCAGAGTTCACCCTATTCTCCTATACTGCACCCATTTCAGCATATTTCCTTATGGGATGAGGTGACTGTAAAGCTGAAACACCCCAAGGCACACTTTGACACTTGTCAGTGTCTGCAGTGTAGGGTGAGGTGAAATGTTGTGATCGTTATGGGTGATGACCCAAAGGCACACCCCCCAATGCCTGTCCATCTCTGCAGGGTGGGGGTGGAGTTGGTGTCAGTTCAATACTTCACTGCCATTCCTATACTGCATCTTTCTAACTCCTGCCCTTCCACTGCTAATGCCAGCAAGCAAACATTCAGCATTGACAAATGCTTGTTGTTTTATGTCGGTGCTTTTTGCTGGCTAACACAGCATATTCTCCTGGGTCATGGCTGAGCATCGATTCTCTGTCTCTTTACCCAGTTCTCAATACATACATACATACATATGTACATACATACATAAATAAATATTCTGTTGAACAAAGGAAAGCTTCATTTTGAAAATGTATTTCTGAAATTATCTATTGACCTATATAACATGTCCCTTTTTTCATGTATCTTTGGGGTGCCTTAATATGAATTCAACACAAGTACACTATATGACAATTATAACAAAGTTGTGGGGTGCCTACAAGTGAATAAATTACCCAATATCACAGTCATGAAATATGTAAACAGCATCCAATACCTAAACCTCACAAAGGTGAACTAATTAGCACCACATTTGCTAGCTACAGTATCTAAGGTGGATTTGGCTATTACATAGTTGATGATTTACTTGTTGGGCACTATACACTATATATACTTACACAGTATAGCTATGCGACACATAGGCAGCCCCATGCCAGATAACCACACATTGGGTGTCCTGTCAGACCCTAATGGCAAGCACTAAAGGGGTGTGCACCCCTTCTCTGCTGGATCCCCTGGTCACAAGCAGCACTGCATGTGGGGATAGTCAGGGGGAAAGACCAGAGGTGAGCCATGGCTATGTACCCTGCACTACCCCAGCCCCACAATGCAGAGTCCTTGTTGAGGAGATGCTGGCTGTGCATGCAGGGACCCTGCCAGATCTGCTACATGCCTCCTCCTATCAGCACTAGGTGTCCACTGCAGGGCAAGCATCCCCCCATCCCACTGTCACTAGCCCTCCTAACATGAAGTGAGGGCTGGAGGGTAGCATTCAGCTATTTCTTATTTTGCACAGGGAATATGACGAACTGGTAGTCTGGTACCCACAATCCCTGTTCCACACGGATCCAGTTCACCGGCAGGAAGGGCATCCTATTGGATGTCTGCCAGTGTGCACTGTTTGACCTGTACCCTGGTCCCAGCAGACCGGAGTTGTGAGCTGTGTGTGGTGCATGCCAATCCATAGGTGTAGTCCGAAGTGGACCAGATATGCACCTTTTGCATGTACTCCAGCTGCCGTTGTCCATGGGACATATTGTGCTTTGTTTTTTGTTGCAATTGTTCATTTTTCAACTGAGATTGCATTACTCTGTCTTTTATTGTCATAGTACCATTGTTTTATGTAGCACTCTTCCAGGTTGTGCCTGAAAATAGACATATTTATGCCACGAGCACTTACCTGATGATCAAAACCCAATACCTACCTGTCAATCATTGGCTTTCCACACATTCAGTAGTTGGAATGTTTGTTTATTATAAAATGCTGGAATTTCAACTTCTTCAGAATTCCTGTGGCTGAATGTTCACCCCCTCACAACAGACATCCTTATGTGGAAGCATGGTCTTAATTTTGTCTGTAGCAAGGTAAGCAGCAGAAGCTGGTAAGGATAGGAGAGGGATTTTTCATGGCCACCAAAAGAAACATCAGAAATTAAAACTGTGAATAGTACTTTTTTGTGTGTGTTCGCTATGCATCCAAGCACAAGTGAACATGTTGATATGAGAGTGCCCCTTGAGGGGTGTGACACTGTCCACCCTATGCAGAGTAGTGTAGCAGGGGCATGACAGTGGCAGAGCAGACCATTCAGCACCCAGGCTGACTATGACAGAGTTTTGGCTTGCAGGACAGAGATGGTCACCAACATCAAAAGAAGTTGCCGTCCCTTTGATCCATGCCAGCCAGCAAGCCAGGCTGATCTGTTATGGTCAGCCTGGAATGTGTGGACTGTGTGTCTGCAACAAAAAGAAAACCGTCCATCGATGACTTTTGCTGGTGGCCCCACCTGTCCTCCAAAATGACCCTCCCTGTCAGCGTCCCCTCCACACACTCACACACACACGAACAGTAGTGACACTGGGCATGGTCAATCCCCAAGTGTCTTTCCCTAAAATAAAATAAAAAACTGTCCCTCGTCCTGTTTGAAATTCTTCCATCGATATCTGTTGTCACCCCCCCCCAAACATAACATAGCAACACTGGGGGTGCCCAGTCCCTCAATGTTCTCAACATAACTGTCCCTGAAATAAGGAAAACTGTTCCTCATCACGATTTCCCCTGACAAAAAGAAACCCATCCATCGATGTATCTTGCGGGTTCCCCCCCCCCAAACATTACTCAGGGACACTGGGGGTGCCCAATCCCCCAGTGTCCTCAAACATTTAAACAGTTCCCCTCCCAGTGACACTGGGAGTGCCCAATCCCCCAGTGTCCTCCAATAATACAAAACTGTCCCTGAAATAAAGAAAACTGTCCCTCGTTTTTTTTTTGTTTAACCTGAAAAAAAGAAAACTGTCCATCATTGCCTGCTGCACCATTAACCACCTCCTATCCCACTGTCCCACTCAGGACCCACCCCATACTTACCCACTGGAGGTCTGCCACCATACTCTTCTCTGGACCACAGACATGTTTTCACTCTTCAAAGCCCAACCGCGAACTGAGGTAAGCGCTTCAATGTATTTCAATGGAGTTTTCAGTTTCAATGTATTTCAGTGGGGGTTTTCAACTTAGTGGCATAACTTAGCCATGTTTTAATATTTTTGCCTCAGACTTTCAACATACCTTTTTGGGGACCCCATCTCATAAACAATTAAGTTACATAATGCAATTCTGTCCTGAAAGGTGATTTTGCGACCACTGTGTGAAATCACCTTTGGGGCAGGAGTTGAACATTTTCTCCACCTTTGTTCATGAGGTGGGGTCATAAGAAAGCTACATTGAAAATATGGTGTACAAATTTTAAAAAACAACTAAGTTATGAGCCTGCGTTAAAATTCGCAAACACAGGCTCGTAATGTTGGTAAATTTCAATATTTTGACCCCAAATTTTCAACATAGCCATTGCTTCACAGCACCTCATGAATGTGACAGCTGTCATTTTTCAGATGCTGGCAAAAAAATGTTTTGCATCCCGAAGGGTGATTTCACAGTTGCTGCATGAAATCTCCTTTTGGGCAGGAGTTGAGACTTTTTTTCTGCACTTGTTCATCAGGTGGGGTCATAAGAAGGCTATGTTGAAAATCTGAGGCAAAAATATTAACAAACAATAAAGTTATGAGCCTAGGTTGAAATTTATGAACGCAGACTTGTAACTTTGGTAATTTTCCAAATTTTTACCCCAAATTTTCAACATTGCCATTTCTTCACAGCACCTCATGAATGTGACAGCTGTCATATTTTAGCTCCTGGCCAAAATATGTGTTTGCATCCTGAAAGGTGAAATCGCTGATGCTGCATAAAATTACCTTTCAGGCAGCAGTTGAAAATGTTTTCCCCCTCTGTTCATGAGGTGGGGTCATAAGAAGGCTATGTTGAAAATTTGGTGTAAAAATATTAAAAAACAACGAAGGTATGAGCCTGCATTGAAATTTGTGAACGTAGGCTCATAACTTGGGCAATTTTTAATATTTTGACCACAAATTTTCAACATTGTCATTTCTTCACAGCACCTCAGGAATGTGACAGCTGTCATTTTGCAGATCCTGGCCAAAGTGTGTTTTTGCATCCCAATAGGTCATTCCATAGTTGCTGCATGAAATCATCTTTCAGGCAGGAGTTGCACATTTTCTCTGCACTTGTTCATGAGGTGGGATCATAAGAATGGTGTGTTGAAAATTTGGGGCACAAATATTACCAAACAAGACAGTTATGCTGCCCAACATCATCACTTCTACTTTGTATTCTTTTTTTTTTTTCGAATTCTATTTGTCACCCTTCTCCACTGATCTCTCTCCAGCATGGTCACATGGTTACTAGCTCTGCCCATCCACCTGAAGCTCCGGTCATTCATCTCCTGGTTGGGGGCACCCTCCTTCCAAGCAACACTGCCCTAACCCCTCGGTTCTGAGTCTCCCGAGGAAGGACCATCACTCCTGCTGGCACTCTATCTATAATGATGGCAGGCATGTCTGCATGGAGGAGGAACTGGAGTGAACTTCCTGGCTGCCCAGCATTGGACGTGGGGCAGCATCCACTGGGCCCACCTTCGCCTATCAGCGGGAAGGTGGTGTTTTTCTGTTTAAGTCCCTGGGAACGCGGACATGCAATGATGTCCATCACAATGCGGGCGTGCTTCTGCACCCACCTGTAGGACATCCGCCACCTCTCCATACCCTGTTGCATGCTCCTCATCATGCTGCAGTCTCCCAGCCTCTGCTAGGAGCTGCCAGAGTTGTGAGGAGCACCTTCCACCCACCCCAGGAGAGGAGAGGACAGCAGTGCTCCAGATGCTCAATCCTCTCCTTCCCCTGCCGACCCCCGGTGCCCGAGTCCGTTCCCAAACCCTGGTCACCAGTGTGGCGTGAGGTGTGGCATCCAGTGCCTCAACCCTCAGCGCCACCGGGCCGCCTTACTTTGTATTCTTAAATGTTAATAATATGATTCCTTCACTGCACACAGCTAACATTCAGCATTGACAAATGCTTGTTTATATTTGTAAAGAGGAGATCATGAAAGGAAAGCATGTTTAATTGTTTATTTTAAAAGAAAAAAAACATTATGGCAGTTTTAATTTTTAGGACCCTGTTAAAGGTCTACTTTTTTAAATGCAGCTTTATTTGCATCAGTAAATGCAATGGTGGCAGCCATGTTTGTAATGGTTATCTGGGACGATTGAAGGGGCTTATAAATTCTGTATGTGATTTGCCCAAATTTCAAATCCCTGAACTTTTTACATCCTGTGAGTTTCTGTGGAATTAACATATGGGTTGCAGAACTTATTTAGCCAACCTGAAAGCAGGACATTTCTAACTCATTTTCTAAAGTTAATTAAAAATAAAACAGAAATGTGTCTGAATGTTATGTTTTAGAATGATTTCGTGGATACTAGAAAAATACCAAGTTTGGCTAATGACTCCTAACTAACAAGCACGTTTGTTTTTTGCAACTCTGTTTATTCTTCTTACTCGTAGGCAGGGATGTACGGTATATCAGACCCCCTTGTACCCACCACTGGGCTTCCACCTCAGCTGACCAGAGCCCCCTGCAGTGGTGCTCCTGAAGGCGAGATCAAGAGCCACCTGAGTTCTATACGAGGTTTAGGTTGGTGGCGTCTTTCAGAGAGAGGTGCAGGAGCTTCATGGTGCAGCTGTGGCATAGGGTTTTCCACTTTCTGGTTGGCCCCAGAGACATAGACATACAATGATATCAGTGCGCAGCTGTATGTGCTCCCACACAAATCCCACAGATGTTCACCACTGTCTCCACCCCTACAGTGTGGTCCAGCCTGGTGTACACCACAACACCTCTGGGTATCACTCAAATACCAGGCACCAACAACCCCTCCCCCCCCGAGGTGCAGCGCTATCCATGGGATGCTCATCCAACTTCCCTTCAGCCAGACCTCCAGTGCTCTGGGCTTGTTCCTGAGCCCACATCATTTGCGTCACAAGTGGTAACACTGGCAGGCCCAGTGGCGGAGCTAGAGGAGGGGCTGGGGGGTGGTCGACCCTCCTGGCTGCCCCAGTGTGAGTAGTGGTGCCCCACCATGATCTTTATTCACTGTTTACTGCTCATTGTGGAGCCCATGATTGACTGAAAGGCCCCCCCCGGCTCCCAGATGCTCCCAAACCTGGCTAAGCCACTGGGCAGGCCATGTATTAACAAGCACATTAAAGGGTGAAAACTGAGTCAGGGACCTACTGTATGCCCCGAACTGTTTTGTCTGTGGCATAAAATGAGAATAGACTTGTATATCAATACGTGTGACTTATTACCAAATAAGAGACCAGTCACAGCACTCACCACACACTTCTTACTGAAAAAGACCACAGTCTCGATTTAAAGTTGAACATGCTTTGCTAGGTGCAAGAGAAAGCCAACCTTTTCAGGTGCAGGTAACAGAGTACAGAAAAATCCTTCTCATGTTTCACCCAACCACGGACTTTGTTAAAGATAATGTCCCCTTGGTGTGGATACACTTAAATAGCAAATTGATTAAACAGTGCTTAGATCATGTGCTCATATATTTAAAGTGCTAGGGCATGAATACCTTAATTTACAATAAAGTTATGATTTACACATATACAAACATTTTCCACCACCTAAAGTACATTGTAAAAAAATTTCCCACCTTGACTACTTAATTTTATTTTTTTTTAATCATACAAAATTTTTATTGAAAAGTTCACAAGACAGTACTCCTGTTACACAGAGTGATAACCCGCATGTAACAAGCAGTATAATAAACTGAGGTGACAACAACACCAAACCAGTTCGATAAGAGGATGTGCAGTCACAAAAAGACTAGTCAGGTAAAGGAACAAGGGGTTTACACCTTTACTGAGAGGACTAAGAGTAGTGAGTGGGAACTGTACAACATGTTCTTACTTAAGGGTGCAATGGAGGGTTCCTGAGAAGGGTAGGGGTTTTACACAGAGGAGAGTAAAGATAACAAACCCATTTAGCTTGGTAAAGGTTCATACCACATACATGGGCATACAAGAGGTGCTCGAAAATGGCCAAGCGAGCTAAGGCTGCATGCCAGGAGGGCAGGAGTGGAGTGGTCTTTTGCCACCAGTATATTAGTAATAATCTTTTTAGCTTCCAGTATAGCCAGGGCAGCCCAATCTCGCTGTGGTTTTGTCAAAGTATGTAGAGACAAAGTATCCCCCAAGAAAAGCTTAGGGTCAAAAAGGAAATGGGAGAGCCCAACACTTTTGTACAATCTGACGCTACCAAGGCCCAGAAGGCAGTAAGTTGTGGACAGGACCACACCGCATGGAACAAGTGAGCATCTGGCTGATGGCAATGCCAGCAGTTAGAGTGTCCCAAAAGTCCCATGGAGTGCAGGATAGCAGGAGTATGATGCCAAAAAAGCAAAATCTTCAATTGAAGAAAGTGACTCTTGATATCCTTGTAAATTCTGTGGGCCTCCCCAAGGTAGCGGGACCAGAGCATCTCAGAGATATCAGGGTTCGAAATTCTCTGCCATTTTAGGCGTGAAGAGGCTGTGGGGTCTGGCTGAAAGTCTCTCCATGTCCTGTAAAATTTACCAATCAGACCTCTAGCAGATGGGGATTTAGGCAGGTTACCAAGCCAGGTCCACTTATTATCCATCTGCCATTGGTGAAAGAAGGCTCCAACAGCACTACGGATTTGCAGGTATTGCCATAGGTGTCTGTTTGGAAGGTGGAACGCCTCTCTCAATTGGTCAAATGACATCAGTGTGTCAGAGCTGGGTAAGTTAAGATCTTGAACCTGCCAAATACCTTGTGCTTCCCAGGTAGGCCATGATAGGGGGGGTGCCACCAACAGCAATGTATCTATTGCGCCAAAGAGGAGCATACCGCACCAGGGGGATCCAGGCTCCATGGGGGGTGAGCGAAAAAGACAAGAGACGGTGCCAGCCCGACCTTGTTGCAGCCAAAATTGGGGGTAGCGTTATCTGTGAACAGAGTTTAGGGTAGAGGAGCTCACTCAGATTAAACCAATTGCAGCCAAAGCGGAGGCGGAGAGGGTGATGGGACAAATCACTTAGTGGCCTGTGCTGCCAGGCAAGACAGGCGGTAACCTTTTAGCCAAGGGACTCCATGGCCCCCCTCTCGATCAGTGTGCTCTCAACTTGTGTTTATTCCTTCTAGAGGATCTCCCATCCCAGAGGAACCTGTACATAAGCTTCTCTAGGGATGTAAAAAGCTTGGGCAAGAGACTGATTGGGAGGTTATTAAACAGATACATGAGTCGGGGTAGAAAAAGCATGCATATTGCAGCCACATTACCAGGCAAGGATAGTTGTAATTTGTGCCATCTCTCTATCTCCGTGGAAAGCTGAGATAGAAGGGGGGAGAAATTAGCTGACTCCAATTCGGCCCATCTAAAGGGGATGACTAGCCCCAGATAGAAGAACCCCTTTGTGACCCATGATAGCTCCATGCCCCTCAGGCAGTCTTTCAAACAGGCATCATTGAGGTGGGCCAGTACGGTCTTCCTATGATTTACCTGCAGACTGGTCAAAGTAGCAAACTGCCACAGCAAAGACAGAACCGCTGGCAGAGTTTTGCTGGGGCTGAGAGAGAGTAAGCAGAAGGTCATCTGCATATGCTGCTGCCACATAGGATGTGCCTACAACTCAAAGCCAGTGAAATTGGGCAAGACTAAAAAGGTCCTAATCAAGAGGTCTAAAGCTACCAGAAAAAGAAGGGGAGAAAGGGATCACTCTTGCCGGGTTCCTCTATGGAGTGGAAAGGGGGAGGATATTGTATAATTAGTCAGGATCCTTGCCAATGGAGAGTTGCAAAGGGTGGCCACCCAGTGATGAAACAGAGGGCCAAAACCATAGAAACGGAGGACCTCATGCAAATAGTCCCACTCAATTGAGTCAAAGGCTTTGGTAAAATCAATGGCAAGAGCAGCCATGGGGGGGGGGGGACTGGGAGGCGACCCATTGAGGTTTAAGAGGAATCTGGTGTTGTCAGTCCCAGATTTGCCTGCAAAAAATGGCTTGCACCGGGTGGATTATGGAGGGTAGTATATCCAACAGCCTAGTGGCCAGGACCCTCACTAGAATTTTAGTATCCACCGGCGGCAGGGAGATTGTGCGGTAGTTAGAGCAGTTAAGCGGGTCATCGGATTTCTTTGGTAGTAAGGTAATAAGGGCCTCCCTCATGGTTGGGGGCAAGGTACCTGTGGTGTGGGCCTCACGGAGAGCCAACAACAGAGGTTAAGCGATCTGGTCCCCCAGAGCCTGATATAGCTCCACTGACATACCGTCAGGGCCTGGGACTTTGCCCTTGGCCATGCGGGATAGGGTCTGACGCAGTTCTGCAGCAGAAATTGGGGCATCCAGACTGGCAACCTGGGCTGGAGTGAGAGTAGGCTTGCTAAACCTCAAACAGAATTGAACCAGCCATGCTCTAACTGGGAGGGGGAGAGAGAGAGATGAATGCAATTGGTACAACGCTTCATAGAACTGATGCATGGTCTTATTACCTTCCAACAGATTAGAGATAGTCTTGCCTGAGGTGGACCTGAGGGCATGAATCCGCAATGATGCTTGTTGCTTGTGCAGCTGGAAAGCCAATAATCTACCACCTTTTTCACCTCCGTCCCAGTAGGCATGCATATCCTGGAGTGCCCGATGCGCTTTGGGACATGTGAGGGGGGGTGGGCCAGGATTTAGCCAGAAGAATGTCTTGGACCATGTTAAAATCCCCCCAATCAGAATCGGAAGGGGGGCACCGGAAGGGGAAAGGGTAGAGAGAGCCTGGTTCAGGGTTGGAAAAAAATCAGCGTGGTCCTCATTCGGGGCATACACATTGGCAAGACGCAATTGACTGCCGGGGGAGGAAAGTTTGGCCACAACCCATCTGCCTTGAGAGTCATCCTTAACCTCCTCTGCAACCCACGGAGAAGGCTACAAATCAAAATAGCAACCCTTCTAGTCTTAGAGGCTGCAGAACTGTACCAACCCATGATTTCTTTAACCACACTTCAGATTTATAAAGAAGATGGGTCTCCTGCAGAAGAGCCACATCTGTGTGCATGGAATGAAGAAACTGCAACACCTTAGTTCTTTTAATAGGGTGGCTGAGCCCCTTCACATTCCAGGAAACAAATTGAGTACTGAGTGCGGAGGGGTTCAACATGCCTGCAATTTATAATATGAATTATAGAGGGCACTTACTGAGATCAAATCAAGAGACACTGGGTGGGAAGGGAGCACAATGGGGAAAGGTCTTACCCAACAGCACGTCTGCCAGGAAGCAGCAGTCCCAGAGAGAAAGGGTAAGCCCCAAAACAAACCAAAACAGGGTGACTTCGCAGTCAGTATAAACCGAAAAAAGCAGAAAACAAGAGAAAGTGTCAGCAGAATACAGGAGTCAAAATATACACCACTTACCTAAGTAAACAACTTTTAATCTGATAACTAAACTAAAGCTACTTGAAGTAAACTATCTACAAGCAATTACCACCTTGTAAACATGCTAAGAGTTCAGAGCCAAGGTGAAAGAGGGTAGATAGAAATAGCTATCCTCAGCTACGCAAGCTCAAAGAACTCAGTGGGGATGGGTATAGGAACCAGACGGGAATGAGCCTCCTATGCCAGATACACTACCTTGGTCAGGTGCTGGGACAACGGGACGGGACATGGGGAGAGGACTGATAAAGAGGCAGGACGGGGGAGGGATAGATAGAAGTGGAGGGGGGGGAAAAGAAGATGAAAGGGGGGAGAGCAGGGGGTGGAGGGGTACCCTCCTACCATCTGCATTAAAGGCCATCAAGGGCCAGCACATAGGATAAAATTCTCTACAGTTAGAGGGTGCAACCAGGTGGAGCAGGGGGGTCTAAAACACATGCAAATAGCCATGCAAGCTCCCCTAGCTATATCCCGTGATTGGGATTCACTGTGGTCATGCGGAGAAAAGCAAATGACCTAGACAGGAAGAGCATTTCCTCAGCATAAATGGGCTTACAGCCCCTAGAATAACTTCTTAACCAAGGAGAAAACATGCAAACCATTCCAACACGTAAGTGGGAGAGCCTTCAGCCAGCCGAGTGGAGCCCGGGGGTGTTTCCTCAATGGGGAACCCCTTCGAAGCTATAGCCACTGCATAACTAAGCAACCCGGGTTTCACCAGTACAGTCAGATCCACAGCTTCCACCAATGAAGAATCTGGGAAGTCAGCCCAATCGGAGGGCAGTGCAGTATCCATTGCCAAGGAGTCCTCAGGAGTAGCCGAAGCATTGGTAGAAGTGGAGTCATCTTCATCTCTAGATATTTTGGCAGGAGGAGCACTCAAATGAGGATCTGGAGGCAGAGAGCAACTGCTTCTGGTGTGCTGCCAGGGCCTGGGAGTACAATGGAGTGGGCGCTGGGGCAGCTGCTGGGATGCTGAAGTAGAAACAGAGGCTGCAGACTGGTGAGAGGGCAAAGCATCAGCTGCCAAGGGAGATTGCTTGGGGGAACGTGGAGCAGGTGGAACCTGTCCGGTAGAGAAACTGTCCCTCAGAGCATGCTGCTCCACATTTTGTTTCCTAGAGGAGGACGAAGCTTTGCCTGATTCCCAGAGCCTCCTGGGACTTGTAGTCAGGGGTGGAAGATTAAGCCAGAATCTACCAAGCCAGTGCTCCACTTCAATGGGATGTTCAGCCAGACATTCCCTTCCATCTTTGGCAACCAGCAGTTTGATGAGACCTTTAAACCTGAAGCGAAATTCATGCAGGTAGAGAAAATGCTTCAATGTTCCAAAAGCCCTCCATCGTGCAGCAGTCTCTTAAGCGAAGTCCTGGTAAAAGGAAATCTGAGCTCCTTGACATTTAACTTCTCCCAAGTCCCTAGCAGCACGTAAGATGTGCTCCTTCATTGAAAAATGATGAAAATAGGCCACAATGGGCCTAGGAGAATTATTTCCTTTGTCACTTCTGGCAGGCACACTGGGCCCTCTCCACCTCAACCGGGCCTCTCCATCTATCCCCCAACATCACAGGTATTGCGTCATTAAGAAAACATTCCATTGACTGCCCCTCAGCTCCTTCAGGCAAACCTACAGTATGATGCGCAAATTATTGTGCCAACCCCTATTTTCTTGATCTTCTAATCTGGCCCACAGCATTGCGAGCTGCTCATCTTGAGAGTGGACCCGGTGCCAGAGCTTAGCTTGCTGTTGTTCACAGGAGTCGAGCCGGTGCTCTGTGACATTCATTTTGTCCTGAAGATGCTTGACTTCAGCAACAGTACCCAATAATGAAAGACTAATGTCATCAACCCTGGTGAGGAGGGTTTCTAACATGCAAGTGATATACTGAAGGGAATCACCCACAGATGTAGTTGGGGAAGGAGAGGAAGTCCCGGGGGATGGCTGAGAGGGGGCACCCAGAGAGGACATACTGCAGATTCCAGGATACTGACAGGTTAACTTGAACAACAAAGCATGCCGGACGACTGCACAGCTACCGAGGAATCATCGGGATGCGAGATGGCTAGCTGAGGGGAGCAAATTAAGAGGCAGCTGGAGACAGGCCTATGCAGCTTGGCGGATACGGTGTAAGCGGAGAGAGACTGGCTTTACAGAAACTGTAAATCGTGTCGGGTTAGGCTTCAGGTGTCACCGGGAGGTAAGAAGGAGGCTATCTGTTAATGAAATACACTTTTAGAGGGCGATGTCCCGAGATCGCGGCACCAGAGCAAGTAACGCAGCCAGCATGGAGAGAGCTCTGAAATTAGGCAGCCATCTCGCTGGTGGCTAGACCACGCACC
The DNA here is from genome assembly GCA_016271365.2 of Neoceratodus forsteri. Taxonomy (NCBI): domain Eukaryota; kingdom Metazoa; phylum Chordata; order Ceratodontiformes; family Ceratodontidae; genus Neoceratodus; species Neoceratodus forsteri. The sequence continues at coordinate 909,028,006 of CM028130.1, read as the reverse complement.
CCCTTAATTTTATTTTTATCCATTCTTTTTGCCACTTACTGTATGTGCCCACAATGTAAAATATTTTTTTCTAGGTCCATTTCAGCTCCAATGAAATCTTTTTTGCAGTTAATTTACATTTGCTTTTTGCACTTATATGGACATTGTAAGGCTAACCGACGGTGACCTCATAACTAAATGGAAGCAAAACCTTTGAAGCAATACACAGGATGACCTTAAAGGGAAGAAGATGTGTAATACAAAAATGTATACATAGAGTATATATGTGTTTGTTGGAAGGGATTATAAGGAACCTGCAGCCTTACAATGTCCGCATAAGTACAAAAAGCTTTCACATTACCTCCCTCCCCGGGCCCCGGCCTTCCTGTATGCACTCTACCCTTTTGTAAATATAATATTGTATTAATATTATATAAATACATTCTCCCTACAGGCTTCTCTTTTTCCTCCATCTGTCATTTGTAGCTGAATGAAATGAAAATTTGAAAATTAAATGGAAAAAAGATTTCTGTCATATCCTGTCCTATCACTTTCGAGCAATCTTCTAGTATCCCAACCCAGAAATGAGATATTTTTGGGCATTGCCATAGGACATGTAGGAGGTGAGCAGGACTCTGCTGGCATCTCCAGCATTACGCATTAGGGATAAGGCCATCCGGTGTAGCTGTGCCGGGGTTCGGTACCATCAATAAAGTATTTCCAATTGTATCATTTGGCTTCTTGAGTTTCTATAGCTAAGACAAGCTTGTTTCAGCCAGCGAGCCCGTAGCTCAGGGGATGTCGTGGAGTTCAGCTCTTGTTGCCAGTGAGATCTGCAGTTCTCCAAATTAGGAGGGCATGAGTCCCGTAGCACCTTGTATATAGCCCCAGCGATACCCTTCTGTCCCCCAGTTTTATGTAGGGCATCGCGCCAGTCCCATTTAGGTGTCTCAGCCATGGAGTGCCAGAGAGACTTCAGGGCATACCAGAGTTGTAGGTACTTCCAAAAGTCCTGTTTAGGAAGGGAGTACCACTCTTGAATCTGTTGGAAGGACATTAGTACCTCAGAGGTGGGTATGCATAAGTCCCCTACCACACATATCCCCTTTCCTCCCAGGAGGGCCAAGACACTGGCGCCCTTCCAGTTAGCAGGGTGGGATTGTCCTACAGTCTAGTGAACCTGAAGGGGGAAGATCAAGTCCCCTTTTGTGTGTGGGATAGTGAGAGTCCCAGCTGTCATGCTCACCAGGTCTCGACCACTATGGAACCACATGTATCTTTTGGGGGCTTCCTGGCCTGTAGCAGTGCTCCCAGCCAATGACTGCCCACAGTGTCAGTCTCTAAGGACACCCAGAGGGGAGTATGCATCGTAGGTGGTAAAAACCATTTAATGGCCTGCACAATCCTATATGCCAGTGAGTATCCTAAAAGCCATGGCAATCCTAGGCCTCCCTTAGTCCAGTGCACTTTGAGCTTTGTCTTCCCAAATTTGGGTTTTTTCCCTTCTCAGAGTAGCCCGACTATGGACTTATCCAGAGCGGTGAAAATCTTAGGGGGTATGCATACTGGGAGATTAAGAAATAGATGGGATATTTTGGGAAGAGTGAACATTCTGATGGCTCCTATCTTGCCTTTTAGGGATAACAGGAGTCGTCTCCACCGCTGTATTTCAGCATTGATGGTACCTAGCAAGGGAGTAAAATTTACATCCACCAAGTCCTTCCAGGTCATTGTGATCATTATGCTGAAGTATGTAAACCCCTGTGGCACCCATACCAAATCAGAGTTAGCTAGGCAGTCCTTTGTATAGGCTAGGTTAAGCGGTGATGGGGTGTTTTTTTCCCTATTAACTTGTAGGCCCAAAAAGGTTGTAAATTCCATGAGGGTGGCCAGAATCGGAGGCAAGGCCTTGTTCTGGTTGGTAATGGTGAGGAGAAAGTCATCTGCATATGCACTGATGAGATAGAACTTCTTGCCTATCTCAATGCCCTGTATCCCTGGATTGGTCATGAGCCTTCTCGTTAAGGGTTCCAAGGCCAGCAAGAAGAGCAGGGGCAATGGTGGGCATCCTTGTCAGGTACCTCGCCACAGCTCGAATGAAGGGGAGAGTTGTTTGTTAGTAAGTATTTTAGCTGTGGGTGAAGTATATGATGTTTTACTCCACCCCCTAGAAAAAACTCCAAATCCATAAGCCTCCAGAACGTGGTGCAAATAGCCCCATTCTACAGAGTCGAATGCCTTGGAGAAGTCTACCGCCAGGGCTGCCATAAGTTCCTTGGACTGGGCCGCATGCCATTTCAGGTTGAGTACTGTGTGGAAGTTATCTGCTCCACATTTGCCCCTGCTAAATCCAGCCTGTGAAGGATGGACAAGAGAGGAAAGCACCTTTTCTAGCCTGTTGGCCAAAATTTTCACCATGATCTTGGTGTCCACAGAGATCAGTGAGATAGGGTGAAAATTGACACAGTCTAGTGGGTCATTAGATTTTTTCAGGAGCAAAGTGATGATTGCATCCCTCATGGTTGATGGAAGCAGCTCCTTTCGGTGAGCCTCCTGGAGGGCCTCTAAAAGCTACAGAGCAATCCCCTCCTAGCACCTGGTAAAGCTCCACAGCCATACCATCAGGGCCTGGTGCTTTCCCTTGTGCCATCTGTGAAAGGGCCATTTTAAGTTCAAGGAGAGAGATATTTGCCTCTAACATGTCCCTGTCTATACTTACAAGCTTAGGAATGGGAGTGGAATCCAGGAAAGTGAGCATTACTTGTGTCCATTCCTGCTCTGTTTGGGGCAGCCTAGAGCTGTACAGGTGGAGATACAAGTCTCTCATTGTATTATTAATAAGGCCAGTATCATTGACCACTCAGCCTGTGCTGTGTCGCAGGGCATGGATCTGAGATGAGTCCCGCTGCTTTCTGAGATGGTAGGCAAGAAGTTTGCCTTCTTTATCTCCCCCCTCCCAGAACTTATGCTTGAACCGCATAAGCTGCCACTCAGCCTTCCATTGAAGAATCATATTAATCTTATATTTCAACCCAGTGATGGTGGGTAATAAGTGGTTGGGGGGATTAGGGGACCTTTTGTACTGGCCTTACAGAGGTTTGAGCTGCTGATGAAGCTTCTTAACCTCTTCACACCTTTTCCTTTTCTGCACCGCAATGTAGGCTATGAGACACCCCTGCAGGACAGCTTTGAAGGCTTCCCAGACCATTCCTGGACCCACCTCACCTGCGGAGTTAGTCTGGAAGTATCTCTTAACCTTGTCTGCCATTTGGATGCAAAAGGTTGTGTCCCTCAGTAAGAGTGGACTACATCTCCACTGTGGGGAGGCACGTGTGTTCCCGGAGGGGGCGGGGCAGGTAACGCATGGTGATAGGGTCATGATCCGAGATGAGGATAGTCTCTGTGGTGGGGTCGTGAATACCCTGAGCAGCCACTCGATCAGCCAACCAGAAGTTGATGCGGCTGTATGTGCCATGCACCAGGGAGAAGAAGGTATAATCCCTCCCTGTAGAGTTGTCCCTGCGCCAGGGGTCACATAGGCCCCATTCCTCCTGCATTTCCACAAGAGCCGCCTTGGCCTTCAGATGAGCCTCGGAAGTAGGCTGGGTTTTATCTAAGAAAATATCTTCCACCAGGTTTAAGTCACACCCTAACATAACTGGGAGGTTTTTATCATCCTTTTTGAGCTCAGCTACAGCATGGCTGACATATGGGAAAAAATCTTCCTAGTCCTGGTTAGGGGCATAGATATTCCCGACCACTAACTTCTCCCCTGGAAAGGCAAAATGGGAAACCACCCATCATCTCTGTTTATCTGCTTTAACACCTTCTTCCACCCATGGACAAGCCATGTTCACTAGAATAGCTACTCATCTTGACTTGGACGAGGTGGAGCTATGTACCACTTGACCTACCCAGTGCTTCTTAAGTCATCCCACTGTCCTGACTGTGAGGTGTGTCTCCTGGAGCAGGGCTACATCCGCATGAAGGGATTTAAGATGATGGAGCACCTTAGTCCATTTAGCCGGATGATTAAGGCCCTTGACATTCCATGAGACGCATGTCTACCCTTGATGCATCGGATTCGTCAAAGCAACCAGCTCTCCCCACCTGCTTCCACTTACCTCATGTTGGACAGGCCACTAGTCTGGTGAAAGGCCAGATGAGGGGGCAGTGCTGTGCCCAGTGGGAAACCAAATGATGCCCTGGTACTATACTGAGACAGGAAACACCCGGGGAAAAACAGGTGCAAGTAAATTGTAACTAGAGAGGAGAGGAGAAAGAGAGAGACTGGTAAATAACAAACAAGATACAGAAGTAACTTTGTCCAGAACGGATATATCACTTTCAACAAATAACCAATGTAAACACTATTAAATGATTCTGGAGGTGCAGCAGACCTGGGATGTAGAGACTAAACGACCCTGCCGCCCTACCCAGTGAGTGAGGGGAGGGAGTTGTCACTGATAACCAAGTCCGATTGATGAAGGGGCAGATTAATCCACCGACCTAAGTTGTACCACCCAGCAGGCAGTGCAGGTAAGCACAGTGCTGCTGTGATTGCACAAAAGGCACTAAGGGTATGTGCAAAGTGAAACCACAGTTGACCTGTAGGTTTCTGCCACACTAGCCTAGTGCCCAGTGGGGAGAGTGAGTGTCTTGCAATAAGAGTACCCATCCTACCCTGGACCTGAGTGAAGTGGAATCATGGATCCCAGCATCAGGTGTGTAAAGTGTAGCAAGCCAAAGGGTGGAGGGGGAGAGGAACCCCCTCCAAACCACTGAATCTTGAGAGAATACAGATAGCGAAATATGTCATATCTTGTAGTTAGCCAGACAGATGAGCCTGCAGGAGAGCATTTTAGAGAGATGACAGGACTGAGGGTATCTCTCATTATTAGTGGGGTAGGCAATCTGTTAGACCTGATATTGGTAAACTAGGCTTGGGGGCTGCAGCACCCCTTTTAGCCTCTGATCTGCATGGGGATGGACATTGACAAGGGGGGGCATCAAAACAATTAGACCTGTGCATCAATAAACATCTTCTAGAGGTCCCCATAGCTCAATTAGTAACAGACCTCCATTGTCATAGTACTGCTGGGGAACAGAGACTAGAAATCAAACGTCAATCTGCAGTAAATGCTGTAGGGAGCTCATTGCCCCTGATTACCAGGCCAGCATCCCAGCCCCAACCCATTCTCTACTACTACTACCCAAAGGGCAGGCTTAAACCTATGGGAGGGCAGTACCGCCACTCCATGGAGTTCCCATCAAATGTCTGAGCCCCCATAATCCTTTTCCGAGAGCAAGGTTTAATCTTTAACCTTTTGACATAGTATAGGCCCCAAAAAAAGAATAAAATACAAATCTGTTTAAGTCCAGACATTGAGACATGTAGAGCAGCAGTCATCAGGAGTATTAGGGGTGGTCAACTGCTCATTTTTTGCCAGTCCTGGAGGAGCAGCAGCCTCTTCTGTGCAGGATCTTAATCCAGGTTTAATGTGTACAGCCAGGCGTGACAAGTCCTCCACAGCTGCCACATCTCCTGAGGCATTGTCCACCGCATCTGCCCAACTAGCCTGGATGGATGTGTCCATCATGGAGTCCTGTGGCACAGCCAATATATCCTCATCATCCTCCTCTCTCACAGAATCCTCTTTAGGAAGTTTAGTCGGTGGGGAGACTGGGGTTGCCAGAGTTTCAAAGTGGCCCAGATTGAGACTCCTAGACCTATGTCTTGCCTTTTCTCGCTGGACCAATGGAAGTTATTTCAAGTCCTCGCTGTGTTTCCCTTGACCCACATGTGAAGGAGGGGCAAGTTGTTTCACCCCATGTTGCTGCTCATAAGGGCCTCCAGCCATTCCCAAGGTACTGGGGGACTTATTAGGTGGTCAGGTGTCTCCTCTATTGAGGTCACCTGGAGAATGGGTCCTGCTATTATTGGGCCTTTTAGATGTAGAGGGGTCTCCAGGTGTCCAGAGGCTTCTGGAAAGTATAGTTCAAAGGTTGAGGGTCGGCCAGAATTGTTTGGCCCAGAGTTCAATGTCCTATGGCGAGTTTGCCAAGCACTCTTTGCCATCTTTGGCCACTTGTAGACATGCCAATCCCCTGAAGCCGTAGCAAAATCCCAGGTCTCTAAGTTTGTGTTTGATAGAGATAAATCCTTTGCGCTTAGTAGCCACTTCATTTGAAAAGCCTCTATAGAATGAGATGTGCACCCCCCTCCAATGAGGATCTCCATATTCCCTAGCAACCCATAAGATTTGTTCTTTGACTGAATAATGCAGCAGGTATGCGATAATAGGCTGAGGTGGAGAGCCTGGTGCTGCAACTCTGCCTCTCGTTCTGTGCGTCCTTTCCTCTTCAATGAGCCCTCTCCATTTATCTCCCAGCAGTCTAGGGATGAAGTCCATTAGAAATGTCTCCATATTGTTGCCCTCCAACCCTTCAGGAACTCCCAAAATTCAGATATTGTTCCTGCGCCCCCTGTTCTCTTGATCTTCCGCTTTCTCTCAAAGCTTTTGGATTTTAATATTCTGTTCCTGTAATCGAGACATTAATTTCTGTTGTTGGTGTTCCAAGTCCTCAGTGCACTGCTCTAAGACATGCGGTCCTCCAAAACTTGAACATCCACCACGTTTCCTGTAAGAGCACTACTAATGCCATCCACATGCACTAATAAGGTCTCCAACATCTTTGTAATATAATTAAGAAAGTCTGTGATTGGTGCCTGTGCTCCTTCAGTCAATGGTGGTGCAGTCGAGCCCATAGCCGCATAGCTGTGTGGCCTGCTGATAATCATGGTTGTGTGCCACCATCCAATTTCTCGCACTCCTCAGGCCGAGTTCTGAAGCACCAGCAGAATCTGTGGGGAGTGATCGGCTACCGCATCAGCTGCTATGTGGCACGCCAAAGAGAGTATGCTGTCAAACAGTCCGAAATTGTGCAGAAGCCATTCAGTAGATCCAGAAGGTCAGGGTCACCTGTGCACAGGTGGAAGTCAAGTCACTTCCAGGAAGCCTTAAACTGTGGCCTGTGGATCCCTCTAGTCTGCCATGGTTGGCCTGTGCTTTCTGTCTCGCTGCTCCAGTAAGTCCATCTGCATCCCTTGCTTAGTTTGGAAGCATTAATCTAGTTCGGTGGATCCTCTCACCCCACGTCCCACTGCCTGCATGTAAAAGGTCATTCAGGATCCGCTCATTTTATATATTTAAGGTCCTGAGTAGGATGGAGCGATAGGTTCAGGCAGCCATTTTACTCTACCAGACAACTTCTTTATATAAGTCGCAGTGGTGCATCCTGAAAGGTACTTTAGTAATGAAGCACAGAGCCTGATGGAACAGTATATCGAGCTTGTGAAGGTTGGATGCAGCAGCACAGTTAGTAGATGATGTCACCATAGTCTGGGAGTGGCAGGAATGTGGCCTGTACTAGTCTATGTCTAATGTCAGGGGGAAAGAGTGCTTTGTTCCTGAAGAAAAAGACGAGTCTTGCTTTCAGCTTGCTAGAAAGGTAGTCGATGTGAGCACTGAAAGAAAGTTTGCTGTCTATCCAAACACCCAAATATTTGAATTGATTGACCATGACTAGTGATTCACCTAGGATAGTCATGATAGGTAAAGGTGACGTGCTGTGCCAAGGTGAGGACCTATTGTTACTAGTTGAGAAATAAAGAACCTTGTTTTTTTTCACGTTGAGCAGCAGCTTGGAGTTGATTATGTTACGCTCTAGCTGTGCAAAGTCAGCTTGGAGTACATTACTTACTTCGGATAGGTTGGCTTAGAAGTATATATAATGGTATTGTCCTCGAAAACATGTATTTTGTAATTGCTGATATTAGAATCTAGTGAGTTAATGTAAATAGAAAATAGTATAGGGCCTAAGATGGAGCCTTGCAGGATACCTCTGTTTATGGGGAGGGAGACGGAGACCTGACCACTCACTTTGGTTTTCTGAACTCTACCCGTAAGATAGCGTGAGAACCATTGAAGTGTGGTGTCAACTGCACCTAGTTTACTGAGACCATTAAGGATGAGGTTATGGTCAACAATGTCGAATACCTTGCTGAGATCAAGGAATATGGCATCTGTGACTTGTTTGGAATTGTGCACGGTCAGCCAGTCGTTGGTGCTGTTTTTGTCTGAAACCAGACTAGGCAGGGTTGAGAAGTGAGAACTTTTCTACATGGTCTTTAAGCTGGTGGTGGATGAGTTTCTCTAGCAGTTTGGATAGAATAGGGAGGATGGAGATGGGCCCAGGAAGGGACCATGGCTGAGGAGATGGAGAGATTAGGGATGTGAAGGATTGGTGCAGCTAGATAACAGTAACCTAGCCTGAGGAAGATGGGATCGATGCCATCTGCTCCACTACCTTTATTGATGTTGAATTTACTAAGGTGGTCCTCTACTTGTTTGTAGGTCACAGGGTGAAGCTGGAAGGTATTGGGAGGCAGGGGCTCATGGGTGGTGGGGTGGGAAACTTGGAAGCCCTACATATGAGGAGGAATCAAACATGAGTCCAGCAGTGGTGAAATGGGTATTCAATTTTTCCAGGATGAGATCACGCTCAAATTGTTGGACTCCATTAATCAGTAACTTGGTGGGGATGGATGGGGCTGCTTTGTGGCCCTCAAGAGTCTTGATTGTTTGCCAGATATTGGCAGAGTTGCCTTTGGCATTTTCAAGGAATTCTACATAAAAGTTAGCTTTGGCAGATCATATTATTTTTACACAAACATTCCTGGCAGTTCTAAATGCCTGCTAGTCGGCCGCATTCTTTGTGCACCTTGCACGGGCCCAATGTTTATCGTGGTTATGCAGCACAGCTTTTAGGTTTGGAGTGAACCAAGGATGGGAATGTTTACGGACCCTGGATCTAATGAATGGGGCATGTTTATTGGTGAGCTGAGTCAGTGTAACGTTAAGAAAGGTGACCGCCTCTTCCACTGATTTGGTGAGATAGAGATATACAGATGTGTCAGCCACGATGAAGCGCAGTAACTTGCAGTAATGACATGTCACAAAATCCTGCATGACAAAAGGGGTTAATTGCCATTGATTTACAATGGCCCCCTGCAGTAAATTGCAGTATTCTGTGATATTCTGCAGCATTTCTGCACTTCATCCTAGTATGACACATCTGTAGTTTTTGATGTTGAATTTGCAGAAGCTGTGCTTGGTGACAAATGTAGAGGAAGAGGGGTGCTTATCTTGGTTTCTGGTGCATGCTATGATATTGTGATCACTGAGATCATTATGGAATATGGCTGTATGCTGAATTTTGTGGGGACGGTTTGTGATAATAATGTCCAGGATGGATCTATTTGCACGATTTTTGGCGTCAAGCCTTGTTGGCTCCAAAATGATTTGGGACAGTCCAGGCTCATCACAGAGTTCTTTTAGGACACATGAGTTAGGTGAGAGTCAATCGAGGTTGAGAGAGCCTAGAATGATGATCTCGTTGTTGATGGGTGCGATCAAGCTTTTGAGGGTTGAGATTAGCTCAAGCCCCCCTGAGGGGGGCCTGTAGCAGCCTATGATGTTGAGAGCTTTGACTGGGGATATTTGGATTTTGATGGCCACGCACTCAAATTCTTTGGGTTTGGACATGGCATTGGTGATGGAGATGTTTAAGTGTTTTTTCTTGTAAATGACCACCCCCACCCCTCATGGGCCTGTCTGCTCTGAACAGGTTATAGGAGGGGAACGAGATCTGCTGGTCAGAGATAGTACTTTTAAGCCAGGATTCAATAATAATGATCAGATCTGGGCTAGTCTAGGCGGCCTATATTCTTAACTTGTCTAGTTTGTTAATCAGGCTCCGCATGTTTATCAACATAAACTTTAAGCCTGAGGCAGTGGCAAAGTCTGAGGGAGTTGCAAGGGGGATTTGAGGACCAGGATTCACTTCAACATTACCAGAACATATGAGTAATTGTAGGATAAGTTTTTCCAGATTGTTTCTTGCTGCAGTACTCTGTTTCTTACTGTGGTGCTTGCTCCTGGAGAACCGATGGAAAGGGGTAACCGGAGGGGGCATGTGACACAGGGGACAGACCATAGCTTCAAGCAAAAGTGTCCTGATTAAAAGAGGAGCTATAAAAATACCCAGGGAGACCAGAGGAGCCCTGGGAGGATAACTTGTAATTTGGCCATGAGTGAGAGCTGCTGTAACCCACTGCACAGAGTGGAATGATGGGCAGGGGTTAGTTACAGATGCTAGATCAGTCCATGGTATAGCCAAAGGTGTGGTGTCCTTAGCTGTGCAGTGGAAGAAAATAAAGACTTGTGCCAGGTGGGAAAACATAGTTGAAGTCTAGTAGAAGGGATGAAGTGGGAATGGTCGAGAGGACAGTTAAGGCAATTGCTAGAGGGAGGAAGAAAGATTAGAGGAGAGTCAGTGGTGAAATACAAAGAGTGAGTGCCTAAGGCAGAGAGAAAGAATAGGAAGCAAGATAAATAGGACAGTAGGAGAGCTATAAAGTAAAAGAATAGAGTGGATGACAGGCCCTAAGGAATATGCAGGTGCTGATATGCTTGACGAGAAGCCAGATGGATGGGTCTCCTAGTCACAGTGGCAGAGATTGTGCTTGTTTGGTTCAGAGAGATGAGATGCAACTGGCCCTTTAAGTAAGGTAAGGTTAATTATTGTAAGTGGCTCAGTAGGCCAAGTGGGGTGGGGCTAGTTGGGCTTAAAGGCCATTTAATAGAGTGTCGGGGCAGAGGGGTGGGTAGGCCAAAAAATTAAGCCACAGAAGGAGCTTGCACAAGCAGAGTAGGTAAAATGGGAAGCAGCTCCAATTAATTGAGTGTGGAACAGCTGCAACTCTGAATCAAATTAATCCTCTGCGCACTCGGGATTTTGAAAATGGTGCCAAGTGCCTGTGTTAGTTCAACTGACTACCTTCTGTAAATGAGCTGCTGCTTGGTCCGAGGGAGGGGGCTTGCAAATGTGCCCTGAGGTGTCCAAAGGGAACCCTGTAAAGGAGCAGAAAGGAGAGAATTAAATATGCTCCAGGGAGGGGGAGTTAGAGAGATAGAACAAAAAACTGGGAGAGTTGAGGGTATGGGCGGTGAGCCAAGGCTCAGATTACTGGTCTGCCACAATGGAGCAGCACAGTAACTCCGGTTTCAGCTCTGGGAAGGTGCAGTTTAAAACAGCAAAAATCCTTGGTCTGGTTCCAGCAATTAACTCAGACAGAGTGGCAGTACTTAACAATTACACAGTTTCCAAAAGTGGGCAGTACTGAATAATAAAACAGACTAAACTCTAAGCATGTCAATAAGAGCAAGTTTAAAAAAAAGAAAAAGCAGAAACCCCCAAAACAAAGCCAGAGAAGGAGCTTGCACAAGCAGAGTAGATAAAATGTGAATCATCTCCAATTAACTGAGAGTGGAACAGCTGCAACTCTGAATCAAATTAATCCTCTGCGCACTTGGGATTTTGAAAATGGAGCCCAGCACCTGTGTTGGTTCAGCTGGCTGCCTTTTGTAAATGAGCTGCCACTTGGTCCAAGGGAGGGGGTTTGCAAATGTGCCCCGAGGTGTCTCAAGGGGACCCTTTTGTAAATGAGCTGCCACTTGGTCAAAGGGAGGGGACTTGAAAATGTGCCCTGTGGTGTCCGAAGGGGACCCTTTTGTAAATGATCTGCCACTTGGTCCAAGGAAGGGGGGCTAGCAAATGTGCCCTGAGGTGTCCGAAGGGGACCCTTCTGTAAATAAGCTGCTGCTTGGTCCAAGAGAGGGAGCATGCAAATGTGCCCTGAGGTGTCTGAAGGGGACCCTTTTGTAAATGAGCTTCTGCTTGGTCCAAGGGAGGGGACTTGCAAATGTGTCCTGAGGTGTCTGAAGGGCACCCTTTTGTAAATGAGTTGCCACTTGGTCTGAGGAAAGGGGTTTTCAAATGTGCCTCAAGGTGTCCGAAAGAGACCCTTTTGTAAATGATCTGCCACTAGGTCTGATGGAGGGAGCTTGCAAATGTGCCCTGAGGTGCCTGAAGGGACACTTTTGTAAATGAGTTGTCATTTGGTCGGAGGGAGGGGGCTTGAAAATGTGCCCCGAGGTGTCCAAAGAAAAATTAAATTAAGTCCATGCACATGCGCAGTTCTGCTTATGCAGACTTAGTTTCTTTTTTGGGCCACCTATCCTGTGCCAGTACAGTTTTGCACAGTGATACAGAACTTGTACAAGGCAGATGGCAACCAATCTGGGAGCTGAGTGGAGCATAAGTGCTGGCTGCTGTCTGGGGGGCAAGAGGCGAACTGGAGGAGGAGGGACCACTGGACAACAGGGAATAGAATTGACATGGAAAAGTGGATTGGGTGAGGGTGTACAGTACCACTGAGCACCAGAGAATATAACATACATGCAAACAGGGAGCAGGTAAGGATGAGGGTGAGGGAGGTTTTTTGAAATTTTTCGACACAAAGCCAGTGCTGCTAGGTGGGGGGGTCATGCACCATTGTACAGTTCATTGTTAAAAGTCAGGTTTTGGAAATGTTAAATAGAGTTGCCACAGCAGCCTTTAGTGAGTCCAAAATCCTTTCAGTGTGCCACTGCATCTTGTACTGTATATAGGAGGTTTCCCACATTTCCATGGCACATTTGTGTATTAAGCTTGATTATGCTAACCACTTAACACTGTGTTATATGTGTTTTTGACTACAGCTACACTAACAGGCTGTCGGCCATGCCATAGTCATGTAGCATGGCACACTAATCCTGCTAACACTGTGCTGTGCATTTGAATATGGGGCCCATAGTTTCGTAATGGTTGGTGTTTACAATTTGTCAGAGAACATCCATTTTTTTCTAAACTTTTCCATGTTTTCCCAGGTTTTGTACTGTATGTTTGACACATTTTCCATTCAGTGAGTACAAAAAGGATTTTTCTTATGTCATTGAGCACTGACTATGACGTCAGTTCTCACCGTGACAACAGACTGTCCTCACAGTGCACATTGTTAGCTCATAAATGCATCATTGAGCACGTCCATTATTCAAAATCATTCGAAAACAATGTAATATGT